>WOUO01000002.1:0-2603568 GCA_017139535.1 Trichocladium uniseriatum | reverse complement strand
TCTTCTCTCTTCTCTCTTCTCTCTTCTCTCTTCTCTCTTCTCTCTTCTCTCTTCTCTCTTCTCTCTTCTCTCTTCTCTCTTCTCTCTTCTCTCTTCTCTCTTCTCTCTTCTCTCTTCTCTCTTCTCTTAATCCTACCACATACATCGTCCTCGGGCAACGCAAAGGTTGATTAGAGGTACGATGATTTCCCATACTTCGTCTATGTTTCTTCCTCTTGCCCTCGGGAAGCTGTTCCCCTTCATTTCCCCGCCTCCTCCATTTCCTTTTCACTACTGAACCCATTTCACACTTCTGTGACCTCATCCCAATACCACCACGTTCCACATCTCACATCCCACGTGCCACAACATCCCCCGCCCTTAGCTCACGGCACGGCACAACACAACACAACACAAGCAAGGGGAACACAACATGAAAGAAAGACTCCGCAGTCGGGACGGCGGACACATTAGGTACCTAGTTAGGGCAGGTAATTTCCCATCCGGGCCGTGTTGTGCTACCTACCCTAAACAATGATATGTACGGAGTACGAAGGAGTCGATGGCAAAACAAGGTGTGGCGCCTGTCTGTGTGACGTGGTGCAAAAATGAGAGAGAGAAAGCCAGCTAGTATGACTAGGCCTCGGTTCACCGGGTCTCGTGTATTATCATCGTCATCATCCCATGTTTCTGTCCGTGTGTGTGTGTGTGTGTGAGTGTGTGTGAGTGAGTGTGTGAATGAGTGTGTGGGCTCACGTTGCTTCTCGGGACAGCGCAGAGGGTGGTACAGGCACACGACTTTCTCGTTCCTTCCTTCTGGGTGTCTTTTGTGCCTCGCACATAGTCGTTACCCCCGGGTCACGACTATGAGATGGGTCGTGTATTACGAGGCGCTAGATAAAATGGCTAGTCTGGGGAGGCTGGTAGCTCGGCGACCGGCTTTACACATCTAGCCTCACAGAAAGAAATAGGAGATGCTACTCCTCCGTTCTGATTCGAGCCGGAAGGGCCGCAGATTGGACGTGTGTTGTACCACCGACGGGACTGGGATACTTTGTCATTAGTGGCAGGTTCCCTCACTCGCGGGTTTCTCTCCTCGTGTGACATGCCGCGGAATAAGCTGATACCGGATAATAATGTGGTATTTTGCGTTATACAGAGTACAAGTCGGGTCATTTGACCGATACTTATCAGGATACAACACTGTCTCATATTTGATCCTGTGTACGAAGTAGGCATCAGGTCAAGGAGCCATGTGGTGAGCACCCGACTGGGTTCAAGGCTGGCCGGTTTCAGGGGATCCGAGGGAAAGCAAACAAACACTTTGTGTGAAACACGCAACACAGCAGCAGCAACACTAGACCCAGCAGACGTATGCCACATCCGAGTCCTCGGAATAGGATCCGACGTGTCTGGAACGGCTGGCTGCCGAGGAGGCTGGTCGGGCGGCTGGGTGCATGCCGACGGCATGTGAATGGGAGGCCGTGTCTCGGCCGGCAGACCGACAGACCTGGCAGATTCACTTCAAGCTTGACGGATCTACAGAAAGAAGAGCAAGTGTAGGGTGTGGTTGATGGGTAACCACTGAGTAATCCGTGGTTATGAGAAGCGGCCTCACAGGTGCATTCATTCCTCCCCAGGTCGCGCCGATCGGGACCGTCATGTGGACCGTCGATGAGACAATTCGTCCCGTCAGGGCAGTCCCGGCCGGACACACCGCACGCGGCATGAGTGACTGTGTCGACAGAAACCGGCCGAGAAAGACAGGTGTGGCTTTTTGAGTGAGTCTTATCCGTCGTCTGCCACGTAGGCGTTGAAAAACGGCGGGAAAGAGTCATGAATACACAGTCACCGTGGTCCTCGATGCTCACGACGTCGTAAAACAGGGGGTTTGAATCGGCACCCTCCGTCCACGCCGCGTGCCAGCAGCCGGCCAAGCCCCAAGACAGCTGAAAAGGGGGGTTTTATTGAATGGTGGCGGCGGCATCAGACACAGTGTTGCAATGCACACAGTTGGTCGCTGCTCGCACGGTTTTCGAAGGCTGATGGAAAAGTGTGGCCGAGTGCAACGCAGGAGATCGGGCTTGTCGGTCCAAAGTTCCAGTAACGAATTAGCCGAAGTCGGAACCACATGCGTCGTTGCGAAGAGTCTGGCGGAGGACTCTTGTGGTTTCTAGGGTTTTATTATGTTTAGTCAGGCTGTCTTGTGACTGTCTTTAAACTTACAGTAGTTCATATAACTGACTGCCTCTTATTGTTCCGAGTCGAGAAACCGAATGACCGGCAACAAGTCAGAGGCAGAGCCGGCTCCCGTGGACCGGGTGTCCCAGCTCGATGGGTGCGCCCGGCATGTTGGTTCGTTGACAGTGTGGGTGGCAAACCGAAAACGCTTCCAGCTTGGCGGTGGTGGTGTGGTCATGACAGCAGCGAGGGATGCCCTTTGCCGCTTGTTTCGCAACTCCGCACAGAAATACGCCGAGTTATGTAAAGCATCAAATCTTGCAGCGTTGGTGTGCGTACTGTCAATGCGTAGCCGTTAGATGATAGCGAATTCTGTCATTGGTTCGACTTTGGATGGTGATCCGGATAAGTCATTGCGCGCCGTCATTGCTGGTCATCGAATCTGCCCAGTGAGATGGTGGGACTGAAAGGAGTCAATCTCCAAGTGTGAGCGACGGCCGCTTGAGGCGACGGGAGTTGGGTGACAAAGAGACGGGAGACGAGGAGTGGGCCTCGGATCGAGGGATCGGAAGAAAGCCAAAACGGCGGGCGTGGGGACGGCCCATCTCCAACCAATTCCGGAGAAGACGGCAAGATCCGATCGACGATGCTCTTTTATTGGTGTTTTCTTTGAGAGATTCGAAACTGATAACTGTGCATCGAGTTTGGTTCACTTCGTTCGGAGCGCGGAGTTGGTTTTAACGGTGTTGAAAGATCAGATCAGCCAGATCGGCTGGACTGTGTGGCATTGACTGTGCGGCAGCGGGCCAAAGTGCTTGCGCCATCCACAGTGCGTCCCAAGACTCCCAACAAACATCCCGCTCCCGATCCCCACAAACTGCCCGAGAGGGTGGGCGCACGGTCCAACTTGTCCTTTGTGGTGGGACATGGGGGCCCAGAAAACAACCTTGGAAGTGGACTCGGGGCCATCTGAGCCATGATGGTGCGTGCTCCATCCTGCCGTAGTTCAACGGCGCAAGCAAGGAACACACGAGTTCCAAGTCGGCCCACTGTTGAAGAACGGTCCGGAATCCGGGCGCTGTGCTGCAGTGCAACTGCTTGTCCTTTGTAACGAGATCTTCGACTTCGTTTTTATGTACGAGTGCGGATTGGCGCTTACTTAGAGTTGCGTAAACTGAATCGAAGCCCTGTGCGGCTGCGTCTCGGCGCCAACGTGACTCGGGAGGCGTCGAAACAAGAGACCCCAGTGACTCGAGCGCTCACACAGCGCGCACATGGCATTGCGGCACTGCCTGGTTTAAGATCTGCCCTGCAATCCAAGACATTGCCTAACCGAGTGCCGAGAGAGCACCAGCAGCTGAATACCTGAGCGAAATGAAGGGAGACAAGGGGAACGGACGTTTTGGCATGCGAGGCTGTTCGACATCATTGCGTCGAAGCTCCCTGGAAGCTCCGGCCGTTCCTCGGCACCCCCAACCTGCCAGGCTGCGTGTGTTTGCCTGCGACTCTGTACTGTGCAGGGTGCACCTATTCGGACTTGTACGAATAATGTACAGATCCGTACATACCAGCTCGACAATTGTGGCTGGCCCCAACTTGACTGAGATTGACTGAGATGTGTTTGTGATTTGTGATTGCTTGCTGAGAGTGAGACGCGTGGCGGTCTGCAACCAGCATCGCGTGGTCAATCGTGGTCGGGCGTGGCCAATTCCTTCCAGGCTGTTTCTTTCTTCTCATTCGAAAAGGGATCGCTAACGTTCGCTAGTGGATTGATCCAAGATTCAAACGGCGGGCCCATCTCGAACGGATTTGGTCCGTGGGCTCACAGGAACTTTGCGGCAAGGAGCAGGCGAGCAGCCGCGGCAGAACCTGAACCCTGGATTGGGAAAAGTGGGGGCAGAGCCATCTGACCAACAGGAACCTGTCCAGCAGACCTCCCGTGTGGCGGAGAACCGGCATTAGGCCCGGAGTGGAAGCCAAGACTCCCCAAGGGTCGTCTCTGCCTGCACGCCTGCACTGTGCTGTTGCACCCAAATGGTCGACCAGCTCGTCCCTCCCGCTGGGCCGGGAACTATTCTCGGCCAACCACAGCGCCTCAAATGTGAGACCCGCCCATTTCTGGTCGCACCGTGCCAAAATGTCCCGCCCCCCCGGCCGTGGTTGTGTCTGTAGTGGGTGTGGTCCGCAGAAAGAGGGCGGAATGATCGCCGCGGACTGGGTTGGCCGGCATCCACTCTTGCATCCACTCTCCGCTCGAAAGAGAAGCGCAACTGCCATGCACGGGCTGTGACATGGCGCCTGCGGTCATTTCCAGTCCCCCTGTCTCCCTCGCTGCAAATCCCTAACCAGGGGTGCCTGTTCTCTCTTTTCTCCCGCTGAGCTGCACCGCTTTCTGCCCTTCCCCTTCCCTCTCCACCACAGGCGCGCAAGGAAACGCGGCCATTTCGACAATCGACACAAGGCGCTGCGTGGACCGCGGCGACGACAACACATCCGACGGCAAAACCGACGACGGATAGCCGCAGTCGCCAGAGCCCCCACAGGCTGACACGAAACGACGCAGCGAGGCGCTAACTGACCGACCTGTCACGGCCCAATAACAGTCCATCGGGTCCGACCGTGCTTTTCAACCGACCCGTCACTCTGGTTTCCGGAACCTCGTTCTCGGGCCCTTCCCCCCTTCCCACCATTTCCCCGGGCCCAACCATCTGTCCCAGTCTCCAACTCCGTCAACACCAAATCAACCACGCGACCGACCGATTGAATTGGAAACGTTCATCAAGCCGACGACAATAAAAACAATCGTGCACGACGGTCTGGAATCGACGCTATCGAATTGCCGTCATCTTTTGGCCTTTTCGTCATTCTCGAGATTCCGATTGTTTGTTTGTTATTCAGCTGGGTGAGTGGCTTTGCAGATTTTGCATATTACATGCGCACGCTGTCATCCCGAGTTTTGGGGTTGCAGGAGCGGGCACAGGACGCGCGACGCGGCGTTGGCGGTCACGCTTTTGATGTCATCGCGCTAATACGTCGCCCAGAACCTGTCAAACCGAGCTATATGCTCTCGGGAACGCCTGGCTGCGAAGTTTGAGGAGAGTGGTTCGGCGACACTAGAGTTTTGATTTGGTTTGAAATCACCAAAAGATGGGTGCACCACTTGTATCTGCCCCGGGTCACGGCATGGCGCCGCTTGATACCAGTGGCCACATGGGCCCTTCCGTATCCATCACCCACAGGGACACCAGGGGTGGCCGGAGGTTGTGGTATCGCATGAAGGTCATCCAACAGCCTGAGCGCGCGAGAGCTTGCGGCTCTGGTCCAAAGTGTGAGTGAACATCGGGTACTCATCCCCTGAACAAATGGAGTTGACCGTCTTGCAGCATCCGCTGATCGGCGCCCGGTTGACCCGCCTCCCGTTGTGGAGTTGCGCATCTACGAGGGCCAGACCTGGGATCTGGCACAGGAAAAGGACATTACGTTTGTGTACAACGCCAACTTCTTCCTCTTCGCCACTTTGGAGCATGCTCGCATGATGGCGCACGCCCGGGGCACCCCGGCACCGTCTACCAACACGCCTCCTGTACTCACCGGCATGCCAGTCTCGGGCATGGCGTATCTGGACCGGCCGCAAGAGGCCGGTTATTTCCTGTTCCCGGATCTCTCGGTTAGGCACGAGGGCCGGTACAAGCTGACCTTCAACCTCTACGAGGAGACCAAGGACGAGAAGGACAAGGAACCGGAACGCGAGGGCGAGAGCCAGCCGCCGATCCCTGGCCTGAACCCGGCTACGGGTGGCTCGTTTGACTTCCGGATGGAGGTCAAGTCGCAGGAATTCATCGTTTATAGCGCCAAGAAGTTTCCCGGTCTGGCCGAGAGCACGCAGCTCAGCCGTGTGGTTGCCGAACAGGGCTGCCGCGTCCGCATCCGCCGTGATGTGCGCATGAGACGCCGGGATGGCAAGGGCGGCAATGGGGATTACGAGAATGCCGAAGACGAGTACTCGCGCAGGAGGAGGACCGCCACGCCCGACACAAGGCCCGACTACAACCGGGCTCGGTCGACGAGTGGCAGCTTGGAGCGCACGCCCTATTCGGCTGACTCGCAACGCCGGCCATCAATTGCCGACTACCAACCGCAGTACCCTTCGCAGAGCCAGTCGTCTGGAGGTCATCTGCAATTCCTGGGCGGAAACGGCAACTCACAATATCCTGCTCAGCCCCCGCAGAACTTTGCGCAGCCGCCATCAGTCCCTGCTTCGCCCGTGTATCAACAGAGCCAAGGGGTCCCGTACCAGCCCCAGACCTCGTACCATCCGCCTCCTCCTCCTCCTCCCCCTCCGGCTCCGCGGGCCTACAGCCGGGAACGGACGCCTTCGCAGTCGTCGTCGTATGCTCCGATCACGTCGGCGCCGCACCGTCCCAGCGTCCAGCTCGATTCCCGACCGACACTCCCGCCTCTGCTCCCGCAGTCGTATTATCCTTCTGCGTCGCCGCGCCAGCAGATGCACGCACCGCCGCACAGGGAAGTCAACCTGCCGAGTATCCGGCTGCCGATGCCTAATTCGACGGCGATGCCCAGTCCGACGGCCCTTTCTGGCGGTCCTCTGCCCCCGCTTAACACCCGCCCCATGAACCCTCTGGAGCGGCCGGCGCTGCCGCAGTACGCTGGCACCAAACGGGCACACGACCAGACGTTCCGCCAGGAGCCCGAACTGCCCCGGTACCAAGACGGCGCTCGCGATAAGGGCCTGGCGGAGGATTTGGACCCGCCCGTGGGAGAGTTCTACTACCGCGCCGACGGCTCGCGGCATAGTACTAACAAGTTTGGAGGGATGATCTACTAGATACCACGACTACCTTGCGTGTGTTTGGCTAGGTGTTGGGGAGTTTATTTTTACTGCGGTCCGCGTGGACACGCGTGCGGGACCCGGTCGGTTGGCTTATGCTTGAAGCTGTTGCTGCTACCGTTGCTGCTGTTGCTTGGTGTCCATGTTGGATACGGGCTTGTATATATCTGGGCGGCTTCGACGGGGTGTGCCACGGTACATTTGCTGCTTGGCTTTTCAACTATGCTTGGTGGCTGGTTTTGGGGAGATATATCTGGACAGAGGCACTCGGCAGACGCTCTCTATTGTGTGTTTTTTCTTTTTCTTTCCATTTCTCTTCACAGGCGGATACCTCGCGTACACGACGGCAGCCTTCGCTCTTGTTTCATTTTGTTTTTTTCCCTTTTTTTTTTTTTTTATAAAGCGGGATTTCCTTTATTTAAACTAGTGGACGCCTTGGAAAAGCGGCACACGTGAGCGGGACAGGAAGATTGATGGGAACATTTGCTGGGCAGAGTAGGGACTTGATATCTTTTTTTATGTTGTTTGAATAGGTTATTTGGCAAACGGTAGGAATAAACTCGGGAACAATTGGGCCATATATCGAGTAATCTCCGTCAATATCATACGATGTAAAACTTTTGTTTGGCCTTGATTGACTCTAGAGTGATTCTTGAAAATGGTGCCATTGATCGGCTTGTGGATAAAATTTGCTTGTGCACGATTGGCTGAGAAACTTGGTGGTGGACGACTGTGCCGTTCCAAGCGGACCGTCGTGCCCGTGGTTGCCCGGTGCATTGCGAACAGGGTGTGGACGGACCATCTGGGGAAGGTCAATAACAGCAGGCGCCCGCCATGCCCCCCTTCCTCACGCCACCTTTCTGGTTCCTGAGCGCATCATCAGCGATCCCCTTTTGGTCTTGCCTGATCAAATTCGTTTTTTTCTGCATTGCGCCTGGATCAAGGTCTGCTTTTTTTTCCAGGTGCAGCAACTCGCGCACACATCAAACGTCGGCGAGGTCGTCCTGGCTGCGGTTGCGATCCCAGCGACCAAAGTAAACAAACCACGACCGACCGACAAAACATTTCCGACTTTGATTCTGCGCGCGCGCCAACAATCGCCGCCACCGGAATTTTACTCCCTGCCAACCAACCAACCTCTTCAACACACACCCACCTACCCACCTACCCACCTCGTCCATCTACATACATACATACATACCTACATACATGCACCCCACCATCCCCCCATCGCCCGAAAATGCCCTCCCAAACCCAGATCCTCTCGCCCTCATCGGCACACCACCATAACCATTCCCATCATCCATGGCCAGGCAGCGGCCCGCCCTCACCCGAGCGCCGACGCCCCCCGCCCCCCGCGCGCGGGTACTCTGCCGCAGCCGCCACCGGCCAGAGCAGGTTCGTCGAAGGGTCGATGAATGACCGAGTCTCGGCCGCGCCGCCGGCTGGGTTTTTGGGTCGGCATGGGAGTAATCATGGGGCAGGGAAGGGGGAGAGATACTTGGGGAAGAGTAAGAGTAGTGGGTTGGAGGGGTATACGACTGTGAGGAGTGGGGGGGAGGGGGATGGGTACCTGAATATTGGGGGAGGGGGGAGGTATGCGCTCCGCCGGCCGAGGAGTACGGCTGGGTGGGTGAAGACGCAGCCATCGCAGCCGGTGGTGCAGGCGCAGGCGGCACAGCCGCAGGTGACGAAGAAGGGGAGTTTCTGGGACGGGGTGAGGGATAAGTTGTTGCTGAGGGGGTCAAGGTCGTCGGGGAGTATTGGGAGGGTGGTGGATATGGTTGTTGGGGGTGGGGGTGGGGGTGGGGGTGGGAAGGTGGACAGAGAAGAGGAGAAGGAGAAGGAGAAGGAGAAGGAGAAGGAGAAGGAGAAGGAGAAGGAGAAGGAGAAGGAGAAGGAGAAGGAGAAGGAGAGGGAGATGGAGAGGGAAAGGGAACATAAGGTGCTGGATATGTCTGGGTATCCGAGCAAAGAGGAGGTCTTGGAGAGCTACAGGAACCTTGTGGCGTCTGGCTTCTTTGACAAGCATGCTATCCGCGGCGGCCGCCATCCGGCTCCCGGCGGCAACACGCCCGCGAAGCCCTCGCCAAACGGCAAGACGTTTTCCGATCACATGGCTGAGCAGCATCAGCAGCAGCGCCAGAAGCAGCAGCAGCAGATCAAGCTGGCGCTGTCCATCCCGCCACACCGGCCAAGCGGCAACACCTTGTGCTCACCTCCAGTCCTGCCGCCGCGGACGTCGTCAAAGGGCAAGCTGGATGGTCTGCTCTCCCCACCGCGTGGCACCAAGCGCGGTGCGTCAATCGACCTCGCGGGGGACGCCGAGACGGCCACGCGCAAGCTCGTCAAGAAACTGCGTCACTCGGCCTCGCGCCTCTCGGTTGAGTTTGGTAGCTCACGGGAAAACCACCACTACAATTACAGTGCTTGCACCTCGAGCAGACCCCGCCTATCAACCTCGTCGTACGCTCCAAGCCCCATGTCGCCCGTCTCGGCAACCTTCAGCCCCATCAACCCGCCTTCCATCATGGAATCCGTCGCCGACACCGACGAGCCCATGTCGCCCAACCAACAACACGGCAGACTCGCGGTCAAGCTCAAGGAGGGCGGTGGCCGCCGCCGCCGCATCCTGGGCCTGGGACGCAAACTGCGCTCGCCCTCGCCCACGACGGCAACTACCGATGCTGACGCCGACGTCATGATGGTCGACTGTCCGGAGCAGGAGCAAGAATACAAGCTCGCCAGGGATGTCACGCCCCCGCCCCCTGGTTTCCACTCGCGCTCGTATTCCCAGCGCATGCGCGCCAGCTCGGCGGGTATGCTGGGCATGAGGATGAGTGGTGTCCAGCACCATAATCAGCAGCAACAACAACCGTTGAGCGTTGTGCCGGACCCGAACCAGGGAATCCCGGTGGTGCCGCGTATTCCGAGCGAGTTTTGCGCGGTGCCGGCTGCCGCGGTGAC
The DNA here is from genome assembly GCA_017139535.1 of Trichocladium uniseriatum. Lineage (NCBI taxonomy): Eukaryota > Fungi > Ascomycota > Sordariomycetes > Sordariales > Chaetomiaceae > Trichocladium > Trichocladium uniseriatum. The sequence goes on along the minus strand of WOUO01000002.1, from coordinate 2,593,592 downwards.
GGTGGCCGTCGTGGCTGGGGAGAAGAAGGAGACGAAAAAGGCTGTTGAGGGGAAAGGCAAGGAGGTGAAGAATCAGAACAGGGATTCGGGGCTGGGAGAGGACGTGGAGAACATCCCTGTCTGGGCTTGATTTCTCTCCACCCTTTTCTGCTCTTGTCGAGGCGAACTTACAGCAGCCTGCGCAAGATGGAGCTTGAGGCGTTTGGATTTTCCTTTTGTTCTTTTCTTTTCTTCTTTTTTCCTTTCTCTTCTTTTCCGGCCGGGCCAGGGTGACGCAAAAAGGGTTCTTCCTACAGATACTCTTGCCGAACCTGCCCGGTTTGATGAAACTTACGATCTGATGAATGTCTTGACGAGGCTGAAACGAAAACGATACATGGAGGAGGAGGGGCAGATACGGGACTCCCGGGGTTTCCCCCACGCAGAGGATGATGGAGACGGAAGGGTTATGTAGATGTCGCGTGTGGGGCATGTATTGTGTACAAAGTCTTGTTTGGATGGGGTGGATGGGCGGTATGTAGCTGGCTGGTTGGCTGTTTTTTTTCCGGCCCTCGCCTTGCTTACTGCCCCCCTCCCCCATCTCTTCTTCTCTTGGTGGCTAGTTTGGTTGGCTTGGTTTAGCTTTTTAACTTGGCTTGCTTTGCCTTGGGCCCGTTTGTTTGGAAGACAGATGACAGACAAAACGGAGGTGGCGGCTTTTGTTTGGGAGGGTGGTTGGCTTGTTGGGGTTTCTTGTTAGTTTGGGGGGCGGCAGAGGTAGCTAGATTGAATGCTACGGGTTGCCCATACACATACGTGCTGGATGGTTGCTGTGGTTGGATGGTCTGCCTTTGAAAGAATGAACAGTAACAATCAGTGTCCAGACAGTACTCCGTACCATCGTCGTCTAAATACTATCTTGTGGGAGTGCAGGTTTGGTTCCTGGTTCAGCCCATGGTCGTGATGTAGCATGCCCGTCGAGGAGATCGTGGAGGGTAAAGTGAACAGATGCGCGCAGACAGGGAGCAGGAAGCACAGAGAATCAGGGAACAAGATGAGAGACACAGGCCTACTCATTACATACTAGCATATCCTACATGATGCCACTCCGAGTCCTGTGAACAAGCAATGCAAAGATCGAGTATTGACAAAAGATAAAACGGCTCCCTCTGAGGAATAAGCCATACGATAATATATCTATCTGTATACAGCAAGACAAAGGGAATACAAGACATGAACGATGTTGCCGCTCAGCCCATAGTTACAACAAAACAAAATCCACGCCGCTCCCACTCCCGCTCCCGCTCCCGCTTCCGCGCCGACGTCGGCGTAAACAACTCTAGCCAGCCGAAAACAAGCCGCCGAGCAACCCTAACGATATCACCCACCATCCTCCATACCCCCAGCCAGACCCTCCCACACAAACAACCGCCCAGCACTTAGAAGCAAAAGTGTTCCCCGTGGCATCCAACTCCCTCGCAGCAAGCAGATGTCCACCCCAGATTAATGCTCATAACCTAACATATACAACCCCTCTAAAAGAATAAAGTACAGTGCAGATTACTCCGCAACACCGATGATCTCCTGCGCGTTGGGAACAGCGCCAATGATCTCCTGTGCGTTGGGAACAGCGCTGCCCCAGCTGCTGCGGGCCGCGCCAACAAAGCCCGGCATGCCACGGTAGAGCATGGCACACACCATGACTGTAAGCAAGGGAATCTGTCACTCTGTTAGCACTAGAAAAATCATGAAGCGATGAACGGTGATGCTTACCCAAATGAAGAAGAGGTTCCGATCCCAGCTCAGCTTCTTCAGGTTCTCGGCGTGCGCCCGCCGGAGCGTCACCTGTTGCTCCCTGGTGATGGCGCTCTTGCGGCCAATCTGCAGGAGCGCGGGTATCTCTTGAACCTCATCGTCCTCCTCTTGCTCTTCGACCACCAAGCTCTCGCTCTCGAGTCTCGCGGCGGTCGTTGAGGACGAACTCTGGGCCTGGTCGTACAGGGCCGCGCACTTAGCATCCGCCTCGGCCTCCACCGCTGCGTGCGCCGCAGATGCTTGCTTCGTGTCTAGGTCGCCCTGGTGCGGGTACAGCTCGTCGTACGCCGGAGGTGGTGTTGCCGCGCTGGTGGCCGAGGTCGACAGCGGATACCGCCATCGGCTCTCCTGGTCCTTCACCGAGGGCTCATCCTCACCCGGCTCCGGCCTAGCGCCTCCAATCATAGTAGCGATCCGCTGGAGCACGGCAGCCTGGTATTCCGGCAACGGGGGCATGTTGGGCATCTGGGGGAAGTAAGGCAACTGTGAGAAATGGGGCAGCTGCGGGAACTGCGGGAACTGGGGCAGATACTGGCGGCCCGGCACCATCATCTGCTGGAGCTGCTGGAACTGGGTAGCCACTTGTTCCTTGATTGCTGCCATGGCGGCCGCCGGTACCCCAAGTGGGCCGGTAGCGTCGGTGCCCCGTCGCCGAGGGCGAACCGGACTCCTTCCCCGGGCAGGTGTGTTCACAGCACTCTTGCCGCGCCGGATACGGAGCCCCGCTTCCTCGGCAATTCCGGGTCCATCGGAAACATCCTGAACATCCGAGGAGACAATCTCGGAATACTCGGGACTCTCATCCTCAGATTTGGGTTCATCGCTCGAGGTGCTGACCGCTTGAGACAGGGGTGCCTGTGCCCGTAGCGAGGTGAGATTGGTGACGCTGTTGACACGGCTCTGTAGCGAGCTACCGCTTTGAGATCGCTTATGCTGCTCGAAACGAAGGATGAGTTGCAGGACCTCCTTGGACTTGGCCATGTCTGCAGCTGTCAAACCCGACAAGGTCCGGAGTGTAGTATCCGCCCCATTGCCAATCAGCAGTCGGACAATCTCACGATGATTGTTGAGAGCCGCCATGTGCAATGCAGTATAGCCGCCCTTGTCGCGCAGGTCCGGATTGGCTCCCCGTGCCAAAAGGCCGGCAACAAAGCGGTGCAGGCCCAGCTTGCAAGCCAGATGCAGCATGGTATGCCCAGTCGATCTCCTCAGGTTGAGTCGTGGCTTCCGAGTGCTGTTGCTAAGGTCCATCAGCTCCAGCACCTTGAGGAGGTGGCCCTCAAAGTTGTCAATGGCACGGTTGGATGTCCCTTCTCCGTTAGTCATCTCGCCGTTGGGTGATGGATAACAGTTGGAGGCTTCCTTGATGATCCGACGCGCGAAATCGGCCACATCCTCGTATCCGCCCGTCATCTTGTTGCCAAGAATCATGAGTGCGGTACGGAGCAGCTGTTGTTCGCTGTCATCCACGTATCGGAACCACTGAGCGGCCAGGTTCGGTACTTGGACATTCTGCTCTCTGAGGGTGACGGGCACCATCCCCCCCGCCTCGGACGGCGGCAGCAGACAGACCAGGGACTCTGACGACCAGAAGGTCGTCGCGGGAGCCTGCTTGTCGCCAAACATGACATGCATGCCATTATAAAAGCCCTGGCCCATCAAGGTGACCTCGATGCCACCGGCCACCGGCCCCTCGCCAGGTATGACCTTGAATATCGACGGCTGGGATTGCGCCGGTGGTGTCCTCGTTTGCCCAGCCGTGGCATTCGACATGGCCCTCGAGGCGTTCGGGCTAGCAACAGAGACGGGACGGGCCGGCGCAGGCGGGGCAAATATGGGCATGTTCAAATTGACCAGGCTGGAGCTCCTGCTGAGGTTGCTGAAGAGCAGTTGGTTATTGTTGCCGCCTTGTTGCGCATTGTTTCCGAACGGGTTCGTCAACGATTCCGGGGGGGCAGTATGAGGGGCAAACATCGTCGGGTCCGCAGTGGGCGGGAACGCTGCAGGAGGCGTGGGGGGGAAAGGCGATGTCGCCGGTGTCAGGGGGGCGGCACTTGCAGCCGACTTGGACAACCGTGGCCCCGGCGGTAGCGACGTATCGAGGCGTGTCATGGCCAAGTCACTGGAAATCTTGACTGATTTGTTGGCTCTCCGTCTCTTGGCCGGTCCGCCAGGCAATGAAGGCGAAGCTGGACGCGAGATGTTTCTGTGAGGCTGCGCTGCCGCCAGTGTGGGCTGGACTGGCACGGCTGAGATGGGGATCGGGGGAATCGGCCCCGCCGAGCTGCGTCTCGCGGCCTGCAGGTCCAAGCTCGGGGATGACTCCAATGAAGGTGTCAAACCTGGGGCGTTCTGGGTTGGCATCTCCCGCCGTGTCGGGCTCAGCTTCCGGGTTCTTCCACCAGGCGCGGGTTTGGGGCTTGTGTTTTTGTGGTCGTCTGTAATCATGATCGATGGTGATAAGGTCTGCGCAATGACCTGGCCGCGGTGGTCGGTCAGCGTGAAGATGATCTGAAAACCAAGCTTCTCGGCGTGGTGTCGGCAGTAGCAGGCAATTCTCATGGGTGCCTCCACCTGAAAACACGGCCGCGCGCCATATTCAGGGGGGTTTTGCAGCGCCCAGTCCTTGACCTCGTGCGTATTGAAAACAATCACCCGTCGCGCCTCGTCATTGATCCAAGCAACTTCGTCCTCGGGGTTCTTCAGCTTCTTGCGGCCGGCTCGCTTGCGCTCCCTCCCTATGCACTGCTCACAGATGTTGACGTCGCCCCCATCCTGCGGCTTGAGCTCTTCGGTGTCCCCGTCCGCCACTGGAGCCGCACCTTTCCTGCCGAGTCGGGCAGCGCCTTGAGCTCTCTGCAAAGCCGCCGCCTTCTGCTTCTCCACCTGCATTGCACTCGTACAGACTAGAGCGGTATGGAGCTCAAGCATATCCGGTGCCGGCTCCGCGGGCGGTTTGGCCCACAGCTTAGTTTTGCTAATGGTGTGTTTTGGAAGATGAACCTTTGTGACGCCAGGAGGAAGGTGTGAGAGCCTGAGTTTGATTGCAATCTGCGTCTCGACTCTGGACTTGGAGTTGTTGGCGTCAACCTCTAACCTGTACGGCCCTGGGCCATACTGGTCATGCTCGAATGGACGTCGCACGGGTACGTGTAATGTTTCCCCGAAGAAGGGAGCTGTAGTGGGAAGGTTCATGTTCGACATGTCGGGCATCTGCTGAGTGAGTGTCCCTGTATCTTGTTGTGCGCCGCGAAACTCGTATTTCGGAGGAGGGGGAGGCGATGGTAGCAATGGCGAGGGACGCAGGCACAGCGCCGAAGGGGAGTAGGCGGACGCCCCTGCCTGTCCTGACGGTTTAAACGAGAAGGACTTTGGGTAACTTTGTTAGTATAATATAGGCAGTGGCAAGAGGCAAGCAGACTTACCGAAAGCCCATCATCACAAGCTGTCCGAAAAGAGAGACCGGCGTCGCTCATCGGTGACGCCCTGGAGACCGCCATATCCTGCACACTTGTTGAGCCAGGGGAGAACGGGTTGACACCGGTGGCGAAGGGACTCGGACTGTCGGTCGGGCTGCGCATATCGGACTGCATCGCGGCAGAATTGTTAGAGAAGTCGAAGGTGCCGTGCATCATGGGGAAGTCGTCGGCGGTCGTCCCGCTGAGCAAGTCGACCATATCCCAGTCCGTCTTCACACCGGCGCCGTCACCGCCCGCGGGCAAGTCCCCCAACGTCATTTTCGTGGATGCTGTGCTCGACGTCCTCTTGGATGATTCCGAATCAAACATGGACTCGTGAAAGCTCTCCATGGACTGGGGGCTGTTATCGCTCACGAGGCCAAAGGCTTCCGACGGCGAGCCATAATCTTCGGGCGCGTCTGTCATGACTTGGCAGGAATCGGCGCCGGGGCTGGCCGGGCGGTTGGGTAGGGGACTGCCTTCATCGGAATCGAAGATGAATTCGTTTGTGTGGGCGGCGACGATGCCGGCGTTGTACTGGAGGTCAAAGTGGGATTCAAAGTCGGGGTCGGGCATTTTTGTTGAGTGTGGCTGATTGATTGAGGGCGATTGAAGGAACGGAGGCGGCAAGAGCGCGGGAAAATAGTCCCGAAATCGATTCCGATGGCGGGCAATCTGTCAAGATCTGGCGCATGCCTATTCGTATCCTATTTTGATTAGATGCGGAGTGATGGGGATAACAAAGAAGAAGAAAAAAGCATATCAGGATGGAGAGCGCAATTGCTCCCTCCTGTGAGGAAATCGGTCTCGTCAAACTTCGAACATTGACAGGGCCACGCAGACGCAGAGCGACGTTCCTGGAGCTTGCTGGGGCTGGGCGGGCCTAGCGCCAAGTCATCCGAATGATGACAATGCAAATAACGAAACCCCAGCCCCGCTGGCTGCAATTCGCCTCCGTCCAGGGTTATTTTGATTCGCCCACAGTTAATCGGTGTGTGCGCACGCGAAGGCGGTGAACACGACAACACCCAGGTCACTGCAACAAGACCGCGCCATTGCATATCTTTTGCAAGAGTGACATCAGATTTGGTCCTTCAATTTTGTGCTGAAAGGTGTCTTTAAGGTACATCGGACAGAGTGCCATGGTCGTTTGGGCTTTTCAATTGGGGGAGAGCAAGGCCCCCAGGCAATACGTACGTTCCTTGAATTCATACATAACCTCGATGTTGAATGCTCACTTTATTAAATGCATAAAGTTAACGTTATCTCCATCCAATGAGCCTATTTACCAAAACCGTCCGAGTTTCCAACCGCAATCCACTGTCGCGGATCCGCCAGAGAACGGGGAAGAATCCGATCCGCTCTTCAGCTAAATTAGCTCGTTCGCTGACAGCTGGGCTGCGACCATTTTCTTGGAGTCCCACTGGACGCAGTAAAAGGTCCACTCTGCCTCCCATTCCTCCACCGAGCTGAGCCCGACTTGCGCAAGCCAGGCGGGGACTCATCACTGTCATTGAAATTGCTGCAATCAGAGGTAGGGACGTTTGCACCGGCAAAATCCCCTGGGCAGACGCTCAAGAACCTCTCTCCAGACTCCATGGCGACCTTGACTCTCGTGGTTCCCAAGGAGCTTTCCTGTCTCGGGTCCTCTTCGGATCATTGTGTCTGTGGAAGGATACTCGCTGCACCACTTGGATCCAGATGTTCCCAAGACTCTCACTCGGGATAAGTTTATCAGTCGACCCCGCCCTTCGTCGGTCTCGAACGTATCTCCTCAGATTGCACGACTCGCTCTCAACACCTGTCTGCGGCCTGACGTCACCCTTTCCGATGTCGATGTCGAGGAAGCATACATGGGACATTCTGCCAACGATTCGTGGAGCGTTATCGTCAAAGTGGGTTGCGCGATTTCGAGTACAGGCAGTGACCCTTCTGTGGTCTACTTGGAGTCGAACAAGGAGTTGAATGATGAAGGCAACGTCGAGTTTATTGCAGTAGTGCCGCGGACAGCGAAAGCTAGGGCGAAGTACGGATATAACGTAATCTTTTCCGAGGAAGACGGCATTTTCGAGACCGAGTACTTGGAGACAGACCTCGAGCCTACTGAATAATCCCAAGTAAGGAGACGAAGAACGTAGTATATGTGCGGAGGAGGTAGAACATGACCTGCTACCACCTCATACTCGGGGCGCCCTCGCAACCTCCACGTCCCAGGAAACCGACTCTCCCGGCACAACCAAGTGGTTGGCGGGCTCCCACTGCTGTTAGTCCTTTGTAACTAGCAGACTCAAAGCACCGTCCGCGATCACCGAGCTCCGTCACGGTCCAGGAGAGACGGCACTTGCCGTGGCGTGGCCACCACCAGGGGCAGCCTCGTCAGGGAATCGTATCGTGCGCCCCTGATACGACGTCGAGGGCTGGCCGGGTGGACTCGGGCCTGTCCCCACAGCGTTGACCGGGGACTCCTCACTGGCGTCTAATTCCCCGCGCCGATCCGGTACCTTCCCATCCCCTCCCCCCGCCTCCTGTGATCTGGGGATGATGGAGCCACCGATTCTAAACACCAAACGTCCCGACGGTGGCGGAACAGAATGTGGTGCGTCTCGCGGCTCACTTCTCAACCGTGGCCGAAGACTGGCAAACGTACTCACCCTGCTGCCGATGGTAAAGGCGGGTGCAGTATCCGGGCTATCGCTAGACGTCGATGACATGACGCCGCGAGAGATGGTCCGCGGGAGATAAAAGCCAAGTTTCCCGAGGGGGATACTTAGTCCGTGGACAACCTGCAAGAGTCTCGCCGTCAGTTCTAACACTCAGTTCAAACCATCAGTGTCCCACTTACAATGCTGCAAATAGCAATGAACCACACCACCAAGTTGACTGCCTCGGGCAGCTTCTTGACATCATCCCTCGGTTGACCACCTACATCCAGAGTGTGCAGAAACTCGAGCGTGATGTAGAGGTAAAAGATGGCCGACACGCCGACAGGGCCGAAGAAGCCAACAAAGATGGCCTGGCGCACCTCCTCGATCTGGGGGATGTACTTGTGGATCGCAAAGACCCACGGCAGCCGGCGAAGCAACAGCACCAGAATCCCCAGAATAACCAGCCGGCGAAGTGGCACGACTTCGTTGACCAGAAACTCGGCCCACGGGCACACGGCGCCGTACCACATAAAGACAGACACGTTCAGCAGCATGTCGATGGTCGGCTGCAGCGAGTCGTCGAGCGTCTCGAGGCGGAACCAGTCGTCCCAGGTAAACACATTACCCGCAATGAAGCACGCGAGGACATCATCGCTGCCAATCATGCCGCACGTCCCGACAATGAACAGCGCGAGCGAGATGGCAAACACCAAAAAGCTCTCGCGGTCGACAAACTTGCGCTCCTCGGCCCAGTGCAGCAGCTCCTTGGCCAACCAACCCATCACCGCACCATACACCACGCTCAAGAGTATGGTGTACCCCCAAGTCTCGCCAAACCACAACCCCATCGCCGTGCGCGCGCCCCCTTCCTCCGCCACACCACCATCCCCCGTATACTTGATCAGATACAGCGCAAAAAACAAGAACGGATACCCCAACCCATCATTCGCCCCGGACTCGGCAATAATAATCTGCTGCAACTCCCTCGGCACATTATGATCCGCAAACTTGCCCTTGACGATAACAGCCGACAACACCGGATCCGTCGGCGTGACACACGCCCCAATCGCAAGCGCATGCAACACATTTAACCCGGGAACCAGCCCCCACACGAGCAGGCTGGTGGCCAGCCACATGGCGGCCATGATGGGTCCGACGAGGAGGAGCAAGGGGCGCCATTGCTTCTGGAGGTAGCGGCTGGGTAGTTGGACTCCCGCTAGCACGAGCTGGACGCCGAGGACGAGGCGGGAGAAGGCGAGGGTGATGGCGTGGAGGTTTTCGGTGGAGCCGAGGGCGTAGTCGAGGGGGCGGATGAAGTTTGCGGCGTGCGGGGAGAGGGCGACGCCGGCGAGGAGGGAGATGACTGGGTGGTGGGGTTAGCTTGTGGTGTTTTTTGGAAAGGGAAGGGTTGGGGCATACGGGCTTCGGAGAGGTAGAAGCTTTCTTTGCAGAGGTAGGAGACTAGGCCGAATAATGACACCCAGCCGCCTAGCACGGCGAGGATGATGTTGAAGTCGGTTGTGGCTAATGCAGGCATCGTGGCTGGTTGGTAATGAAGGGAGAAAGTCCTGGCACCCGATCGCAGGGTGCAACTCTCGAACGGTGCTTGACAGAGACAGTCCCGGTTCAAAGATACTCGATAAGATAGGTAGGTAAATAACTTTCTGTGATGATGCAGTTCGAAACCACAGCAACAAAAAGCCAGTGTTATCGAATCATGGAAGCCGAGCTGTAGAATTTGCAGCTTGCCAACATGGGATATGATCTCGAGCGCAAAGTCTCTCCACGGAAATGAATTGGTTGCTGCAAAAGAGCGACCATGGAAGAAAACTGATGATGACTGTAGGTAGTCAGGCAGTTGAGATTAGAAAGCAAGGGCGCTGGGGCCGACTGTATCTTCGACCTAGCTACGAGCGGATTCTGCGGATTCTGTCGGTGAGGAGTCGAGGATGATCCACAAGGCGCGAGATCCCGTCCCAGGCACGTGCACGTCGGGCCGTTGCCGAGGATCCGGGCTGCCGCCCCTCCGTTGCGGAAGCGGATGATGGCGTCGTTGTTGATCCGATGCCCAGCCGGGCCAAGAGATGGAGATGCGAGTGCAGGGTGCCCAGAATGTTGTTATGATTTAAGGTTTGTTCCCCAAAGCTTGTTTCATCTGGGGCGAAACCACGGTGTGGGGTTCACTTTTGTCTTCCAGGATTGCCTGCCACATCATTGGTGATTTATGCAATCAATATTGATCAACGACTCGACAACTCGTCTTTTTTAAGCCTCCATTTTGAGTGCAAACCAAAAGAAAAACCAAAATCATCACGGGATGATTGCAAAGGATGAAAAAAATGCGACCTGGGGGAATCGAACCCCCCTCTAATGCTTGGAAGGCATTAATGCTAACCACTACACCAAGGCCGCTTCTTCTGATGTTGATTTGGGGCCGAAACAGAATTCATCACAGGGGGTTCGTAAACCAACCTAGCCCTTTTACATTTCAAATTCGACCTGGAATTCAAAAAGAAATGAAGGATATCCGGAGTGTAATATTTATTTTCTCACATTCTTAAGTGCGTTGTGTGAGTTAGGTTTGAGTTTTGGAAGGTGGATGATGATCTGGGATCGAGATCGCGGGATCATGCCGGACTGTTTGATGCTGCCGCCAGCCGGCTGGCAAGGTGCACACGTTCGACATCCCGTAAGGTACCCAAATAGGCTGGTATGCGAGCACCTCCATAAGATATCACCGGCTATACTACTACACATCCATAAGAGTAAACATGCATCTGGTATTCGCAACGCCATCTAACTCTGATATGTGCCTCTAAGTGACCAATAACCCGACACATCCATTCCGGCTCCGGCCGCCCGGGCCCATGCAGACTGCTTTTCTAACGCCGGCCTCCAGGATCCCTTTGCTCAAATATGCTGCGCCATAATGCCAATCCGACGAGAGGACTACCTAACTCCTCTGCTTCTGCCATGCAAACCAAAGTACCACGCCCCATAAGATTCCAAAGTCGATACACACCACCGCCTTCACCGTCTCACACACCTAGGCATGTATCGCCTGGTCCACTTTCAGCGGCCTCATGCTGCCGCCCGATTCCCACTCCCACGCAATCAAGCTCCAGTTCAACTCTCGGCGCCAGAACAACCCGAGCCCCCGCCCGCCGTCCGCGCCCCCGAGCGAAGGATGGCCCTGACCCCGGTCCTCGGCGCTGAGCCCGCCCGTCAGCGACATACGGTGACGGAAGATGACCTTGCCCATGCGCGAATGGAGGATGGCCATCGAGCACATAACGCACGGCTCGTGCGTCAGGTACATCTCAAGCCCATGGCAGAGATAGCCGTCGGGGTTGGGGTGTTCCAAGTCAAAGATCTTCTTTTCATCTTCGAGAATCGGGCTGTCCTGGAAGGCTTCGAACTCGAGGATCGGCGTCGACTTGATTTGCGTCTTCCTATTCTCAGCTCGGACGAGTTTCTGGGCGACAATGCTGATGGCGCGCATCGCCGCGTGTGCCATGGGGTTTCCGGTGCACCCAACCTTCCCTTGCTGGCACCAGCGAGCATCTCCGGTCAAGGCTACGAGCGTGGTCTTACCCTCGTCACGCTGGATGACACAGGCCCCAACAGGTTCACCGTAGCCCTTGGCGTGGGACTGCTTCGCCACTTGGTGCGCCAGCGTCATCCATATGGCAGCATCCCCGGCTATCTCCTCCGTCTGGCGGGCAATCATTGAAGGATGCGGCCCCAGAGGGTTGTTCTTTCGGTATAAGGCGGGCCAGAAGTGTTGCGACCACATGGCGGCCTGGATCTGCGATGTCGGGGAAACCATCGGGACGGGAATGGCGCGCAGGAATATCTCTTCCTCCATACCCTCTACCGTCGACAAGGCCTGCACAACCTCATCGCGGTTGAGCATGTTCTCGGGCCCTACTATGATGTATATCCAGTTCGACTTGCCCGTGTGGATCTGCCGGCTCTGGGGAGACTCGTTCATGAACTGCGCCTTGAGATGGGCAGGTAGGTCGCCTGGTTTGGCGCATCTGCGGAGATGAGGGACACCCTTAATGATTTCATCCGGAAGCAGGCTGCGCAACAAACTGCGTCGTGTCAGCGACGGTGGCTCGATGGGAGCGGCAAATTGCAAAGGCTGGGAATCATCAGACTTACAGGATGGCCGGGTTAGCCGCCTTGGTTGGGGTTCGAGTTATCAGCACCCGACCTGTTTGATAATCATCTCGCAGCTCAAGAGTAGTCTTTAGCGGTATGAGAACGCCGTCTTCGACCTCATCTTGGACCATTTCCCGGACAATGGAATCTTGGGCGGCAAGTAATCGGTGGATCGACCTGTCGTCCTCCTCCATCTTGACGGCTGCAACCCCGGACGGTCGGTCGGTCAGCCGAAGGCTAAATACGTTGAGGCGGGAAACCGAGCACGTGTGCAGCCGGCAGCCTGCAATGGCACCGAGCCAGCTCGGATACAATAAAATAGAACGGGCCGATCTCGAGAAGATCGCGGGGTTCAGGGTTGCCGGGTGGGGGCTCGTGAGGCGAGGGAGAAAGCTGAAGGACGGAAGAAAAGATTGGCACGGAGAAGAAGCGATGTAGAACTTGAATGAAAGAGCATGGCGATCTCCAGTTGCAGCCCGGGTGCGTGGGAAAGAACAATGCCTGTTGCTATTGACAAGGCAAGTGACAACAATCGCCCTTCGTTCTGTTGTGACGAAAAATTACAGAGCTCCACCTGGTTCCTGGACCCTGATGCTCCAGGCTCGTGGCAGGCACCATGGATGCGGCCAAGCAGCCCCACAGAGATCTTGTTGCATGTCCAGGGTACCCCGCATTTGTGACTCCAACGAAAGATTGGGGTCGCTTGCAACAAGCCTTCTTCCAAAGCGCGAGACTTCTAAATTGCAAAGTACAGATTGTACCAAGACCTGGGATAACGGCGCCTTTATGGAATTTTTCAGCACAACCTTTTTACACTGTTCGGTGGGATTGCGGTGTTTATTCGGCATCATGGGTAAGTTTTTACCCCACTAGAAACGGTGGGCGCGAGCGGTGGCAAGCCCGAGCGAAGCGCCGTCGGTTGGCTCGCACGCGTCGTCGTCCGAACTTCCCTCGTTGGCTGGACGAGTTGCGCATCCCGGAGACCCCGAATCTCGCTCGCTTTTCGGTCGGCTCTTTCTCCCTATTGCATGTTCACCTGCCTGCCTGCTCTGCTGCCTCAGTTCAGCTGCGAAGTTCGATTCAGGCGGTTCCAAAGTGGAACTCCGACTACCCCTCACTCGCCCACCCACACACACACGAGGATCGGGGATTGCTGCGTTTCCCAAACATAGCTCCATTGCTCTGCATGAGGCGCCGGCGATCGATGCGACAAGCTTCAAGCGCAGCTGTGACATCAACCACAGTCGGTCTTGGCAACCACCCGGCCGCTCCGTGTGGGGGGCCACTCTTCTTCTTGCATCCCTCCGCATTCCCTCCGCGTTCCCTCCGCGAACCTATTTGAGCATGGGGCCGATTCTCCGCGGGATGCACTGGCGACGGGCCAACCTGCCGACTCTTGGATGTGACCATGACGCCCCGAGACTGATCACTTGCATGCGGGCGAGCAGCCGGAGCTCCGACTGCGGAGACGGTTTGCGACAGGAGAGGTGTCGACAAGGAAGCGCCAAGCTGCAACCTCCATATTCAACATGGACTTTTGTACTCCGCACAAGACAAGCCAAGTCGGCGTTTCTCTGCATTGAGAAAAGATCCGCATTATAGTTGGGTGTTAGATGGTCGATTTTAGAGGTCGAATGTAAAAGGCATCGGTCATATCAAGATAGGTCGAATACCTGTTTTAGATTGTTTGTTGCGCCAGCACCCACCATCAACAGCCAGCCCCTTCGAGGCTGACGTTTCGGGCCCCGAACGCGCCTTTGTTGCGGCGGGTACGCAAAGACCCGGACACAGCCTGGCAGGCTTAAAAGGGAACAACCCCGGTTCCTCGCAAAAAGGAGCAAGAGCGCAGCACCGAGAGCAAAACAGGAATTCGCCGCGATTTGGTCACCTGCGATTTTTGCGAGTCTGACGCCAGTCGCTCAGGAGACCCCACCTGGAGGCCTGGTGTCGCTGGCATTTGAGCGGCGCAGAGGCGAGGCTGAACCCTGGTGACAAGCATCGAAGACCAACAAAGTTCGAAAAGCAGGGCGAGCGACAGCGAAGAGCGCGGCAATCACGAGCCGATGATATTGGTAAATAAGGAAACTCACAAAGGCTAAGCCCGTCAAAGTCGTCTGCTGTCAGGTCATACGCGACGGTCCTTATATTCGACCAAGCCTTGGCATCGACAACCTCGAATCGTTGGGCACAGGTCGGCTGCAACGCCCGATCAGGCTGATTGTTGCAAAGTGTTGAGTCACCCCACGACTGCGACGAGCCTCGAGTTCCGAGGAAGCGGGGGTTTCGAATAACGTTAACGTCATCTCGTTTTTAACCCGGACCCCCGTGCCCAGCCTGCACCAACATCTCGCGGTCCACCATCTTGCAGCGCTTGCGGGCCTTGCGCAGACTAAAATCGCCTTCGTCTCCACGGCATCCACAGAATATTCCGTGCAACGTCAGAACAGGAGTGCTGCAGGGTACCCTCTGGTGCTATGTCTAGCGCGTTGCAGCAGTGAAGGTTGCAACCTGTTCCAAAAGTAAGTTTGGGCTTTGTTCTTGTCATTTAAGGCGACTCGTCAGGTTTGGGAACCCCTTGAACCACAATCATATTCCAAGGACGGCACGAGTTGGGCCATCAACTGCTCCCACCTCACATGCTGAGAGTCTGTGACGGGTTCAAACCAAGTTGCCCCGGCCACAAACTCGCGTGGATTTTTCTGTTCGGCACCTCCCCCCCGTCCATGTCAGATGAGCTGATTGGCGGATGTCCACTAGCCGCACCCCAGTGACTCCACAAGCTGCAAGTGCACCCCTTCTTTGGGTTTGGCCATTTTCAGACGGACGGGGGCTTTTATAATTCGCCAAATCTCCGTCCTTCCAAAGTCAGCGCATCTCGCCGTAACTCTTCCCCGACACGACAAAAGTTTACAGAGCAGGTCTCAGACAGCGAGATCCTCCTCATCGACCAAGTACTGAGATAACATCTCATTGACAGAGGCAGACCCCTCTGACCGTTGCCAACCCGGCCAATCTACCATTTCAATCTCGACACCCTCCTGGCGTACCGCAGTCGCAATCACTGCGGATTGCCATGATCCGCAATCTCATGGGGTCGTCAGTATCAACCCCTTCGTCGCCCACTATTCGTGCCAATGGAGAGCAGAACAGCGGGGAGCAGAGAAATGGAGAGCTGCCAAATGGAGTTCTCCCCAATGGAGTGCACGCCGACGTGCCAGGAGCGCACAAGGAGGCTGCTCCCCAATGGATTTCACACGCCATGAAAACTTTGGACAACTACGCCGCCAGGCCCGATGCCCCTATCCCTAACCGGCAATTCGACTCGCCCTATTCGCGCAGCATATCGTCGACCGCGCCTGGCTCACCGCGAATGTAAGTCGGCCCTCGCCCTTTCCTTTTTGCATGCATTTTCATCTGCGCGCTGGGCGGCAGGGTAGGGGGTGGCGTCCCAAAACGACCCCCTGGGCAATTGATGAACACGCCAGCGATCCTTGTCACGACATCGGTTTCTCATCATCAATTCATCATCAATTGCTTCAGTGACTAATTCGGTATTCCACAGCCCACCAGTCCGCCAAAACTCGGGCAGCCACACACCGCGAACCCGCCCCCACGCAACCACGCTCAATATCCCCGGGATGACGCGTTCAAAAGTATCGCCGGACGGCCGCATCCCCGACAGGGACGTGGCCGCCAAATTAGTCATCATCATGGTCGGCCTGCCAGCAAGAGGCAAATCTTACATCACCAAGAAGCTGCAGCGCTATCTGTCCTGGCAGCAGCACAACACCAAGATCTTCAATGTGGGGAACCGCAGAAGAATTGCGGCTGGCGTAGCCAAACCGGGCGATGGATCGCCGACTTCGGCGACCGGCAAGGACGACGTGCCCACCCGGGCGGCGACCATCCTCCGCAGCTCGCACGGCCCTGACATTGTTGTGGAGGACGATCTGACCAAGCTAGACCTGAACGGGCCTGGCATTGATCCCAAATCGGGCGAGAAGATCGACCAGTCGGCCAAGTTTTTTGACCCAGCAAATACAACCGCTTCCAAGCTGCGCGAACAGGTCGCTCTCGACACGCTCGACGAGCTCCTGGATTATCTGCTGCATCGCGGAGGCTCCGTTGGCATTTTGGATGCCACCAACAGCACTATCCACCGACGCAAGCTTCTGGTGGACCACATCAAGGAGAGGGAGCCATCGTTGGGCATCCTCTTCATTGAGAGTATCTGCCATGACGAGAATGTCAGTCACTTTGTCCCACTCTGCATATCGCAACCAAACTAACCGCTTGCAGCTCCTCGAGGCAAACATGCGCCTGAAACTCTCGGGCCCGGATTACAAGGACAAGGACCCGCGCAAGTCGCTGGAGGATTTCAAGCAGCGAGTCAAGGCGTACGAGAGTGCGTACGAGCCGCTGGGCAAGTTTGAGGAGGACCACGAATGGCAATACATCCAGATCATCGACGTGGGCAGAAAGATTGTCAACTATCGCCTCGGGGGTTTCCTGAGCGGTGGCATCTCGTCGTACCTCACGACATTTAATCTATCGCCGAGACAGATCTGGATCACGCGCCACGGTCAGAGCGAGGACAACCAGTCGCACAAACTGGGTGGCAACTCGGAGCTGACGGAGCGCGGCCACCTCTATGGCGAATCCCTGTACAGGTTCATTACGTACAAGCGAAAGGAGTGGTTGGTCGAGCAGAAGAACAAGATTGCCATGGCGAATTTCCCGCCGAAGCCTGGCGACTACACGCCGCCCTATCCGGAGCTCGACCAGCAGCTCGACGACAAGAATTTCTGCGTCTGGACGTCGATGCTCAAGCGCAGTGTGGAGACGGCGGAATATTTTGAGGCGGACGACGACTACGACGTCAAAGCCTGGGAGATGCTAAACGAGTTGAATGCGGGTTCTTTTGAGGGCATGACGTATGACGAAATCGCCGCCAAGTACCCGGAGGAATACCAGAAGCGTTCCCAGGACAAGCTCCAGTACATCTACCCTGGAGTGGGAGGAGAGGGATACCTCCAGGTCATCAGCCGTCTGCGCGATATGGTACGCGAGATTGAGCGCATCACGGACCACGTTCTCATTATCGGACACCGGTCCGTCTGCCGCGTGCTGATGGCGTACTTTATGGACCTCACGCGGGACGACATTGCGGATCTCGACCTGCCGCTCGGCATCCTCTACGCGATCGAGCCCAAGCCGTACGGCATCGAGTTCCACGCCTACAAGTACAACGAGGCGCAGGGCTGGTTCGACGAGCTGCCCAACTACAAGCCGCGGAAGACGGTTGATCGATATTCGTGAGCGACCGCTGGGCCGGCGCGGTGTATGAGTAACAATGCTGGGCCGGATTTCAACGGTTCTCATCTGGCGTTTTTGGTTTTTTTTTTTTTTTTGGCTTTTGGTGTTGTTGCTATGGCTTATGGGTCGACGTCTTTTTTTTCTTTTCATTATGGCGCATTTTGGGACGGGGAGTAATGGCATGGGTTATGATGAGGGGCCTAGGGTACACGGGACGGATCTGGAACGGACATGGGCTACGAACAAAGGTTTGGGTTGGGATCGGGAAGACGACTGGGATCTGTATCACGGTTTGCATTTTCTGCCAGCCCCAGGGGCTCTTTCCGCTCTGCTTCACCAGAGCCAGCGGTTCGGCTGTGTGTTCGGTTGATGATATCCGACTTCTTAGAGAGGGCTGCCCTAGACGAGCATCGAGCGTATCGATAGGCCCCGGCTTTGCTGGGATAATTCTAGTCTGTGGCGGACTATGCTGAGCGAGGATATTGTGCACTGATGCAGTGACTTGTGTGACAGGTTGAGGTTGGGGGCCTTGCTGATATGTTACCAGAGACGGAGAGAAACGAGATGGTGGGTCGTCTTGTCTTTGCCAACTGGGTTGGGCTCAAGGCAGGGACGGTCTCACTTGGGAATTGTTTCGGAAGCAACCGTAAGACAATGGTATATTGGGGAGACCAACTACTATGTATCCAACACATTCCCAAGGAAATAACCAACGCCCTCACCCATTCAACACGATCTGAAAACCAAGTACAAGCCGATCCAAACAGTCCAGAAAACTCCAATGCCACAAAATATCGTCAGTCCCTTGATATCATCCTAACACCTACTCCGTACCCCCAAAACCAAACCCAGCCTACGACCCACCCCCAGCAGCACCCCCCATAATCATAGCCTGCTGCGCCCGCCTCCGATCAATCTCCCTCTTCAACATGACCAAACACGTCGCGACAACCATCACAATACCCATCTCCCTTTCCTCATCCTCCTTTCCCAACTTTTTCTTTTCCGCATCCCCACCATCCCCTCCCTCTTCAATTTCCAACCCCTCCAACCCCCACCCCGGCGACAGCAGCGCCCGCTCGTCAATCACCAACCGCCCACCATTCCCTGCCGTACTAGCCCCTGACCCGGGGGAGCGTGTGCTCGGGCCGCGGAGGAGGTGGGCTATCGGTGTACGCAGTTCGGTACCATTATCGTGAGAAGACGAGGAAGAGGCGTGGTGGGCATTCGCGACGCGCACGACCCGCTCGAGGATCAACAGGTTGGAGATTTCGCCGTGCGGGTTGGAAGGGGAATGGGAGTGGGCGTGGCGCTCCTTGCGGGAGGCGTAGCGCCACTGGAAGGTGCCGAGGCGGGTGCGGAAGGCGACGGCGCGGGTGAGCAGGCCCAGCGGGGTCAGGGTGAAGTCGTCCCAGGGGTGGATGTTGTTTTCGGACAGGGAGGTGTCGTCTTTGGAGAAGAGGAGGGCGTCGATGGTGGATTCGGAGAGTTGCGGGGTGGTGGTGGGATGGAAAAGGCGGATGCGGGGCGGGCGGTTGGGGCCGAAGCGGAAGGTGGTGGTGCTGAGGACGGTGTTGGTCCGGGAGGTGAGGTAGCTGCTGCCGGAGCAGCGCGTGGGGCGGAGGGAGGTGAATTGGGGCGCGTGGGTGGCGGCCGAGGCGCTGGATTCGTCTGGGTGGAGGGCGATGATGGGGACGGGGTCCGGGCGGGGTGCGAGGGGCAGAGAGAGCCACTGCTTGCCGGGAGTTTCGATCTGGAGGTGGAAGGTTGGGTGGAAGGAGGAAGCGGTGGTTTCGTCGTAGGGTGGCGGGGCGGTGAGGGTGGAAGAGGAAGCGCTGTCGTGACGGGAAAGATCGATGTTTTGGGGAGTGTAGGCCGGGGAGGGCCCCGATGGGGGAGGAGTGTGAGACAGGACGGTTGTCATGGTGGTGTTTTGACCAAGTTCTGAAAGGACTCTGAAGTTGTTTGATGTTGGACACAGAAATGAACCTCAAGAATCAGGATTATCCAAGATACGGAGCTCAGCTTTATATTCGACAATGACATGCAAAGCCCAACCTGATATGCACTGCCCCTGACGTCCCCCAACGCCCAATCTCCAAATGGCGGCCAATCAGCGTGCGATGCGACGGATACGGGACCCCTGTTGTCGATCTGTCTGACGTCTTGGCCTGCTGTCGTCGGGGTCCTTGGCGCTTCTCGAAGCTCCACTCGACCCCGATGCGAAATACGGAGTGGGGCGCGCGGCAGAGCCTTCCCCACCTCCCGCCCATCTCCCGCCACTGCCCCCGATCTCCGCCTCGAGACTGCCTCCCATTTCCTCTGATTCCGAGGCTGTGCCGCCCGGCTTTCCGCGGGGCATTTTATGCCGAAACCCATGGCTCATTCTCCCGCTCCCGTTCCCTCTCGACACTGAAACGATATCAAGTCCCCCTAAGATCCGAATCTCTGCACAGCCGGCCACAGCACCAGAATTGACGACTGCCTCGCCGGACCCGTCATCCCTACCATCAAACCAACCCTGCGACAGACTGAGGATATATATACGTAGGTCGTGTGATATCTCGGCCATCGCGCTCTGTCCGCTCTCTGGGTGCCGGTCAGCACCAGAGATATAAGAACAGGGCGAGAGTGGAGGGCCGGGACTGGGGAAGCCTGTGGAACTCGGCCCCTTCAGTTCCATGGCTGCCCGTCTTCGTGCCCGGATGAACGCCCCCCGATCCGCCGTGGCGACCCCGTTCGGGCTTCCGCAAAGGCGCCTAAAACAGTGTCAGTATTGTTAGAAACCCAGAGGCCAGGAGGTAAGCGGGTAAGATCTCACAGGTGCATTGGCCACCCGTCCCCACATTGCTCGTCGGGAGGACCAGGTGGATGAAGTTGGCAAAATAGCCCTTATTGTCGATGTGTATTTATATATAAAGACAAGGAAGACGCGTGACAAACGGTGGAGGTGGAGTCGCGCCGGGATGCCTAGCAGTATCAGGCAGCCCCGGAGCAACCAGACACCCCGTCAGTGGGCAAAGAACGGTCTGGGGGAGAGGACGGGTGTGCTTTAAATACACGTAACCACAGTCCGTGGGACGCTTCCTCCTCGGTCATTGACAGCCTAGGGCAGCAGATGCAAAATGGTTGCAGGAAGAGAGGCACCAATCAGCAGCGACGACCAGAGTCAAAGGAAGCAAAGAGCCGAGATATCACTAGCAAGTGGAAACCTGGTTGGTATGCCAGGCGAGCTTCCGCCATCAAGAAGCACTCTCCCGTCTCTAAAACCACCATATCCTTGCAATCTAGACACACCCGGTCAGAAGCACACCAATGGTCACCCTGCCCACAGATTCCCCAGTCTCAAGTTAACTGGACTCCGAGACAAGATGCAGTAAGGACACCGATTAATTCCATCATTCCGAGACTCAACGTCTTGCTCCTCCAGTCAAAATACGAGAGAGAGGAAAAGCAAACCATCAAACCCCCTTCCCAAAGAACCCCCTATCCTCCGCCAGCCGCGCCTCCACCCACATCGGCCACGCGTTATACACCCGATGCTCCGCGTCGACCTGCGAGTTGAGGTACCGGAGCCAGCCGGGGTTGCCCTTGGAGTCGGCGCCCTTGTCGGGCGTCTTGGCCGACGCCTTGCGCTCCGTCTCGCAGATGATGCTCATGATCTGCTCGAGCGAGATCCAGTGCGCCGCGAGCACGAGCGCCACCTGGTTGGTCGGGTCGATGACGCGCTGGAATTTCTGGTGCGGGAGCATCATCCACCAGCTGGGGGTTTTGTCAGTGACATTTCTTGGGAAAGAGAAAGGGGGGAAACAGCGGGGCTGACATACGCATAGTGATCTGTCAGGGCCAGGTAGGCTGCAAGCATGTTAGTCCGAGGCCGCGGAAACCAAACGGAGGCCGAGAACCAACCTTGCCACGACGACACAGAAAGCTTATCCGCAATATTGTCAATCCTCTCCCAATACTGCTTCTCCACCTCCCTCTCCGGGCCACTACACAGCCCCTCCAACCCTTTAATCCCCTCCACCGCCCTCTCCGCCCACTCCTGATTAATCAACGGCAGCACCGTCATGTACGGCTCCAGCAGTTCCTTGGGTTTATCCCCAAGATAATTCCCAAACAGCAGCTTCGCGCCCTTGATGTACCTGCACACACTCACATCAGCACATCTCCTTTCTCAGCCTCCAAACAAAACACAACAAGATAAGTAGGTAAGCACTCACATCTGAATCGCCACCAACACCACCCCCCTTATAAACGTCATATACTCCACCATGCCATCCTCGAGCAGCACCGACTGGTACGTCAGCGCAAAGCACGTCGCCATGAGCGCGTTGCCTTCTTCAAACGTGTTGTCGCCGTTGCCGTTGCCACCATTACCCTTACCGCCGTTCCCATTATTGTTGTTGGGAATGTCGGCCAGCGCGCGCTTGATGGCTCGGATCGCTTTCAGCCGGTGGTCCATGGCCTGTGTGACGAGCGAGGCGTCGGTGGACATGAGGTCGGAGGCGGCGTAGCCGAGCATGGCGTGCATGAGGTATTCGTACTGTTTATAGTATTAGTACGTATGCGTATAGATTGTCAGGGGTGGTGGATGAGAAAAAGGGGGGAAGGGGAATTGTTTACCTGTTGAGAGAGACACGGGATCTCGTGCGTCCAGAGTTCCTCGGCGCCAATTGGGTGGTGCGGGTAGCATTTAACGAGGAAATGCTGGAAGAAGCGCATGTCTTGGAGGGAGAACAGCGGGACTTGGTGTTGCGGCTGTTTCTACTCATCAGCCATCTTACTCTTCCCCCTTTCTTCACTAAATGGTTCACTCACCTGATGCACAATCGTCGGCCGGGCCGGGTACTCGCACTTGAGCCCCTGCTTGACACAATGCCCACACGACGGCGTCGTCTCCTGGCACTACTTCCTTATCAGCCTACACCCTACACCCTCCATTCTCACCCCAACCCACCCCAACTCACCTTAATCCTTCTCCGCTTACAATTAAAACACCCCCTCCGACTCTTCGTATGCCCCCGCCTCTCCAACCGCTGCTTCTGCCCCGTAGAAGTAGTAGTAGTCGTAGTAGCACCAGGACTCGTACTCTCACGGCCACGGCCACCATGACCGTAGCCCTGACCATGAACCATCAACGCCGTCGACGACTGTTGCTGAGGCCGCGCGGCCAGCGCCGGCAGCGACGAGGACCCCTCCGATAGGGTTGCTGACGCCGGGCTTGTCGATGGAGGCGTTGATGCCGAGGCGGAGGCCGAGTCCGAGGCGAGGTAGCCCATGTCCTCGTGATGGCTGTTGCTGAGAAAGGCGGGGTAGTCGAGCTCGGCGAGGTCGTCGTCGATGTGGGTGTTGATGTTGATGTTGATGTCGATGTCGAGATCCAGGAGCGGGGGGTCATAGGCCAGGGGAGCTGAGCCGCCTGGGCCTGGGCCGGTGTTGGGGAGGGCTTGCATGGTGATATCTCTTTTTGGGTGAGTGTATTTTGGCTTTTGGCTGTTGTTGTCTCGTTTGATGAGTGAGAAAGACTGTCGCGATTCACATTGCGATAGAAGACAAGTGTGGATCAATCGGCGCCAAGCTACCGGCGTGTTATATGTGGGTCAGCCGTTAATATCTCAGCTTGTCAATGAGGCAGTGTCAGCTCATCGCCAGGCGAACAACCAGGCTTTCTCGATGGCAACCCCACGCAGTCACGACCGTTTGAGTGAGGCTGAAGACTCACACACCCGATGACGTTGATCGCTTCTCAGCTTGCGCGGAATTTAACCAAAGAGAAGCCGCCGTTGCACCCTTCTCGCCGTCTCATCGGCACATGGCGAAGCATGGGATCGTCGCCGGCCTATCCCGTTTCCGG
Source organism: Trichocladium uniseriatum (assembly GCA_017139535.1). Taxonomy (NCBI): domain Eukaryota; kingdom Fungi; phylum Ascomycota; class Sordariomycetes; order Sordariales; family Chaetomiaceae; genus Trichocladium; species Trichocladium uniseriatum. Next base: position 2,570,355 of record WOUO01000002.1, on the reverse strand, counting down.
AACTGCGGGGAGGGGTCGCACGGAACGGGCCACTCAGAACCGGCGCCGCCCCCGGCCAAGCTGCGATCGGGTAATCCTTACCTCCGTGGGACGAGGAGGAATATTCGGCTTCGACGGAGTCATTCTTTGTAGCAACCAGCTCCTCGGAACTGGGTTTCATCCCATTGGCCATACAATCAAACGGTTATATCCCTAACCATCGATAACCATGATACATGCCTAAGGCAAAGGCTCTCTGAAGCCTCTGTTCTAAGCCTCTCGCCACTGACCCAAATCTTCTCGGGGGTTCTCAAGTCTGCCCGGTCCAAATTTCTTCAAGTCTCCACGGGGTACCGGGTTTGCAGCACGTCTCGCGACGCAGCTGACGAGTGCCTCACGCGGCAGCTCTACTGGGAGAGGAATGCCTCTCGCGGCAACTCCTCGGACGAGTCCATACCTCACGCGGTAACTCAAAGTAGATCAAGTGCCTTGCACGGCAGCAAATGACTGCGAGTGAAAGCAACGACTTCGTTGCAGGACGGTAGACCACGAATATGACGATGTCATGTTGAGGCAAGGATATTCAGGGCAAACGCATACTATGAAGTGAACTTCACACGCTCAACGGCAGCGAACCGTAGCGGACGGGTTCTGCGTTACGACAATGGCAAGGTGTGTCCTGCTTCAATTCGTTAGTGTCGCACAGAAATGGTGCTGGTGTCTCGTACCTCTGATTCGTGCTGATAACCCCCGAACGCCACCTACGTGTGACTACGAAGCAGTTCATGACATGATCAGGCCGTTGATACCTATGTCGAATGGTGTCGACAGTGTTGATAATGAGACTACCTCCTGATAATCATTGGCGCGCCATCACAGAGCAACTCGTGGTATGCTCGGACCGGTCGTGTGGGAGTGTTGTTGAACGTTGAAGTTGGGGGAAGGGAGTTAAGAGTTAGAGAAGCTTGGAGAATCTGATTGGCCGCATGGTCCAAAAAGTGGCCCCAAGAGAGAGAGAGATAAAGAGGACTCGGAACTTGGAAGCTGGGAGTTGGAAGTTGGCACTTGAAAGTTGGAACCTAGAACGGGGCCCTGAGTATCCGTACTCCGTAATAAGCAGCAGCCTCGAAGCTCTCCTCCATCGAAGCAAACCTCCCAAATAAAAGAAGCCCATCGACCATGGCATCCGACCCTTCGAACCGGCAACACAGATCCCAATGGGACCCCCATGTCTGCGAATACGTTCTCGAACCCGCCTTCTGGTACCTCGGCGCCGCCCTCTTCACGTATTCGATTACAATGTTGGTGTGCGTTGGCGCGCACCGCCGCAAGACGGCGCGAAACAAGCCTGAGAACCAACAGAACCCATCGCCCGCGCAGAGTACCAAACGAGAAAACGAGAAAAAGGAGGAAGCGAGCCCCTCTCCGCCGCCGCCGCCGCCACCGTCGCAGAATAGAGTCAAATGGCGGTTCCCACGCCGCTTGACGGGCTGGATCGCACCATACTTGACATCCAAATGGCACACGGCGGCCGCGGTCGCTGTCTGTCTCGTCGTCCTGGGCGCGCAGCTGCTCGAGGGCTACTGGATCGCGGCGACGCTTGGCAGACTGCTGGCAAAATTAGGTCGCGGCTGGCTTGTGTCGGCCCGGGCGGGGCATTGGTTATTGGTTGGGGTGCGCACGCTGCCGATAGTCTTTCTGTTGTTAATGGGCGCCGCGGGCGCGTATGGTGGGGGGCTGGTGGTCGTGGTTCAGGTCGGCTGTCTTGTTGAGCTATGCTGGGGTACCTGAAGAGAGGACTGGGTGGTCGAGCATATCCCTCGGCCCGTATTGATTAGTTTGGCCATTGAGGGCCCAAGATAGAGCTTTTGTTCATCGCATCTCCGGCAAGCCCCTCGAGAGCTGAATGAACCATGGGGCTGTCTAGTACTTGTAGACGCCCTTGGTGGTCAGTTTCGGCAGTTTGAGCCCCTTCTCCTGGCGCTTGTGTCCCGTTCCTTGGCAGTGGATGGAGTGGCGCTTCGTTAGTGCTTCCAGGCTTGCTCCAAAACTAGGAAGCTGATTTTGGGACTGGCAGTATGTATTCCTCAACCCGCATCAAGATTTTGGTGTTTTGTCCATCTCATCGGGCTTGGATCTGCACTCGTTCAGTGATCAGCGTTGGGGAAAACAAGCATTCGGAACACCGGCTGGCTGTGGGGCGATGGATTTGACAGGCGGACAGGGCCCACATTAGCCGAAGCCAAGCAGCCAAGAGAGTGCGGGGCAGTTGACAGCTGTCAGCTGTCAACCAGGGGTCAAGCTGGTCTGTCGTCTGATGTGACGAGCTCCCATGGCAAGGACAGCGAGGACAGCCTCGGCGCTTCCGGGCTGAACACGGCAGCAGCACCGCATTCTGCGCTGAATGAGGGGTAGCTCTTCCAGAACACGCAGTAGTGTTTCAGGTCGTGACTCGGATTGCGTGGCCGACGGTGGGGTTGTGGGGCCGGGAGACAGGGGTTAGCTCCGAACCGAGTGCTCCTTTGCTCGGGGTTGCGGTGGGGGTTCCGATAACACCATGCGGGTGGAAGAAATGGGTCTCTTTCTTTTCTATGGGTTTCAAATGACGCTGTGTTCCTGCAGAATGAACTTGTTTTTTTGAGAAAATTTGTTCTGTACCTGCATGTCGCTCAGTCAGAATCACTTTGGATTGGCGGCAAGCCCTAAGGGTGGGGCTGCCGGGCCACGTTTTTGATCCCGGCGAGCAATCAACGTCGTTTGGTGCCTGGGCCCACTCCCTTTGCGGGACAATGGTTCAGCGCCATGTCGGACGATTCGTTTCAATTTTTCCTGTAGTCAACCCTTGAACCTGGTTGCTTGTTTTCTTTGAGCTTGGGCACAGCTTTCAAGTCCAACAAACTGGAAAACCCGGTGTGGTGGAGAGAAGGGATGCCTTGATGGGACGATAGGTTGGCAGTGGTGCCTCCATCGTCCGAACTTGTCAGCATATTGTCACGCTATCAAACTCAGTGGGTGAGGAGAATCGGTGTGAGCTTTCGGTCGTTAACGGCTAGGATATTGAACACAATCAGCCTCCGCGGACTCGTCTTCTCAGGGCGAACACAAATTGTTCCAGGACCAGAGCCGGCTCACCCGAAAATTCCAAGCTCGGCAGTTCAGCTGCTGCTTTGCCGTGAAGTCCGAGGATGGCACGTACGAAGCAACCAGCAGGATAGGTCTTTGTGGATCCAAGTCGCTGCCAACGCGCAGGGTGGATTCTGTGGAAAGGTGAGCTCGTTGGCGTGCCGCCGTGCGTCTTCCCCTGCAGGCAGTTCGTCCCACCTTGGTCCAGACCCTCGCACGGGCACCCCCTGGTCAACACTCCTCGCTCCTTCCCGCTGATTCACAACCGATTCTTATACCCCGTGTTTCCCCCCCTCTTTTGTGCTGCTTGACCTTCCAACTCATCCAGGCCCGAGCCTTCCATTCCTTTCTATCACTGTGGTTTCGCAGTCGCACAGTCGACTTTCTCGACCTTCGCGCGTTCTGGTCACGCTCTGGTCAACCGTTCCACACAACTTTCAAATTCGCATCACTCCTTTTTGCGTCTTTGAGAGACGGCAATCGAGCGACGGTTACGCCACTTCGGTTCTCCCACTTCACCTTCATTTACCCTGTAGCCTGGCGCAACCGGAACGCCCTTTCCCTCCTTCATTTTTGTCCTGCAGGCAATTCTTTGAAACCCTTGCGTTCCTTGGCCCCAACCATCGAGGCAAACAAAAGAACGAAAACCCAGGACCCGACATCGAAAGTGAATACTACAATCATTTGAATCGCCTTGATTCACCCACCGATTACCGACAATCCACCTAGACTATCGACCGAGAAACCTCACCAGAATGTTCTCCAAGGCCCTTGTCGCTCTGGCTGCTGCCAGCTTGGTTGGCCAGACTGTCGCTGCAGCCCACCAGCATGGCCATGGGCATATTCACCAAAAGAGGGCGGTTGTCACCGAACTTGTGACCGTCACGAACTGGTAAATTAGCTCCCAAGTCACCGAGAAAGAAGAAAACGAGATAGCTGACATTGTTGCAGGGTGACTGTCACCGTCACCGAGGGTCAGACCAGCACCAAGGCCCAGGTCTTTGTGACGAATAAGGCCAAGCCCCAGATCAGCTCTTCTGAGAGCGCCGCTGCTTCCCCAGTCTCATCTTCGGCCGTTCCCACGACGCTCATCGCTCAGGTGAAGCCGACCAGCACGGTTGCCGACGCGAACACTCAGGCCCCGGCTGTGAACACTGTGGCCCCGGTTGACAACACTCCGACCCCGGCTGTTAACTCGCCGGCCCCTGCATCCTCGTCGAGTGCTGAGGCTTCCAAGCCTGCTTCTTCGCCCGTTGTCAAGCCCGCCACTTCCCAAGCCGAGGACACCAGCGGAGATGCTGGGGCCAGCACTGGCAAGCGCGGCCTCGCTTACAACAAACCCGAGTTGCTCCAGCGCTTCATCAGCTCCGGCACCAAGGTCTCGTGGACTTACAACTGGGGCCAGTATGATGACTCCGGCATCGACCTCGAGTTCTGCCCCATGCTCTGGGGCCTCAAGCTCGACTTCGCCGAGACCTGGCCCAACAACGCTCAAAAGGCCATCGATGCCGGATCTAAGTGCCTGCTGAGCTTCAACGAGCCCGACCTCGGCAGCCAGGCCAACATGTCGCCGGAGCTCTCTGCCCAGAAGCACATTGAGCTCATGAACCCCTTCTCCGGCAAGGCCAAGATCGGCTCCCCCGCCATCACCAACTCTGGCTCCGCGGGCCAGGGCATTGACTGGATGAAGCAGTTCTTTAACGCGTGTGGCGGCAACTGCGCCGTGGATTTCGTTAACATCCACATCTATGGCGTCGACACCAACACATTCCTCGCCCACCTCCTCAACGTCCACAACGCCTTCCAGAAGCCCGTGTGGATCACTGAGTTTGCCTTTGGCGGCTCCGACGACGAGATCAACTCGCAGCTCGCCACCGTCATCGACCAGATTGAGAACAACTCGACCTACTCGTTTGTCGAGCGTTATGCGTACTTCATGGTCGAGGAGGGCGCCATGGCCAGAGGCAACACGCTCAGCACCTACGGCAACACGTTTGCCTATGGCGCCTAAACGCCTCGGACTCTGAGGCGGTGCTTTTCGATTTCATTTTCATTTGACTTTGAGATCTGCACCAAACTTTGCATGGCGCCGTTCCTGGAAGGATAGTTTCCGGTCTCTGGTTATATCCCTCCTGAAGAGAAGGATATGGTTCGCCTATCCTCTTCTGCCAGGGCTTCATTTCTCTTGTACATACTTGACGACTTCTCTTCCTTTGGCCCCTCACCTCGAGGGGTTCACGACATTTTCTTTTTCTTGTTCTTGTACGAATTTACGTGGCGCGCTCGGTATAGGACACGGGGCATTGGCACTGGCATGTGCATGCATGGGAGGCACGATCATCTAGATCGGGGATAGATTCATGAGTCTACGAACTGGGAAATAAAACATGGCCCTGCGGCTTCGCCGTTCATGTGTTTGTTCTTTTGACTGTGAATGTATCTTGGTGTTATCGTGCTGCCTGATTGCTTGAGGCTGGGCAGGACAAAGACAAGTAGACGATGCTGTGGCTTCATGGCAGCTGTCAACAACAAACCAGCGATTTACCATACCTTGTGTAGCATGGTGCCCTCCCACTTCGACATACTAGCGCCGCTAGCCCAGATGGATGTTATGGGGGGAGATTGATAACTATGTAGGGACCATCCTCCATGTTTTGTAAGACGCCTATACGCAAGTTAGCATGCACACACCTTCCAAACGAGAGAGAGCACTTATCCTCAAAAAAATGAGGGGTTGCCCTCCCGCCATTTCCGGAGAGAGGACAACCAGGACCACCCCCCACCCGGGCCCGTCCTTTATCCAAACAGTTGACCTCAAGCAGCAAACCCTTCCCCAGACAGCCCTCAAATCCAAACAGCGAACCAAGATGGTTGGATCCAAGCACCGGACAAGCACGAAGCTTTGACTCCAACTCGAGATGGGTCCCAGGCCTGGTCCACCCCAGTCCGCCGTCTTCATCGAGGACCACCCGGTTCGCAGCATTGCGGCCCCAATCAGCCAACCAACCAACTTCCAAACTCAACACCCACACAAAGGTGTCAAGACCCTCCGCATCGTCAACCCCTTTGGTAGAAGCCCGCCGTCATCGATACAACTCTCGTCAAAATCGGCAACCAGGAGACCGCAAACTCTGGTGCTAAAGCGCCGACCCCGCCAGGTCTTTCCGTGTGTTTGCACTGCCAACAGGGACTAGTTTTTGTTTCCTCTCCATTATGGTGTCGTCAGACAGACCAAGGAGGGCAGTTCCGCACGGGACAAAAGACATCCTTAAAAACCGCGCTGTCATCTCCACCGAGTGGCGGAGGAAGGGTGTGTCGGGTCCCCCCAAGGGGGGAACAAGACACGGTGTTTTGGCGTCTCGCCGGGTCGTAGGACGGAGCCTACGAGGGCGAGTTAATGCGCCTGGTCGGGATCGCATGGTTTGTTTCATGCCGCGTTGGCGTGTTCCGCTGCGCGGCCCGTGGGAGTCGGCCGAGTCGTGAGGTGGCTGGATACGCATGCAGAGAAAAGAAGGGAGTTTGAGGGTACCGAGAGCGTGGCAGTACGGCGGATGGTGTTATCATCGTTGACATTTCCGTGTGTAGTCTGGCAGCCCTCGCTCACCGAAGTGATTCCTGCGAGGTGAACTGCAGACGGAAGGGGAGAAATGTGCCTGATGATCGTATGGAGCCGAAACTGCGCTCTCCCTCTCACTCCGAAGGCTGATACTCCGAGGAGAACAGCTGAGGGGGGCATGCAGCAGACAAGTCTGCCAGGATGTATCGCCGAGCCTCAGTCGTCCGGCTGACATCGCCACGGGCTATCCATGGTGACCAGAGTGCGGGTTCCAGTGTCGCAATCCTGACGAGCGGCCTCAGGCCAGAGACGCTTACCGTGTGGACTCATAGGAAGGGACGGTCGCCCACCGAGACGGTGACTGGAGCTCTTCGCGCCCGTCGGCCCGTGTCCTCGCGCGAGCGGCCCGCACCACTTTTCAGCGGCGGCAGGCCGTCGCGTGAAGAGATGGGCTTAGAAGGCGGTCGGAATGACTATAGAGCGCAAGACTTGGGAAACCAAAGAAGTACTTAGGGTTAAGTTCCGAGACCAATTCACCCCGTGGGACTGGCTTGCCGGAGCGGCAAGAATTGGCACAGTAATCCGAACGCGGCAAGCTTGAGGTACCCGATACGGGATCGAAGCTGCGACGTACTGCGGGGGTTCCAGCCCAAAGAGGTGGTCGCGAGGACATTCCTTTCGGAAAATTGGAATCGGCGCTGTGGGGGAGGCGTCGTGCGTGAGTGTGCTCTGGCGAGCGAAAGACGCTGGCTGGGAAGGTGCGTCAACACTGGCGCTGAAGCTTCTGGTTGTGTATCGCGATGTAAATTGACGAGAGATGCATCTTGAGCGGGCTTCCTGGGTTTGGCGTGCAATTGGATCAAGACGATTCCTGTCGGACGTTGTGAGGGCAGTTTGTGGTTTGGAGGTTTGGAAGTCGAAGGGAGAGTTGGAGGGAGGAAGTGGGTAACGCGTTTAGAGGACCGCGTCTGGTTGCAGGGTCTGGGCCTACCCAAGGTTGCTGCCCCACATTTTACCGCATGCGGGTCCAAGAAGCTTCGCGAAGTTCACCAACTGCGATTCGTCAACTCTTCCACTTCGATTTCGACATTTGCTGCGTGGGCATATCGGAGCGTGGAATTCGTGAGATTGAGATTCCTGTCATTGAGAAATCTGGACTGCATATAAAATCAAGTTTACAGCTGATACCAGGAACGGCACTTCCGGTCCAATTCATCGACTGAAAATTGAACCAGTTTTTCGCCAGTCCCGGGCACTTCCAGTTGCCACTGAAGTTTGAAGCAAACACGCCATGGAGCAAAAGGAGCGCGAGAAAAGCGGCCGCCAAAAGTTGATGGAGTCCATCATCGAGGCGGGCGGCAAGGCATTCAACCCCGATGTGCCGGAGGAGCCGAGGGCACAGGCGATCCGGGACTTTGACGACCTGATGCAGAGGCAAGCCACGCCCGCCAGCCCGCTCGCTGCGTGCTAGCCAGGTCTGACTGCTCTCTCAGAATCAAGACTCTCAACCTGCTTGGAGCACTCAACATCCTGGTCCGCCCCGGCCATGTCCCGCCATGGCTGCGCCCGAAGTTGATGGAGAGGCTGACCCTGGTGCCCCTTCGCCCCGACGGCGTCCGCGCAACGCTCGAGTTTGTCTTCTCGGTCCATCCCTCGAGCACGGTAAAAGTGTCCGAGGCAGCCGTTCCGCAGAAGAGGGGTGCGAATATCACCCACGAGGCCCTCACCCTTGCTAGCAACTTGGTCGCCGCTCCTCCCGCGTTAGTGACGCCCGAGACATGGTACGCCGCCATCGCGCCGCAGTTGCTGCTGTTGCTTGACGGGGGCGAAGGGCCGGAACTGGTCAAGGCCGCGTCGTACATCATTGGATTCGGCATCTTGGGTCGCAAAGCATCAGGAGCCCCTGGTTCGTGTTCATCCCCCCCTTACCTCGGTGCTCAAACTGACAGAACGTCAAGGCACCCCCGGCTGGAAGTCCCTAGCAGAACCCATGCTCACTCGCATCAAACCGCCTCCCGGATTTCCGAACGAAGTAGGCACGGAGTCGGACGAGATTATTGACATGACCAAAGAGAGGGTCCTTGTCCGCCACAGTGATCTGGCCACAGCACTTCGCCGGCTGCGCTCCCTTGTCGTCTCGCACCCCAACCCGGGGCTATGCAAGCGCATGCTGTCCCTGTTGCTGCTCCAGCTCTGGGCCCTTGCGACTTGGGCTGATGCCCAACCGTCTTCCGCAGGGGATCTGTGCACACTGGCCGCAGAGCTGTTGAACATCTACCTCAAGCTGATGCCGTCGCCCGGCCTCATCTTGCTTCTCGTCCAGAATCTAGGCTACATGGGCGGGTATGACAGGAGAAATCCTGAGTGGGTATATAAGACAACTGAGGGGGGCAAGGTCGAGATCGTGGAGCCAAGGCATCCTCCGACAGGCAGTGGATCTGCACCTCTGATCACTTTGGAAGACATTGACCGCAAGATCCCAAAACTTCTAGACTTGATTACGTCCACCCTTTCCGATGCCGACATCTCCACCGCCTTCCTCGAGCTCCTAAAGAAATGGCTAAAGTCTGCCCGGAACCTAAAAGGGGCGGATATCATAATTAAACAAGAGGAGGACGAACAGGATCCCATTGCCCAGATGGCAGAGATGAAAGCGCTACAGAGTATGATGGAAAGGTTCCCCGAGAAACTTGCCACACAGCCCAAGCACATCCTTGACCTCGTCAGCCAGATCCTAGGCAGCTCTGCGGATAATCCTGAGGGTGATGATAACGAAGTTATTGGTGTGGCCCTCAGCCTGTTAAACATGGTCATAACGGTACCCGGCTTCCAAAAAGCAAGAGTCGACCCAGAAGTCCTTTCTCTTATCGAGTCCTCGCTCGACAAACTCTCCAAGTCCACCACCGATCTCTCCCAAACAGCCAACAATCTCCGTCTCCTCCTTCTCTACCGCGACGAAATCGAACCCCCCACCTCAAGCACCACCACCGCCCCAACCTCGCGCCAAATCGAAGACCGCAAAACTTACAACCTCGCAATAACTTACATCTCCCAACCCGACTCCCCACCCCCAGTCCGCTCCGAAGGCCTGGCCCTCATCGCCCAGCTCATCACCGCCCAAAGCCCCATCCTCGACATCCCCGGAATCCTCGTCCTCCTCTCCTCCCTCATGGCCGACTCAGACGAATACATCTACCTCCGCATCATCAACCTCTACACCCTCCTCGCCAACAAACACCCGCGCGCCGTCGCCACCGAACTCCTCGACCACTTCACCGACCCCCACGAGACCCACCCCCAAGTCGACACCCGTCTGCGCTTTGGCGAGGCTCTGCTGCAGGTCGTCCAGCGCATGGGACAGACGTTTACCGGGGAGATTGCGTCGCGCGTCGGCGACGCGCTGCTCGCTGTTGCCGGGCGCAGGGGCAAGCGTGTCAAAACGGAGGCGAGGCAGGCTCGGGAAGCGAGGGCGAGGGAGGCGAAGAATCGGGAGGCGGCGGAGGTGTGGGGTGGGGAGGTGCCGGATTTGAGCGATGACCAAGACGAAGAAGAGAAGGAAAAGAATGAGGTGTTGGAAAGGATTGTGCAAGGGTGGGAGAGCAAGCGGGGCAGCGAGGACGTGCGGGTGCGGGCGTCGGCGCTGGCGGTGCTCGGGGCGGCGGTCGAGGTGAATGTGGCCGGGCTTGGGCCCGGGGTCGTTGCGGCGGCGGTGGATCTGTGCGTGGCGGTGTTGCAGCTTGAGGGGGAGGTGGAGAAGGGGATCTTGAGGCGGGCGGCTGTGATGTTTGTCATGAGCTTTGTGCGGGCGCTGGATGAGGCCCGCAGGGAGGGGAGGAAGCTTGGGTTTGGATTTGGGGCGGCTGCGCAGGAGGATGTGATGCGGACGCTGCGGTATGTGGCGGAGACGGACTGTGACGGACTGGTGGTGCAGCATGCGCGGGATGTGGTGGAGAGCTTGGAGAACTGGCAGGTTGTGAAGCTGTTGCCGCCCGAGGGTAGGGGTGGGCAGCAGGAATTTGGTGGTGGATTGACAAGGTTGGCGGGGCTGGAGGTTGATGTGGAGAGGGCCGTGTCGAGCCAGGAGGAGAGGCCGAGGCCGAGGATTGAGGAGATTGAGTAGTTGGTCGTCATTCACGTGGTAGGACCAGGAAGTCTCGTCGAACGAGGTCGGACATATCCAACCTCCTAGACAACAGTAAAAATATGACTGGCTTTTCAAGATTGCCGGAAATGTCTCTTTGGACTGATTGCGGTTTACAAGGGGGTTGCTATGCTGCTCCGCACCTGTTTTATCTGCCTTCTCTTTTCTCTTTTCTTTTCTTCTTCATTACCTTTTTCTTTTTATCTTTTTATCTTCTTATTTTCTTTTTATCTTTATATCTTCTTATTTTACCTTTATCTTTATATCTTCTTATTTTACCTTTATCTTTATATCTTCTTTTCTTCTTCTTTTTTTTTTCTTCTATCTTTTCTTCCTTTTTCTCTTTATATTCTCTATTCCCTTTCCTTTTCTTTTTCTACTTCCTGCTCTTTCCCCCACCCCGTTTTTCCTTTCTTTTCTTTTCTTCTTCCAGTTATCAGTTAATCATGGTCTGATTCATCTTTACTTCGTTAACTACATCCATTAATCTAAAATTTAACAAAGTGAGCGCAACGCCAACGAAGACAAATACCACAGTCCGGATCCTGGAATCGGGAGGCAAGCGTGTCAAGACCGAGGCAAGGCAAGCGTGTTAAAACGGAGGCGAGGCAGGCTAGGGAAGCGAGGGCGCGGGAGGCGAAGAACCGGGAGGCGGCTGAGGTTTGGAGTGGGAAAGTGCCGGATTTGAGTGATGAAGAATATGGGGGGAAAAGAGGGAAAAGAACGAGATGCTGGAGCGGATCGTGCAAGGATGGGAGAGCAAGTGAGGGAGTGAGGACGAAGCAAGCCCTCGGCGGCGAGCGAGGAAGAGGCCCCAGGTTCGCCAACGCTTAACTGGTCTCAGCTTCACCGATTTTCCCTCCGTATCTGCCAGAGGGACGCAGGTTCAACCACTCGACAGGGCAAGTCCAAGTGATGGATAGCATCGCCATGGGACCCTATGGTGCCATGGACTTGCTCCTTACCGACCCGGAGTGCACACGAACGATTCTCCGAAGCTACGCGCTGCCAGACTTGGACTACGCGCGAGCTCAGCTCCATACCCCATGTCCCGCGCCAGGTGAGATATGCATAATTTCTTGTCGTCTGGTATATGAAGGCACAGGCTTCGTCCTTGCCGCCGTTCCAGAGCACTAGTGTACGCAGCTTTGGCATCCGTAGCGCAGTCACGCCAGCTTCGTAGAGCATGGCATCAATCTCCGGGCGGTTTCTCGTAGTGTGCTGTAGGAGCTGCGACGTCAACGCCAGGGACTCAAGGTGCTGCCAGGTCCAGGCCGGTTCGCAGGCTAGGAAGAAATCCTTGGCGTTGATCATGTACGAGACGGAGAGCTGTTCGAGGTCGAGACTTCGTTGGGCAAAGGCGGCACCGATCCTGGGGTCGACGACGCGGACGGCGTCCACTTCCTCATGCCAGGATATTGGCGAGAATGATTGGGCGTTGGCCAGCCTGAATGCTGTAGCAAGATTGTCGCTAAATTCTTCAAAAACGGAGAGTTTCTTGACGTTTTGGGGAATGTATTGCTGGACGAATCGCAGGAAGCCTGTGGCCATATGTTAGGAAAGGTGCCTGCCTACCTAGATACCAACGGGTTCGGGAACCTACTCTTGTCATATAATACCTTCCACCCGCTTTCCCATTGGCGCCATGGCTCGTAGATCAGTTGTTCCAAACCACCGAGCTTATTCAACATAATCGTAAGTCCACTGGAGAACATCCAACGACGTAGTTGTCGACGTATGATCAAGCATGTGACGCTGTCAACCTGGGCAAGTTCTTGTCGGGAACGCAAATAGATGGTTCCGAAGAGGCGCAGTATAGCGCTTGGAGGAGGTGACGTGACTTGTTGGCCATTGACCCAGCCGTGCTTTGGATCGTGCCAGTCGCCGTCTTTGGCGTCGTCACCCTCGTCAAGTTCATCCGAGACGAAATAGTAATTCTTGAACCAGTGATCCGAGTCGCTGGGAGAATAGGCGTTGAGCTCCAACGTCAGGCCATTGCCATTCGCCGGCTTTAAGTTCCAGTTGCTGAGGATACGGAATAGCTTCCAGATGGCCTGGCTGATAATGGAGCTGATGCGTTCTGTCCCGGGATCCCTTTTGCAACATCGGCATGTGTATTTCGGTAGCTCAATCTCGAGCCGAATATGGCGGACGAGCTCCCTGACGCTCTGCCGAATGACGGTGTGTTCGAAATCATCGAGGCAAGACGCGTCCAGCTTTAGGTCATGGAAATTCCGCTTCTCGATCCAGAATTGCCATTCTTTGCAGACGGAAGCCGCCGAGGCCCAGCCAGGATGCTTCTGTTGTGCAATCGCCTCCAAAATCATGAGACGGATCTCTGCGGGCAGAGATATCCAGGGCCTGATGGCGCTGTGCTTGTCGACCATGATGAATCGACTCAGTTGGTACGCATAACGGAAGCACCCAAGTGCGATGAGTAGTGGAAGGACAGAAGTACTTCGTACTCTTTCCGTAGTCAGTCGCGGCTCAACGCGAGAAACAAGGGGTTAGTCTTGGCATCCCGTGATAGCGCGTTGAGTGTCAAATCGCGTTACAGTGGGGAAAGCGCTCTTTCACCCCACCACGAACCTGTAATCACGGTCAACCCAACTGTCCGATACGGAATACCTCGAGAGGCCGCAACAATGGCTCCTCGAAGGGAAATCCTCGATTCGGAAGACGATGGCAGCGATTTCAGCGATGCTCCCGACAGCCACACCGAGCCCGAGCTCGAGATAATCGGCGCATCGCACATCGCGGGCACCGAATCGACAGACCCGTCCTTCTTCCAGCGCATATACGACCAGCACGCTGCCGCAGATACGATACAGGACCATGTTCCGGACACACTACCAGCCGCTATCTCCGGAGACAGCTCAACATGGACAGAGATATCCTCCGCTCCACCTCCAGCGCAAAAACAGGCTGCCGATCTCTCGTCGCTCACACCTGTCACCGATCCTGTACCAACAAATCGCAAGAGCACGAGGGCTCGCCGCCAAGCCGGCCAGGCCGACATGATCGATCTGACGAACATCACGACCCCGGGCAAAGAGGCGGCAAGCGGGGCAAGCGATGTGTGGGACGTGCCGAGCTCAGCCCCGTCCCAGAAAGCCACACGGACCTATGGGAAGCGCCAGAGGACTGCGCAACAGCTTAGCCTCGAGCAAGAAGCAACATCCGACATGCCTCCGACCCAAGACCCCTATAACTTTCCCGAGACGACACCGCGGACCCGGAAACGTGCCAAGCGAGAGACACCGTCCAGCTCCGCCCAGCAGCCTCAGGATTCCAGTCCCGTGATGCTGGTCCCGACAGGCGAGACCCCCAGTTCCGACACAAGGACGACACGAAGCCGGGGAAAGGATGGCGCCTCTGCCGATACCACCTCGTTGTACATCACTCAAAGCACCTTAACTGCGAGCCAGAAGCAGGAATATCGGATGGTTAGCCTATCATCTGAAGCAGGGCTGGACGTGCCTGACACGTCGCTGCCAGGTCCACTGTTAGACGGAGGGGAAATGCACAGGTCGAGCGGGATTACCACAATCGCTTACCCGACGCCAAGTCGGATTGGGTCGTCGAGACAGAGGGGCGGGACCGACGCGGCATCGCCAGGTCCCCAGTCTTCTCCTGATGTCTTGACTGATATGTCAACTAAAAACTCCACTAAGGCTAAGAGGAGCAGGATAAAGGTTGTGTCGTCTGGAGGCCTGGGTTCCTCAGGAATGGAACCGCCTGCGTCAGTGACGAGGGTAAAGAGAAGGAAGGTGGTCCAGGAAGAGGACTGGGAGGAGCCGGATCCTTTGGACGATCAGCGAGACGCACAGAACGACTACGGGGCCCAAAATGCGGCCACTCCCGCGCCGCAACCGGATCCAGACACCGACGGCGAAACCTATGCACCTCCGGCGCCCGAGACAATCGATACCGACCTGCACGAAACTCTGCCCATAGCATCCCCCAAGCCCACCCAAAAGAAGAAACCAGGACGCAAAAAGAAAGGGGCCAAAGCCAAAGAACCAGTCCCACCAGCAGAACCCGTCCCAGAGCCGCCCGCCGAGTCCGCCGGGGTTGAACCACCACCAGCGAAGAAAAAGCGCGGCCGTTCACGGAAATCCGAAACCACCAACCCAGATACAGAACCCACCACCACTGCCCAAGCCGAAGCCGACGATGCCAACCCCAACAACCGCGCATCATCACCGCAGCCTCTATCCGAGGTCTCCCACAACTCTCAACAGGCAACCCATTCCGCGGTAGACGCAGACGCAGACGCAGACGGGAATGACGATAGTGGTGAGAGTAAGGAAGAGGAACATAAAAAGGACCTGTCTCCTCCTCCCGCTGTTACTGCTGTGTCGGAGCCGGTGGTCAAAGATAAGGAAAAGGCCAGCGAAAAGGATAAAGATAAGGGTGGGAAAGGTACTCAGAACCAAAAAGTGCTGTATCGCGTGGGCCTGAGCAAGAAGTCGCGGATTGCGCCGCTGTTGAAGTGTTTGAAGAAGCCGTGATGGGATGGATGTATGGGGCGGGATGAAATGGGGTTGGTGCGTTTTTTTGGAGTTTTGGGATGGAACGGAGGAATGCCATTGCAGGAGCCGAATCTTTGCTTTCCAGATACCCAACTTGCTTTACTTTATTTATACGGAATGGAATGGGGGTTTCTTTGCCCCCTGGGTGCTTTATCTAGCTGGCCTCAACCGACTTTTGGTATTTTGGGAGTGTCGGAGCTCCAAGGGCCGGTGACACGGAGTTCCATGTTTGTAACTCAAAGGGGGCGCGCAGGCCAACAGAAGGTGACGAGAGGCGTGAAATGGTAACCAGGTTCCCTCGATATGCTGCGCAGTCTTCATACACGAGATAGCAATAATACAGTTTATTACAGGGGGTATCGATACAACAAGCCGCTGGATAACTAACCGCCGTCTACGACCTCTAACGCTTTAAGTCATCCCCAAAACGCCGTCCCAACCTCGCTCTAACAAGCCAAATAAACCACACCAACGCCACGCTACTCAAGTATCACAATATCTAAAGAACGACGCGAAAAATATCAAACCCCCACAAACCCGCCCCTCACCTTCACCGCCCTCATCGACGCCAGCGTATGCTCCCTCCCCGGTTTCCGCCCCACCTCCAGGCACAGCAGCCGGATCAGGTCCTGGCTGGTCCAGTAGCTGCTGTGGGCGCTGAGCATGTTGAGGTACTGCATCTCGAGGGGCCCGCCGCCCGAGCGTAGGACATAGTCGATCTGGCCATTGTCGTTGAGCAAGAACGCTTTGCGCTCGGCGATCTCCTCGCGGGAGAAATCGTGCACTTCGAGCTCGAGCTGCGAGGGGAGGCGGGGCATCGGGGGCGGTTTGAGGTTTGCGTCGGTTGTTGTTGTGGTTTGGGGGTTGTGGTGAGGGTGAGAGGGGGAGGAAGAGCCGGTGATGCCGCGGATGAGGGAGTCGCTGAGGGATTTGAGGAAGGAGGTGGTGAGGGAGGGGACGTAGGCGGTCTTGAGGCCGGCGGCGTAGAGCGGGTCGATGGTGCCGTTGAGGAGGTAGGCGATTGGGTCTTCCTTGGCGAGGATGTTGTAGATGTTGTCGACGGCGATGCAGCCAAACAGGCCGACGTCGCCGACCACTTCCTTGGCCACCGTGTCGGCGGCGTCAGCGCCCGGTTTTAGTCTGCCGCGGCGCGGAACCAGGCCGCCACGCTCGAGAAGTAGGAAAAAGCCTGCCGGGCTGCCGAGGAGGAAGAGGTTGGTCGTGTCGAACTCGAAGAAGCGCGTGCTTGGGAGCGGAGTGGAGAGGTCGAGGGGCGGGACGCGGGTGGGTTGTTGAGAGAGGACTTCGATGGCCATGGCGCTGCCGAGCGAGTGGCCGATCAGGTGCACCCGTCCCTTTTCTGCGAAGCCTGGGTTGTTCCGGCACCAGAGCCGGTAGACGCGGTTCGCCTCGCCGACCAGGGCGGCGATCATCTTGGGCTTGTGGTGGGACATGTAAAAGGGGACGTCAAACATGACGTCCGAAATCATGTTGCGCACGGCGGGGATTGTCGGGGGCTCAATATCCTTGAGAGTGAAGCCTTCGGGTGCATAGGCGGCCCTGTCTTCTTCGCTGGTACGGCCGCCGTCCTCAAAGCTGAGGAGATGGCGCCAATTGACGGGCAAAACCATAATGCCATTCTGGCCGGGTCGAAGAACACCCTTGATGGCCGGCCTTTCAAGCTCGATATTGATATCCCTCCGAAATGCGTTGACGGCGTGGGTAAAGTGGAAGCTCTCAACACGTTCAGATAACTTCTGACCAATGCCGTGGGCAATCAGGATCAGATCAGTCACCTGGCCGCGGTCCTTGTCGAGCTGGCAGCCCGGGCAACCGCCCTGCTCAGCAGCTTCACGCGCCCCAGCCACCTGACTCTCGGTTCCAACACTCTTTGTGCGTGAAGACGCCCGCTTATCGTGCACCTTCTCCCACGCAGCGTGGTCAAATCCACGCACGACAGGCATTCCCACAGTTAGACCCTTCATGATCTTGGCGACGGGTTTCCGGCCATAGTAAGCCGACGGCTTCTGGCTGGGTTTCAGCAGGAAAGCAGTTGAACCGTCTTTGTAAATCACATGGTAGCTGGGATAGAGTCTGGACTCGGGAGGAGCAAGCGCGGTATCCTGTTCGGAATGGACAGGCTCCAGGGTTCCTTCGGCAGCGGCCTCTCCGCGAAAACACCTTGCTGCGCAAAACGGGTCGGTAGATATCGGTGGCTCCGGGGGCGAGCCGTCTTTAGTTTTGAGCCGTTTGTCCGTGACTTCGGGCCAGAGGCGATGTGACACCTTCTCCTCGCCAAGCGGGCCGACATCAAGCGCAGACCGAAGTTCATCCGCCCAGGTTTCCGTCCAGGGCCGGAGCTCGCGATAGCCTGCTTCTAACTGGTTCGCTACAGCGGGCTCTACGGGGACCATGGTGTCTCTGAAGGTCTGTTAGCCGGGACTGTTCGCGCCCTACAAAGAATGTCTCTCACCTGTAGAACCACGTCGCTCTTAGTACGGTAGCAATATCATTCACAGGGGACCAATAAATCGGCTTCATCTGGAGCACAGGCAGCGAGACCATATGTAGCCTCGAGACGCCCACAGGCACTTCGACCGAATCCTCCAACCGTTCCAGTGCAGGCTTCGCAGATGCGCGACTGTCGCCTCTAGCCCTGCCCCGCAGCAAGGCCTTTACCGCCCTCTCATCCGGAGTAGCCACGCCCGACGATCTATTCGACCTCGGGGTAGCTTCAACCCGAACAAAGGGCTTCCCGGAGATGCCATCATCCAACGGCGGTGGCCTAGCCGGGATGAACGAACCACCAGGAAGACTCGACGCCAGTCCCCCATCCACAGACGCCATCGACAGTCTCGAGCCTACGCTCCCAGCAAACTGTGCCGGACTCGTCCCCAGCGGCATCCCAGCCACCGGCTCTGGAAGCGCCCCATCCGAATCCGACCTCAACCTCGCCAACTGTGCCATGACCCCCTCCAACACGCGATCATGATCCAAGCTCTGCTGCCTCCTCCTCGTAACCGCGCAAAACTCCCTTCTCAACTCGGCCGACGCATCGATCGCCAGCTCGGCACAGCACATAGGCACGCCATGCTCGGGCGTGACGGGCGTCGTCGCAGACACCGCAGCTTGTCCCTCGCGATCATGCTTTTCCTTGTGCTTGGCAGCCAGCAGCGCGATAATGGCAGCTAGCTTCTCGGCGTTCTCTTTTGATAGGGATGGGCTCGGGCTGCGGTTGCGGCGGGCCTGGGTGTGGTTGCGGCGGGCGCGGTCTGAGGCGAAGCCGAGCCAGGCGCGTTCGAGGGCGATGTTGTCGGCGGGGGAGAAGGGTCGTAGAGGGGGCTTGGAGGTCTTGGGGTCGGACGAGGAGCCGACAATAGTGGCGGCGGCGAGGGGGTCGTCGATGGGGATGGGCGAGGCGTAGAAGAACTGGGCGCGGATCGGGGGAATGTCTTGGAGCTCTTTGACGGGTTCGGGTGCGGGGACCGGGGCGAGGCGGCACGTAGGCCCTAGGGTGTGCGTTGCGTCTGGGGAAGTCATGGCTGGTGGTGACCTGGGAGCTGGGTGTTAGGGGAGAGGAGGATGTCGAGGTGAAACGGAAGCTCGAGGCTAGAAATGTGTTGGCTAAATCTGTTGGGACGACGTACGGGAGTGTACAGTGCCAGTCCAGGCAGCGTCAAAGGTCCTGAGGGTAGCAACACACCGCTTCCACTGTCCACTAGGTCGTCAAGGCTGGACTATGGCATGTCGGCGATGGCAAAGTCTAGATGAAGTGATGCAGCGCGGAGCGGGTTGTGTCTGAGACATGGTGAGGACGGAACGGGACGCTGGGCGTTCTCTTTTGGTTGACCGCTGGGAATGGGTGCCTTGCCGATGCGTTTGACTGATGACGTGGTTAGCCTGCGCCGGCAGCACATGCCTGCCGCATGCTGCCTGGCACTCAAGCAACGCCATTCGCTGCCCTGTCGTTAAGGTCCAGCACCGAACGCGCTAAAACGCGGGTTGGTCAGGCGCTGCCGGAGCAGTGGGTACCAACGGCTTCGGCTATCTCAAGGATCTTCTCCTCAGACCATTCCATCGGGATCAAAACATTTTGATATGATCTCCATCTTTCTACGAGGAAATAGAGAACTCGGTTAATCGGACGTGCATCCTGTTATCGACCTAATATTTGCTCGAGATTCCGTCGCTCTTCTCTTCTGCTTCCGCTTCCCTCTTCCGTTCTGATATTTCTTCTTCCCTTAGACCACACACCCTTTTTTTCACTTTTCTTTCACCGTTCTCAAGTCTTTCAATATGTTTTATATTAATTTTATGTATGTTTATGGGTAAAATTAATAGTTCTTTAGTTCCATCCCGTTTCCCGGAATCACAGCTGACAATTCCAACCCCATCCCTCCAGCTTACAATGCAATGCAGAATCACCCTTCCAGATTCCTCTTCCCTATCGTCGAGCATCTCTTCAATGACTCTCCCGCCCTCTCATAACCTCCACCACCAAAAACACCCCATACCCCGCCATCAACAAACCCCCTGCCCACCTCGTCCCTCCCAACAACACCACCGCCAACACACTCACCGCCCCCGCCCACATGACCCCCATCTCAAACACCATCTCCTCCACCCGAATATCCTCCCCATCCCCCATACACAAAAACAACAACCCGCCGCACAGCGTCGCGAGGAAGATATTCGACCCGACCGCGTTGGCGACCAAGATCCCGGGCTGCTGACGCACGCCGCCGAGAACGGCGACGAACTTGTCTGGCAAGGTGGTCGCGAGCGAGAGGATGGTGGTGCCGACGACTGTCCCGGAGAGGGAGAGGGCGTGGCCGATGGTGGTGGCGCTGTGCGCGATGATGTAGCTGGACATGAGGAGCGCGGCGAGGCCGAGGGTGAGGTGGAGGAGGTGGTGGGGGATGGATTTTTGAGGCGGCGAGGGTTTTGTAGGGGGGAGGCTGGTGGTGGTTTTTATTGAGGATATGCTCTGGTTTCTGGCGTGTTTGTTGTTATTGGGGTTGAAAGGTTTGGAGAGTGGGAGGAGCTGGTGGCTTTGTTCGTCTCGGGAGTGACGGGTGAGGTCGAAGTCGTCGTCTTCGTCTTCGTCGTCGATGTGGGCTTTGTTATTGCTGTAGTTGACGTCGTCGTCGCTTTCGTGGCAGGTATCGCTGTCGCTGTCGCTGACCGGATCCCTCTCTGGGCGCGCGCTCGGGCCCCAGTAGACAAAAAAGACGACCGATGCGACGTAGATGGCAAACGCGGCGAGCAGCAGCCAGCCGGCGAGCCACTTTGGCCCGGATCGGAAGAGAACCATGAGCACGAGAAACATCGATGTGACGGCCACGAGCACGACGCTGTACAGCTTGGAGCTGCGGTCAAACTCGACATTCTTCATGCCGACCAGCAGCCCCAGCGAGAAGGAAGACAGGATGTTGGCGATGGATGCGCCAAAAACGCTCCCGATCGCGAGGTCCGGGTTCTTCTGGCTCATGGCGACGGCGATGACGACCAGCCCCTCCCACTCGGCGCCGCACGTCAGCAGGCCGATGAGCAAGGGCGACACGTTGATCCGCTTGGCCACCACGGCCGTGTGGTCCATGAACTTTTCGGCGCCATACTGGAGGAGGAACAGGCCGGCGACAAAGGACGAGATGTTGAACAGGAGGGTTTCGGTGTCGGACATGACGGGGCGAGCGGAGCGGTCGGGCGAGGCCTCCCTAAGTTTTCGGTCGAGTATAAAGTAGAGGGATTCCCGCGATGCTCTTCAAGGATTGGAACCGTCACCCTCCGGACTTTCTGTCCGGCTCAAATCGGCCAACCTTCCGGCATCGTGAGAAAATCGATAGAACCACGTCCCGTCGGATGAGCTGTCTAATGTTGAAATGACGATGGGCCGTCTCAAGTATCGACGGCCCGAAGATAATCCCGCAATCCCGCACACAAGATTCATTCCCCAGGGGAAAGGAGAGCAGAAGAATAGGGGTGACCCCAGCACTGGTCCCCCTTGAAATTTGAATTGACTTTGGTCCGAATCTCCGTCTCCACTTTCCCCTTATTTCCCATTAATGCCTCGGCGCGTGATTGACTCGAGAGATTACCCTTGGTCAGTGGCCGCGCGTTTCTCTTTCGGGATGATTTCCAGATGGTTCCCGGATGGTTCTCGGATGGTTCTCGAATGACTTACACGACCCCGACGCTAACCTTGACGGGTTGCATCCCGGAGACGGGATGACGCGCCGGTTCATGCGAGGATGTCAAGCGTTCCTTGCATGTGGGGCCGCTTCTTGGCACGGTTTGTGGGGATCCCGGACCTTGCCGTGAAACGGGCTTTTGAATAACGACGATAATGCGTGTCCCTTTCTGAGACCGGCAGACGGACATGATGAGGTCACGGGATATATTAACTACCCTGCACTTTAACTGATCAAACTGCGAGAACCACAAGGATACTCAGCTGGGCATATCGAGCGCCATCAACTCGGCCTCATCATCCTCGTCCATCTCGTAAACACTCTCTCGTCCATCGGCACCAACCTGCGCAGACTTGATACCAACTGGTTGGTTCATCTCCTGATCACGCTGCGCCCGCAATTCCTGGATCCTCTCATCGTCCATCTTCTCCTGATGCTTTCTCAGATCCTCCATGCTCCAGGTGCTGACGCCCTCCTGGTCCTTGGCGCGGAATGGTTGGGCCATAGTTTTGAGAAAGCGGCGCGCGCTACTGACAGCCATATCGGTACTGAGGTTAGTGTCTGCGTCAAGCAGGGCCTGGTTGATCCACTTTGGCAGCTGGGCGCGCTTCTTCTGGAAGCGGCGATCCGCGAGCACCATGAGTCCGTAGTCGTCCTTGCCACGGAGGACGCGACCCAGGCACTGGGCGGCGTGGCGCATCGCGTCGAAGGAAAGGAAGTCGTTTTCGCGGATGCGGTACGTCTCGCGCAGGAACTCGAGGCGCGCCTTGAGGATGCGAGACTCGGTATACTGGAACGGCACGCCCATGCAGAGCACGGTGCGGCCGTACTGGTGGTCAAAATCGATGCCTTCCGACACTTTGCCACGGGCGACGCAGAGCATCACGGCGCCGCGCCCGTTGCAGCACGCTGTCCTATACGTCTCCAGTGCAAGCGACGTCTCTTGTGCGTCGGGTGTCTCGACTAGGATGAGCTTGTACTTCCACACCTCGTCGAGGATGCCCATGCCCTGCCACATGCTGATGATGGACTCCATGTAGAGGTATGAAGGGAAAAACACGACCATGCCATCGGGCGTGATCTTGGCAAACTCTGTCAAGATGCTGCCATAGTTTCTGACCACACTGGGCTCGTTGCGGACCTGGAAGCTCGTTGATATCGAGGCCTGGTCACTGCCCCGAGTCACAATCATGGGCAAAAAGGACTTCCTAGCCAACGTCATGCTGTACGACTCCTGGATGACGGTGGGGAAGTTGAGCATTTTGGGGTACATCTCCAACGGCGAAATTGTCCCCGACGTGATAACAACCGAGCTAAACCGGTCGAAAACCGGCTTGATGGCGATAGCGGCATCCAGACACGTAAAGTGCAGAACGGGCTTTGGCACCTTGGCCGTGTCGGACTCGTACGGTTGGAGGATCAAGAGGAAGCCCTTCTCGTAGGTTGCCACAAGGGTTGCGAATGTGGCGACTTCCTGCAGGGGCTGGTAATCCTCGATATTGGTGAGCTCGAGTGTCCTTACCAGCGAGGTCAACCGCTCTGCACAGAATCGTAGGGGCTTCTTTTCGATAAAGGTGCATTCCTTCAGGTGTGCGAGGAATGACGGTGGCGTTTCCGACACCACATAATCCACCTTCATCCTGGTCTGCGTAGTAGTTAGTAAGATGTAAGATGACCTACGGATGGTGGACGAATCACTTACCTTGAGATACTCTATGAACCTCCGGAGGAACGCGACAAAATGCTCTGCCCTCCTAATGTTGCCGGGGACAGCCTCCTTGAGCAGGTCATCCGGAAGAGCTAGGTACGCCGGTTAGCATAAACCTTCCGTGTTCTTTTCCGTTTAGTTGGTTGACTGTACTAGGATTGGCCATAAACGAGTCTTCCTGGCGGCCGTCGTCGGCACCCCTGAGCCCTTCGACTAGCTTCTCGTACTCGTCCTGTAGCTTCTGCTGGTCCGAGTCCCTCATCTCATTGATCTTGGCCTCCAGATTCTGTGCACCCCTGGTGGCTCTACTTAACGAGTCCTCGGTGATGTCTGTGCTGAGCGACTCTATGCAGACATTGTCGATGTTGTGAGCTTCGTCAAAAACGACAATGCAGTCCTTGGATAGGTCTTTGGAGACACGCTCGGCAATCTTGGGGTCCAAGAGGTAGTGGTACGAATAGATGATGACGTTGCAATATTGCATCTGTAACACAGAAAGTCAATACACCGGGGGAGGAAAATGAGTAGGGATACATACCATCCGTCTAGCAGTGAAGTAAGGGCACTGCTTGTGTTGCTCACCGTACCGCAAAAGACCGTCAAACGTCCAGACGCCGTTCGGTATCAAGTTGTGAGGTTCAAGGACGTCGAGGTTCTAAATAGGGTACATCAGCACATGCGTGCAAGTCTAGTGGACGGATATACGCACATCGTGGTAGACGCAGACTTCGACATCCTCACCCTTTTCCTTTTTTTCCTTGATGAAGCCAGCTGTCAGACTGCGGCAGCGTGCGTCGACAATGTTGCCGCTCTTCTCTTGCTTCACGGACGGATGAAGACACAGGTTCTTGCGACTGGTGAGGCCAAGGCCCCTGAATTCCTCTTCATAGCCAAGCCGTTCTGTACGGAACTTCATGAGGGCTTTGAGCTCAACTAGGGCCTTTTCGATCTCGGACATTGTCCCTGGAGGAACGGTCAGCGATGCTAATCCCTTGAAATCAGATGTGATCACGTACGGGAACAGTAGATGAGCTTGCGGTGCGACGGGTAGTACTGCTGATACGCCACGATCAAGGACAGCAGGGTGACTGTCTTCCCCGTGCCCGAAGGCATCTCCAGGACGCAATTTCCGCCGGCATCGAGTGTCTCTGGTATGTGTGAGCGAGATGGCCTAGTTTTTTCTCCATTCCGTTTAGGAACCTACTCTTCAGATCCACCATGTAGCTGCAGACAACGTTCAATGTCAGTACAAGCCAACCTACACATCGACACGGCCATGCTTGGGTTCCACGCACGCATATTGCTCTAGCGGCACGTTAGCGAGCGTCGAACATGGCATAAGTTGGAGGAGCACCTGCCTGGATAGATGCGAGGGTATGGAAAGAGAATAGGTAGATCGCTGTGACCATCCCGTTAGCCACTTTGGACAACCAGAGTATAGGTTTGTTTGGTGCAGGCGCGATCCCCTCCTGCTTACTCGATGTTGAACTCCATTTTGACGATCTAATTTTGCGACGGGACGCCGACTCAAATGAACGGAAATGACGGGTATCGCTTTTGAAGCTATTGCGGAAGTATCGATCGGGGCCGTCAGGCCTGGTCTGGAAGAGACTGATTTTTCTGCAGGCGCGAGATTCTTTCCTGCGTTCTCGGGCAGCTGCAGTTTCTTGAGGAAGGAATGGAGCACAACCTGCACCGAAACCGAACTGCACCCTCCTTTCACATCTAACTTTGAAACCCTCGCAATCGTCCCTTCTAGTGTGGTCCTCAATATTTCTTTATCGCCTGCTGAACTGCGAAGGGAAATGTCACCGTTGAAACTCGAAATGTTGAAGTTGGGAATCACGTGGCTTGATGCCTGGTGGCGACGCGTCGAAGGGTCAACTTCAAAGAAACAAGTGGGTCCAAACCTCGGTGTGGTCAGCACACCGAGATCGAGGTGAGCGGCCAGCTGTGAAACGGTAAGTGCCGCTGCTTGGGATTCTCTTCCTCAACCTCACTTCGCGGTTTCACTCCAGTTGAAATTGCCAGCCCAGATGCTAACGCGATGCGACACGCGAAGAATTTTCCACGATACAAGCGCCGCTTAGTTGAGACAATATGAAGCTTGTCTCTCCCTAGAGTTGCAGTCCGGTCACTGATTGCTGTACCAGTGATTCCGAGCCGCCTCTGCCGGTAGTCCTGCCCACCAACCACACTCATCTCCGACAAAATGATTTTCACAGCTGAAGCGTGCAGTGCAACACTGACAGCATCAGGCGTAGGTGTACCGTGCAGATGTCTCGGTCTGTCAGACTACCTTGGAACATCTCCGGACATTTCCATACTTCCTTCCGCTCAGGGGCTCACCCGTATCTCCCACAATCGCGGCCTCGTGGTGCCTCGCCCCGCGTTCCGAACCTGGCCAGGGCCGTCGGTCTCTTTTGGTCAGGCCTCCCTTGGTCAGCGGGGTCGCGGGCAATGAAAGGACCAGCGGCGTTGTCGATCGAAGAGGTCCGTACCTTTGCGCCCGCCGTGCCCCAGGTTAGGTCGGCCGAGCGGACTGACCCGTCGAGCCTGCGCCCGGCGTGCCCGTTACGCCGCCTACTCTTGCCCGGGCCCGGGCGGGTATCCCACGTGGAGAGACGCCGCCCCAGTTGCTCACGTCCCGACCCCGTGGGATGGATGGGTCCTGAAGCCGTGTCCGACGCAGTGCACCCACTTCCAAGGGAACCACACTTGCGGCCCAAGTCTGTGTGCCTGTTTCCGTGTGGCCGTCCCTGTCCCCTCCACTCTTTTGCAAGTGCGAAGCAACTAACCAGCACCCGAGCGATCATCTAGGGTGTGTATGCTCCCGTTCTTGTTCTGAAACAAGCTGTTTTTAGCACACGATTCTAGGAGGGTCCACCAGTGGGTGTCTGTCTTTACACCCAACAGCGGATTCTCTCGAGTATCGGATGTTTCGAAACATGCCGAGTAGGCGGCGTTCCTGACAAGGCTCAAAATCTTGCACCCCTCACGCCCCCTCCCCACTTCGCCGACGCGCCAATGCCACCGCCGCCGATCTGCATTGGCGTGTAACCTTAACTCACCAATGTGCCTTCGGGATGGTGTGCTCAGTTATTTCCCTCTCTCGTACGGGAGTGTCAGAGAGGGTGGGAGTCTGACATGTCCAATGCGGGTTATCATGGCCGACAGAGGGTTTCACCAAGTGCGACAAGCGGGACGACGGCACAGAGTACGGTTGGAAGGCTTCCAGAACACTATCCCAAACGCAACAGGCAAGGCAGGGGTGCGGCTGAGGGTAAAGACAAGGCAGAGAGTTATCCTGGTGACACTATCCCGTCTGTCTTCAACACTCCGAGATGCGTTGGTTGCTCCGCCAGCCGCCCCGGCACCAACGAGCCTCGAGCTCTCTGAGAGCCCTGTAGGACCTTGTCTCGGCGGTAATATTCCTTTGTGATCATTTTCTATTTCCCACGTGCCTTGGAAGTCTGCGTAACCTAGATCAAGGGTTAGATTCCTACTGCAACGCTCCGACGGGCAAGCCGATGGATAGCGTTTCTGACGACATTACTCGAGGGCCGGAGCTTGACGAAGTCGGCCGCGGGTTATCTACCTCAAGCAAGGAAGGAGAGTCGTCCCGCGCAGCGTTGACGAGGGATCGCTTTGGAAGAGCGGCCGGTTGGAGCGAGTTCGCCTGTCCGTCTTGCCCAGCGTTGCAGTCGCAGCGTGCGCGCCTATCGCACGCAGCATTCCTATTCGTCAGTCACCGATGGGCGGACAGGTGCGCTTGCTCGCGGCTGTTTAAGCCACACCGGCTTGCAGACCAGCCGCAGGCACCGACTTAACTGGTGCGGGGAAAGATGCTCGCCAGGCCTTCATTGGCCGGACGTTAAACGGCAGCAAGGGACTGCTTGCTCGGCCACGCGATGATCGGAGGCAGGCTTGTTGAATGCCGGCCCCACTGCCGGGCCAAGCCCTGCCATTTCGTGCAGCTGCTCGTGGCTCCTCCCGTCTTTTCGGCCTCGTACTTACTGCGGGATAGGCCAGGCAGCCAGTTTCGCACAGGGCTATGCGAGTGCATGTCACTCTTTGAAACATGAAACATCCCGAGGCGGGATGCGGAGAATTCCCGCGTGGCTAGACTTGTCTGGACTTAGTGCTGTCGGAGTTGGGTCCGGCAAGAAGGGACTCTGGACTCGATGGTAGTCTGGAATCGACTAACGGACAAAAATAGACGGAAGATTCTTCACCCAGCATCATGTGCTGTGATAGCGCTATGCTGTTGTGAGGAAAGACGTTCGTCTCGGCAGACCCAGCTGGGGGCCCAACATCTCGTACCTCAAACCAGCACTGCATGGGCTGTCTCTCATGAGCGCAGACAAAAGTCGGGATCATCGGATGACAACCGAAGAACCAACATGCGGCGACGGGTTGAGCTGTTGGGGAGCACCGGGAACCGCATGTCTGTGCTCGCTCCCGCTCCCGCAGGGCAGAACAAACAAACGGTGGGCCGTGCCCGAGGCCATGTGCATGCACAGATCAGCCTCCCCAGCCGGGCCAACCTGGAAGTCCAGGTGGTTGGTGTGTCCCTAGCTATCGCCATATCACCCAAACGCAGAGTGTGGCTTCAACCAGGCTAATTAACCCCCCATCGCTGCAACTCCAGAGCGAAGCTCACTCCTCTTGCAACGCTGGGGGGGCTGTTTTGTTTCAGAATCAAAGTCATCAGCCACAGTCTCCTCGCATGGCATGGCATGGCAACATCAGCAATACCCCGAAACAGAAAACAGTCTTATCGATCGGAGGGTTCGGATTGGGGCCATTAGCCGCCCTCCAATCAGCGTCCGAGATATATTTGTCCCTTTTTCTCTGGGCAAAATTCGCTCATGTGGGGTGTCCCCCAATGCAACCTCTCTCCACTCCACCGTTCAACGACCAACCTTCTCTCTTCCCCCACCCACCGGCTAGCGTCCGCGATAAACGAGATCAAAACGAGGGAGCAAAACCCCAACTGGGAAGGAACCAGGAACCAAGCCAGGGGGAAGGGGTGTGCGATGATCATGATAGCGCAACCGGTCTGCTCGGCTGTTTCAGAATCGCGCTAAATTCTGAGCCTACCTAGCGCTCCCGCATCATCCGCGTCTGCAGTCCGTCTCTGTCTTGTCGTCGGCGGATTCCAGCTCGCTTGTTTCGTACCTCTGTACCTTTCCTGAGGGAGGGTCGATGACATGCTGCACCTGCGCTTCGGCTCGCTTGTTTCGTTTTGCGCGATTGGGGCGGGGCGGGCAGTGCTTGGGTGAACCGGTGGGTTAAACTCGACGTTCCTATCAAGAGAGGGGTAAAATACTTGGTGACTTTGTCTCGGACCGGAGATGTCATGTTGCGTGGGGGACGGAGAGTCGCAATATGGTGGGAGCGCAGAGTCGCAGTTGCATCACATCAGCGAGCGGTCAATAAATTTCTTGGTACGGATACACAGGCACGCCGACCCGACTCTTGTCGGCGATGACGCTGTCGGTTACGACGCCTGTTGGTCGGTCGTCGCGTGGGAGGGTTGGAGTCGGGGACCAGATCGGCGTTCCTGGGGCATCGTTGCAATACCGAACCGACTCTGCCGTCTGCGACAAGTTACGACGGTTTCGTCTCGTGGGGGCTACACTAAGGCAGTCAGGGTCACGATGCTTCGTGATCAATATCCCAAACGGATGCTGTTGGTGTTGGTCGAGCTTGGGCGCGGCCAAGAGCTGAGCTCAAATCCCGTCACCAACAGCCAACCCCTCGCTCGCCCAATCGAGGCGGTCGATTGCCGAATGGTGGTCAGAAGTGTCTCGGGTGTCTTAGTCATTCTTTCGTCCTAATTCAGTTACTGCATGTCATCCGTACCTACCTCGGAAAGACGCAGGACATGGCCATGCAGTCGAAGCAAAAAAGCAAGCTGGTGGTCCCTTTGCCGAGCGATCCCGTCCCGAAGCCACCCATTCCACGCTAGCGATGCTGTCATTTCTGACCAGATGAGAACCTGCAGCCGCTGCACGTGTGAGCGAGCCGTCTCCTGCGGCGGGCTGCATGAACACCTACCTGGGTCTACCTTTTTCTCCACCGAACACCTGTCTGCACTGTCGCAGCACTGCGACTGTCTTGTGGGGTTCCTTGTCCTTTTCCCTGACGGCCATGGCCATGCTCGTAGTTGTGCAGCTTGACCCGCGTAAATTCATCTTGGGAAAATCCTTTGGATGTGACCGACCTCGAATCAAGGTTGCATTGTCCAACCAAAAGCAGGTTCCTGACTCCTAACCCTGCCTGTCGGAAGCGATGGGCATGCCGCGCAGAGGGGAGAGGATTTAAGGTGCTGAGGCGCAGCAGGGGCGCTGACAGATATGGCTTGCGATTATTCGTATCTCCATACAGTTACTATGCGATTGTCTCTTTGTTTCGAATATTGTTTCCCTGATAGGAAAACAAGATATAGAAAAGGCAAACTTGAATGGATCGGTGGTTTTACGTAAGGTTCTCGTGACAGATCAGCAGGTTTGAGATGTGGGCTGCAAAATGAAATTGATGGTGGACTCGGAAAACCGGGGAAGCGGGGACAACGGATCTGGGTGGAGTCCCCGATCTCAGATCCTCGCAGGGTTCCGAACAAAGCAAGCATTCGACAGCCTGCCAAGGGAAAACGATAACGGCGAGAAGAGCACAGAGTTAAAAGGTGTTTTCTAGCGCGTGACTAGAAGAATATTAGGTGGTTTATGGCCGAGAAGAAGTTCCCGAGTCTTCCTCTCCCTCGGCCCGGCGATGACCGGCGAGTTCCCGAGACAGCCAGGGCCGAAAGCACTGACCAACCACACCCGCCCTTGCCAAGAAGTCCCTCGATCTTCCGGACACCGGGGGCCGGCTTTCGGGGGACTCTCCGAGTTACTCTATGGCTCGCTGCATTTTCCAAAATAACCACAGGTGTTGCTGCCCAGCCAGGGAAAGGGCGCACCTCGGACTTTTTGCTGAGATCTGACTCAGCTAACCTTTTGGCCCCCGTTTGGCTTCGAAGACAAGGGAAATGTGGCTTGCCGCTGAATGAGCAAGTGATCCAGCGTCCAACAACGAACCTCCAGGTGCTGAATTCCATTGTTTCAGAACCGAGTCTCTTGCAGAAATATTGGCCATTTTTGGCATCAGCCTTACTACCGTCGAGGTGCCAAAGCCCCCGATCCCAACGTGACTGCAAAGAGGTGGATCTGGTTCCTGGCTAACTCTGCCTGGCCAACAGTCGGCCCATCCTGCGCAGCTTGGCATCAGGGGTCGACTGCAGCTCCACAGCTGAGGTTTTCTCTCTGGGCTCTTTTTCAAATGCAGCGCCGCACGAGAGCGTGGATACCGTTCGGACTGCCGTGTTTCAGATTGCCGGCTGGAGATCCTATTTTCTGATAGTTTCCTCAGCATCTCAGAGCTAGCCGTGATCGTTGTGCGGCTGAGGCCTCGGGATGAAGTAAAAACCGTACCTCAAGTGTCCGGATCGTCGTGTTTCCTCACCGTGATTGCCAGCTGGTGCCAGGTGAGAGGAGTTTCTTCCATGTTGTGTCTGTAATTTCGGTTGCCGGTGGGTTTCTTTGCTCGCTTGGATGTGAGTTTTGGGCGGCTGCCCCTCCATGGACCCCTCCAGAGCCGGTCAGCCAGACGGTCCGATGGGTTGAAGGACTAGCATTTGCCCTTTACTGCAATATTCCCGGATGCCGTAAGATGAAGCCGACTGGTACTACCACACTGGTAATCCCCCGCATCCTCACAAAGTTGTTGCCTGGAGCACTCTCAGGTTGAGGCTGTGGTGGGTGGTGGGGGTGCACTGCGTCGCATCTTCCGAATCAAGGAAACATTTTGTTCCTTGGCTTTGCCCGCTACTCTTCGGGAATCGGGATGGGGCCAAAACTGCCTTCAATGTGCATTCTAGGGCTTCTGAAACATGTGTTGGTGTCTTCCAAGGCTTCAGCAGGTGGGAGATCACGCCGCCGGGCGGCATGCCGGGAGGGCAGCGGGAGAGTCCATGGGGTCCAGGCCGCGGCATTCAGGAACGGTGCGGCCAGGAACCTAACGCACAGGGCAGAAAAGACGGGAACAAACGGCGGCCCAGACGGGACCGAAGCAGATCCCTAGCGCTCTCCCCACTCGGACGCCCTTTCCCCTGGCCCTATCCGCTCGTTAGTGGCAACGCCTGATCCGTGCGCCTTCTTCCACCCACATGCGAGCCAAGAAATTCATCTGTCAGTGCTGCATAAGCGGTCTTCGCGTGTGTAATCGCCCTGTTGTGTCCCGGTTCTGAAGAACAGGTGATTTACACACACTGTACAATTTGCGCAATGAACCGAGGAAGCGGTTTTGGAGGGGTTGATTCCAGAGACTCGGTCGTGGTTGCCGTTCTGTTGGTCGGGTCAATTCAAGCTGTGGCTCGTGCCACGACGCATTGACAAATCAGGGCTGTCGATGTGGAAACTCTGTGGAAACTCCCGCTCCCATATCCCGATCCGTCACAGCGCCCTCCACCAGGCCCTCCACTTGTCCGCAGCCTCTCCCGTCGCCTTCCAGGTTCTTCCAAGTTCCAAAAATGCTGGCCAATTCTCTGGCGGTTACCGCGTACTCCCAGTTTCAAGAAGCAAGACGCTCACGAAATGCATCATTACATTCGAGAAATACCACCTCACCGCCACAGTCAGTTATCGGCAATCAATCCGTTGCGCAATCCTCCTGCGTCGTTGCCGTCTCGGACCACCCTCGTCTGCCAGGAAACGTTGGGGGCCATTGATGGATCATGGGGGTACTTCCTAGAGACCTTGACTCCCTCGAATGGACGAGCAACCCGCCGAGTTCCGACCAAGTCGCGGACGCAGTCCGGCTCCTAAAGAGCTTCATTTGCGCATTTCATTCCTCCTGTCAGGTCCGCTCAAATGCACCCTCGGAGGGGTTGCCCCCTGGACTTCTTCACAGTCTCCACTGGGTTCCAGGTCCTTCGGGCGAGCAAGACGAGAGTCCCGAGGCTCTCCATCGGGCCTTTGTTCGCATCGTGATCGGGCAGCTACGCGCCATCTAGCCAGAGCGAGTGTCGACAATGAAGGATATCTGATGAATTCGGGCGAGCGCAACCGACGGGCGCAAGCACTCGCCTCCCCCACACCACGGTTCTCGAGAATGCTACAGCAGTGGTACCTTTGGTTCCATCAAGATCTGCATGCGCAGCACCGTACCCGATGTGTGCCTGCGCAGACCTGCACCGCCGGCTGGGCTGGGCTGGGTGCAGCCAACCGCATGGCCCCGGCCTCCCGTCTGTTGACCTGTCCCTTGGGTCGCCGGTCCCCCGGTGGCCCCCCGCAGGCCCAGCACGAATGGGTTTGCAGCGCTCAGATGTCGAACTGCAGAGTGAGAATGAGTGCCATTGATTGCTTATCGCGATACCTTCCCGCACCCAACTTCATCGGCAGGCATTGATGCCGACAATCCTCCCGGACGCCGAGATGCTCTGCGACGATCTAAACCCGCCGTTAGTGACAACATGGTTCGCTCGCACCAACAGATCCAACACATGGACGGTGCACTTGTTTTTGGGTGTGACTGGACAGTAGCCCTGTCAACGGACCCCGCAGAACGAGCAAAACTCTGATGAGTCTTGCCTTGTTGGAGAGAGTCGCTGGGGGCAGAGAGCCCCACCAGAGCTGGAAACGGGATCCAACAGCTCGAACAAGGGTGCCGAGCAGGGGGGCCATCCCCTGGCCTACTTTTAGACCCCCCTGCAACCTTGATACGCACAACACCCAACTTGGTGTAGCGTTTCTATTTTCCTATTCTCATCACCTATTCTTTCCGAATCGGAGTCTCTCACCACACACCCCTGGGCATGCTGTGCCCAGCCACACCTCCCCGAGCCCCAGACACTAACCGCATCGCGTGTGTTGCCGAAGCCTCTTGAACCAGATCTTTCCTCATCGGGCTGGTGCCCGCAGCCTTGCTGCTCATCACAGTTGCTGACCCACTGTACCCCCCCTATGGTTGTCGGCCCCTCATGGCAGGCCCTCCCCTGGTCGTTGTCGTGCGTCGCTCGCTGCACCCCCTTGTCCCCGGTCAAGCAAGATGGATGTCCCTGGCCCCCAGCTCTCCATGCCGAGCGAGACTGAAGATACTCCATTATTAGCCAGGCAGAAACCTTCGTTTACAAATCTTATAAGAAACCCTGGCAGCCTGTCTTGTCAAACACACCCTCCCCTTTGCTGCCACAGCCCGCCGCAGATTCCTCACAAGTGAACAAGTTAACTCTGTTCATGCCACATACCTGAACGGCCTCGAGGACATCGACCTATATCTGGCCTACCCCTCGCCGTGCCTCAACACCAATCGGACCCCAGACACCCCTGGCCATCGCACTCCAACAAACACCAACGGCCTCGCTTGCTTCCCCCCCTTGCTTACCTTTCGGTCTTGCACCAAGGCTCACCCAAATACATAATCCGACAACTCCCCATCTCAACAACTTCACATTCCTCCACATCCACCATGGAGCTCACACCGCCGCCCGCCCTCACAAGGTCGCCGTCGTCCCCCGCCAACACCTACTGCCCGTCAGAGAGGTCCTCGCTTGACTACCCTTCGCCTGGCATGGTGGAGCAGCAATACAAGATCTCGTCGATGTACGGAGACCAGTCCTGCGCTGTGACACCGCCAATGGACCACGAGACATCTCTGCCGCCGCTCGATTCGATGTGCCATCCGGATTGGAACAGCCCGACTGTCATCCACCCAGTCTCGTCCGCGTCTGGCATGCCCAGCATTCTCTCCGGGGAGTACGACTCGTTCGGGAGCTACCCATATTCCCACGACGTCTACCACACCCACTCGGCGAGCCAGTCGTCGATCCACAGCTCGACCCCTCCGCCGACCAGCTCGACCCCCAGGTCTCCGGCCGGCCCGTCTCGGGCGTCTATCCCCTACACCCCGTCTTCGTCGGTTCCCGGTCCTATGACCCCGCGCGTCAAGATGGAGGGGTCGTCGGAATACAGCCAGAGCATCGAGTCACACTACCCCTCGCCGCGATCTGTGCAGACTTCCTACCCGTCTGACAACGGCCCCTACACGGGTAGCAGCGCCTCGGGCGGCTACCTCTCCGACAGCGGTTCAACGACATGGCACAAGCAAGAGTACCAGCCGATCGAGCCCGAGCACTTCTACCCCGGGCCGCCGCCGCCGCCGCCGTCGGCCTTTATGCACGACGCCAGGAGACAGTACCGGGTTACCCGGCCCCGGAGGGCGCCACGCCGGCTGACGACCAAGGAGGAGGCCAACTTCCAGTGCGAGGTTAAGGGATGCGGCAAGCTCTTCAGCCGCAGCTACAACTTCAAGGCGCACATGGAGACGCACGACGAGAAGCGCGAGTACCCCTTCCCGTGTCAGGTGCCGGACTGCAACAAGAAGTTTGTGCGCAAGACGGACCTCCAGAGGCACCACCAGAGCGTGCACCTGCGGGAGCGCACCCACAAGTGCGACTACTGCAGCCGCATGTTTGCGCGCAAGGATACGCTGCGGAGGTAAGCTTTTTTCCCAACTTTTA
This sequence comes from Trichocladium uniseriatum, assembly GCA_017139535.1. Lineage (NCBI taxonomy): Eukaryota > Fungi > Ascomycota > Sordariomycetes > Sordariales > Chaetomiaceae > Trichocladium > Trichocladium uniseriatum. The sequence continues at coordinate 2,535,559 of WOUO01000002.1, read as the reverse complement.
TTCTTCTCCAGAATAGTAAGCTAACTCAGTATCTACAGACACATGGAAGACGGCTGCTCCAAGCGGTTCGACATTGGCACCATGGACCTCCGGGCCGAGGCCTACGACAGTATGCACCCCAGCGCGCGCTCCATGGCGCCAATGGGACACATCATCCCGCCGCCGCACGGCCTGCCGCCCATGGCCATTCCGCCGCTCTGCAGCACCAGCGTCCTCGGCTCCCTGCCACCCGCGATGCGCCTCCGGGAACCGCTCGCTGGCGGCGACCACTCCCAGGGTCACAACTGGGGTCGGTGAATGTAAAACGGCGACGGCTTTCATTCTTTTCTCTTTCTGATTGGACATATATTTTCGCACAAACTCTGGGTAAAGATACCAAGGGAGGCGTCGAGGATACCGGGACGGGGTGTCTCGGAGGCAATGGCTGTACGAATAATGTATCATGTATGAATACGGGTTATGGATGGTGGTGGGGGGCAAGGTGTTTGACTACACTCGGTACGCATGGGGTGGGTGGCTTTTCGGGTTGCATCCTTTGGGAACCTGTCGCTTTCTTTTCTTTTCTTTCCTTGATCATGTTTGGGAGGGGGGGCTGTTTGACACTGTACAAGACACGCGGATACACTAGACCTGCTGTATGGAATACAAAGGGCGGATACCTAGGTTAGCTTCTGAAAAAGAAATCAGTTTAAAAAAAAAAAAAAATACTCGGTACTCTCATGATTGCGTCCTGATCACATCGTGATCGAATCCCGAAGGCCGAGTCAAGTCTCGTTTTCCCCGATCGATTGCCTTTGGCTGTGCCGCAGCCTTTTCTCCGCTCCGCAGCGGCTTCAGGGTCCGACTTCAGGGATCCATGGGTGAGATGCGGGCAGGTCAGGGGGTCAATCTTGCTCAATCTTCACCGGGCTCCGCACTCGTCCAGGGGGGTCTGAACGCTAACGCGCTCCACTCTCGACGACAGGAAGGATCCAACTCGGATCCAGCAACCAACAAGTCGCATTTTTCTGCTCGTTTCGTTTACGTTTACCGGTTGACCGAAAAACGCCAAGTGCTACCTCCAGAGATGAGCAAGCAGGTGCCGGGTCATCCGACAGTTTGGACAGAAATGGCAGTCGCGTCATGTCATTCGTCTCGTTTCGCTTCTGTGGGAGCGGGAACTCGGGAAGGAAGGAACAGCATCCGCGGGGCGGCTCCTTCTTGCCCAAGAACCCTGCAGTACTCGTCAATATCTGACTGCATATTCGCTCCTTCTCTCATCAGAGTTTCCTCTCTCCCCGGCGATTCCCCTTTCCGTTTGCCCTCGCCAAGAGCGAGAGGTCAACTGCAAGGAATTGCTGACCGAGAAGGCTGTCCTTCTCCGTCCATACATACTTGAGGGCGATCGCAAGCTCGGAAGTGGCTTACTTGGGGGCCAGCTTACGCTTCCGAAATCGCGCTCGATTGGTCCATGGCGGATGTCGCCCAGGTTTGCTAAGGCTGACATATGTAGAGCATCTTGCCGAGTCTGGCAGACGGGATACAAGGCCGCACACCTCGCGTTAAACAGCCACTCAGCGGCAGCATCTCACGCCGGCCCGACGTCGCACGGCAGCTCAGGCGTGCGGGTCGGGCGAACCTTGATTGACTTTTGCGAATAAGCCATGCTCCTTGTATGAAAGTCCGCTCGAGATAATCCCCCGATGTTGGACAGCAGTTAATTTATGTACTCTTTCGCCCTCGGCAAGCACGAGATGCAACCCGCAATCTCTGCAGGGCTGCTGGACGCGAGGACATCGCCCTCCGTGGGGCGGAGGACGGAGGTGACGCGAGCGCATCACCCTCCGTGGGACGGAGAACGGAGGTGACTCTCTTTTCTCCGTCCCGAGGAAGTTACGGAGTACATACAGACCTACCTATCGGCCCCTTGCATGGTCATGAATCCTTCACCGAAATCCTCGGCCTGTGCGCGACGCCACGAACCAAACGGCTCTCTCCAACGCGTGGCTCTGGTTGGCAGGCTCGGCGGGGAACACACACGCGGCAACAAGCGAAGCCCACTGCCGCCAGCGTGTCCAATCACGACCTGTCGAAGTTTCTGGGTTGTGAGATTAGCCTTCCGCGGGCCTAACCAAGTCGAGGCTTTCCTTTGTTCCCTGAGCCAACGTTCGCGACTAGCCCGGGATCTCTTAATCGCCGAGCAGAGCTAGACCCATCGACACAAGTTCCCAGCAGATGCCAAGGTCAGTAGACGTTGGAGAACCTTGCTGCCCACGACCGAGCAATCGCAACCAACCCGCCATTGGCCCGCGGGAAACTGCCACGAACGGGACATAATTTGGAATCAGTTGGCGACATTTGAGTACTGCTGTCGTGATCAGGCCAGTTCTAAATGACGTCCCTCGTTCGCATCTCTCGCATCGTCAGCCGACGCAATGGCCATGATTACGATTCCTCCGGCCCCCAGTTCGAGGTTTTTCACACGCCGAAGCATGGCCCGCACCCCGCATTGACCGAGATGAGTGTCTCTCATCCTCCCCCGGTCTGGTCTTCTCAGCCGAGAATCAAGTCAATGCTCAGTGCTTGCGCAAGAGAACGGGCCGCAAAAAAAGAAGGCGGGATGGCGATTGGCCAAACAGCCGCCCCTTCAACTCTCCGAGGTTGCAGCAACCACTTTGAGTCTAACCAGCTCAATGGATCCAGTCCCAAGAAACTGCCTATTACGAATACCACGGGACAAAAACTCCGTCCCTGGTCAAGTGCAACCCAACCTGCAATTAATTATTACATTTTCTTTGCAAGGGAACTGGGCCAGGTTGCCAGCGAAGTTCTCGGTCTGGTTTGCGTTGGCTTCCCTTTGGCTTCGCATGCCGAGCACGCACTTAGAGACATGGTTCGAGGCAGGATTTAGCCTAACACCTTCCGGGGAAGTCGATATGAAGACGGAGGACACCGAACAGGGAGTTGCAGCAAAAGCAGGACGCTTGCTTCATTTACATGCCTTGGGTGCCAGAGGAGCCAGGGCATCATCGAAGATCGTACGAACGCCATCGACGCCATCAACGCCACAAGATACCTCTTGGGACCCTACCTACTTATCTTTAAAAATGTCCGCTTGTTTGTCCCGCCGGCGCTGTTCCGCCGGCGCGGCACAACCCCACGCCCGGCTGCATCATCTATCGGCGACTTCATTCTTCCCGGTGGCTTGATTGTGATGCCGACGCCGATTACACACCACATCACGGAATACTGCATACACAGTATGGAGTGAGTGAGGGTTTTTGACCCGAAAAGCTTTCTGTGCCGCTTCGGCAACCTGCCGGCAGATGGACGAGACGACCCGCGAGAACGGTTCGCGTGGGGATGGGGCGATGCACCTTGCCGCTTGCTGTGCCGCTGGCTAGGGCGAGGGTCCTGGACAGACCCAGAGATCTGGGATAGGTACACGGATAACTACATTTCTATCGGTTACCCTGTAGTTGTCCGCGAAAAACCATCATCTTTTGAAATTCGAACCAAGGGAGAGGTGGCCAGGCAGGGCCAGCGCCATCGCATGACAAAGGGTTTGTTGTTTTTGAGCATGGCCCGGTTTGCCCGGCTCCGAATCCGACGCTTCGGGACCGGCGCACGGCCCGTTGCCGACAAACACCCCGGTTTGGGGGTTGGAATTCTGGCGTCTTGATTCGTTCTTTGGGGGTTGTCTTCGTTCCAGGGCTTTTACATGACTCGTTCTTGGGGTTTCCTGCTTACTGACGATCTCAAACAGACTAAATCAAGAAGTGCCCGAGGGGTGGCTTGCCTTGGCCTGGTTCCCGAGGTCCTGGAAGAGGACAGTGGTTTAGTGTAGTGTGGTTGATGAGCGGTGAGGGCGATGTCATGACAAGAGTGTGCGAAGGAGAAAGAGGCTTGCGGGCTGCATCCGGGGGCCTATCTTTGGATACCGCATTCCCTCGATGGGAATGTTGCAGGGATCTTCCGGATGGGACGGCGTATCCAAGTACTGTGCCCGAGTCTCTGGGAGGGGGCTTTCCGCCGACAGGGTGCGCAGGATAGACATCTTGCATCTTGGGCCCGGTCGGTCGGGGAGCCCTGCTGCAGCAGCAACGTCCCGGTCGGTCCTATTCTGGTGTTCCAGTGGTTTGGTTTGCTAAGGTTCCGATGGCGTGCAGACCGGAAGTCGAGTGGCTGCGAGTTAACTCGGCGTCTGTCCTGCTTGCTTCGGAACTCGAGTTGCTTCTTCTAGGTAGTTGAACCCCGGCTGGTATTTCGTGATGGCTCGCATACAAACTTGGGCTTTTGTCTACTTACTGTACTCGACCGGGCTCCAAAACTGGCGTGTCCGACTGCCTGCCAAACCGTCAGAGTCGACGAGTATCCATATTCCAAACCGCCTGCCCGGTAGGCCACAAAAGCGGAACGATGTCGGTTGGTCTCTTTTCTGGCCTTGATCCAACGGGCCGGAAGTGTCCCGCTTCGTTTGCTTCTGACAATCATTCCTCTTTCTTCTGCAGCTTCTACTCCTGTCGTGTGTTACGTCGACGCGGATAGCTTTGGTTGTCGTCTTTGCGAAGGACCGGGTGTTACAGGCAGAACTTGTACCATCGAGGTGGAAGCCGGCTCCTGGAACTTGGTTCTGTCATATCAGGCGAGGGGTACGTAATGCAAGGGATACATGAGATGTATGAAGTACTGCGCGGGCAAGAAAAGGACGGTCATTGACTTGGTGGTTGTGCCGTGGTTCTAGGCCGCCATTTAGTCAAGTCCAGTTGTCAAACTACTGAAGTTTATCCAGTGAGTGGAGGATTTTGTGTCAGTGTACATTAGCTACACGGCGTGGTTGTGGGCGTTGAGGGCTCAGGTTCATGAAAGTTTAGGCTAGCTACAAGATCCATCTACATATTGGCCCTTTAGCCCATGGGACCGACAGGAGCAGGCCATGGAATACCTGCGGAGCAAGTCGAGCCTAGGGCATGTAAGGAGAGTCATGATATTACACATCATCATGACTTCCCTGGAACTGGATAAGACGCTGGTGTACCTATAGTATAACAAAACGCTCTGTCCTCCCCCCTCCACGGCTCGTGATATCTCGGCCATTCCTTCCTTTGACGAGTCTCGAGACATCCGGGACAATGGCATCGCCATGGCCTAGCTGAGCTGACAAAGGGCTAGGTAGCAGGGGAAGTTTGGGGTTCCAGCTCGGAGCTTATGGTAGCGAGTAGATGGCTTTATGTCTAGAACCAGCGTCGTCTGCAAGCTCTCCTGTTGTTGGGTTAGCTGAAGTCAGAGAAACCTGTACCGTTATACTCCTTTCTTGTGTGTTTGTTCACACACTGGTCGAGTCTCCCATCCCTCGTCCCATCTTCACAACACGGGAGCAAGCCCGGGCCTCACAACCAAAAACAAAGGACCGACCTGCCAGCCACGTGCCAGAACTGCCTGGCCATGACCTTGTATCGAACACCTAGCTATGTACTTTGTATACCGTGCCCATTACAAGAGCCTCCTCGTTCCTACTGTGATGGCGTGCACGTGCTCTTTGAGGGCTTGTAGTGGTATAAGTTCTCGCCTCATCTTGTCCTACCCTCATCTGGCTCTTCCCAAAAGCAACAACAACAACAACAGCAGCAACAACAACGAGAAGGAGAAAAATAAAAGGAACAAATCGCAACAAGCGGGAACGAACCCTACATCCTGCGGTCAAAATTACCTAAGCGGGGCAAGATGGCAGCGAAGTTCTTTGCCTACGTCCTTCCGCCCTGGAAGGACACAATCACAACCACAGTTCGCATCCCCATCTCTACAACCACAACCCCACAGCACAAAGCACAGGGCGAAATTGTTTCGACAATGAAAGAGAGTAAGTCTTACTCATGATTCCCTTGCTTGTTGCTCGATGTCGCTATTTGCGACTCCCCAGTTTCTCTTCTCCCTTCTCTTCCGACCGTTCGCGAATTTCGCCCTCTCGTTGGCGACCGACCTGCTGACTCGTTATAAGGCTTTTTGGCCAACGCTGCCAAACCTGCGGTAGACAGCAGCGATGCGCACTTCGATGTTGTCATCCGCAGAAACATCTTCGGCATGATCACCGAAGTCAAGTACACAGGCCCGCAACATCTCGACGCGCTCAAGCAGACGGTTGCTCAGTCGGCCAGGTACAACATGGGTCTCGTCGGAGGCATTGCCGCCGTTGGCCTCGTCGTCTAGTTTACGGGCGGCCGCGAGATTGCCACCTCGGCTTTGTGCAAGTGTAAGTCTATCTTCCTCGGTCGTCTTTCCGAGCCACCATCTCCAGTCGCATAGGTATACTAACCATCTAGAACCACCCATAGCCACTTCGGAGCGCCGCGACATGGCCAGCAGGCCATCCCAACGCTAAGAATCCAAGACAACCAAGACTCGGATGTTCCAGTACAGTACTGGACTATTGCAGGTAGGCCATTGGCATCCCTATTCTACCTATTCTACCTATTATTCTACCTACGCCATTTATTTCGCGAGTTTGCCAGAGCTAACACACATATGTCACCAGGCTCGCTCTCCCGATTGCCTGCGAAAACCGACATGGAACGTTGATGGGGTTCTTGGGGTTCAATGCATGGCGTTGGGGTGGGGGGTGACGAATATTGATGGACTCTGGTACCCGACATGTCGAGGGCCTGCTCACGCCTAGGCTGGTCCGGTCCAAAGTCTTCGTACGCGCAAATACCATTTCTCTCCTCTCAGGTTTCTCAGTATCCCTTCCTTTATTGCAGTGATATTACCATCGTCTCCCCTTGTTCTTGACCACCCTCGCTGTTCTTGGATTTATTTCTCCAGCGTATCCGTACCGGCAACCGCGTTTGGCATGCACACCTTCAACTGGGACCTTGCTGAAGCCACTGTCGGTCGTGGCCGTTTTAAATAAATGCTTTATACACGTCTTCAATCAGCAGGCGCAAAGACAGGAACATGGTCTTCCCGCCGCTCGCAGCGACTTGACGACAGCGTCGCTTGGCCCAGCAACTACGCCAGCAACTGCAGTTGCTCGTAACCCGGCAGGTCAGGTAGAAGCAGGATTCGAGAACTCGACAACTCGACCATCTTGAGCCCTTCCGCCGTCCCACTCCGACCAACTAACCATGACCGCCACCCGCATCCAAGATGCGGCATTCGAGAACCAGATGGAGACCCCGCTGGAGGGGGCCGACACCCCCCCCCCTCTCTGCATGGTACCAGGGTCCCAGGAAGTACAAATGGCAAGTTCAAATCCACTGGGCAGGCATGCCAACCGTTTGGTCCTTCCTTAGACCAGTATAGATGAATAGTATCGAAAAGCCCGCGTTAGTTCGGCCTACAACTGCTTTGCGTCCGCTTTGGGGACCGGATGGGGGTAAGCCAACGACAACCTCTGTCCCCCAACTAGACAAGAGCTCACGTAGAAATGCAAAGCACACTGCTGAGAGCGCCTTCTCACTGCGGACGGGGACGGAGAGAAGATGGAGTGGGAAGCGTTTGAGTTGATGGGGGGGAGAGAGAGCAGTACCCGGCCATCTCTACCTGATGAGATTGCAGAATCAACAGGACACTTGTTTCGACGGGGCGACAATAGAATTAACAGCTACCGGCAAGCACGGCTGGAAAGTATAGGTGGTATATTACGTGTTTCAAGCTGAATGTATGTTGCAATATAATGTGTATTAACATAGGGTTCAGCGGCTGATGATGATCTGAGCTGGAACACCCCTGCTATTCTAGGATAAATGCTAGATGATTACAATATAATTCTGTTATAGCTAGCCTAGTATTCGTAATGCTTACTGATCGATCGGTAGTCTCATGACCGAGCAGACTGATGGAAATATCGGGTTTGTGTTTATGCTTCGGTTTTTCTCGCCAGGATTATGGAGAAACGGGTTCATCATTACTTCTCACTTACCAACACTGACAGGAAACAAACACTTGAAATCTGATACAAGGAGTTTGCAAGGAATTCCATGCTTCTCCACCCCTCGAAACACTCTCCCACCCCAGAGTTTCGCTAGTCGTCAACAAACACGGTGCGTCCCTTGCCGCCGCCCCGTGTCACACTCTCTCTCAACCCGTAAACAAGACCATCTATTGGGAAATCATGTAATCATTATTGGCCCAAAACACGGGATGTATCGATATGGTAGGCACCCAGGTTCCACGGATGTCCCGTTAGTGAAGCCAGTGAGATAGACCTAGGTATCCGTTGAAATACAGATGCTAGACATCCGTCTACAACCCCCCCCCCCCCCCACCCCCCCCCCCCCCCCCCCCCCCCCTCCATATTCCACAAAAATCATCCTTACAGTGGCGTATTCTTTGCCTGTGTCCAGAAACTGTCCATCTTTCTGTACGAGAGAAACTCCCTCGCCTCCTGGTCCGTCTCGCAGATCTTGCTCCCCCACTTCTTAAACGCCTGGGTCTTTGTCTCGCCCTCAAAAAGGAGCACGCACTTATTCGTCGACAGATCCTTCAGCTGGCCCTTTTCATCCTCAGCCTTGAGCCAGTCCCGCGCCGCGCCAGCCTGCCCGCTCGCGGACGCAACCGAATCCTTCTCGCGCGGCGGCAGCGACTCGGTCCAGGCGATGCGGTTGAGCATCAGCTTCTTGTAGTTGTTGATGCTGTGCTCGCCGCCCTCGACAATGACGAGGTTGAACTTGGGGTGCATGATGCACACGCCGCTGAGGCCGTTTTGTGTCGCGTTGATGCTGATCTTGTAGCGGTGCTGGCCGTTGGCGAGGCTGCCGATCTTGAACACCAACACGCGGATACCCTTGGCCGCGTCCTTGGCCTGGTTCGTAGCCAGCTTCTCGCGCCGTTCCTCCTTGGTGAGCTTGCGCTCCTCGTTGGCCTGCATGTGCTTATCGAAGCGCGCCGCGATTTCGCGGTTGACGCGCGCTTCGACGGCCGTCGGGTCCTTGACCGCCTCTTCTCCGAGGACACGCATGAGGTTGGATTTCTTAACCTTCGGGGGCGGCGCTTCCTCGAGACCCAATCTAATCTTGGCTTGCTTCTCCTTCAGCTCCATCATGCGCCGCTGCCGCCGGAGCTTCTGCTGCTCTTTGGGTGTCAGATACATAGGCTTAGGCGCTGGGGCCAGCTTATCCTGCGGCGGTTCGATAGCGACGGGGTGTTGGATGTAAAGCGTGATGATGCTGTCCGGTGTCGTCACCTTGAGGGACTGCGGGATGTTGTTGTAATCCTTTCCGTCGATGAGCCCTTCATCCCACCACTCCAGATCCGGAGGGGCCTCAACCACAAACGCCTTCTCGACATCCCGGTCTTCGTCCAAGCCTGCCTTGCGAGCCTGGTCTGCGATCCTCTTCTTCATCTCCTCGAGCGCGGCCTGTCTCCGCAGCGCGTTGGCTTGCTGAATGTATTTTCCCTTTTGGTTGAAAATAAGTTGCCTTGACTCCCTCGTCTTGCCCGTGGGCCCTTGAGTTGTCTCGAGATATGGATTGGTACGGGGTCCTTCCTGTGCCGATGTTGAGAAGCCCAGGGGCCTTCCCTTGGAAGCTTTCGAGGCATCCTGTGTCGAGCGTTGGCCTGGGCCCCCTCCGAGAGAGACACCCGGCTTGAGCGGCGCGTTGAGGTCGGCGAGGGCGGGGTGGAGAGGTGTGTTGAGTCCACCCTTGGCCTTTGCGCCGCCGACCGCAGCAGCTACGCGAGCCTTGAGCGCTGCCATGCGGTCGGCAGCCGACTCTGGCTTCTGGATTCTCGAGGAAGAATCATGGCGAGGACCGAGCCCGCCAAGCGGCGAGTTGCGATCCATGATCTGAGCTCAAGTAATGTTCCTAGCGTTGCTCTGGCTAGATTTCGAGATGCGGAGGTCGCAGAGGTACTTCGTTGGCGGTCGGTAAAAATGTCGACAGGTCGAGAAAATAACCTTCGCGGAAATCACCTGCAAAGTTTCGGTAATAAGCACTCGGTTCGCAAAGGAAGGCGATGATGTCGGGAGTTGACTGTCTGACGGGATGGTTGAAGTTGTGTTTTTGGAAACGCGAGAGTCGAGAGCTTCGAATGCGCAACGCAGCTTGGCTTCTGACTTCTGGGCACTGACTGCCAAGGCCCATGTTCAAAGACGCAGGCAGCGGCAGCAGCAAGCGCAGGCCCCACCTGCACCGACAGTGGGGTTCTGCCTTGTCCCACCGCCAAAAAATATTCTTCGTTGAAGCTCCATCTCCAAATCCCCACCAATCACTAATCCCCGATTCGAGCGGTGCGATTGCGAAGAAGAAGCGTCCTGTTTGTTGCGATCCGAGTTCGACCGCGCAACCAGACAAAACTCTCAAAAACACACTTCTTCCGCCCGACGGAAGGTTGCCATGCGCGATTGCTAGGCCGGTTCGCCGCCTGTTTGCCCAGCATGAATATTGCACAGCCCGTCGGGTCGTCGCTGGAAAGCGTCGAATTCACGTTTCTCTCGGCCGACGAGATCCGTGCAATTTCTGTCAAGAGGATCGAAAATGACAGCACCTTTGACAGCCTGTTGAACCCCATCCCCGGCGGTCTCTACGACCCCGCCCTCGGATCATGGGGGGATTCTCTGTAAGACGATCGACATGCCTCCGCCGAGCTTCAACTGACCATGCGCAGTTGCCGGACATGCAATCTGAACCAAGCTCAGTGCCCCGGGCACCCGGGCCACATTGAACTCCCCGTGCCCGTCTACCACCCGGTCTTTATGGACCAAGCCTACCGTCTGCTCCGAGCCCAGTGTGCTTACTGCCACCGATTCCGACTGGCGCGCCACGAGATCCACCGGTACATCTGCATGTTCCGCTTGCTGCAGGTCGGTCTGCACCACGAGGCACAGATGGTCGATTCCTTCTCTGTGAGCGAGCTCGGGGAGCAGGTTAAGAAGATGCGGTTAAGCGATGTCCCGACCGTGGAGGATGACGAGGCCGAAGAGGAGGGGAACAATATCCACGACGCCACCATGCGGGCCCGGGAGGCATATGTGCGCCAAGTCCTGCGCGACAACAGGCTGAAGGTCAGCATCGGTGACATTCGGAAGGGCAAGCATGAGGGCGCTGCCGAGATGAGGCGAGCCCTCGTCAAGGAGTTTCTTGCCAACCTTGTCAAAGACAAGAGGTGCAGAAGCTGCGACGGTATCTCACCCGTCTACCGCAAAGACCGCTGGGTCAAAATCTTTGAGCGCGATCTGAGCGAGAAGGAGGCGGCAGCCATGGCTCAGGCCGGAAGGAAACGGACTGACGCGCTGGCTCTGAGCCGAAAGGTCAAGAAGCACAGCGATCTCAATCCGGACGAGGGCATCGCCGATGTTGACTCGTCATCCGAGGAGACGTCAGACCACGATAGTGAGGGGGACGGCGAGGAGCTCGACGAGAATGGCGACGTAGTCATGACGGATGCCCCTGCCAAGGCCCAGCGGAAGCCCAAGGCCTCAAAACCCCTACAGCGGTACCTCAGCACCATGGAAGTAAAAGGCCGACTCGAATTGCTGTTCGAAAAGGAGCAAGAGTTGCTCTCACTATTCTACAGCTCGAGGCCACGGCCCAGGAATTCCACACCGCTCACAGCCGACATGTTCTTCGTGTCAGCCCTTTTAGTCCCCCCCAACCGGTATCGTCCAGAGGTAGGCATTCGAGCTTCCTATAACCACACTAGGGTTGAAGCTGACTTGGGGAAAATAGGCCCGCATGGGTGACTCCCAAATTTCCGAGGCACAGCAGAACAGTCTCTACAAGATGATCCTTAGAAGTGCTGCCTCGGTAGCGCAAATCTCGCGAGAAATTGCTGGAGGGAATAAGGAGGCCACCAGCGAGGGCCGGAGAGCAAGGGATATGAGCTCGCTGTACCAGGCGTGGATGGAACTCCAGGACGCTGTCAACTCCCTGATCGACCGTGACAAGAACCCAGTCCAGGGTGCAGCCGCGAAGCGGAACGAGGAAGGTATCAAGCAGAAGCTTGAGAAGAAGGAGGGTCTGTTCCGGAAGAACATGATGGGCAAGCGTGTCAACTTCGCGGCCAGAAGTGTCATCTCCCCCGACCCGAATATCGAGACCAACGAGATTGGTGTGCCTCCTGTTTTCGCCAAGAAGCTCACTTATCCCGAGCCGGTGACGAGCCACAACTTTAAGGATCTCCAGTAAGTCGTTCTGTGGGTCTTTACGCAGCCTTTACTAACCACACATCACAGACAAGCTGTGATTAACGGTGTAGACAAGTGGCCGGGTGCCGCTGCCATCGAGAATGAGAATGGCCAGATCGTCAACCTGCGGAACAAGTCCCTCGAGGACCGTGTCTCGCTTGCAAACCAACTTCTTGCGCCGACAGGGAACAACTTTAGTGGCTTGCGGAACAAGAAGGTTCACCGGCATCTGACCAACGGCGATGTGGTCTTGATGAACCGGCAGCCGACGCTCCACAAGCCCTCCATCATGGGTCACCGCGTCCGAGTCCTGCCAGGAGAAAAGACTATCCGCATGCACTACGCCAACTGCAACACCTACAACGCCGATTTCGACGGTGACGAGATGAACATGCATTTTCCCCAAAACGAGATTGCCCGCGCCGAAGCCCTCCAACTGGCCGACACGGATCACCAATACATTTCCGGCACGGCGGGAAGCCCTCTCCGTGGTCTTATCCAGGATCATTTGTCCGTTTCCGTCGCCCTCTGCAGCAAGGACACCTTCTTTGACCGGAGCTCCTACCAACAACTCATCTACAGCGCTCTCCGGCCAGAGAGCGGACATATTACAGGCGAGAGAATCGAGCTCCTGCCTCCCGCGATTATCAAGCCAGTACCCCGTTGGACTGGCAAACAGGTCATCACCACGATCCTCAAAAACATCAGGCCGCCCGACTGTGGCGATTTGTGGATGAATGGATCAGCCAAGATTAAGAGCCGCAGCTGGGGCGAAGACTCCGAGGAAGGCCAGGTCATGTTCCGCGATGGCGAGTTTATCAGTGGTATCCTCGACAAGTCACAGCTCGGTTCGAGCGACGGCGGTTTGATCCACGCGGTGCACGAGGTATACGGCCCGTCGGTCGCAGGCAAGCTTCTCAGCGGCATGGGTCGTCTCCTGACTCGTTACCTGGCCATGATCGCCTTCACTTGCGGCATGGACGATCTTATCATGACACCAGAAGGAGAGAAGAATCGCAAGGAGACCATCAAGGCTGCTGCACATATCGGTCTCCAGGTGGCAGCCAAATACGTTTCGCTTGAGGAGCAAAAGCCGACCAAGGACGACCCCTTACTACTGGAGCGTCTGGAGGAGGTGCTGAGAGACGATAAGAAACAGGAAGGCCTGGAGCTGCTCACCAGTCAGGAGTGCGCCAAGCTCTCGACCAACATCACGGCGCTCTGCCTCCCCGCCGGCCTCGACAAGCAGTTCCCCAAGAACCACATGCAGTCGATGACAATTTCCGGTGCCAAGGGCAGTCCCGTCAACGCCAACCTGATTTCCTGCAACCTTGGTCAGCAGGTACTGGAAGGTCGTCGTGTGCCCGTCATGGTGAGCGGAAAGACCTTGCCCAGCTTCAAGCCATTCGACACCGATGTGAGGGCAGGTGGTTACATTGTTAACCGCTTCTTGACGGGTATCCGCCCGCAAGAGTACTACTTCCATCACATGGCCGGTCGTGAAGGTCTCATCGATACGGCCGTCAAGACATCCCGGTCCGGCTACCTCCAGAGGTGCTTGATCAAGGGCATGGAGGGTCTGAGGGTTGGCTACGATTCCTCGGTCCGAGACTCGGATGGCACGGTTGTGCAGTTCTTGTTCGGAGAGGACGGCATCGACATTGCGAAGCAAAAATACCTCAACGATTTCGAGTTTGTTCTGCGCAACTTGGATTCGCAGCTTCCGCAGATTCGGTACCACGAACCCGGCACGCAGGCGTTGTTTGAGCACAAGGACGAGATCATCAAGCGCATGAAGAGCGCCATCCGATCTAGCAGCAGCCGCAACGCGCTCGACCCGGTAGCATCCGAGCTCGACCCCACCGCATTCGCCTTTGCGACATCAGAAAAGTATTTCTCCAAGTTGATGGACTACGTTAAGACCAACAAGGACGGGTTGATCAAGGACAAGAAGGCGCAAGACAACCAAAAGGGTCAGATCGCCCGCAAGACTGCCGAGAAGATCCTCGCGGCCAAGTACATCCGGTCGCTGGTTGAGCCGGGCGAGGCTGTTGGTATTGTTGCCGGCCAGTCAGTCGGAGAACCGTCGACGCAGATGACGCTCAACACATTCCATTTGGCTGGTCACTCGGCAAAGAACGTCACACTGGGTATTCCGCGTCTTCGCGAAATCTTGATGACGGCCAGTGCAAAGATTTCCACACCGTCCATGACGCTCGTCCTCAACGAGGAACTCTCGGTGCAGGATGGCGAGCAGTTCGCCAAGTCCATCAGCGTCCTCCCGCTTGCCCACGTCACGAAAGAGGCGGTGGTCCGGGAACGCGTCGGCCGCGGTCTCGCTTTCGCCTCGGCCAAGACGTTCCACATCAGGTTGCGCTTCTTCGAGGCAGAGGAGTATGTCAAGATGTATGCTATCAGCATTGCCGACGTGCTCAACACTGTGGAGCGGAAGTTCATTCCGCTGCTCAGCCTACTCACGAGGAAAGAGATCAAGAAGAAGCTCAAGGACAACAGCGCTGCCACGCCCGAGATTGGTGTCAAGTCGGGTGTTGTGGAGATGGCAACCAGCAGCGGCGAGCGGGAAGGGCCCGGCGGCGATGACGACGACGACGATGAGGATGATGATGACGCTACGGGCGACAAGAACAGATCCAACCGGACCGAAGCCGTCTCGTACGGCCCTAACGACGAGGACGACGATGCCATCCAAGAGCAGCTCCAACGCGAAACCGACGACGTCGAAGACGGCGAGGAGAAGCTCGACTTTGTCGACGAGGCGTACGGCGGCAGCCCCGAGCCGGAGGGTGCCTTGGGCGACAAGACGGACGAAGAGCGGTCACGGTCGCGCGAGGCGCGCGTCAAGAACAAAAACGAGCACGTGTCGCAGTTCCGGTGCGACGAGGTTGGCGGCGAGTGGGTCGAATTCTCGCTCGAGTTTGACGCGTCGATTCCCAAGATCCTCATGCTCAGCTTGGTGCAGGAGGCGGTCAAGAAGTCGCTCGTCCAGCAGATCCACAAGCTCGGCAACGCGACGTTTGAGCCCAAGAAGAAGAAGGATGTCAACGGACAAGAGTACATCGCCGAGATGCTGGTGCACACAGACGGCGCCAACCTCCGGGCCATGCAGCAGTATGGCGACTACATCAACCCCAACAAGATTTCGACCAACGACATTGCCCAGGTGCTCGAGGTGTATGGCGTCGAGGCGTGCCGCAGCAACATTGTCAGCGAGCTGATGAACGTCTTCGGCGGTCACGGCATCGCTGTCGATCCGCGCCATCTGAACCTCATTGCCGACCACATGACGAGGTAATTTTTCCTCGGGATTTTGATAATAGTGACTCATACTAACGCGCGCCTCACAGGAATGGCGGCTTCTCACCCTTTAACCGCATCGGCCTGACGGGCAACGTGAGCCCCTTTACGAAGATGAGCTACGGTGAGTTGCTCTGCAGTTTCCGGGGTATCTGCCAAACCAGGCTGACAAATTCAAACAGAAACAACAGTCGGATTCCTCAAGGACGCTGTCCTTGACGGCGACTGGGACAGTCTGGCGACGCCGTCGAGTAGACTGGTGGTGGGCAAGCTCGGCACGGTGGGCACGGGCTCGTTTGACGTCCTGACGCAGGTGCCGACGGAGCACAGGGTCGCTGCGTTTTAAAGACACTACTGCATGCATGGTTTAAAAGGGCGCGGTTTGGAAGGCGTGGTTGTGTGTGAGTAGACATGTATTGTACAGCTACAGTACGGAGATGAATTCTGGATTTCAGTCTCGATTTGATGTTCTCATTGTTCTGGTGTTCCAGGTCTTGTCTGTCTTGAGCTACCCCACATTAGAAGCGGGGTTTGCGGGCTGCCATAACCCCGATTCCTCGGCTTGCTTGCCCAGGAGGTGTCTGTGGACTGCGAGACTCGGCGCTGATGCTTGTGATGCGAACAGACAGCCCGCCCAACATATCGTGTCTCCGCAAAGGCGTCCTCAACAGTACATGGGTTCGTGATGGTTGATTACTGATCAGTAATCAACAATTTTGACAAGATCTCTATATAAGACGACCTTGAGGCATACGTCTCTTACCCAGTCTCAACAGTTTCCTCAGCAATCAGTCTCATTACTCTACTCTCAAGATGGTCCGCCCCAAGATCACGCTCTACGTCGACACGGTCAGCCCGTTTGCCTATGAGGCCTATTACATCTTGAGGGTCAGTGATGGTCACGAGTCCAACCACCATGACATTGGGGTTCACTGGGCTAACAGTATACATGGACACAGCACGATGAGACATTCAAGGAGTGTGACATCACCTATGTGCCCGTCTTCCTCCCCGGGCTGTTTATGAAGGTGAGTCCCATCATCGACAATCCCCATGTATTCCTTTACCCGGTCCAGTGATCTAAGTGATACTCCCCAACAGTGTAGCAACCAACCGCCGCTCAAGATCAAGAGTACGTCTCCCCCGTCTCTCTTCTCCCTCCCTACCTCTCCCATCCTAACCCCTCGTACAGACAAAGACGTCTGGATCAACCGCGAGCGCCTGCGCTGGGCCCGCGTCTTCAACATCCCCATCTCGGAGCCGCTGCCGCCCGACTTCCCGACGTCGACGATAGCCATCATGCGCGCCCTCTGCGCCATTGCCAGCTCCGAGTCGGAGTCGAACTCGGCCTCGAACGGTGATGGTGCTGATCAACAACCGCGCCTGATCAAGGCCCTCGACACGTTCTATGAAAAGTACTGGGTGCAGCGCGTGGCGACGCACCAGCCCGAGGTGCTGAGGGCGACGCTGGAGGGGTTGTTCGGGGCGGAGGAGGCCGAGAAGAGTAGGTGGTTTCTTTTTCCATGCTCACCTGTCTTACTTCCATGCCTTCCTTCCTCCCATCCTCCCTTTACCACCTACACTCTTCCAAGTCACAACTAACCCCGACCGAACCCCATCACCACCCTTTCCCATCCCAACCAGTCCCATCACCACTACCCCTACCCTCCCCTCGAGAATAATACACACAAGTACTAACACAGCCCGCATACAGTCCTCACATCCTCCACCTCAGACCCCATCAAACAAACCCTCTCCGCCAACACCGACAAGGCCTTTTCCGACGGCGCCTTTGGCCTGCCGTGGATGGTCTGCACCAACGCCGACGGCCAGACCGAAAGCTTCTGGGGCGTGGACCACCTGGGCCAGGTGGCACAGTTCCTTAAGCTGCGCCGGATCGGGGGGGAGGGGTGGAGGGCTGTTCTTTGAATAGTATCTTAGTATATGCCTGTAGATATGTAGGGTTATGAAAGTAGCAATCTCTTGTTGGGTAACTTGGGATTCGAGATGTTGAGGTGACGTGACATGTTGAGAGGGTTGAGAGTGACCGGGGTGTTTGTTTGGTGGGGGATGAGGGTCCATGTGGAGAGTCCGGGGTACGCGACGAGGGTGGCATGTTTTGGTCTCGCGTCAAGGACCGCGTCGCGGGTCGTGTCAAGAGACCAGAGGCAGATACAGGTCACTGGAGACATGGGCAAGCAAACTTGTGTCATAAAACCGGCGTCAAATATTAGCAGCATCCCCTTGCCGCCATGTAATGTACAGACCCCATAAAACCATCGCAATCAAAAACGCCGTTGTCCCTTTGTGCCGTGAATGAACCCTTCATCCAGCCAGCAATCCCAAATGAGAAAAGTCATGACCGCCCAAACCCCAAGCTAGCAAAGACCGAAAAGACCATGCTTAGTTGCGCTCACCACGGAGGCGACGAGCGAGCTGGATGTCCTTCTGCAGTGGTTGTTAGTAGACTGTTCTTGTGGTGGCGTGATGACTCAGAGTCATGCAGTGCGTGGCAACTTACCGACTGGATGGTGACACGCTTGGCGTGGATGGCGCACAGGTTGGTGTCCTCGAAGAGGGAGACGAGGTAAGACTCGACCGACTCCTGGAGGGCGCCAATGGCGGAGCTCTGGAAGCGGAGGTCGGACTTGAAGTCCTGGGCGATTTCGCGAACCTGTAAAGTGCAAGACGCGTCAGTGACCATGTCGGTGGGGTTAAGAGAGAAGTCGCGATCGCGTTTGTTGCGCGACGGCAAGGGCAAAAACGTACCAGACGCTGGAAGGGGAGCTTGCGGATGAGGAGCTCAGTCGACTTCTGGTAGCGACGAATCTCACGGAGAGCGACGGTACCGGGCTTGTAGCGGTGGGGCTTCTTGACACCGCCGGTCGAGGGGGCAGACTTGCGAGCGGCCTTGGAGGCGAGCTGCTTGCGAGGGGCCTTGCCACCAGTCGACTTGCGGGCGGTCTGCTTAGTGCGAGCCATTGCGAATGATGATATTCGTGATGAAAATTTGTGGTGGTTGATGGAAAGTCGAAAAACCGCGATGGGGTTGATGGATTGAATGCGGGTGTGGAGTTGAGGTGTGTGAGTTGAAAGGGGAAAGAAAGTAGTGGGGGGTGCGAGGTTTAAGTAGGCGGGCGGATGGGGTCACGTTGGCGGCTGATTTGTGGGCGGGTTTTTTGGATCAGGTTGATTGTGCCAGCCGTTTTTTGTTGCTGCGCGCTGCCCAAAACCGGGGTTCTGTTGCAAGGGAAAATGGGTCAGTTTCTGCAAGCGAAAACGCGCTTGATTTGGGGGGATTTCCGGCTTGCAATGCTGACTGTGGTCTGCCTGAATTTCTATTGGCCCAAAAAGTTGATGCACCTGACGCAAGGGCCAGCTGTGGAAAATGTGGGGTTGCCGCAGCCTCGAGTCCCTTCGCTTGCCGCATCAGATCGACAGCCAACCACAGTCTGGGTACGTACCAGAGTTCGAGATCCGCACGCCGTAAGGCTGGAAGGTGCGGTGCAAGGTTCCCAGTTTGATGGATTTGGATTTGGAAGACGATGCAGTTCGGGAAGGATGGAAGTTGTTTAGGTTCTGGGTGTCATTTGAAACCATCGGCTTTCCAAAGTTGTGTACCTGACGTGAGAGTTGTTTCAAGACGGGTTATTGGTGTGCTCAACAACTCGCTCTGAACAACACTCTGCGCTACGAAAACCATATGTTTATTTTGGCGTAGATACCCGCAAAGATTCAGTGCAGTGGTGGCAAAATTCAAGTTTGTCTACCGCTGGCAGCCGGGGAACGGTAAACCAGAGATCTACGGGAACAGTCGGCCATCTCAGTCCGTGGTGGCACCTTCCCAGCGTGTCACATGCAGAAACAGAGTGTGGGCAAGTTGGGACTCGTGAACACCACGACATGGAGATAATTTTGCCTTTCGATGTCCATGCAAGAGCCAGTTCTTGTGAGACAATGAAACGGCTGGAGATGAAGCCCTGGGATGGATCTGCCATCCCCGCATCGCCTGGCAGGGCGGGAGAGGAGGGGTGTTCGAGGCATGGCCCGGAGGAGAGGGGCTGGCTATCCACACATCATGACGCACTCCCGTGCCAAGGTGCATCCAGTACCCGAGGAATCGTGACTGCGCCGGCTCGCGAGATGGGAATGGAAGGTGATGGTATCAAAATGTTGTGTTCGAGTCACCAGGGTGGGCAGAGATGGCCCGGGTCTCGGCAGCCGGGGAAGGGAAGGGACGGGGTAGTCTGTACGTACCAACTGCTAACCAATTCTAAAAACCCGTCAAATCCACTCTAACCTTGAATGCTTATTTCTCATTGGCACGATCCGGTTTACTTACTCGTTGGTATTTTTATTTGGACCACTCAAAAATCGGGAACGCGTCGCGCAAAAAGGGAAAGCTGTTGTGGTGGGGCCGGCCACCGCGGAGCACAAGGTCTCAGTCTGCAGGGCTCCCTGCACCCCGGTCCCGCGTTCCCAAATCAGCCCAGTAAATCCCAAGCGAATCAGCGAGATCTGATTCGAGTGCCGCTGCAGTGCGATGCCGCATCGCCGTTGCCACATTTAAGGACGTCTCCCTTCCCCACGTTTCTCTTTCAACCTTCCCCCATCTTCCGACATCCAACCCACATCTCAGAGCTGTACCATCTTCAGCCTCACACAACACACCCATCCCACTTTTTCTTCATACACATACACCTGTCAACATGACTGGACGTAAGTTACCTTGCATCATGACATTATCTCATCGATGCACACCAGAAACTAACCATCTCCAACAGGCGGCAAGGGCGGCAAGGGCCTCGGCAAGGGCGGTGCCAAGCGCCACAGGAAGATTCTTCGCGACAACATCCAGGGCATTACCAAGCCCGCGATCCGCCGTCTGGCGCGTCGTGGTGGTGTCAAGCGTATCTCTGCCAGTATGTTCCCCTCACTTATCTCACACCAACCCATCAATCCAATACTAATGTTCCCACCCAGTGATCTACGAGGAGACCCGCGGCGTCCTCAAGTCCTTCCTCGAGGGTGTCATCCGTGACGCCGTCACCTACACTGAGCACGCCAAGCGCAAGACTGTCACGTCGCTCGACGTCGTCTACGCCCTCAAGCGGCAAGGCCGCACCCTCTACGGCTTTGGCGGCTAAACTGCTTCGCCTTCTCAAGCCGTTTCACGACAAAATCTTCATGGCATGACAACTTTGGGCAGCGCGACGCTCCCCGGGTGCTTTTCTCTTTTTAGTACTACTACTACTCTCGGGTTTATGGTTGGGGCTGCGATGAGTTCATGGGCAAATGGGTCTTTTTTCTTTTTATCAACGGGGTTCACTGTACCATAACGGGGCGGTCTCATGGGGTGTTTTACACGGGACGGACATACCAAAGTCATAATCGACAGGCGTCTCTTGCTCACGGGGCAGAGGCTGCTCTTGATCAGTTTTTGCTGCTCTGCCATGCTTCGTGATGTGAATTTGACGCGTCAACGCCATGTTTACGTGTGGGGTCGCGGGTGCCATATCACGCGTATCGACCTCGGGACTCGGCATGTTTGACGCGCCGATCTGCTGGCAAGCACTCTGGCTGTTCTCGGAGGCCTCGGGTTTCTTGTTGGAGTCTTTCAGGAAGCGAACAAACATGATTCTCGAACCATGTGACTCATATTTTGCCCCTTGAGGTTGTTGCCTCTGCTTCGATTCGAGCCAACTTTTCGCCACGTCCCCGAGTCTTGGCCGGTCTGGCGCCGGCAGACTCTGCTCGTCGACGTCTCGTCTCCGACAATGATCTCAGCCGTCAGGCTTACAAATAATCCAACTGTGCACTGATGTGCCTCTGACGTTGAGATCGATAGGACCCTTGTGTTGTCGCTGCTTGATTGTGTTGAGGTGTTGTGTAGATGTTGTGCCGAATATCACTTATAATTTTGTGTCTTCTGAGTTTGCGCATCTCTATCCCACAGCAGAGTATGGATGTGGTAAAATCGCCAGACATCATCCTAGAAACACGTGAATAAATGAAGCAACTCCTAATTGTATCCGATGATGCCTTTTCCATGTTATTATGACATTGGGTTTCGAATGGTTCAGTTGTGGTTATGATGCATAGCACTGGGGTTTGTCCCCTTCCACTGTACGCGTTATACTCTGAAGGTCTGATACTAATTATAGTTGCAAAAAAATGAGAACAGAAAGAGAAAAGAAAAGTTAAGCGAAGCGGAATGGAAGAAGGTGGAGAAACAAGAAAATGGGAATAGTGGCGCAAAACCGACTACAAATAAGTAAGGCAGTTAAGAAATGTTGAACACTTGATCACCATATTACCACACCCGGCACTTTTGCCATAACATACAAAGCAATCAATTCTACACACGCAATACTTGCTAAGCTAATCCCCTAATCTTCAACCGGAAGCGCCTGTTCCTTTCCCTCTCCCTCTGGTACGCTCTGTATTGCTCCATCTGGAGTTTGACAAAGAACCTCGCCTCAGCCATCATGTCACGGGTCATGACGCCCGGCGTCATTTTATTCAGAGCGCCCCAGTATATCGTATCAAAGTAAACGCTGCTCCTCGAGGCCAGGTTGAACTAGAATCGGCCGTCATCCCACGACTCCCGCATCCGGTCAGCGAGCCGCCTGTCCGAAGTTTGCGGGACCGCGTCCTCGACACGCTCCATGGCTCGGAGGAACTGCTCCACGCGAGGTGTGAAGAGGGCTAGAAAGTCCCGCAGTCCGTTTTCCTTGCGCAACTAGCGAGCGGGATGCCGGAGCAGTAACCACCAGGGCACGTCGTAGGCATACTGCGCTGGCATGGCGTTGGCGAACCCAAGGTTGACCACCCCCACGATCTGCAACGTTTTCTCGTCGACAATGATGTTGGAGGGCTCTAGGTTGTCGCAGAAGAACCGAAAGGGCCCAGTGTCATGCTCGACGCAGTACTCGGGTATCAGGTCTGCGAAAAACCGGCGGGCACTGAACTGGTTCCGGGCACGGGTTGGGTCGCCACCAGCAATATTCCGTTGGGCGTAGAGGTGCGACTCGAGATGCTGTGCACGCCAGTAAAAATAGGCACCGGCAGAGTTGAACGAGCTCGTCACACCAAATTTCTCGGCCGGGTAGCCGCCCGTCGTGACGACGTCGTTCATGTCGGCCGTCAGGGGTTGCCATCCAATCTTCCACGAGACGGATTCGTCGACTTTGGAAACAGCGCCAATGCGTGCGAATCTTAGGCGCGAAAGCTGCAGTAGAAGGTGAGCAAGCTCCTCGTAGAGCGTATCGATCGTTTCGTCGTTGATCTCTGGGTTTAGGATGAGGTCACCGCGCTTCCCGCCTTCTAGCGGCACGCCGATGAGGTTGCTCAGCGGTATTCCCTTGGGCGTTAAGCATTCCAAGATCATGAACGGGCCCAGTCCTCGTAAGCTTAGCTCGGAGCGGTACCAGCGGAGCACCTTTGGGATAGGGATGGTCGTGGTAATGCTGAGTAATTCCATCATGACCACTTCGTTCTCGAGTTTTTCGTCTCGCCACGCATCGTGTATGAGCCCTGGTACCGGGAACTTGGCGACAACATGCTCACCATAGTTCCCACGCTGTATGAGCAGGATGGCGTTCCCCCCGTAGAGGCTGCAACTTCTGAATATGCCAGGTTCGTCCCAGCCCAGACGTTTGCCAACCGTGGACGCAACATCATGTCTTGCTTCATCAAGTCTGGATAGAAACGTCGCCATCTCGTCGTCTCCGTTTTGCACGGCAATCTCATCGAATGGTGCCATTATACAGATGTGTGCTCTGGCTACATGCTAATGCTAATCATGCAGTAAAACGGGTTGCGAAGATTTGTTGCTGTCGTTTTGGTGTAAATAAAAAACCGATAAAATTGTGCTGTCTGAAGAACTGTGCAATGCATTAATGAATCACAATAAGGAAACACCGGGATCCTGCAAAATGCCCAGTCACCTGGATTGCTTACCGGACGAGGAGAGACAGCAGTGCGACGGCCGTCTTTGGTGCCTAAGAGGTAAGTTTGGCAAGCTGCTCTTTCTCGCCGAGTGCTAGTATGCGGAAGGAAAGCAAGAACAACCAGGGAAAGAGCGAGATGTGTCGTCGAGCCCAAGGTCTGCACACGAACTCGGGAGAACCACAGGCTCTTTCCTTTGGCACTGATGGACGAAACTTGCCGAGCCCAGAATTGCATACTTGACAACTGGACGGTTGCATGCCTTGACCGAGCGGAATTTGAACCCCGTGATGACAGGATCGAGTAACGTTTGGTAGCAATCAAGCAATGCAATGGCTCACAAGAGCCTTCTCTACTGGCACACCTTGCCTACGTGCCACAGAGCATCGCTTACATATAGGGCAACGGTGGTATACTGGTACACCTCGAGCAACTGTTGATGACTACGATCCGTCCCAGGCCTCCGACTTCACAACGAGAACCTAACCAGACAGGTGGTGCACTTACCGCCCTACGGCGACATAGTATTCCTAGTACATCTAGCATCTTACGCTCGTCCGAGATACTTCGAGATGGCCTGCACCGCAGACTGGAAGTCGAGCCCCTTACCACGATTTGGGAGGAGCGGGTTGAGAGCGCTAGGTTTCAGTGTGACTGGCCGGGGGATCGCGATCGCGGCTGTGACCGCGCTGACGGCGGTATTGGAAAGGGGCTGAAAAAGCAGGCGGCGGTGCATTTCATGCGGGAGGTATAAGTGGCAGGGAAACAAGCCGGAAGTCGAGATGGGCGAAGGGATGCTAAATAAGAAAACCTCGATATTAGTCCAAGTGCGACACTGATGAAGCAGACTTCTGGAATGCCAGTGCAGTCCTTCACTTGATCCACATCTTGCTTGTTGGGGGTTAATAGCTCCGCGGTGGCTCCGAACGGTGGCCTCTTTAACCCCACTCACCGGTCAAGTGTGCATAACCTCGTTGACAGACGTTCGCCGCTGCAGACTTGGCATGTGTATTGCACAGGGAAACTGGGTCCACCCAGTAAACAGCTTGTTAATCCCGCATCCAATGTTGGATCAACGGGATGGCCGTCTCGAGTTCGTTTGGCTGCAGCCCGGTTTTCCGTGGATGTCCCTGAATTTCTGACCTGGTCCCAGTCGACTGTGATGCCGCCCCAACCCCAACCCCAACCAAGGCTGAAACAACTTGGGATTTTCGTCAGAGTGAAGCCTCTCTTAGCTGTTCCATGTTGCTCTGTGCTGAAGTAACGACGCATGTTCCTCAGGGAAGTAGCGAGCCGCGAACTTGTGGCACGTTCGCAGGAAGTACGGGGCGCCTAGAGATGGTGGCATCCATGCGTCGCTCACCACCTGCCGTGCCCTCATCGAGTTTGTTCGACGTTACACAGCTCTACACAGTAGTAGTCTGTCATGTGCCTCGAGGATCATCTGCTCTGCCAGGCGGCAAGAATCCGTTCCCCTGATGGCGGTTTGCGCGGGCCTCCGGACATCACAGCCCGTACGGGGGCTCCAAAGACCGAGAGAGGAGGAGATGGGAAGGAAGCTAGATGAACGAGGCTTCAGGACCGTAACCCATTCGGTATTTAGTATCCACCACAGACGGCCGTACCTGCCACTGGGCAAGCATGCCTTGAGTAAGGAGGAAAGAACGCCCCACCCTCCCGCGGAAAAGAAAGAAAGAAAGAGAAACGAGAACAAAACACCAAGAGAAAAAGGGGGAAAAAGAGAACCAAAAGAAGAGAAAAGAGAAAGAAAGAAAGAAAGAGCCCCATGAATTTTGCAGCAGCTTAAATAGGTGCAGCAGGGCGCGTCGGTCGCGGACCGCGTTCGCGCACAAGAATGCGACACTAAGCGTCTGATTGGTTGCATGCACGAAATCCTTCCCGTTTTGGAAAGCATCTGACATCCCACCCATGCTCCTTCCCGTGACAGCGCGTCCTGCATTTCCCACCCTTGAACCGTTCCTGTTCTTTTCGAGTGCCAAGTTGCAACTCGCAACATCCAATCGCTCTCTTGTTCCATCTCCGAGTCCGTGATGCAAACCCGCACCTCCATGGCCCCCACGTGGGTGGTGATGACCAAGCAATCAGCGCATCGGCAATCGCTGATGGGTTTTCACTTGGGGTTTGGTTTCAACCGCTGCCTTGAAACGAACCACACTGGTGCGTGGCGCCCTTCGATGAGGCCCGCTGAGGATGATACTTCGCCCTCACCGATTGAGAAGGATGATCGGCAACCTCGCGATTCAATCCCTTCGTACTGCGACCACGGCCGCCGATCGCTTCGGGCGGCCCGCTAGAAGGGTTTTGACAGGTGTTCCGGCAGTTCCACGCTGGCGTCTCGCTGCATCGAACGTTGTGCTCCGCAGTGGATCCTGGCCGGCGGCAATAATCTCGAGTGAGGTTCCTCGTGTTTCTGACGTCGTGGGCAAGGAGTTTGGAGCCTGCAGATTTCCTATGCTGTTGGGTACGTAGGAACTTCTATTCTAACCAGA
This sequence comes from Trichocladium uniseriatum, assembly GCA_017139535.1. Classification (NCBI taxonomy): domain Eukaryota; kingdom Fungi; phylum Ascomycota; class Sordariomycetes; order Sordariales; family Chaetomiaceae; genus Trichocladium; species Trichocladium uniseriatum. The sequence goes on along the minus strand of WOUO01000002.1, from coordinate 2,509,681 downwards.
CTCTCGCCCCGGGGGTTCGGCCTAATCCTGTGTTCCTGAACCCCGAAGTTTTGAGGTCAGGCGCCTGGATGTGGCAGTCGCAGTCTCGCCAACCGACGTCGCTACAAGCCCCTCTTTTTTTCTTCGACAAGTGCCGATCTCGATTGGGACCGTGCGGCGCGGCAAGCTAAAACCGGCACTCTCTGCCGTGACACCTGACAGGAGCGGGGCCACCCGTCGCCTTGACTTCATGTGGCATAGCTTTGCCTTGGGGGGCATCTGAGAGACCACGACGTTGAACAAAGGCAGCTCGAGTCCTTGACCATGTTACTTGGAAGAAATACTAACAACACCGGCCGCGGAACTTGGGATATTATTACAACTGACATCACTCATCACGCCGCACTCGTTTTCTTTTCCTTATCTTCCTCAAGCAGCAGAAAACCTCGCAGGGACTAGGAACTCCGTTTTGATCCACCATGCTGAGCCGCATATGCTCCGCCAATTCGACCGAGTGAGGACGGGCCGAATAACAACAACGTCACTCCACAGAACGCCCGGGCGATGATGACGACAGATGCGGCGCGCAGGGTCCACGCCCTAGGTTGCCTACGGGCCCTTTCTGGTGGCAAGCTGGAACTGCCGGAATGAAGCGGATGGGCGAGGAACATAGGGGACATCCCGCTCTACGATCCCGACGACGGAGTACAGGGAAGCGCGACTGCTCCAGCCAAGAGATGGAAGGCGCTCCTCGAAGTTTGGAGCATCCACTCTCCGGCTTCATCGGTCGACCCGACCTGTTCTTCCCCCATTGACCATTGACGGGGTCTCCATGGGGCCCCTCGTCTCGCGACTTCTATGGTTGGGGTCACCAGATGCCCAGCTGATCGGTCCCGGATTTCTGTCCTGTTCTTGGTGGATCGCCAGGGGCCTCGACCTTCTCCTGGGCCAGCTTGAATTGATTTAATATCAAGACCGCTGCCCGAGCATTCTTGTTTGTCCTCCCATCTCACGTCTCTTATGAAGACGCCACTTCGGTCTATTGACTAGCAACCCGGCACTGGCACCAAGTATCATCATGTCGTTGACAAACCACCTGCAGAAGGAGTCGGACAAGGCGTCCTCTCTCAGGGCAGAGGGTGGCGTCAAGAATGGCCCCTCGGCAGCCGCCATAGCTGCCGAGCAGAAGGTCACGGCGTTGGCTATTTTCCTTGGCGCTGTAGCCAGTATCGGTGGCTTCATGTTCGGATATGTCAGGTAAGATGCTCGCCCACTGTCTGTTGCGGATTCGTGGGCGTTTGCTGACGGCCACCCCAGCGGCCAGATCTCGGGTTTCTTCGACATGGAGGACTACTACACGCGCTTCGGTGAATACGACGCCACTACGGACACGTACAGCTTCGGCGCTGCTCGCCAGGGCGCCATTGTCGGCCTCCTCCCTGCCGGCTGCCTCTTCGGCTCGCTGATTGCGGGCAACATTGCCGATTCCCTGGGCCGCCGCATGGCCATCTCGGTGTCAGCGCTCTTCTGCTGTGTCGGCAACATTATCGAGATCTCGTCTACTTCTTCGTGGGCCCAGCCTGCCGTTGGCCGCCTGGTCACTGGCTTCGGCATTGGCGCTCTTTCGGTCGCTGTTCCCATGTACCAGTCCGAGTCGAGCCCCGCCATTCTTAGAGGACTCCTCATTTCTACCTATCAGCTTTTCATCACGCTCGGCATCTGGACCGCCGAGATGATCAACTATGGCACCCACAACATGTCCGGCTCGGCCTCGTGGCGCATTCCCAACGGCCTGTCGTTCCTGTGGTCTCTGATTCTCGGCGCTGGCATCCTCCTGCTGCCCGAGTCGCCCCGCTACGCCTACCGCAAGGGCCGTGAGGATGAAGCTCGCAACACCATTGCCCGCCTGGCCGGGCTTGATCTCGATGCTCCCTCTGTCAACCAGCAGATTGACGAGATCCGCGCCAAGCTGGAGGAAGAGAGGGCCGGCGCTGCCACCCGTTGGTACGAGATCTTTACGGGTCCCCGCATGCTGTACCGGACACTGCTGGGAATTACTCTGCAGGTGAGATTTGACCCAGAAACCGTTTTTATTCTACCCGGATGCTAACTGTCGAACAGGCTGGACAACAACTTACCGGCGCCAACTTCTTCTTCTACTACGGAACCACCATCTTCAGAGCCACCGGCCTCAAGGACAGCTACGTCACCCAGATAATTTTGGGGTCCGTCAATGTCGCCTGCACGTTCGGCGGTCTGTACGTGGTCAAGAAGTGCGGCCGGAGAAACGCGCTGATGGCGGGTGCCCTCTGGATGATGGTGTGCTTCCTGGTGTACTCGTTCGTGGGTCACTTCAAGCTCGACCCGAACAACCCTGCGTCGACGCCGCAGGCGGGCAACGTCCTCATTGTCTTCTCGTGTCTCTTCATTGTCGCCTTCGCCACGACCTGGGGTCCTCTCGTCTGGGCGGTGGTGGCTGAGCTCTATCCCGCCAAGTACCGTGCCCCGGCCATGGCGGTCGCCACGGCCAGCAACTGGCTCTGGAACTTCCTTATGAGCTTCTTCACGCGCTTCATCACAGACGCAATCGGTTACCTCTACGGCCTGGTGTTTGCGGGCTGCTGCCTTGCGCTCGTGTTGGTGGTTTTCTTCTTCCTCATTGAGAGCAAGGACCGGGGCCTGGAGGAGATTGACACGATGTATCTGCTCCATGTCAACCCCATCACCAGCAGCAAGTGGGAGGACAAGACACTGTCGGAGAGCGGCGATTCGAGGGGGCAGTCACGTCACGAGTCGGAGCACGTGGAGGATGGAACTGTTGCTTAAACATTCTTGGAGATATACACTAAAGTATTGGAATGGCGTTAAGAATGGGTTTAAGAAAGGGATTAGAGAAAAGGGTTATAGAAAGGGTGGTTACCGCATCATTGATTCTGTCGGGCCTGGTGTTGGGGGCATTCATAGCATGTTTATTTTGGTGACTGTCTCCTGGAGGGCCAGGGAGCAGGTCGTGTACAAAGTACGTAGTATGATACCATTTAAGTTTCTTTGCAAGATGACCGAATCCAACAACCTGGTATGTACGACGGAGTTACGGGGCACGCCGATGATGGACGGTGAAATCTGCCAAGGCGCGGCATACGTTCCGGCATTCATCTCTCTTATCTCTTATCTCCTCTTATTTCCGCTCGCATTTTTGCCCTGGAGACGTATTCGTCATGGGAACTGATCAGGAAAAACTTTTCTTCTTGTGGGTGCGTTTGCTTGTCAGTCGCCACTTGGAAGGACCCATAGTTCTGGGCCCCGCGGCGTTGCCGAGAACCGGTGGGGCTCGGCCGTTTTGGTGGGCGGGCAGTGGCAGCTTTTTCCCGTCTGATGGGCAGGTTTTCCGAGGAAATTTTCCGACTGTTGTGTCATCCATGAATGGAGTCGGGGCGGAACGGTATTTTTTTACATTTTCGTATCATACATTTTGGGATTTGTGTATGATGGATGTTGAGTGTGTGCATGGGGCCTGATGAGAGAGTAGTTGTCAAGAGTGGTTTCAGTGTTCTCGATGTCTATGGGATGTTGCTTGCATGCATCCGCGAAGTAGTGTAGTATCGGTATCCATCCATCCATCCAATGTGCGGCGTTTTATTTTAGTTGCATCCGTATTTTAGTGAGTGTGGTGCGGTGCGGTTCATGCCGAGGTGCATGCAGGTACCTCGCCTATCGAGTAGCGTTGTGTGTAACTTTGTATCCTTCGAAACCATTGACGGAATGGTTGGATGACGAGATGATAGGATGATGGATGGGATGAGTGGGATTAGGGGTGGTCGTTGACTCTTGTTGGACCCCTGGATTTGGGAAAGGTTTTCCTCGCCCCTTCCTTGCCATCCCAGGCTTTGAAACCCCTTTTGGGTGCTCGGTGAGCGAGTGGTATCCATCGGTTTATCAATCTTTCATCCACTCGGCTCGGCAACCTTATCCACACCTCTGCCGGCTAGACGAGGCCGATCACCTCTGCCATGTCTGGCGTGGGCAGACAGGGTTGTGGTGGCCATATCCACGTTTTTTTTTCACTATTTTTGCTCTCATGCGTTCTTGGACTGGACTGGGCTTTTCCTCGGGATGGGGATTTGGGGGAGGGAGGGTGAGTTCTGGATTTGGGCGCTTCTTTCCTCGGCTTATACCTACCGGCCGGCACCTACCGCTCCTCCTCCATTGCCTCGCCCGAGATTTGGAATTCGGCATCCGGGTTCTGGGTCATCAGTCGACGGAGGGGGATCCACACGCCGTCGACTTTTTTCTCTCTTTTGACTCCGCTGGCTCTGGGGCACCCGGGGCTCTGACTCTTCCTCTCCTGCTCCTCTGGTCTTCATTCAACGTGTTCCCCCAGATTCCCCGTCTTTTCCCGTTGACCGATTGCGGGTTTGCAGTTTTGCGGTTGCTGGTTGCCGGTTGCTGTCTGTCTGTCCGTCGTCCTGTCTTGTCAGGCGTCTGTTGTAGAGTCGCCTTTTGTCCTGTCTACCAACGGTCCAACCTACCTAGGTAGTTGTTACTCACACTCGCCTGCCTCCGCGTTTGGAACCCAAGCCCTTCCTTCCCCCTTTACCGGATATCTTATCTATCTTCTCTTCCCCCGGATCGGAATCCCGTGCGCAAGAGACCGCAACAGACAAAACAAAACAGACGACCAAAGGGCCGATGAAGGCCGAGGATTCATGGCCGCCCTCCCCGGCTGACTCGGTCGGGGAGGTGGTCATCACCGGCGCTGACGGGGTGGTCGTCGAGAAGAACAAGAGCAAGAAGAATGGGTCCGTCATCGGGAGCGCCGACTCGGCCCAGCAGGGCGAGCTCCAACGCCAGCTGTCGGGCCGCCACCTCAACTTCATCGCCATCGGCGGCACCATCGGCACCGGCTTCTTCCTCGGCACCGGCACAGCCCTGACCAAGGCCGGCGCCGCCGGCTGCCTCATCTCGTACCTCTTCGTCGGCACCATGCTGTGGTCCGTCATGGTGTGCCTGGGCGAGATGGCTACGTATATCCCGACGGCTGGCGCGTTTTCGTCGTACGCGACGCGCTTTGTCGACGCGAGCTTGGGGTTCGCGGTGGGGTGGCTTTACTGGTTTGCCTGTGAGTGTTTGTGTTAAAAAGGAGAGGTGGTTCTTGGCTGACAGAGTACAAACCAGGGGCAACCACATACGCCTTATCGCTCACGGCAGCGGGGCTCATCATCCAATACTGGAATAAGGACTTCAACATCGCCATCCTGATCGCCATCTTCTGGGTCGTCTTCACCCTCGTCAACTACCTCCCCGTCGGCATCTATGGCGAGCTCGAGATGTGGCTGTCGAGTCTCAAGGTCATCACCATCGTCGGCTTCATCATCTTCGGCATCTGCATCGCGGCCGGCGTTGGCCAGGAGGGCGTCATCGGCTTCAAGTACTGGCGCGACCCGGGCCCCTTTTCCGAATACCTCGTCCCCGGCGGCATCGGCAAATTCGTCGGTTTCTGGGCCGTCATAATCCAAGCCTCGGTCGCCTACCAGGGCGCCGAGCTCGTCGGCGTCGGCGCCGGCGAGGCCCGTGACCCCCGCAAGACGGTGCCCCAGGCCATCCGCGTCACCTTCTGGGGTGTCATGCTCATGTTCGTGGCCAGCATCTTCCTCATCACTATGATCGTGCCCGCCAACGACCCCAACCTGCTCAACGAGTCCTCCAACGCGTCAGCCTCGCCGCTCGTCATCGCTGCGCAGCGCGCCGGTGTCAAGGTGCTGCCGGATATCATCAACGCCGTCCTTCTCACGGCCGTCCTATCGGCCGCCAACTCCAACGTCTACTCGGGTAGCCGCGTGCTGCTGGCGCTCGCCGAGGAGGGCCACGCCCCGGCCGTCTTCAAGCGGACCAACCGGCACGGCATCCCGCACGTCGCCGTCGCCGTCACGGCGGCAATCGGGCTGCTCGCGTTCCTGAACCTGTCGTCCGAGGGCGGCCGCGTCTTCAACTGGCTGCTCAACATCAGCGGTGTGGCGGGGCTAACGACCTGGGCCAGCACCTGCCTGTCGCACCTCGCCTTTATGCGCGCGCTCAAGGCACAGGGCATCCCCCGGTCTGACCTGCCCTACGTCTCGCGCTTCCAGCCCTACACGGCCTGGTACGGCCTCATCTTCAACATCCTCATCACCCTGACGCAGGGCTTCACCGTGTTTATCAACTGGAACGTGAGCGACTTTTTCGCCGCGTACATCAGCGTTATCCTGTTTGTGCTCTTGTGGGCTGGGCACAAGATCTGGTACCGGCAACCGAGGGTCAAGCCGGCCGAGGCCGATCTCGTTCGCGGTCGCTATGATTCGACTGAAGAACGGTCCGCTGCGGACGGCGGGGTATGAGAAAGCAGTTTTTAATTTACCGGCGATGGAGAGGGGGCAAGAAGGTTGAAAAGGAACTGCATGGAGGAGTTTGGTGTGAAAAAAAAGCCACACGGCGTAATTCATTTAATAGCGTTGCATTTGATAGCGATAGTACCCCCTTGTTTTGGATAATTGCATGGTTATAATTTCCAAAACGCACTCGTTCAAAGCACCATGTTCCAGCTGACCTTCTTGCCTCTCATCATGGCCAGCACGCCGACGGGGAGGAACTGTTTGTCGACCAGGCTCAGCCCGCCGAATTGCTCCAGCAGCTCCTTCGCATAGAGCTGCAGGAACCACTTCTTTTCCGAGTCGAGTCGCACACTCTCGATCAGGAACTCCCTGAGCCCGATGTCGACCTCGCGACTCAGCGCGATCTCCTCGGTATCTGGGACGGAGATGAGCTTCTCAAAGGTGAAGAAGAAATGACGGCTGTGCCGCTCGCGGGACCGGCTGTACTCCTCGAGCGAGAAGAAGGTGTTGAGCTCCGACTCCGGAATGGTTGTCTGCTTGGCCAGTTCCTCGCCCGGGTAGATGTAGTTGAGCCGACGACGCAGGACTTGGTCGGTGGTGGTGTCAAAGACCTTCTTGGCCACTAGGTACCTGTCCCGCTCCTCCTTGAGATACTCATTGACGATTTCATCGGGTGATTGTGTGATCCTGTTGCGGATCAGGAACAAACCCACAAAGGGGTTCCGCAGTCCCAGACCGCCCAGCTGTTCTGGCAAGAAGACGAACGAGTCGGGTAGGTCCGAGACCCCGAAGCGGTCCTGAATCATATGCTTGACTGGAAGAGTGACGGGGTTAGTATGGCTCTGGAAGTATGGTGGGAGGTCGTGCTTACCGTGTTCAACCACGCTTCCCTCCTTGCCGTCAGAGCCGGGAAAGAGCCTCCCCAACGTGTTTTGATACGTGTTGAGGACTTCGTCGACATGCTCCCGGCCGAAGCAGTAGGCGGGCTCGCCAAAGGTGTGGCTGAAGAAGCGGCCAATGCAGCTATTCCAAGTCTGGACCCACGACAGCACGCTGCCGCACTCGGCTAGCTGCTTCTTCAGCTGGTCAACGTGCGCCGCGACGAGCTTCTGGTCAATGACCCATTTGCCGGACTGGGGGTCGAGACGCAAGAATCCGATGCTGACGGACCCCGTTGGCAATGTTTCGGCAATCTTTGAATCCCTCTTTGCAGACCCAGAAAGATAGACGGATCCCGTCTTGCTCCTGTTAAAGTCGAGACCGAATACCTTGGCAAAGGACTGCATGCAGGTCCAGGCCTGGGCGCTTCGCTGCGGCTCGCCCACGAGCCAGATATCATCGTGTAGACGGTATAGCAGAATGCCGGTTTCACGATTGACGGCAAGATCCATGAAGAAGAGCACCAGCTCTCCCGTCAGCTTCTCCGACGAGTGTGCCATGGGAACGCCCCTCTTGCGGGTGCGGGGCCCGAGCTGCGGGCGGTCGTCGGATGCGGCGTCTAGGTTCAGGGGAGCGGCGAGATACTTCTGGAAGAAGTCAATCCAGTCTTGACCGAAGCCGACGTAGCGCAAGACGGCAAAGACTGTGCTGTGGGAGAGGCCAGTTGCATACCTGCGCGGGACGTACGGTCAGTTCTCAACCACTGTGCTCAAAAGAGTCTGGGGTAAGTAAACTCACCACTGGAGATCTGTCTGGACAAGAGCGACACCGCCTCCGGCCTCTTCCCGCGTATCGTGCGTCACGCCTCGGAGCCGATGGGCAATCAGCTCGGTGGTAATATGCCGCAAGAGTTGTTGCTTGATGCCGGACCGCTTCTGCGGAGTGGCTTCCGCCGCAACAGACTGACTGTCATCACTCTGGTCATCGTCGTCATCATATTTGTGGTCGCCGTCGAAGAGCGATGTTTCCGTGGCGGGAAGCTGGGAGAGGAAGAATTTGTCAAAGTAGTCGGATTTGCGCCGTTCCTCGAGGGTGGTGCCAAAATCGCTGCCGGAGAGGTAATACCGGCGCCTCTCCAGTTCCGTGGGTGACGGCGCCCCGTGGCCGTCGAGGTCTCTGGCACACACAGCCTCCATGAACGTCTTGAGTGCGGGCTTGATTATGTTGCACAGTCTGATACCGATATACTGAACAAATATCATCTGCAGGATATCGTCATCAGCCCAGATACGGTATTTTCCATTGAGACCACGGCGTGGCATGACGCGAATGCCGTCGTTGCCAGCATCCCACTGCCAACACTTTATGTCGGAGAAGCGCATGTTCAGCACATCGGCAATCTCGGACTTGGCGATGTCGTTTTCGAGGAAGTCGCGCAGGATAGCTTGCTTTTCATCGCTGAGGATGTCCTCGGTAAGGAGGCCCTTGATGCAACTGGTGAGGGAGTCCTGGTTGAAGGGCGCCGTCTCAGACATAAAACTAGAGGTCTCTTCCTCAATCCTGTCGCGCAGCTTTTCGAGGGCGTTTTGACTCTCTTCGTCGGGAAAGAGACGGTCGAGGAAGCCGCAGATCTCGGCCTCGTCTGTCTCGAGCGGTTCGAACACGACAGATTCGAACTTGTCAACGAGTTCGCTCAGCCGCTGGCGTTGGCGTTCAACAAGCTCAAACGAGTCGTTGTCCGGATCGTCGGCCGTAGCGGGCAATGGCTCAAGAACTGGCTGGTCCATCCACTCTGTCATGGTACACTTAGAGATGTTCAAGGCGGACCTGAAAGGCACGGAAGGAACATACCAGTCAAGAGACGCGAGTACAGATGGGCCATGTCTAGCTTGCGGCTTTGAATGTCAAGCTGGCCCCGAAGCTGGCGATTGAAGTTGGCCAGCTTGGACACGGGAATAGACGCATCGTAGCGGGACTGGTCGAGCCAGCGTTGGAGGTTCGTGAGACCGGGGTCCTTGGCGGCAGGTGGGTAGAGCTCTCTGACAGCTTCGATGAGACAGGCGAGACAGTCTCGCTCATCGGCAGCTGCGTTGGCTTTGGCAAGATAATTGCGCTTGCGAGTCTCGTAGGACTTGTGGCGGGACTCGAGCTCACGGATCTTGCTGAGCGTGATGCCCTGCAGAGTCTTGGACAAGACGGACCTGGGAGACGCCATGTTGCAGGAGAGGGTAATAGAGACAATGAAGAGGGTTTGATCAACGACCAAGCGTTGCTTGCAGACAAACAAGCCTCAGCATCTTGTCGTTGGGCATTCTGTCTTTTATCTTCAGTTCTCGGAGCTCAGGTCGTCAGGGATCGCTTTGGAAACTTGAGCACAAGCAGCGAACCTGGGTTCAGCTCCAGGCAGCACGACCACAAGGGCCATGGCCTGGGAAGCTAGAGACGCCAGAAAATGCATGGTCTGGCCCAGGCAGGGCAGCAATGCCTGGGATAAAGAGGTTTTGGTGCCTGCAAGTGCCGGGTGTGGCTGTTGCGGGGAAGTTTTTGAATGGCTACCAAGACGCGCTTGGGAAGGCAGCAGCGAGTGGGGCGATGCTTCGTGATGGCTTCAACACCTTTTTGTGCTGTCTTGGCGATGCACAGAGGCCTTGTGTGGGACCGTAGTGGCTGTCGCGATGCTGACCCAAAAAAAAAAAAAACAAAGAGAATTGAGGTTCTGTCGCCCGACGAGGTGCAGTTTTATTCTTGGAATGGTCGGGGCGGAGGTTCACAGACTTTCAATCGGACGTGGCATAATTAGAGGAGCTGGTGAAAGCCGAAAGCCAAGAGCTTTTTGGCACTGACAGACAGATGCAGTTGCTCGTGCCAAGCGAAACAATGGAGCTGCTCGATCCAGGATTCCCCGCTTAGCTCAGGTCGGATCCACCCATTCTGGGTTAGCCTGGATGAAACTCCGACAACGGCTCCGGTTTGTCTTCTTTGACACCTCACCTCAACCAACTGTCAGGGCCAATTCGCAACAGCACCCGAATCTCTGACTACCGAGAAGTCGGATTCGACACCTGAATTAGCGGTCTGTTAGTGATAACAAGTCTGAAATGTGCCATGCTCTTCCGGATGTCGGATGCCGGGAGATTACATAGCTGTTTCCTGTTGAACAAGAGGAACATCACCCCGCACTACAGCTCGGAAGAGACATCTACTAAATGTTGTCTAAACCTTTCGAATTATCTCTCGGTGATGGTCAACATAGGAGGCACAAAGGAGATGAGCATGATGCCCAAGAGAATGAGCCTAAACGATGACCTAAGCGGCTAATCAGACAGGCGGAAGACACCCCGATTCTCGCAGCGAGGGGTTGGCGGGGCCGAGGGGTCGGAGGGTCCGCTTAAGGAATTTCCCCCACCAGCCGGCGCCAGAGCTCCGAAGCACCACTTAAAATTAATCCACAGGCCCAATCCACCACCACAACCACCAAAGTTTGGCACAACAAACAGCTTGACCTGCATCTTGACATTGCAGGCACATGCTAGGCCCGACCGAGTCCTCAAGCACAGTTTGAGAACCATGGCCGACGCCAGCGGCTCGGATCCCACGCGGATCGCCATTCTGGGCAACGAAGACATTGTCGTCGACCACGGCATCTGGCTGCGCTATGTGACTCACGACCTGCTCAAAAACCTCCCATCGTCCACCTACGTCCTGATCACCGACACGAACCTCTTTCCCACCTACGTCCCGCCCTTCCAGGCCGTCTTCGACAAGGCTGCCCCCCGCGATGCCCGTCTCCTTACCTTCGCCATCCCGCCCGGCGAGTCCTCCAAGGCCCGCGAGACCAAGGCCGAGATCGAGGACTGGATGCTGTCGCACGCATGCACCCGCGACACGGTTATCATTGCCCTCGGCGGCGGTGTCATCGGTGACATGATCGGATATGTTGCTGCCACTTTTATGCGCGGCGTCCGTTTTGTCCAGGTCCCGACCACGCTGCTCGCCATGGTTGACTCATCCATCGGCGGCAAGACGGCCATCGACACCCCCATGGGCAAGAACCTGATCGGCGCCTTCTGGCAGCCGCGCCGCATCTACATTGACCTGGCCTTCCTCGAGACCCTGCCAGTGCGCGAGTTCATCAACGGCATGGCCGAGGTCATCAAGACGGCCGCCATCTGGGACGAGACCGAGTTCACCGCCCTCGAGGAGAATGCCGCCGCCATCCTCGAGGCCATCCGCACTAAGTCCACGGCCCCGTCCACCCGCCTCGCACCCATCCGCCACATATTGAAGCGTATTGTGTTGGGGTCTGCGCGGGTCAAGGCTGAGGTAGTGTCGGCCGACGAGCGCGAGGGCGGCCTTCGCAACCTGCTCAACTTTGGCCACTCCATTGGGCACGCCTACGAGGCCATTCTTGCTCCTCAGGTACTACACGGCGAGTGCGTCGCCATCGGCATGGTCAAGGAGGCCGAATTGGCCCGCTTCCTTGGCGTCCTCCGCCCTGGTGCCGTTGCCCGTCTCACAAAGTGCATCGCCAGTTACGACCTGCCCACGTCTGTGCATGACAAGCGCATTGCCAAGTTGTCGGCTGGCAAAGAGTGCCCGGTCGATGTGCTCCTGCAGAAGATGGCCGTCGACAAGAAGAACGAAGGCCGGAAGAAGAAGATTGTGCTGCTCTCGGCCATCGGCAAGACCCACGAGCCCAAGGCAAGCGTGGTCGACGACCGTGCCATCAGGATCGTTCTCTCCCCTGCCGTCCGCGTCACCCCGGGTGTCCCCAAGGGCCTCTCTGTCAGCGTGACTCCGCCTGGCTCCAAGAGTGTCTCGAACCGGGCTCTGGTGTTGGCTGCCCTTGGCGAGGGAACCACGCGCATCCGCGGTCTCCTGCACTCGGATGACACGCAGTTCATGTTGACTGCCATCGCCCAGCTTGAGGGCGCCACGTACTCTTGGGAGGACGCCGGAGAAGTCCTCGTTGTCAAGGGCAAGGGCGGCAAGTTGCAGGCAAGCGCCGAGCCTCTGTATCTTGGCAACGCGGGCACAGCGTCGCGCTTCCTCACCTCCGTCGTAGCCCTCTGCGCGCCGTCCACCGTTTCTTCTACCGTCCTGACGGGCAATGCACGGATGAAGGTGCGCCCGATCGGTGCCCTCGTCGACGCACTGCGTTCGAATGGCGTGGGCGTCAAGTACCTCGAGAAGGAAAAAAGCTTGCCGGTCCAGGTGGATGCCACCGCCGGCTTTGCTGGTGGCGTGATCGAGCTGGCCGCCACCGTCTCGTCGCAGTACGTCTCGTCCATCCTGATGGCTGCCCCCTACGCACACAAGCCCGTGACTCTCCGGCTCGTGGGCGGCAAGCCCATCTCTCAGCCTTACATTGATATGACTCTCGCCATGATGGAGTCGTTTGGCATCAAGGCCGAGAGGTCGACTGAGGACCCCAACACCTACCATATCCCTCAGGGCGTCTACAAGAACCCGGCCGAGTACGTCGTGGAGAGTGACGCTAGCTCGGCGACTTACCCGCTGGCCGTCGCTGCCATCACCGGTACTACCTGCACCATCCCGAACATCGGCTCCAAGTCGCTCCAGGGAGATGCCCGCTTCGCTGTCGAGGTCCTCCGGCCCATGGGCTGCACTGTCGAACAGACCGACACTTCGACTACCGTCACTGGGCCACCGATTGGAAGTCTCAAGGCGATCCCCCACGTTGACATGGAGCCCATGACAGATGCCTTCCTGACCGCCTCGGTGCTCGCCGCTGTCGCCTCGGGGACTACCCAGATCACGGGCATTGCCAATCAGCGAGTCAAGGAATGCAACCGGATTGCCGCCATGAAAGACCAGCTCGCCAAGTTTGGTGTGCACTGCTCCGAGCTTGAAGATGGTATCGAGGTTACGGGGAGACCGTACCAGGACCTGCAGAATCCCACCCAAGGCATCTACTGCTATGATGACCACCGTGTCGCCATGAGCTTCGGCGTCCTGTCCACCATCTCGCCGCATCCCGTGCTCATTCTCGAGCGGGAGTGCACGGCCAAGACGTGGCCCGGTTGGTGGGACATCATGTCGCAATCGTTCCAGGTCCATCTGGAAGGAGAAGAAGACCCGACGGCTAAACAGCTCGTCAAGAAATCCCGCGCGGGCACCGACCGATCCATTTTCATAGTCGGAATGCGCGGCGCGGGCAAGTCCACGGCTGGCAGGTGGATGTCGGAGATTCTGAAGAGGCCGCTGGTGGATCTCGACGTCGAGTTGGAGAGGAGAGAGGGCATGACGATCCCCGAGATCATCCACAGCGAGCGGGGCTGGGAAGGCTTCCGGAAGGCCGAGTTGGAGCTCCTCGAGGATGTCATCAAGAACCAGTCCAAGGGCTACGTCTTCTCGTGCGGTGGTGGTCTCGTCGAGACGGAGGCGGCGCGGAATCTGCTCATCTCGTACCAGAAGAACGGCGGTTCTGTTCTTCTGGTCCATCGCGATACCGACCAGGTCGTCGAGTATCTGATGCGAGACAAGACGCGCCCGGCCTACTCGGAGAACATCCGCGAGGTCTACTACCGCCGCAAGCCGTGGTTTGAGGAGTGCAGCAACTTCCAGTACCACAGCCCCCACCTGGACGGTTCCGAGGTCCTGCAGGAGCCCCCGGCAGACTTTAGCCGCTTCCTCTCTGTCATCTGTGGCCAGTCTTCGCATCTGGAGGATGTCCGCGCAAAGAAGTATTCCTTCTTTGTCTCGCTGACCGTTCCTAACGTTGCTGATGCGCTGGATGTCGTTCCCAAGGTGGTAGTGGGGTCTGACGCGGTCGAGCTCCGTGTCGACTTGCTGGAGAGCTTCGACCCCGAATTCGTCGCCCGGCAGGTTGCGCTCCTCCGTTCCGCAGCCAAGGTCCCCATTGTCTACACGGTACGCACTGCCAGCCAAGGCGGCAAGTTCCCCGACCATGACTACGAACTGGCGTGCCAGCTCTACCAGGTCGGCCTGCGCACGGGAGTCGAGTATCTTGACCTAGAGATGACAATGCCGGACGACATCATCGAGGTTGTGACCAACACGAAGGGCTTCACTCGCATCATTGCGTCGCACCATGACCCCCTGGGTAAGTTGTCGTGGAAGAACGGATCGTGGGTTCCCTTCTACAACAAGGCGTTGCAACACGGGGATATCATCAAGCTTATCGGCATGGCTCGTGAAATTTCCGACAACTTTGCTCTTACCAACTTTAAGACAAAGATGCTGGCTGCTCACGACACGCCCCTGATTGCACTGAACATGGGTGCGGCGGGCAAGCTCAGCAGGGTGCTCAACGGTTTCATGACACCGGTGGCACACCCGGCCCTGTCATCTAAGGCGGCTCCTGGCCAGCTCTCGGCCGCCGAGATTCGGCAGGCTCTGGCTTTGATCGGCGAGCTCGATCCCAAGTCGTTCTACCTTTTCGGAAAGCCCATCTCGTCGTCGCGCTCGCCCGCACTGCATAACACCCTGTTCGGCGAGACGGGTCTGCCCCACGAGTACTCGCTCTTCGAGACGGACAACGCCGCCGACGTCCAAGACCTGATCCGGGCCCCGCACTTTGGCGGCGCGTCCGTGACCATCCCGCTCAAGCTCGACATCATGCCACTGCTCGACCAGATCTCGGACGCCGCGCGCGCCATCGGGGCTGTCAACACCATCATCCCCATCTCGACCCCCGGTAGCACGAAGCAGACCCTCCTCGGCGATAACACCGACTGGATGGGCATGGTCTATGCGCTGCGCTCCGCAGGCATCGTCCAGCGCACTCCTCAATCCTCGTCGTCGTCGTCCGCCATGGTCGTCGGCTCAGGCGGCACCACCCGCGCCGCCATCTACGCGCTGCATTCGCTGGGCTATGCGCCCATCTATGTTGTCGCGCGGACCCCGGAGCGTGTCACCGAGCTGGCTGAGGGTTTCCCCGCCGAGTTTGACCTGCAGCGGCTTGCGACCCCCGAGCAGGTCAGTCAGATTGGCAGCGCGGCGCTGCCGACGGTGGTGGTGAGCACGATCCCGGCGGACAAGCCGATCGACGCGGACATGCGCGAGGTGCTCGTTTCGGCGCTGAAGGATGAGGGCGCGGCTGCTGCCGGTGTGCCGAGGGTGTTGCTGGAGATGGCATACATGCCGCGGCATACCCCGCTGATGCAGCTTGCAGAGGATGCCGGGTGGCGCACCATCCCGGGGCTGGAGGTGCTGGCTGCTCAAGGTTGGTATCAGGTATGTTTTTTCCCAACCCCTGGATTTGAAGAAAGAAGGATGCTAACATAGTGGTTGTAGTTCCAACTCTGGACGGGCATCACCCCGCTGTATGCTGACGCGCGTGCCGCTGTTCTGGCTGATGAGTGAAAAGGTGTGAAGAGGTGTGAGGTTGACTTTGGCTGTCCAACTCGGCCGGGTTGGGGGATGCGTGTTTTAGAGTAAACAGTGTTTACTAGTATGGAATAGATGTTGTCTATTGAAATTCTACTCATGTGCGGTGGTACACAGATGAATGGAAACAAGGGTGTAGATCCGTATTGTGGTTTGACTATCCAGTTGGTGAAGATTCCATCCCCATGCTGTGTAACATGCACGTTTTGTCCCGTTTTGGTATCCTACCCATGTTCCATGTGCTTCCTGTCGCCATGTCTAGGATGTCAACCGTTGGACATTGACCCCCCCTGGATCTCGATTCCATGCTGCAGATTCGGTGCTTACGTGTCTCACTAGAGCCCGAGGTGATCAGCACGCAGATGGGTAAGGTACCCAGCGTTGCATTGCAAATCTGCTTGACCCCAGTATATCCTCCTACACGGTTATGCCTTTAAAACTAAACGTACTTAGAGTCTCGTTAGTTACCTAGCCCTCACTAACGAGGTCAGGTAGGCTACTTAGGTACTGCCTCGGCGGTGATGCTCCGGTCAAAGTTCGGTGAGTTGGCGGGGAGTGTCGTGCAAGTAAGGTTGGGGTAGGGTTACACGCTTACTCGGGCTGCTCCGGTATTGTATTGCATGACGCCACCTGTCAGGCCATGCTGTGACTTGTGTGTGGCGCGCATAGACTGGGCCTCGGTGCAGATGTTTCATGGTAAGACAGATGGTGAGACGGGTTGTCAGGATGCTAGGATGTTAATCGGGGTCTAGATGTGGTGCCGTTTACTCTGGCAGTATCAACAACCCCAACGTCTTCCCCGTGTAGTATACCTCTCCCTTCTTCCATCAACTTACCCCAATCGCATCATCACAGCAGTCAAACCTTCCAGCAGTATCTCGCACAATACCAATACAACAACATAATCCAACCCGGACATACCTACGCGAGCTGGGGAGGTAGAGATACATACTGACACAAGTCACCAAGAAACCGCACCAAACACCGGACGAAACCCTCCCCCCAACCCAACCCCCTCCAACACCAACCCTCAACCGTGTCCCTATCAAACCCCCTACGTCACACTCACACAACCACGGCCCCGTCCAACGGGGGTCCCCCATCCAAGCAACCCTATATCCGACAAAAACGACAGATGACAACAGCATACAAAATCGAGAGGCTATGAATGGTGGGATGATGATGGTGATGATGGAGGAAAAAAAGAAAGAAACGAAGAATCAAGATCCCAGATCAAGATCGGAGGAAGGAATCGTGCATGTCAGCGATTTCTAACATAGGTTCTAGTCATGACGAGTGAGACGTCACGGGACGGAAACGAGGACGGAAGGACCCCTGTGTCACGTCACTTTCGGAGGTATGGGTGGGTTGTGTGGGTGCGGGATGGTGATGGTGATGGTGATGGAGGGAGAATGGAGTTGCCAAGTTGATCCTGCAAGCGAGCACTATGTCGACAGAGGGTTCAAACTTCATCGCTACATAGGGCTGCAGTAGATTACCCATCTTTGTCAAGTCAAGGGATCAGCGCAGGAGCATATCTTTGTCAAGTCAAGAGATCGGCGCCGCGGCATATGGGGTAGTATTCCCTACCATATCCAGCAGTCACAGCTCTGATCTTCATCCAAAATGATACAACAATATAGATATTAACATCACTATCAACATCACCATTCTCAGCAAATCTGACCGGACCAATTGCGCGCTTTTTGTCATCCCCAATCTCATTTCCCCACTGCTGTCCTCCCTTGAAGGAGTAGCGTTTTTGTCTAATAATAATCCATGGTCCCTGTCTCGACCAACTCCAAACCCCAAGATGGGTCTGTTCTTGTACAGGTAGTAGTTATGTCCCGGGCTAGAAGTACACAGAAGTTAGGAGACAAGAGTTGAAAAGGAAGTAACAAAAACAAATGAGCACGATGCTGTACATGATACAGTTCAGTCTATTGCCATGCCCCAATCCCAGGAATCCCAGTCATAACATTCATCAATGAGTGCGCGCAAGAAAACAAAGAAAAAAAAAGCAAAAACTGCTATGCATGCACCCGCTCAAAGTTGAAACCTCATTAATCTTTGTTTTGTTTTCCGCAATAGACGCCAGTATGATGCAAGTCTTTTTGAGTATCATGCAAGCTCTGCTAGCCAGCTAGGAAAGACTCTCGAGACCAAGAGAGAAAAGATGAGCAATAAAGTGCAAAAAGTGGATAGAGAATGACGCTCAGAATCGAGCCGTCCGTCTTGGCGATAGTGATGGCAGCTGAATGAAGCGCAAGAGGAAACCAAGGTCAGATCCTGCCGCGGAAGTGCGACAGAGCGAAATCGCGACAATGACGTCATTAGCGTTATTGATCGCAACGGGTGCTGGAGTCCCCCGCCAAGATCGGCAGGGTCCTTTTCGGTGCTGGCGAGCCGCGGCCTGCGCTGGCCAGTGACGGCGCAGGCCGATGTGGAGGTGCGAGGCCGAGAGCCAGAGAGAATGCGCTAGAAATAGCCAGGGGTGCCATGACGGTCCCTGCATGCACGACGGCCAGAGGGCGTGGCAGAACCCTGAGGTATGGTGGGGTTTGCGCTCGGGGCTGCTCTGGGCCAATGAGGGGTCGTAATTGGCTATCGATGATGCATCACAACCCTCCCTTCGGCGACTCGACTGCGTCGGTCGACGTCATCGCGATGCAATCGATGCTCCGTTTGCGAGCCCCGTTTGAGACAACCTTGGAATTCGCGAGTCGAAGCCACGAGAATCCACGCCAAGCGCCTAGGGCGGCTTTGTTTGCGAGATCGGTCATCACTTCGCTGCGTTGGCTGGCCTGGCGCGGGGTTTCCCGAGGATTGTTGTTGGTTCGAGACCTCAGGCACCGTGGCCTCCCCGCCTGCGGTGCTTGCCGGGGAACTCAACGTCCGGATGACAGACGCGATAGTGCCGTGTGAGTGCGTCGGCTCTGCTAAACGTCTTTTCGTCGGTGCACATGTCGCACCGCACCTTTTGCTTGCGAGCGTTGTGGATCGTGTCCTCGTGCCGGGTCAGGTCGTAGGGCCGCGAAAAGACCGTGTTGCAAGGCTTGCCTGTGCTCGGGTTGATGCGGTCGCACCGGTGCGGTCCAGCTTGCGTGTTCAGCAGCGTCGATGTCATGCCAAGCGACTCTGGCCGCCGTGGCCCGTTGAGGCCGTGCGCTGCCCGATGTCCCTCCCTCTTGTGCTTCTGAAGCAGTGCTGGCGTCTCAAAGCGCAGTGTGCAGCCATGGTAAGTGCAGGTGTAGGTACCGCCGTCGGCCGACACGTCGGCCGGGCGCTGCGGGGTTCCGCTGTACACAGACTCTGTCGCCGCCGTGTCTGCGGACCCGACCCTCGTCGTTGGTATTGACCCGGCCATTGAAGGTACAGCGCTCTGCGGCCGTGGCTGGGCAACAAAGGGGTACTGGTTAGGTATTTGGACCGAGGCCAGGTAGTTGTTGAAGGTGTTTGTGTCCATGGGCAGGCCATCAAACGCCGGGTGCATCTGAGAAGTGGGCGCCTTGCTAACAGCGTCGGTGTTGAACCCGTTGGTGCTCTGCTGCTGAGGGAACAGCGGGAAGTTGTTGTCACCCTCGGGCTCGTGGAATTCGAGCATGGCGTCCTTGGGGGAAATGGTTTGCGGGGTGGAGGTATCCCTCGACCGGGCGATGTGCTGCTGCACTGCCCGCGCGTCCTGCACCGCCTTGTTCTGCTCCCGCGCCTGCTGGGCAGACGGGAAGCGAACCTGCGAAGACCCCATGCTCGAGGGGAACTCATGGAGCGGATGGGGGGCCAGTGGCGACCCCTGGCGGAACGGCGACCGATCTCGGGACGCCGTCGGCACCGGAGAGTGGGTCACGGCCGACAGGTGCTGGCTGTTGGCAGCTTGTAGCCGCTGCGCAAAGAGGTCGTTGGTCGGAGAGATTGGCACTTGGCCCGACGAGGACGATGCGATGGTGAAATCGGGGCTGTAGAGCTCGTCGGTGTAGACATCCGTCATGGTGCGGGCGAGCTTGGGGACAGTGTGCATGGCTGTTTCATCCAGAGAATATGGTGAGCCGGGTTCGCTTGAAAAATCCGAGTTGATCTCACCAATATTGCGCCTTCTGTCCTCTTCAGGCTCCCCTGCTGGCGTGGCGGGTGAGTCAGATGCTATCGAGCTCGCCACCGATACGGGCTGTGACCTGCCAGATCCAGTCGGATGCTCGGATGGCGGCAGCAGACCCCGGTCGTTCCGGCGCTTCGGTATCGCAGCAAAGTGCGGATGGTATGGGAGACTCGAGCTGTCGCCAGACCCGTAGGCCGGCAGTGTTGTGTAGAAGTTGTCGTGTGTCACGCCGGGAAACGACTTGGCCGCGAGCTGGTAGTTGAGGTCGTCGGTGCCCGGGAGGCTGTGGAAGCTGTCGCCGACTGCGTCGTTGACGGCAATCTGGGGATTCGCGATGTTGTGGGAGAAGGGCGATGCTGGGCCGTTTGATCCCATTGAGGAGCGCGACGATTCCCGCTGGTGCGCGAAACGACCCACTGACCGAGGCGTCAGCTGGCCGTTTGGTAGCCAAGATTCCGTTTGCATCAGGTCGGTATTGGCGTGGTAAGGTGCGGATGATTCTCCGAGGGCCTGACTGCTCTGTGAAGTAGGCGGTTCGAACAAAGAAGTCTCGTAGGCGCTGTTCGGAGTCGGGATGCTGTCAAAGGTGGACAAAGGCGATGAGCCGATGCCCGAGAAAGAGGCAAGCGACTGCGTCGAGATGGGCGACGACGACAGGCTGTGGTGGTAGTGGATGTTTCCGTCGAGGTCAAAGTCGAAGTCGAGGTTGATATCGAGGGCACTCAGGTCGGGTTCGAAGGGCGACGCAGTGTGCCGTGCGTTTTCGTAGAAGGTAGGCTGGTGTTGCTGTTGGAACTGGTGTTGGTGTTGGTGGTAGTAGGGATTCCGACTTTGGTTTACTGACATGTTGTCGGGATTTGAAGTTCTGCGAAGGTTGATATGTGTGGCGAAATATCCCAGAAGGTGGTCGAAGTTGCGTCCGATTCCTTTATACCGGAGTACCGACGAGCAGCATCCCACCTTTGGAGCGAGGGTGAAGGGTGTGGGTCCTGACTTGGACTAAGGGGTGACTCGAGCGACCCCCCGGACATGGAGTGACGTATAATTTAGTGGGTCGCCGAGTCACCCAGAACCAAATGGCAGGGGTGTGTGATGCAAGTCGAGCGACCTGGGGCTGGGCGATGCGCTGTGCAAGGGTCTGGCCGTACTCTCCGTCTTTGCACCTCGTACCTTAGGCGTGTACTGTAGTATACTGTACAGCCCGGTGGGGTGTTCGGGTATTCCTGGTTAGGCCGGGGCCTGGGCGTCTTGGCTTGTCCGAGACTGAAGCTCTTGCAGCTCTGAAAATCCCAACAGCCGATGCAACTGCTCGCGAAAATCGTTTGGTTCGAAAGTGGGCTCACGACTTGGCCAGCATCTTCTTGCGTGTTTATTAATAATTGCTAGGTACGGATGGGCGACAGCAAAGCACTGAGTCATGGCGGACAACGGGTGCACAGCACGCTGTCAAGTCGGGTCAGCGACCAGTACCTATCCGATAGGCCGTTTGGCAGAGCGCAGGCTGGTGCTCCGAGCGCGCAGCGATGGAATTCCAAACGGGGTGGATGGGACAAACAAATCGAATGCCGAATGCCGCCGAGCAGTTCCAGGGCGCCGGGCATCGGGCGCCCGGGTGGCTTGAGCAGGCGGCCGAGGGGTGACAACGTACATACCTAGCTGACCCTACTACGGGCAACAGAAGTGGCCGTTGGGAGGGGGAACCGGATCCGACGCCGGGGCATTTCGTTGGCACGTCAAAAACACTGCAAGACATGTTGGCGGAACCTGTTTGGAGTCTGGATGCCCGATTCTCGAAATGATATGCGGGATACGAGACACAGGTCGATGGGGAAAGGATGCAAATGCAACCCAAAGCTGAAATCGAGGCCGGAGTTGTGGACCGTGTGGCCTGTTGTGGTCTGGAGATCAAGATGGATGGACCCAAAATCTTGGTCTCGCCAGCTGGGCCCGACCGGGGTAAAGCGCACAGACCAGCTGAACAACAGAAAACACAAGCCACATTAGCTAAGATCTCTGAGAGTGTGGATAATATTTTGTCAGCCGGGGATTGGCCCGAGGGGATTTGAAAACCCTTTCCTGGATCTGGCCAGCGAATGACAAACAGCGGAAATGCACATCCCAACACAGCCACTTGACGAACAACCCCATAGGACTCCCTCCCGGCGGTGAGGGACCAATGTAAACCCGACCGTTCTACCGTGCGCTTGTCTGGAACATGGGGCCGACATGTCAGGTACGACAGCACCAGGCCCTGCGCTAAGCAGCCTCAGCAGCAGGCCAGCAAGAGGAGCTGTGCAGGCCCGGGCAAGGATCGTGGGCTGCCGCTGTCCCGCCTCCCCCGCTTTTTACACGGCATTTCGCGATACTTGGTAAAGGCGAAAGAAACGGTCATCGGGCGTGTCGCCAACCACGGCTCTCGGAATATACTCCGCAAAAGGGTACTCCGCACACTACACCCTTTGATGATCATGTGTCGAGTGTGGCTGTTCACCTGAGAGCCGCCCATGCCGCGACAGACGCCAGCTGGAGCATACGTAAGGTGAGGTTACGAAGCACGCCTCCCTTGATTACCCCACTCTTTAGTATCCAATGTGGCGCAACGTAGCTACTGTGGCTTGTGAATACTCGTACGATTCGGACTGTCGATCCTGATCTTTTCTACTCGGTCGTTGGCCTATTATCTCGAGTCTCTCTCTGTCCCGGGACCACAGGCCTTTTGTTCTTCCCGTCTCTTGGCAGATTCAGACATCATTGGCCAGACCGTTGCTGTCCGTCATGAGACGCGGAACCGGGCCTGGCTCTCATGATTCGCATCACATGACCATGTCAACTGACATCGAACCGTCCGACTCTGCCGTCTTCGCAGTTGGCCTGTGAGTCAGATGCAACGGATGTGCGGATATGCATGGCTTCGAGACTCTTGGCTTTTTTGAAAGCCACTACGACTCGAATATCGAGGTTAGGAAAATGCTGTCAGCAAAATCGGAGTTTAGGTGTCGAAGGGGCATGCGGGTGTCGGCAGGTGCCCCGCTGCCCTGCTTTCCAAATCAACAAACAACAGCAACGGCAATTCAACAAGTTACTGTCGGCTTCGCCGACAATCCGATTGGGCACGTCGAGATTCCCATCCTCAACTTGCTTCGAAGGCCCCCCCAGCAAACTCCGTACCCCGTCCAACGGCCTGTCATTGCACCGACTCCGTTGATGCGAAGTACAGATTACACACTCACTCAACAATTCCCCATCGAGACCGAGGCTGCGAGGGTCCCCGGCACTTTTTGCGCGAGCAATTGCGGGGAGAGCTCGGGGATCGACAGGGAGCCGCACCGGGGCTGTCGGAGCAGCCAAGACCCAGTTTTCCTTTCAAGACTTGGCAGGCACTTACAGAGGACGTCTTCCTTACTTGTACAGCTTACGGAATCCATCTTCGTATTTCGTAGGTAGCCCTCGATTACTCAACGGCTTGCGCAGCTACGAAGTAATGGAATGAATGAGAATGATACCTCAGCAGAACGTAGGATAGCCCGAGTCCGCGCGGATTCCGTCTTGTCACCGCTGCTGCTGCTGCCGCCTTGGCCAACGTGCATTCAATTTGCCATCGCGACCCGGTCCCTGGTCCGACGCCAGCAAGTGCGGGATGAAACCGACGAACGATCAAGCCAACGAGCTCTCAGTCTCAGCTCCATGCCGTAACCGGACGCCAACCGGTCGA
The DNA here is from genome assembly GCA_017139535.1 of Trichocladium uniseriatum. Classification (NCBI taxonomy): domain Eukaryota; kingdom Fungi; phylum Ascomycota; class Sordariomycetes; order Sordariales; family Chaetomiaceae; genus Trichocladium; species Trichocladium uniseriatum. Next base: position 2,486,274 of record WOUO01000002.1, on the reverse strand, counting down.
AAGGAGAGTCAAAAGTTGACTTGGCTGTTTCGCCTTGCGTGGCGGATCCTCGAAATGCGTTGCCGTGTCAAATGGGAAGTCTGCCGCTCAAAACCCAAGCTGCCGGCCGCGAGACAACGAGAACTAGGAGACATGCAGATCTGCAGATCGACAAAGCAACTAGCACGCAAAGTTCCACGTGGTTTGTGCGCCCCAAACCAGAAGCTGACGAACATCAACGGCTCTCCCACCTCCTCTTTCAAATTTCAGCTGCGGATGAGCGTATGGGGATTCGTTCTGCAAACCCATGCATCAGGGCCAGCCGCCACACACGCACACACACACACCGACACACAACAGGATCTTGCGTGCATGTCCAGATCCCTGGCTCATGGCTCGTGGCTTCCAAGGAAAATCCAGATCGCGACCCCGAACGCATGCATTTGCCAACACGCCAATCACGGCGCCCGGAGCTGTTGCTCAAGGATCCCTGGCTGTGCCGCACATCTGGCAGATGGAAGTCTCGGCCAATCGTGAGAGGCAGCCACCCTCCATGCCAAGGCGCTACCGATTGCTTTGATGCAACCTCTCTGTTTTCTTTTCGCTGTGCCGTCCCGCTCCGTCGGCACCCCCGTGTGTGTGACCCAGATCCCTGGGGCGTGTCGGTGTCTCAAACGGCGGCCGACGGGATGAACTGTGTGCAAGACATTGCTGTGCGCCATGCGCCTTGCATTTTTCTTCAGCCGGGCAAGGTGGAATGTATGTTGACGTCGACCTACCTCACCTGCCTCAACTTTTGCGTTGTTCAGCGAATGGTTGTATGTGTAAAAAGTCTCTTCGGCCTTGGAAGTTAGGACTCCCCTCAGCTTGGTTCCAGCACCGCGGCCCGCGGTGGGGCCAACTTTACTGATCCACGACAAGGGAATTGTTTATTTGGAAGGGAATAGCATCAAGAAATACTGTGTATGATGCTGATTGGCACGCGTCAAGATTGTTCTGGCACCATGATGGCAAATTCTTCAACTCGCATACACATTAGTCCCGTTGCTGCTGCTTGTCGTCCCTGCTCGCGATTTCGCTCATATCTCGGGATGCGGCAGCCGTACCCTTTCGAACTTGTACCGCCAAGTATCCGTACATCGACGAAGACACAAGACAACCACAACCTTTGGCATGTCAGTGTGGCATGTGAGAAAGCCACACTGGCGACCCCGAAGACCCTTTTTTTCTGATCGCCGACATCCCTCCAGGATTCCGAAGAAAATTTCTTTCATCCCGCACACCCATCCATCCGATCCCGACAACGTGGACGGAAATGCCTTTCTCTCTTCAATTTCTGGCGTCGCACTACAGACGCACTACTGCATGATGAGCCTTTCTGCAGAACACCACCACCACTGGCTGCTCGCGCTAAAAATGGGAGTCCGTGTTGTGGCTTGCCAAGCAGCAGAGGGTCCGCTTATCCAAAACGGGCAAAGGAATACGGGTCCATCGGGAAGGGCGCACAGGCCCTGCCACTCACCCCTGCCACCTGGTCTGCAAAGTGGAGTCCCCGGAAGACGCCGAGATGCAGGGCTGCAAATGGGAAGTGACCGAAAGTGGAAACCGATGACCCGGCCGGACTCGGTCTCGGCTCCGATGCCTGCGACTCGCTCGCTGGTCCCCACCAGGTGCGGATGGACTCGTTGACCGGATTCTGATCCTTCGAGAAAGAATTTTGCGACGTGTGTATGATGATGCTACTTGACGATGTGCTAGTTTTTCAGCTTCCCCTGGCACACAAGAGTTACATTGCGACGTCACAAAGTTTTGCTTTTTTTCCCTTGTTCCTGTCGCGTGACAGAATCGAATCGGGATTCACTCAATCCCGAGCCAAGACCGCATCAAGACCGCACCAAGACCGACCACCCAGCCAGCCAGCACCGTTTACAAGACGTATTACCAAATAATGCTCATGACTACTCGTTGACAAAGTGTAGGATTTCGTCCTTCTCTTGCAGCTCATCAATGACTGGGAATGATTAATCATGACAAACAATATGGAAGTCGGCTTTTAAGCGGGGATACGAACTTGACTTACACGGACTTATGACCAGTCCATTGGTCCAATTACTCAGCACGCACGCTGCAGACCCTGATTTACAACGCCCTTCTAGAAGCCTGCAAAGATGTACAGAAATGGAGAAGTAGAACCGAAGATGACAATTTATGCCGCCGAAATGGAAAAAAGAAAAAAATCTGACAAAACCCATGCCATCGGGCCTGTCCGTGCCTAGCCCCAACCAAGAATGACCCGCTGCTGCACCGCGTGGCAGCGGCACAGCTTCACACCCCAAGCGGGCCCAATCCAATGCACACTCCCCCCCTCTTTCATGGTGAGCATGTGGGTTGCCGGGGGGGTCGAGACCTCAGGTCAACAACACCGGCCGCAGACCGCATTTTCGGCCGTCAGATGAGCATGCCTGCTGCAACAGACGACGAAAATCAGATCAGATCAGAGGAGGGTATCGTGAGGAGAGTGCATTGCAATACACGTAGATCAAGCCCTGATCCAACATTAGACAATATTAGGTGTTTGAAATGTATCCATTTCTAGCTTCACTCCCCAACGTCCACTTTAATTGTCAACAAGCTTCGAAACAACCTAATGGCCACTCAACACCACCACACCACCACAACCATCACCAGTCCCCGCAAACATGAAACAGAAATTGACAACTCCACACATGTCTCTCTGCTCCGAACGAATGCTTTAGCTTGAACGAAGACAACAAGAAAGCATGACAAGCAACGCTATGTAAAAAAAGGGGTTTGGGCGGGGATGGGGGTTCCATCCAGGACAACAAAAGCAAGTCCAGACACATTCAACAACCTCCACCCGGGCAGTCCAAACAGACTAGTAGACCAACTAGACCAACAACGGCCGACGGCACCTCTCATCCGCCCTTCAACGTCCACCAATCCCACGGCCACTTCCCCGCCGATGCCCTGAATGTCAACAAGGCCCATCCAGGTGGAGGGGCCACGCTATCCCAGACCCGACTGGCTGGGCCTGATCGTCCCCTCCATCAAATCAAAACCAGACCAATCAGATAATGATGAGCTACACCCACCAACCGTTAGCAAAACAATATTCCGGCAGGGAACCCCTTTTCTAGAAGGAAAAAGAGGGGAAAAAGAGGAGGGGAGCCAAAAAAAAAAAGCAAAAGCTCACCTCAATCAACTTCTCCGTCAGCCCAAAACACGTGCGGTCCTGTTGCTCCTGCGCCAGGTTGAACGAGCAGCTGCGCCAGAGCCCACCGAAGCCCATGTCCTCGAGGATCTCGTTGAGCACGGCCGTCGACGACTCGAGCGAGCTGGCAAACTTGGGGTTGGACGTCAGCGTCTGCAGCAGCCTGTGCGCCGCCTCGAGCGTGCCGCTCGACTGGCAGTGCAGCAGGATGTCGTCGAGGATGGCGATGATGGGGGCGCACCTGTACAATAACGCGAGTCAGTCGGTCAGTCTGTCACAGTTCAGCATTTAGGTAAGGAAAACGGGGACAAACAAATGCATCACCACCCCCGGCCGACCCAGCGCAATCTGGTTCAGCCACTGCAGACTACGATACTGCACCGCGTCCTCCAGATACTGGAAATCAACCAGCTCAATCGCCGTGTTGAGCAGTAGGTCCTTGTCCTTGAGCTGCGCGAGGTCCTGCGCGGCACGCAGCCCGCCCGGCTGTTCCTCTGTCAGTGCCGCCCCGCTCGCGCCGGCCGTGTTGACGTTGATGCCCGCCGCCCAGAGGTGCTCGCGCAGCTCCTCGGCCGACGCCGTGCGCGCCAGGATGAGCGCCATGTACGGCGACACGGTGAGGTCGCGCATGTTTCGCTCGGCGCTGGCACTGGCGTCGATCTTGTCCTTGTCCTTGTTTGCATTGAACTGGCTGGTCAGCCCCCGGCTGCTGGTCGTTGTCATTTCCAAAAAGGTCGACAGCACCCTCAGCGCGGTCGCCTTGGTCACGGTGTCCGTCAGCCCCCTTACCAAGCATGCGCACGCGGCAAAGTGGAAGTTCTCGCTATTAAAATGGATCCCGTAGGCCTCGTCCAGCGGCAGCGCCGCCTCCTCGAGCTGGGCGCGGCCCTGCAGCAAGTAGGGCGCCATCTTGTCGCCGCGCATGTCCCCGCCGGTGCTGATGTTGGTGAGCACGGCCTCAAGGAACATGGCAGTGCAGTTGAACAGGTTGGGCGGCACGAGGCGGAGCAGTGACATGGCGAGCCAGAAGAGCTGCAGGCCGTAGCGTGACGCGGATGGCAGCTTGGCCATCATCTTGGACAGCGACGTGACGATGGCCACGAGCATGTCGCTACTGCTGTCGTCGCCGAACCGGCCCACGCTGTTGCGCAGCGCCACTAGCACCTGGTACAGCAGATCATCGTCCACCTCTTCGCGCGCGAGGCACCCCATGACGGTAAAGGCCCGCGGTTGGATCGCGGGGTTGTTCTGGAACGCCGTGCTCGCCACGAGACTCATCCACCGCGAGCGCCAGGCGTTGGCCATGTCGACTGACGGCGCCGCGACCGAGCATGTCTCGAACAGGATCGCCGCCAGGTTCTCCGTCGCCGCCAGCGTCGGCCCAGCTTCCTGGTTAGTCGAGATCGACGCGCCATCACGCATGAACGTCACCGAGTTCACAAAGATGTCGTTTTTGGAGTCCGACAGCGTCTCGAGCGTCGCCCTGAGCTTGTTCAGCCGGACCTCGTCGAGGGCAAACGAGGTGCACGCCGAGTGAATCGTGTTGATCAGCAGCCGGTGCACGACGACCCGGACGTCGGGCATGCCAGTGTTGGCCAGCATGGTGACGATGTGGAAGATCTCGGGCAGGTACAGCTGCGCCTGCACCCCGCTGTCAAACGACAGGGCGAGGCAGAACTGCAGCAGCACACACAACTCATTCCACACTGCGTTGTCGGGCAGATGCTTGGTCGGCCGCAACGACGACCGATTCAGTGCCTTGCGCAGGCGCGAGATGATCCTCCCTCTCAGCGTGATGGTGCCAATCGCACTCGCAATCGACGTCAGCGTCTCGGTCTGGTCGTCTTCGAACCCGAGATTCAGCGCAGCCTTGATGATCTCGTCTAGGAAAATATCCAGGAGCACCTCATCCTGGTAAATAACGGGCCATACCGACTGCTCCAACGTAAACGTCAGCGTTGGATCCGAGAGCGTCACGTCAATGAGCTTCCTAAACAGCGCCGCAATCTTTTCCCTCCCCTTGTCGCTCTCGGGTTCGCTCGCCAACAGCGACGACCGCAGCCCGGGGATCCAGGGCGCCATGTACGCCAGACTCAGGGGCTTCTGCTCGTCCGAGAAGCTGTCCCACCCGACAAAGAACTCGTTTAGGAAATCCGACGTCAGCTGGGGCTCCGTCTGCGCCAGGCTCTTGCTAATCTTGATGATGAACTGCGACGGATCCAACGGCACCGAGATGTCTTTGGTACTCATGAGCTCCGACGCCGCGCCGAACTTGAACGCCTTGCACAGCGCGCTCAGCAGGTTGTACGACGACAGCCTCAGCACGGGGTCCGAGCTGGCCAGATTCGTGAGGGCCAGATTCAGCAGCGTGCCCGGCACGTCCTGCGGGCGAATCAACCGCTCAAACGACTTCATGGCCCGCGTGTCCTTGCCGTACTTTGCCTTGGCCGCGCGGATTGCCTGCAGCACATCGACCTTTTTAGGGCTCGTAAAGTACATGACGATCTTGCCGTTGTCAGCCCGGAGGCCAAAAGCCGAGTCGTCCTCGGTCTGGATCGAGGTGGGTGCCTCGTCGATGTCGCCGAGCCGGAAGATGTCGTTAACCGTCGTGCTCAGGCGGAAGCCGGGCACCTCCTGCTTCTTAGTGGTGGTGACCTGCACAAACTGGCTGCCGACCTTGATGACCACGTCGATTTTGCCCTTGGATTTCGACAGCCTCGTGATCGGTTGGAAGACGTAGCGCGTATCCGTCACCACGCTGATTGTCTCCTTGGGCAGATGCAGCTGGCTCAGGTGGAAGTGTCCCTGCAGGTCTTGCAGACTCCCAATGAGATGGTATTCCACGTTGGCGGGGCTAAACACGCTGGTTTCGCTCTTGGCCGAGACTCGGAGTATGCGCCGGAAGCACTTCTTTGAAGCGCTATTCATGTTGTAGATGTAGATGCGCGAGAGCTGGCGAGACAACTCGGTCGGCGTCAGCAGTTCCAGCTTCTGGAACAACTCGTCCTTCGGTTCCGTGTGCCCATTGTAGCAGGTAGCGTCGATGAGAAGGCCGAACGGGCGGTGCCAAAGCCGGCTGGCAATCTTGAGGTAGCAGTAGATCAAGGTGTCATAGTCGATCGACTCGGCGTCGACGTGGCGCAGAATGATGCAGATAATCGACAGCCCGTCCTTGCTCTCGCCGCCGTCATACACGGCACGGGCAGTTAGGAACGATTCGGTGCTGCGGAAGGCGTTGCGGAGCATGAAATCCTGGAACCTGGAATAAGACGGCGGGCTATTCGATGTGATCTGCGGCCGGTTCCACGTCACGGCCAGCGGCGGCGGGCCCAGGTTCATGATGAGGTTCCGCAGGGGTTCGAGTACGAGAGATCGACCCCTTGTCGACTCAGCGGGGGATCGCACGAAATCCCTCCTCTCCTTGGAGGCCAGCCGCTGCCGGACAGGGTCCCAGTGTTCATACAGGAACCTGTGAAGCGCCACGCACGAGCCAAAATCAAACGACTCGCCCCCAGCAGTGTTCTCAATCGCAGTCGGCGGGACCTGTGCGACCTAGTCAGCCATGTCCCCTACCCAGCTTGGACAGAGCAGCCCACTTACCGAGATCTCCCGCAAGAAGGTGGTGACCTTGTAGATATTATTTGTCAAAAAGTCAATCAGCGGGAACATGTACGGCTCCTTGGCACCAAAGAGCACGTTGTTCGCCAGGTTCTGAATGACCTTGGCAATGAGCAGCAGGCCACGGCGCATCTCCTTGGTTGGCGGTGTCGAGACCAGGCCCTCCACCTCGGGAGCCACGATGGCAGGACAGAAGAAGCGCAGGAATATGAACGCGCCAACGGCCGTGTACTTTGCGTCAGGGAACCTCTCCATAACCGACTCCGATATCTGCGCGCTTATCAGTCACAGTCACTTCAAAACAACTGATGTAAACCCACCAAACTACAAATCTTGCGGAACGACGCGGGGATGCTCGACGACGAGCTGACAATGTTCTCGATAAACACCCTAGCGACAATCTGCAGATGCTCGGCGTTGGTCTGCAGCTCCTCCGGCGAGCTGACCCTGGCGGGATCAAGTTCCAGGCTCAGGTCCTTGGACGTCAGCATCAAGCGCTCGACCACATTTTGCAGCGTGGCCTTGAGGTAGCCAGCGCCCTTCCATTTCGCGTAGATGGATAGCATCTTGGTGGCAACGCAAGTCCTCCGGAGTAGCTCCGATTCGTTTTCTGCGTCCGTGTCAGCAATGAACCACCGACCCATTTACGATAGCGAGGCCAACCCACCTGTCTCGTCAATCTCCTGCTTGATCAGCGCCTCAAGCAGGACAAAACTTAACCCCCTCGCCTCAAAGATATTAAGCAGCGAGACAGTCAGCTCATCAACCTCATGGCTAGGGCAGACGGCAGACATGGCCGTCGCGAGGCTCGGATCGTTGGTAAGAAGCTAACAACCGATTTAGCAACCCTCTCACAAACAGAAAGGGTCACCACCGCAACATCCAACCTACCTCCAACAACGCATCATACTTCTCATTCACGGCCGCATCACTCAGATTATTAAACTCGGTCCCCTGCACCAGGATGTTATACAGCACCCTGACAAACGCGGTCCTGATGTCCACATTCTCATGATACCCAATACTCAACGAGTGCTTGAGCCCGACATCAATATTCGCACTCAGGAGGTTCGAGAGGATGGTGATCGCCAGATCCGCCGTCGACGCCTCCGACGCCGTGGTGCCGGCGCCGCCAAAGTGGTGGTGCCCGCCACCACCATGGTCTCCAATCCGGCCCAGATCGGCACCGCCAGGGTCCATATTCAGCAGCGACAAGAAGCGATTAAAGTACTGGTGAAACATCTGCGACTTGAGCTCGCTGGTGCCAGCATCCGTCTGGCCATCGCCAGGCTGGAGCGGCAAGCGGAATGTCAGGACAGCGAGGGAGCGCAGGCAGGCCTTGTCGAGATCGCGCTGGACGCGCGTCATTTCGTCCTGGCGGCCGCCGGGGTATGGGGCGCCGTCGCCGCGCGGGGATCGAGGGCGGGCAATCCAGCTGAAGATGTACTCGAGTAACTGGTTGCGGTTGCGCACGTCATCGCGGAGATTGAGCTGTTCCTTGCGCTTGGTGACGGCCTCGACGAGCTGGCAGACCCTGGTCTTGACCCGGAGGCTGCTGGGGGTGTCGGAGACGCCGTCGAGGAACTTGGCGAAGTTGAGGCAGAGGGCGCCGAGGTGCAGGCTAGATGCCGCGCCGAGGTCGGACGGGGTGTCGAGGCGCTCCACGAGGGCTTTGAGGAGCGAGGAGGACTGTTCGGCGAAGATGATGTCGTTGTCTTGGCCTTTGACGCTGGGCTCGAGGGCGCCGGTGAAGAGCACGTCGAGCTCCGTCTCGAGGGCTTTGAAAAGGGGTTGGAAGAGGGATGGCGGCACCTCGGTAGACAGGCCCTCTCTCATGGTCTCGCGGACACGAACATTGGCGCAGGCCAGTAGCTGGATGCTCAGCCTGAGATAGCGGGTCAAGAGCGGTTCCTCGTGGATCCCCGTCGACAACCGGTCGATCCATCGTAACCCGCTGATGGCAGGCTCTTCGAGGTTGGTCGCCTGCTCGGCCGTGCAGATACCCCCTAGGGAGGCGAGGAAGCCGGAATAGTTGCGCCACTCGGCCACCATCCTCTCTGTGACCATGTCGGTAGCCGCTGGCGAAATGTCCTTGGAAAGATGCAGCCACCTGTCAAAGACCAGCTCCCATGCGTCTAGTATCCCGGCACTGGGGTACTGCATGCGTCTCAGCAGCCCCCGTATCCTTTTTTGGAAGGCAACCAGCCCGGTGAACCTGAAATCGCGCGAGGAAATCTCGCCAAAGATCTCGCCGTTCCGGAGCAGAGTCAGCGACGACTTTGCCGTTGCGGGAGCTGTGTCGATGAGCCGGCATTCCTCGAGGAATGTGCCGATGCCAGAGGTGACCATCTGGCAGGCCTCAATGTCTGCTGAGCAGAGCGATACCAGGAATAGCGTCTCCAGCTTCGTGGATGCCGCAGTCCGCTCAGGGATGTCGTCGGCCGTTTGGCCGAGTTCCTGCTTATCGTTAGCAAAGTACCACATGAAGGCCTCTTCCATCCGATCAACATACCGGTATCGACGTCAAGAGGAGTAACCTCGACTCAAGGTACGCATTAATAGACCTGAGCCCGTCAGCGGTGCAGGGCAGCCTAGCCCTGTCGCAGATAGATATAAGAATGAGTGATCTAGTCATGTTAGTTAGCCACATCCAACCCCTATTGTGCATCGGAACTAAACATACGTGAGCCTCCAGAACTTCGTCTTGAATGCCTTTGAGGCAAGCCCCTTTGACGCCCGCAGAGACGAGAGCACCTGCTCCTTTGCAAACAAGCGCTTGGCGACGCCCGTAGCCAGGCGCCTGACCGAGTCGTCGGCGGCAATGATGCACGAGATGAGGGCCTCGAGATTCTCCTCGTAAAAGTGGTCGCGCTCAGAACGGTCCAGGGGCGGGCCCTCAAAGAGCGTCATGGGCGAGGCGTCGAGAAAGTTGAGGATATTGCAGACCATGTTGATGGAAGGCGCGCTCTCGACTGCCTTGCGCTGGGCGCTCTGATCCTCGATGTATCCCTCAGCTAGGAGTTCAGACATGGTCTTTGTCGTAGGGAGTCAGTAACCTAGTTGACAAACACGAAAACGCAACAGACAGCCATACCTGTAGTTGCCCCTGAATGAAAGCGCTCGCCTCAGTAAAAAGGGGCTGATACTTCTGGCTGCTGCCCAGGCGCGCAAAGTGGGCGCATGCCTGGATGACGGCAATCTTGAAGCTCTGCGGAGACGAAGACGAGAGACAGGCAATGGCGAGCGTGTCAACACAGCTCTCAAAGTTGAGATGCGAGAGCGAAACAAACGCGGCCGTCATGATATCCTGCTCAAAGAAGACGCCATCGACGCCCGGCGCAAAGCGCCTGAAGACGGCGTCCCTGACCTCGTCCTGCACATCCATGGCGTAGCTCATCAGGGCCGAGTCGCTCTCGGCATCAAAGTGCCTGGCGGCCCGCAGCAGCAACACCAGGCAGTAGGCAGCCTGCTCGTTGCGGTTCCGTAGCGCCTTCCGCAGGCCGTCCAGAAACTGCACCTTCTTGGCCATGCCGGTGCCCTTGGAGTCGCGCATGTTGCTCGCGACCTCAAACACGTCAGGCTGCAGGAACAGCAGGGTCATTTGCATGGGAAACAGCAGGGCCTTGCGGCGCCCGTTGTCGCCAATGGTCTGGGTCATGTCAAACAGCGTGTCGGGGGCGTTGTCGCGGCGTTTGGGGCTGTGGACCGAGTGCATCTGCACAAACTCGGCCGGGTAGCGGTCGATCCAGCGCGTGATGATCTGTGGCATGACAACGGCAATGGTATTTTGGAATGATTTGCGGAAGTGCAGGAAGCTGGAGCAGAACTCCTGGATGATGAGGTTCATCTTCTGGCTATCAACCCAGAAGAAGCAGACGATGCGCAGCATGACGAGGGCAGCACGCTCCTCCTCGGCGGCCGCGGCGTTCGGTATGGGGGAGCCCTGGGCTGGCACATGGTTGCGGGCCGTGTAGATGAGGTTGCGGAAGTATTCAAAGGCTGTGGGCCAGCTCGAAGCGGTCACGTACTCGATGATGAGCTTGATGTGGGCCTCAATGGCGGGAGTATGGGCTTGGAGAATGCTCCGCGTCTCGGGAGGCTCGTTCGACGACGAGGAGAGGGGGGTTCGTGTGGTTTCTTCGGGGAGAGGGGTGGTGATGTGCCTGGCGGACGAGTCGTCCAGGATGGCCTTGGCCGGCAGAGTGTAGCCATCCGGGATGGGCTCGAACAGCACCTTGATCACCTCGAATATGCGGGCGAGCTGCACGTCGGTGAGTGCTTCGGGTGGGTAGAAGGCGGCTCGCTGCGACGGGGACAGGGGCCTGTCCGAGACGGGGGAAGGGGTCGACCGGTCGCCGGCGCCCCTCAGGCGGTACCAATTGCTCGCACAGCAGTCGGCAATGAGCTCGAGGACGTAGAGCTCCGAGAGGAGCACGTGGGGCGGGTGGGCAACGACGCTCTTGTAGGGCCTGGCGAGGTCTTCGTGGAGGGAGAGGAGGGCATCGAGGATGACGCCTATGGAGGACGCGCTGATCTTGACGAGTGTGGCGCGGGTGATGGAGACGATGTCGTCTTGGGAGAGGTCCTGGGTCGGCGTGCCGGTGCGGTGGGGGAGCTGTCCGGGAGCAAAAGAAAAACGATCGTCAGTCAAGTCCCGAAAGTATGCGACGGGATGATTGGGAGTTTCTCGAGGACAGGCCTCGATGCACAAAACACAATCACGTACTCTCGTGGTGAGCCTTTCCACCAGGCAGCCTACCAGGCCCGCATCGCCATTCATTGTACGTTGTTGACGAGGGCAGAATTCGGCCCACGCCTTCTCATGATTGCATCCCGTCTCGCGTTTGGTATATTTTTCTATTTTCCGATCGAGGACCGCACGGCGGGACCTGCCAGGTCAAGGGCACGGTTGCTAGGCAAGGGCAAGGGGGCGGACGGAAAGCCGGTCCTGCGGCAGCCGTATCAGCGACGTTTAGAGGGTCGGGGACGTTGGGAGATGAGACGAAATTGGGAACGGGAGTTTTGTGCTGCTTCACGACGACGGGACGGGAGCACTAAGGGACTGTGCTACCGGGATTGCGGCAAGGCGGGGGGAGAGACGCCAAACCGGAGCGGGGACCCCAGCAATCTCGAGCTGGTGTGGACCCCGGCGGGATCGCGCTAGAAGGCGCCAGTACAAATCGGACAGGTGCACCGGCATCGCTGCTCCGCACACCGCCCGACGGCCCTCGGTCTCTCGCCCAGTGACCCGCTGCGGCGTGGTTCCTGCACTAATTAGAAACAAAAATCCCCGGAAGACGTCCATAACAGGACATCACCTCATCCGAGTGGAAACCAGGGGACTTTTCTTAGCCTGCATCTTGCCCAAATACTGAGGATTTCCTAGCACACTCGTACTTCTTTTTTTTCTACCTAGGGACCCTGGGTGGTTGTTGGTTCGTCTCACTGGATCAATGCAATGCGATGCGCGCGACGAATATGGATCCGATGCGACCTCTCTCGCTGTTGCTGCCGTGTTTCCCTGCCACTGGATGGGTGCCTGCCGAGCGACTACCGACCTTGGCGAGTCCGGTGTAAGCACTTGGGGAATGATTAATCTCGGTTTCAACGACGCTTCCGCAACAACATAACATTGACATTTTTCCCTTTCTGTCTTTTTGACCATGACTGAAATCACTACAATATAACAACCCCCCTTACAACTTAAAAACGACTACCGATAGCCCCGAGAATCGCGGTAGCTCCTGTCGCCGCCGCCGCCGCCGTACCCTCCGCCTCCACCTCCACCGTGACGCCGATCCTGGCCCGGGGGAGGAGGGCCCCGATATTGTTGTCCCTGGTAGCCTTGCTGACCTCCTTGGTAGCCGCCCTGGTGGCCACCCTGGTAACCGCCCTGATACCCTCCTTGGTAGCCTCCCGGTTGTTGTCCGGGTGCATAGTGGTCATTGCGATAGCCCTGACCATAGCCCTGACCACCCCGCCCTTGATAGCCACCACCAGCGTGATGAGCTTGCGGCGGCGGCGGCGGCACTCCGACACCAAACCCAGGATACCCGGGCGGCGGAGGCTGCTGCGGCCATGACTGCGGAGGAGGGGCGTACTGCTGATGGCCACCGCCATACCCGCCGCCACGTCCGCCGCCGTAGCCATTTCCATAGCCGCGGTCATTCTGGTACCCGCCGCGACCACCACGCCCGCCCTGGCCCGGCCCATAGTGAATCGGCCCGCCCCGACCGCCACGGTTACCCAACGGCACACCGCCGTAGCCCCTTCCGCTCCTCTGCGCCTTGCCCTTGACCATCTCGATATCACTCCTGTCGAGAGCAGGCGTGGGGAGCTTGAGTCCGCGAAGGAGCATCGACTTGTGCGTATGGGAACTGCTGGGCATCTCGTAATTTACACTGCGTTATATGTTAGAGGTGTTGCTCGGTAAGAAGTTTCAATGTTAGAAAACACATACCTGAGAGACCGGTCGTAGTCGACATCCGGCATGGTGTTCCTCTCTAGTGGGTACACCAGCGAGCCGTGCGGGACGTAGCCCTCAATCTTCTCCACCTCGCCGGCGAGACCGTCGCTTCGTTTGGGGTTCAGCTTGAATTTTGTCGCGCCTTGCTTCTTGGAATAGAAGTGCGTCGTGATGTCTTCATAGAGACCCGGGTGGCCGTCAGAAATCAACAAGACTTCGTGACCCGGCGCGTTGCGGGCCTGGTCTTCGGGGCTCAAAAGGTGTGCCCTGGTCTCCATCGCAGCCAGCAAACGAGGCATCTCGATAAAGGGCAGGAGAGCAACACCCTGCCAAGCCATCTTCTTGCCGTTCAGATCAATCTCAAAGTCCTCAGGGTAGAAATCCAAGATGGGGCTGTCCTCCTTGAGCATGAGGTCATGGAACACCTCGGGAATGGCGTGGCGGGAAGCCGCCGGAAGGACGCTCATGAGCTGCTCGAAAGGCCGCGATATCCTGCCCTTGTCGAAGGTGATGGTCATCTTGCCCAAATCAACAAAGTCGGCTGCAAAGGGGGCGTAGTGGTAAGGGTAGAACCACTCCCACGAGGGGCAGCCTTGGAAGTAGTACATCAGCACCCACGCGAGACCCTCGACGTAGGCCCGGCCAACTTTATGCCGGAAGGCAATGTCTTTGGCGTCCACTTTGAACTTTTGCTCATAGTACCGGTCGGCATAGCCCTCTTCCCACAACTTGACCGTGTCGGTCGGGCCGTCCTCGTCGGAGGCAGGAGTCGGGGCATCGGAAACGGCCGGGGTACTGTCCTCCTCGATGAGATCCGCCTTGCGTTTCCCGAGGGCCGACGGCGGGGACTTGACTTCCTTGTCGTCCTCCTTGGGTTCGCTGGCCTGGGGCGTAGCGGCCTGAGGTGCAGCGGCCTCAGGTGCAGCTGCCGGGGTCTGTGACATCAGACTCTGGATCTGGCTCTTGAGCACGCTGGCGGCACTCTTGTTGGCTGTGTTGGCATCGTCGATCGCGCGGCGATTCACCACCATGTCGTGTGTGATGACGGGCTTCGGGATGCTTGCCACTGGGAACAAGTTCATGCCCGGGGGCGGCCCATTGCTCTCGGGCGCCCGGTTCCGCGACTTGGCGTGGAGCGGCGAGTCCTGAGCTCCTCGGCCTCCTCTGCCATTCGCTTGTTGCTGCAGCTTGCGTCTTTTGAAGCCGGCCTCGCGCCGGTCCTCGGTCTCCTTCCTCCTCCTGAAGATTGCGTCTTCTTGCTTGGCGAGACCGCTGAGGATGTACTGGGCACGGTCGAGATCCACATGTCCGTCTTTGGTCACGTAGCCTCCCATAACCGCGAGGTTGTCTTTCCAGATGGCCATGAGCGTATCAATACCATTCTCTCGGATCTCGAGGGCAGGCAAGTGAGGCAGGAAATCATTCCCCACAAAGAAGCACATGAAGACCCAATCGTCGATGGCTCGCTCAAGGTCCCAGCGGAAGGGAAGATTGGGGACGCTAAGTTCCACGGCAAGGTACTCACGCAGAATCGAGACATGAAGCCAGATGAAGGGCTTCAGGGGATGGGCCTTATCTTTCTCGTCATGCTCACCGTTCTTCTCCTTTACGTCACCTCTGCAATTCCTCTCATCGTGCCCCTTTTGGCCGCAGATCTTGCACATCCTAGCCTTGCTGTCCTGGAAGAAGACATCTTCACGGAGAACGCGGAAGTGCGGCTCGTGGGTGGCAAGACCAAGCATGATGAGATCGGCGTCCAGGCCGTAAATCACATGGCGCGTGTTGGGATCATGCTCGGGCGAGTTGCGCTGCGAGCGGACAAAATTCATGATCTTGTGCTCACCCTCGCCAGGAACGGTGGCGTCAGAGATGATGACCTTCATCTTAGCCCACGCGGGGTCCGTATTGAGCTTGTAGGAGCACCAGTACCGCAGACTTGCGGCGAGGATATCCATGAAGGGGGTGCCAGGAGTGATGGAATTGGAGTCAAAGGCTTTCTTGACGACAATCTCAACCGGCTCCTCCTTCATGGTGCTACCCTTCTCCTTCTTGAGCATCTTGAGCAGTTGTTGCTTGTCCTCTTCTTTTTCCTGGGCCTCCTGGGCGGCACGGAATCGACGGGATCGCTGCTGGTTCATCTTGGCTCTGGGCGCAACACCGTCTACCACACGTTAGCATCGGAAATCATTTGCAGACAGCACTCGGGCTTGTTGCTTACCAACAGCAATCATGAGCAGTTTCCGGGGCCGGACCATGTTGACCACGCGGTCAGTGTATTTGAAGATCTCAATCATCATCTCCTCCTCGTCCTTGGGAGCGGGCCTGTCCTCGGGGTGGGAGCAGGGATGCACAATGCCGTTCATGTCAAGGTACAGATTGTCAAACTCCTCGCCGTTGGGATTGGGCCTTGTCGCATCGACTGGAATGGTGGAGCCATCTTCCATGACAAGAGGCTGTTCCTCGATGACAGGAGATATGATCTTGGGATATTTGGTGGAGAGCCACCTGAAGGCAGCCGGAATACCCATATTGGCGGACTTTCTCGAGCAATACCACTAAGCGGTCTTGCGATGCAATCGACGGGGAAAGGCGAAACTAGCCGGGGCTAGGTATTACAAAGAGAAGCGCTTGGTAAAGGTTATCGGATCGCGCTAGGTCGTCTGCACACATGAGGCAGGCAGTCAGTTGCGAAGACTTCGACGGAGGCGCAATGGATTATCGAAATAATACGGGCCGCATCGATAGCGAGTGCCGGAAAGGTATCGACAAAGATGCGCGAGCCGTTAAGCTCTTTACGGGCGATCGAGGTACGCGCCTCTTTGTTCCGATTCCCAAGGGGTCGCGGGAAAAGGAAACGAGTCTGTTTGCTAAGAGAGGAAAAAAGGTCGATGCGCGACGGATTGCGCGTTGTGGTTTGGAGGCGAACCGTTGACCAAAACGGCTGCAGGAAAATCCAATCCAGGCTTCGGCCGACCTGCAGGGTGGGGCGGACGCAACCTGTACTGTACGCTAACTTACACGGTATGGTAATTTTCATGTATCTGTCAAGCACTTGCAGATGTCAGCGAGCGCGAACACCTTCACGATGTTGCGGTTTTCATGGATTATAGCTCTCGAGGCGAATCGAAGAGACTTATATTAACATAATGATTAATGCATGGGCTTCTGGGATACATTCTGGTTTTGGAGAATGACCTGAGCTGCCCTAGAAGTACCTGCCTGTATCGGTTCCATGTAAATTACGACAACGAATAAGACCCACATTATTTTGCTGGAGCTCAACAGGGACCTCACCATGTTGTCCCGCCCAGCTTCCGATCGTGCGGGATACCTGTCATTCTCAGGTTCGGGCCTCCACGCTCCGCCCGAGAGATGCAAAACTTGTGACAACTCGAGATTCACGATTGGGAACCAAGAGAGTTCACCGTATTATTTTGGAGCAGGTCCCAAGCCATCTGCAGCCCCACGAAGCAGCAGGGTCAAGAAGCAACAACCGAACGCCGCCTCCGAGAGTCGAGACCCTATAAGACGTCCGGTCCGTTGACGACCCACCAACGCTGGTGTCCGCCCGAACAAGCCACCGACCCCCGATGCTCCTCCATGGCAGCTAATCCCCCGCGGTTTCTCCTCCGCCCGTCTCCATCTCGATCCCCGTCCCCACCGACGCCATGTCCATGTTCTCGACCATCACGACGGCCCCGGCCAAGCAGTCGGTGAGCGAGACCATCCCCGTGCTCAGCGGCCGCCTGAGCACCGCGACCCTGCTCGAAGACCGCCGCGCTGCCATCCTCGGTCTGCGCAGCTTTGCTAAGCAGTATCCCGCCTCAGTGGCTTCGGGCGCCCTACGCAGCCTGATCGGCAGTCTCAGCCGTGATGGCGAAGATGTCGACACAGTCAAGGTGGCCCTTGAGACGCTGCTGATGCTCTTCAGCCCGGACCGCGATAGCCCCGAGGCCTCGGAAGAGATCGCCCTGTGGGTGGCTGACGAGTTTACACAACGGCACGAGAACATTGCGCTATTACTGGATTTCTTGGGCAAGGATAGGACCGACTTCTACTCACGCCTCTACTCGCTGCAGCTGTTGTCGGCCATCCTGTCTGCACGCGCCGAGAGGACCGAAGAATGTATTGTCAATACGAACGAAGGCATCCCCCGGATTGTGGCGGTCCTCGAGGACCCCAGGGAAGCCATCCGCGACGAGGCAGTCGGCCTGCTCACCGACCTCACACCGACGTCCACCGTGATACAGAATCTAGTGACGCTCGAAAAGGGGTTTGCGCCAGTGTTTGAGATTATCACCAAGGAGGGCGATCTTGCTGGCGGCGCGAGGGTAGTGGAGGACTGTTTGATTCTACTGGCCAACCTGCTGCGGCTGAATGCCCTGAATCAGACCATGTTCAGGGACATGGGGTTCGTTGCAGAAGCGAGCCGGCTGCTGAGAGACGCATATAAGGGAGGTGAAGATGGCCAGGAGGTTGCACAGTGGGTAGAGGACCAGCGCAACAGGAACGTATACGCCATGCTTGCCGTCATCCGGCTATTCCTCGTGCCGGGGGCGGCGGGAACGCCCCTAAACCAGGAGGCCTTTTTGGGTGACATTGTATCGGGCGGCCGCACACGTGTACGCGGCGGCCTCGTCCTGGAGAACACGCTTCAGATCGCCTTTTCCCACGTTGCTGAGCTCCCGATTAAATCAGAAGCACTCTTGGCATGCGCCGACATGATCAGGGGCAACGCCAAAGTACAGGAACGGTTTGCGAGCCTACAAGTACCGGCGCCGCTCGCTAGCCTAGCGGCCAATGGGCATGGCGCACAGATGAATGGCGTTCCCAAGGTCTTTGTCATTGATGGGCTCTTGGATCTCGTCCTCGGGGTGAATGCACTGCAGGCGTTCGACTTGCGGATGGCGGCTTGTACGTGCCTCAAGGCATATTTCCACAAGCACGCCGAAATCCGGATGCATTTCCTCGACCATGCTGTCCGGGCACACAAGGTGAAGGCTGACGAGCTTACCAACGCCCTCACAATACTCCTCCAACCAACCCCAGAGCTCGTCACGGCAGATCCCTACAGGGTCTGGTTTGCCGCGGTACTGATGCTCCATCTCGTGCACGACAACCCCGAAACAAAAACACTGGCGATGAGCGTTACAGAAGGCGACGAAGCCAACGGCGAAGAAGTCGTCACGGGCATCCAGACAATGACGGCGCACCTCCTCAGCAGTGTGGCCAAGTCCGAGGATCCCCGCATTAGCATCGGTTACCTCATGCTGCTCCTCTGCTGGCTATTCGAGGACCTCGAGGGCGTGAACGACTTCCTGGGCGAGTTCACCAACCTCCAGGGGCTAATCCAGGCGGCGATAGAGAACCCCAACGGTGATGTTATGGTGCAAGGCCTGAGCGCCATGCTGGCCGGCGTAGTGTACGAATTCTCTACCAAAGACTCACCGGTTCCTCGCGCCACCGTTCGGGAAATGATCATGTCGCGCATGGGCCGCGACCGCTACATCGACAAGCTCACCAGACTACGCTCTCACCCCTTAATGCGTGACCACGAGGTCCTCCCCCAGAAACTCGACCATAACCCGGACCAAAAACTTCCCGACGTCTTCTTGGACGACACGTTTGTCGAATTTTTCAAAGACAACTACAGCCGCATCCTGCGCGCCGTCGACCGCGACCCGGACGCCGAAGCCTCGGTCATCACCAACGGCGTCCAAAAGGGCGTCTCGCGCAAGCTCGTCGACGGCCTGCGCGCCGAACTCGCCGAGCAGTCCCGGGCCCTCAATGAAGCCCAAACCCACGCTGCCTCTCTCACCTCTCAACTAACCCAAGAAGCCGCCGCCCACCGCCGCACCCACGACACGCTCTCATCCGACCTCGCCCGCGCCACCGAGGCCGCGAACGCGCTGCACGCCCAGCTGTCGGCCAAGGACGCAGCCCTCAAGTCCACCGAAGCAGCCACCACGAACCTCACCGCGCGGCTCGTCGCCGAACAGGCCGAGGCCGCCCGCCTCAAGTCAGCCGTCGACACGCTCCAGCGCAACCACGCCAAGGAACTCGACAACCTGCAGCGCAACCAGGCTAAAGAGCTTGACACGCTGCAGCGCACCCACTCCAAGGAAATCGCGGCGCTGCAGGGCCAGCTCAAAGCGCAGGAGGCCGAGATGAAGCGAACCCACGCTAATGAAGTCGCGGCGCTGCAGGGTCAGCTCAAAGCGCAAGAGGCTGAGGCCCAGCGGCAGATGGAGGGTGTGCGGAAGGGGGCCGAGCAGGAGGCGGAGCGGGCGAAGAGGAGGAGTGAAGCTGAGAAGGCGGATTTGAAGGCGACGATTAGTCGGCTGGAGGTGGATTTGATGAAGGCGGAGCGGGTAAGGGTGGGCGTGGAGGGGAGGGTGGGGGAGTTGGAGGGGGTGGTGAAGGATAAGACTAAGAAGGTGGAGGAGCTGGAGGGGGTGGTCAAGGAGAAGAGTAAGAAGGTGGAGGAGGGGGAGAAGGAAAGGAAGAGGTTGGAAGGGGAGGTTAAGAAGGAGAGGGAGAGGGGGGATGAGAAGGAGGCGGAACGGGGGGTGGCGCAGGGGGAGTTGGATGATTTGTTGATTGTGCTGATGGATATGGAGGAGAAGGTGACCAAGTACAAGGTGAGTTGTGGTTGCTGTTGCATTTGTGGGTCTTGCACTAACAGAGGGTTTAGGAGCGGCTCAAGGCACTGGGTGAGACGGTGTCTGATGGGGAAGACGATGATGATGAAGATGAAGATGAGGATGAAGATGAAGACGAAGAAGAGGAGGAAGAAGAGAAAAAGAAATAGGGGTACCCTGTCCAGAGAGTTTCTGTCTTGGCATTGCTGCAAGCTGGTGTTGAAAAGGGGCGAGGCTTTTGATGTGCATTTTCAGCGGGAACAGGAATCTAAACGGTCTGAATGGATGCATTGAGAGCATCTGGAAATACAGATCCATATATACGGGCTGGGGTGGGTAGGTTGCCCACTTGAAACCTCCAGGCAAGTGACTCGAAGAACCCGCCCCCTAAAACTCGATCAACCCAACCCAACCAAGGCGCTGCAGTCTCCCCGCACAATTAAGTTCTGCATCACAGCGGAGACCACTGCTGAATTTTACTCCACACACGTCCATTAAAATCTCAACTGTACATTCTTGAAAAGCCCTTGTCAGTTTAAACTCATCAACCCCTCCATTCACTCATTCATTCATTCACCCTGAGCCTGTCTCTTTTTGCCTACCAACCGGGTAAAAAAAAAAAGACAACACAGGATTTTAAAACGAATGAAGAAAATGGCCGAAGCCTACCCGCACACCAGCGACGCCGAGTCGGCCTCCTCGTCGGACAATGAAGAGTCGTGGCTCGACAACCAGAACAACAACAAGCACAACAACAACCACGCTATCGACGAGAGTGATGACGATGACGATGGCGAGCTGGAGCAGGTTGAGATTGTCTCGCTCCTCGACGACGCCGTGTTCCCTGATGCCGCGTCCATGCTGGCGCACTGCAAGGCCAAGCACGGCTTTGACTTTCTCGCGGTGCGTGACAGGCTGGGGCTGGATTTCCATGGGTGTGTGAAGTTGATTAATTTTGGTGAGTTTTTTTTTATTGTCTCATTATGATAGATGGGGAGTGCTAACCCCGGAGACAGTGCGGCAAAGCGTCAAGAACGGCGCGGCGCTGCCGGCCGAGATCACGGCGGCCCAGCTGGCCGACGACAAGCTGCTGATCCCCGTGCTGGAGGACGACGCGCTCATCTTTTGCCTGGATGAGCTGCCCGAAACTGCTGCCGCCGGCAAGGCGGAGGAGGGAAGCGCTCAGGTGGAGGAACTGCTGCAGAAGAATGCGCAGCTGCAGGCGGAGATGGAGCAGTTGGCCAAGCAGTTTAGCAATTACCGGTTGACGGTCGAGCAGACGCTGGACAAGCGCTGGGGGGTGGATGAGGAGGGCGAGAAGGCGGTGGCTGAGGAGAAGAAGGGGGAGGAGAATGAGGAGAAGGTTGATGATTCGGCTTATTACTTTGAGTCGTATGCCCACAACGGTGAGTTGCCCTCGGTGAGAAATGATGAGTGGGAGAAGCTGACCGCACAGACATCCACGAGACGATGCTCAAGGACACGGTACGCACCGACGCGTACCGCGACTTCATCTACGCCAACAAGCACCTGTTCGCGGGCAAGGTAGTCCTCGACATTGGCTGCGGCACCGGCATCCTCAGCATGTTCTGCGCCAAGGCGGGCGCCGCGCAGGTGCTGGCCGTCGACAACTCGGACATTCTCAACAAGGCGCGCGAGAACATCTTCAACAACGGCCTCGACAGCATCATCACGTGCATCAAGGGCCGCATCGAAGACGTGGTGCTGCCCGTCGACAAGGTCGACATCATCGTGTCCGAGTGGATGGGCTACTGCCTGCTGTACGAGGCCATGCTGCCCTCCGTCTTCTTTGCGCGCGACCGCTACCTCAAGCCCGACGGCCTACTCGTGCCCAGCCACAGCAGTATGTGGATCGCGCCCGTGTCCGACGCCGAGTACGTGGCCGACAACATCAACTTTTGGCGCGACGTCTACGGCTTCGACATGAAGGCCATGCAGCGCGGCATCCTGACCGACGCGCGCATGGACGTGATGCCGGCCGACGCCGTCTGCGGCTCGGCGCACGCCTTCCGCATGCTGGACCTGCACACGGCGCAGGTCGGGGATCTCGTGTTTGAGGACAAGTGGCAGACGACGCTGGGCGACAAGGCCGAGGGCCTGGACGGGTTCCTGGTGTGGTTTGACTGCTTCTTTGGCGAGAGCCGCCAGGAGGTGGTTGATCCCGCGGCCACGGCCAAGGAATGGGCAGCGGCCGGCCGGGAGCGCGTGGCCTTCACCACGGGGCCGTTTGGCACCGAGACGCACTGGAGGCAGGGGTTGTTCCTGGTGGACAAGGAGAAGGTCAAGGAGGTCGAGGTCGGCCCGGGGAAGAAGCTTGCGGGTGAGATCGAGTACCTGATCCCCGAGGGCCATGCCCGTGGTTTGAATATCAAGATCACCTGGGGGCTCGAGGGCGGCGATAAGCAGAGCCAAACGTGGCTGCTGCACTGAGTTTAGATTAAATACAAAAACTCGCTTGTTGATGCCCAAATCTATTCGGAATATGGATACCCATCCTGGCGCCATCTCGATGCAACCGAGCCATATCCTAGACTCGTCCGTGTCTATCTTCTATCTATCAAAGATGAGGAACGCCAGCGCATTGCATGATCAGATTCACAATACTCAAGAACCCTTCGCCAAGAATGAAGCCCTTCATAGAAGTTAGCAATAGCCCACTCTGGTTTAATAACTTCGACTCACAGATGCAAGCACAATCAAGGGCGTATCCTGCCACCCCATGTGCGACCGCCACCACCAGCTCAGCAGCCCGCCCATGGTGCGGGCCAGCGTAAACGACGGGACGTTGTACATGCCGACGGCAACAGCGATGCCGCTGGGGATATAAGCGTGCCAGCGTTTGTGAGTGGCCGAAATACGCAGCGCCGTTGTAGCGGCGAACAAGATGGCGGACCCCATGGCCCACTCCTTGGCCAGGGGCGGCAGTCCCTTGCCGGTGACCAGCCTAGCTGTGAAGATCCAGACGTAAGCTGTAGGGACCTGGAAGAGGTCGCCTGGAATTTCATAGACGCTGGGAAGAAGTTTAGCTTTCTTGACCCATGTACGAAAAAGGGGCCATCTCACCTTGTGTATAGCCGGTAGATAAAGGCACTGACAATTGCCCCTGCTGTTGCGCCAATAACTTGCCCGTAGAACTGGGCGCTGGGGGCAGCTCCGAGCAGATGGCCCGTCTTGAGATCCTGCATCATGTCGCCAGCTTGCAGAGCGCCCTACGTCAAGTTAGTTCGTCGTCATCTCTACAGAGATCAGATCAACATACAGCTTCGGACTATTCAACACCATGTTAGCAATGCCATCATAGTCCAAGAACACAGGTGTACATACCACAGCACCAGCCACCAAGTTGATCAAGACGCTCGACTTGTTAGACTGCGGAATAATCAGAGCAAAAAATAGCTGGGCAAGCTTGCTGATGCCCGAGACAGGGTTCAAGTCGGTCTCGCCCAGGGCCCGGACGCCCATGATGCTCAGCACGAGCGCCATAAAGACGGCGATGACGGTAGCGTACAGCGGAACGAGGTCGCCAAACACGACGTGAATGCACACGATGCAGAACACGATGGACACAACCAGCCCGACGGCGACAGTGCGGTCGCTGATCTGTTGGTCGGCGGGCGCGTCGTCCTCCTCCTTCTCTTCCTCAATTTCGCCAAGCAGCGGGTTGTCATCGCTGCCGGAGGCACTTCCAGACCCATAGTTGGGTACGGTGGAGTCGTCGTCGTCTGCGTCGGTGTTGATCGACGTATACCCTTCACGCGACCTCTCACCAAGTGCCGTCTTCACTCGGCCAGGAACAAGGCGGAGTCGCGAGACATCCGGCCGCGGCAGGAACTGCTTCGCCGAGCGGAAAGCGAGATATCCCAAGCTGACGACAGAGTCTGCCAGCATGATGGCCAGGGAAATCCACACAATCCACCCCTTGCTTCCATTCTCCCAGTCGTCCACCGGTCCCGGAGCCCACCCTCGACTCTTGGCCAGGGGCGAGAGAACAGCCCAGCCAACGAAGGCACCAAGCAGCATGTGGAGAGTTGTGGCAGGGCCCATAATGATGCCCTGGCCGACGTAGGCCAGGCTGGGGTTCAGCGTCCAAAGCCACGAGCTGGCCGCGACAGAGCCAAAGATTGGCACATTCCGCAACACCGGGAAGAAGTAGGTCGCAAAGGTGAATATCCCGGAAACAAGGAAGCAGATCAACAACAGGCGCACATTGCGCCGCCACGACTCAGCATTGCGAGGCGACTCCCCGTCACCGCTCACCGCCTGGACAGAGCTGCCGCTCTCATCAACAGGCGCAGCAAGGCTAGCGAAGCCAGCCGGAGTCGTCGTCGACTTGCCGTCAGCCGTCTTGCCTTCGTCGTCGCGTGTCTGGCCATGCAGCACGCTAATGAGCACAGCCGTGCTGAACCCGCTAGGGAACTTGAGCTGTTCCCGGATAATCACCTGGCGGCGCCTAGGTAAATACCATGTCAACACCACCATCCCCTCCAAATTCACAAGTCTAACAAAAAAAAAAAAAGAAAACTCACAACGGCACCGCAAAAACCACCCCAAAATAACACAACCCCAACCCCCACACCACCAACTCCCCCATCCCCAACACCACCGGCCCGTTCTCCTCCCCCTTCAACAAGTACCCCATCGCCGGCAACACGCCCACAAACCCACACCCCAACGGCATAATCGCCATGCTCCCGGCCACCGTCTGCACCAGCACATTCTCCACGGGCTCAAACGGCAGGTCCCCCAGACGCGAGCGCAGCAAGCGGAAGATGCCGAACCCCAAAAGACTGGCGGGCATGGTCATGGTGCTGACCCAGCCGGTCTGCAGGCCGAAATACATGTTGGAGAAGCAGATGACGAGGCCGACGAGGAGGCCGACGGCGACGGCGCGCGGGGTGAAGGAGCGGCCGGGGATGTGTCTTGCTTTGATTGCTTGTTGGGGTGGGAGAGATGGGGAAGGGGAGGGCGGGAGGAGGGGGTCGGTGTCAGCGTTGCCGTCCATTGTCCGGGTTGGCGCCGGAGACGGGCCCGGAGTGGCGGTGGCCGAGGGAGCACCACGGCGTATCATGTTTGGGGTTGGGATTGGAAATGAAATGGACGGGTGGTACGTGTCTGGCTACATGGATGAGGCAGTGAGTGGTGTTGGTGAGTTGAAGATAACTAAGAGAGATGGGGGATGATGATGAGTCGGATGAATTGTGTTGGCGAGGCTGGTTGTTGTTGCTTGCTTTTGCTTACAGAGCAAGTGATCAACAAATGCGGAGGTTGTTCGGGAACGACGCCGAGAGGTGGACAAATACGGAGTTTAAGGGCCCTGGGGCAGAGGAAATTCAAGATGACTAACCGCATCAAGTAATTAATTGCCACATTTACGTACAAAGTATAACTCGGCTTGTCTCATTGTATCACTCGAGAAACTGTTTAGAAAGAAACTAGAAATATAGAAAATAAGATACAGAACTCGAAGATATTAGTTTGTTAGGGAGTACGAATTTAGCCGTCTATGACCCGCCTCAAGTTGGGGTACCTAAGGCTGTCTGAGTCTCTATTCACTTTTAACCACAGCCCGAGCACATCATAGATGTATGTGAAAATTAAAAAGGAAAAGGAAAAATAAACACGTCCCGACGCCCCCCTTGCCGATGCCTAATGCTTTAACCGTTCTCCGTGCCACTCCATGATGAATGACAGTCCATAATCTGTACATGTACTTGTACACTAACAACTCCCACCTCCCCTAACCATAACCCTTTTAAAACCCAAAACTATCCAAAAACGAGTTCGCATCCGGCTCCTCAAAAACCGTCGGCGGCTGCCCCTGCTGCTTTGGCAGGTGCCCGCCCGACTTCATCTCGGCCGGCACCGCATGCGACGACACCGACGCCGACAGTGGCGCCACCGGCATATCTGCCACCACGAGCGACCCCCGTCTCTTGAGCAGCCGGAGCGGGTCAATCTCGCCGCCCAGCCCACCGATACCCGTCACCCCCGCCGGCTGGAAGAATTCCCAGTTGCGGACTACCACCGATCAGCAATCAACGTTCACATTAGGGGATAGGGGAGAACATACCTAGATCCAACCCCAGCAAATCACACCCCATCCGATCATACAGCCGCGCATTGTGCAGCACAAACTCCCACTCGACCTTGGGCGTGACCTTGCTGGCGCCCCGCAGCGTCTGCAGCGTCATCTGCCGGAGCTGGCGGTACAGAATAACCAGCGCCGGGTCGTCGGTCAGGAACAGCTTCGACTTGAGGTCCGGTGACCCCGGCGTCTCGAGCAGCGTGTACACGGGCGTCTGTACGGCACGAAACACACATTCATCCTTGCGATCAGCAATCCGGCTCTTATAATCATAACCAGTACAACTACTCCCAACTAAAAGACGACCAAGACACTTGTCATGCTTGTCAGTTTTGGTTTTGTCTCGGACGGTACTCACAATCAACGCGCGGACCGCCATGTCCCTGCGGTGGAGCATCCAAAACGCCCATGAGGCCAACCAGCGGTTCCCCTCCTGGGCCGCAATCGCCAGCACCTCCTCCTCTAATAGCCGTCGGAGCACGGGGCCGTGGTCGCCTTCGTAGACGCGCGCCACGGCGATGGCGAGCTGCAAGTCCTTGAGCTGGTTGAGGCAGACGTTGACCGCGTCGTGGAGGTGGTCGGCGAGGAGGAAGAAGGCCGCCGCGTATTCTACTTGTCGTCAGCGAACGCCCAATAACAGGGAAGGCGAATATTCCTACCAAACCGCCTCTTGCTCATCAGAGCATAGGCATTCTTCAGTGCCGCTGTCCGCCACTTGGGATCGTCAAAGTTATTTGCCAGAAACTTCTGCGTGTTGCCCTGCTCCCGGTTCCACGTTGCCATACGCCACAGACCTTGAAGTACCGTCTTCTTCTTGAGCGCCAAATAGAACAGGCTGCAGTCGATCGGGTTCTTCAGCTCGCCCTTGGTGTATTCGTTCCGCGCAATCACCTCAAACTGTGCTTTCTGCAGGCCCAATGCTGTCAGCTTTGTTCCTCTCAAGCCCCTTTTCCGACCCCGAAAGCAAACTCACCACAGCAGCATTATCCGCTAACCACATAAAAATCCCACTCTCCCTCGCATTCTCCCACAACATACGGCCATGGCACTGCTTGGACACAAAGTCCACCAGCACGTCCTGGCTCGTCGAGTGGTACGCCCAGTTGATTTCGCGCCAGCCCATGTGAATCTCGTTGGTGCGGCCCTTACGCAGAGCGTGCTGCCGGAAGAAGAGCATGAACCGGGCGCCGTTCTCGTCGAGCGAGCGCCGCTGCTTCTCGACCAGCCCAACGCACTCGACAATGTCGACGAGCTGGATCTGCTCGTGGCCTGACAGCTGCGGCAGGTCGACGCGCGTCAGGAGCTCGTTGATCTCGGCCGCCACCTCCTCTGAGAAGGGCGCGTCGCCTTCGTCGTACGACATGCGCCGCCCGAGGTAGTCGCCGGGCGCGTGTGTCGAGGACGTCTTGGTAGTCTGTAAGAGCACAAATCAGCATAACAATCCACCCAAGCTGCCTAGAGTGTTCCACCCACGTGGCCAACCGCATAGAAATCCTCCATTTCCATGCCCAAGTAATCATCCACCACGTCCCCCTCCACCCAAAACCTCAGCACTCTATGCAGCGCCGTCAACACGGCATGCACAAGCACAATTTTCCCCGCCAGAATACACTGGCTCAAAAACTGCGGATGAAACACCGGCAACGGCCCATTCAACCTCTGCACCACCTCAAACAGATCCCAATGCCCGCCTTTCCGGTGCGGCAGCTTCATACTCGTCACGAGCGAGCTATTCGCGTCAAACGCCCGGTCCAGCACAAACAACTGATTGCCCGCGCCAATCACGAGATGTCCATCCCCCAACCACACCGAGTCCCCGATCGGATGCGGCGTGAACTCGCGAATGCTAATCTCCCGGATCGCCGCCCACGCGGGGCCCTGGTTGAGGTAGTCAAACCGCATCTGCGACAGCAGCAGCACGCGATGCGGGAACCCGACGGCGAGGATCGACTGCATATCCGGCGTCGACGTCCAATCCAGATCCCGAATCGTGTGCCCGCCCTCAAACGTGCGCTCATACTCCAGCCTCGCCCCGCCAATATCCCAAATCGTCAGCGCCGACCGGTCGGCGCTCACCAGCGCGGCCTTTTTCCTCGTGCTGCCGCTGACCAACGCCGGGTTGGCGACGCCCGTCTCCATGGAGCTGGTCGACAGCCACTCGACGCCCTTGGAGCCGCCCGCGGCCGAGTGGTGGCCGACGCGGGCGGTCCAGAACTCGACGCGGCCCGAGTGCGTGTACGAGATGGCCACGTCGCGCGCAAAGACGTCGAGGAAGCCCGAGATGATGGGCGTCGTGCCGGCCGGGTCGACGGGCAGCACGTAGGCGAGGTCGCCGGCGTCTTCGAGGGTGAAGCGGACGTATTCGCGGATCGAGGGGGGTTCGTGTTTTGCGGTTCCGTTTATGGCAGCGGCGGTGGTGGTGCTGTCGCTGCGGGAGTAAAAGGGGAATCTGACCTCCCAGACGAGGCCTTGTTTTTCAGAGGTGATGGTGGCGATGTGGGCCGTAGTGTATTCCTCGACTTTGGCCCTTGGGAGAATTAGCAGACACAGTGGCTTCCCTGGAACGTCGTATCTGCATCCGGCCAGCATTTGCGGCGCCGGCTGCCGGCAGTCCCAGAGCGAGACATTGTCGTGTCGGAGAAACACCACAAACCGGCCCTTTCTGAGAAGACACATCCTGTGAATATGTCCCCCCCGCGGGATGACCACCTGCCGCGAGAGCCCAGTCCGCTTCGCGTCCAGCTCGTGCTTCCAGATGATGCTCTGCCCCTCCTCCGTACGGGAAACGATCGCTCGGCCGCTGAAGTTGCGCACAATCTTTCGTATGGGCGCCGAGTGCCCTGTCCACTGGCTGATCAGGCTCAGACGCCTTTTCTTTGGGTTCGGGTCGAACAAGGCGGCGGCATTGCTCCGGTAGACCTCGACCCTGCCGTCAAAGAAGTGTAGTAGAATGTGCAAGTGCCCGCCAAAATTGCAGTAGCTGTAGGCCTCGACATGCGGGACCTCTGGCCCGGAGTAAGCCTTCAAGAAGTCAAGCTCCGAGGACGCGACATGAGCCACGCTGTAGATGTTCGACTTGCGTGTCTTGCACCCGATATCCTCGAGTGCCCACGCAGACATGTGGCCCCGGCCATCCAAGACGACGCAGATTTCGGGGCTCTTGTTCGCAACCGCGATGAGATGCTCCAGCGCAGCGGCGTCTCCCTTTGGTGAGGCGCCCTCCTGAACAGCTTTCTCCGTCGCTGCCGAGAGGTCCCGGCCGTGCATGACAAACGCCCAGCGTAGACTATCCGCCCCTTTTGCCTGGCCTTGCATTGGTGCTCCCAAGTCAATCTCACCCCATTGCTGCAGATGCTGGTGGCCATGGCTATCCGACCCAGCCCACACGCGCAGCACGTTGTCCGCGCAAAACGTGTAGAGCGCATTCTCGATGGTCTGATCAATATGGTGTGGCCGCCGCCACTGGATGCCTGTCACGGGCTGCGGATGCCTTAGGTACATAAAATCGAACCGGACCTCGCCGGACCCGTAGCTCAGCCGGCGCCAGACCTTGACCAGCCGGTCATACTCGCCGACCGAGGCGATGTAGGCCGAGTCATATGACAAGCTAGCGAGGCGGACAGGGTTGGCGAGCTTCTTGCGCCAGGAGCAATCGGGCGGTGCCGCGGACGGCGAGAGCGACAGCGAGGTCTGGTACAGCTCGAGACTAGAGTGTGCGACGAGGAGCTCTTCGGAGGCGCCCCACGAGAGAGATATCGCCGGCCTCTCTGTATCTGTTTCGTCCGCGCTGTCACGGACCGTAAAGGAAGTTTGTAGTGCCCACTTGATCCCCCCCTAGTGTCAGCGCAACAGCGCACTCGAATGTGCAATACCCCTCTTGGCCCTCACCTGCAACAAATCCTCCTCCTTCCCAAATGGGCGATACACCCTCACCGTATGCCCCGTGCATACGGCAATCTTCCCCGAGGCCTCGTCCAGCGCCACAGCCTGCAGCGGCTCCGTGTCATCGTCGTAAACGGTCTGTAGCAATACGTGGGGTTCGCCTAGGATGGCGAGGGCACTGCCGCTGATGTAGGCCTGGGAAGTCCCGAGTTAGTCAATTTGTTAGGTAGTCGAGTAAAGAGAGGCGCAAGGTCCAGGCTCACAGTAATGCGCCGGGAGTCCCAGCAGCCCGTGGCCAGAGCCTGGAGACGCGGCTCTGGCTTTCCGGGCAACACAGCTTTCATACTGTTCTATCGGTACGGCGTCTCCCGAGCCAACATCTCGCGGTTTTGGTGCGATGAGGACGAGGGTCTAGCCAGTGCGTGTGGCTCGCGCGTGCAATGACCGGTCGTCGATGATGTTGAGCTCCGAGTGTGGTGTTGCTGAAAGGTGACCTTGTTGATTCGCGAGCTCGGCGTCGGTCAGCCTCCAATTACAGCGCAGATCCATCCCTCGGGGCACACGTGCACCCACTAAATGCGGCACCTGCCCACTGCGAGGCCCCTATGACGTGACTGTCCCACGCTAAAAAGCTCCCCCGCGTCCCATTCTTGGCATCCCGTCTCTGTCCAGGGAAGCTCGGATGTCTTGCCAACCGCTTGCGGTTAACAGATGAGGGAGCCAAAGACTAAGTTAGATAGAAGCACATAATAAAACTTCGAGCCATTGCTTCGTTGATAATTTTTTTTTCTTATTTTCCTTTTTTCTCTACGCACTCGAACTGAGCAACTCGGACGTGGCCCTATTCAGGGCCAAGAGAAATACGCTGTAGACAAATCCAACTCCCGTCCCAATCGTCTTTCCCACCACCGCTCTAATCCCTATATATCCTACGCCGCCGTGATCCTTTACACTTGCTTCCCATGCCCAACTCCATCTCGATAAAGCAGCCAAACCCAAACACACCAACCAAAATCATAACCCAAAATCACCATCTCACTCCCGCCCCGATTCCCCTCCCAACATACCAAACCCTCTCGGTCCACGCCCCCAGCCTAACCCCCACCACAGCCCGCGCATCCAACTTCATCCTCCCCCCCAACGCCTCCCTCAACTTGCCATACCCCACCGAATCCACCGACCAGTCAACTGGCAACTTGGGCGTTCGCGACAAGCCGGGCGGCGCCGCAAACGGCAGGTCATAAAGGATCCTGCCAATATGTTCCGTGTGGTTATAAAGCGCTGTAGCATTGACCGAGTCGATAAACAGCGTATTGTGCAACAGCGGTGAGGCGAGCGTGAACGTGGCTGTCGACGAGAGGACGTGAAAAGTTGCGTCGCGGATGAAGTGCGCTTGTTCGTCATCTTCGTCTGGGTTTCCATCTCTGTCTCCGCCTGGCAATCTAAGCCGAGGCGCGGGAAGCGTCAGGTTTAGGCGGGCGAGGGCTTCGCCGATAAGGGGTTGTGAGGGGATAGTGCCGCGGTGAGTGCGGATGGTGACGCTCGTGTTGTAGCCGGATAGGTATTCAGAGAGAAGGTCGCGGCCGCGCTGGGTACCCCTCTCTCCGCTCATGGATGGATCCCATGTCGCTGATACTGCTAGGTTTGTGTTGTTGCCTGGCTTGATGTCGAGATTATGTGCTCGGGCCTCCCCAATAGTAGTGCCGTTACTCTCGACGTGTATACTGATAAAAGGAATATATGCTGAGTAAGGTGTTGGGTTCGTGATGTTCACAGATGCTCTTAAGGATACAGAATTCGGAGTCGTGTCAGTAATTTCGATACTGCCAACTTTTGGCCCAGCGGAGCCCAAAATGTCCCCTCTAAGAGCTGCGAGAGGTGCTATGTTAGTTTGTTGAGTGACGCGATCCGTAGCCGCATGAACAACAGATGCGTATTAGGCAGGGCGACTCGCAGTATGATCAAAGAAGATACGGACGATTTACTGGTATCTTTCCCTCTGCAGGGATAGCCTTCACCACGAGCTCGCCAAGTATTGTTTGGACTTTGACGTCCACAAGAGCTTGGATGCCGAGGATGATCTTCTTGCCGCCAAACAGGAGAGCCTGGATGACGTCGGTCAGGACGTCGGCGTCCGTAACGTTCAGGGGCGCGTCGTCGATACGCGACTGGATCTTCAGGAGGGCCTCTTCGTCCTCGGTCGCTGGAATCTGCGTCGAGTTCGCTTTCTGCCATTTCTCTAGGTTGAGCTCTCCAAGTTTCCTGCCCCGGTAAAAGACATCGGCATCGGCCCGGACATTGGTGACGTTCAGCGAAATGTCCATCTTTGATGGGAGCCCTGCAAAAACCAGGATGGTTCCGGATACCGTTGGGTTGGATTCAGGGTCGTCAGGGTCAGCTCCGAGGTCCGGCATCGTAAAGTGAACATCCGTCAAGGAAAAGGATCGGATCAAGTTACCAAACGATCCTCCGGGGAAAGGCACTGGAACGGTGACGCTGGATAGAATCTCCGCAAGCCAGTCCGGGGTCTCGATGGTTGGGTGTTTTTGGCCTCGCACAAAGACGGTCGCTGCTTCGCCGCCAATGTATTTCTTGAAGAGCATGTCCAGGGGCGACGAGTCAGAGTCGGGGCAAAGCTTGGTCAAGGGATCCGGCAGACCCTTTGCGAGGCCATGGGCCTCCACAACCACCTCGGCATGCGGTCGCACGGCTATGCGGCTGGTGGTCGCCGAGGCAACAAATAGGGAGGGGTCGGCTGGGTTGCATCCTGGGACGAGGATCTCGAAGCCGAGCTCGGGCACATCGAGGGATATCGGGTACTCATTGAAGGATGTTATCGTGACATCGGCTGCCATTGCCTTCCCTTGGTGGCCGGGAAGAGGCTGTTCCCTGAAACTCAACCCCGTAATGTTGTACTCGGGGACGTGAGGCAACTTGTTGGCTGCATAAATTATCAGCAAAATAGCCCAAAACAGAACATTCCGTTCAGATAATATGCTGTTGGTGTTTCAAAAGAGAGATTTCTCTCCAAAGTACAATGAAGCAAATGAACGGTAGAGAGATTGACCTTCAAAAGTCAGAGACTCCACGATGGAGTGCGTCCCCAGCGGGATGATGCCCGCTCTGAGCTGGATGTCGGTCTGACCTCGCACCCGGACACTGTCCAGTCTCCCCTCCAACCATTCATTCGCGATCTTCCGAAAGGCCTCGGCATCGCCCGGGGTGAGGTCGGCCACAAAATCAACGGCGTTGTTGCGACCATCCACAATACTGACCCTCAACGAGGGAACACCGGCTGTGCCGAGAAGGACGTCGCCATAATCGGGCAGATAAACATTAACCTTGGTCTCTCCCGTTCCTAGCTCCCCAACCAGCCATGTAGCTGCTTTCCCCACTCGTCTAACATGTTCATTCGTCACGCGTTGTGCGTCTAGCCGGAAATTCGCCTGGATCCGCGCCTGGACGCCATCGGAGGTGATGGACACAAGAGAAAGATTGGTGGGTTCAAGAACAGTCGCTTGTTTTGCGTATTCCTCGACGGCGGCAGGGACGAAGAAGGCGAGGACCATGACAGCAAATGTAAACGACGCCAAGATGATCATGGCAATGACGGATGGCCATCGTATTGATTTGGCCTTTGCAGACCTTGTCGAGTTGGCGTTTGTCCGCTGTGAGGCGACGGAAACCGCATCGCTGCTGTAGCCGTCGTCTCGTTCGCCATCGTAGCGTGGTGTGCCTGCTGAGCTCGATAATAGCGGAGCCGACTCGAGCGTGTCGTCGTGCGGATTATTGTCGTGGGCTTTGATGCTGCCAGCATCCGAGAGGAGCGGCGACCTCTCTGAATCGGCCATTTTGGAGTTGTTGTAGCAATGAGTGTTGTAAAGGAAACGGACGTTCAAGCGTAATGGGCGGTTAGTGACAGCGGGCTGCCAAGATGATGCAATCGCTCCCTCGCCTTGGCCTACGACATCGCAGTTGGGCTTTCCGTTCGATAATGTCCCGGGGGATTCGATATGGCTGCTCTATCGGTCGAAATCAGTGAAAGACGGGGATGCAGCTGTTCTTCGGGATGGGATGTTGGGTCGAAATAGGGCTCAGTTAGGAGGGACCTTGGGTGATGTAAATGGCGAGAGGGTCGTCTGAA
Organism: Trichocladium uniseriatum; assembly: GCA_017139535.1. Lineage (NCBI taxonomy): Eukaryota > Fungi > Ascomycota > Sordariomycetes > Sordariales > Chaetomiaceae > Trichocladium > Trichocladium uniseriatum. Next base: position 2,452,206 of record WOUO01000002.1, on the reverse strand, counting down.
ACAGGGCAACCTGGAACCACCGAGGCAAGGCGAGCACAGCCCCGGCAGCTTCCGTCCAGGGGAACAGCGTTGATTGGTCAGGACGAACGCCAGCTGGCGCCCCGCGCTCTCGGCCAAGGCCGCTTGACCCCAGGTTCCGACCCCGGAGTTGATGGGGACAGTCGGGCCAATGCACCGTCGTCAATTGGTCAGCTTCCAGGCCAACTCTAGCAACTCAACAGCCTGGATTTGAGTCAGTTCAAGGGAGTGCTTGTTGAGAAGTTTCTGACGCAGTGATTTTTATCAATCTGCTGATGCTCAAATTTGATGGTGACTTGTAGATATGTTTCAATTGCAATGTAGACTTTGTAGACCGAGTATTATCGTCAATTGTCCAACCAGGCACTGCTTGGTAAAGTTGACCTGTGACGCAACATCGAGAAGTGCAGGGACAGGGACCCGTCAACAATTTTCTGGAACCGGGAGCGAAGTTATCAAGGTGCCTTGTCAGTTTTTTGACTCCTGTCTGTCGACTGACTCACAACACCATCGACAACCCACTCATAAAACATTCATCTCCGCCCGTCTCGGGAACTAATCCCAGCTCTCCGCCTCACAGTTTATCTGGTACCCGAAACACAGTACAGATAAAGCTTCGGGGGAGATCAAAAATTGCACCTTGGCCACCTCCTCAATGGTTTTCACCGCCATGACTGCTCGTACTGCTTGCCGCACCATCAAATCCGCCATGTCCACTATGCAGACCCGATCTCTGTCCAGCGCCTCCGGCCCGAGGCATCTGATGTCCATTGCGGACCTCAGCCCAGCCGAGTTCACCAAGCTCGTCCTCAATGCCTCGTCTCACAAAGCCGCCGTCAAGGCCGCCTTCGCCGCCGACCAGGCGCCCCCGAAACCGCTTCAGGGAGCTCTGACGGGCAAGACGGTGGCCATGATGTTTAGCAAGCGCAGCACCAGGACCCGCGTGTCCACAGAAGCCGCCGTGCAGATGATGGGCGGCCACCCAATGTTCCTGGGCAAGGACGACATCCAGCTGGGCGTATGTTTTCTTCTCACAGGCATTCTACCGCACCTCTAACACATCCCTAGGTCAACGAGTCCCTCTACGACACCTCGGTCGTCATCTCGTCCATGACCTCGTGCATGGTCGCCCGCGTGGGCGCACACAAGGAGGTTGCCGACCTGGCGGCGCACTCCTCGGTGCCCGTCATCAACGCGCTGTCGAGCGACTTCCACCCGCTACAGACGATTGCCGACTTCCAGACGATCCACGAGAGCTTCGCCTCGACGCCCTCGGAATCAAGCCTGGGCCTCGAGGGGCTCAATGTGGCATGGGTCGGCGACTCCAACAACGTGCTCTTCGACCTGGCCATCGGCTGCGTCAAGATGGGCGTCAACATCTCGGTGGCGTCGCCCGAGGGCTACGGCATCCCCGACGCGATGCGCCAGGTGATTCTGTCGGCGGCCGAGGGCGTGGCCAAGCCGGGCAAGCTGCTCGAGACGACGGTGCCCGAGGAGGCCATCAAGGATGCCGACATTCTCGTCACCGACACGTGGGTGTCGATGGGCCAGGAGGAGGAGTCCAAGAGGAGGCTGAAGGCCTTTGCCGGCTACCAGATCACCAATGAGCTCGCCAAGCGGGGCGGCGCGAAGCCCGGCTGGAAGTTCATGCACTGCCTGCCGAGGCACCCCGAGGAGGTTGATGACGACGTTTTTTACGGCCCGCGGTCGCTTGTCTTCCCCGAGGCCGAGAACAGGCTTTGGGCTGCTGTTTGTAAGTTTTTATCCGTGGTCTCCAACGCTAAGAGCAGTGTGCTAATCAACCGACAGCTGCATTGGAGGCGTTTGTGGTCAACAAGGGGAAGATTCTCTAAACTATGTATGGGTACTGCATTTCGAAAAGCTTCAAAAGCAAGCAGGCGTGGTTTTAGGCGTTGAGTACAGAAAAGGTTATCAATACCCAAGGCACGCAGCTCACTTGAAAAAATTAATCAATTCAATTGTATCACAACCAGCCATTTATTTGCCTTTGCTACATGACCAATCCACCCATAAACCCACACCTAGAAATTTCATTCTTTAACCAGGGGGGAGCTGGCTAGCGTCGACAACCTCGTCGGCTTCCTTCACCGGGGTGTCCTCATCGGGTCCGTACAGCGGCGAGCGGGGCAGAGCCATGAGACCGGTGCGCGCAGATTCGAGAATGCCGAAAGGAGCAATAAGCTTGAGGAACGAATCTATCCTGGACGGCTTCGCGGATCTGGTAAAGGTGGTCAGAATGAGTCAAAAAGCTTGGCAGGGGTCATGACTCCAAAACTTACACCTCGACAATGCAGCTGTTAGTGCTAATATCCAGAACCTTTCCGCCGAACTGATGAGCAAAGTATGTAATGTTCTTCAGATGCTCGTGTTTGTGGCGCAAAGCCTCGCTGGCAACCAGCTTGCTAGGGTGGAAGTCCTTGGCCGCCTCAATGAGGCTGGCCTCGCTCACTTCGTGACCGGCCTCCGCCTCGCCAGCCTCGGCCGTCATCTCACGATGGTGCGCAAGCAGCTCCTCAAAGTACTCGGGGCCGAGAATGTTGATCTTGGCCAGGACCAGCTCGCGCTGCACAAGCGGAGCATTTGTGTAGTCCAAGACGGCCCAGACGGGGACCAGATCCTCCAGCTGCCGGCGAGCCTGCTCAACGACGCCGTCCTGGCCCGTGAGCACAATCGTCATGCGCGAGAGGTCCTCGACCTCGGTGCTGCACACGACGAGTGAGTCAATGTTGAAGCCGCGAGCGGCCAGGATACCGGAAACGCGCGAGAGCACACCAGGCTCGTTCTGGACGAGGCAGTTGAGAATGTGCCTCTTGGGAGGCGCCGCAGATGGTGTGGGCGTCTCGTAGAGGATGTTGGAAACCGCGGCCTGGGCTGACCATGCTGGCGGCTGGTCGACGGGGAGAGGAGCTTGCCGGCGGCGGATGGCCTTGTAAGCAATGGCCGAGGTCGAGGAGCTGTGTCGCGCGGCAATCAATGGCGCCAGGTTGCGGGAGAGGGGGACATCCCGAGCCTGCGTCGCAATCCTGCGCGAGGATGCGAAGAGGCAACGAGATGCCATCTTCGGGGACAATTTGCGATGTCGGACAGCTCGTTGCTGAAAGAAATCGATGCCAATTCGCGCCGCAAGTGAGACTGTAGACCTTAATCTACAGGTCAATGGAAATGGGCACCCAGATGAGTCACCTTGGACCTTGGGACGGAGAGAAGGAAAGGGGAGGAAAAAGTTGAGGGCCCGTTCGGCTGGGTCTTTCGTCACACCGCGGGAAGCTCGCCGGTTCTGGAGAGGCAAACGAGCATTGGCCAATTCCGCTGGAGCAAGTCTGGGCCCGCCAAGCTCCGAGCCCGGATGTCTAAGTGGGTCTAACCAAAAGCCCGGGCTTGCGGTCCGGAAAGGGAAAAGCAATTGGCCGTTCTGGGGTAAGGCTGGAAAGGTACCCGAACCAGATACAGTGCGATATCTGCACCTAACGTGTTCGACACAGTGTACCGACGCCTTGTGGATTTTTCAAAGTTGGCTGTTGCATTGTCTCATCTGCAAACCTTCAACCAAGTCTTTGTCACTGCAACGAGCCGTCGCGCACCACATGCCCTTTCATACTTGTTAATTATCATTTGCTCTCCATCGACAGACTCGTAGACGTTTTGTCTCCGCCGAAAACTACGCACCATGGACGACGCCGAGCGACGCAGCGCGAAGCGATCTCGATTTGATCAGACCGAGCCCGAACCTCGCCGTTCACGATTCGACCGCCGGTCCCGTTCTCCCCCGGCGCGCAAGCACGATTCCGGCCGCGACCGCGAGCGAAGCCCGATCTCCCGTTCCCGCGATAGCGCTCCGCCCCCCGACTCCAAGTCCCCTCCGGTCGACCCCGCGGCTGCTGCTGGTACGATATCCTTCACGCAGTTCCTAGCACATGATTGCATGTCTCCCTGTTGCTAACTTTGGCAATAGCTGCCGCCGCTGCCAAAATTAATGCGCAACTCCAGGCCCGCAAGGGAATCCAGCATGTCGACGTCCCCCCGGTTCGAGCGAGCTCCGTCAGCAGCAACAATGCCGGGTCTACATCCGCCAGTGCTAATATCAACGGCGAGATGTACGTCTCGGACGGCGATTACATCAAGGATATCGAGGTCAACGACTTGCGCAACCGATATCTTCTCACAAAGGGTTCAACTCAGAAAATGGTAAATTGCTCCTTGGTTATCACACTGATTCGCCTCAGCTCCCCTGCCGTAGCCCATGGCGGCTTTACACGAAGCTTTTGTGCGGGACAGTCTTGCTTACTGGAAGCTTGATAGCTCGCACAGGCACACCCTCTTTTGCATCTGCTGACCTCGGCTGCCTGATCTAGATTAAAGATGAGACTGGTGCCGGTACGCCCCGCCTTGACACTCCAACTGCTGTATAGAGGACACCGATTGACTAGTTGATTCTTGAAAGATGTCACTACGCGCGGAAGCTACTACCCAGACAAGAACATGGCTACGCCCTCGGTAAGTTTCTGTGTCTATGCGACTTATGGCCAATGCTAACATGCCGCCACAGAACCCGCCGCTCTACCTCCATGTTACTAGCACGACGAAGGAAGGTTTGGAAAAAGCTGTCGCCAAGATTGAAGAAATGATGAAGCAGGAGCTTCCTCAGCTCGTCGATGAACGGCGCTTCCGTCGCCGGGATCAGGAACAGGCGCCAGTTGAGCGCGACGAGTTTGGCCGAGTAGGTACCCTATTCTGTACTTTCCCACGGACTAGCTAACTGTGAACAGCGCAAATGGCCCGAAGAGAAGATTACGATCGGCCTTGAGTCGGTGCCGGGCTTCAATCTTCGTGCCCAGGTTGTGGGACACGGCGGTGCCTACGTCAAACACATCCAGCAGGAAACCGGCTGCCGCGTACAGATCAAGGGTCGCGGCTCCGGCTACATGGAAGCGTCAACGGGCCGTGAGAGCGAGGAAGATATGTTCCTGCATGTCGCGTAAGTTGATCTTGTCTGGCGTCATTGCGAATCCGGCTAACTCTGTTCAGCGGGCCCGACCCTAAAATGGTTGAGAAGGCTAAAGAGCTGTGCGAGGACCTGTTGGCCAATGTTAGAGAGCAATACGAGGACTTCAAGAGCCGCCCTCCTCCCCGCAGCTACGGCGGTGGAGGATATGGAGGCCGGGGTGGTGGCGACTCATACCACGGGTACAACAGGGACAGCCACCAACAGAACAACAGCCACAGCTACAGCAACTCGCCTGCACATGGAGCTGGCACGTCAGCGACTCCCCCTTCGTCGACCAATACTCCGGCGTCCGCTGCAGACTACGCCGCTCAATATGCCCAATACTACGGTACCGACCCTTATGCGGCATACGGTGGCTACCATGCCTATGTTCAGATGTATCAGCAGTGGGTAGCGCAGGGCGGCCAGGCCGCGGCTGCTACAACTGCTGCTCCCGGCGCGTCGGCATCCCCGCCACCTCCGCCCCCGAGCGACGCCGCTCCCCCTCCTCCGCCTCCGTCTGCGGCTCCCCCGCCTCCTCCTCCGTCTGGCCCTCCGGGTGCTAGTGGGTACAGCGCGGTATGTCTACCCCAGTGATCTAAGCTTGATAATGATCGCTAACTTTTCTTAGGTGCCCCCGCCTCCCGGGCTTTAGATTTCCATTTTATACCCGCCGGATTTTCTCTTCATCTTTTGAGCATCGCGCGAGGCACTGAGAGATAAAACACAGGAAAACTGCAATCCGTGTCTAATTTGACATTTCCGGCTTTGGCGTAGCGTACAGTGATGGCAGGACTGATTGCATATCCGGGACGAAGTATGCTCCGAGCACTGTGCGATCTTTAAGGGGCGTTGTATGTATTTTTTGACAGCATTTGATCACTAGATTTGGCTGTTGACAGGAACAAGCGTTGCTTTCTTGATGCTGTCCTTCCGGTGATTTTATTCTGCTATATATTCCGTGCCATTGCACTACATCCGACTGATCGTGATCATGGCGCACTGACAGGTGGTCGTTGGCCAGGGGCTTATGGTCTGCCCCTGTGCGTAGCTCCGTGCTTGGCACGGTGCACAGATACTGTGGCACTTCGATGTGGGGTTCAGGATCTCGACTCCGTGGCCCAGCATCCATCAGCTCTCACTCTTATCATTCACCCAGCTTCATCGAGGACCAACTTGTCTTCAACACTTAGTTCAATCGACTTTGATATTCCATCTTTTTATCACCGCGATTCAATTTTTCAACACTTTGAGTGTAATGATCGGGTCAGGCAACTAGAAACTCCCCGACTCCCTCTTCACTTCCTCGGTCTCACTCACCATGAGCCACCAACGATACGCATCTCACGATGGCGTCAAAGAACCACACTCGGTGTCCTTGAAAGTTCTCCGGTAAATACTCAATTTCTCGCTTTTATACCTAGATTGTTGCTGAAACCCCACAGCCTCTCCCGACCATCCCTCGTCACTCAATACCCCCTACAGCCACCCTTCTCCTCATCAACCACACACCCACCACCTATTCCCGCGTCCCTCGCCTACGGCCCTAACAATGCCTCACTCACTCCACCACCAACCAACCCCTCCCCCTTCCTCCTCACCCCAATCCTCAACCTTCCCCCGTCCTTCGGATCCGCCTACGTCGGCGAAACCTTCAGCTGCACCCTCTGCGCCAACCTCGATATCCCCCCGCCTCCCGCCCCCGTCGACGGCAACACCCAACCCCCGCAACCACCCAAAACCATCCGCGACGTCCGCATCGAAGCAGAAATGAAAACCCCCTCCGCCCCGGCCCCAACAAAACTCACCCTCCTCCCCGAAAGCACAACCGAAGGCGTCGACCTCGACGCCACAACCTCCCCTTCCCTCCAGCGCATCCTCTCCTTCGACCTCAAGGAAGAAGGCAACCACGTCTTGGCCGTGACAGTCTCCTACTACGAAGCGAGCTCCCTCTCGGGCCGCACGCGCACCTTTCGCAAGCTGTACCAGTTTGTGTGCAAGCCGTCGCTGATTGTGCGGACGAAATCGGGGGCGCTGCCGGCTAGCGCAAAGGGGAGGAGGAGGTGGGTGCTGGAGGCGCAGTTGGAGAATTGTAGTGAGGAGGCGGTTATGCTGGAGAGGGTTGGGGTGGAGTTGGAGGAGGGGTTGGAGGGGGTGGGGTGTAATGGGTGGGGTGGGGAGGAGGAGGAAAACGGGGGGAGGAGGAGGGAGAGGCCGGTGTTGCAGCCGGGGGAGACAGAGCAGGTTTGTTTTGTTGTTGGGGAGGAAAGGGGGGAAGAGGGGAAGGTGGTTGAGGTTGAGGGGAGGGTGGTGTTTGGGGTGTTGCAGATTGGGTGGCGGAGTGAGATGGGGAATAGGGGGTTCTTGTCGACGGGGAAGTTGGGAACACGGTTGGTCAAGCCGAGGGAGAGGGCGGTTCAGGGGTGAGGGTGATGGGTATTACACTGGTTAGGGGTTTTGTTTGGGCGGGCGGGAGTAACATGTGAAGGCTACAGGACTGAGTGAACATTCGCGTATATAGAAATAGCACCGGATTTTGAACAATGTTGCCATCTCTTCTATGAATGCCTACGTAGGAAGCACCGTGTAACGGCTTCGGTAGGCAGGCTTCTTGTATGTTGAATGGGAAACCGAGGGCGCCCGTTTGGTAAACTCTACGAAGTAGGCCAGATATCCTCTTTGAAACTAGGCGAAAAGGTTGACTGCTCCCGCCCTCGACAACCACAACTCAATCTGTGGCGACGGCTTGGAGAATGGTTCCTTGGTTCAAACGTCGGCTGGGCCCCTGCATGATCAATCTGTGCTCTAGGGAACAGCTTGGCCGACAGCCGTTCCTCGGCGTTGGTTTGAAACGCAGACGTACCCACCCCTGATATCGGCCCAAACTTGGGTGAACCACGGATACCAGCATGGAATTACCCAAAACCAGCTGTCGTCTACTGTGTGCGCCAATCGCAACCGTTTGTCAAACTCAGCTCTCCCTCCCGCCTCATGGCTGACCACAGATCTGCGTCGTTCAAAGTGGAGCCCGCCTCCCGTCCTCGATCTTGGTTTCAAACACCGAAATGGCGAGTCTGGGGAATGCAGTGGTTATAGTTGGGCCGATTAAGACAGGGATCGGGGCCGAGCGTGTACCAGATTCTCGGTGACAATGTTGGTGATCAAACGGGCCAGCGGGTTCCGACCTTTCTCCATCTCGTGCCGCCTTGGCAATGTTGTGCCATGGCCGCCGCTGTCGTGCGTCGTTTAAGTCGCGCATCTTGAAGCTGCATCTGGTTTGTTGTTGGGTCGAGCAGAGTATTATCCCCATTGGCTGGAGGCGCGGTAGGATTGCTGCAGATCGCGTACAGACAGATGTCTGTTGTTGATGCTGCTGACGGATCTGGCCACTAACACCTGGGAAGTTGCCTCTTCGGGAAGGCTTACTGCATGTTGTCGATGCAGCTCGCCACTTGTAACCGGATGCAAGCGTGGAAACAGGCTCCTCGCGCTCGTCATGCAACCGTTATTCCGCTGCCGAGGGATTCAGCAACAAGGCAAGAAATCGTTGTGTTTGTTGCCGGTTGCCGGCAAAGCGTCGGCGAACGACACCCAGAGCGGAACCACACGAAATACAGGGTCTTGATCGGACCTATCCTCCCCACAAAACACAGACTCGGGAGCCCCTGATTTGCGGGAGATCCCCAATCGCGATGGATAATCCATGATGGTGTCAACTGCTTTCGTCCATGGTCAACTGGGGTCGAACCGTTTCGGGTTGCAAAGAGCCGTCATATGCCCTGCTTGCGACGTTAACAAGGATGTCGCAGCATCTCAACGCCCATCGCTATCAACCTCGTACATCCAGAAGACTGTCTGCTGCAGCTTGCTGCGGCCATGATGGGACTGCATAAATTACGGAGCAACTCGGCGTAAGAAGAGGAATGGCGGTCGAGAAAGGCCCCGTGTCTCTCTGGGCCATGTGTGAGCCGGCTCTCTGGATTCTCGCTCTTGGATGCCGTCATCTGGCGTGTTGAACTGTTGTTGGCCGACCGGGGAGGATTCCAAGATGTCGAACTGCCATGTGGCACAATCTGGAATCGCTCAACATACAAGTTCCCCTGCATCTCTTTCGGCGACGACTCGGATCCTTTCTGCTCTTGTCCTCCGGCCTGTCGCACAGCGTATCGGCTGCAGTAGCGAGGCGTGTGCGCGGCGTCAAGACTGGCGCGGCCTGGGGAGAACTCGGATGCAGCCATTACAAACTTGCTGTGCGCGGTGGACATGCAGCCCAAACAAACCAATCGAATCGAGATTCGGACGTCGTTGCTCCAGCGAGTGACGCGGTCGAAGCAGCGTATCCGTCGCAGCACTACCACGTTGAAAAGCTTCATGCGCGACGCGACCCAGGGATAAGACAGGTGGGGATTCCGGGCGAATTCCATGATTCCCACTCAGGATTCCAAACCAAGGCTCTCGGCACCCCGATCGGCAGGTTGTGGTCCAGTTTCGGACTTTGGGGGTGACCCTTGATCCCCCCAAGCCACTCCACAGTCGCTTGCTCCATTTCGCATTTTGGGGGGGCTCGTGTTCGCAGATGCGCCTGGACTCGGAGAGATTGGATGGCTGCAACCGGGTTGCATGACGAAGAACTCAAGTCGGAAGTAGTGTATGTAACGTTAGGAACCGTGGCTTCTTCGCCATGGGTTCAGGAACCTCAGATTGAACCCTGAAGATCTCCCAACCAACGCCTGGACGGCTTTATCACGGTGATGTTGCAAGCGGTCCGTGATGGTGGGGGACCCTGCTGGTGAGTGTGGGTGTGGGTGTGGGTAAACTGGGATTGTCTCTCGGAGAGTGTCCGTCTCCGGGTCCCAGTGCCCGCTTCTTACCGCGCCCATGCCTCCACTTGGTTGAGCTCCACGTCTTCTTCAGCACCGCCCCGCTGGGGGATTGCTCCTACTGTGTGCCAGAAGCCGAGGACACGGCCCTCGGGGAGACTGGGACCTTTCATTGTTCGTTGTCAGTGACAGCCTCGGAGGCGGTTGACCTGCTGCAAAGTGTCGTTTTTCTACCCTCGGGTTTTGAACGTGACAAAAGGTTGAATGCTGCGGTGTCCTGAACAATTCGATCTCATTGGTGTGCACGCATCAAAAGCCCACGGCGGCTGGAGCCAGCGGGCAAGCTAACGACGCAGGGGCATAAAAGGGTGCCGCACCTGCTCCTGCAGCTCGATTACAGGGGTCGAGCATTAGGCCTAAATGCAGATGCACGAGGCAGGCAGAGCGGGCAGGCAATCCAAGGAACAAGAAAAAAAGTGTGTTTTCCACGACAACCTCAACCAGTGCTCCAAACACCGCCTGGTTCTGCAGTCTGTGTCAAAACGAGGTCCATCGAGGGCCCGTGTGGACTGTTGACAAGTGCCCGTCCTCCACTTTGAGTGCGTGGTCGTATTTCCAATTTTGTTTTGGGCTTCCTTTCAGGCTTCGCCTTTGTTGATTTCGGCTCCCGGTTGCTTCGAGCCGGCTTTCCCACTTTCGCGACGACTGGCCACTTTCCCGCCCAACACCTCCCAATAGGCCGATTAAAAGCTCAGTTGGGTAAAGTCTGCACATTAGGGGGCGGGGGCTACTGTCTCTGCCTACTGACTTCGCCAACCGTTGCACAAATTCGCCCTCACCGACTCAACATCCACGATAACCCCTCGTTGGCGACGACGACGACGCAAGAACCGAGCCCAACCGATAGGCGACATAATTGAACGAAATAGGTCAAAGAATCGAGAAGGAAAACAAAACGAGACTTCGCCGGGGAAAGTGATGTATCATGGACAACTCTTCCACGCCGCTTGCCGACTACTTCTGGATCGCCGGGATAGAGCATGTCGCCTATGATCCGTACGACGACGACCCGGCTCCCCAGCTGCCCTCCCAGCTGGACGATACGATTGCCGAAGATGGCGAAGGAGAGAGGGAGGGGGAGCGGGAAGCCGAAGGGGAGGGGGAAGGGGAGGCTACCGACGGCTCGGTAGCGACGCCCTTGCGTGCCACGGCCCGCCATTCCCGCCAGAGCTCGGCCAACCGCTTTTCCACCATGTCCAAGCTCTCGCTGTCTCCCTCGATTTCTAACAGTAGCGAGAGCCGCGTGTTGGAAGATGTCGACGGCAACACCAGAAGCAACCGCAGCAGCGCGACCATCCGAGCCATACCCCCGCCAAATTTCGGTCCTGGCGCTGCCAATGGCAACACCAACAACACCAACAACAACCACATGTCGTTCAATGGTATTGGGGGCGAGGGAATTGGCTTTGATGGTTTCCCTGCCGACTTTGACTTTGACAAGGCCCTCCTCAAATTCGCCGCCGAGCGGGAGAACTTCCTGGATGATTTGTCTTTTAGCGCCGGCGCAAAGATTCAGTCGCGACCCCCCATGGTGAACCCGAGGACCGAAAAGCTAAAGGCCGAAGACGCCGACCCGAGCGGGAGAAAGAGCCCTCTGCGGAGCATCCGTGGCAGCATCCGACGCAAAATGAGTTTTAGGGACATGAGCAGCGTGAGGAAGCAGCCCATGCCTCCCAGAGCGGGTATGTACAGGCATTCAGAACCGATTCCCCTGCTGGAACTGGCAGTTTTGGCACGCCCGGAACGCATACTTACTGCTCGGCCTTCTTCAGCTTCTATCCGGACGGCAAAGCGCCTTAGCAACTACAACTCGGTTATTCCACCCCCCGAGCCCTTGAATACTGACCCCTATATGCACCCGCTCAAGCGGCGGTTCGAGCCCGTGTTGCTCGACAGATACCCCCAGCGAGATGCTGCCGCCGAGGACCTGGCCAGGAGGGGAAAGTTTCCGGACTACGTGCCCATGTTTGCGTTTCCCAACGACATCCAGATCGTATCCTCCGACGACCGGCCCCGCTCGACTTGGCACGGCTTCACCATGACCTCGGACGACAACTCCAAAATCTACGGAATTACCATTATTGTTTGGACGGCGCTGCATGCCGAGGTGGCCGAAGAGGTGGAGAAGCGCTGCGAGCGGTGGCGGCAAAGACATATGAGCAACGAGGAAAGGGAGCTTGCTGCGAGTTTGGGTGGTCGCCTCGCCGCGGAGCGAGCACACCTGTCCCAGCTCTTGGCAAAGCTGCCTACCGTCCCCTCCGGGTCAGCAGCCAGGGAGGGATTGGACGAACAAATTAGTGCCGTGGAAGAGAAGATCGCCCTCATGACCGAGATGTTGCGACCGCTCCGGCATGGCGCCGCCTCTAAGATTGACGGCCTTACTGCCGGCGAGACTGGCCTCTGGGCCCCTCGGGCCTTTGGCATTCTGGGGCGAGACTCGTCCAAGATGGGTTTCTGGAAAGAGTGGCTCAGGGCGGTCGCCGTACCCATGACGGACGGTGCCGTGCTGCGGATCTCGCCCAGCTCCCCCAAGGTCGGGCGATGGCAACCCCTCGAGCGCTACGTCGTCAACCTGTGCACCGAGGCGTTCAGCCCCCTGAGCTCTCTGACCCAGGTTGAGCTAGGGGTGCGGGAGCTGCGACTGTACGCTCGAAAAGAGGCTGTCAACGAGCTTCCGGGCTCGCGGAGCATCGACATTTATGCTCTCTTCCGATGCCTGTCGTTGGAGAATATTGTACTCTTATTCGAGTACGCCATGTCCGAAGCTCGCATTATCTTCCTGTCATCTCACACTGGCATGCTGCATCTTGCATGCCATGCGCTGGCCAATCTTCTCTATCCGCTAAAGTGGGCGAGCATCTTCATCCCCGTGCTGCCCGCCCGGCTTATTTCGGCTCTTGAAGCGCCGTGCCCGTACATTGTCGGAGTGGAACGGCGATACGAAAAGATCGAGATTCCCGACGACGATTACGTTCTCGTGGATCTCGACAAGGACACGATCGAGTCCCCGGCTCCGCCCATGAGCCTGCCACGGCAGCACCGGCGGAAGCTCCTCTCCCTGTTGCAGGTAGCGGCCCCTCACCGTCTGAGATATGGAGTTACTTCCGGTCCTCCCCCGTATGCCGTCGAAGCATTCCCCTACGACGCGTACTCGGCCGAGAATGAGGCTCTTTTCAACCCCTCCACACCACGAAGCTCGCTGGGCAAGTGGGTGACGCAAAACTCGTCCACCTTCGGTGAACCAGATGCGCCCGGCTCTGTTCGCACGCCTCTGTTCAATGCCTTTGCAAAGGCTAGGGTAGACCCCAGCAAGCCTGAAAGGCCGCCGACCGCAAAGTCCAACAGGGGCAGCCCGCCCTCTTCTGTATCGCCCGTTTCGATGAACTTCCCGCCCATGCCAACGACACCCGTGTCACGAAGTGACTCTGGGTTTGCCCAAACTCTGAGGGAGAAGCGATCGGGCCATTTCGACGAGAAGTCGAGGCGCAGCTCGTCGTTCGGCATGGACAAACACCCTCCCCAAATGACGCACAGGCCTAGTCTGCCTTTCTTGAACGGGCACAGCCAGAATCTGTCCATCTCTGCCATCTCGATCGACTCGCAATCCTCGTTTGGAGGTTATGCGCCCTCGACGTATGCGCAATCCACTATTGCCGCCTCAACCATCATGCCCAACATGATGGTCCAGCCGGTGCGCAACACAGAGAACACGGTCTGGGTGGAAGGCCACTGCTTCAACTGGAGCTCGTCCGAGGTCAACTCGTCGTGCACAATCTGCGACGAGCGCTCGGAAGGGGATGGCCTCTACAAGTGCACCGGATGCAACTGCCTGGCTCACAACCGGTGTCTGGGATTCGCATCGCTGGTGTGCCCCTCGGCCTTCCACGCCGACCGCGTCCGGGCAGCATTTGTCCGCTGTTTGGCCAGTCTCCTGTACACGTACCGCAAGCACCTCGGCCGACCCACTAGGGAGCAGAAGGCCAACGGTCAGCTGTACGCCTTTGACATGGACGCATTCATCCGCAGCCTGCCTTACGACCAGCAAGACTACGCCACCATGATGAGGGATACCCAAGGTAAGCTGCTCAACCCCCTAAACCAACCCCAGCCCACTCACTAACTCTTCCAAAAGCCTTCAACGAATTCATCCACGAGCGCGAGCGCCAGCCGGCCTCGGACCCCGCAATCCGCCTCTTTGACGAGATCATCCTAGCCAAAAAGGCCCGCGGCCGCCCGGCTTTCTCCACCGGCATCTCGCGCCTGTCCACCCTGCGCGCCTCGCACGGTCTCGCCCCCGGCGGCCCCAGCGCCCGCCACCCGGCCAAGGTGCCCGGGTACCTGAGCGACACGACCGACCACATCTGGCGCACCGCGTCGGTGCCCGTGCCGTCGTCGGCCAAGTTTGCGGGGGATTATCGCACCGTCGTGACGCGCGTGCCGCTGAAGCTCGATCCCTCGCTCATGAAGGAACCAAGAGCCATTCAGGGCGTACCGCGGCCTGAGCAGGGCAGGGTCAGGGGGTTGATTAGGAAGCAGGTCGCTAGTATGCTGGGACCGCCGACGCCGGATTTTAGCGTTCCCGGGTCGTAAGAGGCCCGGGGTGTGGTGGTGTGATTGTTGAGTTGGTGCGCTGCATTTGTGCTGGGAGAGAGAGAGACAGGGGGTGTCTGATTCTGGCTCAGTTGGGTTGGAGCCATACCAACACCGTTGCTTGCCTTGACTTGAACGGACGGGGCGATGTAACTTGTACGATAGGGATTGTAATTATCTTTTCCGTTACTATTTTCCACCCCCCTCCCCTTCCCCCTTTTTCTGTCTTGGGGCAAACGAGGAGGGGCGTGGGTGGGTTGAAGGGCGGGAGGGAGCAACAACAAAAGGATAGTCAGTGGCCGCCGAGTAGTAGCATTTGATTTATTGGCTAGTTTTGGGGGAAGACGCTGGCGCTGGTCCAGCTGGATGCTGGTGGCATGGTGGGTAATCTTTGGAGCATAGCACAAGTCAGTCTCGGTTTCGGCTAGAGATAGATACATATTACCATGAAGACTAGGTCGGAATTGTCTGCTTTTATATTGATGACATGGGCTGGAGATCGTCTTAAGGTGGTTTCGATAGAGGTTACGCTGCCAGGAGACTGGTAAACCGAGTCTCGAGGTTATGCGGTTCCTGGTGTCTTACTCCCGGCTCTCTACTCTTGAGTACCGGTGGCATGGGCACGGATCAGTGTCTAGTCCTCGAGTTAGTCGGTAAACCAACCAGTGCCGTGCCAACCAGTTTGTAAAGCAGGCAATCAGTTCGGTACAGACCAAAACTGACAATCCCCCAAAGTGTCTTGCAGTATACAGTAACCAAGCAAAACCCAAGATTCTACGCCATTTATGCCAAACCGCCCGTCCCAATACCCATCCTATCAATATCCATAGCCTCCCAAACAGCGCTCTATGTCTAACAGCTCTCTGTGTATATACCCGCTCATCACGCACCCGTCTGTGGCCCCTGCGGCCCTCCTTGCCCCTTCCCCTCACCACCACCAGACCCGTCTCCCTTGCTAGGCTTGTCATACCTCGGCATCTTCTCGTACGCATTCGGGCTTGGCTTTCTCTTTCTTCTCCCACCACCACTTCCCCCTCTCCCCCGTCCGTGTGAGTGGGAGTGGTTGTGCCCGTCACAGTGGTGCTTGCCGCTCCGGTCCCCATCTTCTGGCCCCTTCCCGCTGTCGGAGTCAGAGTCGGAGTCTGAGCTTGAGTCGGACGAGGAGTCGCTTGATTCGTCTACGCCGCGGGGGCGGTGGTAGATGCAGCAGACTGTGGGCGCCGGTGTTAGTTGTTTGTGGGCTAAGGAGAGGGGAATGGTCTGGTGGGGACTGGGTCCCGCGCTACGCTCACCTTTAGATTTCTTCCTGCCTAGCCCTTCATTGTCGACCACGTCGGAGCGCCATTGTACGGATCGCCCTGTTGGCGCATGTGCGCCGCGCAGGCGGAGGATGGCTTGGGTTTGGGTCTGGGGTTGCTCGGTGGAGGGTGTTGACGTTATTGTCTGGGTTTGGGTGGGAGCTGGCTGTGGTGGTTGTTGTTGTTGTGTCTGCTGAGGATGAGACGCCATTGCTGCGGTATGGCTGTGGGCCGCAAGATGCGTCTGAGGTCTTGATCGGAGACCAATTCCGGGGAATAGCTCTTGTCGTCCTCAGAATGCGCTCTTGGTGTTGGGTTGTTTCGTAGTGTGGTGGAATTATCGTTTAGCAGGTGGATGCTGCAAAATGTCGAGATGCTGTTGTTGGGTAGCGACGTGAAATAGCCAAGATTGTTTTGAACTGGCAAAACTGGGCAGTTGGTACTTTGCCTTGTGCAAGAAAGTTGTCGGGCGACAGCCAGCCGATTTGAAGTGGGATGGAGTGCCCCACGCACTTCGGATCTGGCAGCGCACGGACAACAGTGTGGGGCGACGATCGGAAACAACCCCAGGATTCTGGAAGCTTGTCTTGGACCCTGGCTGAAGCAGGGGACCCTTCGGCATCTGTCATTCGGACCTGCAGAACAAAGCCCATGCCACATCTCTAACCAAACATGCGCAGAATCGGGACGAGAAAGGGCGCCTCAAAGACTAGCCTGGAATGCTATGTATGTATGTAGTGTATTTAACAAATATACCTAGAGCTCGTGTGAAAGGTCCTAACTTTAGAGGACCAACCAGAACCACTTTGCAGTCCATTTTGGCCAACAAACCGGAACCTTCACTTTGCTGTCACTAGCTTTTACTTACGTTAGTATGCCTATAGGATGAATTAATGTAATAATAGGCTTCGATTCTTCTCACCGCGGCCTCAGACAGGCAAGCTCCATTTACGTAGGGCAGCTATGTGTTATGAAGAATGCTGCTGTCCGCTGCGTTCCGCCGTTAAGCTAGGATGACCATTGTTTGGACTAACAAGTAGAGATATCTATGAATATCTCGGCGGTAATGAACAGAGATTCAAATTGCATACACGGACATGTGTCTCCTTTGATGACTGAACAAGAATGAAGGTGGCCGTGGCACCAGTCCATTTCTTGAACGACCTTGCTGGCCTGGCCGCCATGCTCCGGTTTCCGTTGCCAACATGGCCTCACTTGACCGGCGTGACTGGTCCCAACTTTGCTTTCCCGGTCCTCCCTCACCCCGCGCCTTCGATCTTTTTGCCCGTACACAATTTCTTTTCTCTTCGGAAAACCCCAACACGGCAGTCGCACCCTTGCAGCCCTCTCGACAGCTCTCGCCAGTGACGTCAAATTGGACCCCAGGTCTCACAGCAGCAGGCAAGCAGCTTCCCGATCTCGCAAACAATCAAGCAAATCGACCCGCCTAGGCCGTGGTTTCTTCGTTCGTTTCCAAAAGAGTCAAGTCGGCCCATCATTCACCAAGGTGCAGCGCCGACTTGCGCCGACTGCCCAAAATTCGTTCCTGGCGGGCCGCACCTGCCTTCTTCGACTTGTCGCCCATTCCAACTTCCCTTTTAAATGCAGTGAATACTGCCGACTTTTGGTCTCCGGTTAAACCAGGCAATCGCAGGGCAGGCCGCTCCTTCCGAGTCCGACGATGGACGGATCTAAAGAGTCCCCTCAGTCGCTCGCCATGAACAACCAAACAACTCCCAAGGACCCCGAAAGGACGACAGAGCAACAGCCAACACCCAGCGGTACTACTACCACAGAAATGCCTCCCGGAGGCCGGCCTCGGCCCAACACGCCCAAGCGCGAGGCGGACCTCAGCGCGATTCTGACTTCCGCCGACAAGGTCGAACTGACAGCGCTCATCAGCTGGCTCACGGACTCCATGCTGAGGCATGTCACCCAGCTGTTCGACCCTGCCACCACTGTCGGAGACACACAACCATCGCGCATCACCTTCTGGGGCAAGCTGCCGTATCATCTCAAGGACCTCAGCCTGGGCAGCCCCATCGATGAAGGCCAAAAGCGAGGAGGTCAAAAGGAAAACGTCAACCCCTCCCGCTCCAAGAAGGCGGGCCGGGCTGCTGAGAAGCCCAATGCCACCCCGAATGCTGATGATGCCCCTAGTCAAGAGAAGGATTTCGCCCCGCGACTCCAGGAGCTGAAGAAGGAGGCGCTCCAGCACTTCAAGAAGTGGCACACGGGTGTACACAAGAGGATCGGCGAGATTTCTGTCAAGAAAACCGAGGCCCAGAATGGCCAACTTGCTTCTGGCCCAAGAGGGCGTCCATCGTCGAGCAGGAGAAATAAGCTGGGGAGTAGGTGCCAGAACTATGTCATGTTTTCCGTGCGAGCTTGCTGACAACATGACAGTCCAGAAACCGCCCGTTGCCGTAGCACCGGCTATGACACTGGAAGCTGATCCCGTTTTCGCGCAGCTCTACCCGCCCAGGCCGACAACACTAGCTTTCTGGCCCGCGGAGAAGAGGTGCCTGCTCCTCCACGCATTGATGCTGCTGCTGCTCTCACTTGAGAACTACGGCGCCTATACCCGAGTACTGCTCTTGAATATCGCCTCCTCGCTTCACTTGCCGCTCCGTGTCTTGGTTGAGGACGAGGTTCGGGTGGCTGGGGCCTTGTCCCATATCGCCAGGGAGATACCGCCTGAGGTTTTGCAAAAGAAGAACGAGGAAGGCAAACCCTTTAGAAGATGGAAAGCCGGACTGGCAAGCTTGGCCAATGTCGCCGGGCCCGGCGGCGGTCTCCCCCAGTCACTTGTGGCAGCAGGGATTGGTTCCGTTCTCGGGAACAGTGGGATTGGTAGCATGGCTGCAGCAGGTCTCCTCGGCACCGTATCCGAGAACGGTCTGACGGTGGGATCCTTATTCGGCATCCACGGCGCCAGAACCAACGGCAAGATGATGGAGCACTACCTCAAGGATGTCTGTGATTTCGCCTTCATCCCGCTCCGTGGTTCGATTGGCCAAGATTCCGAGCTGGGCAAGATCGCCCCGGGCAGCCGCCGCCTCCGAGTCGTTTTGGGCATGGATGGGTGGCTGATGAATAAGGCCGACACCATCAGCCCTTGGCGATGCTTGGGAGAGCAGAGCGAAGTGTATGCCGTCCGCTGGGAGCTCGAGGCACTATCAAAGCTGGGCGCCTCTTTCGAGATACTGGTGAAGAGCGCGGCGTGGTCCATGGCGAAGAAGGAAATCACTGCTCGGACCAGTGAGCCACGCCTCAGGACTCCCAGACACCCTGCAATGAACGCTAACCAGCATGGCCCAGTCTTTGCCAACCTAGTCGACGCTCGCTGGCCCGCCGGTCTCCTCAAAATCAGCAAGATTGTCGACAACAATTGGAACAATGGCATGGTCCGGGCCGACAAACTGGGCGCCGTTCTCGCCGACGTCCTCATGAGCAAGGCACAGGGTGAGCGCGGAGTTTCGCTGATCGGTTACAGTCTCGGCGCGCGTGCCATTTATGTCTGTCTGATGTGCCTAGCCGAGAAGCGGGCCTTTGGTCTGGTGGAGAACGCCATCATGATGGGGACACCCGCGCCATCCGATGCCATGGCCTGGTGCGCCATGAAGAGCGTCGTCACTGGTCGGCTGGTGAACGTGTACTCGGAGAACGACTACATACTGGGGTTCCTGTACCGGACCAGCAGCATCGAGTTTGGTCTTGCCGGCCTGCAGCGAGTCACCGGGGTTGACGGCATCGAAAACCTGGATGTTACTGCTAAGATCAGTATCCACACTAGATACCAATATCTCGTCGGCACCATTCTGCGGCACATTGGCTGGGCAGACACGGACGAAGCACAGATCGCCCGAGATGAGGCGGACATGTCCTGTTACGAGGACCGGAACCGTAAGCACGAGGAGCGGCGAGATGCGATCGAGCTGGGCAAGGTACTGGTGGAGGTCAAGAAGGAAAACGAGCAGGGCGTTATCCGGACCCGGATGCGGAAGAAGGGCAAGAAGTGAGTCAGGAGCCAGGGAACCAGTAGTGTTGGTATAGGGTGTCTGAAGAATGCCATATCGGGGGAGGGATAGGTGGAGGCCGTTATTTTATCTGTCAACATGTGTGGCATTAGCACCAGTTTCCTTTAGCCGCGAATCAGTTTTTGAAGGGGAACAAACCCAAAATATGATTGTTCCTTTTGCCTGTCATATCCGCAGTCGCTGACATATCGGGCGACCGAGCCATTCCCTTTGGTCCTTCCCAGGGACTTCATATCGGTGATTGCTTTCCGGCTTTGTATAGAAGAGCGACCGAGTCACGGCTCGCAAGACCCCTCAGTCCCTGCGGTGCCCTCTCCAGAGCCTTCGATACCCTCCGAGCAATCACTCCACGCCCTCCTTAACCTCCTTCCCACTCCTCACAACGAAATACCTCCCCACCTTTTGCCCCGCGCACCCCATCACATCCCAATCCTCCACCCCGGCCCCATCAACGACCGTCTTCCTCCTCCGCCGCGGCCGCTTGCACTTCCCCACCGTGTCCTCGCTCGCGAGCGTCTCGCGCAGCGTCTCCGTAGTAATAGTCGCCTCCCGTAATCCCGCCGCCGTCTCGTCGCGGATGCTGTGTAAGGGTTCGATGCCGTCTGTGTTGACGCGTTGGATGTCGCGGACGAAATGGAGTTGGGAGTGTAAGGTGGAGAGGATGGACGCGGTTTGGGAGGGGGTGGTGGGTTGCGGGAGGGCGGAGAGGCGGTGGAGGTGGGCGAGTTGTGGGGGGGTTATGATTTCCTCTTCCTCTGAGGTAAGGGGGGAGGATGTGGAGGGGGGTTGGGGGAGGAGGGTGCGGATTGACCAGGTTGGGGTGGAGAGGAGAGCGTGAGGGTCGTAGGTTGTGCGGGTTGGTGGTGGTGGTGTTGTGATGGTGGTGGATTGGTGGCGGAATTGGGAGAGGGGGAGGCGCCGGGTGTGGCGGGTGAGGCGGGCGATGGCGCGTGGGTGTGGCATGGCGGGTATGTGTTGGTTTGGTGTTGGTGTTGTTGAAACTTGAGGTTGTGACGGAGCTTTTCAGCTGAAGTTCACTCTGGGGTTGATAAAACATTGATGAATAACTGCTTTAGGACTAGCGTAGCTACTTTAAATGGAATTACTCGGAACTTGGCGTCATAGCTTGCGACTTGCGTTGGCCCACCCACCCCGCCTTGACAAGGCCGCGGCCCGCTGTTGGACATCAGACTGCGACGCGGGATACCTTGACCCAACTTTAAAGTTCCAACATCCTCCGATCCTCCGATCCTCCAACTCCGACACCACTGTTCCTGTTCCACCACGAAACCACAAACATCGACACCATGGCTCTCGATCCCCGCGCACTTGAAGACAAGGTGCGCAATTACGACCCCGCCGCGACCATCCATTTCGGACACCTGCTGACACCACTGGACACAGGCCAAGAAGACCCTCCAGAGTGCTTCTGGTGGTTTTAGCTTCTTCAGCAACAAAGAAGACAAGCTACAGAATGCCGCCGACCTCTACACCCAAGCGGCAAATGCCTACAGGTTGGAGCAGATGAGTGAGTGATTACTGCGCGCCGCCGGCGTCGCCGACACCGCCCTTGGCCCACGCTGACCCCTGGACGACAGACAAGGAGGCCGGCAGAGCTTTCGAAGCAGCAGCCAAGATCCACGAGGAGAAGCTCAACGAGCCCGATGATGCCGCAAACATTCGGATAGACGCGTTCAAGGTCTACAGGAAAGAGTCACCGGAGGACGCCGTGCGATGCATCATGCTAGCCATCAAGCGGTACACCGCCAAGGGCAACTTCCGCCGGGCCGCATCCCACATGGAGAACGTGGCAGAGCTGATTGAGGTGGAGATGGGCGACCGCAAGAAGGCAATGGAGTGCTACAATGACGCAGCGCGCTGGTATGAGGAGGACGGGGCCAAGGCGTGAGTGATGCGTTCGCTCTTACTGTTTGTGGTTTCCCGCTGACATGGTGGAATAGCCTGGCGAACAAGCTGTGGCTCAAGGTCGCAGACATTGCGGCGCTCGAGGGCGACTACTACACAGCAGTGCAGAACTTTGAGAAGGTGGCCGATTCGTCGCTCGAGAACCACCTGATGAAGTACTCGGTCAAAGATTACTTCATGAAGGCAGGGCTCTGCATCCTGGCGACCAAGGACCTGGTCAGCTCGCGCCGCAACCTGGAGCGATACAAGGAGAAGGACCCGTCGTTTGCGGGGCAGCGCGAGTGCCAATTGCTCTCGGACCTGATCGAGGCGATCGAGGCGGGGAACCAGGAGGTGTTCACCGAGAAGCTCTTTGCCTATGACCAGATGAGCCGACTCGACAAGTGGAAGACGGAGATCCTGGTGAGGATCAAGAACCAGATCGAGGAGGCTGATAATGAATTTTCTTGAGGTTGCTCGGATGGGTTTGGTCTGGCGTTTGGGTGGGCGATCCATGCCTTTTGTAGTGAGGCTGGCCTGGATGTTTTGAACATTGTGAAGACTGGTAGTTACGGTACAATTAGAAGTGTTCCGGTTTGTTGGTTTGTTAAGAACTTCATCTCATAGCACGGTCAGGGGCAAAGGGGCATTCAATGGCCATAGCTAACCCTAGAGTTGCATGTTCGTCTCAACCTACCCTCAACCCTTATCGAGCACGACTCCAGGTGGGGTTGACCCCGATAAGCGATAACACCCAACTTTTTGATTCTGCTCTGAAATTTCTCGGTTTGAAGACTGCGAGGTGCCTCGACTTCGACTTGCACACCAGCGACTCGACGGAAACGCCAAGATGGCTTCTCCTTCGCTGCAAGAGAAGCTGGAAAAGATCCGGTCTCCCAATCTCCAGAGTCAGAAGCAGGTGAGAATGCTCCCTTTTTATTTACATTTTTCCCATCTTTTTTTCTTGTCCCTTGTACCCAATCACAAGCTGACCGCATGTTAGACCGCCGGCATTCTCGAGGGCATCGAGTCCGCGTTCAAGGAGCGCAACACCGAAGCCACCCCGACCGCCTACTTTGCGGCACTCCTCAGCCTCCTCGACAACAAGACCCTTGCGCAACCCGTTGTTTATCTCCTCGACATCATCACTCCCTATGCGCCTGAACCCCTCCTCCGCGCCAAGTTCACCCAGATCCTTACGCTGCTGGCGCCAGTACTGTCACAGCCAGACGCAGATGCGCCCCTAATCAGATCGTCTATCGGGTGCTTGGAAGGGCTGCTGCTGGCCCAGGATGCGGCGGCATGGGAGATGAGCGTCGCCCAGGTCGGCCCCCGCCGCGCCGTGGGCGGCCTGCTGAGCTTCTCTCTCGACCCTCGCCCGAAGGTTCGCAAGAGGGCCCAGGAATCGCTGAAGAAGATTCTCAACAACCCCCCGCCGAGTCCGTCCCTCGACCACCCCGCTGCCCCTATGTGCGCCGAGACCGCCATGATGAGCCTGAAAGCCGTGGCCGAGAAGGTCGCCCAGTTGAAGAAGGAGAAGAAGGGATCCGAGGCCGCCAAGGACCCGGAGTTGATTCACGCGCTTCAACTTGTCAAGGCGGTTGCGTCTGCCAGCGGTGGATGGCCCAGCAAGAACATTGAGGCCCTGTGCGAGCTACTCCTTGGTATCGCCCGCTCCGGAAACGACCACATGAGCATGGCCGTGTTTGACATTTTCGAAATGATTTTTGAGAGCATGGTTGATGAGGTTGCGTCGGCAAAACTCCCGAGGTTACTCGAGATTATCAAGGAGCTGCGCCCGGCGCCGAACGATACCCAGCTGCTGCCCCCGTGGATCGCCATTCTCTCGAGAGCCTACGATGTTTCCGCACAGATTTCTCCCGAGGAGACGTTCCAAGAGTTGTTGGGTCCTTTCAACATGGTCGCTGGTTATCTCGAGTCCGAGGCAAAGAACATCCGCATCTCTGCCTCCGAGTGCTTGGTATCGTTCATGGCGAACTGTGTCCCCCGGCAGGTGCTCGTTGACCCCTCAATATACGACGAGAAGGTCATCCAGCAGCTCGTCAACACAGTCGAGGGCCTTCTCACTGTAAAGTTCCAGTCAGCGTGGCTCGAGACTTTCAACGTCATTGGCGCCATGTTCGACGGTCTGCGCTGGAGGGCTGCACCCTACCTCCTCGGGATTACCAAGAGCATCGGCGAGATGCGTGGCAACGATTCCTTCTCCGGAAAGCAGGAGGCCGACGAGGTGCTCGGAAAGGCGATTCGGGCCATGGGCCCCGAGGCGGTATTGAGCGTCTTGCCCCTGAATCTCGCAAAGCCGGCCAAGGGCCAGCCGGGCAGGGCGTGGATGCTCCCGCTTCTGCGTGACTACACATCCAACACCAACCTCGCACACTTTAAGACCGAGTTTGTCCCGCTCAGCGCCGCCATGTTCCAGCGCGTGTTGGACCACGGCGATGCGCCCAAGACGATGGAGATCAAGATTTTCGAGACAGTTGTGCAACAGATTTGGTCCATTCTCCCAGGATACTGCGATTTGCCCATGGATCTTACCGAGGCCTTCGACACGAGTTTCGCCGAGATGCTGACCTCGTTGGTCTACGAGCAAGTCGAGTTGCGCCTGGATGTCTGCCGCGCGCTCAAGGCTCTCGTGGAGTCCAACCAGGCCGTGGCCACTGCCACGGAGGAGGAGGAAGAGGTCCTGCAGAGCAGGGTAAGCAAGGAAGCCGCCCAGAAGAACCTCGAGTACCTCGGAACCACCTTCGCCGCCGATTTCCTTGCGGTTCTTTTCAACGTTTACAGCACGACTATGCCCCAGAAGCGTGGTCCGGTTCTGCAAACCATCAATTCATATCTCAGCATCATCCCCCCGGCACGGCTTACCGAGACCTTTGATCTCGTGTGCGAGAAGCTTGCCGCCGCTCTTCAGGAACCCGTCGAAAAGCCAAAGAACCCGAACCAGGAACAAGTGCCTTCGACCGCGCACACACTTATGGATCTCGTTGTCACCATGTCAATTTACCTCCCGCGCGAGAGTTTTGAGGCTCTATTCAAGATTGCGTCCCTCGTCGTTTTCAAGGATGACGACCCGCAGCTGCAGAAGAAGGCTTACAAGCTGATCCCGCGGTTAGCTGACTCGGATATCGGGAGGGCTGCGCTTGAGCACAGACACGAGGAGCTCCAGGCTCTCATCCTGTCAAGCTCCGAGAAGGTGTCGGCGCCTGCCAGGCGAGAGCGCCTCGCTGCGGTCGCCGCTCTGATCCCCTTCATCCCTAACACGTCCCTTCACTTCATTCCCGCCATTCTCTCCGAGGTTGTCATCAACTGCAAGGAACACAACGAGAAGGGCCGGACAACAGCTTTCGACCTTCTCGTCCTGATGGGTCACAAGATGGTGGCCGCCGATGGGGCAATGATCGATAACAGCAAGGTCCCGCACATGCCCAAGGATGCCCCCATGGCCTCGGCGTCGATCGAGGAATATGTCACCATGGTCAGCGCCGGCCTCGCGGGCAGCACCCCCCACATGATTTCCGCCTCCATCACGGCCATCACCCGTGTCCTCTACGAGTTCCGGGAGATTCTGAGCACAGCGACCATGGCGGACCTGGTGCAGACCATGGACCTCTTTCTGACTTCGAACAACCGCGAAATTGTCAAGAGCGTGCTTGGCTTCGTAAAGGTCTGCATCATCAGCCTCCCGTCCGACATGATGCTACCGCGTCTCGCCACGCTGATCCCCAACGTCATGGTTTGGAGCCACGAGCACAAGGGACACTTCCGGGCCAAGGTCAAGCACATCCTCGAGCGCATGATCCGCCGCTTCGGCGTCGACATTGTCAACAAGCACTGCCCCGAGGACGACCGCAAGCTCATCACCAACATCCGCAAGACCAAGGAGCGCAGCAAGCGCAAGAAGGAAGCCGCCAAGGACGGCGGCGAGTCGGACGGCGAAGACGGCCGGAGAAAGAGCCGCTTCGAGAGCGAGTACGACCAGGCGCTGTACAGCAGCGACGACGACAACGAGTCGGACCACTCGGACGACTCGGACGCCGAGATGACGGGCCGCCAGAAGCGCCGGGCCGGCGCCCACAAGGCCGGCGGCGCCTACATCCTCGAGGATGAGGACGAGCCGCTCGACCTGCTCGACCGCAACGCCCTCGCCAACATCTCGACCACTAAGCCCGTCAAGATGAAGCAGCGCGCCCGGACCAAGGCTAAGACGGACCTCGACGGCAAGCTCATCCTCGGCCGCGAGGACGACGATGGGGCTATGGATATTGATGAGGCGCCGGGCGGCGAGGAGAGCGGTGTCGGCGCGTATGTTGCTGCGCTGAAGGGCAAGGATGTTGCCCGGCGCGGCCGCGGGGGCAAGCTCAAGTGGAGCCGTGGGCGGAAGAATGGGGATGATGATGATGACGACGATGGCAGTGATGGTGGTATGGATGTGGATGAGACTGCTGCGGCCAAGGCGTTTAGGGATAACAGGGGTGGGAGAGGGAGGGGAGGCAATAGGGGGTTTAGGGGCGGTGGCGGTGGCTTTGGTGGTGGGAGAGGTGGTGGAAGGGGCGGTTTTGGAAGAGGAGGTGGTGATAGGGGTGGGCGGGGTGGAAGGGGCGGACGGGGAGGCATTGCTGCTGGGAGGAGAGGACTCGGGCAGGATCGGCAGCGTGGGCCGGCCACGCAGGGGAGTCGGGTGGGTAAGGGTGGGAGGGGGAGGTCATGATGTGGATGATCGGTTTTAGAGGGTGTTTTCTATGTTTTCTAGGTTGATTTTGATGTCAGTGGATGTTATGTCTCTTGATAGGTGTTGGAGGCTAGGCAAAATAGTTACGGGTGATGGACCAAAATCGCTGTAACTGCTCTTTTTTAACCGTGAATACCAAGCATGAAGTAGATTATGACGGACAGTGTTAAGCGGTAGCTCGATTCCGTTGGGCCTAGTGTGAAGAAGATGAAATCAAAGCCGCGCGCGTCCAGGGCGTTTTCAGGGGAAGAGGGAAGCGGCTAAGAGTGGGTCATCGAGCCGGGGATGCGGCCTCGATGAGATGGACGGCCGCGAGGGCGGGACGGGGCGGGGCGGGTCGAGTGGGGAGCGGCCGGTGGTGAGGAGGCAGAGGGGGAAAGGAGAACTGACAACCTACCATCAGATGTTTCGCGTTCAGGCAGACGCAACCTAGCTGTGTGAAATGATCTTGGTCCTGCAAGATGTGGCCCGAAACACATCTGAACCTGACGGGCTGTGCCGTGGGGAAGCACCTGGCATCTATCACGCCCATCATGAGAAGTTGAACGAACTGTTGGGCCCCGTCTGCCCAACTTTTTTCTTTCCATCTCTCCTCTCTGTTTATTATTATTTTATTTTATGTTTATTTATACGGATTTCTGTTTGCCCAAACTGTTTCTTTCCATCTCTCTTCTCTATTATTATTATCCTTAATTTTTTTATTTTTTGTTTATTTCCAAGGTAGAAAGATGGCTCATGATTCTTTTGTTGTATGGGGTCGTCAGGTACCTCTAGAAGATCTTGTGCTGGCCATCACCGTGTCGGCCTGCGAAGATTGGGATTCATTTTGCCAAGACAACCGTTCCCGCATCCACGATGTTGACCATGTTGACGATGTTGACGACAGCCCGAGTGAGCCTCTCGATCGCCACGGGCGGGCCGGGGCAGAACCGTTCGAGTCTAGCCCTACCGTATACGACCGCACCGTTGTCCTTGCCTTCTCTGACCCTCCTGGGCAGTCGCGTTCCCACTTTATCCTCGGCCGTGACCCTAAAGCTTGCGATGTTGTCTTCGCCCACCCCGGCGTCAGCAGCAGACACATCAAAGTTGGCTTCGATGACGATCACCTGGTCTTATACGACATATCTTCGGCCGGGAGTCAACTTTCTTTAGGCTATCGTAGCAGCCAGTGGACCTGCCCAAGGCCCGGCGAGCCGTATAAATGCATCTTGCCCCCCCGATGCCCCGTCACCGTCGTGGTTCCGGGCTTCAAGTTGCACTTCACCCACATTTCTCGCGAAGGTGACGAGCTCCTGGAGTTCCGCAAGCAGCGCGACGCCTTCCTTGCCAACTGCTCCGATCCCGAGGACTCGGCTGTCTCCTCCCGAACACCAACACAGGTTCCATCGAAACAAGCGACTTTGAGGTCATGGCAGCTCATGTATTACTTCGAAGCAAACCTGGGGCGTGGGGACGGTGTATAGAGTCCGTCGTCTGCACGACTGGGCCGTCTTCGCCGCAAAGGAAGTCAGGATTAACACCGAATTTGAGAACGAGATGAATACATTGCGAAGCCTCAAGACATGGACGCATCGTTCAGTTTGTGGACTAGTATGAAGATACCCCACGCAACCGGTATGTCCGTCTGCTCTTTAAACAATGGGGAATGACTCCTTCTACTTTCTATCCATTCAATGTTTGGCTCTTTTCCCGTCATCCTTGCTTCTCTTCTATTTATTTTTCTTGGTGTGCTGCTATCACTCTTCCCTCGGTTTTCCATAGTATCTTCTATGGAATTAATACCCACGGGGCCCGAGACATGTTTTCTCATGAACAAAGACTGATCTGAGTGACATGTTGCAGGATTCTTGTTATGGAACATTGCCCTCTCGGCAGTCTACAAGGCCTATTATCGGCCACACGGACTTTCAGCCTTCATGAGACCGCCGAGATCCTGCAACAAGTCGCCGAAGGCCTGACCTATTTGCATAACGAAGGTGTTACACATCGAGATTGGAAGCCCGGAAACATCCTCGTGCGCAGCCTGGACCCGTTATCCGTCGCCCTTTGTGACTTTGGCGCTGCTAAAGTCGGTGAATCCAAGATGCTCACAAACTGCGGCACATGGCAGTATATGGCGCCCGATATGTTTGAGGGAGGCCGGTACACAAAGGCGGTTGATGTATGGGCCCTCGGTGTTGTTGGGGTAGAGCTGCTTGCCCACGGCTTGCCCGAGTTGACCCCCGAGGCAGCAATCAACCCGCGAGGATATTTTCGATTGATCGAGGAAAAGTTCGTGGCTCTCTACGACAGTAGCCTCAACGACAATAGCCCCAACAATAGGCTTGTGGGCAACATTCGAAAAATGCTGGAGTGGAAACCCGAGAACCGGCCAACTGCGCTCGAGTGCGTCGAGGACGCAGGGGAGTTGCTCGAGGTCTTTATCTCAACCCAAACGATTACGATCGAGCCGGGAGCAGCCCCAAGCGATCGGGTTGCCAACCCACAAACAGCCAGCGGATTGACGGCGAGGCCACTCCTTCTCGCGACAAAAAAGCAACGCAGTACTTCTCCTACGAGAGGGCCGCGCAAGGTGCCGCGTTTTGAGCAGGAACAGCAGACGTTTAGCAGCATTTCTGTGGTGGAGATTTAAGAAGCTACTGTAGAATTGACCTGCCTAGTTGTGTTTCCGTTTGCAGAGCCTCAGGGGTTTAGTTGGAGATGATAGAGAATCATATCCCTTACGGGGATACCCCCCTCCTTCTCCCTCCTACTTTCAATCCCATGTGGTTGCACCTACTGGAGAATTCGAGGTGCGGTCCGCTCTCCCTTACGAGCGGGTCAGTTGCCTCCAAGAACGAAGGTGGGTTTTATTGTTGTAGCTGGTCGTATAACCAACCTACCACCTTGAGCCCTTCTGCTTCTGTCGGCCACCTTCTCTCACCAATTTCCTACCTATTTTTGGATCAGAGAATAATACCACCACTCCCACCTGCTTTCGTCAAGACTGTGTTTGCAATGAGCCAACAACACAATCGAAGGCAACGGCCGGGTCCTGGTTCACGTGATAGAACGGACCAACAGACCCGCGTCAGCCCCCTTCCTTTCCGCCATCACCTTGACCGGATTGTGTGGGGGTGATTGGAAACGTGCTCAGGAGTCGAAAAGAATTTCTCACCATCAGCAACCTGGGTCATTTTTTGCCAAATATCCATTCCAAGCTCGTGGCACCCCCCTCTTAATACATCGCCATGCCTCCCGCACAGAACCTACCTCGGATGCGCTCGCAAGGGGTAAAAGATATCAAGTAAGAGATGGCCCATCTCGGGGCACTGATCAATGCCAAACATGGAGAGATAAAGCCGCTGTGGTTCAGGTATCGAGATCTCCGCGACCATCTCAAGCTGGCCGAAGCCCGTCAAGCAACAGCCGAGAAGCCTAGTTCTGGTCAGGCAGATGATGGGCCCGACGAGAAGGCTAATGATGAGGATGTCCACGATAATGGTGAGCCTGTCGAAGCTCAAGGTAGGCTCTACGTCAGAAGCCCCGTCTCCGGTTGCGGATTTAGCTGAAATATGTACGATCAGAGGCAGAAAATACGCCGGATAATGACGAGGCGCCGGAAGTACTGAGTAATCGCTCAACCTCGGTCACTTGGATTGAATCTGAAGCTATCATCCCGTAACCAAAGGAAGGGTAGTCTTGTGCCAGGCCCCTGGATGATGTAGATTCCAAGAGATCAGGCACGATGAACACCGTAACCATACAGGATACACACTGTCCTCGCACTGTAACCCCACCCTCCCAAATTATTTTTAAACCCAATCTCTGCGACTCCAGTTCCTTCTCTTCTCTTTTTCTTCTCCATGAAAGTTGCCCCCGGGGACGCAGAATACAGGCCCAATGCTTTGGCATGGAGAGGGGAGAAATCCCCCTTTTGTGATGTGTGCATTGGGTTGTTTTAACCGGGCAGAGAAACGGCGTCAAACAAGAATCGCTATTAGCAGGCTTCGTTTGGAGCCTGCGATGAGTGGGCGATTCCGTATGGCCTCGACATTTTAGCAGGGCGTTTCGTTGCGAATAATGTAGTGACGGATGGGCGGTTAGCTATTTGGGGTGGTTGGAAGGACACACCAGAGGCCTGGGAATGTTCTGATTGAGCAACTTCCAGTGCCGCTGTGGACAACCTGTGTGATGCGATGCCGCCTGTCTTCACCTGCTGCTAGCTCCTGCCCTCGTCTTCCTCTCACACTGCCTCAGAATGGATCAGTCTTGAATTCGAGTCTCTTGTTGCATGTTCCAAGTCAAGACAAGGGGAAACTCGGGCTCTACGTTGCTCCTACCGAGTACCTGCTGGGGGTTAAGCTCGTGCCATCCATCTGTCCTTGAAACAACGCATCGTTGTTGAACCGAAAGCAGCTGTCCGGTTTGATTGGAGGAGTGGTTGGAGAATGGAAAATAGGCAAAAAGTCAAAAACAACGTCACCTGTAGGATTCGAACCTACGCTCCCGAAGGAACTGCCTAAGCAGCTAACTGTTAATTAGCAGGGCAGCGCGTTAACCACTCCGCCAAAGTGACTTGTTATGGAATTTCAGGAGACTCTCAGACCTACGTAGGTCATTCCCAGCCGCGGGTCCAATCCCTGTCAGTGCCAATGGCAGCAAGTGAAACGAACGGCAAGCGGGATGATTTTAAAATGGCGTCATTTCTAGTTATCTTCAGCCCCCCTTTTTAATACTAGCATCTAGACTCTTTGACTGCTGTCATTGAGTGAAACCAAGGCGGCAGCAGCGTTTGGCTCGCTGTAAGCCACGAGGAAGATGGGGCGGGCGAAGATGTGGGCGAGATCAATTGGACCAACCCAACGCCAATCGAACCCACTCGCTCCTCTCTTGCCTTGCTCTCCCCGATCACAACAGTTGACCAGAGCTGCCCAAGCTGTTCCCAAAGCGCGCATTGCATATGTTGTGCCTGGCGTGCCTGCACTGGGAAATCATGACGCCAATTGGGCTCCAGGATTCGAGTTTAGGTTGCCAGTGTCACTTCAACTTGGTGCGAGGCTTCGGTGTCACCCAGTTGCAGCTGCAGTTCGTTGCAGATGCCCAAACACCCCTTTGGTTCCTCCTTCCCAAGCACCACTGGCAACTCACTCCTTAAAAGCCGTCGGACGATCATTAGCAAGCCCTCTTATCGTCTTCTTTTACCATTGACAAGTTTGGAACGTCTTAACTGCGATCAAGTATTTAGCGGTAAAATGTCTAGACGTGAAGATTCCCAAAATCAAAATCTGAGTCGGAGGATAACACCTCCATCTCAGCTTGAAACGCCAGTGGCCAGCCCTACCTTTCACTTTCGGTTAATGGCGCATGCTCAGGCGGCAGCCGGCCTGCCGGGCGGGCCGGATCCGGGCTGCATGGGGATCTGCGCATCGCTGTCCTGGGTGGCAGAACCGAGCCAGCTGAAGATTACTGGATACGGCGGTGCCAACTCCCTCCCGTGCAGCCTGCATCTCAGCTCCCATTCGGCGCCCAACGGCTGCTGCGTTGTGCTGGTTCAAGCCCAGTGTTCGAGTGGCGGGAATCGCTCAGCTTGATAACTATGTCTCATTACCCCGCCGCTCCGATTATTCTCACTCTCATAGAGTTGCTCATTTGCAAATTGCATAGCTAACAGCTATTTGTAAATTACATAGCTAGCAGCTTATGACGGCTGCAATTTTCCTCCTCTCCTTCAGCATCTTTTAGCCTGCTTCGCAGTCATATTTACCCACCCATGATTCAACAGGCCAACCCGTACCCGAGGAAGAGGGTTGCCATTGTCGGCAGTGGCTGCGCGGGCATCGCGGCGCTGTGGGCTTTGAACCGGAGTCCTCACGATGTCTACATCTACGAGGCCGGCGACCGGCTCGGCGGTCACACCAACACGGTCGAGTTTGTGAAGGGGAAATACAAGGCCATGGTCGACACTGGCTTTATGGTCATGAACACGGCGACTTACCGTACGTTGCACTGGTTATTCGCCCCTGATCGGTACTGACAGCGAAGCAGCAAACTTTATCAACTTTCTCAAGCGGATGCGTGTCGAGACAGTCCCGACTGAGATGAGCTTCTCCGTGTCGAGGGACAATGGCCTGTTTGAGTGGGCGGGCTTGAACTTCGATGCGCTCTTCTGCCAGCGGGGGAACCTGCTCTCGCCCAAGATGTGGCGGATGGTCTTTGACATGCATCGGTTCAACCAATTTGCTCTCGATGTCTTGATGGAGGATGAGCCGACCGACGAGACGATTGGAGAGTATTTGGACAGGGAGGGCTACTCGAGTACCTTCCGCGACGACTACCTGATCCCGATGACGGCCGCCGTTTGGACCACCAGCCCAGACAAGTGCACACTTGACTTTCCAGCCGCCACGCTGATTCGCTTCCTGTCAGTATCATAACCCAAAACCCCCTTTGCGATTGCTAACAGTCGGTAGATGGAACCACCACCTTCTCTCGACCTCCTCGGCAAGGCCAGCATGGCTCACCATCGCCACGGGATCCAAGACGTACGTCGACAAGGTCATGAAGGGATTCCCCTCCAACCACCTGCGACTCAGGACCAAAGTCACCTCGCTCACCAACGACGACGATGGCCGCGTGCGCCTGCACACCGAGGGCGGCTCCTCCGAAGTATTCGATCACGTCATCCTCGCCACGCACGGTGACCAAGCCTACTCCATCATCCGCGACTCGGCAACCCACGAGGAGCGGTCCATCCTCAAAAACTTCCGCACCTCGGAGAACGTGGCCGTGTTGCACTCGGACGCGTCGCTGATGCCCGACTCCCCAAAAGCCTGGTCCAGCTGGAACTACCTGACCAAATCCTCACCACTAACGGGCACGGGCAACATCGACCAGGTCTGCCTCACCTACAACATGAACAAGCTGCAGCACATCCCCCGCGACGCGTTCGGCGACGTGCTCGTCACGCTTAACCCGCTGCACGAGCCGGACCCGAACACGGTGCAAGGCCGGTATACCTACCGCCATGCGCTGTACACGCCCGCGACCATCCGTGCGCAGCAGCGGCTGGGGGAGATCCAAAACAAGCGCGGGATTAGCTATGCTGGGGCGTGGACCAAGTATGGGTTCCATGAGGATGGTTTCAGTAGTGGGCTGCGGGTTGCGGTGGAGCATCTCGGAGCGAATATCCCGTTTGAGTTCCGGGACTCGACGTTTAGTCGCGGGAAGAAGCCAGAGGTGGGGATTTTGGATAGGTTGGTTAGGCTTTGGATTATTCTGGTGCAGCTGTTTGTTATCAGCATTTTGGATCGGTTGGCTGGGGGGTTGACTGCGACGCGGCGGCTGTCGTCGAGGGTGAATGGTCGTGCTGGTGTTAATGGGAGGGTTCATGAAAAGGAATTGTAAATTGGTTAGGGGGATATTGGGAGCATCAGGCGGCGTTCATTTGTATTCATATTCTTATCCATACCCAGACTGTCTGTCATGGACTTGACAAAGTAAACGTCTTTTCATTAGATGGTCTTCCGTTTTTGGCAATCACCCGTGTAAGTGATCGTGGAGTCCACTTCATAATCTGCAGCTGTCACCACCTGTCAGATAAAAGGTACAACCTCCAATTCCTAAGCTTTCCTTTCCAAATCGGACGATCTCCAGTCCACCTGCATCCACCCCCGCCAGCCCCGAACCTCCCAACCATGAACCCAATACCGCGCTTTGCCCAGCGCGTGGCCGTCGAGGCCTCGTCGAGCTGGTCCTGCCTCTTCTGTCGGCGCGCGGGCGCTCAATGGCAGCCGACTGCGACCACAGCGACGACTTCGGCCACGACCAAGTCCCGACGCTTCCTCTCGCAGAGCTTGCCCAAGAGACAGCAGCAGCAGCAGCAGCAGCAGCAGCAACAACGGACACAATATGGGAGGACGGGTGGAGCTGCCCCGGGCATGGATCGCGTCAGTGAGATGTACAAGAAGCGGAACCGGTCGACCGCGTAGGTTTTCGGCTCCATTGAGAGTGGAGGGGTACATGGTCCTGATGCTAACACTGCGTCCCCCCCGGGCCAGGTTCTACACCATCAGCGTCATCCTCGGCACCGTCGCCTTTTCCTACGGCTCCGTGCCCATGTACAAGATGGTACCATCTTCCCCTTCTTCCCCCTCTCCCTTCCCAATCAAATCTAACAACCCCCCCCCCCAGATCTGCCAAACAACCGGTTTCGGCGGCCAGCCCGTCCGCGCCCACGGCACCTCCCCCTCGACCTCCAACCCCGACGACCTCGCGGCCCGCCTCGAACCCGTCACCGACGCCAAGCGCATCCGCGTGACCTTTTCCTCCTCCGTCTCCGACGTCCTCCCCTGGAAGTTCACCCCGCAGCAGCGCGAGGTGCGCGTGCTCCCCGGCGAGACGGCGCTCGCCTTCTACACGGCCACCAACAACTCGGATCACGACATTATTGGCGTGGCGACGTACAGTGTGACGCCGGGCCAGACGGCGCCGTATTTCAGCAAGATTCAGTGTTTTTGCTTTGAGGAGCAGCGGTTGGCGGCGGGCGAGACGGTGGATATGCCCGTGTTCTTTTATTTGGATCCGGATCTGTTGAATGATGTGAATATGCGGGGGGTGGAGACGGTGACGTTGAATTATACGTTTTTTAGTAAGTTTTTTTTTTTCCCTTGCGTTTGCTGGGTTTAGGGAGAGATGGCTGACCAGTTCCGCAGAGGCGAGGTATGATGATAATGGCAAGTTCAAGGCCCCGGTGGCTTGAGGTGGCTTGCTGTTACAGCTGGAGTGTTTTGTACGACTACTTGTCTGAGTGAGCCGGTATATAGACGGTGCATGGCCTGGCGAAAAAGCCATTGTCTGAATATGGAGATTATACCCCCCTCTGGTACTCAAATACTGTGCTGCGATGAGCAACCTGAACTTCTGTGAGGTGCGAGATAAAGTGTCCTTAAATCAAGCCACGCTATGTTTACTATAGTACAGCATCGTACAACCATTCTCGAGGTATCCAAAACCAGCATCACCATTCATTCACTCGCCCCTCCCTCCCTCCCTCCCTCTCCCTCCTCATCATCTTCTCCCTCTTCTTCACCCCTTTCATGCTCGGCCTCGGCCGCGACCTTCCGTCCGTGCGCGGCTTGTTTAGCGCCCACGCATTCATCGGCCGCCGATATGAGATGAACTTGCCCTCCGGACTATACACATCAATCACCGGCCAATTCGGCTCCCCATCACCTTCATTCCCCCACCGACCCTCCTCCTTCTTCTTCACCTCCACATTCTTCGGCTCCGGCCTCAAATCCAACTTACCCTCCTCCTCCATCGGCGGCCGGCTAAACAGCTGCCGCGTGCGCACCTGCACCACCACCTCGACCCACCCGCACCCTTCCACCAGCACGTCGATCCCCAGCACCCGGTAGGGGAGCCGGTCCACTTTCAGCCCGACCGCCTCCTTGCGCGTCAGCGGACCCGTCCGCTGCTTGGTCACGTCGTACCGCACCTGGAACGCGCCCGCGTGCTTGACCGTCTCTCCCGTGCCTGGGGCCGCAATGGTCTCGACGTTGGGCGCGTCTTCGGCCTGAGCCTGCAGCGCGACCGCCTTGTCGGTTGCTGTTAGGTGCGGTGCGATGGGTGTGAAGGAGTATGCCAGGAAGACGAGTTCTGGGTCGTCGGGGGCAACGTTGCGCGGGGTTAGGCGGATCAGACCGCCGCCGAGGAGGAGGGATTGGCCCGGTTTGAGGACCTGCTGCTCGGGGATGATGCGGGATTTCATGATGAGCTGGTCGCGTGCTTCGGGGAGCACGTGGTCTTCGAGACTGCTGCGCGCGAGGCCGGGGAGGTCGATGAGCTCGCCGCGGCCGGAGCCGAAGGGTAGGCGGATTGGGGAGGCGGTTGTTCCGGGGAGGGAGGAGACGACGGGCATTTCGGGGTATGGGGTTTCGGGCTGGGCTGGGGGGAGGAGGGGGAAGTCGGCGTCTGGGAGGGTGGTGCGGCCTGGGAGGAGGGGGGAGGAGTCGTTGTCTTCTAGGTTTGAAAAAGATTGGGGTTGTTTGGGGAACACGTTCACCGAGATCTTGTGCTTAGATGGAGTCTCGTCCATACGGCCCTTGGGGAAGATGGACGCAAACAGCTGGCTCTTGCCCACGTTGGCTTTGCCCACCATCCACCCGGCGCCGCCGCGCTGCCAGATCTCTTCTTTCAGCTCCTTAGCCCACCAACTTCGCTTTGCACTGACGCAGTGCACATTCCCGAGCCGCACACGCCTGCCGGTCCTGCCCAACGCCGAACGCAACGTGTCTTCGAGATAGGGCATCAAGGAGTCGACCTGCGCCTTGCTGGGAGCCAGGAGGTCGGACCGGCTGATGATGAAGCTGATTTCGGTCCGCCTTCCGTGTTGAAACTTGGCTGGCTTTGCCCTGCGGTTTTGTGTGCGCAGGGTGATGTCCAGCAGGTTGTGGAGCCCCGGGATCAGCGACATGGGAAAATCGGCGGCATCCAGGACGTGATAGACGTGGTTTTTCTTGTACGGCGACTCCTCAATCGTGTCTCGCAGGGATTCAATGCTGGGGTGGTAGATGGACTCGGCCGAGGAGTGGTGAACCAGGTTGTGGCAGCGATCGCAAAGAGGTGTCTTGTCTGCTGCCGGTGTAGTCGCGGGTTCGGGGACCGGCTCTGGCAACAAGGACTTGAGGTGTATGCCCTGCCGTTCTAGGGCCTCGACATCAACGGCTTGAAGAGCCTGTTCGACAACCTGATCGGTACTTCGAGGTTTTCTTTCCTTCTCTCCCTCCTCCAAGCCCAGATATTGTTTGACTGCCTTCCGCGACAGGTCGTAGTAGCCCGCCTCGTTGGCGACGGCGGTCTGCGACAAAGCGCCACAGCCATGGCATTGTACAGGGAGTGTCTTGGATGGTTGCTTGGTCAGCTGGGGCGGCTCTGTGATAGCTCCCGCAGCAGATTGCACATGCAATCGTCGGACTTGGATCGGTCGCGCATTCGGGCGGCAGTGTCGGCGGACGGCGGAGTTCTCAATCGACAGCGAGCGGAATGCTGGGCAGAGATATAGCGGCAGTTCGGATGTCGCAGTGGCGCGTTCCAGGTTGAAGGCCCTCCCTAGCCATCTTGAGCTCAGCGTGCGTCCAGGAGCCATTGCGAGACTCTGGGTTCCGAGGAATACGTTCGGTTGATTGTCGCGTCTGAAGACTTGTGCTCAGGATCTGGGGTGCCATCATCTCGAAATTTCTTGGGCTTGGGGAAGTGACAGGGGTCCGCGGCAGGCACAGAGGACCCCACAGTCCCCTGCATTCCTCCAGCTGCCGGATCCCGGCAGGCAAAAGCGGTCAGCCGCGCCCGTCTTGGCTGGCTGACCCGGAAATCCAGGCCAAAAATTTACGGGGTCCGTCTCAATCAATTGATCTGGTCCCCGTCGTCGCGCAACACGCAACGTCCCAATCCACCCAGCCTGTTTGTCTCGAGCCCGGTCGCTCGAAAGATTTCAAGATGGTGGGCGTCATCCGCCGGTTAAACAAGCTGAAGGCAGTAAGTAGAATTGAGCTCAATTGGGAGATACGATCCACGAACTAACGTGTTTACAGAAGGTAAAGCAACGCCGCACCGCCCTCGTCGATACCTACACCCCTCTCGCCTCGCGACAATGTTGACAAGTTTGCAGCTTGTGGGGATAAGAGTTGGCCCTGGGGCAGCAGTTCTTCCCCAGGATGTGACGCGGATACACCTGGAGTTTGGCCTGAGGATGAACGGCGGGCATATGGGACCAAGGTGCGTCTCGACCGCGTAGTTGCAACTTACACTACCGAAACTGACTGGACCGTGTCTTGCAGGAAATTCTGGAGGGACGCACTCCCACGGTTAAAGTACTGGAACCCCGCCGTGCCGATGATCGTGAACCGGACGAAGGATCAGGAAGGCCCCGCCAAACTGACGCTATACTTCCGCGAACCCGGCGCAACACTCAAGTCGGACGCGCCACAACCGAGTTCGGCGACCAACGGCTTCGCCAAAGCGCCTGCCCCGGCCGAAGGCGAGCGCATCGTCACCATCGAGATGAAGGACCGGCGATCCGAGGCCATCCTCAAGGACTTCATGGACAAGAGCGGCGCCGTGCCGGTGACACCTTCGCCACAGGACGAGGCCGACTTGCGCGAGGCCCAGGATCTGGAGGAGAAGGGCTCGATCGACCGGGCGCGGATCAAGAAGTTGAACGACGCGGCGAAGAGGGAGAAGGCCATGATCGCACAGGCGCATTCGGAGGCGGCTGCTATCAAGGCGGCGTTATAAACTGCGTGACCGGGGCAGGGATTTTGGTTGGATGGATGGAACTATGCGTGTATACCATTTGTACATTATTACCCCTGAGTCGAGGATATGGACTTGTATGATGCATGGCCAAACTGGGGTGCCAGCTGCGGTGTCTCTGATGTACTCCCCGAAAGCACCATGATGGGCACTCCCGTAGCCTTCTAGGGGGTTTCACAGATGTCCTGCTCCCCATACACATTGCATCCCCTTGTTCCGGCATGCTGATCAAGCTATACTTGGTTTTAACCCCTTTATTTATCTATATATTGTCTATATTTTCTGTTGCTTGTGCTCTGGCTTGTATTGACATTAGAGACACTGCAGTTCCGGGAGTAGGGCTTAATTGTAATTCTCCTCTCTTGCGTCTGCTGTCATTGCCTCGAAATATACCTATTCACACACGGATGATACGTACCGTGAATTGTAAGGGGAAAGGCGTGTTGGGCCTAGCGTTCAGCTTTCACATGGCCTGGGAAGTCATTCACATGATCGCTCCCATGCTACGCATTCACGTAAATCCTACATGTATTTCGCATACGTTGTATTTTATATCTATTTATATGAATATCATATATCTATTCAAGTAACCATCCCTCAAGGGAGTGTCGTCTCGAATGTTGACGATCCGAGGGGCAGGCTGACAGGGGGTGGCCTGGTACTTCCGCGGTGCTGGATCGACAGGGATGACGTGCCAAGCCGCCCTGGCCTCCTCGAACGGGCGAAAAAGGCCACGAAGTGTCCCCGTTCGTATCCCCTTTTCCGTCAGCTCAGCTCTGCAAGCTCACTTCGACTTTTGACGGAGTTGGCGATTTTCACTTTTCCTCTTCACCGTGTCTCTCTGGATTTCCGGGGACACAGCCCGTTGGGCGTTGAATCTTGTTTCATTACTACTGCCACTGCCATTGGTAGCATTGCTCCAACGGCTTTTCCCGTTTGTTTCGACACGCTCGTTTTGCCCTGTTTAATAATTCCATCGCATCATCCACCGCGACCGAGATCCGTCCGCGCAACCCCTGAAAATCAACGACGCGAATCAATCCGTCTTCTCTAGCTGGAGAACACAACACACAACAACATGTCTTCTGGAAACGGCAGGGCCGCTGTCGTCTCCGGCGCCGACGTAGGCGATGCGGCCAGGCGACGCAACATCCCTGGCACTCCGCAGACGATCCCCGTCCCGCAGCCCCAAGCCGACGACAAGAAGAAGGCGAAGAAGGTTGGCACTTGCTCCGTTTGATTGTTCACATCAACCTGCAGACGCATACGGCAATGGCAATGCAATGGGCCGTCGCATTGCGTGGTTGGATTGCGAAAGAATTGCTTGTTCAGGTGCTAACCACGCCTTGTCCTCCAGGAGCCCTCCTTCCTCGACGTTCTCAGCGAGTGGGAATGGGTCATTGCCCCGATCGTCTTTACCGCTCTCGCCTTCTTCACCCGGTTATACAAGATCGGCCTCTCTCCCATTGTGACGTGGGACGAAGCTCAGTCAGTCGATCCCCCGCTCTTCCTCGCACTCGCGGTCTCCCCGCTAACTCGACCACGTCCAACAGCTTCGGAAAGTTCGGTAGCCATTACTTGAAGCGTGAATTCTACTTCGACGTTCATGCAAGTTGACCCCCTCTCCACACGAACAAGCCGGGCCTTGGCTAACCCGACCGCAGCCCCCCGCCGGAAAGCTTCTCGTCGGCCTCAGCGGATACCTCGCCGGTTACAATGGATCCTTCGAGTTCAAGTCGGGCGAGACCTACCCGCCTGAGCTCAACTATACCTTCATGCGCCAGTTCAACGCCTTCTGGGGCGCCATCTGCGTGCCAATGGCCTACTGGACCGCCAAGGAGCTCAAGCTGAGACGCTCTGCTGTCTGGCTCGTCACCCTGATGGTCCTCTGCGAGAACTCGTACACCACCATTAGCCGCTTCATCCTCCTCGACTCGATGCTCCTGTTCGGCACTGTCGCCACCACGCTCTGCTGGGCCAAGTTCCACAACCAGCGCAAGAACAGCTTCGAGCCCGAGTGGTTCCTCTGGCTGTTCATGACTGGCTTGAGCATCGGTTTCGTGTGCAGTGTCAAGCTGGTCGGTCTCTTCGTCACTGCTCTGGTCGGTCTGTATACCGTTGAGGATCTGTGGAATAAGTTTGGCGACACCAAGATGCCTGTGGTAGGTTTC
Organism: Trichocladium uniseriatum; assembly: GCA_017139535.1. NCBI lineage: Eukaryota > Fungi > Ascomycota > Sordariomycetes > Sordariales > Chaetomiaceae > Trichocladium > Trichocladium uniseriatum. Next base: position 2,411,255 of record WOUO01000002.1, on the reverse strand, counting down.
CCGCCCTGGAACCCCCAGTTCTGGATCAGTCATCTAACTTGACGCAGACGGAGCTGGCCGCGCACTTTGTGGCTCGTGTCCTTGGTCTCATCGTCCTGCCTTTCATGATCTATCTGCTCAGCTTCGCTATCCACTTTGCCGTGCTCACCAATACCGGCCCTGGCGACGCTCAGATGTCTTCGCTCTTCCAGGCTAACCTGAGGGGCACTGAGGTTGGTATGAACAGCCCATTGGAGGTCGCCTATGGCTCCATGGCCACTATCAAGAACATGGGATACGGCGGCGGTCTTCTCCACAGGTATGTGCCATTCGTCCAAATTGTAGAGGTCTACTTGCTAATGCATGCGACAGTCACGTCCAGACCTACCCCGAGGGTTCTTCTCAGCAGCAGGTGACGTGCTACCACCACAAGGATGCCAACAACAACTGGTTCTTCTACCCGAACCGCCGCGACGCCCCCTATGACCCTGAGGCCGAGCCCCGTTTCATCGGCGACGGCGATGTCATCCGCCTGATCCACACTCAGACCGGCCGCAACCTGCACTCTCACCAAATTGCCGCTCCCGTCACTAAATCCCAGTGGGAGGTGTCTTGCTATGGTAACGCCACTATCGGCGATGACAAGGACCACTGGAAGATTGAGGTCGTTAACGACGCCGCTTCCCGCGACCGCAGCAGGATCCGCACCCTCACCACTGGTTTCCGCCTGAAGCACGAGGTTTTGGGCTGCTATCTCCGCGCCGGCAACAAGAACCTGCCTCAGTGGGGTTTCAAGCAGATCGAAGTTACCTGCACCAAGGAGAACAACCCCCGCGATACGTACACGCACTGGAACATTGAGGCCCATACCAACGAGAAGCGTAAGCTTGACCCCGACTGCTAACCTTGATCAACGATGCTAACTTTACTTAGTGCCCCCTGGAAACCCTGGCCAGTACAGGTCGCCCTTCCTGAAGGACTTTATCCACCTCGTACGTCTCCCATCGATATTTGAACAAAATGAAATGCTAACTCTACTAGAACGTCGCCATGATGACCTCGAACAACGCTCTTGTCCCCGACCCCGACAAGCAGGACGACCTGGCCTCGCAGTGGTGGCAGTGGCCCATTCTCAACGTCGGCCTGCGCATGTGCGGCTGGGACGACAAGATCGTCAAGTACTTCCTGCTCGGCAACCCCCTCGTCTACTGGGGCTCGACCGCCGGTCTCGGCGTCTTCGCCCTCCTCGTCGCCTGGTACACCATCCGCTGGCAACGCGGCTTCAAGGAGCTGTCGCAGCCCGAGGTTGACCAGATCCACTATGCCGGCCTGTACCCCGTCATCGGCTGGTTCCTGCACTATCTGCCCTTCGTCATCATGGCCCGTGTTACCTACGTCCACCACTACTACCCGGCGCTGTACTTTGCCATCCTCACCTTTGGTTTCCTTGCCGACTGGTTCCTCCGCAACCAGAAGAAGGCAATCCAGTACGGTGTCTATGGCCTGCTTGACGCCGCCGTCATCGGACTGTACATCTACTTTATCCCGATCTGCTGGGGCATGACGGGTCCCAACAAGCAGTACAGCTACATGAAGTGGTTTGAGAAGTGGAGGATGTCGGATGCTTAAGTGAGCATCGGAAATTGAGGGTTGAAGCTAATGCCATTTTTTGGTGATGTGATGTACGATGTTTGCACGTCCTCTGGTAGCTGTGGGACGGAGGAGGAATTACGAGTGGTTGAACCGACCATCTCTTCTCACAATATTGTTCTTCATCTAGGGCAGGCCGGGCTGGGTCGATCGGTCAGGAGCTTGCAAGCACAGCAGGGATAAAATGGAGGATGGGGGAAAAGGCGTGGGGCAAGGGGGAGTTCATGGCAAACAATCTACCTTGGCGTGCTCCTTCTAATGGGGATCGATGCTGGTTAGGTACTTGCTACACTCTAATACTTTGACTTGTCAGTCACTCTTTTTTTGTTAGATGGGAGGCTTCCTAGGTTCAAAATTATCGTGTCTTCTGCCAGCTCCGTGGTGGTCCTTGTGCATATTACAAGCGGAAGCCTCAACTTTGCTACGTCCGTTGTAAAATAGATTCAAAACCATGATACCATGTTCGCATTTCTGTTCTTGATTATTGCAGCTCGTTCTAAATGCCTGTGCTCTTACTCTGGCAAAGTATTTCTCTTCCCCAGCTCCCTTATTATTAGTATCGATATCATTACACGTCCTGCTACGGCGTCCCAGTATGTACTCGTTTCAACTCATCTACTCGTATACCGCCCCTTCGCCTGGGCAGTCTCAACAACACCCGCCTCCCACAACCCTCGCCGCGTCATTCGTCAACCGCACCGCCCCCCTTCCACCTCCCGATCCGGCTCCTCCTCCCCCAGCGCTCGGTCCCTTGACCCCGGACCGCCGATCATTCAGATCGTATTTCCCCGCCTGAATATTCTGATATATCCTCTCGGCCACGCGCATAAACGCCTTCTCGACCCCCTCCCCGCTCTTGGCGCTCGTCTCGACGTACTCGAGCACCCCGTTCCGCCGCGCCCACTCCTCCGCCTCGGCCCGCGTCACCTCGCGCTTGTTGGTGCCCTCCTCGTTGTCTGCCGTGTCGGCGGCGTGGGGGGAGGCGAGGTCGGCTTTGTTGCCGACTAGCACGACGACGATGTCGGGCTCGGCGATTTGGCGTAGGTCGTTGAGCCAGTCGGTGACGTGCTGGAAGGTCGCTTTGCGGGTTAGGTCGAAGACGAGCAGGGCGCCCGAGGCGCCGCGGAAGTAGGAGCGCGTGACGGATTTGTAGGTTTCTTGGCCGGCTGTGTCCCAGAGGGAGAGTTTCATGTGTTTTTGGGGCGGGGGTGGGTGTTTGTCGGCGGTGGGGATGGTTCGTGGCGGGGGGAGGCCGAGGCTGCTGGGTTGTTTTGAGGATGGGGCGCTGGTGTTGGGTGTGTCGTCGTCGTCGGTTGGTTGGGGGGTGGTGGGTTCGGCGAGTGGGGGGGCGGTGGGAGCGTAGGGGGGGCCGACGGGCACGATGCGCGAGCCGAATTCGACGCCGATGGTCACATCGTGGTGGGTTACGAACCGGCCTTCGCACAGCCGTATCGTGAGTGAGGATTTACCGCACCCCGAGTCGCCTATGCATACTAGCTTGGCGATGTAGTCCCAGGGTAAGGAGGACATGGGAGCGAGGTGTGTGGAGGTGTTGCGGAGGGTCGGGTTGACTGGGTTGCTGAGTCTAGTTCCACCCAAGTTGGTTGGTACCGTGAATCAAGATAGTCTTGTTGGTTGATCAAGTTCGATTCCGGCTTTTGTGTTTGTCGTCGAGTCGGCTTGTCTCCGAAGCTCAAAGCTTGGCAAGCAGGTGGTGTTCCAGTGGTTCCTCGAGTTCGACGGTCAACGTGATTCAACAATGGACTGAGACACCGAAGGCGTGGGATTGAAGAGTCGTAGATATAAAAACTGGGAGGGCGAAGTGTTCACGGGTTGATTCCACAGCTCCTTGGGCAGGCAGAAGTCAAAATGGACTGGGCCTGAGTCGGCGGTTGAATGTTACAGCGCAGGTGATTGTTGGGGTTGGTGGGAGCTTCAGCCAATCTTTGGCGAACAGCAGCTCCGGTGTTCCACACAAGCGGAGCGGATCAGCAGGTCTGGATCGGCAGCTGATGGGGCTGTTATCAGTGACGCAACAGCCCGATAACGACCCAGGCGTGGGATCCTTTGCGGTCTGGTGCAGCGGATCCGTTTGATGCATCAAAGTGCTGCATCATGGGGGCACGACATCCCGTTGTGGTCTTGTAGCCGACAAAGAACCTCCGGCATTGGATTCTTTGATGATGCATTTCTCTTGCCTGGTCTTTTGTCCAGTTTAGAGATATCTTCGCTTTCCTTTTGCATCGCCAAAGGTCGCTCCGACGATATGCATCAAGCCATCATTCCCCAGAACACCGGCCTCTCCTAGTTGCATAACCACAAGGGTGCCTGAAGGAAGTACCCCATCAGAACCGGTCAAGTGGGCCTGCCGCCTGAGTGGTCCCGGTCATCAGCTTTCGCAGTCACACCTGCCGTTGCACGGTTGCTTCCGCTTCTTGGTAAAGGTTCCGACCACTGAACTGGCTGCCTGCCCGCCGTTTCGACGTGCAACTGTTTTTTTCGTCCTTCTATGACAAAACAATCTTGTTTGTCTGTCATAAGCGGCGGGCGGATCGATCTCAGTTTATCACATTTTAGGTCATCTCAACTCTGTCATTTTTGAGGCGACGAGCATCACGTCGAGTAACTAAGACCTGCAAACGAATCATCATTACATCCGCCCAACATCTTGGCCGAGCGCTGTTGGTGCCCCGACTTGCCGCCCCCGCAACCTCAGCTCGCGTGCAACATCGGCATTTCCTCCCAGATCTACACCACTGAAAGCTCGCGCACCTCAGGACTGTGTAAAGAAGTAGAGCACCCTCTCCAGGGGGCGGCTGGAATCTGTCGACATGTTCTCGGAATGTGAGTTTGTTCGATCCGCTTGTTTGTCTCTGCGACTCAGCTTATTCCGTCTCCAGATGCCTCCAGATTCCTCGCACAGTCACAGTCACGACTATCCAACTTTGGGCAGGGCGACAACGGGGACAGATCATCGCGACCCTCCGACTGGCATAGTAGAGGAACACGACGGGGTTATCTTGGGAGAGGCGGCGGAAACCCGTACCAACCTAGCAACTCCCGGTTCGGTAGTCTTGCCGCCTTTGGTTCTCGATACGCGACCAACGATGCGCCACTCTTTCAGGCCGCCCTCGAACACGAAGATGAGGACGAAGAAGAGAGAGACCGGGAGGCGGCTGATTTGTTTGCCCTGCAGCGGTCACGGCGCGTCTTTGCTGCGAGCCGGCTAGATGAGAGTACGGAAACGGAGAATGACGGCAGCCGGGCCTCGTTGGAACGGAGTCGGGAGTATGGGGAAGAAACGCTTGGGGAACGGCTTCGAGGAATCAGGAGCAGTTGGAATGGCACAAAAAGCTACTCTCGCCAGACCCTCGAGGAAGATATAAGCCAGGACAACAACAAGGGGAAGCAGCGGCCAAAGTCGAGCGGGAGCGACGACAGCAGGGCGATGGAAGATGTTGGCCTACAATCTACCATTGCCGACAGCGAACCCCCGGCGGACCTCACGATGGAGACGCCCGCGGACAACGACCCGCCGGCGTTTCAAAAATTCAAGTCGACTACCACTCCAGCACGGCTGCTGAGGAGGGATTCGACCAACGACTCCGAGCTAGGGTTGCCCCGTCCCCCGAGTTCTCTGGACACGAACATGAATGTCACACCGTCACCACCTATCTCAGATGGCGAAATCTTTAAACATGACGCTTTCTTTGCCTGGCTTTACTTGATCGCCCAGGCATCTCTATTCTCGACTTTTGTATTGGTCTTTTTGCATACGGGTCGCGGGGATGGGCCGCTCGGGGATACCATCTACACGACGCTGCGCGCTTCGTTCCACCTGCTGGCGGTTGATACGTTGGTGTCCATCATCGTTTCTTTCGTCTGGCTCGCGGCGCTGCGGTCATTCGTCAAATATCTAGTGGCCCTAGTCCTGTTTGCGGTGCCGGTGATCTTGATATCATTCTCACTATACCCGTTCATCTCCAGCTACCAATCGGGCGGCGGCAGCACGCGTCTTCAAGACACAGTCATGCGGTGGGCAGCTGCCATTCCGGCCGTCTCGGCAGTGGTTTGGATCTACTTGGTGGTCCGAGGACGGCACGCTATCCAGTCGGCGGTCGGGATTCTCGAGTTTTCGAGTCGCATTCTGGCTGCAAACTCGGCGCTTGCGCTGGTGGGCATGGCATGTCTTGCGGTGGTGGTCCTCTGGACTTGGGTGTGGCTGCTCATGTTCACCAGGGTTTTTCTGGGAGGGAGCTTCTCCAGCAAGCTTTCCCGGTTCATTATCAGCGCATCGAGCTGGTGGCTCGGGGTGTACTTCATCCTCATGTACATCTGGACGTTGTCTATCATCTCGGGCGTGCAGCGAAGCACCACGGCAGCAACCGTGTCCCAGTGGTACTTTCACCGCAACGCGGTGCCGGCTCCGTCTTCCAGAGAGGTGGTCTCGGCTGCTCTGGGACATGCGATGACGACCATTTTTGGCAGCATCAGCTTGTCGACACTGCTCGCCCTCGCCATCCGGCTTCCTCTCCTGGTGTTGCCACAGCGGGCGGCTAATATCCTGAGTCTCTTCGTTTACCAGTTCATCCCGACTCCCATCGCGGCTTTGACGAACCCCTTGACCTTGACGTATGCGGCGATTCACTCACAAACACTAGCCATGTCATCACGAGGACTTAGTCAGATGGATTTCATCTCACCACAGCGGCCGACCACGACGCTCACGCCGACAGCGCTGCCGAAACACAACCGGTACTCGCCGCTGCTCCCGTACCGGCTTGCGAAACTGATCCTTCACGCGACACGCTTCATTATGGCTATTGCTCTAGGTTTTGCAGGTTGGGTCATGACGGCGCAGCAGCTCAAGCTTGATCGTCCAGACGGACTGGGCGTGCGGGGGAGCGCCTACGCATACGTGGTGGGGTTGATTGCCAGCTTCATCGGCTGGGGCATCTTGGGCGCGATGGAAGGCATCCTGAGCGGCATCGTGGACGCCGTCGTTATTTGCTACGGCAGCGAGAAGCGCATGGCCACGGGGGCGGGCGGCTACTGCATGGAGGCGGCGTATCTCTTTGGCGACCGGCGGGCGGGGCGGGAGAGGGACGAACCTTATTGAAGTCTTTTTACAGCGCGGCGCAAACATGGTTGGGAAAGGGTCGGGAATCGACTGGGCACCGGGAAAGAAGGGACAGTCATGCATTCAGGGAGATGTGTTAGACAGCAGACGTGTTGGAGGTGGTGCTGGAAGCATTTGCTGGCTGATTTGGTATCATCATCGGATAGGGGAATATGCTTCATTTTTGCGAATCAGAGTTGGGTTAGCAATTCACTTACAGAGCACATGGTTGCGTTTACAAAATGTCTGCCAGCGGAAACCCCTGAAGGGGTGGGGATGACGGCCCGTCGTCCGGGCCCGGTGTGCATGATTGCGGTCTCGGCCTGCGGGGTCTTGGTGGCAGGGATGGATGTATTAACTCAAAGACGTACGAAATACTACGCGGTGTATTTACTCGCCTCGTTGAGCGTCTCGATGATTCCACATGATGCCATGCCGACACAGCCCCTTTGGCCACGCGTTGGTGGTAGCTGGTCAACCTCGAGCCAACTCAACGCAAGCAGTGTGGCGGACGAGAATTGCTCACAACCGTCCCAAACGCCATTGCGGTCCCTTGCATACGAGTATAACTTTTGACAAATGAGTTGAGATGGCTAGATGCTTAACCATTGCTGCAGACTCCACACTTGTATAAGTGGCGTTGAGCTGCATCCACATCCCGGGAACCCCCAAGGCGTCATGACACCCCGAGACCCCGTAGAAGCCCAGGCACTTGACCGTGTGGGTTAACAGGCAAATTGAACGGCCAATTTGCTCCTTCCTGTCTCGACGTGGCTGTGCTGGCTCGGGTAAAGTTGAAAGTGCCAGATCATTGGATTTGCCCCTCGTTGACTATCATTCTGCCTCCCTGCTCCCCCAACACACGTACTTAAAGTTGTCAACGGACAGAAAGACAAGTGTGTCAATATCGTCAAGTGCACCGATTCAGGAGGCCTCTTGTCACCCCATCACTTGAAACCCGCCTCTTACATTACAAAAGACCGAGCACTCTTTCCGTGCCAGCACGCCTACCCCGCCATTCCCGGCGCATTGCCCCACCACAACTAGCGCTCGACAGATAGTCCGACAGTCCAAGCCCATCTCTCCTCAGCAACTAAACAACACGAATCCTGATCATCAGTCGAATCTCCTTCCGCAGATTTCCATCGATAGAATGGCCGATTTCGAAGCGCCCCCGGGTCCTCCCCCGCCCAAAGTCCCCGAGGGTTGGGTGGTCCGCTGGAACGACCAGTACAAGGAATGGTAAGCGCATTCGCATTCACACGCCCAACAACATCCGATCAACCCACTAACCCCCGTTATCAGGTTCTACGTAAACACCTACACCAAAAAGTCCCAATGGGACAAGCCCACCGAGCCCGCCGTGCCCCCAAGGCACGACGAGGGCGCCCCTCCCGGCCCGCCCCCGTCCTACACCCCCGGCGACAGCAACACTCCCATGCCCACCGACACAAAAGTCAACCCCTACGATACCCATAACCCCCATCAACCCGGCGCCTCATCATCCGTCTCAGTCCACGCCAACGAAGACGAAGACGCCCGCCTCGCCCGCCAGCTCCAAGCCGAAGAGGACGCGCGCGCTCGCGCGGCCGGCGGCGGTACCTCGCCGTACCCCAACCAACAGCAGCAGTCGCCCTTCCCGGGCCAGCTTCCCCCGCGCCCGGACAGCCTCGACCGGGGCAAGAGCGGCAGCGGTGGGTTCCTAGGGAAGCTCTTCAACAAGAAGCCTGGCGCTAGCGGCGGCGGGTTCCCCGGCAGCGGAGGGAGCCACGGCGGTGGTGGTGGAGGACTGCAGGGCGCGCTAGGCGGGATCATGGGTGGTAGTTCGCACGGGCACCAGCAGCAGCATGCACCGTATGGCGGGTATCCGCCGCAGCAGCAGTATGGTGGGTATCCTCCGCAACAAGGCTATGGTGGGTATCCGCCGCAGCAGGGTTATGGGGGGTATCCCCCGCAACAGGGCTATGGTGGGTATCCGCAACAGCACGGGTATGGAGGGTATGCGCAGCCTGGGTATGCGCAGCATGGGAAGAAGTCGGGTGGTGGAGGGATGGGTATGGCGATGGGCGGTGCGGCGCTGGGTGTCGGTGCCGGGTTGGTCGGTGGTGCGCTGATTGCGGACGCGATTAATGATGAGCAGCAGGAGGCGTATCAGGAGGGATATGGTGAGTGAAGCTCTGTTGTTTGATTTTTGGGTTTGGATATGATGCTGACTGATTTGAAACAGCGGACGGAGCCGGTGGTGATGACTTTGGAGGGGACTTCTAAGGGACGAATGGATCGAGTTCCTTGATGATTCCATTTGATTCTCCTATGGACATTCGAAATCGCAACTTCTGCTCTTGGTGCCGGAGATGGTTTCCAGTAGAATCCGGTGGGATGGCAGTCGTTCAGTTCAGTTTCGTCATGACTTTGATGACGACAATGAGGATGGTGCATGATTCTTAGATAGATCACGTAATGATGAAGCTGACCTCGTTTGTGTCTGATGTGTCTCTGGTTCCCGGGATACTGCTTGACCTAATGTCTTAAATGTTTAGTTGGTAGCAGGAAAGTACTCGGAGTCTTCGACGCACCTACGTATTGTTGTCTTACTAGCGGACCGAATATGAAGACATTCTACCCGTAAAGCCGGCTATTTCTCACTGTCCTGGGTGGCATAGGAAAACAAAATAGAGAAAGCGCAGCAACCTCCACATCCGCTAGGCCAACCGATCATTATTATGGGAGAGATGTGTGGGGGGAGTAGAGGGGTATTGAAAGAAGTGCGGACTCGGTGCCACAGGTGGTGGGCGAGAGTTGGGATAGAGTGAGACTATATCGAAAAAGACTGTCCCAGAACGTCGGCAGGAACATCTTCCATACTCCATGACACAAACTCGTTAAATAGCCGTCTAAAAGTGTATACATATACTCAAACATACGCCCCCTCCCGCTTCATCAAACACACTACCTCTTCTTCTTATTCTCGCCGTTGCCCTTACCCTTGCCCTCCTCAGACTTGGACGAAGATCCGGCCAGGAACGCAGCCATATCAAAGTTGCCCATCGGGTTGGCGTTCTGGCCGGACGCGGCGCCCATGATGGAGTTCATCGGGTTCTCCTTTTGGCGCTCCTCCCACTCGGCGCGCATCTCGGGGTCCACTGCGAACAAGCTGTCAGCATCCCGCCATCAACAACAACAACCAGAAAAAGAGAGTAACTCACTATTCTCCACCAACTTCGGCATCCCAAAGAACAGCGCCATGCTGACCATACTCAACAAAATAATCGGGTTCTTGAAGATGCTCATGACCGAGACTGTCCCCCATCGTCAGCATTATCACTCCCCCCATTTCCCCTCTCTCCATTTGCAAACTCACAAGAACTCCTCTCCAAAAAATACCCCTTCTCCCCCACCACCCTCCCCTCCACCACCACATTCCCCCCTTCCTCCCCAACACCCACCACCGTCACAACCGGCCCCTTATTCCCCCAATCCCCGCCCCGGAAAGTCTCCCACACCTCCACCCCCTTGTCATTCCCAGTTGTCAAACCGACGTCCACGCGGTAGGGCATAAACACGTGTGTCGGGGAGTGCACGTCGAGCAGGTATGATCCGGCGCTGACGTTGCGGAAGACAAAGGTGTTGGCGGCGGAGAGGGGCGCGGCGAGGGATTTCCCTGAGGAGGAGAGGGTCGCGCGGGTGGAGGAGGGGAGGGTGGCTGGGTTGGGGAGGATGGGGCCCGAGGGGATGTGCAGGGTGAGGGTTGTTGATCGCGTTGTTGATGAGGAGGAGGATTGGGAGGACGGATTGGCGGCGGTGAGGGTGGTCAGGAGGGTGGTTAGCCCTAGGAGAATGGGTTTGAGCTGCATTTTTGGGTGGGTAGGTCGGCGCGCAGCGGACGCGGTTGTTGTGGTGGTGTTGTGGTTGCGGTGGTTGGATGGGGAGAGGTGAAGGTGGAATTGGTTGCGCTGGAGGTTGAGTGACGAAATGCGGCTTGCAAGGGGTGACAGGGGGGTTGGGTGTTGTGATTGGCGGAGGGGTTACAGTGGGGCAGAGCTCTGGACTGAACCTCTGACTGAAGCTTGAGCTGGCTCTCTCGAGGCTCTCACCAAATCATCAAGACTCGGATTTTAGAACGATTCACAGCATTGTCGGAACAATTCATTGGGGAATCAATAAATTCAAATGCACGCCCGCTATAAACAAATTAAACCACAGTAGGAGCCTCCTCAGTCTTGGGCTCCTCGGCCGGCTTGCCGCCGTCCTTGGTTGTCGCCGCAGCCGCGGCCTTGAACGACTGCTCAAAGTCGGCAATGATGTCGTCAATGTGCTCGGTGCCGACCGAGATACGGATGAGGTCCTAGGTCTGTCAGTTTCACCACGCAGATATATCAGGTTGATGGTCCGGCCTACCTCAGTCACACCCGAGTTGATCTTCTCCTCGTCCGTCAGCTGCTCGTGGGTCGTGGTCCACGGGTGGACGGCCAGCGTCTTGGAGTCGCCGACGTTGGCCAGGTTGGAGACAAGCTTGAAGCCGTCGGCGACCTGGGTGCCGGCGTCGCGGCCACCCTTGACACCAAAGCTCAGCACGCCGCCGAAGCCGCGCTTAAGGTACTTCTTGGCCAGCTGGTGCGACGCGTGGCTCTCAAGGCCGACGTACGACACCCACGACACGTAGGGGCTCTTCTCGAGGTACTGGGCCAGGGCCAGGGCGTTCTGGGCGTGACGCTCGGCGCGCAGCGACAGCGTCTCGAGGCCGAGCAGGAGCTGCTGGGCGCCGAAGGGGTTCAGGCAGGCGCCGAGGTCACGGAGGATCTCAACGCGCACGCGGATGGCAAAGGTAATGGGGCCAAACGTCTCCCAGAACTTAAGCCCGTGGTAACCCTCAGACGGCTCGACCATCTGGGGGAACCGCTTGGCGTGCTTGCCCCAGTCGAACTTGCCGCTGTCGACGATGACACCGGCGATGGTGGTGCCGTGGCCGCCGATCCACTTGGTGGCTGAGTGGACGACAATGTCGGCGCCGTGCGCGATCGGGTTCACAAAGTAGCCGCCAGCGCCAAAGGTGTTGTCAACCTAAGCACAAGCAGTTAGTCAGGGCCGCCTTCTTTTTCCTGCGTCGCTAGCCACATACCACAACCGGGACACCCTTCTCGTGGGCAACCTTGGCAATGGCCTCAAAGTCGGGGATGTTGTAGCGGGGGTTGCCAATGCTCTCAATGTAGACAGCCTTGGTCTTGTCGTCGATGGCAGCGCCAATGGCCTCGGGGTCGTCGCCCTTGACGAACTTGGTCGTGATGCCGTAGCGCGGGAACAGGACCTTGAACTGGTTGTATGTGCCGCCGTACAGGTTGGATGTCGACACGATGTTGTCGCCGGCGTGCGCGAGAGCCGAGATGGCCATGAACTGGGCGGCCTGGCCGGAGGAGGTGGCCACTGCCGCGACACCACCCTCGAGAGCGGCGATTCTCTTCTCGAACACGTCGACGGTGGGGCTGTGAGGGGATGGGTGAGTATACAGCTCGGTCTTGGTCTCTGCGGGCTCCTTACTTCATTATCCTGGAGTAGATGTTGCCAAACTCCTTGAGCCCGAAGAGGCGGGCGCCGTGGGCCGAGTCATTGAAGACGTAGCTCTGTTTCGCATCCCGTCAGTTCGCTGCTCCCAAACTACCAGAGCATAGAGTTGCTCACCGTCGTAGCGTAGATGGGTACGGCCCGGGAGTTAGTGGTAGGGTCCGCCTCCTGGCTGTGGCGTGTTAGTCCCGCAGTTCGCTCTTCGGTTCCGGGCAGCAGCAGCAGCACTTACCCCGCGTGGAGCTGGAGCGTCTCGAACTTCTGGCTGAGGTCAGACATGGTGGGAGGTGAAGCTGTCGAAGCTTAAGGGTATCAAGGGTATCACAAGCAAAGTTCAATGGGTGAAGCTCAAGGTTTACAAAGAGGAAGGAGGGGGCAGAAGGCGGGACGAACAGGATGGCGGAGCTCCCTTTTTCTACCTGCGTCCGGCAACCGCCCACGCCCCGGGATCTAACTAGTCGATCATCATCACACTGTGCTTTTTAGCTTGAACCCCTTGGCGATGCCACCTTTTTTTCTAATTTTTGTTACGGACACGCTTCGCGCTGGCAGCTGGGGGGGACCTCCCACCCAGTCGTGGCGGTTGGTTTAGGAGGGGAGTGGGGTGAAGGCCGGAGCACGCAATCGCGCCATCGATTCATGGCGCGGGGCACCCACGCCGACCTCGACATTGAAACATGCAATTCCACGTCTTTTGTCTCCCAAATTGCGCGGTTAGGTGTCTGTTGTCTTACGGCCGAGCTCAGAGGAAAGGATATTCCCAATCCCGGCTTCCGAGGCCTTGACAAAGTTCAGACAAGGACATCCTGTCTCTCGAGGGGCACTCCTGAGCTCTTACACGATTCTTATCGTTATCGCTCCGCCTGGGACGAAGCCGTCGCTGGCCGGTCATCGGAGCCCTAACGTGACAGGACCCTAACCTGGCAGGACCCTAACCGTCCCGGGAAGAAGGAAACGCTGCGGCTTCAACGAGGATCAGGCTTGGCAGCTCGATGAGGTGACAGGTGGTTCAGCGGCGCGGGGTAGCTATGTCTCTCGCGTCCCCAACCAACGTGGGGTCGACACTGTCACCTTGGCGGCTTCAGCTGCCGATCACTTACACGCCTGGGCCAGCCCCAGGGCCTTCAAGGTGACAACACACGCAAGTCTCGGGCACAGTCACAGCTTTCGGGGCGTTTATGTCATATGCGGTCTGCATTGCGAATGACTGGTTGTCTTTCTTCTTTCTTGGAGACGTCGGTGCCTGAAGCGGTCGACTGACATTCTCATCTGTCCTCCAAACGCTCCCGCTGACCCCCAAACCCCCGCCAGCCACCCGCGTGGATCGTGAGAACGTGGGCTGTTTGTGTCTAATCGAGATGATGTGCTTCTACTTTAGGTGGTGCTGAGCTTTACTTCGAGTGCACGAGCCGGAGACGGTCACAAGTACCATGTACGCTGCAAGCTCTCCACCATAGATTATAAAGGGTATACAACTCCATATTTAAATACTAGATACTCAGCCGATTAACTCTATCCCAAATCTAGTCAGATAAACAACGTCTGCCCAAAACCCTCGCCATCAAGCAAGCCATCGAGGCCACGCAGATGACAGCGCCCAAAGCAATCCCCTTGTATCCCATCCCAGTAACCTGAAAGACTCTTCTGGATGCCCCTTCTAGCAGATCTGGGTCACCGACCCACAAACCCGCTCAGAGGCTGAAATAAGGTTCCGACCGACAGGGTCCTCCCGCCCCAACCCAGATCCATCCCTTGACCAGATCATATCCTCATCCACATTAAAACAAGAGCCACAAACCAACTAAAACCAAATCCCCACACCTCCCTAAACCCAAGCCTAAACATTACCGACCCCCTTCATCCCCATCCCCAACCCCATCTCCGTCTCCCCACCCATCTTGACAAACCCCTTCCCCTCCCCCTTCCGTCGCTCACCCCTCCTCGCCCTCGCAACCTCCACCCCCGTCAGCGCAACCGACACCGCCCACAGCGCAGCCAAGACCCCGGCAAACGCGGCATCCGCATAGGCCGCGTGGCACGGCAGGCCGTGGCAAAAGAGCAGGCGGCTGAGGAAAGTGGTGAGGGTCGCGAAGCTGGAGAGCCAGAGGAGGGTGTTGGAGAGGGCGAGGGGGAGGGTGGTGTGTGTTTTTTGAGCTGTGAGGTGCGGTGTTGTGTCAGTGAGTGTTAGGTGAGTGGGTATGGAGTGACGGGGGCTAGGTTGGGTTGGGGGATGGGGGGGAGACTGACCTCGGGGAAAGAAGTGTGGGAGGAGTTGGGTGCCCAGGAGGGAGAGGAGGGACCAGACGGCGGTGGCGAGGATGAAGATGAGTTCGGCGGGGGGAGAGACGGTTGTGGTGGTGTTGTACCAGTGGATAACTGTCATGGTCGTGTTAGTCTGTCGGTTAAAATGCTGTCCAGGCTGGATGAGCCCTTACTGTAGGATGATAGGGCCAACACCACCAAGGCAAAGATGCCCTGGATGATCCGGAGTATGAGACTCGGGTTGATGCCCATCTTTGCGAGCTTCCACTTCGTGACTGTGGAGAGTATAGACATGGCGGTGCGCAGCACGGAAATCGAGAAACAAAGAGCCGGGAATAGAGAAGCGCGTGTGAGCTAAGGAATGGAATAGAAATCAAGAAATCGAGGATACTACAACGACCTGGACGAGACATATGGTAGAAATGAAAACTGAGGCAGCGAGAGCGGGCAACTCGACCTAAGTCATCGTCTTCAGTCTTATCAGTGAGGGCCTCTGAAACAAAGATCACCAGGAACGTGGTCGCGCATAACGGAACCAGACGGCAGACTCAGCCAGGCCAATGACGGCGCACGAACCACGGCATTGAAGCGGCAGCGCATCGTTGATGTCCGCTTCGATGCCGGCACTGGTTTTGCCGGCGCTTGGAAAGCTTTGATTCTGGGTTGTGGAATATAATATAGGTGCTATATCTAGAATATCCGAAACTAACACTTAAACAGGGGCAGATTACTAAGAGATGGTTAAGAAGCAGATAATGTCAACGGCAAATACCAGTCACGTAACACTTGTCGGACGGCCCTTTGCTGCTGCGGACGGCAAACGGCAAACGGCAAACCGTAAATAGATCTAGGCCATCAAGTAGTATAAAACCAACCTTGCCATGTCATGAACTCATATGGTCAACCTGCAACCATGAGACATGGAGACTAGGTGTGGTTATCATAATAAACAAGGGTCCAAAAATGGCGACCGGGTCACAATTGATCCGACGGGCAGCTTTGTGAGACTAACCTAGAAACCCTAGATAACGTTTTCGGTCAAATGTACGGAATACGAATCTTGTCCTTAAGTTGTATCATCCCATCGATGGTGTTGAGTCTGGGGAATTCCCGACGTCTTGGCAGTTTCGGAAATGAAAGCGTCAGATTTGGCCAGTGCGCCGAACCCCTGGAGTGCCAAGATGGACTCCACTTCAATGAATCGCGGGGTGAAAGCTGGGCGACGCCTGGCGACGCTAAAATGATTGGTGCCGGCCAGGTTGCCCCAGCCGAGGCTCACGTCGTCCGAGGCAGCGAAGAAACGACGGGAACTTTGAGCTGCCTTGAGAACGATTCAAGCACCACTTCAATTTCTTGGGGAACTCCTTGCCGGTGCCAATTTGATGTCGTCAGATTTCAGCTAAACCCGTTAGCCGGAGGTTTATCAATTTTAGGGCCACCTGGTGATGGTAGCGTTTTCGTGGCTACTCGGTCTGCTTTCTTCTCGCTGAGCTCGGCAATGGAAGAATTGCGGAGCGCTACCCTCGGGCCCGGGGTCACAGTGTGGAGAGCAGCAGGTCAGGACTGTTTCCGGGGAATGGCCAACATCTTGAGCATCTCGAGATCCAACCTTCTCCGCACCCCGCATCTGTCATGGAATCCCCGTGTCAATGTCCATGTCACACCAGCATGGCACCTTTTACATCTGCTTTCCGCATGTCATGTCCATGTGACGCCAGAGTAGTTTGCGGAGAGAATCTCTCGGCGGGCTTGATGTTTGGTTCCACCTCGTCGCCCACTGGCTGATTCGGGATTGAAAAGCCCGCGTCCTCCACTCATTCAGTGCCACGGCCCCACCATTGATGCATGGCAGCCGAGGCTGATTCTGGGTGGGTTCTTGAGGTACATCGCAGTTAACTTGTTGAAGAGTTTCGTCGATGGGCTTTAGTGTTTGAATGGGTGCACAAGAGAGTAGGTAGTGTTACAACCGTCGCAGGGATTAAATTAACCGTTCCTCCCGTAATCGCCGTCCACACTTGACTGTCGCTGCCCTGGTGCACCAGTGCGCAATACCCGCGGACTGACGCCGGGTACCAGCCGTTGGGGTTCCCTGATTTGGTACCCCAGGGACGCCCACTTTGCTTGGCCTCGATCCCTGTCGCACTCGGCTCAACCGTGTCCCAGGGCGAGACCACATGCTGCCGAGTGCCGACCCTGCTGTCGAAAAGGACAAGATCGTCCAGGAGTTGTGCTTCTGTTCTGTCCCTCTCTTCAAAAAAAATATTCTTCAGCAAAACCAGAGACGAGAAACGGTGACGTGACGCGACACTCCCTATTTACAACGACTCTCTTTGTCCCCGCGGCCCCTCCAAACCTCCGACCAGGCCTCGTCCTCTCTCCTCCTCACTTGTGCGACACCATCAAGGCCACCGCGCCGCCGCAGCAATGGCTCCCAACAAGCAGGATACAAAGGCGTACATCAAGACGATCGCTACGCCTCCTCCCGCAGGCACTCCCTACGCCCTGCCCATTCCCGGCACCGAGCGCCCTAACCGCACCCCCATCTACCGCCATTGGCGCTTCCAGAACGGCCCGTTGTTGGAGACGTACGACCCGGCGCACCGGACCATCCACGACCTATTTGAGCACTCGGCGTCCCAGTATCCCCGGAACAAGTGCTTGGGATGGAGGCCCTGGAACCCCGTCACCAAGACGTGGGAGAACAAGTATGTCTGGCTGACGTACGCTGAGGTCGCCGAGCGCAGAAAGAACTTTGGTGCCGGAATCGTCGAGCTGCACCACCGCATTGGTGTCAAGGAGGACAAGTACGCCGTCGGCCTGTGGGCCCAGAACCGCCCCGAGTGGCAGATCACCGAGCTGGCCCTGCTGTCTCAGTCGCTGTGGCCCGTCTCTCTCTACGAGACCCTCGGCCCCGAGGCCACCGAGTACATCATGAACCACGGCTCCCTGACCTGCATCGCCTGTTCCCTGCCGCACATTCCGACCCTGCTGAAGTTGGCGCCCCGCGTGCCCTCCCTGAAGCTCATCATCTCGCTTGACCCCCTCGACTCGGGCGAGATGGCCGGCCACTCGAAGCTGTCGCTGCTCAACGCCACCGCCGCCCAGCACGGCATCCAGATCTTCTCCATTGCCGATGTGGAGGCCCTCGGCGCGCGGTCCGGCCGCGCCATGCGCCCTCCCAAGCCCGACGACATCCTGACCATCAACTACACCTCAGGTACCACCGGCGACCCCAAGGGCGTCCTCATCACCCACGCCAACGGCGTCGCCGGTATCTCGGCGGCCCGCGCCAACGAGACCATCTCGGCTGGCGACGTTCACATTTCGTACCTCCCTCTGGCGCACATCTACGGCCGCATGGCCGATCAGACGGCGCTTGCCGAGGGCGCCTCCATCGGCTACTTCCACGGCGACATCACCACGCTGGTCGAGGACATCAAGCTCCTGCGCCCCTCGGGTCTCATGTCGGTGCCCCGCCTGTTCAACCGCATTAGCTCGGGCGTCCAGGCCGCGACGATCGAGGCCCCCGGCTTCAAGGGCTCCCTGTCGCGCCGCGTCATCGACACCAAGAAGGCCAACATGAACCTGCCCCCCGGCCAGGCGTCCAACAAGCATTTCCTCTACGACCGCATCTGGACCCCTAAGGTGCTCAAGGGCGTCGGGCTGGACCGCGCCCGCACCATGGTCAGCGGCAGCGCCCAGCTGGACCCCGACGTTCACCAGTTCCTCCGCGCCGCCTTTGGCAATAACTTTGTCCAGGGCTTCGGCATGACTGAGACGTACGCCGTTGGCACCGTCCAGATGCCCGGCGACTTTACCACCGGCAACATCGGCCCCCCTTGCCCGTCGGTTGAGCTGTGCATCGAGTCCGTGCCCGACTACGAGTACACGGTCGAGGACAAGCCCAACCCGCGCGGCGAGCTGCTCATGCGCGGGCCCATCATCTTCAAGGAGTACTACCGCAACCCGGAGGAGACGGCCAAGACGATCGAGGCCGACGGCTGGTTCCACACGGGCGACATTGTCGAGGTCGACAGCATGGGCCGCTTCAAGATCATCGACCGCAAGAAGAACGTGCTCAAGCTCGCCCAGGGCGAGTACATCTCTCCCGAGCGCATCGAGAACGTCTACATGGGCAGCACCAACCTGATCGCCACGGCCTTTGTGCACGGCGAGGGCAAGGAGTCGTGCCTCGTCGCCGTGTTCGGCATCGACCCCGTCCAGTTCGCCCCCTTTGCCAGCAGGATACTCAAGAAGACGGTCGCGCCCGACAACCTGGCCGAGCTCAAGACCATCGCCAACGATCCCCGCGTCAAGGGCGCCTTCCTCAAGCTGCTCGACCAGATTGGCAAGAGCCACAAGTTCAACAGCTTTGAGAAGGTCAAGAACTGCTACCTCGACATTGAGCCGTTTACCATTGAGAACGAGCTGCTGACCCCGACGTGAGTTTCCACCCTTTTCTTCTCTTGATACATAGGAACCAGTGCTAACAACAACCCCTCATACAGACTAAAACTCAAGCGCCCCCAGACCGCCAGGGCCTTCCGCAAGGAGATCGACGCCATGTACGAGGAGATTGCCGCCCAGGCTGCCTCCAAGCCCAAGCTTTAAGCCTAGTCACATTTATTCTTTCTTCAGAAGCAGTGGTTGCTGTACCGGGTTGGGGAAGGCAAGCAGTGGTCATTGTTTGGAGGGGCTTTGCTACTACTTGCATGGGGAGGCATGTTTGGTTAGTTGCTTGTGTGCGTTTTATATACCGCTGTGTAGGAATATATTGGGTGGCATTGATTGGCATGGTTCTCCGTCATGCAAGTCTGATTGATGTCTTGCACACGTCGTCTTTTCTTTGTCTGACATTGCTGGCACTGTATGAATGTTGCTCTTACCTGAGACACTGCAGGAACGCATTCTGGTTGGGTCAGGTCGGTGGGGCAGCGGCGCGATCGTTTGTCGCGCTCTCACGTGTCAACCTGGAATGCGGCGTGGCATGTGTGGGGTCGGAGACCACGATTCACATGGAGAACAAAGGACGAGGAGCATGCCTTTGTTCTCGAAGGGACGAGGGAAGATATCCCTACGGGGAAGGAAAGAATATTTTGTCCATGTACAATACAATTTAAAAAGGTCAACGAGTGTAAAGACCCTTCTTTTCCCTGAAGCTATCTACCTCTATATGCCCTTTTAGAGCCCTTCTAATGAGATAGAAAAGCAGTTGAATATATCAGTGATAAAATAAACAATAAGGTCATTTTGTAAGGTATTATGACCTATAGCGGATCTTCTATACCTGTCATTCTAAGGACTGACTGAGTAAAACATAAGCTTTCTTAGATGAGAGCTCGATTCAAACACTTCACAAATGAGATGGGAAGAAGAAAATGAGTATTTAAGGAGTAGTTGACGACTGGAAGAAGAGTAGAAGAAAAAATAAATTAAAAAATAAATAAATAAAGTTAATAGTATTTTAAGCTCTTTATTTTAGAGTATATAATTATATAAAGATATAAGATATACTAAGAATAGATTTTATTATAGTTATACTTATTAATCTAAAATTTTATAAACTAGTTTTAGTAATGGCTAATCGATAATATATTATAGATAATACATTATTATTTTAAAAAAAACTTATCTAGTCACATTAGCTTATCTAATATATCTCCTCTCTAAGGCCTTGGCCCTTAATTTACTACTTAGCCTCAAGCTTAATCCTTCAATAACGAAGTAGCTCTGATGGAACTAAGGTACGTCAGACCTATTCAACGCGTTCTTCCTTGGCTTTTTCGCGTTTCCTCTGTGCTACGCTGTTTACTTGGCTTTTTTCCTACGAAAGTCGCATTAAATCCGATTTGGGCGCGCTCCGATCGGCGGCGCTGGCTTTCCACATGAGCTCCACCGCCACGACGACGACGTCGCCTACCAACCTACAAATCGACAAAATCACGACTTTTTTGCCAGCAAGCAATCGTGCGTTATTAACCAGTCCGTCTAGGCCAGGAACTAAACCTCCGATCGCCAACCGGGAGGCTCTAGCGGGGGCCGAGCTGGAGCCTCCCACGAAGAGGATCCGTCTTGGTCCCATCTCGCAGACCTCGCTGTTTACCCAGTGCCTGGAAAAGCAGGTTTTTCCGCATATCGACGAGCCCCTCTCCGAATTGCCCAAGGACAAGGTTAATACACTGGAAATCGGGAAGCGGGTAAGTGCGCTTTCGTTACCGCCTCTCCCTCTGTCTACGTTCCTCTGTCTGTATGCCTCTATATCTTTGCGCTTTGTCGTATTCTTATGCGCTTGCTTCCCCCAGGTTATTGCCATCTTGACCGGCCCCGAGTTCAGCGACGAATTTAGACGCGGGAATGGGACCCTGAGTGCTGAATTCGAGGCCGAGCTTGCATTCCGGGCAGTCGCCGAAATCCACGCGCTTGCCGTTCGCCCTGTAAATGCCACCTCCCCGCCCACCGCAGCACGACTGCGAACCGATAACGGGCCGAAAGCTGACTCCCTTTTCCTGGTCTAGGAGTATCACTTTCCGATCGTACCTTCCAGTACGATACCATCAAGGCCTCAACCCCAACAACGTGTCGAGACACCAGTGCCAATCCCCCAGATCCCCCATGGCGCCAGGGCCGATATTAAACGGCTTTCTTCGGCGCCGTCGCTGATACCTCGATACTCCTCTTCACCAATACCACTGCCGGCAATACCGTATCAACACCAGGCCGCGTCCAAACCTCTTGCCTCGACAAATGGGACCGCCCCCAAAAGAGAGAGGTCACCGAGTGTACCTCAAGTGGTGAAACCCTCGAACCCCCCCGAGATCATCATTATCGACAGTAGCGACGACGATGAGAACGTCCCGGAGCCTCCCAAACGCCCGAAGCCTCTCGACCGCACCGATAAACCTCCGCCGCAGCCTCGGACCGACCTTCTCCCCACGCCTCCCCCGAAACCGATAAATACCCCGTCCGTTCCTGCAGCACCAGCCGCCATTCCATCCAGAGTTAAGAAAACTCGGGGACCAGAGAGGACTCCACGAGATTACAGGAGGCTCGCCTATCCTTCGGTCTGGCGAGACAGAGAACTGGTCGAGAGAGCAGGCGAAAGACGGCCGCTCCCCAAATGGCTTTCCGAGGCAAGGCAGCCATATGTCACAGCGGAAACAAGAGAGTCGGTTCTGGGCGCCGGGCAACAGCTCCTTCAGCTCGATGACCTGCGTCTTGGTCAATTGGGCACATTCCACGTCGATTTCTCGCTCGACGAGACCAAATATCTCAGCATCTTGGCGCGGCAGACTCTTCTGCTCTCTACAGAGCGCAAGAATGACCCAAAGAGGGACCTCAGCAGAGTGCTAAAGGCGAACCCCCGACACATCTCAAGGATCCTAGACGCGGTTGGGCGTGGAAATCGATTGCCTCGGAGGACCAGGGCAGATGTCGATAACTTTTTCCGAGATCTCATCGACCGGAAGACGAGCTCGGATGCCGTTCGGCTGACGGTTGAGAGCGACGAGCCGGACCGGCGCGGAGATTTCTTCCGATCCAGCAGGGTCAACTCGCTATTATTCGCAAGAGAAGTCGCCGGCCAGCGGGGGTTTGGGTCCATGAGGCGCCTCGAACATTTCAACAACGAGTTCCGAAAGTGTCGCGAGGACGGATTCGGAGTGAGGGGAGATTGGACAGGCTGTGCTGGCGACATTATGACGGCCGTCTGGGTGTCCAATGACGCGTTTATCTGCGGCACGACTGAGCACTCTGATTCTCATAACCAACAGTACAACAAACCTGGCAACTTGGTTCTCGGCTCCTGTGTCCTAGGGACCCTGCGTGCTTATCCGGAGCATCGCATTGTGCGTCCCATTGTGGAGAAGGGGGAGAACTCTACCGATGCGATGATCCAGAGCCAAGATCCGTGGCTCTACTCGTCGGTGGTGTCATCTGACTATGATGCTACCCACGGCCGGGCTTTTACTTCGGCATTTGACCGATCAGTCAAGATATGGAAGGTCGAGCCGTCCGGAGCTTCCATGAACCTTTTAGGTGAGTGGAAGCACGACGGCAACGTGGACTTTGTTGCAGCTTCAAAGCACAAGTCCGGAATCGTCGCTACCGCTGCCGGTGTAGCTACCGATGCGGTCCGTATCTACAACGTCGACGAGACCCACATTTCAAAAAGCCCCTTCCGGTCGTACTCTTGCTCTCGCGTTACGGACGACAAAGGCAACGCAGTTTCGACCGAAAAGTGGGCTTATTTCCCTGCAACCATGCAGTGGGGTTTGGCGGAAAGCGTGAAACACTTGCTCCTGGTGGGATACTCACCAAGGAGCCGAACCGGCGATGACAACGACATCCCGGAGGACAGGCGGGATTCCGGGGAGCTTTGCCTGTGGGATGGACTCACTGGCGAGCGGTGGCGAGTCACCTCAGCTACTACGCAAAACGTCTTCGAGGTTCTCTGGCACCCGAATCAGCCAAGTTTCATTGCCGCTACGTCGCCACTAGGCAATGATCTGGAGCCCAGTGTGCGCACACAGATCAGGATCTTCCGACCTGATAATAGCACTGAATTTGGAGCCAAAGCCTTTACCCCCGTCAAGACCTTGGATTGTACAGCTATTGACATCAACGAGCTGACATTCATGTAAGTTGGGTCCTTCGACTTACTAATCACCCTTGACTAACTATTCTCAGGCCAAATAGCTACTCGTACTGCTACGTCACGGCAGGTTGCACGGATGGCTGTACCTACGTTTGGGACACGTCCCGACAAACCGACAAGCCTATCCACGTCCTTCGCCACGGCGAACCCATCGACGAGTATCGGGGGGTTAGGGAACGAGAAGATGTCGGTGTCAAGTTCACTGCTTGGGGAACCTCGCTCGATCGTTTCTATACCGGCTCCTCGGATGGCCTGGTAAAGGTTTGGAACGTTCGGTCCGAGAACAAGCCACACGTCCGGACAATACTCAGCGCCACAGCCCCCATCACAGCTGGCATGTTTTCCCCAGACAAGACCAAGCTCGTGATTGGAGACGCCAGCGGCGGCGTCTTCATGCTATCTGTTGACGAGAGGGATCAGATACCCCCCTACTTCGTAGAAGTCAACTACCCATCAGGAAAGGTCAAGCTTCGGCGTCCAACGCCTATGATTCCCCATCCAGAACCACCACCACCCACCCACGATGCTGCGGGCCAGTTGATCATAACTGAACCAGGAGAAGTCATTGCCCGCAGATATCTAGACAGCCTACAGCTCAAGCTTGACCACCGACGTCATATTGGAGCAGTACAGGGCCCTCGCTATGCAGAGACAGGCCTATTCCGCCGAGAGGCTCATTTCAACGGAGATCCGGCTCAGCCATTGCTTGCTAGTTGGGAAGTCCAGCAGCAAGAAGCGCAAAGGGGGTTTTTAGGCGGTAGGCGAGATCGATCGTTGCCTCTTCGGCCAGTTAGGGAGTTGGGAAGCCTAGAGGCCTTGCACTCAAGGAATATCAGCCTAGATTTAGACGTGGAGCGCTTGCCGGAGGAGACTAGGCGTAGGCTCGAGAGAGAAGGAGTCGACTTTGAGCTAATGACAAGCTATACTCTTGAGGGTAGCCGTTTAATGGAGTTTTAACTAGGGGAGAAATAAACAAATGAATAAACATTTTAAATCTTACTATTCAGGCTACAAAACGGTGAAGCATAGGGTGTTATCTTTTAGTGATTTTAGGGAATATTATATAAAGTAATATTATAAATTTAAATAATACTTTTTCTTATTACTTAGCATATTATATAACTATATAACAGTGATATTTCCTACATTTATTAGTTAGATAATTTAGGCTAGTCTTAGGCTTATATAAATAATATCCTTTGATATCAAGTTGTAGCTTTAAACGCCACTAGCCTCCGGCATCCTAAAAGCCCTCTGTAAGTTCTTCAAGACCCCTTCGATGGTCTGAAGAGAGGTTGTCAAGTTTCTTCGCCCGTTAGACTCTGTTGCGACGTTTTTGCAACGAAACTGTCATGTCATTGCGCCGATGAACCCCCCGACAAGGATGTTGGAATGCAGGTCTGATGACAGTGGTCACTGCAACGACCGTTACACTCTGCCTCAGAAGCTGCCGGATTCTTTCTGTCACATGCAAGACCAAATCACAAAACACAATATGATCACATTCCACTCAATAGAGACCCCATTTTCCCATTCCCTAACTAAGCTTTTCGCTTCCGAAACTAAAGGGGATTCCCCATCCCCCCCTGCCTCCGTCCCTCCCAAACGCCGGAATGACCCTCTCGAAAACTACCTAAATTACCCGCACTTGAGCCGCCCAACCACCAGCTAACCCTACTGGTTCCGCGTGCCATGCATGAGGTGTCATCCCGAGCCGCTATGTGTGGGTTTAGCTCGGGGAAGAGAGAGGAAAGGTATTGTATACAAAACAACAACAACATGAATCAAGATGAAGAAGGGGGCCAAGGCCTTCTCTCTGTCCGGTAAGGGGTCGATGAGTGGTATGGCCGGCTGCATGTCTCCATTGACAGAGCTTGGTCAACCACAAGGGGCTGAAACGCGCCAACCTCTTGGCCTGTACTAGCCAGAACGGCACCATATTCGTGCTTAGTTGGCGCCGCCAAAGGCAAAGTTCGGCGGGTAGTTGATGCCGTTCGGGCCCATGGTGATCCCCGCGGGCAAGCCCATGACGATGGGCTCATCATTAGCGCCACCCTTGTCACCGCCACCGCCGCCGCTCCCTTTGTGATCGCGACCGCCGCCGTGGTGATGCTTGCTACCCTGGCGCCAGCGGCCACCACCACCGCCACCACTGTTGCCAATAGTACCGGGCCCAGGATGCGGGCCAGGACCGGGACCAAGGCCGGGTTCGTCCTCACGCCTACTCGACTTAGGGCCGTGGTGGCCGCCCTTGTCGGTCTGCATGCGGCGGCTGATGGCCTTTGACGAGACGCCGGCGCCGATCTCGATGTCGGGCTCCTCGACACACAGGCCGCTGACGATGGGGCGGCCGCCGGAGCCGCCGTAGGGGGCGGTGAGCATCCACTTGCGATCGGCCTCGGTCAGCTTGTGGATGGGGATGATGCTGATGCCGCTCTGGTAGTCGCTGCAGTCGCGGGGGCCGAAGCCAACGCCCCATCTAGTCTGTTACATATCTGTTAGCGAAACTGTATTCTATTGTGGTGGATGGCATGCGAGAGAAAAGGCTTACTCGAAGTTGGAAGTCCTGATTGCGAGCTTCCTCCATGGCAACCTTTGCCCGCTCGGCATCCTTGCGGAAGAACATTTTGACAAAGGCATGTCGCTTGTCTTTGTTGACAATGCAGGTCTGCACCTGTCCAAAGCGGCTAAAGACCTCGCGCAGCTCATTGTCCGAGCACCTACAGGAGTTAGCCATTGTCCGTTATAGCAACAGCGGGCCACTACTCACGTTACACCACCCACAAAAAGAGTGCGGCTGTACACCTTGATGGAGCCGCTGGGGAGGGTGTTGTCATACTCGACCCATTTGTCCTGGGGGAACTGGTCGTGGGCCGGGCTCTCGCCGCGGCGTCCCTGAGGAGATCGTTGGCGGTAGTCTGGCATGTGTCCGCCGCGACCACGATCGGATCGATCTCGGTCATCCGCACGGCCACGGCCGGGAGAACCAGGGCGCCCATAGTCAAAGCCACGATCATTCGCACGCGCCGACCTCGGCGAACCCCAGCGAGGAGGCGACCTCGACCTGGAACGGCCACGGGGGCGGTTGGGCGACCTCGAGCCGTCATGGTAGCCACTGCGGTTACGGGCATCATCAGGTCGAGGGGCATCCCAAGGAGCAGGACCGGCCGCGCCACCGCCGAGCGGGGGAGGAGCTGCGTACCCGGTCTGTGTAGGCTGGGGCATTTGCGGTTGCTGGGCCGCCGGGGGTATGACGCCGGACTGGCCCATCATCTGGATTACGCTAGCAATCTTATCGATGGGCATTCCCTGGGCCGCGAGAGCGGCGACGAGCTGTACCGTTGCAGCGGTCGGATTACCCGAACCGTTCGGCGCCGGCGGGGCCGCCATAGGAGCCGGAGCAGCCTGGGGCAAACCCTGAGCGGGCGGCACCTGCGGAGGGAACGTATATGGCATGGCCGGTACATTTACAGGCTGGGCGGCCGACTGGGACGTCGGCAGAAACGGCATGCTTGGCTGTGCTTGTACGGGCACCGGAGCATGGTTCATTAGGCCACTACTAGGCGGACCACCAGAGGTACTGAACACGGGTGCAGGGGGGGCAGGAACAGGAGCCGGAGCTGCCAGGCTGGGATTACTCTGCGCAGACGATGCATTCTGGCGCGCAATGCTGGCGAGCGTGTCCAAGATGCTCGGAATCGCAGGGTTTGGCGGCGGTGCTGGTGGCTTGCTACCGGAGCCAAGCGAGGCTAAGAGGTTGGGCGGCGGGCTGCCGGGAGGCGTTGTTGACTCGTCTGTTGGCGACAGGGGTGTGGTTAGAGCATTGGGGATACGCGCACGCGCCATACGGAGCGGTCAAGACAGTGTCGGGGTGAACCTACTCGTGGGTCGTTGAGCATTCAGTTTCTCCTTGAACGAGTTGACCATGGAAGCGGGGAATGTCTGGCCCTTCTCCCAGATGTCGACCAGCTTCTTTATCTTCTCCTACGAGCAGCATCTTTGTGAGTGTCCGTCCATCATGAAAGGAGAAGAGTACGAATACGCAGAACACGGGCGAGGTGAGCTGGTCTCCAACGGAGCCTTCGGGCTGGGACGTCGGAGATCTGTGGCCCACGGCGACCGGGGTTCATGGCCCGCGAGAAACGACATCTCATCTTGAGGCCCCGGACCCGTCTCACACGACGCCGGTATATATCTAGGAATCAGGTGGCATCCAGTGCATCTTGCTTTTGCGTACCTTTTGGTCTTCGGGTGCCGTTGCAATGATGTCGTTCATCAGAATGGGAATCAGCTCAGTTACTCTATGCACGCCTGCAGCGAATGTTCCATCTGGCGCCGAAAGGCTTGGAGTCTGTCCTTGGGCTTTGGCCTGGTCCAACCATTTCCTCGTTACAGAGTCTACGACGTAGAGTACTCCCAGTTTGTGTGTGCCGGGTGTTTTCTTGAAGTGGGTGAAGAGCTTTTGGATGAGGAGCGATTCGTGCTGTTGCAAGAGGAGAGATTAGCATTGCGACGGTGCGTGTAGGGTTTCCGTAAAAAGCCGTGGGCTGCTCACCTGAACGTTGGCGACACAGAGTGCTGTGATATTCGTGATTCGAGAGCCTGATACTCCGGGGGGCTTCAAAGAGAGCATGGCCTGGAGACCAGCCTCCAGCTCTATTACGGGAGCCGCCATGGTGGAGAGGCGCTCGCGGGGCGATGACTGGCGGGGTGATTGGCGATGATCGTCTTCCGCAACACGAGAAGCGCAAAGTTGTCAGGCAGGAGGGTCTATGCCATGCAGTACTCCAGCCAGTTCAAGAAGTACGGAGAGTGTTGCCGACAACTCCAGCCTTCGTCAATGCTCTCTTTTTTCAGGACGGCAGTCAACGAATTACGAGACCTTTCGATGTGCGCAAAGAGGCCTGTTGTCGGGGTGCAGGAATAGTGGGCAACGATGCAAGAAGAAGCTAGGCCGAAGTACGATGCTCGTTCCCAGGATCGCGAGTCGCGAGCGCGCCAACAGAATCTGCCAGAGTTTTCCACCTGTTGCGGTGTGCCGTAGCGACGACCTGTTCAAAGACCAGCAGAATGGACTGGAGCTACTGGGTTAAGTTTAGAAGATGAGGATCCGTTTAGATGTGAAGCGCCTCCAGCTTGATGAAGTCGATGAGCATCGCACCACCGCGTTCTTTGTGGGATGGAGAAGGAGGCGGGGCGGGTCGTCGAAAGAAGGTCAAGCGGAGGTTTTATGCGCCGCTCAGAATTCGGCTTGTGCTTTGCTCAGCTTTTGCTTGGCTAATAAAATGAGGCGGCGGCCTACCGGACTGTCAGAGTCCTGTTTACAGCTGGCAGAACCGTCAATCGCTGCACCAACAAGAAAAGAACTCTGCAAAGCCCAACAAAACGGCAAAACAAAAACACATTCATCACGGCGCTTCTTCTCCATACTGTGAACTTCGTACGCTGCCGCATATTCTATTTCTACTCTGTATGGATACTTGTGATATCTGTATCAGCCGGCCCCTTGCCATAATTTGTGTCCACCCAGTTTTAACAGCATCTGAGCGCTTCATGAAAATTCCCCATTGTTGGGGTTAGTTGACCAACCAAGTCCTGTCTCTGTGACGTCAATTTCAACGCATCGCGTTTTCAGAAAAGCCTGGGACAGTGTAACCCCGAGGAGTGAATCCCGTGAAGAGTGACGAACGTGACCTGAAGGTCCCCAAGAAGTGGTCTTGGCTTCCTATCGAACCGATTCCGTATCTCCGGCCCAAATGGGCTTTTATGGCAGGAGTGGTTCTCTTAAGGTTGCATTCGCGGCCTGTTCGCGGCGAAGTTCGGGAATTGCAATGGGTGCGGGAAAGAGCAAGGCTGCCCTGTTGTGGTGTTGTTTGAATTGATGGGCCTTGGTCCGAACCCCGACCAACCGGGGTGTGCTTCCCCATGTGTCCGGGGCACCCGCCAATTCCCCCAGCTGCGGTTTTTTTCAAGCTTGATCCATTTGATCGCCCGAAACTTTTTTCCCCTTCGTCCTTTTCCTTCACCACCCGACCTCACAACCTCACATCCACACACCAGATATCAACCATGGCTCCCGCTATGCGCCTGGCCACTTCGACCCTGAGGGGCTCGCTGAAGGCTCCCTCGTTTGTTTACAGAAACACCGCCTTCACAGCCGCAAGATGCTATTCCTCCAAGTCCCAGGTACAAGACCTTGAACACCGCGATCCACTTCCTGGCAGCCATTGACCATACAACTCTACTGCAGACCCTGAAGGAGCGCTTCGCTGAGCTCCTTCCCGAGAAGATTGAGGAGATCAAGGCCCTGCGCAAGTACGATGACCCCCAACCCGTCAAGGCTATCTTAACAGATCTGTGTCGCTAACGCGTTCTCGCCAAATCAGGGAGCACGGCTCCAAGATCGTCGACAAGGTCACCCTCGACCAGGTATATGGCGGTGCCCGTGGCATCAAGTGCCTCGTGTGGGAGGGCTCGGTCCTCGACGCTGAGGAGGGCATCCGCTTCCGTGGCAAGACCATTCCTGAGTGCCAGGAGCTTCTCCCCAAGGCCCCCGGTGGCAAGGAGCCTCTGCCTGAAGGCCTCTTCTGGCTTCTCCTGACCGGCGAGGTTCCCACTGAGCAGCAGGTTCGCGACCTCTCGGCCGACTGGGCCGCGCGGTCCGAGATCCCCAAGTTCGTCGAGGAGCTCATCGACCGCTGCCCTACCGACCTCCACCCCATGGCCCAGTTCTCCATGGCCGTCACCGCTCTCGAGCAGACCTCGTCGTTCGCCCGTGCCTACGCCAAGGGTGTGCACAAGCGCGACTACTGGGGCTACACCTTTGAGGACTCGATGGACCTCATCGCCAAGCTCCCTACCATCGCCGCTCGCATCTACCAGAACGTCTTCAAGGGCGGCAAGGTTGCCCCCGTCCAGAAGGACAAGGACTACTCGTTCAACTTCGCCAACCAGCTCGGCTTCGGCAACAACGCCGACTTCATTGAGCTCATGCGTCTCTACCTCACCATCCACACCGACCACGAGGGCGGCAACGTCAGCGCCCACACCACCCACCTGGTCGGCAGCGCCCTCAGCTCTCCCTTCCTGTCCCTGGCCGCTGGTCTCAACGGTCTCGCCGGTCCCCTGCACGGCCTGGCCAACCAGGAGGTGCTGAACTGGCTCACCGAGATGAAGAAGGTCATTGGCGACGACCTCAGCGACGAGGCCATCACCAAGTACCTCTGGGATACCCTCAACGCTGGCCGTGTCGTCCCCGGCTACGGCCACGCCGTCCTGCGCAAGACTGACCCCCGCTACTCTGCCCAGCGCAAGTTCGCTCAGGGTAAGCCGCGATCCACCCTTTTTCTTGACCCTTGTGCAATGCTGACCCCCTTACAGAGAAGATGCCCGAGGACCCCATGTTCAAGCTCGTCAGCCAGGTCTACAAGATCGCCCCCAAGGTTCTCACCGAGCACGGCAAGACCAAGAACCCCTTCCCCAACGTCGATGCCCACTCTGGTGTTCTCCTCCAGTACTATGGCCTGAATGAGGCCAACTACTACACTGTCCTCTTCGGTGTCTCGCGTGCCATTGGTGTGCTGCCCCAGCTGATCATTGACCGCGCTGTTGGCGCCCCGATCGAGCGGTAAGCAATTCACACCCAAGTCTCAAATCACAAGACGGTTCCACTGACAAACATTTGCAGCCCCAAGAGCTTCTCTACCGAGAAGTGGGTTGAGATCTGCAAGAAGTTGTAAGATATGGGTGTTGCACAATAAGGTTTGGTAGTTGGGCATGGCGCGAAGGGTTCGTTTTACGGTTATTTTATGTATAGAATGGATGGGATATCTAGCGGTTTCTGCAGCCCGGGCATGAGTTAGACTGGGCGGATGGCTATCCATCACGTTTGTACGATACACACTCCGTATTCCGGGCCCTCGGACCAGAAAGGGAACAAAAAGTTTATGGCATACAAAGGACATTTTCGGATCATGCATGCACGTCAGCAACGGTGAGGCTGAGTGGGGATGCTGCCACATGCACTGCGACTTCGGCGTTTGGGACAGGGGCTTTGACAGCGACTCGGTGTTTTTGTCCGAGAGACGGGAGAGCATACTTGTCGCAACGCGTCTTTTTGCAGTCTAATAAAATCCGAGTTCATTAAATACGATGCGGGTAGAATAGAATACTTGTCGCAGCTCTGTTCATGAAGATGCATTATCGCGAACTCTGCAAGCGTAGGAGCTCCGCACCGCATGCAAAATGTCGGACCCTCCAATCTTTACCCCAAAAACCGGTCCGTGAGCCCAGGGGATCGACCCCAAGGGGATTGCGTTGAGGTGCCGAGGAAGGCGTTGAGCAGGGATGTTGGCCAATTGGCGTGTCTGTTGAGGTTGACTCCGGCCCCTGCACCGCAAGTTGGACAAAGGCAAGCACCGCTGTCGTCCCGCGCCCAATCTTTACTCCGTATCAGCAATTTTTTTCGGAGGGCTGAAAGGTCGTTCAATTGCTTCCCTTCGGTTCCCGACTGTCCCCGAACCATTCGCAATCATCACCAACTTTCCTGTGGTTCATCCATCGTCAATTGCGCGCGCCCCGCTTTCGGAGAGCGTCTCGACAGTAAGTGTGGACCCTGCGTTGTCGCATCACCCGGATTGCCAGAGCATTGCCGCGGGTAGACAGGAGAAGCTGGTCTCGGGATTCTCCTATTCGGGGCATTCCAAGACCCCAAATCCACAATGACAGAGCAACCATCGGTAACACGTGCAAGTTAGGCCAGTTATCCAAGCCGATTCAACCGCCACCTGCTCTCAGGTAAACGCTATTTCTTTGCAGACCGTCAGGCCATCTTCCGGATAGTCTTCAACACGCGCATCCCGTTTCGCCGCCTCTAAACCGTCTGCCCGTTACATCGCGCTTATCGGCCGACTCTCTCCGTCCGTCCAGCCCCGCGTTCTCGCACCACCGCCCCCGCGCCTCTTCCCTTTCGCCCGCGAAGAAGCAACCGATTCCCTTGGTCAGGGCCTCTCTTTTGCAACATCCGCCTAGTCATGTCCGCCGCTGTCGCACCCGCCCCGGCTTCCCAGCCGCCCAAGCTGGAGAAGAAGCCCATCAAGTTCTCCAACTTGCTGTTGGGCGCCGGCCTCAACCTCTTTGAGGTCACCACCCTCGGTCAGCCCCTGGAGGTCACCAAGACCACCATGGCGGCTCACCGCGGCGACGGCTTCGCGACGGCTCTTGGCCGCATTTGGAACCGCGGTGGTGTTCTCGGCTGTAGGTTACATCGTTCCCATGCACATGTTCCCAGAACGGTCGCTGATCTCTCTCGTCACATGCAGTCTACCAGGGTCTGATTCCCTGGGCCTGGATCGAGGCGTCGACCAAGGGCGCTGTGCTGCTCTTCGTCGCCTCCGAGGCCGAATACTATGCCCGCGCCGCGGGCGCCAGCGAGTTTGGCGGCGGCATCATCGGCGGTGTGACGGGTGGTGTTGCTCAAGCGTACGCGACCATGGGCTTCTGCACGTGCATGAAGACGGTCGAGATCACCAAGCACAAGGTGGCGGCCGCCGGCCAGAAGGCGCCCGGCACCTGGGCTACCTTCATGGATATCTACCGCAAGGAGGGCATCCGCGGCATCAACAAGGGCGTCAACGCCGTCGCCATCCGCCAGATGACCAACTGGGGTTCTCGCTTCGGTTTGAGCCGGCTCGCCGAGCAGGGTATCCGCGACCTCACGGGCAAGAAGCAGAACGAGAAGCTTAGCGCCTTTGAGAAGATTGTCGCCTCGGCCATCGGTGGTGGTCTCTCGGCCTGGAACCAGCCGATCGAGGTCATCCGCGTCGAGATGCAGAGCAAGAAGGACGACCCTAACCGCCCCAAGAAGATGACCGTCGGCAACACGTTCAAGTACATCTACGAGACCAACGGCATCAAGGGTCTGTACCGTGGCGTCGCGCCCCGCATCGGTCTCGGCGTGTGGCAGACGGTGTGCATGGTTGCCATGGGTGATATGTGCGTCACCTACCCCTTTCTATCCTCTCCTAAGGCATCAGTACTGACTTTGTACCTCTAGGGCGAAAACCTACGTGGAGAAGCTGACTGGCGATACGGTCTCGGCAAAGCATTAAGCGGCGGCGTTTCTGGCGCGAGGGTTTAGAAGGGCATGGGGTTGGTCATCTGATCTAAACTTTGCAGTCTTTTTTATCCTCCTTTATGGCAAGCTCTCTCAGGCTTCTCTCTGTGATGGGCGGGTTTGCTTGATGCTTTTTAAATAGTGTTATCGCAGGTACTAGTAGTGCTGCTGTTAATGATTGGCCAATATAGAGGTTTCTTTCTTTCGATTAATAAAGGTCCAGTCTATTCTTCGTTGAGTCAGTGAGTGTATGTTATAGTAGCTGCGAAGTCCCTATGAGGCACAGTGTATGGGACGGTTGCAGTGCAGGAGATGTATGTACCTACGCAGCCTGGAACCGTAAGTGTTGTCATCGTTCCTGCAGCCTGGATGTATATTGTTCATGTCAGGGCGTCTGGTATTCTTCTCTTCGTCAACACTATTTGATGTCGGCATCACACGAACTGTCAGAAAGGGGCTCAGATGGGATAGGATGTGATGATAACTAGTAAGGGTATTGGTTTATATTACCCCATCTTGGGCAGGCTTTGTTGCCGATGCGGACGGGTCCTTGTTACTCTTGGTCAGGAGAATGATACTTTTTTTTGGCCGTGGTTTCCCGGTGTGAAGGGCTCTGTGGTGGACGACGGCTCTTCTTATTGAGGGTGCCTTGGGATATTGCTGTACTTGGGGTGGGGCCGCCGTAGTGGCGGCGGCGGCGGCGGCGACGGTAGTGGTGGTGTCGGAGGTGGTGAAGTGGGCTTTGGTGTTGGCTGGACTGGTTCTGCTGTGGGCTTGTATTTTGCTGATGCTGGGCGGCTTTTTTATCACGTCGGAATTCTATCATCGAGGCCTCCCGTGCCCCTGGTGAATTCCTATGGTCGTTGTTGGGCAGGTAAAGAGGTTGTCGTGGGTCTGGGGTTAGTAGGTCAATGTGTCGGTTTGTGCAACTGAGCTGCCGTACCATACCCACTGCGTCAAACCTTCCGCAAAAGGATATCGAAATGCAAAGTTCGACAGTTTGTACGTCTTGGTAGCTTATGTACTGTTGACGGATACAAGCCTCCGTCACAGCCAACGATACAGGTAAGGATGAGGATGTGCCTGTGATGGTTGAGTGTCAGCGCAGCTGTCTGTCTATCGGGTGCTGCTTCTAGGGGGGTTACATGGTCAAGTGTGGTTGTTCGCCGCATTATTGTCTTTCTTTTGTCGTGTCTCCGTGTGTTGGGTATGAAGGGGATGGATCAATATATCGTGGGATATACTAGCCAAGGCGATGTACTAGGAGTTCAAGGCGGCATGGCATTTCCCGGAATTGCAGTTGAATGGATGTATGGACCACTGTGCTTATGGGAATGTAGTGTGTCATATTTTGACCGGGTGCTCACCCAGTTTGTTGGCAGATGGGGATGGTATGGACTGAGTGCGGCTGGCTTCTTACAGGATAGCAAGTATTGATGGCTGTCAGTAAGAAGACAACAGAAGTGCTTGGTGGACCTTAAGTTTAGGTCTCGTTTTAAGTTCATATGGTTAATATGGGTCGACTATTGCAGGTAGTGAGGTAATACTGGTTTCGGTGAGGTCGGTGTCGTCGTCCTATATCAAGGGAACGAACACTTGGGGGGTCGGCAGCAAGCGTTGGTGATCGGGGTGGCGGCTATGGTACAGCTTTGGCTGTAAGGTGTATCAGTCTGTCTGCTGTACTGTTGATAGTTCTCTGGTTCGTTCGGGGTTTTGATGGGTATAGTAAAAAATCCTAGAGTGGGAGGTTGGCTCTGAGCGACTCTACTCGCCTGTCACAGAACCTCATATATAAAGAGAGTCGACTTGGCAGTCTGACGGGTTTCGAGATCCATTACACGATCTCATTGATCTACATGCACCATAGCCTCTCCAGCGTTATACTTAGATTCTAGTGACATCCATAGACCAAGGTTGTCAGTGTTACGCTGTCAGCACTGAGAGATCCCCCTGATCATCAACCATCCGACTGTCTCCCATCCTAAGTCACGAGACAGGTCAACAAGTCGCAAGCGTCGCTCCCTGTCCCCGTCGTGCATACCAACTAGCATATCGACTAACACCTGCTGCATACTTGAGCCGCAGATAGTTTGTTTTAGACAAGATCCGGCATTCGGCATTGCGAGGTGAGGGCGCCATGTTGGCGGACTCGATCATACAGGACAAACCTTATTTGAAGTTGTCTAGCTCACACGCAAGACACAACTAATGCACACTAATGTTTCCTGCCTATGACTCCTCAGAGATTCGAGGACTCTATCAAACTCTTGCCTTCTGTAAAATTCTTGATGTGCTAGTGTTTCACGCCATCCCCAAATGTTGCCAGCGCTTGCGTGGACGATGGGAAACAGGAGGCACTCTTCAAACCTCGTTCTCTAACAAACTGTGGCTTGGCATGAAAAGTCAGAGTCGGAGATCGGTATTCGGATTGCAACTTGATGCGTATCAGCAGCCCTGTGCACGACGATATAGCTAGCATCTCACTGTGGTCGGTCCGAATGACGCCTCACCGCTGGGACGGCGACGATACGCGTATGGGGCCATACAGTGCGGTGTTGCAGGAAGACGACTTCATTGTGTATGAAATGGCAACAGCAAACATCGTGCAACTTGCATGATCGGGCAATTAGCCTTCCGCCGAGGAAGACGTCTAGAACAACTGGCCCAGAGCTGGGACACCCAAAGCGGCAGGACCCGGACCACAGACCGCCGGTCCAGACTCTTGGACCGAGCGACGACGGACTCGTTCACCCGGAAGCCCCAGAATTCAAAAGAGCCGCCGAGGCGGGGACCTTGATGAGCATGGAAGGATCAGGTTGTGAGAGCAACAAGCCCTCGGAGATAGCAAGAAAATAGCTAAAAGAGGGATTCATTGATCCGTGTCCACTGTGTCTGTCCACCAGCGGAGCGAGCGAGCGAGCAAGAGAAGAAAGTTGAGGGTTCCACGACTCCAACGAATCCACAAAAGGGGTTCGTTGGACTGGAGCCTCTCCAGAAAACATGACAAGCAAAGAATGACACACGCAATCAACAGCTTTGCTTGCATCAAGCAAGACTACCGAAATGACTGGCCGTATTGGAGATAGAAAGAAACGTCGTCGCAAATAATCCGCAAAAGAGCCGGGAACACGGCAGATGTATCCACAGATTCCACTCCTGTGAGCGCTGCTGACAGGTGCGGAACGGGAGATGGAAGAGCGAGCAAGATACGTCCCAATCCCGAACTCCGCCCGATGGAATTGAATTTGGCTGGACTGACTGCAGGCAGAACTGCAGGCAGAATTCCTTCGCTGGCACGCTGGGTGGCGAACCCGACGAGGCGGAACCCGGCACGCGACACTTTCCGAGAAAGAGGTATTATCGTCAACTTCAACAGTACTGTAATTGGGCTGGCGGCTCGTCCGTAATGCGCGCAAAAGCCGGGGCTGAACGGGCCCCCAGGGAAGCGGCTGGCGAGGCACTTCAGCTGCAAGCGAGGCATTTGCTGCGACCCCGGACCGATCGTGAATAACCCCTCATCGGCCGGAGATGCTGATACCCACGCTCCGAGGCGGGGGAAGGGCATTTGCCGTGTCCACGTCGACACATCCCATCTCTGTTCCATGATGAGAATTGGACCGTGGGCTCCATGGATGAGCCAGCGAATTCGCCAAGGTGGTTGCGAGAGAGTACGGGGTAATGTGAGACGTTGCTCGATGCCGGCGACTCCCGTCGCTGCAACATCAGCGAGACGGCATGCGCATGCCACCTACCTGATCGTGCTGGTTCAGCGTCTTGGCTGTCAACCCATGGCAAGACACAGCAGAGAGGAGGTTGGGGATATCTATACTTGGTACACTTGCGACGACGATGACCAGCTGCCCTCCTTACACGCGACGTGCTTAGTGTTGTCTTGAGGCACAGCCGCATGCATATGCCTGCCGTCCGCCTCGTTCAACCACACCTCAGACATCCTCAGCTGGACCAGCCTTCTTTCAGGGTCTGCTGACTGTGTCGTCACTGTCGTGCGGCGAGAAGGGTTGGGATGTGGGGTTAGGACAGGGCAGATGGTTTAGCCTGGGGAGTCCTACCTGCCAAGCCAGCGACAGCAACACAAGGGCCGACTTTCGTTGCCAGTGTCCCAAGAGGTGAACCCTGTCTGCGGTGAAAAAAAGCCAGAGGTCTAGACTGCCCACGCGGTGTAACGAACGCCGTTAATGTTCCCAACTCATGAGACCTGTCATACCAACCCATTCTCTCATCTCGCAAATTGCATGATATCAAGCAGAGCAGAAAGCCGTCGAAGTCCGGTCTTGGCCGCCCCGGAGCTGTCAGCCTCTCTCATGATCTAGCGCGGCGAACAGGGACAAGCGCGAAGAGCGGAGCCGGGGCTCAACGAAGCTAATCATGCACCAACAGCACGACAGACTGCGGGCGTATGGAGAACGGGAGGAGACCGACGGAACGCGTACCTGCATTACGACGGACGGTACGGAGTACGGCGGTGGGGGTTGGCGGAGATGGTGAACGGAGTCGGATGGATTGATGCGCAAAGAGCAGAGGGCTCCGCGTCTTGCGTCAATTGACGAATGAGAGGCGGCCCCGTTGCCCTTGACAGCTTCCTTCTTGGGCGACGATTCGAGGAAAGAAGGGAAGCGAAGGGGGAGGAAACCAAACAAACACCCAAGGCCCGGCTCCACAACTGGTTGCTCCATGCTCATGGATCCTCGAGAGACGGGGGCTCCATCGAAAAACAACTCCGTTCGATCCCGTCCTCCCAGGTTATTCTCTCGTTGGCGACTGGCTGGTTCTGGATCCGGTTGGTTCCATCGTCGATTGCTCCGGTTGTTCATCTGGCGCGTGAGGCTAAAACCATTTTGGCCCGCCAGTGCTGCACCCCACGCCTGCCAACGCAACGAGATGCGGACGAGCGCTGTCTTTGCTCCTTTCTTCCGTCCCGGTGCGCTTCGTTTCGCCTTGTTGCTTGCGGCTGCCAGGCCGAACGGGGATGAGGAGAATGCGGGGAAGCAGGCATTTGAAGTCTGGGCAGGCTTGGCTGTTGAACCTTCATCAAATTTTGTTGTGTCTGTGAGGTTCCGGACTTTTATCTCGACGATCGAGCGGATTCCTGTTTTATCAAACTTTGTAACGCGAGCACGTAAAAAAACGATAACCCGCGCGCTCGACGTTGCGTGCTGCTGTTGGTTAAAAGGGCGGGTTAATATCCGAACATGTCCGCAAGGCGGGCCCCGGAGCTCCTGGGGGAAATTGAAAATTGAAACTTTCCCTCTCGTTGCGGCAGCGCTGCCCGAGAGCGACGGGCAAATGGCCGGCGGCCGGCGACAGCATCTTGAAATCTGCAGGCAAGCAGGGTCCAACGGGTACCCACGGGGGATCCACCTCACGTGGAGAGCGATTTATTTTTTACAGATTTGAATGCTGCACAAAAGCTGCACTCTCGGATCCGCGCTGCGTCCGATGTGGGGCGCCTTCCTGCACGAGATAATCCTTGGCATGGGGCCCGTGCCGTTGGATTTGCCAACCACGATGTCGCCATTGCTCATTATCAACGCGTACCCCCGAGATCCGATCGATTGGTGGTGCTCTCGTTTCCCCGTTCTCGCGGCTCTGCCCGACCTCATATGACGTTGCATTTCAAGGTTGAATTTCGCCTCTGACCTGTGCGCCCGCCGCCCGGAACCCCCGAACGATTGCCACCGACCGTTGAGGCCGACGCCGACCGGCCGAGGAGAGCGGCAAATTCCTCCCCACGCCCGACACGGGATCGGCAAGGGGTTTTCGGCGACACTTCTCACGATTGATTTGTGTGGGATTTGTGTAGGAGTGGACTTTGTGGCACCGGGCGCTCCGTTCCCCTCACGGCGGCGAATGGTTCGTGCCGAAGGCGCTTGCAAGTTTTGCTCGGGCGGGAGTTGTTGGCTTTTTGGTGCTGGTCTCGACCAGTGCAGTCCCGGCCAGAAAGGATTTGGGCATTTCATGCGAGGGAATTCCCCGCTACCTGCAGAGCTGCAGGACCAACGGTTTGTCGCGGCCTCGGCTGGTGACCCCACGGCCCAAGACCTAGAGTATTCAATTGCATTGCCTGAAGAGATTCTAGAAATTCTTTTCCAGACCGCCTTTTGCGGGATAATGTGCAACCTTGGAGACGATCGTCTGCAACCCTCCTCCTGGTTTCCCGTTTCACGATGCCCACGATGCGGTATCTGGGGCTATTGAATCGTTTACCACCCCAATGTGAAGATCAAAACGGCGCCTCGAGCTCAAGCCACTCAGAGTCCTCTGATAAGAGTCCTTTTGCCCGCCTTGTGCTCGGATCACAATCTTA
The DNA here is from genome assembly GCA_017139535.1 of Trichocladium uniseriatum. Taxonomy (NCBI): domain Eukaryota; kingdom Fungi; phylum Ascomycota; class Sordariomycetes; order Sordariales; family Chaetomiaceae; genus Trichocladium; species Trichocladium uniseriatum. Next base: position 2,371,594 of record WOUO01000002.1, on the reverse strand, counting down.
TCCGGGGTTGCCAAGCTCGGTGGTTGCACGCCATCAATATCCAAGTCTGGGCATTGTCGCACCCAAGACGACGGAGTTTTGTGGTGAAAGTTTAATTTCTGAGTCGATATCTCGTAGCGGACCGACTCGCACAACTTGCAGTGTCGTCCTTTCTCTCGCCGGGCTCTTGACTGTTTGCTGGATGCCGTCCGGCTTGTCCTCGCTTGAGAATGCTTGCACGTTGTTTGGCGCAAGAGCCACGACTCGGGAATGCAGCCACATCCGGGCCGGCATCGATCGCCGTGCGGCACTTGGCACCTTGCAAATCGTTCGTGGTTGGAGGGGCAAGGCTGGGCGGCGTCTGGGCAGCGTCTGGGCAAATCCCGTCTTGGACGGACGACGTCTCTCGTGACCGCCGAAAGCGGCTGTCAATCACTGGCATTTTGGGCGAGAAATCGTCAAAGTTTGAATTAGACGCGAGAGTCACAAGACGCCCAGAGCTAAAAACTCTGATAAGGTTCCGGAAGGGTCGGCTGGCGGCTCGCGACTCTCCATCGGTGAACGCTGTTCGGGCGCGGTTGAAGGAACTGGACGTTTGGGGGCCAGCAAAAATGACGTAGTGGACGAGGTCACACACCTCTCCTCGGCACTTCCGCGTCGGCGATCCTCCCCCTGTAGGTCTGCCTCAAACCACCCTTGAGAGTTACCCCACGATGGAGGAGGACGGCAGCAGTTGTTTCCGAGTCGAAACGCAGCGGCGGGTATCTTGCCAAATCGCTCCATCTCATTTTCGTCTTCTCGTCCGTGGCGGGACGCATGCTGCAGAAGACGTGTCAAGCTAACACAGCGACCTGTCAGTCCGGAACATCTCGAGACGTCGCTCGGGTAGGCCCGCATGCATCGCCGTCCCAAATTGAGCGACAAACAAATGGCTCGTTGCCCCATCATCCCGTGGGTTAGTGAGCCTCCCGGCTCCACCCTTGCTTGATCAGTCAGACTCGCGGGGACCCCTTCTTACGCCGCACGAGCTGTGCCGCCGCGAAGGACGAGGGCGAGAGCGAGGCTCATTTGGCTGGTGCCGAGCTGCGCTTTTGTTTCGCCAGCCTCCAGCCTCCAACGGGAATACCGTGGTATTAGTGAAGTTAACCAAGCTTTGTTTCACCGAACATCGCTGCCGTTTTTGGTCTGGACCGTAGGGGTAGGGGACCCGGTTTCTTCAACCGCCACTCAAAACACGGCGTGTTTCTTTGCAGCAGGAAACGTTTTACACTATGTAGTTTTTGCAACGACGCAATTGTCGCATGGATGGTCCCAGCCCCGGGACTATGACGGATTCTCCAACGACAGCTCGAAAGCTTGTTGGTCGGGCGTCAGTGCGGTCTCTTTCTTGCCGCCAAGCAAAGAAGCATTTGCCGCTCGAACGGCGAAATAAACCGAGATAGACGTAAGGGAACTGTCTCCGTAAGACCGTGACTGTGTCAATTCGATCCGGACCAGCAGACCAATCGAGGTCGTAGCGAGGGAATTATAGTTAACTAGCGCCTGGCCGCGTCAAAGGGAAAGACAACTCCAAACGCACACCGCCCGGCATCTCCCATCGCTCGGTGCAACTGTCGCAGTTTGGGGTCGTCGGTAGCCAGCTTGGGCGAAGCGCGGGTTGGATGGGAGGTGCAAGCTTCGAGAGGAACCGCGGAGGCACACAGCCAGAAAATCCCGCAGACTGGGTTCGTTGCGTGGTACATGGGCGGGGAGCGACAGCGAGGTACCGTCCCCAACGTTTCTAGGCAGCTGGACAACGTCCAGAGTGGGGCCCCAGTACCTGCTCGGATTGCACGGTGCAGGTCACTGACCCATGATTGCGACCTGCAGCCGGGTGATCCACTCTTTTTTTCCGGATTGCCAGGATGCCAGGATGCCAGGATGCCAAACCTGCCCCCCAACATGGTTGGGGTCTCGTCACGTCGATTTCCGGCCCTTCACAGTGTGAATTGAAAACGGAGAACTGGCCGACTTGGGGCCGACGCTGGGATGGTGCGGCAAATTCCTGTTCCGCGGACCAATCTTGTCGCGAGCGCGCACTGTGCCCGCACGTGGAGGCTGGAGATGCTCGACTCGCATCGGCGGCTCCTTTGCCCTGTTGCCCCATGGAACGCCGCAGAGCGTGGGTCCACTTCTCTCCAGTGGCCAACCCTGTAGGGTAAGCAAGGTTCGCTTGGATTGTATGCAGTACATCCCGTACTGTACCCATAGCAGCAAAGGATAAGGTAACTTGGAGTTGGCAAGGAAGGTTCGTCAACGGAATTGATTCGACTTTGGCCCACGGGCTGGTGCGGTGCTGGTGCTCGCGTAGTGCGAAAGCTGCGAAAGGTTGAAATACTTCTGCCTCCCGCTCCCTCCTCCCCCAAAACTTTCCTCTCCCTTCTGCTTTACGCACGAAGGCCCTTTTAAAACTCCCTTCGACGTGAGGTCTCGCTTTTCTCCTCGAGTCCATCTCCTCTCACCCAATTCCCTCTCGCGGTCGTCCAACAAACGCCCGCATTCCTCAGGTCATCCAATCAACCCTCTGCGCGTCCCAACTGTCCCGACACCTAGCTGGTTCTCGTTCGGAACAACCACCCCTACCTCTCCCGAGGAATACTTTTAATTCGCGCGCAAACGGCGTGGCCCCTCGACCCGCAACCAAAACTTGATCACCTCTTTAATCCTTGAGCGCCCACCCCTCGTCGACACCCGAGCCCCGCGCAGAGCTTATCTGCCGCAACCATTGCGATGGCCGACCACTCGACCGTCGGCGCTCCTGCGCTGTCGACCAACATTGAGAGCGGAAAGTTTGATGAGAAGGAGGCTCATCCCGCCCCTGCTTCCAAGCAGCCGATTGAGGATGAGGAGGAAGATGAGGACATGGACGCCCTCATCGAGGATCTGGAGAGCAATGACGGCCACGGCGACGTAAGTTTTAACACCCATTGATTTTTTTCCCCTTCCCTTCCCACGCCTTACATCGACTCAATTGTCATCTCAATTGGCGCGCGACCGTGCAAGCAAGCAATTGCCACCTGGCGAGCTGCTTCTGCGCGGTCGTCCAACCCCAATGTCGTCATCGTCGCAAATTTTCTTGTCAGAGTCCAAGCTGACCAATTGGATGTCCAGTTCGAGGAGGAAGAGGAAGTCGTCGCCGGTGGTGAGCGTATCATCCCGGAGGACATGCTCCAGACCGATACCCGTGTCGGTCTCACATCCGAGGAGGTCATCCAGCGTCGCCGCAAGTATGGTCTCAACCAGATGAAGTACGTATTATCCCGCTTTCCGCTGAGCTCGCAGGCCGCGTCGTCCCCAAGACGCGTCCCCGAGCTTGGCCATGTCGTGCAACTAGGCAATTGGATGCTAATGCACGATGCAGGGAGGAGAAGGAAAACCTCATCCTCAAGTTCTTCGGTTTCTTCGTCGGTCCTATCCAGTTCGTCATGGAGGTACGTCAGAATTCCCGAGGGGCTGTGTCCTGGCACAGCATCCTTGAAACGAAACATTTCCCCACTTGCCGCTATGAACTTTATGCTGACCAGTCAACCAGGCCGCTGCTGTCTGTATGTATACTCCATCCGAGTCGTCCAATGTTTCCGCGCCAAACGCCGTGCGGCCGCATTGCGGCAGGCCCAATGGCCTTGTCGCATGCGGCTGAGGCTACTGGTGATGGGATGCCAAGCGCAATTGAGCCCTCGCCCAGTTGACTGTCCGATGATGGTTTGCTAACCACTTGCGTCTATAGTGGCTGCCGGTCTCGAGGACTGGGTTGATTTCGGTGTCATCTGCGGTCTGCTCCTTCTCAACGCTGTCGTCGGTTTCGTCCAGGAATACCAGGCTGGTTCCATTGTCGATGAACTCAAGAAGTGAGCCATTCCTTATTGCTCGACGGCTTAATAGCCCCGACTAACCCTGTCCCAGGACTCTTGCTCTTAAGGCTGTCGTCCTCCGTGACGGTACCCTCAAGGAGGTCGAGGCCCCCGAGGTCGTTCCCGGCGATATCCTGCAGGTCGAGGAAGGTACCATCATCCCCGCCGATGGTCGTATCGTCACCGATGATGCCTTCCTCCAGGTTGATCAGTCCGCCATCACCGGTGAGTCGCTCGCTGTCGACAAGCACAAGGGCGACTCTTGCTACGCTTCGTCCGCTGTCAAGCGTGGTGAGGCTTTCGTCGTCATTACTGCCACTGGTGACAACACCTTCGTCGGTCGCGCTGCTGCCCTCGTGAACGCCGCCAGCGCTGGCAGCGGTCACTTCACCGAGGTTCTCAACGGCATTGGTACCATCCTGCTCGTCCTCGTCATCCTGACCAACTTGGTTGTCTGGGTTTCCAGCTTCTACCGCTCCAATGGCATCGTCACGATCCTCGAGTTCACTCTTGCCATCACCATCGTCGGTGTCCCCGTCGGTCTCCCCGCCGTCGTCACCACCACCATGGCTGTCGGTGCTGCCTACCTCGCCAAGAAGAAGGCCATCGTCCAGAAGCTCTCGGCCATTGAGTCTCTGGCTGGTGTCGAGATTCTCTGCTCTGACAAGACCGGTACCCTGACCAAGAACAAGCTCTCGCTCGCTGAGCCCTACACCGTTGCCGGTGTCGACCCCGAGGACCTCATGTTGACTGCCTGCCTGGCTGCCTCGCGCAAGAAGAAGGGTATGGATGCCATCGACAAGGCTTTCCTCAAGAGCTTGAAGTTCTACCCCCGCGCCAAGTCCGTCCTCAGCAAGTACCGCGTCATCGACTTCCACCCCTTCGACCCCGTCTCCAAGAAGGTCCAGGCCCTCGTTGAGTCTCCCCAGGGTGAGCGCATCATCTGCGTCAAGGGTGCCCCTCTTTTCGTTCTCAAGACTGTCGAGGAGGACCACCCCATCCCCGAGGACGTCGACCAGGCCTACAAGAACAAGGTTGCTGAGTTCGCCACCCGTGGTTTCCGCTCCCTCGGTGTTGCCCGCAAGCGTGGTGAGGGCTCTTGGGAGATTCTCGGCATCATGCCCTGCTCTGACCCTCCCCGCCACGATACCGCCCGCACCGTCAACGAGGCCAAGTCTCTCGGTCTGTCCATCAAGATGCTTACTGGTGATGCCGTCGGTATCGCTCGTGAGACTTCTCGCCAGCTCGGTCTCGGCACCAACATCTACAACGCTGAGCGCCTCGGTCTCGGTGGCGGCGGTGACATGCCCGGCTCTGAGGTCTACGATTTCGTCGAGGCTGCCGATGGTTTCGCCGAGGTCTTCCCCCAGCACAAGTACAACGTCGTCGAGATTCTGCAGCAGCGTGGCTACCTCGTTGCCATGACTGGTGACGGTGTCAACGACGCTCCCTCGCTCAAGAAGGCTGATACCGGTATTGCCGTCGAGGGTTCCTCCGACGCTGCCCGCTCCGCCGCCGATATCGTCTTCCTTGCCCCCGGTCTCGGTGCCATCATTGATGCCCTCAAGACTTCTCGCCAGATTTTCCATCGCATGTACGCCTACGTCGTCTACCGTATCGCCCTGTCGATCCATCTCGAGATCTACCTTGGTCTCTGGATTGCCATCCTGAACCGCAGCTTGAACATTGAGCTCGTCGTCTTCATCGCCATTTTCGCTGATGTCGCCACCCTGGCCATCGCCTACGACAACGCTCCCTACAGCAAGACCCCCGTCAAGTGGAACCTGCCCAAGCTCTGGGGTATGTCGGTCCTGCTCGGCATTGTTCTCGCCATCGGCACCTGGATTACCGTTACGACCATGTACGCGCACGGCCCCAACGGCGGTATCGTCCAGAACTTCGGTAACATGGATGAGGTCGTCTTCCTCCAAATCTCGCTCACTGAGAACTGGCTCATCTTCATCACTCGGTAAGTTTTTGCTCGCTCTACCTGATTGCAGTCGCCTTCTGATGCTAATGTTCTGCTACAGTGCCAACGGTCCCTTCTGGTCCTCGCTCCCCTCGTGGCAGCTGGCTGGCGCCGTCTTCATCGTTGACGTCATCGCCACCCTCTTCTGCATCTTCGGTTGGTTCCAGCACCAGGAGCAGACCTCGATTGTCGCCGTCGTCCGTGTCTGGGTCTTCTCTTTCGGTATCTTCTGCATCATGGGCGGTCTCTACTACGTCCTGCAGGACAGCGTCGGCTTCGACAACCTCATGCACGGAAAGTCGCCCAAGAAGAACCAGAAGCAGAGATCCCTGGAGGACTTTGTCGTCTCGCTCCAGCGCGTGTCGACCCAGCACGAGAAGTCGCAGTAAGCGGCTCCGGGCCCGGGCACACCAGGCATCGTGTAATAGAACCGCGCCGGTGGCGTGGCACATGCCGTGGACCAAGCACATATCGGCTGCCCTAGACGGCAGCGACTCGGCCGCTGGGAGGATGACTAGATATGGGACGGTCGAGTGCTTGCTTGGCAGGCAGTCTTTCTTCATTTTCTGACAGGTCTTGTATGGACTTAGTATTAGGGGGCTAGATTAACCCCGATTTCCTTAGACAATCTAATAAACAGTAAAATAATAGTGCTTTTACTACGAATGTGTGACTGTTTTCTTTGTGATGCTCGATTGCGAAAAAAAATCTCGAGCGTGTCCAAATCCTTCCAACACTGACCTTATTTCCCTAGTCAATTCATACCGGTACGGATCTTTCCACTTTGTCACGTCAATGTCTGCACGCTGATTTTTCTGTCAAACTCGAGCACAGTTTTTCTCTATGACATCACCTGCCCAAAGTTCAAACCCATTCAACCAGCCTTTAACTGTCAGGTGCCAGCTCAACTGTCCGCCAGCTGTTGACAGTTCGCGATTTCACTCTGGATTCAACATCGCCTTCCTGTTTGAGTTTCGGGGGATTATCAGCAACATCGAATAACGATTGATATCTCGCCGGTTTCATCTGGTATGAACTTTTGAGATTTGAAGTAAATTTGGTTTGAGCGGGCTTATTCTGAAGACTTCTGGGACCTGAAGAAAGTGTTGGGCCGACCTGCTTGGCGCGGCAGCTGAGACGGGGTTGATATAGAGACTCAGGCGAGAGAGGGCAAGGGCGACCGGGTTTGAAGGAATTTTGAGGCGAGGAAGGGCGGTTGCTGGACTTGGTTGTGGCTGGGCCGGTTAACTGTTCGACTTGGCCTGGTCGGTTCAGGTTCGCGCCTGGCTGAACCTCGTCGCCAAGTGTTGACCTTGGCCTTCAACAATCAACAACCACAATGACGCTCGAAATACCGGGGTATTACTACGGTCCGTCCAGTTCACTTCTACCCCCGCCATTCATTCTTCCTTCTCTTTATGTCCATCCAATTAATACCCTCACCTCAGACACGGCCAAGCGCAAGTACTTCCGCATCGAAAACAGCAGGACTGCGCCCGCCGAGGCGGCCTGGTCGGCCAGGAATGTGAAGCGGCGCGTCGAGGAGGAGACCGAGGAGGCGGCGCGCGAGGAGCGCCTTCGGAAGCACGCTAGGAGGGTGCGCCGGGCCCCTACGAGGAATGTGCCGCTGGTGGGCGGCTTGTTGGCGCGCGAGGCCGGTGTTGCTTCCGCTGCGCTGGGCGAGTCCGGGGGCGATGTGTTGGCGAGGGCGTGGGCCGGCGGGCTGAAGGCGAAGGGCGGGGTGAGGCTTTGGCCTCAAGATCAGAGGGGTCTACCCGTGTCGTCGATGTGGATTGGCGGGAGTGATGAGCGGAGTGGGTTTGGTGTTGCGTATGGGATTGTCGATGGTGTGTGCATCGAGGCTTCGTATATCCCCCGGGATGGTGATGATAAGTGGGTTTAGTCTTCTTTATTTGGAGGATGGACTAGTCGCTGACATTCACAGCATCAACTTTCAATATGCTGCCGACCGGTACCCTCATCTTCGTCTGACGACATCCTACCTGAGTTTCACCCCGGAATTCATGGGAATCGCCTTCCACGAGCCGTCTCGCAAGCTGATGGTGGCTAACCGTGGCTGGCCGGATCTCGACATTTGTATCAGCTACTTCACGCCTCGCTGCTCAAGCCAGGACGACTCGGGCCCGACTTGGGTGCTGGAGGATGGTATGTATCTAGCTCAGTAATTACACTACCTTTTTTGTTACGCTCTGTTCCGCCATAGTGCTTTGCTAACCCTCGATTTCTAGACGACGAAATTGCCCCTATCCACGCCTCGCTCCCCGACAGTGGGCACGATACCGTTGTATACAGCTGTCGGGCAGCCCCCTGGAGTTCCCGATTGACCTGCGTGCTCGGCACCAATCAAGGCCTCGCCAAAATGCAAGACGACAAGCTCACTTGGCTGACGCCGCCCGCGCCGTCCCGTCGCAATTTCCACGAACGCCGCCGGAGACAGAGACATGGGGAAAGCGATGTTTACGGCCCCGCAGTCGCTAACGTGGCTCCGAACCAAGTCGTCCGCCCCTGGAGTCGCGATATCTTCTCGGTCGATTTCCTGGCACAAAACCCCGCCGATGTCATCCTTGCCGGCACCCGCTCGAGCTATGTGTGCGTTCTCGACCTGCGCATGCCATCCCACGAATGGAGGCCCAAATCCAACACCTTTCGTCACTTCAGCAGCGTGACACACGTCAGATCCGTTGGTCCACACTCGGTGCTTGCGGCGGGCCCGCGGAACGCCATGAGCCTCTATGATATCCGCTTCTTACAGCAGAGAGAATCACAACAGCCAAGTACGGGGAAGAAGAATGGTTGGGGAAACACGGCAAAATCGATTGTGGAATTCCCCGAGTATCGCAACAAAGCACATACCCTGCTCGGGCTAGACGTGCTAACGGAGCCGGGATACGGGAGCAACGGGATTGTGGCTGCGGCGAACGACGATGGGACAGTGGGGCTCTACTCGCTGCAGGACGGGACCCGGATCGCCTCGCCTGCGGTGGACGGCATCAAGGCACCTAGGGAGGTAAAGAGCCTGGTGTGGCAGACACTGCCGGGGGATAGGCATCCCAGTCTGTTTGTTGGAGAGGGGCCGGAAATAAAGAAGTACTCCTTTTGGGCTTGAGTTGAAGAAAAGTCTTTGGGACGGGGAGTTGAAGAAAATGCGCTGATATGTCTGAAAATAATACCCTGAGAGCGATAATGTCAGCGCATGGCGAATAACTTGTCATAAAAGACATGGGAATTTAGGCTCCTTTTTGTATATTATCTGTGTTAATTCCCGCAATTACAGTTGCGTGAGCAATCCCGTATACACCATCCCAACCTGCCCATTTCCAAAACCGATCCATACCCAATCCGATACACTAACTCCCAATCTTCAAGTTATAAGTCCCCGCCAGCCGTGGGAACGCCCTGTGAAACGCCTCTCCCACAGTCCAGTTCTTCAACATGGACAAGTGCTGTTCAAACACAGGATTAATCATCAGCTCGTCCCCCTTCGGATTCGCCAGCAGGACATAGGCATCGTCATAGGGCCAGTTCACGGATAAGGTTTCGGTATACGGAAGGAAAAACTCATCAAACGAGAACTCGCCGGGCTCATACTCGCCGACCAGCATCTGGCGCAGCTTGGGGAAGGGGAGGAAATCCAGCCAAGCGGCGTGCTCCTTCTCGGTCTGCACGGGCAAGGGGCGGAGCCACTCGGGCAGGCGTAGGTAGTTTTCGCGCGTGGGGAACACCTGCCAGCGCATGTTGACAAAATTGATGTAGAGGACGGCGACGCGCTCGGGCAGGTGGGTGAGGCTGGGGAAGCGCGTGAGGATGTCGGTGAAGACTTTGGAGACGGGGTGCGAGTAGACGCTCACGGCCGGGTTGAGGAGCGACGAGACCGACGGGTAGCGCGGCCCGAGGATCTCGGGCTGTGAGAGTCCCTCAGCGATGCGCTGGCGCCGCTCGGCGAGGAAGTCGAGGAGTACTGAGTCGAGGGGGCAGGTTGGGCTGACGGTCTTGGGAACACGGGTGCAACAGGGGACGTCGGTGGTGATGGTGGTGGTGATGGTGGCGGTGGAGTTGGGTTTAATGGGGTAGGAAGCCGAGGGCATGCCCGCGGAGGCGCTGGGCTGGCTGCTGTACATGGCGGTATGCGTGTACGTCGCGGGGGGCGTGGAGACGGAGGTTTGCGTGTACGTCGCGGGCGGCGTGCAGGCGGCGGCCCAGTCGTGCTTCATGGGCACGTGTCGGAACTGAGGCGAGTCTTGGGCGCCATTAACGCCACTTTGGATCCTGGCAATCTTCTGGTTTGGGTCGAGCAGGAAATCGAGCCCCAGCTTCTCAGGGCCGAAGTCCAAGCCGTGAGCGAGATCATGGCGCTGCTGTCTCAGCTGCCCCATCTCTGCAGACGGCTGCGACTGCCCCTCTACGCCGACAGAGGGCACGACAGGGGACAGACCATAGTGCCAGCTCCTGTGAGTCCCGACGGATACCGGAGAGGTGGCGCTTGTTGGCGTTGACTCGGACGGTATCGTTGCCGCCGGCGGTTGTGATGGAGCCTGGTAGGGCGGAGACTGGTCAACTGCCGATCTGTCTCAGCTCCTGAATCGTGCTTTGTTTGGCCCAGGCAAAAGGACGAAAAAAGGGGCGGGCGTACCAACACTAGCACCACCACCAACAGCACCGGCAGGCCTTGCAAGAATAGGCTGGACCATGGCCATAATGGCCGCCATACACCGTTTTACCTCTGCGAGCTCGGCCTCGACAGCCTCCTTCTGACGTAAGACGCCCTGCAGCTCCTGGTAAGGCTGCTTGGACTTGAGCTCACGTATCTCCTGTTCATACTGCTCCGTCCTGAGCCGGTGGCGTTCGCGGATAGCACGCTGGGCCTCTCGGTCTAGCAAACAGTCGTCAGCACTGGATCCCTATCATCCGACCGGCCCCCAACTACTTACCGTTGGCCCGCTTCCTAGCAAGCTGTTCGGGTGTCAAGTTGGCCACGCCCCGCGACCCGGGGCCGGTCCTGCGCTTCTTGGAAGCGGTGGCTGCGGCATCGACGCTGCCCGGGGTATTACTACGTGGACGGCGGGTTCCCTCGACTAGTTCCGGAGGCGAGCATGGCGACGCTGTGTCAGTGCCCGTGCCCGTGCCTGTACTACCGGGCCCTGGCTGGGCCCGTGTCAGGTCCGGTACACCACTGATGCGGCTGCCGACGCCACCACCGCCATAAGAGTTTATACTGCTGGGCTTCGATCCGGACGGGTCAAGGTTGCAAACAGGTGGGGATCTCGCATCGGCCGATGATGCATCGAGAGGATTCCCACCAGAGACCAGGGCGGACGAAGCCATGGGCCCAGTGGGACTGCCCGCCGAAAATGAGGGCAATTCTTGCCGAGCACCCCTAACCGCTCGCTAGCTGGGCTGTTCGCCTGCTGCGAACCCCCCACGGCCCACCTGCTGGTTCGGGGGGCTGGATGGCTTAGGCTCAGGTGTCTACTGGCTGTTTGGCGGCGCTCGGTAAGACGGGGTGGGATCGCTACCGGAAGGGCGCAGGGGAGAGAAACGATTCAGAGGTTGAAAGCTGGGGTAACAGCACCGAGTCATGGGCGGGAACCGAAAAGCTGGAGAACTTGGAGAAATCCCCGGCTTGGCGCTAATTTGGTGGATTGGCGCCCCCCACTTTGCTTTGTTTGCTCTTGCCTCGCGTCAGCCGTCTCCGACTCACCGACTCGCGTTCATTGGAGCAAGGGCAAGGGTCGGCAGGAGCAATGACTCTGTGACAAGGCTCAACACTTCGAGTCAAGCCTTCCATTTCCCATCAAGTATCATCACTAATTGCCGACGAATATCCCAAGAGATAAAGTTCCAATCAACAGTCTTCAGACAAATAAATGATCTATGACCTCCTAGCTTGTCTACAAGCGATTATCGTGTCTCACTCATCCCTAACCCTTCCTTGCCCAAACACAACTTGGACTGTATATTCCCACATGTTGCACAACCCCCAATCAAATCAATCCGCCGACGCCCTGGCCAACGCCTCATGCAGGTGTGGCGGCAGGCGGTAACGCAGTTGGCTGGTGTAGGCCGTTAGGTCGACGCTGACCTGCTTGAGCTCATCGACCATCATGCGGGCCGTCGACTGGTTGCCGCTGTACTGGCCAGTTAGGAGGCGCTCGCGCTGCTTGGTGCAGCAGATGACGGTCCACATGAGCAGGTTGGGCACATTAATGGCGACGGGCTGCGACAGGCTCGAGAAGCGGGCCGCATACGACCGGATCACGCTCGGGTCGCCGCGCGCCGCGAGTGGGAGGATCTCAAGTGCCTTGATTTTCTGGGGGGAGAGTAAAACATTAGCAAGTGTTCATAATAAAAAGGCTGCATGGTGAAACTTACATCCAAGCACTGCGGCCACTTGCCCGCCTCGACTAGGCCCTTGATGTCGCTCATCTGCAGCAGCACCGTGCACGCCACGCGGTTCGGGTCCCGGATCTTCTGCCAGAACATGTGATCTCGCTCGTACATGGTCATCATGGTCCGCGCCAGCTCCACGGGGTCATCAATAGCTGCCAGACTCAGGCTGCTGCCGGGCTGCGCCTCGGGCTCGTTGCTGCCCTCGACCCGCGGCTTCACGGGCACGAGGCGCATGGGATCCTCGCCGATCTCAAGCGAGATCGCCTCGCTCAACGCCCGGCTCACAATCGACACGACCGTGTCGTAGTCCTCGGCCAGATGGTACAGCAGCACGGCGTCCGTGGTGCGGCCGTTGTCGTCCGCAAAGCTGGCCGCCTGTAATGTGATGGTCCGGATGAAGTCGTCCTCCTGGCCGAGGGCGATTAGTGAGCCGCGCTCCTCGACAACGCCCTTGATGCGCTGGCCGTCGGGCTTGATGTCGCCAATGAGCTTGCTGAACTCGCGCGACTCGAGCACGAGCTCGCGCAGCGCCTCGTGACAGAGTGCCGCCTGCTGCTGGCCGCCCGCCTCGTCCGCGTTCAGGCAGATGAGCACCAGGTAGTCAACCGCCGCAGCCGCGTTGGCAGCCCGGAAGTCGCGCGTGTAGTAGCCAAGCATGCGGCCAAAGTTGATCTGCGGCAGGTTCCGCGTGTTGTGCGAGAGCAGCTCGTTGGCAGCCGACTGCGCGTCCGCAGGGCGTAGCAGGCCGTAGTATGTGAGTGCCATAGCAAAGTGGACCGCGTCGACGTAGGAGAAGGGGTACAGGTAGGCGATGGCCTGCTCGAACAAGCCAGAGAGCACCTGCAGGTAGAAGAACATGCCGAAGCTACCATTAGTATCTTCGGCAGGAGTCTTGGGGAAGTGCTTGAGACCGATCTCGCGGATGCTCGCCTGCAGCTCGGTGAGGCCGTACGACTCGCCCGCCAGCTCCATCGACCGGTCCGTTTCCCGGGCCAGGTTGAACTGGAGCCAGATCCAGTCATTGACATCGGTCTGGAGCCCCTCCAGGCTCCGGTTGCTCAGGTCGCAGCGGCCGATGATCTTGTAGCACGCCATGCGGAAGGGGTCGATGGAGCCCTCGGGGGCGTTGCGGATGCGCTGGTTGTACTCGCTCATGCACCGGTCCTGCATCTGCCGCTTGAGCCGGCGTTCTTCGCTCGCAGCATAACTGTTAATATAACCCGAGAATGTGCGGTCGATGCTGCGGAAGTGGTTCTGGTTGCTGTTGACATACTGCGCCGCCTCGTTGACGAAGCCGGCCCGGAGCAGGTAAAAGACGATGGCCCAGATGTACTCGCCATTCGCCGACTGGAGGTCGACATTGTCGGGCACCAGCGTCTTGCGGGCCATGCGGAGCCGGATGTACGCCTTGGTCTTGGACACCACGTCGGGCAAGCCTCCCAGGTTAGCGTCTTGTGGGTACTTAGCGATGAGCGAGTTGACCTCGTTCCAAAACTGCTTTTCCAAGAAGGCATTGGCCCCCTGCAATATCCGCTTCCGCATCGCAATTGCGTTGGGAGACTGGGGGTTGGGATCCAGGTACAACTTGGCAAACTGCCGTTCCCGGGGCATCTCTTCCAGATCAGGGTACTCTCCAACAATCTCCATCATGGCCCGGTACGCCTCAACAATATGCGGCCCGTGGCGGTCGCCCGTCTTGGACTCCAGCTCTGCCAAGTCGCGGCAAATGTAGACGGCCGCTCCACCTTGCCGAGCGTCGTTGAACTCGTGGATCTTCTCGGCCAGCTTGCCCTGCTTATCGCGCAGGAACCGGTCATCCATCGTCTCAACCCCACTCGGCGATCCAGACGCGTCCTTGCGTGCCTCGACATCAGAAAACTCGGGAGCGTGGGCGCCGATCCGGCTCGGAGTGCCAATAACAGACCGCTGCATCGCCGACCGGCCCAGCACGCTCGCCCGCGTCGTGGCCCGTTCCGCACCGCCAGCAGCCGCCGCCTGGCTGGCCTTGCGTCTCGACCGTCCAAATGTACCCTGGCCCTCCTTGGACGGCGTCGACGCGCGGGCTGCAGCAGACTGCGTACCAGCACCATCCTCCCGCGGCTTGATCCCAAAGTGTTGATAGATCCGCTTCCGTTGCGCCTCCCACTCCATAGTAACATTCTCCTCCAGAAACGAGTCAAAATCCCGCACCGACCGATCCAGCCCGTCCGCAATCATGCTCAATGTCGTCTTGGTTTGCAAATTCGACAAATACGTCTCCACATCCACCTCCCCATACCCACCCCCAAACCCAGCACCAACACTCTGTCCCCCCGTGGCAGCGGCAGCCCGCTCCCTCGCCTGCAGCCCAAACGCTCCCAAATCGCGCACCGCCGCGCCGGGGTCGACGCCCGATGCCGCGAGGAAGTAGTGCGCCTTGCCGTGCTCGACGGCGCCGCCCTTCTCCGAGGCCGACGGCCCCAGCTTGCGCAGGCGCTGGCGGAGGTCGCCGAGGCCGAGCTGCAGCGAGGGCAGCTCGCCGAGGGCCGTCTCGCCCTCGGCCTGCTTCTTGTTCTTGGCGAGGAGGCTGTCGAAGAGGGCGCCCGTGGGGAGGGCGGCCGACGGCGGGGGGTTCTGTTGCTGCTGTCCGAGGTTGAGGCTCAGGCCCGTGCCGGCGCCGGCGGGCTGTTGGGTGGCGGTCGATGCGCCGCCGAGGGTGTTGCCGAAGATGCTGCCGCCAATGGCGGAGGGCTGGTTGGTGTTGGAGGCAGCATTGCTGGGGAAGAGGGAGGGTTGGGCGGTCGGGGTCGCGGTGTTACCGAACAGAGAGGAGCCGAAGCCGGTGGTGGAGGGTTGGGTCTGGGGGGTTGTGGTGGCGCCCGTTGCAGGCTTGCCGAAGAGAGAGTTTCCTCCTCCTGTTGTCGAGCCGAAGAGCGAGTTTCCTGCTCCCGTTGTTGTCGCGCCGAAGAGCGAGTTTCCTGCTCCTCCTGCTGCCGGCGCTCCTCTTGTTGTTGTCGCGCCGAAAATGCTGTTGCCGCCGCTCGCTGGTGTTGCTGTGCCGATTCCCGAGTTGGGCCCAAACAGAGTCGAGCCGCCGAGGTTTCCTGTTGACGCTGCGGTTCCGGGCGTGCCCTTGCCCATGAAGAGAGACATGGTTGCTGATTATTTCTGGCAGCAATCGCCAGTGTGTTCGCTCGTCTCTGGAGGTGCAACGCGTCTGGGTTGACGCGTTTACGGAGAGATGACGGGACTGCGACCCGAAGCTTTCTCAGAGGTTGCTGCTTGTTTCGCCGTTGCAACAAGGAAAGGCTTTGAAGCGCGCCTGCATGGGAAAACAGTGGGGCAGCCAGCAAGGTCTCCATCAAAAATTGGCGGGGAGCTTGGGCCACAGACCCCTGATGCTCAATCGTTTCCCGGCCAATGATGCTGCATCACCATTCCAGTCAAAGGGCAACAAGTCTACTGAAAGGGTCAAGAATTCTTCAGAAAAAGAAAAATCATCATTATCGCCATCTATCTGGCCCATAGATAACAATTAACAAGGCTATACCAATACAAAACCCGCTTGTCCTGCCTAAAGGCTAAAACCACGAAAAACACCTTCCCCAGTAAACCGCTTTATCGCCTGATTCAGGCTTCAGCATCCAACGAAGACCCCTTAAGCGCCTCGTCAATCTTCTTCCTGTATTCCTGCTGCGTACGGCACTGGTCAAGGAACACCTCGTACTTGGCATCAAGCAGCTTCTTCTCGGCCGGGTCCCTGCGCGACCATACCACCTTACCGGGCTTGCTCATGCGGTCCATGATATCCCACAGCGGCTCCGTCGCTCCGCTCTTGTCCGCACTCGCCGCCTTGGCGCCCAGCATGGCCGCGCCGTGCACCACGGCCGCATTGACGTAGCGCGGGATCAGCACGGGGATGTCGCACGCCGTCGCAATAAGGTCCATGAGGATCTCGTTCTGGCACTGGCTGCCAGACATGAAGATGCTGCGGATGCCGTGGCCCGCATTGTTCATGGCCTCGACGATCTGGCGCGTCTGCAGCGCGATAAACTCCATGGTCGAGTAGTACAGCAGAGCCATGCCGTCCTTGCTCTTGTCGCTGCTCATGCCGATGATGGCTCCTCGCATGTTGGGGTCCGCGATGGGTGAGCGGTTGCCCCAGAGATCGCCGTAGAAGAAGTAGTGCCGGACCAAGAACGAGATGGACGGCGCCTTGGTCTCCTCGGCCAGGTGCCTGAGGTGGTCATTCAAAAAGTCGTAGATGTTCTTGCCCGCTGCCTGGGCTTCCTTCACCGTGTCGTCGTATGCCGCGTGCGTTTCCAGCATGTGTTTGATGAGCTCTCCCGTTGCCGACTGACCGCCCTCGGCCATCCAGAAGCCCGGCATCAGGACATCGCGGTAAGGGCCCCACACACCGGGCACAAACACAGGCTCCCTGGACATGGCTAGATGGCAGGTTGACGTCCCTGCGACCGAAGCAAGCCGGGTGAAGGCTTGCGACACATCATTAACCGCCGCCGAGTCGTCGAGATGGCCGAGGTCTAGGTTGATCTTGGCTCCGACCGTGCCGATCCAGCCGGCATATGCATCAATGACGCCACTTCCGATGGCAATGCCCGGGGGGAGTCCAAAATCCTTGGCCGCCTTCTCGGATAAACCACCAACGAGCTCTCCGGCGCTAAGAAATGAACCATTCTACCCACAGTCAGTCACTCGGTCGTAGATAGGGGGGGAGGGATTAGGGTGTAAGTAATAAAAGGGCTCACCACCCCGTTGACTCCGCCCATCCTCTTGAAGTTATCCTCCACCAGGTCGCCTAACCCAATGTTATGGTAAAAGTCCTCCTGCCACCCCTTGACGCTGCCGTCGACACCTACAGGCACAAAGCCCTGCTTGCAGACGGTGCTGCAGAAGCTCCTTGTCTCGTTGCCCGTGGCGATGTGAGTGAGGGCGTCGGCCAGATCGTAAAATTTGCAGCGGGCAAACAGCTCAGGCGGCATGTTGTTCTTGAGCCAGAGCACCTTGGGAATCTCCATCTCGACGCTCATGGTTCCGCCGACATAGCGCAGGAGGTTGTGCTTGGTGTCGTTGATCTTTTCCGTCTCGGCCAGCGGCCGGTGGTCCAGCCAGAGGATGACGTTCCGGTCGTTGCCATCGTTGGCAAAGTCCGGGCCTGTGACGGGAACCGGCTCGTCTGTGTCGTGAGTGAAAACTGCGAGGGAGCAGGTCGCGTCGAAGCCGATGCCTCGGATTGTGGATGGTTCAACTTTGGATTCGGCGACGACCTTCTTTACGCAAATGCAGATGGCGTTCCAAATGTCTGTGGTGGATTGTTCCTTCAATGAGAGTTAGTTGGGTCCCGGGATGAGGGGCTGGGGGGGAAACGTGCATAGTGGGAGCCGCCGTAGCCAGATGCCGGCTGCCAGAGCTTGATGTTCTCGCTCGCAAGAGCTTTGATCTCGCCCGTTGCATCGATGATGCAGGCTCGTGCGGAGCCTGTCCCGACGTCTATGCCGATGTAGTGATTCTGCCGCAGTGTTAAGCGTCCTGTGCCTTGGGCTCTGACCGTATCAAGAGAACCAACCTGGGAGCTCCTGGTTTCGGCAGATGCGAATTAGCAATTAGAAATTTTAGAATACATAGCTGGTAAGCTTACATTTTTTTCCCCCTTTTTTAGTCGAGAGAGTTGAGAATAGAGGACAAGGTCACGAAAGCTCTGAGCAAATCGCTTGCTTGTGAGAAACGACGATTGAGGCGGACACTGGCTTTTTAGAGAAGTGGGTGTTTGAGGTTGACGTTGAAAATTGAGCTCAGCTTTGAGGCAGGTCCTTTTAAAGGGAGGAACGGACCAGCAGGAGGTTGCTGGCACGGTATGGCACTGGGTGATGGATGATGGTGGGGGGTTCTTGGAGGGGGAACTTGTTTACGGGAACGGTACTCCGTCGAATCCCATTCCATGGTCCCACCTTCCTGCTCAACCGCACCCCATTTTGTTAATTTAGCTCTCTTGGGAAACTCCGCAGTACATGAGAAAGCTACCATTCGCATGCAGAGTAAAGGTCCAGGCCCCTGGGCGTCAACTTGTCCAGCCTGCCAACTCAGCTCACCTCAACAAAGTCACCAAGGAAGTGACGGGAGAAAAAGTCTGGCCATCACGCGTTGCACCGGCCGCAGCAGGATCAGCAATGATCATCACCGACCTTATCTCGAGGGATGGGAAAAGGAGTTCCAGACACACACAGGGCTAGTAATTGGGTTGCAGTGGGCGTACGAGCAGCTTCCGCGTGACATGACAGAGGTTGTTCGGGTAGGGCTAGAACAGGGAGCCTCGACGGGGGGCCCACAGTGTCTGGATCGGCGCACCGCTGTGCTGGTCGAAGGATGATCTCTTCGGGAGGGTGGGGTTCTGCGTTCTGCAGCTTCATGTGCGGTGCGCGGTGCGTGGGCAATTCTCGCGGGTGGGTTTGCCGGGGACGGGCGGGGCTTCAGTGCCGATTCCGGGGGTTTCAGCGACGTTGACCCGACGGCTCCCTTCCGCGGAATTGACTTGGTGTCCGTTGTCGGGTGCTTGTCGGTTGATTTTCGGGTGTCTTGGTCGGCGGTGTGCCGGTCATTGATCGTTGGACAGGCGGACGCCCGGGAGTGAGATTGTAGTATTTATTTCTTTATTTGTTTGTTTAACTATATCGAGTTATTGAGCTTGCGACCCCCGTTTACCGACCGAGGTGTGCGGTCATGGTAAGTCAGGGATGGTTTCGGAAACTATGAGGGTCAAGATTGGATTGAACCGGAATGCTTTGTGAGAATACAGAATTGGTAGGTTTTGGGCTAGTTAGACGTGAAGAATTGGAGTCGTGGAGGTTTTTGTCCGGAATACACACCTGGGCAGTGAGCCTCTGAAAATTCTCAGACTTCCACCTTCCTTCCACAACCTACACAGTATCAGTACAACCACAGCCCGGAGAACCCACTACATGCCAGCACATTAAAAATGGAGCAAGAGAGAGCAGCAACCCACGAAGAAATCTGGGATGACTCGGCACTGGTAGAATCCTGGAACCAGGCATTGGAGGAGTACAAGGTCAGTGGAATGTTTGCAGTTGGAAGCGGTTGAACATTGGCCGGGAGGCTGACCAAGTCACAGAAGTACCACAGCATCCATGCCAAAGGCGGCACAATCGAAGACATCGAAAAGTTGAATGGCGCAGACGATATGTACGATCCCGCAATCTCAGACACTTGGGAAACAGACCAAGGACAGGAACCGCCGGGTCGCAATCCCTTGTTCTAATGAAATGCGACGGCAGGACACGGCGGAATGCCAAGCCTGAAACAGGCGAGCCTATGGCTGCTCAAGACGGAGACCGAGGGGAGAAAGGGGAGGCCGATGAGACGGCCGCGATGGACGAGAGCGACGAAACATCACATCCGACAATTTCGGATGCCCAGAGCTCCGTAGACGCCAAGAAGGTGCGTGATCAGATGGTTGACGTGCAGGAACGAAGAACCAGGATATCGCCAAAAGCTTGGCTTGAAACATCCCACCCGTTCTCTGTTTCTTACACAGTACTCTTCGTATTGGCTAACGGATGGGATTTCGAAAAGCAGGGCGATGGGGCTTCGGTCAGCGGGCCTGCTGCGTTTCCACTTGGGCCGCAGGTGCTTCTAGGGACGGGTGAGTCCAAGTTCTTCCAATGTTTTGTGATGGATATGATACGCTAAAGCCGCACGCAGTCCAGGATGAAGAACTCAAGAAACTGTTGATGTCGTGGTATTACGCAGGTAAGTTTGCATCAAACTTTCATCGATACCCGGACCCGACTTCACGCTCTTCGGGCATCCCCAGCTGACAAGTTGCTGGTCCAGGCTATTACACGGGCCTGTTTGAGGGGAAGCAACAAGGGCTGCAACAGGCGGAGCTGGCTCGTAAAAGTTAAAACACTCCATCGCAGCTTAGTCAGTTCGTTACGCAGTAACTTTATGATTTTACTCTTGGAATTCCGGTCACGTCGAGGTTGGTTCCGTCTTGGTTGTTACGGAGTACAGAGTTGTGTTTCTTCGCCGGCGCTAGCAGTAGCGAACTGGGTTGCATCAGCCCCACCTTTCAAACGGGAGGCTGAAAAACTGGGGAAGCGAGTGTAAAATCCCGGTCTTGGCGCTGCTGATTGGGGCAAACCCCACCAGCAACTTTTTGCAACCATGATCGCGGTTCAAAACGACCACCTGTGACAACTCGCGTTCCAGATCGCTCACTTTCCCACGACGGCTTGGTCAAGTCCCATGTCTGAGCGCCGCTATAGCATGCATCACCCGCGCAGCATTTTTGCCTCCTCCCAGGCATGATGAACGCCTTTAGCCCCCGAATACGGGAATCCCTTCTGTCATCCGGGACTCCTCCCTAACGGCCAAGCGTTCCAACCTCCCGACCTTCTCCATCACGGAGCACGGGATACTGAACGCGCCGAGGAACCCATCACACACGACGGGCATTCCTTAGACATACGACGAGGGTCCTTGCTCTCCTCCAGAGCAGCTTGCCCCGGGGAGCCGGTTGCTCTGTTTCATTGTTTCAAGTCTGAGTGCACCTCAGCTCAACCCTTATTCCTTGAATCCCTTGGCTGCCTCCCACGCCTTCGAGCTGGGTACCAATGGCCAGAGATCATTCTTGGGCGGTTCGACAACGAATTTCTCATGCTCCAGGGCCTAAGGTGAGAAGAATCGACATGGTCCATGTGGCATGGAGTGGCCCGTCCGGGACCGGCCCGCCGCCTTTTTACACGCCCTTGGCCGCGGGCTGTATGGCAAATACTTCATTACTTGGATGGCTGATATATACAGCATCTGTATTGGGAGACTATCCGAACGACTCCCAAAGCGCTTCGACAGCCATGACAACTACCCTTAACGTTTCACTCACTCTCGCAAGTACCCATGTCTATGAAAACCCGATAATAACTATGGAAATGGCAGTGCTGCTTTGTCTCTTGGAATGCCTAATGCTCACCAAGAAACAAGGCAGTCTCGAAACGGCCAAGCCGGCCGCGCCTTTGGCCGTCGACTTCCCCGTAGAGGATTTAGAGATTCCGGGCGGCAGCCGTATCCTTGCGGGCCTATGGCCGATTTCCGTGGCTGAGGCCCAGGGGCCCGGCGGTTCCAGTCGTTTAAGCGCGCCGGGCCCGGAACGTCTCGGCCACATGTCAGATGGAAACAGCAACGGTAGACACCGCTTACTTTGCACGAATCAGAGCCGGTCCTTTACGGGATCTATTCGACTTTCCACGAGTTCTACAGTCCATTTTTAGCAGAGCCATTGACCTTCCGCAAGTTCAACCATGGGTTGCCGTCGTCGTTCTGGCTGGCCTGGGGTACTTCTTACCCCTGTCCATCCCTTCGTCCCATCTGTGCAGCCCGTGCACCCGAGGCTTGGCAAAATGCCAAACACGGTTCTGAGACGATTTTGTCACAGCCGACCTCCTGCTTTGTACCCCTCGGTTGGTCTGGGCACCTGGAACGGAAGTTGCCTTCGCCAGAAGCGATGAACCAGGATGCGCTGCCTTACAACGTCTGCTACTATGCGCTGACGCCCTCGACCCTGAGCAGGGAATGACAATGGCTACTGACAGTCTGACAGGGATGGCAGGAGGCGACACGGAGTCGCTACTACGGTGATGCCCTCCCGAGTGTTTCGAGCCTCCCAAACCGCCCCCCTACCTGGCCGGGATCTCCACGACTTCACTGCCCGGGATGCCGTGCGCGGAGATCATTATGCTCAGATATAAGCCATGACCTGCCCCCTCCAAGTGGCCGCTTGTCTTAGATATCTTGTTTCTCCTTCTATTCCACATCTCTTCACCATTACATTCTCTGTGCGTGGATTCGCTCATTTTGGTTGATCCGTTCTTTCTTTTCCCTTCCTCCATCTTTCACTTCGGCACGAGCAGGGACTCGTTTGGACATTCATCCAGCTTAATTCAACCATTTTGGTCATCATCATATACCCACGAAGGAATCAAGAACAAGAGACATCATGAAGTTCTCGGCAACAGCAGCGATGGCCTTGGGCATGGCACCCCTGGCATTGGGAAAGGCTGTCCATAACGTCTACCCTGGCCGGCGAGACGGGCATCTGAAGCAAACGCAGCAGGAGGTCTCGGTCAACAGCGTCAAGGCGGACGAGGCTGCGATTGCCGAGCTCACCCGCCTGTTCGGCCTGCACAAGGGCAACGGCATCTCGATCAACTTCCTCTGGGTCAACCTCGGCGGCGGCGCCGCCACTACCGTCGTGGGCACTGCCTCGACCGTCACCGTCACACAAACCGTTGCCGGCGCCACACCACCACCCGCCGTTGAGACGGGCGAGGCCGGCGGCACCGCAACCGAAGCCCCGCCTGCCACAGGCACGGAGGGCGCCGCGGCCGCCACACACAGCGTCACGGTTGGCGGACCCCAGGGGCTGTCGTTCAGCCCGCAGGAGCTCAAGGCCGCCGTCGGCGACACCGTCATCTTCTCCTTCCTCAGCCAGAACCACACGGTCACGCAATCCGCTTTTGACACGCCTTGCGACGTTCTCGACGGCGGCATGGACTCGGGCTTCCAGGCCAACCCCAACAACACGGTCAACCCTCCGCCGCAGGTTGCCATGCAAGTCATGGTTGACAAGCCTCTCTGTAAGCACCCTTCACCCCTCTTCGCACCACCATCACGAAAACTAACCATGCCATTCACAACAGGGTTCTACTGCAAGCAAGGCAACCACTGCGGCCGCGGCATGGTCTTCTCCATCAACCCCACCGCCGAAAAGACGCACGCCCAGTTCCAAGCCAAGGCCATCGAGCAAAAGGGCGACGGCTCCGGCGGCGCCATCACCGGCAACGGTCCCTCCGCCGACCCCAACGCCTCCGTCTCCGCTGCCCCCACTGAAACCGCCGGTGCCGGTGCCGGCGGTGCTGGCGGCGCTGGCGGCGATGCCACCGCCACCGCTACCGCGACGGGCACCGACTCTGCCGGCGGCGCGGCCAACACGGGCATTGTGACGGGCGACGGACAGATCGGGGCCGGCGGGGCGTGCGTGTGCGCGGTGCAGTGCAGCTTTGGCGGGTTCCCCAACGTGGCGGTGCAGGGGCGCGACAGCTTTGGCGGGTACGCCGGCTCGATGCCGATGGCGATGGTTCAGTAAAGCGGTCCATACCTACCGTGGTTAGTGTGGTTGGTGTTGTTGAATGATGATGATGGCTTTTTTGGGAGGAAAAGAGGCGGAAATACCAATTTACCCTGTAGATTCTTTTCTTAGTTTGTCTATTTTCTATTTTCTTTTCTCTGTTGCTTGTACTATGATCTGAGAGCCGTCGGGCCGTGTTGGGAGGCTAGATTCCTCCTCGGCCGCGGTTTCTTGACGGCCTGGATGTTCAGGGAGGGGTTATGTATATGACTGGCTCGTATTACTGGATGCACAATCTTAATAAGAGAGTTGGAATTGGTATCCATTTTGTTCTCAAGTTTGCACATTGGTGATGAATCCATTGGTGTTTGCCATGTATCCCGATACTAATCGTCTGACACAGAAACGGTCCTCGTTCATCCCCCTGAGTGGGGAGACGAGGAAGGGCTCAGAATGTAGGTATCCGGAAAATGACAACACACGGCAAACCAGTCGAGCACAGCGCAAGGCACTACAACGCCGACAATGCAAAAAGGGGGCTACGCAAGGAGAAGAAGAATGCAAGCTACCCCTACCCAGTATCGTGCCTATTGACAAAAAGGGAGGGAGGTAAAAATCAGCCTGTCACAAATCTACGCCTTAAAAAAGCCAGCCGACGCCCGTCCCTGGTCTGGTGCCCCCCCACCCGTGCTGTTGGTTCGGTGTTCCTTGTTGACTCGGCACCAGACCGCCCCGCCGTAGTTCGCCTTAAACAATATGTGTCTGATGTGATGGAATGTCGTGTGCAATGGATGTCGTCCCGGTCATTCGCTGTTTGGTATTCCTAATGGTGGAGCAGCGATGGTTTTCTTCTTCTTTTGCTTTCTTACTTCTTGCCTTTGGCGGCTTCGGCAGCCTTCTTTGCGTCGGCTAGAGAGGGAAAACGGGGTTAGTATGGCCTGTTTTTGGGGCAAACGGTATCGGGGATGAATCAGGGGGAAACTGGGTTGGCGCATACCGGCAGCCTGCTTCTCGCGCATCTTGGCCGCTGCTGCCTCCTTGGCCTTGGCCAGCTCGCTGCCGCTCATGCCGTGTCCCTTCTTCTGGAGATTGGGAAATTGTTGTCAGTGCGAGGTCTTGCTGCTGTCGGATGGGGAGATAGGGCGAGAGAAGGGAGGGCGTACTGCGGCGGCCATCTTCTTCTGCGCAGCCTCGCGAGCCTTGTCGCGCTGGTTTCCACGAGACATGTTGAGGACGGGAAGAGGT
The DNA here is from genome assembly GCA_017139535.1 of Trichocladium uniseriatum. Classification (NCBI taxonomy): domain Eukaryota; kingdom Fungi; phylum Ascomycota; class Sordariomycetes; order Sordariales; family Chaetomiaceae; genus Trichocladium; species Trichocladium uniseriatum. Next base: position 2,346,963 of record WOUO01000002.1, on the reverse strand, counting down.
TCTTCGCGTGGGAGATTGATAATAAAGATAAGCTTGCGCTTGACGGTTGCGTGCAGGGCGTTGGTTCGGGTTGGTGGTTGCGAAGCGGAGTGAAGATGCGGGAGCGGATTTTGACGGTCAGCAACGAGGACTTGAAAGGCTGCCTCCGGATCTGCAGGGTGTTTGGCGGCTTGGCGAGGCGTCGGCGAAATGCGATTTGGCGGGCCTTCTGGGCTCTTCGATGGGTGGGGCGGTGGGCCCGACCTCAAGTCTTGGAATGTCGAATTTCTGGCCAATCAACGCCCACTTCTCGCTTGGATTAAACGCCGCGGTTCAAGTTGTGCCGGCGGCAAGATGTCTGTCATTACGAAGGACCCGCGGCAACTTGGAAGATCTGACCTGAGAGAAGTGCTTCGGGGCCAGAAGAACCATATGGCAGTAGAGGTCCTAATACCGAAGTTGATCGAGAAATATGAGATAAATTATCTGAGTTCTTCGAGTGGAATACTACGAATTTAAAGCTGCCACGTAACAAGAATGGATCACATTCCGATCGAGTACTATTAATGCCGTGCACCTAGGCCCTTAAAAGCCTACCTACCTATTAAGAAAGCGTAGATAATAATTATCGAAAGAATCACTTCCATAGCTCGCCTGCCCGTCGAAGTCTCGGCTCCATGTGGTCCGTGCTTTGGACTTATTTTCAGACCACGATCCAAGGAGTGGATCTTGCATCCGCCCATCTTTCCAGACCACGCGATATTGTGTAACATGCGATATGGGCGTTTCTAAATCTATCGCTTCACTTGTTCTTCCGATACCGAGCGCAACCTCGTGACTTTGGCAGCCGCGGATGCCAAATCTGGACTCTGGATTGTCCACTGCCCAGCGCCCAGGGCTAAAAAAGACCTGAAACGGTCTTGGCGCGCTGCGAGCCAATCGACGCGTCGGGCAGGCCAAGATTTGAAGATGTTCTCACCCGCCCAACTCCTTGCTTTCGCTGGATGGTTTGGGGACGCCGTTCTAGCTTCTATTGGCGCCTACAAACCATTGGGCGAGAGTGACCGGCAGCCCGACCTTATGCGCGAGCTGCCGCGAGCATCCACCGACTCGGCCTGGGATCGTGACATCGTGGGGCCACGGATCGCTGCATGCCCTGTCCTGGACCACACAGCTTCGTCCTTTCCGTCTGGAAAAAGCATGCCATTGACGCGATGCTCGGACTAAGCAGGCCAGGGGAAACTGTCGTGAGCCGTGGAGTGCGGCTCTTGCTTGTCTTTCCGCGGGTCCCTGCCTACTGGACTGACCCTCCCGCAATCCCTTCATGAAACGGGTGAGCAAGGCCAGGTGCCGTCTGCCCTGGGGCTACTATGGCGCCTATGGCTTCATTGGCCTGAAGCCAAAGAAACATTTCTGCACAATGCGAAACACCCACGCGGGGGATCCCCCCCTTGTTCTCTTTATTCGGCCCTCAATCGCCGTGACAGGAACAGCTGTTCCTATTGTTATAAGGCCGCTCCCCACCACAGCATCTCACCACGTTTTTTTGGCCATCCATCTTTGTCCTGGTCGCTATTGTGGTGCCTCTCAACAATGAGAGTGCTTTCCTATTGACCCATTGTTCACTCTCCTTTTTTGTCATCCAATAACCCCCACACACGGCCTGGGCTGTCACTCTATATTTCCTACGGTGCATCTTCTTTGCAACTATTCGGCCTCATCACCTTGTCATCTAGCCATCTGAGCATCTGCGAGCGGATCCTCACACTCACTCAACACTTTCAACATCTCCAGAACTGCTGGCAGTCTACTAATTCGGACCACACACTCTCTGTAAGTATATCTTGGGCAACCACTTCGAGCCCCGCAACCACATCCCCAACCCCCAACCCCAATCTTGAGACTGTCTCAGGGAACACGTCTTTGTATACCCCAAGGCATGGCTCAAACCCTCACGAGGGCACCTTCTACGGTGTCAGCCGTCTCAGACGGCCCTGCCTACCCCGAGAGAGTGTCAGTCATTGAGGAAGAGGGGCCTCCTCCCGGGCCACCTATTCCCCTTGAGACATTATCTCCTGCGAGAAAACCCTCCAGAACCCCTATGCTACGGGGCGGGCTTACTCATGAACACTCCGAGGCTGGGCCCCCGACGCACCCGATCCATTTCCAAGAACCACTACCCTCTCAGACGCGTGGCCGAGAGAACACAGATATCGCGACAGCCGGAAATGGGCCAAGGGCTAACAGATCAACAGACAAACCTTCCTTCAAAATGTTTAGCCTTGGCGAGGATTCGAGGGTCCTGGGTGCTGGCCACCTGGTCCTCAATGCCCTCCGGGCACTCACCATGATCGGCTTGGGTGTCGTCATGACGGCAAACTGGGCCATGATCATCCTCTCCATCATCCACCTCCACTTTGACTTTTTCGACTTCATCACCCATTTCTTCGTCTTCCTCATCGCCGTTCTCCTCTTCTTCTCGGAGCTGAACCTCAAGTTCTTCCGGGGCTGGTATGAGAGGAACTGGCCGGTCCTGTGCCCGGAGCACTCGCTGGCCTGGCTCGGTGTGGCCCTGGTCATCATCGGCTGCCAATTGCTGGGCGACCTCATCAAGCCGGCCTACACCATCGACACCATTGGACTGGCCTTTTGGCGCCTCATCGTTGCTGCCGGCATCCTCGCCCTCACCTTTGGCTTCTTCAACATTGTCGCCTCCATCGTCTTCCGCATCCCCGAGCGCCAGATCACGGCCCGCCACATCCGCAGCCACGGCAGCCTCGCGCCGCAGTCGAGCAGCGCCAAGAGCTTCGACGACGGCTTCTCGCAGCAGGACTACGCCTCGGCCCACCGCGACAACTTCTCGGCCCGCAGCTACTTCAAGGAGGTCGACGTTGACGACGAGCCCTCGGGCGTGAAGCGCCTGACCCGCGTCTTCAACCCAAAGAACTTCCGCAAGTCGCGCATCCAGATCAGCAAGCCCATCATCCAGCACGACCCCATCGACTGCGAGCGCGGCGACCGCGAACGAGCCAGCCCCATCGTTCCGGACGTCCTGCGCCCGCCCACGGCGCTGCACCCCGCCCTGACCGGCAGCAGTCGGTACAGTGAGGCCCATATGGACCGGTTCTGAGAGCCGGGGAGATATGGTGTGCGATATTAGGGAAAACAGAACAGAAATACACACAACAACCTCTCGTTTCTTTTTATATATGGATCAAAAGCAATACAATGGCGACTGCATCGCGGCATTTGCATGGCATGGTATGGTAAACTAGGAAGGGGTGTGAAGAGTGACGGACGGGTGGGAGACGGATGACGTGGCGTTTGGTGGTTCGGGGTGGCTTGTTTTAATTGTTTAAATACCCGCTGATTTGCTGTTTTTTCTGGGATTGGAATGGGGTACGCTGAGGATAGTACTTAATATTTGAGCTCTGTGAATGAGGATGCTTGGATCAAGGCTTGCTGTTTGTGTTGGTGTCGAACTCAGGGGTTAGTTAACAGAGTTTGGTGGGGTAAGTATGGCAAACTGTTAAGACACAGCAACGACCATATGCCAATACACCAACCTGGATCTGCTGTTTTAAAATGCACATTAAGCCTTAAATATAAAGAACTTTTTGATAACACAAATCTAAAACGCACCCTCTTCATGCATTTAAGCACAATTCACTCCTTCCTTGCACCTCATGTACTTTGGTACTTGGAACGCCTCATGGTCCGTGCGTGTGACAGCCGACAAGGGTCGGTCTTTCTGCAGATCGGACTTGCCTGCGCTCGTCCGAGCAAAGCCAGCCGCAACTTCTCCACAACCAAACCTTTCCCAACACCTTCGCAACCCGCGACAGGCGACTGCAGTTTTCAGTCTTGGTGCGGCATCACGCATCTTTGCTCAGGCATCCTTATACTGCTTGCGCCCTTTGTCGATTTAGACGAAAAACGCTCGAACAATACCTCCGGCTTGCCCGACTGCAACACCGAGAAGTCGCGCGACACCACACCGAAAGCTTCCGGCACCCCGTCGCCCTTGGAATTCTCTACTACAGCTTCTCTGATTATTTTTCCCACTGCGCTCTGGAGCATAGAAAGCAATTGCGTTGGATGGTGTGCGCGTTGTGATTTGGGTGCTGTGTCAGAAAGGCCAGGCGGGCTAGTGGAGGATTTTGCATTAGGAGAGTGCTCGTGTGCTGGGCCTGGCCTCGACGGAGACGGATAATAGCTCTTTTCCGCCTATTGTTCTCGTCTCTGAATAAGGGCCACCTCTGAGATATCCTGCTCTGCGTGTGCCCACTGGATTTGCAAAGAGAGATCCCGTTTACGATCCTCGTTGCCCACTCCATTGCAAACAGCAGCCTTTGGCCATCTCTGAATTGACCTCGCTATTACATTACACGACAACCCGCCTTAACCATGGCGGACAGCGCTGCCGATGTGGCCGATGACTATCGTCAGGCCCTGGAGGACTTGACGATGAACTCACGGATCGAGATCGCCACGCTGACAAACATTGCTCGGGAGAACGCCAACCACGGCCTCGCGATTACTGAGGTTTTGCACAATCATATCAAAAAGGTATGGCCATGGTTGTGAATGGGCCTTGTTTTGCAGCATGGACCGCTTTGCGCTCCCATTCACCAGACCAAGGGCGCTGACAGTTGATTAGGTACCGCCCTCGAGAACCCTGCCGGCACTCTACGTGCTGGATTCCATCGTTAAGAATGTACCGACACCGTATGCGCTCTACTTTGGCCCGAAGCTCTATTCGCTCTTCATGGGCGCCTACACCAAGGTCGACAACGCCACACGACGAAAGATGGACGAGATGCTCAAGACGTGGAAAGAACCGGTGCCCGGCTCGATTTCGAAAAAGCCCGTCTTTCCCATCGAGCAGGTCCGGCCGATCGAGAACGCCCTGATGGCCGCTAGGAATGCCGCCTTCGCCGCGCAGCAGACGAGCTACCAGGGCCAGCAGCAGCTCATGCGTGGCCGGGCACCCGTTCCCAACCGAAACACACCCACTCCGCCTACCGGCAGATCTTTCCATCCTCCGCCGCAGGGGCAACCTCCGTATCCTGGGCCCAATGGACAACACCAGGGTTCGGGGCACCACCAGGCATATCCGATGCATCCCGTAAGTATAGCCCGGCATTCACTCGGTGCTGTCGTGGGGCTAACGGTATCTCCAGGGCCCGAATGTGATTCCGCAACGTGCAACACCGCAGCCTCCCCCTTCGGCTGGGCCCTATCCTCCCTATCAGCAGCCGACGGGGCGGGACGTCTATGGTGCCCCCCGACCAGGCATAAGCATAGACAAGCTGAAAGATGATATCCAGCAACTGATCGTTGCGGAGAAGGCGGAATTTGCACAAGATCCACTTGATACTAGTAAACAGACAAGACTGAAGGCGTTGCTGGACCTGCAAACCATAATCCAGAGCCAAGACATGCCTCAGGATCAGTTGATGATCATAAGAGATCGAGTTGCTGAACTTGCCGTAAACATGCGCCCACAGCCGCAGCCGCAACCCCCGGTTGCTGCTGCTGTTGCCGCGCCCCCTAACACCATTCACGGTGGTATCCCATACACTACTACCCCAACACCCCCGATTGTCTCTCAGCAATCGACCCCCATCCCTCCAGCAGCTGCGGCGGTCATTGCGGCGGCGCTGTCTCGCCCGCCATCTGCTCCTGTAGCAGCACCGGCCCCGGCACCGGCACCGGCACCCGCGGCAGCACCCGCTCCGGCGGCCAGCGGAGGAAACTTGTCGATCGATTCACTCTTTGGGCAGGGCGCTCTGGCTGCGCTCCTGCGGAAGTCTGCCACGCCACAGCAGGCAAATACACCGCAACAACCGCCTCCTACTGTACCTTCGCCGGCAGCAATAGCAGCACTGCGGTCACCGCCTCCGCAGCAGGGGCCTTTTGAGCCTCCTAGGCCGGCCGCTGCTCCGCCACCGAACCCGTCAGCGCTGCTGGCAATGTTGAGGCAATCCGGCCTGATTGGCGCTGGAGCGACACCTACTCCTCCTCCGGTTGGTACGCCTGCTGGGCTGGCCGGGTTCCAAGTGCCGGCCGTTGGCAATCCTCAGCTCAGCCCGGCTGCTTTGAAGACGTGAGTTCCCCAGTTTATTTGGGTATGAATGAGTGAGTGAGTGAGTGAGTGAGTGAGACTGACAACACCTCCAGCTTCCGCCCGCACCTACTCTCCCAGCTGCACGAGGACCTCGGACCCCCTTGCACACAATGCGGCAGACGGTTCAAGACGGACGACGACGGCCGCCGCAAGAAGACGGCGCACATGGACTGGCATTTCCGCGTGCACCAGCGCATTGCCGAGGCCGAGAAGCGCGGCCAGCACCGGAGCTGGTATGTCGATGAGCTGGTAAGTCTTTGTCTCCTTTTTCTTTCTTACATATCTTATCTCACGTACTGACATGCTAAAACAGGACTGGATCCGCACCCGCGAAACCCCCGACGTCGACCACCTCCCCTCCTCCCACCCGGACCCCACCACCCAAGACCACCCCTCAGATAATCAAACAACCCACCACCACCACCACAACACGACCGCCAACAACCCCAACAAAAACGACCCTTCTTCCTCCTCGTCTGCCGCCGCACAGGCGGCGCCGTACCTGCCCGTGCCCGAGGACTCGGCGCGCGTCAACAACACGTGCCCGATCTGCCAGGAGCGCTTCGAGATGAAGTGGCTGGACGAGGCGCAAGAGTGGGTGTGGACGGACGCGGTGAATGTGGGTGGGAGGGTGTACCACGCGAGTTGTCACCGCGAGGCGGCGGTGGTTGTTCCCCCGCCGGTTGTGGGGGGGAGGAAAAGGAAGGCTGAGGTATGTTTTTATTCTTCTACTTGCTTATTTACGCTGAGGGATGATATTGACTGACTGGTGAAATAGGATGAGGGACATGGCGGTGGGTTTAGGGGGAAGGTTAAAATGGAGGGGTGGTGACCGGCTACCTTACCTAATTGAAGGGGTGGTTGGTTGTGACGGCAAGGATGAGGGAGGAGGTTTTGGTGGCATTTTATGGCGTAGGACGGGGATGTGGTGAGGATGGTTTGGAGGAGGGCGGTCAACTGCTACTACATACATTCTGCTCTGATGGTATAGAGAGGACCTCAATTTGTTGGTAATTAGCGAGAAATACAGTTACTCCTGGTCCTCTAAGGACATGTCATTGTTCGGCATTGTCGGCTACTATGGCCTGTTGTTCCTCGCTAACTCCTCGGTATCCTAAATTCGTTGTAAATGTATATAACCCGGCCTACTCAACCCTTTCCCCAACTCCAACCTAAACAAGCACACTCAAAACCCAACCCAACTCACCCCCCTACCCCACCAACTCCCTAAACCCCTCCACACACCTCCCCCAAACCTCCTCCGCCCCTTCCCTCACCCTCCACTCCTCCACCCTCCCCCACGCCTCCAAATCCCCCCTCATATGCCCCGGATCCCCCGTCCCATTCAACACCACCACGCCCACACTCCTCGCCAGCACATACCACGCCGCCGCCAACTCAATCCCCGCCGCCTCCGCCAACTCCTTGACAAACCACGCCTTTTTCCAAATCCCCACATTCCCCGTCAGCGTCCAGAACCCTTGGTACGTCACTCCACCCCCACCTCCCTGCTTCTGCTGGTCGGCACACCACGCGCGCAGGGCACGGTCAAAAGCGTGTTCGGAAGCGCAGAAGCGGTTTTGGATGATGGAGAGGGAGAGGGTGCGGGGCGGCGGGAGGGATTGCAGGAGGGGGAGGGTGGTGTTGGAGAGGCCGAGGCGGAGGATTTTGCCTGAGTGGGGGGATGGGTTTGAGGAAGAGGGGAGGTAGGATTGGAGGGTCTGCAGGGCGAGGAGGGTTTCGGGGATGGTGGGGTAGGGGGAGTGAAGGAGGAGGGCGTCGAGGTAGGGCGGGGAATCCGGGGTGGAGAGGTTGGTGAGGGAGGAGGTGATGGAGGTGGTGATTTGGGTGGGGATGGGGTCGGAGGGGTTGTAGGCGGAGGTGGTGTCGTAGGGGGTGATTTTGGTTTGGATCTGGGGGAGGGGTTGTTAGTGAAAGAGGGAAGAGGGGTGATGGTGGGGGAGGAGAGAGTTACGAAGAGGTCTTTTCGGGAGACGATGCCCTCGTTGATGGCGCGGCGGATACCTTCACCTACGAGGGCCTCGTCGTAGTGGCGCTTCATGGCCGCCGTGTCGATACCACGGAAGCCGGCCTTGATGGCCTCGTAGACGAGGTCGGCGGTGCGCTCCTTTTTCCAGGCGGTGCCGTACATCATGGGCGGCATTGCCGCCGTGGATGTGGACTTAGTGGCCATGGTGGACTGGCGCGATGAGATGGATCTGCCGACGACAAGGGGAAACGGGAATGATAGTCTCGTACGGGGGTGGGTGATGGAAACGATGAGTTTGGGGGGCCTTGGAAATAGCTGCTTCTTCCGAAACAAGCGGTCCATTGGAGGTTCGAGGTTGCAGCTGGAATTGGGGAAGCAGTGAGGGGAAGTGGTTGGAGCTATCTTTGTTCCATATCCCGCAGACCTAGGTAAGCAAGTACCGATAATAGCCTGCAATGAGGATCCCGAGGCCTGGCATTCTCAAAGAATTACAAACCCATTGAAGCTAACCCTCGCAATTTCGAGACTAATTCTAAAGTAACGTTGCGGAATCACAGCTTCTACTCCGTCGAACAATGACGTCGGAGTACCCATGCAACAACGCTAATCGGTCCCCGGGGGAGCTCACCCCGCCTAAGCTCTGGACTAGATTCCTGGGCAGTGGTATCTGTGTGATCTGATTCGCCCGTGTCTCCCTACAGCGGGGCTAACAGCGCTGAGGATCCAGGGGTCTTATGGCACTTTCGGCCATTTACCCGCAACGCCGTCGCTGCCCCGCCATGAACCCCATGTCCCCATTGTTTGGAGCGGAAGATGGAGGGCCCAGGAGGGGAAGACGGCGGGACGTTGGAAACTGCCGGCGGTTGCTCGGTCTTAAAGAGTCTGGCGCCGACAACTTGACAGAAACTTGCAACCTGCAACCCTCTTTTCAACACCCACAGAAACACAGGCCATCGTCAACTCCCTCGATTCAGCCATGGCGTCGTCAGCTCCTTTCTCGGTCAGGTGGGGCATTATGGCCACGGGGTGGATTGCTGAGGGTGAGTGAGAATCTTAGCCCCCGCTAGCAACTCGAATCTCACGCACGACAGTCTTCACCAAGGACCTCCTCACCAACCCGGCCACCCGCGATGTGCACGATGTGCGCCACGAGGTCGTGGCCGCCGCATCGTCCAGCTCCAAGGACAAGGCCGTCGACTTCCTCAACCTCGTCAAGGCCCCGAGCTCCGCCAAGGCCTATGGCTCGTACCACGAGCTGGTGGCCGACCCCGATATCGACATTGTCTACGTCGCCACCCCCCACAGCCACCATTTCCAGAACGCCATGCTCGCCCTCGAGGCCGGCAAGAACGTGCTCTGCGAGAAGGCCCTGACTGTGACGGCGGCCCAGACCCGCAAGCTGATCGATACGGCGCGCGCCAAGAACGTCTTCTTCATGGAGGCCGTGTGGACGCGCTACTTCCCGCTCAGCATCCAGGTGCGGAACCTGATTTCCTCGGGCGCCATCGGCGACGTCTACCGGACCATTGGTTAGTTCTCTCTTCCCCGTCGCACCGCCACAATGCTAACACTTGCGCCCTTCCAAAGCCGACCTGTCCGTCAACACCAACGCCCCAGACGGCAAGGTGAATTTTGCCGACACCAACCGCATGGTGAATCTCGAACTGGCCGGTGGCGCGCTCCTGGACTTGGGCATCTACGCCCTGACCTGGGTCTTCCAGACGCTGTACCACGTGCAGCCCGAGCAGGAGAAGGAGGCACCCAACGTCGTGGCCTCGGTCAACAAGTATCACACGGGCGCTGACGAGTCGACCAGCATCATCGTGCAGTTCCCCAAGCACAAGAGCCAGGGCATCGCCCTGACCTCTCTCCGCGTGGCGTCCGATGTGGACGGCCTTAACAGTGGCGGCGCAGCCATCCGCATCCAGGGCTCCGGCGGCGAGATCCAGGTCATGGGCCCGGCGTACTCGCCGCTGCAGTACAGGGTCATCAAGAAGGACGGCGGCGGCAAGATTGAGGTAGTCGACTGCCCGATCCCCAAGGACCCGGAGCTGGGCTACGGCCAGGGCATGTTCTGGGAGGCCGACGAGTGCGCGCGCTGCCTGCGGGACGGCAAGAAGGAGAGCGAGGGGCTGCCGTGGAGCGAGAGCATCGTCATCATGGAGGTCATGGATGAGGCGCTCCGCCAGGGCGGCGTCGTGTACCCCGAGCTGATCTCGTCGGATGTGTATGATGCCCAGAGCCCTCTGAACACGGGCAGGAGATGAGGCTTGTCGGGCCGCGAGCTGTGTCCTGTTTGCCTTGTCTAAGTAATTGGTAGTTGATAGTCCATCGCCTCGGTGGGCTTGCGAGGCTGAGATGCCCAAGTGGCCTTGGGCTCGGAGAATTGTGACTCGACGTCCAAGCAACCAACCACGTCTCTGTGCTACCACCACCTTTCTTGGCCCACCCCCAACCGTCATCGGAATAAGCGGCTCCTTTTGTCTGACCGTTGAAGGATACTGCGGCTATTTTGTTCGACGTACATCGGCATCGCGGTCAGGCCGGAGCATCCTTCCATCGGTCTAATGCTGTACCACTAGCGGTGTGGTATGACAGCTGCCCTGGCACCAACCCGTGCCGAGACCGGATCCCTGGGTTTTTCTCCCCTGCCACTGCCACCCCACGGATACTTCATTTATGTATGGACGCATATGGAATACTTTCGTTTTGCCCATAAAAGTTCCGTGTCTGCTCAGAAGGGCCCAGAACTGATAGCTATGAAGACAAGAAACCGCACCGTTTGAACCATAACGAAGACCAAAAGCTGTCGTTGTCGTAGGGAGGGCGAAAACGTGAATCTGGACCTGGTCGTCGTCGTTAACTCTCTTTTTGGTCCAAATTGCTGACTCAGCAGTGCTCAGATCACGTTTTTAAAACGGCTTCTAAGAATTGAAACGGTAGACCTTAAACCTGCTAAGCTCCTTACTATACCGTTTCTAGTTCCGTTTTCCCGACTCTGCAGTGTGATCTTACTATCTATCGCCTTGTGACTATTTGTTCCACCAACGCGTCGCAGATTTTATTCCTTGCCAACCAAACGAATTTGCGGCCTTGCTCCAACGGTGTTTGCAAGCCGCAGCGGCTGAATTGCCGGATTTGCCGTGCAATGCTACAGCGGCGAGAGTTCCCTCCAGGCTTTTCGCTCCTTGCCAAAGCCGGCAGGGCCGCGACTCGCGTGGCCCTTCCGCCGTGGGCTTCCGCTTGTGGTGCCTGCCACTTACAACCACATCACTGAGCTGTTGTTTCGAGTTGACTTACCCTAGGACTGCACCGTGCTTGCACTGCCGAGGTCACAACCTCATACCTTCCCGAGATGGGGAACTAGGTGCCTTGTTAAGGCACCGTCGCTAATCTCCTTGCTGGGTTAGCCCGGAAACGAGCGAATGATTTAAAGAAGGAGATGGGGTTAGCCCGTGGAAGTGGAGTATCTACTGCTGCACAGACAGCGCTGAATGCTGGTTTAGATAGGTAGCTACTACCTCTCATTGAATGGTCTCCCTTTGTCCCTGGTTGCCTTCGTCGCTGCCATCCAGAAAGGCGAAAAGCTGGGATGGACAGTCACATCCGGGTTATAAAAGTAAGCTCAGGAAGAGCTTGCCGCCAACGATGAAGAGGCGCCTTCAGGTGGAAGGATCCAGGCCATTCCTCGACACGTAGAAGAGTCAGGAGGAATGTTAGCACCTCCCATCGCCTCCAGCTCTAGCCGAGCTCTTCTCCCACTTCCATCACAATTCTCTTTCACTTCTCTTCATCATCCACTGGCCTCTTCGCCATCGACCTTAATCTCTGACTTCTCCCGACAATGCTTAGCAGAAGCGCAGTCTTGTTGCGTCTCCTGCAGTCGTCCACATAAGTTGCCCAGGTCGAGGTTCCGTTATATTTCGCCATTCCGCCCACTCCTCTTTGGGTCTCTTCTCTACATACTCCTCGTGCCTCCATGTCCTAGGCCCGTTGGGCTTCGTTCCGTTCAGATGGTGTACCGGGCTTGCAGGCGAGTGGTCCCTAATGAGTTGAAAAAAAATATTTGATTTCATTCTTACCCCTTCCCTCCCCTCCCCTTCCCTTCCCTTACCTTCCACCAGCGGCAATATGATTACTAGAAAAGAACAGCCTAAGGGGGCCCTCGTAGATCGTCAGCGCAAGCTGACGCAAAACCACTCGTCGTAGGCATTCCCGCGGTCAAGATTCGCTGAGCCTTTGCCCGAACGAGGCCCTTGGAATAATCCTTTGGCTCCCTTAGAAGCGGCCCGAGATGGTAGGCTCTGCCCAGAGACATGGTAGACAAACTTGACTGACCTGAAGATTGATTCTAGGCGCCCAACTCCCGGCCTCATTCGCCAAACCTCCCACCGTCTCCAGCCATCCCGTTCCAGCAGGCACAAGCAACACGGCGACGCGCTTCCTCGCCTCGACAAGTGCCTTGTAGGCCGCAAGTCCCTCCGAGTGATGGAGATCCCACCCGCAGACCTCGTTCCGATCGACCTCTCAGTCGCACGACTTCTGCTTAAATATCAGTTGGCAGTGTTTCGTCCATGTCCGGGAAGGTATGACGGGTTGGGCCTGTGAAAGACTACGGGGTTTGGATGGGCGAGAAACAGCGACGTTTGATAGGGTTGTGTTAGATGCTGAATTTAGGCTTCTCCTGGTTTTCCTAATTGCCCTCGGGACTTTCTATTACCGCGCCATCAGCGGGCCCTCGGGCCACATCGAAAGTCCTAATATCTTTAATCTGCGACGTTGCATCCAATGCAGTCCATCCAGAAGCTCGGGGAATACGGAAGAAGTGGGTGGATCCCGTCGAGCGCCGCCAATGTGACTGATATCACATGTTTCGTCAGTCAGCGGCCTGACGTGTGCCATCCGCGCGGCCCTCTTCCCTGGACTAGCTGGCGAGTTGGGACTCGCAGCTACCGTTGAACAGACTCATATTCCTGCTTCTTTTCGCCTGTGTGTGCTGGTTCTTGGCCAGTTGGTTGGGTTGTAATTACGTGTCGTAGGTTAACACTCCTTCCAGCCATTTATCGCCCAGCCGCCTTAAACTTGACCAGAGCATCCCCGTAGGTTGTCATCAGCCATAACAGAGCAGACCCATCCATCGTCAATAGGAATCCCCCGACCGTACCTAGACCTCAGTATCCCCGTAGGTTGTCATCCTCTGCCACTGCTTGAAAAGAACAGAATAGACTCATCCATCGTGGATAGAAATCCCCCGACCGTGCCTGGACCTCAGTATCCCCGTAGGTTGTCATCATCGGCCACTGCTTGAAAAGAACAGAATCCACTCCGACGGGGTTATCACTAGGGGCCTCCAGAGGCGTCTGCGTATGTAGGTTGTTTTTCAGGAAGCTGTTGGAGAGAAAGAGGAAATGGGCAAATCCGTCGCAGGCGTGCGATTTAAGCCCTACTGCATGACTCATCATGCCACGCGTGCCTAATGGGGTCTATCCGCTGGCAAGCTTGCAGAACCTTCTGTCCTGCGAGTTTGCAGAACTTTATGTGCTGTGGGCTGGGCTGGGCTCGCAGCTGCTGCGGACGAGGCGGGGCAAACGGTCCTTATTATTGTTGGAATCCAACCGCCACTTTGCGCAACGGTTACTTTGGAACGGTAAGATGGGGCCACACTGCGTGATGAGCAGTTGTATCAATCAACTGTGTGTATCATGAGCGTACTCGTCGGGGCTACAAAATCGCCTTCCGACCAAGCGCCAAGGCACTAGGCCCCGACGAGCAGTGCTTGTTGTTCCCGTGTGGGAGCCCAATCTTCCAGCGAGGGCGCCCACATCCGAGATTTCCTCGGTGAGCACGGGCCACCTCTAGCCCTTTTATAGGGCCCAAACCGTCGGTTCAAACGGAGGCCCATTTTGCGTCATTTCGTGGAGAAGGGTCCGAGACCTGCAGGTTCGGTGCCCAAGTTGGCTGCGGATCGCGAGCATGCATTGAGAAGGAAGGATCGAGAGCGTGCCAAATTTTCTTGGTCGAGTTCAACAATTCGGTGTAGGAAAGCAAGACTTGGTATTGGTCACTCCTTCCCCTTTTACCTCCCCAGATATGATGTCGGGTGTTGGGGCAACCACCAAGGAGGTACCCCACCATCATCCCAAACAGTGGACTTCCCCCGCCTCGACCGAACGTTCCAACTTCCCGGAATCCAGCCCTATTGCGTAACTCAGCCACAGGTCGCCAGCTCCGAACCACGACAACTCCAGGCCGCCCGTCGTACCAAAGCCGCTTGTCTCTGCATGATCGGCTCGAGTAAAGTCCTCGAGGAACAAGGTGTGCATCCATGTCTGTCAGGCTTTTCTCCCCCACCGTTCGTGTACCTCAACCCCTGTTGGGGCCTTGTATACATACATTCAACCCCTCCAGTTGGCAGCATCATCCATGTCCTGCTGCAACCTCTTTTCGCTTTCCGCGCTGCCGCAGATCGGTCTGTCCCACGCCGGTCGGCAACTGCGTTTGGCTAGCCCTGGTTCGCCCTGACTTTCCATCTGCGACAATGCCACAATGCAAGTGCATGGGTGCGTGTGTCGACGGCATGCTTGGCGTTACTGCATCCTTCACCTCCTCCTTCGCCGCCACATCACGACTTCCCTCAACTCCGCTCTTTTGCGAACTAACAAGAGAACAGGCGGTCAGACGAACTGCCGGGAGTGAAGCGCGGCAAGAATTTGAAAGGTTCCTTGCTTCGCCCCCGCTCCCCCCGCCTCGGGGTGTGAACCTGTGAGGGCCGTGGTGTGTGCGAGTCCTCCGTATCTGCGGTCTGACCTGACGAGAACTCGAAGCAGCCAATCCCTCTTTTGTCTGCCATTTTGCTCTCCACAAGAGAGGAACGTGCGGTTATCCCGTCACCGCGTTGTGCGCTGTGTCAAAGCTAGGCCCTTGTCAAGCTGGACCTCGCCTTGACCGTTGTCCGGCCCAGCGATCGCAGCAGCCGCCCATCGGTGTGGCGTCAAGTGTGCCATGGCTACCTCATCCACCACGCCCTCGGCCCTGCCGTCTTCGTCAGCGACTGATGCCGTTGCCAAACTAGCCGCGACGGCCGCCGCAACCGCCGCAGGAACGGTGCCAACGTCTGCCGAGACCGAGGCCGAGGCTTACGAACGCACTCATGTCCATGGCGTGTACGAGGCCATCGCCCCGCACTTCTCGGCCACCCGCTACAAGCCCTGGCCTGCCGTGGCATCGTTCCTGCGTGCCCAAGCCCCGGGTGCCCTTGGCCTCGATGTGGGCTGCGGCAACGGCAAGTACCTGGGTGTTAATCGGGACGTCTTCATGGTGGGCTCTGACCGGAGTCCCTCGCTCATCGCGCTTGCGAGGGCCCGCACCAAGCAGCTTCAAAGCCAGCAAGGGGACGCAACGGGAGAGGAAGCAGGCAGCGACGGCGGCGGCGTAGCCGTTGGCACAGACGTCCTCGTGGCTGACGGCCTCTCGCTGCCCTTTCGCGAGCGCGCTGCTGACTTTGCCATTTGTGTGGCCGTTATCCACCACATGTCGACGCGGGCAAGGAGACAGGACGCGATTCGGCAGCTTCTACGATGTGTCAGGGCCGGAGAGGCCGGACGAACCGGCGGCCAGGTTCTGGTGTATGTGTGGGCGCTCGAGCAGGGTAGCAGCCGACGCGGATGGGACGAAGGGGGAGAGCAGGACCTACTGGTGCCGTGGGTCTTGAAGTCCCAGCAGAAGCAGCAGAAGCAGCGGAAAGCCCAAAAGGGGACCCAAGACCAAGGTATTGGTGGTGCTGGCGCCGGTAATAAGAGCGGTGAGGCACCGCCAACACCTCCTCCTCCTGCTGCTGGTGCTGCGGAGCCAGGGGCAGCCCCTAGCCAAGCCGATCCCGTCTTCCAGCGCTACTACCACCTCTATCGCAAAGGTGAGCTGGAAGAGGATGTGCTGGCGGCAGGAGGCGCAGTCGTCACCAGTGGCTATGAGAGAGACAACTGGTGGGTTGTGGCTGCCAATGAGCCCGTCCAGCATGCCCAACAATGAAGGCGAACGTTTGGGAAATTCCTGACTAGGGCAAAGGTTGTTTCCAACTGGCCTTCCCCTTGCCATTGTGCTACCTAAGTTTCTCGCTAGCGCAATTCTCCTTGGTTGGCCACTCTCAGTCGTATCGTATCGTGTTGCTTCTTCGCTCGCACCATCTAATTTGGCGTTTCGTCTATCTTACCCATCTCTATCTGGATATTCGTGTACATGACATCCACTGGTTGGCATTCGTTCATGGCCGTCTCGGCGGCGCAAAAAGATCATCTCTCATCCATCAGTTCCCGTTCCCAAACCAAACAGAAAATAAGAAACCGACATGTCTCACGGGCCGAGCCTCCCATTCCGTATTTGACCGGCTGGCCCCTGAACCAAGCTCCGACCCCAGATTTAACGCTAAAAATAGACTCCAGATCGCGCCTCTGCCGCCGTCTTTTTCTTTTTCTCCACCTTGCAGACGGGATCTTTCCTTAACAGGACAAGCCTTCTTGTACTTTTTTCTCTTGGATTTTTCGTAGCCGCCGTGTAACATGAAGATGAAGTTCGTGACGTGATCTGGCATGGAAAGACAGTGCCGAAGGACTAAGTGAAACCGGGAACGAGATGTGGAAGGAGAGCAGTTGTCACCACAGTAGTGCTCTCCAGCGAGGCTTGTGAAAGAAATATGAAGAAAAAAGAAGAGTGGAAAAGGGGTAAAGAGAATTACAGGTCTCCTCCACATCTCGTCATCATCCATCCATCTGTCCGTCTGTCCGTCCATCCCATCGTAGGTCCCGTGTTGTAGATTGAGTAGTAGTAATGACATGAGTAGAAAAAGAGGAAGGAAAAGAAAAAGGAGAAACAGTGATGACTCTGCCCCGTCGTGTACCATCCGACCGCAAACATGACCTGCCGTGTTTGTCGCCCCGTCCGTCCGTCTACCCGTCCATTCCCGTCGCTAGATGATGATAGACCGATGCCCAGTGAATCCGTTGATGTATGTAAAAACAAAACAAAAGAAATGTAGGAAAGAAGAGTGTGTATGGGAGATCCGCCTCTCTATCCGTATCATGTTACCTCATATCCCTCAACTCGTCCTTCTCCCTCCTCCATCACCCATCATGGGATTCGCCTGACCTTTCCAGGGGATGGTACAGGCGTGAGGCTACCCTCACTGCCTCGTCCCCCTCCTCGTCGGCACCGCCGCCCCAGGTCCGGCAAACCCCATCGGGCGCGGGTACTCACCACCCACCTCCTCAGGCCGCGAATACTGCAGATGCCGCCGGCGGCTCGTCTCACGGAACCCAACGTCAGGCGGGCTCGCCCGCCGCTTCCCCGCCGCTGATTCCAGAGGTGGGTAGGGCGACAGCGCAGGGAGCAGTGCCGGTCCTGGTCCTCCTCCCCCGGACCCGCCGGGGCTGGCTGTCGCGCTGGTGTGCGCGGGGCTGCTCATGCTCGGAACACCTCCACCTCCACCTCCACCTCCGCCGCCGCCACCGGGGCCGCTGGTGGAATAGGCTGGGGTGTTGTACGGGCTGACACCCGTGGTGAGCTCAGCGACGCTGGGCAGCATGCCGCCGCTTCCGCTGACGCTGCCGCGGTGGCTTGAAGGAGCGCCGCCGAGGCTGGTTGTCTGGATCGGGGCGAGGCCCACGCCGCCGCCGCCGCCGCCACCCATGCCCGGACCGGGGCCGTAGCTGTATCCATAGCCGTAGTCTGCTTGTTGGTGGTGATGTTGTTGGGGGTCGGGCGGCAGGGCGAAGGAGGGTCGGGGCGGAAGGTTCTCGCGTCGGGAGGACATTGGGCGGGCGCTCGTCGGGGTCGGCGGGGGGATCAGGGGCGGCATTTGCATCGGCATCGGCATCGGCGCGGAGAGGCGGGTGTAGCGCGGGGAAGGGAGGCCGGAGAGGTCGCGAGGAAGGCTTCCTTGGGACTGCGAGTGTCCGTGGCCGCGTGTGGGGGAGAGGATGCGTTGGGGGCCTTGGGGTTCGTTCGAGGTTATGTTCAGCGAGAATGGAACCACCCCGGCACGCCTCGCCATGTCGGTCTCACCTAGCTGCCAGTGCATGGCCTCGGCGGCTCGCCAGGGGACTTGCATCTCTTCTGCCACTTTGGCCCACATCTCGGGTTTGAACCTGGGGGTTGTTAGTCAAAAGTCACTAATACAAGAGAAGCTCTGTTGATAGGGAAAAGGAGAGCTACCTCTCATACAAGCGCGCGAGCTTGTTCTTGCGCTCCTCGTCCCACTCACTGCGTCGTTCGAGGTAGTTCTGGTAATGGAGACGGCAGCTGATGGAGCTCCGACCGGGAAGGTGCTTCGAAATGTCGTCCCATTTCATGCCGCTGCCCCGGAGCTCAATGATGAGGGCGTCCTCCTCGGGCGACCACTTGCTTTGCTTTTTCGCCGGCGACTCGGATGTGTGCGGTGGCATGCTGCGTTTCCCGCCACCGCTCCCCGGACGTGGTGCCGTTCTCAAGCCTGGCGCTAGCCCGGCGCCAGCTGCTGCCGAAAGGCTATGCCCTCTAGCCCGAGCTCCCCCGACAGTAGTGAGACGGGGAGACAGTGGGCTAGCCGCTACGGCGAATGAGGCTCGTGGCGCGCCGCTTGAGGGTGGCGCTGTCACCGCAAGTGGTTGGACCGAGGCGGACGAGGGCTGAGTGGGGGAGACGGAGGACTCATTTGAGTCGGGGCCCTTGAGAAGAGAGGCGATATCCACGATGACGGTGTCTCGCCGGGCGTTGCCTAGAAGGGCGGCGGGTTCATGGGCGCCTCGTACTGTGCGCCGCGGTAGTGATTAGGCTCGGGGCTCGCGGCAACCCTCGGGGGGAATCACGCCCTGCTCGGATCTTCGAGTCTAAGCCAAGAGGGTGAACCGTGATGGACGCGTCCCGGTGTAGGCCTGAGAGTTCGGCCAGGGAACCGCTTAGCAGGGCGATCTCGACGTGAAAGCGGCTTGTAATAGCTCTCCGGCGGCGCGTCTGCAAGGTCAAAGGTTGGGAGAGCTGTCGAGGTACAGATCCGGACGGTTTGGTGAGGGCTGCGAGGGGATAAACGCGGTTTGGTACCTTGAATGTCACTGAGAAGCGCGCAAGGGGAGAGGGAGGAAAGAAGCGCGGGCGTCCACTGAGCGAGAGAAGACCCGTTCGGACGGGCCCGCTGAAGTCGTATCCTTCAAAAGTTCGTGTGTCCCATGTATTCTAGGAAGGTCACATCGACATGATTGGTCTTTTCCGAGCAGCTGTCCACCAATGAATGGGGACGAGACAGGCTGATGAGGCGAGCAATAAAGTGAGGGAGCGCGGCGGATGGATACGTCGGTCAGGCAAGATTGACGGAATGCTGCTGCTTGAGGGGAACAGAGTGCCTTGTCTCCATAGTCATTGTCTCCTCTCGAGCGGGAGAATGGGAGGCAGCGGACAGGGAAGGGGCCTGATGGGGAAGGGGCTTAAAAATTTGTTCAATGACGGCGTGCCTGTCTAGGTGGTGGGAGTGATGTGGGGGACACAACGGGCAGAACGGGCAGAACGGGCAGAACGGGCAAACCAGGTCCGGGGCACAAGGCAAGAAGCAGGTATACAAGGGCTTTAAAGATGCGAGTTCTAGGAAGAGAATAACAGCCAGTCGGCCATGTACAGGGTTGGACGCATGCTGCAAGCCATGTAGATAGCAAGGACAGAGGATATGGTACAAAGTCGCTGTACTCGATACCAAGGGGGCGTGCCGGATGTGGAGAAAGGGGGTATTTGTAAGACAACAAGAGGTGTGGGAAACAAGAGGGTCAGGGCTTGGTGCTTGGCCCCAGTAAATAGGTACGTACTCTGCATAGGGCTTGGGCAGCGTGACTGGTAGCACTGCCAGGGGTCCGTCAGTCAGGTACAGTGCGGTGCCCCATTGCCAACCAAACGGATAACTTCTCCGGGAGGGATGCCCTGTAGAATGCCGGCAATGCCTGGAACTAACCATGGCACTTCGGGGAGGGATGGAATAACTTCAGCCGGTTTGGGGTTTCATGATGGGAGCAAGACAAGGCGGTACTATCATTGACCTGCTACGTCCGGTCTAGCATCTGGATATCTGGATATGGGAAGAACCAAAGGTTAGTCCCCCAATCCACCGACACTGTCCAGCAGTTCATGGCAAACAACTGACATGAGGGAGCCAGGTGAGACATGTCGTTGATTAGCATCAAAGAACCGGAGTAGGCTCCGTCTGTCGCAGGCTTGCCGACTGACTCGGATGTGGCGTCTCTAAATTGTGCCGAGTTGCTTCAGCCCCAATAAGTCAGACTGAAGGCTGGCGACGAAGTTGTGCATACCCCATACCCGTCAGTTGATTAGCAATTGCTCGATTTGGGGACCGTTCGCCTTGATGGCGTAAACCGGAATGGGGGCCAGATGAGCCCCCGACCGCAAAAGAAAGGATTGTCAGGGGGTTGCGATCCTGCGGTCGGGTCGAAATTCGGGAAGAGGCTGCTAGTTGGGCTCGACCGGTCTGTTGCTCAAGTTGTTTTCCCTTTCACTGCAAGATCAATTTTTTGATGCCGGCAGCCCTTCAAGCATGGCGAAGCCCGGCGGTGGGCAGGGTTTGGCGGAGGAACTAGAGGGGTGTGTGAAGTAGAGAACTGGGGTCGATTAAGTCGATGCTACATGTACATTTTCCAGCATCATCCAAGTTTGGCCCGGCAGGCAGACGTGGTGACGATTGGGGAAGAGGCGGCAACGAATAAGTGGACGCGGTTGAGAACCCGCACGGGGATGACCTCGAGGGGGTTCGAAAATACCTTTGCATACTGCCTGAGGCGTAGTCGAAGCCTATACAGGGCGAGCACGGGGCTTCGAACGGCGAAAGGGGGCAACGAATGGTCTCTACCTCGATTTGACAGTCTGCTGGCTCGGTGCCGGTGTTGCTTGTTAAAGCTCAGGCGCTGCGGGCATCCAGATCTTCGTTCCATGAAGCGCAGGTCCCCGGATGAAGTCAACGGAACTGGAGTTGTGCGTCACCGAAAGAAAAGGCGGGAGCGTTACCGATCGAGAAAACGTTAGGTTCACGGAGGGGCCGTCGATGAGAGGAACGGAACGAAGATTCGCTTCGAGCCGCCTCCACCAGAGACGACCGTTCGCACCCTTGGTCCGGATCGCGCATGGGTTTGGCGGAGACTCAGATCCTGTGCGATCGAATAAGGATCGATCTAAGCCGCATTCCCGATCTGGACAACCAACCTGCCAGGCCCTAGCCAGCGCTGAAGAATTCGGGCTCGATTGTTCGAATCTCCGTGCGGGGCCGGGAGTGCAGAACTGTGTCTGTTCTCATGTCCGAATGAGGATGACCCTGGCCATAAATCCAACAGGGATGCGAGTGGTCCGAGGGCTGGGGACAAGAGCTGGGCTCTGCACACATAACCTACAGAGTCGTTGGCGGAGAACTCGTAACATCAAAATGTCGACTGAATTTGGGCGAACTTGGGCGAACTACCGTAACGAGACAAACAAGCTCCAGGCCGTGACTGAGGTAAATCGTGGAATTAACAAACCGAGAGTTGAGCGTGGTTGACCGCAACCCATTCATCAGCCACCGGTCTGTGCGTCCCCCTGTCACTGTCAGTGTCTCACTTTCAGATGTCTCTGTCGAGGCGTTTTGCGGGGCACACAAAACAATACTCCGTAATCGACAATGGATTGTCAAAGAACGTCTCGACTTCAATGCCGAGAATTCCAGGTCAGCCGGATTGCTCGATCGATGGAGCCGCTCGACGAACTGGCGGTCAGCTCTTGCGTCGTTTTTTTCCCCGCATCAAGGATCAGGGCTGTTGCAGGACAGCAAAGCTGGCAAGGCGATGATGATGAATCGTGTTTCCATTTTGAGAATTCCCGATGCAGAGGGCTCGGCGAGCCACTCCGAGCCGCGGGGTCCACAACCCGGGGCAGGTCCCGCCGCACGGTGAATTTTAGGTTTGGCTCTTGCACCCTCCTCCGAAAGATCAGGGGTGGTCGTCTCCAGCCTGTGACCCATGGAAGCCCAATGTTTGCCTTGTCAGGGCTCCCATCGGAACTGTAGTTCAGTCTCAACCATGTGCAGTCCACATCGCTCTCTCTCGTCATGATACCTCACATAGGGGGAGATTGGCGTGAAGAACCTGTCAAGGCAAACCCCAGGGCCGCGCTCAGACGCCGTCTGCGTTGTCATGCGGTATATCCAAACTCAATCTCAGGTACGTGGACTCCATGTCCGCGTCCGCATCGGTGCATATCCACCTGGCCCTGTGTAAGCGGACATGGTGAGACCATCCCACAAAACTGACGCCGCCAAGAAGGCACGTGCCTCTGAGTTGGTGTTGAGGAACCAATTCAGGGGTCAGGGACAGATTAGGATTGGTGTTGAAAAGTGTTTCCGGGCTGCCGGCAATTGGTCATTTGCGGATATCAAACAGCTGCTAAGCAAGTGAAATGAGCTGCATGTAGGTCGTCGTTTTCGACCCTACTGCCAGGGCACATTCTCGCCTCTGCGAACAGCTCATTCTCGTCTCTTGTCCGGATTTGCCGAGGACATCCAACAGCAAGGGGAACCAATCCCGCAGGATACTAGGAGAGTCCAGGCCAAGGGCGGATGTAATAACCCCGGGCAGTTCCTCCGCTGCCATGGTCGGCTGTGTTGGCGTTGCATATATGGCTTGGCGTGGCTGCCGCATCTGCGATCTGCCTCTTGTGCTACTCTGCGTTGGCTGATGGCGGACCGGTCAGACCCAAAGTCTGTGTGAATATTCGAAGACCATGCTTCGGGCATCCCATCCCATGGGGCATCTCGTCGGCGTCATAGTTCGACCGGTGAGCGAAGGTTGCCCGACAGTGAGGCCTCGTAGCTGGTGGTGACGGCGTCAACGGGATGTTCGTCCCAGTCGCCCTGTTTTTGTGTCGTGGGGTACATGGGGTAAGGACTCCTCCGTGGAGGACACAGGCTCCAAGCCTCGGTAATAGAGGCACGCCCTGGCCTCCTTGGTCAGAAACCCGGGCTGGATGTCATCCTTCAGCATCCGTGGGAATAGGTTTCGACAGGCACACAAGGTTGTTCAACAACCCAACGTGGCGGTGAACACAGGAACAGATCTTGGGTAGCAAGCATGCATATCATCTGCCACCCGACACTTGTCTCGAGACCATGTCCATGTCACATTTGACAGCACGCGGCAGACGGGGCGATGAGACAATTCAAGCAAATCCCCTTACTTGCTGCGGCGCTGCCAGGGGGGAACAAGCAGAGGAAGACGATGCAGACCGGTCTCTCCGGTCAATTGCAGAGAGGGGTGCCTCGAGATGATTGCTGCAGAGGAAAACGGGGCAGGGGAATGCCAATGGACAGAGGGCCGGAGACAATGCCATACGAATAATACTTCGTACATCCACCATCGGGTGCGGGCGTTGCAGTAGCCTCAGTCATGAGTGAAATCGTCGCAACGGGGCGATGCGGGCCGACGAGGAGAATGACTTGGCAGTTGTTTCGACCATTGTCCAGCCGTTTGCACCCAAGAATGGGGGCGGCGGGTCGCACCGAATGGTTCGGGCGTCGACAGTCAATTGCCGGAACCCGTCGGAATAGTGGACGAGTCCAGCGTCATTGTTGGCTTCGACCAATGGATTGCGCGTGGGGGCGTTTGACCTTCAGCTTGCCGCGAAATCTCATGTTTGACCACATCGATGCTGCCGTGCCCGGAGTCGGTGTTGTGCAAGTTCCAGGGAGCAACACGGGATGCAAACGGGTGCGACCCAATCGAACGTCGGCAGAACATTCGCGACCTGCCGTTTCCCGCCTTTCTGTGTTGGCGTCGGGAGACGGCAGGGGCAATTTGTCGGAATCCGCATTATTAATGACGGCGCGATGGATGAATTCGGTTCATCGACTTGAGAGTTTGGTCATTGTCAAAGGAAATTTGTTGAGATTCCAGCAAATCTGAATTGTGGCGCATTACTTTGAGTAGTTTTGAGCTAAGAAGCGGCTAGTGGTGTGGCGTATGTGCCCCTCCATGGTCCACTGCCCGCCCAGGCAACCATGCCGATTGGGCAGTCGCACTCAAGATGCAGTTCACTACCGCCTTCCACTGCCTTCCAAGCAGTTGACATCTCAGACAGAGAGAGCTCTCACCCTTGAACTCTGAGAGGGATCATTGCCAATCCAAAGAACAACTGCCTTTTCCTCTTAGCGCTTCGAGTTTTCAAGCCACTTGCGACAGCTAGGGGCATTTGTTGACTTTCCAACCTCGCATTCATCACACACGTCTCACTCCGAATACCTTCCAAGGTTAGCCTAACACTATCAACCATGGCAGACGTACCGCTTTATGTGATCTCGGACTATGCCTCCTCAGAGAGACGCATCACGCCGGGATGGTCCATCACCCAGCTCAAGGCCAAACTTGAGCCCATGACTGGCATCCCTCCTTCATGCCAGCAGATTTTCCTCAAGACATCATCCAACGAGAAGATTCCGGTACAAGCACCGGATGAGGACGCCGTCTATCTACAGTCGTTCCCGCTTGTGCCTTATGCCGAATTACAAGTGAGACCCTACCCCTCACCCTGCCCCTCACGGTTAGGTGCGGGCCGCAATTCCTAACGATCGCTAGATTGTCGATACTCGGCCCCGCTCAGCACGGCCCGACTTTTCGAGTTCTGTCGGCGTCGAGAAGTATGTGCTGCCGGAGGAGGAGTACGAAAAGAAGACGGATTCGGTGCTCGCCTGGAAGAAGGCCCAGAAACTGGGACGCTTCGACCCGAATGCGCCATCCCATGAGCAAGCCAAGATTGCAGCGATTGCTCAGGAGATTGAATCCCGCAGCATCGCCATCGGGAAGCGGTGCAGGATTGACCAAGACGACACTCGACGAGGAGAAGTCAAGTATGTGGGAGATGTCAAGGAGATCCCGGGCCTGGGTGCCTGGGTGGGCATTCAGCTAGATGAACCAGTTGGCAAGAACGACGGAAGCATTGGAGGGACCCGTTACTGGGGCGAGGAGTCGCAACTCAAGCACGGGCTGTTTGTTAAGCCAGAACGGGTGGAGGTTGGAGACTTTGCTGTGCTCGATGACCTCGAAGACATGGAAGAGATCTGAGATTCACCGCCGAGCGCAACTTGACCACGCCAATGGAAACGTTGAGTCTCATGCCTCTCTCTCGGTGAGCTGCGTCATTGGTTACCACAACAATGGGTGCTAACTTCTCATCCCGGCCGTGCGATCGGTTCGGGTCTTGTGGTCTGGTTCTCTGAGGGGAGTTCAGTTTGGCTTCGAGGTAGATTGGCCCGGGAGGCTGCCGATCGCCTCTCAGGACAAGTCCTCGTGAAAGCATGCACACAAATATTTGAAGGATCAGGGCGAGGGATGATTGTTAACAAGATTCCCAGCCGCAGACGCAGCGGCACCTTGGTACCTGGTGGTCGTCAAGGCCAACGACAATATATTGTCAAGCATCACCGAAATTCTGGATGTCGGATGCTTGCGACCAAAGACGTGTACCAGTTCTGACCTGGTACTCTACCACTGGGTACTTTGCTTGCATTTACCAGCATCAGCATCACCACCTAGGGATCTGCTGGTTTGTAACATTTCATGTGTGAAGTCCATCCGCAAGCCAATACCGCTCTTCTACCCCTGGCGGCTAAATCTCGATTATATTTGACATGCCCAGCTTGTTACCCGTAGCTGACCCCTTGGGTGGGAGCGGCCCGGCAGATGTGTTTAGCATCTGAGACTCGGTGTCGATCCCAGATTGCTTGCCGTGTGCCGAAAAAACCTCCGACCCAAGACATCTGCGATGCCACAATGTGACAGAATTTACGGGTATCGGATCTACGCAGATGCCGCTGATGCGGGGCAGGCCAATAGACAAACCTGGAAACTCGAAATTTCTTGGAATCTCAATACGTAGCATTGCCGCTGACGACAAGATGCCTGGCTAAGAAGAACGGCGATAGGTCGGTTGCTCGGAACTTTCCAACACACTCTCTTTCATTCGGTGATACGGGGTCCGAGGGATCTCCGTGTAAGTCGCTGGGCTCCGAATGTAGTCCGCCGAGACGGGGAATAATCCGTCGCACATGCAATTCCTAGATCGCAAAGCAAGAATGACGGTTCTTTGCGAAAATTCTCACATTCTCTCCGCCCTCGGGCTCTCGATTGCCGCTTTCTGTTGCAAGACAAAAACGGTTGCGGCAATGCTGTGCAAGATCGTGGTATTTCCTGGGCCGCCTAAAATGATGCGATTACAGCGGTGGAGCCACACGCCTGCTGCGGGTTGACAGCACTGAGACATGGGGACTTGCAGTTGCTTTAAAGTAGCCCAGCACTAAAACAGTTCCAAAACGTTCCGTTCGCAATTCATCTGATCTCCAACCTGGAAGTTGATTGATCCATGCTTACTTCTCCACCTTCGGCAGCTGCTTTCCATGTGAGCCATGTCAACTGTCAACCGACAGCGATTAGCTCCCCAACGATGCCTGTCACGCACGACCTGCTATGCCAAACGGGCATCTCTGCTCTCGCCGCCATGTCGTAACTCTGACAAATGCCGAGATCCCTCCGTTTCTTGGCGGATATCGGGATACCTTGCTCTCGAGCTTCACCAGCTCTTTCATGGATCGTACCCCGCTATCAAATAATTAGCTTTCTATCGAACTTGCCACACCTTAGCTTCCGACCTGGCCGAGCTCCCATTCTTTGACGTCTCCGCACCCGCGCATCCCTTCCCATCCCGTAGGACACACCTTCGACACCTTGCCTGACGATCAGGAATCAAACAAACAAAAGACAATAGTGCAGAGCAGCTCAGGGCATGCTCGGCCGCAAACCTGAGATGTGAGACCCTGTCCACATCATCGGTTTCCATACCCTCCGGCCATTTTCCCTCGCGGCCTCTCGTCGCCACCCCGCCTCTCCGACGTCCGCAGCTGCCGCCCGGCCTCCCGAGTCGAACCGCGTTCGGGGTTGCTCACCATCCCGCCCCCGGTTAGCCCTCAGCGACGTCGACCGTCGCCAGCGCAACAAAACATGTTGTGGCAATTGCTCCTCACCTCCTCAATCCTCTCCGGGGCGCGCGCCGAGGATGCTCGAATATCATCGATTTCCGAGGCACCCGGGTGGCAGCTGGACTCGCGCATGCACCTCCAGCTCACCCCTCCCGAGACGGAGGCATTGGACTTGACGTATAGCGTCTACCCGCTGACTGAGTCAGCGGGGTTGAATCAGACAGAGGCGAGAAGTGTAAGACTCGCATCGGTGTTTTGACTTATACCAAGAATGTTGACGCTAACTTGCCGCAGACCATCTGGATCCGAGGGAACCTAGTACCTGCCGGAAGAGACCTGCCTGGTTCTGAGCGGGCCAATGTTTCCGAGACGATAGCCTTTCTGAGTTGCGATGCCGAGAACGCTACAAGGGTGCTTAACGAGCTTATGACCGAGCAACCCAAGGCAGTCCTGCTCTACAGTATCGACGGGAACAGTTGTAGCTTAGAAGGCGAGGACCTGAGCTACAGTTCAATCTATACCATGGCCGACTCGGGGGAGGCATGGCAGGCCATGAATAACACGCTTCAGGCTGGTGGGATTCTCCAGGCTACCATTACCGGGGATACCAACCTTAGCAGCACCCCTACAAGTACCGATGACCGACAGAACGGGACCAACTCGACTGTCGCCATGTCGATCTTGTATGCTATTACTTCGCTCGTGACCGTGCTATTTTTGGGTATCATCGGGTACGTCGAACCAAGACTGTTTTTGCCCTTGCACACTCTTCTCAAGAGCTCCCCTGAACCATTCTTGAAGCGCCCTAAAGGGAATTACATAACTGACAGTTCCAAAGAATGGGGGCAGTCCGGGCCCGCCGCTATCCCGAGCGGTACGGTCCACGGTCGTCTGGGTTTGGCGGACAGCCGCGGCAGAGTCGGGCAAAGGGCCTGGCAAGGGCAGTCTTGGAGACACTGCCGATCGTAAAATTTGGGAATCCAGACCCGGCAAAGCCCGATCCCGCTGTCGAGCTCGAATCCCAAACAGGGGCCCCAGATTCGGAAATGGCAACGAGATCATCGAATGTATCAGAGGAGCCTCAATCCGCGCAAGCCCGCCAGAATCATGCCCCCCCAATGTCAGGCGCTGTATCACCGCCTGAGGTGGCAGCGGCCACAGATCAAGCGGACACTTCTGCTATAAGCAGCGCGGAGAGGGCTGGCCCAACCGTTGGACGCAGCTCGGAGGAACATCTCGGTTGCTCCATCTGCACCGAAGACTTTTCTATTGGGGAGGACGTGAGGGTCTTACCGTGTCACCACCAATTCCACCCACCTTGCATCGACCCATGGCTGATCAATGTCTCCGGGACTTGTCCATTATGGTAAGCCTCTCCACCCTTTTTCGGTCTCGCATAACCACTAACAAACACCCCAAAGCCGTCTCGACCTCCGCCAGCAAAGCGAACAACCACGGCAGCAGACAGGCCTCATCGACCCCACCGATCCGTTCTTTCTGGCCTTGCCCTTTGCAACAACAGCCGATTGGAACAACCACCACACCGATGACAATACCGCCGCCACCTCAACAACAAACCGTCACCATCGAAGACGGTCATCGCGTCTGCTCGACCTACACCGGCTCCGCCACGCGTCGCTCGAGGAGCGCATCGAGATTCTTCAGCGCCATAGCTCGCGGCAACATCAGCGCCAGCGTGAGGTGTCAGGCGGAGGTGCAGGGTCTGCTGAGGCTGAGGCTGGGGCTGCGGCTGCGGCTACAGCAGAAGCAGGGGGGGAGTCGGAGGAGGTGCGCGGGCGCAGGGCAGCGAGACTGGCGGAGCGGTTGCGGGAGCGGTTCCGCGTTCTCACGAGGAGGCACTCGCATCCTCCGACTGTTTCTTCAACGCCTTCTTCGGCTCCTCCTGTGACTTCGCCTTCTTCTTCATCTCCTCCGGTTGCTTCACCTTCACCACCTTCTCCTGCCCCTCCTTCCCCTCCTATTACTTCACCTTCTTCGTCTTCTCCTCCTCCTGCTGCTGCTGCTGCTGCTGCTGCTGGAAGCACCGGGGCTAGCTCCGGAGCAGGGGTTTGAGGACCTTGCATGACCCCTTTTTCTATCCTCTTGCTTTTTCTTACTGCGAGTTGTTCAGTTTGAGATACCCACCATTTGTTGGATGACAAGTGTAATGATTGATGCTGTTGGTAGTTGACGTCCTGTATTTTTGAATCACGATTTCTTTTGGCGTTTCTCTGTCTAGGGGAGACATGGGTACTAATTACTGCTTCTGTGTATTATTTTCTGGACGCAACGGCGGCAGGGAGGCGGAGTCTACTGCATTTGTTGCCATTTTTACGTGCATAACGGTGTACATGATTTGCTTTCTCGATTTACTTTTATCAAGGGCAGGGAGCACATGGACGTGGAGAAATCGGGATTGGGGAGGTTTCGGGTCTTTGCAACAACGGAGCGTGGACAGCTAAATCGCAGACCCAGCTACCTAATCTGTACTGAACCCATCGTGAAATCTGTGTTACTGCCCGTCGAGCGAGGAAGTCTCGGTATTTCCGAGGTGGCACACGAGGTTGCAGGGTTGGTATCTGGGTCTGGAGGAGTGCAAGGTTCATGTTGTGGGACATGCCTCTTCTGTTGTTCTGGGTTCGAGAGATGTGACTCAAAAGGGATAAACCCTTCATAGATGAGATGTGAACTTCGATAATTACTGAAATGCTCCGGTTGACAAGTGAGGCTGCCTGCGGCATGGCAGGGAATCGTTCTGGCCCAGGATCCATGGATACCGCTTATCTTCCCCACTCCAGCGGGAGCAACCCCAGAATGATCGGCCACAGGGCACCCTGGCAGACATAGGGCTGGGATCCTAAATACCGCTAACCAAATATGGACGGCATCTTCTTTTCCAGGATCGAGGATTCTTGAGCTCGGTGTTTGCGTTCTTCCAAACTCTCATTGCTGTTTTATGAACCTTAGATCTCTGAAGTTCCCTCGTATTTTCTGTTTGCTATTGCTCCCTCAAATGTGGGACGTGGGATACGAAGTCTCCGCCTTCTTGACGCTCGCCCAATACTCCGTCCTGGGGCTGTTGCTTTTCGGGTTCATAGTTGGCTGACATGCGTTGCGATGATGTGATGAACTCCCTTAGCCGCAGTCATTGGCCATCAAAAGCCCCGACACGGTGCTTGATCTAGACCAGACTTGTCGGATCTTGCATGCTGCAGTTCGAGTGCGCGTCATTCAGCTCGTCCTATCTTGGGCGGGAGCTTTCTCAGACATCCCACCGATTTGGTTTCCATGTGGAGGGGGCCGATCGCTTGAAGCACGTTCAACCCACACCGATGGTTCACATGGAATTTCTTTGTACATAGGTAGCGATTCGGGTAACCCGACGCTGCTCCTCTGTACCTTCCCTGTCTTTATCAAGGGAAGGAGTTTGATTCGTCCTGCCGCCTGCACCTTCCTTCCAAGCAAGCCATCTTCGCTTTTGTGTTCCAGATCTCTCCAAAACGGCCACTACTGTTTCTGCAAGCCTTCCTTTTGCCGACGCGCGCCGCCGAACCGGGAGCTAACAAATGATGGCGTCTGTTGTACCAAGTACACAGGACAGCTGGATACCAAGTAGCTGCCGCACACGCTTTTCCTACCGAGCTTTCGATGTCGGGGACGCGGATGCTGAGAACTGGTTTCGGCATGCCGCTTCCCGACTCCCGTTTCGCTCAACCCATCCCGTGTCTTTCGCCCTTCCCCCAATCCAATCCTCAGGTTCCAAATAGGTCCCCTAGCAACAACCATGGAAAAGCAAGTGCTCGCGTTCTCCCACGCTCGTAGAAAAGCTAACCTCAACCCATCGCTGTCCGTTCAACCCTGATGAGGACCTACTTTTGTCTCAGATTCACCCAGGAAGGCTACGAAGATCAACCTACCGTCACTCACCCGTCGACTGCCAACCCCCTCCGCTGCGTCACCCGCCCCTTCAGCGGTTGACGCGTATTCCAGACCATGGCTCCTCCGCGGCTTGCTCTACGACATACCCATGAAGGGACCTCCGAGCCGCAATCTGTCCTGGTGATCAGCGTGCTTCTGGCAATGTTATCTATAGCGACCCTCTCGGGTTTTCTGAGTGAGGCCACAACAACAACCTTATCAGACAGTTGCGCGGCTCTAAGTTTACTGACGGGCTGTCTTCCAACCTTATAGCGCAGGGATATTTGGGAGTCAAGTCGTGGTCAAGGCTGCCACTTGTGCAATGGCGTGCGTCTCGTGTTATTCTGTACCCCAGTATATGAACCCGGCATACTGACGCGGTAGGGTTGTTGAAGTGGTGTTTTTAATCTACATCGACTCGTCCTTGTTCGTCCTCGCCACGGCAATCCTTCAGTTCGGCTTCGGTGTCTCGAGCTCGGCGTCCGCATGCGAGACTGCCATTCTCTTGTGCTTGATCTGCTATGTGACAACAAAGGTACGCTGACTACCTTACTATTCAGTGTTGAGTGGGTGACGGATGCTAATGGTTTTGGTACACAGATTGTACGTGTACTCTAACTTAGTATGGAGAGTCCGAACTGACTTCCAATAGCTCATCTACCTGTTCCTCGTCGAAAAAGCTGTAAGCATCCCGTCACCCCCCCGAAAGCGCTCAGCTGACATCGACAAGTACATCATACGGGCGAGCAACAAGAAACCACGGCTCCGCTCGAAACTGTACCTTTTTAACTCATTCGGCATGATTGGTAAGATACCTATTCGGGCGTGTTGACACTTTCATGTGCTAATGACTTTCAGGGGTTTACTGCATCATTGTTGTGCCCAATTTCATCCTTCGAATTGCGAGAGTCGACAGCGGCGAGTGCATCATCGGCATGCAGAGGCCGGCAATGATACCTCTGATAGTGTTTGACCTTCTCGTCAATGTGAGTGGGCATTCTTGCGAGGTGTTGCTATTGCTAACAGCTCAGGTCTACCTTACATTCATCTTCCTCCGGCCGCTGTCCAGTTTGTCCTCCCTCCACGGTCCTGAAGGTCCGGAGACATAACAATTCGCAGGTCTCTACTCGTACAAGAACGCCAAACATGCCCCGGGGAGCCGACGCCTCAGAACCATAGCCATGAGAACATTTGTCGGATGCATATGCACGCTGATTAGCAGTATTGTCAACTTGTCAGTCCTCGTTGGACTCAACGGAGAGCCCGGTTGGGTTTGCTTGATGTGCTGTAACTCGGTATGCTCCTTTTGTGGCTGTCGAAGCGCCTCAACAAGACAGCCTGCTCTCCCTGTACTATTCAGGAAATAAGACAACTAACATGGTTGTCCAGGACATCCTCTTCAGTGCCATCGTAATCCAATGGGTCACCTCCAAAGACAACGCGCCCCTCCCCGACGAGTCCTACCCGGCCTCAAACTCGCGAAGCTGCACTGCCGACGAAATCAACCCCAACAGAGCCTCCCAGCGTGCAGCAGCAGCAGCCAACCGCTCCCTCGCCAGCCGCATCATCTCCACCACCATCGTCAACAGCCCAAATCGCAGCAGCAGCAGCATCAAATCCCACCACCTCACACTCACCACCACAGAAGACCCCATCATCATCGATAACGCCGCCAATCCAACCAAACGCAGCAACATATCCCCGTCGCACACCAGCAACAAGACCTGTCATGAGGGAAAGCGGGGGAGGAGTATCCTATCCACAGAAGAAGCAGAGGCAGAGCACGAGAAGGGTGTGGGAGAGGAGGGATATGAACTACCGCGTTTACCTCCACCTCTGTCACCGTTGAGTTCAGGGATGGGAGGACGCCACCACCCGTCGCTGTCGGAGGTGCGTGTGGATGTGGATTATGGCGCGAGCTTGAGCGAGCAGGGTGAGGAAGTCGGGGATGTGAGGATGGGGAATAGCGTTGTGATTGGGTCACCTACTGCTGCTAGTAGGGATGGGAGGAAGAGGGGGAGGAGCTCGCCTTGGAGGTAGTTGATAGGAGGGTTTAGGGGGAAGTCTTCTTACTGGATCGTGTTGGAGGTGGATAAAAAGGGAGGGGGTGTTGGATAGGGTGTGAGTAATGAACATATGATGTAGACGCAAGATACAGTGGCATGGGCGTTGAGGGTTACAAGACCTCGGGTAGAGCGAGAGGAATTAAGATTTATCATAGCCTGGTGCCTTCGAAATAGAGAAAGGTTGTCTAGGATTGCTCAGTAATGTGCCTCATATTTAACATGACTATAATCTCCTGAATGGTGCATGTTAGCGATACAACCTATAATTCCTTCCCTCTCATTCACTTCTTACTTCACTATATTTAAGAAGACTTCCTGTCCACTGTCCACATGACTATTGGACCTACAAGCTACACCCCTTGACCATCTCTCGAAGCACCCCGTCAATCTCCATCTCATCGTCTTTGAAGTCAAGGGGCCTCCCACCCGTTCCAGGGTACTCCTCCGGCATTAAAGCTAGTGGCGGCAGCACATAAAACCGGGAACATCGGACCACCGACACAATGCCATACAGCG
The DNA here is from genome assembly GCA_017139535.1 of Trichocladium uniseriatum. Taxonomy (NCBI): domain Eukaryota; kingdom Fungi; phylum Ascomycota; class Sordariomycetes; order Sordariales; family Chaetomiaceae; genus Trichocladium; species Trichocladium uniseriatum. Next base: position 2,313,349 of record WOUO01000002.1, on the reverse strand, counting down.
TACGAGTATTTTCGGCCCCGTTCTTGTTGATCTCACCGGACCGGATCGCCTTGATATACCGTGCCATTTCATCAACACCCTTCGCCCACGCGGCGTCTTGACGTTCCGGTGGCACGACAGCACGCATGTCCTCGACCAGGACGACATGTTCTAGTACACTATTCCCCCAAACACCGCGGACAATGCGGATGAGAATGTTGGGTTTGGCCTCGGCGTCGTAGCGCTCGAAGGTTATAAAGAAAGGGGAGGAGGTGTCGTAGGTGGGCGCGAAATAGAGGTAGAGAAGGCTCTGCCAGATGGCTGGGTCGATGTCGAGGTCCTCGGGTTCCCCGGGGGCGGCTGGGTTTATACGGTTGTAGAGGAATTGGTATTTGACCATGTGCATGTACTGGTGATGATGATTAGTGTGTTATTGAGAGAAGATGGCCGTCAAGTAATGTTGGGTGCGGCATGTGTGAAGCCACTTACACCACGTCGTTTGGGAGACATGTTAGTGGTGTTGCCAACTCAAAATTGACACTGTCAAATATCCGTATTCGCAGTATCATATTGAGTGAGAAGTGAGTGTGTGCTGGTGTCGTCGCTTCCTTGGTCGATAAATGCAGGAATGCCAGGCAGCAAGCCCCCACTTCTGCCTCTTCAGTGGCCCAACAGGAAGCCAGGAAAATCATCCCCGACAACAACTGCCAGTTGCTTCATGTATTCCTCTCTAGACTTCACACTTCCAAAATGGAACCAAGTTCCTTCTCTTGTGCCCTTTGCGGATGGTCCGTCGGAGACGGTTCTTATCCGGAATCCTGGGCAAACCAGTTTCGCGGCCGTACTGAAGTCAATCCCTCCCTGTCGATTTACTGCTTGTCAACCAACCTCACAGCTGAATCGCTGACCTTGATCCAGTATATTCGGGGCCCAAACATGAAGGCATCGTGCTCACTGGCGTGGGCCTCCACAACAACTGGGACGGGAGGCTTTTTATTGCCCCTCCCAATAGGAACGGACGCTGGACTGATGCAGGCTATAAGAACCAAGAAGGGGACACCTTTGGCGTCGCGGGCCAAATTGACTTCAACTGTCGGCATGGCTTCATCTTCCATGAGGCCTGCTGGGACCTGCTCCAGGAAGCGTCACGCCCTGCCCCGGTGCCATTGCAAAGGCTGCACGATATCTGTCGGTCTCTCCCCATTCCCCTCTTGAGAAACTTCTTGTGCTGGGGCCACGACTACGGCGGAGTGACGATAACCGACTCTGCGAATTATTTCCCCTGGGAGCACGGGCATGAACTCCGGTCCTTTCCAAAGCCGGACCCCGTCTTCAGCGCAAATCCACACCAAGCTTTTGGAGTCGATCGCATCCTCGCCGAGGTCTCGGAACTTGAAGTCCCATCACTACCCCGGGGGCCACCTTTCACACAAACAGCTCTCTTGACTGCAGCGCTGCCAGGAAACGATTGCTTCATACCGCTTCCGCAGGAACTCTGCGCGGCTATCGCCATGTATCTGCCTACAAAGGACCTTCTCAGCGCCCGTCTAGCCTCGCGCGCGTTCTGGCCCGTGTTTCACAGCCAGCAGTTCTGGGCTTCTAGGTTCAAGGGCTCGTCTGAGCGGGCATGGTTCTTTGAGGCTCGGCGCCGTCCCTCCAAAGGTCCCAGGGACTGGCGATCGCTGTATCGACGGACGAGCAACGCAAATATGGGATGCGGTCTCCGGAATAGAAAGCGTATATGGGGTTTGGCTAAGGGGGTTGTCCGTATCCTAGCCCTTGCCTGGGATGGGCCTCGACCAGGTTCGAGTTTATCCCTGCCCCAGCACCGTGTCGAAGCAACGGGGGACTTGTTGGAGCGAGACACATGGAGTTCAGTCGCTCAAAGGTTTTATAATGGCTGCCGAACTTCACGGAGGCAAAGCATAGCCGTTCCGGACCGTCTTGCGCGGCTTTCCGTCTCAACAGTTGCCGATGGAGATCAACTGTACATTGCTGGCATATCTCTCACATCGGCCACTGGGGATACGATTCGCCTGGGATACCATGACCCCTCTGGATTTTCAGAGCAGTCTCTGGAACTATCTGAGCTCTGGGGGCTTCGACTGGCTGTGGGATCCGCAGGGATCCAGGCTCTCCAATGCATCGCTGGACCATCAAACTCGACTACCTCGTGGCTTGGATGCCCTGACGATAGCCCCAGGACGGAGCGGCTGGCAGTTGTCAACCGCATTGTTGCACTGGAAGCGGGCTTCGATGTAAGTTCTAACCCGTTGACTAGTCCCTGACGGTGCTTCGTATTGACAACCTTGCAAGGCATACAAGATGGTCAGTCTCGCAATCTACTGCAACACACCGCGACCTCTTCTTCGGCCCTTCCCCCGCGGAAGCGGATTGAGAAATTCAGGGGTCTGGTACCCAGACGTCCCAGGACCGAACCTCTGCCTGCACGAAGACTCGTTCCCTCCAGCAAGCACCTGTGCCGCGGGATACAAGCCATTGTTCTGGACCCATTTTGGCGGCCCCGGGGGCAAGTACCTGCAGCACCTAAGACGAATTCGGGCGACGTGCAGCAACGGCCTACGCCGCATCGACTTCGTCTTTGACATCCCAGTGCCGGCCGCGCATCGAACCTTTGGTCGGTACGACAAAGCCTTCGGCGGCCGCACTACCTGTGACTTTGCCATCGACGGACCCGGAGGCGAGCGCATCGAATCCATCGAGATTGGCCATCGTTATCTCAAACTGGGCAAACCCTTCCCCTGGAAGGCCGAGGAAGGGATCATGGGCTGGTGCAAGGTGCGTACCTACCCGACTAACTAATTCGGATGCAGGAGAGAAAGACTTTCTACCTCCAGCATGTTTGCTGACTGCCCTTGCCCCGTCCTATGTAGCTCTATACAAACCGTGGGAGATCGTGTCTCATTTATGAACATTCACCCAGAGAAGCCCAGGACGTCAACACGACGATCACGGTTGCCCCAGGGACTGCCATTACAGGGCTGTACGCAGCGCGGGTATGTCGAGCCCATCCAGATGTATTGTACCTACTAAGTAGCGTATTAACACAACTCCAGCCACAGGATGGGTCCGGGATTGCAGCCATGGGAGTGACCTCGGAGGAAGTCGGAGGGGCGGGCCGGGACGAGGAGGCGGCAATGGCACTATAGTGATGAGGGAGGAAGTGAGTCAGCCGAGGCCCAGTACTGTGTACAGTGCATGAGATTTGGATCCTTTTCTCCCTTTCATTCTACTTTTGCCATCTGTACGAGAACTGGGCGCCGTCCTCGAAAGGTTCCTCGGCAGATCCATAGATTATGGAGCATATCCGACCAAGACGAACGCGCAACACCACCGACGGGAACCGTTCATCCGGATAATGGATTTCTATTCCAATTCGAGATTCACCCTGTCAATGCACTGCATGCTAACCGAGTATTCCGTACCACGGGAGCCAACACTCCCCGACGGTCCCGGTCTGGAATTGATTGGGTGGACCCACTTGGGCTTGTTTCGTTTCGTTTCCGCTTCAGGCTCCCTGTCGAGAGGAGGTCTCCCTGTTTCTGTTTTTGGTCGTGCCATTTTACCCTTCTTGGGTTGGGGTAGCTTCCGTGTTCCAGAAGGGACGTGGAAGCAGCCTGTTGTTCCTTCCGCTTCATGCACTGGTGTTCAGATGTTGCACCGAGGGCGGTGAGGTGATTGGCGTTATCTACTTTACAAGTTTATATATGTATGATGTGATGAGACCGTGCTAATCGCGCTTTGACACACACTTCTAATTCCATGTAAATTGCAGTGGTCGAAGGCGCCATTTTGTGTTTTTCGCGCAAGCTGTTCTCTCTGGCTTGCTCGGAAGTGACGAGGTGATCGGGGTGGAGATCTGGCCGTTACGCTAACGCTAGCGCAGATCAACGGTTCCGGCGGAGGCGCCGGGCCTTGCCGAACCCTGCCGCTCCGGGTGGGGCTCATCGGCCGAGGTACCTGTAATTACCTGACAGATTTTAAAGTGCACTATCTCGGAGTGAATGAGGCTGCCTGTTGCGACGTGGTAATCGCGATGATATTGAAGGACCTGCGCATAATACCATCGAATAATCAGGCGGTTGGCTCCATCAAATCAACATGCTTGTGCAAGTATTAAGTACACGTACATTATTACCTGGTACCCGGGTACGTCCAAGTGAGCGCATGGGACCTGACATGGCAGGCCCTGGCCCGCTTGTCATTCAAAGTTCTCACTTCTTGTCACACAACCTTCGAAATACGACATCAACCGAACATCCCTGATTTTTATTTCACCCCGGAAGCCTGGAAGGATCGCCCACATACTGTGTAGTTCCCCATGACAAAACCTACCTAAGGTTCTCACCGCATCAGGTACCGAGCCCACCTTCATTCCGACCTCGACCGTCCGATGGTTCCCTTCTCCTGCGGCCACTTTCTCGGCCTCAACCTGCAGCTCAATTAGTCTCGTAGATAAGGCAGGCGAGCGTCGAAGCGACTTGGCACGACAGCAACATGTGATTTGCAAGGACGACGCAATATCGCACCGCATCCATCAGATGCCCCTCCCTCTGCCCTTCGAGCTGCCGATTCCCTCCATAGGTCCCCCGTCGCATGCGCAGACGCGCACGACATGCCATCTCTCCTGTCATCAAAACAAACTACATCAGCCCACCCACACAGCCCATCCCGCACCGGGATCCTCCTCCCTTCTTCCCCGGAGAGCAAAAGGGAGGGCAGAAGTAACGTAGCAGGGTCCTCGTTTATATCCCAGGTGTGGCCTACGAAGACCGACGTGGAAAGAGGGGTACACTGTCCACTAATCACGGCCCGTTTCTCCAGGAGCAGTGTCGAAGCCGTGGAACAACGACTAACGCCTTGCGCGTCTTGATTCGCGAGCAATGGCATGGAAAGTTGCTTTGACGTTGCTTGACAGACCCATTCGAACAACGATCGGCCCACGTCCGCAAGAAATGCCGAACCGTCCTTCTCCACTTCCGGGGGGAGGTTTTCCTCTGCCGAGACACGAATACCACTGGAACTCTCCGCTATCTGCAAGCCTCAAAACATTAGTGTTGCTTGACAGGACGTCCTGCAACTCGTCTCCCGGAGATGAATCCTCTTCTTGACCAAGTCTCAATGCAAACTATACAAACTATGTAGCTTGGCCGGCTGGATGACGACTTGCGGGCGGCAGGTAGCATTGGAAGCCGGGAGTGGTGTCAGTTTCCTGCAGAGCGTTCACGCCATGACTTCCATGTCGACATCATATCGTGCTCAAAGGCCAATCTATTGCCATTTTACGTATACCGGTACTATCTATCCACACAGGAAAGGAAAGAAGGTTTCGTACGAGCTTCCGAACCATCGGATTAAAAAAAAAAAACAACTGGACCGGACCAGCCACCCCCAATTCGACAATTGACAGCAGCCAATCAGCCAAACGTCCCCCATTCCCCCATTACCCCAAAGAGCTGTGCCGCAAGCCGGCCGCATGCAACAGCTTTCCCGTGCCACGCCATGCAATCGCCAACACCCATGTCAATCCACACTGGAGAATACCACCCCACCATCACAGAGACAGGGGCAACGACAACCACACGAACAAGCGAGAACTTTGGTATCAATCTTCTATGCTAAACATTTTTGCGCACCACTCTGCTCCTGTCGGCGAATCAAATGATATGGTACCGAGAGGGAAGTCAAGAAAAACAGAAACAGAAAAAAAAAAGGGAGCCAGAAAAGAAGTGCCCGTTCACCATTCACCACGCTCAACCAAAAGAGAACCCATGATCCAAGAAGAAAAGAAGAATCTAAAAAACCCAAGCCGAAAACCCAACGCTGCGTGTAAAATCATAGACGTTCGAGAGCCCCTTCATTTCCCATTTCCCATTTCCCATTTTCCGTTTCCCTTCCATAACCCCATTTCCCTTTTTCCCTTTTCCGTCTACCATCCCATTCCCATCCCACCATTTCTATCCCTCAATACCCCCTCACACCCGCCCCCACCCCAACCATCCCCATGCTCACCACCGGTCTCGGCGTGTCGCTCGTGGTCGGGACAAAGGTATTGCGCGGCGCCATCATGGCTTTTTGCCTCAGCACCCAGTAGTGTGCTTTCCCATTCTGGCCATTACCGTCTGTGGGAGGGACAAGCTCCATGACGGTGTACCGCAGCGTCCCGTGGAAGGCTTGGGGGACGCAGATCTCGGTTAGGGTGGATGGGTTTTGGGATTGGGATTGGGATTGTTGCTGATGCCAGGGGTTGGTGGAGGTGGGAGCGGGTTCAGAGTCGTCACGGCCTTCGGCCTGTGGGGGGGTTTTGGTTAGTGATGTGATAGTGATAGAGTTGATGAGGTGAAGGTAGGCGACTTACCAGACACATGGAGCAAGCGTGACCGTTGGCGTAGACCCAGTTGGGGCAGTTGTGGGTGAGAAAGTACTTGCAACGGTACTTGTAGAAGCCGCCGCTGCCCGACATGGTGTCAAGGTTGTGAGTGAAGGAGTTGGATAGTGAAGAAGGGATAGAGTGAGGGAGTTGATTGCGAAGAAGGTATCAAGATGCTTGTTGGCTGCTTGCTGATAGTCGAGCGAAGAGAGAGAAGGGGATCCGGTGATTTTATAAGTCTAAGGTGGTGAGCCGATATGTGGTTCGTGGTTTCGCGGCCTTTGCCGATCTCGTGTAAGTCACACGCATATGAGGATCGAGAGCAAGGGGTAAGGAGATTAAAATGGCAAGATAACCTTTATAGTTGAATGGTTTGGCGCGCATTGAGCTACCCAGATCTCCCGGGTAGACAAGGCCAAGCTCATCGGGTGCATGGCCGCAGCTGTCAAAGCTCCCCCGGCAAGGGGGTGTGACCGGGGGCTGCGACATGCCGTGATTCGATTTGATGTGGCCTGTCTTTTCCCACCCGGGTATAAAAGTCTTGCCATTAACTACGGCTCGGAGCATGTGCCCCGTCGCGGCCCGTTGCCGGCACGCCATGTGCTTCCTTGATGGGCATTGCAAATTGCCGGTTTCATACGTCCGGGGACTTACCAAGGTAAACTTTTATCTGTTACTCGAACAACGGGGTTGGACCATGACAGTGACTTCTCGGTGGTTTAGAAGCGATCCCCCCACCCATTCCCATGCCATGGCGTACGCCCCCTTCGTCCAAGGAAGCGGGATGGCCCATGAGGGCCGGTAGATACCGAGAGGCAAGGCGGGCCGAGGCTGCCAGGGTGATATATGACAGAAGCCTGCATCGAATGTCGTCTCGCCGGCTTCGATGATGTTGACAGCAAGGCTCTAGCTTCGCCCTCAAGGGAAGGCTGTTTGACAACGAAAAATGATTCCGAGCGTGTTTCTTGAATGACCTCGGCTGCGGTAATTGGCGCCGACAACGGGGGCCGGACTCATCCCCGGCCGGTGTGCGACGTACCAGGCGTTGTCAACGGCATTAGTGGCATGCGGCCCGCGTCAGCCAGTCGGCAGCCAAGGGTCGTACAAGGCGGGCGGAGGTCCTCTTCACCGGCGGCCAATCCGGTGCCTAACCTGAACCGAGATTCTCCCATTCGTGGCTGGGGACGCAGGAAGAACATGCCGGCCATCGCACCTTCTATCCCACAGCTAGGGGGTTTCAACAATGGCTGGCCGCTGCCTGATGAGACTGCCGCAATTTGGAACACTGGTCTTGCAATATGGAAGTGACGACGGATCCACCACGGACAAGCGGCAATCGCGAATCGTGATGGTGTTGATGCACCGTACGGAACATGTCTAAAAGCACTGTGTTGCACTGTCCATTGAAGTCCCCGGACACCAAGCCGTCTTCCCCTCCAACGTCCAATTCACGATCATGTTACCCATGGATGGAAAACATTTCGCATCAATGAGACGAGAGGCGGGAAGCCAATTGCGGCTGCCACGGCTTCATTCCCATTCGCAGCCGCCAACGGCAGCAACATACTGCAGTAAAAAAAAAAGTCGTGGAACCTGCAGTCGACTGTTCTTGGCCCCGCAGCGCCTGCTCACGTTGAAGCCGGTGTGTCGTCGTCGTTCGTCTCGAAAAATACTACTGTCGCGAGGCTTATCGCAACCAACCGCGTCCTTGCCGCGTCTCCTGGTCTTGCCGGTCCACAGCCCTCCATCCTCAGCCGCGTTGCAGGAGGCCTCGCAACCACCAAGGTCGAATTGGTCGCCGTCGTCCACTCTCCAGGCCGGCATTCCACCGGCCCAGGATGCACTAGGGATATGTCTCGTGGCCAGGTTCTTGTAGTTCGGGGGCATACACATTCCGCGGTGTATACTTCGATGCGGAGCAGCGTTGCTTGAGTTTAGAGTCTCGACCCCCACGTGGCGGACGCAACAAGACTCCAAGTGCCGGCCCGAGTCTCCTCTTGGGCAGCCGAACTGTCTTAGGTGGCCGTCCCCCTGCGCAATACCCAGCTCCTCGGGACTAAATATGCAGTCGAATGGAACCACGTTAGACAATCAATGTCGTGGAAACTGACTTCGCCTCCTGCCTTACACACAGCGTAGCCGAGAACACACGGTCCGGCATCCATTGCTTTAGTTACTGTTACACAACACCAGCTGTTGGCCTCATTGTTGACTTGCCAATGACATCCCTCGAGCGCCCACTTTCCTTTTCGGGACCCATAACGGCCATCCCGCCCGTTCTCTCCGTGGGGGAACGGTCGGGATAATGGCGTATTGTTTGCTTGGGCCCTCAACAAGGTCGATTTGGACTGACACCGGCTACCTATCAATTTCCTGGTATTAACAAGTGTTGTCGACCACTGGCGCAACAGCCTCACAAGAAGATTTGTGGCCTATCTATCAATGACACCCTCCCGTGTCTGAGCCCAAACCCATTCATCCCACCGTGGAAACGGCATTACACATAAAATGCGACTCTGCTATGTATCCTGTTCTCACGAGCCGCAGGCTATGTCCAGTCTCGGCACCTCACCCTGGAATTCATCATAATCACGAGGGCTAGAGAGGTGTAGGCTTGTTACGCGGCAGCTCAACATTAGTCCGTTATGGCAAGGAGTTAGTCACTTATCTCTTCCCTCTCATAGAAAGCAGCTTCCGATCACGAACTGTCGAAGCAAGGTCAAAAGGGAACACGATCCCACGTCTTTAGAGTCATAGGGCAGTGCGTGACCGCAACCGGCGGCGAACTCTCTCGGAGTCGGCACCTGCAGGACACGGACCTAGACCTCTCTGTCAAGTAGCGGCAATGGAAGAGACGTCAGGTAACTGGGAGCACCCAAGACAACACACCGCACAACATATGAGGCTCCTTGGGCCTTTGGTATTCAGGTGTGTCCACTTCTCCATCAGGAGCATCGAAATGTCTGGAATTCGGTTCCTATCAATGCCGAGTAAAACACGCGCCCACAAGTTGAACTCCCCTGCCTCAAACCCAGTCTAGCAGAGTCTAGCAAAATACATGGCCGCAATTTGGTATCAGGGCAGGTAGACCATCACACAAGGACATCTGATCCCAGCTCAAGTCTGCCTGCCAGACGCAATGTATCTCAAAGAAAACCATCTCACCGGCCGCCCTTCATGGCCTGACGGCGGCGGACCTTTTCGGCGACGCGTGTCAGCGCCGACTTGATCTCGCCCTTTTCAAACGTGTCGACGTCGTAGTAGTTGGGAGCGATTTCCTGTTAGGCTGGTTAGCATTTTCTTGATGAATAATCTCAGGGCGAAAGGATAACTTACAAGAAGCCACTCGGGGCGGATATTCGTCACGGTCCGGACGTACTGCTTGGTCGTGAGGACAAACTCGTTGTACACGACCCAGTCGTAGGGGCTCGAGACGACGGTGCCCGGGTGGATCATGACGAGCTGGTCGTCCTTGACCGTCTTGTACACCTTGCTGTTGCTGCTCTCGCGCATGGCGACCTGCATGAAGAACCCGGCCAGCAGCGCCCGCCGGATGTTGGTGTAGTACTCCTTGTCGTGGAACTTTGTGCTGACTAGGTCGATGTTGTGCGTCTCCATGATGCGCTTGAGCTGCGCGCGCACGTTGTCGGCGCTCGACAGGTGCCGGAACGAGAGGAAGTGCTCGTGGCACCACTTCTTGACGTCCTCGCCGTTCTGCTCGGCGCCCTTGTACGCGTGGTAGGCGTTGAGCAGCGTCAGGTGGTCGCCGTCCGGGTGCGCAAACTGCTGCTTCATCTCGTCGGCGCGCTTGCGCGCGTTGTTGGGCCGCACCCATATTTGCGGGACAGAGAGCAGGGATGTGATGGAGAGGATCTCGTTGGAGCAGTAGAACTCGGGCGACGAGATCAGCATGACGGCGAGCGCCGGGTCGAGCGGGAACTCGGACGCCAGCCCGCCTAGTGTAGTCAGCTCGCCATCGTCGTCCAGGCAGGCGAGGTAGTTGAGCTCCTCCAAGGCGCGCATCATGGTCTCGGGGGCTGGAGGGTCCATGAGGTCAAAGTGAACCAGGTCTTCGACGCCGAGCTTCTTCAGCTCCAACACCGTGTTGGCCAGGTTGGATCGCAGGATTTCGGGGTATGTCTGCTCGATGAGCTCCTTCTTGAACGCTTGCTCGGTATACAACCGGAAGCACTTGCCCGGCCGCGTACGACCGGCACGACCAGCACGTTGCTGCGCGGATGCCTTTGAGATGGGGGACACGAGGAGTGACTCTACCCTGGAACGGGGGTTGTAGATCTTTTGCTTGCTGAAGCCGGGGTCCACGACGTAGACAATGCCGTCAATTGTCAAACTTGTCTCGGCAATGTTCGTGGCGATGATACATTTCCGGCCGGGGCGACCGCCCTTGCGGAAAGGCTCTGGGGCCTTGTCAAAGATGCGCTGTTGTTGATGTGGCGGCAGGGTACCATAGAGCGGGTAGACCGACATGGGCCCTGCATCTGATTCCCGAATCATATCATCCACCTCAAGACTGATACGCCGGCAGGCGTCCTCGATCTCCTCTTCACCCGTCAGGAAGAGCAGGATGTCGCCCTCGGGCTCACAGGCGTGGATCTGCAGCACCGTCCTGATCGAGGCCTCGACGTAGTCCCGCTCCGCCTCGGGGGTGTAAAAGATCTCGACCGGGTGCGTCCGGCCGGGAACCGCGAGCAACGGCGCATCGAAGAAGTAGGTCTGGAACTTTTGGGCGTCAAGGGTGGCCGACATGACAATGATCTTCAGGTCTTTCCTCCGCGCGGCGATCTGTTTGAGCAGCGCCATCAGAATATCGGTGGCAAGCGTGCGCTCGTGGGCTTCGTCGAGAATGATGCAGCTGTAGCGCGACATGTCGTGGTCGTGCATCGACTCACGCAGCAGCTGACCGTCCGTCATGTACTTGAGCAGCGTTTTTGGGGTTGTCCTGTTCTCGAAACGGATGCTGTAGCCGACCTCCTCGCCCAGCTTGACGTCGAGCTCGTCCGATACACGTTGGGCGACCGACATGGCCGCCACTCTGCGGGGCTGGGTGCAAGCAATGAGCTTCCCGGTCTGATGCGCCAGTTCGTCGTAGAGTACGTATTGCGGGATCTGGGTCGTTTTGCCGGAACCTGTCTCACCGACAAAGACGAGGATCTGGGTGTTATGGTACATGTCGAGGAACTCCTGGCGCTGCTTGTGTACGGGGAGGTCGCGGCGGGTCTTGAGGATATTGAAGTACTGCTGCGAGTGAGGCTTGCCGGTCCACGGGTTGATATCGGAATCCTCTGCCACCTCCGCCTGCCGTGCCGTCGTGTTGTGGCGCTCCATCTTGTCGAGAGGCGATTTGAAGTCATCCCAAGCGTCCTCATTGTAGTGCGCAAGGTACGGATTCGGCTTGTCCATGGCGTTGCTGTCGCCGTTTGTCTTGAGGCGCTTGGAATCCTGGCTGCCGTCCGCCTCGACACTTGATCGCTTGGTGCCTTTTGTTGAGTCAGTCATCGCTACCGTAGTTCGAGGTTCGAGAAGACCGTGGTGGCAATGGAGAGGAGCGCCGGCGGGGGGTTGATGGTTGCCGCTGGCTGTCGCTTGCGGTTCGCGAGGCTGCAACTTTTTTTTTGTTTTGCCAGAGGCCAAAGGCGTCGGATTGGGGGAGGGTGGGGCAGGCGGACCGATAAGCACTTGGGCCATAAGCACTTAGCGAAGGGCTGGCCTTAATCGCCGGACAAACTGTCACCCAAACCACAGCATAGTTTGACAAGATGAAAGTAGTAATGAAGGAAGATACCCAACGCTTATCTTTACCATGGAAAAAATTGTTTCTATTGAAGCTCTGTAGTTGAATTGGTTGCAGGGGATATTGTGAGATGCAGGGGGTTATGAATTGGTATACATACAGGGATACTTTTGCCCCCATAGCTGCATACCTAGCCTGCAAGGCACCACCCCGCACATCCACTCTGAAGCACACGAGACCCTAATTTTCAAGGGCCGTCGGGTTGGCTCAGAGGGAATTGTGTGACCTGGTCCCGCTGTTGGGCTTCTACAACGCCCACGGCCCGGGATCTAGTGTGTTTTTCACGAGAGCAGCGTATCCACCATGGGCTCAGGCTGAACTGGATTCTTCACATTTCTTTCCCTTTTATTACTTGTAAGGGTCTGAACTTACAAGCCGCTGCTGTGGTTGCTTCGAGGTTCTTTGGCCCCACGAGATTGGTCTGCCCCGCCTCGTCCATACCTGCACCAAGGTAGAAACTGGAACCGGCAGTCAAACCACTTGCAGCTGTCGCCATGGCCTCCAGCGGAACCCTCAACCCGGAGTCGGATAGCTTTGAGAACCGGCCCATCTTTTATATTGGCCAGCATGATTCCAACCGTTCTGAGGCCCTGACTGACGACCAGTACGGCCAGGTGCTCGACAGTGGAGTAAGTCCAAAAACCATACAGCCCACAACATTCACGCATGGCCCCCTCTGACCGAAAATAGTTTCGCTTTGCCACTGCGCCCATTACAAACCAACACTTCTTCCAGCGGGTTGTTGATTTGTACAGAGACCATCTCAAGGAGCGCGAGCAGTGGGTCCAGCAGCGGGGTCTCACAGCCAGTCAGCAGGCGAACCCGTCCCTACCCGGACCTGTTGTGCCAACCCTGACCGACAAGGACACCTCGCTGTCTCCGTGCTACTACATCGGCTCCCTGGCTGCGTATGCGAGCCCCTGGATCGACTTGTGCTCCCCGGATCCGCACATCGCGAGCATCTCGCGCCAGGTCTTGAATCTCGAGGCCGCATACGCCAACTTCTGCGGCGCGCGAACCATTGTCGTCCCTGGCCCGAGAAATGATGAGAGCGGCCGCGGTATCGCCCAGTATGCCCGCGCGGTCCAGGAGGCCCTGGTCGCCAACCGCGTGAACATCATCGTCCATATGCCCATGTACCGGGAGCCTGGCCTCGAGGAGAAGGCGGAAACGCTTTCCTCCATCTTTGCCCCTGAAAATAGGGCACAGGCTGACGCTGAGAAGGAGATCGATCTCTTTAGCGCGTGGGATTCCTGGAATACCATCAGATCTGTCTGCAGTTATTCCATGAGGCTCTTTGTCGGTAGGTTACTCGCATCCTCAGTTTTAGACTTCTAGCCAAGGAGGTCAGGGGTCGGCCCCTTTCCTCTTCATAAGGGCCTGAGCCGGATCGGCGTACTAACTCATACCTAGCCCTTCGAATCCCTCGCCGCGTGCCGGAGAAGGAACTCCAGGAACGTTGGTTCGCGGAGCCCCTGCATTTCTTGACGATTGGGCAGGACGTCTTCCAGAAGAACCGCGCTGGGCATCCGTCGCTCAGCAGACACCACCAGGATATGATCAATCGTTACATGAGACTGAAAAATACTCCGTGGCTGGTACTTAGCGACGTTGGTCCCCGTCTCGAGGAGCTAGCAGCCCTCCAAAATCAGATGGATACCGAGTTCCCATCCCTCGCCGAGGCGACCCAGGCGCTCAAGGACAACCGGAGGCCGCACATGCCGCCTCTCAACGCGCACGTTGGGTACATGAGACACCTGGAGCGTCAGCAGCCACCATTCTCTGCAATGGAGACGCCGGTCCTCACCAACTTCCAAGACTGGCTCCAGCCGCCTCTGCAGCCGCTCGCGGACAACCTCGAATCGGCGACATATGAGGTGTTTGAAGGTGACCCGGTCAAGTACGATCAATACGAGAAGGCCGTCTTCGAGGCCATGATCGAATGGAAGGAGCTCAAGAAGCCCACTTCGTCAGCCACGCCCGAGAACCCTTCCAACCCCGAGCTGATCGTCACAGTCGCGGGTGCCGGCCGCGGGCCCCTAGTCGCACGTGTTCTTCGTGCCGCCGAGCGCTCGGGGACGCCGGTCCAGCTATGGGCGCTGGAAAAGAACCAGGACGCCTACGTCTACCTGCTCCGGCGGAACAAGCAGGAGTGGAACAACCAGGTGACGCTCGTCAAGACGGACATGCGCGGGTGGGAAGGCCCGCGCCTCAAGGGGCAGGAGGGTGTCATCGGCAAGGTGGACATCCTGGTCACGGAGCTGCTCGGCTCGTTTGGCGACAACGAGCTGTCGCCCGAGTGCCTTGACGGCATACAGCACCACATTGCGCGACCGCACGGCATCTCGATCCCGCACTCGTACACGGCGCACCTGAGCCCCATCTCGACGCCGCGTCTCTACGCCGACATCAGCTCGCGCATCGTCTCCGACCCCAACGCCTTTGTCACCCCCTGGGTCGTCCGCCTCTTCGCGCTCGACTACGTCGCGCAAAAGGCGCCCGGCCATCCCAAGTTTCAGCAGACGTGGGAGTTTGTGCACCCGGTCGAGGTCTCGCGCGCCGACGACTTTGCCGCCGAGCACGGCAAGGCCGCTAGGTACGCCACGGCCGGCGTCGGCAGCATGGGCGGGTCGAGCGGCACCAACGAGCACAACGCCCGCCACTGCCACCTGACGTTTGTGTGCCGCACCCGCGGCGTCATTCACGGCCTAGCCGGCTTTTTCGAGTCGGTCCTGTATGCGTCGCAGGTCGGCGGCGGCAAGGAGCCCGTCGAGATCAGCATCCTGCCCGAGCAGATTGACCGCAAGAGCAAGGATATGATTTCGTGGTTTCCGATTTTCTTCCCGCTCAAGGTACGATTCGCTTCCGTTTTCTGTGGATGTTTCCAGCATTAACTAACATATCTTTAGAAACCCCTCTACTTCCCGCAGGACACGGAGCTCGAGGTCAGCATGTGGCGGCAGACTGACGACACCAAGGTGTGGTACGAGTGGATGGTGGAAGTGTATGCTTGGGTTGGGCCCAAGACACGCATCAAGGTGGGCTCATCGGACCTCCACAGCAGCCGCAAGGTTGCTTGTTTGATGTAGGTCCTGCATTTGTGGGTTGCCTACTCTGTAGCGCGTAGTACATTGTTCGTGTACACGTCTTGTCGGCTCGGGGGCGCCTCGTGGCGTTGTACAGCGGAGCATAGCCATGACCGCACACCGTTGTTTTCCCCAGATATTTTTTCCCTGGCCATCTCCCAGTGTGACCGGTTCATGCTGCCATTGCCTCTTGTCGTGAAGAGCCCCTGCCTTTCGGCGTATCTCCTGTCACTCGAACCCAATTCCACTTTTCCTTTCCAACTTTAACCCTCCATCTTAGTGTCCCTATCCCCGTCCCCGCCGTCTGCAGCCTTGACATACAATACGTTATTGCAGCTGCCCATAGTTAGCTCACAGACCCCTTCTGATTAATAGTGGGCTCGGAGAAATCGAACCGTATCAAAACCTGCCCCAGCGCTCCCGTAAACTTGCGATCGATAAACTCCTCGGTGCCGCTCAGCTGGATGTTCATGTAGCTATCGATGCTCTGTCCGCCATAATCATCATCATTAGCTCCTGTCTTTATCCTCTAAATCCACACAAAGGAGAATGAAGGGTTAAAAACGCACCACCAGTCTCCCCTTGTACTCGGTCTCGCCCCACTTCAAACGCACCACCACGTCCTTGTTGACCAGGTCCTGCAGGAACGGCCGCGGGTTGACGGGCACGAAGCTCATTTTCGCTGTTTCTCTTCTTTACACACCGGGGTTTGGGCCGTCGTGTGTCGTTGTCGTTGTGTACCTAGCTAGGTAGGCAGGTAGTCGCTCGCGGTCGGCGGCGGCAAGGTGATGTTTGGTTCGGTTTGATATGATATGCGCCCAGCCAATCTCAGATAGTTGGGTCGCTCGTATCACGTTATGACGGCTGTATTTTGTGTGGCGGCCCGGGGGTGGTTCAATCGGGTCGTTTGTATGTCGCCCGTCGTCGGTTATGTGCAATGTCGAGTTGGGACGCGGTGCGCGTGGTGCAGTAGAGGGGACTGCTGGAGTCGCAAGTGATGGGCAGGCTGGGTAATTTTTGGCTTGGCAGGCGGGCAACCAGGCAAGGCTGAGATGGTTGGCTGACAGCTGCGGTGGCAGTTGGTGGCAGGTGGCAACACTTGGTCAGCTTAGAGTCGCATATCTTCCATTGTTGACTAGGCCATTATCAAGGCATTTAAATATTGTACAGTTGGTAATGAGCGTCATTACATGAGGTATATCCCGCCCAGCGATCATGTAGTATCTTCTCTGACTCATCCAAAACCAGCCCCCTGGCCATCATTCTATCCACCAGCGAGTAAATGCCCACCCGCAAAAACCGAGAAGCATCCATGTGCAGCCCAAAAGGCTCATCCCAATAGTATAGAGCTCCTCGAGGCCCGTCCCCCCCTGGATATGATGTGGCCCGATCCATGGCCCGATCCATGACCCGGCCCAATGGTCAGTGTAAGTATAAAATGCACCATGTGTAGATGCAAGTGAGGTATCGAAACGAGAGTCTGGCCCACAGCGCCCTTCCAACAAACGCCGTTAAATCCGTATAAATGCACCCGTTTCATCAATCGCGGCTTATTCGGAGCTTCCAAAGCAGTCCTAGCGGCAGCCGCAGAAGCCGACCCAAACCCACGTGCCGGCCACCAAGACGGCGGCCCGCCAAAATCGGCCCCAATTTCGACGTCCAACGTCTCATCCCAACCCGCCTAAATCCATGGCGTCGGCATGGTCCCTCCCCGTGCCTGCCTGTCCGTCCACCCACTATTATCCGAAATGGCTGGCGAGGCCCTGTCTCTTAGCGAAGCCTCGCTGAGCCCGTCCGCCTCGCTGGGCACGTCCGCCTCCAGTTCGGCGGGCCTGTGACCCAACACCCCGCTCTCTGCCCTCTGCATGCTTCTAAGTAGTGCAGTTGCCGAGGCGGGCGATGCCGACATGTGTCGTTTCGAACCATATATCGAGGGGTGTCGCGGTGAGGCGTCCTCTGAGAGCTCGTACGGCGGCGGCACTGCGCGGTAAGGGATAGGCGGCCCTGACAGTTCCTTGGGCGGTACCGGTGGGGGTTCGGGGGGTGCGAATGACGATGATCTCCTTTTCCTACGCCGGCGCAAAAAGAAAAAGAGGCCGATTAAGCCGGCTGCGAGGAGGGCTACCACGGCGGAGCCGATGCCGATGCCGATTGCGGCGGGGGTGCTGACGCCGCCTGAAGCAGAGCCGGTTTCGCTTGGTTGAGTCGGGACGGATATCGATGGGGAGGATGTCCGGGTTATGACGGAGATGCCCTTTGAGTTGTGTTAACTGGGTGGGCCAGGTGACTATTGACTTGCGCTTGAACTCACAGCATCATCGCTTGTCGGCGTCGGTGTTGGATCGCCCGACTGGAAGCGGACTTGGATGCCGTAGGCCGTAATCCCGCCCCCATTCTCGGACACCACCGTTGAGCTGCCGACCTTGCCATCGCTCACGACCGTCACCCCAAATACGGCCTGTTCGGCGGCTGCCCATGTTGTCGTGCATCCTAACGAGGGTTGCTGAGCTTCTCTCTCAGAAGCCGGGGTTGGCCCTAGGCAGGTGTAACTGAACTGGCTGTACAGCGACGATGTTTAGCTTGCAGCTCAA
This sequence comes from Trichocladium uniseriatum, assembly GCA_017139535.1. Taxonomy (NCBI): domain Eukaryota; kingdom Fungi; phylum Ascomycota; class Sordariomycetes; order Sordariales; family Chaetomiaceae; genus Trichocladium; species Trichocladium uniseriatum. The sequence goes on along the minus strand of WOUO01000002.1, from coordinate 2,295,490 downwards.
GTTCCATCCGGGTGCGCCTCGGCAAACTCCACATACGTTGGACAGCATACGACCGCCGTCTCGGTCTGGGTGCTCACAGACGCAAGGCTGGAGCAAGCGGTCGTGTACCCATGCGGGCACCACCCAGGCGAGTAGTAATTCGTCGGCGCGGGATCATAGCCGCTGGGAAAGCAGTCGGAATCCGAAGTGTAGAGAGGTCCCTGTACATAACTCGAGTCGTCCCCAGACCAAACTTGGTAAATCTCTGTTGCGGCGGATGTGCAACTCGACGGGGCCTGGAATGTAGTTGTTAAAGGACCGGCGGCCGTCATGGTTGGGCCGTCCTGCGCATCGGGATATGTTGTTGCCAAACCATTAAAACCCGACCGGCGATGACCAGAAGGGGATAATGGACGCGGCGTCGGGTGCGCGATGAGATGACGAACGGAAATTAAGAGAGGAGAGAGAAGTCTTGGGACACGAACAAAACCCGAACCAACGGCGCAATTTCACACCCCGTCGCTGGGAATCGACCGGGGGGGTTCCCAACAGCAAGACACACGCCCCTCATCCGCCGCGTGCTCGGCATAAGAATCCACTCTTTCGTGAGAGTTGGGGTCTGGGGGCGGCGCGGTGCTGTCTCGAAACTTCTGCAGCTCACCCCTCCAGTTACAAAGGCCGATCACGCTCCTCCGGACGCCAGACAACGCTGCGGCCCAGGCCGTCCAGGCATCTCGTTGGAGACGGCAGGCGATCGGAGGCTAACGCCCAATATCCCCTGCAGCGCTTGGACTGAACTGGACAAGAGGCGGCAATTGCACCAATGACGGAACGCCGGTTTGGTTACAACACCGTTGGGCGTCCCTTTGCAAACCACCACAGCTGAATGTCATGGCCCATCCGGTTCGCCGGGCTGGAACTCTCGATGGAACAGTACCAATGGGCGATCCGGCGTGCACGAAATCCTTGGGCGTCGTGGTGCGAAGATCAGGAACTCGGCGGGTTGGCCCGGGGAAGTGGAGCTGCATCTAGGCTGCTACTTAAAAAAAAGCGACGTGAGCTCAGCGTTGCATCGTCAGCACATGCAACACAGAGAGGACAGGGCTTTGCCGCGTGTCTGCTTCTGCAGCTAGAGACATCCGGTAAGTGTTTTCTGAGCGAATCTATTCTGGATGATACCAAGAAAACACAGGATTTCCATACGAACATCAACGGATCTGCTCGCGGCAGTTGGGGAGTTGCCGTTGGTGGCAGCGGTTGTGTGTTTGGCAGACCTTGCAGCCCTGCAGCACCAACAGATCGAGACCGTCGATCAATTGTGGGAAGATAAACCCGGCGGGCTTGGCAGGCAATAATCAGGTGGACCGTGCCTTTTGCGTCCCTGTTGTGGCCCCACTTTCTCCTTTCGTCGGTCTCAACTGCCCTCAACTTGATGTTCTCTGTGTTCATAGAAGGGAAGAGCTTCCACTCATGGCAGGACCTTTCCTCGATTAAGATGGAACTTGGAATTCTCCTAATGCCGAACAGCAGCGGCAAGTAAGGGCAGGTGCGATCTCTGAGTTTGGCGCCGTGCCCCCAACTCGACTCGGGAGTCCGGTGAATTATTGCCTCGGCTTCTGTCAGCAACTCACATCTTCGCAACATCAGTTCCCGTTCACTCTTTTGATCCTGGCTCCAGGATCACCCTCTACTTCCAGCATACAAAGTGTATTTTTACGCAGCCTTTGAATTTGACTTGACCAGCACCCCTAATCATGGCTGCTCGCTGGACCCCCCTCGCCCTGCTGCTGCTGGCCTCAACCGGCTGGGCCGGGCACTGTGAACACCTCGGGCACCAACCCAACGAGCGTGGTAACGAACGCGTGTGGTCATCCGTCTCATAGGTCATGCACGGCGAACGCACACCTCTCGTCTCCTCGACTCTGGCCAAGCTTACTCCACGGGGAGCCCAACAGCTATACGACCAGGGAGCTGCGTTCCGCAACCGGTACTTGACAGGCTCGGGTTATGACGAGTCTGCGCCCATTGTCGGCCTTGACCCTGGGGACATCAACGACTTGCACCTCAATGTCGCCTCGTCCACAGAATGCTACGCCATTGCTAGCGCCAACGCCTTCATGCAAGGGCTCTATCCGCCTAAACACGCAATATCGAATGGTACTCACCACCCAGAATTCCTCTCTTGTGGATGCGAATACCCTAATGTCAAAATTCTCTTCCCCTGTCTTGACAGGGACTCGATCTGGTATGTGAGATGTAGCACTGTGTCAAGGTTGAAGCCACTCACGGTTTAATGGCAGGATCGACGGCCAGACAAGATGCAACAAGCATGACGAATCCCTGTCCAAGTTCGAAGATGACCATGAAGCTGCTTCGTTTTACCGCGACCACGAGGCTCTTTACCACAGTCTCTGGGACCGAGTCTTCTGCGACGCGTTCCCCCGCTCGCAAACCAACTTCCACAATGCCTACGACCTGTACGACTACGTCTCCTTCCGCTGGGACCACGACCGCGAGACGCAGTCACTCATGACCCCCGGAGAACTTAGCAGGCTGCGGGCACTCGCTTCGCAGGAGCAGAGACTCAAACATGCAAACGTTTCGGGAAGCACAGATGGCGACATGGTCCACGCCATCGCCGGCCGCACACTTGCGACCAAGGTTTCCAAGCTGTTTACCCGCAACATCCACTCGTGTGGTGAGCTGGACAAGCTCAATCTCGTGTTTACCTCGCATGAGCCATTCTTGGCCTTCTTTGCCCTCGCGGAACTCTTCGACGGACCCTCCGGCCACCTGTTCGAGCAACTCCCTTACCCCGGCGCAACCATGACCTTTGAACTCTTCTCCCACACCCACCACAACAAAACAGTCTATCCGTCGGTTGACGAGCTCCAGGTACGATTCCTCTACCGCCGCAGCGCGGGTCCGTGTGCCCGTTTCGAAGCCTACCCTCTCTTCGGCCGCACCGACTCTTGCGTACCGTTCAAGCACTTCAACGCGTCCATGTCCTTTATTGGCATCCACGACGCCAAAACGTGGTGCAAGGTGTGCGAGAATAACGACTGCTTCTGTCGCAAGAAGCACAATCATCTTCTGGAGATCCTGCTTGAAGGAGGAGCTGCACTGCTGATTCTGCTGCTACTCATTATTCTCATTCTCTGAGCTTCATGGGCTGGGTATTGGCTGAGTTCCGGTACTTGACAGGCGTTTGGGGTCACTGGGTTCGTTCTGTGGGCGGGAACAGTTTGACGGGCCGCCTCTCTCTCGTGGTATTGTTCGGTGGCGTATACTATCTTGGTATCCGTTAGAAATATCCTTTAATCGACATCAATTACAAAAACCTGATGTTCCTGGATGCTCAACCTAAGTGACTAGCGTTTCCGTCCGGATTTCACCTGCTTAGTTTGCCTCTTAGTCCTTCTTTGTCTCTCGCAACCCCTTCCCGGCAACCGACAAAATGCCTTTCACACCGCTCGTCCTTTATTCGAGGTCAGCTTCCTTCTTTGTCTCTCCATAACGGGCAGAGACTCGTCCACAGCAAGCCCGGTACAAATAATCATACTCGGGTCTTTTCGTTCTCCTTTTTTCACTATCCCAGTAACGAGGTATGCTTTCCCTTCTTGGTTGCCAATTCTAAATTTCAAGTTCTCCTCTCGCTATCAACCTCCACCGCAGCTGACGTTAATTCCATTCATATTCATCATCGCCATGGACAGCCAGTCGATGGAAATCTCCGCCAGCGATGCGGGCCCGCAACCAATGGTCGATAGCGATCGCGTTACAGAGTTAGTCGCCCACATGGAGACCTTTGGGTTCACCAATACCAGTACCAGGAATACTGGTGTGGAGCAACCCGGCATCCCAGCCTTCTTCAACTTCAGCCAGCCGCTCGAGTGGGAACAGGCCAAACAAGTGGCCATGAGCCTGCGGGTATGCCCAATCTCTTCCATACCCATCTATACTTTTGATCCCTTCCTGTTTTCTTGAAGCCGCCCCCCACCGACTGAACCCAACAACTAACTAACTCTCCTCTTCCCTCCCAACAGGAAACATTCCCCACCATCCCGAGTATCGACGCTTATTTCATCTACGCCGTACATATCCCTCTTCGCGTGCGCAACGAGCGGTCCGACCAGCCGTGGGGCTCCGAGTTGGCCCGGGGCGTGCGTAGCCGGCGCGACAACCATCTCAGGATGTTTCTGGAGGTCAGCGAGAGGTATCTTGAGAAGCATGCCATCGTGCAGGATGACAAGGACGTGGCGCGGGCTATGAGATTTGCGCTGGAGGTGCTGGATCTTTATAACCGGTACTTTTAGGTGTGTTCGGGTATGGATGATTCATCGCCGGCAGTGTCAGATACTAGATGGCAGATAGCAGAAGGTTTAGGGTCGTGGACGACAGAGCAGTTTGGCCTGTAGTCATTAGAATGGATATCTTACCGGTACCTATGAGTTGAGCCTACATTGCTTGGTAAACAGATGGCGCAGGTATCAACAGACAATAATCACTCCCACAAACTTCATCAGCTAGCTATGGACTAGTTTTCTCGAAGGCCGACTGGGCTGATTCGCTTAGAATTCCCGTGACATTGCCAATGTGTGACTATTCTTGTAGGTGGAGGCAAGTTTCTTGAGAAACTCGAGAGATTGGAGATAAATTGTGGTTGTCCTATGCACAAACGGCCTGACGTTTCCAGACACTGTTATCAATGCCTCGAGGGATATTGCGCTTTATCGGGTAATCGAAACAAATTTACATTTCTGCGTTGTCGAGAAACCTTTTTCCTCGCTCCCAGTCGCCGTTTAAATCGGAGTTTTCTCTCGAGACTTTCTCCTCAGCTTTGCTCCCCCACCTCACCTAGTTTTCTCTGGACCCAGAGCTCGTCTACTCTTTTTTTTTGGCACTTCTTGCAAACTTGAAAAAGTTCACGTTATCTGAAGCGTGCAAAGTAGGTCTCCAACATTCTCTAGCTCCCAGCTTCCTGGTCTTAGCTCTCTCCCTTTTTGAGTTCTTCTGATTTAACGTCCCTTTTAAGACGCACCTCAACTGCTTTCTGTTTAAAAAAAAATACGTCCTTTGCCACAAAATTCATCGGTCTCCTCTCCCAACCAAGAACGTCTCTTCTCTTGCAACTCGTTGCGACATACGTGCGTCTTTCTTTTTCTTGTTCTTCAACCTCCAAAACTCACTCGAGTTTATAGCTAGCACTGCCCCAATAAGCGCCGTCTAGCGATTCGAACAGTTCTGAACCCCTCGCTAACCTGAACATATCCATCGCAGTTTCTCTACCATCAAATACATTCGGGCCTTGTCCATTATGGATAATCGAGGGGCTGCAAGCTCAAACGCTGGCCCATCCCGTGCAGGCGACCCCGTGGTTGATGCCACTCTCGACGTTCCCAAAACGGTCGCGCTTGAGCAGATGATGGCCGAAATGACGATCGACGAGGCCAAGGCTGAGCAGGGCGAACCCCAAGCCCAGGCCAAAGGACGTACCGAAATTGCCGGCCAAGGCGTGACGGCCTTTTTCAACTTCACTGCCCCAATCTCAGCCGAAGAGGCCAGGGAAGTTACAATCGAACTCATGGTAATGCGCAAGACACGTCCCTCTTTTTCTCAGGTCACGAAACAGGCTAACTTCCTTTGTTCCTTTCCAGACTGCCAACCATACCAGGCCGGTCATCGACCCTGCTCTCATCTTGGCGGTGCATGAAGTTCTCTGTGACGGAGGTCCTGGCAACAAGTTGGGCGAAAAGCTGCCGGAGGGTAGCCTCAGGCTGTTTCTGGAGTATTGCCGCGAGGTAGTTCTCTGCGTCGACCTGGGCAAGGAACCAGTTCGAGCGGGGGTCCAGTTCGTGTTGAAGATGGTGACCATTGCCAACGAAATCAATGGTCTATACACTTGAGCGCTATCCATCCCCAGCGGTTGCAAGGGTGAACGGGGTTGAAAGGTTGGCGGTGAAAACCACCTAAGTAGCACAGATACAATATGACGGGCCATGTCAACACGCCGAATCGGAGGGCCTTCACCATCTTGCTGAACAGGGTGTGGTTCTTGCGCGCCCACTGTCCTTCTATATCCGGTGTTGGTCGTTGTTATCGCTGGTATCATCGTCGAGCTGCCTCTTTCTCGGAATCGAGTCCGTAGCCCAGCTCTCTATTGGCACAGGTAGGGGGTTATGAAGGTCGACAAGCCCCGGCGGCCGAGCAGGCTATCACTGTCTGGCCGGAAGATGGGTGAGTTTTTGGTGTCATCTGTGAGAAGCATGCGTCCCTTAGGGAACAACCGCCTATCGTGCATTTACAAACGCCTTTGGCTGGTTATTCGCAGCTGAGGTGGCAGGCCAGAAACAAGGACTCGACGGCTTTAAAACGCGACCCGAATAGTCATTGAGAATGGTCCAAAAGGAGGCAGATGTGCCGGACGTACATAAGCAAAGCTCGGAGCTAGAGTGTTGAAGGGACAAGTGGGGTAGCTTCTAAGCCGAAGATCCATCACGATGTTTGCGACTCGCACAACTCACAGGCCATGTATGGAATCGTGTCTATCTGTCGTGATTCCGGTATGACTCAATTCTGTACTCAACGGCCTGCTCAAACTCGCAACGCGAAGGAATGACGCTACGAATCGGAATCAAAAGGCGGGAGAATATCAAGGGCGGAGCTTCCTAATCGGAACAGTCCGATTACGATCAGTGAGTCTGGACCAAAAATGCAGCGAAAAGGATTCTAGAACTATGGGGGAGGACTTCGTAATTGTTGTTGATCGAATGCGCCTCATGAATCATGATTCCACTTCACCCTCCAAGAAGGAAGGAGAGACCGGGCCGCCCGCCAAAACCTCGGGGTCGATGCGTCGTGCGAAGTCCCGATGGTGACCCTCGCTGTGAAAATGTCGTCGGCCCGACAAGAACATTTTCAAAACCGGTGAAAAATGCCAAAGAGGTCATGTGGCCCCTCCATGTGGCCTTGGCGGCGCCGATGGAAATGCCGTAGACGGAGCGGCTTGCCCGGCCCGGCGGCTGAAGTTCGGCAGCGGGGTCGTTTTCGCCAAGATTTAAGGTTTCGTGACGCCTTCCCGCAGTTGTGGGGCAAGCCTTCTTCCGCCATCACCACCGCCAGGACCAGTCGGCGTCTGGCCGAACCCCAGCGGAGCCGCCGTTCTCGGCAGCCTGCGTCGTCCCGGGATCAATGACCCACCACCACGGCCAAGATGCAGACAAAACGCACTAAGGAACGCAGTGCTATTCCCGGGAGACTCGAGCCCTTGTTTGGCAGGTCCGTTCCCGCCACACACACAGGGCTGTTGTTGCATTAGGTTTTGTCGGATTTTCCTTTCCCTCTTGACCGCCGAAAAAGACCATTCTGGGAGCAAAAGATGTGGTCCATGCGGGTAGATGCCGACCTCGACCGCCTGTGATACGGGTTGCGGCGTGGATTTGATGACCAATTGCTACAACCTACGCACATGAAGGGGGGGCCAGAGGCCACAGAATATAAAGAAAGCCAGTGTCGGGACTCGGGAGTCGTGATTATTGAAGGACCCAACGTCATTTTCAGGCTCAGCATCAACTCCGATCCCTTCCAACATGGCAGCCGTCCCGGACACTGTGCTCAACAGCGAGCATCGCGGCCCAGATAACGCCGAAGATGGCCGCATCGAGACATCGGAAAAAGTCGTGCCCACTAGCGATGCCACCGACGAGGAATCGGGCACGCCGCCAGATGAACCAGAGGCTCCCGAGCAGGAACACCAGCGATGGAACGAGTCTCCCATCAACATCTTTCGCTTCTTCGCCACCATGTACACCTTCATCTTGATGGGCATGACTGATGGCGCTGTCGGAGTATGTTCCTTTCCTGAACTCAACTGGCCTTTTGCTGACTCTTGATGCAGGCACTGCTTCCATACGTACGTCCGCTCAACACCATCACCAACACCAATGGCGATGACAGTGACCACTAACAACCCCTAGATCGAAACCTACTACAATGTCAGCTACACCGTCGTCTCGCTCGTCTTCCTCTCCCCCTTTGTCGGCTACCTCGCCGCCGCCCTCCTCAACAACCTCATCCACCACAAGTTCGGCCAACTCGGCGTCGCCGTCCTCGGCCCCATCACCCGCCTCATCGGCATCGTCCCACTCGTCTTCCACCCCCCGTACCCAGCCCTCCCCGTCGTCCTCCTCTTCACCGGCTTCGGCAACGGCGTCCAGGACAGCGCCTGGAACGCTTGGATCGGTAACATGCACCGCGCCAACGAGCTCCTCGGCTTCCTGCACGGCGCCTACGGCCTCGGTGCCACCGTCGGGCCCCTCATCGCCACCGCCATGGTCACCCGCGCGGGTCTGGGCTGGTATACCTTTTACTATGTCATGATCGGCCTCGACGGCCTCGCCTTCTTCCTCCTCGTCCCGGCCTTTTGGCGCGCCACGGGTGCCGTTCACCGCGCCGCCCTCGTTGACGGCACCGGAAAGCGCACCACCACCCGCCAGGTCATGCGCTCCCCCGTCGTCTGGCTCGTCGCGTTTTTCTTGCTTGGCTACGTCGGTGCCGAGGTGTCGCTCGGCGGATGGATCGTCACGTTCATGCTGCGCGTCCGCCACGCCGAGCCCTTCATCGCCGGGTTGACGGTTACGTTCTTCTGGCTGGGCCTGACGATTGGTCGGGTGGTACTGGGGTTTGTCACGGGCCGCATCGGCGAGAAGCTCGCCATCACCGTGTACCTGCTGCTTTCGGTCGCGCTGCAGCTGCTGTACTGGCTGGTGCCGAATTTTGCGGCGTCGGCGACGTTTGTCGCCTTCCTTGGTTTCTTCCTTGGCCCTCTGTTCCCCGCGGCCATTGTTGCCGCGACCAAGCTGCTGCCAAACAGCCACCATGTGTCGGCCATCGGGTTTGCCGCGGCGTTTGGTGGAGGAGGTGCGGCGCTGTTTCCGTTTGCCATTGGCGCGATTGCGCAGAAGAAGGGCGTCGAGGTGCTGCAGCCGATCGTGCTGGCCATCTTGGTGTTTATCCTGCTCATGTGGTGGATGCTGCCGGGCGGGCTGAGGATGGGCGGGCTGGAGAAGGCTAGGGATAATCAGGAGAAGGTCGGGGACGATTTTAAGAAGGGGGCGAGGTGGTTGATGGGGAGACGAGGTGTGGGGAGCGGATGATGATCTGCGTCTTGGACCACACATGTAAGAAACTTACCCACATCCTCCGTGATGCAAAGAAAAGTGCCTAGCATGATACATCTCCAATTCGTTGACTTTTGTGGGGAGAGGCATTGGTTCGTGCAGTCCCTACGAGCAACACAGGCCGAGACGGGGTCTATGCACGTAGCCCCTATGCTCTGCGTTCCTCCATCACAGCAGCGACTTGTGTCTGCTCGACATGCAGGAACACAGGTTGGGTAACGCAGAACGCATTTATGGCATTGCGGTAATAAAACTAACTAACGTTATCGTGGTATACTCGCAATTTGGGCGCTGTCCCTTTTCTGCTTTGCAGTTCTGCCTGGTACGTCTACCAGAGCCAAGCAAGGTGACGCCGTGTCCCCATCCACGACCTATCCGCTTGGAGATGGCTGACCGCGGAACCCCCGGCACCCATACTCGACAAGTTCTCGGGCTTCATGGAACGTTATGTTAGACTGTCGGGCCATTTCCCCCCCCTCGATAGACGCGATGGTGAGGCCAATGTGGAACTCTGGATCGTGAATGTACCTCCATGCATCGCGGTTCGCCCGGACCCGTACGTTCCGTTGCTCCACATCTCTCAGCAACGATGTCATCACCCGAAGCATGCGATAGTCCCTCCACGGACAATGCATCACCACGTCAGTGTCAACCCCGACCGGAAATGCGCGGACCGCGTCCATCCAGCCTCGAAAATGAGCTTCAGCTTGAACGTCAGAGCCGTGAGCTGTATTATATTCGCCGAGCATGGTCCAGACGAGTAGCTTATAGGCCTGAGCCTCGTCGAAGTCCTTGAAGATGTTGAGTTCTACTCGAACGCGAGGGATGAGCTCTGGGTTGCTTCGCCAGTACTGCTTCACTCTCTGACCGAATTCATGGAGCGCGGTGCTCGAGTCGCAGACAAAGAGTAGCCTGGAATGAAGCGATCTAAGGAGTTCAGCGAATAGCTCCTTGTTGGTCTTGGCGATGTTCGACGCAAAGAGATGGCTTTGTCCAGTGGCAGAAACTCGATCTATGAGGAGGGAGGTGGTGACACGAGAGAGGGTGTTGTTTCTGCGGTTCAACATGTCGAACTCGCGATCTTCCGGTGTGAGCAGGTGGAGGGCAACAAAATCCCACACCCGGAACCTCATCTCTTTGGGGAGAGTCGGTAGATTGGGTGCCATTATGTCGCCGGGTATGGGACTCGATTCCTGTGAATTGGGCCCTGTCCAAACTGATCAGCACTCAAGCCAGCCGAATATAGCGTATATGCACTTACTTTTGGCTCGTCTTCCCATTTCTAAGTAGTATATGGAGTTGAAGTGCGCTCTGACTGACTGTAGGCTCTGAATGTAAGCCTTTTATCCATCGTTATCGATCAGAGAATTTCCTTACAATGCACAGGTTTGCAAGAATGGTCGGAAACCGTGACCTACTCAATCCATATTGGGGTAGTCGTAGATCAGTTGATAGATAGATGCGATTGCCGGGTCAAAAAGTCAATTTCGAAGAGGCGGGATTGATCCAGGGATAAGAACGGACGAAGATTGAGATCAAGCAGAAATCGAGGAGAAATTCCTGGATCGTCAACAAGAATGTTGTCGATTAACTCGAGAAACTGAATAGCGGGGAACCATGTGGGAGATGTATGAAGAATGCCCAAGGTTGGGTGAGGTTATCTTATCTTCGCTGAGGTGACTGCACCATTCCCGTTTTCTGTTGCTTTGTCCACAACATCGGTCGCCCAGAGGGAGCCCTCTCCTCTCTCCAAACATCCAGGGTTTTTGAGACACTGGATTCACCATCCATCATCAAAATCAGCTGCCAAGCCACGCGATTACACTTTTGCAAACCAGTCAACAGCCTGCAGTGAGTACCTACCGAATTTACCAATCGTCCGGCCCATTTCCAACTAACGAAGGTTTTACTTTTTGGCATACAGCAAGAATGGCATCGAAGGCGACCAAAGACACGGCCGACTGGCCGAACATCGAGTATGCGAATTTAAGACACAGCCTCACACAACTCGAGGGCGTGATTACGAGATCTACCGTCCAGCCCCGCGGTCACAATCTCCGAAGAGGGTTTACCGAACTCTCGAAGGCAGAAGCAATGAAGGCTGTTGAAGCCGACCTCGAGCGGGTTGCTCTAAGCCCGTTTAACAAGCCATCTCCGGAGGTGAACCGCCTCGACGACGCTGGTATCAAGGCCGCCGGCCGTCTGCGCGCGGAGCTGGTGCTGTTGCTTGCTAACAAGGGCACATCCGACAATAATTATCACGATGTCGAGGAAGCTTTGAAGGCCTACGTTCGGGTGGATAACCCAAACCACCCATTCCTAAAGGCGAATGCCGAAGGTATATACCAGATTCACTCTCTTGTTATATTTATCATAGGCTGAACATTTTATTTACTAATATATGGAAGACATCCGCCGAGAACAGGAGATGCGCCGAAGTGCCCGGATCGCCAAACTTAGCCGCAAACCCGACTACAATTTCGATGAGCTTTCCGACCTCGATGAAGTGGATGACGGGGACGATGCTGAGGAGGTCGAGGCTGAAGAAGGCGATTCTCAGGATGGCAATTCTCAGGACGGCAATTCTCAGGACGGCAATTCTCAGGACGGCAATTCTCAGGACGGCAATTCTCAGGACGGCAATTCTCAGGACGGCAATTCTCAGGACGGCAATTCTCAGGACGGCAATCCTCAGGAGGATGAAGAGAATGAAGTAGAAGGTCATACACATGAATCCGATGGATCTGAAACATTGGATGGCTCTGACACTTCAATGGAAGATGCCTGAGTTCCTAGGATGGGTGGAGCGAGATGGACAATCAACCAGATACATCTGCAGCATCTTACGACCGCAGTTGAGGAGAGTGACAGCAGGTATGGGTTCTCGGAAGGATTCAACGATGACAATAATGTGATGGAATCCATTACGTAGGGAAACGAGTGCTACATTGTCTCTGTCATGTGTGTTTTCCGTATCTCTACGCCCATGTAGCCTCTGTTATAACCGCCACACCTTAGGATTATTTTATTAAAGCCTATCCATTGATCATTTCCTGCATTTGAACGAAGAGCATTGTGCCTTTGTTAATACCTGGTGAAGTGGAATCCTGAAAACAAGACCTGTTGGTCGGCTATGGTCTCCTGACCACGCGGATGGCGTATGAGTCCTCGGGTCTTCAGCCGCAAGCCACTGGCCATCTTAAGAGATAACAGGTATTAGGAAGAGGCCAAGGAGACAACTCTTGGTTGGTGTTATATTAGGCAATGCGGGTAAATAGGTAAGCGTTCCGCGCGTTGTGACAATACCTAGAGCGTATTGTTGTAATTAATAGGAGGAACAATAAGCAGGAAAGTTGTTTCTCGTATTGTTGTAATAGGAGGAACAATAAGCAGGAAACTTGTTTCTCGTATTCTGCTTTGTGCTTTGTTCCCAAACCCGACATCCACCTAATTTGGGCGACCGACTGGTACTTAATCCTCTTCCCCGTCTTCGCTTACTCTTCACTCGCAACCAACTTTTTCTCCCCATCCTGTGAGATTCGTATTAGATTTCCCGGGCATCGCAAACCAAGCCAGAAACGTTACTTCCTCACCATCCATTTAAAATCACCAATTCTCCATTCAAGTTGCGGTTACGACCTACCCATCTACCATCGACTGCCTTCAGCAATCCGACAAGGACCACGAGCATCCTCTCGTCTCGGAACTCACCGTGGTCCGTTCCTTCCTTTCAGCATCCACCTTGATCTCACCTAATACTTACACTTTGTTTTGCAGTTTATCCATCCGTTTACAATACCGATCACGCCATACGTAGCCATCATGGACCGTCCACCGGTTGCAGGCTCGAGCTCGGCTGCGGCCGCAGCCGCCAACCAAGATCATACCCCTGTGATGGACGGCACTCTCGATGTTGCAAAGACGGTTGCCCTTGAGAAAATGATGACTGAGGCGACCGGCCGAGTCCCATTCCAGAAAGTTTATCTCTGGACGACATCCGAGGATGACCATTCTGGCAAGAAGAAAGCGACAACGGCAAAGTACGACGTCGTCGAAGATGGCCCTACCCAAGGTGTACCGCCAAAGCTGCCTGGGGAGGCGGAACTCGTCCCCCACATCAAGGCCAAAGAGTACCTCGAGGTTGGCATCATCATCGGTAGCCAACCCGACAAGTACAAGGCGACTGGAAAGTCGCGAAACAAGGCAAGGGACGAAGAGAGGAAGAGGAGAGGTGTCCTCCGCCGGGACGAGGGCGCCATGAGGGTCTTCATCCCAGTCAGCAACCACATACAACCACAGGCGAAGTTCTATGTGGGCTGTAAAGAGTCCGAGGGCCGGCTGACCCCAAGGGTTGTTGAGGCCAGCAACATCTTTTTCTACCCCGAGTTCTGGACCGGCATCGAAGAGTCGACTCCAGCAAAGGCACGGTTAACGGCCCTCACTGGCGCCTGCAAGCAGCATGCCGCTGTCAACAAGACAGCAGGAGACCGATCCCAGGCTCCCATCACCGCTGACTGGGTTGAGAAGATAGCAGCCCGCCACCCACTTGCTGTCACCCGTCCGGAGGACTCTTCCTCCAAGCTCATCCTCCTATACACCATGTTCAAAGAGACAAAGGACCCAGAACTTTTGCAAGCCATGATCCGGATTATCGATGATGATGGCCCGGGTTTGAGGTACGGCCACAATACCAGCACCGAGGGGGCAATGACCTTCTTCAATTTCGACAATCCGCTGTCTGCGGAGCATGCCGCCCAGGTCGCGATGGAACTCAAGGTACAAAACACATCTACCTGCCCACTTTGAAGTGAACTAAGCTAATTTCCGTGTTATGAATTAGACGGCCTTCCCCGGCATGAAGGAACTTGACCCTGGCCTTATTCAGAAGGTCCACGAGATGCTGTGCGAGACACCGGCCAACTCGGACACCAAACTCGGAGAAGGGCTGTCATATGGCGCACTTGGATACTTCCTGGACTTTTGCCAGGACAACATTGCCTCTCCTGACCGCGATGAGGATGTGATACGGATGCAAGTGGAGTCTGCACTGAAGGAATCCAAGAGGCACAACTTCTGGGGATCGTATCCCTATACTTGGACATTGCCCATTGCACTCAAGAACAACAATGAGCAGAGACTAAGTGAGGCGGACTCTCACTTGATGCTGACCTGCGCGATGAGTGTCATCAAGTCGACGAGGAAATCTATGGAGAACGGTGCAGCTTCCATCGTGGAGGCTCATGGTGGTGTTCTAAGGCACCCATCTATGCAGGATCTGGTGGCCAAACTCAGTTCTACTATCGACGTTACCGCCATGCAGAGTTTGTTGGAACAGGTTGGGGCTGTCCAGGCTATTCTTTTCGCGTCCAAGTTTCGCGAGGCAACAGATAACCTCCGCGACCTCGAGGAGCTCTTCACCCCAGCGCTCAGATTGGCACAGGACCAGCAGGAGCGAGACAATGAGGAGGAGTGAGTGAGCAAAAAGTGCTTGGTAGTTGGGAGGTAGCGGGGCAGCTATGGTTGGTCTCTTGACCTTGGGTTCGTGCACAGGAAAGGGAAGGTGTTGATGGACCCAGAGGCATCCATCATGTATGTTGGTCATGTAGACTAAATGGACTCGGACCGAGGTCAATCGATTAAATTAAACTAGGTAATTTGTTCCCAAACATGGCTGATGGTGCATTATACTACAGAAGCTCGACTGAAATCCCTTCAAAGTTCAAATTTCGACTGTCGTCGTTTCAAAATTCCCTGCTCGACCGTTACTTCCTTCCACGTTGTAGCAGTTCGCCCTTTCCTGGTTTAATTAACCCATCATGAGGCAATATGCAATAATTTCCCACAACTTTCTTCCCACAACCCTTTCCCAAAAACTAAACTTCTCATCCTCCGCCAAAATCTTCGAAGTTTAAACTCTGCTATCCGTTCTCCACCCCCCCCGGGGGCCTAATCACCATCTCTGTTTACCCCCATTACCGTCATCACCACATAATCCTGCCCTCTTGCTCCTCAAAATGGGCCCCGTCCAAATCTCGCCCGACGGCCAGCTGCAGAAGATGACGGCAGCACAGAAGCGGCAGGCCCGGTTCGTTGCAGCCCAGGCGACACTTACAAAAGAGCAACTCGAAGAGCAGGCGAGACAAAACCAGGCGCGGTCATTCAAGTTGCTCGCACACACCACGATTCACGAGATGAAGATGTCCAAACGATGGTTTTCCGAGTTCATGGAATTCCAGTACCCCGCTGTTGATGTCGAGGCCGCATACTTCACACCCGGTGCTCCCACTCCAGACGTCGTCCTTCTCAAGGAGTATGCTCGATACCTAGTTCGTTCCCGTGTTGGCAGAGTCACCGACAAGTTGAACGTGTCTACGGTAAAACACTACATGTCCATGCTCATCTCCATGATGGAACGCGAGGCGGATTACCCCAGGCTCATCAACATCCGAGCCCAGGTATGCAACTTTGTCGGCAACGACTTGACCACACAAGAGGGGCTCAGCACAGCCATGCACACCAAAGCCATCGCACACTCGGAGGATCTGACATTCATCTTGTCCCGCCTGTACACAGCCAACTACCTCAACACGTTTTCGAATATGAGGACGGTACTCAATCTCACATTGTACATGGTGTTGGTCACTGATCTCTGCGGTCGTGGCAGCGACATCGCCCTCCACCCCTTACGACCGAAGCACATGTGTCTGCGATGGGAAGACATCAGCTTCTACACTTTTCAGAGTGACGATGACGACGGTGACTCATTCGACATCAAGGCCTTGATCACCATCCGCTGGTCCAAGGGGCAATCGTTGGACGAATCACAGTACAAGACAATCACCATCCCCGGGTTGCTTCCTACAAATATGGCGCTGCAGGATACACTGCGTCTACTCCTGGTCACCGCTCTGATGGACGGCGTCCTAGATGGCATCACAACCTGGGACGACCTTCGCCGCCTAAGGGTACCACGTGATCTTGCTGAATCAGGTCAGCGGTTAGCGATGAAGAAGGAAATGCTCTCGGTCCCAGTGCTGCGCAGGGTCGATGTCAAGCACCGTCTCACAAAAGAGCCCGTGTTGACAGTGGATATGCAGGCCCAGATTTCCCGCCTCGGTCGGTTCTGTGGTTTCGAGAACCGCCTTGTCGCCTACTGTTTGCGCCGTGGGATTGCCTACATTCTGGCGACAAAAACGACCGAGGATAATCGGATGTTCCTCATGTGCCACAAGTCTGGCAGGTCCTACACCCCATACCGCTCGAAGATATCGACCATCGATTTCGTCTCGATGTTTCGCGATATCAACACGCGCCATGTCAAAAATCTGTCGGGAATTTCCTTGAACAGGAGCAACGATGCTCCAATGCGCATCTCAGAGGCAGGTATGGAGAGCGTTCTACTCCAGGCGGACATCCAAGCCGCGACCAAACGCTTGGAGGATGTTCGTGCCGCCATCCTCGGGAAACATCGCAGCCTTGTGGCAGCGGCCAGGACGAACGACCCATTATGGGCCGATTTTCGCGTGGCGTACGAGTCTCGCAGGGCCATGATCGAGAGTGCTGAGAAACGAGTCTACGCCGAGGAATACAAGCAGCACCACAAAGAGCGCGGAGTTAAGCTCCCGACTTCATCTACTGAGACCGACAACACCTCCCTTTCGGACGACGACCAAATTCGGCAACTTGTTCCAGCAGCTGGTGAATCAGAGACCGACCCGACCAGCGACTTAATGGGTCTCATCGACCCCACCTTGCTCGGCGAAGAAGAGTGGGCCGAGACAGATGCGGATGATAGCCTGCGGGCTGATGACGCGGGCGGGGATAGGGTGGCAGCTCCGGTGACTACAAGGGATGAGGCATTGCCACCAGCTACCCATAAGAACACAGCGACAGCGGTTTCGATGGACAATGTCCAAACCCACGCAGATGGACACGACTTGCCCTCTATGCGGCTTCATGGTCTACCTGAAATCCGACTGGGCCGCGGCAGAGGCATCAACCGTCTTTCTAGAAAAGGGGTATCAAGCTACAACGACATGCTCACTGATCTGGAGGCGCACGAAGATGACGAAGCCAGGACAGCCAACTGCATGATGACGTGGTACAGTGTTATCCATGCTATCGACGACTTCCCGCCGGGCCAGGAACCGCCCCCTGGAACGTTCACATGCCGGTTCTGCGGCCAGGACCTTTCCGATTTTCGCAAGGCACACGAACACACACAAGCATGTGCCAGGAAAGATGCTCAGGCGAAGGCGGAGAAAGTCCTGGAGGAACTCTGCCCTTTGAACCGCCCGTGTTCGTACCAACGTTGCGGGCATGGGCGCCAGCTGGGACAGTTCGTTCCTTGCGACGAAGTATTCACGTCTCGCAAGGATCTTGGCGAGCACATGCGGGAACACTTGCGTTCCATGACCAAGAAGGGGGCAAATAGAGGCAAGGTTATCACTTGTTTCTTCGATTCATGCGCTGCAAATCCTGAAGGGGGTAGGCTGGATCGCGATGGGCCTGACTTCATTTCCAAGGAGGAGCAGCTCGCCCATCTCTGGTTCGAACACAACATCTTCACGCTCAAGACTCCCAACATTCAATACTGCGAGTTTTGCAACGCCTGGCTCACACAGCCTGACGAGTGGCGGTATCACGCGGAAACTCACTTGGACGACGCCGTCCAACTCGTGGCCGAGATCGGGTACTCTGGCATCAAAGCAGGTCGAGTCCTTTTCCCGCGCTTATGTCCCTTCTGCCTTCACGACGATGCGAAACCAGCGCATGTGCGTGCCTACACTTACACTCGAGACGGACATCCAAAACACATATGGGGCCACCTGCACGAGCAACATGATGCGGGTCTTCCGCTTCCTTGTCCGTGTTCGCCGTCGATGTGTTCCAAGACGGGCAAAATGGACGACGTCCGGATGGCCGAGCATCTCAACATCGTTCATGGCATTGAGCTGAAGTCTCGTTTGAACAAGCGCGCGGCGCTTTCTGACATCTCGAACACCGCACCTGAGCGCAAGGTAACCAAAAAGAGGTAAATGTGCAAACCGGACAGGAAGATGAAGTTGGTTTGGTGATGATTGTTGTTACGAGCAGTCGAAGAGTTGAGTTAACGGGGCCCGGTTGATGAGGGTATTATTTTCATGACAACATTTGCTGCTAAACTAGCTGGGTGTATGGGATTTTGGCAGGCATTTATGCCGGAGGAATTTGCTGATGTCAAGGTTTGGGCGAGCTTGTGTGATAAACAACTGGGTGGGTAGCGGTAGCGAACACCAAACGCTTCGGGATTCTATGATGGGCAAGCGGACGAGAAACGTCTATTCTTAGAGAGAACGGCCGAACAAGCATCGAGATAATATACTGGATCTGGCTTTATATTCTTGCAGGGCAGAAGTCAAGGCCGGTGTTGATTACATCCCAACACTGGCCCGGACAACTAGACGTCTCTTGCATTTCTAACTCGCCTTCAGTTATGGTCCTTACGGAATAGGGACTAAAGTTCAGCAAGTTTGAATTCACAAACACGGTCTTATGGGGTAAGCAGTGTTCTCACATAATAAGCCTTAACTGACTTGTTGCCTTATAAAAACCCTTGGTTGTGTGTGCAAAATTGCTCCGGCAAGCGCCCCGAAAATGTTGACGGCCGCCGTGGACCATACTGTCTTGTTAGTGGCCCAAGCTTGTCGTCGCCACAAATGGTTAACAACACACGTTTTTTTGTCTTTTCCCAAGTTCTTTTCTTCAGCGGTCGATCGCGATCCCCATCTTCCTTCTCTTACTCAGTTACAACAGAGGTCAATATGGGTCGCCCTTCGAACCACAAAAATGAGACAGGCGGCCGCTACCACCACACCGCCGCTCAGATCGCCAAGCGATTCAAGACCTCGCGTTCAGGCGCTACTCCCAAAGTGAGCAAGGATAAGCGCAAGAAGAAAAGCAAGAACCTGCCGCCAGCCCCAGCCCCGGAATCGCCCGCCCCGGGCTCGCCTGCTCTGGACCCCGAATCGCCCGACCCGGGCTCGCCTGTTCCGGGCTCGGCCTCCCCGGGATCACCTGCTCCCAGCTCGACCGCCTCGGGCTCGCTTGCGCCGGGCTCGCCTGCGCCGGGTTCGCCCACCTCGGGTTCGCCTGCGCCGGGCTCGTCTGCGCCGGGTTCGCCCGCCTCGGGTTCGCCCGCGCCTGGTTCGCCCGCCTCGGGTTCGCCCGGCCCGGGCTCGCCGCCTCCGAATGGCCAAGGTGAGGAGCGCGCCGTCCGCTGCATCAAGTGCCTGCGGTCGGCGCTTATGAGCCGCTCTGATGGAGCATGCCGCGACATGTCCGACAATAGCGCCCATTGCTCGCGCTGCCCCAACGTGAACGTGTGCGTCCCGATGTAAGCTCGTGAACCCGAAACTGCTCGCTGCATTCTCTAACTAACTTCCTGCAGTCCTCCTACCGTCAGGCCTGCCGCCGCAGAGTTTTTCCTCGCCGTTCAAGAAGGCAATAAGAGGGTAAGTATACTTGTTCAGCAATTGTGTTCGACTGGAGGTGTTCTAACTACTCTGCAGAGGATTACCCGCTTTCGGGCAACTTGTTATGGACTCCTCGACATCGCCGAGAAGAATGGGGAGCTTGCGGCTGCTCGTACAGGTAATGCTGGCCCTGGTGGGGTAGAGGTCGGGGATGAGATGCGCGCTTGCCTTCACAAGGCTGTGGATATGATCGCCGATGCCCTTCAGTCCCACGCTCGTTGAGAGCTTTTCTTCGTCGTCTAAGCCGCAAACACCAATGTGCTCGAGTTGCTCAGAGAGCCTGAAGACAACCCTTACATTTGGAGGCCGTCATAATAGACCCATGATATCGCGCTTGACGTACACCTGAAGAGCCATCAATGACCGAAAGTGTTCGACTCGCTAACCTGACGTTTATCCCACAAGCTTGTCCGCTCGCGTTATTAATGATATGGAAAAGGTACATGACGGTTCGAAAGCCGCGGACATTCCGGAGGCCGTCCAATCTTACGACACCCGGCACACTATTTTTTATTGGGCCCAGTTTCCTCCCGACAGGTGGTACTGTGGAATACCAAGCGAGTTTCAGCTCGAAGACCGCCGCCTATCAGCTAGGCCCGATTGAGAATACGCAGTAGGGTTCGCTAGACAAGACAGGACAAAAGTTGTGGCACGCATAGAGCAAAGCCATGGCTGAAGAGTGACGATATTTGACGCATATGAGTGGGAGGAGTGGGAAAGAGGGGGGCAAAATATATCTCCGTGGCCATTTGGGAGTGTAGGCCTGCACAACGCATGCATGGTGTGTGCATGGTGTGGCGCCTCATTGTTCCGACGTGCCTGGTTCATTCAGGTGGTGCCGGCGTTAATTTCATGATGCTGGGACCGGTCGTAGATCATATGGATAGCTCGCCCACAGATCACTAGGCTGCCCGGAGGCTTCCTAAATGGGGATATATTCATCAAGTCACTCGAGCTTACGAGGCAATGGCGGGCAGCATCACCTTGCAATTTGTTCTATCAGCCCCGCGGGCCACATCGACCCTTTCAACTCCTCTATTCCCAAACCCACACTCTGTTGTCACTGCCGAGACGGGTGGCGTCAGAGTATTCCTAGAAGTATCGGATGTATATCTCAATGACATCCAGCGCGTACTTCACCGACGTTTCCATGTCGCCGGTATAAAGGGGATCTCCATCATGGTATCGCTGGCAGACTTGAAAAAACACCATGAGATTGTTGTCGCGCGGTCCACCAAAATCCAATCTCCAACCCAATCTCCTGCCAGTTCGGTCATCGGGGTAACGGAGGAACTCATGCGCGGACGAGATAATGCAGGCATCGATGGTAAGCATACCAGGCCAGGATGCCTGTTGCAAGACGAAAGAGATTTGTTAGTCATCGTGCTCAGTTTGGAGGGCATCCAAAATAAGGAAATATAACACGGGAAGTATTACCTCGAGCTCCTCCGCCACCTGAATGGCTTGTTGGTTCGATAGCCCAGCGTCAAAATTGAAGAAGGCCGTTACACCGGGCTGTTCGTCGATGGTTCCGTCGGGGATATCGTCAACCTTGCGAGCTGCGACGAGGCCGACCAACTCTCCGACGGAAAGCCCATCAGTGATGTGTTGCTGGTCTGCATCGCTGAAGCCTGCGATTGAGTTCTCCATCTCTGTGAATCCGGAGGCTTTCCGTTGGAAGATTTGGCTATGGTTCGGTGGAAGTTGTTAGCGAGAACCTGAAATGTATGTTGACTAAGAAAATGAAAACAATTTCCAGAAAGAGGAAAGGGGCTGAGATTCGTTGCGCGGAGGAAACACTTGAGAAATGGAAATGAATCGAATAAGCGACAACCCAAATCACCCTACTTACGAATGCAGGCGCTTTCCGGTGGGAAATTGTGAGAGCTGGACTGGGAAAGGCGAAGTGCTGGAGAAAAATAGAAAAGAGTTTGGGCTAAGAAGTTCCAAGCAAACCCTTAAACAGTCGGTCAACGGGCGGATGGGAAGGAGCAACCACCCTGGGGTTGGACTCGGGTTGGAATTTTTTTATCGGGTGGGAGGGGGACAGGAAGGAGCAATAACTAACAAGGTATGGTTTGTGACGAGATGCGACGAAGGAGTCTGGAACCAAGCCCATTTCATCCTGCTATGTTTGTCCTCTTATTTAGACAACGGCGAGGTCCTATTGTCGTGATGTTTTCTATTGTCGGTCGTGATGTTTCATATTACTCATTCATAAAATACAATTCTAATCATAATCTTCCGAGACACTGCTCCCTTCTTAGTGACTTACCATTAGCAGATTCACATCTCAATAAACTAAAATCTTCCGCCGATTTTCTGGATACTTTGCTCACATATCACACAAGTCGTCACAAAGCCGGCTCCTTCCTGGTCACCAGACGTTTACCTTTCCAATCTTTAAACCTAAGCCGAAGTTGATGATCTTCCCTCAACACTTAACCCACTCCAACCACATCTCTCTCTCCAACCACATCTCTCTCTCCAACCACATCTCTCTCTCCAACCACATCTCTCTCTCCAACCACATCTCTCTCTCCAACCACATCTTTCTCGCTTTCCACATCTTTACCTACTACCCCTCGAAGTTCAGCTGTCCGTAGGCGACACGGCAGTGCTCTGTTACGGCTGGCAGGAACGAGTATCTCTCAGGCAAGTAGAACGGTACCTCGCATCACTGTTTCAAGAAATCTGCTAATGCCTCAAGGTAGATCACTACAAACCAGCAGCCGACCAATTCCAGACTCTGTTCGTTGAGTCGTCATATTATCTGCTAGAGGACAAAACGCAAGAACCCGCATTAGATTCACATTCAGCGTTTCTTCGATTTCAGCACATATTGCCACGAATATTACAGCGCAGATCTCCCGAAACTCACCCTCAGAACCCCTACTTCGAGTAGACAGCTGCCAATATGACAGAGGGCATATCCGACTGGCTCCGTCGCAGGGCGGACAAAATCACTACTCACAGTGCCGCCTGGTCATTTGGACCGACGCCAAACGTACACACATACACAAAGAAGCTACTCAAACCTGGGGTTGGTATGCTGGGGTCCTTGGACCCCTCGCCAGACGCAATGGAAATTGACGGAGAGGGTAGCGCTGAGGAGGACGACAAATTCAGCGACGATACCAGCGACGGTGATGAAGAGGAAGATGAGCCAGACGACGAGTTTACGAACACGTCGTTGGTGAACTATTTGAGGGCCCTTCGCCCTCATATCGTAAGTGGATGCCGGTCATCTCGAGCGAGAACAACGCTGACTCTGTTATATAGATCAATAAGCACAGTTATCCGGCGCTAGAGTCAGTCCCAGGACTAGACCCCAACATCGCACCATATCCCCATCAGCTCCGCGCTGCAGCATTGGCCAGACGCGCCAACGAGACCCCGTTCAAGGGCCTGATTATAGCTGACCCACCAGGGTTAGGAAAGACACTGTCGGCATTGATGGCGGTGGCAACGACACAAAGTGATGGTGGACCATCCGTGATAGTTGCGCCAGCATCTTGTTGCCGGCAGTGGATGAGCGAGATTGAGCGATACTTTGGCAAGGTAAGACACATTACGATATTCCGCCGTCGACTGTCAAACACTAACACACTGGATAAGAACGCAGGAGCTATTATGATCACTGGATCACAGTCACATCCATCCCCCATCGAGATCTTCAAATACAAGATCGTCATCACATCATACAGCTACGTGTCGGCCGAGTACGGGCGTATGGGAAGATACCTGCACGGACTAGACGACGTCCGTAAAGGGAAGACGCGCAACGAACCAAAGAGACCGTTTCTTGCGCTACTATCACAGACTTTCGACATGGACGGCGCAAAGCGCCTTGGGCAGTACCTGGTACTCGACGAGGCCCACACAATCAAAAACACGAAAGGCAGGACCTTTGCCGCCATCGAACGCTTACGATCCTTCGTGCACATCTGCATCATGCTGACTGGGACGCCCCTGGATAATACATGGATTGATGGGTATGCTCTCCTCAGCCTACTCGAAGGCCACCCGATCAAGTCACTGAAGCGGATGCGGGCCGCATTCTCAAAACGCGCTCCCAATAAAAAACAATCGGCTGGGCCAAGGGGCAAGTATCTCACTCGACTCGCCCAGATGATGGATGCGGTGACATTGCGTCGCCCGGCAACGGTGATCGAAAACCTACTACCAACACGCACGATGGAGATCGTCCGTTTCCAGCTCCCTGAGGAGGATCTCTTCGAGTCGAATGAGGCATATGGGGCTTATCGCAAGGCGGTCCATGCATCGTCTAGGAAAGGCACCAAAGGCAAAATGTCAGCCCAAGCAAGGAAGGAGGACCGATTAGCGACGTGGGCAAAGCTGATCCAGGCTCAACAATACGCAAACCACCCGAAACTCGTGGGGATCATGCGATTGGAGAGGGACGCTGCTATGGCAGGCATGGCTAGGGATGAAGCCGTCGACATTGTGCAGAATGAGGAGGACATGGCGCTACTAACGCAGTGGCGTCAGCAGCTGACAGAAAACGAGGGATGGAGATCTGCTCGCGTGAAAACCATCATCGACGTGTTCAACAGAGTCCGAGATATGCGACCCGATGACGCTGTCCTTATCGTCGATGAGAGCGTCTTCTTTCTCGACATTCTCGAAATTGCCATCAGCCACATGGGAGATCCAGTTCCTTGCTTCCGATACGATGGGCGTCAAGATCCCGTGGAGCGTCACCTCACTCTGAACAGGTTTAGAGCGTGTTCCGGTTCTCGGATTATGCTGGCTAGCCGTGGCACCGGGGGCCAGGGCCTAAATCTGCAATGTGCCAATGTTCTGATCCGCTGCGGGCCATGGTGGAAGTCGGCATGGGAGGATCAAGCAGAGGGCCGGGTCTTGCGGCCTGGGCAAACCAAACCGGTATTCATATACGAACTGCATGCAGACGACTGCGCAGTGGAAACGCACAAGAAGGAAGCACGGGACCGGAAGAACAAGATAAATTCTGCCATCATGAGAGCCGTCACGAAGTTGGACGATGACCCACTCGCACCAGCAAGGTATATCACTTGATCCTCTTGTTTAATGGAGAGGAGATGAGGGATGAAGAGCACATGGTCATAAGCAGGTAGCGACCATGCCCGACAAATTTGGGGATATAGGGGAGGGGAGGGATTAGGGTTGAATGACGGCCAATGAGCCAGATATCCGATGGGATAAAGGGGGTGGACTCTTGAGGAAGCTGCCTGGCAATTCTGGCCTCAGCATCTACATGATATGATTTAGTTTTGACTTTTGCCAGCATGCACACGATTAACCCAAACATGCTGTTTTTCACTTGCCAGTATGCGTCTACTCGGTGATATACTATAATTCAGTCGTGATTCGAGGCCAAGGGGTTAATATATCTACTCCAACCCGGCTCCAGTTGTTTCATTCCATGTCCCCTACCCCGCTGTTCGCGGGAGGTTCGACTGCGGGTTCGGCTGAGCATGAACTGCTTAGCTCCATGTGGTGGCAACGCGCACGCTTCCCACGCCTTGCGACTGGCATCACAAGGCCGGATCGAACGGTATCGGTAGAGCAGAGTCCTCGTCGATTTGGTGGGAATGGGATAGTTCTGCGTGGCTGGCCGGGCTTGCTGGGAAGGGAGTGGGTGGGGGGGCTGAGTTGGCGGCGCGGGTGCAACGGCCTGCAGATAACTACCGCCAACTGAGCAAGACACAAGATACCAGCCGTTGCTCCAGTGACCAACGGTGAGATGACTGGCCCCTGGGGCTGGTCAAGTGTAATGATAAAACGAGGCCTCGAGGCACAGAACGCTTCGATCCACCCAAAATAAGACGGTTCCAAGGCAAAGGTTATGTATGTCAAAAGTACTCCAGTAAATTAATTTTTGGTCTATCCCATTTACCTACACATACAAGACAATCTCCTGGACTGCACGAATTTATTTGCTGATCTCCACCCCCCCTTTAGCTCCGAGTAAACGCTTCACGTCGCCCTGTTGGAAAGGGGTTAGTTGTGATGTCAAGAGCAGGAGGAGAAGGAGAGGGAGGGGTTGAGGTATATTTAAAAAAAAAATAAAAAGGAAAAAAATAAAAAAAGAGGGGGGTAGGGGTGGGGGGCGGCGCAACATACGTAGATGGCGAACTGGAAGGCAGTAAGGGTGCCGACCATGAAGAGACGAGCACCAATGCCGCTGTAAGAGCCCTTGAAGCCGAGCTCCTTGGCGATCTTGATCAGGCGGGTGGTGGTGCCCTCACCGGGTAGGCCCTTGCTCTTGTTGATCTTGCTGAGCATGGTGTCGGCGGGCTGGGAGATGATGGCAGCAGCGAAACCGGCAACGAGACCGCTACCAAGGTTGACACCGGTCTGGAGACCGTCCGACATGTTCTTCTTGGGGTAGATGCTGTAGACAGCCTCGGCGACCTTCTCGTAGACGACGAACTTGGCCATAGTGTAGGGGATCCTGATATGAATGTGAGCAACCGATCGCGCCGAGGCATGTCTGGAAAAGAACTTACTGCTTGAAGAGGATGGGGCCGAAACCGGCGTAGAAAGCGCCGATACCCTCAGTCTTCATCAGCTTGCCCATGCCGCTGACGAGGCCGCTGGCGAAGGTGGGCTCGGAAACGAGGCGGATACGGGTGGCCTCGAGAGGGCAGAGGGCAATGTCGGCGAAGAACTCGGCCGAGGCGGCCGAGGCGAGGTAGACGCCAGTGCGGTAGTTGGAGGCGTTCTCGTAGCCGAGCAGGTTGATCGACTGCTGCTTGAAGAACTCGTAGCCGCCGAACTTGAAGGCGCCCTGGAGGAAGTAACCGGCGAAGGTAGGGCCGACACCGGTGAGCAGGGCACCAGCACCCTCGCTCTTGATGACCTTCTTGAAACCGCCGATCATGCCATTGTTGTAGGTGACGGGGTCGAGCTGGATACGGGTCTTGACGCTGTACACAGAGACGTCATGTTAGCCGCCAATTGATTCGAGAGCGTTACCGCGACGGCGGGCGCGTGCAGCAACCGTGCAGCGCTCGCAACGCAGCGCGCGGTGGAAAAGGGGCACATACACATCAACGGGCGTCAGGGCACCGTGGGTGATGGAGCAGCAGAGAGCGCCGGCAAGGGCGAATCTGGAGTAGAGCTGGGCACCGCTCAGCTGGGCGGGCTTCGCGACGGCCTCGACCTTGGTCGCGCCGGTGGAGGGCGAGGAGCTCATTTTGTGTGAAGTGAATGTGAAAGAAGAAGGAATTGAGTGGAGTTGGTCTCGACGCTCGGAGGATCGCGAGGGTCAAGAGAAGAAGTCAATTGGGAATTGGGACCTGGTGAGAGGATTCCGATGTCGTTGGCAGTGAGCCTTTTTGGAGAATGTAAGGTAGGGAAGTCGCTTCGGGGAATGAGGAAAAAAGTTTGGTCCGGTAAAACCCGGATTGACGGATGGCGGAGGCACGGGCCACATCGATGCCCAGGATTTCTTGGCAGGTTGGCGCGCTTGGCAAAGACAGCCAACCGCAAGCTTTCCGTTTCGCTTGTTCTTGGCTCTCTCGGCTCAGTTCGAGACCGAATCGACAACCGTTGCTCTCTTCCGGCGAGGGGGCCCGCATTCACATCGCAACTCGGTCGAAAATAACGCGGAGTAATCGACAAACAACGGTTGTACGCATCAGCACACCACCACACTCAGCACAAATTCGGGACTCAGTTTTCGTGGTACTTTGTCCTTCCGCGCCACTGCTATTTCTGGCGGAATGAAAGGTTTTGTTCCCTTGTTTCCGGTTGGTACGTAATGCCATGCATTACGGCGGTGGCTTGGCGGCTGCCAGGCCTGTCCCGGCAATCCCTTGGTGCATGTGCCTCGCTGACTCGACGTCGTGCGTCCGCTGCTCATTGGACGCCGCACAGATCTGTAATGACGGGATCTCGCAGATCGGGTACGTACCGGATGACTTCACTTGATGCCATACATCCGAACTTTTGACAAGTTGTGAAAGACAGCCGAAGACAACTGCAGGGCCGATTCTTGATCTTGAATAGCTAGGCCCGATAACCTTCCTCACCCGCGCGCCTTCCGACGAAGCTCATCCGCCAGCCTCAAGAGGTAGAACTCCCTTACATCGGCCGGCAACTTCTGCAAGGAATTTGCGATGCGAGCAACGTCCTGCCTTCCCTTCTCGTACGCCGCCAGATCTCGGTTGCCATACACATCCCGCCCGGCCGCATAGGACCCTCCGTCGAGGTCTTTGAAGAAGACATTAACAGCGATACTGGTGGTGGACGTCGGCGTCGCCGTATGCAGCCACAGCGGGGGCAGGAACAGCGCCTCTCCCGGCTGCAGCTCGGCCTCATGAGGGTGGGTCTGCTCGAGCTCGGACGAGTTCAGAGACGAGAAAACGTCGACTCCAGAACTAGATGCTCCAGGGGCAAACGATAGGTGCTCAACATCCGACGGAGGGAAGAGGATCAGGCGTTTCG
Organism: Trichocladium uniseriatum; assembly: GCA_017139535.1. NCBI lineage: Eukaryota > Fungi > Ascomycota > Sordariomycetes > Sordariales > Chaetomiaceae > Trichocladium > Trichocladium uniseriatum. Next base: position 2,267,361 of record WOUO01000002.1, on the reverse strand, counting down.
AGCCGCCAACTTGGCAGTAGACGTTCGCCATGACCTGGCATCGTTGTCAATACCTTTCCCGCCGAAACCCACCGAAACCAACTTACATCGTAGTGCAGCCACATGTTCACTGTCCCAGACAGCCGCAACACGGAGCTGAAGAGATTGTCCGTCACTAGAGACAATTGCGTGGGAAGCACAAAGTCAGGGGCCAGTGCTGGGAAGTCTTCTGCGAGCACGGCCGGCTTCTCGGTCGGCTTTTCGTGCGACAGAGCCCTCAGGTACAGCCTGTCGCCTTGGGCCATTCTTCGGGCAAACTCGCCAAACTCAGTCGTGACATAGCGAAAGTTCTTTGCGGTAAAGTCCATCACCTGGGTGGCTGCCTCGTGAGTGACAACCTGATATTGTTAGTGAAACATAGTGGCACGCCGAAGCTAGAGGACATTATCACCTTGCGGTCTGCTCCAACCTTGTCCACCAGGTAGTCTGGCGTCCAGGTCGATACACAGTTGCCCAGATTCAAGCCCTCAATCACCACCGGCCGACCTTCACGCGCGATCTTGAGAAAATCGTCGTCCGTCTCCAATCTCAACCTGCGGATGGATGTGATGGGAGCGCTGCCGCTACCATTCTGAGGCTTAGTAGCCGTTGGAGGGGTCTGGCCGCCCGGAATGATATCGGTAGTCTTTTCATGGATCCAAGACGACAGAGATGTTAGTGACGCCTCTCCATCGTGAAGCGGAACGCGTAGCGTATACGCTCCCTTGTTCCAGAAAGTGCCCATTGAGAAGCATGTAGCTCCACCGCCGACGACCGCGACGCTGCCGTCTGGCATTGAAACAGCCGAATGTCCGGCGAGGAGCGGGCGTGGCGTTGGTCCTTCTGGCTGCAAACTCTGACCGAGCAGTCGGCGGGTAATGGTGAGCTCATCTCCCGATAAGGTGCATAGCAGCACTTCGTCTTCCAGGCCCAGGAGATGGTCCCTGGATACGCCGCCTAATATCACAAACCCCTCGGCGTGTTGGAGGCAAGTTGCGCCGAACCTTGTTAATAGCCAGCGAAATGCGAGTTCTCCGGCCTCTCCAGTGAACTTCAGATGAGCAAACCTGATGGTTGGTTTCTATGGTTTTGTTAGGCTTATGTTTCTCAGTTACTTGCTGGGAAACAGGACGGCGTACCTTGATGTCCGAGACATCTACCTCCCATTGCATGATTTGATCAGCAAGAAGGCTATCATCTTCTAAACCTCCGACATAGATGCCGCCGAAACGGGCAACGCCGCTCACACTCCCGTAAGAGAGCATCGCGCCGTAAACAGCAGTAGGCCTGTTGCCGGTTATTTCGCAGTCCACCCAGCCTACCCCGGGATGGTAGACAAAGCAGCCATCAAACAGTGCGGTTTGCCCCCTGCCACCGACAAGCAGAGCGAAGCCCGACTCTCCTAATGCCGTGACTGAATGCCTATGCAGTGGCGTAGGTAGATCGTGGACCCGTCTCCAAGTCCTCAAGCTCTTGTCAAAGAGCCAGCAGTCTCTGAGAGGGTTGGATGGCGAACCACGCCCTCCTGCCAGCAGAACGCCCGTACTTCCGAGATCTGTAAGGGAGTGACACATCCTCGTACTCGGGCCCCCTTCACGGAACGTGAATATTTCCTCACTCTCCGAACTCCCTGATCTATAGATATCGCACGACTGCAACCGGGCCTTAGTCCCCAGACCCATTACATTGAGCAGCAATGGATCCGGTCTATCCTGCGAGAGCTGCATCGCCGCAGCGAACCGCCGCTGGCCCCTCTGCCCCGAACACTCGTCGAACTGCAGTGGCACCTCCTGGATCGGGATCCCTGCGGTAGATGGCAACGACGGAGCTGGTAATACGGTGGCGTTGCTTCCCGCCTTCGCATGGACCACGCAGTAATGGCTGGCAAAGAGGGCAAACTCCTCCCACTCGTCGAACGGCTCGATTTCGTCCAGCTGACGGCGTTCAGACGCAGACAGAAATGTCTCATCGGCCCATGCCTGCCAGAGTGTTGAGACTTGGACTGAATCCCACCCTCGGAATCGGAATCGCGTGTACTGGTCGCCCACGGTTGGGTAAGTGCGGACTGACTTGAGCTGGGTGTTGAGCTTGTGGAAGTGGCTCAGCATGGTTGATGCAAATGGGTGGCCCTCGCCGTCGGGGAGGATTTGTTCCAAGAGGACAAACTCGGCTGGACCTGTTAGTACACCAAGCCAAGAGGAGTGAAGAAAATACTCACCATCGCCCAGCGCCGAAGCCCACTGTATCACCCCGTCGGCGCCCTCCGTCTCCATATACGTGATCGAAACCTCGGCCACAAAGATAAACTCGCACTGCCCAAAATCCCCGAGGACGGCGTCCAGCCCCTGCCGAAGAGTCTTGAGATCCCTCAGATCGCACCCGATCTGCACATACTGATCGCTCCGAAAGACCACCGGCTTCACCAGCTCGCTAGCCTCTCGCACGCTAGAAAACGCACCCACCAGCTCGGGCGTGCCCAACACCGTCTTTTTCTTCCGCTCAATCAGGTCAGGGAAATCGACATCCACAAACACAACACTCTCAGACTCTTCCGGGTACCGCGTGAGGCACTGCCACGGGAGGACATCACTGTACACATTTCCCTCGTTAACACCATCCTACCCCTGACATTTTTGCACGACGACGAAAAAAAAAGGGTGAAAAATAAGAAACTCACCTTCCACACCCCAAATTGACCACAACCGCCCTCTTCCCCCTCGCCTTAGCCCCCCTCAAAAAATCCCGCACCAGCACATCAATCGCCCGCAGGCGCAGCCAGTACCCCCTATTGATGAGCGGTGCGCGGCGCTGGAACTTGTGCACAAAGTAACGGAAAAAGTGCGGCTCGTTGGGGTAGTAGAGCTTCTCGACGCTGCGCTTGGAGACGATGCTGCTGTTGTTGGTCTGCCTCGCATGTCAGAATACCGGTACATATTCAGGAATAATGAAAAAGGGGGTAACGCACCGCCATGACCTGGTCATCTTGGGCTTTGGCCTGGGCTGATTTGCCCGGCGGCGCCGCAGGGTCATCTGGGTTGGTGCGTTTTTTGGGCATTTTGTTATGAGATGGTTCTTATGAGAGGCGGGTATTTCTACCACATGAGGCAGAATCAGAATTATGAGCGCCTGTCAAGACAGTTGCGAACTGCGACTTAATCTCAGGCGTTGATGAAAGAGTAAACTCAACTGCATGAATTCCACTTGTGGGACTTATACAGTATCAACTCCGCAATTACACTGTCCCCCAGTTGCCCCTGAACACAACCAACACAGTTCCCAGTCTTCAAATCCCAACTCTACGAATTCCCAAACGCCGAATCATGCAACCATATTAAAAAATGAATCCCTCACAATGCACCAATCACACCCTTACACCACAATTTCCCTCTGCGACCACCCATTCCTCCCCTTCCACGCCCACAACACCAACCCACACGCAATCCAAACACTCACCGCCATGGCCCAGAACGCAGGCGCATAGCACTCTTTCCCATAGCACAAAGTCCCCTGCTCCTCGTCGCCACCGGGCACTATCCAGTTCTTAGCCCCCTCCTGGTACACAGCCGAGTAGACGAGCCCCCAAAGGGTAGCGCCGAGGGCGGGGAACATGGCGACGATACCCCAGTTTGTCGCAAAGTTCTCGACGCCCCAGATGACGGTGATGATGATAGGCGTGAGGCTGAAGACGGCCCCGTAGCCGGCGCCGACGAGGCCCGACACGATCCAGAACCGCTCGCCATGGTCCTGCACCAGGCCCGCCGCCAGCCCCGCCAGTCCGAGCGAGAGCACCAGGGCGGAGAAGAGGAGGAAGGAGACGCGCGAGATGGAGAAGCGCCGGCCTCCGAGAAACAGTCTAGATGATGTGATCTGGACATGGCCCGTCTCTGGGCTGGGAGCGAGTAGGTCCGTTAATGTGCCGGTGAGCAGCCGGGCCGCGGTGCTGGTGATGCCGACGATGGAGACGTGCGTCGCAGCCGAGGTGGGCTTGCCGACATAGTGAAGCGACGGTGGGTATAGCGTCTTGATGACGGTGCCCATGTTGTTGATGAAGGCCTCACCGGGCCCAATCATGAACAAGAAGCCGATCGCAAAGCACCACATGGTGTGGTCCGTTAGGAACCTCCTCGTCTCGGCATTCAGCACCCACTGCTTCTTCAGCCGGGCCTCTTCCTCCGCGGGATCCTTGATTCCCGCATCCTCGATATCATCAAACGGATCGCCCCTCTCACCAACCGTCCCATACCCATTCTCAACCCTCCCGGGTGTAAAGACCACGCTCCCATCCAAGATCCCACTTCTCTCCAGCTCCTCCACCGCCTCCTCAATCAAATCATTCTCGTCCACAATCTGCAGCCCAAACGACCCAACCAGGCCGACCACAAACAGCAAGACAGCCAAGAACACAAAATACTGAAACACATCCACCTCGCCCTCCACCTGCTTATCCCCAAACCACCGACTGCCCACCTGGCTCAGCCACATCCCACTCAGCCCAAACGCAGCAATCGGCACGGCCAGCGCCAGGCCCCTGTGGCGCCCGCGGCCAAAGTTCTTGGCACACGTCGCGACGGCCGCCATGTATAGACTGCAGGTGCCGACGCCGACCGCGACAAACGCCGCGACCATGAGCGCGTACCACTTGCCGTCGCTGCTCGCGCCAGGCAGCACCGCGCGGACGTGGCCCAGCTCCCGGGCATACGCGCCCGCGGCGCCGCTGTAGCCGACGCCAAACGCTGCCGCGGCCAGCACGGCTAAGGGTGCGGGGCCGACGCGGTCGCAGATGTAGCCGAGGAGAGGCACGGGCACGTACATGGCGATCGAGGCGGCCGAGGCGAGGCCGTTGACTTGGAATTGGGTGTAGTGGAGGCGGGATTGGAAGATGGCTGTCGGGGGTAATGTTAGCTATGAGTGGACACAACACATCGCGTCATATTATCGTTTTTGGGCAGCATATGAGGAGCAAGAGGGCAAGGAAGGGAGGAGCTAGTCATCTCCATCTAGAGCTCCCGAAACACCCGAAAGCGAAGGAAGAGTGCAGGTTGTATTGTATTGTTTGTATAGTACGTACGGCCATAGAGCGAAAAGGATGTGATAGAGCCGGCACAGAGGGCAGATATGAGGGCGGCAAAGAACGAGACTGAGCGGAGGGCGCGCGTCTGGGCTCGTGTGCGGATCGGGGACGGGGAGCGGCTGCGGGTCAGGGTCGAGGATGCCGGCGAGGCTTGGATGAGCGGGGTGGACTCATGGTCGCTGCCGTCGGCAGAGGCGCCGGCGTCGGATTCGGCCGGGGTGGCGGGACGGGGGGCGTAGGGGGACATATCGGTAGAGAGGGAACGGGAGAGTTGTACGGAGTATGGGGGAGGAAGTAGGGAGGTAGTGGCGGTGACTGCGGACTGCGGAGCTTGGGAGAATGGGCCGCGGTATGCGGTCGCGGGGTTTGTTTAGTGCAACTTGGATTGCATCTTTGCGGAGAGATGGCCTGGACGTGGTATTGCCCAGGTCGATGGAGGGTAATACTCAAGCAGCGTTGTTTGCAGCTGAGCTCTGTTTCAACGTTGTCGGGATGATGCAGCAGAAGGAAGTCCCCGAGACTGGCAGATGGCGGATGACCTCAGGGTTGTCTGTGCGTCGTCGGTGCCAAGACATTAGCGGCCGGCCCTCAAACAGGCATCCCATTCCAATGATTCCCGTCTTCCAAAGTTTCACCTTCATCGGATTCCTTGTTGCAGCAGCTGCCAACTCTAGCTCTCGACTTGGATGACGTTCAGCCAGCAGTGCAAATACCCATATATACGAGTCGTAAAGTGGTATAACCGAAACAGTCCCCGTGTCCGTACAACCTCCTATTTTTCCTTCCTTCCCTCCGCCGTTCACATGTAACATACGGGATATGTTCTCTCCGCCGCGTCCATCCATTTCGTTATCCCGGGTTTGACTGAGTAAAAGCTGAGTAGAAGTCCACCTTCCAGGCTGACTTACGGAACTGCCCAAGGTCCCTGTGAGTGCCCGTTGCATTTGGGCTGAACAAATTTCATTGTATATACTTCGTATACTAGCCTCAAAAACTCAAAGATATATATATTCCCCACTTCGACATATGTATTACATAGTAGGCCCGCGATCCATTGTTCTCCGGTTATTACTTAGGTGCCGTAACCTTGAAGAGTCGCGGCTTGAAACTTGAGTTGATGGAGCAACGAATCGGGTCGCTGCCCAGATTCATCGGGAGCATCCGAAACTGGCAACATAACCGAGCGGCGCTGCCGTGTTGCGACGAGGTTGGAATGTCAAGCCGTCTCCGATCCGCAGAGCCGCAACACCACGTCAATGTCGTTCGCGATGCGGAGAAGAATTAGTTTACTTCATCCGCCGCGTCTTCCACCCTTATTCGCTGTCTTGAGACGGTGAGGGCATACTTGTCGGCCATTGACCCCGCGACAGCTGGTCACGATAACGATAACGATAACGATGCGATTGCGATTTCGAGGCCCCACCTGTCCCTTAGCTCCCCCGGCCGACCGCGACACCACACGATCTCGCGATCCCGTCTCGAAAAACTCAAAACTCCAGAGCTGTAGCGGACGCGATACCCCCTGCGCAACCGCGACTGCTGGGTTTGGGAGGAAAACATAAGCCATTGCTGTCCATCTGGTCTATCGGGTAAAGGCCCTTTCGACATTTTATGTTTCTTCTTGTTCTTAGATCTGTCGCTGCGAGCGACGACCAGCGATCAAGCTGTTCGCTCTTTGTGCTCTGTGCTTGTTTACCCCGCCATTTGTACCTCCCCGTTGCTGCCGACTTGCAAGCGTGATCAACCAAGGCAGCTACGAACCTCATTGCTCCCGCCGCCTTGGGGGGTCGCGCTTTCCCGCTGGCGCTTCCATCACCGCATCACACCTTCCATCCCAACTTCGCGCCCTCGCACCTTCCTTCCACTTCGACCACCGACCATTTCCCAGTTTTTTTTCGTGGGTTATTTCCCTCTCCGCTGTACTTTCCCTTCCCTCGCGATCTTGACAAGGCAATCGCGACCACCACCTCTTTTTTTTTTTCCCTCCACGCAACCAGAACCTTCTGCACAAGGAGGAAAGACCGACTGACAGCGATGCCTGCCCAAGCATCAACCCCGCGCACCACGCGCAATAGCCGTGGGCTGCGCCAAAGCCCCAGCGTTCGGACCGTCGACTCGCGCCTGCGCGAGTCCACCAGAGTCTCGCGACGCCGCCGACAGAGCGGCACCCCAACCCCCGCCGGACGAGGCGCTGCACCCGCGCGTTCAACCGCGGCCGACCCCGTCACGCCGACACCCGCCACGAGGTTCGGGCAACCGAACTTCCAACCCGACCAGACTCCCGCCCTCGAGGCAATCCCCGAGGAGCGACCACAGCTCGGCACACCAACGCCAGCTGCCCTTCCCACCACGGCCACCCGGCTATCAATCATCCCTCCCCCTGTCGCCCTCCTGCCCGCCACCCCATACGTCTTCACTACCCCACCAAGGGCCTCGTCACCCCTTGAGCACCGGCGCGTCGCCGCCATCAGAAACACTCCCACGAGGAGTGCAAGGAGAACCTTCTCGCCGAGGACACCGGTGCAGTACACCACCCGGTACCTCACAAGATTCGTCGACGTCACACCGGCGCCCTACTCCTCGCCCGTTCCGGAGACCCCGGGTCAAGAGACCCGCCGATTCAGACAACGCCGCGACGAAGAGGGCGAGGAGAAGTTTGCGAGGGAGTTGTGGACAGCCATCCGCAACGACCATTACATGAGAGATTGCTGGTGCGCACCGCCCAACATTTACAGTTCGAGAGAAGAGGCCGAAGCCGCAGTCGGCCACCTGCGCTTCTACGTTGTCGGCACCAAGAACAAGAATCTGCGCGTCCTCCAAAAGAAGGACGACTTTGCCTGGCACTGCGCCTGCGGGAACAACGACTATTACCCCGCCTACAAGGACCACCTCAATCCTAACGGAAAGCGCCCAGCCGTGGACTCCGAGGTTGACCTGATTGCCCAGAATCAGGCCACAGAGAGCGGCCAAGCCGTCGAGCGAGTCTTGCCCTCGCCCAGCGAGTCGACCGCCGACGACGAGAAGCAGGCCCCGAGCCCCCGGTTGCTCCAGACATCATTCGGTTTGACAACCGGACAATCAATGTGGGCGAAGGCGCGCGGCATGCTCAGCCGTGCCGTCACAACAATGGGGGGCCCCTTGATGACCGCCGTTGGCAAAATCCGTGACCAATTCTTCCGTGGAGACCTCTACGAAACACTCGACACCCGCCGCAAAGACGCACAGAACGACACAATCGTCGTCAAGAGAGTCAAGCGCCAAGTGTCATCAGAACAGCTACCATCAAATGACAGCGAGGACGGTTTTGAGGACCTCGTCTGGGCCGAAGATCCCATGAAGCGCATCGGTCGTGAGCAGATTTTCAAACTCGCAGGCATCTTTGCGACCCAGCACGATAGCATCACGGCTGGCAACGTTATCTTCGGGTCCTCTATTGCCGACATCGAGCTGCAGATCCAAAAGGACCAGGACCTCGGCACCAGCATCGCCCTCCACGTATACCGGGAGCAAGAGCTCGGCCCAGTGACGGCCGGAGAGCCCGATCATGAGAAGGCAGAGAAGATGATGCATGTTTTGTCATCGTACAGAAGACGCCTCATGATGGTCATTGAGTTCATGCGAGATGTCTACGACGACAGTTTATTCAAAGAGCTGAAGAAACAACACGAGAAACCGCCGCGTCGCCTATGTTTGGGCAACGTGGAATTCAGACAGCATGCAAAGATGGCGGGAGAGTTCCTGTGCTTTCTTCGGTCTATCGACAACGTCTACAAACTCGACAATTCCCTGCTGGAAACCATCTGCAAAATGATTGTGGACGCTAATGCCATTCACAAGCAAGAGTTGGTCCCCAGCTTCGTCGAAGTGCAGCACGATCCCTTCACGGACATGCCAGGATTCTTCCCAGAGGACAGGGTCCCTGCCATGGAGGAGATACCCGCCAGCGAGCTCACCATCCAGCCTCTATACGATTTCAAGTACCCGTCGCCAGAGCCGGAAGAGACGCAAGGCAGACCCGGCGACTACAAATTGGTGCCAAAGCCCGAGGGCATTCTGAAGCCATCAAGCGACTGGCTCGAGCCACCTTCACCCAAATATGTTTCGACGCCGGAAAAGAAGAGGAAGCTTGCATTCCAGAACCCGGTGTCCAAGTTCATTCCTCCCGCCAACATTCCCGCCCAGGTCATGACAGCACAGGAAGCGGATCAGCTCGTCCAGGCAAAGCTCAAAGCAGAGGTCGTAGGCGATGAACATTCGGTTCGGATGTTTGAGGCCAAACAAACAGTCTCCCGGCGTCGGAACGCTCCCCTTGGTTTTGACGACAAGTGGAGCCGACATGCCCTAGAGAGGGACGAGAAAGAGATGGGGCTGACATACCACGCGGAAAAATATGACGGTTTCCTCAACGACCTCCATGCCGATTTGGAGAAGCGAGTGCAAGAGAAAGAAGAGAACAAGATGAAGCCAAAATCCAGGCCCGCACCTCAGAAACGGGCGGTTGTTGTTCCGGTCACGGTCGTTCGCCCCCTTGAAAGTCACCGGCGGATGGCGCACCTTGAGGACAGCGACACCGGCAGTCCTGCAAGCTCAAGTCCCCGAATAAACCCCCTGTCACGTCTTGACGCCATGGGGCGTCCCAAAGTCGAAGAACCGCGCCCCGAGGTTCCGAAGAAGAAGCAGGCGCCTCTTACCGTCGAGGAGTTCTTCGCGCAAGACGAGGATGACCTATTGATCTCGGCCACCAAGCTGGAACAACTTCAGATAGACCGCCAGGTCCGGCAAGAATTCCACGTAGGTCTGGAGCGAGCAGTCCAAGAGAAGAAGAAACGCGAGGAAGATGAAGCACTCCTGGCCGAAGAACAGCGCCTCATGGCAATAATTCGCCAGAGGGAAGAAGAGGAGCGTCGCCAGGAAGAGGAACGCCGCCGTAAGCAGGAGGCCGAACGACAGAGAGAGGCTGACGAATTTGCCGCACTTACGGGGCTGAGAACCCCCACCCGACCCCTCATCACACCCCTATCCGGGGACTGGGACGTCAGAGTTACCAACGCTGCCAGAGCGAACCCCGCGGCCGAGCTGGTCAAAACACTCGAGGGCCAGCCGCTTACCAGGCGCGACTTTGAGGAAAAGCTGCTTCCGCCCACGGCATGGCTGAATGACAATGTCATCATCGGCTCAATCCTACATATCGCCAATTACATCAACACGTCAAAGGGCGCCACAGACCAGGAACCCAAGTGCGCCGCCTTCACCTCCTACTTTTGGCCTCGACTCCTCAGCCATGGCCCGAGTGGCTGTGGCCGTCTGCTGCGGAGAGCCGGCGTCCGCAAGGCCAATTTCTTCAACACAGACACGATTCTCATCCCCATCTGCGCACAGTCTCACTGGACCCTGGCCGTGATCCGTCCCGGCAAGCGGGCAGTTGCGCACATTGACTCAATGCGAGGAGGCAGTGGCTCAGCGAGCGTCAAGTCAAAGCTGCTGGAACTCGTGCGCTTTATCCTCGAAGACGAGTTTGTCGAGGACGACTGGAGCGCTGTCGACTACGAAGCTCCGCTACAAACAAATGGCTGGGACTGCGGCGTCTTCACCATCACCAATGCCATATGTCTCGCGCTCGGCTTGAACCCAAAGCACGCGTACACGGAGCGCCAGCTGACTGTGCAGCGAAGGCGGCTTGCTGCGGTGCTGCTCAACGAGGGATTCAAGGGAGAGTTTACCCTGGACGGGTTCTAATAAAGGCATCTCCACGACCCCGAACGCAGAGTCCACCCCAACTCTGCCATCGATGGATTTTGGCCCACATCGATGCCTACTTTACCATCGACCCATGGGCCGCAATACACATCTTATGAATATCTCTGCTTGAAGACGGAGATACGAGGACACCGCAACATGCCACAGCGACTTGGCCAAGAACAAACAACCAAACAACAATCCCCACACTCCTCCTTGAAGATAGAGATGCAAGGCCACAATAATGCACCTCAGCGACTTGGTCAAGACAACCAGCCAAGCAAACAACCCTATCGCACACGACACGCTGTGCCTCGATAACTTGGTCACGCAACCGAGCAACAGCTCTGCTGCACTCACCCTTGAGGATGGAGATGCGAGGTCGCCACAGCGCTGTGCCTCAACGGCTTGGCCAAAACAACCAAGCAACAACCCTACCGCACTCTCTCCTTGAAGATGGAGATCGAAGGCACCACAGTGCTGTGCCTGTCCGAGGTTATCGAAACCAAACAACAATCCCGCCGCATATCACACGGCCCTGTACATATACACTTTCTTGTTTCCGCATTCACTCACAACGGGCGGCGTTTTGGCATGGCTTTCTTTTTTGCGCAGCAGAGCGCGGGTACATATCATATCAAAATGGGGTTGGCGTTTGGGCAAGAGTCAAGGGACTCAAAAAAGAGGCTTGGCACTTAAGCATCTTCTGGAGTTGCGGCGGGCTGTTTTCGACATATTGTACGGTTTACTTCTCATGCTTGCGCTGTTGGGCTGGCTGCTGGCTGGCTGGGCTGTGGCTCGGATGGGGGGCCGATGATATCCATGGGTGGATGGGGAGCTCTTGTGCCGCTCCAGGTGGCTTTTTTTGGTGGAATTTTTCAAGGGAGAGGAGGAATGATGGTTGATGATTGGGGCGATACATGTTTTATGCCCCCGTGGCTTCAATGAGGAAGGAGCTTTTGTTTGGTTTCGGTTTCACTGAGTGCTTCTCTTGGAGGATGACGGTGGCTTGGTGTCTTTTTGGGGGCTTTTCTTTTTCTCTAATTACGGGCTGCGCTGATACCCCTCTGGCGAAACCAGTGTTTGTGTTTACTTGTTGGGATATGGATGGGTTGCAAGGAAGCAAACCCGGGACAAAACTTGCATGGGATTGGTATCCTGCTGGGGCAGTAACATAGAGATGCTGAAACTGTCGGAGCTCGGCGATAATACAGCTTTTTGGACGAATATCTTGCTGCTGCTGCCGTACATGGCGACATGCGATAATGGGTGCTTGATGTTTCGGAGAATGTTTTAGGACTAATCAGGTCTGGTTCCAGCTGTGATGTTCCGCAGCCCCCAACACTGGTGTATCTCTTTTCCATCACCATCTGAGCATCCCAAATCAACCAATCAATCCAATCAGACCATGACTTCAACCACGTCTGAGTTGGGAGTCGGCTTGACCTTGCTCGACATAAACATCAACACGCCTTCAAGGTCAGAATCGCTTCATGTGACACAGGATGAGTAGTTCCTCGACACTCCATTCAAACGAACTCGGCCAATCAGCCAGAATTCAACTACTTAAAACACAACCCAAAGCCATCGCCGGCCGTATAAACAGGCAGGTCCTTCAAGCAGTGCCAGGCCAGCAAGCCTCGAGTTTATCAAACTGAGTGCAATAAACCCCAGTCCGGCTCCTTCGCTGAATGTTCCTTGTTCCATTGCTCGTTCCTCAAGTCTAACACGATAATTTCATTCCTCAACATCTTCAGTTGTTATTGAACATGTCAGCTCAACGTTTACAGTTTCCCATTCCGCAAGTCGTAGAGAATAACAGTTCCGACGTGGGTTTACTCATTTACAGTGTTCTCAAACACTGCCATGACGTTAAATATTGAAATCTTTGTTGTTGACTACTTCATTGCCTTCAAACGGGTCATCTTTCTGGCGGCGGAGCATGTGAAATGTTCGACGCTCTCTTAAATCGAGCCACATCTTCCCCAACGGTAGCAATTTCACGGTCAGGGTGATGGAGCAGTGGGACTCAACAAATAGCCCGGCACTCACAGAGAGGAGCCGGGTGCGGGTGGTGGGATGGACGAGGGTGATTATTATTGAGGAAGCCGTCTGGTTGAAAACAGAGAGACACTGTTTGGAAGGGGAGAGGAAACGTCAACTATTGCTCGTCGAACCTGGTGGGAGGAAACCTAAACGGCTTATCCCCGGAACTGCAGCCTCCGGACGTGTAGAGTCTTCATCAACTTAATAATTACAACGGTTCAGAACCCAAATGGCAAGCTGTTTCTCTGAAGCCGCTCCTGATGCCCAACTCTACAAGGTGATGGCTGGGTTACATCCAGACTCAGGCCAAAACTGACGACAGTCGATAGTTCGGTATCGCAACCGATAGTCATCCAGGCCCACTCGGCTGACTGACGTGATTCAAATCACAAACAAATCACACCCACCAACATGGTTCCCGGACCCTAGATTCCGAGAACCAACAAACCACAAGCACACTGACCACACGTGGCCGTGGTTGTTATCACCGCTCCTCGTCCCCACTAATCTCTTATCTCTGTCATGTTTGATCGTCGAGCTTCTCTCTGCAGCCCAGTCCTCGAGGGACTCACTATCGATCAGCATCCGCTGATCCGTGGAGCCGGAAGCCGAAGAAAAGCCACCCCAACGTGGGGGCGTCTGGATGCAGACGGGGTCTAACCATGTCGGGGACGACGATCGCTTGGGGAGGGATTACCGCTCCGAGAAAGGGCGGAATGCCCCCCCAGAGTCTTCTGGGTTCCTGGGTGACGTTGATCCATGCTATCGCGTGGGGATTGCGCATGGCGTGCTGTGTCGTGCAGTTCCTTCTGATGATGTTCTCTCCACTAGCATGGGAAGTGTCTTCCTGTCAACCAGCTCCCGTGACGGTTGATTCTTGCTCGGTGTGGAGCGACCGACACACCGCCGCCCTGAGCACGGCCGTCCAACGATACTCAGCTCAATCAAAGTAACCAAAAATGAAGGTGTCTCGAAGCTGGAAGCCTATCTGGTTGGTTCATCAACGAAATAGTATCATCTTCCTGGAGGTCATCGCGCCGGAGGAACCCGAATCACACTCCAAAGATTGAATGCGGCCACTCGGCAAAAGCAGATGGTGATGGTGACATCGCTCGTTTCTCAGCCGACCTCGTCCCCCCACCATCCCAAGACCCCCCATCCTTGTCTAAGTTGGGTCTGGGGTGAAATGACTGCGACGTTGTTGATCCACCTCAGGACCTCCGCCCAGGCCAACGAACCATAGATTCAGGGTTGTAGGAAGGCTAACTGGGTGGGATTGAGGGCGGTCACCTCGTCAATTTGCGACAAAGGCGCTGTCGCTGTGACGTATGGCGGTGTCCGAATGGGACGGGCGGAAGCTGCATGCAGAGAACAAACAGACGTCCCGAAGAAGGCTCCATTCGGGATTTTTTTGGGTGGCAGGGGCATGGCAGGAAGTTGGAAACGCTTGGTGCGGCCCCTATTGGGTGCAGACCAAAGGGTCCTGCGGATGGAACCAAAGCCGAGTTCATCAAGCCGGCCACTTGACCGCAGTCTCCTTCGCAAAAACGCAGGCATGAATTCAACTGCGGCGACGGGCCACAATCCTGTCTCGTTGACTGACAGCCTTTTCCGGAGATAGCAAGGGAATGGTGAGCTGGAAATCAATGGTGTGGTTGGCGTCATGTTTGCTTGCCCGGCTGGCCGGGCCGGATGGAGCCATGGCAGCCAGAGACGGGCGACCACGGTCTGGCCTTTTGCCAGTGAGGAACATGATTGGAGACATGGGAACGCCGCACGACAAGGGATGCGGCAACTCGCGGCCAAAAGGGCATTACAGCCTCGACGAGATATGCTAGACTCCCCAGATTGGGCGGTTTGGGGGGCAATAGTTGCGCGGGCGGACGGCCCCCGAACGGAGAATTTGGTTAGCGGATGGGCAGAAGCGAGTCCACCTCAAAGCGGATCGCGACGACGTGGGTTGAAACTTGGTCGACCTCTCGCAAACCTGTGGGCCCACGTGTGATGTTGCGCGCGAGATGAGGCTCAAGCAAGACCTCTGGCCAGCCGCCAAGAGGGAAGGGGGCGCTCCGGATGAAAAACATGGGGGCGCGGGATCTCGGTCCATCAATCTCGGCCTGATCCGAGGGTCCACGCCGGCGATAGCGAATTCTCGCAAAACGGTTTTCCCCTTTTCTCGCCAATTCAACCCAAACTGGGTAACCCGCCATGAAGGCAACCCTGCTGGAACTGATCCTTTCAGCCGCCCCCAGACGGACAGCCTCGTTTTTCCCGTGTTGGCGCCCAGCGTATAGTGGATAAACGTGCCGGTTATTAATAAGAGGGTGGTATTTTGGTATTTTGGCTGCGAATTCTTCGTTGGTGACACCTAGTTAATGAGGAGCTTGAGCAGGGGTAAGGGGGTGAGCGACGACGACGGGTTGATCTTGGCGGTGGAGTTGACAGGTCACAGGTCCCCTCCCAGCGGAAAAGATTCTGCGTGGTCGCACATGCGCTGGCATCAGTCCGTTGAGTTTCAAGTTTTGACCGAGTGTTCGTGTGTTGATTGGGCGACGGGAAGGCGCAGTGGAAAATTTCCAACGAAAATTCTGTTGTAGGCAAAAACTTTGCGGCACAGAGTGGGAAGGCGCGTCCATGTGGTGATGATGGTGGCGGCGTTTAACGTTACTGCCTTGTCGGCTCGGCTGTCTCCTCGGCGCGGCGTCTCCGTTGAAGGGCTTGGCGCACAACCGCACGGAATTGAGGCGGAATCGAGACGGAATCTTCCACAATGCACGAGGCGCTATGGATTGCTACATCGCGCTGCAGGACGGCACGCTTCGATGCAACCACACGTTTTCCTCCCCTATGCTCCCGATGTGGCTGGCGCAACCACCCGGCACAGAAACCTTCTAGAAGTCTCGCACCACTTGCGTCGAACTTCTTCCACCTTGCCTGATTGGGGTGGTGACGCCAGAATCATGCACCGACTTGAAGGCCAAAAGTTGTGAGACCGAGGAAAAAGTGAGTTGTGTTGAAGTGTTTCTGTCGACTGTAATGTAAGTACTTCGTACCGAAGTATCTTCGACTCTTGAAACCTACCGTAATTTACCTCGGACATATGTGTAATAATACGCACCAAGAACCTCACCCCGTCAAACGATCACGACCATCGATGATGGAATGTTCATGGCTGATACATCGTAAACCCTTCTCCGCCATGTGAACCTTGAGGGGCGACGTATCCTCCGTCATGAGTGTCCCACCACGCTCATACGAGCTGGGCCGCGATAAGCAGGGACCGGCCCGTCCGGTTCTTGCGACAGCGGCCTTCGTACGGAGCCCTCGGGATACATACCTCTCTGGCCAGCCGCTTGCGTGGCACACAACAAGCCAGCCATCCTTTGGGATCCTCTTGTCCCACTGGTTGAGCTCAATGGGTTGCGGCTGTGATCGGCGCCGTGGCACGCTGTCTCTCGGGATGGATCACTGTCTGCTGACGTCGCACAGAGCGTTGGGCTTCCCGCATTTCTCGACTTGGGCAGGAAGAAGGACGGGATACCGGAAGCTCCGTTTTGGCTCGGTGCGTTCTTTGACAGCGCGAAGCCTCCGTCTCGCCATACTCATCAAAAAAAAACTTTCGACTGTTTGATGACCTGTCATTGGATATGTTACGCTCGAAATATTACAACTCGTGTTCTTTCTTTCTTTGATCGCGGAAAACTGATCCGCGAGATCGGTCCGCAATTCTCAGATACCGCTCCGGTGGTGGCTGTGGCCATGTCTCGGCCTTGGGTTGAGACGGGGTCTTCGGCTACTAAGAGCGGACCGTGACGATCAGGAACTCGGGGAGAAACGGGTAGCGGAGCAACACCTTGATCGATCGGGTGGCAAAGGCAGTCCTTTGTATTTTACAAACAGTACTACGTAGTTTAGTTAGCTGGAGTTAGGTAGCATCAAGTGAGGAAGAAGGAGGAAGCCGTTGGGTGTCCAGCGAATAGCGACAACAGAGGAGCAAAAGCCCCAACACTCCACAGTTCACGCCTCGCCGCAGCGCGCTTGCGCAGGCCTGGCCGCCAGGCGGCAATGGCAGTCGATCAGGGGAAGAATGACATGATGACGGGAGCGCTCAGGGAAACTTTGATGATCTTCCGTCATCCCGACTGCGACCCGTGCGGCCAGAGTCAAGAAGGTCGGAACTTTTGGCCCGGCCTGATTCGAGACGTGTCGATAAGCGCGCGGGATTGCTTCTCTGCATTGTTCTCGAACATCGGAACCAACCTTAAACGACTTTTCGGTGCGCAGTCAAGTTCGTGGTAATGCGGGATGGGACGGGATCCGCTAAGCGAGGGATATGACGCATGATCATCAAGAGTCGCCTGGCTTTGTCAGTGAACTCTCAGCGAGAGACGGCCCCTTCGCGTTTGAATGGCAGTCCATCTGTCGCCAAGCGCCGCTGCCATTGGGTGTCCCAGACTTGTTCTCTGTCGCAACTGCAAGCGTGGTAGGGTTAATGCAAATTGGCTCCAATGGCTACCCTATACAAGCCCGTGTTATCATGGAAATATATTATCAAGTAATCTGTAATTACTTTTCTCCTTCGTAGATTTGCGTGCCTGAATGCCGAGCGTTCGCATGATCCTCCCGGTCGTGCTTGGGACATCCGATCGGACACACGAGTCGTGCTGCGGGAAGCAGGGAAACTTATTCGACAGTGTGGAGAAGGCGGATCCGATCCCTGCTTGGTCTAGGCTGGGGTTCATGCCCGAGCGATCAAGCCATGGTGGAGAACGCCCATCCGTCAACCGAAGCCGGTGGTGTTGACAAAGTCCGGAGTATCTCTCGGTTTTCGGAGTCGTGACTTGCATTCCACGGAGACTGGAGCGTTGGGCATCGAGATTTGGTGTTGGTGTGTGTGTTTCTGACGTCCTCGCCTTTTGACTCGGTGATGGGACCTTCTCAGGAGAGGTTGCAAACGGCGAGGAAGCGGCTAGGGTAATGTGGACAGGTTTAAGCGGGGCTGGCGAAGTGTCAAGTCGACAACCTCTCCACTCCGGAGACCGCTACTCGGTGACGGGTGACGCACAGCATGGGGCCAAGATTAGCGGAGGGCGCAGGCTGCCGAGGAGCCCTATCATGCCATGGCCACGCCATCTCAAAGATCTGCGAGGTCATTGGGATGCAAAATGTACGGATAATAGACGCAACATTTCGTCAGACGGGTCGGCAGAGGAAGACTTCCAGAATAATTCTAGAATACGCGCAGCGTTGTCGTCCGACCTAGCTGAGCTTGGTAGCTTACGGGAAGCCTGTTGCATTAGATTGCTGCATGCATCCGAATGTTGAAGAAGACGTCAACGAACAAATCGGACAAGCCCACGCACCGCCGCATCGCAGGCGTGAGGTGGACCTGGGTGTGGTGTGCTGTCGGACAGATTGCTGCGAAAGCCAGTCGGATTGCGAAGCCACCAAGCCACGGTAGGGAATGACAAAATCTGCAGTGGGACCCGTGATTGGACGCCCATCTGGAAAGTTCGCCCCCTCAAGGGAAGGCTTCTAGAAGCCTGGTGCTGCAAGTTCAAGGTGCGCCCCACTCCGGCGTCCCCCGGCGCACCCCCTGGCATCATCACCTCTTCCAGTGGCTGAAGTGGGTTGCTGTCACCCGAATTTCTTGTCCCTTGGTTTCTCGCCATCCGGCAACGGCGCCAAAGGCGCTGGATCCGATCCGCCCAGATGGGATGACGGGCAAATAGGACCCCATCCGGTGGTTTCTTCCGGTGGATACTGGCTCAGAAGGGGCCCAAACCGACGCCCAGAACGCCCAACTCGAGCAACGGAGCACTCCGTCCAGGAGTCTGGGACCCCAAAAGGCCGGCTACCGGTACGCTATGTCGGCAGCCTGGTACACATTAGGAATGGCCAGGCAATAGGCAGGTTGGAGGCAACTGGCCATGTGGACTAACAGGTGGACTGGCGTGGGAGAGGAATGAACAAGTTTGGCTAGCGTAGTGAAGGCCGAGAAAACGTGGAATCCAAATGTGCCGTTTTCTAGACTTCCCCAGGTGTTTACGCTAATTCCTGCCACTTTGGTTAATCCAGAAAGGCACTTTACCCACCGCATCCCGTTCGGCGCTTTCCTCCCCTCCCACCCTTGCTAACCCCCCTGCCACCACCCCCTGCCACCACCCCTGCCACCACCCCTGCTCGTCCCCCGGGCCCCTGGTCCTTCCCAAATCTCATTCAAGACTGGCGCCTGCCGACCCTTCTTTGTGTCGGATTTCCCTTTTGATCGCTTCTAGTCCTCCTCTTTCGACGATTCCGTCGACCCTCAACAAACCTCATATCACAAATCATTAATTCCCGTCATCAACCTCTACCGAACTCCCGGGTCCCATCACTTTGACAAACGAACGCCGCCTTTCGCCATCCCGGACTCAGCCCGACGCTGCGGTTGCTATTGTTTGTCTCTCTAACGTCGTTGACTCCCGCAGCGCGTGGCCCTCCTATCGCAAGTCGGCCCCTCGACATCACTTTCCGCCTCCGACCCTTTTGTGTCCTGCGGTGTGACGGAAGAGGTCACGGACACAGCGATCCGTTGTATACCACCGTATCCGTGCCCATTTGAACCGGCACCCTCGGACGCTCCGCATCGATATACATTCCGATAAACCCCCACCTTTCGCCCCGAAGACTTCTGGTTTTGGTTCGACCCGTTGCGCAGTTCCACGGGTTTGACAACTGGGCCTGTTGTGCTGCCACACACCATCCCTCGTGTTGTTGTTGCCCTGCTTCAGGAGAGCGGTCCGTTAGAGGCGACTCCTGGCTTCTAGATCTCTTCGGTGAATCTCGTCCGCACGCTCTCGCTCCACCGTCGGCGACCTGCATGGCGCATTGCGTAACATCCACAGCCTGACACACACGATTCCCGACGGCGCGGCGGTTGGAATCCTGGCCATAGACAGCCTGGGCCTCCCTTGTGCCTCACTGCACCTACCCGGCGAGTTGTCTGCAGTAATTGGCCGGCTCTCGACCGGTACGTGCCGCTAGACGAAGAAGGCGGCTGCTTGCATTGCACCAGAACGAGCGGCGACGGACCTCAACGCAATCGGTCCTGCGAGTCGCTGCAGTCCGGGCAAACGACATTCTGCAGTGGCGCCTGCCGTCAATGCTAGAGCGGAAGGAATGAAGAAAAGGAAGATTGGGTCATTTCCGTCTGTACGACATTCCGTTTGCTGGCTGGTCGCCGCGTTTCCTTGAGGACTAGAATGCCAAGTGCGCGGCCCCGAAGACTATCGCCAACTCCGATGACCTCGAACCCGTTCCTCAGGGAACCATCACCACGACCGCCATCGGCCCTCGAGGACGGTGACGGTGACTCTATCATGACAGCATCACGCCCTGCGAGCCTGGCGCTCATGCCCCCGGCCTCGGCCGCCATGAGCCCGGAATCCCCTCCGTCACTGAGGGAAATTCTTACCAACTCCGCACAACCACCTTATACCCTTGGAGCCTTCATGGCTTTCCTGTCTCAGAACCACTGTCTAGAGACGCTCGAGTTCACAATGGATGCTGAGCGCTATAGGACAGCCTACTCTAACTTGCAAAGGGAGGAGCCGGCTGGCTCGACTTATGCCAACGAGCATGTCTGCTCCCTCTGGCAGAAGCTCATTAGAGCTTACATCTTGCCTTGTGGTCCCCGCGAAGTCAACCTTCCCGCACATGTACGGGACCGTTTGCTATCTCTCCCGGCGGCAACCGTGCCTCCCAACCCGTCAGAGCTAGATGAGGCCGCCCGGATTATTTACGAACTCATGAACGACTCGGTTTTGGGCCCATTCCTAACGTCGGTGTCGGCACCCGCGGAGGATGCTTATGAAGTTGAGGTGCAGGAGCACAGGCACAGTCGGTCACGGCACTGGACTCCCAAGGATTCATCCTCGAGCTCCGAAGATTCCAACCGGTCGCCAAGGGCAAGCTTTTTGCCCCTTCTCAGCATCCCGTGGTCGAGCGAGCCCAAGAGCTCAGCCTCGTCGACGAGCGACGCCGCCGACCGCATCGGTGGGCTCACAGATGATAGCGCAAACACGCCGTCTCCGACTGGAAATGAGCCCATGACGCCCCCCACCACACCACCGACCTCGGATTGGAGTTTCAGCACCTCCCCTGGCGGCCTCCACAAGGCTCTCAGCGCCCACAACAACGGCTGGAAGAAGATGGGCGCGAAGCTCGGCCTAAACCGCATGGGCCGCAACAAGCGTGGCCACAGCTCGAGTGTCACTTCGGCCGGCCCCGATCCCGATGTTTCCACGAGCGACTCGGCTCAGAGCCGGCGCAAGACCAGCCCCTTATGAGAATTACAGGTCATGCCGGTCCTTGAAGAAACTGTTACAGCCCCTCCCATTTCAACCTCGCCACCACCACACGGTGACGGTTCCAAGGGCCATGATTGTGCGCAGACCGAGAAACAAAGGTCCCGCATGTCGCCCGAGTGGGAGGAACCGCACCCAGGACAGCGTTACTCGTATACCCTGGCGGGGAACGTGCGCCTGGGTGCTGGCAATGGCAACCACGGCTGTAATGGTGGCAACAAGGTCGGCGTGGCCGCAAAAGGTTACGCACCATACCCCACCCGAGAGCGGCCGGCCCCAGCGCCCCGGCGATTTGCCCGCCCCAGAATCAGAACCCGATCCCTTAAGAGTTCGGCCAATCCACAGGAGGGGACTGCGAGAATATCCGCCCACATAACGGCACCGAGCCCGGCACGCAACCCGGATGCGCCGGCAGTTAGCCCCATGTATGGGCGCGAGTCAGGAAACAGCAGCATCAGACGGCCCGCGAGCCCCACCGAGGCGGCATGGTCCCCGTCGGGCTGTTCGTCAATGCGGCTGTCCATGACAGACTTTTCGGGTTATCTCAAGACGTCATTCATGTCCCCTGCCGTCCACGAATCCGACGCCCTCTCTTGCATCTCAGTTGACATGGTAGAGCCCGAGGCTACACCATGCCTGTCACAGGGCGAGGACCCGTACGGGTGGGACGCCGAGCTGGAGAAGAGGGTCTCGCCGGTTGATGAATACTGCCCGGCGTTGCAGTACCGGCGCGCCGAAGGCACCAAGCGCACCCTTCTGCAGCGGGTACTCAGTCTGAGTCCGCGGGACCCGGCGCGCTAGGGGATGCATTGATCATCTTCTCTTTCTCTCACTTTTTTTTGTCTTTTCTTTGTTGGAAATACCCCCTGTCTGTTTGTTCTAGACTTGGTTTGCGAGGCAACGCAGCGCTCACGCATGGAACGGGATCATGACCTGACTTGACTTGATATTTTCCTTTCTTTGTTTTTCGGCGGTGGTTATTATTATTCATTGGCTACGTGGCATGTATGGCGGGCGGTTTTGTGTTGTAATGTTATTACGTTGTCTCGGGGCAAAATGGTGAAAAGCAAGCGGGCGGCGTTTCGGAGGTAGAGGTCGGTTGGGGGTTGGGGGGTTGGTTGAGGGTTGCATCATCACCATACGGATGGATGGGGACTAACATCAATGGATTGGGTGGCTCATTGGCTCACTTTACTTTTGTCATGACATGTGTGCTGTGTGATGTGATACTGGTGGACTTATGGGGTCGAGGCAGTTGTGAGTGTTGATGTTTAACTAGCGAGGAGTTGGTGGTAAATTGGGTGTTTAGGTTGCTGAGTTCTCTGTGTGGGAATTCTCAATGGATACATAGGTAGCTCTAATATTAATGACTAACCTTTGATCACTGTCCCTGTGTCTTGCCCAAGCTGTCAGTTGCGCTGTGAAACAGCCAGGAGGAAGTCTCGAGTTGTTCCCTCGTCTGCGGAGGTGGATGACATGTCCTCGTGGCTGCCTGTTGCATGCTAAGTGTGATCAAGGCATCAATCGGATCGCTGTGCGATGTTGTCTTGCGTTGGACCTTGATCATCGGTCTCTGGCTCTCGAGGAAAGGTAACTAGCTAGGTAGTTGGTTTGGTAGGTGATTATTTGGTTGCCTAGTGGGTTGCCTCACCTCGAGATCTAGATGTCTTGTACAGATGAACATTTTCTGTTTTGTTGTCATGCCGAGGACGAGCGAGGTATGGTGAGGTGTGTCATCTCACCTGGGATGACGCAGTAGGAATAGGCAGCAGCGAGTATGTGACGACTTTGCGTTTTGCTGGTGAGTACGGACTGTTTGTTGATGACGAGGGACTGCGTCAGCCAGGAAGATCATGATGGGAGTGCTCATGGCCGGGGGGCTGGTATGGCTGCCTGCGATGGTGATGATGTTGCTGCCTCCTCTTGACACGCATCCACACTATCCAGCCGTCTGGGGGCCGGATGCCGGGTGCCGGGAGAGGATTATCGTATTGGAAGAGGTGAATCCAAGATTGGTGTGATGACCACTGGACACTTCCCAAGGAAACGTAATGTTGACGAGTCCCCTCAACGAGGATGTTGGTGCCTGGCCATACATCCAACACCAACGGCCGAGAGTTATTGTGACAAATACATCCAATTAATAAACTAATCTAACACACGCCGCCCAATGAACGATCCACCCAAGGGACATTGCGCCCATCTAGACACAAAACGCCGCCTGCTTTTGCCGCCAAACAGATACCGGAAAGTGAGACTATGCCAACAATCACTCAAGTGAGTCCATAGCCAATCCACACGCGCGAACCCCCGCATCCCAGACTAGACTAGACGACGTTTAAGCCTGGCTGTCCTCAAGAGGCTCAACGGGCTTGTCGTGCCTCGAAAACATGCGGTACTCGGACGACGACTTGAGGTCGATCTTGCCCTGCTCGATTTGCTTGCGCGTGGCCGAGAGCATGGGCTTGGGCAGGCCCATCGATTCGAGGAAGGAGACGGCTAAAAAAGAGGATGAGGTCAGCGGCTGTGTTTTGATTTAACATTGATAAGATTGAGGTTATGTGTAACTTACTCTCCTTCCACTCGACATCCTGCCTCTTCTTGTCCCACCCAAGCTCCTCGCTCATAATATCAATGACCCTCGGCAGCGACTCGAGCGCGGCCTGGGCATTCAGGAACGCCAGCCGCGTCCGCCTGGCCAGCACGTCGACAGCCGTCTGGGCATACTCGTGCCGGACGGCGTAGCGGACCTCGCCGTCGACGAAGGGGTACAGCTGCGAGATGCGCTCGCCGCGGGCGGGGAAGCGCTTGTCGGTGGGGCGGCAGAGCCCCGCGACAGTCCAGGCGCGGTCACCGTAGCTCTCGGTCAGGTGCTTGGCGACCTCGGTCTCGACGCCAAAGTGCTGGATGATGTGGATGAAGAGGGTGCGGCTCCAGCCGTGGGCGCCGATGAGGCGCACGCGGTGGGTTTGGCAGGAGCCGTCGAGGTTGGCGCCGTCGTCGACGGCCTCGGTGCCGCTGACGCGCGGCGCGTTGGTCACGGGCTTGGGCTGCAGGTGGAAGGCCTCGATGGCGGCGTCGACGCACTCCTCGGCCATCTGTCGGTATGTAGTCCACTTGCCGCCGGCGCAGGTGAGCAGGCCCGATTCCGAAATGTCGATTAGGTGGTTGCGGACGAGGGACTCGGTGTTCTTGGCCTTGGGGTCCTTGACGAGCGGGCGCAGGCCGGACCAGGCGGCCAGCACGTCGCCGCGGCGGACGTTGATGTCGGGGGAGAGGTAGTGGCTGACCTCGTTGAGGATCCACTCGATCGACTTCTCGTCGGGGAGAGGGTTCTGGGAGATCTCGGCGGGTTCGTCGGTGGTGCCGGCGATGGTGTTGCCCTGCCAAGGCAGGAAGAAGATGACTCTCCCGTCCGACGTCGAGGGGTCAATCAGGCCCATCTTGCCGGGGCTGTAGTACCCGGGGAGGATGATGTGCACACCCGAGGCCGGCGCCACGATCTCCTTGCAGTTCTGGTCGTCCATCTTGCGGATGCCGTCGGTAAAGGGGCCAGTACAGTTGATGATGCACTTGGCCTTGATGTTGAAGTTTTCTGTCGGCTTGCCGTCTCTCTCGGGGATGTTGTCTTTGACAGTGGCGCCGCACAGCTTGCCCTTGTCGTCCTTGAGGAGGCCTGTGACCTCCATGTGGTTGACCACCGTGGCGCCGTACAGCGCGGCAGTCATGGCGAGCGAGACGTTCATCCTCGAGTCGTTGTGCGCGCCGTCGTAGTATACCAGCGCACCGACGAGATCGGTCTGCTTGAGCATGGGAAACGAGTCGATGGCCTTGCTCTTGGTCAAAAAGTACGAGCTTTCGATACCCTCGCTCCCAGCGAGGAAGTCATAGAACTTGGTGCCGGCCCAGTAGTATGGAATCTTCCACCACTTGTCGAGGGGCAGCATGATGGGGAGCCACATGCTCAGATGCGGCGCCGTCTGCAAGAAGTAGGTGCGCTCCTTGAGCGCCTCCCTGACCAGCTGGTACTGGGAGTAATCCAGGTTCCAGACGGCCTTCTCGAGGTAGCGCACGCCACCGTGAACGAGCTTTGTGCTCTTGCTGCTGGTGCCGCAGCTAAAGTCACCGCGCTCGACCACGGCGACCTTGAGGCCGCGAGTGGCAGCATCCAGGGCAACGCCGGCCCCTGTTGCGCCGGCGCCGATAATCAGCATATCATATTCATCCTCCTTTTTCCCGGAGCTGCTCTTGATGAGATCGGCGATCTGCTCAGCGCGCTCCTTGATGCGGGGGAAGCGCGGTAACCTGAAGGTGCCATCGGGGCCGAAGATCGGGGGCGGGACGACGGGGCCTTCGTAGCCAGGGATGTTTCGGGGGCGGTACATGTAGTAGAGCGCACCGCCCGCCGCGCCGGCGACGGCGAGCGGAGGGAGTAGCCTCCTGGCCTGTGCGAACCTCGACATTGCCGAATCGATAGGATATAGAGAGAGGAGAAGTGTTGACGGAGGCGCGGTGCGCGCCTGTGACTTTTAAGGGGCTGTCTTCGGACTCGGTCCAAAAGTTCGAGACTCTGCGATTCGCGAGGATGGATGCCCTGGATGTGGCAGCTCCACCAATGACGCAACGCTGGAGGATAGCAGCGGAGCTGCTGGTTTCCAAACGCCAGGCTCTGAAACAATAAAGTCAGTTGCGATTCAGGTTGAAGGCAAACCGGAAACTGCGCGAGGTATTTACCTGGGGAATGCCTGGAGGTTTGGAGCTTAAAAGCGGGATGGCAGCTAGTCGCCAAGTACCTGTACAAAATGCCGACCTAGGTCAAAGTACGAATATGTACCCCAACTCTGAGGGTCACCAGGGGCGATAAGTCCGTTGGATCGCAGATCAGCGGGCACCACTCGAGAAAAATCTCCGCAAAATGACGGTCACAAGGCTTTCAGAACTTGAAACGCAACTGTCAGCCAGGTGCGCGCAGAGCAATGCCCCTCTCCTGCGCCGCTCGTGGCCTTGCAGAAAAAATCATGATGAGATGTTTTGTTCCGAACTCGGGTTCGAGACACTTGAAGCCGACGTGCTTTGAATTGCCAATGCCCAGTGACAAGGGAGAGAACTCCCCCCGCGCTTACCAAACCGGGGCAAGCAGCCAATGCATCGGCAAAATTGGGGCACGTTCTCCCGGCTCCCGCTGTACTTTGGCCGGGTACCGCAACACACAGACCGATGATTTTCCGCCAATGGCAGCGGGCGAGACCCTGAACCCAACTGAAGTCTTGTACTTTTGAGTCACTTTTGAGGTTGTCAAATCTGTCAAATTGTCAAAATCACCTGAGACTCGAGCTGCCGAGGCATCCTGCAGGCCGGTTGTTGAGCGATTATGTACCCGAGTTTTGTGTTACCATCTATTTTAAGACATGACCAAGGACGAGGGATTGATAATACATCGACAACGTGAGAAGAGACAAAAGATGCAGAACGGGACGAAAGGCCTGCCAGAGGTGGACGAAGGAGCTGACACAATGAGACACACCAGCCATGCGGGAGGGTTACACTACCTCTTCCTCGAGCTCCTCCCATTGACTTCCGCCCACCTCAAGGGACAACCTGAAAGGCACAAGATGGACAGCACATTGATCGGCACAGGACATATCCAAGGCTAATAAAGTCCCATGCCACCGCGGGCCGCAGCGGCCGCCAAACGGGCGGGAACGCTTCCCCAGAAGATGATCTAGTCTATCCCGTACCCACCCGGGCATGTGCTCTGTACATCCCGTCCCGATCTTAATAGGTGATGGATGCTCGGGGGTTGCTGCACATCTTGTTTGTATGAAGACTCTCTCCTGCCAGCTCCCCATGGGGTCTCTGCAAGCTCCGACCTTGCATGTCGATTGCTGAGTCAAGGTCGCTTGGCCTGCAGATACAGACATTGGGATGGATGGATGAAAAGAGCCAAGTCTTCGAGCTTGTTAGCTCGGATCAAGTCAGGGCCCGAGTCGGCGAAGGAGTGCCGAGTGGCATTCTGATAACCGAGCGGTTCAATTGTCTGTTCCAATCTTTCCATTGACCTGAAAATGCTGTTCTAGGGCTCGGCATTATACCTGCTCATTGTTAGTATAGGAGAGCACCTTTCGACGGCGCCGATGCTAAGGAAACGATGTCGCATTGTCAGCGTTGTACAGTATTTACACCATCCAATATCAGCCCCTGCAACCCCCAATGCTCCGTCGCCCCCAAAGGTCCTCCACAGGCACGTGTTACACAGGCGGTCCCCGGTGTGGAAATTGGCATCTATTAACAAAGGAAAGCGGCCGTTATCTATGCCTTGGAAGAGGGGGACTGCACGTGGCCCTTGCCAGAGTAGCCCTCTGACGAGATACCGGTCAAGGGGTCCGAGTTCTGGGCCTGTAGGGAGGAGTTCTAGGTTAGCCATCGCCGGCACTAACGGGCACAACAGGCGGGGAATACGCACCTTGAGGAACTCGTTTGTCGCCTCCTGCCACTCCTTGGTCATGGTGGACGGCGCCGGCTTGGCGAACGACCGCATGGTAGCGAAGATGAGGAAGCTGGCGCCGAGGCCGATGGCAGTGTAGAGCATGACCTTCTGGTTCTCGCCCGGAGGGGGCAGGGAGCGGGGGCCGTGGGGGCCGAAGGCGATCCAGTAGGCTGTGTCAAGCAAGATCATGTTAGCATTTGCTCATGGTGTTTTGGATTGTTTGACCCATGCCATGCCATGCCATGCCATGCGAGCGGGGATGGGGTGTGACGTAGGTGGGCTGGGAGCTCCTCGGAGCTCTCAATCCATCAATTGCCATCCCCCAAACCATCGCAACCCATCCAAGCGCAATTGAGTGAGCTTCCTTGGAGCTCGGCAAAGCCACAGAATTGACTCGACGTTGACAAACCGCCAGGGGCAGGTCTTGGCGTCCTCGACTTACCGGCCTTCTTCTCCTGAATGGTCAGGTCAGTCCAGCTCTCCTTCATCCGGTCGCGCAGGGCCATCCAGAGCTCGGCCTGCTCCTGCATCGGCATGCCCTCCCATCTCTTCTCAATGTTGGCCAGCGTCGGGTTCGAGATGGCGTGCGTCGAGGCGGCGCGGGTGCCGAGTGCGGCCGTAGCCGAAGGCCGGGCGGCGCGGACAAGGGCGTTGCGGAGAACGGGCGACATGGTGGATGATGAAATGGTCGTCGTGACGGATCGGGCTCGACGCGGACTTGTGGAGGGGAGATGGGTCCAATTGAGTTACCGGCGCGGCTGGCGGGCCTGGAGCTCCTTCGTCGACGTTGTTTTGTGGGTGAGGTGTGGGTGTGGAAGCAAGTCAAGCACGGACGAGCTTTTTTTCGGGCAGATGGCCTCAGCTCGGAATTCGAGGTGGTCTGATTGGGGAGATCCTGGTCCTGTTCTTCCCGCTTAATTGCAACCGAGCGGCGCCCCGCATAGCCACGGGGTTTGATGATGTAACGGTGGTTTACGAGGCGCACTGTGTTTGCCAATGAGCGAATCTAATTGGACTTCAAACCTGGCCTTATGACGGTAGAATCAACAGGTGCGTATCACAAGCCTGAGGCCCATCCCTGAAGAGTTGACCGTATCATACATTTACATGGTAATGCGAAACACGAATAACCTCACGTTCTTATTATCGGTGTATTTAATGCATACCGATGGCCTCGGAAATGTTGTGCCATCTCAAGCGGCAACAACTCCCGAGTCCCGTCCTGCTCTCTCCCTATCCAAGAAACAGATATTGGTTCTAGTATACAGCGCCTGCATGTCTCCAGGGAGACGGGCTTTTCCTCGATTCAAGATCGTCCCGGCTCCCAAACTCTCTCTGATGCTTCGGGTTTGTATCCGACACCCTTCCGGTGACTTCATGTTGGCATGGCTTTCGTCTTTGCAGTCTCATACGGACTTGTCTTGTTGGCCAGGCTCAGATTGCACCGCTGAGCTCTGCTGAGGGCCTGTTGTTTTGCTGTTCCTGGCATGAGCCTCTACGTTTCTGGTGCATTGTGAGAAATGAAGCCCACCTTGCAGCAGCAGCAGCAGCTGCTGCTGCTGCTTCTCGCCGTTCCTTGACCTCCTTCAAACTCGGATTGAACGAGTAGTAGGCTGTCATTCTTGTCAGCATGGAGCGTAAGTCTTGTGAAAGTAGCATATTCATACCATTGCCGATTCCAAAGGCTAGGATCAAGCCAATGGTGAGGAATTTTGATTGTGAGCTCATCTTGAGGTTGTCTTGTACTGCCAAAGTCCGACTTTTGGCGTTGCAGAGCGCTTCAGTTCGTGCAACGGAGCGCAACTTGGCAGTCCGAAACGGATCTGACGGAGTTCATACGGTGCAAGACACGGCACTCCGGAGACACCCGACAGTGCCAATTCCAGCAGGGCGACGCGAACTTGCCCCACAAGAGCTCAACAGTCGCGTCCCACACTCCATTTACGCGTTCGGAGACGCCACTGCAAGCACCCCTGCTCACCAATTCGTGCAGCTTATCCGTATCCCCATGTTTGGCAGCTCACGGAACGAGGCAATGGTGCAATGGCCTTCCCGACATGATCACACGACGCCATGAGGAACTGGAGGGAACTGGGAGAGGTTCCAGATTCGGACGACGAAAGCCTCGACGACTCGGAATCCCAAGCTGAACACAGCCAAATCGAACCCGACCTTCGCCTGCCCCAACGTAACCCGGGCGAGAGTCACGAGACACGAACCGACGATGTGCACACGAAGCCGTCCAAATCTACCGATATCTGGAGCTTTCTCAGCTCATCACCGGGAAAGCAACCATCCCAGAAGTTGAGCAGGAAGTCTTCTCCCGTCCCCGTCCCGTCGGAGCCCGAAATACACAACCAGGAGAGACGCTCCGCGGGTATTGAAGATGACTCCGATAGCCCCGCTACGCCATCAAAGGAACGTGTCGGGACTACCGAGAATGTCTTCTTGGCTGATGAGATATCCACTGGCTATGTCCGAGCGGTGACGCCAGGTTCACCCGCATCCTCTCTCGCGAGTCTTCTGTCGAGGACCCCCTCGCCTCCGGCATCTCCATCTTTCCCTCGAAGCCGCACTAGCCCGTTGCCTGACCGAGAAACCCCCTTGGACGCCGAAACAGAGTTGTCAAGGCAGACAGCCATTCAGCTGGAGCGCTCACTGCGGCCACGGAAACCTATCCAACAGCACCCATACCTCCTCGAAAATGCTCAATACACGACCTTCATGAAGTCACACGGAGTGAAGCCTATCAGGGTTGGCCCAGCACCTCAGTTGGCACGGAACAGAGCCGAAGAGGAGGATTCTCAGGATCAAGAGTTTCAGGCCGAGGAAAGCCAAGAAGCGAGCGGGGGTGGCCCGACACACGGGACGGAGGACAGCGGTCCCATCCTCTTTGATGACGACGAGGACGAACTAGCACTAACTCCTTCGCTTCCCAAAACGTCTCCTCTGGGTCAGCATCTGCGGACCAGTAGCCAGCAGACCAGTGCGGGCCAAACCGATGCCACGAGCCTCTCCGACGAGGAGCTGCCTCCTCTGGAGAAACTTTGGCCAACATCTGCAAAGAAATCGCGGACGTTGAAGCGACAGCGCTCTCGACAGTTATCTTCAACCAACCGGAAAAGGACCAGATTTATCCCCAGCTCCTCCCAAGGGTCGCCGCCACGTCCCACGTTTATTCCACCTCCAGACATCTGGGACTTGTCGTCGTCGCCTCCAGGATTGCAAGCACGTCAGGACCTGTCACAGGAACTCGGAAACACACCAAGGTCACCAGCTCGGGAACGCCCAAGAACACCATACACAGCTGCGCGGAGACCGAGGCCAGCACCCAGTCCTCCTACCAAAGGCGCCGAGGATTCCCCAATTGTGATTGACGAGGACAACCAACAAAGCGAAGTCAGCGATGCTGCCTTGACAGACTCTACCCACAGCTCTGACAGCGAGTCGGATGTGGTACGCCAAAACAGCCGCAGAATTCGCGGGGTGCTGCCGGCTTCCTGGCTCCGGCTCGACCAGCGCCCGGAGAAATCTGCCACGCAGAACGCGAGGAGAAGGAGCCTGGAACCTTCCCCAAATCGAAATGTCAGGCGAGGTGTAGCTCTACCACGGCAAGGCTCCCCAAAGCCATCTAGCACGGCCCCTTTTGTACTCTTTGATGACTCCGAGTCCGACGATGCGTCGGTGCCGAGACAAATCCCAGCCGAGGACTCCACCCGAACTGTGCCACCGACCATTATTATAGACGAAGACGATGGGGCTTCTGTGGTAGAAGAAGATTCGATCGATTGGATGCTACCCGGAAGGAAGAGGTCCGCATCCCACAGCGTGTCCCGAAGGGCCAAAAAACAGAAACAGAGCGGAACTCAAGTCTTCAAGGGACTTCCGGGTCAATCTCTCCGGCAACCCAAAATAACCCAAGCTCTGGGTCGGTCAAAAAAGACATCCGCTTCAACCTTTGCCAGAAGAGACTCGAACGGCCAACACCGTGGACAACATACCTCAGCGAAGCGCAGATCCAGAAAAAGGGCGGCCACGCCGCCGCTTTTGAGTATCCTGGATGTTGTCGAGCCGGACGCCCCGAGATTCATCAAGATCGCTGCACGTGCTGTCAAGAAGAAGGCAAACCTAGGGAAAACTAGCCCGTCAAAGAAGATGATCAGCCTGGCAACCCGGAACGACAATGTCGACGCCCTCTCCGTTCTCCGTGACTGGAAGTCAGGGAAAACTAAACCGAGAATTGCAGCTCCGCCATCAAGACAGCCCGAGAAGTCAAGGAGCAGGCCGGCGTTACGTGAAATATCGACCAATGCGACACCGCGGCCCCGACCAACCCATCCCAAGAAGCTAGTCAGGCAGAGCAGACTTGATGCATTTGTCGCTGTGGATAGCGACAAGGACACTCAATCTGTGGAGTCACCGACTACAAAACCTCCAGCACGGAGGTCATTGGATCGCCGCCCAAATTTCCATCCCGCGCAACTGGAGGCGGACGAAAGCGAGGACAAACGACAGCAACTGGCTTCTCGGAAGCGGACTCTAGATGCCTTCTACAGGAGGAGCCGGAGGATGCCGGACGTGTTGACAGATGATGGTTTGGATCAACCCCTTGACGTGGATTTCACACTTCGAGAGTCAGTGGGCCGCGGACAAGACATCACCATCGATGAAGAACCCCCAGTCACGACCAAGCAGAGAGACGCCAAGTCGAAACTCCGGAAGAGACGCCGGCCCCAGTATGTTGATCCAGAGGCTCCGCAATATGCTCGCGCAAACGACCCCCTACCGGCCGACTTCTCCGTCGTAGAGATTCAAGAACACCACCCCAAAGACAAGCTCAAGGGACTCGGGCCGTATGGGTCACATTACACCCATCATTTCGAAGTATTCCCGCTTCACACGGGAACCTTCTTCCACGAGAGCACTGTCATTGGCCGTGGCTGGGTGAGGGATGCGGTAGAAGTTGGGTTATCTGAGCGCGTCCGTCACCAGAGACCGGCCGCGTCCTTTTCTCTCGATGGAAAGGTCTTGAGATGGGGAGCCTGGGATGACAATACATCATCAGAGCTTGGTATCCTTATCGACTGGGTCGCCGAACAGCTGAGCCCTGATGGCGTAACCGATGTGGTCGCTGGCCGAAAAGCAATCGATGCCGCTGACTTTGTCGTTGGGTACATCCTTGGCTCTCTGAGTGTTCCGAGCAATCTTGACGAGAAAGCCTTCTTGTCGAGATGGTTGGAGGTATTCTCGACCTTCACCAGCCGGTTCGAGTCGGTCCACTGGGCTACACTTTCGGAGGGTGCCCAGAGAACACAACTCGAGGTTGCCGTCCGCTTTTCCGTGGCAATGCTAGCAGTGCGTTCATTGAGCCATGCCTCTGGCGTTGACTTCATGCAGACTATGAAGCTCGAGGACATGCTCAAGAAATGCGCCTCGGTAATTATAGGACGTCTCTTGGAGTGCGGTACCGAGGAACTGTGTACGCTTTACGGCGACCTGCAGCAGATTTCCTGCAGAGAGCGAGGGATACGGTCGGATCGTGTCCTCGCAAATTGTTGGATCGTCGTCATCAAGGTCCTGGAGTGTGCTGCTATCCCGAGGAGCTTTTTCTGGGATGTCACGCACTCGGTCATGCTCAGCAATGGGGTCGCTTCGGGCTCGGATGCCCAAGTGTTTGAGCGGCTTTGGCAAGACACGTTCACTCTGTTGCCCCTGTGTGAGATTGACAACTCGGGCATTCTCATCAACGGGATGAGACACACCGCCCCTGTCGAAGGGTGGGCACTACCACAGCAACTGCTGAAGCGTGTCTTCGAGCTCTACAAGGCGAATCCTCGACAACCGCCCGGATTCAACGACTACTGCCGAGCACTGGTGGCGCGCTGTCATTTCCTCGTCCAGTTATGGGGATGGCGCAAATGCACCGGCATCATCGGTACAATCTTTGACTTCTTCGGCTCCCAGAACCTGGCGCACCTGAGGAACGAAGAGGCGAACAAGTCTCCTCAGTTCCTAGAAGAACTTGACCGTAGCCCCTCTCGTTCCATCGAGCGTATTGAACGAGAGGATCGGTGTTTCCACATCTTCGTCAAGCTCCTCGCTCTGACAATTCAGCGTCTGAGGGAGCTTGGCCGGCTCAACGACATCAAGAACCTTGTGGCCAGAACACTCCCCAACCACAACCGACAGCATCTCAAGGAGGACACAATCCATCAGCACGATCTAGCAGCGCTGAGAAACCACCATGACCTCCTCTGTACGCTGTTCTGGGCCTCACCGCCCGACATGCGGCCGGCGATCCACTTGATAGAAAAGCTGGTCGTCCCCGGTAGCGCCCACAAGGAAGCATGTCTAATTAACGTTAGAGCCTGGAATCAGCTTGCACGGTTTGTGGTGTGCAACGGCGAGGGCAGCGCCGCGTTCAAGGCGCTCGCGGCCTGGCGGAACAACGTCTTCAACCAGGTCCTGGACCAGTATCTCTCGGCCGCCGCGGATATTGAACAGCAGTTCCGCGCGCTGTCCAGTGACCTGCCGGGAATCAGCAAGGATGTGCGGGACGACATGATAGCCAAGAACAAGGCTACATCCCTGGACGTGCTTCACTTCTCGGTCAAGGCGTCATTGGATGTTCTGCAACGCGCACCGACCCTGGAGGCGGCTCTCTCTGTGCTTAGCATCAGTAAGTTGGCGTTTGCCGTGTGGATGACTGGATCTAACGTTTAGCAGCCCAACTACAAAAGGTGTTTACCACTCTCGACTTTCACACCCCCAGGTTTGACTGGAGTGTCCTCCTCGTGGCCCTCGAGACGCTCGAGCACTTCCTAGGCCGCATTGATCAAGCTTCCGAGGAGCAGTACTCGAGCGACTTTGACAGCGCTGACTCTAGCCAACTTGAAGAGGCTATTCTGGTATGTTTGCCTTGTTATGTGGAAGAGCCAAGCTAATTTCTGTCAGCTGGTCAACGAGCGCTTGACCAAGGACTTCTTTTGGATGAGCCGCACCACGCTCGCTCTTCCTCTGGAGAAAGCACTGGGGCGTCAGAGGCAGCAGATTACCTGCGCCGAGAAGACTGTAACGTTGGCTGCCAGGATTGCGGCTAGGTTCATCAAAAACAGGCTTACAGTTTGTACTCCCTCAGCCACCTTGGAAGGGCATGACTGACCTTGCTAGCAACTGTCTCCCTACTTCTCTGCCGGCAAACACGGCTTGTTCTCCGATCTCCCAAAGAACCTGACCACGCCGGAAAGAAAATACCTCCCTCTCTTCCTTGCGGTCCTCGTCAAGAACCACATTTTCGATTTCAAGGACCTCGGGATCGGCATCCTGGGGCTCTGGATCCTCTCGATCGCGAAGCCCTCGAGGTTTCTGGGATACGAGAACTACCTGGCCGAGGTCCTACAACACCACAACCTACCCTTCTTAGCCCGAGCCTCGGTCACAGTTGGGATCCCCCCAGACTACAACTCCAACATCGACTTCTTGGCCTGCGCTATCCACTACATGCGCAAAACCCTGCGCGAATCGGGCTCAACCCAATCCAAACAACACCGCGACGAATTCTCCAAGATCCTCCAGCTGGCCATGCACAAGATGAAAGACGACCTGGCCCTCCTCCGACCCGATCCCACCGAACACAGCCTCTATATCGAGTTCGTGCGACAGGTCATCTCCCTGATCAAGTCGCACGGCGTCGGCATCTGTGTCGTCGACCCCTTCTTCACCCAGCCCAGCGTCGACTACTCCCCCTCGCTCCAGGACCCCCAGCTGCACACCGCGGGCATCGTCGCCTACGGCGTCCGCCTGAGCGAGAAGGACGTCACGGCGGTCCCGCAGCTGTTTCACTACCTGTTTAATAACTTCAAGATTGCGTTGGGTAATGACAGGCTGGAGCAGGAGTGCCGCATCCTGGGCAAGGCCATGCGTGCTCATGCGCAGGTTGTGTCGTTTGTGCTGCAGTTTATGTTGCCTGCTATTGTGCAGGCGGCGGCGCAGGTGTCGGAGTGTTGGGCGCTGCTGGAGGTGTATGTTGTGGCGCTGGACGGGTTGTTTGCGGGGGATTGTGTTCCGAGAGAGATGGCGGATGGTGATGTGGAGCTTGCGGCCAGAGTGTTGAGCGGGATTTTGGCGTGGTTTGATGGTGTTGGAGGTGCATTAGGGGGTGCTTCGTTGGAACAGCTGCATGTTATGACGCTGCTTGTGGCGGTCGTGAATGTGTTGCGGCCAAGCATTGCGAGTTATTTGTTCAATGAGCAGGAGTGTGTGGTGCCGGGGTTGGGAGATGTGATGGATAGGCTGGCGGGGTTGGTTGTGGCGGTGAGGGCTCAGCTGGAGGAGGTTCTTTGCCAACCTGACGAGGAACTCTCAGAGTCGAGCCTACGGATTGGGGGTTTGATGGGTGGACAGTCTCCGGTGTGCAGTTCTGGAGGGAGAGATGCGCGTGTGCAGGATTTCGCAAAGACGATTGCGTCGGATGTGCGGCGGAATTGGGTGGTGTCGCGAGACTGTGTCATGGTGAAGATGGCTACTGGGAGAGGAGCCGGTGGGGGGATCCCTGCAATGACACAGGGGGCGTCGTCTCTTCAGGGAGCGAGATATACGCCGTGGGATGTCAGGGGGGTCTTACAGAGGCTCTTTGCGGAGGTTGTCAAATGGGATATGGGGGCGGAAGTTGAGGAGAGGAAGGCGAGGGGGAGGAGGAAACGGGAGAGGAGAGCTGAAACTGAGGAGCTCCTGTTTTAGGGCAGTCAAGTGGGAGTGTGTATAGTTTATGAGGAATGATACCAATGAATGGTCACCGACAGATATTAGAATGCATACAAAAGAACTGCAGCTGATAGAGCTCAAGCATGTCTTGCTATCCAAGGAGTCATTCTGGCGATGTTGAAGGAAAGAGATGAGGAGTAACAAAGACGTTATCGAGCCTAGGAGGTCAATAAAGGAATAGACAAGACAAAAATAAACCGGAAGAGGACATATGTAAGAGGAGGGAAAAAAGGAGAGAAGAAACAAGAAAACAACAAAGAAAAAAGAGCAAAAGAAATAAATACCATGACCCCGACCCGACTTGAACGGATAACCTTTCGATCTGGAGTCGAACGCGCTACCAATTACGCCACGAGGCCCCACTTTTATTTAAGGGGTTTGCAAATAGGCTTGAGGAAGCACCATCCACCCTTGCAGCCCCCACGCCAAGTTCTCGGCTGACAGCGGCCAAATTTCACAAGCCCATGCATTGACTGGCAGTGACTGGCAGTGACAGTGCTCTGCGAAACTCGGCGATTTGTTTACTTTCGCCTTGACAGCGACAAGTCACACGGCGACCAATTGGACATTGTCGAGGCACCCGACAGCCAATTCGAACCGCATGTGAATCCCAGACGCTGGGTCGAATTTGCTCTCATGCCTGCAGCCGCAAGGGCTCGCGCCCTGCTGTCGGCAAAGTCACCGTGCCGACTGCCCCGCGTCGCTGTCCATGCGAATGCTAGCGCTGCCTCAGCCGTCCGCGGCGCCCTCCCGCATCGACATCACCATGGTACTCCCGGCCGCCCTCATGAGTCTAAAATAGCCACAACCACACGAGACTTCAACACCTCGGCTCCAGTCCGCGCCCGCCCCGACGATCCCAACGCAGACGACCCGAATCCTACCGAACCCAAAAAAGACAATGGCGCCGCAGACAACAGCCAGCCGACCGAGACGGCTGCGCAAACCGCCGCCGAGGCCAAGAAGGAGAAGCTGAGGCTTCAGGGTTACGGCTCAGCTCGCGCCCGCGCCTCCCGCAACCGCACTGAGGAGGCAGTGCCCGTTATCGAGCTTCCACCATGGTTCATGGACGACCATGTCTCGCTGTACGAGTCGCGGCCCATCGGCACTCCCAGCACGCTTCTGTCCCCGCTGCAAGAGGAGGATCACGAAAAGGTGCTCTCGAGCACTGATCTGAATGTCAGCCATAGCAGTCTAACCGAGGCCGACGTCGAGACATGGAAGGAGAAATTCATCCGCTATGGCACGGGGGAGGAGGACCCGACGACCTTCGAAAACAACTTCAAGAAGCTGGTAGGGCGACTCCAGGCCACGCATTACTTTGCGTGGCTACAGGCCCTGGCACTCGTGCATCATGATTCGGCGGATCCCGACCACATCGACAGGCTGTGTCAGCACTATGCGAACAAGGCCGACGAACACAAGATCATGAAGATGCCATGGTGGCCACGCTTGTCGGGCGATGCGGAGCGCTGGTTCTTCAACGTCCGGCCTGACTCAACGCCTGATTCGGAAGGGTTGCACGCCAGTCCGCTGGCAAAGAGACCCGACCCCGAGTACCCGGTCTGCATGGAGCTCCTGCTTGCCGTGCGATCCCAGCTAATGGCACCTAGCCCGGCGTCTAACCGGCAAGAGACGCAGCGGCCTGTGACGGTTTTGTCGGTGCTCAACCGCAAGGGGCGGACCGTCGCCGAGTCGGTCATCAACGACATTGCGACGGATCTCAAGGCCGATGTCGTGCACCTGGATGCCGGCACCATCGCGAGTGTGGTTGGGAAGCACCTCGGCCAGAACCAGTACTCGGCCCGTGGCTCTCTCTCCATGCTCGGATATGCCGCGGCGGAGCTGAACGGCAGGCTTGCGTCCCGGCCCGACGCCGACGCCGAATCCGAGCTCGGCATGGTCGCCGTCGCGCTGCCGTCACGGCTGCGGTCCTTCCTGTCCTCGAAAGACAGCTTGCTGTCGGGCGCTGGTGACGGCCGCTGGGAGGACATGAAGATCGGTGCGGCTTTGGATACCATGATTGCATCCGCCGACATCAAGAGGGGGATGACGCAGGCGACGTCATCAACGGGGAATCTCATTATCCACCTCCACGACTACGTAGAGCTGAACTCGCTGAACCCTACCATCATAAGCAAGCTGCGGACCATTGCTGACCGGATGTGGATGGCCGGGCGGAAGGTTATTCTCGTGGGCTCCTCCTCTGGTGACATGAGCAAGTCATCGCAGTGGCGCGATCAGCTCGTCGATTTGGGCCGGGATGGCAGCCACGTTATCCCCTTCCATGCATCGGAAACCAGCGAGGCCATGGAAAAGTACGACAACTTCCACGACAACCTCGGCAACATCGAAGCCATGCTTCAAGCCATGCGCCCTGGTCAGGTCCGCATTTCATTCTGGCAGCAATTCCGCGTCGAGGACGGCCGCATCGTTGCCGACAGCAAATTCGACAGCGTGGTTGAAACGCTCTCCAGCCATCTCTACGACGCTCAGTGGGTGTACCGCGTCGCATCCCTGATGGTCGGCTCCCGGTCACCGCAATTCCTGAACTTTGGCTTGCGCAGCCTGGGATTTATCCTGAAGTTCGTGTCAGACAGAAACCAGCGCTGGTCGGATCTCCGCCCGGGCGTCCGGCCCCCCTACTTTTCTCCCCTCTTTCCCCCACGAAGCTCCTCGTCCTCCTCTCCTTTCTCCGGCTCCGACGACTTTCCCATGCCGAACTCACCATCCAACAATCTCTCTGGCGGAGCCTCGTCCAAGGAGTACGACCAGCACGAGAAGAAGCTCCTGTCGGGACTCATCAACGCAAAGGATATTCACACCACTTTCAACGACATCATCGTCCCGCAAGAAACAAAAGACTCCCTCATCGGCCTCACCTCCCTCTCCCTCGTCCGCCCCGAGGCCTTTTCCTACGGTGTGCTCAAGACGGAACGTATCTCAGGCTGCCTGCTCTACGGGCCACCGGGGACGGGTAAAACCCTCCTCGCCAAGGCCGTCGCCAAGGAGAGCGGCGCCAACATGCTCGAGGTCTCGGCCGCCTCCATCAACGACATGTGGCTCGGCCAGTCCGAGAAGAACGTCCGCGCGCTCTTCTCCCTCGCCCGCAAGCTCTCCCCAGCCGTCATCTTCCTCGACGAAGCCGACGCCCTCCTCGGCGCGCGCAACAACTCGCGCGGCCGCACGGGTCACCGCGAGACCATCACCCAGTTCCTCCGCGAGTGGGACGGCCTCTCCGACATGCGCGCCTTCATCATGGTCGCCACCAACCGGCCCTTCGACCTCGACGAGGCCGTCCTCCGCCGCCTGCCCCGCAAGATCCTCGTCGACCTGCCCCTGCGCCCGGAGCGCGAGGCCATCCTGCGCGTCATGCTCCGCGACGAGACCCTCGCTCCGGACGTCGATCTTGCCCTGCTCGCGGGCGAGGAGACGGAGCTGTACTCTGGCTCCGACCTGAAGAACCTGTGTGTTTCGGCGGCCATGGAGGCTGTGCGTGAGGAGATGCGCGCCAAGGAGGCGTATACCGGCGAAGGGGAGTATGAGTTCCCTGAGAGGCGGGTGCTGACGCGCAAGCACTTTGATAAGGGGCTGAGGGAGATTAGTGCGAGTATTAGTGAGGATATGGAGAGTCTCAAGGCGATTCGCAAGTTTGATGGGCAGTATGGTGATGCGGGTCGCAAGAGGAAGGGGAAGAGGAGTATGGGGTTTGAGGTTGTCCCCGTTGCGGTGGGGACGGAAGAAGCGAGGGTGAGGCAGGTTGGTAGTGGTGGTGGGGTGTAAATAGGGAAGGATGGGCTGGGATATGGGAGAATGGAGTTTGTAACAGTAGTTGTGTGTTTTGTACTTATATCCCAGGACGTCAGGCTGCATGTTGTAACTTGCCTTTGATAGATTTGTAGACTGGCTGGATCAAAAGCTGTCTTTTTGTGATTCTCCCTTTACGCTCTAGTGGTATCATATCCGTCATTCATACTGTTTTAGACTGCCCTGTTCCCTACCCTCGATTACTCGACTAATTTGATTCCCAGTAACGTTAACGCCAAGTCTATCATCAATCAAATCTAAGTTTTGGACTCCCCCAACGCCGAATGGTACAGGGCCTGCGCAGCGTTCAAACTGGCCAGCGTCGCCTCAAACAGCGCCATGACCGACTCCTTGCCGCCCCGCGGCGGCTGCCACTTGAGCTTCTTGCGGGTCCGCTCGTAGTGCTCCTTGATCTCGCGCTTGCGCTTCTCCACCAGCTGCTGCCGGATCTTTTCGGCCTCGGCGGCGAGCGCGTCGATGCGCTCGGCCGACCGCCGCAGCGATTCGGCATAGTAGGCGAGCTCCTGCGTCCGCGCCGGGTCGCCCGACAGGAAGGCCGCCCAGAACTGCTTGAGGAACTCGGTTGTCGTGGCGTTGGTCAGGAAGCACCGCTGCGCAATGTGCGGCGGGATGCTCATGGGCGACGTGTCGTCGTCGCCCCCGCCGATGCCGCCGTAGCTGCCGTACATCTCGGCCCGCTTCTTGCGCATCCCCTCGAGGATCTGGTCCTGTGCCTGCTTACGGGCGCCCCGCGAGCCGACGTGGGGTGTCTTCTTGGTCTCGCCGTCGCTGTCGCTGTCGTCGTCGACCCCGATGCTCTTGTGGAGATCTATTCCGCCTGAGCCGTCGTCG
Source organism: Trichocladium uniseriatum (assembly GCA_017139535.1). NCBI lineage: Eukaryota > Fungi > Ascomycota > Sordariomycetes > Sordariales > Chaetomiaceae > Trichocladium > Trichocladium uniseriatum. Next base: position 2,226,233 of record WOUO01000002.1, on the reverse strand, counting down.
TCGAGGGTTTCAAGGTCGGCTTGTACTTCGAAGAGGACCTCGGAGGGGATCTGCTTCTCGTAGATTTTGGCTTCTTCGGATTGCGCTTCCTCGTTGGAGAAGAACTTGTTTTGCTCTTTTACGTTGAGCATGATTCGAGATACCTCGGTGTCGCCGCGCAGGTCACGCAGGGTGAGCTCTGCAAAGGCGCGGCTGTCATCGACGAGCCCGTCTGGAGCGTCCGGATCCAGGTCCGAGGGGGCGACGTTGGCCATGATCTTTTCGCTGAGGCTGTTGAGGGTCCTGATAATGGGGACATTGGCACGGGGTGTCATCTCGTTGTCCTTGCGATTGCCGCTCTTGAAGCCGCCCTGGTTTTCCTCATTTGCTTCCAAGTCGATCGTGTGCGGGACCTTCTGGGCCGCCGTGATCCTCGCAAAGCCGAGCGAGTTGTCCGCCTCCAGATACCTGTCGAATATGACATCGGAGTGGTCGTCTGCCGTCACACGCTCGCCACGCAGTTTCTTGCACAGCTTGCTCAGAAAGAAGCGGGACCAAAACTCGCCCTCGGCAAGGTTGGGGACATTTTCATTGTATATACGCCTCACGAGAGGGTGCTGTTGCAAGACCATCGAGACCTGCTCAGATGAGATGCTCAGCGTGGTTTTGCCATCCTCTGTCCGCGGCTTGATGGTCGAGAGGACATTGTATGCTCCCTTCTTCTGGTTCTGTTCGATGGCGTGAGAACGAAGACGGTCGACACGGGTAGCCCAGAACTGGGCGTTAAAGGCAGCAACCGAGATGGAGCTGGGCTTCAACTCGAGGGCGTCGGCATACGTCTGGGCCAGAGACTCGTCCTTTGCCATGAGCGACTTCTGGAGCTCGACGTCGGCCTTGAGCGTGCTATCATCAAACCACTTTGGCGGCGCCGCCTTCGCATTCACCGTGTTGGCAAAGGACATGGCCGCCGAAGCACCCCCGCCGTTCGTCCCGGCCTGAGGAGCCTTGGGGCCAACCGGCTTTGGCACACTCGGGTCATTCTCGCGAGCGGCGGCTATCAGCTGGGAAAGAAGATCCCGGATCGCATTTGCCTCAGCTCGGGCATCGGTGGGAGCGGTGAACTGGAAGAGGAACTGTTGGGGCGGGGCGCCTTCCTCGGCGCCGGGCCTCGGCTTCTCGACAACCTTCAGGATGACCTTTGGCGACGTGTCCGGAGTTTGCTGGAACTTCGCGATCCTCTCCACCGCCAGGGACACGGTGGGCGGACCCGTGGCGGGCAACGGCGTCCATATTAGGAACTTGTGGTCATCGGTCAGGGTGAGGATGCCGTCCTTCTTCTTGTACGTGGTCCTGCCGCTCGGGAGGGCCATGTCGGCGGCGGCGCCCGTGATGAGTCACGAGACACTCTGTTCTCCTTCTCTTCAGTTGGGTGTCAGAACTGCGGCGTCGTCGCGGCACGGAGCCGGCGATTCAGTCGCGATCTACGAAGTAACGATCCACCTTTGATCGTAGCACTTCGTATCAAAGGCCCAGATCGCAGAACTCGTCGTGCCAAGTCACTAATAATAATCGGGCCTTGCCCCGTGCTCCGCTTGTCCTTGGCCCCTTGCTAGTCCCGGGCCCGGAGCGGCGTGCAAAACCGGGATCCAATGGCAGGCAGCGGCTGGGTCGGGATGCGAGGTCACGCGCAGGTTTCGCCTTGAATCTGTGCAGCCCGAGACTGAGTCGGTGCAATGCGCAGGAGCAAAGTGATGTTTGATGGAAAATGAGGCAATTACGGAATATGCCTCGGCTTGGCTGAATAATTGGCAATTGACAATCATCAATCGCCAAACTTGAAAGAAAAGATTGGATGACTGGTCTTGGAAGTCGCTGGTTCAAAGATCGTTAGCGGGAAAAATGGCCAAGAAAGAAGCCAAAGGCTGGAGATGACCCAAAAGCCCGGGCTGCAACGGCTCCAACTTCCATCTGCCAGAGGTTGCTTCCGTCCAGCCGTGGCTTGGCCGTACAAGTTGCAGGGAGGTGCCGCAGGGCGGCCTCTGGTTGGTTGCAGGCCAGCTGACAGGGGTCTCACGGCAGGGCCGTCACTCGCCCAGCGAAAATTGCCGTCATCGCCCTCCGGCTTTCCAGCGTCTTTTTCCATTTCCGTTTTCCAAACAACCAACTTCCTTCCTGCCTCACCAGCGTTGGACAGACGCAACCAATGTCCCCAGCACCGACTTTTCGTCCTTTGACGATATAGGAACAAAACTCTCTATACCATTTACCCACGCGACTTACTCCGCCGCTCATTAGTGTTTTATCGCTCTTATCTCTTTGAGACCAGGGGCATAAACACGCATCTCGGCTTTCTTTTTCCCTCCGCCGAGTTTTCTCCCAAAATCACCCGTCAAGGTCTTTTCTCCCCAGCGATTCCCGACATAATCCGGCCGAGATGCTGCGCACCTCTATCCGGGCCCTTCAGGGCGCCGCCTCGTCGTCGTCGCGATGCTTCTCGACAGCCACCGTTTCGGCGCGGGCCAACATGAAACTCGCCGCCAGCCGCCGCCCCCTCGCCGTCGCCGCCCAGAGGCGCTTCGAGAGCGCCCTCCACAACCCTCCCGACCCCAATGACAACTTCCTGTCGGGCAACACGGCCAACTACATCGATGAGATGTACCTGCAGTGGAAGCAGGACCCCAAGAGCGTCCATGTGTCATGGCAGGTCTACTTCAAGAACATGGAGAGCGGCGACATGCCCATCTCTCAAGCCTTTACACCGCCGCCTTCCCTCGTCCCCAACACCCACGCCGTCGTTGGCCTCGCTGCCGGCGCCGGTGTCGGCATTGGCGAGGGCGCCGACATTACCAACCATCTCAAGGTCCAGCTGCTCGTGCGCGCATATCAGGCCCGTGGCCACCACAAGTCCAACATCGACCCCCTGGGCATCCGCAATGCCTCCAAGGGCTTCGGCAACATCAGGCCGAAGGAGCTCGAGCTCGACTACTACCAATTCACCGAGAAGGACCTGGACACCGAGTACGCGCTTGGCCCTGGCATCCTGCCGCGCTTCAAGCGTGAGGGCCGCGAGAAGATGACGTTGCGCGAGATCGTCGCCGCCTGCGAGAAGATCTACTGCGGCTCGTACGGCGTCGAGTTCATCCACATTCCCGACAGGGAAAAGTGCGACTGGCTGCGCGAGCGCATCGAGGTGCCCCAGCCCTTCAAGTACTCCATCGACGAGAAGCGCCGCATCCTCGACCGCCTGATCTGGAGCTCCAGCTTCGAGTCGTTCCTCTCCACAAAGTACCCCAACGACAAGAGGTTCGGCCTCGAGGGCTGCGAGACGCTGGTTCCCGGCATGAAGGCCCTCATTGACCGCAGTGTCGACTATGGCGTCAAGGATATTGTCATTGGCATGCCTCACCGCGGCCGTCTCAACGTGCTGAGCAACGTCGTGCGCAAGCCCAACGAGTCTATCTTCAGCGAGTTCGCCGGCACCGCCGGTGGCGAGGACGAGGGCTCGGGCGATGTCAAGTACCACTTGGGCATGAACTTTGAGCGCCCTACCCCCTCCGGAAAGCGTGTGCAGTTGTCCCTGGTGGCCAACCCGTCGCATCTCGAGGCCGAGGACCCCGTCGTCCTGGGCAAGGTCCGCGCCATCCAGCACTACAACAATGACGAGGCCACCCACCGCAGCGGCATGGCCGTCCTGCTCCACGGTGATGCCGCCCTTGCCGGCCAGGGTGTTGTCTACGAATGCCTCGGCTTCCACTCGCTCCCGGCCTTCTCGACCGGTGGCACCATCCACCTGGTGGTCAACAACCAGATCGGCTTCACGACCGATCCCCGCTACTCGCGCTCGACTGCCTACTGCACCGATATCGCCAAGGCCATCGATGCCCCCGTCTTCCACGTCAACGCCGACGATGTTGAGGCCGTCAACTTTGTCTGCCAGTTGGCCGCTGACTGGCGCGCCGAGTTCAAGCAGGACGTTGTCATCGACATGGTCTGCTACCGCAAGCACGGTCACAACGAGACGGACCAGCCGTCCTTCACCCAGCCTCTGATGTACAAGCGCATCCAGAACAAGACCCCCCAGATCGACATCTACGTCGACCAGCTCCTCAAGGAGGGCACCTTCACCAAGGAGGACGTTGAGGAGCACAAGCAGTGGGTGTGGGGCATGCTGGAGGAGAGCTTTTCCAAGTCCAAGGACTACCAGCCCACCTCCAAGGAGTGGACCACGAGCGCCTGGAACGGCTTCAAGTCGCCCAAGGAGCTGGCCACCGAGGTGCTGCCTCACAACCCCACCGGTGTCGACCAGAAGACGCTCGAGCACATTGGTGAGGTCGTTGGCACCGCGCCCGAAGGCTTCAACGTCCACCGCAACCTGAAGCGCATCCTTGCCAACCGGACCAAGTCGGTCGTCGAGGGCAAGAACATTGACTGGGCGACGGCCGAGGCCCTGGCGTTCGGCTCCCTGGTGACCGAGGGCCACCACGTCCGTGTGTCTGGCCAGGACGTCGAGCGTGGCACCTTCTCGCAGCGCCACGCCGTCTTCCATGACCAGGAGACCGAGGATACCTACACGCCGCTCCAGCACATCAGCAAGGACCAGGGCAAGTTTGTCATTTCCAACTCGTCGCTCAGCGAGTTTGGTGCCCTCGGCTTCGAGTACGGCTACTCCCTGACGGATCCCAACGGCTTCGTCATGTGGGAGGCCCAGTTCGGTGACTTTGTCAACAACGCTCAGTGCATCATTGACCAGTTCATCGCCTCGGGTGAGCAGAAGTGGATGCAGCGCACCGGCCTGGTACTGTCTCTGCCCCACGGCTACGACGGCCAGGGCCCCGAGCACTCGTCCGGTCGTCTGGAGCGCTTCCTCCAGCTCTGCAACGAGGATGCCCGCATGTTCCCCGCACCCGAGAAGCTCAGCCGCCAACACCAGGACTGCAACATGCAGGTTGTCTACATGACCACTCCCGCCAACCTGTTCCACATCCTCCGGCGCCAGCTGAAGAGGCAATTCCGGAAGCGTAAGTTTGCCCTTTTTCCTCTCTTTAGATTGAAGTGATGCTAATCTTCATCCAGCTCTCATCCTCTTCTTCTCCAAGTCGCTGCTGCGCCACCCGCTTGCCCGCTCCGACATTGAAGACTTCACCAACGACTCTCAGTTCCAGTGGATCATTCCGGACCCGGCGCACAAGGAGGGCGCCATCAAGGCTCCCGAGGAGATTGACCGCGTCATCCTCTGCAGCGGTCAGGTGTACGCGGCGCTGCACAAGCACCGCGCTGACAACAAGATTGACAACGTCGCCATCACGCGCATCGAGCAGCTCCACCCCTTCCCGTGGGAGCAGCTGCGCGAGAACCTCGACACGTACCCCAACGCCAAGACGATTGTCTGGGCTCAGGAGGAGCCGCTCAACGCGGGTGCCTGGAGCTACACGCAGCCGCGTATCGAGACGCTGCTCAACCAGACCAAGCACCACGACCGCAAGCACGTCATGTACGCCGGCCGCAACCCCAGCGCCTCGGTCGCCACGGGTCTCAAGGCCTCGCACAAGAAGGAGGAGGAGGACCTCTTGGAGATGGCTTTCAGCGTCAAGCAGGACAAGCTGAAGGGCGAGTAAAAGGGTGGCACATTATTCCGAGTGCCGCTCTCGTGTATCATCATTATCATCTATTGAATGCTTGAGTAATAGACGACGTGGGTAGGGTCAATATTGAAAGTGTTTCCTTTGTTGTTCATGCTGTCGTCCTGTTGGCGAGCCTGGAAGGTGGAGGAAATAATGCATGTATGTACAACATAGGGTTTGGATGACGAAGAAATGATACTAGTCGAGCTGAGGTGTAGCCTCCTACTTGAAAGACGAACATAAAGAGAAAAGTCATGATTTGAGTGTCAGGTGGCGCAGACACTTATTGATTTGCATCCCTATCTAACATCTATGACGGTATCCTAACCTGCCACGGCCGGACGATGCCATCGTCGCCCGTGGTCACCAGCATCTCCTCCTTGCCCTTGTTCTCTGTTCCCGGATCAAACCGCTTACACCACGTGATGTGGTTGACTTCATACGGGCCGTGAGCAAGAGAGACGGTATTCAGCACCCGCCAGCTGCTCTTCGTACCGGGCGTCCCGTTTGTGTCGTCCGAAGAAGTCATTGTCGTGTCCTCGGACGCCGCCTCGTCTTCCGCGTAGAGCACAATGAGGCCGTCGCTCCCCGTACTCGCCACAAGCCCCGTCTCGGCGCTCCACGTCGCCGAGTAGACGTCCCGGGTGTGCACCTTGGGCAACACAGCCGTGCAGTCCCACTCCTCCCGGATCGACCGCCGCATGGTGTTCGGGATGCCCCCGAACCCAGACCGGAACGGGTTCGCCCCTTGCTGCTGCTGGCCTTCAGCCTCCTCCTCTTCCTCCTCGTCCTGCTTCAGACTCCACACTCGGACCGTCCCGTCCGCCGAGAAGGTCAACAACCGCGGAAACTTTCCATCCGCCCGCGCCCGCCCCTCCCACTGCAACCCCCAAACCGTCCCTTCATGCCCCTCCAACACGGCCACACACACCCACTCCCCGTCCGCATCCTCCCGCCATATCCGCACCGTATTATCATAGCTCGCGCTCGCCAGCACATCCGAGCTATAATGCCTCCCCTTGGCCTTGGCATTCGGCACGGCCGGACACCACGCGACAGCCTTCACATCGCCATCATGCTCGCTCAGCACCGCCACCGTCTCCCACTCGTCCTCCTCGTCGCCCTGCCCGGCCCCAACATCCTCCCAGATCCACACCGACTTGTCCCGGCTGCACGTCGCGAGGTACTGCCCGCCAGCCGAGAACGCAAGCCCCTTGACCTCGTTCTCGTGGCCTTCCAGCACCAGGTTAAACTCCCACTCTTTCTCCCCTTCCTCCCCACCATCACCATCTTGGTTATTCCCACCAAACTTCACCTCCTTTTCCAACCCATTATTACCCTCACCATCACCGTGCTCCCAACTCCACAACCCCGCCGTGGCGTCAAAACTCCCCGTCACCAACCCCAACCTCTCATTCTTATTATTCTTCCCCCCCAAGCTCGGCTGCCACGCGGCGGTGCGCACGGAGCGGGCGTGCCCGCCGGTGAGGGCGCTGTGCTTGGAAAAGGTGGCGAGCGAGAAGACGGTGACGGACTTGTTGTGGGCGGTGGCGAGGAGCGGGAGGGACGGGTGCGGGATCGAGGACCAGGCGCGGGTGTACAGGTCGGGTTGGAAGGGCGGGAGGGGGGTGATGAGGGACCCGGAGGGTTGCGGGGGTGGTGGTGGTGTCATTGTCGGGCGGGTGGTTTGTTTTCGGGAGATAGGTCGAGAGGTAGATCAAGAGATAGGTCGGGAGGTACGGGTAGGCTGGGAGTAGAAGGCAGGTCGGGAGGTGGAGTAGTAAGTCGGGATAATTCGTAGAGGAAATGTATGTTTAGTTGCGGTGGTGGGGTCGCATTTGATTTGGTTTGGGTCGAGTACGGAGTAGTAGATTGTTGAACTCGCCTTGCTAGTTACCGGTAAACAAGTAGGGAATGCCAGCTGAGTTGGGAAGTATTGGCGAAAGCTGCGAACTTGAAGATGGCTTATCTGGCGAGGGGCAGTTGGTGTTTGCAAATCAACGACCACCCCTCTTTTTTTCTCCAATTCCAAAGTCGCAACTCCGATCCCGCTGCCCCACATACGATGATGTCAACAGCACACCTTCTGCTCAACTCCCACAACAAGACGCCGATATTCGAATAGATAAAAGTAAACTCGTCGTATTTAACTGCTTCCTAGGCTCTAGGTATGTATGCTACCTGCCATGTACGTGCTCAAGACTATCACCCCTGATAGCCCAACAACCCATCTCAGGGGCAAGGGCAACTATGTAAAGCAACGCATCTCATGTTCCAAATTCAAGCTTCCCTCGCAAACCCCCAACCTGCCTACCCAAACGCCCCATCATGATTGTTAAACTCATTCAACCCATTCAACCCACCCAACCCTACGCACCACTCAACCCCGCCTCACGCAACTGCTCAAACCCAGCATCCGCCTCCCCACCCCCCGCCCCAGCCTCAGCCCCCTTCTCAGCATCCTCCTCCTGCAACCGCCTCTCCATCTCCAACCTACCGTCCTTCCCCCAATACCCAGCCTTCTCCTTACCCTCCACACACCCCTCGGTAATCAGCACGTACGGCGTCGGCGCGTCAAACATGGGCTCGGCCAGCACGCGCTCCATCTCCATCTTGAGCCCGCGCGCGCCCGTCTCGTTCTTCGCGGCGCGCTGGGCAATCGCGTACAGCGCCTTGCGTGTGAACGTTAGTTTGCTCGGGTACGTCTCGAACAGGGCCGTGTACTGCGCGACCAGGCTGTTGCGCGGCTCGGTGAGGATGCGGAAGAGCTCGTCTAGCGAAAGCGGCGTGAGTGAGCAGATGTTGTGGAGCCGGCCGATGAGCTCGGGGATGAAGCCGTAGGCTTGCAGGTCGGCGGGGGTGGTCAGGTCGAGTGGGGTAAAAGTGCTGGTGGGCGTTGTGCCGCCTGTGAGGGTCGGTTGGTGTGGGAGGTGGGCGTACATCTCCGGCGGGAGTATATCCTTACTGCTGGACATGGAGGAGCCTCGTCCGCCGCGGATCTCGGAGCCAAAGCCGATCGAGGGCTTGGCGACTCTGCGGAGGACCGTCTTGTCTAGGCCGACAAAGGCGCCGCAGAAGACAAAGAGGATGTTTGTAGTGTCGACGGCATATTGGTCGACCTTGCCTGATGGAGGCGTCGACTGTGGGTTCGACGGCCCGTAACCGCTGGGCTGGTTGTTTGCCGGGCGTGATGATTTGTGGTCCTTGACATTTATCGTCACTTTAGTCCCTTCTACGAGCTTCAGCAGGGCTTGCTGCACGCCCTCGCCTCCTACGTCTCTCCCATTCACTGTTTCCCGTTTTGCAATCTTGTCAAACTCGTCCAACACCACAATACCGTGTTCGGCGGCCTTGATGTCGTAGTTGGCCTCAATCAGCAGGCGTTCGATGCACGATTCGACGTCCTGCCCGATATACCCGGCTTGTGTAAACGAGTTGCAGTCGCTTATGGTAAATGGTACGTTGAGTTTCTTGCTTAGAGTCCTAGGTCGCAGCATAAGCATAGCCAACGAGACATACCAAGCCATACCGACTCACTCTAGTATGTACGTCTTCCCCACGCCAGTTGGTCCGATCAACAGCAAGTTGCTCTTGTCGATCTTGACATGCTCCGGCGCGGAGAAGTCCTCCGGGACGTAAAAGTCGTCCGCTGGGGGTTCATGTAGGTTGTCGGGGATCTGGTATGCGCCACGGACAGACTCGTGATGCCCCGGGAATTCATCTTCAGGAAAGTAATCATTATCAGTCTGGGCTGGTCGCCGGTGTCTGGCAGCAAATGCAGAACGACGCGAGGGCCACCGCCCACCTTCGACGGGATGCGCAGGGCTGCTGTTGTACCCTGCACGCTCAAACGCATCTCGGTCCTGGGCGTACTTCTGCCTTTGAAGTTTCTCCCGCAACCGCTGGTCTTGGAGCTCGTGGTGTTGGCGGCGCCGCAAGCCCTGGTAATGGTTGAATATTACCGAACATATCGTCTTCTTTGCGCGGTTCTGGCCCACGACGTAATCGTCCACGCGCCGCTTCAGGTCCCGCGGATAGAACTGCGGAACTCCGAAGGTGTGTTTGGCAAAGATGGGACCCCGCCCCGTCTCCTGGCTCGGATCGTACGTCGATGTATATCCGGAATTGGAGTATTGTGACCGGCGAGGCGGCAGGAGAAGGACGGTTGATGTCGAATAGGCGGGGTGCCGAAGCCAGGCAAGACGCAGGGTCGATGCGGCCGGCGCTCGAGGTCGCGCTAGGACCGACATTGTCGCACGCGGGCGGTGGTCATCGGGCAGGGCCTATCTCTAAACAATCCCCTGTATGGTGTAAGCTTAGGATGAGGCAAAGCTCCAGCGGTGGATTTGTATCAGAATCCTAGGGGAGCCGAGGGGCAATGGATGCGGCGCTTCATTGTCCGTCAGGTGTTGGACGATAAGAACACCCGCCTCATCGAGGTCCAGGCCGTGCGGGGGACGAAGCACCGACCGCCGAGCTGCTTCACTGCTTGACCCTCCGCTTTCCGCAGCTCCCCTCCCCTGCAGGGCCACCTGAGCTCTGAGCAAATCAGGGCCAGGCCTTCAGTTTCTAGCGAGGGCCCACCTCAAAATGCCCCGCCACCAACTTCGTCCCACTCCGAAATCAAGTCCGATCGTTATCCTCCCCTCCATCCACTCTGCCACTCCAGCTGATTCCACCCATGCGATAACGCGGTGCAGCAGACGTTTGAGGACCAGTGCATGAAGGCGTTCTGCCAACACGCGGGCGGCGCAGGGGGCAAATTGCAGCTCTCCCGCTGCGGCCTAGCGTGGAGTATTTTTCTTGCAGCGAGTCGATTGAGATTGGGTGATGGGGTTGGACCGCAGGAAGCAGAGAACGCCCATGATGTAATCTAGCGTTTACATGCCATCCAAAGCTCACCAAGTTCAGCCAGGCACATCCGGCCAGTACGACCCTTCATTTTCGTCGCCCCGCTCAACCATTGCATTCTTTCTCAACGAAAAGACTACCCGTTGTTGTTTTTACTCTGTCCATTGTTTGTGTCCATTGCCACGCTCTGTGACTGTCATCCCCCCTCCATACTGAGCAATCCAACGACCTCGTGGGCATCACGCCTTCATCCAACTGCAGCATCAGTGCCTTGTGATCCGACGAGCTCACTCTTGAACTCCATCGCGCGAGATCATGGATCCCCTTTCTGTGAATTCGTCCAATACGCTGGTCGGCGGCGGCAAGGTGGCCGAAGATGACATTCCCAAGGACGGAACTGGTGCGGTTGCTCTAGCCCTTCAATGCCTCGTTTGAGGAGCTGACAGTGGGAACAGGAGTCCTGAAGCTCGACCCCTACCTCTCCCCTTTCAAGGACACGTTCAAGCGGCGCTACTCCAAGGCCCAGGAATGGATCAAGAAAATCGACGAGACCGAAGGGGGTCTGGACAAGTTCAGCAAGGTGTGTACAGGCCACCGTCACCATAACCTCCTAAGAACTTACTGACAACATGACCATTTCAGGGGGCGGATATCTTTGGCCTACAGGTGACTGCGGACAATAGCATCGTCTATCGGGAGTGGGCCCCCAATGCCTTCCAGGCTGCCCTCATCGGCGACTTCAGTGAGTTCAGTTCTACACGGTCTAGTTGACCTCTAGGGGTACGAATCTCACACCTTACAGACCACTGGGATCGGAAGGCGCACGTCATGACGAAGAACAACTTTGGTGTCTTTGAAATCACCATCCCGCCGACTGCCGACGGGAAACCAGCAATCCCCCACAAGTCCAAGATCAAGGTGCGTACAGCAACAGAAAATGGTTCTCGGGTGATGTTCTGACAATCTCTAGATCTCCCTTGAGCTACCAACGGGAGAATGGGTCGACCGGGTACCAGCCTGGATCAAGTATGTCACGCAGGACCTCACTATCTCCCCCGCCTATGACGCCCGGTTCTGGAACCCCCCGGCGGCCAACACATACACCTTCAAGCATGAGCGGCCCAAGAAGCCCGCGAGCCTGCGCATCTACGAGGCCCACGTCGGCATTTCCTCGCCCGAGCTGAGGGTCACTACGTACAAGGAGTTCACCAAGGACATGCTCCCGCGCATCAAGAGCCTGGGCTACGACGCCATCCAGCTCATGGCCATCATGGAGCACGCATACTACGCCAGCTTTGGCTACCAAGTCAACAACTTCTTTGCCGCCAGCAGCCGGTATGGCGAGCCCGAGGACCTGAAGGAGCTCGTCGACGTCGCTCACAGTCTCGGCCTCGTCGTGCTGCTTGACGTCGTGCACAGCCACGCCTCCAAGAATGTGCTGGACGGCCTGAACCAGTTTGATGGCACCGACCATCAATACTTCCATGAGGGCGGTCGGGGCCAGCATGAGCTCTGGGACAGCAGACTCTTCAACTATGGCCACCACGAGGTCCTCAGATTCCTGCTGAGCAACCTGCGGTTCTGGATGGACGAGTACCATTTCGATGGGTTCCGCTTTGATGGCGTGACGAGCATGCTCTATCTGCATCACGGCATTGGAACGTAAGTTTTGCGCTCGATTCTCCATTTGTGTGTACTAAGCTGATGTTTGATAGCGGCTTCTCCGGCGGTTATCACGAGTACTTTGGCGCAAGTGTCGACGAGGAGGCGGTTGTCTACCTCATGCTGGCCAACGAGATGCTTCACGAGCTGTATCCCGAGGTCATTACCGTCGCCGAGGATGTCTCGGGGATGCCGGCACTGTGTCTGCCACTCTCGCTGGGAGGTGTCGGGTTTGACTACAGGCTTGCCATGGCAATCCCCGACATGTGGATCAAGATTCTGAAGGAGAAGCAAGACGAGGAGTGGGATATTGGCAACATCTGCTGGACCCTGACCAACCGCCGTCATGGAGAGAAGACGATCGCCTATGCCGAGAGCCACGATCAGGCGTAAGCTCTTTTCTCACCGAGTCCCCTGACACTGCTAACCTTTTGTAGGCTGGTCGGAGACAAGACACTTATGATGCACCTCTGCGATGCCGAGCTCTACACCAACATGTCTGTCCTCGCGCCCCTCACCCCGGTGATCGACCGGGGCATGGCGTTGCACAAGATGATCCGCCTCCTGACGCACGGCCTGGGCGGCGAAGGGTACCTCAACTTTGAGGGCAACGAGTTCGGTCACCCCGAGTGGCTTGACTTCCCGCGCGAGGGCAACCAGAACTCGTTCTGGTACGCCCGTCGCCAGCTCAACCTGACCGAGGACCACCTCCTGCGGTACCAGTTCCTCAACAACTTTGACCGCTCCATGAACCTCTGCGAGAGCAAGTACGGCTGGCTGCACGCGCCGCAGGCCTACATCTCGCTCAAGCACGAGGGCGACAAGGTTATTGTCTTTGAGCGCGCCGGCGTCGTCTTTGTCTTCAACTTCCACCCATCCCAGAGCTACACCGAGTACCGCATCGGCATCGACGTTGCTGGCACATACCGCGTGGTTCTCGACACGGACAGCAAGGACCACGGCGGCCACTGCCGTATTGACGAGAGCACGCGTTTCTTTACCGAGCCGCTTGAGTGGAACGGCCGCAAGAACTGCACCCACGTGTACATTCCGTGCAGGACCGGTCTGGTAAGTTCCATGGCACTGTGTGATTGTGTTGGTTACGTTTTCTAACGTTGCTTTAGGTTCTGGCACTGGAGTCGACCATCTCGCAGAAGTAGTTGTTTGAGTTGATCATGGTCGTGTGTTGGGGGGAATTTACTTCGTATTCTACTTTATAAGGAAGGAAAATGAACGACGTCGACAACAGTACGAAGTACTGTGTAGAGATGGATGGGATGAACCACGTTCTAATAATTGATTTGTCTTTCACGGACTCTTATCACCAAAACTACAGTATATGGCGGTGCAGGTGGTTGTGCGGTGAGATAATTGTTGTGCTGAGGTCCAATGCAGCTTGTTGATCTCCCTTGACCAGCCAGGTGGTTGGTGTTTGGTGTTTTGGCTTGCTGCACCCGTCCCGGGACCTTCCGGCGGGTCGTCTCAACAGCAACGACGCACGGCGCCAATCGGTGCAACGCAGTCCCGCAAAACCTGATTGAACAACAAAACTGTCACCATCGGTAGTTGATATTTAAATGCAATAAAAATGGATAGGTATTCGAGTTTCGTACGGTTGAAACAGAGTTTCGCAAGGGCAGGGCAGCAATAAAGATGCAATCTCCTTGCAAAGCATGACGAAAGAGACGCAGACAGAATTCCGTTTCGCAGATTTTCGCGAAAAAAGGCTGGCAGGGCGGGACCCACACTTTCCCCGAACTGGTAGCGCTAGTCACGTGGATTGTTGGAGCTCCGCAGCTCCTAGCCGAAAGCTCCTCGAGAGATTTTCGAACCCGTTTTCTTCCCTCCCCCAAGCCATCTTTCCCAACTGCACATCCACCGACAAAGTCCGCCCTTAATCATCGTCAAGATGTTCAAGAGGTGAGTTACCGCCGAAATGCTAGGCCCACGGCCCAATGATGCGCCAATTGAGATCAATTGAGGCTGATGCGAGCTTTTCTCCCTTCTGCAGCGGCATTTCCGCCTTCGCCCGGACAGCCCGTCCGTCCTTCGCGGCGACCACCCGTCGCGCCGTTCGCCCGGCCAGCCTCAACCTCAAGGCCCCGGCCTTCAGCAGGTTCGCCAGCACCGCCGGTGTCGGTGACGGCAAGATCTACCAGGTTATCGGTAAGCTGGACGCGGTCGCTGGGGCCTGGCAAGCAAATTTGTTCGGTCGGCTAACCGCGCTCTGCAATTAGGTGCCGTCGTGGATGGTTAGTATCCCTATATATGTCCCGCCGCGACAAGGTTTCACGCGCGCGGCGTTTTCGGTGGCTCGTAGCTGACGCTGTCGGCAGTCAAGTTCGATACCGACAAGCTCCCTCCCATTCTCAACGCCCTTGAGACCACCAACAATGGCCAGAAGCTCGTTCTCGAGGTGTCGGTATGCCAAGCCTCTCCACTAGCCACCAGCCACACTATGCAGCATGCTAACGCCGCGACAGCAACATCTCGGCGAGAACGTCGTGAGATGTATTGCCATGGACGGTTCGTTTTCCTTGGCTTTCCGGCTGCTTGGAATGACGTTCTGATGCAGTGAACAGGTACTGAGGGTCTGGTCCGTGGTGCCAAGGCCGCCGATAGTGAGTGTCCACTCTGGCTTTATGTTGACTGCAGCATGCTAACATATCTTTACAGCCGGTGCTCCCATCACTATCCCGTGAGTTGAAATGTGACGAGATGATGTCTTCTCGGGCACCCACTGACGCGTGATACAATGTAGTGTCGGCCCTGCCACTCTCGGCCGTATCATCAACGTCACCGGTGACCCGATCGACGAGCGGGGACCCATCAAGACCGACAAGTTCCTTCCCATTCACGCCGAGGCCCCCGAGTTCATCGAGCAGTCGACCACCGCTGAGATTCTCGTGACCGGTATCAAGGTTGTGGATCTGCTCGCTCCCTATGCTCGTGGTGGAAAGATTGGTCTCTTCGGTGGTGCCGGTGTCGGCAAGACCGTCTTCATTCAGGAGCTCATCAACAACATCGCCAAGGCCCACGGTGGTTACTCCGTCTTCACCGGTGTCGGTGAGCGTACTCGTGAGGGTAACGATCTGTACCACGAAATGCAGGAGACCTCCGTCATTCAGCTTGATGGCGAGTCCAAGGTCGCCCTTGTCTTCGGCCAGATGAACGAGCCCCCCGGAGCCCGTGCCCGTGTCGCCCTTACCGGTCTGACCATCGCTGAGTACTTCCGTGACCAGGAGGGCCAGGATGGTATGTACACTTGAGCTTCCGTCAAAATCCGGACATCGCATCGCTGACCAAATGACAGTGCTTCTCTTCATCGACAACATTTTCCGCTTCACCCAGGCCGGTTCCGAGGTGTCTGCCCTTCTGGGTCGTATCCCCTCTGCCGTCGGTTACCAACCCACTCTCGCCGTCGACATGGGTGGTATGCAGGAGCGTATTACCACCACCACCAAGGGTTCCATTACCTCCGTCCAGGCCGTCTACGTGCCTGCTGACGATCTGACGGATCCTGCTCCCGCCACCACCTTCGCCCATCTTGACGCCACCACTGTCTTGTCCCGTGGTATCTCCGAGTTGGGTATCTACCCCGCCGTCGACCCTCTCGACTCCAAGTCTCGTATGCTCGACCCCCGCATTGTCGGCCAGGAGCACTACGACACCGCCACCCGCGTCCAGCAGATCCTCCAGGAGTACAAGTCCCTCCAGGATATCATTGCCATTCTTGGTATGGACGAACTGTCGGAAGCCGACAAGCTTACCGTCGAGCGCGCCCGTAAGATCCAGCGTTTCCTGAGCCAGCCTTTCACTGTCGCCCAGGTCTTCACTGGTATCGAGGGCAAGCTCGTCGACCTCAAGGACACCATTGCCTCGTTCAAGGCCATCCTCAGCGGTGAGGGTGACGACCTCCCCGAGGGTGCCTTCTACATGGTTGGTGACTTTGCGTCGGCGCGGGAGAAGGGTGCCAAGATTCTGGCTGAGCTCGAGGAGAGCGCTTAATCGGGGGGTGTGTAAAACTGGGAAGGAATCGGCGACCTGTGTATAGAAGCGAATGGTTTCCGGGGAGTTCCCTCTAGCTCAGTCAAGTTTCCTTTGTGAGCTGTGTATCAATCAAGTCATTTCCTCTGTCCATGTCGGAGCTTGATTGGGTGGTGATGTGACTGTTCAGCTCATACAAATGAATAGCTATGGATCACGTCAATGGATGTTTAGCAGTCATGTCTGTGTTTTCCATGATGCTGAATTGCCGGTGACCGTCTTTCCTGGCCTCGCAGACCAAGCCCAGATGATGTGTGATTGTTTCTGTAGGTGGCTTCAGGCTACAAGGTAGAAACTGGGGACGATGCTTCATCCGTGATGCCTTGGTTTCCAGAAACAGATCATCTATGTACATGTATTAATCCCCACGTCTTTGCTTGGCCACAATCGCGGTGGATGTCTGATATTACTTATTAGTAGCCTGCCTTGAAAATGCGTGTTTTGTTTACGCAAAGAAGCTAGGAATAAATATACAGTCAAGACAACACATCAATTGATCTATCTAGCGGCATTAGCACGGCATGTGCTGCTCTTCTGATTCTGGAACGGGGCAGGGTGAAATAGTACGGGGTGCGTAACACGAGAGTGTGATTGCCATGGAGGTGTTGAAGGGGGAATATGGGACAGGAAGAGGTGAAGTGAGCAGTGTTGCTATATAATAGGCTGTTTACTCTACCGTTCTATAAGAAGACTATATCCTGATTTGAGCTCGTAAACATTTGGACTAAGAGTCGGGTATTTTTCAAAGAATACAAGATGTGCTAAGCGAGCTAAACCTCGTCGGTTGCCACTCGCTGGCTGCCTTTTAACAGGCACCATACTGAACTCCCCCTCTTTCGCACTCCTAAGCGTACTCTCCCGCCTCGGCGGCCGCTCGAAGAACGAGTTCAGTCTCACACGCCGAGGTGGCCGGTTCCTCAGCCATGTTGGCCGGCGGGTCCCAGGTAGGATCGTCGAGTAGGAGCCGGGCGATGGCCCTGTCGTCGCTGAGCCCGTGGGCAGCCATGGGGACGCGGAGCATGTGCTCCCATTTCGGACCGAGAAAGTGCCAGATGCTCGGGATCTCGTGGTCGCTGATGTCGTCCATCCACCAGCAGGTGTGGATACGGAGCTTGACAAAGACAAGGTAGTGCGCGAGGATGACGAGGGCCGGGGGCCGGCGTGCGCGCGCGGCGTCGATGAACGCCCGGGGGAGGAAGGTGAGGAAGGTGACGATGCGGAGGAGGAGCATCTGGCTGAAGCCGTTGGTGAGTTCGAGGTAGAGCGAGCCGAGGTATTGGAGGGCGGTGTAGTAGGTTAGGGCGAGGGGGTAGTCCGGGTCGCCTTCCTTGATGGACGCGACCATGAAGAGGAGGTGGCTTGGGAGGCGCTGCGCGGAGGCGTCTAGGTCTACGTCTGGCCGAAAGAGGAGGGCGGCGATGCCCGTTTTGAAGAGCGTCGGGACCTTGGTGACTTCGACGATGGTGCTGATGCCTCCCCAGAGGACCATCCAGTCTAGGATCGCGAGTGGCCTGGCCTCCGCGCCTCGGAATACGTGCGTTGATAGTCCACAGAGTAATAAGGAGCAGGCTAGCAGGGCCGGGAATGTGGCTGGGTCTGCTGCCTCGACGGCCTTTCGGTAGGTCTCAAAGGCCCTGGCTCGGTAGAAGAGCTCTTTTGAAGGTGAGATATTCATGTGGCGGAGCTTGAGGTGGTTGACGTGCATTGCCGAGAGGCCGAGTATACAATCCATCAGGAAGGGGTTGGCAAAGGCATGCTGGACGACATTCACCTTGAGGATGACATCGACATTGCGTTGTCTTATACCCCCGGTCGAGAAGGACGAGTAGGTAGCGGTGCTGTAGAACCACAGGAGCCGCAGGTCAAGCTCGTCCCGTCCGGCGGGTATGAACAGGGGCTCGTGGAGGATCGTCATGTCGGACGCAGCAGACTTGGTTGAGATTGTGAGGGCCGTAGATGGTTCCTCGTTTGAAGAAGATGACGAGGATGTCTTGGGACGCCTCGGTGCGACCATGTAGACGCATTTCTCGTTCCTCGCATCGCAAGCACGGCAGACGGGCCGGGCCTCATCACACTTGACTTTGCGTGACTTGCAGTTGCGGCACCCCGTCCGGGTCTTGCGATGCGGACGTTTGGGATGATAGGGCTTCTCTGCCGAGCCTGGGTGGACCGCAGCCGAGATTTCGGGCTTTTCCATTCTCATAGCGGTTGCCGGTGTTGAGAGGTGATCATCCGGACGGCTCCCGGACAGTTCTCGGACGTACGGGGTACCAAGATGACGGGGTGGGGTCGCGAAAGACGGCGAGATGACCGGGCCAAGGAAAGGTGATTCCGCTGCTTGCCAGATTCAACCGACCAAGTTGAACTCTGTATCCGTTCTGCCTGTCGTCTTGATTCACGATAACAGCTTTTAACTTTCAAATTCGGTGGTTCTAGGAACGAGTTGTTGGTCCTAGTTTGTTTTCTCGTATTGCCCCTAACATTGATGTTTGAGTCACGGCCTCATTGGTACCGGGCTGGCTGACGATCCTCCTGCGTAGTCAATCTACCGGCATCTCGCAGTGCCGCGTCAGCGCGGATCGGTTTATTCCCGCGTGGCTCAGTGGAAGGAGGGAGTCAAGCGAGGGAGTTTTGGCGAATGACTACAGTGGACAGTGAGCCCGCACTGTGTCCTGGTGAATGGACCCACCCAAGAGCAAACGCGTTGTAACGCGACTTCCCTTGACCACTTACACCGTTATCCTTACACTGAGACTCTACCGCCAGATTTGTAGTCACGGCAAATGAACGGACCTTCCTCGTTCGTTGGGCCTCATTGAGATCCCGAGCTTCAGTTCCGAGGTTTTCTCTTCCTTGTCTCAGCCTTGGACTCGACAATGAGCGCTTCACTATTTGAGCTCCCAGACGAGCTGATCCTGACCACACTCTCCCAAACCTTCCCTTGCCGAGAGCCACAAATTCGAGCTCTGGCAACACTTCTCTATGTAAGAATAAGTATAGTAGTATCTCAATTCTGGAACCAAAGTGCTGACCAACCGACAGCCTAGTGCTGCGCCATGCCAGAATCTGGTCGTCCACGGCACCGAAGCCACTGGGAAAAGCGTCATCACAGCCGCCCTACTGGCCAAACTTGCAGATCAGACGGAGGATGACGGGCCCAACGTCAGATATGCCATTGTAAACTCGGTGGAATGCATCACAAGCCGTCATCTCTACGAGACGGCTGTCGGGAAGGTCGCCGACGCCTTGGAATGGGATGCCGCGCCGTCAAGGTGTGAGACGGTGTCGCAGCTGACAGTTGAGCTGTCCAAGATGCTCAAGTACACGACTCGGCCTGATGGCTTTCGCTTCGTGCTTGTTTTCGATGCCATTGACCGCCAGCGAGACGCCCCTCACACCCTCCTCCCAGCCCTCGGGAGACTATCTGAAATCGTAAGTGAACCGGCCATTTCCATACCCCTATTCAACAACTACTAACAACCCCCTTCTAGATTCCTTCCCTCACCACGGTCTTCATCGTCACCTCTCCGCCTCCCAGCTTCCTCCGCACCTCCTTCGTCCCCCACCTCCACTTCCCAACCTACACCAAATCCGAATTCGTCTCCATCCTTTCCATCTCCCCACCCCCTCCCCTGCCAAACACCACCCAGGATGAAACTGCCGATCTCTGGGCACGCTTCACAGCAGCCGTCCACGACTCCCTCGCCCGCGCCGCCTCACGGACGCTCCCGACCTTCCGCCACGCCTGCACCGCGCTCTGGCCGCGCTTCACGGCGCCCATCCACGCCGGCACCCACACAGCTCGCGAGTTCTCCAAGTTGCTTGTCGCCGCGCGCATGCACTTCCAAGACGAGAGCCTGCTCGACCCAGGCGTGGTCGCCATCACCGCGGCCCCCTCTACCACCAACCAAATCAACACCCCCAAAAAACAACAACCACAACAATCACTCCCCACCATAGCAGGAGCAGGAGCAGACCTCGCCAGCCTCCTCCCCACCACCGCACGCCTCCTCCTGCTAGCCTCATACCTCGCCTCGCACAACGCCACCCGCCACGACCTGGTCCTCTTCTCCACCCATCACCACGGCCGCCGGCGCCGACGCGGCGGCCTATCAGTCGGCGCCGGTCGCGGAGGACAGCGCAGCAAGCACCGCAAGATTGCGCGCAAGCTGCTCGGCGCGCACGCGTTTGTGCTGGAGCGCATGCTGGCCATCTTTGCGGCGGTGCGGGGGGAGTGGGATCCCAAGGCTTCTTCTCTTTCTGCCTCTGATTATGCTGAGCAAGATGCGGATATTGGGATGGCGATGGCGACGCTGGCGAGTTTGAGGTTGTTGGTGAGGGTTGGCGCGGCGGGGGGGGATGTGATGGACTGTGGGGGAAAGTGGCGGGTGAATGTGGGGTGGGAGGTGATACGGGGGTTGGGGAGGAGTGTGGGCGTTGAGGTGGAGGAGTGGTTGATTGAGTAGGGGAGGTCTAAGGGGCAGTTTGAGGTTCACATGGAGGAAATATGGAACATTAGTACAGGGTTGGAGACAGGAGATAGTCTACTAAGTGAGAACCTCTATTCATGTATGATATCATACAGTAGTAGTCTTTTTCAAATGTCCATACACAAAAACGCCTTTGTAATATGCAACCCAAGTCTCTTGAAACATAATAGCACACTCACTCAATACAGACAGTCATGTCCAACCCAGAAAGACATGCCACCATCTTCATGAATCCCAAGACATGACAAAACATAACACCCAGCAACTCGCTTGCCTTCTTATCCCGGAACCCCGTTCTGGCCATCTCCTACCCGCCACGTATCTTCCTGCCTCGTCCCCGGCGCCAGCCACGCCGCATTGCTCGCCCCACGGCCCCGCCCGACCGCTCTTCCCGCATCATCCGACTTCTTAGAATCCACCACCTTCGCGCTCGACGCAAAGGCCGCCGCCGCCGCGCCGCCCTGCGTATAGATATGACCGGTCGCCGACTCGGACATGGCGACGGGGCTCTCAAACACGGTTCCGTTCTGGCCCGGCAGCAACACGCCGGGGACGGCGTGCTTGGTGCTCAGCGGGAGGAGGGTCTCGTCCCTTTTGGTCTCGGTCATGGAGCGGGCGCGCTGGTCGGCCTTGTTGCGGGCGTTGCTGCGGTCGTAGAGGTAGAGCCCCAAGAAAGTGAGGCCGATGCCGGCGGCCTGGACGTTGGTGGTTGGGCTGCGGAACCAGAAGATGGCGATGATGATGACGAAGACGCGCTTGATCAGGCTCGCGACTGAGTAGGTCACGGGCGAGACCTGGGACAGTAAAACGAAGGCGAGGATGTTTTGGCCGAAGTGGAAGGTGCCGTTGAAGATGTACTCGAGCACCAGGGGCCCGTGGTCAAGCGAGTTGGGGCTCTGGATCAGGTCGACGCTACCATCCCAGAGAAAGTCGCCGATAATGCCGACGCCTTCGGACCACAGCCAGATCGGGCCCGTGAGCAAGAAAGCCATGCCTGACGAGTAGCACAGGAGGTTGAGCTTGTCGAGCTTGCGGGATTGTGAGCCCTCTTGCTCGGCGCGTGCGGCCTCGTTGAAGAGGCGTTTGGAGAAGATGTTTTGGGTGACAAAGATCATGGCGGCGAAGAAGGCATAGATGATGCCCAGATATTCTCCGCCGAAGGAGCGTTTGCCAGAGCAAGCGAGCATGACGCCGAGTGTCAAGGGGATGAGGGAAAAGTAAGTCGCCTTGGGGTAGCGTATGTCGAAGATGAAGCGGTATGCCAGGACAGTGAAAAGAGGGGACAGGCCCTTGATGGTGTGGACGAGGGAGACGGGGATCTTGGAGGTGGCGTTGGAGCTCAGGAGGTGGCCTCCTATCTGGAAGGCCGCTAGCGGCAGCGTCGTCTTGATCACGTCTCGCGACGGGTATCGGATCGGGTATTTGAGCGCCGGAATGGCCGTTCTCAGTCGAGGGAAGGTGGAGGCTAGCCACGAGAACAAGAGGCAGTAGGACGAAACGAATCCGAATTGGACCAGGGTCAAAGTCGCCGGCTTGTCGAAGACTGTAAGGATCGTCTTGGAGGACGTGTTGGTCAGGGCAGAAGACCAGTACCACATGATGCAGAGCACCTGCAACACAAGAAATCAGCATTGATCAATTTGATTGGCATAGTACGGAGGATAGGATATGTATAATACATACAACTAGCTTCCAGGAGAACGGGGCATGGAGCGCATCCGCGATCTTATGGGCATTCTGGCTCATGCTTCCAGAGCGCATTCGGTGTAGGGCATTGTTGATGCTGCTGGCCTTCCTCGTGTGCCCAAAGGAACTCGAAGGTGGCTCTCTTGGAGCCCATCTTACGCGGCTGTCGCGCCGGGCGTTCCAGCGATCCGAGTGTGTTGCGGCGCCGTTGCCATTGCCATATCCATTCTGCTGCCAGCGCGGACCTCCTGCGTATTGCCCATTGGGAAGGACGAGCCCAGCGTCGAAATCGGGGAACTTTTCAGTCTCTCCTTGGCCCGCGGCGCCGTTGGTCTCGGCAATGGATCTAACGGCACTTGACGAGCGGGAGTTTGACGAGCGAGAGTGGGATGCAGCGCGCATGTGCGAACCGGCGCCGGTCGAGTGCGATGTGGAATGGGGCATCGCGCCTCGCGCGGGATTCGATCAAGCGAAAACGCAACAAAACAAAATGCAGGCAGGCTGATGCAGACGGCGACTCGAAACGAAAAACGAGTGGAAGTAATGTCGCGCCGCGACCGGGCTATGTGATCATGGCCGCTTCTCGTCCAGGGTGTCTCTTCGTTCCGTCCAGGGAAATCAGTTCAACGGCAATTGGCGGTTGCACAGGTGCCACCAGTCCACTGGAGGGGAACGAATTGCGTCCGACGTTGCGTGCCACTAACTAACCGTGCACAGGGGTCAAATAAACTCTCTTGGCGCTCCATCCTCGTGTTGCAGATGCCGCACGTGCATTGTATTCGTAACGTGCAGGGAAGATGGCGAAGCCACAGCGATAAGGCGCCACAATGATACGCCAAACTTCAGCCACAGCTCTAGCTGGATCCCAAACTTTTGGAGCGGCGCGCAATCGAGATAAGTTAGCGGCGACTCTGATCGCGTGCAGCTCCTGCTCGACCAAGCACTGACTTCAACCTCGACGACCAAACCGCCATCTCCAATCCGGCCGTTTTGACACAATTCGATCTTGGATTTATTGCGGTGCTGTATCTCTGGGGAATTCGGGAGCCACGGGCTCGCAGTTGCCAAGATGGCGACGTCAAAGATGACCAAGAACCAAATGCGCCGGGCCAAGAAGAAGGAGCAGAAGAAGGCCCAGGCTGAGGTTGGTGTTTTCTTTCTTTCTTTCGATCCTTACCTCATATCCCCTAACCGTTGTAAACAGAATGGCACCGCGACCCCCGATGTCAAGGATGAGGCGGCAAAGGAAGAGACCCCGGTCGACGGCGAGAACAAGCCCTCCGATTTCGAGGTCAAGAAGGAGGCCGACGAATCCAGAGATGGCCAAACCGACGGCCCCATTGATGACGCCCTTCTCGCAGAGGACGACCCGGCATTCGAGGCATACAAGGCCATATTCGAAAAGTTCGGCATGAACCTGGAGGATGACGAAGTTGCAAGAGAAGCGAATGCGGGCAACAAGGGCGAGGTCTTTTTTGATCAGGACGACGAGATTCCCAGCGAAGACGAGGATGCCCAACCAAAGATGTCCAAAAAGAAGCGCAAGAAGCTCAACAAGCTGTCCATCGCAGAGCTCAAGGCCCTGGTGCGGAACCCGGAAGTCGTCGAATGGCACGATGTCTCGTCGTCGGACCCCCGTCTCCTCGTCCAGATCAAGGCGCAGCGCAATATTGTGCCTGTGCCGGGCCACTGGTCGCTGAAGCGAGAGTACCTCTCCAGCAAGAGGGGTATCGAGAAGCCCCCGTTTAAGCTTCCCAAGTTCATCGCCGAGACGGGCATCACCGAGATGCGCGATGCCGTCCTTGAGAAGCAGGCCGAGCAGTCGCTCAAGCAGAAACAGCGCGAGCGGGTACAGCCCAAGATGGGTAAGCTGGACATCGACTACCAGAAACTCTACGATGCCTTCTTCCGCCACCAGACAAAACCCGACCTGACACGGTTCGGCGACGTCTACTACGAGGGCAAGGAGTGGGAGGCAGACTACAAAGTCTTCAAGCCGGGTGACATCAGCGACGCGCTACGAGAAGCACTCGGCATGCAGCCCGGATTCCCCCCTCCGTGGCTGCTCCAGCAGCAGCGCGTCGGTCCTCCCCCTTCCTACCCAACCCTCAAAATCCCCGGCCTCAACGCCCCCCTGCCCCCAGGGGCAGCATGGGGTTTCCAACCCGGCCAGTGGGGCAAGCCGCCTCTCGACGAGTACAACCGCCCTCTTTACGGCGGCGACATCTTCGGTATCCTGGCCGGGGGCCAACAACCCGGCGCCCCCTACCAACAAGCTCCGCAACTGCAAGCCCAAACAGCCGCCGCAGCCGCACCATTCGGCGAGCCCATCGAGCGCACCCTCTGGGGCGAGCTGCAACCACCTGCCGAGGAATCCGAGGAGGAGGAGTCCGAAGAGGAAGAGGAGGAAGACGAAGAGGGCTCCGACGCAGGCGATCTCCCGCCGGGCGGCACCGAGACGGCCATCAGCGGCCTCGAGACCCCCGGCGGCTACGCCAGCACGGTGCACCCCGACCACCCGCCCTCGGGCGTCGAGACCAGCATGGCGGGCGAATTCGACCTGCGCAAGACGCGCCGCGGCGGCTTCGAGACGGAAGAATCCTCGTACGGCCGCCAGGCCTACACCGTCATCCCCGAGCGGCAGGCGCGCGTCGAGGGTTTCTTTGGCAGCGACAAGACGTACGACCTGTCCAAGGGCGGCGGCGCGCCGGTCCCCGTGCTGGGCCAGCACGACGACGATGCGTCGCGCAAGCGGAAGAAGGCGCCGGGCGACGTCGACGTCGCGCTCGACCCGGACGCGCTCATGTCCCAGGGCGGCATCAACAAGGAGGATGTCCGGCGGCGGTACGAGGCGGGCCGGCGCGAGGAAGGGGTCGGCGCGCAGTGGAGCCGGAGTGCGGCGTACGAGGAGGACCTGAGCGACATGATTGCGCAGGAGAGCAGGAAGCGGCAGAAGAGGGAGGAGGAGCGGCGCGGGGAAAGAGAGAAGGAACGCGGGAGGGGGAGGTGAAAAACCTAGCTGGTATTGGTAAGGGAAGAGAGATTCTAGTCTGTGTCTCTCTGTGTGTCTGTGTTTTGGAGTCCAGTATGGCGTTTCTGGTGCTTTGGGACGGGCGGGAATGGGTGTGGGAGATGTGTCAAATAGGTTGTTGAACAAACACTGGGGTGCACGGGACAATACATATCCCGTACGTCTACTCTACATGTGTTGGTGCTTGGATGTGTTGTTCTTTGCTACCCAGACTCGCCAGACCAAAAGCAGTAGTAGATTGAGACTGGGGCCTGGGCGCTTGAGGCTGGGAGCTTGAGGAGTTTCTACACTTGAGGTGGGAGAACAACATCCATAGGCATATAATAGAAACTTTAACGTGGGTTTCTTGATATTCCACCGATTACCCTGTATAAGCTATAGATCACTAAAGCTTTGTCGTGATTTCTTGATGAACTCGGTATCGAGAATGACACAGTACACGAGCATTCTGTTAGGGTAGCCAAGTCTGCCTTCCTCCTACATATTCTGCCTTCAACTCTACATGCTAATTCTACGTTACTTTCCACTGTGTTGAATAGATGTATGCCGAGCTCGAACCTAGGCTTTAGGGTTGTCTGAGCACCCGTTACGTATTGCTTCGGGAGACTGTAGTTTGAACAGTAGGGAATCATCTAGTTGGTAGTTGTTACTGCCATTCTCTCAGTCTTGTTTCAGATAGTCCCCAGTTCATAATGACCCCCATATCACTTCAGGTTGACCATATTCTCTTCTCATCATAAAGCAAAGATCTACATTTACAGGTATATTGAGATCTAAAAGTACACTCCCAGTCTCGCTCAACTCGAGTACTCAGGGAATGAGTCCATGCCCGTATATATTCGGGCCCTCCTCAGCACACTATACTCCTAGTTATTATTAACTCCGCTTTTGCTCCTGAGTCTCTCAAATCTAGCCCCAACGCTCGTCTTACATCTCATATACCGACATCCCCGGCGGCCCCTCATGTTCCAGCCGCCCACCTCACCCTCTTCCCCCGCGTTCTCCTGGGCTCTTCCTAAGAGCATGTATTGCACTTCCAGTGCCTGCCCTTTGCGGTAGCCTCCTCTGGGTTTTCCACACATGTATCGTGGTAGAGCCGGTTCTCACATTCCTTGTACCTTGTCAGCGCCTCAACTCTCAAAACACTTCCGGTGAGTCTGAACATACCTTGTTGGCGCAAATCAGCATGGCCGGCACGGGCACAGGCTCGCCACACGCAGCACAGCAACCGCCCGTGGCCTTCTTCTTGGGAGGCTGGGCCGGCTCCTCCTCTGTCTGGCGGCTCCTCGCGTCGGTGAGCATCTGCGTGGCCTCAAAGATGGCCGAGTCCGGGAGGACGCGCCTGGCGAGCAGCATGGCCACGTGCTTGCTGAACTCGTCGGAGCGGGAGCGCTTGGCCACGATCCACGACGCCTTCTCCCTCACGAAGCGGAGGAAGTGGCGGGGGAGGTAGTATTCTGAGGAGATGTGCTTCCGGAGGATGAAGGCATCCCACTCCTGCAGGTACTCCTTTTCTTGGGGGTTCAGGTCGATGAAATCTTCGAGGTTCTCGCGATGCTTGAGCAAGAGCCACGAGTCGTCTATCGGGTGCTGGGGGACTGGTGTGCCCGGCACGAGTTGAACCTTGCTCAGCGGGTCGAAGAGAGGTTGCTTGGTCTTGGGGACCAGCACCTTCTTCCGAGACCGTTTAGCAGTAACCCGCTTGGCAGTGAGTGCCTGTGAAATGTTAGAGCTTGATAAAAGACATCGCATCGACAGAGATAGATCTTACAGTTTGAGCTCCGGTTAGACCGTTTTCAACAAAGACCTCACGACCGTTATCAGGGCCAAGGCGGGAAGTGACCCAAGAGTCATCCCCATTCACATATTTATCGAGGTCCAATGGCTTCACCGGCAGTCCGAGCTGGTACACCTTTGGCCTCAATGGAGAGTCGTGGTTATTGGCGTTCGGCTTTACAGTGACACAATAGCCTGCCTTGGGTCTGATTTCAAAGTGAAAATCATACTGCGGGTGGCTTAAGTAGTGAGCACGCAGCTGGCTAAGACGGTCGTTTTCAGCACCGCATAGCAGACACCCGAATTTGTCTGTCTGGACTTGTTCGGGTGGGAGCAGATATGTGATTGTGTGCTCGTCCACTTGATTCTGCTCGTTGCTCATCTTCCGCCGCTTCCTGGTCTCCTGCCCAACCGCGTTTCTCCACATCTGCCTGACGTTGTAGTTGATGTCTTGTCTCGCCCGCCGAGATCGGCCGGGGGTAAGCTCGCCCTCGGCCAGCTCTTCGGCGGGATCGACGACGGAGCCATTGGTTTGCCCAGTCTCCTTCCCTGGCTCGCCATTCACCTGGGGTTGATGGTTTCCGTTGATGCCATTGATTCCATTGACGCCGTCGACGGTGTCGAGGTTGCCGTTGGTTAGGGGCGCAGCAGGTTCGTGTGGATCAAATACTAAGATAGAGGCCAAGACGTCCTTGGTCTGCTCCCTTGCTCTCATCTGGCTAGAGATGGGCGTTAACCAGCGGACATCCATGTCCATGATGAAGTTCGTGACAACATCGTTGTGAGGCTGCTTCTTCACCCTGAGGCGGACCGACTTCCGATTGCGGCTACTGAAGAGGTCGGCGATGCTGGCGGTAAGCACCCACTGGCGCGCGGGGAGGCCCCGGTTGTAGAAGGTGTCCTCGTCGCTAACAGGAACAAGATCGGCTGGAGGCCAGTTGGCGTCACCGGCAGACTCTAGCTCGACGAGAACCGAATAGCAGTTGGCCAGGCCGAATACAGCGTCGTCATCGCGCTCGAGAAAGATCTTCTCCTCGGGGATGTGGAACGGCCGGATGGAGGAGAAGCGAGCCATGGGAGAGGGGCCGGCAGGGTTCTTGAAGACGCGAATGTCACAGACCTGGCTGTCGACATGCAGCACAACTTGCTCCCCACCCTTGTGGCCGAGAATAGTGAGTTTGCACCGGGCCTTGATCTGGACGACATCCCGGATGTTGGGAGCGACGACGCCGTTTAGAATGCCGTTCTTCACCCTAGGCGAGTCTTTGTGGCTGATCTTGAGGACCTCAATGCGAAGGGCGCGCTGGGCGGTGCCGTAATTCTCAAAGAGAGGAAAGCCATCGTAGTGATTGTCGTTATCGACACGTCGGCGCTTGGCAGCGCGCTGGTCGCTATCAAGCCTGTCGGCGGCGTCGCGAGACTGTGATGAGATTTTGTTGCCCATGGCTGAGTTCCAGTGGTTGGTAGCCTTGAGCCAATTCCGATGCAGGAAGGGCAGGCCGCGATTGCGCTGGTTGAGGGCCGTCATCGCTGGGCAAGGACGTCAGCTCGTGCAGAGAGCGGCAGCGAGCGATATCCCTTTGATCGAGGCAAATACGCGTGGAAACGGCGTAGGCCTCAATGCGGCAGGCGAAAAAGCGAGATCGGCATTGTCCAAGCAAAGACTGTGTGGGCTGCCGAAGACGATGAAGTCAGAAGAAGTGGAGTGGTGGGTTGTGAAATGAAAGGCTGAGGCAGGGGGTTGAGGTAAGAAGATATATCGAAAAATAGATAGTGGAATGGAATGGCTTTTGGTAATCAAGAAAAGAAGTGGAAAAGAGCTCTGAAGGAAAAGTGAAGTACAGTTTGAAGAGTGCGTTGTTTTATAGGCAAGGCAGGTGCGGCCGAGAGAGAGCTGCTGCTGCTGTCGCGAACTGTTCGGCGACGGCGTGATCTTTCATCGACTTGAAATGTTCAAGTTGTAAGAGGCGACTGCAATTTGATGGGGTCTGAATGCGTGAAAACAGGGTGCAGATCCGGCCGAGAAAATGGAGTCTCGCGTCCACAAGTCCACCCACTCAGGCAGCACAGCGAAGCAGGCGCTGGTAGTTGAAATCAGGCCAGCGTGGACATGAGGCGGATGGGATACAGGATGTGATGTTTACAGATGCATTGGTATAGGGGTGTACGACAGTGGAACGGCGGAGCGAAAGGGAAAAGACGCGTACGGTAGCCGAAGACGAGCCAAGCAGAGAATCTATCGCGATTGCTGTTGCTTGGTGCCACTCACCAACCCTGGCCGTGGGGCAGACACCTTAAAGGGGTTAGTCACCCCGCGGTAGCACGGTACCGGGGTTTTGCGGGGAATGTTGGGTCGCCGTGGTATCTCACTAACAACCCTTCCATGAAACCCAGAGGAGGATGGGCTCGAAGGAAACATCATTCTCTAACAACTCTCTGAAGAAACTCGAGGCAGCGGACTGGGAGCGCGTAAATATGTCAATATGAAGCTAGCGAAATATGTGGAGCTGCCTCAGAGAACCTCGGACTCGGGAAAGTCGGAGCAACACGGGATGATACGAAGGTCTCATCTTCCTTTCCCATTTTAAAAAGGAAACTTCCAGACTCAGTCATAGAGGTATTCGGCCATATGCAAAATCGAATCTTGTCGATAGCCAAGTCCGGTTAGGACGAGGAGACCGAAGAACGACCCAGGAAACCTTGACTCCTTGGAGCAAATACCAATTGATCGCCACGCCCCGGGCGGCGCGGGAAACATGCATTCACAACCCGAAAATGGCAGGGGGCCTCTGGCTAGGCCCTCCATAGCCATGCGCTATTGATACCAAGCTTTCTGTCGGGAATTGCAGACATGTAGCGAGGAGGAGATGCAACTCTGGAGTCTGAACCCCGTAAAGTTTAAGGGTACCCAAGTCCAAACAGCCTATTGGATCACAAACTTGAGCGCCTGTACCAGGGGCCTTGAACGAGAAACCGCTTTGTGATGGAGCTGAGTATTACCGGTTTAGAGTAACGTCATGTCCACCATCTATAGGTAGTTGACTTCTCAAGTTTTAAAAGATGGATGACTGTCACTTTGGTTCCCTCGAATAGGGCGAGCACGGACACCGGTTGGGAGAACTTTGAACATGGAAGATGTAGATACTTGGCGATTTGTACCGTACGGATGAAGAGCATATTGAGTTACCCATCGGTCAATGGTAGAGTTGATAGCATGTAATTCGCGTCAGATTTCAACTTCCCGAGACTTATCGTTCAATTCAGCCGTGCTATGGATCATCTGTCTCCGGAGCTAAAACAGGTATTACCAATCCATCCATCAACGTGCGGCTTTACTGGCGCCCACCATCTTTCCCCGCTGCCAATTACTTCATATTCAAGCTCAGGTTGGGCTACTACAAGCACATTCTCACACTGCTGCCCGTAATCTTTGCAAGTTAAATTGTCTTCAGGTCAGTCCCTCGTAATCAAACGAGCCAGCTCGGACGGGTTGACTTGAAGTTAATTGAAGCCACAGGGTCACGAGGTATAGCCAGATATCATGTACTTGCAAAAACGTCTCATGCCATGATTCCCTTATTCAACCCCGGGAAACCATCACCGGGCTGGGAACGTGCATAGATAGATGATCGGGCCGTGTTGAGAAACGAGCAACAGTTTCCCCGGCCTTTATAATCCAAGTCCAGAAGCCATACCAGCACTTGAGCGCTTCCATCAACGGCGCCAGCTCTGTCATTCGCATCGTCTACTACAAGACGGTCCGGGTCTAGGACGCTTGAACAACGAGGCCTGCGTTGGATTATTTTGAAACTCTTTCAAGTTCTAATTTGATTGCTTGTAAACAGGGAGAGGGATTCTACAATATCATGATGAGACTTGATGGGTACTGGGCCCGGGTTAATGGTCTTTCAAGCTGGAACAATTCGACAGTGGGTGAGTCCCGGAATTGTTTCATGCATAATCTTATAGACCATATATAAGCAGATAGTAGGGTGTATCCATTGCCTGCGTAGCTTGGTACACGATTGCCACTGACGCCGGGTCTCTGGTAAACCGTCTCTATTGACAGTGACGTACAAGGAACTGCTGATCTGCGGAGCATCTCGCACAGGAAGAACAATGTGTTATTCAGTTCGAATTGAGCCCGCCAGGGCTCGGTTGTATGGGACCTACCCACCTGACAGATGCCGCACTGGAAAATCGGCTCTGAGTATCTAAGACCATGATGCCATTCCCTGGCCAGCCACAGCAATAAGTAGCACCGTATGGTGCAGTGCAATGTTCGCCTCGAGAGCAGATAGAGCGCCCAGTGATCCTCGTCAGCCAACTCTTGATCCCCCCAACTCTATGATCCAGCCTCTATACCGTGACCATAAACACACAAGATCTCGTGGTCCCGTGTCCATTCCAAGTTCCGTAATTCCATAACCGCCATGTCCTTCAAGCCTGTAACTTCCAGCGAATTGAAGCAAGTGAACTTAACAAAGCAACCAGACGCCTCCATCCATATGCCATAACCCCACCAAACCCCAACATCAAAATGCCAGCCTCCAACCAACAGGGCCATGCATGCACCATATCAAAAGCCCCCAATGGCCCAGGCCCAAAGTCACGTCAATACCACTTGGGACGAAAAGGACTGGTCGGTATCCAACTTGAGCCCTACCAAGCATACCCGACATCCACGTCCTCATCATCCCCGTTCCATTCCTCATCCGACAAGTCATCTGCCGCGTCATCCAGAAAGTCTTCCATGCCAAAAGTCTCCTCGGCCGGCTTCTGATTATCCAGCTGAATCTCCACCTTCTCACACATGCCATGGCAAAAGAGCTCGCCAGGAGACGCAGACCCGTTTCTGCTGCTCCCCGACTGGACCGACGATTTCACTTCGTCGTCGTTATCATCACCATCATCTTCCTCCTCTTCATCCTCATCCGAATCCGGGTCGACATACGACGGCCTGCCCAGTCCGTCACGCAGGCCCCGACCGACACTGCTGCCGCGAGAGGAAGGACTCGCCCGGTTATGGTGCATCGCAATTCGGCTGCTGAAGCGCGAGGGGCTCTCGGCCGCCAACGCTGCGCGCGCAGACCTGCGAGATTTCCCCGCGGCGGTCTTGCCCACAGCCTCCTTCTCATTGTTTGTCTGCTGCTGCGGCTTACGCAAAGAAAAGAACGGAAGTGGATCCTCCTTCTTGCGTAAAAAGACTTGTTTGAGCTTTGCTTCCCACTTGTCGCGGATTTGTGAGCGCTGGCGGTAGGGGATATCCAGCATCGCTTTGAGGTCGAGCCGACGGAGTTTGAGGAGGTTGGGAGCGCTGTCGACGAGCGACTGGAACAACGTCTCTGCTGCCTCTGCCGTCCACTTTCTCATGTTCTTCAGCTCCAGAGTCTTGAGAGTTGCCGGCCACGTAGGGATTTGGTCGGCGGTGAGCAAGTTCTCGTAGCTGGGATCCGAGTCGTGGTAGAACTCGTGGTGATTAAATGTCTTGAAATCCATGCGAAGGGTTTGCAAGTTCGGGCAGGCAGCCCCCAGGACGGTGAGGAAAGAAAGACTGAGGGATTGGTTGTGTCGAAGTATCAAGTGCTCAAGCTTGTACCCGCTGGAGAGCAGGTAACTGGCAAAGTCGTCGCCATTAACGTCCCAGCAATTGACCAGCTCTAGAACCTTGAGACTCTTGGGCAGCAGTTGAAGAAGCTCGCCGTTGACCACTGTGGAGGATTCGATGGAAAGAAACTCCAAAGCTGGTAGCGCGTTGATTGCATCTGCCATGCTCTGAATAAAAGGTCGATCCCGGGCAGCCAATTCGTCGTCATCGGCATCTTTGTTCGCGTGGAGCGAAGGAACTTGGTAGTTGAGAAATGATACCTTCTTCAGGCTCAAAAATGCTGGGGTCTGATGTAGTTCCTTGATGCCGCCGAGGTCAAGGTCTGGACCCATCAACCGCCGGTTCCATTGCCACTCGGTGAGCTTTGTGGGCGAGGAAATACTCGCCTCCTCGGCTGAGCCTCGCGTTCCATTCAACGCTTGAAACAAGACGGGAGGATAGGACCACCGTAAGCTGTCGTCCAGACTTCGATATGGGGGGTCATCCTTTGAATGGTAGAACTGAATATTTTTGAGCCGTGGAAGATTGCTGATCAAAGCCACGAGGTCGAGGGGTTGGCCCTTGTACGCCTTTGAGGCGATCTCCTCAACGCCAATCCAGAGCTCCTCCACTTTCGGCCTGTAATTGAACCGGGTGCTGTCCGGGTCCTGTGATAGCAGCGACACCAGCCCGTGTGCCATCGACCTGCTCAGCAACGGGGGTGATTCGTACAGCACGGTCAGTGCTGGGTCTGCGAATGAGCGGCAGACGCCACTCGCCGCCGACAGCCATTTGGCGCGGTCGGCCTCCTCAAGCAATGCGGCAGCATATCGGAAGACTGGGGTCAGGACATGGTAGGGCAAGCTGGCCCAATTTGGTATGAAGACATTTTCGAGTTGGGGCACAGTCTTGTCCTCCTTGGTCACCTGTGACTTTTTGGCGGAAAACACAGTTGGTCGGCGCTTGGCTGCCCTAGTCGGGGTCGCAGGACTTGGCTTCTTCGGACCGGCGGCCTGGTGGAGCTTACTCTGCTCCACCTCGGGGTCGGAAATGTCAACATTGTCGGGCCCGTCCCCGCTATCGCTATCGCTATCTTCCCCATAAAAGACGGACCGGGTCCGGGTCCGGGTCCGCTTTGTCCGACGAGTGCGGGCAGTGATGTTGGGCGATGCGGAGCGCTTGCGCGTCTTTCTTGTGGTGCTGGTAGCCGGAGATGCAGTGGTCGGATTGGATTGGGCGAGCACAGCTGCGCTCCTCGTAACCCGACCGCCCTTCTTCGGAGTGGTTGCACCTGCCGGAAGACCCCGAGACCCGGCGGCTTGGCGAGGCCGCAGCTCGCGGCCAGTTGTCGGCATCGCAGCAGCGTCGGCGGGAGCTCCGCTGCGAGTTCTCATGACGATTATGCGAGTGACGAACAACCAAGAAATTGAAGTCGCAGCACCAAAAGCACACCTGGTCAAGTCCCGAAAGGGGGAAATGAGAAAGTCGGTTTTAAAAGCGGAATGCGATGGGAAGATGTCGACTTGAAATCGCCGGAGTTGGAATGGATGAATCAGCCCGTGCCGGGGGTTTCATGCCACGGGCGGGCCGTCAGGGTGTGAGACAGTACCAAAAACAGTAATAGTTTGTAAATAACACAGTATACAGTGACGCATGTCCATTGTCATGCCACGATGACTTTTCTGTATGTATGGGAATATATACGGCTCATTGAGTTTTGGAATTATTTGACACTGGGGCATTCAAAACGGACAGTACCTCGAACAACGGTGTTTCAACTATCAATGTTCTTGGTGTTTGTTCAGAAAGCCTCTCCCTTACCTGCACCTTCGCATCCCTGAAGCAAACATCTTGGCTTGGCAGAAGTCTGATAAAGGCAAGACAACCAACTAGTACCTGAACCATGCCCTTGTGCTTTGTTCATCGAGTTTATTTATGGTCTATTTGCCAGCTAACCAGGCGATGGGCAAGGTGATTACCCCGAACTCCTATGAGCTGGAGGATATTGGCATGGTGTTCTACTTTGTACCATGCCCCCAGAGAGCCAAAACATAGCACCCCCATGCCCTTTCCAGCTGGGCGTTCCCTCCCATGCTGCAAACTCAATGCCATTCCCATAACCGTTCCCCTGACGCCAAACAACCCCGTCGTACTGAGTAGATAGTCCCGATAAGCTGCAGCATATAACTCTCCGACCATCTAAACCTCTGCCCTTTTCCCCCTTCTTTTCTTGCCATCATTTGCTGCTTTTTTCATCAGATCCGTCTCCCTTTCTTTTAACAGCCCCCCTCAGCGTCTGCCCTTGGCCGGCGAAGTGTGGCTGTTTAGCGTTCGCGGCTTCCCGTTCCTTGTCTTCGGCTGTTTTGACCGGCTTAATCTGGTAGCCCAGGAACAACTTATTTGGCGGTAGGCGGAGCGGTGCAGGTCCGTTGTTCCGCCGTTTGGGCAACGCGACATCCTTAGCACTGCTCGAGGTGCTAGCCACGGGTGTTGCGGGCTTCGGCGTCGGAGCTTTGCTACCCTTCTTGGAGCTCAGTCGTTGGCCCTCCCCGAGAAAGTTTCCTGCCGAAGCTGACACTGCATCTGGGGCAATCGAGTCGTAATTAATCGCCTGCGCCATGGTTCCCTGGTTGTAGAGCAGTCCGCCGGGAGGCAGACCGCCCGCACCCCGTGTGCTGTGGGGAGTGCTGGTGCCACTGCCGCGCGGTACCTTCTCGGGCTCAACGTAACCGACTGGCGGGGCAAAATCGACGCTGACATCGGTCTCGATCATGCTAACACCCATTTTGTCGGTCTCGGGCTTGACGTCTAGAACAGCCATGTCGTAGATCTCATCGTTGTACTCGAAGTTGAAGACGTCCCCCTTGGTCAACGCTGCAAAGTTGCGGAAGGCCTTCTCCAGCACTGCACGGGGATCGGTAATCTCGAGGAAGTTCACGGACTGGGGTTGCAGCTTGACTAGCTTAGCTAGCTCGAGCGATGTCGTCTTGACCTGAATCATGTCGCCCACGTCTAACTGGAGTGATTGCATCATCTGTGGGGTTGTCAGCACCCTCGGCCACACTATTCACAACATAGCAGCAGACATACCCATTGTGGAATGTATGCTCTGCCCTCCTCTGCCACAAACTCTAGCACGCCCGCATGTGTGTGCTTGCTCGTCGCTCCGTTGATGAGTTCTAACATGATGGGCCACTGAACATGCAACCTCGACACCTTGTCTAGAGCCGACGGGGGTAGAAATATCTTGGAGCCGTAGTTGAGCTCTGGGCGCTCGGCGCCGGGGGCCATGACCAGAGGGTAGCACCTGTAGTACTCATCGAAACGTTGCGCTCGAGGGGCTCGAAGGCTCCCGCGATAATCGGCGCCGCCAGGGTTGAAGGGGTTAAACTGTATTCGTGGTGTTAGCAGGAGTGCTTTGAATGAAGTCGGAATCGGTGGCTGCCGAGGCGGGGCTTTACCATCTTCGCGATGCGCAATGTTGGGTTGTGGAAATGCGAAGCAGTTTGCTTGAAGGAGATGATGCAGTTGCTGGTGCCTCGAGTTAATTTTCGGGAATTAAGTACCAAGAGAGCAGAAAGAAAGTCCAGGTATCAGAACCCCAAGGTCTTGAATGGAAATTGTGGTTGAAAGAAGGCAGCAGCGGGATGACATACAATGCTGCGTCAGGTCTCTCAAGGCTCGGGCTAACATCGCTCGGGTGCGGTGCCTGCCGCACTGAGCTCACGCCCACTAACACAGTGCGGGGTGGTTTGTGTGGCGTTGTGGCACGAGCTCAATGCTCGGGTTTCCGATGCATGTCCAATTCTCCAGACTTTGTGTGTCAAGTAGTTCTATTTTTATGACACTACCGGAGCTTTAGTACTGTATACTTCAAGGCTTCACTAATTGCCAGACTTAGAATCAGCGTCTTATTGTTAGCTGAATCAGTATTGAGTTGATGTTACACTTCACCAGCCACTAACTTGTGGAAATCGGGAAAGCTGACGTCAAAGCTTCCTAAGCGCGCCTCGCCTCTAATTTCTTGCGGACTTCCCGCCTCCTTCATCTGCCATCTTGCGCAATTGTTTCCTGCATCCGCCATCGACAACAACATGGCATCCCGATTTTCAGCAGCACGCCCAAAACGGGCCGGGGAGGCCTTTGCGCGAGCGCATCACGGGGAGGAGCGTGACGACGAAGGCCCCACATCCAAGAAAGTCAAGTTCGACGTGCGCAACCCGTCGGCATTGGCGCCAAGCGCAAGAGACGACGACGATGAAAACGACGAGGTTCTCGCCGCAGATGTCATTGGCACGTCCGGGAGAGCAACGAAGCGCGGCGCAGTCAACATCGACGGCTACGATTCCGATTCCGAGAATGAGACGTTCAATGCGAGGGCCGAGGCCAGGGGCAAGAAGGGCAAGGAGGCCGAGGATGTCGATCTGGCGGACGTGATGGACAACTACAACTCCAAGGCTGCCGCTGGCGGTGGCGCTGTTGAGGACGATGAAGTGGACATGTTTGGAGACTCGGATGCCGATGACAATACGGTTGCCGACAGCAGCAGAACATCAAAAAAGGATAAACAAGTTCGATTCCTTGCCGACAAGGAGATCGAAGGCCAGGAGAGCACCAGCAAGAGCGGCGGGAGGATACGGATAGACGACAGGGAAGGAGGCGACGACGAAGACGAAGAAGACGAGGATGAAGAAGCTATCGCAGCCGCCATCGCGGAAGAGGCCGTAGACGAGGAAGTCGGCGCGGGCGGTCTCAAGAAGCATGCGCCCAAGATCGACGCCTTCAACATGCGCGAGGAGCAGGAAGAGGGCGCCTTCGACGAGGCGGGCAACTACATCCGCAAGGCGGCCGACGCCGACGCGACGCACGACCGCTGGCTCGAGGGCATCAGCAAGAAAGAGATGAAGAAGGCGGCCGCTGCGCACGAGAAGCGCGAAGCCGAGCTGCGGAAACAAAAGCGCGAAAACGACCGCATATTGACGGCCGATTTGCTCAACTTGCTCATCATCCGGCTGGAACCCGGTGAGACGGCGCTCGATGCGCTGGCGAGGCTCAGAAAGGGCCAAACCAAGCCTAAGAAGGTGCCCAAGTGGAAGCAGAAAAAGACAAAAAATGGCGGGGGTGGAGACGCCATGGACGTTGACGCAGAGAAGGAGGCCGAAGATCCCAAACAAGTCAAGATTAAGGAGGCAATCAATGCCATTGCCGATGCGGCAGACAAACTCATGCAGAGAGACTACGCTAACATTTATGACACCGAGAGGGAGAGACTCATAAGGGAGTATCGTAACGAAACTGGAGAGACTTGGGTTGAACCCCCTGAACCGCAAGAGGACAGGGAGAACGGTGGGACCACTGAGGGGAGGATGTGGGAATTCCGCTGGACAGACGGACGCGATGATAGCGCCAAGCAAGGCCCCTTTGATGGGCCCACCATGAAGGCATGGCAGGATGCCGGCTACTTTGGTGAGGGCGTCGAGTTCCGACGAGAAGGAGACGAGGGCGAATGGACCAGAGTTGCGACGTTTGTATGATACCTAGGCTTAGGCCTGCCAGAGAAACAAAGTGGGGGACACAATCCCAGATTGCGCATTGGAAATGCCCGTCAGGCAAATATCTCGTTCTCCATCTATGAAAGTCATTATTGTACAGGATATAAAAGCCCCCGCCGGTCCCCTTTCAGCCAAACACTTTTGCCCCGCCCCGAACGCCCGCAATGGAATATCACAACCTCAATCAGCTAATGTCCATCTTCTCCTCCGCGCTGCCGCCATTGGTCACAAAGTCAACGGCACCGTCATTACCAATCAGCCGCTTTTCTGACTCGGTCACAAACTTGACGCTTCTCGCCGGGTCGTAGAAGAGCTTGAAGCTCCGCTGGACGTCCTCTACGCCGACCTGCTTGGCCCGCCGCTTTGCGCAAACCAGTTGTGACGTGGTGATGAGGTTGCTCGCATAACGGAGGCCTGCCTCCTGGCCGATTTTGGTCAGGAGCGCGAGTGCATCCGGCGTGAGGTCGACCTCCTCTTCCTGAGCCCGGATTGACAGGATCTGCCGCAGCTCATCGGCGGTGTAGGCGTGTGTGTTGATAATGGCAACACGGTCGAGGAAATCAAGGGGTAGCCCATGAGGGCTCTTGTAATCGGTGCCCCGGATACGGGAATGTCCCCTGTTGCTCGCCATGATGACAATGGGGGCCAGGTCTGACTCCAGCGCTCTGTTGATGTAGGAGAAGCACTCGATGTCGAGCATGTGCACCTCATCGATGAACAAAACACCGGGGACAATCTCTGCCTTGCCCTCCTCCTTCCACTCTCCGACCTTGGTGTTGATCTGGTCCCGGATCTCGCTCCGAATCTCGCCCGTGTCGCCCGAGAAGAGAGCCAAGAACCCCTGAGTCCGGGAGTTGATGACATCGATCTCGTGCAGAGAAACAGTGTGCACAACCTCCCTCCGCTTTTGCAGCTCGCCGTCGGGGCACTGCAGGAACTTGGTGTCCACGCCCATGGCGTCGTAGTCGCGCGAGCGCGCGTACGACCTGCCCAGCTTGGTGATCTTGCCGGATGATTTGTCGATTGAGATGATGTCGCCCGCCATCACGCGCTCCTTGGTCATGGCGTCAATCATCTTACTTCCCATGTCGTAGATGGCCTCCATGTCGGTCGTCTTGATGGTGAGCTTGCCCTGCTTGGCGCCGCCAGTCACGCTCCGGTCAATCTGGATCTCCACAACCTCGCCCTCCATTATTTCGCTCTCCTCTTTGATTCTCACGCCGATCGATTTGCGGAAGGCCTGTGTGAGGGCCTCGGTCTTAGACATCTCGAGGGAGAAGATTTCGGACGCGGCGAGTGTGGTGAACGGAACGTCTGTGCCCAGCGATTGGGCCATTCCCATCGCGATTGCTGTCTTGCCGGTGCTGCAAGCAGAAAGTTGAGTTAGCATGCGGCCTGTTTGAGAGGGGTGCGTCGTAGCGAGGCCGCAACATACCTGGGAGGTCCAGCGATCAGCATGGCGCGTCCGGCAATCTTCCCTTGCTTGATCATTTCCAGCACGACAGCTGCGGCTTTCCGCGCCTTCTCTTGCCCAACCAGCCCTTGGGACGAAGCCCTGGGCTCTAGCGTATCCGAATCCACACCCAGCCCGCGGATGTGCGAGTGCGCCGCGATAAGGTTGAGGCCCCGGAGCTCTTTGCTCTCCGAGACGGTTACGACGGGCTGCATCAGGACACATTAGCCTTTGTTTTGTGCCGTAGTTGTTGACAAAATATGTACTTACAGCAGCCATTTTGCGCGCGTTATCGAGTTTCGGTCACGTTTGCGGTTTCGGTTGGCGTTGAGCGCGGATCAGTTTCTCGAGGCTGATGATTCGCGACGAGGTCCGAAGTATCTGTGGCTGGCGAGTTGTCCAGTCTTGCGAACCAGGAACCTGCGCCTCTGTGGCTGGTGAGGGCGGGGAGTTTTGTCCGTGCGAGCTGTCTGGCAGGCAGCGGCAAAGTTGGAAGCTTTCCCCGGCCAGCTGCAGCTTGTTGGGTCTCACTGCATGCAAATCGCACCAACGTTCTGGTTAGAAACCAATCAGAAGCCCGACTGCGCTTGAAGAACGCCTTTGCTGCATGCCCCTGCTGCCGCCCAACGCCCGCTTTCCTTATCGATCGCCGGCAGCCATTCGATAACGTTAAGGCACAGGGAACGCGCCAAAAGCCCGGCCCTCAGCTTCAGCCAACAAACCGAATGCACCTTTCAAGCCTATTTCAATTTGGTCGCCGGGTTATTGCGTCTCTTTCCTTGTTGCACATCCGCTTCTTGATCGTTTCTCCAGATTAAGCCCTGTTTCAACCTAAATCACGCCGCGTACCGCCATCTTTTCGACTGCCGCGCTCGGTTGCAGGGGTCACTTTGACACGCCCGGCCGCTCTGTGGGGCGACATCCTGGGGTTTCTTCACGCACCTTCACCGAGGCTGCGATACTGTCGCGACTCGCGACGCCCTTTTGACTGGGCATAGAGCCGCTGCTTTCAAAAAGGCGCGGTTTACAGTTATCTCGTGTCTCCCGGCCTGGACTGAAGGGCACATCAGAACAGGCATCGAATTTCAGCACCAGTCGCTCGTGCCCAGCAGGTCCTCGTTGCTGACCGAGTCCCTACCTTGACGTTGCATCCGCACTTACCTATGACGGTTTGACTCTGTTGTGGCATGATCAGGAGCTTTGTATCGGGTTGATACCTTGTTCCGGTTCCGATCCGGGACGGAGGTCCGCCATGTCGCACAGCGACCGCCACGTACGGCGTCCCACGAAGGACGATCGCCGCCGTAGCCCAGACTTCCGCGATAGTCACCGTAACAGCTACTCGAAGGGAGAATCTGATCCCTACAGGGATGACCGGTACCGTAGGGATAGGGACACAGACCTGAGGGACCGTCGACAACCATCTAAACCATCACGCGATCCTCCACCTGCGAATTCGGCAAGGCCCAGCCAATCTGCTAGTGTCGCTCGGTCTGAACACGGCACCAAACCATGTGAGCTTTATATTCCCGGAATTCCTCTCCGACAACTTGACTTTACCAAGGGCGCCCGACTGACGAGATCTTTCCAGCATCAGCCTCAGCATCTCGATCCCCAACCGATAGCCCCGGCGCCGACCGAAGCAATGCCTACGATAAGCTCATCCAGTTATCCAAACCGTATACAGACGCAATAACCGAGTTTGCAAAGCTCAAGGCCGAGCGGGATCCACTCGACAGAGTTCTGAAGCAGAGGCAGGCAGACTACGAGAAATCGATGGTCAGACATGCAGAATTCCCGTCTATCCCTGAAGTGCAGAATATGCATAGAACCAAGTATGCCGAGCGAGTACGGGCGCTGGATGCACAGATAAAAAAGGCAGAAGAGGACGTAGAGAAAGCTTTCCAGCCGATTGCCCATATTCTTTGCGGTGCAGCCTCGACCCAAACCAAGTTCTCGACGCAGATCAGGGAATCCGAGAAGACGACGGTGCATGCAGGTACTCTGCAGCTCCAAGATACCGCAAAGAAGCAACAGGCCGAGATAGACGATCTCAAAACTCAACTACGCCAAATTCAGACCCGGCATTCACAGGAGCAGGCCGACCTCAAGGCCGACTTTACCAAGCGGTGTAAGCAGATGAAGGATGAGATGGAGGAGGAGATGAGAGAGATGATGAGGGAATTCAAAAAGGAGATGAAGGAGGCGAAGATAAAAGCCGGAAAGGACGAGGCGAAGAGGATTGGAGCGAAAGAGGAGGTGAACGAGATGAAGGAACAGTTCCGCGAGATGGAGGAGGATGTCAAGGAGCTGAAGAAGCGACAAGCCGAATCGGAGCAATCCCAACGACAGGACTTGCAATCTCGACTCTCGGAGCAAGAGCAAGTGCTGAAAAGAGTCATGGCGGAGCAGCTATCCGAGCACAGGGCCAGCTCTGGCCACGTCTCGAGCGCGGAAGTCTCTAGCTTGATAAGCCAGGAACGCTCAGACCGGCAGTCTGACATCTCTGGCCTACTGCAACGCGTGGAGGAGCTCGCGGGGCAGCTGTACCAACACGGCCAAGACACGATTTCGCTGCGCGCAAATATGGCTGCCTACAATCAGCAGGTGGAAGACCAAGCTCGGAAAGTCGACGAGCACGAAGCCAAGCTTTCAAGCGTTGATTTAGATGCCCTCGAGGGGATCGCCGAGACCATATCGTTTGATTTTCCCAAGTTGCAGAGGAAAGTGGACGCCATGGAATCTACCATGGAGACGACTCGCACGCTAAGCAGTCTACCAGCGTCACTGGCCAAAGAGGTCGACACCAAGTATGACACTCTATTTGCCCAGGTTCAACAAGTAGTATCAAACATGACAACTACTGCGGGCCAGCTGGTCGATGGAGCGCTCAATGAAGCCCGTGTCCTCAGGGAGCGGGTCACGGCGCTGGAAGAGTCGTCTTCGAGCAGCAACCACCCGAGTGTTACACAAGAGCGCACGACAAGGCCCGAGTTTGAAGCGATCAGCTCTGATGTTGATTTTGTCAAGTCAGAGTTGGATTCAATTAGGGGTGCCCTCGACAGTCTCACGCAAGAGACATGCACCGGACTGTCGGAAGAAATCAACCAAATCAACCACAACGTCCAATCCGCGAGCAGAGACTTTGCCGACCAGTTGGAATTTGTCCGGCACTCATTTACCGTGCTGGACACAAAGTTCAACAATTTGTCGACGAAGGCGCTAGCGGAACACATCATTGGGCAGCTGGAACAAGTCTACCCGAATGCGCGTCAGCTCGTGGCCGACATTGAGGGTTTGAAAATGCTGGCCGACGGTCTGACTACTCGCATCGGAAGCCTCGAAGGGCAGATGCACGAGCACAAGGCCAAGGCTGACGACGAGAGCAAGTTCGCGGGCATCGATGAGCAGATTGCCAAGCATATGGACGAGTTCCAGTCGAGAAATGGCCTTCCGCAGAAGCGGAGGCGGACAGACTCGGGGCCGAATGGTGTAGAGCATCCGGTGGTGAACGGACTCAACGGAACCAATTACTAGTCGGTCTCGGTGAGCTTGGGGGCTTTGGTGGGAGCTAATGGTTCTCTCCCTGCGGACTGCCGCGGGAG
Organism: Trichocladium uniseriatum; assembly: GCA_017139535.1. Lineage (NCBI taxonomy): Eukaryota > Fungi > Ascomycota > Sordariomycetes > Sordariales > Chaetomiaceae > Trichocladium > Trichocladium uniseriatum. The sequence goes on along the minus strand of WOUO01000002.1, from coordinate 2,182,893 downwards.
TTGGTTAATGTCATGCTGGGAGTGGAATGGCCGGGGACAACGGCACATTGCTTAGAGGACGGAGATTCTGGAGGATTGTTGGGCGAGCTGTACATTCAAACATTGCTTGCGCTGAGGAGCGATTAAAAATGTTGGAGTTGTTGTCGATACCAATTCACAGCGGGTTTTCTAGCGAGTCAGAGTCATAGAAGTATTCCGTCTAATATCATGGAAGTTCTCAACAAGGTTACCCTGTTTGAACTTATCGGCCGGCATCCCACCACACGTGGGCGTTTGGGGGCGGGGCGTCGAGGTGGTGGGGGATCTTCAAGGCTTGATCACTCGCGTGGCCTGAAATGTAACATTGGAGGAGGAAACAGGACAGTAAAGGTCTCTATGACAGTCTCGGGTAGAACTGTGCCTAGTGACCTAGTTTCCCAGGTACAATTACATTTTGCAATGAACTAACAAGTACGTCAGGCAGAGGAATAATTCTGCTTGAACACGGCTTGATGACTGAGCACATGCCAAGGCTGAAGTTCTCCGTCTGAGACGCTGCACCTCGCATCTGTCGGGACGATTGGACAGGTTTTAGCGTGGAGGTTTTGCCTGGGCGTCACGCATTACGCAATTCTTCAAACATAAGTTTTGCAGGCTGTGAGCATGTGCGCAGAAAGGGTTCTTCAAGAAAGGGCTCAGGGTCGAAGGCGTGCCTGGACAAACCCTAGGCTTCCCGGTCCTAACTCCGAGATGCTGGGCTGATCAGGCCTGAATGGTTACCTAATTTCCCATGTTTTAATAGAGAGTCGTCTAGACAATAAACAAGTTATCTAAACAATAGTGTTACACCTCAGAAACTCGTGCCAACAATAGGTGGAGCCAGCACTGCCAGGTGGTTACGGGTTGAGCGCCGAGCCAAGGAAATCCGCAGACCGGCCACCGCAACCGTGGACCCACCGGCACCCTGGCACAGTGGGTTCCGCCCGGCGGAAGACCACACACACCACCCTGTCACTCTCCACTGTTCGCGCCCGTCAATCCCACCCTCGGCTTCCTGCACACACACCACTCCCGACCTGTAACATCACCGCCTTCCGAGCCCTGCGCCTTCCGATACCAAGCATCAAGCCGCCGTGTGGCAGCATCGCAGCTCGATCCAGTACCCGAACGTGATTTTTGCTTCTTTTTCCTAACCCCCGATTGACCTCCATTTTCTCGACCACCGCACGCGGGGCACCCTACCACGGCCGTTTCCGCCACGAGAGATGTCCTCGCGTCCTGTCCGCGAAGATACGGTCGCTGCTAGGAGGTCGGGATAAGCGAGGCGGGAAACGGGTGATTTCAGTGTCGCGAGGCCGGTTGGGAGCTCTGCGCGAGCTTTGGCTGTCCCCCACGACCCCAGGGAAGCTTGCAGGAGGCGTCGTGCGTTTGGGTAGGTACGTGACAAATCGGGAGTTTTGTGGCGGTGGTGTTTTGTTGTGTCGTGCTGTGGTCCAATTGCCCCGCAAACAGCGATCTGGAGCTGCCATTTTGTCCCCCGGGGAGCTGTGGTGATGGCTGGGATATTTTTTTTTGCACCAGAGGCTAATCGCGCGACCTGACAGACACTTGCGTGTGGCCGAGCCGTTTGGGTGCATCCGGGTTGTTGTCGGCTGCGTCCTTGCTGCAACTGCGGTTCTGTCCCCAAACCGAGCATAATCGCCTTGACGGGCTCCGACGTGTGCCTCGACCGATCTTCGAACTTTCGATATTCGCCCTGGACGACTTTACGTTGCAGAAACCAAGCCTCTTATCCGCGAACTCCATACGACGTCCCGAACTCGAGCTGCCCTCTTCTTTGACGAATCCGATGTTCCAGCAATGAAAGAAACGATGGATGGAGCGGCGAAAAATGCAAACAAAGTGGCCCAGCGCATCCTCCCCGACCGCCCGCATCACCTTTCCTTGTCCTTCGACAGCCAATTTCCTAAACCGGACGGGTGGTGGTTTACCGGCGCGAGCGCACCCCTGCAGTACATGACATACATATCGGATGCGCAGCGAGGGATACTGTTGACACGGGCCGCCTTTGAGATTTGCGAGGAACCGCCCCAGATGCCCACCAAGGTCATCGCCAAAGGCGAGGTGAAGAAGAAGCTGTCCTTGATGGACTACCAAAACAAGAAGAAGTCTGCATCACCAACGGAAATCGAGAGGTTAGGGAAGGCGGAGGCTAGGACGAACGGTACGGTTCACGCGAAACCGCTCCCACCGAAGGAGGACATGAAGAGGGGGGATGTGAAGGCCGCCGAGAAGTCGCATGCGGCGCCACAGGCAGATACAAGGCCAGAAAAGCCACGGCAAGAGCTGAATGGGGAGAGGTATGTTAAACAGCTGGGCGTGTTGGACTGGACCTCGCGGAGTGCTGATGATGCCAACAGAAGTAAGACTTCTCGAGCGCAGCCGCCGCCCCCTGAGGCCGAACCCCGCAAGCGGGCCGCAGACGCAGACGGGAAACTGCCCCCCCAGAAAAGAATAAAGGAAGAGATTGGCGTCCCGAAGTCCGACAAGTTGCGCCCACCCAGACCGGGATCGCCACGGGGTAGAGAAGGTGCGCCCGAGAGGCCATCCAAAGACACCAAGTCCGAGACGCTACATCCGACCGTCAATGGATTGGCGCCATCCGCGTTGGACAGGGATCGAGAGACTACAGCGTCACCCAAATCAACAATACAGGTCAATGGGTCGAGGCCTCGGTCAGACAGCGGCACATTGACGCCCCGGAAACCGGAGGCGCTGGCCAGGCCGTCTGTTCCCCGATTATTGTCACCACTTCATCCCTCCCTATTCGAGACGTCGCCCGAGAAACAGGCAAAGTCTAAGAAGAAGCCGGTGGAAAAGGTGTCGAGGTTAGAAATCTCCGACGACCCTTCCCCCACCAAGAAGGCAAAGAAAACGGTCAAAATACCGCCATTACTCTCTCCCACGCTGCCACCTATCGTCGAAGAAGCACTTGCGCTTAAGGAGCGAAAACAGATGGGTTCAAAGGGTATCCCAAGCCAGCCGCTCAGCCAGTCCTCGGACTCACCGAGCAGCGCAAGGAAAACGATTGTGGCTGCCCCGCTACCGCCCGCTGTGGTAGTAGAGGAGGAGAAGTCGCCTCGGCCCTCAAGGATCGTCACATTCAAATTCAAAAAGGCAAATGCGAAGAGGGCCAGAGAACTGTTGAGTCTCCCATCAAAGTCGGCAAAGGATGCACTGAGAAAGGAGCGCTCGGCTAGCGTGGAACGCACCTCTCAACCCGCAAAGAAGCGGCCGCGGCCAACAGAAGACACGCCGCAAGAACCGCCCATAGTGAAGCGCACTAAGACGACGGCGGACGTGATAGCGGTGAAACCAGGGAGGCCAACCACGCCTCTCAAACAGGGCGCCACAGCAATGTCGCGCGTCACGTCAAACCAGTCCCAGGGGCACACACCAGGCACAGCAACGGGTCTCACACCGGGGACCGCAGAAAGACCGCCGACGCGGTCCGAGCCTCTCGACCCCAAGGCCCAGGCCATGGCAGAGTCCTACAAGGAACGACACGGCGAGTTCCAGCGACTGGGCAGCAAGCTCAAGCACTCGCGCGACGACCTCTGGCGCAGCGGCGATGGCATGACGCCCGCCAACGAGCGTCGCGCTACGGCGCTGCACCTCGAGATGGTGCTCGCCTATATGATTGCGTTCCACTCGCTCAACCAGGCGCGCGTTGTCGAGCGCAAAGTGTGCGACGTCGCCGCGTGGGAGTCGCTGCTTCCGCACCTCAACGAGCTCAAGGTCCGCGTGCAGGGCCTGCAGGGGAACCGTGCGCTCAAGGCGCTCGCCGTGCAGATGCATGTGCTGTGCCTGGAGCAGATCCTCAACGTGCTGGGCACGCTCGACCCGGCCGCGGCACCGAGCACGTCGTTTGGCCGCTGGGCCAAGCATAACCGGAACCGGGCGGCGCTGTGGAGCGAGGCGGCTGCGCTGTGCGACCGGGTCGAGGATCCGAGGATGAAGACGGTTGTGGGGCCGTGGACGGGCGTCGAGGAGGCCGTTGCGGCCGCGCTGGCGATTATGCGACGCTGGTCGGACCGCGAGGGCGTGAGGTGGACGCCGGAGATTAATTTGCGGGGTGAGAAGGAGAGAGATCGGGACAGGGATCGGGATCGAGATCGCGACAGGGATAGGGATAGGGACCGGGATCGGGAGAGAGAAAGGGGGGATCGTGACCGAGATCGAGAGAGGGACAGGGACAGGGACAGGGAGAGGGACAGGGAGAGGGACAGGGAGAGGGACAGAGAGCGGCTCAGGCCGCCGCTCAATGGGACGAGGGGTTGAGGCCCGACCATCGATCGATATCCCATCTTCGAAAGTCGCCATCGCCCTCGCTACATTACATCCCTTTTCCACCCACACCGCACTCGACTATACGCATCCACACGGCCCCCTCTCACCCTCCCACCACAACCCGGCCCAGCCTGGCCTCGATCTTCTTACTCACCGGTGCATATACTCATCCCATGCATACCCAGCACATGTACTATGACAAACAGCGTTGTTTTTTTTCCTTTCTCATCACTTGCTTCTCTTTTTGCGGGCTTTCCCTCTGGCATAGCGAAGAGGGAAAAAAGACTGGAACAGGTTAGGTCAAATCAGGACAAGCGGGCAAGGCGAGGCGCGTGGCGTTTTTACGGGATGGCCTACTTCTTCTTCTTTTTCATTCTCATTGTTGTTCCTCGGCTCCGGACTTTGGGGGTTGGGTTGGCGGGGTTGAGCGATACCATACCTCATTCATGTGTCCCATTTCTTTTTGTTTTTCTTGATCATATTTTCTTTTGGTGGTGTAACCAGAGGACGGGGGGTATGGATAGGGGTAGTTACTTGACACTTTTTTCCTTTCTTTTCTCTCTGTTTCTTCCTGGGATGGACTGGCTGGTTTGGCTGGCGGTTTGGTTGGGAAAGACGGGGTTGCCTACCCAGGCTAGGTAGGCCTATGTGTCCCCCGCTGTCTATGGATCTGTACAAGGTCTGGATGGGGGTTTACTGATTGCTTGCTTGCCTGCTTGTTATCTGTTTTAAATGATATCCCTTTGGCGCGGGCGGCTCAATGGAGTCTCGGCCCTGCTGCCGTTTCGGTTCTGATATTGGTTCTGCTTGGTTCTTCTAGTTGAAGGGTGACGACACACTGCAGTGTCTCCTCGATGGATATGGTGAAGAGGCAAATGGGTTGGGCTGGGCTGGGCCGGGCTGTGTACGTGTATATGGGGCCATCTGCATGCGTTGTAAGAGAGGGACATGTGGTGGTTGGTTATTATGGAGGAAGAAGTGAATAAACAGGCGGTCACGGGTGGATCGAGGCCAGCGAATATCAAAATAAAGTTTAAAACACTCGACTATGCACTCGTTAGGGCTCAACCCACTCGTGGGTGTCGTGTCAGTGAAATATGTGATTTGCCATTGCGCCTTCTCTCCATGAAACCCTGCCGATGTGCTATGCTATCGAAGTCTGGTATCATCTAAAACTAAGTGTCCTCCCAAACTCCAAGCCGTGCCATGCCCAAGCCGTCCCAAGCTATTCAGTACCGACCCATGCCACGCCCAGATTGGTAGACCAGAGAGAAAGATGTCCCCGTTAACTCCATCCCAGCAGCAGGTCCGAGTCAAGAAAACAAAACAAAAAATGGGAAAAGAAAAGCCGGAAAATAAAAACTGGACCAGAAAGCGCTTGGTAGGGAGGTAGCAATAGCCGGGAGCCGCTTACAAGTCCCTAACTGACTGTCCACTCTGTCCTCCCTTGGTAGGTCGTTGCTAAGCCCCGAGAGGAACAGTGACCCGACTCAAGAAAGAAAAGCGATTCTGTTCCGACCGACCCTCCCAGCGTCGCATACCCATGGTCAGGGTACCGTCCAGAAAAAAAAACAAAGGCAAATTCAGCGGCTAACGTCGCACCGAACCGAGATCAACAACTTAGTCCTGGTCCCAGTTGATGACACTGTTGATACCGCCATTGCCGTTGCCAAACAGGCTCTCCACGGCCGCGTCGTCCATGGCGTCCTGCTCCTGCTCGCGCTTCATGCGCTCAATGTAGTCCGGGTGCATGGGCACCGAGTGCAGGTCGACTAAGTCCTGGTTGTCGATGTTGTTCACGCCGCCGTTGCCGCTGATGCCATTACCGTCGCCGCCGGCGGCCGGGACAGAGAAGTAGTTTAGGTTCATGTTCATGGCCATGGCCATGTTCAAGTTGTTGATGCCGCCGCCGTGGGTCTGGGAGCGCGACTGGGCCTCGAAGGCTTCACGGATGAGCTGGGCGTCGGCCGCGGCGAGGGCGTCGTTGTCGGGCTGGGAGAGGAAGCTGTTGACATTGGCATTGGCATTGACATTGGCACAGCCACTGGCAGTGTTGTTGTTGGCATTGGTGCCGTGGATGCGGACCTGGGCGTAGAACTGTGCCTGGATGTGGGCGGGCAGGCGGGCCAGCCAGTCAACGTGCACGGCCGGCGAGACGGGCGTGGTGACCCATTCGCCGTTCTGGTAGATGAGCATCGCCTGGCGCTGGAGGACGTCGAGAGGCCAGACCTGGGGGAAAGTGGCGTACTGATCGATGCCGGCGGCGTTGGCACCGTTGTTGTTGCTGTTATACTCGGGTTTGATGGAGGCGGCCGGGTTGTCGACGATGATCATGTCGTCGTCTTCCTCATCTCCGTTCTCTTGTTTAATAGCCTTGGGCTTGCGGCCACGACCACCCGAAGTGGCATTGGTGGCGCGCTTGCCGCTGCGCTTCTTGATACCAGCTCCAGTGCCTGGGGTCGGAGTGCTTGGGGCGGCTGCGGTTTTCTTGGAGCGGCCTGCGGTAGGAGTCTCGGGCACTGGGAAACCCAAGTTCTCGTCGGCAGCGCCGCCAGGACCGGCAGCATTTCCGGTGTTGGCATCCTTGGCCTTGCTGGGGGTGCTCCAATTGTCAAGCCCAAGCTTACGCTTGACCTGGCCATAGCGAACCTGAATAGGAGACGATGTCAGTATTACACCAGACGAGTCAATCAGATGACTTTGATGTGGCCTTGATCAAAGCCGGGAAAGAGTCAAACACACCTTTGCCGTCTCGGCATTCTTGAATCCATTGTCGGCAGCCACTGCAACCCAGTCGATCTCGGGCTTGCCCTTCATGTTCTTGATGATGGTATAGAACAAGTGGCACTCCTGGGCCGTCGGCTGCTTGCGACCATCGCCGCCATCGCCTCCGAAACCTGCCTTGGCCGCTTTGGGAGCCATTTCTTATTTGGTCAGCGATTGAAATGTTGGGTTTGTCGCGCTGTCGTAGTGTTCAAGGGAAACAGCAACAGCTGTCATGGATCTCTGTTAAATGCCGAATCATTAGTTTCTATTCATCAGAGTGCTTTAATTCTTTAAGGTGTATATGTAATGTGATGTTAAGAAGAGTTAAAACTCGGTCAACGCAACAAAATGGCGGACCCCGGAAAGAGGAAGTGAAGATCGCTACGCCGAGCAATGGATGGGATCGATCCATTTATTTTCTTGCTCAGTTGTGCGAGATAAGAAAAGGAGGAAGACGAGGAAATACAAAGAAACACGCACCTGATATCGTGGAAAATGATGGAAAGAGAAGACGACAGCTGCGACTTCTTTCCAAGCATCGCAACTGATGATTTACTGGGGATGGACTTACTCTAGGTCAATGTTGTGAATTGGTTTTTGTGCAAGTTGGTTACAGGGTGTGGGACGCGTTGCAAAAGTGCGGGTCGGAAAGCGACTGTATTCTGCGGGAAGTCGCGGGGAAGAGGGAGAGGGAGGAAAGTTCGAGACCACGAGTTGGCAGAAGAAGGGTTCCGAGTCCTTATTCTCAAGAAACTGCCCCACTTTGGGATGTGCTCGAGGACAGCATGGGCGAGGGTGTGGTTAAACTACCTAGGTATATTTGTTTGGTGGTCCATGGGGCTCGACGGCCTGGGCTGCCTGGCGACGGGAAGCAGCCCAACTCTCTTCTTGCTGATAACGAGCCAGTCGACGTGTCTCTGACGGGAAGGAAGGGGATAGAGAGACTGGAAATACCACCTCGTGATATGGGAACATGACTCCAAGCATACAGTGTACAATACTAGAAATGTACTGATCTAATGTTCTCAAGTGACTGGCACCACGAGAACTGCCTCGAAGGCCACCCAAGTAAATCCAAGGCCAAAGCATCTGTTGAAAGTCCAAAACTTTTAATTACTAGTTACGCCGTCATCATAGTCATTCTCTGATATGCTACAACCCTCGCAAAGCAAATCCTAACCGAGCCCAAACACGTTTCGCCAGCATGAGATATGAGATGCCATTCTAAAAAACAACCAGCACGCGCCATAAACGTACCCTTAAACCCAAGAATAATATCCAAAGCCCAACCCAGGCCATTATCAACCACACGCCTTATTTTCCTATCCTCAAATCCCCTCATACACCCCATCAGCCTCCCACTCCTCATGCTTCACCACCTGACTACCCGCCGTCGTGATTCCAAGCGAGGAAGCCATGGCATCCATCTGCAACTCTAACTCCCTCTCCCGGAACTCTCCCTCGTGTTGCTGATGGTGGTGGTGCTGATGATGGTCGCCACAGAACGCGGCAGCGGCGGCGGCGGCGTAGCCCCCGGCGAGACCATATCCTCCCGCAGCGGAAAAGGTGACGGGGTAGCCGGGGCCCAGACTCGGGGTGTGATAGTTCTCGTGATGCTGCTGGGCGTGATGCTGTGACCGCCAGGGCGATCCGCCGTTGGTGATATCGCAGCACTGTTGCTGATGTTGCTGCTGCTGAACCGGGGAAGGAGAAGAAAAGTCAAAGGGAGAAGAGGCTGACGCCGACGGGGGAGGGGAGATGTGGTGGGTATGGGGATGGGTGTGGCCATGAACCTGAGCTTGAGCATGGTGTTGGTGTTGGTGTTGATGTTGGTGGTGATGCTGGAGCAATTCGTTTGCTGACGGGCTGTGTGGGTGCGACGAGGCGAAGCCCTGCATGACGTCCGAGTCGCTGCAGGGGGTGAGTAGCCGCATCTGCATGCGCGGGTGCATATCGGTGTAGGCGGCCGTCGTCGGCGTCATGGCTGGGGCCGAGTTGGGGATGCCAAAGGGGGAGGGCTCTGGCATAGGCGGGGTGGTGATGGGCATTACGGGCTGTTCTTGTTTAATTTTGGGGGAGCCGGCGGCGGCGGAAAGAATCGATTGCTGGTGGCGGCGTTGGGCGTAGTGGGCGAGTCCTGGCTCGGTCTTTACCATCGCTGCGGTTGGCATCATCTGGGCCGGAGGCTGTGATGGCGGCGTGTTTCCTCGTCGCTCGGATTTGATGTTGAGGTTCGTATCGGTCGGGCCCTCGGTCTTGATGTTTTCGCTCCCGCTCTCCTCCTCCTTCTTGGGCTTGACATTGTCGCCCTTCTTCTTCTTGGACACGCGTGATTTATCTGGGTTGGTGCGGTTCCGGCGCTGTGGCTCCAGGCCAAGCATGGCTGCCCGGAACCTCGAGTATCGCATGCGGGCGGCATGGCCGTTGGTGATCTCCTGAGTCAGTACCGGGTTGTGGGCCACCTTGTTCCAGTCGATCTGGTTTTGGTGGCTTTGGTTTTAGTTCATCACCCAGCGCCATTGCCATCTCTGCAACATCAAACTCACATCTTTGAGACATTTCTGCTGCAGGATTGCGAACAGGAAACGAGCCATGGCATTGTCGTTGTTAGACATGATGGCGGTTGGCGGCCTGGCGACGATCTAGTCGGAGAGGAGGCGGGGGAAAGCGGTCGAGGGCCAGCCGACGCAGCCAAGGAAAGGGGAACAGAGCAGAATTGGGGGTGATTGGGGAGCAGCTGAATATGAACCTGAACACTCGGGCTTGACCGCTGATAGGAGAGGCTGTGGCAGGGATCACACCGGCCGAAATCCACTGCTCGACTGTGGAGAAGTGAGTCACTGTTGAGTGGTGAGGCTGTCGGATTATATGCCTGTTTCACCATAAAAAGGGTCGCTTCCGGCTCGCTGTGGGCCGGGACATTGGTGGAAGGGGGGAGAAAAGGTTGCATTCAGTGTCTGAACATTGATCCCTTGGCCTAAGAAAGGGGCGAAAGCAAGGCGAGTGTGGTCCGCTGGTCGTTTGTCCCCATTCAAACAAGAGATCTTCTAGACGCCCATTGCCAAATGAGGAGAAAGGCGCATAGATATTTGGACGCTGCAGAGTGACAGCGCCACTAAGAGGGCTTGCTTTTGCCTCTTTTTCACGCAGAATTTTTCACCCAACTACTTCTTCCTTGTTTTAATCGACCCCGATTGAGATCCCCTGCGATCGCTGCCACGGCAATGGTTGCCTGGCCATTGGAGGTGTGGGGGCACTCAACAAAAGGGAGCTGACCGCCGGCCGCAGATTGGTGATGGCGTGCGCTGGTGACGCGCGACCGCGGCACCTCCGCGTAAAGTGGTTGTCCCAAGACATGCAGATCCCTGTCCCCTGCCGAGGTGACACCCCGAAACCCCCGGCGCTCATCACCCCCTGCAGGAGGGCTGGAGGGAGTGGGTGGCGAACTACTGCCTGCCTCGAGGTTCACCGCTGAACAAACAAAGTGCCGGTTTGGCAGGGCAACTGGACAATCCCTCGAGCAGCTCGAAGACGATGCCACCCGAGGGCAAAGACACAGAAAGAGATCAGAATCAAACCAGCTTCGCGTCATGGTGATGACTCACTTGACTTGATGGAGGATTGTGGGTGGTTGGGAATAAAACGAGGCCCAGACGTCTCATTGGCGACGCACGGCAGCGGAGGATGGTTCCGCGGCCTGAGGATATTCGTTTTCGATGCAAGAAAACCCCGAGTATCCCGTGCATCGACCGAGGCAGCCACAGGGACGTGGCCCCAAAAGAGGACACCATTTCAGGCAGGTTAAAATCTTTTTCCTGGCATCCGGATTGCGCCTTCTGGTTGCGTTCCAAACACAGATAATGGTGGGGTCGGAACCGTACCAAGGCCGGGAAGGCGCTCCCTCAATGCTCAGACTAGGCTGATAATGACGCGACGTAGCATCGTGTTGCGGCATCGTTGAATGGAAAAAAAGACCTACTTTCCCAAAGAAAAGACACCTTGGTTGCCAATTGATTCCAGCTTTTACGTCTTATTTCCGGGTTTCTGGCGGTGGCAGTGACGAAGTCAATTCCTCCCCAGAAAAACAGGTTGGAAAATGCCAGGCAAACGGCGCGTCGCAATCGGCACAGTGTGAGCGTGTCGCGATATTGGCGCCAGATCATCTGACCGGTGGACATTCATTCATTTCAGAGGTCCCCACTCAGCAACGAACTTTGAGCCTGAGGCAGCACTTCATCCCCACCTTTCTTTCCGCCCAAACCGGAAGGATACCCCCGCTCGAACCCACCTGGCCAGGCTGCAACTCTCGGCGCGGTTGAATGATCTGGCCGCGGTCCTGCTGTTTGTTCAGCTCGTCCCCGCCGGCCGCAAATCCATCTCTCCTTAGCAGACCTTAGCAATTTCGTCGAGTCTTATCCACTCTGAACGGCAGCCACCATTGACTGGCCCGTCTCGCTCTCGGCTACGACCATGAACAAGAACTGGAATGACCGGGCCGACAAGGACCTCTTCTTTACTATCCTGTCGGTCAAGAATATTGGCGTCATCAGCGGGTCGGAATGGACCACGATAGGCAACCACATGCGCTCTATGGGCTACGGCTTCACTAATGAGGGATGCCGGTAAGTGCTGTCGCTCTGTGTTTGCGCGACTCATTGATTCGTCCTCCCCTGTACTTGGATTCCATCAATGTTGACCCCATCGCAACCACTTGTTGTTTCAAAACCATCATGTTTCTGAAATGCATTTTGTCATTCAAACTAAGCTGTATTTTTGTGGATGTTGGTCTGGGCCATTGAGTTGCCTGTCTTGCTACACCATGATCTTGACTTTCTTGCCGCATTGCTTTTCGACATGACATCCCACGTTTTGTTCCATCAAAAGCCCCCTGCTGACCCCGAGTAGCCAGCACTTCCAGGGCCTTCGTCGTGCCCAGAACAAGGCAGAGACCAACGGTGTCCAGGGCGAAAACCCTAGAAGGACCGATCCCACGTTGAATCCCATCACCCGAAGACCTGGACCCGGTCGAGGACGCCCGAGGAAACAGCCTGCTGGGGCCGTTGGGTCCGCCGGGGCCGTTTCTGCTGCAGGACCTGCCGCCGCCGGAGCACCACCTCCCGGTGTAGCACCTACGGGGGCGCCGCTCGGTACACCTGGTGTCCATCCGCTCTATCCCGGAGCCGTTCCTGGTCCTGGTGTACCTCCTGGAGTGCCTTCTGGCGCTCCTCTCGCCGGGGTCCCGCCTACCCCTCCCGCTTCCATGCCTGGTGTTCCCGGTGCTCCCGGGGGACCTGACACCCCTGGTATCCCAAATGCGCCCGTTGCCCAAGGAATCCCGATGCCCCAGGGCCAGCACCAGTCACATCCACCACCCAACCCGGGGGTGGCGCCCCAAGCACAGATGACCGCCTCCGAGGACCTCGCTGTGGACCCCAGCCTGGAGGAAGAGCTCGAGGAGCAGCCGGCCAAGCGGGCCAGGTTAAGCGACGACGGCCAAGAGGCCTCAATCGAGGATGAGGCTGTGCTAAACGCTCTTGCTGTGCACAACAATCCGGCAACGCCAGGGGAATATACGTCAGAGTATGTTTTTGTCTCTCAATTCCATCTTGTTACCAATGATGATCCTGCGCTAACATGACTCGAAGGTATACTTACGGAGATGCCTAGTTCACATCTCCGCACTATTAATCTGGCAGCTGGTATCCACAACCCCTTTCTCTCGGCTACACCTAAGAGAGTCTTGGGCTTGTTTACTTGCCGTCTGTGGTGCGTATTTTCGTCTAAACAATGGCGCTATAACGGGAGCCGGTGTAAGATGGGGGATTTGAAAGTGGGTTTTATAGCGTCGATTTGGAGCTTTGAGTTTTTGTTATAATGTGTACAACTGTGCTTAATGGGGTTGAGGTATGGGGAGTTATCAAATTCTTTTCTACTCACTGTCCCTTCATGCATCTCATGTGCCTTTAAATGTGCTGCCACTAAATCTGTGTCCTGACAGTCTTTGCGTCAACACTCAGCCATGCCCTGACGACCGAGGTACCTGCTACCAACTTCATGGGCTTTATATTCCTAATGCTGGGATGCTATTCAGCTGGCTAGCTATGCTCCGTAGCCATTCCCAACACTGTTCCCTCTCCTTTTTTCCTTCTTCCTTCTCTCTTTGTCAAAGAAGGCCACAGCCCAGCCCAACTACCAAACCACGGCAAAACGAGTCAACAAAGAGGTATCTGCCATGGCTGACGCACACCCCTGGGACAACCCGGCGCACGAGGCACACGAGGCGCACTGTCTTGCCCTTGTTGACTCCCCGGTTAAGCCTGGGCATGAGCTGTCGGCCCGCAAGGACACCATTGTGGCTGGAATGGTTTCCGTGGTCACAGGTTCTCGTGGGAAGAGACCTAGTAAGTGACCAGCTTATGTGTTGTCACCCCTTTTATCACGGGCCCCCTTTGCCGCGAGCCCTCCTCCTTTGCCGCGAGCCCTCCTCCTTTGCCGCGAACTCTATTACACGCGTATCCCGCAGGCGGGTTTTTCAAAAGGCCCTTGGCTCTGCTTCGTTCTTCTTATCTTGACCTTCTTCTCTACCAAGTCTGTCAACTTTTGTTTGTTTGTCACGTCGTGTTTGCCCTGCCACCACTATCACCTCCAATATCAAGAATAACAACACGACGACAACAACGGCAACACCAGCAGCACCAAGATGGCTGGCCCTAAGCGCTGGAACCCGGAGGCCAACCAGGACCTCCTGATGAGCATCTACGATGCGATGCGGGGTGAAATGGACCCTCCGGCGCAGGCCAGGATCGTCCAAGGAATGAAATCCCGCGGCCATAACAACATGAGCTGGGAGACTGTGCGGTACGGAAACTCTCCCTGCTTGTTTCTTGCTTGGTTGATATGATCACGTGCCTCTGCCCCTATTCCAACCGCGCTGGCGAGTGCTGGGCGGTGAGGGTCGCGAGAAGTTTCGTTTCATCGCATCTCTCCTATATGGGGGGGTACAGGGCACGTGGCTGGCTTTATTTAGACGTCTGCCGCGACTTTCTTTCTTTTGCAACGTTTACACGACTTTACAAACTATCTTGGCTTGTTTTTACATCGCTCTTTCCACCAATTTTTGTCTCAACTTTTCAACACCACCATCCCGATCAGCACAGCAAACATGGCAAAGTGGGAGGACATTCGGGACGATCTTTTTGAGGCGGTGGTTGCCGTCCACCCGCCGTTGACGAAAGAGCAACAAGACAGAATTGTGGCCCTCATGCAAGCCCGCGGGCATGAGATGGGCTGGAATGCCATTCGGTATGTCCAACTGCTTCAACTTTTGATGTCTGCGATGGTCGCTTGTAAACTGGGAGTTATGAGTCACTCTGGGCCACCAGCTGTCGATAGTCGACTGAATAAGTTGTTCGGGACGGCGACTGCCTCAGCAAGTTGCAAGTTATTTCAGACGGCAGCGCAGTACTTTTCCCTGTTCCCTCTCCCATTCCTTTGCCCTCTTCACCCACTTTCGAACTTCCCATCAACTTCACTCGTCACTTCCTTTCAACTCTCTCTGCGAGGCACAAATCTTGAGCACCGGCCCTTTCTCTTTATCACCAAAATTCAAGCACGCCAGTCGAGAAAATGCCCGGTCGACGCACGCTCCAGACGTGGGATGCCGAAACCCACGAGGCTGTTCTTCTGGCCTTGATCGAGTACATGAAGCCGACCGGCAGCGATTGGTCTGGAGTGGTGGCTTCTTTGCACGCCAAGGGCTATACTTTCACTGAAGGAGCTTTGATGTACGTTTTGGTGCGCTTTCCAGGAAGACTGGTGGGCTGGGGTGGCCTGCTGGATTTCATCACTTCAACTTCTCACGTTCCCTTCCCTTCCCACTCCCTTCTTCCCCCAAACCACTTCACTCTGCTCTACTTCTACCATCACTTCTCTCCCCTTCAACCACAATTTTTGACTTCAGAGAACCGCATCGTTCAGCACCGCCATCATGTCAAAGCAACCTACCATTTGGGATCACGACGCACACCTTGCGCTGCTTCAGGCCGTGATGGCTGAAGCCCCGCCTACCCCAGCTCAGTGGGACAAGATCTTGGACCGGGTTGCCCAGAAGGGTTACCGGTACACAGCCAGTGCTGCCATGTAAATCTTCCTTCCCGCTTCTTCCCCTCGCGAGCTTTCTCTTTCCCTGATGGTCTCGGCGTCTCCGCTTTCCTCACACAAACACACAAACCAGAATATTTTTCCTCTCCTCCCCCTCCATGCTTTCCCTTTCCCCTCACACTTCCTTTTCCTTTCCACACAACTTTCGTCGCAACCAGAGCACCTTCGTCCCAACCATACTCACCACACATACACTTACACAACCACTCGCCCATCATCAACATGACTGAGCGCATGACCTGGGACCACCATGCTGACCATGACCTCTTGACGGCCATGGTGCAAGAGCTGCACCCGACGCAGGATCAGCTGCGTGGTGTCATGACCCGGATGCATGAGATGGGTCATATTTGCTCCGTCAAGGCCATCACGTACATACCCATCCTTTCTTTCTCTGCCTGCTCTTTCCCGTCTTTTCTCATTTACTCGCAACTATTTTTTTTTCCCCTTTTGGGCCAGAAACAAGTCGCTAACTTTCCTCTTTCCCGACTACAGACAGCACCTTCAGAAGCTCCGCCGCAAGGAGGGCGCGGGCTCGGGCACCAACGACGGTGGCGCGTCGGGCGCCACTACTCCCAAGACGCCTTCCCGGAAGAAGGCCGCGGCCAAGAAAGATCCTACGAGCGGCTCTAAGCGCAAGCCGGCCGTCATCGACGATGATTCCGAGGAGGATGTCAAGCCTCCCATCAAGAAGGAGCGTAAGACCGTGAAGAAGGAGATCAAGGAGGAGAAGACTGAGAAGTAAGTTTAATTTTCATTATTATTCTTACCAGATTTAACTTTGCTAACAGTTTTGGTTACTCGCAGCCATGAAAACGGCGGCTACAACTACGACGGGGAGGTCCAGATCTATGGCCTCGCCGGCTAAACTGCTTGCCTCAACGACCACGCGCGATTGCCAACTTTTGCGGATCTTCCCTGGAAAGTCGGCTTCAGTTTTCGCAGCAATTGGGTCACATCTTCGCCACGATCTTCATCATTGAGATCAGACATGTGGCAGCGATTCCTTTGATTTTTCATCACGGATTTGGCTTTTTACTTCCCGGCACCTTTTTCGCGGAGGAGAATTACCATGGGGCATGATGTTGGGTGGCACGGATTAGGAAGGTTTGGCGCTGAGGGACTGGGATTTGGGGTTGGGCACATTGCTCTTTTACTGGAGTAACGGTCTGGTCGGGTCTGGGTTTTCTGGCGGGGAGTTTGGAATCTTGCGGTGGTTTTCTCAGCTTGAGGATTAGGCGGCCTCTCTAGTTGTCCTATTTTTTCAAGGCTCTGGATGGATTAGGGTTCGCCTGGGTAGTTTGCGGGTTACGGAAATTGAGACATCTGAGTTCTCAGCTATTAAGGTGTTTTGTGATAATTTTGACGTGACTGTGGGATCGTAGGCGGGCGGCTGCCCGGATTAGGATTTGAGTGGTGTTTGAGTTGTGGTAGTGACAGGACCTGGCTGGCCACAATGCGAACCGGCGAAGATTGCCAAAGGGTCAACAGCCTGGAGGTGCGATCATGTCGCCCGGCTCTGACTAGAACAAGAGATTTTACCTTCCGCCAGAACTTCTCGAGGCCAGAAATAATCTAGCAATAAATCTATGGCACTCGAGTAACTGAAGATGCCCTCCAGCGAGCGCCTTCCGATCTCCTGCCAATGGCGTCATCCCGAATCTGATCTGAAGGACAGCACACATCATCCATTCGCCGGCCATGGCAATTCCGTGATAAGCACTTCAGGCATATTTAATTGAGCGGGTGAGCACACAAACACTCTCTCACACAGAAAACGCCCGATGCTGCTGCTTCAAATGGTGCAATGTTTAGGCTGGCAGTTGGAAAAGGGGTTGCCAAGCCCTGGTTGCCCGGCAACAGCGACTTACAAGACATCACATCCAGAGGGCATGCTCATCAAGTCACATCACGATGCAAAAAGTGTCAAGTTGAGGAGGAACAGTCGTGTCAATTTGAAGTATGGCTGTCTGTGAGGACACCTCATCATAAGAGCCCCCAACGCAACCCCATCCCAAATAGCCCTTCCAACCGTCGTCATTGTGCAAAGTGCATCCCGTATGATACCCCAGCCCCCAACGCCCGAACCATGCCCATGTCCATGTACCCCATCCCAATGTCCTCGTCATCTCAAAACTGTTATCCTGCCCAAACCCATCCAAATACCCACCCTGCACTGGTTGATTCAGATGTGAGGATGAGAAAAAGGAAGCCCGAACGCCAGAGATGATCTCATGACGTCAGACCGAGTGAGAAAGGAACACGACCAGTGGAGCAAATGAGGTGATGTTGAATGGGGAGCGGGCAAAGAGAAAGCCAAACGCAAAAGACAGAAACGTGAGCGCGAGTTCAATACTCGGCCAACCGCGCCAGGTCCTCCTCCACGACCGGCACAAAAAAGGAGCTGAGCTACAGCTCCTCGGAATCCTCCTCCATCTCGGTCTTGGTGTCGTCGTTCTTCTTATCAGTGGCAGCCTCAGCCTCAGCCTCAGCCTCGGCCTCAGCGGCCTTGGCCTTCTCAGCAGCGACCTTGGCCTTCTTGGCGACAGGCGAACCGTACTCCTCATCATCGCCACCACCCGACACAGCAGCAGTGCGCTTCTTGGCCGGGGTGGCGCGCTTCTTGGCGGGGGTCTTTTTCTTGATGGGGGCGGCAGGAGCAGCAGCCTCGTCTTTCTCAGCAGCATCAGCAGGAGTAGTAGCAGCGGCCTCGTTCTTGTCAGCAGCAGCAGTCTCCTCATTGTCGTCGCCAGCGCCGTTCTTCTTGGCCAGCGGGCTCTCGGCCAAAGCAGCAGCAACCGCAGCCTTGGGCTTTCTGCCCCTGCGACCCGTGCCGGGAGTGGAGGGGCCGGGAGTGCCGGCGGCGGGCTCCTTATCCTCCGGGATCTCGAGCTTGTAGCGGTTGCGAATGAGGCGCCAGCGCTCGATGGCGCCTAATTGGGGTGAATTGTTAGTGATTGAAATGAGTTTATGTGACAAGACACAAATGACATGATGAGGTGGAGGGAAGGAAGGTACTTACTCTTCTTGCCCTTCAGGCCAACAAAGTTGGCGATCGCATCCCAGTCGACCTCGGGCTTCTTGAGGAAATTGGCGATCATGGCGACGGCGAACTTGGTGTCGCCCGGGGTCAAGACCTCGCCGTTGACGACGATGGTGGCCGGGACATCGGCCGCGCCGCCGGAGGACTTGGGAGTGGGAGCCATTACTAGAACTAGGTTTTTGAAAACAATGTCAGCTGGTTGTTTCCCGTTATCTGAAGGAGCCAAAGATGGGAATGAAAATGAGTCAAATGTGAGAGGGAAGGGGGATTGCCTTCCGGAAATGTTGGATGGAAAGAAGGCTGGGAAGGATTTCTGCGGAAATAAATCAAATGTCTTGGAGGGATTACTTACGACGACTCGCGAAGAGAGAGAACCGATGATTGAGTAAATGAAGATCTAGCCGAGATCAGTGTCAGTTATGGGGCCAGGAGCGAAGTGGTCCGTGGCGATGATGCTGGGGAGAATCGAGTCGCGCAACCCTCAACTGCGAAGTCGATCACCACAACGGCGATGGCATCTCCAGTTCAACAAGGTTGATGATCAGAAGAGAAAATAAAATCATCAACTTACTTTGTCTTGCGATGCTTGCCGAGGCGGGAGTTGCGAAGGCAGGCCGGAGGGAATCTGGAAGTTGGGTCGAGATGGTTGAAGAAGAAGAAAGTAGGAAGGAGGGAAAGGTGTGGGAGGGGAGCTTAAATATTCCAACCACCAGGAAGAAAGGCACAGACCGCAACACACAGGAATCAACGGTACTGTGGGAGTTAATCATTGTGGTAGGGCTAAACCGCCGCGAGGATGGCACAGACCGGCGGCCGATGCGGTCTCGGCGCCGCGGCCGCCTGCCCGGAGTCAGCGGCAAGGGGCCGGAGCCGGTGAATGCCTCATTGGGAAAGGGGTTAAGCTGGGATGCGGGGCCCAGGGCCAGCAGCAACGTGGTGAGAGTCAGTTACTGTCAACCGAAAAAGGGGTTAGCCTAGTCCAGCCTGACGTGGACCGGGAAGCACCTCCTGACGATGAGACCCAGCGTGCACAGGGCCAGAAAGGAGCTAACCCAGGATGGGCCTCCGGGGGCCAACGAAGAAGTGATGGGACTCAGCTATTGTCCGCCAGAAAAGGGGGCGAGCGTATTCCAGCCTGATATGGAAGCCTGATATGGACGAGAAAGCCCCCCCTGATGACCCAGCTGGTGCAGAGTCAAGAAAGGGGCAAAGGGGTTCATTCTTGGTATTGCTGCTTAGCACAGACAGTCCCTAAATATGTTACCCAACCACCGATGCAGCGCACCAACACCATGAACTTGAACGCTACATAATCGGCATTCGGGGGGTGATGGTATACTAACACAACCTAAGGTTGTCCTTCCTTTTCGGTCTGTTCACATGCTGCATTTGTATCCTACTTATTGACAAGAGCATTTCCCTGTTATCCATGAATTTGGCATCGACCATGACAGTGCCCTGTTGTTGCGATGCTCTGTTGTGTCAATGAGGGTTTGTTTGTCGACCTCCATGCAGGCACCAAGGCCCTTGGGAATGGGCAGCATATCCCAACTGCCTGCTTTTGAACAAGGTATGCTTACCAAAAGGCGTCTTTCAATTTCCGGATCAAAGACCTGGTTTGTCTTGACAGATGATGGAAGCGCCATGATAAGGAGGAAGTTACTTTGGCAGGACTAGGCAGATTAGGTCCTAGAATAGCGGTACTGTTATGAAGGTGTTGGACGAATCTAGACACACGTCGTCCAATCTTCTACTTCACCCAACCCTAGACGACTTGTCTTGGGCCATCCAGGTTAGCACATGGGCAGCAGACTTGAAAGGAGTACTCTGCTACACCTTCCTGGACGTCTTCCTGGACGCTCTCCCAAATTGATTGTTGCTGTCCTGACTCCGGACTCTGCGGGACCTTCTACTACTTGGATCTGCCAGCGCAACAGAAGAAGCAGCACACCCAGGACCAAGTTTATAGGTAAGTTGGTCTAGGCCGGTCAGCCAAATCACGGGCATGTACAGACCTGTATTGCAACTGCATTCAAGATGGATGGACAATAGGCTCTTTCAGACGGTGCCACACGGTGCCCGTCGCGAGCCGCACACGTCTTGATTCAAACCCATACCCATCCTCCCAACCCATCCTCCTCAACCGACTCAAATCTTCTTCCTCTTCCTCCTTCCCTCCTACTGACCAGAGCTTGGCCCCAGACACTTGGTCACTTCAATATCGCAGCCAAGCAAGAATAGGTAAGCAGTATCGTCTTTTTCTGTCACTCGAAACTCAATTTCCCCCTCTCTCCTCTGCCCTTTCAGACCCGACCGACAGTCCTGCAGTCGCTACCTAATCCCGATTGCGCATTCTCAAACAACACGAGTCCAACTGACACCCTCAACCATCACCAGACAAGTCAATACCGCAACGATGCCTTCCCTCGACACCGAAGCGCAGTTCAAGTTCCTGCTCTGCTGCATCAAGCATTCAGCCGCAGGCAAGGTAAACCATCTTCACCATGTCGTGCACTTTTGCATCTCAATCTAACCACCCACCGTCTTCACCTCACAGGTCAACTTTGGCACCGTCGCCGAGGAGCTAGGCATCGTCTCCAAGGCAGCCGCGTAAGTCTTTCCTACAACCACCCACCTCATCTATTGATCCTTGATGTAAAGATACTGACTTCACCCAGCGCCAAGCGCTACGAGCGACTCCTCAAAGCGCACGACATCAGCACCGCGACCCCGCGCAAGGGCGCCCCCGCCGCCGCCAAGGACGGCAACGACGACAAGGACGGCGAGCAGGACAGCGACTCCAAGACGGGCACGCCGGCCAGCAAGAAGCGCAAGCGCGCCGCGGCCCCCAAGAAGACGCCCACCAAGAAGGCCAAGGACGACGACTCGGAGGAGGCCGACGACGACGAGGAGACGCCCGTCAAGAAGGAGCGTGGCAGCCGCGCCTTCAAGAAGGAGAAGGGGGTCAAGAAGGAGAAGAACATCAAAAAGGAGGAGAGTGATGACGAGGGTGTCAAGGTCGTCGTTAAGAAGGAGGCTAAGGGTGCCGATGACGGTTCGTTTCCTCGCTGCTGCTGCTATCACCTTGTTACGACCGTGGGTGGGATGGGCGATGATGATGACTATTGTGTCATCGTCGGCGAGCGACCGGTCCTGGCTGTTCCAATCTCTGTCCCGGTCCCGGTCCGCCATCACTTCCACCACGACTACACACCGCCATCAACAACCCATTTTGGATATACTCCTGTTGCTGTGTGTCACCACAGTGCTAACACCGGCCTGCCTCCACAGACTACAACTACATCTCGGACTGATTCGCCCTTGGCGTCCGGACACAGCGAACCGACGCCTCCAGCGCTTGGCACCAGAACTTGGCGAGTCTCTCATGGCTCTGCGACATCTTGCGGGTTTGACTACGGGAGCCATCATCCTTTGCAGTGAAGGTGAGTCTGGACGAGGAATCCGGTTGAGTTTCTGCTCAGGGTGCTAACTCCACTCCACAGCACAAAAGAATCGTTAGACAGTGGCCGGGATGCTTTTGGTCGTGGGTTGGTTGGTTTGGTCTGGTCTTTGGAGTTGGTGGCGCACGGAGATACCCAGCAACATGGTTACCTCGTAGGGTTCTCTTAGAGGAATTGACGACGCGTGCTTTCAGCCTTCTTTCTCAATCAAACAGAGTGACATTTTATCCGTGATACACACACCAGCCGAGTCCCGGACACTCACAACTGCCATCCAATTGCTCGGGATGACATGGATTTATCTGCATTGTGAGGAACAGCCCAGATGTATCCGCAGGTAACAGGCGACACCCTGTGGTGTTTTCTTTGCTCCAATTGATAAATTTGGCGTCGAGACCAAGTTGTAGAGGACAGTGTTGTTGATTCTAGGTTTGATGCGGCCGACGGCTGCCAGATGCCGACAATGCGGTCCCATGTTTCCGGCAGCCCGCAACAAGCCGAGCCGTCTCCACTTCGCGTTTGCCAAGGTTGGGGGAACAAGCGAACAGCATGCTGCGATTGACGATGTGGATGGGACATCATGGACCTGGTTGATAAGCAGTCTTTGGAGTTTCAATCGTCTACAGCCTTCTCAATTGAACGATTAATTCCCTTAAAAATTGCAGTTAACGGCCTCATAATGGCCTTCAACTTCATCCATCCGTGCATTGATTCTTTTCTTGTTGACAATGCAACATGTGGAGTGCCGATGGTTCCAGAAACAACTCCAGGATGTCCAGACCGGCGCTAGTACAAAAGGGGCCCAGCGCAGGGAGCTCGGGCCACTTTGGTGAACCTTGGGGAATTTTTTTACTCGATCTCGTTGCCGAGCAGTCAACTTCTTCTCTCTTCCTCCATATTTCCCATTTCTCCCCAGCCTCTCGCCCTCTTCCACGCCTCCCACGGAAGCCGATTGTGATACCCTGCCGACTTCTTCTTTACATCCTTCTTCCTTGTACATTCTTTAATACACAACAATGCAGCGCGCGTTGACAAGAGCCTCGGTCTCGTCGCCGCTGGGCGCGAGCCGCATCCGTTCCACACAGCAGCTCCGCTATGCCCACAAGGTATGTTGTTTCCTGCCTTCGGTATCGTATCCAACCAGGATACAATGCCATCTCGGCGTTCTAGGCGAAACCATTGGTAGTTGCTGACATCATTTTTATAGGAGCTGAAGTTTGGCGTCGAGGGCCGCGCCGCCCTGCTCTCCGGTGTTGAGACCCTCGCCAAGGCAGTGGCTACCACTCTCGGCCCCAAGGGCCGCAATGTCCTCATCGAGTCGAGCTTCGGCTCACCCAAGATCACCAAGGGTTCGTCACTTTCGACCCCCTTCCCCCTGAACATGGCAATAAGAGACTAACATGAAAAAAGATGGTGTTACCGTGGCCAAGGCCATCTCCCTGAAGGACAAGTTCGAGAACCTCGGTGCGAAGCTCCTCGCCGATGTTGCCTCCAAGACCAACGAGGTTGCCGGTGACGGCACCACCACCGCCACCGTGCTGGCCCGCGCCATCTTCTCCGAGACGGTTAAGAACGTGGCTGCTGGCTGCAACCCCATGGATCTTCGCCGTGGTATCCAGGCCGCGGTTGACTCGGTCGTCCAGTACCTGCAGGAGCACGCCCGCGACATCACCACCAGCGCCGAGATCGCCCAGGTCGCCACCATCAGCGCCAACGGCGACGAGCACATTGGCAAGCTGATCGCCAACGCCATGGAGAAGGTCGGCAAGGAGGGTGTCATCACCGTCAAGGAGGGCAAGACTATGCAGGATGAGCTCGAGGTCACCGAAGGCATGCGCTTCGACCGCGGCTTCGTCTCGCCCTACTTCATCACCGACGCCAAGGCCCAGAAGGTCGAGTTTGAGAAGCCGCTGATCCTCCTCTCGGAGCAGAAGATCTCGTCCGCCGTCGACATCATCCCCGCCCTCGAGATCTCCAACAAGCTCCGCCGTCCCCTCATCATCATTGCCGAGGACTTTGACGGTGAGGCCCTGGCTGTCTGCATTCTCAACAAGCTCCGTGGCCAGCTCGAGGTCGCTGCCGTCAAGGCTCCCGGCTTCGGCGACAACCGCAAGTCCATCCTCGGCGATATCGCCGTCCTGACCAACGGCACCGTCTTCACCAACGAGCTCGACATCAAGCTCGACAAGCTCACTCCCGACATGCTCGGCTCGACCGGCTCCATCACCATCACCAAGGAGGACACCATCATCCTCAACGGTGAGGGCAGCAAGGACTCGATCGCCCAGCGCTGCGAGCAGATCCGCGGCGTCATGGCCGACCCCACCACCTCTGAGTACGAGAAGGAGAAGCTCCAGGAGCGTCTCGCCAAGCTCTCTGGCGGTGTTGCCGTCATCAAGGTCGGTGGCTCCTCCGAGGTTGAGGTCGGCGAGAAGAAGGACCGCTTCGTCGATGCCCTCAACGCCACCCGCGCTGCCGTTGAGGAGGGTATCCTCCCCGGTGGTGGCACTGCCCTCATCAAGGCCTCGGCCAACGCTCTCAAGGACCTCAAGCCCGCCAACTTTGATCAGCAGCTTGGTGTGAGC
Source organism: Trichocladium uniseriatum (assembly GCA_017139535.1). Taxonomy (NCBI): domain Eukaryota; kingdom Fungi; phylum Ascomycota; class Sordariomycetes; order Sordariales; family Chaetomiaceae; genus Trichocladium; species Trichocladium uniseriatum. The sequence continues at coordinate 2,158,549 of WOUO01000002.1, read as the reverse complement.
ATCATCAAGAACGCCATCACCCGCCCCGCTCGCACCATTGTCGAGAACGGCGGTCTTGAGGGCTCCGTCGTCATTGGCAAGCTCAGCGATGAGTACGCCTCGGACTTCAACAAGGGCTTCAACAGCGCCACTGGCCAGTACGTCGACATGATCCAGGCCGGTATCCTCGACCCCGTCAAGGTCGTCCGCACCGGTCTTATTGACGCCAGCGGTGTCGCCTCGCTCCTCGGCACCACCGAGGTTGCCATCGTCGATGCTCCCGAGGACAGGCCTGCTCCTGGCGGCATGCCCGGTGGCATGGGCGGCATGGGCGGCATGGGTGGCATGATGTAAGAAAAAGTGTACGTATTGGGCGATGATTCCGGACTTCTCTGATTTACGGCGACTCGGTTGGGGGCATTTGGCTTTGGTGTTTGGGTTGTACAATGTGCCATGTATCAAGTAATCTCCTCTCTACCCTTTCCTCTCTGTGTTCATAGCTGCATATTCCCACAAGCGGCAGCGGTGGCCTTGTATATTACCATCACACTGGGTTAGAGTAGAGGAACAAAACCAGAACTTGTAATCTTATGGAACCGTCCAGGCATCCTTTGATTTTGGTGACGTACGCAGCATAGGCAAAAATGCTGTGGCCTGTTTGCTTTGAAAGGAAGCCATCACGAGAAGTTGCAACCTGATTGTGCGACCCTCCTTGAAAGGGGATGCAACCCACTCGACTGGGCGGTTGCCATGGGCCTTGCCATGGGCCCTGCCATGGGGCGGGACAGAAAATGGTCGGGAAACATGGAGCATCATCCCTGAGCTGCCGCATTTATTGTGGGTAACCCCGCGCTAATAACGTAAGCTGCAAGGTCGTCACCGCCGACAACAACGAACCCCACCACAGCAAGCTGATGTTGTTTTTCAGGCCCCCTTCCCCTCCATCCGTTTCATTATCGCCGTCCACCTCCGTTGCCGTCTCGTGCTCGCATTAAACCTTGCTTTCCCTCCCCTTTTTTGGCCGATAACTTGCATCCACTGCACAGGCCTTTTTCACCCCAAAAAAGCCAATAAACGAGTCTTGTCCCGTTATCGTAAGTGCCTTCCAAGAACAAGAACGAGGCTGTGCGATTGGGAGCTGTCATTTTATTTGACCCCTCTTTCTGGCCCCTTCCTGTCGCAAATCAGGCCCGCCCCCGTCCACATCTTGCGAACGTCTGTCTCCGCCGACTTTATTGCTGACAACAACTCGCCTTGTTGTCTAGCCCGCCTCGACTTTTACCCTCAAAACCCGTCTATCTGTCTAGCGAGCTTCGCCGATACAGGGCTAGCGTCTGAAAGATAATCTCACATCATGGTAGGTTCAATCACGGCTCTGCGACGTCTCCCACATGCTGCGCATCAAGTCCGCTGACGTTGCGTGACACATTTCACAGTCTCAATCCGGGTTAGTAGCAGTTCGGTCCTATCTTCCGCCTTGACACTGCCGGACCTCTCGTCGGGCCACTCCAGCCCCCCGCCGGACCTCGCGATCGATCGATCGACATGGGGGCAAGCGAGTGTGTGCAACGCCAGGACCGTGGGAGGCGAAGCAAGGGAAGCCCAAAGAAAGCAACCTAGGCCGCTAACACACCAAACCTCCTTGCAGAGCGACCGTCAGCGCCGACTGCGTAACGGCCTACAATGACCTCAAGCTCAACAAGAAGCACAAATACGTCATCTTCAAGCTGTCGGACGACAACAAGGAGATTGTTGTCGAGAGCACCAGCGAAGATGGCCCCGAGTACGACGACTTCCGCGAGAAGCTGATCAACGCCACGTCCAAGACCAAGACCGTATGTTCTGTTCCGGTCTCGGACGCCGCGGGCGGGCGGGGTTGTTGCTGGCAGTGCAGTGGCTGATTGTTTGCAGGGCGCCGTTGGCAAGGGTCCCCGTTATGCCGTCTACGACGTCGAGTACCAGCTTGCGTCTGGTGAGGGTATCCGGTATGGCCATCTGAATTGTCCGATATCAAAACACCGCTGACACCGTGTAGGAACAAGATCACCTTCATCGCCTGGTCGCCGGATGATGCCGGTGTCATGGTATGTCTTGAACCCTTTTTTTTCGTCCAAACCATGTCTAACTTACCGTCTCTACACAGGCCAAGATGATCTACGCCTCCTCCAAGGAGGCCCTGAAGCGGGCGCTCCCCGGTATCGCGGTCGAGATCCAGGCCAACGACTCGGACGACATCGAGTACGAGTCCCTGGTGAAGACGGTTAGCAAGGGCACCGCCGCCGTCTAAGGCGGTCTTTGGTCATAGCGGTTCTGTTGGCTTGGTCGGCGAGCGTGTTGCGGGTTGCGGCGCGCTCTTCGCGTGCAATGTACTGGGAAAGCAGGGCATACCGTGTTATTCCGGGAAGAGCAATGACAAAAAAAACAATGAAACCGGTCGGGCCGCGGGTTCTCGTGGGGTCTATATGACGTGCCGTGTGGATGGGTTCTGTGAAGCGAAGTCACAGGACTACAGTATAATGAATATGAGCCATCTATCCTCCTTCACCCACTACCTGAAACCCTTGCATTCCACATCTATCCACCCTACCTCGCCTTCCAAGCCCCCCTAAACACCTCACACGCCTCCCCAGCAACCGCCTCATCCCTCACCCGCTGCTGCAAAAACCCCTTCAAATCCCCCCAAAACTCCTCCGTCTCCAACACCCCCTTCCCGCTCAGCCCCTGCGCCACCACACTCTCTTGTTTCTCCTCCTCCTTCTTCCCCTCCTCCTCCCCCTTCCTCTTCAACCCCGCCGCAGCAGCAGCCGCCATCGCCGCCGCCCCACCAAGCACCATCACCCCAAACTCCACCTCCTTCACATTCTCATCAGTAACGAGGTCCTTCAAAACCTTGCTATCCGCCACCGGTTTCTTGTTATACAACAACTTAATCTTATCCAGCGGCAACCCCGTATCCGCTGCCACCGCCTCCTTCAGCTCGGCTGCTGACGTGGTGGTGGGGTCGCGCCCTTGGAGGGAGAGGGCAAAGGGAGGGTTGCGAGCAGAGCGGAGGTGGACTGTCACGGCTGGGGCGGAGCCAGGTGCTGCGGCTGATGAGGAGGGGTGGTTGGGGGAGGTGGTGGAGGTGCGGCGGGGTTTGGAGAAGGGTTTTTGGGAGGGGTGGCGGGGGAGGATGTACTAAACATATGGGGGGGGGGTATGTTAGTGGGTGGTGATATATACAAGAGGGGATGGGGGAGAGGAGGGAGGACGTACCGGGTTGTGGCCGGGGTAGGTGCGCGGGTCCTCGATGTGGTCGGGGCTGATCTTAGGGGGTTTGGTGTCCAGGAGGGTGAGGAAGGATTTGGCAAAGGAGAGTTCGGTCGCCATGGTGGTAAGCTTGAGCTGTCGCTTTTCTTTCTGACGTGAAGTGCGGTTGTGGTTGACTGTGGTCGGAGCTCGAGCTTGGTGATCGAAAGTTGGAGAAGCTGGACGGTCGCTCAGGTCCGACGTCAGGTGTGGGGGTGGGGCAGACGGGCTTCGGGAACAGCCGCTTATCTTATCGCGCTGTCATCCGTCAACAACAGGGAGAGACAACGAGCACGCCTCGAGCAGATGAACAGAAGCATATTAAATTAAACCCACTATTCCAAGTCAAGCGGTGAAAGGTCAAGCAGACTGCCTTGGCCTGTCTATCTGTCGTAAGTCGTCTATCATCTAAAGGTCATGAATCATCGTCATCATCCGAAATGCCTCGCTGGTATCACCGCTCTCAGCAGAGTAGCTCATACCGCCATACTAACACAATATCCAGTTCGTCGGAACTGATCCATCCATTCTCCAAATCCGTCATGTATACCGTTATTTTTTTTGGTTCCCCCTTAGTCAGCCAGGCTTTGGTTGACAATGTCGCGGATAGCCCACTTCCAGGCGTCGCCGCGGTCAAACTGGCTGTTGATCCAAACGTGGCACTTCTTCCTCCACCGGTCCTCCTCCTCACGCTGCCGGCGCACAAACTCGGGCCCGACATCAAACTCCTCGCCCACCAGCCAGTCATCCTTGATGTCGCTAACACGACCATTGCCGCCGTCACTAGATGCCATGGTGCGCTCCTCGAGATCCGGGATATCCTTGAACACGTCCTCGTCGTCATCAAGCGTGTTGAAGCTTTCAAAGGGGTCGCTCTGCTCCACTTTGCTCTGCGGGCCGAGCTTGAGCCAGCACATGTTTTGCGGGTCAAAGACCATGCCACCGACAACCTGGACCCCCTTAGTCGCGCCGATGTTGGTGATCAGGGCTGGGCGCGGCGTGGCAGTAATGTCCCGCTCGCGGATGGTATGTTGCGGCACAGACGCGGTGGATGTGGTCGACGTGGGGACATCGAACGCCCCGAGCACCTTGTCGTTTCCTTCCCATCGGAATGTCTCTGGATTATACCACATGCCCTTGACCACTGTTTATCTGTTAGAATCGGGCCGTCTCTCGCGAATAAGGGGAAACTCACTCTTTGATTCCTTTGGAGGATTGAGATTGGCAATCAGATGCGGTTTCGTCTGCGGAGATCTCCGCAACTTCTTGGCCTTGATTGTTGACACGGAAGATTGGGGAGTAAAAGTGCCTCCTCTTGCCGTAAGCAAGGCAACGCGCTGAGCAGTAAGTGGAGCAAAGGACCCAGATGGGTTGCGCTGCGCAAGACTGGTTTCCCGGGCGATCCGGCTGGCGGCAGTATCGCGAGCAAAACTCGGCACATTATCGATCCGGGAAGAGTAGGGCGTAACAGGGGGGGGGGACATCCTGTCGGGGAGGATGCTCTGATAGCCCCGGGTTCGCGTCTGGGATTTGGCGCTGGTCGGCTGCTTCATGTACTTGGCTTCAGCCTGGCTCGATGTCGGCAGGTCGTCAAAGGCATCCAGCTCATGGCCGTCGCCAAAGTTGCGCGCCCGTCGGGGCATGCTAAGCTTGCTCCAAGCACCGTCCGGCGTGACCTTCTCGGTCGGGCGATACCGTCGCGGACTAGGCGATCGTATCGCCGACCGAGACACGGCACGCGAGCTGGGGCGGAACTCGATGCTGGTCTCCGAATCATGGCGGCGGAATGTTCGGGAGCTCTTAGCATTGATGTTGTGTGACTGGGATGTGGAGGCCCCGGCTGGGAGGAACGGCACTGGGGTCTTGCGAGCCAGAGCGGCGGCGCTCTCGGATGATCGCATCCGCTCTACAGGAGTCTTGGGTCGTATGGTGGGTTGAGTTCGGCTTGCTTGTTCAACTCGAGACGGCGGTCGCTCATATCCTCGAGTTGCCGGCGGCCGGGCCGGGGACTGGGGCTGGCGCATTGCTGGCAATGACCGCTTAAGTCGGAGGAGTTGCGCATTCGTCGTGGTCGGTGGCTCATTTCGAAGCGACACGGCGGATGTCCTCTGACCAAGGTCTCGTCTACGTGGGGTCGATGGGGTTATTGTCTGCGTCGAAGAAGGCGTTGGGGGGCTTGTGACGCTGCCGATGCTTGTCACAGAAGACTGGGCCGAGTGTCCCATGCGTGAGAGGGAGCGCCTTGAGTGCGCCCGGGGGATTGGGCCTCCACTCTCAGAAACAGGCTCTAACGAGGATTGTGTATGTGATCGCTCGTGGCTCACCATCGGTCCCATCGGCCCCATAGGCCGTGGGAGGCGGGATGCAGTGGCGGCCTTGTTTGTGCTTGTGAATTTGAGAGCAACAGAGGCTTTGGGTCGCGAAGGGCTGAGGGGCCGAGTCTCTTTCACTTGAATGTTGCGATGCAGCGTCAATTTCCTGGAATCAAACACCTCTCCGTCGCCGATGTCGAGTCCGGCAAGAAAGTCCTCTTTCTCTCCTCCTTGTTCCTCCTTGGCAGGAGTCTCCTTGACGGGCTCCTCTTTGGCGGGCTCCTCCTTGATGGTCTCTTCGATAATCCGAACGGGAGAGCGGCTCTGCCGGCGACGCCTCAGGCGCTGCTCAAAATCAAGGGGGCCATTTGGAATGATGAGGCCGTCAAACGTTTCATCCTCGCTCTCGGCAGTCATGGAGCTCGCTATGCTGGGACTAAAGGCAGAGACTGATGAACTTCGATTGGATTGTACATCGCGCCGAGTGCCGCCAAATCGGGTCCCGAGACTCCCCTCGGCCCAGTCGAGATCATCGAGTAGCATATTGAGCGTCGGGGTCTTGGGCATGTCGCGGCGAGCTGAAAGTTTTAGTGTGCCGTCCTCCGGAAGTTCAAAATCATGCTCAAAGTCGTCGTCCTCAACGAGAGATTTCTGTGGAGTCGGAGGCGTGATTAGGGAGAGAGGCTTTGGAGGGTCGCGTCTCTTGGACACCTTGATCGTATCACCGCCATCGCCGAAAAAGTCATCATCATCATCAACATCCCGGAACCGCTCCAAGTCGATGAAACTGGACGAAAGATTCGGTTTATTCTCCTTGCGGTCCTCACGGAAGGTCGTGAATGGGTCATGGGGCGGCTTTGACGGACTAGGCTGTGCCGAGTTGCTGACCTGGCGCAGTACGGGAGGAAACTGCGTGCTATCCCGGGTCTTGATCTGCAGAGACTGGCCGGCATCGGGGAATTCGAGGTCGTCAACCCAATCCTCCTGGATGATCTTCCTGATCTTCTTGCCTCCAAGTCGTTTGATCGTGCCCCCCACCAGGGCCGAGGGCGGTACATTCTTCGGAAGCGGAATGCCGGCCTTTGCGGCGGCGGCTATCGCGTCGAGCGTCGATTTCTCGTCATTTGCGGGTAGATGAACCTGTTTCTCCTCCTCCCCATGAATGGATTCGAAGTCTGACCGGAACGAGGATTGGGAATCGCGGCGGTTGGACGAAATGTTGGCCGAGTTTGAAAGGGTTTGGAAGCTGCCGAGGTCGTCTCCGTCAATCAGAAAGTCGTCGTCGTCCCAGTTTTCAATTTCATCCTCCACAGGCGGGCGGGCCTTGAGACGCAGCGTTTCCATGGTGCAACGCGAAATGATACGGGATCGAGACGGGCAAAGGTTTCGAAAAGTCGGTTCCTGGTCGCGGTAGCTACGGGTGCGTGAAAACGCACTGCGAGTGTAGCGACGGGGGCGATCAGGTCAGTGATGGGGATTCATAGTCGACCACACTGAGCCTTTGGGCCACCAATCGCTGGCACTTGGCGGGGTCTCTTTCTGGCGAGAGACGAATTCGGATCGCAGACGGGGAAGGTGTTTTCAAGTTCGAGGTGCGGTGCGGAAGTGCGGTTCCGAGCAACAGCGTTGGTGGAGTGCTGTCCAATCCGCGACTTCGACACGATGGGACGAAGGTGCGGAGTTGAAGGGTGCTGTGCGGAGTGTTTGCATCGAGGTCGGGAATGGATGCGGGGAGCGCAGCGTTAGCGGTTCGAAGTCCTTCGGGGTCTGCGAGAAGGATAATTGGAAGAATGCAGGAATATCTGCTGTCGCGTGTTCTGGAAGGGTGACGGTTGTCTTGACATGGGAAATTGAAATGGCGGGCGGGACTGCCAGTGTCAAATGGAGAGCTGTGGCTGGAAAAGTCGGGGAAGAAAGAAGAACGAGGGCCAAGACGCAACCCAGCAACAGGGGTTGAGATGAACGCACGACAATTGGGGCGGGCCACAGCCGGGATTCTCTAGGGGACCCACCTGCCATCCCCAGGATTCGCACGGGCGCATTTTTAGAACGGAATCATGATTTTAGTGTGCGAATCATCAATCAGCTCTTCAAAAACAAGAATGTCCCATCAGAGAGCCCGACATGGTCAACAGCAAAACAATGTCGGTTTGTAACGATACCCAGCCCCTATTACAAACACGGATACTCTAGAGAAAGTGGCATACTTCGTATCGGATGGTGCTTCTGCAATGGTATCCGTAACGAAGTGGCTGGTGTCGTGTTCCGACCCAGTCCGTTTAGCCGGATTGAGGTCGTCCGACTGTCCTTTGACTCCTTTCAGGCCGAGGACTCGCGTGCATGACGCGAAAACGCGGTTCCCCATTTCCAATCCGCGAGCGATTGGCCTGGCTGGGAGAATTTGGTTGTGCTTTTGGCAGTTAAGACATGTTTCTACGGTCAAGCTGGAGCTCCGGAGGGCCGAATGAGCAGTTCCAAGCCAGCTGGAAACGCATGGACTTGAAGATCGTTGGAGCTGTCAAATCTGTCAATCTGTCGAGCGCAATAACACAGTGACACCATGCTTGGAACGACAAAGTGCGCCACGGTTTGAGATGGCCCATCACCGAAGCCACCAATATCGTCTTATTTGTGCCTTGCATCGGATGTTCAATACTGAGGAGTGTTAACGTTAGTTGCAGCTTATTGCAGATGCTAGATGCGCATGCAACTGCAAGGTTGGTTGAAGAGACGAGGCCCGTTCTTTGAGCTGCTTGGTGGTTGTCAGAGCAGCGCTGCCTGGAGTACCCGCCTGCTGCCTGCTAAAGTCTGAGTCCGAGTTTGACAAAGCCATCTCATTTTCCCAACCCCCAAAATCCAGAAGTCTGCGCATCTCATTTTATTATCGACCGATTATTCCCACTGATCAGAAAGACGGCAGCATCCTGTTTCCAGGCAAATCAAACGGAACTCGAAGCTTTGAAGTGGCTTCCAGAGAGCGCATCCCGCTTCCCCACCACGGAACCATCCTCAACGTCAACCTTGTTGCTGCCGCCGATAGCCTTGGAAATTAATATTGCCTCGGACTCTTGAAACATCATCCTTCAATCTCACGCCTCGTCTCATCTCAGCGGCGCCCAATCAGACATTCTGCCCAAACAGCCATCTCCGTTCCGCCCATCCCCCCAAAGCTCATCCAAAGACGTCATGCCATCCTCTCACATTGTTCGCGTGCCGCGGACCGACGAAGAGGGTGCCTTCGTTCTGGGCGAGGTCACATCCTCGGGATCGAAGCCCTTGAACGTCAAGTTTGTTGCCACCGAGGGCGAAGAGCCATATGTGGTCAAGTGTAAGTCCAATACTCTACCAGATAAGCGGAGCATCCCGATCAATTTATATCACGTTTGAAGTGATGTTTATGCGTGGTTATGTACCGGCCTTTGGCTGATCATCCTCGCCACAGTAAGACACGACCGCATAGGTGAGCTGCGGGCCAGCAATAGCCCGTGTTCGCCCAGTGAGTGGGAAAGCATTCTGAAGACGCTGCTCCTGAAGGGTGAGCCGGTAGAGGGCATCGAGGCCGGTGCCGAGGCCAACGTGGGCAAGTCCATCACCATTACCATCAGGCGACGGGTCGCCGGCATTAACGTAAGTTATATCCCTGTCTCAACCAGGCATACCAATGCTAAATAACGCCTCTAGCAACGCCTCGGCGCATTGACTCTCAACCACAAGGCTGATGAAGCCATCCAACTTTTTGACTGGTGCGGTGCTGCCGCCCTGGAACGGGAGACCTTCCAGGAGACCCTGGTCGCCGAAACGGCCAAAGTGTCAGAGTTGGAAGCCCGCATCACCGAGTTGAGGAATCAGCTCGACGAGCTCACGCAGTCCAAGAAGGCCCGGGAAGCCGAGATCCTAGAAAAGTGCTGCGGCCTCCTCAACGAGAAGAAGGTTAAGATCCGCGAGCAGCAGCGTCTGCTCAGCACCGCCCAGGCCGACCCATCGAGGGTTGCCGCCGCCCAAGCCGCGCGAGCCAGGATCCAGGAAGAAGAAGAAGAAGACCACAAACCGGCCCCCTCCCGGCGTGCCAAGCGCAAGGCGCTCGAGGATGCCTCCGGCGGCGGGTCCTCGTCCGACTCGGACGACGGGTTCGAGAAGGTGACGGCTGGCGTGGACAAGATGGACGTCGATCCGAAGGAGAAGGAATCGCCCAAGGAAAGCCCTGAGTCTGAAAATGATCGCCAGACTACCGACGACGACGCGACCGAGAGTGAGGCCGACGAGGAAGAGTCCGCCCCGCCGCCGCCGCCGCCGCAGCCAAAGGCTCGGCAGCCGCCAAAACCAGAACCCAAAACCCGCGCGGCACCGGCTCGTCAAGCAGGGAAAGGGAAAGGCGTTTCGATACTCCCCAAGAGAGCACTTCGGAGGGCAGCCACTCCTCCGCCGGCCGATGATAGCGAGACAGAGTCGGATGATGAGTTGTGAGGTGCTGATTGTAATAGCCTGGATTAGGAGAGTTTTCGACATGGAAAAGGCAAACTCGCGGTGTACGGAATAGAGACCAAACTTGCATTGGCAGTTTGCGGTGTTGTCCCCCGAAATGTCTATCACTGATGCCGAAGCATGTCTTGTCTCAAAAAGACCCTATTTTTGAAGTACTCGACTTTTCCCAACTGCAGGAAGTCCCTACCTGGACCAACTGTCATCCATAAAACCGACTGCTTACCGCCAATCCCCCTCAGCAAACTTATCATTCCAAAACCCCCTAAAATGCTTCCCCTTCCCCAACTCGGCAATCTCCCCGACCTCCTTGGGCGTCAACTTGAACCTCGGCAACTTTGCCAAATAATTCTTCAACCTCTCCTCACTCGAACTCGTCGTCAGCGTCACAATCCCCTGATCCAAACACCACCTCAGTCCCACCTCCCCCTCGCTAACCCCATACTTGCCCGCCAGCTTCGCATACAACCCGTCCACCGGCCCACCCTTGGCTTTCGTCAGCGGCGTCAGCGGCGAGTACGCCTCCACGGCGATCCCCTTCTCCCGATGAAACGCAATCAACCCCTCTTCCTCGTGCTGCAGGTACGGATGAAACTCGATCTGGTTCACCACCGGCGGGTACTTTGCCGTCGCCAGCACCGCCTCGAGGTGCTCGCGCAGGTAGTTTGACACTCCAATCGACCGCACCCGTCCGGAGTCCTTGAGGGCCTCCATCTCGGCCCACTTTTGCTGGAGGTCGGTTGGGGACGACGCCCAGAAGGGGGAGTGGATCAGGTAGAGGTCGACGTAGTCGAGGCCGAGGCGGGAGAGGGAGCGGGAGAAGGCGGTCTCGATGGACTCGCCTTGGCGGCAGGAGGTCTTGGTGGTGATGAAGAGCTTAGAGCGGGGGACGTCGGCGCGGGCGATGGCGGCGCCGAGTTCGGCTTCGTTGCCGTAGGCTGGGTGAGGGGTTAGTATGGACAGGGGGTAGGAGGAAGGGGTAGGGATGGACATACCCTCGGCGCCGTCGAGGTGGTAGTAGCCGGCCTTGATAGCGGTGACGGTGTCGTTGATGATCTTTTCGTCGAGCTTGTCTTTATTGCCGCGTTTGTAGTTGGCAGTTCCGAGGCCGTAGCCGAGCTGGTGAGGGGGTTAGCTGGTTTGTGTGAGGAATCGGGCGGGGTTCAAACCAACCATGGGTATCTCATTCCCGTCGCTCAGTTTGAGGTTGGGGATGTAGTCGAGCTGCTTGGGGGTAGTCCCCGAAGCATCGGGCTGGAAGGTCGACGTCTCCGAGTTCATTGTGCTTTGATGCTACTATCTGCGGTATGAAAATAACTGGAAAATGGCTCTCAAGAGTGAAACCGAACTGTGTCTGGTGTGTCTGGAGTTGTGCCCCTTTTTTGTCAAGTGGGATTCCAGGTTGCGGATCCCGGCTCGGTGCCGTGATCGGGTGCCCCGCAGCGGGAGTCCCACGCGGTCGGTCGTCATTAGCGTACCTATGACGCCATAGTTTAAGGGAGCTCAGGGATGGAGCTCTCGCGACGGCCTAGCCCATCGTGGGAAAGGGTCTCGAGGGTCCAGTACAAGCAAATTTACAAGGTTGGTTCTGAAGGTTGTGGAGGCAGTAAAAAAAAAAAGGCCATTCTTAATATATCAATCCGATCCGTACTTGATCTGATAGGAAATCCTTCCGCCACCCGGCAATCGGGTTGACTCCCGCCGCAGGTTCGCTTCGGTGCTGACGCCGAGTACCCCCCTGTACAACTGCCGATGACGTGCCGACGCCCGCCGTGGCGGATCGCCACCCCTGGAGACGCCTTTCCGTTCAGCGACAGCAATCGCGCTTCCACAAAACGACGGAATCGTGAATCGGAATTCATGAGAAATTACAGTGCCGCCAATGGTAACCAGATCCGGTATCTAGACAACCCGAGATACTCCAGACATCAGAAATAATCGCGCGCATCGCAAGATTCGAGTTGCCGCTGCCAGCCGAGCCGGAACGGAATCCGCACCGCACCGCAACCGGGACAAGACGGCAACCATCCGGCCCGTCCTATCTAAAGATCCTTAGGGTCCAACAACCTCATGCGTTTTCAGCCTGCAGCGCGCTGCCTCGCCCTGACCCAGCAGCTCCGAAGCCCCCTGAACCGACCCTTCTCGGCCTTTGCCAACACGGCCGCCATGGCCGCTGCCAACAACGCCTCGTCGGCGTCGCCAGACCAAGGCGTAACCCTCGCCGCCCTCCCCAAGACATGGCACTTCACCTCGGCGCTCCCCGCCGACCCGCTCTTCCCGACCCCGGCTGACAGCCACAAGGCGCCGCGCGAAGACCTCGGCCCGCGTCAGGTCCGCGGCGCCCTGTTCACCTGGGTCCGCCCCGAAATCCAAAACGAACCCGAGCTCCTCGCCGTCTCCCCGGCTGCCATGCGCGACCTGGGAATAGCAATGTCCGAGGCCGACACAGAGGAATTCAAGGAGACAGTGGTGGGCAACAAGATCCACGGCTGGGATTCCGAGACGCTGTCCGGGCCGGGCTACCCCTGGGCCCAGTGCTACGGCGGCTTTCAATTCGGCGACTGGGCGGGACAACTGGGTGATGGACGAGCCATCAGCTTGTTTGAATCCACAAACCCAAGCACCGGGGTCCGGTACGAGGTGCAACTCAAGGGGGCTGGTATCACCCCCTACAGCCGCTTCGCCGATGGCAAGGCCGTACTGCGCAGCAGCATCCGCGAGTTCATCGCCAGCGAGGCATTGCACGCACTGGGGATCCCCACCACCAGAGCCTTGGCCATCAGCCTGCTGCCGCACAGCAAGGTCCGGCGGGAGCGCATGGAGCCCGGCGCCATCGTGGTGCGCTTCGCCCAGAGCTGGCTGCGCTTCGGCAACTTTGACATTCTCCGCGCCCGCGGCGACAGGGACCTCATCCGCCGGCTAGCCATATACGTCGCTGAGGATGTCTTTGGTGGGTGGGAGACGCTCCCCGGCCGGCTCGAGGACCCCGAGAACCCATCTAAGACCCCTGACCCGCAACGAGGCATTCCCAAGGACGAGATCCAAGGCCCCGACGGCGCCGAGGAGAACCGCTTCGCGCGCCTGTACCGCGAGATCGTGCGGCGCAACGCGCTCACCGTCGCCAAGTGGCAGGCCTACGGCTTCATGAACGGCGTGCTCAACACCGACAACACGTCCATCTTCGGCCTATCAATGGACTACGGACCCTTCGCCTTCATGGACAACTTCGACCCGGCCTACACACCCAACCACGACGACCACTTCCTCCGCTACAGCTACCGCAACCAGCCCACCATCATCTGGTGGAACCTCGTGCGCCTGGGCGAAGCCTTCGGCGAGCTCATCGGCTCCGGGCCCACCGTCGACGAACCCACCTTCGTCACCTCCGGCGTAACCGAAGAAACCGCCCCGCCCCTCGTCTCCCGCGCCGAAAAACTCATCAACCTCGCCGGCGAAGAATACAAGTCCGTCTTCCTCACCGAATACAAACGCCTCATGACCGCCCGCCTAGGCCTCAAGACCCAGTCCCCAACCGACTTCGACACCCTCTACACCCCCCTCCTCGACACCCTCGAAGCCCACTCCCTCGACTTCCACCTCTTCTTCCGCCGCCTGTCCGCCCTCCCCCTCTCCGAAATCCCCACCGCCTCCTCCGCCGCCGCCGCCGCCTCCCGATTCTTTTACAAAGACGATCCCCCCACCACAACCGGCACCCCCTCCAACCCCCTCGAATCCATCAGCAGCACCGCCACCACCAACAACACCCAAGACGCCGCCCGCACCCGTCTCGCAGATTGGCTCACCGCCTGGCGCGAGCGCATCATTTCCGACTGGGGCTCGGCCACCCCTTCGTCCGAGGCAGAGCGCATGGCGGCCATGAAGCGCGTCAACCCCAACTTTGTGCCGCGCGGCTGGATCCTCGACGAGGTCATCCGCCGCGTCGAAAAGGGCGGCGAGCGCGACGTGCTGAAGCGGGCTATGCATATGGCGCTGCATCCCTTTGAGGACAGCTGGGCTGGTAAGGAATTCGACGGGGTTCAGTACGAGGGTGACAAGGAGGAGGAGGAAAGGTGGACGAGCGACGTGCCACGAACAGCGCGGGCGCTGCAGTGTAGTTGTAGTTCGTGATTATTTTAGACGTCCGACTATTGCCGCCACCATAGCTTCAGTCTAGATACCTACCTTCCCAGCAATAAAGACATGAACTTGTGCCATGTTCAACTTCCGATACAGAGTACAGAACTTGCATCAACAACACCAGCCACGTGGAAGCCAACGTAATAATTATCGGTCCGTGATTAAACGAGTGGCTATGGGCTCGAAACTATCTGAATACATGGACAAGGCCGGGTAATCCATTGCAGGCCATGCATCTCTCCGTCGCAATGCTTCCCCTCCTCCACTTCATAGCACAAAAACCAGCAGTCTGGTCGAACCCCACGCGTGCCCACCTCGGGTCCAGGGCCACTGCTCCTCCATGTTGATGTCTGCCAAAATTGATTCCTCTCAGCTATATTAGGTTTGGAACGATCGTCAGGGCAATCCGCTTGCAAGAGGTTGTTGGTCATTGTCCCCATTAGATCTAGACAAGACACCTTCATCACTTCCTCTGCAGCGGTTTGCGAGCCGCAACCGTGGGATATTGCAAAATCCATAATCATGATGTGTCCAAAGCACTCGAACGGGCAGTAGCCTCCCGAGCGTAGGATGTCGGGTGATTTGTAGAGTTAGCTGCGGACGAAGATGTTCGTAAAACGAGTCTCATATGGTCGTAGGAGAATTCTCGTTTGAGAGCCAACGCGAAAATCATTGCAGGGTGAAAAGAAAGAGAAACTTGACAGCCGCACGGCCATCAGAGAGAGGAACATGGAGATCCCACCTCCAGGGCCTGGAGTCGTCTTAACGGAAGCCGCTGCCATAGCGTGAGCCAGGGGCCATTCGACCGGGCATGGCCGGGCCGACGCCTGGACCGGGTCGGGTCGCAACCGCGTGGTTGGTGCAGAGCATGCCGACCCGGGAGCCGAACTTGGATCCGCGAAGAGAGACCATGTGCTTCCGGATATGAGCGGCAACGATCTCGCGGTGCTGAGGGTTGGCATGCGTCAAGATGTACTGGATGAGATAGTTGCCGTATTGGTCGCTGGCAATATCGATCAGCGGGATGCGCGGGCGGTCAACCCGACCTTCGCAAACGCGATCGAGGTACCGACCCAGAAACTCGGGGCCGCCAATCTTTAGGCACTTCTCGACCACTTTCGAGGCAAACTGGTCCATGCTGTACTCGGCAGCATAGCGGATAACATGGTCGACGGCCCGGCTGCGGTCAGCAGGAGCACCATGCTCACAGACGTGTTGAATACACCAATTACCGAACTGGCCATGCGCGACAATGTCGATATTGGCCAGGACTTCCTCGATGCAGGGACGCTTGAGCCCAATTGTTAGCAACCCCGCGAATATCGGTCACCGGGTGAGGTCCTACCTTGTCCTCTTCCAGACAATTCTCAAAGATATTCTGTACAACCAAGCTCCCCGTCTCGCCCAAGGCGACTTCGTGCCACATGCCGCGCAGGGCTTCGTTGACATACTTCATAATCTGCGGCGGCGACTCGGTCCATCGCAGTTCAAAGAGCTTTTGCCAGACATGGCAAGCATAGCGGTGAATAACCGTCTCGGGAATGCGTCGCAGCAGCTCATGAACCATGATGGCCTTGTAGTCTTCCGGGACCGAATCGAACGCCTTCTGGACCACATGGCAGCCAAAGGGGTCCATCGACAGGTTCAGCGTGTTTCCACGGATGGCCTCGGCAATCTTGATGACTTGCTCGGGAGTGCCATGCTCGAAGCACCGCTGGACGAGGAAGTTGCCGAAGCGGTTGACCATCAAGGGGTAGGCCTGTGCAACAATGGCCTCGACAATGTCGTATTTCTGCTCAGGCGTTCCAACCTTGAGTTTCTGCTGCAGGAAGATGGAGGCCTGCTGATCGTTGTTGCACACAATCTTGTCCACGATATACTTCCAGTCGCAAGTGACGTTGCGGTCCAGCAGGCGGCGGTAGTTGAGGGGCTCGGTGGTGGCCGATACATATGTCTGGCCCTCCGAAGTAAGAGACTGTAGTGGGTAAATCATCAAGTCAGCAACTGCATAATTGAGACAAGCTGGGTTTCCTATTCACCTCCGTCTTCCATGGAGCTCCGGTGGAGGTGAATTCGGTGGCATGAGGGGAGAGAGCGGTCCCGACCGGTTGCTGCTGGTAAGGAGCGTACATTCCCATCCCCATGCCACTAGCCATGGGACCCTGCGCGCCGGCTGGGTAGCCTTGGGCCGGTTCGTAATGGCCGCCAGCCATGTTGTATCCGCCAAAGCCGCCTCCAAAATTGCCGGACTGCCCATACCGATTGTCGTACCTGTTTCCGCGACGTCCCATCGGTCTCATAACATCCTGGTCAGGGACCATTCGGTCTTGCCGATACATGTCCATGCCCGGTGCTGCGAACGTGGGTTCATAGTTGGGATTGACGGCCCGGCTGTTGGTCCAAGCCCCAGGCTGAGATCCGTCGCCCATCACTTGAACCTGGGGGTACGTGTTGGGAAACGTGGGCTTGTTGTTGTTCCAAATGCCCCGAGCGCGGTTGAAACCACCGGCCGAAAGAGAATCACTCATGTCCGAGCGAGTGTCGTCATTTGCCATCCAGCTGGTCTCGCGGATGAGCGACGGCTTACCAGGAATAGTGAGCGTCGATGGGCCGGAAAGTCGGGAGGCAGTCGGGGAGGCGACGGGAACCATGGCTGGCAGGAAGTCCTGGTCAGACATGAGGGCGGGAGTCGCACGTCCACTCTCCTGAGCGACAAAACGAGTTTGCGCCAGCTCCTGGTCGAGACGCGAGATCTTTGTCTGGGCCTGAGCAAGCTCAAGCTTGAGGCGCAAAACTTCTTCCGCAGACACCTCGCTCTCGTCAGGCGCCGCGCTCGCAGATCTGGTCGTAGGGGCGGTCGATGCGGGAAAGTCCTCGGCAGCTGGGGTGATGGGCAGAGAGCTGCTCGACGACGTGTACAAAGCCTCGTCGTCCGAGCCCTTCTGCGCCTCCTTTTGCTGTTGCATGATCGAATGCTGCTCCGAGAGCTTCGCGTAGAGCTTGTCCATCGGATACGAGTCCATGGGGGACGGGGGCTCGTGCTTCATCTTCAACTTCTGTCATGATCAGTTCAATAACTATTTCCCGGGAATTTTGGTGCCACATACCTTGGGGCAGCTCTGGTTCGCCAGCTTGGAGGTCGTAAGAGCGCTCACTGCCTTCTTGAGGAAGATATTTGCTGCGGCTTCCTGGAGAACAAACGGTTAAATTAGGACGGTTGGGATAAAGCTGTGAGGGAAAAAAAGAAAAGAAAAAGAGGGAAAAGGAATGTGGAAGGAGTGCAAGAAAACGAGGGGCGTGGAGAAGTTTCTCGGCGAGGGGCGGCCAAACTAGGAAGGGGTGTACTGGGGTGATGATCCGCTGTGACTGAAAGGAAACTTACCTGGCCATCGTGAACCACAAAGTTTTCGGGGTGCTTCGAGTTTTCATCCTGGGACTGGCTCTTAGAGGCCGGCACTCGGCACTCGTTGGGAGAGCTGGTCAACGCCGTGACAGCGGCAGCAGACATGGCGGTGCCCTGGAGTGGTGGTGGTGATGGTTTTGACTGTGGTTGACTGGGGTGAATTACGTGCTTTGATGTTGGTCTGACGAAGTGAGAAAATGATCAAGATGGTTTTAGCAAAAGAAGTAGATTCCGTGTTTAGAGGTAGAGGTAAAGAAGTTTTTGAAAGATGGCGGAGCGGAGTAGAGCAAAAGAAGGCCAGCCGGGTGCGGAGACGGAAGGAAGAGAAACTCGGAACCAAATAGAACGGAAGGAGCACGAGAGCAGCCACGGGGCTCAGAGAGGAGACGGGACCGAAAGCACGGGTTGGGTGGGTTACTGGATTCCATACCTCAGGTCAAGTTCGTGATGCTGGCGCAAGGCAGTCGAAACCCTAAGCCTCTGACTTCCGGGCAGTGACAAGTAGGCGAGGGAACCAGCCATCAAACGAACGCAAAACAGGCTTCAGTGTTTTGTGGAAAATGTTGGACCTCTGAGAGAAGAGAACAAGATTTGTAACGGTTCTGCGGCGCGCAATATCTAAATGTGTCGGTGACGCGATTGACCTAGAGGGCTCGGGTCGGCATCATGGAGGGTAAGGTACCCGAGATATAATGAGGTCCCACTTGGGTGAACAACCTTCAAGGTTCAGGTTGGTAGCTTATCTAGGACGAGAGGTTGAGGAAGGTGCCGGCCCGGGATGTACTGCCACAAATTCCCTCCGGCAATCGTCCAAAGCGCACCGTAGGGAGAGGGTACCCGCCGGCGAGTTAATTAGACTGTCTCCTCGTCTGGGATGTGGCTTCCTTCTTTGAATTCTTTGGGGCCGAGACCCGAAATGCGATCACGCGTTGTCCTCAAGGAGCTTTTCTTGTCCTCCGTACGGATCAAACCAGGCAGAGTGCTCACCTCTACAAACACGAGTGCTTCTTGTCTTGCTGCATGGATGGCAGCACACCACTGTGGGACATCTCACACAAGCCAACATTTGGCATTGTGATTGTTCTAGTTATCTGGAGTTCTCTGCCTCCCGCGTTAGTCGGTAGGAAAGGTCTAGGCACACCTTTAACGCCGAGCCTTTCAAGAGCCAGATGTTCTAGCTATGGCATGCTGTGAGTTTGGCTGTTGGGGACTTAAAGGCATGGAGCGTTGCCTGATCCTTATCAAAGGGATGGATCCGTTCGTGACCTTTACCCCAAAGCGTTAACAAGAATCACGCAAAGCAGGGGCAAAGGAAGGCTGGGCGGGGTGGGAGAAGGGGAGCCCCTCGCCGGACCAAACTACAGGAACACCAAGAGACGCGAATAATGGACGTACTCTGTGGCAGGCGGAGAGGGCCAAAACTAGAGGGCCTCAAGGAATGGCAGTAACGCTGGGAAAGCCAGCCTTTGCCTGACCCCTCCGAAACAAAGGTCCTGGATCTCATCGCAGCATGGGCAAGGAAAATATGTCACTGTCGCCCGTGGCATGACGACAGAGATCCAGCTTCTCGGAGTCCCCAGAAATCATGTGTTCCCAGGCTATACCGGCCTCGAGAGACTATTTGATGCCGGGATTCGGGTTCAGGATCGTCATGGTGTTGCTTTGCAGTGAAATGTAGGACCGTTGGGTATATTTTGTCCCTCCTCCACTCTATACAATAGTCGCACAACTTGTATCGTACATATGGTTCGTTTGCCTCGACGCTTATTTCTTCTTGTGGACGACCTCTGCAGAATGTCGGTTAGCGCACATGGACGGCTCGGTAGTGGAGCGGGACGTCGAGAGATACCTGCTGTCTTCTTCTTCTTCGGCGCTCCTTTCCCACGGGCTTTCAGACTGCAATTGGTTAGACTGGCACGCAACGGGTCATGGGGGAAGGGGGACGCACGCTGCCACATGCTCGAGCCGTTCGATCTCCTCCTCGTTCTCAATCATCAGGTCGAGCGGCTCAAACTCCTTCTGGAAGTCGCGGAATGTGATGAGCTTGCGGGGGTAGTACGAGGCGAGGGCCGGGCCCTTGAGCTTCTGTCGCAGGATCTTGTTGCCGGTCCGGATGCCTTGCGGGTTGAACGTGGTCGAGAAGAGCTCGCAACGAGCCTGAGCTGGTCAGCGACGCGCGCTCGAAAGAACGGAGGGTGTTGCATACCTTCATCAGATCCAACAACCGGGCGCGGGGAACCGACATCTTGCTGCTACATGGAACGGGCAGGCAGATCTGGGTGGGACTCGGGAGGAAGCGCGATGCTTGACATTCAAAAGACGTTGGAGTGGTTTTCAGCGCTGCCAATCAGCTTCGGCGCTGTGGACTTCCCTTCCCTGTCAGTGGGATGGCAGCCACAGACAGGCTTGGTCTTGGAGATCGGCTCAACCGGCAACAACACCAATTGCACAGATGTCAAAAAAGGGAGCTTGGACGCGAGTAACATATCTTGTACGCAGCAACATGGCCGGCCACCTGGATTATGGCTTGCAGCATTTTGCACGGCCCCAGACAGCCTTGTCTGGCTGTGGCTGACGGTATGGCGTCGAAGCATTCAAGACCTTCGATTCGGCAATCGGAGTTTCTGCCAAGACCTAGTGGGGGTCTTGAATCTGCAGGGACTCTTTCTCATTCACCATTTTCATCGTCGATGTGCAGAACACCCACCATCCAACATGTCAAAACGCGCTCACAGTCAGTCCGCTGCGGCAGCAGCAGCAGATGCCGGGCCATCACCTAAGCGCACAAAATCTGAGACTGGCCAGACCGGCTCGGCACCCCAGATATCCTTAGCGACCTCTGTCTCAAAATGGACCTCAGCAACCATCTCCAAGTCATACCCGCCTTTGCCTCCCATTCTGGACCCAGCACTTGAAACCGCGGCCCTCACTCACTCGGGCATGAGGAAAAGTCTTTCAGACCCGAGCTATGAAAGGCTGGAGTGGATAGGGGATGCATATCTGGAAGTCATCGCCTCGGAGCTCATCTTCCAGACATTTCCGACCCTGGAGCCGGGCAAAAGCTCGCAGTATCGCGAAATGCTCATCCGCAACTCCACGCTCGGCGGATACTCGGTTCACTACGGCCTGGACAAGCGGGCCAACTTCCCGGCCGAGTTCGGTCTCGGCGGGCGGGTCAACGGGACCAAGGCAAGCGAGAAGCAACGGATGAAGGCCCTTGGAGACATCTTTGAGGCATACGTGGGAGCACTCGTTCGGGCCGACTCAGAGAACGGTTTCAGGCAGGCTTCGGAATGGCTTAAGGCGCTGTGGGGCCCCGTGCTGGAGAGGCAGATCCGCGAGGAGGAGGGTGGAAATAACGCGAAGGATAGGGATATCAGCTCCAAGACTCAGCTGGAGAAGCTGATCGGCGCGCCGGGCATCAAGATCGAGTACAAGGACCTGCCATCGACTGGGAAGAAGGACAGGGACACGAAGCAGCCTTTGTATTCCGTGGGGTGTTTTCTCAACGGTTGGGGCGAGACGGGGCTGCAGCTGGGTTATGGCAGCGCGCTTGGCAAGAAGGAGGCTGGGCAGCGGGCTGCGCAGATGGCGTTGGATAACAAAAAGGTGATTAAGAGATACGCCGAGAAGAGGAAAGCCTTCATGGACGCAAGAGCGGCGCAGGCAGAAAAGGAGACTTAAAGAGGAGCGGGGAGAAGGGAAAAGCTGTCTTCGATGATACCAGGCGCATAAGGCTGTGTACATGATGAGAATATGGGACGAGCCCGACGATGTCCCATTGTGTTTGAACAACCTGTACGAATACAACTGTACGCATAATGACTCGGCACCACAGACTCATCTGTCGGTTGCTGATATCGGTGGTGTTGTGACATGTGTTGGACATTCTAAAATGATATGCCTCGGCGCCATGCATGTCGATTTATGTACGAAGTAAGGGGTCATTTATGGACGCCTCTCGAGTCCAACAGTCCGCGGCAGGTGGGGCACATCAAGATCCGGGGTCGGCTCGCGGTCACAGAGACAACCCAGAAACCACGGTTCGTGAGATTGGTGATTGCCAGGGGTTCGGCGCCGAGGCCATTACACGGAGATCGGCGACTGGCATTGGCGGAAGAGAATCGTAGTTGTTCAAGGTTCGAAACGGGTGGATGGATCGAAAGCAGGTTGATTTCACATGTCGAGGGAAAAGGCCCTGTATTTCGTAATTATCTCCGTAATTAACGCGGGTCTCGGCCTGTTTCCCCGGGGTCCGGTTTGCGTTCCAGGGGTTGAAAGTTGGGGAAGTGGGCCCTGAACGAGTCGCGGTGCCGAGGCAAACTCCCGGGCATTCACCCTTCGGTGGGGTGCAATACATCACCTCGAGACATGACGCGACGAACGGCCCCTTGACCGAGATGAACTGAATAATTTGTCCCGGGAAGAACACTCGAAGCCTTGGCCCATTACGGCGTGTTTATCTTCTCTCCAAGCCGCACCCGAGCCGCGACAGACCTCAGCCGTCCCGTTGAATGCGCCAATCCCTCGATCACGAAGCAACCCCGAGCTTGCTGATCTTAGCACCTGCCATTTACCTGTCCTCCGGATTCTTAGCCTCGTGACGGAACGGGGCGAAGAATCAAATCACAATGTCGGATTCAATTGGTACGAATACCCAGTTGGCGGTGCAAGCTTCGATGCCACATGCTAACTCCAGCGTTCGGCGTCCCTCTACAGATCGAGTCTTCGTCCATGCTCTCAACACCGTCAAGAAGATCCCCAAGACCGGGGCCGCCCGGCCGCCGCCGGCCGACCGAATGCGCCTCTATGGCCTCTACAAGCAGGCGATGGAGGGCGACGTCGACGGCGTGATGGAGCGGCCCTCGGCGACATCGGCGACCGGCGGTAGCGAAGATATCGTACGCGAACAAGACAAATGGGACGCGTGGAACTCGCAAAAAGGCTTGGGTCGCACCGAGGCGAAGCGACGCTACGTCGAGGCGCTGGTCGAGACCATGCACAAGTACGCCAACACCCCCAACGCTCTCGAGTTGGTGGCCGAGCTCGAGTTTGTCTGGAATCAGGTTAAGAGCAACAGCCCTAGCTCCGCGGAATCCTCTTCAGGACAGAGTGGCGCAGCAGCAGGAGAACAACGAAGCGGTGGCATCATCGCTAGTACCGTGCTTCGCCGCTTCCAACCAGCCGTGAGCGGCACCGAGGGACCGATGAAGGTCCTCAGCCCGATGAGCGAGGAGGACGAATCGGAGCGACGCATGGCCGAGTTGGCCGAACAGGGAGAGGACGATGCCGGCGAATACGTACGGCGGAACGACAAGCGGTCTAAGCGCATGGAGCGAGCCATCGTCAGGCTCTCGGCCGAGATTGCAGCCTTGCGGGAGCAGATCGCCACCGGCCGCGAGTGGAGATCTCGCAGGGAGCAGGGCGTGTTTGCATGGGTCAGCTGGTTCTTCTGGGCCGTCACGAAACACATCACGCTCGATCTCATTGTCCTGTTCCTTCTGCTACTTTGGATGCGGAAGAGGAAAGACAGACGGTTCGAGGACCATGTGCGAGCGATTTTTAGGCTTGCCCGAGAGTACATCAGGAAGATCTTGCCTACTCGGTGAGGCTCCCAATTAGCGTGGTGTCGGCTCACGGTTCTATGGCTGCGCTCTGGGCTAGCCGGTATCCCGACCACCCCAGCTGTCCAGTGATGCGCGCCGACGGCCGTTTTACCCGGATACTCAACAATCTATCGACTAGATGAGGAGATTCGCGCCAGATATCCTGAGTCCAGTCCACAAACTCCGCGATTCAACGTCCAACACGACGCTGTCGGCCTCCCACCATCGCCTCTTCGTTCGCCAACTGCAACCACGCAATCGTCTATGGCGACGAACCATCCAACCATCCTTGCACCGCGAGAGGCCGCCACCTTGTACAGAGAAACTTGGCCCGGCGGATGGAGCTCTTCTCGACAACGCCATTCTTCTGTCCAGCGAAGCCGAGCACGCGGTCTAACATCCCCCTTCTCGAAAAGGGCGGAAGAACGCGCATATCACGATCGAGACGCTTCGGTTGGGCCATGATGAGGTCGATATCTCCCAGGCTTGACCGGGAGTAATGAGATGAGCAAGGAAGGCATGGCCCAAACACGAAGGCGCTTCAGGCCTTCAGCATGCCGAAATAAGATGTGCCACATTGGGAGGCGCGGCTGTCTGCTTCCGCGTGCCCCCTAACCTGCTCCTCCCCAGCATGAACTCCGGTTCAAGCTGGACAAGATGGAGTCGCTCTTTAACACGGTCTCTGGATCGTTCTACATCCCCTATGTCAATGTTAGAAGAAGTGGGCGGGATTACCTATTAGATACCCAGATACCTTAGATTTGGAATGGGAGTAATCCAACTGCTGCTTGACTATATGTATTGTGTTGTCATTTCGGATCGAGCTGTATGTATCCTACGCAATTCCTCTCAGTCTTGTCAGTCCAAGCAAGCCGGGTCAGCAAACAATAGCATCATTGGTGATTGGTGGTTAACCAGACATCTCCCATAAGCACACAAAGTGAAAGACCAAAGGCACAACTAATGCAACAGCATCCCAATTCCAGGTGGGGCAAATGCATGAACAAAAATGGCCTTTCAATAAAATCTCGGCGGGGCAAGGGTTCTTCAAAGAGGCGATTCCCAAGCTTTTACACCTTCTGGTCATATAAGTTCTGCGTAGTTTCCGCCGCCGTGAACTCGAGAGAAAAGATAGCTCTCACCAAACACACAGCCCATACAAGCAGCTCAAACAGCCCAGAGCTATTTTGGGACCTCAGCCGCGACTCGAATCCCAACCACAGACATCAAACACCATGCCAGACCAAGCCCAGTCTCCCACCGGCTCGGGGCCAAAGCCCACGGAAAAGATCCCGCAACTCACCAATATCGCTCCCAGCATCTTCGTGCCGCTCCAGGAAGACATATTCGATGCAGAACTACCACGGGACCGCGTTGAGCGCCTCAAGCGGATTTTGAAGACGATCGATTACCAGCGCGAAGGTGTCAGAGAGAACCTCCTGTACATGTTTGAGCGCGAGAAGAAGCGTCATCTGCTATGGGCAGCCGAGACGGAGCAGGCACTGGGCCCACCCAAAACCAGGGCCGGCGTACCGC
Source organism: Trichocladium uniseriatum (assembly GCA_017139535.1). Taxonomy (NCBI): domain Eukaryota; kingdom Fungi; phylum Ascomycota; class Sordariomycetes; order Sordariales; family Chaetomiaceae; genus Trichocladium; species Trichocladium uniseriatum. Next base: position 2,133,809 of record WOUO01000002.1, on the reverse strand, counting down.
CCGACGAGGTGAACAGCATCATCAGCAACATGGAGGCACCCGTTAGACCAGGCGTGAACTACAACTGGACTCCGAATGCGCCAAAGCCGACCTTCCCACCCATTACCCCCGATGCGTCGCTCCGGGACAGGACCGTGCTAGAGCTACTTCGCCTGATGGAGATGGCACTTGTGGAATTGGAAGGCTACGGAGGCCATATAGCGGGCATCAAGGACCATTATCTCAAGTGCCTCGAGCGGGAAATGGCGACAATTGACGAGGCAGGGAAGCGGCCAGAGGAGCGCTCGGGTGCGAGGTGGTTTTAGTGTTTTAAACACCAACAGTCACGATGGCAGCGTGGCCCGCCCACAAGCAGGGCAATGCACCCCACGCAATTAATCAAACCAATCCCTCAATCCACTCATCTCGCAGTGGTGATATAATGTGGCAACCGCCGGTAAGAACCAGTGTTCATCGAGGCCAAAAGAGCTCTCACATGCATCCATAAACGGAGCCAAAATACTCAATCTAGGTGCACATGATAGAGGAAGGCTCGGTGGAAGCGCAATTCAACACAAAAGTGCCGAATCAGCAACAAAGCTCTCCTACAATAAGTGCCCATAGTACAATAATGAGAGAAAAAGTTCAAATTCAAGAGGGCCGCAAAAAACCGTCGAAGATTTTATAGGGACGCGCGATTACAATCTGCGAGCTCTGATTGGCTGGTTTAGCGATTGCTAGCTCTTGGTTCTTCCGGGTGGTCCCTCTCACGGCTCGCAAGAAACGTCCCCAGACTCGGACAGAAGCGAAGCGCACGATTGCGGCCACCACCGCTGGAGATACCCACCTTCTCCCCTCCTCCCCCCGATACCCTCTCCTCTCAATCCTCGGTCGAGACGGCACCATGTTGAGGCAGACATTGGCCCGCTCGGCTTGGCGGACTGGCAAGCACCCGGCCAGCGCAGCCAGCCGGGCCTTTTCGGCGACAGCTCAGAGACCTGCTGAGGTCGAGCTCACAATCGGTGAGCTCCCCGCCTGCTCGCGCTGCCCAATTGGCCTGCCGCATTGTTGCTAACTGCTGCTAGATGGGAAGAAGGTTTCAATTGAGGGTGAGCAGATGCCGTGATGCTTCTCGATGTCTCCGTCCGTGTTTCGCTGATCGGGAATGCAGCCGGGTCCGCCCTCATCCAAGCCTGCGAGAAGGCCGGTGCCACCGTGCCTAGGTATGGCCCGCCAATTATGCTTATTGTGATGATCTAGCTGCTAACTGTCTACAGATATTGCTACCATGAGTACGTCGCTCGCAATTCCCGCCGATGCTTCCTGCCCGCGCCCGTCCCCGCTAACGAAATGCCTCGAACAGGAAGCTTATGATTGCTGGAAACTGCCGCATGTGCCTGGTCGAAGTCGAGCGCGCGCCCAAGCCCGTTGCGTCGTGCGCATGGCCCGTACAAGCCGGTATGGTCGTCAAGACCAACTCTCCTCTGACACACAAGGCCCGCGAAGGCGTGATGGAGTTCCTCCTCGCGAACCACCCGCTCGACTGCCCCGTCTGCGACCAGGGCGGTGAGTGCGATCTCCAGGACCAGTCGATGCGCTACGGTGCCGACCGCGGCCGGTTCCACGAGATTGGGGGGAAGCGTGCGGTCGAGGACAAGAATATCGGACCTCTTATCAAGACATCCATGAACAGGTGTATCCACTGCACGAGGTGTATCCGGTTCGCCAACGACATCGCTGGTGCTCCCGAGATGGGCTCGACGGGCCGTGGCAACGATATCCAGATTGGCACCTACCTCGAGAAGAACCTCGACACCGAGCTCTCTGGCAACGTCATCGACCTGTGCCCCGTCGGTGCTCTGACCTCGAAGCCCTACGCCTTCCGCGCCCGTCCTTGGGAGCTGAAGCGCACCGAATCGATCGATGTTTTGGACGGTCTCGGCTCCAACATCCGCGTCGACTCGCGCGGCCTCGAGGTTATGCGTATCCTCCCCCGGCTCAACGACGATGTCAACGAGGAATGGATCAACGACAAGACCCGCTTCGCCTGCGACGGCCTCAAGACCCAGAGACTGACTATTCCGCTCGTCCGCCGCGAAGGCAAGTTTGAGCCCGCAACATGGGAGCAGGCTCTCACCGAGATTTCGCACGCGTACCGGACCCTGGCGCCCAAGGAGAACGAGTTCAAGGTCATCGCCGGCCCGCTCACCGAGGTCGAGTCCCTGGTTGCCATGAAGGATCTCGCCAACAAGCTGGGCTCGGACAACCTCGCCCTCGACATGCCCTCTGGCAGCCAGCCCATCGCCCACGGTATTGATGTGCGGTCCAACTACCTCTTCAACTCCAAGATCTGGGGCATCGAGTCGGCCGACTGCATCCTCCTCGTCGGAACCAACCCGAGGCACGAGGCTGCGGTCCTGAACGCCCGCATCAGGAAGCAGTGGCTGCGGTCGGACCTCGAGATTGGTGTCGTTGGCCAGACCTGGGAGTCTACCTTTGAGTTTGAGCACTTCGGCACCGACCTAGCCGCTCTCAAGGATGCCCTCTCTGGTCCTTTTGGCGAGAAGCTTCGGGCTGCCAAGAGGCCCATGATCATTGTGGGTTCCGGTGTTACCGACCATGCTGACGCCAAGGCCTTCTACGAGACCGTCGGCAACTTTGTCGACAAGAACGCTGCCAACTTCCAGACTGAGGAGTGGAACGGCTACAACGTCCTCCAGCGCGCCGCCTCGCGCGCCGGTGCCTTTGAAGTCGGCTTCGTCACGCCCTCTGCCGCTGTCGCCGAGACCAAGCCCAAGTTTGTCTGGCTCCTGGGTGCCGACGAGTTCGACCCCAAGGACGTGCCCAAGGACGCCTTCATCGTCTACCAGGGCCACCACGGTGACCGGGGTGCCGAGATTGCGGACATTGTCCTGCCCGGCGCTGCCTACACCGAGAAGGCCGGCACCTACGTCAACACTGAGGGTCGCGTCCAGATGACGCGCGCCGCGACGGGTCTCCCCGGCGCCTCGCGCACCGACTGGAAGATCATCCGCGCCGTGAGCGAGTTCCTCGGCGCGCCGCTGCCTTACGACGACGTGGCGCAGCTCCGGGACCGCATGGTCGAGATCAGCCCGGCCCTGGCCGCGTACGATGTCGTCGAGCCCGTGGCCCTTGGCCAGCTGGGCAAGGTGCAGCTGGTGGACCAGAACAAGGGCGCCAAGGCGACGGGCGAGCCGTTGAAGAAGGTCATTGACAACTTTTATTTCACCGATGTCATTTCGAGAAGGTCAGTCATTTTTTTTTTACGTACTTCCCATGCCCCGAAAACTGAATGAAGCTGACATGCCGTGACTGTTGTAGCTCCCCCACGATGGCGCGCTGCTCGGCGGCCAAGGAGACGGGCGACCCGCGGACGAATTTCATGGCGCCTGGCATGGAGGAGGACAGGCCGATGGGCCAGGTCGCGTATGGGGCGTAGAGTAAGAGAAAGATAGGAGTCAAAGAAAAGAAAGAAATAGGTGTGGTTTGTTGTTTTGTTGTTGTGGTTGTGGCTGTTGTAGGAAGGCAATAGAATAACACATGTCTGTAGCTATCTCTTGTTTTTCTCTGCATTCCCTTCACCCCCCAACAACGCCTCTTTCATGGCTCCCTCGTTTCTTTTTTGTCTTCTCTTTGTCTGTTTTGTACATATAGGGGAAGAGAGTCGCATGAGGGGTGTAGTCCACGTAAATAGTTGATGCTGTTTGTCTCGAGGTGTGTCCATATCTGCTGTGCATGTTATGAGAGTGCTAAGGGGAAGTTAAAGGGTCACTGTTGGCTTGCATATGGTGCAGGTAAAGAGACAAAAGCCACAAGGTCATTGATGGCTGCGTATGGTGCACACAGGTGAAGATGATTTCGTTTTTATTGCTGTTTTCTGATAAGAGTTTACTCTGATCTGCTGGTGATGATCCTCCCACTGCGTAACTACTAAGGTGCGCAGTATGATGTGATGATGTGGCCTGCCCTGTCTGCCAATCCTTTGGGCAGGGCAATGGAATGGTGAAACGATTAATGGCCTTTTTTGTTGTTTCCCGTTCTGATGCAACAAAAGTTCGGGTTGGTTGCTCAGAGACAAGACGGTCAGAAAAAAAGGTGCGGAAACGGTGTAGAAATGAGCAATCCTCCGTCCCCTCTCTGTGTGCAGGCACTAGGGTTTGTGCCTCTTGTGTCCCTCGCTTGGGACCAATCGACTCTCGATGTGACCGACTCCATTTCGGTCTCGAGTGTCTCTGAGGATGTGGATGGGGATAGAGATAAGCATAGTCGTCTTTAGAGAGACGAGATGTTGTGGGTAATGCTGTTATGGATGTGGTTGACGGGACCTTGATCCGCGTTTCCTCCACGGCTGATGAAGTCTTAGGGGAGCGGAGGGAATTCCTTGTCGACCACGTTGCCGAAGACGCTGACGGGCGGCTCAGCATCGGGAGGCAGGTCCTTCTCCCACGGCTTGCGGGGAGCCTTCATCTTGCCAAAGGGAGTCACGCCCTGGATTGGATGAAAGAATTTGGGTTAGCTCTCGTTGCTCATCAGCTGAATGAGCTGAGTGTGGAGTGCATGGAAGGAGGTTACTGACCGGAGGGCGCACGACCGTGTTCGGAATCTCCCGAATGCCGGGGATCGGCTTGCCCATGGTAACGGCCTCGATCAGGGCTTGAAAGTTCTCCGGGTAGGGCACGCCGCCGTTGCTGTTGGCGTGGCTGGCGCCGTCGTCTGCCTTCTTGCTGAGATCGACCTTGGGGGCGTTTAGCTGCCAGGCCGGGATGGGCGGGGTAGGCTTGGCCTGGCTCGTGCTGCCGGACGACGCGCCCGTGCTAATGCCCATGCGCTCCTGGATGCCCTCGAGCGTGGCGAGGATGGGGCCGTCAGGGCAACCCGACGGGTGGGACACGCTGTAGGCCTCGTATGAGATACGGTCGATGTCGACGTTGAAGCGCGACTTGTACCACCAGATGCGGGCCTGGAGAGTGGTGCTCAGGGCCTTTTGGCGCTTGAAGCCGTCGTTGGGGTTAGCAAGCGACGGGCCCAAGGTTGCCATGAGACCTTGCTAAATGTGCTGTTAGAAGGACAGAAGCGAGCAATGCGGGGTGACGACGACTTACAAGGAATGAACGGTCCTTGACCCAGGGGTACGAGTCAAACTTCTGGAAGCTGGCAACGGCATCGCTGGATGACTCGGACGCCGGAGCGGCGCCGTAACCCTGAGTGGTATTGTCGGCCATCTTAGACGATGGGGAGGGGCATCAAGGGTTGAAGTCGGCAAAAGGTGGGGTTAATGATGGGTGTGCCGATCGGCTCGATACCAAGTACAGAGCCGAGATAAATATGTTAAAGAAGTTTGTCGTGTCGGATTTGTGCTGAACGAGCCGTGGGAAGGAGAAGTAATGATGACTTTACCAACCGTTTGGTCGGTCGGATGTTGTGGTAGTTTCGAGTGATAGTTACACTGTTGTTTCTTGCAACAACTCGTGTCAATTGGGAGATGGAGTGACATCGGCATGTGAAGCGGGACCAGAACACAGTGTGATTAAGCTCTTGCCTAAGGCGCCAAGCCTATCGCGATACTGTGGAGAGTTTCCGGAACCTTTCCGGGTCTCTGCGGAATAACTGCGGAATACAAAGACAATACCAAGAATGATACAAGTCTATCTTCTTGGGGCGTGGGAGGCCCCTTTGCAGGGTTTCTAACAATCCAAGTTAAGAAAAATCATAACTATTCACATTACAGCATAGGGCGTCATTGTTGTTGATGGTTTGGTTGTCACCCTGTGTTACATTGCTTTGTTACCGAGCAACTAGCCGAATTGACCAATGACGCTCCCGTTTCGAATCCCCACCGGGACTCATGGGAGCTTCAACTTGCAACTTGCCACTCGCAACTCGCAACTGTCAACCTTCAATTTCCTTAAAAACTAACTATCGAGTGATGGGTTAACTAATAGGGATATGGCAACCTAACTTTGACACTACATACAACAATGGCCCTTTCATGACACGGCTGATCAAATACAAATGGGAGAGTCTTGAGTGGAAAACGAGAAGCTATTTGAGAAATGGATACGGAAACTTACAGGTCGGGCAACCACACGAGGCCTGAATACCAAGGCGATCAGGCGCAAAAGAATAATCTGCAGTTTGCGTGAGCACCTTGCGGGCCCTAGAGGTGCGCGCTGCTCTTGGTGACGCGTTTTGTAACTGGAGAAGTGCTGCCTGCAGCCAGTTCAAGGGACTTAGTTAGGTAGTCTTTGTAGTGTCATGAGTTCGGGGTTTGTCGAACCGGAACAGGTGAACTATGTTGTGGTTCGCGCATCCTATGGCCTGTTGGGAATATGATGAATGTAATCTGGGGAGAGTCACTGGGCAGCCAGAGATTACATTCAAGTTAGGCATAACCAAGATACCTTATTTATGTACCTAATAGTACACTAGCAACTAAGGCCCATGAACCCAATCCTCGATCCGTTTCCCCAGGGTGTTGAACCCCCTAGCACCTAGTCTCCCGACCATCCCAAAATCATCACTACCTAGGCATCGTGCCCTCGACCGTATACTATCTCTGCTCATAGTCTGAATAGCTGCCAAACTTCCTCGTCGCTCGGCTACTAACTGGATGCCATGGGCCTCTCTAGACAGCAAACAAAAGGTCAGACTTATTCTAGCCAACGGGGTAACAAGGACAAGAACAACTGACGACCCGGGGTATTCTCCCAGGTAGTCACGTCAGAAAACGTACTGTCTCAGCTGACGGACGGACTTAACTCCCACGCACTGGGATGCTCCGGTGAAATGCCAACAGATGCCGGTGCAGCACCAGCTGCCTGCCTCGCTGCAGTCGCCGCGTCTGGGCACACACTCCTGCCTACGCTCGACGGCATTGTTTGCGGCCGCAGGCTGAGGCATGGCGAGGCCGACGGCGCCGCCGCCGAGGAGGAGGAGGAGAGTGGAGGAGAGCCGCATGGCCGCTGGTGAAGATTGTAGGTAGGGAGGGAGGCAACTCTGTTGGTTTCCGATGCCAAGGTGTTTGTGGTGTGGTTGTTACTGAAGATGACAAGATGGATGGAGGCAGGACTTGGGAATAGTCGTGGTATATATATAGTCTCCTGGAGGCAAGAAGGCACGGCTCACTTGAATTCGGCGGCGTTTTCTTGTTCGACGAGCTTTCTCCGATAGCCATCGAATTCAGGTTTGCTGAACGCAATGACGATGGTGTTTCTGATGAAGCCTATCATTTTCTCAACTCCCCGTCCGGATTACCACCGACCCGAAACCTCAGATACTTTGTCGCTCTTGGCTGGGGCCTGTGTTGGAACTGGACGTGATGTGGATGATCACGGCATATAACATGAGACTACCTATAAGACCGCAGCGGGCAGACAGGGCCAGAGTACAGAGTCTGGATGTGACTACATGTCTGATTCTCCTTGGATACCAGTCTGGACAACTTTACGTCCCAGACTCTCCAACTTGAAGATGGCTGGCCATCCTATGCTTCCCTCCACCACCCCCCCCCCCCCCTCCCCCGGGGGGGGGGGATTGCAGATGTGTATCATTGGCCGGCCCGAGAAGATTATTCGGAGGTATGGGAGTTGGATAATGGGGGATAGTCTGTCGTTGTCATCGGGGAGGTTTAGGCCGTATGAAGGTGTCAGGTCACCAAAGTTGTTCTCAGGGAAGTGGCAGAAGAAGGCGATAACAGTTTTCCATCTCCCCAAAGCCCAATCATTGATGAACCTTCAAAGTTCAAGGAAGGTCTTGCTGTTGTCAATGGTCTGTATGGTCATGGCGTGGCTTATAGCCCGTAAACTGGTGACCCATCAGGCATACTGTTGTCCAATGCTAACCTTGCAAAAGCGGGATTTAAAGGTTTCAAAGCACCCACGGCGTGCAATGGTGAGATAGGAGACGGTCATAAGTTAGAAGTTAGTGCTCTCAGAGGGCCAACAGGGATCGTTCATGTGAACCTTATGCGAGGCTTAGCAAGGGCACCTGTGCGCACCGTGCGAGCAGTCAAATACACACTGATACGGCCCATCAAACCCCGAACCCCAACCTCTCCCGACTCCATCGCGCTTGGAACTTGGAGACGGACCCATATCTTCTTCATCAGCAATGCGTCGCATCCTTCAATGCACCGTCCGGGGACTTCGCTCTAGCAGCCGCCGGGGCCCATCTTCGCTCCTGCTACCGACGACCAAGAGCCTCGCCTCGACCCGTCGCCTGCTCTCGACGACCCCCCACGTCCGCAGCCTCCGTCCGCCGACGGCCGAGAATGCAGCGGGCCGCGGTCCCCAGCAGTCATCCATGTATTTCCGCCGCGCTTCTGTAGCGCTCGTCTCGGCGCTGGTCGGATACGGGGCCTGGTACTCGTACGGCGGCAACGGCACCGACAGCCTCATCAAGCGATCCTACACGTCGACCCCTACGAGTACCGTGACGGGCGACTCTGCGGCCACAACCCGTTCGGTGTTGGTCATTGGACCCGACGAGCTACGCACCGGCACATATGTCGGAGAGGGTCCCATATCCAAGACGACGAGCGACGACGGGCGGCGTGTTATTGAGATGCTGACCCCCGAGCAAGCGACCCAAAAGCTCCGGAGGAACGAGCAGTCGTACTTTGTCAACCGCGGCCAGGGTGTTGTGCGCTACGACCTGGTGCAGCTGGGCAGCAATGACCCGATTGAAGATGACCATACCGAAAAGATTGTCGAGATCCCGGAGAAGACCGCAGGCGCCGGGAGCCATGACTGGATGTTTTGGGGTGTCTTTGATGGGCATTCGTAGGTTGCATTCTACCCAGAGAAAAGGGGGGGGATGATGCTGACAGTTCGTTTTTACAGTGGATGGACTACCTCGGCGAAGCTCCGCCAGACTCTGGTCAGCTTTGTCGGCCGGGAACTCAACAACACATACAATGCGGCCGGCGAACTGACACCATCACAAGAGGCTGTTGACGCGGCTATCAAGACGGGCTTCTTGAAGCTGGATGATGACATTGTCAACCAGAGCGTGCAAAAGGTCCTACAAGCCAACAACAAGAGCGCTGCCGCCGAGCTGCTGGCCCCTGCCCTGTCCGGATCCTGCGCGCTCCTCTCCTTCTACGACAGCCGGTCCAAGCTGCTCCGCGTGGCATGTACGGGTGACTCGCGGGCTGTTCTTGGCCGTCGGTCTGCGTCGGGCAAGTGGACCGCGACACCGCTCTCTGTCGACCAGACGGGCAGCAACCCCGACGAAGCAGCCCGGCTGCGGAAGCTGCACCCGAACGAGCCCCACGTTGTTCGCAACGGGCGCGTCCTCGGAGGCCTGGAGCCGACACGGGCCTTTGGAGACGCAAGCTACAAGTGGACCCGGGAGATCTCGGAGAAGCTCGGGCGGCACTTCTTTGCGCGCTCCGTTAACCCCCAGCTCAAGACGCCCCCCTACGTGACAGCCGAGCCTGTCATCACCACAACCAAGATTGTGCCCGAGAAGGGCGACTTCGTGGTGCTCGCGACAGACGGTCTCTGGGAGATGCTCACCAACGAGGAGGTTATTGGCCTGGTCGGCAAGTGGATCGAGAGCCAACCCAAGAGCGCGACCAACTCGCAGTTTGACTCGGTCTGGACGCGCATCTTTGGGTCGCGCAACAAGGGCGGGCTCCCCGTCGAGGCGGCGTCCAACGACGACGGCAGCGGAGGCCAGAAGACGCCCTTCCGCGGGGTGCGGCAGTGGGGCGACTCGTCAGACGGCTTTGTGGTGCAGGACCCCAACGTCGCCACCCACCTCGTCCGCAACGCGCTCGGCGGCAAGAACCAGGAGCAGCTGTCGGCGCTGCTGACGCTGCCCGCCCCCTTCTCGAGGCGGTACCGCGACGACCTGACGGTCCAGGTCATCTTCTTTGGGAATGGAGAGAAGACGGGCGAGGTGGTGGTCAACACGGATGCTACGGCGCCGGCGAAGCCTGTGGCGGCTAAGCTATGATGAAGAGTGACGGTGGCTTGTCTTTGGGTTTCACGGTTCATCTCCAAGTCATCCCGGGCTGGGTTAACGGTTGGGGCGCAACGGCTGATATACCAAGGAGCGAGGGGTCACGGCTATTCTGTTCTGTCTTGCTGATGTTGCTGTTTTGTAGTTATTTGTTTTGATATTTCTGAACTATTTCCTCGGAGATTGCCCGGTCGACCATGCAACGAAATCTGGGGCTCGCATCCGATCGGAGCTGTGACCGGAGCTCCCAGGGGTTCGGTCCAATCTCCACCGGGCCCTTAGTAACGTTGGCATGCGGCGTGGACAGCTTCGCCTGCAGGTTCCAGGTTGGCCCGGCCTCCTGGATGGGTCTTGGGCTTAAAATGGAAGCTCCTGTTCCACTGGCAAGGAAGGAGTCTGCCATCGCATCATCTCGAATTGCAATGGTAACTTTTGACTAACGATGCTTGCCAAAGTGCCATATCAGACATCAATCAATTGACAATTGAAAATACCAATTGATGTCCAACTCTTCTGGTCTTCAGCGCCAGATAAAACCAATCCCCCTGCCCAACCTACTGCAGGTTCCATGATCGGCAGCTCTTATCGATGAGGGGGGAAATCGCCAAGCCTGCAGCCCTGGTTCTAGGCGCCGCGTCGGTGCCGTATCTTGACGTCACAGGTACCTGGTTCGAGCCTGTCAGCGGCCTCGCCTGCATCGGGCTCTTACCAACACACCAATTCAACCCCTCCACTGCGGCCTTGCCTCTGCCAGTCTCTGCTAGCGGGGCATTCCATCCGGCGGTCGTTTGGCTCGGCACAGGTTTCACAAAGTGGTGACCAACGGGTTTTCTTGTTGATTTTTCCATATTTCTGCCTCGCCTCCGTGCTCCTCTTCCCACGTTTGAACTGTTGAACTTGGTTCCCTCGTCTTGCATTTGCTGAGCATCACGCTGTTGATCTCTTGTTCTTTTCCCCACTTCCCGCTTGGAGAGCTCCAAGTTCGATTTTCGATCCAAGAATACCTAGGGCGGCCGGTCGAGGACTATTTCTAATTACACCAAGTCACCATGGTCGTCTTCGATAGCCACGAGTACCTCACCGAGGAGGAGAGGCGACTCAAGGAGGACCGGCATCGTACCAAGTACTGGAAGAAATGGGGTCCATATGTCGCCGAGAGGCAGTGGGCCACAGGCACGTTGCTTCTCCCAAATTTAACCAGCGGGACGCCATCGTGTCTAACTAGACCAATGCAGTGCGAGAGGATTACAGCGGCGACGGCGATGCCTGGAGCCGTAAGTTTGCCCGCACTGCGCATACTGCACCTGCCCCTTCATCCTATGACGGCACACTCACATTCGTTGCTTTTCAGACTTCCCGCACGACCACGCCAGGTCTCGTGCATACCGCTGGGGCGAGGACGGCATTGCCGGTGTTTGTGACACGCATGGCTTCCAGAACATTGCTTTCGCTTTCTGGAACGAGAAGGAGTAGGAAAAACTGTATTCTGCAAGGTGTTCAGGCCGGAATGCTGACTGTTGCTAGTCCCTTTCTCAAGGAGAGGCTGTTTGGGTTGTCGAATCCGCAGGGAAACCATGGCGAGAGTATCAAGGAGGCGCACTTTCACCTGGACAATACACCTGTGAGTTTACCACGGCCGCCACCGTAACATTTTCCAGTTATGCTAACCAACACTTTCGCAGACGGTAAGACTAAACGCATAGCCGCACCGGCAGAAATAACGTCGAAGCTTACACGTCGCAGCACTCGTACATGAAATTCCTATACAAGTACCCGCAAAAGGCGTTCCCCTACGAAGACCTCCTGAAGGAGAATGCGAAGCGCGGAAAGGAAGACCGGGAGTACCAGATTCTTGACACGGGCGTCTTTGAAGAGGACCGCTATTGGGACATCTTCATCGAGACGGCTAAGGAAGATGACAACCCGGACGAGCTGCTGTTCCGTGTCACTGCTTGGAACAGAGGCCCCGAGCGAGCCCCGCTCCACATTATCCCCCATGTGTGGTTCCGCAACACCTGGGCCTGGGGCCGGGAACCCGCCGAGAACAAGCCTTCCATGGGTGTTTACGACGAGAACCTGATCCAGTCGAAGCACCACAGTTTGGGAGAGCGCTATGTCCTCCTTTCCCCTTCTCCTGGCGTCGGCGCCAGCGGAGACGATGTCCAGCCCGAGTTGATCTTCACTGAGAACGACACCAACTTTGAGCTCCTCTATGACGGCAAGAATGATTCGCCTTATGTCAAGGACGCCTTCCACAAACATATCGTCGACTGCAAGAAGGACGCAGTGAACCCGGCCCAGACCGGAACCAAGGCTGCCGCCTGGTTCTCGTTCAATGAAGATGGCGGAGTCAACCCGGGCGAGTGCGCAGGTACGTACCGCTGCTCAAGCATTGCCGGGCTGTGTTGACAAGAAACAGTTGTTCGATTCCGATTCTCGAAGAAAGCAGTGACGTACCTCGACGAAGAGGAATTCGACGACATCATCGAGAGGAAGCGGGAGGAGGCCGATGACTTCTACTACCACATCAGCCCCCTGCCAATGGCCGACGATCTCCGCAACATCCAAAGACAGGCCTTCGCGGGCATGATGTGGTGCAAGCAGCACTACCTTTTCATCTGGGAAGAGTGGGCGAATGGTGACCCTAGCCAGCCGCCCCCGCCCGCTGACCGAAAAGGTCTCCGAAATCAGGCGTGGAAGCACCTACACTGCGATGATATCCTGTCCATGCCAGATTCGTGGGAGTACCCCTTCTTTGCCGCATGGGATACCAGCTTTCACTGCATCACCTTGGCCATGATCGACCCGGATTTTGCCAAGAAGCAGCTTGACCTCTTCACCCGAGAGTGGTACTGCCATCCCAATGGGCAGCTTCCTGCGTAAGTGTGTCACTCCAAGATTATGAGAGCCGCTAACTGACCTCTTATAGTTACGAGTGGAACTTTGGCGACGTCAACCCTCCTGTCCATGCCTGGGCGACGTTCCGTGTCTTCAAGATCGAGCGCAAGTTGTACGGGAGACAGGATCTGGACTTCCTCGAAAGGGTGTTCCAGAAGTTGATGATGAACTTCACCTGGTGGGTAAACCGAAAAGATGTCGAGGGCAAGAATGTCTTCGAGGGCGGTTTCCTTGGTCTGGACAACATCGGGCTCTTCAACCGCTCGGAGCCGCTGCCCACCGGCGGCACTTTAGAGCAGGCAGACAGCACGGGCTGGATGGCCTTCTACTGTCTCAATATGCTCAACATTGCGCTGGAGCTCGCGAAGCACCGGCGTGTGTACGAGGATATTGCTACCAAGTTCTTTGAACACTTCATCCTCATCAGCGATGCCATGACCTTCAGGATGGGCCAGAAGGACGAACAGTCGCTGTGGAACGAACAGGACGGCTTCTACTACGATGCTATCTCGTGGGGTGGCCCCTGGATCCAACAGCTACCGGTCAGGTCCCTGGTCGGGCTGATCCCTCTTTACGCAACTCTCACGTTGGAACCCGAGCTCATCAACAAGCTCCCAACTTTCAAGAAGCGCGTCGAGTGGTTCATGGCCAACCGCTGCGATGTTGCAGAGCGGACAATGCACAGCATTCGAACTCGCGGCAAGGGCGACAGGATCCTTCTGTCCCTTGTCAACAAAGAGCGGCTGGTCAAAATCCTTGAGCGCATGCTCGACGAGGACGAGTTCTTTAGCCCTCATGGGATCCGTTCCTTGTCCAAGTACCACAAAGAGCATCCTTATTCGATGGAGGTCAATGGGCAAACATTCAAGGTGGGCTACGTCCCTGGAGACTCGGATAGCGGCCTCTTTGGCGGCAACAGCAACTGGCGAGGACCCATTTGGCTGTGCGTCAACTTCCTCTTGGTCGAATCGCTCCAGCGCTTCTACCTGTTCTTCGGCCAGAACCTGCAAGTCGAGTGCCCCGTCGGGTCGGGCGACTACATGCATCTCGGCCACGTCTCGGAGGAGATCCAGCATCGGCTGCAGCACCTCTTTGCCCGCCGTGACGACGGCCGCCGGAGCATCAACGGCGGCGACGATGTCCTCGACTTCGACCCCCACTGGAGGGACTACATGTGGTTCCACGAGTTCTTTGACGGTGATGACGGACGCGGTCTCGGCGCCACGCATCAGTGTGGCTGGACTGGTCTCATCGCTCGCATGATCCACGACACTGGGTAAGCTCCCCTTTCTCACCTCCCCAACAGTTCAAACTTACTAACCTCTTTCCCAGCGTCAACTGTCGCCTCCCACAGACCCCGCGCACCCCGCGCGCCGGCATGTCCCACTACTTTGACGACATCCTCCACCGCCACACGGGCGGCATGACGCCCAACGTAAAGTCCCCCATGCTCTCGCCCACCGCGCCCCGCATGCTCCGCCGCAGCTCGACTAGCAGGTCCCTCGCGGCCCGCAGCGACTTTAGCAACGGCGATATCAATGGGGACGATGCTGCCGACAGCGGTCCGTATGCAGGCGCTGGGGGCGGTGGTGATGGTGCCAGGCGTGGGTCGGTCAACCCGGCGACGCTGAATGACCCGGACCGGGTCAGGGCGAGGCAGGAGGCGGATGCGCATCTGCACTCGTATATTACGCAGCAGCTGGAGAGGGTCAGGTTGGAGAGGGGCGCGGATGGGTATGTGGAGGTGGATGAGTTTGAGGCGCAGGTTGAGTGATGAACTTGTGAGGAGTGGGAAGGAAGGAGGGTAGGGTTTGGATTGTAATGGGATAAATATATTGATAGATGTGAGATTGGCTATGCATTATGCTTTTGGTTGGGATTGCTGTTCATTTATGATTAGTATTGATACTAATAATTGGAAGACGTTGTCGCCGTCATTGCTGTCAAGGAGGAACATTCTCGTGTGCCAGTCTTGTAGCCTCAATTCGAACCCACTTTCATCAAGCGTCAGTGGTTTAGTGGTAAAATCCATCGTTGCCATCGATGGGCCCCGCGTTCGATTCGCGGCTGACGCAACGATATTTCTTTTGCTTTTGCGCATTTCGATCACTGATTTTTGTCTTCAGAATTTATTATTTTATTTATTTACATAGATAGACATTTGCCGTTCCTGTCATATAATGGACTAGTGTGTGCTTTGTTTTTCTGCGTTGTTTGAAATGAGTCTGTCGGTCGAGGCGTAGACATAGTATCTGGACCCGTCACAAGGAACGCTCTCCGACGAAGTCGAGCTAGTGAGCATGAAGTACGTAATTATTGTTGTGGTGTTTACCTTTTAAGCTCCAGCGTGTAATCAAAGGGCTGAGAGTTGTTGGATTGGCTTCTTTGAGAGAACTCCCCAAAAAGCACCATGAAAAAGCTCTTGACAACTGTTCAAAGCATCATGAAAAGCTCACCGAGAACGGGAAGGAAAGTCATTGATTCGGCTCATATACACAGGGTCCCTCTAGGATTTGACCGCGAGCCTTTGTTGGCTCGGCCCCCTTCCATCGCGCCCGGCTCAACACCGTTCCATTGCTACAAAACAAAAGGTAATTTACAGAGTGTCGGTGAGGAGCTTGTTCATCTTGGCCAGCTTGGAGGACACGCTGAGGTCGATTGTCCTGTCGCCAACCTCCACAACCAGGCCGCCAACGATGTCGGGGTTGACCTGGGATAGTTAGTAAGCCGGGTATCAAAGGTGAGATAGAGCGAGTGGAGAGTAAACATACGGTGTTCGTGACCTTGAGCTTCTTGCCAGCACCGACGTAGCTCGACTTGGAGACGGCGGCCTCGAGGCGGCTGAGGGTCTTGTTGTCCAGAGCCTGTTGCGATTCCCCCCACTCGTCAGCAATCATAATTCCCCCAATAACACCTTTCGTTGCATCCCCCGGTTGGGAATTGCCGTACCTGAGCGCTGGTAACAACCATCTCGACCTCACCGCGGGCGGCGCTCATGAGCTCGCCAAACTTGTTGCAGACGCCGGGGAGGAGACCCAGGCGGTTGTTCTCGGCGAGGGTGGCCAGGAAGTTCTTGACCGTCTCCCCAGTGGCGCCGGCGCTCTTCTGCAGCTCGGCGACGATGGCGCTCTTGTCGGCGACGGTGAGCGTCGGGGCCTCGAGGATGGTGACGAGCTTGGCATCCTTCTCGATCAGGCTGCCGAGGGCGGCGAGGCCCTTGGCGGTCGGCTCGAGGGACGAGGTCTTGACGGCGGCCGTGTACTGTTATAGAGGAAAAGCAAAATGACGCAGGTCAGTCTCGGTTGTTCTCGTCAATCATCGGTAACCCTAGGGCAATTGGGCTCCTATCGAGAGGCTCCCAATGCTCTATCCTTCCTCCGGGTGATCGGGCGGACCAATTGGGCCGTCTAGGGCGGGCGTACCAGAGCAGTGGCATAGGTGCCGTCGAGGCCGAAGAGGGCGACCGGAGGCTTGACCTTGTCGGTCGCGGCCGGGGCGGCGAAGGTGCGGGTCTGGCCGAGAAGGGCACGCTGGGGAGCTGCCGTCCGCGCGGAGCGCAGCAATGCCTGGCGCGAGAACATGGTGGCTGGGGGTATCGGGTGCGTGATGGGGACCTCGAGTGTCGTGAAGCGAGCTTCCGTTCAGTTTTCAGAAACGGGGTTTGGATGCTCGGCAATTTCGCGGTTGCCTGAGGCTGCCAACTGCCGCCGGGTGGGACCGGGCAGGTGGGTGCACGGACGATAAAGTCAAGCAAGCCAAGCTCGGGAGCTCGACGCGTTTTGACAGGTCCACCTCGTTTTTTTCCTTGCATTGACTGCATTGACAGTTCACTTTCACTCTTGAGATGGCAGTTGAGAACACGAAACCCGACAGTTCATCTACAACACCAGGTATCTCTTCACAGTACAGGAAGCCCGCTTTCCCAGAGACTCCGTGGCCACGCATGCATGCAATCCCCCCAATCCCATTTTACCGTGATCCCGCAGCATGCTTTGCCATCTACCGTCCAAACCCAGAATCCCAGTCACCCACCAAACGAGTCCTGTCTCGTCAAGCCAACCCAAACGCCTCCCTGCCTAACCCACAATGCGCTATCGCAAAACAACAAGATCTGCAGCCTAGTCGCTGCGCAACATGCTGTCTACCAAATCGCCCAACGGCCCCCAATAGTCCTTGCCGCTGGCGAGGCTGTGCTCGTCAATGAAGAGCACGTACTGCTTGAAGCTCGTGTTGAGGTGCGGCTCGAGGCCCAGCTCGCGGATAACGGGGTAGTGGTGGCAGTAGATGTGGGCGTAGACGCGGTACATGCGCTTGAATATCTGGCGCACAAGCGCCGGGAACGACTTGGGAAAGGGGACACCTGGGACCGAGAGTTAGTTCTCGTTGTTTGCTGGTTGTTCGACCTCGCAAGGCTCACCAATGCGGCTCGGGAGGACCGCCTCGTTGTCGATATTGCCCTGAACCCAGCTCATCAATTGCTCGATATAGGCCGGTGCCGGCATCTTGGTCGGTCGCTTGTAGTTCTCCGAGTCCTGCCACAAATATTCGAACCTGACATTGTCAGCCTGCGCTCCGACCCCTTCTATTTCCTAAACCTACTCGTCCGTCGCCTTCATCTCCGGGCACGATTGAGGGGAGCAGAATTCGGTGATGGCGCCATAGAGGAGGTTGATCTGGTTGTAGAAATCCACCACTGCCGCCCAAATCAGCATGCGCTCGAACAGGTTGTTGTCTGCGAAAGGATCGTCGTACTGTTGACGGCCAGCCACTCGTTTTCATCCTCGCCCTCCGGGAGCTTCACCACCTTGCGCAGGCTCCCTCCGCCGAGTGTGGCCTCCGCATACTGACGAAGCTGGTAGCTGGTAGCGCCGCCCTTGCCGGGTACTCGAGGTCGGAACTGGTTCTTCGTCCGGTTGTTGCTGTGTTGGGATCCAAGTTAGCAATCGTGTTCATGTCGCATCTACTAGAATCTGGTTTGGGCGCCATTCCCCACGGTGGGTTGGGCTGTCGCAACCAAACTGGAGAGATGCGCTTGTGTGGTGGGGGAGGGGCAGTACAATCGGTGCGTCTCCATTGTGTAAGCGGGCGTGACAACAGGAATGAACTCACACAGTTGTAAGAAAGGAGCTCATGGCGAGAACCAGCGAGCTGGGCTCTCGAAAGGATGTTGCTGAACTGAGGGCACCGGATCAAGGTTAGCGGGGCAGTCCCTTATGACGCAGCTGTTGGAGTCGCTCCACTGCTTAGGCGCAAGCGGAGACGGGGGATGCGCACGCACAGATACAAGCTGGCGGATACCAAGATTGTCCAAGATGTTGTGTTTCGACCGGAAGCCGTGAATGTTTCCGAGTGTTAATTTGGATATGGCGAGAGATGGTGCAAAAGTCAAAAGTCAACAAATGCGCGCCACCTAGGTAGGTAATGCGGGACGGGAAGTGGGAAATGGGAAATTGAACCTCTGTTTACACTGCCGCCCGCTCTGGCAACAGCGACCGCAGCTGACTGTAATGCGGCGCGGCAGATCGGAGGACAGGGGCAGTCCCCACTAAGCTCACTTTTAGTGGGGTTCTTGCACCCAAGTCCAGCTGAGGTCCCTGCTGTCGTCCAATGTCAACTCTCGCTGCAACTTCAACGAGCCACTGCTTCTTGAAGCATGCGATTCATGCGAATCCGCGGACCCTATCTGCACCTAGCATGTGTATTTGCGGAGCAGGATACGGAACTCAGGCTAGGTTGAGATGATATGCGTTTGGATCGCCCTCTTTCTCGCTTGGGTACTCGACTCTGGCCCAAATTCTTCCCAAATCAGTGCTCACCAACCTACCCGAAATAGGGGATGACGCAATGGGCACGTATTTCCGACAACCTTTTTAACTACTCTCTGCAAGGCATAGTAACTCGAATTCTCGCGGTTCAACTTTTGTGCTCGAAAGCGGTCGTTGTCTACCGGAGCCGTGGATCACCACCGGTCGAAGATAGGTAAAAGGGTTATCCCCGCGGCCTCCAGCAGACGACGCAGAGACAGGTTGACGGAAACGGGACGAAGAATTCTCTTGCAAATGGGTCATGGCCTATCACCTTTGCCCTGCTCAGGATAGCGTAAATCCCTCTGTGCTCGGCAAAGGCGCTTTCGAGTCGGCGGCCGGAACCCGTCTCTTTACTGTGAGCGTGTACGGGTCACGGGTGACGGGTGAACATGGGGAACCTGGCTCAGACCCGACCCTCCCATCGAGGTCGAAAGCCCAAATTCAGACATCATGGCGGTCAGTGTTAGCTTGGCACTGTTGAAGCCGGGTCTCGGCCTGTTTCTCAACGTCCGCTCTCCGTAGCAATAACCTGACATCCAGCCTGGTGGAAAAGATGTCTTTCCAGCTTGTGAAGGAAGCATACTCTGAATGAGATGACATACTTTACGCTGGCGACAGAACAGTTTGGAGCCATATGTGAACTGGTGGAGGGTTAGAAGGGTACACAATGTTACCTGATGGGCGTAGACCCGAGTAACAACGAGCTGGTCCTCGCCTTTTTCCCGCTCGTCAGCTCCCAATAACATACGCACAAGCCGGCTCCTCCGCCACGAAAGGGGCTTTCTCCCATTTACCTATCAGGGCCTTTATAGATCTCTGCAGTCAAATACCCTCGAGCTGGAGAACCCCAGTAGCGGATCATCGTTCCCGGTCCGTGACGATGATGGATTGTGGGGTGGGACGGAGCGAGGGTCCCAGGGAACAGTGGCCTGAAAGGAGTTGAGTGCTGGAGTTGTGAGAGTCTCCTGCTGCCAGTCAAGAGGTACCGTGTTATAGGTATAACCGCGATATAGCCAGAAACTCAAACTTGTAAAATTCGCATCCTGCTCGTTCCTATCATTGAGTATCTCTGCGTGGGAGACCTCGCGACCCGCCTCATGAAGGTGGATGGATAGCATTTCACAATATTCTGCTTCCAAAACACCTGTTTTCCTTTCTTTATTTCCATGGGCTTCCGTCATCCGCCACCCGTAGCCCTCGAGGCCGACTCCTGTGTTAAAGGAGTACCTCTCCCATGTTCTCGCCCTCAAAGCCCTCAGTGGCCAGCATCTTCACCTTCTTCTTCTCCTTGATCTTGTCCTGCTGCTTCTTCTGCTTGGCCAGAGTCTGAACCAGCTCGGCGTCGGCTAGGTCGTATCCAGGCGGCGCATCGTCGTCCTTGTCGAGGTCGATCTCGCCTAGCAGGAGCACGTTCTCTCCGCGCACGAGGAACATGCCGCGGTCGATGTCCGCGTACAGGCCCCGGGGCTGGCTGGGCGACGTTCCGGGGGGCACAAAGATCCTCTCCTTGGTCGACTGCAGCACCAAGTTGGCTGGGCCAAGCGTGTTAACTCAGATTCCGTGGCAGGGTTCAACTTGCGTTGGCATGGCGGCTCATACCAAACTGGTCCCAGCTGCGCAGGATCCCCACAAGCTTGCGTCCGTCGCGCAGAGCTAGCATGAGCTTTTCTATTGCCACTTTTAGTCTTCATGACCGCCCCTCTAGAGTCCATGGTGACCTACTGTCGGTGAGGTCTAGGAGCTGCGCGGCAGTGGTGAACATCTGCGCGGGAAGCTGCTGGGGCGGCGGAGGGGGGCGCCCGAGAACGGGCGGCATGCCCCCCGGACCGCCGCCGTGTTGCATAGGGGGAGGCCCGGGAGGGGGATCGGAAATAGTGAGATTCTCCATTATGAGTACCGCGTCATGAGGTGAGCTGAATCAGATGTGGTATGGCCCAGTCCATCAGCCTCCGAACCGCTAAAATCAGTGCGTTGCTCTAGGGGCCCGTGCTGTTGTTTAAAGGCTCGAGAGTCGAGACAAGTTGATTTAAGGCTGGCTGCACTGCATCGCTGAATTATGGAGCTCTGCTGTGGCACGACTGCGCGCGATGTCGCTGCCAATTCCTGCCTGTCTTGTTCCTCGCAGCAAGCCCGCTGGAGCTTCATCGAACCCCACCATCAGCGGGCAACTTTCCAAAGCCAGGCGGCCAGTTGGAAGCAACGCGGGGACAAACGCTGGTTCGGATAAACCAGCTGCCGTTCAGGCTTTCGAGCATCTCATTGGCAGAATTGCAAACTTAAAACGATGCACTGTGTACCCAGGTACTTCTCGCGGTGAAGAGCCCATGAAGTTGGCGGCATAAACCTGTGCGCGAAGTCCTGGCGCACTGTGGTACCGCAACAAGCCGGGCTCACTGACAAGCGCCGGTTCCCGGCAAGCTTGCTCGCATGGAAACCCGCCCATCCAACCGACTCTATTGTCTATTGTTCGAAACTCAGAAGACCACCCACAATACTTTTCCACTTATACAATAACTCGCCCACGGAAGATGACCTTTTTTCTTGCCGCCCTCTTCCATTTCGATCTTCCTTTTTAGCACAACACGCAAAAACAACCGAGCCAGAGCGTCTTCTCTTTCTGCTCGACGCTTTCTCCATTTGTCGCCAATTCAGCGATCGACCCCTCGTGCCTCGAGCACCCTCAACCAAACCACCTTTTCACCAAATTCAGCCCACACAATGACTACCGTCGACAGTCCTATGGGCGATCTGCCAGGTCATCGCCCGGTCCCCCGCGGCAACGGCTCGCCTCCCCCGACACAGTCAAAGCGAGACAAGCGCCGCCAGATGCTGGTTGATCGTCTCGAGACCCTCTCGTCGAAGATGAACAAGGACCGCGACCAAGCCTTCCGCGAGCAATTACACAAGATTCAGATTGACACAACCTTGGTTATGAGAGTTGACCCTTACGTCGACCGACCTCTTGACGGCTTCGAGCAAGACCAGCAGAGACTTCAGCAGCTCAATGGAGACGGCGACGGCAATTCCGGGCCCCAGACCCTGCTAGACAGGGCCGGGCCAAGATTCGCCAAGTGGATGGAGAGAGTTCAGGATCTGGTTGAGCAGCGCGACTATGCGCTCACCAAGTACAAGGTATGCACCGACAGCTTTCTTACCCTACCTCGCCTCGCCTGCCGACCGCTGACCCGCTTCGTTTTCTAGTTTGATTATGAGAAGAAGACCTCGGAATACATGAACACGCATGCCTTTAAGACAGAAACTGCGAATCGCGAATACCGAGCCCTCTCGCAGACTATGCGCGACCGCCTGATCAACGGCATCATGACCAAGAAGTTCAGGCTTAACAAGGAGAAGGAGGCGCTCGAGATCTCGGACTCATCCGCCCTGCTCCTGCACCCCAACCAATTCAGCATCACAAACCCCCAGAGCCCGGGAGGCACCCATGGCAAGCGGGCAACTCGGCTGCGTCGGGAAATGGACGACATGTCCATGGATAACAAGAAGAGGAAACGCAACAACAACAATGACGATGATGGCTCGCCGGCCCCTCAGCGCCGCCACGTGGATTCTGCCGGCACCACGGCTATTTGGCAGACGGACCGGCTGGCCTCGCGCAAGGCCACCGGCCCGATATACAGCATCGACAAGCTCTTCACAGACAAGGAGCTCACAATGTCGTACAACACAGCGGCTCTGGCTGCCCGCAAATACCTCCTCACACACAAGCCCAAGCTCGACGAGAATGGCCATCCTATCACGTCGCCCGCTGGCAGCGACTCGGGAACTGGCGACCACGACGAGGATGGATCGGACTCGGTTCCTTCTGCACCCATGATGGAGAGGAACGTGTCGCACGCTACGCGTAGTGGACGGGGCGGCGCAAACAACCCCAACTTCACCGACGATAGGCTCATGGGCATGGAGATGCTTGCCAACTTTGACTTTCCGGGCAACTTCGACCGCATGCTCATCGCCGACCCGAAGCTCCCTCCGACCTTCCCATCAACATACGTCAAGGGTTATAATAAGCTGGACTATAACATTCCCAGCACCCTCAGTGCCGACGATGCACACGCCGACGTCATGGTGATGCAGGCGCTGCGGCAGTACGACCAGACACACGGCGTCGGCGCCAACTTTTCGGTCGAGAATGGAAGCCGCAAGCTTCTCGAGGCGGCGTCGATGCCGGCACGCGACCACCGGTTTGTCACGTTCCTCCAAGGCGAGCGGCCGTCAGAGAACCAAGTCAGGAAGCAGCTGGGACTTCCCATCCTGTCGGATGTGGTTGAGCCGATCGTTTCCGAGAGAGCTGCTACGCCCAAGCTAGGCCACAGCGGCACCCCGGGGCAGTCCCCGGCCAAGGGCCTGGGAGGCGTGCCCATGAGCAGGCAGTCGAGCGCTAATGGCGCGCCCATGAGCAGGAGCAGCAGCCGTAAGGGCGGCCGCGGTGGCCGGGGTGGCTGAAGGGCGGGCATGGGAAAGGACAACAGCATGACTTAATTAATGGTGTAATGGCGGGCATAGACGGGTATTTGTTTGTTGGCTTTTTGGGATTGCGCCTCGTTATTAGGACGCGGCGTTGGTACAGTACACGACACACGAAGCGGTGTTGGAGGGATAGGTATGGCACAGGGTAATTCGGCTATCATAGCTTTCTGCTCTTATACCCGAGCTCCCGAGAGCTCAATTCGCATTCCTTTATTTATTCAACTCCTAACTCCCACGTGCTAATGATTTATACCCAACCGACAATACTATACTCTCCAATTCACTCACGGCCCAAACACCAACGCCCGCACTTCAATACTCTCCCTCCCCTCGGCCCCCTTCCTCGTCCGCGGATCCTCAAACGCCGTATGCGCCACCCTCCCCCCTTGCACCCCACTCCCATCCTTCAACGCCTCACTGTCAAAACACTCCAGCACTATCCTCTCATCCCCCGTCATCCCGCTCAGATACCACCACTCCTGGCCCTCATTGTGCCGGATCGCCGCCGTCTGCCCGATGTACCCCGTGCGCGTGTACCGGTGCTCCACGGGCACGACGTCGCTGTCCTGCAAGGTGGAGGACGAGGCGAAGGCGAGCGGGTGGGACTCTACGGGTTTCCGGTTCAGGGGCCGCCAGACGTTGATGATGCGGTGGCGGGTGGAGAGGAGGGCCGCGGCTTCGGAGGGGTTGCTGGCGTGTCGGTGGACGCGTTGGGTGGCGGAGGAGGGGGTTTGGTCGATGTGTACGCGTTGGACGGGTTGCCGGGGGGAGGTGGGGTCTGGGCGGCGGATTGTGTCTTGGGAAAGGGGGGTTAGTATGGAGTGAAAGGGAGAGGGGGGGGGAGGAAGGGCGTACGGTCAAAGATGATGACTTTGGTGGCGCCGGGGACGGTGGAGAGGAGGAGCTGCTCGACTTCGGGGTAGTAGTTCTTTTGAATGGAGGCGTCGTCGGTGAAGGCGGTTTCCGAGGACGGAGGCTGGTTGAGGAGGATCTGGAAGGCGTCCTTGTCGAGAGTGAAGTTGGACTCGCGGTTGCGGGCGTCGTGGATGAGGACCGAGTGGGTGGCCGTGCCGTAGTTGCGAGGCGGGAGGCCGGGCGGGAGATCGGCTAGGTTGTACGGGGCCGAGCCGTCTTCGGGAGGGGAGTAGAAGTTGAGCTGAGCGCGGACGTCACCGCGGGGAGGCTCGGGGACAGTGGTCAGGGTGGTAGTAGTCACGGTAGTAGTAGTAGTGGACATGGTGATGGCAAAGGGAAGTAAAGGTGTTGACTAGTGTTTGCTATGAGCGGTTCAGGAGCTACAAGAACTTGTTGTAGGCAATGCTGATGGTTGAGGTTTGAATACAAGAGGCCTCGATGCCGGCATACGCCTACCTTATTATACTCGGGCCCTAAGTGACTTTCAAAATATTGTATGACAAAACCTTCAATTTCAAATCATTTGCTGACCTTCAACTTCACCGAGGCGCGACGGTTGCGCAATTCGGCTTAAGCATGTCATGCTCGGGTCAAGGCGTCTTTGAAAGGGCGTGTCGCCTGTGTGAGGTTACTCAGATAGGGAAACCCACGCTTCCGGCAGGCTATACGGGCCATACAGCTCAATTGATATTAGTAATGGTGTCCACTGTCCATGTGCCTTGCGTTGCGTTTCCCACGACGTGCATCTTCACCTGCAAGACATTTGTCATGGGGAAAGACTGGCCCATGACGTCGGAAGGGAGGGGTGCTGAGACACCCCTGTGGCCAGGCCCTGGGGCTCTTCGCCAAGGCCCGCTCAAACTTTCCCACAGGGCTAACATTTGCCCGAAACCTGGGGTGGCATGCGACGGGTTCTGATTGGCCATCATCCAAAACGGTTTGCTCAATGAGGAAGCATGTAAACAGACGCGGGAGCCTTGGATTTCAATGGCCGCACAGAGCCTTTGCATGGGCCAGACGCATCTTTCGCGACTTGTAATTCTACAGTCCCACCATCGCCGACGCCGAACGCCATCGTATTGATACCAACACGTGAACACGCGGGCCGTGCTACATCCTTCACCGTATCCATGTCGAGCGATTGGGGACAACGGACTTGCAAACATGGACGAGGAACGCACAATCACGCTCGATCTCGGATCGTCGCCCGATCCGCTCATCGACCCCATCCTCAGCCCCCCCATGGTGCCCCCGTCGCATATCAAAACACGTAGTCAGGCTTCGCAACGCCTGTACACGCTCTCCACCTCTCCGAGGAAACGAACATTTGAGCTGGATGTCGGAAACAAAATGTCGCCACAGCGCCTCCGCGTAACGGTCGAAGCCGACAACGAAACGACGCGCAGCACAAGCCGCCGCCTCTTCCAATCGCCATCGCCGAGCCGCCGGATGTCGCCACAGAAGGAGACGACAATAACAACAACAGTACCCCTGCGTGGATTGACCGACGATGAGGCTCCCTCGGCGACACCGCGACGGAGGGGTCGACCGCGCAAGTCAGGCACCCCAATCACCACTCGGCGCAAGAGGCAAGGCACGCCAGCCAGGAGTCGGGGGAGCGGTGCACACGCGTTTTTCTCGCCGGAGAAGGATGTTCTCACATCCGACATCAATGAAGACGTTACTCCGCGTCCGAGCACTCAGCCACGGAGAGTCGCGAAACGGAAGCCCACATCGCCAGCGAAAGAGGACGGCGCGCCAGGAAGCCAGCCACGGAAACGAGGTCGGCCGAGGAAACAGCCTACCACGTCAGATGGACCGGCGGCGCGCTCGGATCTGGGAACGGCACCCTCGGCGCCAGTGGTCAACGCACCAATTAACACCACCCAGGTCGAGCTCTCGGGTGCGACAAACCAGGGAGCTGATGAAATGGAGGATGATATCTGGCTCGGAACCATGTCCGACGGACCAACACCAGTTGCCTCGAGATGGCAGCAACACCGCGAACCCGAGCTACCCACAAGAAAACACCCCTCCCCCGAGCAACCACAACCCGAGCAACGACAAACCGAGCCACCACAACCCGAACCGCCGCGAGCCGAGTCAGAATACCAGCAGCAGTACGATTGGCCAGAACTGGGTGGCGGTATGGACTCGCAAAGTGAAGCCGAGTCGCTGCCGAGCGAGACTGCCATGGCCGGTGAAGAATTCACCATGATCGACCTTGCCTCCTTGCTGTCGATGCAGCAAAACTCGAGCCTGAGGGCGCAGGAGCCCCAGGAGATTGACCAAGATGCAAGCGTGATTATTAATAGGACGTTGGAGGAGTTGAGACAGAGCTTGAATAAGCCCAACGAAGGGGCTGTCTCCGCGGAGCCTGCTGCTGTGGTGACCGAAGCAGAGGGGGTTACCGAAAACGTCGCAGAGGAGAACACACAGCAACCAGCAGCTCAATCCCTCCCGCCGCCACCACCGAAATCACCACAAGCCTGGAGCCAAAGTCCTCGCAGGCCAAAGGCGCAGCCTCTTGCAAAACAACTGGCCCTGAAGACCCTCCAACAAGGTCCGCCAACCTTGGACGGTGCCGAGTCGCAAAACGCCAGTGCGTACGATGATTCCTTTTCCGAGATTCCAGAAGCTGTGCTTGCGGCTGCAACACCACGGCCATTCCGGCGGACCGAGGTGGAAGTGGATAAGACTGCAGACGAAGATATCCAGCTGTCCATTGAGCGGCCTTCAAGAGTGAATCAGTCCAACCCCCAATCTGAGACGAATAGGCTGTTGACTCCTGATGAGACACCATCCCCAATCCCATCCCCGATCCCATCCGATACCGACCAGCGCGAACATGGCTCAAAAGCCAAATCCAAATCCCCCAAGCCGGCCACGGATTTCGAGATGCATTCTTCGCCCCCGATCGGAAGTCCTGTTGCTCAACAACATCGTAACGACTCCCTACCACAACACAACAGAGCCAACTCGACCGAGACACCCGCCGAACAGCTTGCTTCTCTTACGCTACCAACCGCGGGCCGTGACACCCTACCTGTACACTTACCCCGTCCCGATCCCCAAACGAGACCGTCGCTATCACCAATTATTCGCGTTAGTCGCCCTCTACAAATTGTCACGTCCGACCCACCCTCTCCCCCTGCCAGGGACAGCTTCCTTGGGAGCCCTTTCCGAGGTTCCATGGCTAAATCGAACCAGTCACCTGCCCCCGTCTCAGGCCCAGAACGAGCGACAAAATCGCCCTCGCCTCCGCGAGCTAGTAACCAGGTTGAGCCTCCACCGCGGTCCTGGCTTGCGCCCTGGAACCACATCAGAGATGTTGTGGCCCGGTCGCTGTCGCCTAGCCGTGTCTCAGTATCCGGGACGGGGCACATGGACGACCCGTTCGGCCCCGATCCTGCCGAGTCGACTGGCCTAGGTTCGGGTCGCCAGACATTATTCAGTGGCCCGAGCAGGCGAGATCACGACCGGGATGCTACTGTTAGTGTTGCCAGCTCAGTCGGAGCCAACTCCATGCGCGATGACGATGAGATGAGCTGGCAGCGTGAGGGTAGCCCCGCTGAGGCCTCACAAAAATCCGCGTCGCCAAGTTCGGACCTGTTTGCTCCTCACCGGTCCGCCAGTGGCGGCCAGGACCTGATGAGGAACCGCGAAGAGCCATTTAGAGAGCGAGAGTCCGCGATAGGGGCTAAAGTCGCTGAACCACAGGCGAATATGAATGAGCCTGCACAAGATTACGAGGAAGGGGAGGAGGAGGAAGACGATGACGATATCTGGTTGGCCATTGGGGACAAGCGCGCTACCCCGTATGGGGCGAAAGTTGTTCCGTCAAGACGGGAACCTTTGCCTGAACCTCCTCGAAGGGCGGCGATACCAATTCCATGGAGGCAGAACAGCCGTCGCCCGGACTATAGTCATGGGCTACAACGGGATCCGGATAATGACACCCCTATGAGCGAGGATGAAGAATTCAGCATGCTCGCTCCGAAGCAGCCGGAAAGAACACTGGCCGTTGCAAATCCTCCTCCGGCCAAGAAGCCAGACCTTGCTGGCTTCTTTTCGTCGCCTGCCATACTTCCGAACCTGCCGGGCGCGTCTGGCTTTGGCTTGTCGAAAGTCCTGGACTCGCCGAGGCCAGAGCAGCCGAACCCGATCGCCTCGAACCCCCGAACTATGCCGGTAGCCCCGGGGCCGGAGCCATCCGGAAATAGCTCGCTCGCTCATTACCTCCAGCCAGAAACACAAACGCAACTACCGTCAGTTCCGCAAAAGCATCTGGAGATTGGGCGCCGGGGAGGTGTCGGGCTGTTTTCTCCTGTACGGAATACCGCAGAGCGAAGCATCACTGGGAAGGCTCCCACCGCCCCGGCCCCGCGCTCCTCATCTTCAGACATCCCCGCAGAGGAGATCAGAACAGCACGCCTTCCTCAAAAGGTAAACTTCAACTCTCGTCAGCGGCATTCCGGCAGCACCATCGAAAAGGCCGCCAGTGTAGCCTCACGTTCGGCGTCTCTGATTACCCGTGAGGACCCTGAAGAGCCCGAGACAACGCATATTCCTCAGAAGATGAACTTCAGCCCTCGCCAGAGAAACCCCGACGAGAGCACCCTCTTTCAACCTACCCCTGCCGCATCATTGGCGACTTCGCTCTTCGGCAATGACCAGGTCTCGAAATTCTTTCGGGGATCTCGCCCACAGCCACGACCACCGGCCCGGCCGCGGGAGGAAGCACCTGAGGAGGACGGCTCCAGCTTCGTGTCTCCACCGCCAAGGCCCCTACCGAACCGCGCCATGTCGCCCGGCAAGTCGTGCATGCGGTCGCCGCTCAAGCCCAAGACGCCCGGGCGCGTTGTCGAGTTCACGGGCAGCACGCTCTCGCCGCTAGCACAGGCCCAGGCGCGGGCCGAACGGCGCGCAAGCATGTCCCCCGAGAAGCAGGCCGACGAGGGGGGTGGGTCAAAGGGTAGAAGCGGGCGTGCTAGTGGTGGTGGTAGTGGCAGTGGCGGTGGCAGTGGGAGCGGCCTAGCGGTACAGCAAGAGGACAAGGAGAACTCAGAAGAGCCGCCCGAGCCCGAGATGGAGCCGGAGCCGGAGCCGGAGGTGGAGGAGGAAGCGCCGCCGCGCCGGACCGCCCGGCCCGCCACCTCTTCCGTGCGGCCAGCAATCACGGCCAAAAAGTCCGCACCCACAACCTCAATCTCAACAGCAACAGCAACAGCAACAGCCACAAAACCCACAGCCCGCCTCTCCCCAACACAGTGGTCCCGCCCGCACTGGCTCCGCCTCGACGAGCTCCTGCAAGCCCGGAAGCGCGGCTCACAGCACTTTCAAACCTACCTATCCCGCACCCGTCCTTCATCATCATCATCCTCTTTCTTCACGAAATCAACACAAACAAGCAGACAGTCCTTACTAGGCAAACTAGTAACCTCCCAAGGCGAGACAATGCCGCTAGAGGGGTGGCATCTGGACGTGGTGGAGGCGTTTCGGGACGAGGTGGGCGACGGCGATGGTAGGGTGTGGGACGAGGCGCAGATTGCGAAGCGCGTGTTTGCGTTGCTGGTCGGGGAGGAGAGGCGGCGGTTGGGAAAGGTGCCGGATCGGTGTGGGGATGGGGCATGAAATGAATTGTTATGATTTATTGATTGATTGGAGATGGGGTGTTTGGGTACAGGTTGGGTAGATGGACGGGTTGGTATGGGATTGTATGGGATCGGATGGGAGGACGGGGTAACTGATGACCAGCTGTGTTACGAGTTTGAGATATATCATATTTGGTGTACGGCGTTGAGGTCTTTTCTTTGTTAGGTATGGGGCGGCTTGCTTGGATTGTTGTTCAGATACCTACACCGTGAGATTCAAATCCACTGAAAGCGTTGTGCTGTTTCATTCACGCCAGCTACCAGCTATGCTACTTTGTGTGCAGTGCCTAGTATTACAAACCCCACAACAGACCCGAGACCATCGCCCCTAATATACCGGCACCTTACTCGAGCTGCGAGGCTTGGTTGGTATAGAGCACATCCACCACGTTGCTGAGCTTCTCAATGGTGGCGAGCGCCGCGTCGTAGGTCTCGTCGCGATGCGTCTCGTCAAAGATGATGAGGCACCCGGCGCCCTGGTCCAGCACGCCAATGATGACCTTGTCGAGGATCATCTGCGACAGCTTACGCTCCACCTGCTGCGTGTCGAGCCCGACCATCTTGGCGATGTGGTTGATCTCGACGCGGCTAAAGGGCTCAATCACCTTGATCAGGTTCTGCTCGAGCATAGCGTCGTACAGACGCCGCAGGTGGTTGCGGATGAAGGCGTCGCTGCCCAGCTCGTACTTGTAAGCGGCCAGGGCGCGCTCGTATTCCTCGAGCGAGCGGTTCCCGTGCGCCCGCGCAATCGCCTTCATGGCCTCGAGCGACTGGCCCGCGTACTTGAGCGCCTGCTTGGAGGTCATGAGCTGGTTGACGTCGTCAACCAGGTTGAGCATGATCTTGCACAGCAGCATGTACTGCAGCGCCGCCTGGGCGCGCGCCGGCTCGTCCTGCGTGTGGTAGCCGTCTAGCGCCTCGATGAAGTAGCTGAAGGCCGTCTGAAAGTCCTTGTCTTCGGCGTGCAGCATGCCCGACTGCATGTCGAGATTGGCCTGCAGGAGCGGCGGGGTGTAGACGGAAGCGGCAGAGGTGCGGGCGCTGGTCAGGGCGGCGCGGGCCTTGGAGATGTTGCCCAGGGCGTGGTAGACGCGGGACTCGAGCAGCTGCACTTCGACGAGCACCAGCTTGTCGTCCAGGCGCTTGAGCTCGCGCAGCAGGCCGTTGATGAGTGTAAGGGCGTCGTAGTAGGACTGCTTAGCCATGTAAAGGGTCACCAGGCGCGTCTCGAGGTTCTGTCGCAGGAAACTCCGCCGCTCCGAGGTGGCCCATTCTATGCAGGATTTTGTGACCGAGATCTGGATTTCGAGGGAGTTGGGGATGGCTTCGAAGAGGTCGAGCAGCTGGCGGACTATGCGGGGCAGTCAGTGTAAGCAGTCCAGTAGGGTTGAAACCATCGAGGAGACATACCCAGCTTGGCTGTCTTTGCCTTTGCAAACGAGGAGAGCACTGTCCTGCTCTTGGTTACCAAGCCCACGAGCTCGTCTGTGTTCCTGCGCCGAGTCAGACGGATTCTCCTCCCTATAGCCACGGGCGATCTCACTTCTGGTCCCGGTAAAGCTCCCCAAGGCTGATAAGAGCAGTCTCGTATTCCCTAATGGCGGCATCGGACGTCACCGAAGGAGGTTTCGAGACGATTTCCTTGTAGATCCCCTCGGCCTGCTTGGGGTCCGACTTGGCGAGCTTCTGCGCCTCGCGCACCCTGTCCGAGTCGCCTTGCGCCATTGTGACTGGGGTTGGGAGATTATGCGAACGTAATTCTGCGGTGCTCGAGGTCGATGTGGTAGGTTTTTGAAAGTAGGCGATGAATCGGGTCGGGGCTCAAGTTCGTCGCGGGGGTGGTTCGGGATGGCTGGTTGGTGTTGGATGTGGTGTTGGGAATGCGTTCAGTTGCGGGTTGCAGCAGCTCCAAATCCAGCGCCGCCTCGCCCAATGCCCCTGTCGCCCAGCTAGGTTGCCATGAGTGCGACGTAATGGGTGCGGGCAACAGCTGGGCTTGGCGGTCCCACCAGGCGTGGCTTTGTGGATGAACTGTGGCTGGGCCTGTTGAATGGCTGTGGCGGCTTTAGCCTGTTGGGGCCCAAACTTACACCATCAGGCCCCTAGCATGTCCTGCATGTCCAGTTTTGATATGATATGGGAATGCACCCTCCTTCTGCAAGACATGTTACGAACTTTTAATAGTGCATCAGGTACCTAGGTAGTCGATCATTCACACCACGATAGACCCCGAGGCCTATCGCCTTACCTCATCTCCAAGAGTACCTCTCATGCACTTCGAATTTGGATTTGAGCAGCGAGAGACCTGTTTCCGGGCACGATTCGGTATAGTACAAATTAGTAGTACACGCGAAGCCGAGATCATATCAACCTCAACTTTAAGCAACCCACCTCCAACCCTTCCCCTTGGCATCCGCCCACCTCACCCCAGCGCAACACACGGTCGCGCCCATCAACAGCGCCCCATCCCAATAGGCAATGCTAGTGTATGCCCGTGCCCCCTCGTCCGAGCCCCCGAGTAGCTGCCCGCCAACAGGACTCCCAAACATGGTCCCCAGCCCCCTCACAAACAGGATAAAGGCGTTCACCGCAGCGTACTGCCGGATCCCAAAGACGTCGGCGACAAGCGCCGGGAACAGCGCATAGTACCCGCCAGCCGAGAAGCTATAAAGCGCGATAAAGGCCAGCCAGAGCGAGGCAGCCGAGGACGAGGTATTTTCCGGCAGGGCGCTCGAGAGCCAAAAGGCAAAGACGCTGCACGCGGCGAGGAGGAGGGTCAGGACCAGGGTGTTTTGGCGGCCGAGGCGGTCGCCGGCGTAGCCGGTCAGGACGCGCGATACGGCGTTGATGGCGTTGCTGGCGGCGAGGAAGTTGGCGCCCGTGGAGGCGCCGAGGCCGAGGACGACGGTGTAGGAGGGGATAAAGGAGAGGGGCAGCTGGGCGCCGGCTGCTTGGAGGAACGCGGCCACGGCGGAGAGGAGGAAGGTGGGTCTCGAGGCCAGGGCGCGTGAGACGTGGGTGTTGGGTCGCTCGGGTCCTTCTGCTGTTGAGACGGGTGCGAATCGGCTCCGGGGGACTGCCCAGGCGATCGGTAACCCGGCGATTAGGTTGAAGAGAGCATAGATCCTGAGGGTCCAACGACCACCGACAGAGCTGAGAAGCGCCCGGATGGCAGGTGAGAGCACAAGGCCGCCGGTGCCGCCGCCAGCTAGGATCTGATGAAGTGCGCCAAGGCATCATTAGCAGCAGTGTCCCTGCACTAATCTGGGGGGGTATGACATTGTCCAGTTGGATCGCGGAACACTTACAAAGCCCATGGCGGTAGCGCGGTGGTTGGTGAAATACTCGGGCGCAGGAGCTAGAAGCGGAAAGTATAACAGCGACATTCCCAGGCCAACCAGGAAGCCCTGCGTAAGCAGGAGCTGCCATATAGAACTGCTCAAGGACGCCAATGCAAATCCAGCGGACATGATGAATACACCCGACACGGTAATTGTTCTCGGCGTCAACAAACGGAGGATCCTGCGGCGCCACAGCCGAGTCGAGGGCGTGGTAGGGGCCCATGTTCCATGCTCGATACGAGCTATCACTGGATTCACGAGGATGCCGCCGGCCCACGTCAGCCCATAGCACAGGGTGCCCACGAAGGCGAGCATTGCTGTCGGCGGCGAGGCCTGTGCGGCCGGGGCGGGCACCAGTACATCCTGGCTGGACGAGAGGTAGTACTCTTGGAACACACCAAAGCATTGGTTGTACCCTATTGTGAGGGCTATGGTCACAAAGGCAGACGAGAGCACGGCGGCTTGTTTCTTGCGAGATATCGGCGGCAAGGCGGACGGCCGAGGAGGAGGTGGTGACTCGGATCTGGCCTGCCGGGCCGTGAGCGGGATTGTTTGGGTTTGTGTTGCCATTGCTTGTTCAGAAACGAGGAACTACTGCGGACGGTGAACTTGGTAAGGAAAAGAGTACAAAAGCCCGAGAAAAGGGCACGGGACGAAGGTGCCCATGACAAATTCCAGACCTCGAATCCCATAACAGGGGAACTACGGGAAGTCTCGGAGCTCGGATGACGAGGAAAGGTTACGGCAATGGACAGAAGGGGAATGAAGCAGGGCCATCAGCCTAGTAGTACCAGACGCTCCGGGAATAATAAACGTTACCGGAACTTCGTAAAGAACAGGGCGGCGGTTGATTCCGGGGCCCGGTACCCGTTGGGGCTCAAAAAGCGCCAAGTATCGGCGGGGTTAAGCTCAAGGTCAAGGAATGGCGGGGCTGCGGGGTCAATGCGCCAGACTCTTATTGGGCACAGTCGTGGGTCAGTGGAGCCAAATGGAGGAACCAGATAAGCAAGACAGAATTTCGAGATGCTGCCGATAAGAAATTTGGCGACGGCGACAAGTTCAAAGCTTCCACAACCAGAACAAACCAAGCAGAACAAGCAGACCAAGTCATTCTCAAGAAACCACCGCCGACTGCCAACGCCGGAACCAGAACCCGACCGAAGACCTTCACTTACAACGCAACGCAAACAACCGTCTTGAAACAGTTAACCAAACATCATGAAGGTACGACACGACTCTGGCTTGGAACAGTAACAACACCCACCTACCCTACGGCTGTTGACATTTGTTTCCTAGATCAAAGCTCTCAGCCGGAGCATCTCGGCCCAACAAGCCCCTGGCTCCGATGTCCAGCGTGCCCCCCGCAACCTCGCCCCCGAGATCCATCCTTTCGAACGAGCCCGCGAATAGTACGTGACTGCATGGACGACGGATTGGGGAATTGAGCACTAGTTCTGACTCTGACACAGCCAGAGAGCCCTTAATGCTGTCAAATTGTGAGGATACACCATCCGTTAAAGCGGACTCGAATGCTAACTCGGAGAAGAGAACGCATGTTTGCCAAGCCCTTCCTCGCGCAGATGGGCAATGGGCACGTCCAGGGTATCTACAGCATGTGCAAGGTGGGTTCTTCAAATTTGCTTCGAGGGCATCAGAGGCGATGCTGACAGCTGGTAGGACAAGCAATCCTTGAGCTCGGTGGCTTCGGGGTCCGGCGACGGCGTGGTCAAGGTCTGGGACCTCACTGCGCGCGATGAGGCCTGGCGCACGGCTGCCCAGTAAGCACAAACTTAACTCCCGGAAGAAAACGTTGTCTGACTGTGCTGTTTAGCTCCAACGTTGTCAAGGGCCTAGCCTTCACCAACGACAAGAAGCTGCTATCCTGCGCGACGGACGGTATCAAGCTGTGGGATCCCTACAATTCGCCCAGTGACACTTCGCCGATTGCGACATGGCAGGAGGGCGGACCGTATACGTCGCTATCCGTCCACAGGTCCGCCAATACCTTTGCCGCCTCGTCCGGTGCAGGCTGCATCCGCGTGTGGGATCTCGAGCAGAGCACGGCCGCCCAGGCAATACAGTGGCCCAACTTTACCGATACCATCACCGACGTCTGCTTCAACCAGGTCGAGACGTCCGTTATTGCATCTGTGGCCACCGACCGCTCCGTTATCCTGTTTGACCTGCGGACCAACATGCCCGTGATTAAAACGGTCCTCCAGTTTGCCGCCAACCGCGTCGTATTCAACCCAATGGAGGCTATGAACTTGGCGGTGGCGTCTGAAGACCACAACATCTACATCTTTGATGCGAGGAATTTCGACAGGGCTCAGAACATCCAGAAGGGCCATGTGGCAGCCGTCATGGACGTCGAGTTCTCTCCCACTGGCGAGGAGCTTGTTAGCGGGTCTTATGTGAGTCAACTATCCCAGTTTCGGCGTAAACTCGTATTAACTAGTACTGTAGGACCGCACTGTCAGAATCTGGCGCCGTGACCAAGGCCAGTCCCGCGACATCTACCACACAAAACGGATGCAGAGGGTCTTCAGGACCGTCTGGACTATGGATTCTAAGTACCTCCTCAGCGGAAGCGACGACGTATGCTCTCCCCGCGTTCACCCTTTATCCATTACCTTACTGACCCATAAAAACAGGGCAACGTCCGGTTGTGGCGCGCCAATGCTTCGGAGCGAAGCGGAGTCAAGTCGACCAAGCAGAGACAGGCACTCGAGTACAACAGCGCGCTCATGGAGCGGTACGCGCACCTTCCCGAGATCCGGCGCATCCGCCGCCACCGTCACTTGCCCAAGGTGGTCAAGAAGGCGGGCGAGATCAAGCGCGACGAGCTCGGGGCCATCAAGCGGCGCGAGGAGAACGAGCGGAAGCACTCGGACAAGAAGTACACCAAGCGCAAGAGCGAGAGAGAAAAGGCTATTTTGGTCAAGCAGCAGTAATAGGCGGGCTGAGGAGGGGGCTAGAGCGGGCGGCGACGATTTGTATGACCGACTGTTATTGTCGAGACTGGCTTTTGCATTGGGCGGCGTTGTGGGGAGTTGTGTCTTGGTTTTTGGCGGTTCCTGTGTGGAGGTCGGATCTGATACCATCCATGTCTGGCGTTGTCAAGATATCATCTATTACTATATGGGCTATAAAAATGCTTCACGGGAAGTTGGAGGTGTCGTACGGCGTTGACTTGTTTTGGAGGTAATCTGTGTGCAATGCACATAGCGTCAACTCTTCAGTTATTCAGGCAAGTCACCAAACTCTTCGAGACATATATTTGAGAATTAACAATGATTATAGTACAAATCTGGAGAATATCGGCACTTCCCCTGTCAACTCGCCAGCTCCTATGCCCCCCAGTTCAATTCAAAACAGCGCACTGGTATCCCAGCTCACATATGCCTGACACCTGAACAGGAAAAACGGAGGTCAGCATGTCCACATCCAACATGATCAGAAGATCATGATGGGAGAAGGTCGGGGGGTCAACTTACGACGCCAGCGCAACAGGTTGCCGTCGAGCCAGAGGGGCATCCGCCGGCGGGGCCTAGAGGTGTAGTTTTCATGTCAGTTACAATCTTCTCAACACACATCCCACATGGTCTGCCAAGGCAAGGGAGGCGTACGAGCACTGCACTGCACCCAGACCAGCTCGGTCAAATCCGTCGCCGTGTACCCGCAGGAGGTTCTATAAAAACCGGCGTTGAAAAAATACGGTCTGCTAGCTTGGCAGCAGAGGTTGTGCGGTTTCCCGGCGCAGGTGTCGTTTTCCGGGCCAGCCTGCGTTGGAACGGCGGTCTGGACGAGTGTGGTCTGGGTCTCGGTAGTGGTTTCGGTGATGGTGGTGATAGCAGTGGGCTCGACGGCCGGGACGGTTACGGTGACGGTTTCGCTGGCTTCGTTGGTCTCGGTGGAGGTGACTGTTACCGGAGCAGAAGGGGTGGAGATCAGGCATGAGCAGGCCGAGCTGATGCGCGAGGCGGGGAAGTCGGTGAGTTCGGTGAGCGGACCAAAGTCGACATCCTTTTCTCCTCTGCGTCGCCGGCCGGGGATGGAGAACACGGGCGCGGTGTAGTACTTAGTGACGACGGTGGTGACGGTTTCCAGCTCGGTCGTGGTGATGGTCTAGCCTGGTGCTGTCACAGTCAGGACCGCAATGTCGGTTTCCGTGGCTGTGACGCTCTCGGTGGTCGTGGGCTGGTTATAGACGGAGCAGAAGTAGCTGGCTGGTCCAGCCATCCTTGGGCTCTTGAGGGTGTTGTTGATGGCGTCCGGGCGGCATCCTGTAAGAGATGGCAAGTCAGTCGAGTTGGGCACTTGGCTTCTGGCGCGTCAACCACCTACGCCGACTCGTGCATCCTGCTGATACCACCGTCACGGCGAGTGGTGCTAGGAGTAACTAGGAGAGGGGCCGGAGCTACATCGTGAACAAAACGGCTCAAAACAACGAGCGAGCAGCCTCACAGATGTTGGAAAATGAAGAGAGACGTCTCAATTCTCAAGTCTACCAAACATCAGACAATCCAGAGAATAATATGCTACCCTCTCAATCTTTCCATTCCTATCCCGCCAAGGAAAAATCCATAGTTTGCTTCATTGCAGTCTGGGCAGTCTCGGCAGTGTCAACTCGTCGTGCCCGAACAGAATCAATATTTGGCTCTATCGTTTGTCGTCGCCAGACTGTTGTCTTGGCCAGACTCTCGACACTGTTGCCAATTTCTCTTCAGGGCTTCTTCAGCTGCCCCATCGCCCAGGAGCCGCTAACTCCAACTAAGCGAGCACAGGCACAGGACGTGGTCTAGAACAACCCCCTGGACTTGGCACTTTTGATATCATGATCGATGGATCCAAGTCACGTCGTCGTCGACAGCCTGACCTGATCTTCGGTCATACTTTCATATTGTAAAGTAAAGCATGAATTTCAATCCACATGCATGTAGCTCTAATAGCGTACTCTGAAAGCCTACATGCCAGAGACCCAGTTCGGTCGGGCCTCGCCCTCCGTGCATCGCCTGCTTCTTGTCACGGAGGGCGACGCATTAAGGATTAAATATATCGCCTAACCCTTCCACATCGACCATATCAGGCCCGGCCAGAACCCCTTTCCTTTTCAAGCCTCCTGTAACTATCGTTTCGAATGCGCCATGTCGTCGTCGGCATCATTTCCGTTCCCTTGGTATCGTAATTGCCGGATTCAACCTGGCGGTGTCCGCCATCCAACCATGCTCCCATCCCGGCATCCCAAAGCAACTTGAATCGGCCGTTGCCGTATAGTAAAAAGTGACCCCGTGTAGAAGCAAGCAGAAGCAACCCGTCCCATGCCCAAACTCCAAACGCCATGCCCCCAGATGCACCGTATCGCCGGCTCAGAAACCCAGATGTCGAGCCAAAATCCAAGGAAGAAACGAGAGAAGAAAAGGTCATAAAAAGACGGTGAACACCACCATGACGCCCACCAACCCCGCGCCCATGCCCGCTATTACCCTGCTTGCTGGGGCCGGGTTCCTCGTCTCTGTCCATGCTCCAGCCCTGGGGAGTGAAGGGTCGTAATCCAAGATTGGTGGTTCCGCATGCCGTATGCTGGATTTCTTAGGGCCTGATGGCGGTGGGTCATTCGATGGGTTGGCGATATTGTCGGTGATGGCGACTTTAAGTTGCGCCGCGTCAGGGTTGGTGTGAGTGTGATGGGTTTGGTTCTGCATGGTGTGTCAATGCGACTTTCTTATTACACTAGAGAAAAGGAAAGGCACGAACTGGTTGGAGAGAAATGGCGGGTTGGTTATCCAAATCGATGGAGTCTTCGTGATAGTCTTGAATCTTCATTCGGGCGACGCCATCTTGACTGCATCGCTCGATATTCACATGCTGTTTGCCTGTGTGGTGATGTCAGTCAAAGCCACAAATGCAAGGGCTCGGCAACAACCGACATTCTAATTGATCTGCGGTCCCTGCATGACTGTTAGCCGAATTCTCACCATTTCACCAACGAATGTTTACATACTCTTGTGAAGGATTTCTTTGTCGTCGCCGGCGACCATGATCCTGCTGTTGGCTTCAACGCCGCCAAGCAGCAGGGGTAGAAGAAGCCAAGGAAGCCTCATGCTTGTTGTTCCTCTTCTGGTGCCAAGAGATGAACAAAGAAAGTGGAGCGGAAAAATGTCCCGATTTTCTGTCGAAAAGGATGAACAAGAGGAGATATCGAGCAAGAAGATAGCTTAAGGAGGAACTATATCTTGATCCAAGATAAAATGGATTGTGAGTTGAGGGTGAGGATTGTTGCTTTGCTAGTTCGTTTCGTATTTGCCGCAGTCGGGCCTTCGAAGGTGGCGATGGCGCCAAACAAACTTGAACTCAAAAATAGGGCACCGTGCAAAGCTAGCGAGCAGGCACAGCCCGACCTTTTTGTTCCCTCGTCGTACTTCGAACTTGTCGGGAAAAAAATCAAGGCAGGTAACGAACGACGGGAAGTTGCATGCACTCGAGTCTGGTGGACCTTGCCGTATGCGCTAGTTATCCGTCGAAATCGTTCTTATCTTCATCCACTCTGTAATGGCCTGAACACGGCCAGTGGTGTGCCTGCCGAAAGGGAACTTGGTAGCGATGGCCCGCATCCGTCATACGGTGCCATTGACCAAGACGAGAAAAGAAAATTTGAGGAAGAGGATGGGAGTTTGGGAAACATGGCAATGATGGGAATGCAACCACTTGCAGGTATTCCCTGATTTTCCAGCCGTCCCAGAGCTCTGTCCGACCCTCCACTACCAACAACAAAACACCGACCAAACACGCAGACACGTTCCATGCATGCAGAACCAACAAGCCAACCCAAGCCAAGTTTAGGTTTCTGGCGGTGGGGAACACGCAAGCACCTGCAGATCACGGAAGAGAGAATGGTGGGGGTGCTGAGGGGTGATTGAAGCCCCCCCACCAGGCCACCAAACGGGACTGTTCCATCCAGGCTTCCAGCCAAGCTGCCAAGCCGGCGGGAAAAAAAAAGCACCCCACCCGCCAGGCCAAGGTTTCTTTTAACCGTGAATGCAAAAGCGGCCTCTTCCGCATTCTCAGCCCGGTTGTGGGATGGTTGCACAATGACGTCGTCGGCCCGACAATGCGGGGGTTTCCAACAAAACATGCCCCTATTTCCCCCTGAGCTAAAAACATGAGCAGTCCAAAAAACCCAATAAATTTATCCAAGAACCCTTGAAGGCACTCCATAGAATGGGATGAGAATTCTCAACACCGAACTAGCCTCACCTCCAAACCCCCATCCCGGCACAGCCCAGCTCCTCCAGAACCTCTCGCTCTAATCCCTCTACGACGGCGTCCATCAGGTCCTCTTGTTGGCGCCGGTCAAGGGATCCCACACATCCCTGAGCTTGAGAGTCCCTGTGGGATGCGCTGTTACTGAGTACTCGAACCATTTTCCGTCGGCATTTCTGGCGAAGCCGGTGGCCAGGCGGGAGATGGTTTGCTGTTTGCTGGAAGTCTTCGGGATCAGATAAGTAGCTGTAGTCCCACTTATAGCCGAAGAGCAGGCCCCGAGAGCCCCGCAGGACGGCCGACTTCAACTCAACACCCAGAACGAACATGAGATGATCACAACCAAGCACACTCGAGTATAGTGCAAAATACAGTTTCAAGGAAATGACTCTTGGTCCTAGCTATCCTTTAGAAGATTCCTAGGTATCCCTTCAGCTGTGACCCCTCGCTAAGCAAAGCACTAATAGGCCAACCCATAGGCCCAGTGTCCTGATCTGGTGTCCTGGTCCGATGTCCTGGTGATGCCCTGGTCTGATGTCTGTTCTGCCAACCTCATTTATCAAAGAGGGTAAAGAATTTTCCGTCATAGCTGGGTGCCGGCCACCGCTTCCCGTTGTCCTTTGCAAGCATATGCTGGATTCCCAGGGTCCCGCGGGAAAACTCGCTCGCAGACCTAGTTCTCGCGCCTTCTCCAGCTTCACCCTCCGGCCCCTCCAGTAGCCTACCCAGCAGTGTCAGTGATATATTTCTTTTTGGGTGTGGTTTGGAAACAAGCTGGGAGTCATAATAACTTCCAAGACAGTCACAAAGGGAAAAGTTAACCCGGATTCGACTTACCAGTCTAGGCTGTTGTCTCTACCGCCGCTACCGCCGCTATAGGCACCGCTGTAGCCGCTGCGGTAACTGCTCCGCTTGTCGTCCCCGCCCCGGGGCACGCTGGTCCGCTTGTCGTCTCCGCTCTGGAGTGCGCTGGTCCGCTTTGTTGAGATGGAAGTTGTGTCGACGCCGCTAGTTGCCGTCAATCGGGATGCGCTCTGTCTGACACTCTTGACGCTAGCGTCATCATCGTCTTCATCCTCCGGCATGCAGTGCGGCTCAGAGAAACCGCACGACACGGTGATGATCTGATTCATCTTTTCCTGTACCTCATGGATGGTAGGACGCTCTGCGGGCTGGAAGGCCAACATCTGAGCAATCGCATGTAGCATGGGTGAGATCCCTATGAAGATCGGGTTGTCCTTCTTTGAGAGTTCTTCATCGAGCCGTGTCATCCAAGTCTCAACTTGACCGAGATTCTTGTGGAACGAAGCGTCCGGGATGGCATTGGGACGGCCAAGAGTCTTTGCACGATGGGAGGCGAACGGCCGGCCCTGTTTCTTGACCAGGAAGCTCAGGAGCTCGAGCATGACGCAGCCGAGCGAGAATACATCGCCGGCCTGGGGGTTGGGCTGCGGTGCTGGGGCATTCTCCGGGGTCGGAAA
Source organism: Trichocladium uniseriatum (assembly GCA_017139535.1). Taxonomy (NCBI): domain Eukaryota; kingdom Fungi; phylum Ascomycota; class Sordariomycetes; order Sordariales; family Chaetomiaceae; genus Trichocladium; species Trichocladium uniseriatum. Next base: position 2,091,996 of record WOUO01000002.1, on the reverse strand, counting down.
CGACCAAATCGGTTTGAACCATTTCTCGGGTGGTGCGTAATCGTACGCCTCCTTGCCAAACGAGCTCCTTTCCTTGTCTGTCATCTTGCCCAGCATGTCGACGTGAAAGGGGTTGAAATCGGAGAGAAAGACGCAATTCTTCTTTGAGAACAAGACAGTCGACGGCTTGATATTGCCGTGGGAGAGACCGTGGGTATGCATGGCGTATACCGTGTTGACCAAGCAGTGGATCCAGTTCATGACTGTCTCTCGGCGTTCTCTCTTGTCCAGTTCCTTCACACAGCTCGGCATCGTGGTGAATAGCGACTTGAGGCTGAACTCGGCCGCGGGGGTGAATAGGATGTACCCGTAGTCCCGGTGCGTGTACGAGGCCCAGTACGAGAATAGGTGCTCATGCTGCACCTTCTTGAGCTCGTTAACCTTCTTGAGAAAGTCCTCCCAGCTGAGACGGCGCGGGCCAAGGGGGACCCGGCGGCGGCTGAACAGCAGGCCGGGGTGGTTCGGGAGCATCACCGTGTCAGTATCGCCTTTTTGTTCGGCGGCATGCTTCTTGTCGGGGGATTCCACCGGGATCACCTCGTCGTTCTCATAGATCCTGTGATCATCCTTTTCCAGGGGCTTCAGGAGATAATGGAATTGACGATGGTAGAACTTCATGTCGATTTTCTCGTTCCTCTTGGCCGTCAACTTCAGGCGCCACACTTGGTCGCGGGCGATGGGGAGGTCTGCATCTTCCCAGGAGTCATCAATGAGTCCAAAGATCTGGTCGGGCAGACCGAGATCGACGAGGATGAGGAAGATTCTTTTTGCCTTGCTCTCGATCCATTCCCAGTAGGTGCCGTCGGTCAAGCCTTTTCCGAAATTGAGGGGTCGGTCAAGTCGCTCGATCTCTTTGGCGAGGAGGTGGTCGAAAACGAACGGCCGCGAGACTCTCCATTCGATAGTGGCGGTATCCCACCACTTGATGGGCAACATCGTGGAGAGCAGTCGAAATTTCGATGTTGTTGTGTGTGAAGGGAAACGCGCAAGTTCCAGTGTGGGGGAAAGATCGAGGAATTTTGAGAGAACGACGCAAATTCGAAAAGAAGGAACGAGTGGGAAGTTGTTTGGTTGTGGAGAGGTCGTTCTTGCCGTTTGTGAAGGAGAAACTTGCGCAAGTACCGTGACTCTTGCTCAGTCCTGGACCAACATCGCCAGCAGTTTAAAGGGGCAGTCTTCACTTTCAAAAACGCAGCACAACTACCTACGAGACCGAAAGATATACCTAGTGAAGACACGGCATCTATTTGCGTATATAAGTATTAGAATCGGAATCTAGAGCTCAGAGGCAGAACGAGGCGAGATGCTGTGCCATGGTGTTCTGTGCTGTCTTTAGATTCATTGACACTAGGAACTAGAAACTACCCCGAGATGTTTTTGGAGCGGAAGTTCCGTGTAAGAATGCCATGGCGAGCCCGATTGGTCGATAGGGAAAAGTGTAAGCCGGTGTGCTCTCTGGGGACGCGTTCTCGCGTTTTTATTGTCGTCTGAAGTACGCGTCGAGTGCGGGGACAAGCAGTTTTCAAGAGGCGGGACATGTGGCATGGTGATTATTGCCCTTCAAGTAGTCCCTGGTAAACCTCCAAGCAGCTCTCTTAGCTTAAATTACATAGATTCATCTCGGCAGCGGCATGAAAGGGTGGTGTGGTTTGGTGAAAGGAGAAACAAATCCGATATGAGTTCCATCTCTAACACAATACCTTTATCAACGCTAGAGGTAGGTAGGAGGTATTTGTTTCTTTTAAAACTTGAAACAATGGAACCACCGCGGGATCTTTCAACTCGCCGTGTGAGGACCTTCGGTGCATGCAAGCTGTGATCACAAGCCCTATATTCTGCCAGGTGTATGAAGAAGCGGAGGCATGGCTTGATAGCTCTAAGAAGGCCCAACCACAGTGTCATGGCAGACTAGTCCCAGCCTTGTGACGACGAAGAAGTCAGATGCTGGTGGATAAAGCCAGATATCTTCTTAAGAATTACTGCCCGAACTAGACAGGACTATAGTGTAGGCCGTTTGTTCCACTCGGATTGAGAACTCGACCATCTCAAGTTGGGTTCTGACAACCCCCTGAAGGGAGTGCCATATTAGACATCATAAGATTGCAACTACGAGAAGCATTCCATGACAGCCAAGTGGCCACTGTTCCAGCGCAGAAAAAGATTAATCAACATCATCATCGCTCCGCTACGGGAAAGTTACATGGGCATATGTCGCCTCCGTACATGCCAAATCCCAGTACAATTACATGCTTTTTCAGACCCATCCCAACCCCGGCGCCAGCGCCACCATCCCTCAACTTCTACCTCCTTCACCACCTCAAAACGCCTGTATCGAAAGCTCCTTCTTCCCCTCGCCCTTCCCGCTCTTGGCGCCCTTCCTCCCCACAAACGAGTGCATCGCCGTATCCACACCGGCTAGCCGCCTGACCACAGCCTGCAGCCCCGTGGGGAGCACCGAGTACCAATCAATCCAGCGGGCATACAGCGGCATGCCAATGGCAGCGTTGCGGCCGTTGTCGATGGCGGCAATGACCTCCTTGGCGACGTCGACGGGCTCGACGACGGGCGCCAGGAACGAGTTGGGCGTCTGCACACCGTAAAAGAGCGGCGTGCTCAGCTGGCCGGGCGTCACGAGCACGGTGCGGATCTGCGGGTGCGACTGGCGCAACTCGGCCGACAGCGAGCGGTGTAGGGCTGAGATCGCGGCTTTGGCGGCGGCGTAGTCGGTCAGCTGGGCGGCGCCCGTGGTGCCGATGACGGACGAGACGGTGACGATCGTGCCGCCGGTCTCGCTGCGCGCCATGGCGGGGAGGAAGGTCTTGAGGGTGTAGAAGTGGCTGAGGAGGTTGGTGGCGATGGACTTTTCGACTTCGGGGAAGGTGAGCTCGAGGAGGGGCTTGCCGATGACAATGGCCGCGTTGTTGATTAGGACGGTGGGGGTGCCGAGCTGGGGGTGAGTTAGTATGCTGTTCTATCAAGAGAGTCAGGGGTTGGGGACGGGGCGTACATCTCTCTCAATCTCGGCGGCGACCCGCGCAATCTGCTCCTTGTCCGTCACGTCGCACTTGTAGTATGTGACGCCGCGCGCCTCGCCGTTCTCCATCTCCTCAATGTCCAGCACGGCGACGGTGGCGCCGCGCATCCCGTACACCTCGGCGATCAGCAGGCCCAGCCCGCTGGCGCCGCCCGTGATGACAATAACCTCCTCGCTCAGATCGACCTCGCGCGGCAGACCGAACGCCAGGCGGTCGTTGATAACCCCCGCAATCCATATTAGCGTGATGAGGGCCGCCCAGCCAATCGATACGAGCATGGGCGGGGCATCCCAGAACATGTTCTGCGCGCGGAAGCATAGCGGGATGATCCATGCGATGAAGGGGTGGAAGAAGGTGGTCTTGAAGACTTTGACGATGAGGTCGATCGACAGCGGGGCGAACCAGGAGTCGCGCTGGGGCGGGGTGGTGTATGGCGTGTCCATGGCGGCGCTGGGTGGTCGCAGACGCGCAAAGAGAGCTCGAATCGAAGAGACCAGGTATGTCGTTTAGCGTAATATTATCGGATTAGATTGAAGAATTAACTGAAAAATAAAAAAGAGGAATCGTCTCCTATGACTAGAAGGAATCCGTTGCAGAAGAAAATACAGACACGAGACAGGACGGAGCATGCGACAGTTGGTGTCCCTGGGTCGCTTCCGCCTTTCATGTGCCTTTCGAATGGGGTGACGTCTCGCGGCTCATCCGTCGCACAGTGGCAGCTTGTGATTTTGAAACGCCCCTGGTCCGAGCGCGGAACCCCAGCACAGTCAGCCCTCCCAATTGGAGCCGTTGCTGGCATCCCCTGCAGATTCCGCCGCACTCGTGCGGCTAGGGTCAGATCGCCTTGGCGGGCGCATGTGGGGCGGAGCCACGGGACCGGAAGGCAGCAGGGGCCGATGCCCGTCGGTCACTTCCGTTGTGTCACCATCAACTTCCGGCAATTCTCCACCGAGCTCCACATCATATCCGACGGCAGACGGCACCGGTTCCGAAGAGAGAAGCCGATGGCCACCGCATGAGTATCCGTACACTGACAGAAACCTCTCCAAACCCGAACGCCGCAGCAACAATGAGCAGCGCAGAGGAGCCGTTAATCCGGCGCTCCTCGTCGGAAAGCGACCACCAAGATGACACACCCAAACCACCCGTCACCGCTTCCTCACCAACCCTCTTCATCTACCTCCTCACCATCTCAGCCGGCATCTCGGGCCTCCTCTTCGGCTGTACGTCCCCTTTCCTTCCAAACCCCCATCCACCCCCAAAATACTAACCAACCAACTAGACGACACCGGCGTCATCTCGGCAACCCTCATCTCCCTCGGCACCTCCCTCACCCCGCACCCCCTAACCCCCCTAACCAAATCCATCATCACCTCCTCCACCTCCCTCCTCGCCCTCCTCGTCTCCCCCTTCTCCTCGCTCCTCGCCGACCGCCTCGGCCGGCGCCGCGTCATCCTGCTCGCCGACGCCCTCTTCCTCGCCGGCGCCCTCCTGCAAGCCGCCAGCCGGTCTGTCACCACCATGGTGGCTGGCAGGGCGGTGGTCGGTATGGCGGTCGGTGCGGCGAGCGCGGTGGTGCCGCTGTATATTGCCGAGTTGGCGCCGGCGGGGTTTAGGGGACGGTTGGTGACGATGAATGTGGTGTTTATTACCCTGGGCCAGGTGGTGGCGTATGTGGTGGGGTGGGGGTTGGGGGAGTATGGGGAGGAAGGAACGGCGTGGCGGTGGATGGTGGGGTTGGGCGGGGTGCCGGCGGTGGTGCAGGGGGTGGTGATGGTGGGGATGCCCGAGACGCCGAGGTGGTTGGTGATGGTGGGGAGGGTTGGGGAGGCGAGGAGGGTTGTGGAGAGGGTGCTTGGTCCCGGGGAGGGGAGGAGGGAGGTGGATGCGACGGTGAAGGGGATTGAGGTGGAGGTGAGGGAGGAGAGTGAGGGCAGGAGGTTGCGGAGAGGGGGTGGGGAGGCGGGGTGGATGGATGCGGTGCAGGAGCTGTTTGGGATAAGGAGGAACCGCAGGGCGCTGGCCATTGCGTGTTTGCTTCAAGGGCTGCAGCAGCTGTGTGGGTTTGTGAGTGTGCAGGTGTTACGGTTGACGGGTGCGGCTGCTAATACGTCTTGTGACACAGAACTCGCTCATGTACTTTTCGGCTACGATATTTACGATGCTCGGCTTCCCGATCCCGACTCTTACGTCACTGGTTGTCGCCGTCACCAACTTTGTCTTCACCCTCGTCGCCCTCTTCCAGATCGACCGCGTCGGAAGGAGACGTATCCTGCTCTGGTCGGTCCCGTTCATGGTTGCGGGTCTTCTTCTCGCAGCATTCGGCTTCTCGCATGTCAAGTTAGCCACGACGACAGACAGCGACCCCGTTCCCGTCGCCCAAACCGCAGCAGTCACCATCCTCGTCGCCATTATGGTGTACGTTGCCGGCTACGCCATGGGTCTCGGCAACGTGCCCTGGATGCAGAGCGAGCTGTTTGCGCTCAACGTGCGGTCCCTGGGGAGCGGCATTGCCACGGCAACCAACTGGGGCGCCAACTTTGTGATTGGCCTGACGTTCCTGCTCCTGATGGAGGCGCTCACGCCGTCATGGACGTTCGTGCTCTACGCCGTGGTGTGTACCGCCGGCTATGTCCTGATCTGGAAGTTCTATCCCGAAACGGCGGGCCTGAGCCTAGAAGAGGCGGCGATGCTGTTGGAGGATGACAACTGGGGAGTGCGCTAGTCGGGCCCCCCACGTACATAAAACAACCAAGGGAATAAGAAAAGAATCCAGTGTAGTTGTGAATTCAGTGGATCCAGAACATTCGCGATGTATCCATGCATTGCGGGTCGCAGCCGCAGAGTTAAGCTTTTTTATCCACCAGCAGCTGCTGGTGCGGGAGACTGCCGATTCTGCCGAGGCATGGCGTGTGGGAACCGAAACCACGGAACAGCAATGGGTGCTCGGCCATTACCGGCAATCCGCGGCAGGCTATCGAACAATCGCGGAAATGAGTCTGGATCTTCAGGCGGCCTTGGGCACCGATAGAAGACGATTGGAAAATTTTGGAAAAAAGAAAAATTTCCCCATGGCAACCTAAAGATCCATCCGTCGTCGAAGCCGTCCACTCTCGGAGCCACTCTCGGCCCCTCTTGCGATGTTCGGTCGTGGAGAGCGGGAACCAACCGTTTCCGGCAAATGATCTGTTTCCATGATTGGTCAATGCACGGCATTGCAGTTGCCGTCTGGCTTGACGTAATCCCGCAGACGCCACCGCGGACTTAAGACGGACGTCGCCTCTCAAAAGCGGAAAAAACTTGACTCCCGTCCATAGCCGGCAAACGATTAACTACCTATGAATAATTTATGCAGCTGCCAACAAACAATTGCCGAGACTACTTACCGCACGATACGAGCATCCTGTGACTGACACGATGAGTAATTACGAACAAACCAAGCTGCGCCGACTCATCTGGACAACGCGGCAGGCTTGTCTCTTGATGCTGGGCGTCTCGGCATCTCCTGATCTGAAGTTAAACTCCACTTTGGGCTGTCAAGAGGTCGCATCCGATGGAGTTGCGATGGAACCAGCGGAGTCGAGCGGGCCTTGAAACCGGGATACTTTTAAATCCTTTTGGGTTTTTTCAATGCCGTCGCCAGAAAAGATCGGCTTCGGGAGATAACAGAATCCCATGGCATCCAGAACGGCTCTGTTTCGGCACCTTATCATCATTTGAAACACTCCCCATCGGTCCTAGCAACTGCCGTGCCCCGTCCTGGCTGACAGAGAAAGTAGGGATACCGCCGCCGGAATTCGTGTGTTGCGACAAGCCCATTGGTAAGCAGGCCTTGGACTCCGTAGCAGTCTTGAAAGCGCGAAAGGCCGAGGCCACTTCGGTGGGGCCGGACCGAGACCGCTTGGCGTGCAGGGCGTGTTAGTGTGGGCAACGGCTTCTCCTTGACCAACTTCATCCATGTTCCTCGGGGCCGGGACGGGGCCGGGATGCAGATCCTGTCCCTTCTTAAAGAGGAGGGTAGTCCCCAGAGGAGGCAAATTCATCATTGACTGGACTATCTACGAATACCTTAACCGTTAAACATTACACAGTATCCGCTCGCTTTGTTTCGAACAGTTATTATTCCAACCTTGTTCTCCTCCTGCTCCTACCACGTGCTGTGCTTGTTGCTATCCTAGAATACCATCATCACAGACAGGATCATCCAGAAACTACAGGAACCACAAAACAACAGACCATAGTACCTCAGTACCAGAACCCCAATGACACCCGACAGCGTCGACCGCGCTCTCGCGGCGGCAGAGCGAGATGCCGCAACCCCCCATAACGAGATCCCGATGCGCCGGAGCGAGGAGATCGAACGTGTAACGACGGCATCGAGCTCGTCCTCGGAGCACTCTGACCACGAAGGGATCGAAATCAGCCGTGTCGACACACAACGGGACCTCGAGCGCCACCAGACCGAACTGAGCCGCATCCAGACAGCGAGGAGTCAGCACAGCGGGACCGTCGGGCGAGATTCCAAGGGAAAAGAGTGGAAGCGGCCCCTGCCCAACTTTGGCGCCGGCAAGCCCTACCCGCCGCTGCTCCCCAACCAGGAAGACTATGTCGTTGAGTTTGACGGCCCCGATGATCCGCTACATGCCCAGAACTGGCCTCTTAGGAAGAAGTACGTTGTTTACACCCCTTTTCGCCTTACCCCTTACCCCTATTTGTGCTAACATGGGCTTCCACAGGATCCTGACTGCCGTGATGCTCGGCTTCACCACCATGACATCCGCCTTTGGCTCAAGTATCTTCTCGGCCGCCACCGCCGCTGTCGGCGCCGAGTTTGGCGTCTCTACCGAAGTTTCCCTCCTCGGCGTCTCTTTCTACGTCCTCGGCTTCGCGACCGGCCCGACCCTCTGGGCCCCCCTATCCGAGCTCAAGGGGCGCCGCTTGCCTCTCGTTATCTCAATGTTCGGCTTCTCCATCTTCAACATCGCCAACGCTGTGTCCAAGGACCTCCAGACGGTGCTCATCACGCGCTTCTTCGCCGGTTTCTTCGGCGCCTGCCCGCTAGCCGTTGTCGCCGCCGTCTTCTCCGACATGTTTGACAACCGCACCCGCGGCATCGCCATCACCGTCTTCTCCATGACCGTCTTCACGGGCCCCATGATGTCGCCCTTTGTCGGCGGCTTCATCACCGAATCCTACCTCGGCTGGCGCTGGACCTCGTACATTGTCTCCTTCATGGGCTTCCTCGCCTTCTTCCTCGACCTGCTCTTCCTGCGCGAGACGTACCCGCCCACCATCCTCGTCGGCAAGGCCGCCGAGCTCCGCCGCCGCACCCTCAACTGGGGCATCCACGCCAAGCAGGAAGAAATCGAGATCGACGTCAAGGAGCTCATCTCCAAGAACTTCTCGCGCCCCATGCGCCTGCTCTTTGGCGAGCCCATCGTCACCCTCCTCTCCATCTACATGGCCTTCATCTACGGCCTGCTCTACCTCTTCCTGACCGCCTACCCCTTCGTCTTCATGGGCATCCACCACTTTTCCTCGGGCATCTCCGGCCTCACCTTCTTCGGCATGATCGTCGGCCAAATCATCGCCGGCATCACGGTCCTCCTCCAACAGCCCTGGTACATGCGCAAGCTCGCCGCCAACAACGGCGTCCCCATCCCCGAGTGGCGCCTGCCCTCCGTCATCGCCGGCGGCGTCGCCTTCTCCGCAGGCCTCTTCTGGTTCGGCTGGTCCGGCTACCGCGCCGACATCCACTGGATCGTCCCCACCCTGTCCGGCCTCCTCACGGGCTTCGGCCTCGCCTCCATCTTCCTCCAGGCCCTCAACTACCTCGTCGACGCCTACCTCATGTTCGCCGCCTCCGCCATCGCGGGCAACACCTTCCTCCGCTCGCTCGCCGGTGCGGGGTTCCCCCTCTTCTCGCGCTACATGTTTGAGGGCATGGGCATCCAGTGGGCCTCGACCCTGCTGGGGTGTGTCGCGGCCGCGCTGGTCCCAATCCCCATCGTCTTTTACATGTATGGGCACAAGATCCGCGCGCGCAGCTCGTATGCGCCGACTTTCCCTGCCAACGGCGGGCCCACGCCTGCGGGTGCGGCGGCGCCTGGAACGGCTGGGAGTGACTCGGCCGGGGAGGAGGACGAGTCGACGACGAATGAGAAGGATGTGGTGGAGAGGTCGGTGGATGCGAGCGTGCCGCGGTTGGATATGGATGCCGCTCAGCGGGCTGTGTAGTGCGCTCGATGGTGTTATGGGAAGAGACTCGTTAAGAGTGAGGAGGTTGTACAGGTTTTTCTTTAGTGGGTCTGCATGAGCATCGGCGTTGGGGTTTGGGGAAAAAAAAAAGGCATGATTGGGGGAGGGAGACTCAATACCCAGCATACTGATCGATTTTGTCATGTTTTACGGCACCATGGATATGGCCTTAGAGAAAACAACCTAGTTAATAATGTGTATGGTCATGATCCTATATTCTCGTTGCCTTCTCAGTGTTAGATTCAACGTGTATTATCAGCTTCCCCTCTTCGCATCGTCTCGACCGCTGACCGTTCGTAGGTTGTCTCGAGACTTTGTCAGTATTTTGCGAATCTTTGAACGTGGTTGACTGGCCCTCTCATGCCTCTTCCCTATAACAATCAAGAGGAGGAACAAATTTCGTCGGCTACTTCCATCCCCATCATCATGATCACAGCATTAACCACTTGGAATCAAATGAATAAACGCAAAAACTTCGCTATTGAATCAGAGTAAACACCGCATTTGATGTGCGTGCGTATGCCAACACCGGAAAGGTGAAGACGTTCAAATCAAATCCCCGCTCCCGGTCATTTTACATAAATCCCACGCATACAGGGTCGGTAGCTCCCAGAGCCCAACAGCCCAATCCAGTCTAAAACACACAAAGCATTCCCTCTGATGCCTGAGCTTCTAAAGACCCCAAGAACACCTGAGCCGCCCTTTTAAGCAAAATGTATTCCACAGTTGGCCACCCGAGTGTTGGGTCAAGCGACCGCAGTCGCGCCGAGCCATGTCGAGAATTCCTCCTTGTAGGAAGCCCTGGGTTGCCTGTCCATTTCCCACTAGATTGAGCGATGAGGCGGTATCCGAATGAAGCCACCCGGAGTTAGAGCTGTCTCACACTCGTTCGATAGTGCACAACCCTCCTGTCAAGGTTGTCCGGCCATCCTGGTCGGGCTTCAAATAGCTCCCTGGAACGGAGTCAGGCCTGGCTATGGAGCGGATGCTTGAACAACAGCAGATCGGCATGCGATGGCAGGCCCCTCCAAACGGGCCGATTGGGATTAGCCAAACCCTGGTGAGAACCACGTACGTGCCTACCGGCCGCAGGCTCTTGGGTTCAGCTGCGGGAGAGGCAAAACTTCATCCGCGTACAGAGACATCAACGTCTTCGAGAAAACGGCTCTGTAGGGCCCCCCTAGAACTGATACTGCCCTGTTGGGAGTCGAGCGCGGATACCGATGGAAGTGCCTTGGGGGAACATCATCATCGTTGACTCCCCAGTCCAAATCCCGTTGCTACCGGAAATTGATGACGGCGAGCTGGCACGTGTCAGTCATGGACCATCCAACAAATTACAGTAGTCACTTACGCGATTCTCCAACCCGTAAACCAGCCGCTGCCCCTCAGAGTCCCATCCCAGACATGGTATGGCGTCCTCGGTATCGGTACCAGAGCTAGGGCTTTGCCAGCCCGGCTGCGGTACCCAGCTCGCCTTAGGCATCGCGTGCTCACCAATCTTCCAAACCAAAATCCTGTCGTGCGTCGCGACGGCGATAAATTGCCCATCGGGACTCATCGAGAGGTTGTTCACTGCGAGCGGCGGCGGCATCGTAATCGAATATTTCGGCTTGTTGTCGGCACTGCGCACGTTCCAAATCAAGATTGCGCCGTCTTCGCCCCCGGACACTAGTAGCCTCTCGTCGTCGGCGGGTTCTGTTTGCAACGGCTGCCATCGGAGGCTGGTAATACCCCCGTCGTGGGCTGGAATTGAACGGCGTTTGCCAAATTCATCCCAAATCTAGAGCATAGAAAAGGTCATCATCAGCACCAATGCTCTCGGAAATCGTCACACGGGAAGAACTCACATCAATATAGCCCTTATCGCTGGCTGTAGCAACCAGCCGAGATCGCGAATCAAACTCGACGAGGGCAAACCGCTCGTCCTTGGCCGTCTGGATCTCTTTACCCGGCACAATACCCTGCTCTGTGTACCGGAACGACGCCAGCAAATCACCGCCGCATAGAAGAAACTCGGTCTCGCTGGTCCAGGTCGCATCGAGGTTGTCGGAGCGGAGGTCGTGGTCCAGCACGTGCGACACGGAATTCATCATGGACGGGGATGAGACGTGAATCAGTGTGCCGCTGTTCCCCAAGCCATTGCTATGGTCGGGGCTAATGGCGAGCAAATGGTTGCTGTTGGGGCTCCAGCAGAGGTTGGTGACGGGCGAGTCGAGGCCGTCAAAGTGGTGCATGCTCGTGCCGTCGACGGACCAGATGCTCACGCGCGACTTCTTGCCCAGCTCGGTACCGACAGCAATCAGATCCCCGCCAGAGCTCCATGCCATGGCCGACACGGTGGCACTCTTGGGCAGGTCCTCCTCGACAATACTCATGAACGATCGGCTGGCTGGGTCCACGTGACCTTCTGCCCCCCCAGCATCCGGGGCGGCCCCACTCGGCAGTGTCCAGATGCGGGCTAGCGCATCGGTCCCAGCTGTCGCCAAGATGGATGGGTCCCGGGGGTTCCACTCGCAGAGGAGCACGATAGGGTTTTCGTTGGCCTCTGACGATTCGTCGGTGCCCAGTCGCAGAAACACGGTGCCCTGCGTCAGGTCCCGCACCTTGTCGACCTGCGTGCCCCGTGACGGGCCTTCGGTGCGCAAAATCGGAGATTCGGCCTGCTCGCCTTCGAGCGGCGACGGGTAGGCGTGGTTGTTGTCCTGGTGGTGGTCAAGTTCCATTGGCGTCGTGGCGGAATCCGCCCCATTCTCGTAGCCGTTGCTGAGCCGCTGTCTCTTGGCGGGGGACCCATGCGACACTTCGTGATGTGGCCGCTCGACCGCGCGCTTTCGCGGGTTCTCGTCAATCTCGTCGGCCTCGGCGTCCTGTTCCGAATCATCATCTTCCTCCTCCTCGTCCACCGCCTCGGGTTGGAATTTCAGCGGCCCAAACACCCCCCGACCTGTGGCCTCGGCCGCTGCCGCTGCCGGCACATCACGGGTTGCCTGCAAGAAAAACGTCAATACCCCGGCACTCGCGCATCCCTGGACCTCCTTGGCCCCAAAGAAAAGCCACCACCGACAAGCCAGCACACTGGTGAATTTCCATTCCAGACCGGGTGCAACCCCAGGAACAGGATTGGAGGGCGGCCTCAAAACCCAACGCGGGTGAGAGTGAGATGAAGGTGATGAAAAATGGTCGTACCTTTTGCGCAGCAAACTGCCTCTGGTAATCTTCGTAGATGAGGCCTTTATTCAAAAGCGACACCAATGCATAAGTGTTGACGTGTGGTGCGAAGTCAAACTGCCTGTGAGGCTGGTGGACCCTCCACTCCTTTTGCAGCTTGGCAGCCGTCTCTCGATAATCTGCCGTGGTCAGTCAGTCAGTCTCACATTCGCCCCCCGTTGAACGGGGGGGCGGGACAAGGAGCGCCGCCAGGCACCCAAAGCGCCGGGCGCAGCAGTGCACATACTTGATTCGAGCAGATACCTAAATCCCAAGCGACACAGTCAGTCGAGATTAGCAAAAAATGGCGCCTTGCACGGCGTTTTGGCCGGTTTGAAGGCGGGCGGGCAAAAACAACGAACCTCCACACGAGAAAGTTGACCCGGTCCGTGTCAAGTAGCTCCTTCATTGTCGGGGCGCCGTGTGGCGGCAATGGGTGGTGATGAGCGATGTAGCAAATCTATCAATGCGAGCAGCAGCGATAGCTCAGCGCGTTGCCGGCGTTCTCGGCCGAGGATCGATTCGTTTCGAAGCGGGTTTGGGCCTGGGTTCGAGGTTGAAGGATGAAAAGGAACCTCGAAAGCGCCGGGTCGATTTGGACGTTGGAGCGTTCGGACCACGGGCCAGTGCGGGTCGGGTTTGCAGTGCTGGAAGCACGCGTCCCCACGGACCCACAGGCCAAATGTGGTCCCTGCCGCTTCCAATTAGGCGAACGACTAAAATGGCGGCCCACACGCTAAACCCATCGAAGCAGCAACCTCTAGCCAGCGCCAAACATGCAACGCCATCAAAAATGCCAGGTGCCCTGCCAAAAGGCGGCCCCGCAGGTTGGTTTTGAGCGGCTACGACTCTGCAAGTGCCTGAGATGGCGGCGGGCCGGCTTTTTGTCGACCTGAAGAGCAAAAGGTCCCTGAGCTGCACCATTGCTTGGGTTGTTGGGTCCATCCATCTACGGGTCCTACCCAAGGAACCAAAGTAAAGAATTTGTATTACCTTCAGCCCGGGTTCCAGATCGCAAGCTTCCAATCTGCGCAGAGATGCAGGTCAGCCTGGTTCTGCACGCCATTGCGGTCATGATTGTCCCACTGCGTGTTCCCCCCACAAGATTTTGCGTCGGGGCGGGAGAATGTTGCAGCATGGGTAATGCAGGGCACATGAACATCTCTGGGAATTGGATCCCTCCATATTGAAATATCCATTACGCCATGCCCTCCCCTCAAACTAAGCAATTGAGATGTCTTTTACAATTACATCAGAGATGAAGCTTCTGTTGCAGGTGATGTGCAGGAGCAATGCCATCTTCAACCCGACCTTCGGACCAGAGCTCGAGATGACATCGGCCTCGACCTTTGGGTTGGTATCGTCCAATGTTACCCTGGCAAGTAAGCATCGTTTCAGCCAGCACCCCTGCTCCAAATTGCTCACATATTGCCACCAAGACGAAGGGTTGTCAGCATTTTGAGTGATCACTACCTCCAGATCAGGCTTGATGTCGAAGCCCGACCTTGAGGTGTCCTCGCGCACCTTGGTATGTCCGCGGTGTCTGCCGGCGTTGGTGCTAAGGAGACAGTGTTGAATTTCATGGAACCACACGGTATACAGGGGTGCGGTCTCTTCAAATGTCAAAAGCGCCCAGGTCCATTCTACCCAACGAAATCCCGATGCAGGAGAGCATGGAGCGGCGGACACTTTGTCTCTCAAGTAATGTGGTAATTGACGTTAGTTATTTTTAAATGGAGCACAAACTGTGAAAGCCGAGTGCTGTATCGGTGCGACAATCCGAAAGCCCTCCCTCAGGGCTGAGCAAGTGGATGAAAATCTGGGAAACCTGTGGGTCCCCATCGACTTGTCGACTTCACTCCCGTCATCAGTGCCATGGTTAGATTTCGCGCAAGAAGATGAAGGTTGCCTCAGGTGCTTGGGCGAAAATAAAAAGGAAAATGCCAGCATCCTTACGATCTAATTCCCCGGGATCTTCTCCAATCATCATTGGCGACTGAAAGTGTCTTGGAGAGAAGTCGCCTTTGTCCCTGGCTTCCATTGTTTCAGGGGCGGCGGATGTACACAGTGTGCGGCTACTCGCACAGTCCACCGGGTGAAGGTTGGCTTGCCAAGCTTCCATTTCAGATTCCGCCTGGACGGAGAACTCGGCTTTGAAGGCTCAAGACTCAGATTCAGGCATGGGATGACGAGCAGCGGACGGGAGCTGGCGGTGTTGTCACCGTTGGAATCCCGCCATCGGAAATCATGTATAATACCTACACAATCCACGCACCTCGGGTAATGAGCGTGAGCAGAGTCGACGGTGATCTCGACGAGGTGGCTCGTGCTCTGACCCCAGTGCGGAGAATCGAGATGCTGCAGGGACACCTGGCAAGAGCCGAGGCCCTTGCAAGTTGAGGAAATGGTTTACTGCCTTGATGCCTGACTACATAGTTTCAGCCTGAGGCAGACAAAGTCCAGGCACGCTCGGGAAATCTCCGGCCCTGTTGGAAATGGCCGTCGAGAGCCACGAAGCCTCCAGTTCGCGACAGGACTCCATCATCCATGCCAATCTCCAACTTTTAGGCCCGACCCGACCCGCCAGCGGAAGCCGTCCGCGTCCCGCATCCCGAAGCCCGCCGCCATGCCACCCCGAATAAACATCCCGCCGGTAACGCGCATTGCGCTCATCGTACTGGGGCTACAGTCGGTGCTGAGTGCTGCAATCCGCTATCGACAGTGGACCGCCAACTCGGAGATCGTGATCCCGTACCTCAACCTCGTCCCTCAGCTCTCGCTCGTCTACCCCTGGACCTTCCTCACTACCACGCTTGTCGAGAGCAACGTCTTTACTCTGTCGATTGCCTGCCTCACCCTCTATCATGGTGGCCGCTATCTGGAACGGGCCTGGTCCTCGCGCGAGTTTGCCAAATTCCTGCTCATCACGGCCCTCCTGCCCAATCTGCTCTGCTTCGGCACCTCTATCGTCTTCTTTGCCATGACGCGGGACGAGCGATGGACGTACGTATCATCCAGTTTCGAGGTTGGGAAATATATGATCTAACTCTTTGTCCCGGGCCAGGCTCATGAGTATCGCCGGCACCATCCCCTTCCAGATCTCCTTCCTTATCGCCTTTAGCCAGCTCGTCCCGGCGCACACCGTGACCCTCTTCAGGGGCCTTCTCTCCCTGCGCGTCCCCCGCTTCCCGCTTCTCTACATCGGCCTCGTAACATTACTCTGCCTCACGCCCATGCTCTCCGTCGCCTCCTTCTTCCTCGCCACCTACGGCTTCCTCGTCAGCTGGACCTACCTGCGCTTCTACAAGGTCGCCTTCCCCGATCTCGACACCTCCCAAACAAGCTCCCTCCGCGGTGACGCCAGCGAGACCTTCGCCATCGCCGAGTTCTTCCCTGGCCCCGCACGCCCCTTCATCACTACCATCTCGACACAAGTCTTCAACGTGCTCGTGGCCATGCGCCTGTGCGTGCCCTTTAGCGCAGCCGACATCTCGGCTGCCCGCGGCGACCACCACCACACATTCACGCACCGCGGCGCACCGGGGAGCGCCCGCGCCGAGGCCGAGAGGAGGAGGGCACTCGCCTTGAGGGCGCTCGACCAGCGCCTCCATGCCGCCACGGCAACCGCTGCCGCCCGCGCACAGAGTGCTCCAGTACCCCCTTCCGTTGCCCCGCCGATCCCTTCGGCCACGGGTCCGACCGTCCACAACCAACCGCAGGCTGCAGCGCAAAATCCGATGACGGCACCAGCCGCCCGTGGTGATGGGATGCTGGGTGAGACGCACTACAACCCAGAGGGAGATGCGGACAGGAATGGGCCGTAAAGGCTCCATCGGTACATGGGAGCAGTACGCACGAACCTTCCTTTTAACTGTCGGGGGAAGGAGGCTTGGGACTCATGGCTTTTTTGATACCGCATTCATGACCACGTCCCTTTAATTATCGGATGATTTTGGGAGTCGAGAAACGTTCCGGAGTTGGAGTTATACAAGACAGGGTGGTTCATAACGTGGATGGGAAGGAGGGTCGGACGGTGCCTTGCTTAATGGAAGACGTCAACATACCGATCGATACCAGCCCACGGGAAGGGGCACTGTCATGACTGATGTCGGCCCTGGGATGGGCTAGGACGCTGGAGGCCTGGGAACACTGTGATTCAGTACCTAGCTGTATACTACATGTGCTGTCCGTATTTTGTTGTAATTGGGAGGCTGGTCGTTGAATGTATTCTGTCTGTCACTTATCCCTGTCACTCATCTCTCCGTCACTGATCAGCTCGCCTGGCCGCATCAGTTTACTTTCCCAGAACATCGTCTTCGATTGGGGCTTCTGGTTGCCTCGTACGGTCATCCGAAGTCATGGTGAAAGGTTATTCGCCGAGCATGACCAAGTTCAATGCCCATTCGTGGTTGGTAAAGGAGAAGGATTGCATCGAAGATATATCTACCGTTCATACACACGTCCTTGGTATCGATGCGCTCAAACTCGACGATGTGTGCTTTGGGGAAAGGAGAACTTTCCAAGCGTATCCCAGTCACCTCGCTTCTGCAGATAGAATGAAATTGCGTGAGATATAGCATCTACCTGTGCCTTGGGTTATCTGAACTTCCGTTGCTGCTCTCTGCTTCCTGTCCCTGGACTTCTCCGTGGCATGAGTATCAAAGATATTTCTATCCCCGAGTTTGCAGCAGTTGTCAGGCGAGTCATCTGCGGGACTGGATGTGCCCCGTATAAGTAGGAAAGAAATAAATGCGTAACAGAATGAACATGCCCATTCGTTAGAATGATGGTGGCTCAACACGGTCGTGGAAGGAAGTCCACTCTGCCTCGGGTCGATAAAAGCTCGAGAGCCGGATGGCATGCATGCATGCCATATACGCACCCGGATAACTAAGCCCCAGAGCTGTTATGAGCGAGATCGCTCTCATGCCACTACCTTCTTCAACTCCGTTGGAATCGTGACCGAACCCCTACCTTGTTGGCCATGTAGTCAAACCACTGCGCCCACTTAAGCCCAACCAAAGCGTCGCAAGTGCCCAAGGGAAAGTAGCAAACATGACACTCGACTTTGTGTTTCACAAGCAGTAGACGCGCAAAAGGAGGGGGCTAGAAGCAGCCGTTGATAACGACGTCAGACGGGCGCAAGACAGGGACACCGACACGAGATGATCGCTGTCGGGACTTACCCGAGTGGTGAAGGCATCTGGACCCCTCGCAAGCCTCACCGAACCCAAACCCAAGGTGTGGTATGTGGCGGTGGTGAACCAAACGGGAAGCAGATCCGACAACGCCACACCAATCCCAATGGAGGAAACCGCCGCGCCAAGCCGTCGTCGCCAGCGCATGCCCAGGCTCCGTCTCACCGGCCATTCGGCTCAACCCATGCAAACCGCAAGGGGGTCCGTGGGCCAGGGCGGTTTGAGATGGGCCGCGCGCTGCCCCAGCGATTCGATCACCCGGGACCGACCCCCAGCTTGTGCGCAGCGCCACAAGTCGTCGTCGCGGGTCCTTGCTGTGATCACAGTGGCCCCAACGGAGGGAACACAATGGGTGAAACAGCCCGACCGACCGACCGCATCACTCCCGGGCAGGAGCGTTTGATGGACGTGCCCTTCTCTTGTCTTTAAAATATCGCACAGGTAAGATCGGCACGGGCTGGCTGCAGAATCATCCGGTCTCTGCGGCCATGGGCCCGAGTGTCGCACTTTCGAGGGCCGGGCCAAGATGAGGCCAAGATGAGGGGATGCTCGCCTGGGGAACCCGAGCGATTTCTGTTCGGGGTCGATCAAGCCTTCTGGGCGTGTCTTGGCACTGCCACGCGAATCAGGACACCCAACAGGTGACAACACCAGAGTCGGCCAGGTCCAGGCATTCACGTGCCGAGTCTGCACTTGCTTGCGGATGCTGCCCTGTCAATGCAAACCACAACGAACCACTTGTGGTGATCCACGAAATCTCATAGTTTCAATGGCGGGAGACGGGGATGGGTCACCCAGCAAACCTCGTGTGTACAGTCCAGGGGATTACGAAGCATGGTTGAATAGAGTGGTGGTTAGCAAGCTTGGTTGACCCCCTAGCCGGGGCTCAGGAAGGATCTTCGCTTGTCCGACGGTCGATCGGAAGGTGGGGGGGAAAGAGCCAGCGCATCTGACGAGACGACGAGGGAGCGATTGGCAACGGGCCTTCGAAGTTGCCGGAGAGAGCAACGGAAGGTTTACATTATAAGGCGAGTGTCACCGCCCACTCGCCGTTGGGCGGGGAAGTGGAAGTGGAAGCAGAAGGGCGGGGACTTTTCCTCTTTGCATTGAAAATGGACCTGGACCCAGGGGGGAACCCCGAGCAAAGAAAAAGAAAACTCGCGCCGAAAAAAAAAAAACCGCTGCCAAGCAAGCTGCGGCACCATGCATCCACGGTCGCGTCACGACAGGTTCGGGTTGCAGGGGGACAGTGCACTGTCATCAGCAACGATTTGTTGGATGGAAGGTTGTTTTCAGTTCTGTCCAATGCGGCTGTACGGTCACGTGATCTCCATTTGAGGCAGCTGTAAAACATTGCATGACATGCCCGAAACGGACTAGCTAGTAAACATTAGCGTAGCCTCAAGAGCCGCCTCCTTCATTTCCACAGACCCCTCCCGTGTCAGCAAGGCAAACCCAGCCCCCATCATCGGCGGAGGACCCACCCACGGTTCCAAGACCACTTTTCCCCGTCATCCCCACCCACACACAACTCACCTGCCTCAAGCGAGCGAAGTCGCGCCGGTGCCACCAACCCGCAGGGTCGCAACTCTCCGTCATCCCTCGCAGGCACTGGCACCTTGCAGAAAAGGGCCGGCGGCGGTGCGAGGTGCGCCTCGGCTACGCTCAACGCACTGCACGACAAAAATCCCACCTGCAGATTCCGACATGTATCCAACGCCGCAAATTAACGTTGACTTTTTTACTCCGGACCATCCTGCCAGCTGTTACCCCCCATCTCCGTGGACCATGGATGAAAATGGACATCCGCCCCGAACGAACCGAAGGGGCAGATCACCGGCAGATCACGGTCGAATAACCAACCCCAACCATCCCCCCCCTGCCTTTGTCGTCAGCAAACCAAATGACGGCAAATAAATATTTATGATAAAAATGCAACTTCAGGGTTCTTTTTCTTCTTTGTATCTCCGAGTTTTGGAACTTCGAGCGCCACCTATTCTTCGCCCAACGAATGGCATGGGGAAGAGAGAGAGAACGGCTTGTGTGGCATTAATTCGCATCTTGGCCAGCCACAACTTGCAGATGCCATGTGTGCTCGCTTCCAGCCGCGCTTCAATGAGCTGCAGCCCTGGAGACGACACCTGATGTTGCTCGCATGGGAAGAGTTACGCGTAATCCCTGCTTTCTTTCCCCCGGTATTTAAGGCTTTGATGCTCGGCTGTTGGGTTCTTCCTAATGTTGGGTTGCGTCCTGTGAGTTTGTTGCTTTTCGTTCTGAGAGAAGAGTTAATAGGGGCGAGATATCTGGTCAAATTGTATGGACCATGTCTCGTCGATATCTTTCGAAATACTCCGTGCAGAGTACGAAGTTGAATAGATTAATATAGGGCTTGAGATTGAGTCCCGACCCTTAACATGTCTTGGCGGCAAACCTTTGGCTTGAGATCTCTCTCGTCCCGTGATACAGGCTGGGCTCGCACAACATCAAGTGGCTAGCAAGTAGTTGCGGAGAATATGCAGTAGTTCGTTCCACAGCCGTACCCCAATAGCGGGTGAAATGGCTTGAATCTAAAGTGCAAGGTCTCCAAGCATGCGACTAGGTAATAATTCTGAAGCTGTTAAATGCACCGAGTCACCGACCGGGTGGTGCACCCCGATCGGTTATAAGGAACCCAGAAGCCAAAGGCGACGACTTGTCCGATTTCCTTGCTCTGTCCTTCGTACACTATCGCATTGTGCATCCCGCGCCTTGCTCATCCGCAGGCCCGTGTGCTGTGTAAAATGACAAAGACCTCAAGGTTAAGCTCTCCCCAGCCGCCACGTGCGGTTGCGGAATTATATGCCGATCGATTTGCGCCGAGTTTGCCGCAAGAATTGCTGTCTCGTTTCGTGGGGTCAACTTTGTCAGAACTTGGGTAGGTCGAGTCGGAGGAAGAATGGTGTAACCTTGTTTCGGTTATGCTGCGACGTAGCGAGTAACGAACCAACGTCGTTCTGCAAGGGTGTTTCCAGAAGCTTGAATATCTCTCCTTTGTCGACTAAATCTCCTGGACTGCCAGTGGCTGTCACGTTATTTGTGCTTGACCCGTGTTCAACCGTGCAGCAGTGCGGGATTCAACTTGGCCGTCCAGTTGGAAAAGAACCCTGCCAAATTGCATGATGAAGCTCGCATTTGATCAATCGCCCGCAGCTCTGCAACACCATATCAGTGGCTTGCGGGCAAGCGGGCAAAGGTTATTTTCCGAGTGACGAGACCTGGACCCACCCGCACACCGCACCATCGACAGATTCGACACACCTCCATCTCATTTGGGGGGTGATGGGGTTTGTGCAGGGTGGGTGAGTGGACCCTCGACAGCAGCGTGGGGATTGTCAGGCTTGGCGCTGATGCGGATGTGGGTGGGACGCATGGGGTCCAGCTGTGGAACCAGGGCGTCGCCACTCGACCCACACGCTAAAACAAAATGGCGTAGCCGCTTGCTCCGGAAACACCCTCCCCTGGAAAAGGCTGGTTGTGGGGCGCCTGGCGTACCGCGTCGTAGCTGATACAAGCCAGCCCTGTCAGATCCGCCTTTCATTCCATCTGTTTACCCCCCTTGTCCGAAGTCCATACGACCTTGTCGCAACTTCTGTCAACGCTTGGCTGCTCTGCGAGACATGAACGGGAAGACAATTGTCACATCCCTGTCCATTTGTGGGTAAGGTGTTCTGCGTGCCTCAGACGGCTGGTCTCAATCAACCAAAGCCCGACTCCTCCCCATCCCGAGAATTCTCCCCCGGGATTCTTGCTGCCTCCCGTCTTTTCTCTCCTCCCGTTTTCGGCCTCTGTTTACTTGGGCCGACACTCGACCAACAACCCCAACGGGACAATCAGGCGCATCTCCTTTCAGTTTTCATCCCACCTCTGGCTCCGGTTGTGCATACGACCTTTTTTTTGTCTCGCTTGTGCGTGGCCTGGGGCGTGACCGATTTTGGTGACGACAAGCCGGAGTTGGTCGCATCTCCACCACGCCCGCGCCAGCTGTTCCATCTTCACGCGAAATACCTACTACAGGGACTGTCCGCGATTCGCGCTCGTCTGAAAGCCTTGCTGCCAATCGCGCGCGCGGCTCTCTGTCCCATCCTGCGCTTGCAAAGCTGAAACGATCGGTTGGCAACAAGCAAGATGGCGGCAATTATGACTAACCATCACCCGTCGCCCCCGATGCAGATGCAAATGCATCACGGGCCGATGGGTCCGGGGCGACAGCCCGTTCCGCCCCAGTCCTTTGCGTCGTCACGTCAGGCGCTCATGCAAATGAATGAGGGGGTCTGGATTCAGCTAGGTAATACGCGCCGCCGCCATTCATCGCAGCAAGCTGAACGGAAGTGCTGACCCCGAATCCAGGAGGCTTGGCGGAGCTGATGGGCAGTCTGGACGATGCGATGGCTGCCTATGATCGCGCGCTCAGGGCGAATCCAAATTCGATCCAAGCCATGAATGCCCTGTCCTTGGTCCTGAGGACGCGCGAAGACTTCCCCAAGGCCGCCGAGTATCTGAACGCGATCTTGAAGCTGGACGAGAGGAATGGGGAAGCGTGGGGCAGCCTTGGTGGGTATCCTGATCGCAGAATCCACGCGCATACGCTAACCGGACCGTGTAGGGCATTGCTATCTGATGATGGACGATCTCCAGAATGCATACCTCGCATATCAGAACGCCTTGGTCCACCTGCCGAACCCCAAGGTTGGTTGTCTCTCGAGAGCTCGCCCGCGTCACGAATGCTAAAACACGTAATGTTAGGAACCTCGGCTGTGGTATGGCATCGGCATCCTATATGACAGATATGGTTCGCTGGATCATGCCGAGGACGCGTTTTCCAACGTGATGAACATGCAGCCGGATTTCGACAAGGCTCACGAAATATACTTCCGACTCGGCATCATCTACAAACAGCAGCAGAAGTATAACCAGTCCCTTGAGGTTCGTTGCCCAACCGTCTGATGTAAACGCACAGTCTAACCCCTGTTTTCCTCTGCTCTAGTGCTTCAAGTACATTGTCAATTCGCCCCCTACGCCGCTCACCGAAGAGGATATCTGGTTTCAGATTGGTCACGTTCATGAGCAGCAGAAAGACGTCCGTACACTTTGTTTTCTTGCTTTACGCTGTTCTTGTGATGCTGACTCTGGCTTAGTTCGAAAGCGCAAAGGCGGCATATCACCGTGTGCTCGAACGCGACCCGAACCACGCCAAGGTTCTCCAGCAGCTTGGCTGGCTGCATCATACGCAGGCCCAGGGTTTTGATAGCCAAGATAGAGCTGTCGAGTACCTCGAGAAGTCGGTGGCGGCTGGTAGGTCACATCCTCCTACTTCCTGCGGCAGCGCAAACTCCTAACACGTGGCAGATGGTTCGGATGCGCAAAGCTGGTATCTCCTCGGAAGGTGCTACATGCAAATGCAGAAGTACCCCAAGGCATACGAAGCGTATCAACAAGCCGTGTACCGCGACGGTCGGAACCCGACTTTCTGGTGCTCCATCGGTGTGCTTTACTACCAGATCAACCAGTACCGCGACGCTCTCGATGCCTACTCGCGGGCCATCCGCCTCAACCCCGACATTTCCGAGGTCTGGTATGATTTGGGTACTCTTGTAAGTCATCCGTCGCGGTCATGCCATCCGAGTTGTTGCTGACTGCGAGCGCTTTAGTACGAGTCGTGCAACAACCAAGTCGCCGACGCCCTCGACGCGTACCAGCGTGCTGCCGACCTTGACCCGACTAATCCTCACATCAAAACCCGGTTGCAGCTGCTGCGAAACGGGCAGGCAAACGGAGCCTCACCCGGGCAGGCGCCAATGCCGACCGACGTTCACCCTCAGGCGTACCAAGCTGCCGGCGCGGTTGGACCTCCCGGACCCCAGTGGGCCGGTTCTGGTTCCGCCCAGCCACCACAGCCGCCACAGCCCATGATCAGCGGCGGTGCCCCGGGCCCTGGTCCGAACCCGTGGCCGGCTAGGCTTTCGGGGATCAACCCTCCCCCACAGCCGCGGAACCCTTACGCTGCAGACCGCGAGGCGTTTCGTGGCCCGGCTCACCCCGGTCAGCGGCCTCCTAGCCCCCAACAGGAGCAGCAAATGAGGCCGTATCTGGATGCCAACAGGGTCCCTGAGCAACAGAGACGGGGTCCGTCCCCTCCACCACCAGCGCACTACGCGGCTCCGCCGCCACCGCCTCCTCAACAGGCCCAGCAGCCGCCCCAATTGCCCCAAGGCCCGCCGGGACCCCCTGGCCCCCCCGCTCCTGGACGGATCAAGAATCCGAACTACGGCGGCCACACTCCTGCGGCCATCATTCAGCCGAGCTCGGCGCCAGGCCCGAGTGGAGGGGCTTCGAACCCGTTGATGCCTTACCGCACCAATAGCCCAAGGAACGATGGCAGACAGCCCATGCATGACAACCGCATGCCGTCGCCCAAGTCGGCGTATCCCCAACACCAGGCCCCGTACCCCGCCCATCCCGATCAGAGCGGCCCTAACGGGCCGGAGCCGGGCGTTCCCCTTCCTCCTCAGCAAGGTATCCCATCTGAAGCCGCCCACCATCGGGAACATGACCAGCGCCCCCCTTCTGTTGGCCCCAAGAGGATGCGCGAGTGGGAAGATGAGCGGGACGTCAAGAAGCCCATGACGGACGAGACGCGGGCGCGGATGGAAGACATGCGGCATCGCCGCCCATCCACGCCCCCTCGTATGGAGCCTTACCGTCGTAACTCTTCCGAAGCTAGGCGCTTTGATGAGCGGCGTATGGAGGATGCCCGACGGGCCGAGGAGCAACGGCGAGCGGAGGACATGCGCCGTGCCGAAGAACAGCGCCATGGTAACGAAGGCTACCATCCCTCGGACGCTGCTCACCACCCTCAGTCGCACCCGGTTCCTGCCCATTTGCCGCCCATGCAGCAGGGGCCATCGCAGATGCAGGCCATGATGCACGAGGGGCCCGGGCCTCAGGCTGGATCTGTTAAGAAGGAGTACCAGTCGGGACCCGAGGAGAGGCGGATGGAGCATCCTCCTGCATCTCACCCCCCCATTGTCAACGAGCCTGAGAGGGCCGCTCGCAAGATGGACGTGGATGAAGACTATGATGACAGCGGTGAGGAAGACAAGAAGGCGGGCATTGCCCCAGGTTCCGCTTCGGGCTCGGGCCCTACCGCGGCGACCGACTTGAAGAACGGAACTCCCACCAGCGCGAGCATCAACGGGATGATGGGCCAGAAGATGGACACCAGCTAAACCTACCAAATCTTCTTGCCCTTGCGGCAGCCTCTTTGGTTCGGGTTCTGTATCCAGAACTCGGTGTTTGCTCGCTCAGGCCGCGGGGTTTCAGCAGCCTGATGCCGTCGACCACTCGATCGGTTGATGGTGTTTTGTTTTTCTTTTCCTTTGTCGTCTGTGTTTTAGAAGGCAGGCATGTTGGACTTGGTTTTTATCGAGCAGTTGTTGGCAGCCCCTCTCATGAAGTATTCCCGTTGATACCGAGGCAGCAATGTATGTACATGTGGAATGGTGAAGTAGCTCGGCGGCATGGTGTTCTGGAAAAGCCGCTTGTTTGGACTCATGTAGCCCATCGCAGATAGGGGGAGGAATCCGAGATTCTATTGTTTGCAACTGTTACGTTACCTCCTAGGTGTGATAAAGAATTAAACTTGAGACTACCGTACACATGGTCGACAGTGTTCCTGAATGCTGCATGAATATCCCGCCCAGTTTACTCATCGTAAGCAAGGGTGACCACAGACAACATGCAATACCTGACCTTTCCGGGTTTGCCAAGACAAGAGAAGAGGACTTGGACCCTCTTTACGAATTCTCGACTCTGGAGCGAGCCCAGACCCTGCAGGCTGAGAGTTCAGCTAACAGCTGTCACGTGCTCACCCGAGCAAGTGACAGCCCCACCCCACCAGCTGGTCAAGTTAGGGCTCCGCTGCAATTGGCCCGAGCGCCTCGGCCGAGCTCCATCTCACACAAAATTTCAACCTCCAAATTCTCTGGAGCTTTTTCTTCGCGGCCGGACCCGGGGGATTTTTCCATCACACATCACGCCCAAACGAGGATATCAGCAACCATGTCTCACCGTAGTGAGTAAACACCCAGCGATTCCCTTGACTGATTCAGGTCGTATGCGAAGAAACTCTGTGCGACAAAGCTTCCTTCAAACGAGAGCGTCGCCGAGATCGAGCATTGCAGGCTTCGAATATTTCCAATCGCTATCGTGGCACCTGGTTCTGACGGAATTGCAGAGTACGAGGCTCCTCGCCATGGCTCTCTGGCGTACCTGCCGCGGAAGCGCGCTGCCCGCCACAGGGGCAAGGTCAAGTCGTAAGTGAACATGCTCGTCCACGCCTGTCAAATCCAGTTGCTTGGTCGGAGACTGACTGCGAGTTTCATGGCAGCTTCCCCAAGGACGACGCCAAGAAGCCCGTCCACCTGACGGCCGCCATGGGCTACAAGGCCGGCATGACCACGATCGTTCGCGACATGGACCGCCCCGGCGCCAAGGCTCACAAGAAGGAGGTTGTCGAGGCTGTGACAATCATTGATACCCCACCTGTACGCGCAACTCAGCCCGCTTGGCTCTTTTTGTGTCAATGGCTAACATCTTTTATAGATGATGGTTGTGGGTCTGGTTGGCGTAAGTCATTGCTGTCCAGCCAAGGATAAAGAAGGAGGCGGAATTCTAACACGATATAGTACATCGAGACTCCCCGTGGCCTGCGCTCCCTGACCACCGTCTGGGCTGAGCACTTGAGCGACGAGGTCAAGCGCCGCTTCTACAAGAACTGGTACAAGAGCAAGAAGAAGGCTTTCACCAAGTACGCCAAGAAGCACTCCGAGAACAGCGGTGCCTCCATCACCCGCGAGCTCGAGCGCATCAAGAAGTACTGCACCGTCGTCCGCGTCCTGGCCCACACCCAGATCCGCAAGACGCCGCTCAAGCAGAAGAAGGCCCACCTCATGGAGATCCAGATCAACGGTGGCTCCGTCGCCGACAAGGTCGCTTTCGGCCACGGCCTCTTCGAGAAGCCCGTCTCGGTCGACTCCATCTTCGAGAAGGACGAGATGATTGACGTCATCGCCGTCACCAAGGGCCACGGTTTCTCCGGTGTCACCGCTCGTTGGGGCACCAAGAAGCTGCCGCGCAAGACTCACAAGGGTCTCCGCAAGGTCGCCTGTATCGGTGCCTGGCATCCGTCCCACGTCCAGTGGACTGTTGCCCGTGCTGGTCAGCAGGGTTACCACCACCGTACCTCGGTCAACCACAAGGTTTACCGTATCGGCAAGGGCGATGCTGATGACAGCGCCGCCACTGAGATCGATGTCACCAAGAAGAAGATCACTCCGTAAGTGGACCGGCTTGAGAGATATTATTAGGCCGACAAGATTTGCTAACACATTCCTCACAGTCTTGGTGGTTTCGTCCGCTACGGCGAGGTCAACAACGACTTCGTTATGGTCAAGGGCTCCGTCCCTGGTGTCAAGAAGCGCGTCATGACCCTCCGCAAGTCGATGTTCATCCACACCTCGCGCAAGGCCCTCGAGAAGGTCGAGCTCAAATGGATCGATACCTCGTCCGAGTTCGGTCACGGTGCTTTCCAGACCCCTGCGGAGAAGAAGCAGTACCAGGGTACTCTCAAGAAGGATCTGGCTGCCAGCTCATAAGGCGGGCCAGTTTCTTTGCTTTTTTCTCGTTTGTTCAATGGCATTGGTGTCACGGCTTCTCGTTGCTCTTAGGGTTGGGAACGGAATTCTACCTAGCATTTTCAGCTTAGTATAAAAGCTGCATGGAGAGGAATGGGAAAATGAACCAATTGCCATTGACTGCTGCCTCGTTGTGATTGTGAACCATGCTAAACTTGCCAAGGGACCTATTGATTGAAGCCTTGCTCGGGATCGTCCATTGTGTGGGTGGGGTCATCCGATGTGGCACCTCAGTGCCCCACCACAACTGGCCGCAATCCAGGCGGAACAGAGAGGTTACATCATCGGCTGCCCAACTTGCAGGTCACACTTAGAAGACTTCCACCATGGTCGCAACTCTCCGCAGTAGTCTTTTTCAATCTTCACTTAGATCTTGTCGACGCCTACCGCTTGCGGACACTCTACAAACTTCGACGCATCTCTCAAATCGACCGATCTACAAATTTTACAGCGTTTCTTCTTCCCAGCAGCGCCCACAGCCCGCCGCGATCAGTAATCTCTTCCCCGCGAACCAGACCGAGCATCGTTCCCCCTCGTCCCCTCTGCCGCGAACGGCCAGCCGGGTCACACCACTACCTTCGAACCGACCCTTCACCACCACGACGACTACAAGAAAAATGGGCTCGGACGAGGATTACATGGCGTTCCTGAACAAGGCCAACGAGGACCCTTCCAAGGGCAGCGCTGAAGCTGCTGCTGCTGCCAACAAGAGCCAGGATACGACGACTGCCGCGCCGTTTCGGGCGACGCAGCAGGGGGTCGAGGTGCCCGA
The DNA here is from genome assembly GCA_017139535.1 of Trichocladium uniseriatum. Classification (NCBI taxonomy): domain Eukaryota; kingdom Fungi; phylum Ascomycota; class Sordariomycetes; order Sordariales; family Chaetomiaceae; genus Trichocladium; species Trichocladium uniseriatum. The sequence continues at coordinate 2,063,753 of WOUO01000002.1, read as the reverse complement.
GGTGCTGAGGAAGGTGTGTGGGAGGGGAGATGCGTTTTATGTCAGTGATGCGGACGAGCCGTTTGAGGCGGTTGCGTTGGGATGGGATGAGGCGGGGAAGGGGTTGCCTGATGAGGGTGAGTCTACTTTTGCTTGGTTTGTTGGTTTATTGGATGATGATGTCACGGCTGACGCTGGGATCTTTAGAGGAGTTTGCCGGGTTGATTGGGCATTGGGATCCGAAGAATGCGGAGGTGGAGATTCTGGATCCGGTGGACTGGGATCGGAGTGGGCAGTACAAGGAGATTATTGATGCGGTGCGGGAGGCCGGACAGGGGAATGATGTGCGGGTGTACCGGGTTGAGAGGGGAGGCGTCCGGGTGGAGTATTGGGTTGTCACGACGGAGGGCAAAGGGGAGGGGGCGAAGCTGGTCGGGGCGAAGGCGTTGGCTATTGAGAGTTAAGGGGTCTTGGCTTGGTCTTCTTCCGTGAACGATGGCGGATATCACGGGGGTGCTTTTACTTTGCCATTTGGATTCCTGGCCGCAAATGGAGTCGGGCGCCATGAGGGCGTGTTGGAGGGGGTCGTAGACAGCGGCTGCTATACATTACAAGAGAAGCATGTAGGGCTCTGTTACGAGATCCTATGAGCGTCGTGTATCATATGCTGTGACCCGTTTATGTGTATGTATGACCCAAATAGGGAATTTCCCCGCTCAGTTCAACAACAAAGAAGTTGGAAAAAGGAAAGCCACCTATGGTGTCTCGGCTTGTCAATCCTAGGCTGAGACTCGAGAGCCGAGTCCAAACAATGGGGATTCAACTGCGGGGAACTTAGTGCAACCCATCTCTAAATGCTATTGCAGTTTGGTTCTCTTGGTTGTCGAGAGAATATATTGCACACGTTTGGGATGAAATCCGACCGAAAAGGGCAGACCCGACTTGCTTGCCTGCAGCAGTGACAGCGAACGCAGCTAATGTTGGGTGGCCGCATGCTCGCCCACTTGCCCCACCTAAAGTGCTCGACTTGGGAATGCCACTTCCCAAACCGTATCGGGCTGTAACCTTCCACTTCCCATCCAAACTCGCAAGACACAAAACAGTTCCTTCTTGGACGTACAAAGAACCCAAGGCAGATTTCCTACCTTATCGGTGACGACGCATCTCACTCTTTCCGTTCTTGCAAAGGTGACCGCCAAACATACGATCCAGCAAGCTCTCACACCGCAAGCTCAACCTTGAGACAGCTTCCCCAATCCCCACTACCGTCTCCATCATGTCCATGCCTCCCAGTGGGCCTCCCGGCGGCTTTCCGGGCTCGTCTTTTGGTTTCATGAACCCTGGGGGACACGCAGGCCGGCAGCAATTCAACCAATCCTTCGTGAGCTCAGGCTCTGCAACGTCATCCACCATGAGCGACACTTTTACTGCGCAGATGAGAGACCGGCAGGCGCGAGGCAAAGACCCATACTACTCGGGCGACGGCTCAGACGCTGGGAATCTCAGCGATCGCGACTCGGGAACCGGAGCCAGGCTGCGGCTCGGGACTGGCCGGTAGGTCATGACTTCTTTCCCTCCTTCCACCACAGCCTCCTTCCCCAAAGCCGTATCTGTGAAGTGGTGTTGAGATATGCCTTCCACGATTCCGCGGCCTTCCTTCCCTTCCTTTGCCAGTATCGGTGATCGGGTCTCACTAACACCTTCCTAACCGGAACCAGTGGTGAGAAGGAAGATTTCTCCAAAGTTGAGCGTCGTCAAAAGGCCATCGCCTTTCTCGACAACCCGGAGCTGCTTATGATGTATGCTCAGACCACAGGAGAAGTAAGTAATCCTGACCCTCATGCAGCAAACTGGCATGCCAACCACCATCAAGAGTATCCCAGCCGCTCGCCTGCATTTCACCAAAATTCTTTGTGGCTACGACGACGAGGAACTGGAGCCCGTCAGCAGGCACTCTGCCAATTCGCATTCACGTCGAGACCATCACCACCACTCAGCAGAAAAAGATCACCGAACCAGCACCAACTAGCTTCCACATGGTCGACTCCACAAATACCACGGCATCATGAGCGGACACGGACAAGGACACGGTCATGAACAGGGGCACGGTAACGACAACGGCAAAGGACATGGGGACGGGCACAGTAACGGGGACGGACACGACAGCCTGCAGAATGGTGTCCATGAGACAGGACTTTGGGTCGACCTAGAGGAGGATCAAATCACGGTCGGCTTCAGGAGCAGGATTCTGTTCCAGACACAGCATCCCGTTGTCCTGGCGCTGGCACACCCGTCGAACTGGAGGGAGACGATGGGAGCTGTTGTAGCGTTCGCCTGGTCGCACGCTCCCCAATGGTTCCAGGACTCCATAATCTTGTCCCCTGCAGTTTTCATCGTGCTCTTCTTGAGCCTCTTCATCTTTGGGCCTCTCTTTCTCGTCGTCGGTACGGTGGTCGCCCTCGCGACGGGGATATCGATGACGTTCTTCGGCACGGTAGCCGTATTCGAGACCGTTCAGGGCGTGTACGTCTTCTTTACCGACGCAGCTCATCGACCCGAGGGCTGGCAGAGGCTTCTCGGGCTGCCGTGGGTGTTCCGGCTGCCGTTCTTTACGGTGGTGCTTGGGTCGCTGCCCGACGCGGTGGAGCTAGAGCTACCAGCCAACCCAGGCTTTGTTGAAGACCTCGAGGAGCACGAAGCGATGCAGAATGTGATGGAGCAACTCGCGTATGACATGGAACAAATGGCGCAGGACATGATGGGGCAAGACGAGGTCCCCGGCGCTCACGAGGCCCCTGAGCATCACGCAGTTCCTGAGGATGACGAGCCTCCCGAGTATCAACCCTGATCCGTCTCTCCTAGGACAGGCGGGGTTTGTTAGTGAAGAGGCGAACTTGAGGTGGGAGTGGAAATGTCATTTGATCATTATCGGTGGAAGAAGGAGTATTCGTGACTATGACGACGATGGTAATCGCAGGCATTGATTTGGGAGGTTAGCTATGTACCTGTACGCCGTATGTGTTAATGAGTTGGACCAATAGATAGAGTTGAGAGTCAGAGAGCAAAGGCAACAATACATTGCACAAACACCCTTGAGCCTGCCGAATGTCCTTCTATTTATGCCAACCATGTCCAATGCATGCTATCATATGTATCTCGCTACATAGCTGTATCCCGGTCCCTGTCCCAGCCGCAAGACTATCTTTTCTGCAGAAAAAAGACGGTACCAAACAAGATATCCAACTTGCCCGCTCTAAGAAACCAGTCGTCGCTCATTCCAAAGAGAGTCCCTGCCCAGGGGAGAGACAGAAAAAACAACACGGCAAGACAACCATTGCCCGCTGGAGCCACAACAAAACAACCTTTCCAAAGGAAACAAAAAACGCCGACCATGCAAATGTAGAATAGACCTAGGTAGACCAGACGAGGGGGTATCATCACGCATACCGGTAACTCCCGCTCCGCGTGGGCTGCTGCTCCCATACCCCCTGCTCCTGCGGATGAGGCATCGGCACGGGCGCATATGCAGCAGCGGGGCTGGGCCGCATCGGCTGGCCGTTTCCTCCGCCACCGTTGTAGTACGGGGCGGTCCATCCGCGCGGGGACGGCTTGGGCGGGGCGGCGTGGCGGCGGCGGCGGCGCGAGACACAGCTCCAGCAGCAGCTGATGAGGGCGAGGAGGAGCAGGCCGCCGACGACGGAGACGACGGGGATAAAGATGTTTTTGTTGTCGTCAATCCAGGCCCTGATCTGCTGGAGCAGCGAGGCGCCCTGGCAGTTGCCGTTGTAGCACTTGCCGCCGCCCTCGCAGGGGGTGCCGTCGAGGAACCACTGCCGCAGGATGTAGCACTGCTGGGGTCCGATCTTGGGCGAGGCGCACGACAGGTCGCAGCCCGACGAGGAGCACGACTTGATGCTGTCCGAGTTATCGGTGCCGGCGAGGAAGGTCTTGCACTGCTGGTCGCGAGAGGTGCAGCGGCCGGAGGCGCACGTCAGGCCGGCGCCGTCCGCGCCGCACGAGTCGCCGTCGGGGGTGCTCGCGTCCTCGGGGCAGCCGGCCGAGGTGCCCGGGCAGACCTCCTCCGGGTCACAGGGCCCGCTGCTGGGGCGGCAGACGGTCCCGTTGCCCATGAAGCCGCACTGCGAGGTGCAGCATTCCTCGTTGGCCGGATCGCAGAGGCTCCCCTGGGTGTACTTGCACGTTTTGGCGTCGCAGCAGGTGTTGCCGGCGCAACCGTCTTCCCCGCCGCAGTCGCAGTCCTCCCCCCTTTCGACAATACCGTTGCCGCATTGCGGGCCGGTATACGAGATGACGCCCCTATTGCTAGTCAGGCAGCTGGCGCGGTTGTTGCTGCGGTCGAGGAAGCTGCAGATGTTGCCGATGCTGCAGGGCGAGAACTTGGTGATGCCGGTACCGGTCGAGGGGTTCATGACGAACTGTGCCTGGGCATTGCAAGTGCTGGTCGAGAGCGGGCAGCACTCTTGCTTCTCGACGGTGCCGTCGCTGCACGTATCTTCCAGGCAGTCGTGAACAGCGCCAAAGGTGTGGCCTACCTCGTGGGCAAACACGAGCCACTCAGTCGAGGTGCGGACGACAACGTTCGCTGATGCGCTCGTCCCGTTATCCCGCTTGTCGGAGCCTTGCTGGCAGACCGCACCCAGCCATGCGAGCCCGACCGCGTTGCCGGTGTTGCACGTCGACAAGAGGGTCCAAAAGGCATTGGTATCCGTCCACTGGCCACGCCACTCAGAGAACAGACTGAGCCGCTCCTGAATGTTGGCCTTGCTGCAGGGCGTGTTCCAGAGAGCCGACGAGGGAGCCGTGTTGGGGCACCCCTTTTCGCTGATGGTCAGGTTTTGGATGGCCAGAGAGATGTTGAAGGTGCTCTCGTATAGCTGCGATGCCGTGTTCACGAGCTGGATGATGTTTTGCTCGACGGCGTCCTCGGATCCGAGTTCGGTTGTGTAACTGCAGTCGGTAGCGATGCCGATCGGGGCAACCTTCCTAGTGGTCGGACAGCCCACCGTTGATCCAATCGTGCTGGCCAGGTTCACGCCTGCGCCGTTACCGCCAGGAACGTCGACTTGCCGACCAAACAGCGCCCTCGGGCTGATCTGCCACGGAGTCGTGTCTTGGGCAGACTCGCCAAGTCCACGATAGAAGATGTTGCTCTTGTCCCGGTTGTACTCGAGCAGGTCCGAGCCGCATGTGCTGGCCTGATCCAAGTCGCGCTTGAGTTCGCCGTGGCCCGTCTGAATGTCGCTATCCCGCCAAACAACCATGTACTCGTCCTCGGCGTCGTCGATATCGGGATCGCCCTCCTCGGCAGTTTGGCGGTAATTCGTCTTTGTCTGGATGTGGTGGTGGTCCCCATCAATGCTGAAAACGCCGTCAAAGATGGGCTCGTCGCCATCCCGGCGCACATTGATCCTCGTCCAGCCCACATGCTTCCATTCCGACTCTCCTTCTACCCGAACAAAGCTGTCGCCCTTGAAGACCCTATGCCCTCCCCTTTCGACGGCCTTGACCCTGCGGACCGTGCCATCGGCGCCGAGATACTGGACCGTCGCACCCCCGCTGAAGAGATCATTGTTCGGCTCGAGGGACAGGCGGATCTTTTGTTGTTTATCGGGAAGGAGGAACGAGATATCGAACGATGTGTGCGCGTGGACTCGGTGCGATGGTGTCTGGATGACGGCGTCCTCGATGCGAGTCAAGGATGATAAAGGATTCCGTTTTACCGAGTGTGCTTAGGGAGGCATCTTGTCAGACGAGGAACGGCGGCTGCCCGGGTCGACGAGCATACATACCTATCGCATCTTGGAGAAACCCAACGCCTATAACTACGGCCGCGAAGGCCTTGCTAAGAATCATTCTAAGACTCTTGAAGCTCCCATGCGCTCCCCCTGCCTCGAAGTTGGGACGAAAAAGGACGAATATGTATTATAAGGAACCGCCGGATGAAATGTAGGTACGAAGGAACCAAAAGTGTTATTCAATACCCGCTCGTCTCGGAATGATCGACTTGCAGAAATAGTTAGCGGACGGAAACGACGGGAGCCGATGTAGGTGGCATGCAAACAAAAAGCAGAAGCCCTCATCGAAAGAGTGACAGAGATGGAGACGGGAAGGGCAACGCAACAGTGGCAGTGCACAGTGTTTTGTTCTGTGGGTGTAGCGATTCGACTTGTCACTTGTCGAAAGGTTGGCCAAGGCCAAGCCGCCAATCGCCCCCCAGCCATGGCACGCACCGTGCGAGGCCTGCAGGCCCGTGTCAGCTTGCGGGGCACTTTTGCTTGGAAAGCAACCGCCTGGCACACGGCAACCGGGACTTGTGCCCCCGGCAGCAGTCGATCAAAATATGGACGAGTTGTGAGTTGTTCGTAGACTGCTCCATTTGATGATACCGGAAGGGTGTTAATGCCGTTTAGCGTGCGCAAATACTTCTGTACCTTCGGCATGTACGTGGAAACCTATTCCGTTTAAGAGTTGTTGTTTCAGCAAGCACTCAGCAGCCCGCCCAGCAAAAGCCCAGTCGTTCCGAGTCCCAGGAGCCGCCTGTCTCGGTTTCAGAACAGCCCCAGACCCTTTGCCAGACCCATGCACGCAAAACCCCAGCCGCCCGAGAAGGGAACTAACCCAGCCGAGCGTAGCGTGGGGGGAGATCGAATCCGTCTAGAAAAAAGATTCGGGATGATCGTGGAATGTTCCGATCCGATTTCAGTCTCTCTGTCTCCGTCTCTGTCTCTGTTTCTCCCTCTCTCGCAACACCTATTGCTTTCTTTTCTTTCTTTTCTTTTTTTTTTTTTTTGCAGATAGGTGCAGTGTCGCATGCGGCCCAACAACCAACAACGGTTTGCAGCCAAGAGGTAACTACCGGAAGGAGGAGGCTTGGACTATTGGGAAAATAGAATTCGCCTGACATGGGAAACCACTGGTTCCTCCAACACTAGCTCACACTGTACAAATTACCGAGCAGCAAAGCACTGATATTCGTATTGCTGAAAAACAGATGGAATGATGGAGAATAAGATTGATGCCTAGTCACCTAGCTATCGTATTGTGTGCTCCATACTGAATCCATGCTTTACGAATATCCGTAGTTCGTCCGGAGGTCGATGGAACCCCCCTTTCCCCGAGTTGGACAAGTCAGAAGAGAGGCCTCAACGCCAAGCACCATCTCTAGCGAACGGTAGCATCATGTCATGAAGTGCGTACGCGTCCACCTTGCCGCCCGAGACAAAATCGAAAACCGAGTCTTCCGTGAAGACCGGCGTGCGGGTTGCCCCCAAGCCCAAAAATACCGAGACGCATCTTGGCGCATCGTAGAAAATGCTGACGAAGGCCGGTTGGCAGAGCACCGCCACGCTGCCGAGGAAAGAGAATGGAGCATCTTCGCATCCTTTCCCAACCTCGTTGATCCATCGTGCAAAACAACCTCGGACCAACAACGCATTGCTGCAGGGGAATAAAAAAATGTAAAAAATCATGTCTCCATTGTGGTCTTTTAGGCATCCATCAATCAACCAACCAACCGACCAACCAACAAGCCAAAGTTCCTTCCTGGACCTCCTTGTATGTACCTCGCGCATAATCAAAGAAAAGGACCAAAAAAGCTCGATGCCTGGCTCAACGAACGCAAAAGGCCGATCTCCGAGAGGGAGCATACTGAGGCATAACAGTAGAAAGGGTAGTATAACCCTGATATTACACCCTGGATATCCCAAAACAACAAACGCCGACCCGCTTATTTCTTCTTGGCTTCATGTACAATGTCGATGATCCTGCTGACGACCGAGGGATCCGAAAGCTAGGGGTTCACGTCAGTCAACTGAATTTGGCACCAAAAATGGCTGCTGGAGCATTGCAACTTACCGTGGTGATGTCGCCAAGCTGGTCTTCCTCGCCCGCCAGAATCTTCCTCAGAATACGCCTCATGATCTTGCCGCTGCGAGTCTTGGGAAGGTCGGGCACGATATACACGGCCTTGGGTGCCGCAAACGGCCCGATGCTCCTGCGAACTTGTACAATGAATTCTTTCCGGAGCGCTTCCGATGCCTCGGTGGCATCTTTGATGGAGACGAAAGCATTGACGGCTTGGCCCGTGAGCTCATCAGCGACGCCGACCACGGCTGCCTCGGCGATGGAATGATGCTCAATCAGGGCAGCCTCGATCTCAGCCGTGGACAGACGGTGGCCACTAACGTTGACGACGTCATCGACACGGCCGCGGATCCAGTAGAAGCCTTCGTGGTCCCGGCCTGCGCCGTCCCCGGTGAACTATTCCCTAGTCAGTCTAGTGACACTTGCAACCCTCACAACGGCACACTTACGTAGTACCCCTTGTACACATTGAGGTAAGTGTCCATGTACCGCTTGTGTGCGCCCCAAACAGTCCGGGCCATGCTTGGCCACGGCTGCCTGAAAGCCAGGACACCCTCAACGTCATTGCCGTGGATCTCCTCGCCCGAGACGGGGTCGATGATGGCAGGGTCGATCCCGAAGAACGGAAGGGAGGCAGAGCCGGGCTTCGTTGGTGTAATGCCGGCAAGGGGGGCGATGACGTGGGAACCCGTCTCGGTTTGCCAGTATGTCTATGCATCGGATCGCGTTAGATGGGAAGCAAGTTCGCGAGTGAGCAGACAAGAAACTTACGTCGACAATCTGGGCCTCCTCCCTGCCAACCACCTCAAAGTACCACTTCCAGACCTCGGCGGCGATGGGCTCACCGACGGACCCCAACACTCTGAGGTGCTTCATCTCATTGCGCACAAACTGGTCGCCGGCCCGCTTGAGCAACCGCAGGGCGGTGGGGGCAACATAGAACTGGGTAACCTTGTGCTGGTCGATGATGTCCCAGTAGCGCGAGAAGTTGGGGTAGGCCGGTGTGCCCTCAAAGACGACCGTCGACACACCGAGGAGAAGGGGCGCATACACGACATAGGTATGGCCCGTGATCCAACCGACATCTCCACCGCAGAAGTACCGGTCCCCGTCGTGGATGTCGAAGACGTACTTGCCCGTTGTCGCGGCGCCCAGGAGGTAACCGCCGGTGGTGTGCATGATACCCTTAGGCTTGCCCGTCGAACCGGAGGTGTAGAGGAGGAAGAGCGGGTCCTCTGAGTTCATGGGCTCGGGGGCGATGTACGAGGGCCACTTCTCGACCTCCTCGTGCCACCAGTAATCGCGGCCCTGCGTCATGGGAATGTCGGCGCCGGTTCGCTTAAAGACGAGCACGTTTTTGACGTCGGGGCATTGCCTGAGAGCCTCGTCCACGATCTTCTTGGTGCCGATCAACTTTCCGCCGCGCTTGCCCTCGTCAGTAGTGATGACAACCTTGGACTGAGCGTCGATGACACGGTCACGCAGCGAGTCTGCCGAGAAGCCGGCAAAGACAACCGAGTGAACGGCACCGATTCTGCTGCAGGCGAGGAGGGCGACGAGGGCTTCGGGGATCATGGGCAGGTAGATGGCCACCGTGTCTCCCTTGCGCACGCCCATGTTCTTGAGGACATGGGCAACCTTTGAGACCTCGCGGAGCAGCTCACCGTACGTCACGTTCCGGCCGTCGCTCGGCTCGTCGGCCTCGTAGATGATGGCGACCTTGTTGGGGTCCTTGAAGGCATGGCGGTCGACGCAGTTGTACGAGGCGTTGAGCTCGCCCTCGAGGAACCAGGCATTGTCGCCTCCCTCGAGAGACCCGCTGTGTACCGTCTGGAAATCCTTGTGCCAGGTCAGCAGCTCGCGAGCCAGCCTCCCCCAGAACTTCTTGGGCTCTGTGATGGATTCCTTGTACAGCGTCTGGTACTCTTCGAGACCTACAGTTGGCGTGTTAGTGCGTGCTTTGACGGGCCGCCGGTCGCGGAGGGGGGTCTGGGGTGGGTCGTACCGCTCAAGTGAGGCTTGCTGGGGTGCTCTGTCGCAACACGGTTAGCCTCCCTGTCTCCCATGCTTCCCTTCGTCCAGATGCCCCGCAGGCGGTTTAATCTCTTAAACTCTTGGCGCGCGGCATGCGATCAAAAACGTACTTTCGAGCATCTTGTGCGGGGGGTCTGGAGCACGTTCCTGCGTTAGCTTGCGATATCCCCATGTTTATGTTTTTTCGTCCCAGCGGGTTGCGGCTAGCGCCAAGCTGTCAAAAGGACGCTGGGGTGATTCCAAGCTTACGGAATGTGTCAACATCATGGGCCTCGGCCACCACACGGGGTTTGACGACTTCTTCACCCATCTTGGAGGGGATGGCGGGGTTGGGGTTGACGGCGGGGTATAGCGGTTTTTATCCTAGCAAAACGCGACGGGCGGGGCGGGCGCAAGTCCCGTAGGCTGGTTCGAAGAGCGAGCTGGAGGCGAGTTCGCGATGGCTGAGCGGTAGGTGGACTTTAAAGTATGGAGGGAGAAGCGGGAAAATGGGGGAGTTGTGCGAGGGCAGCAACGGGGCGGCTGGAGGCTTTTGTATTTCCCCAACAGACTCGGAAGTCAAGAGGGAGGGATACTGGATGATGGAGTGCCTGTGGACCCTCCGTCTTGCAGCGCCGGTCGCGGTAGGTACAAGAGGTACAATGGGTACATGTACCTGAGATACAGGGCAAGCGCGTGCCGGGACGGTGGATTTCTTTTAACCAAGGGCCACGATACGGCTTTCCCTCCGCCCGATCCTGCCCCCGCGGCCCCCCGTCCCGGTTGTCGCCATTCCATCCGTGCCACGGCTCGTGTTGCCGAAATGCATGGTATTCCTTGGATGGGATCGAATGCACGAGGCAAGAGCTCGCCTTCACACGCTGCAGCGTTTGGGAGCGCAGACACCCCAAGTCCCTGCGTGTGAGTGACTGGCGCGCAAGTCACCTACACAGGAGTTACAAAGGAAGGTTGCATCTTGACCCCTCCTCACCTTAAACAGGACTCCAGTCCCCTCATAGTTCCCACATTTCAATTATGATGGGGGAAACTAGCGCCCGCAATTCGTGGGTCACCATGCCTCGGGATCCATTGCCAACCTCAACAAAACGACCGCGACGAGAGTACAAGTGCGGCGTAAAGTGACTGGCTGCATACTTTGAAGAGGAACGAGGGTCGAGAGCGCAAAGGATCAAATTTCACATCAATACCACGTCTCTTGAACAGAGATATCCGCGGCTCAGCATCCCTTTGCCAAAATGCGAGGATGGAGGGTACCGAGGCGGGGCTGCTGGTCGAATCAAGCTCCCGGCCCCAATCCCCACGTTAATTTAGTCGTAGTCTGTGCGGGGCATCGGAGCTCGGCCGGTTGGCCAAGAAGCGGCCTGCCATGCGGCCGGCAACCAAAAGGCTTGATTGTGTTGGCCACTCCAATGACGCTGCGGCTGTCTTGGAGTTTTCTTCTTTGCTCCAATGGCCATATCAAAAAGAGAATGAAATTCTAGGATAGAAGAATGAATGAATAAGTTTAAAATGAAAAGAAGGCATGCAAAAATCGAAAGAAGAGAGGCGAAGAGAAAAGCGGGAAGCAAGAAGAGAAAGAAGATGAACAGGAAGCCCAACGACAGGAGGACGATGCTTGATATCATCGGAACCACAAGGAATGTCGACGCGGCTTTCATTGTCCCCTGGGATTGGACAACCCAACCCGCTCGCTAGGGTTTTGGAGGGTCTGCAATCTGGAGATTGGAAGTCACCTTCCCGAATGGAAGCATGTAGGGAATCTGTACCTACAGGTACTTCACACAAGACACATGGTCGGCTCCCCGCCATAGGGTTCTCCCCACAAGCCATTCCGATCTTGTCTTGGCCACTGCATCATTGCCGGATCGCGGCCTTGTCGGAAGTGACGGAGAAGGCGCCCAGTGCCCTGCAAATGCATCGGTGCTTTGCACTTCCCCACAGACATCCCATGACCCCAAATAACACAGTACGTACTGTATTCGTACATACGAGGAAGAAATGTCGAGGGCTCAGGTCCCCAATTCTGCAACGAGCAGCGGTCATGGTAGCATTCTGTGCCGATGATGCGCAACATGCCCCAATCTTTGCGTCGCACGGATGGATAATGAGGGATTGAGATTTCCTCTTCCTGCAGCCGGCACCTTCGGCTCCAGGCTACTTTGAGCGATTCAGTCACTCGCTTCACCTGCCTGAGTTAACCGCGGCCTGGACCGGAATGAAATCGGAGCCGAAGGGACCAAGCACATCCCAGACCCAGCGGTACGTCGTCACCCTCTTGGGTACGGATAATGCAACATGAACCACAGTACCCTATCCAAACCAAGGAAAAAGGGAAAAAGAAGAACTGTCAGTGGCCCATGCTGTCTGGGGCCGACCCCTTTTCCCCAGCTCGATATGACTCCGAAACCCCATACACTAGTGGAAAGGGGGCGTGCCCGAGCACCTGGGACTCTTACTCCAGACAACAGCGATCTTCGTTGCCGCAAGACCGAATACCCCTCCATCCTTGCACCATCCATCCCATCCATCTTTTGAATCCCGAACTTTGCCCTTCCCCGGGATGATCGTCACTTCGCTGCCATTCCGAGCGCGAGACGAACCTCCCCAATCACCTTGCAGCCTTCCGTCCGGGGCAACAATCTGGGGCAGGCAACAAAGACCCGAAACAACGTCATCTGAACCAGAACGAACCAGAACTAGAACCAGGGACATGGATACCATCATTTGGGATGGTTTGTGCTTCTAGCTGGGGTCCTGCACATCATCAACACTCTTGGACACCGCTTTTTGCCTTTTTGCCTTTTCTCCCCTTTTAGCCGTACTATCTGTCTCTCTTTAGTCCCAGCTCTCGGATGGCTGGATACTAGGGACATAATCAGGACACGAAACATGCAACCCGACTTCTGTTATCCGTGCATCTCTGGTATATGAACCAGGGGGGCAACAGTTGATAAAACACTACATTAACACAACACCAAGGTAAGAGACGAGACAGAAACAATGCTCAAGCAAACGGCAACAAATGCCTCCATCAATATCTCCCATCATAAAGTAATGTCAGGTAGGGTACATACAAATACGGATACACATAACAAACATGCACCCTCGGTGCCAGAGACATTAACGACCAGCATCTGTAGCGCGGGGCGGGGGGATATATAAACTTCAGCGCCCAAACGCAGAACAAGAGAAAAAAAAGTTGGGGGAATCAGAGAAGAGAAAATAAAATAAAAACGCATCCCCAGCGTGCAAGTGCAAGACAGGATTTGAAGGGGGGGAATCAAAAGCTCAAAACGACCAGGGGCATCAGGGGGAATCAAGAAACGAAACCGCAATAACAACAGCAACAACCACAAAAATCAACTCATCCATCATCAACCAGTAACCCCCCCTCCATCGCCCAGCAGAAGCAGAAGCAAAAGAAGAAGAAAAAAAATGCCACCCGCCCGCTAAGCTAACCATTCCCACCACGGATCCAGATCACCCTTCTTCTTCTTCATCAGATGATCATCCTCGGACCACCACCACCACCGCACCCCGCCACTCCAGAACAAGAACAAACACAACCAAACAACAAAACCCACCACCACCACCAACCCGACCCCGACCACGATCCACTGCCCCGCCTAGAAGCAATTCAGACTCCCCTTCTTCTTCTTCTTATTGATCGTGTTCATGCGCTCCTCGAGGTGCGCGCGCGCAATCTCGGCGTCGCGCCGCTTGCGCCGCTCCTCCTCCACCTGCTGCAGGCTCCACCGGTTGTCCTGCGCCGGCTTGTCCTTGAGCTCCTTGAGCTCCGCCTCGAGCTCCGAGGCGCGGCGCCGCCACGCGTCGCAGTCGGCCCGGATCGCGTTCTGCTGCCGCTCTAGGTCCGTGAGCGCCTCCTCGAGCGTGGCCGTGAGTTGTTTCTCGGCCTTGAGGTGCTTCTCGATAAGGCGGATGCGCGCTTCTTGGTCTTCTTGGATTTGGGAGATGCTGTTGTTGTTGTTGTTGTTGTTGCCGCCGGCGCCGATGTCCTTGCTTGGCGGGCGACCGGTCGGGGAGGTGGTGCCCGGGTTGGAGCTGCCGTTGGGAAGCGGGGGCAAGGGGATGGCTGGCGGCGGGGATGGGAGGGAGGTGACGGAGGAGCTCTGGCGGACTTGGTTGGTGAGCGAGTTGGAGCGTGGGCTCTCAGGCGAGTGGATGCCATCGCCGGAAACCATGCCTTCGTATTTGGCCTGTGAGAGGTGTGTCAGTGGGTGTGCGCAGTGACTGGTTGCGGATGATCGGGCAAAACGTACCTGGACAGAGGCATATTCCTCCTTGATAGCATCCAGCTCTGCCTGTAGCTTGAGCTTGGCGGCATTCGCCTCCTCTAGCTGGGCGTTCCGCTCCATCTGCAGAGTAGACAGGCGGTTGCTCGCCATCTGCACCTGGTCGTAGTTGTTCTGCAGCTGATCCTCGAGCTCCTCGACGAGCCGCGAGTTCTTCTTGTTCTTGGTCTCCAGGTCAACCACCTTCTTCTTGATCATGACGACCTGGTCCTGCACCGGGTGGCTCTTTGCGCGCTCCGCTTCCGCATCCAACATCTCGGATAAGCTCGACCTGACCGTCTCGAGATCACGCATGACCGTGTCGTTGATGTTGGACAGGTCCACCACGTGGCGCTCAAGCTCGGCTCTCTTTTCCTGCTCGTACACCAGGGTCTCCTGGCCGGCGACCAGCTCCTTGATGCGCTCCGTTATCTTCTCGACGCTGACATCTAGGCCGAGGGCAAAGGCGACTTCGGTGGCAACCTTCATGAGATGCTCGCGCGCCTCGGTCAGATCGCTCTCGAGCTGACCGACGCGGCTGGCGTGCTCCGACTTGAGAGCATCGAGCTTCGACTCGTATTCTTGTCTCGAGGTGGACATTATCTCCTCGATGTCTTCGGTGTGCTTCGACTGGAGCTCGTGCAGACTCTCCTGGTGCGCCTTGATGGTCTGCTCGTGGTCGGAAAGCTGAGCCTCCAGCTTGGCGACCAGTTGCTTTTGGGCCTCTGCCTCGCTGGTGGCCTGGTCCCGGTCTTGCGAAGCCTGGTCGCGGTCCTGGTTGGCAATTTCGAGAAGCTTCTTGGTGACCATGTGTTGTTGCTCGACCTCGCCGACCTTGGACTGGTTGCTGCTGATGATGGCCTTGTACTCGTCCATCTCGCTCCTCAAAAAGTCGACCAGATTCTTGTGCCTGGCCTCGGCTTCCTTCAGCGCCTCTTCCTCCTCGGGCTTCTTCTGCTCCGCCTCGGCAAGCTGCGCAGTGACAGAAGCGACCTGGGTTTCGAGTTCCCCAATCGTTTGTTTCAACTGGTCCTCTGAATCCCGCATGCTTTGCAATGCGGCATTGTGCTTTTCCTCCCAGCTGGTAAGTTCGGCCTTGAGCTCAGACACTTCCGCCTCACGCAACGCCAGCTGAGTTGCTGAGTTGTCCGTAGCCTTCTCTTCCCGGCTGCCGAGTTCGGCCTCGAGCTCCGAAATCTTCTTCTTGTGCAGCTCTACCTGGGCTGCCGAGTCTTCGGCAGCCTGTTTGGCAGAGGTAGCGGATTCCTCCGCTGCAAGAGTAGCTTGCTTCAAGGACTCTTGCAGCTCTCCCAGCTTAGCTTCCAATTCCTTCTCCCGGGCATTGTCACCTTCCCGCTCCTTGGTAGATGCAGAAGACTCTTCTGCGGCAAGGGTAGCTTGCTTCAGTGACTCTTGTAGTTCGGCCAACTGGGCTTTCAGTGCCTTCTCGCGGGCGTTGTCGCCCTCTTGCGATCTAACAGGAGCGGCAGCCTCTCCTGCCGCCGGCGGCGCAAGGGTGGCTTGCTTCAGCGCCTCTTGCAACTCGGCCAGCTGAGCTTCTAGCTCCTTCTCGCGGGCGCTGTAGTTCTCCTGCATCTCCCTGATGCGCATCTCGCTCTGTCCCAGCTGTTCTCGGAGATTCGACACCATGGCCATGTCCATTGGAGAGGCCGCCTTCAGACTCGACCGCTCCCTAGTTAACCCAGAAATGATGGTCATCTTGGTTTCCATCTCCTTCTTAGCAGTCGTGACGTCGGCTTCGAGTTCCTGGATCCGCTCGGACCGGGCGTGAAGTTCGTGCATAGCGGCGTTCAGGTTGAGTTCGAAGTTCTGCATCACGTCTGGCTGATTCTCAAAATTCTCGGCCGCAATGTTCCGCAGCGACGCAAACGACCGATGAGCGCGATCAATAATCATGACATTCTGGCTGGACTTGCGGCGGATGACTGGTGCGCTACCCCTCGGTGATGTGCTTTCGGTGTTGGCAGCTTGGGCCTTGGCAATCTCCGTCTTCAACTCTTCCACCATGTCGAGAGTTTGCTGGTGCTGATTCTCTAGTTGGGCGTAGCGTGTGGCGAGCTCCTTCTCAGCAGAAGCCCTCTCGGCAGCGAGAGATTGTAGTCTCTCAATCTCCGAAGCCAGCACATCAACGTTGGCGGAGTCGTGGGTTAGAGACACGTGCGAATCAGACTTGGGCACCGCCGTCTCGGCATCAGAGGGTTCCAGGGTAGTAGCCGGAGACTCCATGGCCGAAGACAGCTCCGACGAGAGTGACCTGGTCGAGAGGTGCGCGCTATCCTTTGTCTCGTTAGTTCTGGCATCGGAGAAGAACGAGGGCGGTCTTGTTTGCAGCGGCGAGGCCACGGAGAGTAGCGAGTCCCGTTGCCGATTGGGATGCCGCGCCTCGTCTACCACATCCTGCAGCTCAGCGAGCGCTCGGAGAGCTTCCTCATATTTGGCGTGGAGCAGATCATACTCGTTAAGCGTCGACTCGTGCTCAACGCGCAGACCAAGAAGCTCCTGGGTGACAGTGTCGAGCTTGTCAGCTACAAATTTGGATTGCGCTGGGCTGGTAGGATAGTCGGCGTCTTCACGGTTCTCCGCCGAGTGCGCGTGCGAAGGCTTGGAGGTCGTGGCTTCTACCGCCGGTTTCTGCTCATCGACCGGTTCCTCGGCCTCCTCAATCTCCTCGGGAATGTCCTCCTCCCCGCTCTCCGGGATGGTCTCCTCCATCTGGCTATGGCGGCTGACATGACTTTGGCTGCGCGAGTGCTCCGCAATACTCCGGCTGGCCGTGCGCCGATGGCCCGCGCCATTGCTCAGGCTCGGCTCCGGTTCGGCTGGCGGCGCATCTTGTTGGATGGTGTCGAGCTCGTACAGCAACGAGTCCAGCTTCCCGAGGCTGCGCTGCCGCTCAATCACTTGCTCTAGTCTGTCGATTTCGCGCTGCATCAGCTCGGCATCCTGATCGGCCTCGGCGAGGCGCTCTTCGAGGGTCGAGATGTAGTCTTCACATCCGGCCTCGTTCTCGCGCACACGGGCGATCTCTTTGCGCAGCTCCATAATGATGGTAGCATTCTTCTCCTCACCAGATGTGTGCCCATCCAACTTGGCTTCCAGGTCGTGCAAGTAGTTTTCGGTGCTCGCCTCGCGATCCATCAGCTTTTGCAGCCTGGACTGCAGCTGGTTGTTGATAGTATCGGTGTATGCGACCTTTGTCTCCTTTTCGAGCAGGGATCCTTCGGTAATGGCTAGCGTGGCGCGCGTGCTGGCCAGGGAATGCTCGAGGGACTGAATCGTCTTTTCGTATTCGAGCACCACCTGTTCGACGGCCTGGGCAAAGCTGTTGGACCGGTTGAGACGCTCCGTCGCACTGTCGCCGGCGTTGTCCTCGTGCTGCTGGTTTTCGGCGATCTCGTTGTCCCTCGCCTTGGCCATCTCGGCAATTAGTTTTGCGTGCCGCTCGCCAAGGGTCTTGTAATTTTCCTCGGCGTCTAACAGTCGGTTCTGAAGCTCGACTTCCCGCTCGTTCTGCCGCTCGGACCTCTCGCCAGGGGCCAGGGTCCGCCGCTCACCCCCGCCGCGTTCCGCGCTGCGGATTTGCTCGCGGAGGAATGCAACCTCAGCCTTAAGGCGGTCGATTATGGCCTGTTTGTCGCCCTCCTCGACCTGCTGGATCCGCGGCTTGCTCTGGATCGCTCGGGCCCTCTGCGCATATTGTACCGTGTTCAGCGTCTCACTAAGGTGGAACTCGGCCGGCGTCACGCACGCAATCATGTACGTGATTGCATTCCCACCCAGCGAATCCTGGAGTAGTCGGGTCAGCTTTGAATCCCGGTACGATACGTGCGATCCGTGTTGCCGCGACGACAGCTGCGAGATGACCTTGCCCAGCGCGGCCAGGCCGCCGTTGATCGAGATGCCCTCCCTGGCCCTCTCTCCTTGGGCGCCCGTGTTTTTGAGCCGTTCGCTGCCGGCTAAATCGACAAAGTGCATTTTGCTGTCGGTCGTAACGAGCGTCTCTGCCCCTGTCAGCGCCTCCAATGGCATCGAAAATCGCTTCTCTGCGCCCTGCGCCGACTGCAGCTTGCTCTTCTTTTGCACCAGATTTAGACTAAAAACGGCGTGAGAGCGCGATGAACGTGCATTGATGGCTGTCGCATCCGTTTGCCGAAGCGTCGACCCTTGGTTCAAGACGTTCATCAGGTCCTCGACCGAGTTGACTTCGACTTGGCGCAGACCGGTGAGAATGATGTTGCCCTTGACATCTTCGCGAATGGTGACGTTGCTTCGTTCGTGCATCGGGACGTTTTCTGGCAAAAGGAGATCTCTCAGCTGCTCGTTATAAATCTCGACGTACGAAGCGCGCAGCGTCCAGTTCTTTTCTCCCTGGGAGAAGCTGGCGGGCGGGGTCGAGTAACGCGGGCTACGGAGCTGCGACATGGAATTCCGATTAGGGTTTCGCTTGGGACCTTCTAGTCGCTCGAACAACGCAGTTGCGGCACGCGGAATGACGCCTAGTTGGGGGGAATGGTTAGCAGAGGGCGCACCGTGAGACTCCAAGGTGGCGTGGAACCACTCACCCATGACTTCGGTATCTCCTTGCTCGGCCGGGCCCGATGTGCCCATCGTGTAGGACTTGCCGGCGCCGGACTGGCCGTAGGCGAGAAGGGAGACATTGTATCCCTGGGTAAAGGCGTTGACGCACTCTTCGAGGTAGTCCCATATCCCTTCCTGGCCGACGTCGGAGTCGAATACCCTGTCAAAGACAAACAGCTTGCGTCCCTGGGGCGAATCGATCGATAGGCTGGTCGGCGTCTGGACGTGGACCATGGACCGCTGGAAACGTTGGGGTATGAGCTCGTAGCCGGGGTCGGTGGGTTGCAGAGGCGGGCGGACGCGAACCGCTGCGAGGGGGTTAGAATCAAGATGCGATGATGCGACAATGCGACTGTCCGAGAAGTAGTGACACCAAATGACTTGAGTCCACGGGCATGTCGTGGACGGGTGCTCTACTCACCAACTTTGACGGCGGTCCTTGTGTCTTCGTCCGACGCTCTGCTTCCTCCACCGGTCCTGCTCTGCATGCTCATGCGACTGTTGCTCCTCGGTGCTGGGCGGACCATGGCGCTCATTGGCCGCGCGGGCAGTGTGCCGGGCGAAGCTGGTGGTGAGCTCGCCATGTCGGCGAGGGCGTGTGATCGCGAGCGGGCGTGAACCTTGTTGGGGTTGTGGTCGGGCCACTCGTTCTTTTTCGTGCCTGCGTCGACGCAATCTGCACAGGGCTAATCGCTGGAGGCGCGCGATATGGGCAGATCTGGCGGCACGAACCGCTGCCCGTGCTGCCCGTTGCAATTGCAGTCGAACCTATCCGTCGAGGTAGAATCCAAACAGCAAATGACCCCGCAGATGGGTTTATGCTCCGGCTCGCAGGGGCGTCATAAGCTCCCCAGAGACCGAGGATTGTTCCTTTCTAGAGTGCGGGTATTTTGGGGGGGAATGGTCGCTTTCTAGGGACCGTTTGGGGAATCCCTCCTTGCTTATTTGATTGCGCCGACCGCAGACTAGGGTGCCAGTGGCGCAAATTACAAACGCGTCCCCTGAAGAACCCCTAGGGGTCGATTGGGGTCCCTGGTCTTTTGGCCAATCCCATGCATTCAGCATGCGATAACCTCAGCTTGCGTCGATGGACCCTGGATTTTCCTTGCTTTTGTAGACTGAGGAGCTGGACTTCCACGAATTGCCAAATATAGGAAAAAGGTGAACTGGGTATCCGGAGGAAAGCCAAGTTTCTCCGTCACAGTTTCTGAAGGTCTGAGGAGATGTCAGAAGCTAAAAAGCAGGGGTCTCATGGGGAGCGCCGGGCCGCAAAGAAAAAAATGCAGGGAAAAGGAGGGTTTGCATCCAACCCAGCTAGCGGCAACTGTCACAGTGGGAGCACTTGGCGCAAACAATTGTGGTTCATGCGGCTTGGTTCATCCAAGCGATGGCAGTGGTGTGCCCAATCGGGACAAGCGGCCAGTGCGCTTGCATCCCGATTCATCAGAGTCTAGGCGCTTTTCATCCGCCTTTTTAAAAAGGAAGATGCAGACCCTTCGAGAGGCCGTTTGGACCACATCTGCATTCTACTTTGTCCCTCGCTTGTAGGTGAGAATTCCGCCTCCATCCCCTCCGTCCTTCGCGTCGGGCAGGCACATGAGATTTTTGTTCGAGACGCCTCGGCCCCGCCGCCCCGGGTCTCAGTCCGTAAAACGCCAGGAATCCGATCGGCTCATCGGTTTCACCAGATGTCGGCACTGCTTAACCTTACCGGGTACTTCATCTACCGGTACACCGGCTAGCTGGCAGGCGAGCTGCTGTGCTTGGTGGCACTACACTCCGCTGGCGGCAGCAGCAGCAGGACAATCCGCGCGGACCGCAAACGAATCAATCGCTTGTGGTTCTGTCGTCGAAAGTGACATCGTCGACTCGGCGCGCAAACGGAGCCCGTCGCACGGGAGGCTGGGAAGTGGACTAGCTTCATTAAACTTGGTCTCGGACCCTACCTTGATACCCCGCGGCGGGGACCAGTATCCGTCCGCCGGATGTCTCCCGTTCATGTGCTCTTCTGGCCGTCAGGCTGGACGGCCGTTTTGAGTTCGCGAGACCGAAATGCGGCATCTCTGGGTTGCAGCGCATCAAGGAACCTTAAGTCCTGTGACGAACTGCAGCGCGCGCTGCGCGCCATGACCGCCATGACCCTTACGCCGGATGCAATAATGGTCTCTCTCTTGCATACAAGCCAGCGTTCGGATTGTTCCGCGGGCGGACTGTGAAAAGCAGCGTGGTAGCAGCGGCTCATGGTCTGGAGCAGACTTCAACGTCTCAGAGACTTTCGTACCCGCCCCCCCCTTTCCTGATCAAGGTTTCACTCCCACCCCGGACCGAATCAGAGAGTTTTGGTCGTTTGAGCTGCCCAAAACAGGAGGCAAGCCGTCCAACGGGGATTCCGTCGGCCGTGCGTGCGCTAGACCATGCAAAGACATCTTTCGTGATGATCTCTTCGGGGGAGGCGATGATCAAGGACAAAAACGCCTGAGCGGGGGGAGTGTCCCACGCGAGCCCACGTGCAAAAGATTTCACAGACGAAATACAGCGGCCCGATCCGCTGGCCTTCTTGACTTTGCCTGCTGAAGTGAAGCACGAAAGGAAAAGCGAAATATGTACGGATACGGAGTATGAGGCGAAAAATAGAAAAAAAGAAACAAGAAAAAAGAGAGGGGAGGAAAGGGGAAGATCCTGGGGAGAAAGGGGCTTTGGATGGGGAAGAAGTGGGCCGACAGTGAGAGGAGAGCACATGCAGACGCAGCGCACTGTCCGGAAGATCGACGACGGGCTAAAGAGTCACGTGAGGATGTGATTGTTTCGCGCCTTCCGTCGCGTCACTCGTTTAAACGAATTAAAGGTTGCTGTGGCAGACCCGGGGTCTGAGTCTGTTGATCAATTGGTCAATTGGTCTGTTGAGGAAATAAAACTCAACCTGAAGGTCTCACTTGATGCCGATTTTGGCGTTGATATCCCGGTATCCTACACACTGCCCACCCCAAGCCTTTACAATGCCCGAAGTCATCTCGCTCCTCTCGAGCTCTGAGGCCGGCTCCCCTCTGCCACAAACGGGGCGACAATCACACCCACGTCGGACCCCTGCAGACATTCTTTCCGACGACATCATCCCTTCTACAATAACGCCTCTCCAGATTCGGAACTCAAATGTTTCAGCTCCCGCCGACAATGTCTGGCTTCTTTCAGACGACGACGACGTCATTCCGTCCAAGGATATCGCCCGATCAACAACGACATGCATCTCGACTGATGAACCTTTTTCCAAGAGACGCCGGTTGAGCCCGGCCAGCCCAGACCGTGAACCAGCACGGCTCCCTCGCCCTGTTGCTAATTCCCGAGCGGAGCCCCTCAGCCGTTTAGACGATGATCCGTTTGCCAGCCCCTCTCCTCAACAGAAAAGAAACAAGCCCGCAAAGTCTCACAGCGGGCAATCCACCATCATTGATGATATCGACCCTTTTGCTTCCAGCTCTCCGGGGCTAATGCGCCACCCACCGCGCTCGCCCCGGACAGCTGTAATATGGGACCCAATCTCCTCTTCCGCGCCTCCCTCGACCGCGCCAAACAATGAGCCCGCGAATCCGTCGCGTTCGCTACGGAGAATACAGTCTGAGGTGATCGCCTTGGATGACTCGGACGATGACTGCGTTGCGCAGCCTGAGTCTGACGACGAGTTCCCGGACATATCAGGTTTGACCGCATCAAAGCATAAATTTACATCTCTAACAAAACCACCTGCTCTGTCTAAACCACCAAAGAAAGCGAAGCCGCCGGGGGGAAGGGCAACTTCAACGGAACCCAAGAGGACTGCCCTGGAGAAGGCGAAGGAAAAGGAAGAAAAGGCGGCTGCGCGAGAAGCTGAGAAGGAGCGCAAGAGGTTGGAAAAGGAGCGCGCCAAGGAGGAGAGAGCCCAGGAGAAGGCGAGAGCTGCGGCCTTGGTCGAGGTGAACAAGATACGGACAGACAAAAAGGTGTCAACCCTAGAGATGATCGTCGACCTCCCTGCTACCCTTGACGAGACGGTCAAATTACAAGCCGAGACTTTACTCCACGATCTCGATGTACACTCAACGTCTTGGCCGAGCCCGGTTGAGAACGTCGTCAAGTGGCGGCGCAAGATTCGCTCCCGGTACAACGACGAGCTGGGGCACTGGGAGCCCGTCCCAGAGCGGATCGAGCGCGAAGACTACGCCATGGTAATCGTGCCAGCCGCGCAATTTGTCGACCTCGTCCTTGGCGAAGAAAGCGCCAGCCTCGAATCCCACGTCCTCCGAATGCGCCGCAAGTTCCCCAACGACACCATTATCTACCTCCTTGAAGGCCTGGACAACTGGCTCCGCAAGAACCGCAACGTTCGCAACCGCCAGTTCGTCTCGGCCGTACGCAGCGGTCTCGAACCAGCTGAAGAGCCGCAGCAGCAGCAGCAGCCGCCATCCAGCTCCCAAGGCGGCGTCAACAATCCCCGCCGCCGCAAACCCAACAACACCGCCCAAACCTACATCGACGAAGACGCCGTCGAGGACGCCCTCCTCCAGCTCCAGGTCCTCCACGGCGTCCTCATCCACCACACCACCGCACCCCTCGAGACAGCCCGCTGGATCGCCGTCTTCACACAACATATCAGCACCGTGCCCTACCGACGACAGCGCGACGAGGCCAACGACGCCGCGTTCTGCATGGAGACGGGCCAGGTGCGGACGGGCGACGGCCCGCGCGACACGTACGTGCGCATGCTGCAGGAGATTGGGCGCGTCACAGCACCCATTGCTTACGGCGTCGCGGCCGAGTTTGGGAGCGTGCCGGCGCTGGTTAAGGGGCTGCAGGAGGGAGGGCCGTTGGTGCTGGAGAAGGTGCGCAAGAGTGTCAATAAGGAGGGGGAGGTGTCAGATAGGGCGGTGGGGCAGGCTGTTAGTCGGAGGATGCACAAGATCTTTTTGGGGAGGGATGAGGAGAGTATGGATATTTGATTTAGAGGGGTAAAAGTCATGTCTGTAAGCAGCTGAGATGTGGAAGAAGAGAAGGCTAGTCCAAGTGTCATATCCTGTATGCCAGATGATCCTTACATCACAGGAAATGCATATTTTTGCCCTTCTAACTGGCGATGTCAAGTCGTTGATGATTATCATGTTTGTGTGCATCTGGGTCTTCTGGAATGGCTGGTATTAATGTAGCACGGTACAAGCGAGAGCCGAGTGCTCTCTACATATGCTAAAGAAAGCATCGCTAAAACCAGACTTGTTCTTCGCTTTCTGGGCAGGTTCTCAGGGGTTGAGCTTTTCTAACCATTCTCGACCCGCCCTCTCCCCCTTCGCGCAACGCATTCTTCCCAACCCAGCTCACTTCTGCCCAAGCAACAACTCCATCGCCTGCACCACAGCCTGCACCACATTCGGCGTCCGGCTCTTCTTGGCGCACTCGGCCAGCGCCTCCAGAGCCCCCGCCGCAAGGAGCTTCTCCTTTGCAAGCTTCCCCACGTCCCCCTCGGCAGAAAGCATATTCCTCACAACAACCGCACCCCGGTGCCGCAGGCCCTCGCTCTCGTCGTCGCGGCACAGGCCGAGCACGATGGCCGGCCCGCGCGGCTGCTTCGCGACGGCGCGCACGACAGGCTCGTAGCTTGTCAGGCCGGCCAGGGCGCCGCCGGCGGCGCTGCGCGTTTTCGCGTCTTCGGCGTCGGCCAGCGCTAGGACGACCTTGACGCGGTTGTCGGCCCGGGACGAGCCGTCGCCGAAGAGAGTGAGGGCGTCCTCGGGGCTTTGGACAAGATTACAGACGAGCTCGACGGCGGCGGTGGAGACGCGGTCGTTGGCGCTGAAGAGCTGCTCTTCGATGTCGTTCCAGGCGATATGCACGATGCTATGGCGGGTGTTGTTGTCGGTGGAGGCGAGGTTGGTGAGGGCGAGGAGGGCCTCGAAGGTCGGGAGGAGATTGCGGGTGTCGGCGGCCGGGTCTGGGGTAAGGATCGATGCAAGGGGACGGATCGCAGCGCTTTGAGGGGTTTGACGGGTCCCGCCAAAGACGAGAGCCGGGTTGATTGAGATGAGGATACGGGCTAGTGCCTGGGCTGCTGTGCGGCGGGATTGGTCGTCCTTTTCGGGCAAGGCAGCCCAGGCGGCGATGAGCAGCCGGACGGCCCCTTGTTGAGCAAGTTGCCCGCGGATGGCGGGTGTCATAGAAAGGGAGTAAATGATGGAGATGATGAGTGATAAAGATGCCACAGAGCCATTCTTGGCCTGGCTGACGAGGACGGGTGTGATGCCGGCTTCGAAAACGCGCTTGCAGCGCTCTGCGACATGAGCATCGTCGTTTAAGGGGTCAGGCTGCAGCTTCCCGGCCGCATTCGCATATGCCTTGAGCTGCTTTAACCGTTTCTCCTCCTCGGTCTCGAACGGTTGGTATTTGGTGAGGTTGACGAATATACTGAGAGCGCCATACGTTAGGGGCGACTTGGATGGGGCAGTCTCCAACGTCTTGACAAGACGCTCCAGCGATTTCTTGTCGCGAGCCAAATCTTCTCTGACCTTGGACCGCAAGGACGCATACGCTAATCCCTCTACCGAAGACTGGACGTGCTCTGGGTCGTCTAGCAGCATTTTGGTGAATCTCTTGGATAGGTCCTCGATGCTGGTCGTCGCCGACTGTATTCTCGGTTCCGAGTCCTGCCTGGATTGGTTTCCCTGGGGTTGAGATGGAACTACCTTCAAGAAGCTTTGATGTCAGCCGGACATTATCAGCATGGAAGCAGCGCAGGGCTGGGTAAAGGGATGTGGATGGGGTCGGTGGCTAACCCTGAGCTTCGCCAAGACCACGGCGGCGAGGTTTTGGACATGCTGCGAGTGCCGTCGCATGGATATCGAACCCTCTTGGCGATGGACGTCAGGGTCTATGGCATACATGGCCTTCACGGCATCTTCGGGGTCCTGGTCGACAATCTCCTCGAGCCAGTCAACACAATACTTCTGAACAGCCTCGCGGCAGTGTGAGTGCATGCATGCCGCGTTGAGCATATCCAAGCATGCCGTCTCGACCTTCCTACTCTTCCACTTCCGCCTCATAAGCGGGCCAAGGCTGGGAAGGAAGCCCTCGCTGAGGAACAACTCAGAGCTGAGATCGGGGACAATGGGGAAGATGGTGGCGGCAACACAGAAGGCAACGATGTAGTCGTCGTAGGTGCTTCGCCGAACCCTGGAGCGGAAAAACTGGGAGAGATTCTTGTTGCCTTCCTCGCCGGCGGCCTTGAGGTAGGCTGAGATGCATAGGGCGGCATGTGCCCGCACAATCTCAGGCTGCCTCATATCAAGGTAGCACAGAATGGTGTCGAGGCAGTCGCCGTCGATGACCGAGGTGATGGTCTGCTCGCCCTTCGTGGTGAGCTCGACGTCCTCATTAAGCAGCCTTGTCAGCTTGCCCAAGTCCACCACCGTCTCCTCGTCCTCCTTTCCGCCTTCCATCAGCCCCGCGAAGAGAAGCAAGGTCTGGTCCTGCCGCCCCAGGGACTCGGGCCCTGCAGGCGCGGCGGCGGCAGACATGGTGGTTGTGGTGAAGCAGTAATTATCGAATGATTTCCCAAATCTGCGAGTGCCGGTTGGAAGGTACTTCGTCGTATATCTTTTGGTGGAGATAGGCTCAGGTCAAAGAAAGGGAACCGGGAAAACAGGTGAGGTGTTCGTGAATCGCAGTCCGAGAATCGCAGGTAAATTAATCTGAATTGATCAGACGCGCAATATTCGCCCTCTCAAGAGTCTCAAATTTGCATTAGTACGCCGACTAGAAAATTTGATGCATCGGGCCGTCTGATGGGTGAAAGGTGCATCGATGCTTCCATTTTAACGCTACCAGTGAGCTGCAAGCAGCTCAGTGCCCCTCTGTAGATAACCCTGCCCCACCATCACATGGCAACCCCCAGGGGCCCCCACGCACCATATCATCCAGAATGAGCTTAGCGCCATCATTCAAATCAGGTGGGGCGTTGACTGCCTGTCCCTGCAAGGCTCATCATTTTTCTTAACAGCGCGTCACCCAAGAACAGCCAACACGCGACAGAAACGGGTTATCATATGCCGATTTGCGACGAATCCCCGGCCGCCGCAAATTGGCAGCAGAATCTCGGCCTTCGATGAGCAGTTATCGTTCTGGAGAGCCAGGCAAGGGCGGAAAGGGCTGAAAGGGCAAAAAAGAGCAAAAGAGCTGAAAGGTTGAAAGGAAGGGAGCGAACAGTGCACGGATGCAATTGAATCGACGTCAAGATCACCTACTGCGCATTGCAACACTGCGAATCCCAAGATGAGCGCCCAGGATGTCGTCGACGCTTCAGAACACTACGAGGTGTACAACACCGACGACATACCGTCATTATGTACCATCATCATCGACACCAACCCGCGCGCCTGGGCAGCCCTCGCCGAGGTGCTCCCCATCTCCAAAGCGATAGCGAACATCCTCATCTTTGTCAACGCCCACCTTGCCTTTAGCAACTCGAACCAGGTCGCCCTCATAGCCTCCCATTCGAATCGAGCAGTGTGGCTCTATCCAACACCGCCAAAGCAGGCGCCCGGGCCGTCAGAAGATGTCGACATGCAAGATGCCGGTGGCAGCGGCAGTAACAAGCCTGCCTCGAGCACGACGGCCTCAGCCAACAAATACCCGCAGTTCGCCCAAATAGAAAACTCCATCCTTGCCTCGCTCCGCGCCCTCATCGACGACACCACCGCCCCCGACCTCTCCACCACGACAACCCAAATCTCGGGCGCCCTCACCCTCGCCCTCGCGCACATCAACAAGACCGCCCTCTCCTTCACCGCGTCCAACGCCGCCGCCAACGGCACCACAAACACCCCAATGACAGCAGGCACCGCCGTCGGCGCCAACCCCGTGGCCAGTACCTCCACCAGCGGCGGCGGCCTCGCGGGCCTGCACGCGCGCATCCTGATCCTCTCAGTCAGCGACAGCTCACCGGCGCAGTACATCCCCACCATGAACGCCGTCTTCGCCGCCGCCCACGCCCGCATCGCCATCGACACGCTCGCCCTGCGCGGCAGCGCCACCTTTCTCGAACAAGCCTCCTTCATCACCCGCGGCACCTTCATCCGCGCAGCCGAGCCCCGCGGCCTATTACAGTACCTCATGTTCGGCTTCGGCAGCGGCACAGCCCCCTCAACCACCCCAGCCGGCGGCGCCGACTCGGGCAAGGGCCCCGCGTCATCCAAGAGCGCCGCCGCGGGGCCGAAAAGTGGCAGGGCGGGCGGCGGAGCCCGCAAACTCGGCCTCGGCGCGAGCGTGGCAGAGCTGTTGGTCACGCCGAGCGCCGACGCCGTCGACTTCCGCGCGGCGTGCTTCTGCCACCGCAACGTTGTCGACACGGGCTTTGTGTGCTCCATCTGCCTGAGCATCTTTTGCGAGGTCCCCGACGGCGGCGAGTGCCTGACGTGTGGGACCAAGCTGGCGCTGGGGAGCTACGGGAAGCGGCCTGTTGTTACGGGCGTTGGGACCGCTGTGGTTGCGGGTGGTGCAGGTGGTGGTGCTGGTAGGGGCACGCCGAATGCGAAGAGAAAAGCTGGGGTGAATGATGAGGTTTGATGCAAGCGGCATGTCGACGAGAAATGGCAAAGACGGGGATGAAATAGTCCCGAGAAGAGACCTTTGAAAGCAGGGAGAGGAATATGATAGAAGCAACAGCAGGCAGAGGCTCATGGAAGCCTAGTTAGCTTTTACTTTGGGCTGTACAGAAACGGCGTCTTCAGGGCAAGGGGAGCATTGGAGTTGGCGTTTCAAGGAATAGATACGAGGTGGGTTGTGTTGTTTATTCCATCCCAATGGACATTGAACCATGATATCTGCACACGTGCCTGCTTCTGAGCAATGTTCAGGAACGCAAGAGCCGGTCTTTTCGGGCCATGGCAACTGTTTTCACGGGCCTACGGCCCGACTACCTGGTGAATATACCTAGATGAGGCAGAACGAAAGGATAAACAAGCAAAGGTATGAAACAAGAAGAGAAGGCAAGAAAGGAGGAAAATACTATCCGGAGACGGAGACCAAAAGAAAACACCTAGTGTGGAAAGGCTGGGTCGATGAATATGTGGAATAAAATTGGATTGACAGTCGAACTGGCAGAAAACAAGAGAACGTTGAAGGTCCCAAGCTCTGCATTCAGCCTCCGTATGCTTAAACAATGTCTATTATTCTACAATTCTGAAGCTACTTAAGGACGAACAGCAAACCGACAGTCCAGCAATGCGTCCCGGCAAGTCTATCCCATCCCACTTAGCTTCAGCAACACCGACGCCGTACTCCTCTAATCTCCGCAGCACCACCCCGGTGCGCCACCATAACAAACCGAAAAGCCCAGCTTTAGTCTATGCGGACCTTGCGCCCGCCCTGTGCCACTTTCCTGGTCTTACCAAGACGTGACATGACGCACAGCGGCTCCCGTTCCGTCGACGACATGGAAGCCAGGGCGAACGAGTCTGTGTTGTGCGCAAAGTAGAAATAGATTCCCGTCCGGTCCTTCTTGACGGTCATGACGCCGATTGCCCCAGCCGAGGGCTGGTTCTTGACACCACGGTGACCCATGAAGTCATCGACAATGAAGGATTCCAAGATGGCGTGTTCGTCCTCTTCTTGGATATCCCGCCCGCCAGGCCCGCGGCGGGTGCCTTGGAACAGTCGCTCGGCGCACTTGGCCGAGGCGAGAGATGTTGCCATGTGCTCGCCGGTCCCGCTGGTAACTGCCGCCACTGAAGTTGCCAGGTCATCCTCTGGGTCTGCAGGGACGACGGCAGAGCCGATACCAACCAGTGCGGCAGGCCCAACCCGGCCCCTGTGCTTCATTCCGATGCCACCGGATGACGAGCCCGCCGCGATATTCCCCTGAAGATCGATTGCGATCGCTCCAACGGTATCAGTTATCACGTCCATATCTTCGTCGCATGTCTGATGTTTGGTGGTAGCGTGATTGATCCCAGGAGTTTCAGCACTGCCTTGATCGCATGCGGCGTCGATCCCATAGGTTTCGTAGTAGTTGAAGTCATGCATCGTATCTTCCATGTTATCGTTTTCGCTTGCTGACCCATCGTGGGCTGATGCTGACGGAGAAGGCACGGCAATAAAACCAGAAATCTCGTCGTTGGGCCCATTCAGTGGTGTCGCCGCTGGCGGGCTCGCTCGTGCCTGAAAGGTGGTGCCCATGAAAGTAAAAGAGCCGGGATCGGAAGTTCCTTTTGAAGTAGGCGTTCCCTGAGCAACCGGGCGAGATGTAGCGGTCCCCGCTGCGGGTGTGGCCAAGCTATGATCGGGCATCGATGCGCCACCGATATAGGGAGAGTCTGGTTGGCCCTCATTCCATGTGCCGGTTAGAATCGCGCTTGTATGGTCTCGATGTTGAACGTAACTGGTAGGACTGGCAGCTTTGTCGTAATCACCTGTCGTCGGCGTTCTCTGTCCGGACCCAGGATACCTCCCAGTGAGGTTCGGCCGTGAGTTATTTCTGGCTTCAGCCCTCCGTAAGTCTTCACTCCAGCGAAGATAACGTTCCATTGCGTTCCTCGAGACCAAAAACTCGTTGCGAACGGTTAATATCCCGTGCTCTTCGGCGAACTCCTTGGCTCCTTGGCCAACCAAGATGTTCGGCGGGACTCTGCGCAGCGACAGCGGCTGGCTACTCGTGTCTAGAATTCGTCTGGCTAGCGAGATGGGATTTTTGACTCCTAGATGAGACAATAAGTTAGCTTAGAACAGCTGAAGGATGAGCGGGAATGGAATCCGCACCAGGGACAGCACCGCAGGCGCCACTTCGGCCCAAATGATCGACAACGGTTGCATCACACTCAACAATACCATCGATGTTGAGGTTGCTACCGAAGCCAGCATTTGTGATTTCCTTGTCCTCGAGGCACCGGATGGCAGCTTCGACGGCTTCGGGAGCAGTGGCGCCCGCCTTGAGGAAAGCCATGCCCATCCGAGCAGCGCTAATCGAGGTGTGTCAGTTTTTTCCTTTGGTGGCTTTGCGCGAGGAAACTTACTCGCTGCATGCCTGAAGATGCACTCTCTCGTTCGTAACGCTGTGGTAGCCAGCACCCGCATGGATGAACATTGCGGCGACGGGCTTCTTAGGCGCCCGTCTCCAGGTCCTGTCAATGGGGCCATCCCCTTCCGAAGGTATGGCCGAGAATTCTGAACTCCCCAACATGGTACCGGGTATTCGAAGTCGCTTGTATGGCTCCGTTCAGCAGGTGCGTTCAGCTGCAGGTTGACTTTCGGCTTGGGTTTCAAGAGGATGATGGGTGCTGACGTTCGGTCGCCGAGACAGGTAAAATCGATTTAGGAATGGCCGGCGCCTGGTAAAACCGCCGGCCCTGATGCCGTAAGGTAGCGAAGTCGATGAGTGTAGGTTGTTAGATGAGGAGATGGGATGAAAAGAGGTTGCAGTCCGAGGAAACGGGGTTGAGCAGCACTAGATGGTTGGCATGAGCATAACCAAACATCCAGTGTTCCGCAGTGACTGTGCCGTTGATTGCCCAAGTTCAAAGGCGTGGACAGCAGGCAGGGCGTTTGCCGACTGATATAGTGAAATCAACCAGGAGAAGGCGGTTGTTACAGGGAAACGCACAAGACGGTAGGCTTCCGCAGAGGGGAAAAAATACAGCACAAATGATTCTCAGTAAACGTGCCCCTGGGCTGTTTTCGGAATCCCCCCTTAGGAAGTGGGCAAATACCCAAATGAGTGGTGGCGGTTTAAGTAAACCGGGGATGGTGAAGAGAGTTTGAAAGAATTGGGTTGGAAGGTTGGGAGAGCAGAAGGGGAGTCGTTTTTGGGGCGACTTGCATGGACTCGGAGCTCAAGAGCTTGTCTCCAAAATTGCCCGCTATCGATAGCCTAGGGAGGTAGAGAAGGAGCAACCTGCCCGATCCTTATTTGCAGCTTCGACGAGACTTTCCTAAGTCGTTCTTGCCAATTCAAGCCCCTGGTGGTTAAGGTGCCCATTCGGCAACCGGCCGCAGGTTGGCCGCACCAGGACAGGAGTCGGTGGCCAATTTGTACCTCAGATCTACCTCCCTAATCATGAACTGATGCCGCGATTCTCAGCTTTCCTGACTCAGGTCTGTAGGAATTGGTCTATTGCCGCCGATGCCCGTTGAATTGTACATGCAGATTTATCCTCTGGGTTGTGGTTGCCTTTTTCATCAATGACAGTCGTCAAAGAGATCCTCGGATTTTGATGAGATTGTCTCTCCGGACCACCGTACCAAGCTCCATCCAGCGGAATTAGTATCTAACCCTAACCCTTATTATCCCCCCTTTCTTGACTTCAGTTCTATCACAACAATTAATCACCCTTCAGCACTCTTCGCTTGACCTGATCTAAAATGAAGTCGAAAGCTAAAATTCCGTCGGGTTTCTCCTCAGTCTTACGGCCGCCTCCCGGCCATGCCTCCTCCTCCATCGTGGTTTTGTTGACTCGCGATGGCCGCGATGGCTGTGGTATTCGGCGATAACTAACCCGAACCGAACGACACCCACCTCCTTGGCCCGACATTATAAAGTGCGGAGACCGGAGTCAACGCAGAGGCCGTGCCGAGTAACTATTTCAATTTCTCATGAGAGAGGAGTTTCTGGACGAACTACTACAATCGAAAACCGGCCTTTTAAACAAACACTAGCTGTAACTCTACCATCCCCCATTTCTTCGGCAACCACCTAGCACCCCGACCCCGCCATGTCTGTCCGGTATCCGGGGCGCCGCATCGCGCAGATTATCAAGCTGAAGCCCGAGTTCGTCGATAAATACAAGGAGGTCCATGCTGCGGTGTGGCCCGAAGTCCTGAAGCAAATCACGGATTGTAATATCCAGGATTGTATGTCATACCCCTCTTTTGTCAACCGTACATACCAAGACGTATCATATACTGACAAGCCAACCACCTGTCTATTTTGTGAACACAGACAGTATCTTCCATGATCCAGGCACAGGCATTCTGTTTGCGAGCTTCAAGTACGTCGGGGACGACTATGCCGGGGACATGGAGCGCATGAAACAGAACCCCAAGGTCCGCGAGTGGTGGAGGATGACGGATGGCATGCAGGAATCGCTGGTGCCAGGGGCCAAGGACAGCGAGTCGGGCGAGCCGTCCTGGTGGAAGCCGGTGGAAGAGGTGTTTTACACTCCCTGAGCCTCATCACCGACAGGAAGTCGTGGTAGATGCCGGGTGGTTGAGCTTAGGCCGTATTGCTTGGCAAATAGGTATGAGTGGCAAGGCATGTCGACCCTCCAAGAGTAAAAAGAAAAATATGGCAAAGGAATGGGAAATGTGGAGAAATATCGTCTCTCCCTCTCTCCACATGAAGTTGGTAACTTGTGCTTCTGGGTGACTGGGGCGGGGGCCCTTGGGCATGGTAGGCTCGAATCTCTTGGTTTGCATCGGTTGTCAAATCTGGTTTGCCCTGCTGCGGGTTCGTTCTTGCCTAGAATACGCATAGCTGGACCTAAGAAAAACGAAGGAGAAACAAAAGCGGAGAGAAGTCGAAGGGGTATGAGGTGTTCATCACAGGCGACCTCATGGGTGAGCTTCTGGATAAGTGTGGAGGTTGCCTGCCATGGAAAGGCAAGGCGTTTTGCGGGGACAGGGTTAGCAACCGCCGTAGCTGGCGGGGCAGGACGGACCCGCACCATCTTGGCGCACCGCCGCAGCGTGGAGCCCACATTGGGAGCTCGCGAGACGTAAACGTAATCTTGGACCACAACACCTCTCTTGCCTGGACGTCAGACAAGACACGCACCGTTGACAATCGCTCGCTGCTTTGGCTGCGCAGAAACAAGAGAAGAAGCTGCGCGCAGCAGCAGCAATTTCGCAAAGATGGCCAACCAAACCCCAACCGTTGTCATGGACAAGTACGTGCACCGACCCCAGCCCCGCTCTCTCCTTGCCCATCATCCGCCTAGAGCCCGTCATGACTGACCACGCCCTCGCAGCGGCACGGGGTTCTCTAAACTAGGTTCGTCTCTCAGTTTTATGACCGGCTATGACCGGCTCCCCCCAACGTAGCTGACCCGCCCTCTCCGCAGGTTTCGCCGGTAACGACTCTCCCTCCTTCGTGTTCCCAACTGCGATTGCGACCAAGGGCCCCTCGGCCGGCAGCGGCTCGGGTTCCGGGCGGCCCCCCGTTGCGAACAAGCCGTCCTTCCTTACCGGCGGAGCCGGACCGTCGGGCCACTTGTCGGCCAAGCGTGGAACCGAGGACCTCGACTTCTTTATCGGCGATGAGGCAATCGCCGCCTCCTCTGGGCCCGGTAAGTCGGTCCTTGCCAAAGGAGGAGCAGCAGACTGACTGCTGTAGGCTATGGGCTACACTATCCGATCCGACACGGGCAGATTGAGAACTGGGTTAGTTGAAGTGGGAATGCGACGCGGGGACTGAAGCTAACCTGCGGCTGCCAGGATCACATGGAGAGGTTCTGGTCCAACTCAATCTTCAAATATCTTAGGGTCGAGCCCGAGGATCACTACTTCCTCCTCACCGAGCCGGTTAGACTACCCTGCTACGATCTTCACGATACCGGGAACTAACGCAGCGACTAGCCCCTGAACCCTCCCGAAAACCGAGAGAACACGGCCGAGATCTTCTTCGAGTCGTTCAACTGCGCCGGTCTTTACATTGCTGTTCAGGCAGTTTTGGCACTCGCGGCCTCTTGGACGTCGCCAAAGGTCACGGACAGGTCCCTGACGGGCACAGTCATCGACTCTGGTGACGGTGTCACGCACGTCATCCCGGTCGCCGAGGGCTACGTTATCGGCTCGTCCATCAAGTCGATCCCGATCGCCGGCCGCGACATCACCTACTTTGTCCAGTCGCTCCTCCGAGACCGCGGCGAGCCGGACTCGTCCCTCAAGACGGCACAGGAGATCAAGGAGAAGCACTGCTACGTTTGCCCGGACATCGTCAAGGAGTTTTCCAAGTACGACCACGACCGCAGCAAGTTCCTGCGGCACGTCGTCAAGCAACCGGGTGGCCGCGAGAGCACTGTCGATGTCGGATACGAGCGCTTCCTCGCCCCTGAGATCTTCTTCAACCCCGAAATCTATTCGTCCGATTTCCTGACGCCGCTCCCCGTGGTCGTCGACGGCGTCATCCAGTCCTCGCCCATCGACGTGCGCCGCGGCCTGTACAAGAACATTGTCCTCTCAGGTGGCAGCACCCTGTACAAGGACTTTGGGCGTAGGTTACAGCGTGACATCAAGCAGCTTGTGGACGACAGAATCCGTCAGAGCGAGGTGCGCAGCGGCGGAGCCAGGAGCGGTGGGCTGGAGGTGCAGGTCATTACGCACAAGAGGCAGCGGCACGGCCCGTGGTTTGGAGGAAGCTTGCTTGGCCAGACGCCCGAGTTCCGCTCGTACTGCCACACCAAGGCGGAGGTAAGTTTTCTTGTTCGCTTCGGATGGCGTTGTTTACTGTTTGCTAACGGTATGGTAGTACCAAGAGTATGGTCCTAGTATCGTGCGGAGATTTGCCCTGCTGGGCGGCCCTGGCGGATCTTAGAAGACCGGTGATTTCTATTGTAGAAAGCGAGCGATATTTTATGAGAGGGCGGCAGCGTTTTTACGGGGCGGCGCCAAAACAGATAGGGAATGAAGGTCAAGTGAAGTTGCATCGAATGCCGTGTTGGGAAGTCGTTGTCATGCTTGTATACCTACGCCCGGGGCGTTCGTCCGATGGTCCGTCCGTGCCAAGCCGGTGATTCTCCGCACCTCCGTGTTGTGGGTCAACCCGGGGCTCTCCGGCGGGGGACTCTCGATGATCATTGAGCCCAACCGCAAATCAGAGAAGGCTTTCATCGTCTTGAGCTGTGGCTCGCTACATAAGGACGATCTTGAGAAGACCGGTTGGAGTTGTCACTCGACCCCCGGGAGCCCGGGCTCCCCGATGTGTCTAAGCCAAGATCCTTCTCGCAGGGGACGCGGATATCCATTTCCCACTCGGCAGCACGAATTGGGAGGGCAAGGTGGACAACAAAAAGGCAGCTACCGACTCCTGATCATGCCCGCACCGGAGCTGTGGGTCGAGGACGCGGAATATCACCCCCGCTGCGACCTCAGGAGTGCAGATGACCTCGGTTCTTGAGCTAGATATTGCTCCTTCGCTCAAGCGGAATCTGACAGCGTGTTTCGAGGAGACGTGATACTCTGCCGTGCCATCATCGCTCGACAAGTCAACAGTTCGGTGTTTGGACGAGATAGCTCCGGGGCAGCGGATCATCTTTGCGGGGTAGCGCCGGACGGGATGGGGTCTGGACTCCGCCCCCCAACGAACGGCTCAACTGACGTAACGCTGGATCGGTGGGGTAGTGGGAGGTGCATTCATCACCCGACATGGGACATGAGCTCTTGGTTGTACTCCCGTACTCCATAGAAAACAAGGAATGGATGTCTCGAATTGTGCCATTGGGAAAAGATACGAGTAATTAAAAATCTTTCAAAAATCACGATCATGTATCGTGATTTTGATCTGAAAATCGGAAGTGCCGTGTAAGTTGGAGGAAGGAATTCGCCGACACACTGAATGGAACGGGCCGTTTCAGTGGCATGGTGACTTACAGGGCTGGTTAGCGCCATCGCGCATCGCTTGGTTCCGCTTCGCCGGTGGCAGCTTCCCGACGACATGCGAACTGATCAGGCCATCACTCTTATCTCTGAATCTCGGGATCTTTCCCCATTTGCCCTCCCAAGCTCTCGTCCAAGCTCGAACCTGCGGGAAGTATCCGTATCCGCATTCTCGAAAGCAAGGCTTTTTCTCTTCTGCGTGCCGGCTTGATCAGACCAGTGTCTACAAACAAGGACTCTCGCTAGTCAATCGAGATCAAGTGCCTCGATCAGGGAACCTTCGAAGCTTCAGTCCAGAAGCTCTCCCAAGAGCTCAATTCAAGATCCCGCCCAACTAGGCTAGCTGTGTGCATCCGGACTCATGGAACCGTGAAACTCGCGTCCGAGATCTGGCAGCACCGGGGATGGCTCGGCTTCTACTCCGTACCGCTGCACGCGTGTTGAGGCTGGAGGAAGCAAGCTAAGCGTTGTTGTCGCAGGACTGATGGGAGCTAGCAACGCAGCCCCTCGCAGGTCGCGGGCCGCCGAAAAATCATACGTTTTTAGCTCCAATTGCCTGCCGAGCCTGCACAGATACCGTGCCTGGGCCTGGCTCGACCGACGTCTTCCCACCTTCACGCGCTTGCAGATCGCGCCGACGCACGTACGCTCCTGTCACCTTCCCCGCTCGGTCTCGTGTTTCCTTGCTTCCTCCGCGTTCTGTCGAAGCCGTTTTCGTAATTCTGACAGAAAAGATGGGAATTGCGCTTGTGGGCTTGGATATAAAAAGGGTGCGCCCGGCGCGCATGGATGGCAGCTGTTACTCCCGCTGTTGTCCCGACCCACATCCTTGATATCAGTGATATCATTGTCTACCAACTCATATCACACTTTCCAACACATCGATCACAGAGACCAGAACAGCTTCAAAAATGACCAACTTTGAGATCCCCAACGAGCAATGGGCTCAGGTGGTGGAGAAGTCGGGTGGCCGTAAGCCATGCCCCCTGAACCCCTGATCATGTCTCACCCAGCGAATACTCACCATCTCCCACAGCCGTCGTCTACAAGAAGATCCCCGTGCAAAAGCCCGGCCCCGATGAGGTGCTCATCAACGTCAAGTACTCGGGCGTCTGCCACACAGATCTGCACGCCATGATGGGCGACTGGCCGCTTGACACCAAGCTCCCGCTCGTCGGCGGCCACGAGGGTGCCGGTGTCGTCGTGGCCAAGGGCGAGCTGGCGCAAGACATTGAGCTGGGCGACCATGTCGGCATCAAATGGCTCAACGGCAGCTGCCTGGCCTGCAGCTTCTGCATGCAGGCCGACGAGCCCCTGTGCCCCCACGCCCTGCTCTCGGGCTACACCGTCGACGGCAGCTTCCAGCAGTACGCCATCGCCAAGGCCGCCCACGTCGCCCGCATCCCCAAGGACATTGACCTCGAAGCCGTCTCGCCCGTCCTGTGCGCGGGCATCACCGTCTACAAGGGCCTCAAGGAATCGGGCGTGCGCCCGGGCCAGTACGTCGCCATCGTCGGCGCCGGCGGCGGCCTCGGTAGCATGGCCATCCAGTACGCGCGCGCCATGGGCCTGCACGTTGTCGGTATCGACGGCGGCGAAGAGAAGCGCGAGAGCTGCAAGAAGCTGGGCGCGGCCGCCTACGTCGATTTCATGAGCAGCAAGGACCTCGTCCAAGAAGTCAAGGACGCGACGCCCGAAGGCCGAGGCCCTCACGCCGTCATCCTGCTGGCCGTGTCGGAGAAGCCGTTCCAGCAGGCGACGGCCTACGTGCGCAGCCGCGGCACCGTCGTGTGCATCGGCCTGCCCGCCAACGCCTTCCTTAAGGCCCCCGTCTTCGACACCGTCATCCGCATGATCACCATCAAGGGCAGCTACGTCGGCAACCGCCAGGACACCCAGGAGGCCCTCGACTTTTTCCAGCGCGGGCTGGTCAAGGTGCCCTTCAAGACGGTCGGCCTGAGCGAGCTGCAGAACGTCTACAAGCTGATGCAGGAGGGCAAGATTGTCGGTCGCTATGTCGTGGATACGAGCCGGTAAAGAAAAAAAGGGGGGGTTTGTGTGAAGAACGATGAATGGGGCTTTTTAGGGACGATTGGGCAGGAGTTTTTGTATATCATAATGATGCGATGACGGTAAATGTGACAACTTGAAGATCCCACTACTCTTGCTCGCAGTGAGTGTGTAATACTAAGTTCTGTTGTGCATACGACCGAACGAGAAACACTTTTTTACAGTCCGAAAAGCCTACTTCATTAACACTATTAATAAGTCTATTCCTCTCCACCCAAACCATCCCCCTCTACCCACTCCACACCTACCTACCTACACCCAGTACACAGTCAGCTCAAACCGTAAACCCCCCGCTATTCACCTGCCTCGTCTCCCCCACCGCCTCAAACCCCCCCTCCCACCCCCTCCTCACCCCCTGCACCGCACTCTTCCCCCTCGCCGGCCACCACTCCACCTCGTGCCCCTTCTCCTCCAACCCACTCACAATCCCCAAATCGGCCCCCTCCTCCACATACAACACATCCGGCATCAGCTGGTGATGCACCCTTCGCGCCGCCACCGCCTCGCGCATCGTCGCCACACCCCGGCTCAGTAGATGCCACGCCACTTGGGTGGTCGCACTGATGATACGGGACCCGCCGGCTGCGCCGGTAGCAAAGAAGAGGGTGTTGTTGTGCAGGTGCTCGGCGATGAGCGGGGTGATGGAGGAGAGCGGGCGTTTGCGCGGGGCGATGAAGTTGGAGGGGGACGGGGTGAAGTTGAAGGCGTTGCGACGGTGGGGTTGGGAGAAGTCGTCCATTTCGTCGTTGCTGGGCGGGGTTGGTGTTAATAATAATACGATGGGGTGGTTTTAGGGGTTGGGGATAATGAGGGGCTTACAGGATGATGCCCGTGTCTGGGGTCATGATTTGGGCGCCGAAGAGCAGGTTGATGGTGGTGGTGGATGTGACGGTTAGGCCCGAGGCGTCGGCCGTCACGATGTGGGAGGTGCCATGGCTCTCGGCCGCGTAGACGGACTCGGGGTCGTAGGCGTCGACAGGTTGGGTCTGGTTGTCGAGGATGCGGCTGCGGATGGTTTTGGCAGTCTCGTCGCTGACCATGTGTGCCTGGTACTCTGACATGTTGCTGACATAGTCTGGGTCGCCGAGTTCTTGTCGCGCTCCATAGGCGAACTTCATGGCCTCGACGAAGCGGTGGGTGGTCAGGTTGGTGTCGGTTAGGTCCTCGACGGGGTACTGTTCCACTGTCTTGAGGATGCTGAACATGACGGCGCCGCTGCTCGGGGCTTCGGTGGTGAAGAGGCGATAGTCACCGTAGGTGATACTAAGAGGCGGCTTCACGTCGATAGCGTAGCTCCTGAGGTCCTCCATCGTCATTGTTCCGTTCAAGCTTTGGATGTAATCGATCATTGATTCGGCTGAGTCGTCAGCGGGGTGGTCTTTAAGTGGAAAATGTTGAACGCTTACCTAGCTCTCCATCGTAGAAGATATGGGCTCCCTGATTGGCAATCTTTTCGAGGGAGCTAATAGGGGTTAGCAACTGAAAGGTCCTGACGGTCATGTAAACCTACTCGGCATAGCGTTTCCTGGTAATCGTATCCCCGAGCTCTAGAAGTGTGCCTGAAAAGCATTGTTAATGAATGCCACCGCCTGTGGACTTGAAACTCACCATGAGGGGCAAAGTCTTCGGCCCAGCTCGGGTCATCAACGAGGAAGTTGTTGTTCTCGGTAGCATTCTTCATGTAATGAACCAAGTCCTCGTTCACTTGTCATCCATGTCAGAAAACCTGAGATCAAACACTTTTACGAAGCAATCCTCACCTTTGAACCCCTCCCGAGCAACGCGGACAGCAGGCATGACAACTGTCTTCCAAGGCAGCACCTAGCAGACGGTTAACCAAACCAACCACTAGCCATAAAATGTGAGTACTTACTCCATATTTCTGATGCAGATACTCCAACCCCTTCAGCTCGCCCGGGACAGCGACGGCCACACCGCCAAAGACGCTGGCATTCGGATCTTTCTCATACATGTCCTGACTGGCTGCAGCAGGGGCTGTCTCCCTGTAGTCGATGGACTCGTACCTCCCGTGCTTGTCACGGACTAGCATAAAGCCTCCGCCACCAATACCCGAATGGTACATGCCAATAACTCCCACGCAAAGGGTAGTTGCCACCATGGCATCTGCGGCGGATCCCTAAAGGGTGACTTAGTTTGGAGGATGTGCTTAAAAAGCGAGGGAAAAACCCACGCCTATTGCGATGGTGTCTATGCCAATCTTGGAACATATCGAGCTTTCACTGGCAACGGCGCCCTTGGTGCCTTTAGAGTTGCACTCTAAGAGGACCTGTTGATCCTGGGTTGGCAGGGCCGAGCTGGGGGCCAGCTGGGAGAGGAGTGAGAGGTAGCATGCTAGCCACGATGGACGGCCTAGGCAGGTGTCAATGTCCCGTTGGCGTGTCAGTTTGCTCCAACATGGGATGGACTTACGCATGGTGGAGTCTTGACCGCTTCAGTGCCCGGCTATTTCTGCAAGTTGATTATAGGAGGGTGGAAGTGGCAAAAGGGTATCAAAACACAGGATGACAACGCCAAACAGATGCAAACTCGGACGCCGTTGATGCTGCTAACAAAGAAACGCCAAAACCACCATGCTCAGCAGATAACCACAACCAAACAGCTGAAAAGTGAAGGTTGAGGAAGTTGCGATAAGTCGACTGGTCATGAGGTCGGTGAGTGGAGACACTAACACAAACAACCCTAACCCCCATGCTCTTCCACAT
This sequence comes from Trichocladium uniseriatum, assembly GCA_017139535.1. NCBI lineage: Eukaryota > Fungi > Ascomycota > Sordariomycetes > Sordariales > Chaetomiaceae > Trichocladium > Trichocladium uniseriatum. The sequence continues at coordinate 2,022,574 of WOUO01000002.1, read as the reverse complement.
GATCAACCACTCCCAAGAGGCAGGCGCATGATGATCAGCACCCATCGATGCGATTTTGAACTCTTTGTCTCAGCCTCACAGCACAAGCCTTATCCGCCTGCGATGGGTCGAGTGAACCATTCGACGAGCAGGAAAGTTGGGGAAGTTGGGATGAAGAAGGGGTTGCATGCCGTCTCATGGATGAGACGAGATAAGAGCTGTCAGCCCGATTGCTTAGACTGAAGACTCAACAGAACAACCTTCCCAAAGTGTCTCATAGGATGGATGCGAGACAGTGAGTGTGAGATAACAATTTCGCCATGAATACAAGAGTGCCTATCAACCTTGGTCCTCGGTTTTCGATGATGGGAAAGCTCGAGATTTTCTGTCCTCCACTGCGATGGACTTTTCTGGAACCCGCTGCATAGACCAAGTCTCAAGGGCTTTCCAGGCTTTCCAGGTTGCTCGATCCGCATTGACAACCGACACTGCCGTGGTGGGCCCTCGCACCCGTCATATCGAAGCGCGGACCAATCGCAACGGGCGCCAACGGGAGGCCGCGATTCACCCGACGACCCGCACTGAATCTGAAACCATCCCCTTTCCACCACATCCTAGCACTTTTCCCCATCTCCTGCCCGGTTCGCATGCAAACGGGAACCTCCTGGCATCTGCCGAAAGCCGAACGCATGGATTTTAAGAAATGAGGTTTGTCGCACAAATGGAAATATCGCCGTGGCTTTTTGCTCGAGCAAAGAGTGACCGGGAGGTTCCGTCTGCTAAGGTTCATCAGGCAGATTGACAACTGGGCCCGCGGAACTTTGGATGAGTGCTCTGGCGCCTATCTCCGTCCTACGAAACCAAACGAGACGGCTTGGCCAACGACTCCGCACAAACACACAACCGAGTTTCGAGATTGGAGAATTACCTTGAGTGAGTTACTCCGGACTTGGTACCGTTACCACAACCTGGAATCTTCGGATGATCGCTCGTCTCCAAGGCCTCTTTCCGCGTTCCCGGTCGGCGCCCTGGACAGGATTTTCACCAGCCGCCATCGTCAAGGAAACAAGCGGGCTGTCGAGCGATCTTTCATGCTACGGACATCGGATATTTATGCCCATCATCTGTTCTAGAGTTGGCGGTTGACCGTTGTCGGACTCCTCAGGGCCCCCCACTGGCGGGGTCCTGGCCCTTCCAAACAGCCCCTTTTACCGCATCTGTCTCCCGCCCAGGCCTGCGATTGGCTGAGCCGTTGTCTCAGATGCACATGTTCCTGCGTCTGCCCCCTTGCCCAATGCCCTTGGACCCTGTCGTGTTGTCAAACGACTCCTTACTCCTCCGTGGGCGCGACGACGACCACGCAATGCGGTGTGGCGCCGGGCCTCCGCAGGGCCCCCGAAGGTGGAGGCCCTTGTTGATTAAAGGGCTTTGCAAAGTGTGACAGACTGGCAGCCTCATGGGTCCCGCAGGCGGCTATGCCCATGTTTCTTGGGTTTCTTGTCCCACAAGCCCTGTCGTATCGTGGGCATCCCATGGGTGCCATGATGCGATCGAGACTGACTGACACCCTCATAAAGGCCTTGAGCCGAGTCTCGCAACCGTCTCGTGTTCCCCTTTCCCCTTCCCCTTCTCTCCTCACACTTCTTCTTTCTTTACACTTGGTCCTTGGCACCGTGTCTGTCTTTATCAGTCAAGCATCATTCCTTCTGCTTGTCTGTCCACCATCATTCACTTCTCCGCTTTCAGCTGTATCTACATTCTTTTCGAGAGCAACTGTGTTTGCCCGGCCCCTGCGAAGTTGATTTTCGCCCATTCTCTCTTAAAACCACTCTTCGTCTAGCACATTTTGATAGACTCAAAAACAAACACCAAACAACAATAACAACACCGCCCAACATGAAGACCTCGACTCTCACCCTCGGCCTCTTTGCCACCCTCACGACGGCCTACTCCCACCCCCGTAAGATCCTGCGTTTCCGCCGCGATAACAGCACCGCCATCCTCCCGAGCTCTTCGGTGCCCCTGTCCACTGGCGTCTCCCCGACTGTCATCACGAGTGCTGCCCCGGAAGCCGGCACCACCACCTTGACTCTGTCCACCACGTCGGTCCGCACCATCACCTCGTGTGCCCCCGAGGTCATCGACTGCCCCGCCAGGACCGAGGACCTTTCCAACTTCCCCAGCGAGGCTCTCTCCACCGTCCTCGTCACCGACACCATCATCCTGACCGAGGTTGTCTGCCCCGTCACGGAGGTGCCTTCCATCTCGTCCAGCATCATGTCTGAAGCCTCTAAGGGTGTTATCGTGGGCACCACCCTGACCCAGTCTCAGCCTATTGAGACTTCCACCGCTGCGGCTGCCCTTCCCACCGTCTCGAGCCCAGGTTCCCCGGCTGTCTCGACCGCGCCTGCGGAGGAGAAGGACACGACGACCACACAGACCATTACTTCGACTGGAACGCGCACCGTCACTGTCGGGAAGCCCACCACTACCACCGCTGGTACCAGCCCCGAGAGCGGCAACGGTAACGGCAACGGCAATGGTAACGGCAATGGCAACGGTAACGGTAACGGCAATGGCAACGGCAACGGCAACGGCAACGGCAATGGCAACGGCGCCTGCGAGTGCCCCACCCAAGAGGCCGTCACCGTCACCCTCCCCGCCTCGACCGTCTACGTGACCGTCGACCCGAACACCACCGCCGCAGCCCAGGCCGAGGACGCGACCAGCTCGGCCGCCGCCGTCCCCACCACCACCGCCACCACCATCAACAACGAGGTCGGCCCCATCGACGACAACAGCGACGATGAGGGCGCTGACGATGACGAGTGCGCCGCCGACGATGAGGATGATGAGGATGACGACGAGGCCTGCGAGACCGAGACCGAGGCCACTGCCACGGCCACCTCGGATGCCGCCGCCCCCACCGAGACTGGCGAGGACGACGGCGAGGGCGACGGCGAGTGCCCTCCCGATGAGGTCGTCACCGTCACGCCCACCGCCACCGCCTCGTCTGTGCCCTTCCCCGTCCCTGGCAACGGCACCGCGACCGTCGTGCCCACCGGCACTGCGCCCGCGCAGCTGCGTTACTAAACGCGCCCATCGTTTGGGCTAGAAACGTCGGGTTAGCCACCGTAGAAGAACCGTTGAGACTCTCTAGTGGGGCTAGCTAGCTGGGATGGGATCGAGGAGATTTTGAGCGAGGTAAAAGGAAAGAAAAGAAAAAGGGGGAGAAGAAGGATTGGAACTTAGCGATCCAACCCTCTACAAGTAGCAGTCACGTCTTCGTTTCATGTATATTTTCATGCGCTTCCAGCGAGGAATGCCGGTGCGTTCTGGGTTTTAACGGAGTGCTTGTACAATACAACCATTCTTTTCGAGTCAGGATATGATGGATGGCTTGTCTTTTACGGTTGGCCTAGTCCGATCCGGTTCGCGTTGGTTAGCTTTTTTGGTTGCGTACTGCTAGGTAGACAATGTGGTATCTTTTGGTTTGAGACAACGTTTTTCCACAATCGGCTTGATGAGCGAGCTCGGTCCTTAACACGCATAATGTAGTACACACATCGAGGACAGCGGTGAGAAGGTTGTATCCACGCCCTTGCGGCATCACATCGTATATTTCATCATCTAAGAGAGGTATCTCAAGTATTTTAATGCCGGCCAACTCCGCAAAAAAAAAAGACAACCAGTTTATGCGCTCTTCTGCTCGCCATCCTCCTCGTAGCCCTCCGTCTTCATATCCTTCAATCCCAGATCCTCCTCTTCCTCCTCGGTCCGATCATACTCCTCAACCGTCATCTGATCATCTGGCTCGCTCGGGTCGTCGGCCATACTCTGCACGTAGCTGCTCGCTAACGGGTCGGTGAGGACAATAGTGAACTCCTTCTCGCCCTTGATGGCGGCATTCAGCGAGTTGAAGAATTCCTCCCACCTCGTCTTCTCGTTGGAGCTGAGCGAGTCGTTCTTCCTGGCGCTCTCACCGGCGTCGGCGTCGGCCTCAAAGATCTGGTTGTGTAGGTCGTCGCGGACTTGAGTCAGCAGGCCCTCGACCGTGGTGAAACGACCGCCGAGGGTGCCGGGGTTGACCGAGAGGCTGAGCTCGGGGCACTCAAGGGCGCAGCTCTCGCTCTTGAGGATATCGCGAGCAAGGTCCTCTGATTTCGTGACGCGAAGGGTCACCTTCTTACCCTTCTCAGGGATCTCGCCGCCCGTCTTGACGTCGTTGGACTTGTAACCACAGTCGTCGCAAGACGTGTTCATGATGACAACCTGCCGGAAGTGGGGAATTTCGACCATCTTCATGTTGGTTGTGCAGGGGTGCATGCAGCCGGGGCAGGAGGCGGGGAACTGATAGATCTGGTCGGGGACGATGTCGCCTTCCTCGGTAAGATCTGTTGTCGCCGTGTCGGCCAGACCGAGGGCGGCGTTCTGCTCGGGGGTGCGGAGATACTCGCGCTTCTCCCACTTGCCTACGCCGTCGCGGGGATCAGGGGCGATGAACGAGTTGCCCGCCGGGTCGTCGACGCTGACACGGAAGGGGAAGGACTCGCCAGCAAGCATCTTCCTGCCCTTGGCGATGATATCCTCAATCTTGGCATAGACCTCGGGGTCTTGTTCCTTGCGCTGCTCCTGGCCGAATGCGAGGTCGTCGATGACGGTCGTCAACACGCCCTCGACATTTGTAAGCTGGCCCTTGCCAGCGGGAACCTCGACATCCAACTCAATAAACTTGATAGTGGCCGTGTCCGACTTGACAACTTGGCGCTCGAAATCGGCCATGTCTCTGAGCCGGAGTTCGTAGTGTGCGCCCTTGAGCTGGAAGGTACCGGCGGCCTGGATCTCGTTGTTTTGGAATCCGCACTTCTCGCACGCAAAGGACATGATGATGACCTCGCGGAAATAGGGGATTTTGGTCAGGAAAAGGCGCGTCATGCCCTGAGAAGTAGTTAGCAATGCGCGTTGGCCGGAAACTTGCTGTCTGTCGCATCGAGTAGGACCAGACTTACATTCTCTCCGCAGTGCATGCACAGTGACTCGATCTCGTCAACCACCTTCTCGTCCTCCTCGGGCGCGGCGACTCCATTTTGGCCGTTTTGAATAGCCGCTGGCGCGACCTTGTCGACCTTGTCGCCGATCGGGTTGAATAACGTGGACATCTTTCTGCTTTGTGTGGGTGTTTTTCGGTGACAACGGGAGTATCAAGAGAAAATTTTGGAGGGGTAATATTTCTGCTTGGAAAGCGGTTTGGCGGGGTAGTGAGGCACCGGCATCGATTCCTCTGGACCATAGTGGGGTGCGCAGCACTGGACAGGCTTATGTCATAGGGGATTCCAGGTGGAGCCTGGCGCTACACCAGGGTTCGCGAAGGTTCGCGAAGGCCAAAGGCCTGCCCGATCGCGTTGACCCGTGCCTTGCCGACTTGACTCATTTCCTCCCCATGAAATCGGCGAGACTCAGACCAAGCCCAGGCCTCGAGCCCCGTGCGGCATTGGATTGGTCAAGCAAGGCCTGCAATCCCGCCTTCCTGGACTTGGCTCGCTTTTTGCTGCTTGCATTCGAGCTTGTCTTTTGGGATGGCGTCTCTTGCGGGGTGTTGGACAATGGTAATGCCGTTCCTAGTGTTGAGGGTTTGGGCGCTTTCTGCATCTTCATATTGCGCCTCGAGATGGGCCCAGGCGCTGGTAGCTTGATCTCAGTCCATTTGCCGCAGTGGCCGCAGGTGATGGCTTTGGTCGGGCCTGACTGGCGAGGCTGCACGGCTTTGCTCTTTGGAAGTTGGGCCAAGCGGTGTTTCTTATTCGCCCTTTTCTCAGGCCTAACCTGCAAATTGCTCCCTTGCCCGAGGAGCATGATATGGCCGCAGCAGCTGCAGACATGCTGTTTCTGCTTCTCAGGCTGGGGTAGCTCGTGCTCAAACATCAGTTCGCTACGCCGGCTCATGAGGTACGCAGAAGCCTCGGGGGCCGTCGTGGCTAGCAAGTGTCCTGCATCCGTGAGGAAACTGAGGGCGGCAGTAAGCTCACTGGAGGCCATTTTATTGTTCGCGTCCGTGGTGAGTTGATGGGTGTGTACGGTAGTTGTGTTGTCAACTGAATGTTGAAGAAGTCCAAAAACTTCTTTGGCTGGTGGTGTGGGGCACCGCAAACATTACGAAGGACCGATGTATGAGTACTGATAAATACCGTAAGTATTCGTATTATCATACGACAAGCAATGCAGGAGGGCAAGAAGATTTCCGGGTTTGTCAATGCTCCTTTCTGACATTCGCAACGGATTATGCCCGGTTTATCGTCCATTTGAGCTCCTTGATGCTCACTTCTTCTCCCGCCTTCTCATCATAATCGAACCATTCACCATCCGTCAGCTCGATGCCTTCAAACTTGGTATTGGACTCGATCCCGTCGGCCAGCCACTCTCCCTGATGGATCCGGTCAGCGCTACAAGGTTAATAGGTAGAAATACACGAGACTAACCTCCGGGTTGAACTCTGTAAACTCTAGACCCCGGCAGTCAAACTGAAGAATCTTCTGCGGCTTCGCGGGCTCGGTTTGTTCGTACGGGGTAGGGGCAGCCATGATGGATGCCGATGACTCTCTCTGTTAAGGGAATTATGCCAAGTTAGACAGTCCCGGAGCCCAGGCGCGAAGGTCAAATATTCACCTTGCAGTTCTTGCACCGCCACACAAAGTTTGCCTCGCCGCGGCTCCCGCTCATCTCGTTGGTTTCCTGGTTGGTGAGCCTCGGCTGGAACTGTAGTCAAGTAGGATCGAGACAAACGTACATGGCGGTTGACGGCAACGGGCTTGGGATGGGTCTCTCTACAGGATGTGCATTGCACCTTGAAAGTGTACCAGAACTGGCTGTCCGGGGTGTCCTTTGGCCGCAGGTTGGTGACTCTGGAACAACCTCATAAGCCCCGCCATCCTCGATTCTCGGGCTCCCAGTCGAGGCAACTCACCCTTCCAATTCCGCCGTCAGTGTGAGTGCAAACATTGCTGTAATATTGCTCGTTTGTTATCCAAATCGTGGAGTGCGTGGTATGCGAAATGCCTCGAATTCTGGCAGAAAAATCGGTAGATACCGGTAGTATCGCGAGGTGTTGCTTGTGGAGTTGAGTTTGAGCATTCGATCTGATGGCGGGGCACAGCTGCCCCACTGCTGTGGATAGGCTCACTCCTTGGCACTTTTGGTGGAAATATTAAAAACACCCCTTACGTCTGGACCTTGGCAAGCTCCCGGCCCACTCAAGTTTTCCGAGCTCGTTAATTGCTCAATTGCCCCGAATCAGACCTCCAGTCACATAACGTCAGCTCACCAAGCTTGAGCCCGAGCACCCCGACGACCCTCGAACCCCCAACCCAGCTCGCAGGCTCAGCTTGGCCGACATGCCCCGACGATGCTGGGGCTCTGGTCAATGGCAGCCCAGCTGCGGGCGTGCCACTGCCGGGCTTGCCTGCGAGCGACAAACACGGTAGCCCGCCGAGCGACGACGAGCACTACGAACAGTCCCCGCCGAAGGAAATTCCTAGCCAGCGATGTTTTTACGGCGTGTTATACCGCCATCATGGCTACAGCTGCCGTTGCTGATGCCGGCCGGAAAGACAAGCGCAGGCGCGAACTCGACAGCAAAATAACCCAGGCCAGAAACAGTCTCGCCGTAATGATGGAGGAATCGCACGCTCGGGACCTGGCGCAGGTCATCACATCTGCCAACCCGGCCGTCTTCTATGACCGCTCGCTGGATACGGTGGATATTTTGACATCCATCTGCACCTTTCAACCCGAGTTTCTCCGCGGCGTGAAAGAGGACCGCCGGAAGAGGGACGAGGCTCTAGGACGATTGCGCAAGCGCCTCGGCTTGAAATGGCACCCGGGCGTGCCTGAAGGGTCGGCGACTTTGGCCAAATGCGAAAAAGTCATGGCTTCGGAAGACAGAAACCCGGGCATCCTGCATCGTGAGCCGAAGACCGAGACACAGCTCAGCAAAACCACCGACATGATCAACGACCTCGTGGACCGGCTTATATCAGAGGCCTATTGGCAGTCGGAATCTGAAGCCCCCAGATCACACCCCTCGCTCAATAGCCCCGATTCCGCCCGGACCATGATTCGCTTTCTTCGATCAGACGGCTACCCTTCCTACACCCATCCAGAGGCCAACCTGGAAGAGACCGTTGAGGCGCGTGCCCGATTGAACGAAGTCAACCTCCAGATTCTGGATAACTGGAACCGGCGTCACCGGGAACGTATCGTGGCCAAAATCTGCTACAACCTCCTCGTCTGCGGCGTTCCTCCGGCCATCCAGAACTACAACGCCCTGATACTGCGCTTCACAATGCTCGGCGAGCACAGGCTGGCACAGGCTGTGGTGGATTCGTTTCTGTACAAGAGCCACTTGAAACCGACAGAGGCAACATTTCTATGCTTATTGCACCACTACCGGATAAGTGGGGATATAGTGGGCTTTTGGGGCCTGCTCCGGCGCCTCTTTGGCCACGATCCTCGCGGGATCGGGCTGCGACGGAAGGCGACCGAGGACGTACCGCGGCACAGCTATCTTCGGAGCTGGGTCGCAGTAAAGGACATTACCGTGATCAAGGGCTACTATGTCGAGTGTGCCGAGCTTAATCAAAATGTCGTCGAGGCCATGATGGATGGGCTAATCGACTTTGGTATGCTCCACCAGGCGGCCAAGCTCTTTTCCGTCTGTCTACAGGAGAGCTGGGCTGTCAACGGGGAGCTCCTCGGGCGGCTGCTTCATTCATGCATTGTCTCGCTCGACCACATGGCGGCGAAGGCCATAATCCAGGGTTTGCTCAACAATGTCAACCAGGCAATCTCAATGCTTCTCGGCCCCACGTCCATCACTCAGAGTACCGTCAAGCAGCTGCGCCATCTTCTCAACATTTGCCACGCGACCACCCTCCCCGGCGGTGAAAACTCTCAGCTTGATGCACCCGCAAGCCCATCTTCGACAGCGAACCTCGACCGCCTCGCAACAGCAATTTGGATGCGAGAAACATCAACTGAGAGCAGAGTCATGACCATGAAGCTGCAGAGGGCTACACAAGCGCTGCTCGAGGAGAGGCCCTTGGGTGCTCGGCTCGATCTCGCGATATCCATTCTAGGGGACGAGGCCGGGCGGCGGGCGCGGAAGCTGGAAAAGATGGAGCACACCGGGCGAACCGCGCGGGTAGACTGGCTGGAAACACAATGCGCCGCGGCGGCTAGGGAGATCGAGGCGGCAGAACACGTCATCTGCAATGTCCTCGCCAAGCAAAGACCGCGGGCCATAAAGAACTGGTGGCAATTCAGCCCCGGCGTCCGGATCGAGCGGCGAATCGAGCAGGCCACGGCGTTTGTGACCCCAGGGACTCTGCAGCATCAGGTCGCCGTGTGGCATGCCAGGAGCAACGAAATAGATAAACAGCTGAAAGCGGTCCTGCTGAAGGCGCTTCCGGCACATCTCGCAAAACCGCTCGTGGCAACGCGGAACAACACGGGCGATGTCAGTTTGAAGAAGGTCATAGTCCACTTTGAACGATACACGACAGCGCTGCGGGAACGGCAGGCGGAGGAGGCAGCGGCAGAGGCAGCGGCGCGGAACGACCCCTTTGCGCACTTGCTGGAGAAACTGCCGAGACCAAACATATCGTTCTGGCAGCGGGTGCCAGCCTCAGCAGCCGCGACTTCGTCGGGGCAAGAGTGGTGATGGAGAGGAATTACATGTGATGATTTGGGAGACGATGCATTGTCGGGATAGGGCAGCATTAGAAGAGGATTGGAAATCGGGTGTGTGATACCATATACGGATATGTAACAAAGATACAGTGTTCAATGTATTTTATCAGAAATCAAGTCAAGTGGCAAGGCCACGAGATCTTGAACCTCGGATCAGGGGACTAGATGCATGGATGTTGAAGGGTTCGTTCTGGCCAGGCCCTGGCGGCAAGAAGCGTCAGTGACCAGCATATCCCGTCAATAGTCATCGGCAAAGGTGCCTGACTAGTGGAAGGGTTTGTTTGAAAATATACGGGATGTGCGAGTCACGAGGCTCTTTCGATGCACTGTTTTTTCTCTAGCTCGTTTAGATTCTGGACCCTTTTGATGGCCTGTTCTCCCCCATCCCTCGGTCCTTTGAACCATTCCAAGCAACGCGGTTGAGGGGCGGTGAGCGTGGAATGTGGGGTGCAGATGCAACTAACCAGCAACCTGGAAGGGGACGCGAGGGGGAGTGGAAACGGAGGGACGCGCACTGGGCAGACACAATGAATGCGAGTACAGGCACATGTCGGAATCTCAAATCGCCGATTGCCACCACTCGCCTCGACGAAGACAAGGTTGAGGCATAATCGAGGTGATGCTTGTGTCCCGTGTAACTGCCTGGGAGTGGGTGGACAACAAGACGGAGTACAGTGCAATCCACCCAATGACAGCAAGGCTTGCCGCACCGGACGCCACGGCTAGATTTCACTGGTCCCGGAGCCGGACGGAGTTGACAGGGCAGGCAGGTGGAGACGCAGCGGATCCAAAGGCGGCGCTGGGATGCACCTTCACCCCGAGTCCGGTTCCAATGCTTGTTTTTGGCGGTGGTCCCCCAAAAAGCACATGAGCTCATCGCCGTCTTTGGCCGTCATCCAGGACACCCAACATTACCAAATGGATCTGGGAACGTGCCTACGAACGTGCCTCAACCCCCGTAAAACCGGCTCGCCGGGGCGACAGGGGCCTTTCACGATCACGGGACCGGGGGTTGCGCTCCACTGGCCCTTTTCTGTACTGTTATCATTCCGGGACCCCCAATTCCATCTGATCAATGGTGCTTTTGTTCTTTTGAGATTCAAGATCTGCGAGTTGTTTGAGGCTTCGACACTGTCCTGAGCTGCGAGGATCGAGACTAGTACTGCACCAACTGCAGCTAGTACCTGCGCGACCTCTTCCAACCCTTACGTGTCGCTGACAAGCCAAACCGCCTTTGACAAAGACGGGACGAAACACTCGAAGTCGTGTTTGCATGTGCTTTGTTGCTCGTTGAAACTCGCTCCTCAGATTAGCATTCTTCTACTTCTTGCTTTTTCCAGGTTTCCTTTACCATCTCAACCTCTTTTTTTAGCACAGCATCTCCCACTAGCATCCTAACCGTCTCTCGACTTCCAATCAACGCCACTCACCGATTTTTCTTCTCTCTAACCACATAACCCGAATTTATCGTGCATATCACTCAGCATGAAATTTGGGAGAAAGTATGCTTGATTGGATGAGTTCCCCATTACCTCTTGAATATCACACTGACTTTGCCAGCCTTCCGCGGAATCAGGTCCCCGAGTGGGCAGGCTCATACATCAACTACAAGGGCCTGAAGAAGTTAGTCAAGGCTGCGTCCAGGGCAGCCCAGGATGGAGAGCAGGTGGATTTAGCGGGTTTGCTTTTCCCCTGGCCGGCGGCTCCAAGTCGAGCCCGTACGAAGTACTGACCATGACCTGGTAGAGTTCTTCTTTGCCCTGGACCGGAATCTGGAAGATGTCGACTCGTTCTACAACAAAAAATTCGCCGAGGCCTACAGGAGGCTCAAGGTGCTCCAGGACAGATACGGCAGCACACCGGATGCTGTTGCGCACCTGGACGATGACGAGATCGAGGAGCTGATGGGTGCCCTGCTCGAGCTGCGGAGCCAGCTGCGCAAGCTCCAGTGGTTCGGCGAGATCAACCGCCGTGGCTTTGTCAAGATCACCAAGAAACTTGACAAGAAGGTGCCGGATACGACGACCCAGCACCGCTACCTATCGACCAAGGTCGATCCCCGGCCGTTCGCCAAGGATACCACCATCGCCAGACTGCTGTCCGAGATTAACAAGTGGATCTCGGTGCTGGGCGATTCACAGAATGTTGATGATGCTAGGTCCGAGAGGTCTACGCTGTCTTTGGGACGGGCATCGGCCAAGGCCATGCTCAGTGTTCCGACTGCCCTGCTAGACAAGCTCGACCAGGCGATCCGGAAAGACGACGTGGCCGCCCTCGAAGCCGGCCTCGCTGAGGGGAACCTCGTGGGCTCGGAAGAATCCTCGCAGAAGATGCTGCTTAACTTGCTCCAGAGGTCCATTTCGGCCCGCTCAAGAGACTCCATTGCGGCTCTGCTCGGACACATCACGTCTCTCGATGAGCCGGATGACATCAACGGGCGGAACTGCATCCACAGATTTGTGATCCACATTGGCCGGACGAAGACGGTATGTTCGAAGAACGATGAGGACACGAAACCGGCTTCATATCCATTCCCCCACGCGGTTCAATACGCGCAGAACTATCTCACCCCCGCCACATCACCTCTTTCGGCGCCCAGGGCCAGTGGGCTGAAGGAGTCGAACCTCCTCACCAAGAACGACGAGGCGGTCCAGAAGCTCATTTTCCTCCTAGAGAGCCTCAAACCAGGGCAGCGGGCGGCGCTGAGGTCAACCGACAGCTTTGGCCGGATCCCACTGCATTATGCCGCCCAGTTTGGGTTCGTGGTGGTGTGCCAGATCCTAATGAGCAAAATGCAGGAATGGGGGCAGTTCAACGTCGAGAATGGCATCGATGCGCTCGAGTGGCAGGACAAGGAAGGGAATGCGCCAGTCCATCTCGCCGTTCTCGGCGGCCACGTCTTGACAACCAAGGCTCTTCTCCAAGGGGAGGACTGGAAGGGCGTCAGCGACACCAAGGCCGAGATGAGAAGGTCTATCTCCAAATCCAGCGCGGTACTCGCCATTGCTACGAAAGCCAACTCCAAGCCGATCGTCGAGATGTTGGTGGAAGCCGGTGTGGATATCAACTGGCAGGACAAGACAGGCGAGACGGCGCTGCATATCGCTGCACGGTTCGGCCACGACGAATGCGCCAGGGTGCTGCTCAAGGGAACAGCTGAGCAACAGGCCGACCTCGAGCTTGCCGAAAAGTCGTTCGCGTGGACACCGCTCCATATTGCGGCAGTGGACGGCCATTTGTCTGTCGCGCAATTACTTGCGGATGCTGGTGCGAACGTGGACAAGCTGGACTCGTCGGGCTGGACGGCGAAGGAGCACGCCGCCTTGAGGGGACACCTCCCCATCGCCCGTCTCCTTGCTGCGCACAGCAGGGATATGGATGATGGAGCCAGCAGCAGCTCTGACGAGGAGAGGACGGTCGCAGAGCCTGTGACTCGTGAAGTCGCTTCCTTGGAGGATAGACGATCCAACGGTGCTTCACGCCCCACAGATCCCGTCAAATCATTTGGCCATCGGTACCTCAAGGACGAGAGTCTTGTGCTCGTCAGTCTTGGCTCGATGGACATGCGCAAGAACATCCAGGCCGTCTCACTGGACCGCGTCCCGCTCAACGAAGCTCACACGACGGAACTGGACACGGCGCTCTCGATCGTCGTGTCAGCACAAGGCGCGCAGGGCGAGCCGACCATTATCGATATGCCCCTCCATGATAACATCTCGACGGAGCCGATTGTCTTTACCACGGTTGACGCCACCAAGGTCAAGTTGCTGTTTGACATTGTCCCGACCTACTCGGGCAATGAAAAGAACAAGGTCGGCCGCGGCGTTGCTCTGCTCTCCAGCGTGCGCCCAACCATCGGGACCAAGAGGATGAACCTGCAGGGCGACGTCTGCGTTCCCATCATGGGCGCGAACCTCGAGGTGATCGGGACCGTCCACTTCAATTTCCTCGTCATCACGCCCTTCTCGCATCCCAACATGGAGGTGACTTCGAGGCAGACGTACTGGAAGAAGATGACTTCGACCATGGTCATCGGCCACCGGGGTCTGGGAAAGAACATGACCTCCAACAAGTCGCTGCAGCTAGGCGAGAACACGATCCAGTCCTTCATCGCCGCGTCCAACCTCGGAGCCCAGTACGTCGAGTTCGATGTCCAGCTCACAAAGGACCACGTCCCCGTCATCTACCACGACTTCTTGGTCAGCGAGACGGGCTTCGACGCCCCCGTGCACACACTGACGCTGGAGCAATTCCTGCACATCAACCCGGACTCGTCGCGGGGAGGACACACCGCCCAGGCCCAGCACAAGCAGCTCAACAAGACGCGCAGCAGCAGCCCCGGCCCGCGCCAGCGCTCCATGTCGATGGACTGGCCCGACACGCACCAGACGAGCAAGAACGACATGGAGGAGCGCATGAAGCACACGCGCGACTTCAAGGCCAAGGGGTTCAAGGCCAACTCGCGCGGCAACTTCATCCAGGCGCCCTTCGCGACGCTCGAGGACCTGTTCCGCAAGCTGCCGCAGCCCGTCGGCTTCAACATTGAGCTCAAGTACCCGATGCTGCACGAGAGCGAGGAGCACGAGATGGACACGTACGCCGTCGAGCTCAACTCGTTCTGCGACACGGTCCTGACCAAGGTCTACGACATGGCCGACGGCCGCCACATCATCTTTAGCTCCTTCAACCCGGATATCTGCCTGTGTCTGAGCTTCAAGCAGCCCAACATCCCGATCCTGTTCCTGACGGATGCCGGGACCTGCCCCGTCGGCGACATTCGCGCCAGCAGCCTGCAGGAGGCCATCCGGTTTGCGTCGAGGTGGAACTTGCTGGGGATCGTGAGCAACGCCGAGCCGTTTGTCAATAGCCCGCGGCTGGTCAGGGTGGTCAAGCAGAATGGTCTGGTCTGTGTCAGCTATGGGAGTATGAATAATGAGCCGAATCTGGTTCAGGTAGGTCCCACCTTTCATGCTGTGACGTAATTGTTCTTTTGCCTCGGATGGCTAATAATTTTGTGTGTACAGCGGCAAGTCAAGGAGGGCATTGACGCTGTCATTGTCGATAGTGTCCTAGCGATTCGCAAGGGCTTGACGGGCGCCCAGGAGAAGGTGGAAGTGGCAGAGGTGGCGGTCGTGGATGAGAGGTTGACGAACGGGAATGGGAATGTGAATGGGAACGGGACTGTGAATGGAAAGGTGAATGGAAATGGGATTGTGAATGGGAATGGAGCTGGGGTGGTAGAGTCGGGGTAGGGAGTCTTGGGACAGAGATCACCGTGTGTGTGATCGACCCCGCAAATTGCGAAGACTGCGGGCTCTTTGTTGGCATAAACGGCGATGGCGCAGGAAGAGAGGATGGGACTTTTTAGAGGCGGGTTTCAACACCGTCCTGGGCTGCGCTGACCTGCTCAGATAGGCAGGCAGGCTGGAATCACACTACTACATAGAGGCGGGGGAGCGTTTGCGAATACTTTGTCAGTAATCAACGAGAAATTTATGTTCTTTTCTGATATCTTTTCCCCGGAGACAAGAGGGAAGATGATGGGTTGCCTCCCATTTTGCCAGTTTAGGCTGGTCATCGTCGCTCTGCGCAGCCAATGGTGTGCCGGACGCGCCAGCTGCTGTGGCTGTCATCCCCTGGGTGGTACGTGATTTCTTCGTCTTTCAGCGGAAAGGTTGGGGCTGTGTCTTTCTCGCTTCCGTCAGTCTCTGAAATGGGTGACGGCCCGACATTTGGTTCACTGTGGTCTCCTGGTGGCCGGGTTCGGCAGTCTAACTCTGTTGAGGAGTGGTGCCTGAACTATTGGAGCCCGCGCGGCGGCTGATGGTGGAAATACAATCCTTGCATTCCGAGTTCTGGTCGATTAATCTGGCCTCTTTGGGCTGTCTCTGCGGTGATGCTGAGTTGAATAAGATTGGTGGTGTTGCGGGATCAAAGGAGGTCCCTGTCTCGGGGCGGCCTTTAATTATCGGCAAAGCGTTGGCTCCCTCCAGCGGTGAATGAGGATGCACAGCTCCTTTTTTTTTATATTATTATTTCAGCCATCTGACGAATAGCTGGTGAAAATACCAACCCCATTCGTCGCTTTTTCATCCGGACTGTTCCTTCTGTCGTTGTGTCCAGTTCCCGGTCGCCATCTCGCTACTACTAACAAGGCCAACTTGCCAAGTTGCTCCAAAACGACTGCCCCGCCCCCTCCAAATCACCCACCCCGCCACGCGCTTCAGCTCCTTCCCCACCCCACTCGCAGACCAGCAGTGACCTTGAACTCCGTACCTTGCTCATTCGGTCAGCCCAGCGCAAAAAAGACTGGCGGCAAACAAAAGGCAGCCGTCGGCCAGAATTCCCAACACCCATTGAACCCAACATCGATACTGATATCGACACCAATACATTCCAACCATCGACACCCCGCATTCCTCGCGCCATGGCAGGCCCCTCATCGCCCGGTAGCGACGGGCCAACCTTTGCGCCGCCGCCGCTGCCCCCCGGATGGATCGCGCAGTGGGACGCATCGTCCAAGAAATACTATTTTGTCCAGCTGTCGACGGGCGCGTCGCAGTGGGAGACGCCCACCGAGGCCGCGCCCGTCGGAGGCACCCCCGCCGCCCGCATTGATCACCCTTACGGTGCCCCCGGCGGCGCCCCTGGCGGCCGGACGGCCAACGGCGGCGAGATTATCGTGCACCCTGACGGGAGTCAAACGGTTAGATATCCAGACGGTCGGCTCGAGCCTGTCAACCCTAGCGAGGATGGCACGGGAACGAGGGGGATGGGCGACGGGCCGACTGGGGACAGAGGGCTTGGGGTATGTTTCCTTTGAGGCGAATATGCTGTATTTGCTTGCGCTGACATTGCCTGATTCGCAGTCACTTCTCAGTGGCCTCAGCGGTAAACAAGGAGGCGGCGGCGGAGGACTTGCCGGTTCGCTGCTCAGTGGGCTTACGTCGAGTGGCTCCAGCGGGCACGGCGGCAGCAGCAGCGGCGGCATCGGAGGGAAGCTCGCATCGCAACTGGCCTCAAACCTCTTTTCTTCGAGTAACAAGCCATCGCAACCCCAGAACTACCATGGCGGCCAGTCATCTCAACACTCGGGCTCGAGCGGTGGTCTAGGGGGCATCGTTGGAGGTGTTGCGAGCTTCCTGGGAAACAAGCCCCAAGGATCGGTAGGTTAAGGCAGGCCACAGATCGATAAGCGGTGAGGCTGACACTACAAACAGGGCCAGACCTTTGGCTACTCGAACAACGGACAGACGGGAGGCTACAGCGCTCCGGCGCCGCCGACATCGTACCAGCCGCCCTCGCAGCCAGGGCAGACGGCGCATTCGGGCAATACTTCGTCCTACCAAAGCAACACCTCATCCTACCAAACCTCGAGCCAGTCCCAGCATACCCCGTACGGCCAGTCGGCCCCGAGCCAGCAATACTCTCCTTCTTACGGCTCCCCTACCGGCCAGCATCAGGGCTATGGCCAACAAAGCCACCAGAGACCCTCGTCACAGTCGTACAACGCCCCGCCTGCCCACGCGCCATATGGCCAAGCACAGCCACCACACGGACAACCTTCGTACGGCCAGCCGCAGTACGGCGCCGCAAGCTCGTACGGTTCGCAGCCGCAGTACGGCGCTCCGCCCTCCGGCGGACACTCGCCGTACCCTCCCCAGCCACAGTACGCCAGCGGCGGGCACCAGTCCCACCAGGGTTATGGCGGAGGCGGGCAGTATCACTAGACGGGATACGAGTCGCCGGCGGCTTCCGCAAATAGCTCGAATCCGCCGCTTCTTGCTTCGCCTCTACCACCGTTTCGCGAATCCCAACCGCCTGTTGAATCACCCGATCCACCCCGTCATTCGAATGCGTCTGAGGAGAAGGGTGGCAAAGGAGGGAGGGGGGGAGGGAGATCCAACAGCGGCAAGAGAAAATTGGTGTATCATCCGGGCCGGCCGCAACCTGGGGCGTCGTCAAGAGATGAACCTCCCGTGAAGTTGGTCCGGAAATACTTGAAGAAGAGCAAACGCTAGTGGAGGGTGAAGGTGAGGAGGCCGGGGAAGTGGTGTGGGCGAAGCTGGGAGAAGCGGGCGAGGTGGTTGACTCGTCTTTTGTGGACTGAGAGGTGGAAGAAGTTGTTTCTGATGAGGTTGGCTGGAAAATACGAGATTTTGAGGAGTAGCGATGGGGGTGATGGCGGTGATGAAGTTGAAGGTTATGAGGCGGTTTCGCACAACCTGAAAGAGGGATGCGCGGAGGGGGTTGTTGATTTTAACCGAGTGGTTTCGAGGTTGCAGTGTTGGGGATAGCGGGTAGTAACATACATTAGTTAGCATGGCGGTTTCCTTTTGGGCATTTTTTCATGATAGAAGTTGGTCGCGATGGCTTTTTGTGTTTGTAGCAATGATTTTGTTTCTGTGTTACGTGCCGTGTTATGACGGTTTATTTCCCCTATGTCCAGTTTCGTACATGTAAGTGCCATCCAACCACTCACTGAGAGCACAATCACTGCTGCTTCTTCCCGATGCTGCCCTGCTGTTTACTACCGCCCACAACCACACCCTGGATCTTTGAGGCAATCTGCCCAGCAACGAGGCAGGCTACGACGGCCACGACAACAATGTAGCACGCCGTGCCAGCGAGTGAGCGGGGGAGCACGTTGAAGAGGAAGGGGTCTAGGATGATGTCGACGTCGACGGGCGGGACGGTGCGCATCAGGGCGGCGTCGGTTGTGAAGTAATCTGCTGCGGCGAGTACTCGCAGGAGGAGGATGGATGATTCGTCCTTGTTGTTGCTATCAGGGGTAAGTGGCGGGGCCCCCGGCTGCTGCTCTTGGTGGGATTTGGAGGAGCCGCGTAGAGAGGCTAGGAGGTCCGGGGAGTCTTGAACTGTGGATAGCGGGAAGGTGTCGATCTGGAAGGCGGTCGGTTGCTGGGCGGGATGTTAGACATTGGGTGGGAAATAATATGGGGAAAATAAAAGAAAATGAACTCACTATGGCTGGCCAGCAGACACGCACTTCATAGCGTTGGTTTGGGGTGAGATTGTCGAGGATGAGCCATGTTGCCGTCCCAAGAGGGTGGATATCCGTGGGGAAGTGGGCGGCAAGTTGTGTCCGGAGAGTCCCGTTGGCTGGTGTGAGGGTGTCGAGATGAGAGTTAAGGGAGCTCAGTGAAGAGGAGAGGGTGAGAGTTTCGGGGCCGAGGAAGATGGTCTTTTCGACATTGGCGAGGATCAGGGTGAAGAGGGAAAACAGTATCGTCAAGACGTGGCTTGTTGTTGCCATCTTGACTGTAAACGGTCCGCCCGTTACATCTGGAGCTGTGGTTTACGGTCTCCAGGTCCGGTCCGTGCAAGACCTGAAAGGGATCCGGGCTGCGTCGGAGTGAGTGCCGGCTGCCGGTCGTTGGTCGCCAGTTGCAACTTGGCGGGGCCAGTGGTGGATTCTGCAGCATGGAGCTCGGGCCACATGCTTGGGAAAGCCCCAGCGATTTCCCCGGGTTTTCACCAATCGGGCCTGTGGAGTGGGGGACAGGGAGGCGCCAGCCACTGAAAGCGCCCAGAAGGACAATCACATGCTGGAACATCCCGCGAGTTTACCCCGGACTTGCCTGCCCATTCCAGCAAGTGGGTGACGCAAGGACCGAGGAAATGGACCTGCCCAGAGGGAAGCACCACGAAAAGCAACCACAACCGACGAGCCGCAACTGCCACATCGTCCGCTGGAGAGATTCCCGACTTTTGACGATCCACGGCGCCGAAGCCGAATCCGATCGAGATGCTTTAAGTTCACAATAACTGTACGAAGTACCGCCCACGCCGCCAGTTGCCAACCCTGTTGAGACCGCAAAAACCCACGATCATCGGACCTCAAGGGCTCGAATTACTGCACAGCCAACGCCCAATTTTACCGGCCTATCCCTCCACTCGATGACCGCAACCACATAAACATAATCCGCCCGACTCGTCCTGCTGCCGCCCGCAATGGCGCCGACACTGTCGAAGCCGGTTGCGCCGGGCAGCGCCGCCGCCCGCGCCCGCACAGTCCGCGGCATCATCACGCAGCTGATGCACATGTACCTCCGAAACCGCACCCGCATCTCGCGAGCCGTTTACATCACCATGTTCCTGGCCCTCGTTAACCGCGTACGCCATGCCATATCCGAGCAAAAAGCCGCTTCGGTCCGCGAAGACGCTCAACGCGCCGATAAGGTCGGCACCACATCGAGCTCCGAAAGCCCCGACACAGGGAAGAAGAAAAAGGTCGAACTGAATCGCGAGTTCTTCCTTTCGCTGATGAGGCTGCTTCGCATCGTCGTGCCTGGGTGGCGGAGCAAGGAGACACGAATGCTCATCAGCCACAGCTTCTTCCTGGTCATGCGGACGCTCATCAGTGTAAAGGTGGCTGCCATGGACGGCGCCATCGTGAAGGCGCTGGTAAAGGGAAATGGTCGCGAGTTTCTGACGCGTATCGCGTGGTGGATGCTGATCGCCATACCCGCCACCTTTACAAACTCGATGCTGTCGTACCACCAAGCCGAGCTCGCCCTGCGGTACCGCACACGCCTGACGCAGTATATCCACGATAAATACCTCTCAGAACTAACCTTCTACGGTATCTCGGCCTTAGATGACAGGATTAAGAACCCGGACCAGCTGATTGCCGTCGACGTGGCCAAGTTTTCAAACAGCTTGGCCGAGCTGTACAGCAATCTGGCCAAGCCTATTCTAGACATGGTGAGCCTCACATACCCTTCCCCAACGAGAGCCGAATCTGACAAGACCAGGGCATCTACACATTCTCTCTATCACGGAGCGTTGGCGGAGAAGGGGTCATGTTCATGACGTTCCTTGTCCAAATGTCAGCCTTGGTCATGAGAGCATTGACTCCTCCCTTTGGCAAATACGTGGCCGATGAGGCGAGGCTGGAGGGCGAGTTCCGCTTCCAGCATTCACGGTTAATAGACCACAGTGAAGAGGTTGCCCTGTACGCGGGTCACGAGGCCGAAAAGGACACGCTGGACAAGGGCTACTTCACTCTGATCAAGCACGTCAACTACATCCTGCGGAGGCGCTTCTACCACGGCTTCATGGAGGACTTTGTCATCAAGTACTTCTGGGGTGCGCTGGGCCTGCTCCTCTGCAGCGTCCCTGTATTCATCAAGCTACCGGGCCAGGTCGTCCTTAGCATGGGCGACAGGACAGAGAGCTTCGTCACCAACCGGCGGATGCTTCTCTCGGCATCCGACGCCTTTGGCCGCGTCATGTTCTCGTATAGGGAAATTATGGAGCTTGCTGGCTACACGTCACGCGTCTCGTCGCTCCTCGAGGTCATGGATGATATTAAAGCGGGCCACTTTGTCAAGAAGCTTGTCTCGAGCGAGAGCACCGAGGCCAACGCGGCCGTACTCAAGGGCCGTGGCACGGTGATCGAGTCCAAAGACATCGAGTTCACCGACGTGCCCATCATTTCACCCAACGGCGACGTCCTCGTCCCCGGCCTCTCCTTCGCCCTCAAACAGGGCGACCACCTCCTCGTCGTTGGCCCTAACGGCTGCGGCAAGTCGTCCCTTTTCCGCATCCTCGGCGGTCTCTGGCCCGTCTACGGTGGCACCGTCAAGAAGCCCCCCTTCTCCGACATCTTCTACATCCCCCAGCGCCCCTACCTCTCGCGCGGCTCCCTCCGCCAGCAAATCATCTACCCCGACGGCTTGCGCACCATGCGCGCCAAGGGTGTCACGGACGCCGACCTGCTCGCAATCTTGCGCGTGCTCGGCCTCGAGAACCTCGTCGACATGTTCCCAGAGCAGGGCTGGGACGCCGAGGCCGAGTGGCGCGATGTCCTGTCGGGCGGCCTGCAACAGCGCGTCGCCATGGCCCGCCTCTTCTACCACAAGCCCCGCTATGCCATTCTGGACGAGTGCACGAGCAGCGTCACGCTGGAGACGGAAAAGGTCATGTATGACGAGGCAAAGGCCCTCGGGATTACCCTGATGACAGTCAGTCATCGGCGGAGTCTGTGGAAGTATCATACGCATATCCTCCAGTTCGACGGCCAGGGTCATTATGTCTTTACGCGGCTGGACGCGGACAGGAGGCTGAAGCTGGAGGATGAGAAGGAGGATTTGGAAGTGCTGTTGCGTCAGGTGCCCGAGTTGGAGAGGCGCCTAGAGGAGCTGAGTGGGCTGTAATGTGGGTGAGCCGGGGTTATATATGTGGTTACGGCTGGATAGATGTATGGATGGGTGGATGGATGGGTGCTTGCATGGCTAGGTTTTGGAGTGTTGGCGAGTGGCGGAGTTTCTTTTTTATAGCCGTTTTTTGATATTGTATTTTGTCTTGCTCCGCGCCACGCATGGATACTGGTAGAGTGGACAGAGGGGAGACAGAGGCATGACCTGGACAAGGCAAGGGGCAAAGGATGGCATTTTGTGAATGTATCACTATCCCCGCGTTTCTTCTCAAGACAGTTATGGCCGGACGTCCGGGATGTATCCCTAGAAGCTTGAGTGGGAGTGAGGTGTTGACGAATATATGCTGAGTGAACGAAGGTTAGGAGAGAGCAAGTCACGTTTGATGACTGAGAAGAGTGCATGGATGCCGTGTTCCAGAGTTGGAATTGTGTACTGTGTGCTTTATGGATTGGGTTTACGCCCCGGATGCTTTGGGGATCTGACAAGACCGGGTTGCATTCGGGTTGTGACTGGGAAGCGTCAGGGACATAACTGGGAATCCGGCATCTCAACTGGACAAAAGTAGAACAACCGACTAGTTAACCATGACACGTTTGAGACACCACTGGGTTACAACCAGGTTACGTCTAGATATCAGGTGGGTGACATATGCGTTAGCCGGGCTGTGTCTAGGTTATGATAAGACGCCATTGGGAAATCTGTCGAATCGAAGAACGGTTAATACCGAACTAAATGTTTGCGGATATCCCCGAGCTTTTGACCGTCTCTTATTGATATGTAATGGGATATTAGTTAGATATACAAAGATAGCAGTGATATCCTATAACATGATATCCAACAAATCCCCACCCCCCGCCCTCAAAACGAAAAGCACGCAGAAGATGATCCCATGAGCACGCCCTGCACTCACTCGCTCTATCTAACCCCAAGCGCATAGGAGAAGAAGCAGAAGAGGCAGAAAAAGGAAGTTAAGATTCGCTCGCTCTGACGCCCCGTAGGGTAAACAACCGTGCCGAAAGAAAAAGCTAGAAGGGCGGACCGAAAACCAGTCAGCACACCGTAAATGGGTATGGCAGACAAACCCGTTTGACTTGTCGGTCGGTCAAAGCGTGTGCCCTTGCCTAGCCGCGGCTGGTCTCGATCCCCGGGAGAAATTAAGAAGAAAAAGAAATATAGAAGCGAAGTGAACCCCTCTCCGTTCCTTCACCGACTCCCAAACGCCCCCTCCTGGCCTTCATGCCCCATTCAGATGAAGATAAGAGAAACAAAAGCCATGGAACCCCGGGTATAAGCCTCCTTCACCATCAAGTCATGGCCGCCGCCCACCGTCCCCCAAGAGCAAAGGAAAAAAGGCAAGAGTGAGAAGCGCGCTCGAATAGTCTCGGAAGCAACGAGTGCTAGCCAGTAAGCCAAGAAACAAAGCGACCGACCAATTAGAAAAAGGTTGGCTTCGTCAGGACGCGGTACTCGACATAGTCCTCGCCGTCGATGCTAATGATAGTCCCCTGGCTGACAAGCTTGCCCTCAAATGGGCCCGTCTGCTTGCGCTCGTACTTGACGCCCATGTACATCTTGGCGTCCTCGCCACCAGCCCGGATGCGGTTGGCTTCCTGGGCAGCCCAAACCTTATTCAGGCGCGACACGTTGTCCTGGAAGATTGACTTGTTGTTCGCTGTAGTTGCCGGGCCGAGCGACGCCTCGCGGCTGGCGGCGCGTAGGTCGGCACGCGCCTGTGCGGCCTCGACACGAGCGATTTCACGTCGGGCGAGCGAATTTGTGCGCTCCAACACGCCCGGGGCCGGAGGAGCACGGTTCGCGGCGCGGAACTCGATGTCGGGTAAGGGGCGGCGGCCGGCACGTGTGTTGTTTTCGGAGCGCTGGGCCTGATTGGGCTGGTCTGGCTTGGCGGCGATGGGCGTAGAAGCTGGGCTGTTGGTCGGTTTATGTCCGTTGGCATTGCTGTTGCCGTTGGTCGTGGCCACTCCCTTCATTGCAATCGCAGGTAGATCTGGGTCTTCCTTCAAAAGGGGAACACCGCCGAGGGCAATCATCTGCGCGACGCGTTGTTGCCCTTGAATCACCGCCGCTGTCTCATTGGCAATCCGTTCGTCGGGGCTCTCACCCAAGTCGATTTGGCGCTGGCGGACGCGGGTGTATTCCTTGATCTCGGCTCTCGATAAATTCCTGAGCTGAGGGTCCCACTCGACTTCATCCCATGGGATCCAGATGGCGCCGGCGCCAGTGGGGAAGTTGCCATTAACGGCCCGACCGTCACGAGTCTCGCGCGTGACTTTTACCCTAAACATATCGTTCGCGCCCAAGATGCCCATGACGACGTGTTTATCCATGAACTCCTTCTCGCTGGACTTCTTCCAGTAGCCAACGGGAATTTTGGTCGGCCGGGTACCCGGGATTTCACCAATGGACAGTTGCTGAGCGTGGCCCGGCGAGCTGGATGGGGCGCCAAAGGATCCAGCCAGGCGGCGCTTCTTAGTCTCGGGACGATTGGGGAAGACGGCATTGTCGGGGATCACAGCGCCGTACGCAATCAGAGGTTGGGTGGCTGCTTCAGGGGGTGGGTTGTTTCTCACGCGCTCGGTGGCCAATTCGGCCGCCTCCCGTTCCAGCTGGGCTTGTTCCTCTAGAGTTTCACCCTGGCGGCCATCGTCAACGCGGATCTTGACATATTCTTTAACGACGTGGTGGTTAAGACCGGCGAGATGATTGTCGAATGCCACCTTGTCAAAGGTAACCCAGCTACCACCGGGACCGGGCGGGATTGGATAGCGCTGGTCGACAGGCCGGCCATCGCGGGTGGTTGGCTGGATGCGCGTGCGGAGGCGGTCCCTAACATCGATAAACCCAATGACTCCATGCTTATCTGCATCGTTTTCCGGGGGCGAATCGCGCCAGAAGCCGAGCACGACTCCCTTTACTGCTCCCAGACCGTGAGCCTTGGGGGGCCGGCCGGGACGGCGGGCTTCCTGGCTCTCACTCGGTGCCGGGCTGTCGTCCTTGTCGCCAACCGAGTCTGCGTAGACAGCGGAGATTCTCTTGCGCTTCGACTGCTGTCCTGTGGGTGGCTTCTCCTCAACATCAGCCATCACAACGTCTTCGTTCTCAGGTGTGGTCCGAAACGAGGGCGGCTTGTTGTGATTTGCATTAGTGCCAACAACAATCTCGTCTTCAAGTGTGTTGAGCGGAACACTCGAAGCACGGCTCATTGGATCCTCAACGGGAGAGTCGGGTGGGGGTGTAAGTTCTTCGTTATTGTCGTCGTTATGAATGGCGCCGTCTTCCTGTTGATCGGTAATGATGCTGGCGCTGTGTGATAAATGGCCGAGTCAATTGGCTGCAAGAAAGCAAGCCGAAGGGAGGCAGATGGTAATTAACTTACGTGTAAGCCGAGTTGGCTTTGGATGGGGTGGTATGGTCCACCGATGCAGGTCGGTCGTGAAGACTGTCGCTTGCTTGCTTGGACGCAAATGAACTAAGAATTTATGCGATTAGGGTCCGACTCTGAACTGAGGGATGCCTCAACTGCCTCATGTAAAGCAAGCAAAGAAATTATGTAACTGGCAAAGGATGTGTGTGTTTTGGGGCAGAGGCCAGGTGACGAAGAGTAGGTTGGCCGACTCAAGCTTGCAGAGAAGGCAACCAAACTTTTCCCCAGGAAGAGTTCAGATGGACGGTAGCACGCAGTGTGGAAACTTACCTCTCCGCAGATTCTTGATGGGCAGGAATTTGGGCAGCAGGAGTCTGAATAGCAGGAGATGCAGAAATCTCTATGGCACTGAAAAGGATCTCTTGTTAGCGGCCTTGAAGTGCAAATAAGCAAACTTCTTGGTTGAAGTAAATAATCTGGCGCGTGACTGGGGAGGGGATATGTGCTGCTAGAGGAGATGTTGTTTGTGGCCTTGCCCAGTGACTTGACAAGAGTACCAGTGAAAGAAAACTCAAAGCAAAGGGAAATCGTCTGAAGTGTTCATTCAAGCGCTGAACAGGGCAAAGCGCGCTTATAGGGGAAGGGGCAGCTTGCCTCACGGAGCGTGATCGAGGCAGGAACGCCCTGATATGGCTCTCGTGTTAGCCGTTTCTACTCAAAACGGGCTGAGGAAGGGAAGTAGCGATGTGCCATGTAGCAACGAGAGCAGCAAATCACGCACTTCCCCCACCAAACCTCTGTTCTGAGTGACATCCCGCCTAGGTCATAGACTTTGTGTAGAAACAGCGGAAACGGGTCTCGAGACGGGGATGAGAGTGGCAGACGAGTAACATGCAAAATGATTTGGACAGGACTGTACTCACTCCTCGACTTGCTCGATCTTTGTCTCGATATGAGAAGGTGATGGTTCGGTCAAAGGCAGTTGCTCTTTCAGCTCATCTTTCAACTCCTCGGGCTCCTTTAGCTCATCCTTGGCCCTGACGGGCTCGGCGACCGCGTCCATTTCGTCGGTGAGAGTTGCCATCTGAGACAGGTGGCTGTGATGTCGTGTCGTGTCGGGACGACGCTAGGTACTTCTTTGTCAGTGCCAAGAAGAGAGTTGCTTAGACTTTGGTTGAGTGTCGAGAGAAGGTTGTGGTGACGGGGCGGGGCAAGGTTGAGTCCAGACAGTTTCAGGGTTGGAGATGAAAGAGAGGAGAATGATGGGTGGAACTTGAAATGTTTGGCGACTTACCACGAACCGATCAACACTGAACAGCCCAACGTGGCAAGTGCTGGGAATGTGCAAATGTCTTGGCGCTCGGGAGATGTGATAGAAGCCACTACGCAAGGAGTCAAGTCAAGCTGAAGACGGCCCGTTTCTAGCAAGCCAGTGGCGAATCACGAATGTGGTCCTGGACTTCTCTTTCTCTCTTGCCGATCGCGATGTGCCTCACTCAAACGTTGTTGGGTTGCGGATAATATTCAGCAGGGACTAAGCAGGACGCGTTGGAGCGTCGTTGGAGCGAATGCGATGCGAAAGTTGTGTTTACCCAGTAAAATGTGTTGTTCGCGGAAAAAAAAAGAAGGAGAACGGAAAAAAACTAAGAAAAGCAAAAGTTGTGCCTTGAAAGAAGTAGGTAAAGAGGGAAGGAAGGAAAAGTGCGGTGGGAAGGAAGGTGAGTGAAATAAGTGGGTAAGGAAGAGACAATCGCTGAAACCTCCCTTGGGGGAAAGACTGATGAGTGGGAGAGAGACGAGGTTACGGATATTTTGGTCAGAGTGTCAGACTAGGCACGGCCCTGGGGAATCGGGGGCGGCCCCAAGGAAGTAGGCACGGGGTAACAAGTACCGGAGGATGACGGGATGATTCGCTGCGTTCAGCCAAATTGCACCAAGTTTGAGTTAAGCGAGAGGACTTGAGCAGTGAACCACTGCAAGCACATAACTAATAATATTATTTCTCCGTCCTCGGTCCAGTCAATCCAGAGGCAAACGCAGACACCTTCCCAATTGCTCAAATGCGGATACACAGTGCTGCATGAAATCATTCGAGTTGTTCGCATTGGTTTGAACTTGCCAATTAGCCAACATGTCCATATTTTCCGGAGCACTTGATTGCCTTGTTGGGTTTGGGGTTTGTGGGTTCCAGGTTCCTTCTTGTTGCTCCGACTCTTGCGAAGAGCCCGGACCCCTGCTTCTGCCTTCCGCATCAAGGACTTGGTTTGCACCAACCAAGGAGCCCGTCTCGGTGGTATTCATGCAAGACAAGTTCTCTGCCTGGGCAGCTCGCGCAGCGAACCCATTTGCATCTGAAACATGCTGTTTTGTTGCATCAACGTGATGCAAAGTCGAGCGACACGGGAAAAGGAATCATGAAAAATAAAAACACTCGATTTTCACTCCTTTGCGCCCACTTATGTGTTCTAAAAACGGGCTCAACAACCGCGATCGCATCAAAACACAAGCGATGCCTTCGGGTGCTGATCGACGTGTTCCCAGAAATTGACGGACACAGCGGTGGGTTTTCCGACTGTCACTAGCATCACCACTCTCACCAGACTCGACACTTGTCGCAGCCGAGAGCGGGCATTGCGAGAAGCACCCCACCTCCAGTAACCTCATTGGGCAGTCTCGCAACTCAAACCAAGACCTAAATGCAGCCTAAATAACATGGCGAGCATGACAACCAAGTATCCGAAGCCAGTGCAACACCAAAAGCAACCCTGTCGTTGCATATTGACTCATAATATGGCTCTTGGGCTTGAAGTTACACTTGTGCCACACCCAGCTCTTTTGCTTTTTCTGTCAAACTGGATTCGAGTTGGTTGCTAGGAATTCAACTCGGTCCACTTCGCAATCCTTTGACTTTACCTTCCAAAGGATTGGTTAGCGAAACCGATCGGTCAGGACGGGATTGCCGGACCGACATCTCGGACCAGCCGACGCCACCTTCCTATCATGTGATTTCAGCGGGGCTTGAGAGTGGGCTCCGCTCTCAAGTTGCTAAATCCCATGTCATTCAACACTGGTAGCTCATGTCTCTAAGGAAACGCACTTTGCAAACCATCAACCATGTGAAAAACTGGTAAATTATCACCCAAAATCCCTAGTTCATTCTGCGGAAAAGCAGGCAACCAACAGGAGTTATCCGGAAACCACCTAGTCATTTTACAACGGCACAAGCCGCCCGAATACCTGTTGCTCTACAAGTAGGAAACTTGCACACGACACAGTCTGCAGCTCTGTCTGATTCCGTCAGCTGCGCGGGAGATTGCGCCTTCAAGTCGCCACAACGCGACAAGAGCAACACGGAATCCACAGTTCTTCCAATTCATAACACTTGTGCGACGTGGGCTGGATGTGTGCGACGTCCTGACAAACAATTGACTACTCCGTACCCCCTATTAGCTAGCCTCGTATTGAATACGGGCACTGCACCCGAAAACGGGGATCAGTGCTTCGTAGCGCAAGCCGCACCAATCGACTTGACTTGGGTTTATGCAGCCAGGGCTGACTGTACGGATAGTGTACAAGGAGACAAACTGAGAACAGCTGGGTATCATACAGACAAGAAATTTCTTTAGTTGTCATCTTGTCCCCTTCTAACCTTTTACCCTACCAACCCACCAACCGTTCTATCACAAGTCCAGGGGTATCATCCATTCATCTATATATCCATCTCCCAACCCATCACCTCCCCCTTCCCCTCCCCCTTCCACCCCGTCCCCCACCTCTGCCCCCTCTCCCACCGTTATTCCTCCCGCTCTTCTTCCCACCCCCACCCCCGCGGAACCCATCAAACCGCCCATAAATCTTCTCCTCCCCAAACGCTGCCTCGGCAAACCGCATGTAGTTGATGACTCCGTGGTCCACCACCGCCACCAGGACATGACGGTGCCCGTGCTTCAGCCGCGCATACATCCTCCCGGGATGCCCGTTCCACTCGGGCTTGCCCGGCGCCGGCGGCGTCGTGTCGAGCAGGGCCGTGATCTCCTCGAGCGCCGGCACGGCCGACTCCTGCGCGTCGACGACAGCTAGGTGGAAGTCGGGCGGTGGGTGCCGGAGTTTGGTCCACTTCTGCGCGGCCTTCCAGACGTGGTAGTGGGTTGTGAAGGGGTCGCTTGGGGGGTGTTGGGTTGTTGAGGTGGTTAGGGAGGGTTTGTGAAGCGGGAGGAGGGCCATTTGGCGGTAGATGGAGGCGTAGGAGCGGTAGAGGCCTGGTTGGACGAGCGGGCCGTAGGGTTGGTGGCGGGGGTTGGTGGTGAGGAGAGAAGAGAACCACTGCCATAGGGTAGTTGTTACCGGTGCCGTAGGCGGGGTGGTCGGTTGTTTTGGTGCTGGCGGGGCGCGGAGGACGTTATAGCCGCATCGCTTGAGGTTGGAGTAGACCTGAAACTTTTGCAGGCTGACCTTGCCTCGCTCGCCGTCGTTTCCGATGAGTAGCGCGTAGGCGGCCTGCAGACTGAGCGGGAAGCCTAGCTCATACTCATCTGCCTCTGCTTCCTCGCCCTGCTTTGCCCCATTGGTATCTTCCTTGCCCGCTGTCGCTGTTTCTGCAGGGAAGATCTCTTCCACCCCCTTCAGCGGCCACCACAAATCCAACGAGCCCCTCTCCACCAAATACAGCGCCTCTTCAGGCAACAACCAATCCCTCCCCTTCGCAGGCCGATCCTTAGCCTGTCCAGTAACCGCCCTCCCCAAATTCATACTTGCGACCGAAGACCCCTCCAAAACAACCACCCTCTCCCTCACAAACCCAAACGGCCTCTTCTCCTTCTCCCCCACTTCTTCCCCTTCCTCCTCCTCTTGATACCCCTCCCACCACCCCGGAAAATACCACCCCCTCGCCAGATTCTTCTGCGCGCCCGCATGCACCCGCGTATACGCCAGGACGTCGCGCATCGCCCCGCGGCTCTGCTCGAGCGCGTCGGCCTGGGCGCGCGTGCCGTGCGACTCAAAGTCCTTCTCGCCCTTGCGGATCGTCTGCGCCGACACGCCGGGCGTCTTGCGGAACAGCCGAAAGTCCTGCGACGCGGCGCCCTCGTCCTCCATCAGGTCCTCCACGGTCAGCTCGTCAGGTACCATGGCGGCGGCGGGGGAGGAGGAGGTTGCGAGAGAGGGTGGGGCCCCCAGGATGGGGTTGTCGTCGTCGTCGAGGGACATGCTGGAGGGGTATTTCTTCTGTAGTGCTCTGATTCGTGAAGCTGTAGGTCGGAATGGTGTAAGGTCGAAAAAGAGAGCTGTACTTCTGAAACGGATATTGCGGTTGATTGTGTCGGTTTTGAGTTGCGAACTCGAAATCCCAGAAATGTTGAAGTGGGCCACTTGCTTGGCGTTAGAAATACGTACTTTAATTACAATACAGGTAACTTACAAAAATGCTTTGTCAATCCATCAAAGAAGTTAAGACGAAAGAAAAGACGAAAAATAAAAGACGGAAAGATGAAAAATAGAGAAAATGGTAAGAAGAAGAAAATAATACCAAAGGAGAAAAGGATAAAGAAGGAAAAGGGGTAAGGAAGAAGAAGGATAAAGGGGTAAGGGAGATGAAGGAGAAACGAAGAAGAAAAGGGATATGCGGGTAAATAAGAAGAAACAGAAACAAACGGGCAAGGAAGACTAAGACGAAGATAAACTCAAAATCAGAGATGGTAACGGAAGAGACAGCAAAAATGAAACCTCCAAACTGCAACGATACCACAGCGTTACAACACCGAATTGGAAGTTTGAAACATTGAACTGTCTACTACTTCGTTACCGTCCCGTTCCATAATGATGCAGCTCGCCTCAGACCCGCATCTGTTAACTCCATTGGCACACCTGAAACAATGAACTTCTAAATTATCTACGAACTGCTGGAGGGTAGGATAAGTATCATGTGTTCAGTCAGTTAAGTTAAAAATTTTATGCTAGCAGCATCCATTTTCTTCTATATATCAAAAATAAAAACATTAAGCATAGTTTTGACAACACAATGCTTTCAATATCTCTTCAATATATAACACTGCCCCTAATAAACAACAAGGAACCGACCACAGACCATCACTCTAGCCCCTGGCCGAAAAAGGAAGGCGTGACGGGGCACCGTCAACAGGAGTGATTTCGGGAATGAGGGTCACAGGCAAGGTGGCCGAGTGGTTAAGGCGTTGGTTTTAGGGGCTCCGTTCTGGGCCGACTTCACCAATGGGAAACCGCGCGAGTTCGAATCTCGTCCTTGTCAAGTATATTTTTTCCTCCTTGTCGACCATGGCGCGAGGGAGGAGCCTTTTTGCTTCTGTTGAGGGCGGCGGGACCAGTTTTCAACACGGTTGACATGCCCGTTGGTAGCCAGATCGGGGTGGCGGGGATGGGTGGTGGGTGGTGGGTGGGCATGAGAAGACGCGATCGTACTTTGCGAGTCGACGCTGTGATTTCGGAATAACAATCCAGGGATTCGTCGGGTGCGCGATCGGGCTGAACTAACGGCGGCGCGGTGTTGCTGGTCGGGGACAGGGTTGGGTTGCAAACCGGTACTCGGTGGCCGCCGCTGATTGCGCGTCGACAGCGGGGGGAAACGAGGGCATGCTGCGGCGACGCACGATCCGAAAGGACCGATGGCGCAAGTAGGTAAGCCTTGAGAATATAGTCGATGTATATGGGGAGGAGTGATGCGTTGGAAGAAGACCCGGAACATTTCCCTTGGTCTTGTTAGGCCTCACTCAGCTTTCAGTTGCAGAGCGGAGGACACTGTCTGGCATTGCCGGGAGGTTAGCCGACGGTATTTCGTCGTCAATATCGACAATAACATACCTTCATCCATTGCGTCTTTTGACGACAAATTGCAAGTTGTTGCCGAAAGAGCGTGTTGTCCTGGTATATTAGAGGAAAAAGTTCATGTGGTTTCGGGGCTCGAGGTCGCGAGACAGGACTCGCAGCATTGGAGAGATTTGTTTTCGATTTCGGCCCTCAGCTTTTGTGTGCCTCTTTGCCCTTGGTCCAGGCACCTTCCTCAAAAGAACAGCCGGTACCGTCCGATAATTTGGGGACGACACGGTAGTAGAAGCAAGAGCGACTGAGCGGGGTGGGGGAAGACGAAGGTTGCGACATCCTGTCAGAAACAAGACAAGGGTCGAGCAATAAAAGAGAAAAGGAAAAGGAGAAAGAGAACATACTAGGGTCTCTTCTTTAAAGGCCACGGAAGCTTTCCAGATTGTATGTGTAAAAAGGTCGGAGGTTGGATGCCTTTCGAAGAGAGCGTTGAAGAGGTTGTAGAATATTTTGTGTTCAGGTGGGAAAATTTCTATCTTTTCCATGCTCTACAGTACGTAAAGAACTCAACTCTGAAGGGACACGGTACTCCTCGCGTTCGAGACGCGCCAGCATAGCAAAGCGCGTCACCGGCGTGTGGTGGGTGTAGAACCTTGATGGCCCAATCCCGCTGGTAAACCGCCACAAGGTTTTCGATGTTGTTTTTATTTCCGCCGAGACAAGGAATCAACTTGTCCATCCCCCAAAGTCTTCTGTATGTATACTCGACTATCTATTCTGGAGCCTCCTTCTTTACTGACCTTGAAGAGACCACGGCCAAGAACCAACTCCTCTGCTGCGGCCAGATCTGGTGTTGCATGGCATTGGCACCTGTACTCTCTGCTGTTTCTACGAGAAATATACTTACCGGGCCCAAAGTTCTTCTATCTCCAAACCCAGACTTTTGGACTCGAAACACCATGCTTGCAAGGACTTGCCTTGTACTTGTTCACAATCTGAGGGTGTGCGGTAACTGACTAGATGTTGATAGCGAAAGTTGTCTACCCAAGCGGGCCTGGCTTCCGGCCAAAGAAGGTCAAAACTGTAAGGCTATCGTGACACTTATCCAGCATGATCATATCAAGAATTAATCCGAGGCTTTGTTAGCCTGAGGAGCTGGCCGAAGTGGCCGCAAAGAAGGCGGCCACACTCTCGCCCTCGCTTCAACCACGGTGGGAGAGGGAAAGTTAACACACTAGTAGAAAGCGAAGGCTGCTCGCCGCCGCGAGCATAAAAATCTGGTGCGGGTTGAGGAGGAGAAGGCCGCGGAAGTGGCGGCAGCGGCGACAGCGGTGGCAACAGAGTCAAGTACACTCCTACATCACCAAACCACGATCGGAGAGAAAGTGCTAACCTGAGGGGAATAGAAGGCCAAGGCTGCTCGCTGCCGTGAGCACAAGAAGCTAGCGCGAGCCGAAGGAGAAGGAGAAGGAGAAGGAGAAGGAGAAGGAGAAGGAGAAGGAGAAGGAGAAGGAGAAGGAGAAGGAGAAGGAGAAGGAGAAGGAGAAGGAGAAGGAGAAGGAGAAGGAGAAAGAGAAAGAGAAAGAGAAAGAGAAAGAGAAAGAGAAAGAGAAAGAGAAAGATAAGTATTTAGTAATTTTTATTTCAATTGATCAGTGTCTTCTCTCTTCTCTCTGTCTGACGCCGGCCGCAAAACATAGCGGCGAGCGAACTTCCCAAACATTGCACCAGAGATATATCACAGCACACAACCCCCGGTATCAACGGGGTATAAACTCCAGGCCATATGCAAATGACTCAAAACCTCCCACTCAGTATCTCACATGCAAGGCTCCCCTGAACCATGCAATAAAACAGACAGCCGCCCACCTAACAGAACCCCCTCATGGCGGCTTGCCTTCTATACCCGAGTTCGTAGCCATATTCGTCTCCGTTCGTAGCTCATCGTCGGCATCGGCTCATCAGCGTGGCATCTCGTCTTTCGTGAGCACGTCAAATCCAGGGCGGGCCTGAATGCCGTGTGCGGGGGCGCGCTTCACCCTAGCTCGTCGGACGGTTCGTCGATCCGCGATGCAACCGGGGGAGAAAACCCGCAAAACAAGCGGGTGCCGCGTGGTCGCCAAATTGCGTCACAACTTCTCGGCGCCCAGGCAGGCGGAGGGGGCTTTCGGCTCGGTTTCGCGGTGGTTGCTAGGAGGCGTGATCGGCGCTCAACCGGCCGCATCCTTTCTCGGCCATCCCCCTTTTCCCATATTGCTCTGTGACTGAAGGTCACTCGATAAGCATCTTCTTGACTCCTCCCACTTCACAAAGCCCCAGGTGTCGGATCGCCTCTCTCTCGCTCGCCAAAATGATGGTGCGGTCGGGTAGGATGGGATTGTTCGGGTCGACGTGTGACGCATCCTTGGCCGCTTGCTCGATGGCGTCCATCTCCTCCTTGCAAGCCTGCTGATCCATTGGGCACACCACGATCGGCTGGCGTAATGTGATATCCCGAGCTGATGTCATGTGTGCCTGGACGCTGGTTAAAACAATGCTTAGATCACATGCTCGGACGGCTAAGTCATACCTTGATGCTCAGGAAGAATTCAATTTTGTACAGTGTAGATGATGTTGAAAAACTGGTCACCTCGTACATGGGGAACGCTGGCTTCCCCCTTTTTATTATCCCGTCCGGGTCTCTGAGATCCCGCGCGGGGAGCACGAGGCCGAGGTTGGTGATGTAACCAGCGTCGGGCATTTTCGTCCCTACCGCCTGGGTGTGCTTTGCGATCTTGTTAATCTTCTTGGTTGGCTCATCTCCTTCTGGGTTGAAGGTGATCTCCTCTTCGATGGTCAGGGTGAGCTTCTGTATCGTCACCCTCCTCGCTTTGCTTGCGTAATCTGGGTTTGGAGTGAGTTTGACATAGACCGTGATGGGATCGAGCGGGCCATAGCTCCATTTTGGAAGCGAGATGCCCAACGTCACGATATGATCCGCAGTAGCTGCTTTGGTCTCCGGGCGGTTGTACATGCCGAAGGTCGAGAGGGTGTCGTACCGCTGTAGTGGGATGGGGAAGGTGTACCGGTTCTGCATGCTGGACCCCTGCTGGACGGTGACGACCAGCTCGTAGTACGTCTCGGCGATTCGGCTGGGTAGTTGCAAGCTCGCGGGAGGAATGCGGCGGTTCGATTCTTCGCCCCCGCGTCCAAAGGGGATGAATATCTGGAACGGTAGGTCCATCGCGATGACGCTCTCGGCCTCCTTCCCCGAGACACACCGAAAGAGCAGGACCTCCTTCCCCACCAGGTCGACCGTTTCTCGTCGCGGTGTCCCAAGATGTCGTTTCGCAACATTTTCAGCAGCCGGGTGTATCGTCTCTCGTCGTTGCAGACATATGCGCACCATCGATATGCTTACGGGGGCCGAGTAGCCAGCGCCCGGACGGATCTCGACCTTGCCTACAATCCTCGGCTGTAGTTGTGTTAGCAAAGAAACGGAGAAGTATGCGCGGCGAAACCGTGCGCAAACAGTCCAGCTTTAAGGGAGCCGCTCGCATGTGGCATGCGACAAGGAAAGCAAACACAGAGACGGCACCCACCAAAGTCGCAGAAATGCCCGGGTAGCCCACCAGGAAGCTGCTGTTTGGCGGCCCTGATATCCTCACGGTCGCAGGTACATTTTGCGCATTCATTCTGGAGTTGGCGCCTTGAAGGCGTTCGCTGGGCGTTCAATCAGGGCGGGGCGATGCGATCGTCGTCGGCGTCGGCGTCGTCAAGGCGGGCGCAGCGGCCTTCGCCGGTCATGAAGGACGGCGCACTGAGTTGAGGCCGGCGTGCCGTGTTAGGCTGAGGGGATGGCGCGGCGATCGATTCGGGGTGAGGGGTTCCTGGGTTTGTTTCCGGCGCTGTATCGATAAGGCTGAAGCTGCGTGGGCATGGAAATCAGCTTGGCAACCGGACGGCGCGCAGGGAGTCGCGATTGACGTCGGGAGGCCGATTCTCTCGAGTTCCTTTGTGCAATGTCGTCGCCCTGAAAATTGATTGTGTGGGAGCCGGTGAGGCGGCAGGCCGTCTTACCCAGTACCTCACAGTAACGAAAGTACAATAAGGTCGGATTGCCGGCGCGGGCTGCAGGCTAGGCCTAGTTCTGCAGGTGTCGGGGAGTTACGAGGGGTGCTGGGACCGAATCGCAACGCTGCTCGAACCGCCGAGGTCTGTGTTGTCGAGCTTAGGTGTGCCACCAAGGCACCGGAAGGTAGGATTGATTCTTTGCTCTCGCTCTCGGCACCAGTTACGGTCCACCGGGGCTCTGTGCGAGTTGTTGCTGTGGCCTGAAAGCTGGACCCCGGAATTAAGGTAAGGTTCCAAGCTGGATGGGGAACGCTGGATGGTATGCTGCAACGCTGACCGGGCTTTCTTCACTCAGCTGAGATATCAACAACCACCGAGTCAGTTCCAGGAGGCCATGTCCACCTGCGGGTTTATGCACGGCCGGGTTCATCTAATTCATGTTCCAAGAAAACTTACAGGGTGCGTCCTCTCTGAGCTGTGTTGGTCCCAAGGGGGGTCAACCTGAGTCCTTCACCCACACCGGGACGGGATTGGAGACCGATGGGATTTCTTCACAGGGGTCCAAGTTCTGTCGGGCACTAAGTTCCACCGAGACAGAAAAGCCACCAAAAGGTCCAAGATGCAAAAATGCATGCGATCGGAGGGCAGAACGAATGGGCTGCAGCCTTGTGCCAGGGACGGTAACTTGATGCCTACAACAGCCAGGACCTTGCCCCGTACCTCTGCCGAGAACAGCCTAGAAGACCCCCCCAACGAGTGGCTCAGCAACGAAGGGGACTGGGGCCCCTAGCATGGTGGGGCAGCAGGCTGTGGAGCGGCCGAGGGGAAGCCCCGCCATCCACCCCACAGTAATCGAATGAAGGGTGATCACGAATTTGATCCATCCATGTTGCTTGCTGCTTTCCTCTACACAGTAGAGACAACTCAGCTGAGCCTTGATCATTCCAAAGAATGTTTCGAAACTCTGATATTCCTGTTCAGTTCCTGAGTCGAAGTAGATCCAACTGATCTTTCGCCAAAGGCTTCTTTTGGTCACTGTCTTCAACCTAATTATGGCTTTCTGAATTGTTGGGTAAATTTAGCAGGAGAGACAAACAGGGAGTTGCACTCAATTTTGAGCAGGGGTCTAGACTCGTCAGACTTTGGGTGGTCATAGCTTCTCGAAGCCAAGGAAGCTTTTTTCCTGACGACGTCAAGGGCGTCCCAAACCCCTGCCAGTTTTATCGCCGTGTCAACAGAACGACAGACAACAGCAAACCGACCCAACAGCCAATCCATGCCCAAAGTGCGAAATACCGTACCATGTCCGTGACACTCCACACAACCCACGGGGACCTCAAAGTCGAAGTCTTTTGCGAGAGCGTCCCCAAAACTGCAGAGGTACGAAGCTTCATTGTGTCATGAACCCCACCAGAGGCTGAAGTCCCCTGACTAACATCCCCAGAACTTTCTCGCTCTCTGCGCATCCTCCTACTACGACAACTCCCCCTTCCACCGCCTGATTCCCTCTTTCATGGTCCAGACTGGCGCGCCCGCGCAGCCCAACCCGCCCGACAACCCCAAGGGCGGCCGATCCATCTACGGCCCGACCTTCGACGACGAGATCCGCCCAGGGTTGCGGCACCACGAGCGCGGCGTGCTCAGCATGGCCAACAAGGGCCCCAATACCAACGGCAGCCAGTTCTTCATCACCTTTGCTCCCGCACCGCACCTTGACGGCATGAACACCGTGTTCGGCAAGCTGCTCGGCGACGAGAGCCTAGCGACGCTGGCCAAGATTGAAGCGGTCGAGGTCGACAAGAAGAATAGACCGCAGGAGGAGATTCGGATCGAGAGGGTGACGATTCATGCTAACCCGCTGGCGACGTAAAGAAGAGAGAAAATATAAGGAGACAGATACAAATTTGCTAGGAAGCATGACAGCATACCTTTACAGCTCCGGTCGACAGGTTGGCTGCCCAACAAGAGCAGGGGACACGCAGAAAGACAGACAGAAGGCCGGGACTATGGATCCCTGCGCTTCCCGCACCAACACGCCGAGCCTCTCTGGCCATCACACGCCTAGGGATGATAGAGCCGCCGCAATGCCGCACGCGTGTATGGCGGATCGGTCCTACAGCGCCCGATCAGCTCCAGATAGAGACCCTTGAGGGCCTCATCGGCCATGTTGTGTTCAAAACGAGAGGAATCGAACTTGGGTGATATGGGAAGAAGACGCCAGAAGAGGCGCACCGGATGCCTTTGCCGGACCCTAAAACACAGACAAAGTCTCACCATGAAGAATAACATCGCACATTTCTTCCAGCCACTTCGTCACATCATCCCTCGCCGACTTCATCAAGTCATGTCTATTGTGTGCGCCTCCTCAACACATACCAGCTAAATACTTGCGCTTGGCTCAAACATGCCCCGGCAGATAAATACCTTCCCCTTTTCCCCATACGTAATTCAAGCCAGGAAACCACCAAATCCCGCCACAAGCCTCTGTATGTGTGTATGTAAAGACAGGTATCTCTGCGATGTGCAACCAACCCTCACCACGCCAAATCACTCCATCCACCCACCCATTCACCATTCCCTCCTTCAAATGTCACCCCCAACCCCCTGACAAACCAATCTACCACGCCGGATATCTTATATCAGAGAGAGGAGAGAGAAGAGAAACCAATCAAATCAACAAACGACTCCCCCGGATGCTCACGCCATGGGGACATACAGACGTCCCGCCAACGAGCCTCTAACCCTTCCGGCGACGCTTGGTCCCCCGCTCCGGGCTATCCGCAAAATCCGCCCTCATAATCTCCTCCGTCCCCGCCGGGCTGGGGGTATTCGTCGCAGACGTCGTCTCAAACACCCGCCCCGGCTCAAGCGCACCACCCCCACCATCACCACCACTAGTAGGAGCACCCGCCATCGCGGGCGGCGGCGGCGGCGGCGGCGGCACAAACTCATCGGCCGTCCCATCCAGACTAAAATTAAAATCCGTCCCATCCGCACCATTCCCCATGCCATCAAACCCCGCGGCTGCCGCCGCGGGGTCATACCCACCCGTTGGGTCGGCAAACGCGCTCGAGTTGATGAACTGGTCGTAGTCGACATTGTCAAAGTAGCTCGTGTTGGGGTTGCCGTGCTCGTCGAGGCCCGGGATGCGGCCCGAGGGGCTGAGCGGGCCGAGCAGGCTGGTGAGCTCGTCGATCTGCGATGCTTGTTCGTTTTGCAGGCGCTGCAGCTCGTCGAGCTCGGCTTGGGTGGCTTGGATCTCGTGCAGGGGCGGCGGGAGGGGGAAGGAGGACAGGCCCGGGGAGAGGGAGAGGTTGGGTCGCTGGTGGGCGGTGTTGGTGGTGGTTGGTCTGGGGACGGCCGGGGCCGTGGGAGGGGCGGTTGCTGGCGCGGCGGTTTGCGGGGGCACGGGGGTGCCGCTGGATGCCACGGAGGGGGTTGTTGTTTGCGGGGTGCTGCCGGCCATGATGTTGAGCATCTTTGTGCGCTGATCGTCGCTCATGCTCGGGGGTGTCGTGGCGGCCACGTTGGGTAGGTCGATTCCGGAGAGCCCAGAGGTGTTGACCGCGTTGGTGTCTTGGATGATCTTCATCATGCCTTCCTGCGGATTGCTCCGCAGCTCGTTCTCAATGTAGGCAGGCGATGTGGTATCGGCAGGAGACGTGTCGAAGAGCTCGGTAACGGTCCCCATCTGGGGCCTTTGGTGAGGAGAAGGCGGCGCCGGTGAAGGTGTGACAGACGCAGACACAGTGGCCGCCTTGCCCGCTTGATGGTGCGGGATGGGAGGCAGGAGACGCGGCTGCCGCTTTGGGGTACCCACTGTACTGACGGTTTGTGGCCGCTGGTTGAAGAAGCCTGCCAGGTCGACGACGCCGCCAGTCGGGGACATTTGGGCTTGGCCATGCCCCTGGGCATTCGGTATGATGCTTGCTAGGAGATCCTGGACGCTTTGTGCGCCCCCTTGCTCTTCCAACGACTTCCTAAATACGTTGGCGAGGAAGTTGAGAATGGCATTGATCGAGTTCTCGTGGCGCTCGTGCATGTTCTGGAACAAGACTGCCTGTTGGTAGAGCTGGTTTTGGTCCTGCCGCATCTTGCTGAGCATGTTGGAAATGGCAAGCTGCTGCTGCTGGATCCTCTCGATCTGACCCCTGACCTGCATCAGATCCTTCTTTTGTAGCGGGCCAAGCTCGCTGGAAACGGCCCCTCTGCCCACTTGGGGAGCCGCCATATTCGGCCCGCTGAACGTCTCCTCGACACCGCCGTCCTCTTCGCTCTCAACCTCGCCCTCGTCCTTCTTTCCCTTCTTCTTGCTGGTGCCGCTCTTGGGCTTGTTGATGAGCCACAGCAGATTTGGGTGGCCGCGACGGAAGTAAGGGTTGTAGTACTCGCTTGGGCTTTTGTTCTTCCTCTCGCTGGCCTTCATGGAGTTGTCGGAAAGGCCAACACGCTTGTGGAAGCCATACATATTCAGCTGGCGCACGAAAGAGGCATAGTTGTTGTGCTTGAAGAGCTCGGGGATCAAGGTTTTGGCAAATTCATCCTCGTCAAGGACAATAAACGAATCCCCCTTGTCAGACCAGCGAATTAGGTCAGTGTTCCTCGACTCATCCAAGAAGCTGTACTCCATCAGCGCGCTGCAATTAATAAAGCGACAGATGCAAAAGGGCCCACATACCTGCTGAGTTTCTGGACAAAGGGGGGGATCTGTTTCCTCTTGGCTTGCGCATCTCTCTTGGCTCGCTGCGCCATCTCCTCCAGTCGCTCGATGCTGTCGTGCTCGTCCATGGAGGAGGCTCCTGTCGGAAGATAGCCGCCTTCTTCGTTGTATCCATTCCAGTTGTCAGGGTTCCGATCAAATGGCGGCCTGGGGCCCGAGGGGACCAAGGCTCGACTGTTTTGTCGTCGCGCCAGGGCGGTCGAGGGCGCCGGTATTGCCTGTCCGTACGGGCCTGATGTTGGCATCATCGCGAACGAGTTCACTCCGGAATTCCCAGAGTCCACGAAACTGTTTCCATCCACGCCGCCGTTCCACCTAAACAACTGTTCCGGTTGCACCGGAGAAAACGACTGCGGTATCTGCGGGATGGAAGCCATGGGAGGAGGGCCTGAAGCAGGTCGTTTTCTGGGATTTGGGGACGACATAACACCGGTGAGCGGGTGCTGAACCAGATAGTACTGGCCTAGACGCCCCAGGTCGCCCGCAAGGAGCCGTGGTATGTACAAATGCTAGCCCTCAAGCGAGGAGGTAATCGTTCAACGTCGCGGCCCGATCTCAGGTGTTCGCTCGGTCTAGCGCGTGCTGGAGACCCGTCTTTCCTCCAGGGTGGATTCGATCGCGCGCCGTGGGATTCGCGGTTGCGATTAGTAGTGAGAGGAGACTTCCGGCGAGGGTATCCGGGGTAAGCGGGGATCGTGCGCGACAGAGTCCGTTATATAGCTTCGATTCGTCCAAGATCGCCGGAAACAAGGGCGGTTGCGACTAGGCACCAGAGCCGTCCCAGAAGGTCCGGATGCGCGGCTGCTGTGTTATTGGTCGTCCGGAAGGAGCAAAGGTATCGCGCGTCGCAGAGAAGCCGTTCTTTGAGCGCGCTGGGGGGTATAAGACGGCGCGACAATTGTCTCGCGAGATGGACTTGTTCAATGGGCGGCCCAAGGCTCGAAGTTTGCTTAAAACAATGCACACCGGTGTCTCAAAGCTCGGGTGTCGCGGGCAGTTCCCGGTGGTCAATGAGGCTACCGGAGGTGGCGCTTTTGGAGATTCGTCAACGTAGCGAAATATGGGGGTTTGGGCGGTCTTGTCGTTGCCGGCCGATCAGCAGGGTTTTCGGTCGAGTGTGGGAGACTCGGATGATGGATTTGTCGCGGTTCAGCCTTTCTTCGGTTGGCTTCTCATCGCGTTGCACAATCAGAGGTGGGCTTTATCGATGCGATCTCGATTGATCCGAATACAGCGATTTTTCGCTTGGCAATCCAATCGATATCCGCAAAGATAACACCACCCATGTCTCACAGCGGGGTGTCATGCAAAAGATCGGTTTGTTGCAAGCTGGAATTGGTCTGGGTTCAAAACATCAAGGAGCCTACAAGTGATCAAACATCGCGAAAATAACACCTAGGTGGGTAGGTAGATATTCGGTCGTATGCGCCCTGTTGTGTGTACCGATGACTATGTTGCATGTTTGGTTTCAACACATGTGCTACTCATTCAAGTTCCATCTCCGTATATGATATATCTATTCTTAAGACGTGGGATAGTACCCTGCGTATAATTACAGCCAGGCCGGAGTTGAGATTGGGTTGCGGTTAGAGCCCTTTAAATCACAGGCTGTGGGCACCTGTAGTACTAGTGCTACATAATGGTAGCTACAAAACTTTTGAGTTCGACTCTTTCCTCAAGATGGATGGGATTTGACGTCCGGGTGGGATTCCCAAGTTCGGAATGCTTCAGGGTCCTCCCATGTCATCTTGTGATGTCAGAGGCTCATAGCTGCCCTATGACATCAAAGAGTTCAACATGAGGCCTTGCTGCCGGAATGGCTGCTCCGGAGGCCTAGCAACAGTGATAAGATCAAGGGGATTACAACACTGGCGTTCCAACAGAACTGGGTATCTTGTGGTAGTAACTACTCCTACATTGCATGACAACATCGATCTCGCCCGATTTACAGAAGCCGGCTTAGCGACCCCTCCTGTCTCGGCCACGGCCTCCGTCCCGGTCCCGGTCCCGATCCCGATCCCAGGCCCTGGAAGACCCTCCGGAGCGCCCCTCCCTCGCCGCCCGCTTTTCATCCTGCAGCGTCTTTGCTTTGGCGAGGGGGTCAATGACAACTAGCTCCTCCTCGGCTTTCTTCCGGTAGCTGAGGTCCTTGCCGAGCTTGTCTGCGGCAAAACTAAGCGTGTGAGACATCCACCCTTCGTCGTCGCTTTCGTCCTTGGCCTCCTTGTCCCACGCCCGGCAGCTCTGGCAGTTGGAGATGAAATGCAGGTCGCACACCTCCCCCTCGTCATCTTGGTCGCCCTTTTCGTCGCCCTCGTTCGCTGATGGTTGCGGGACCTCCTTCTCAGCAGGTGCCTGCTCCAACTTTGACCTAAAGGCTTTGAGGAGATCCAAAGCTTCTTGTTCCTCTCTCGTGCTTGCATTGTTGCCACCTGGCCGCCGCTTCCTCCCGCGTATCGATGTCTCGGGGACAAGTAGCTCTAACGCCGACTTCTTCTTCTCCTGGACCGGCTCGGTGTGGATTGTTCGCTTCATGGATGCCTTGACCGCGGCGATCTCTTCATTCGTCCGTTCTAGGAGCGACTTCTTGGGTGGCTGTTCCAACTCGGGTGTAGAACTCTCCCTGCTGCGAGACTTGGGAGGTGGTGCCGTCTTTGGCGGAACTGGTTCCGGTGTGTCTGGGCGCTTCCGGGATTCCTTTGGCCGTGTTTCTGAAACATGCATCTCCTTCTCCGGCACCTTGGTTTCTTTCTTGGACGCCCTGACCGGCATGGTCTTCTGAACAGGTTCTTCATCCACATCCATCACGATCCTTGTGTCAAACTTTGTCTTTTTGAGAACTGGAAGGTCTTCTGTGTCGCCTTCCTCGTCCCCGAAGCTCAGCAGTTGTTTGCCCCCTTTTCTCTTCTTCTGCTTCTTTACGGCAGCGACAGGTTTGGATGCTTCATGCCGAACTTTCCTCTCTCTCTTTTTCATATCCTCAAAAGGATTGATAAGGATTTCGATGTGTGTGATCTTCACTGGGTAGAGCGGCCGCTCGCTACCCTCCGCGACTTCAGCCTCTCCCATTTTGGCCAAGTTGTAGATAGTGTCACCAGCCACTCGGCCGAACACGGTGTTTTTGTTGGACAACTCCTCCGTCTTGCCCAATGTGAAGAAGAACTGGCTCCCATTGCTGTCTGGAACGCCCTCGTTTGCCATGCCAAGGAGGCCGCGGCGGTTGAACTTTAATCGTGAGTGAAATTCATCCTTGAAGTTGGCACCCATGGGACCTGCGTTCTGCCCCTTGCGCTGGTCCATCGGCCATGGGTCCAGGTCTCCGCTGAATGCGCCTCCATCGTAGATCGACTCTCCTCCGTGGCCGGTGCCGGTCGGGTCACCACCCTGGAGAATAAACCCGGGGACGAGACGATGAAAGATTGTGTTGTCGTAGTAGCCATCGAGACTGAGCTGGAGAAAGTTGCGGCACGTCAGGGGCGTCTGCTTTGCAAATAGCTCGATAGCAAGCTCGCCTTGGGTCGTGTGAATAATGGCCGATGCGGTCGGCTGCGGCTCGAGGTTGTAGATGGACGACATTGTTGCTTGTGCAGGTTCGCATACAAGTGCCTCTGGGCAATGCCTACGGGAGGTGGTTGTCTGGCATTAATTTGTTGTCGGGAGGGTAGTGGATGGGTGGTTGTACGGAATGGCGCGAGGCGACGAATGTCAGAAAACGTCGGCTGAAATTCAACCAAGCTCGATGATGCTGAGCTTCGATGTTCTTGCCTGCCGCGAGCCAGGCAAGCACAGCCA
The DNA here is from genome assembly GCA_017139535.1 of Trichocladium uniseriatum. Classification (NCBI taxonomy): domain Eukaryota; kingdom Fungi; phylum Ascomycota; class Sordariomycetes; order Sordariales; family Chaetomiaceae; genus Trichocladium; species Trichocladium uniseriatum. The sequence continues at coordinate 1,977,930 of WOUO01000002.1, read as the reverse complement.
CTGATGCAACTATGTGGGGGCCATCCGTCCTTGCAAGCCACAACCCCCAACCACCAGCCTGACACTCAACGTACAAGGGAAACCTAGAAACTCCCTTGAGTTCAAGGACATTGGAAATAATTTCTTGACTTAAGTGGTAGCAGAGAATTTACCCATAGTTCATTGACAATCCACATGTATCAGCCTGTGCCGTATCTGCGCCGCGAGTTGGTTTGAGGTGTGGCTGTGCGTCCACGGGATGAATGCGGGGCAGAAGCAGGGGAGCCTGGGCGTTGGCCGTCGCCATCCCGTTTCCGCTTGGGAGCTTGCGACTCCGGCACCTGCAGCTGCGTCACGAACTACCGACGACCGCTTCACGATCTCCATCCGCCTAGCAGCCCCCGCGGTAGCTCTTGATTTGGCAGCTAGTCTCACATTGACAAATTCCTTACGAACCCTTCAAGACCCTCAACAGAGCCATCATTCACAATGGGCGACCCGCGCGACCCTTCCTCGTACCGGGTGACGCCCAGGCTCCGCTACAACACGATCGGTGGCGTCAACGGACCCCTCGTCATCCTCGACAATGTTAGTTGTGCCCGCGCCATTTTGCCGATACACCCTTTCTAATTCTCTTCCAAGGTCAAAAACCCGCGATACAACGAGATTGTCACCCTCACACTTGCCGATGGAACGGAGCGCTCCGGACAAGTCCTCGAGGCGAGAGGTAAGCAACCGGGCCCTGGGCAGGTGCATCGCGGTTTACTGATATTTGGTGCACAGGCAATCGAGCAATCGTGCAGGTAGAATACTCGGCCCAACCGGGAAAACCAAGGCGCAGCCGCTGATCGGATTTACAGGTCTTCGAGGGCACTTCCGGCGTTGATGTGAAGAAGGTGAGACGGCGACCAGCGTTACATGGCAGGAAGCAGAAGCAGCTAACCGGTATAAGACTCGAGTCGAGCTCACAGGAGAGAGCTTGAAGCTCGGCGTGTCGGAAGACATGCTTGGGCGCATCTTCGATGGTTCCGGACGTGCGATCGACAAGGGGCCCAAGGTGCTTGCCGAGGAGTACCTGGATATCAACGGCAGCCCCATCAACCCCTATTCCAGAGTCTACCCCGAGGAGATGATTTCGACGGGTATCTCTGCCATCGACACCATGAACTCGATTGCGCGCGGCCAAAAGATTCCCATTTTCTCGGCCTCGGGTCTCCCGCACAACGAAATCGCTGCCCAGATTTGCCGGCAGGCAGGCTTGGTGCAGCGTGAGGGTGTGACAAACAAGGGCGTCCACGATGGCCACGAGGAGAACTTCTCGATCGTCTTCGCTGCTATGGGTGTCAACTTGGAAACTGCGCGTTTCTTCACCCGCGACTTTGAGGAGAACGGGAGCTTGGAGCGCACCACGCTCTTCCTCAACCTTGCCAACGATCCGACGTGGGTACTATCCATAGGTCCGTTTTGGAGCCCTTGCTGACAGGTTGATAGTATCGAACGTATCATCACCCCCCGCCTCGCGCTCACAACTGCCGAATACTACGCCTACCAGCTCGAGAAGCACGTTTTGGTTATCCTTACTGACCTTACTTCCTACTGCGATGCCCTTCGTGAGGTGTCGACTGCCCGCGAAGAAGTCCCCGGTCGCCGCGGTTACCCCGGTTACATGTACACGGATTTGTCCACCATTTACGAGCGCGCCGGTCGTGTCGAGGGCCGGAACGGATCCATCACGCAGATCCCGATTCTTACCATGCCCAACGACGACATTACGCATCCTATTCCCGACTTGACAGGATACATCACCGAGGGCCAGATTTTCGTCGACCGTGGCCTGTACAACCGCGGCATCTCGCCTCCCATCAACGTGCTGCCGTCCCTGTCCCGGCTCATGAAGTCTGCCATTGGTGAGGGCATGACGCGCAAGGACCACGGCGATGTGTCGAACCAGCTGTACGCCAAGTACGCCATCGGTCGTGACGCGGCGGCCATGAAAGCTGTCGTCGGTGAAGAGGCTCTGTCTGCTGAGGACAAGCTCTCGCTCGAGTTCCTGGAGAAGTTTGAGCGCACCTTTGTCAACCAGGGGCCGTACGAGTCGCGGACAATCTTTGAGTCTCTGGACCTTGCGTGGAGCTTGCTGCGCATCTACCGCAAGGACATGCTCAACCGTATCCCCGCCAAGATCATCAACGAGTTCTACCAGAGAACGTCGGCGGACCGCAAGGGCAAGGGCAAGGCGGCCACCAAGGATACGCGGGACACGGCGCCCGAAGAGGAGAACTTGATCGATGCGTGAGCGGGGCGAGCTTGGCAAGGGTAGGGCCAAGGACGCGTGTAAGTCGTGTTGATTCAGGCATGCGGCAACGGTGGATTTGTTCATTAGAGCGCATTGGAAGCCCGTTCTTGAGCCTTGCATGTATATGCCGGAGGATGCTGTTGTGGTTGGGGTTGGGGTTTGCGGGGTTGCAGATTGGAATTCGACCTGTTTCCGCTGTTATTGTGATGTTCAACGTGTTTATCCTTTCCTGTTGCCATTGGAGCGCATGCAATATGCCGAGTCGGTCCTATGATCTGCGTTGCAGCAGATGCTACGAAGTACAGATCAGAGGGTTCTATCGGACGGACTGAGCACCTGAATTCCGTCCTTACACAAGATCTCGCTACCAGTTGCGGTCTCAAAGCTAAGGTAGTGCGAGACTTACCACAGCAGCAAAAGGGCCCTAATCTCCGACCCGTCGTCTGACGACGCACTCACAACCCAGCAGCGCGGCGGGGGTGATTCGTCTTCAAGGTTCAAGTTGTGTCCAGGACATCAACCAGTTGGCTTCTTGGCATGAAATCAAGCTTTCTCCCAAGCGGGGTTGTGCGGAGAGTTGCGGCAGGCACCCCGCATTGGAGAACGCCGCCCGCAGCCACACAGGCGCGCCAATGGCAAGAGCAGTGGTTAAAACGACAGTGCGCTGGGGGCTGGTCATGCATCAATGTAAACATACTTAACGGTCTGGACGGGGATACCGGAATCAAAGGGCAACGTAACACTCGGATCAACCACCGCTTACGTGCTAGGCACCTACCTCGTAAATTTTTCCAGATGCAGCCAGATGCATCGTTCGTACTAAGGTCGGAAAAAACAGCTTTACAGGTTGGTTTGAATATTTTGATCGCAAAAACACAGGCGTTGTTGGAATTTAGTGGGTTGTTTAACTCGGTGCGGTAGCTTTCAGATGGGTTCAAGCGTCCTTTGAGCAGTGGAGCATGGTTGCGCATTGCTTGGCTAGGTACCTAATTTGTCAATGCAAGTTTGTTGCAACGTCCCAAGTTTTCCATCCCGGACTGCGCCCCAGGAACCCGAACCCGTGCCGGCGGTCGTGAAACGACACGCGATGGAGACAAACGTGGCTGGAAGGATACTGGAAACGTAGGGTGAGTGGAAGCTGGGGATCCTGCCTCTTGAGACTTGAGATACCTGAGGCGGCAACATGTTGGACCGGGTCACACGATGGGTTGCATGCTGTGGTCAGGAAACTTGGTCCACAACAACCGTCTGAATCTCTCAACTTCCTGTTTGGGAACTCGAGATGCGATGATATGCGCTGTTGGAGCTGCTGTGTGCGGGGGATCCGGCGTCCCGGTTCTTTCGGACCAACCTCACTAAACATCTTTAGACTTTGGAGCTAATTCCCCGCGGTCTCACAGCATCATACCGGCGCATGGCTGTCGGCCGCGTATCGACTCTTCAACACCACGCGGGGAACCTGGAAAATCGTCTACGCACGGCAACCCCGGATCCAATCTAAGTTCTAGCTTGCAGATATCCGTCGTCGCACCTGCAAGGGACCTTCGTACCGCAGCGCCAAACCAGGGTTTCGACTCGGCTTTCGAGTTGATCGTGAATCATAGCGTCGCATTCAGCATCCCGCAGACCTGATCCCCCTCATTTGTTTGTCCGAGGACCACTCGATTGCGCTCATCGATTTCCTATAAAGACTCGGGTCCTTTCCAGAGTGTCCTCCATTCCAATCTTCACTTCACTCACACACCAGTCATACGCCGACATGTCTCCGCTTCGACTGCTCTTGTCCGCTCTTTCGCTGCTCCTCGCAGCCCTCGTCAACCCCGCCCTCGCTGGCGTGGTGGCCGGCTCGGGTCCCGGCGCCATCTTCGGCGCCGTCGCCGGGTCGGTGTTCCCCTCGGTTTCTCGCACGGTTGCTGGTGCGGCGGACGCCGCCGTCGGCACGGTTGACCCAGTCGGCAAGTACTGGGTCTACGGCGAAGGCATCTCGGCTGCCTTCATTCCCTACGGCGCCTCGATCTCGAACCTCTTGGTCAAGGACAAGCACGGGGTCGAGCGTGACCTCGTCATGGGCTTCGACTCTGCGCTGGCGTACACCCTGGACGAGGCGCACCCTCACCTCGGCGGCGTCCCCGGGCGGTACGCCAACCGCATCAAGAACAGCACCTTCGAGGTCGACGGCACCGTCTACCGCGTCGCCGCCAATGAGCACGAGACCGCCGAGCACCCGGAGGGCCTCAACACGCTGCACGGCGGACCCGACGGCTGGGACTGGCGCAACTTCACGGTCGTGGCGCACACCAAGAACAGCATCACCTTCTCCATCGTGGATGCTGACGGCAAGGAGGGCTTCCCCGGCGAGGTCATCTCGTACGTCACGTACACGATGGGCAAGATGACGTGGGACGCCAAGATGGTCGCCATCGCCACGACCAAGAAGACGCCCATCATGCTGAGCAGCCACACGTACTGGAACCTGGACGGCTTCTCCAACACTGAGACCAACACGGTGTTGAACCACACCTTCCACCTCCCGTACAGCGGGCAGCGCGTCGCCGTCGACAACATCCTGATCCCCACCGGCGAGATCCTGGCCAACAAGCGCGGCTCCGTCAACGACTTTTGGAGCGAGCCCAAGCAGATCGGCCGCGGCTTCGAGGACCCCGAGATCCACGGCAACTGCGGCTTCAACTGCACCGGCTACGGTACGTCTCTCTCCTCTCCCCCACTTACAAAGCATGCAAGTAACCTAACCCATCGCAACAGACAACTGCTGGCTCGTCAACCGCCCCGCCCCCCACAACTGGCGCGACCACTACGTCGCCAGCCTTTCCTCGGCCTGGTCCGGCATCCGTCTCGACATCTACTCGGACCAGGAGGCCTTCCAGATGTACTCGTGCGGCGGCCAGGACGGGACCTTCCCGCTCAAGAAGACCCAGGGCGCTCACCTCGGCGGTCCTCATGCCTCTCGTGGCGCCGGTTCTGCTACCAAGTTCCCGCGCACCGTGCCCCAGTACGGCTGCGTCGTGCTCGAGGTGCAGGACTGGATCGACGGCATCAACCACCCGGAGTGGGGGCGGCTGGACAAGCAGGTGTTTGGGCCGGGCGGGGATCCGTATGTGCTGCAGGTGAGCCACAAGTTTAGCGTGGAGTGATGCGGCGGCGGGGGTTGGGGTCGTGGGGTTTTGGGATGGTGTGCTTGGTGCATGGTGCTTGGTGGTTTGGGATGGCGTTCCGGGGTGGCTTTCTCGTTTCGTGCGCAGCGGGGTGAGCTAGCGTTGCTTATGCTGCGGCTTGGGAAGCATGTAATGCTTGGACGTGATACCAGCTTGTTAGATTTAATGGAGATTTTGCAGCACTTCTGCGGTCACTATCTTGACGTTGACAGTTCGTGACATGCATGTTCTGTGTGTTGAGGAAGCGGGGAAGATGGCGTAGCACAGTAGTCTGTCCGGAGAAATCATGAGTAAGACACAACCAAGACACAATCTGATTATCTCAAGGTACCGTCTGTATCGGCCGGGGATTTGTTGCCTGGTGGTACGGAGGAGGGATAGGGGTGAGGAGGGTAAGGTGAGTTGAGATGTATGCAGAAAGCGGGGCAATTTCCTTAAGCCAGACATTGACTTGGCATTTTCCACTTCTCATCACCAACACAACAACCCAACCTCGAGATCACCAACTCACCACGCCTCGATTTCCGACCATCCCAAAAAATACTACTTACTTATTTACAACATAGTAGTCACCCACCGATTCATACCCCGCCCTCGCAGGCCCACGTACCAAACTCGGCACCTCTCCCGGCTCTCTCCTTACCTACGAGGACCGAAGTACCTACTTACCAGGTTACTTTGAAAGACCTTTCACGACCCCCGAATTACAATGACATCCCCAATCCCCCTCCACCCCCGCCGCTCCCAATCCACCATCCAACCCTCCTCAAACAACCCCCTTCCCACCCTCCTCCAAACCCCCTCCGGCCTCGCCCTCCTCGAGCTCCAGGGAACCATCAACCTCCCGCCCGCTTCAGAAACCTCCAGAACCACACCAGACAGTGTCAACCGCGTCCCCGTCGGCCGCCTGCACTTCCCAGATTACCACCCCTCCACCACCGCGCCCGGAGACACCAGCTGGATGAAGCGTGCCTGGCTGTACGTGGGCGAGCACCAGCGGCTGCAGGGGGAGGTGAAGAAGTTGCCGAAGGCGTTGGGGGTTTTGAGGAGGCGGGTTGGGGCTGGGGCGCAAGGACAGGTACAAGGGGGAGATGGGGATCGGGATGATGCTCAGGGGTTCAAGGAAGGGGAGTTGGAGGTGGTGGAGGTGGTTAAGTACAAGATTGTGTTTTCGCAGCGGCCGGAGCCGGTTGGGGGGAGGGACGGGAATGGGACTGATGGGGTTTGAGAGTGGTGGGGTGGTTTGGTTGAGAAGGGATGGGGCTTGGGGGATTGGAATTGGGGGCGGTGCCGGATCAGTGCGTGCGTACTGGATGGATGGGTTTCATGATGAGGTGGGATGGGGCTAAGAGGGGTGGTTGGATGGTGTCCCTGGGTTGGGTCGGTGGCTGAAGCGCTAAGCATTGAGAGTGTTATGGCCATGTGCGATGAACCCGTTCAATGTAGGGACCATGGGTTTAGGGATGCATGGGAGGTTCACTGCGGATCAGGGGGGCGGGCGGGCGAGTTTGCATTGAGCGATTGCCCCGTACACAGTCACAACATGTATTTGACTAACTGGTCCCTACGGCGACCGGCTTCGTTCTACCGAGGCCCTCCTTGCCATAGTAATCCATCGGATACGGTCCCTTGCCCCAGTCCTCCTTCTCCTCCAGCGCGATCAACGCCTCATACGGCGTCAGCAGAGGTCGTGGGAACGCATAACCCCAGTCAATACTCAGTCTCGGGCAGGCCACCTGCACCCAGCACTCGACATCGCTCATCATCGCCAACTTACCCGGGAAGATCTCGCTGAGCAGCAGGTTGACAAACGGGATGCCCATCTGCTTCAGCTTGGTCTCGATGAGCGCCATGGTGTGCGGGTTCCCCTGCCGTCCGAGCGACCCGAGGATGAGCCCCCATTTCTTGGCCCCCTTGGCCGTCCGGATCGCGTCCCGCCGCAGGTCCTGCATCTCGTCGTGGCCGTACGTCTCGCGCGTCAGCTTGCGCGAGTACGGGTCATACCGGTAGGCTGGGATGCTCGGGTTATGGATCATGATGCTCTCGAGGTGGAAGCGCCCGTCTCCGAGGTACAAGATCATATCCACGGGGCTGTCGGTATAGTTGGAAAGATTAGGTGACGTGCAGCCGAGGATCTCGCCCTTGGAGAGCGGCGCGATCTGGGGCACAATCACCTTGAAGCCTGCCTTCTCCAGTGTTGACCGCACGCCGTGGATGGTGGCGTTAAACTGGATCGTTCCCACCAGAGCAATAGTCTTGCCAGAGGAGAAGTTGCGCTCGAGCGTCGCAAGTAGGTGCGACGTGTCGATGCTAATGTCCACAAAGACGTAGAGTGTCTTAATCTTGGTGACGTCCACCGGGATTAGACAGCTGTGGGCGTAGTGCACCAATAGGTCACAACCCATGGCCCGCGCCGTGTAGTCGTCAATGCAGCAGGCTCCGTATGTAACATCGCCCATGATCAGCGTCTCGATGCCCGGGCAGAACTCGGTCAGGATGTCCGAGATGGTGGTGGCGAACAGCAGGAGGCCTTCGGGCATCTGCAAGGCTACTCGCTTGGCTCCCAGTGAGCGGATGCGGTGGATAGTCTTGGGTATCTCGAACGAATAGTTTGCCGGTAGCAGTGCTATCGCGGCCTTGAGACCCTCATCGTTTAGAATCTCCGGGGGGACCTGGTTGAGTAGCCTCGGTGCCCTTCTCGGCTGCGCGACTGTGACGGCCATCAGCCTCCCTTCTCTGCTGCTGATGTGAATGCAGAGTTCCCAGTACCTTGGATAGCCCCGCTGTCTTCAATGGATGCGTTGCCTGAGCTGGACTTTGCCGCCTCAGTGGCAGCCCGTCTCCCAACGAAGCGCTTCTTCGGTTGTTTTACCGCATTCTGGGCGTTTTGTGTCTCCTCGATGTCGGCGGCAATGCCCAGATCGACGAGTGCGCGGTCGTCTTCCATTGCGAGAGTCAAGATGAGCCACGGGAGCACTACCTTGTTGGTCTTCAGGAGAAGGGGTGTGGTCTCCAAGTGCCCGGTCTTCAAGTCTGACTATGAGGGGCAACTGTTTGGTGACAGGGGTTGAGGAGGGGTCTAAATCGATAAGTCCCAAGTATCCCTTTCCTTGTCTTGAGGGTGGTAGCGGTTCAACTGGAAATACAAAGTATATCCGTGGATAATGCGATGCCCTGGCGATATCCCGGGTAGCTTAGATCTGCCGAGACGAGTCTCCCTCTCGTCATATGACGGACCGGCATTTACTTTGAACATTCCGTTGGACATGAAAGAGCCCAATCGAGTGGCTCCATCGCAGTCTTCGCCAAAATTTCAAGATCCACATGCGGGTGAGGCTGGCTTAGAACGGACCCCGGTAGATTCGAGGTGGGGACCAAAAATTATCGGCCAATCAACGCGCTCACAAATTTGCCCTAAGATCTTTCCTGTCTGGCGAGTGCACACAAAACCTTCGCTTCGATTTCTCCAGTCTCTGTCCGCAGCATCAACGACGGCCGTTCAGCAAATACCGCCAACATGAAGGTGCGATGCCCCGTATCCCGAGAGTTTCGAACGACGATGCTCTCTTCTTCGCTTCGAAAAAAAATTGCCGATTATCTGGCGATGCCGGTTGACGACCGTGCTAACCCACTCGATAGCTGAACATTTCGCATCCCGCGAACGGCTCGCAGAAGCTCATCGAGGTTGAAGATGAGCGGAAGCTGAGGCACTTCTACGAGTATGTCTCACGTCCTTTTCCTTCCGTTTGATTGTCATTAGCTAACTTGAAACCATAGGAAGCGCGTATGTTTGCACCAAGCTCCCGATTCTTTACAGACGACTGACGAAACCAGATGGGCGCTGAGGTCTCGGCCGAGCCTCTCGGTGACGAGTGGAAGGGCTACATCGTCCGCATCACCGGTGGCAACGACAAGCAGGGTTTCCCGATGAAGCAGGGTGTTATTGCCCCCAACCGTGTCCGCCTCCTCCTCTCCGATGGCCACTCCTGCTACCGCCCCCGCCGCACCGGTGAGCGCAAGCGCAAGTCGGTCCGTGGCTGCATCGTCGGTGCCGACCTCTCCGTCCTCGCTCTGTCCATCGTCAAGCAGGGCGAGCAGGACATCCCCGGCCTCACCGATACCGTCCACCCCAAGCGCCTCGGCCCCAAGCGCGCCACCAAGATCCGCCGCTTCTTCGGCCTCAGCAAGGATGACGATGTATGTGCTATCAACCTCGTCATCGCCTACCCTGGAGCTGCGTCGACACATGTCGCGCAGTTCGGGTAGAGTCTGAGTGCAAAATTGGAGGCTAATACGGAATTTTTACTCGGAATTTAGGTCCGCAAGTACGTCATTCGTCGCGAGGTCCAGCCTAAGGGCGAGGGCAAGAAGGCCTACACCAAGGCCCCCCGCATCCAGCGTCTGGTCACTCCCCAGCGCCTGCAGCACAAGCGCCACCGCATTGCGCTCAAGCGCCGCCAGGCTGAGAAGGTCAAGGATGAGGCCGTACGTTTAACCCCTTGTCCACTTACGGACCAGACGAGATGGCTGACCATGACTTAGAACGAGTACGCCTCGATCCTCGCCAAGCGCGTTGCCGAGGCCAAGGCCCAGAAGGCTGATCTCCGCAAGCGGAGGGCCAGTTCGATGCGCAAGTAAAGATTGGGCGTTTGTTAATGGGTCTCGGGTTGCTTTGGGAAAATGGTCACGGCGTGCTTGCTTGCTGGCTCATCTGGGACGTGTACATGGCATAGAACCCTCTCACGAATCTCGAGAATGAGTCTTTGCTCAAGCATGATGCCTGCGGGCTTGATTGTGGCGCCGCCGGACGCCAGAGCAAAGCGGCGAAGAGAACTCTGCAATACCCTCACTGGATCAAGGACGCAGTGCCGCGGTGGTTCTTGTGATTTATGGAGCCTTTGAGCAAGAGATACCAGCTATGATTGTGTTTACGAACCAACCCAGTTTCCTTGCTGACGTTTGATGCTGAGTTGGTTGGTTCCGCTGCCTACACTAAGAGCGGCGTTGCCCCTGATTCCTCCGAGCCCACTCGTATGCTCCAACATCTGAGTTCATCGTTTCAGTTGGTTATTTTCGTACCCAGCACTCTTTTCGAGAGAAGAGCCTACGGTTGAGCTATTCTGCAGCTGCATGTACACAATAGTTGGGTTGTATTGGGCATAAGTTGTCGGCCGAAATTTAGAGCATGCCTTGCCCGAGTAATTCGCAGAGGTAGCGGCGGTATTTTCTTAGACGGCGCCGCCATGCCCTCTTTACCAGCGCTTACTCCGGCTGTTGAGTTTGCACGTAGATTCTTCCACCCTGGGGGAGGAGCGGTCGTGTGGGTTTTGCTGTGCACACTCTGTCAGTTTGTTTGTTTCAACCACAATAATCACGATTATGGTGACGGTGATGAGCTTGGGAATCTCAGCCCCTGCTGGCCACAGTGCAGTCACGGCTTCAATCTTTTGTTTTACGTATTGTACCCAACCCGGACAGGAATCGCGTGGCCTATGATCGACAGCTCAACAACCCCACTCCAACCGCCGCTGTTGGTTGTTGGGTGAGCACGAGTTTGAGTGTCAGCCTTGGCCTGGAGCCTGGAAGGACCCCTCCTCCGCCGAAGTGGGGGTGCAACGCCGTTTTTTACAAGAGCTTGGTTGAGGCCATTCTCGCGTTTTTTTCGGGATTATTTTCGATGCATAATGGTATTTTCTTCTGTGCCCTTCTTTTCTTGCTCCACCCGATGGTTTAGCGTTTGTAGCAACTTGGAAGTGGAAATGGAAACAACTTGATGTTTCTGGGCTGGATCTGTAAACATGAGCAAAGAATCCACAGCAAAGCTCCCGCCCCACTTGATGACGGCTGGGCACTGTGCCGGCACTGGCGGCATTTGCCGTGGCCGAACTTTTTTGGGTGCTGTTTGTACCGCCGTACCTGACCACCAGCTGCCGTCATTGCCTCTAACCTTCCTCCACCGAAAAAGGTGCTTGTGCTACTGCTCTCCTCCGAAACCAAAACTTCCTCACCACCGCCATCTCTCGTTGTACCCTGCACTGCGATAGCGACCACGGTCACGGAAACCGTATTTTTGACCGACTCACCGCGATCTAGTTTCTTTCTGGTTCCGAGACTTCCTGAGGCGACCTGCACTCGTCTTCAAGCTGTCCTCGGACCTGGGTGAGCTTCGCCATCAGCTGCGACTTTAATCGGTCGACTCCCAACGCGCAGTTGCCGTACCCTATCACCGACCACAAGCCCTTCCGCCATCAACCCATCGTTTTCCTTCCCGACCATCTGCCTCGGGCCTTATTGACTGCAACCGTGGCACCGAACCCCGCAATTTCCGCAACACTGCGCCTTCCAAGCGAGGCTACCGTTCGCTCTCGGGACGTGCGGGTAGTGGAGGGGGAGTGTCTACTTTTCTCAGCCCTCGCGGCTTAGCCGCTTCGTCAAGATGGGCAAAATCACAAAGACTATGCAGCCTCGGCATCGGGAGACCTTGGTAAGTCGCCGTACCTCATCTGACCCCACCCCCCGTGTCGCGTGTAGCTGACTTTTGTACAGTCTCCTTGGCTGAAGGACTATGTCCAAACTGCATCGTCTATGCCGTTACCGCTCATTCCCGCCAAGCTCGACGAGTTCCCGACGAGATGGCCGTTCCCGCGTGGTGACCTCTACCACTGGATTCCGCTCTTGAATCGATTCGACAATATTCTCGAAGCGTTCTGCTCCACTTACAAATTGCACGAAGGTTTCCAGACACGAGATTTCGCATGCGATCTGTTGCTGAACAACGGGGCCCCGGTTGACTATAGCGATGAGCAAGCGTGGAGCAAGGAGCGACTTGTTGAGCGAGGCTACAAGGAGGACGGCGACCGCCAGCTCATCATTTCCATCCTCAACTTCACTCGGGTACTTCTGCAGCACTGCGGAAACCGGAGCATATACGCCAGCAGCCAGCATCTGAATGATCTCCTCAACACCACATACCTCTCCATCGTGTATGCCACGCTCGAGGTTGGTTTGGAGCTGGCACAGCGTTATCAGGCTTCGATCAAGCGTGTGGCCACGCCCAACCGGCAAGTCAGCAGCGCCTTGCTCGCAAACCATTACAACATCGATCTTGATCGGGTCCATGTCCTGTCTCAGCCTTTTGTGAAGACCCCGGTTGCCCCAGGCCCCCGCTTTGCTGACCTCCCACCCACGACCCCAGGTTCGGCAAGCAAGGGGAAGGACAAGGTACAAGGAGCTAGTCACAAAAATGCGGCTTCCGTGTATGCCAATGACTTGGCCGCACTCGTCGCGCCTGGCACTGCTGACGATGGGCGTTGGAATGGTTGGGGGGATGTCAAGATCGTTTACTATCCCAAGGCAGAGAACGTGGGCCCCACCGCACCCGAGCCACAGGCCGTAGACCGTGGTTCCTCGTCAGTGCCGGCAACACCTACTCCCCTCCGGCGCAGTTCTACGAGCGTGTCTCAAACCCCGCGCTCGAACAGGTTCCCTGGCACGGAGGACAGCCCATCCAACCGGCCTCAAGGAGCCAGCGGTGATGACCATCCTGCCTCTGGCCCCAAGACCGTCGAGATCCGCCAAGCCATCGTTCAATCGACCTCCATCTATGAACTTCTTCAACGTTGTCCCACAGACATGCCTAAAGCTTCCCAGTACGAGTTCCTCAACCGGCTGAGATTATCCCAGGCGCTTTTGGGGTCGACCGAGGATCGGCAACTGGCGCTGGCGGTTCGTCTTCTAGCCATCACGAATCTCGCATACATTCATCCCGAAGCGACATTTGCCGAAAAGGTTCTGAAGCAAGACAATGATGAGCCGCGGAGGTTCCAGCTCGTGTACCAGCTTGCCGAGTTGATCCACCCGTCGGCCGCCGGAGCTCCTGACACACCTCTCTGGCTGCAGGCTATCGCAATTGCGGCTTTAGAAGCCATCAGCGTCGTGCCGACCAAATACACGGACGTGATCTCGGCTCTGAACGCCAATGTCAATCATGGAGTCCTCTTGTACATCATTCGGAAAGCCGTGGCCAGCATGAAGGAGGACCCTATCGAGGCCGATGAGGGAAAGGTTACCGATGCCGATCATTGGCGAGGCACTCTCTTTGCCTTGACCCTCCACATGGCCATGTCTTCTCGCATCGGGCAAGAGATGGCGTCTGCGGGGCTACTCGAGGTCTTGGTCGAGATTCTCAACATCCGTTCCAAGACGGCAACCCGGAACTACAGCATGGTGCTTGCGTTTCTTGATACCCTTGTCTATGGCTACCAGGGAGCGTTTACGGCGTTCAGCAATGCTGGCGGTCTCGACGCCATCTCCAACCTCATCATCGACACCGTTACCCGCTCGAAAGAGCTTGCTGCGGCCGGACAGGGGACCAAACCAGAGTTCCACGCCCAGTTGGTGGACTACGAGATCCCTTTCTACCAGCAGCAAACGCTTAAGTGGCTTCTCAAGTTCATTCATCACATCATGACTAATGCCTTTTCGTTTGGGGCCAACACGGATCGGCTTCTGAGGAACCTTGTAGACAACTCTGCGTTGCTGGGTAGCCTTCGCGTCATCACCGAGGATATGCGTGTTTTCGGTTCTGTCGTCTGGACCAACGCCGCGAGTCTGTTGAGCGATTTCATCAACAATGATCCCACAAGCTTCGCTGCGATTTCGGAATCCGGCATGATCCAGACCTTTCTGGGAACCCTGACTGGTAGGGTAGTCGCGTTGCCAAAACCCCCCGGGACGCCCAAGCCTGGGGCCGAGGAGGGCGAGGACGCCGGTTCACCGGCTTACTCTGACGACTCGGTCACTTTCGAGAACGATGAGCGGCCACACCCGCCAACTCCAGAGATGCTCGAGGCGCCGAGAGAACACCTCGCGCGTGGAGTTTTGGCCTCTGCCGACGCCATCAACGTCATCCCCTCAATTTTGAACTCCATCTCGCTAAACAACCTGGGCATGAAGATGATCGTTTCGTCTGGGGCTATGGACAGCTATTTCGAGATTTTCGAGAGTCCGGATCATGTCCAAGTCATGTCTGTAGCGGACCCCGACCTGCCCAGCAATGTCGGTAGCAGTTTTGACGAGCTCGCCCGCCATCACCCGGCGCTCCGGCCCGCAATCTCCAACGCTGTTATCGACATGGTGGCGAGGGTCTGGCACGTTGCCAAAACTAAGTCCGACACCGCCGGATGGGGTGCTAAACTTCTGATTGTGGACGCCAACGGCAAGACCGTTACCGCAGACGACTCGTTGCTGGCAAAGGTGGAGGGATCGGCGACCTCCGCCAAAGGGAAAGAAAAGGACACGCCAGACGATACGGATGTCGAGATGGTCGATGCCAGCGCCTTACCTGTCCAGTCTTCTGAGGTCAACGGGGACGGGGCATCTGTGCCCCAAAAGCCGACAGGGCCGATGCATGAGATCGCGCCGTATATTTGGGCCGTCTCGTCGTTCCTCAGCACTCTCTTCGGCAATTCCAGCCTCAAATCCACCTTTATCCGCGAAGGTGGCATCGAGCTACTCCTTGACCTTTCGGAAGCCTCCAGCCTCCCCGAGGACTTCGAGAACACGACAGCCTCGCGCATGCTCTCCCAGGTCCTCGCCCAGCTTATCGAAGCTAGCCCGGTGCTTGGGGTCCCATCCCTGCTCAAGCGAATTCACACCGCAGTCGACGAGCTGCAGCCGCTTGTCGGCAGAGACGGCGCTCATCCGTTCTTTGCACCCTTCATCATCCCCGACTTTTCACTTCAAAAGGGCCAGGGTGAGCGGGATCAGGGGTTGGTCAGCAAAGTTGCCGGCGGCACTCGGGTTGTGAAGGCCTTGGTTAAACTACAGGTCCTCATCAAGACCCTTTACCAAAGCTTTCCGTATTCCTCTAGGCAGGCAATGGTGACAATGCCGGCGGTGAATGTCTACGATTACTTCGCTGCTCTGATCAGGCGCCTCGGACCACTCTTGCGCGACCTTACCACGGAAGAGATGGCCATCGCGGCCCTTGTACCGCAGCACTGGATGGGGAACAAGCCATCGTCTCAAGATGGCGCCGAACTTCCTAGCCCCCCTGCGCCTCCTACTACTGGTGGCGGTGATGAGCCCAAGGATGAAACCGTCCCCGCCCATGTACAGGCCACAGGAGCAGAAGTGCCCGCGCAGCCCAAGAAGCCGACACAGGAAGAACGCTCCACAGCTCAGTTCCAAAACTATTCCGTCATTCACCGTCTTCTGCATTCGATAACACCGAGCACGCTGCCGTTCTTCCAAACGATTGGAAAGACTCTGCTGCCGAGGCGAGGGTCCGACCCGTACCTCAAGTCTCATCATTTGGGCATCGCGGAGGCATTGGCGGAGACAGTTCTCGAGCAGTTGAAGTTGCCACAAGAGAAACTGGCGGTCAGGGACCTGCACTACTGGATCGTCATGTTCCACACATTGCGTGAGATGTTGATTGATCCCACGCGTCAGACCGAGCGCTCCTCCGTTCAGCTGATCTTGCCTGTCCTTGTAGCATTCAAGGAGCACGGTGGCATTGAAATGCTGAATGCTATGCTTCAGAGGTTTTCTGATGAGATCTGCAGCGGCACATCGGATACCGAGGAACCCCATAAGGTGCGGCTCGCCACGGTTGGGATGAAGAAGATATTGGAGATCTACCATCTCATCGTGAACGGCAAAAACGTTTACGAGTCCCTCGGCCAGATCAACATGGTCCCGCGTTCTTCCGACAGGAGCAGAGATTTTGGACACCAGCTCATTGTGGAGTTGAGGCTGGCCATTTTGCCCACCACCCGCAAGCTCTGGGAGTCGGATCTCGCCGAGAAGGCTCCTACAGCGGTGCTGAGCAAGGTTATTGACATCCTCAAGACGATTGCAGCTGCAGATCAGGAGTCGAACGCCTGGCGTAAATCGGACAAGACTTCTCCGCCGTTCATTTTCAAAAACCGCGAGACCGTTCGGTTCAACTGGACCTCGCACGCAGAGCAGATCAAGAACTTGACCCGACTGGACTATGAAGAGGGACTTGCTCGCGAAGCAGTTTATCGTGCAAATGGGAAATTCGAGGACTGCGCAGAATACTGCCGAGCTCACTCCAAGGGGCTGGCTGGCAAGCGCCATCCTATCCCCGAGAGCGACGCCTACCAAAGTCCGCCATCACCGAAGCCGCAGCAGGCACCGGATCAAAACCCGCCTGTTGCGCCAGCTAATCCTCTGTCGGCGGATCCCATGGCACTGGACTCGATGCCCGGACTGAATAACCTCATCCGAGATGCCATCGGCGAAGCTGTGCTTGGAGAACTGGGGGACCAGTCCTCTGACGAGTCCAACGATGCCAGCAACGATGGTTCTAGTCAACATTCAGCTGGCCAAGAAGCAAGCGGTGGGCTGTCGGTGCCGACACAGGGAGAGCCGGCTTCGTCAACTTCAGCTGCAGAAACTCCGGCGGCCCCGCGAATCACTAAAGAGGACCTGGACAAGGAGCGAGCGGACCTACAGAATGACTTGATTGACCGTTGCCTTGACGTTGTTCGGGCTCATCCGGATTCAGTGTTTGAGGTTTCCGAACTGATCCACGCCACCACTTTCAAGTCTGACAACGAAGACAAGCGGGTTGAAATTGGCGAAGTCCTTGCAAACGCCCTCATGTCATTTGCAATGAATGATGAGGACGAGAAGCGCGCAAATGCTCAGGGCATCGCCGCCTACGCCCATCTTTTATCCCTTCTGCTCCAGAACCGGGGATTCTTCAATTCTACGCTGCCCACTCTGAAGCAGAACATCAACGATTACCTCGGCTTCCTCAAGGTTTCTCCTGCCAGCAACGAGGAGCTTCCTTCGTGGATACCGTATATCCTCTTGGTTTTTGAGATGCTCCTCGCGGATGACGAACAGCCAGTGGAAGTGGAGTGGAAAAACCCGACAAACGAGGATGAGCCCGTCCAGCAGCCGACCTGGGCCGTCAAAGAGCAAGCCATGTCAGATGAGGACCGGACCGAGCTTTTGACCTCCATCTTGGATATCCTTCCGAGAATTGGCAAGGAAGAGGCACTCGCTGTATCTGTTTTGCGCATTCTCGTGTTTCTGACGAGAGACCATGCGATTGCAAAGCTTGTTGGTGAGAAGCGAAATCTGCAGAGGCTGTTCGTTATGGCGAAGCAGTCGTGCAGTGGAGGTTCTACGCGCCTCAATCAATCACACATCTCGGACAACATCATGCTCATTCTTCGCCACATCGTGGAGGATGAAGACATCATCCGGCAGATGATGCAGACGGAGATCCGGCAATACTTGTCTGCGTCTCAGAGAAACCCCCGCTCTTATGATGTCCACAGCTACTTGCGCCATCTTTCTCACGTGGCACTTCGGTCACCGAAGCTCTTCGTCGATGTTACCACGGACCTAGTGAAGCTGACCCGTTGGGCGGCATCGGGTGAGGGTCCTGTACGCGCCCACAGCCTGTCGCTGAAGGAAAAGCCCGAGGAACAGGCGGCCCCGCCAAAGGAGGGCTCCGTGGAACCCGCGGTCCAGGCAACAGAAGACCTCACCATTGAGGACGTCAAGCCATCAACCGAATCTGCGGATAAGGAAATGACGGACGCGCCGAAAACTCCTTTTGAGTCCAAGCGGCCCGTTCTCGAGAACCCCGACGGCGTGATCCACTTCTTGCTCTGTGAGTTGCTCAACTATCGCGAGGTCGATGACAAGGAGCCCCCAACCCCCAAGGATAAGGACCTGAAGGCGGAAGGCGAATCATCCGGTCCAAGCGCGGAGGCCACGTCGTCCTCCACGTCCACAGACCAGCAGGCATCTGTTGAACCCAAGGACAAGGACAAGAAATCATCGAAGCCGACCTTCAAGGCAGAGGACCATCCAATCTTCGTCTACCGATGCTTTTTACTCAACTGCTTGGCAGAGCTCCTGCAGAGCTTCAATCGCACAAAGGTCGAGTTTATCAACTTCAAGCGGAGCGCTCCGATACAGACAAACACGCCCATCAAGCCTCGCTCGAGCATCCTGAATTATCTGCTCAATGACCTGCTCTGCTTGGGTCCTGCCAATATCCCGCTGGACTCGACCGTGATCAAGAAGAAGGCGGCCACGTCTAATCACGCACAGGCCCTGCTCGTGGCTTTGGTAGCCCGAACCCCTGAGAAACCGATCGACCGTAACCGCAATCACTTCGAGTATGACGACGATCCGGACCTGCTCTTCGTCCGCCGCTTCGTTCTCGACACCATTCTTCGCGCATACAAAGAAGCCTCTGTCCCAAGCGAGCCGGTGGAGATTCGCTATGGGAAGATGATGTGTGCCGCCGAACTAATGAGTCTAATGATTGGAGAGAAGGAGAAGGATCCGCAGTCTAGGGAAACTCGCGCGACAGACCCAGCTCTCATTCGGTCTCAGGTGCAGCTCAGGCGCCTCATGTACGAGAAGGGATACCTCCCTGCTCTGACAGCTTCCATTGCCGACATTGACCTCACCTTCCCCAATGTCAAGCGCACGATCAAGTACATCCTGCGCGTTCTTCGAGCCCTGACAAAGACGGCTTTCCAACTGAGCCAATCAGACATCATTGCCGCCACCACAACCGACCAGCCAGAAGACGATTTTGCCTCGGCGTCGTCCCTTTCGGACCTGGACGATGACCGCGAAGAGACCCCCGACCTTTACCGCAACTCCACCCTCGGCATGCTTGAGCCGGGCCGAGAGGAAGACTTCACAGATGAGTCTGAAGATGGTACATCAGCTGATCATCTCCTTACCTACATCCGGCCTTTGATGCTAACTTTTCCAGACGATGAAGCGATGTACGATGACGAGCACTATGATGACGAACTGGATTACGGGGATGATATGTCCCAAGATGAGGAAGAAAATCCCAGCGATGAGGACGACGAAGAGCTGGATGAGATGGGTGAAATTGAAGGCCTTCCTGGTGATCCTGGCGTCGTGGAAGTCATCATGGGCGAAAATGACGACGACGAGGACGAAGACATGGATGAGGATGAGGACGTGGCCACCGACGAGGATGATGAAGAGGAAGAAGACGAGATGGACTCTGACGACATGGAAGACGTCGAGGATCGCATCGAGATCATGGATGAGGAGGGTAATGCCGTCGATGATGATGGGGCGTCAGGATGGGAGAGCGATACCGATGAAGAGGACGACGAAGCCGAGGAGGAGCTCGACTATGAGGCCGAGGCGCAAGATCTCCACGAGGCACTCATGCACGGACATGGCATGGACCAGCTCGGCCGAATCCCCGATATCCTCCGGACTGTCGTTGATGGAGAAGATCTTGACGGGGAGGATATGCAGGACTTTGATGAACGCTACATCGACGATGGTGCCGAAGATGATGGTGAGCAAGCTTCCGTATGTTTACTTTGCCTGCCAAACTCGCTAACCGAATTAGATGAGGAAGAGGAAGATGAAGGTGATGAAGATGAGGTGTACTATGACCAGGGCCATCCTCGTGAGTATCTCTTTCTTGACCTGTGGTTTCTCGGTTTCTGACTTTTGAGTTAGGTGATGACCACCCGCCTCCCAACATGCCATCCGGCCTCGGTTGGGACATTGCGGTCGAGCCTAACCACCGGTTCCGACCCGGAGGTGTTAGAAGCCCATTCCCTGCTGCTCCTTTTATGATGGGAGGACACCGCGATCCCCTCGGCGCCGGTATGTCTCGCAACACCCACCGCCGTCAGGACTTGGGCTTGGACCATGAACCCCGGTTCACGGAACGTGCCGTCCATCGGTCCCTTGACATACGCGCTTTGCTGCAGGTTTTGACCGAACTTGGTGCTGATCTACCTCCAGATTTCCGAAGCTACATCCGCCACAGCCACGGCCGGCAGCCTACCAACCCGACCGACGATGGAACTAACCCCCTCCTGCTTTCCGGTAGCCGTGCCGGTCAGGAGCAGTCGTCCCGCGCCAATGCTCAGCATATGATCCGCTTCGGAATCCCCAATGCGCTTATCGGGCCTGGTATGGATGGGCCCCTCGCCTTCATTAACGACTTGATGCAGACTCTTCCGTTCGGTGCTAGAACTCCTGGACTCAGTCTCCAGCTGAGATCTGAAGCTCCTAACGGAGAGGTCCGACACTTGAACATCCCTGTGGGCATGGCGCAACCTGGTCGGGAGCCCCGTTGGGAACCCCGCCGCGAGGTGTACCAAGAACCTCATCAAGCCGTCGCATTCACGGCAGAGTCGACTGCTCAGAGGTGGCAAGAGGAAGCCAAGATCATTTTCGGGTTCAATCATAACGAAAAGTCCAGGGTGCTGTCGAACATGATTCTCGGAATGCTCACACCAGCCGCCATTCAGCAGGAAAAGGAAGCCAAGGCTCGTGAGGAGGAGGAGAAGCGGAAGCGGGAAGAGGAGCGCAAGAAGCGGGAGGAAGAGGAGCGCAAGGAGCGAGAGGCAAAGGAGGCAGAAGAGAAGGCCGCCCGGGAGAAGGAGGAAGCCGAGGAGCGCGAGCGGCAAGAACGGGAGCGGGCCGAGGCCGAAGCAGCACATGCGGCGGAGCGGGCAGAGGCTGCTCCTGAACCGGCGCCAGAGGAACCCCAAGCTATGGAAGGTGTTGAGACCCACGGGGAGCCCGCAGCTCCTGAACAGCCGCAAGCGAGTGTTCCGACAGAACGTGTCACCACCACCATACGCGGCGAGACTGTGGATGTCACCGAGCTTGGCATCGACCCAGACTATCTTGCCGCCCTTCCGGAGGAGTTCAGGGAAGAGGTCATTGCCCAGACGGTCAGCACTCGGCGCTCCCAGGCCCGCGACCAAGCCGCCCAGGAGGGAGAGAATACCGAGGTCTTCCAAGAGTTCCTTGAGGCGCTACCCGCCGAGTTACGGATGGAGATTGTGCAACAGGAACGCCAAGAACGCCGCCGTCGGGAGCGTGAGGAACAGCGGAGACAAGTCACCGCCGTTGGGCAGGATCTTGGTCCTGCCGAAATGGATCCCGCTAGCATCCTCTTGACGTTCCCCCCTGCCCTTCGGGAGCAGGTCTTGATGGACCAAGGCGAAGATCTCATGGAACATCTTCCCCCTGAGCTAGCTGCCGAGGCCCGCGCGATTGCTCAACGCCATAGTCTACATCGCGCACCGCCGGTAGTAGCTCGCTCGCGCGATGTCGCCCGTCGACCCGAGGCCGCCGCGGATACCAAGTCGCAGCGCCGGACGATCGTACAGATGCTCGACAAGCCCGGAGTGGCCACGCTCCTTCGGCTCATGTTTGTGACCCAGCAGGGTTCCATCCGCAACTATCTGTTCGATGTCTTCACGCACGTGTGTGAGAATCGTCAAAACCGGCTGGAAGTCATCTCTACGCTCCTGCAGATCCTGCAAGATGGCAGCACCGACATGGATGCCGTTGAACGCAGCTTTGGTCAGTTGTCGCTGAAGGCTAAGCAGCCAAAGGACAAAGACCCAAAGACGCCGCAGAGCCTCAAGAGGACCTTTACGAACATCAGCACCAACACTCAGACGACCAGCAACTCCGAGGTTTCGCCCCTACTGATCGTCCAGCAGTGCCTTGACCTTCTGCAGGAGCTTGCCACCAAGAATCCTCACGTCCCATCTCTCTTCCTGACGGAGCACGAGACTGTTGCCTCGACACTCAAGCGGAATGCGAGCCGCAAGGGTAAGGGCAAAGACGTCAACTCCAAGGTGCAGAAGTATGCCATCAACTCACTCTTGGCTCTCCTTGATCGGAACTTGGTCATGGAGAGTTCGTCCGTTATGCAGCTGCTGGCGGATCTGCTCAACAAGGTCACATACCCGCTGCAGGCGCTGGAGCGGCGGCGTAAAGAAGCCGAAGAGGAGACAAGGAAGAAGGCTGAGGAAAAGGCGAAGGAGGAGAACGCCGAGTCGAATGTTGACAATGCCAATCCGGAAACAGCCGAAGCCTCCGCAGAAGGCCAAACATCCGCTGCGCCGGTCACTGAACCAGCAGCTGCGGTGCCTACCGAAGAGCAGCCGGCCGGGCAGGAGAATGAACAACCCGAGGCGGAGAACTCAACCGCTAAGGAGGCGAGCAAGGAGTCGAAGCCAGAAGAGAAGAAGGTGCGGCAACTCACCCCGCCCACGATTCCTGACCACAACCTGAAGTTGGTCATCAACATCTTCGTGGCGCGGGAATGCAGTTCGAAGACGTTCCAAAACACCATCTCGACCATCAAGAACCTCTCCAATATTCCGGGCGCTAAGAAGGTATTTGGAGAGGAGCTCGTCTCCCAGGCGAAGGCGCTCAGCGAGAATATTGTGTCGGATCTTAATGATCTGCTTCCCCACATCTTGAAGGCGACCTCGGGCACAGAGATTCAAGGAATCGCGCTGGCCAAATTCTCACCCGGGGCATCGGAGCAGAACAAATTGCTTCGGGTCCTGACGGCGCTGGATCACTTGTTTGATACCAAGGGCAAGAAGTCGAGCAGTGATGCAGAAGGCAGCGAAACCAGGGAGGACAGCAAGGAGGATCTCCTCGGTTCCCTCTACTGGAACGCGACTTTCGGAACCATGTGGGACAAGTTGAGCGCTTGCTTAAATGCAATCCGGCAGCGTGAGAACATGCTCAACGTGGCGACGATCCTCTTGCCGCTAATCGAGTCGCTGATGGTGGTCTGCAAGAACACGACGCTGACCGAGGCGCCTGCCTCGCAGGGCACAGGTGGGAAAGAACTGCTCTTGTCTAGCCCGCCACCTGAGAACCGCATTGCGAGCTTGTTCTTCACCTTCACGGAAGAGCACCGGCGTATTCTGAACGAGCTCGTCCGGCAGAACCCGAAGCTCATGTCGGGAACCTTCTCGCTCCTCGTCAAGAACCCCAAGGTCCTCGAGTTTGACAACAAGCGGAACTACTTCAACCGCAGCGTGCACTCCAAGGCCGGCCACCAGCAGCGACCTCAATACCAGCCACTGCAGCTCTCGGTGCGGCGCGAGCACGTCTTCCATGACTCGTTCAAATCGCTCTACTTCAAGTCAGGCCCGGAGATGAAGTTTGGCAAGCTCAACATCCGCTTCCACGGCGAGGAGGGTGTGGATGCCGGTGGTGTCACGCGCGAGTGGTTCCAGGTGCTTGCGCGGCAGATGTTTGACCCCAACTACGCGCTCTACATCCCCGTGTCATCAGACCGCACGACATTCCACCCCAACAAGCTCAGCGGTATCAACGACGAGCATTTGTTGTTCTTCAAATTCATCGGGCGCATCATCGGCAAGGCTCTCTACGAGGGCCGGCTCCTCGACTGCTACTTCAGCCGTGCGGTCTACAAGCGCATTCTGGGCAAGCCGGTGTCGGTCAAGGACATGGAGTCGTTCGACCCCGACTACTACAAGTCGCTTGTCTGGATGCTCGAGAACGACATTACCGACATCATTACCGAGACTTTTTCGGTTGAGGATGACGAGTTTGGCGTGACCAACGTGGTTGACCTTACTGAGAACGGCCGCAACATCCCGGTCACGGAGGAGAACAAGCACGAATACGTCCGGCTGATCGTTGAGCACAAGCTTCTGTCGTCGGTCAAGGAGCAGATGGAGAGCTTCCTGAAGGGTAAGTTGAGCTCGGCCCAGTGTTTGAAAGTACAACAAAACTAATACGTGTGTGCTTAGGCTTCCATGACATCATCCCCGAGGACTTGATCGCCATCTTCAACGAGCAGGAGCTTGAGCTTCTCATTTCGGGTCTGCCAGACATTGACGTGGACGACTGGAAGAGCAACACCGAGTATCACAACTACACGGCGGCGTCGCAGCAAATCCAGTGGTTCTGGCGGGCGGTGCGCTCATTCGACAAGGAAGAGCGGGCCAAGCTGCTCCAGTTCGTGACTGGCACGTCCAAGGTGCCTCTGAACGGATTCAAGGAGCTGGAGGGCATGAACGGGGTCAACCGATTCAACATCCACCGCGACTATGGCAACAAGGAGCGGCTCCCCAGTTCTCACACATGCTTCAACCGTAAGTTGCTCGTCAATAGCTTCTTGTATTGTTTAGTACTAATATTCTTGTCGTTAGAACTCGATCTCCCCGAGTATGAGAGCTACGACATTCTCCGCAGCCAGCTGCTCAAGGCCATCACGGCCGGCAGCGACTACTTTGGCTTCGCGTAGAGTGGGGTATTGGAAGGAAGGTGATGGGTACGAGGTGACGGACAGGGAGGGAGGGCATAAATTGCCCAACCTGTCAGCAGCAGCAGTGTTGCTAGCTGTTTTGGTGTAATTGTTATTCTATTTTGCATCTTCAGGTGGATGGATGGATTTGGGAGACGGAGTGGGTGGCAAACTGCGTTGCTTGTTGCATGTACATTGTCATGTATGTCTTTTTTCATCGTTTCCGGCGGTCTTGCAGCGTGCCCTTGCGGGCAGGGGAAGGCGAAGTGCAGGTCGCATTTCCCTGCTGGCGTTGGCGTCGCGAAGACTGCTTGGTGGATAATTAGGGACCTAGATCTTTGCACATTCCTCCTTTTACGGGGTTGGAGCGCAGATAGGGCAATGGCTTGGTTTTAAGACCTCCTCTAAGTAGATTGTGTGTGTGATATTTGTCGTTCGCCATGAGTTGAAATCAGCGAAATATACAGGTATTGACTGACTGATGAGACTGACAAACAAGGGTCTCCCGGCTCCATGAAGCGGGGCTTGTCACCCGAGGTCCCATCTGGTCTGTGCACGCATTAAATGGACCCATAGGGCTGCCAAGCATCGGCGGCGGACCAAAGTGCAACCGAAAATTTTCGCCCACATTTTCCAAATCCATCGCGCACCTGGATCCCGCCTTTGCACAACCGCTCAGCTAACGACCAGCGAGGTAAGTGATATCCAAGTCCGATTGTTTCTATCCCGACGCACCGAAGCCTGTACCAGATTCCGCAGATTTGAGAACGTCAGTTCGTCATCGAGTTTTGCGGAATTTCGACCCCTCAACCGCCATTCTCACACACTCGAATTTTATCGCGAACTTTTGGCTAACTCGAGCCTCCTCCAACAGAATCAGTCAAGATGGGTATCTCTCGGGACTCTCGGCACAAGCGCGCCGCTACCGGTGCCAAGCGGGCGCAAGTTTTCCCCTTCCCTTACATTTTGTGGGTTAAAGACGGTTGCTAACGTTTATGGTGCTGCAGTTTCTACCGTATGTCCTAATTCCTCCTTCCGATGATTTCGATCCTTTCCATACAGTGCCCCTCGACATAAGGGGCCCTCGAAGGTCCGCTTGGAGGTTCTTGCGGTGGCTTGTCGCTCCCTCGTGGGGGAGGCAAGCTGCCGCAAGAACTGACCCCATGCGTTCTGAGCCTGTAACACGCACATGGAAATGAACATTATTTCTGACAGTTGCGTACAGGGAAGAAGAGAGCCTTCGAGTTGGGTCGCCAGCCTGCCAACACCCGTATCGGTGCCAAGCGTATCCACACCGTCCGCACCCGCGGCGGCAACCACAAGTACCGTGCGCTCCGTCTCGACTCTGGCAACTTTGCCTGGGCCTCTGAGGGCTGCACCCGCAAGACCCGTGTCATTGCTGTCGCCTGTACGTTGTTCCACATTATTGGTTTTTATTGGGAAAGGAACCCTGCTGACCGTCCACACCAGACCACCCTTCCAACAACGAGCTTGTCCGCACCAACACCCTGACCAAGTCCGCCGTCGTCCAGGTCGACGCTGCGCCCTTCCGCCAGTGGTACGAGGCTCACTACGGTGCCGCCCTCGGCCGCCGTCGCCAGCAGAAGCAGGGCCAGGCTGTTGAGGAGGTCAAGAAGAGCAAGTCGGTCGAGAAGAAGCAGGCTGCCCGCTTCGCCGCCACCGGCAAGGTCGATGGCGCTCTCGAGAAGCAGTTCGAGGCCGGTCGCCTGTACGCCGTCGTCTCCAGCCGTCCCGGCCAGTCCGGCCGCTGCGACGGTTACATCCTGGAGGGTGAGGAGCTCGCCTTCTACCAGCGCAAGCTCCACAAGTAAGCGTTGAGCTGAGCAGGATGGGTGTGTTGGTGGCTGGGAGGAACGAGTCTGGACACGGGCTCGCATCGGCATTTTGCCTTGGTGTTGATGGGTCTACTTTTTTTGCTTGTCGCGCCCCCGTCGGTTTTGGTGGGATCTACGGATATCAATCGGCGGCCATTGCAATTTCATTTCCAGTTGCGTCGTCACCGGTAACAGGGCATGGCAGGGATATAGGGCAATGGAAAATGAATACCACCACCATGAAAGAGCCGGTCCGAGCGAGTCAATTGAGTCAGATTCGGCCCCCTTGTCAAAGTGCTGTGATGAGTTTGTTTAGACATGTATCAGCGGAACTGGGCTCGCCTTGGTTCGACTTCGTTATTCTCTAATTCTCCATCGAAGCGATTCTAACTCAGTAACCACCGACAGCATGACTTACGTGTTGCTGGGGGTTTGCTTGTTTGTCCAACTGAGAGGATACCCCGTAAGCAGAACAACCACAAGGCAGGCAGCAGGCAGACAGGCGATGTAAAAGGGGCAAGGCAGGTTGTTTGCAATGCATCAAAACAAATGTGGTATTGTTTGTCCATAGCAGTATCCCCTTTTTAAAACACCAGTCGCAGCAGCAGCAGCAACGATGGTGGTGGTGGTGACGGTAGCGGTAATAGTAGCAGTTATTGAGCCATGATAAATGATGGATGTGATGCTAATATGCCATTCCCTCCTGCTTTTGGTTCCCTTCCCTCCTTCTGTCTGCCTGTCTGTTCACACAGCACCACACAGTACAACAATGCTAGTATATCGTGCGCCATACCAATGTGCCCCTGACATCCTCCGTCCGCCCTGGGCAGGAATTCCCTTTTCCTTTTCCTTCTTTTCCTCCTTCCTGTCGCGTAGTAGCGAACGGATCTGGTCCCGTACATCGTGTTTTGAGTCCATTTCCAAGCTGATCCTTGGATTCATGGCATCGCTTGAGAGGAGGAAGCGCTGGTTGGTGTGTTTGGGCTACGGCATAACCCCTGACATGGCCTCATGATAAGAGGAGGGTCAGTCAGTTGGTTAAGCGAGCAGGTGAGACGAGACTCATTGAAACTGCCGTTTGAGCTCGGTCCATTTCCGTTGGAGAGTCTCGTGTTGTGAGTTGATCTATGCATAACAGGGTCAGCTAAGCACAATAACCACAAGATCACGGGGGTTCAACTCACCTCAGCATATTTCATCTTGGTCTGGACCAACTCCTCCTCGAGTTCCGACAGCTCCTTCTCCAGCCGCTGGTTCTCCTCGTGCACCTTGCCATTCCGCTTCATCAGATCGTCGCGCTCGAGCTGCCACGCCGCCTCGATCTCGACGGGCTGCTTCTCAATCACCTTGCGCAGCTCTTCAACCTGAACATTGAGGCTCTCGTTCTGGTCCTTGAGCTCGTCATTGGCCACCTTTGTGTGCACCAGCTCGGTCGCCAGCGACGCCTGCTCGCGGTCCACCTCCTGGATGCGCTCCTCGAGGCGGCGCATCCTGACAGCGTAGCTGGCGTTGGACCCCCTGAGGGACTCGAGTTCGGCCTCGCGCTCCTTCTCGGCGCGCGTCTTCTCCTCCCACTCGACCTGGTAGGCCTTGAGCATCTCGGGCGTGATCTTGACCTCGCACGCGTCGCGAACCAGCTGGTCAGCGCGGTAGACCTCCTTATCGATGCTGCTCGAGCTGCTGCCGAAGAAGCCGTTCTCGAGGATCGAGTTGGATGACGGGGTGGCGTCAATGTAGACGTCAAAGAGGCGGTCCTTGAGGAAGGTGGTGAGTTGGGCCATGTCGGAGATGGCGAGGAGGGCGGCGGCGTTCTTTTGCATGAGGACGGTACCGAATCTGAGGATGGCCGAGAGGCCTTCGGAGAAGATCAGGTCGTAAATGCGGAGCACAAGCTGGAGCGGGAAGCGGTAGGCGAAGAGGGTGAGGAACCACTGGGTGGCATAGAGATGCGGCGAGATGCCGCGCCTCCGGAGGTGGCAGTAGAGGGCCGGCTCAAGATCTTCGAGAAGACGTTCGAACTGGTACAGGCGCAGGTGAAGACCGGGCATGTCCTGAACGAAGAGATCCCTAAGGTTGTACTGGTTCATTAACCGCACGAGCAAGCAGAATGCTTCCTCTTCTGGCATCTGTTGACATGTCAGCAATAAGCTCCCGGTTGAGGCGAGAACGAACTAGGGGCACTTACATTGAAGAGAATTGGCATAACCAAAAAGTTCATGCCCTGAGCATAGCCAACGCCTTCATCAAACAGCGCATATGCCTTGCAGACACCAAACAAACCCTCCTGGAGCCCCTGGGCGGCGGCAAACTTGGAATAGCTTGTCCGGGCGCCGAGATCTCTCCTAATCGTCTTCTCGAGCTTCTGGAGCGCAGCCGAATCCTCCTTCTCCTTCTTCTTTCGGGCTGCGGCGGCGGCAGCCTGGGCTTTCAAAACCGTCTCGGAGTCCTTCTCAGTCGGGGAGGGGGAACCTTGAGAAGCCGAGTTCTCCGAATGAACCGAAGATGCAGACGATACCGACCCCTTGTGGCTTCCACTCGCGCCGGCGCTTGTTGCCGTTCCGCTGCTCCGCCTATCCTTGTCCTTCTTCTCCTTGTCAGTGCCCCTCACGACAAGGTCCTGGTAGACAGCCTCCAGCTCTTCATTCTTGCTCTGCGCCAAAACCTGCCAGATGACGCCGCGAATGGCGTTCGGGATACCAGTCGCGATCGCCTTGTTGAGCTCCTCCGCACTCGTCCGAGCAACGGCGGCCGGACCCTCGTAGACCACAGACTGCCACAGATCCCAGTCTACCGGGACGTCAGCGATGGACGAAGGGCCAGCTGCGACACCGGAAACAGTCCCAGGAGCAAGGTTGTTGTTCGGGCTCTGTGGCATAGGCGAAGTTGGAGGATGTGCAGGGTGAGCAGCATCGGCGCCGTCAGTGGCCGTGACCGCAACCTTGTCATCCTCGCTCGGGACGACTGCCTCCTCCCTCAACCGGAGCTGCTTAAAGCGGTCCTTTAGACTATTACGCGACCCGTTCCCTCCCCCTTCCTTCTCTTCCTCCAGCTTGCTCAGCATCATCTCCGGGTTGCTAGCGATGGTGGCAACCGAGCTCGTCGTGTTTCTTCTAGGCGAGGGGTTGGGTTGGGTCACGGTCTGTTCCTTGGATGATGAGCCTCTCGAAAGCCACGAGAAGGGACTGTTGAATTTCCTCCCTGTAGAGGCGGGAGCCGGCGCTGGGGCCGGGGCGGGAGGTGGGGGCGGGGGAGGCGGAGCGACTGCGGCGGCGCTCGTAGCGGGCGGGCTCTTTGAGCGGGACTCGGGGTTGGGAGACCATGGCATGGGCGGCAGGACATTGGTTATGCTGCTGAAGGACATGGTCTTGGTCTTCTCGGGTGGAGGGCTCTTTTCTGGAAGAGAGTCAGTGCTCTGCCAAAGACGTAATCCGATTTTGGTGGGCAGAACTTGCCTTGCTCGGCGGGAGCTGTTGTTGTGGGCGCATCGTCATCGAGGCTCACGTTATCGAGAGGGCCAGCCGAGGCTTCAGAGAGAGGGCGCGGTAGCTTCTTTTCAGGAGCCGGTTCTTGTGCGCTGGAACCGGGTGAAATGGCGGGGCTGTCGTTGGCGGCTGCTGGAGGTGAAGGCTCGTCCTCATCATCGGAGCTGATGGGCTCCTCGACTGATTGACGTTTAACGGGCCGTTGTCGTTTGGTCAACGAACGCACCGATCCGGTCTCGACAGCATCCTCAAAGGTTTCCTGCATTGGTGGCGTTGTACTGTCAGCCCTGGCGGTGCATGCAGTTGCGCGACGTTGGCGTCGGCAGCAGGCAGGTGTCTGCGTTGTCTCTCTGGGCTACACGCAGGTCGGTAGACATACCGTGTCCTTATCAGAGCCATCTCTCGAAGGCGGCCTCTGTTCCTCCTCTGCGCCTTGTGTCTCTTGTGTCTCTTGCGTCTTGTCCGTCTCCTTTATCTCGATCGTCTCTTCCTTGACCGTCTCTTGGCTAGTAGCCATTGTGACTACTGGGTTTTCCAGCGCCATGCCCGCGTATACAAGCCTGCGGTCGGCGATGGATCGCGGGAGGTTTGTCGCTGGTGAACCAAGTTGCGGACGGAAATGCTCAAGGGCGGAAGGGTGTGCCCATGGAATCTAACTGATGGTCGTGGGGGATGAGCTTCGGAGCATGAGCTGGGGATGGAATTGATGGAATGTTGGATTATTCGGGGCTGGAATTGTGGCAGCGTGCCGTGCTGTCGTTTGGGAAAGTTGTTGAGCGAGCTGAAATCGTTCAGCTTCTGTAAACTGTGTTCTGCAGTGCTCTTGTGTTCCTTTTCCTTTAGAGGGTCGGTCCGCGGAATCAGGGGACAGGTGGAATGGATAAAAGTGGACGAGTCAGCCCCTCGACATGGGCCGAGCAGGGATCTCGTACTCCAGAAGGTACCTGCGATCGCAGGCCTGGTTCGTGGAACCTTTGTACCTCCGGGATCATGGCACAATGCCACGTTCTAATTCCAGCGAAATACGCCCTTACGAGAGTTCCACAAGGTCAAGCCAGAAATCGCGCCAATTTCTGTGTTCCGGGTTCTAGAAAAACAGCAGATTGACATATCTATTAATGCGCCGATTCGCATGGAGTACCTCGAAGGTACAGAATACTTGTAATTATTAGGTATGGTACGTCGTTACCTGAAACAATGGCGGTCAAGGTAAGCAAAAAGCTCCCCTGCTGGCTGATTCTTCCTGTGTTCTGTTCCCTAGCTTCATCCCTTAGGCAACTGCAATGCCCAGTGCTAGCGCCTCGCGTCGCACGGGATGAATGACGCCTCGAAGAGGGGATGGAAGGGAGGATGGAAGCACCGTAACCTCACTGAAAGCAGGCCAAGCGTGCTTCTGAAACGAAACGGGGTGCAGGGATAAAGCGGCAGGCACAGGCAGGCCAAGAACCGGGGAGCAAAAGGGGTTCTGGACCAATGGCAGCGGATACCTTGTCAGGTGCAAGGCGCTGCCACTGTCTGCCAGCGACGGAACAGCTGCGGCTCTGCAACGTTTCGGGCGCATCTGGCCGCCGATCGTCGACGCCACCTGTCTGCCGTCTGAACATTCAACGTTTGGTCTTTTGGGTTTTTGAGAGGGCCAGAAACCCGCCCGGCCACTCGTCCAAACACGCTCCAAAACTCGACCAAAACCGCTGCCAAACCCCAACAGACCCGGTCCAAGCCTCCACGGCCCGGGAGATGGAGGATCCAGCGGATCGAAACACGCGAGATTGACATGATCTGCCGCCGGCCGCTCATTTGGGGCCCGGCAATGCGGCTCATTTCAAGGATTCCGTACCTAAAGTTGGGTTACTTGTGTGTGTTTACCGCCGACTCTTGTTTTGATCTTCAGGCCGCATTGCGGTCACTTGGTGTTGGGAGACACTGCCCACCTGCAACCGCCAACTGCAACAATCGAGCGCCTGATTGAACTCCAAATGGACTCCAGAAAAAACTCACAAATCCATCCGCCGTCGTTCATCCCGGTTGTGACAATTTTAGAAAATAACTGCATTACGGATTCCCAACTACCTGGGTGCCCTGGTTGCAATCCCCGGAGCAACCACGTGTTTCGTGTCATAATAATACTGTAGTAAGGGGCCAAATAAGACTCAGGGGTCAATCTGAGATAACCTTAACCTCATCTCGACTTCAGCTCCCCAAGTATTCGTATTCCGGACATACTCTGTCTCGCGAGTAATGTGAAGAAACCGCGTGGATCTGTTAGATCACGAACCGAAAGGACTTTAAAAAAGATGAGCATTGGATAAACTAATTTCTAAAGACCTGAAGGGCACTCCTCCGCAAGTGCGCTGTCCGATGCCAACCTCGCGAGAACCGCCGATTCGAACTCCCTTTCTCCCATCCGCTCCGTTTCTCTCGTCCCAAGGTTCAACGAGGTCATGCCATAGGCCTCAACCAAGGCCTCCAACCAACTTGAAAAATAAACTGAAATAAGCCAATCAACCCACCCTCCCATAACCATAGCCACTCTCAACCCAACCGTTGAATTCAAATCTCCCCTCTTGCTCATCGAACCCAACCGAATCAATCCAACTCCTTGACCAAATCCCGAACCATGTCCGCATACGGCCCCTCTTCCTCCTCTTGCGCTTCCACCCTCCTATTCACTCCCGGCCACCTCTCCCACGACCTCCTCTCCACGTGCAGGTCCCATCTCTCTCCCACCATCATTCTCATCTCCCAAGGGACCTCCCCAACTCCATCCCACGCCACAACCCCCGCTCCTCCCTGTCCATATCCATATCCATACCCAGCCCCATCCCACCCCGCCACAACCCCCCCATACCCATCTCCAAACCCATATCCCACCCCTTGCGCATTTGCATAATAATACGCAACCACCAACCGCGGATCCACAACCCACCTCAGCCTAGGCACAGGCAAGAACCTTCCCAGCCCCGGCCCGCGCGCCCCCGTCCTCCTCTGGGAACCGGACTCCCTCTCCCGCTCGTCGTGCCGCATGCGTGTGTCGCCGTCGGCCGTCAGCTCGGCCGTCGTCGGCCAGGCGCAGGTGTCTGGGTAGGACGGGGTGAAGGGGTTGCTGGGGAGGGACAGGACGGGGGTGAGGGTGTCGTTGAGGAAGGTGGGAGGGGGGTGGTGGGGGGTGGGGGTGAAGGGGGGGTTAAGAGGGGGAGCGGCGGGGAGGAAGGCGGGGAGGGGGAAGGAGTGGACGGGGGAGGGTTCATCGTTTTCGTCCCCGTCCTCTTCGTCGTCGTCGTCGTCGTCGTGGTCGTCGTGGCCCTTGGCCTCGTCATCACTCCCGATGCTGTACTTTTCCTCGTCACCGCCCTCATCTTTCCCCACCGCCTCAGCTCGCTGCTTGCGGGCGGCTGCGCGCGAGGCGACTTCCCGCAGCAGTGTTGCCTTGCGGACGCGTTTCTGGCTGGCTGCGGGCGGCGGCCGAGCGGTGTCCAGGGCTTCGGTGACGTCCGCTTGGTCACCACCGGTTACTTTGGCCGAGGCCAAAGTCTTGTGCTCCTCCTGTGAGCTGCTAGCTTCCGGGTCGAGGGCGTCGGTGTCGTCGGCAGCGGGGTCTGCAAACTTTGGCTTGCTAAGGTGATGTCAGTAAAAATACAGTAAAAAATATACCCAAGGCTCCCCCGAGGATACTTACACCGCTGCTTCTTCTCCCACCCCATGATCCACCGGGGCGAGTGTCTCATCAACCAACCCCCAAGACTCCGCCACGGCATCCGCCTCGGCGCGGGCCTTCTTTCTCGCCCGCAGCGCCTTCTCCTTCTCCGCAATCTTAGCCCTCAGCTCACGGGCCCCAGCCTCGAGCGTGTCGGCCTGCATACCAGCCAACTCACCCGCCGTCCTGGGGAAGAAGGGGGACTTGTCGACGCCAATCTTTTCGGCCTTGTTCTTGATGCGCTTGAAGCGCATCCGGAACTTCTCCTCCTCGCTGACCCACAATAGTCTGGGGCCCCAAAGCAGGCCCGGCTGGTCCTGCTCGTCGTCAAAGTCATCGTGGCCGTCGTGGTCGTGCGAGTGGCACGTCACGGCGTCGTCCCACCGCTCAGAAGAGCTGTCGGTGCCCAGATGGCGCGCAGAGGGCGACGAGACGGTCTGTTGGACATGGTTAGACACCTGGTCTAGTAGGATGGAAGCAGAGTTGTGATGATTCAATAGTGGAAGTGCAGAGAGTTTCTAAAGACTCAAGCCATGCCCCGAAAATACATTCAAAGGAGAAAAAAGAGGAAAAAGGAAATACTCACTTGGGTGGAAGAGCCAGCGCCCGCCGATACCTGCGGCGGCTTTCGGTAGTGGTCATCGCCGGCTTCATGGCTCGCCGATGGTCCTACTCGGTGGTTAGCTCAACCATCACGCAACCTTGCTGGTTACTAACCAGTAAATACCTTGTTTCGAGCGACGAGACTTTGACTTGGCGTTCGGCTCGGGCGGGAAGAAGGCCGCGAGAGAGATGGGCCTGAAAGACATATCGATATAATTTAGCGTTCTGAAGAAACTCAAGAGGGCAAAAGATTCAGCATCCGAAGTAGCCTTGTACGATGAAGCAGTGTCCTTTCCGATGGCGTAAAACTAAAGAGTAAAACTGGAGAGTAGAACTGAAGAGTCGGTCGCTCAGTGTCTGGTGACGAAGTTGTGTTGATTCTTGTAGCGGAAGTTAAAGAAGTTGAACTAAGAGATGTCTTTCCTGGCGGCCCAGAATATAATAGGTAAGAAGAGAAAGTCTCGAGTCCAAGAGAAGCGTCAAGAGAAATGCTGGATCAAGTTGCGGGCTTGCCAGAGAGAACCACACAACCAAGCCTCAAGTTGGTTGTAGTTTGCTCGAGGAAGAGTGATGATACTGGGCAAAGTTGGGAGAGGAAAAGAAACCGGGCGCCGTGAAGCACTTGGAGTTGAGTTTGTCTCGTTGTGGCAGTAGTGGAGGAAGAAGGTTGGGAATAGAAGATGAGGATGGCTGATGATGAAGGATGGGGGGAAGTTGAGGACTTGAAGGGAAAATAATGACGAATGTATTTCTATTGTTCAAGTTATTGCCAACAATGGAGGTGCTACTATTCTCTTGGCCATGGTGAGAAGTAGTTGATTCTGGGGCGCTGCCCCTGAATGTGTAAGGAAGAGAAGAAGCCCAAGTATGGGTTTGTGTGTTGACTAACACGGTTTCTAGGGATGCTCAATTCTGAGTGCCGTGACCTATACAACAAGGGAAAAGGGGGAACCCATGAATGTTTTGTAACAGACATTACCTTTTCGTCCCAGCCGGGAAAGCATCGATTCCGTCAATTGATGAAAACGGACGAAAAGAAACTCCAGACGGAAAACGGGAAGCTGCTAAAATGGGTGACAATGCTGGAGAGTTAAATCATTTATTTGAGCAGATTCAGATCAGAATAAAAACGGGAAACCACCCGAGTTGATACTCGCCAGGAAAAGGGGGGCAACAGTGCAGTTTATGGACTTGCAATGACAGGCAGGTTGACCACAAAAAATGGGCAAGTACCAGAGTTAGCACTCGCCTAGGGGAAAAGGGATGAAAGCTAAAATCTATGGACTTAGAAGGTTCACTACAAAAGACGGGCAAGCACCGGAGTTGGCACTCGCCTGGGGGAAAGGGGGTTCAGCCGGGATTCAGAG
This sequence comes from Trichocladium uniseriatum, assembly GCA_017139535.1. Lineage (NCBI taxonomy): Eukaryota > Fungi > Ascomycota > Sordariomycetes > Sordariales > Chaetomiaceae > Trichocladium > Trichocladium uniseriatum. Next base: position 1,942,390 of record WOUO01000002.1, on the reverse strand, counting down.
CACTGAACTTGGCAGAGTCACAAGAACAACAAAAAACGGGCAACCACCGGAGTTGGCACTCGCCGAAAAGGGGGGCAATAAGTGAAGCTCACTGGATTTACAATGCTGTATCAGGTTCACCACAAAAGACGGGCAAGCACCGGAGTTAGCACTCCTTGGGAAAGGAGGCGAGATCCTAACATGAAGCTTATGAACTTAGCAGATTTACGGCAGACAACAGGTACGCACTAGAGTTGGCACTTGTCTAGGGAAAGGGGAATGACAGGTGAAGTTTGCTGGACTTGAACAGATTCGCCACAAAATCACGGGAAAGCAGCGAACTTGGCACTCGCCTGAGGGGAAGGGGGTAGCAGATGAAGTTCACAAGACCTGGCAGATTTATCACAAAAAAAAAAGAAAAAAAAAGGGTGAGGCACCAAAGTTTGCACTCGCCGAGCAATAAAAGAGAATTATAGGGGAATCTTGAAGCCTTGAACTTGAATGGTTCACCACAATAAAACTGGGAATGTCAATGGCGCTCGACAGGAGCTTAGAGGCAAGAGTTAAAGAGGTCTGACAAGAAAAGAGAGTTGCAAGTGAGATTTCACGCACTGAACCCAACTGATTCATCATAAAGACAGGAAGCCACTTAATAACACTCCCAGAAATTTAGAGGTAAAATAATCAGGAGAGAAATCGGCCTTTTTGACTATGTTCACCGTCTGCCAACACTCCAATACCACCCCCCGTGCCTGGCCCCCACCAACCCACCAACAGTAATTCAGTGACCTCAACAATGCAACGTTGCACATGTGGTTATTCTCAGACCGGCTGGAAACCTACTTGGATAGCTGCTACCTTCAAGCCCCTCGACCATAACGTTCCGTGCAAATCCAAGGAGTATCAACATTACGAGTTGCTCACTGTGACATGCTAGAGAGATCTCATAACCAGACAGCTTGGGCATGGTTGTGGGAGGAAACAGCGGCCTGATGGATGCAATAACTCTTTTCAGTCTCATTGTAGTACGAAGGTGAGGAGTGGGTGTGGTTTGACGGGTGAGTAGACTGGCCACTGTCTGAAAGGAGAGGTTTGAAGACAGGGAGGGGCCAGAAGAGAGCTCTGTAGATTCACGACAAAATAAAAAGAAAATGGGGAATGGGCACCCGCCCGGGGCAGGACAAACAAGGTCTCAATTACGGACTTGGGCAAAGAACTGGAAAGCACCGAAGGTAACACTCGCCAGAAAACATAACAAAAAGAGAAGGGGTAAAGCCGAACTCGAAGCATGCTAGCTGAGTCACAGATCATTTCACCACAAAAGATGGGAAGTCACAGGAGACAATACATGAGGCTTAAGAAAAAGAGGAGCATATTAGCCTCAAACAAAAATGTAAAAGCACCTGGAATCAACACTCGCCTGGAATATGTGACAAAAAAGACGCCAGAAGTGGAATCTGAGCATGGCCAAGCAGAGGTGGATTCCATCCAACCTCCAGACTGGGGGAATAAAGGACCAAGATGGCACCCGCCAAGACATACATGGCAACAAAAAACAAGTAGGACCTTGGAAAAAGCTTTTAGAAGAAGACGCAAGCCAAATGGTATATTGCTATTGACAACCTTCAAGTTCCCATGACCTAAACCCTTTCCACCTGTCGTCAGTCCCCCTCCCTCCCTTTCGCCCTCCAAACACCCAAACAAAAAAAAAGACCTCCCACTTCTCACAGACCTCCATCTTCTCCCACCACCCCCAAACATCACATCCGCGACCTACTTCCCTTCCGACCCGGCCACAGGCTGGGCAGCGGCCCTCAACCCAACCAAATCCGACGCGGTGCTCTCGATGCTGCGGGAGCGGCGTAGCCTGCCAAGCAGGCCCCCACTGCCATAGCTCTTCTTTTCCCTCGCATGCTCCGCCTGGTAACGTTGTGTCTGGTGCTGGTGTGGGTTGTGGTAGACACCCGGGGATCCTGACATGGTCTGGGGCGTCGAGGCGAAGCAGGAGGAGCAGGGGCACATTGAGCCGGCCATGATGAAAGATGAATATTTGATGATGGGGAGTTTCTTTTCAGAGATGTGAGATTTTATGGTGAATTTGTTCTTGTGGTGGTGACCGGGTTCAGGTATGGCTTTGAGTGGGTGAATGGCGTGTAAGTGAGCTTGCTTGGCGTCTCGACCAGATGTCTCTATCAAAGATAACCACCAAGACAAGACGACAGAACCAACAAAAGGAGAAAACCAGAAGAAAAGCAGGAAAACCACAGCAGGGAGCAAACGCACCCAAATAAATACCCTCATCCCACAGCACCTCAGACAAGCCCCAAGCCAACATGCCAACACGCCGCCATGCGCCAAGGCTCTTGACCTCGCATCCCTCTCGCCCAGTCGACCCATATCACAACACTCTTGCCCAATCCGGGCGCCGCAAAGCACCCAAGCCTTGTCAGGCGATGACCATCCCCCCCTCGTGCACATGCGACCGCCGAGCGTTTTTCCCCAGTCTCCCCAGTCTCCCCAGGTTCTTACCCCAGATTCTCGCTCCATAATCCATACCAAGCATATCTCCTAGGTGTGCTGTCCTTGCTGTCACCGGAATTCGAGCCCGAACCCCGACCTAATCCCGATAGAACTCCATAAGCAGCGCCGCCATAGACGTTACATATCCTGCACACATCCTCTTGATAACACCTCGCATGCAGGAACACAAACAGTCAGCCAGCCATCCAGCCACCACCCAAAAAAATAAAGCAAGGAATTGGGGGTTCCAATGCAGGTTCTAGGCCCCCCCGCGCGCCCAGCAATCTAGTGCATGCGTCCCGGATGAAGGGACATTGGGAAGGACGACCCCAACTTTCTCCCCGCACCGCTACCACTCTGGAACAAATCCCACGGACGTTCTAGACCAGAGTGGCCTTGCTTGGCCACCTAGCTACAAGTAGACAACTCACCCGGGCCGGGACCTCAGACTCAGCCGTGCGGTACTTGTACTTCGTAGCAATGTGCCGCCTCGTTGGGTGGACTCGAAACATGTCGTCAGTCAGTCAGTCAGCAAAAGGCGTAGGTGAGCATCTCAACACAGAAATCAACATCACATCACAATGGGATGAAAAGCAAGGCAAAACACAAAATCAAGTCTAATACCAGCATCCGCTTCTCGCCCCCGCCACAGATTACCTACACATGCACCACCACATCAGATCCGACGTCTCTGTAACGGAATACACAAGCAGCAACAGTAACATCAACAGCGACAGCACCTAAGCTACTTAGGCACCCCCGATACTACACAAGAGGGGGCAAGATAAAAACCCAAACACACCACCTCATCCAGTTCTATTACAAGTTAAGAGGCAAAGAGCGAGCCCAGCCAGCCCCAAGCCTCTCTCGAATCCTCTCTAGATACTCTAGATACCCAGAGTAAACTCGACGCCAACGTCAATCTCACGAGCTGTACGACACGAAAAAATAACGCAAAAAAAGTCAGCCAATCACTCATCAAAAAAAGATTTAGCCATCGGGAAAAGAAGACCACGCACCCATCTTGACCACCTTGGACAGCTGCACCGACTTCTCGGCGGCGCTCTGCAGGTCGTCAATCGAAAAGATCTTCATGCCCGAGTCGTTGATGAGCTGGTGGGCCTGCTCCATGTTGGTGCCCTGCAGGCGGGCAATGATGGGGATCTTGAGGTTGAGCGTCTTGACCGTGTTGATGAGGCCGTGCGCGATGGCGTCGCACCGCACGATGCCGCCAAAGATGTTGACAAAGATGGCCGTCACCTTGGGGTCGCTCGTGATGAGCTCAAACGCCTCCTTGATGGCCGCGGGGGTCGCGCCGCCGCCCACGTCGAGGAAGTTGGCCGGCTGCCCGCCGTTGAGCTTGATGATGTCCATGGTCGCCATGGCCAGGCCGGCGCCGTTGACCAGGCAGCCAATGTCGCCGTCGAGCTTGATGAAGTTGAGGCCCGACTCGGCGGCGCGCACCTCGTCGGGGTCCTCCTGCGTGGTGTCGCGCCACTCGAACACCTCCTTCTGGCGGAACTCGGCGTTGTCGTCAAAGCCAAACTTGGCGTCCATGCACATGACCTTGTGGTCCGACGTCTCGGAGAGAGGGTTGATCTCGATCTGGGTGGCGTCCTTCTCGAGGAAGATCTTGTACAGCTTCTGGATCGAGTCCTTGGCCTCCTCGATGCACTGCTCGCTGAAGCCGAGCTTGGTGGCGATGCCGCGGGCAATCTCGTCCGTCACGCCGACGTTGATGTCGATGTAGGTGGTCGTGATGGCCTCGGGGTTCTCCTTGGCCACGCCCTCAATGTCCATGCCGCCCTGCGACGACGAGACGATGACGGGGCCCTGCGAGGCGCGGTCCATGAGGACGGCGAGGTAGAACTCGCGGCGCGCAAACTTGCGCTCGCAAATGTAGACGGAGCTGCATAGGCGGCCGCCGGCGCCCGTCTGCTTGGTGATGAGGTTGTGGCCGATCATCTGCTCGGCAAACATCTTGGCCTCGGTGGGCGAGTAGATGACGCGCACGCCGCCCTTGAGCCCGTTGTCGAACGTGCCCTTGCCGCGGCCGCCGGCGAGCACCTGCGCCTTGATCACCATGTCATCGGTGCCGATCTGCTTCGCGACGGCCTCGGCCTCGGCGGCCGTCTTGGCGTTGGCGCCCTTGGGAACGTCAATGCCATACTGTGTGTTGATAGTGTCGCGTTAGCAATGCTCTTGTTTGCAATTGTATTCAAATCTAGGTCGCGTAAATGTCTCACCTGGCGGAGGAGGTCGGCCGAGAGGTATTCGTGGATGCTCAGTGCTCTCCTTTGTTGGGCGATGTTAGGGAGTCTGACGGAGGGAGAAACCTGGAATTGGCCAGCGTCAGAGGGAAGCTGCGGATCAAGAAGCGACGCAACATGTTCGCTTGAGGGTGCGCAATCCGAACCTTGGGCGCGGCAAGGGCCGAAGCCAATGCGCGACTACTGCGACCGAGTCTGAACATTTTGATGGGGTCTGATTTTTGCGAGGATAAAGGGAGGGCGGCGGGTGATGTCGTCAAAAGATTGTGTTGGTCGAGAGGCCCCAGCTCGCATTGGAAATGACGCTGGCCGTGCTTGGTCGCTCCTGGTTTGCAGCTGATACGCGTGCGGGAATTTCCGAGCCAATGAGGGAACATCGTTGGCCCAGGATTTAGTCTCCCGGCCGCGGGTGCTGGATTCCATCGGCATTGGAGCTCGGCCCGCGATGCGACAAATCGTCCATTTTAGATTTCCATCTGGCCACTCTGCATCAGATAATGAGACGGTAGCTGCAAGGTCATTCAACAAGTGAAACAGGCGGCAGTCTCGAAATCCGAGTTGGCGATGACAACTTCAATACAGCATAACTCGGTATTCTCATTTGTTTGACTGATAGGCATGTTTGCGACGACTTGGAGACACAGCGCTACCATCCAAACACCTTGGATATCCAAAAACTCAGCTGCAAATATTATTCCCCTTAACCTCCGCCAGCAGCTTCCGCATAATTTACCGCGGATCAGGTATTTCTTGCCCACACCGGCATCCCGCCAATATTCGTAGCTCCTACCCAAACTTGCTCAGCATGCCCCGCACTGAGACCGAAATATAAAATCCCACCCAGCTCACGTCCTAGGGCCGAATCGTCATTTCCTTAACCAGGTTCCCCTTCTGGTCTCAAGAACCGGCCCCATCTCCCTTGTATAGAACGCCTCCTCATCCAGAACCAGCAACTACATTCCGCCAACCGTCGCCTACTGCATGATCACATCCTCGTGGTGCTTATCTACAGGCCCCTCGGCCGCCATCAGATCCCACGCCATCTTCCGAGCCGGCTCGATGCCAGCAAACGGGTGTCCGGCCTGCGGTGCAGTCAGCTCGGGATGCGGGCGAGGTGCACGGCCACGATGCGGTAAAGCTTCTGTGGCCACTACGGCGCGAGAATGGCGGCTACCTTGGCGGCTGTGGCGATGTGAGCGAGTGATAGGTGCTATGTGTCGAGCTTGTCCCCGTTGATATAGGACGCTACCAGCTCGGAGCGTTGCTCGTGGGCACTGAGCGTGAGGAACGGATCCCAGCTGTGCCATATCTATCAAGCCTGTCTGATATAGTGATTGCCTACAGGTATGTGCCCAGGTAGGGAGTATTTTAGGGTTACAAGCAGATACTGCCCCACCGAAGAGCACGCCACGCAGGCGTCGCTGTCTCGTCTGTCGTTCCCTGAAAGTGGCCGAGTCAAGATAGCAGGAAGGGGGTGAGAGGAAGAGGCTCTGCTGACTTGAAAGGATAAATAAAAATAAAATACCCGCTTACAGAGAGTGACACCATGATTTGTTTAGGAGCCGTCCAAGACAAGAACTGACCACCTCCCTTCCCGTCCACGAACTCAACGCAGAAATTCCCTCTACCCCTAGCTATCCAACACAAACCGACAATTCCTCAACAACCACACCACCACCAACCCCCCCCCCCCTCCCCCCCCAACCCCCCCGCCTCACCCATCCCCCCCCGAGGCCCCCCCCCCCCCCCCCACCTCTCCTAGACCCCCGTCAGCGTCAAAGCCCTCCCTTCCGAGCCTTGTACCGCAACCAACCCATCCTCAACCAATTCCCTCTGCTTCCCCAGCGCCGCATCCAAGAGAACACAGAAATACCGCAAGACTGCTATCTAAACGTCTTTATTTAGCAATAGGAAAGAAGGTACCACCACCCCTCGTTAAACACAGTACATGACCGCAAGAACCCCTCCCGGTCATCATACTCACGCCGGAGGAGGACCGTCTCAAAGTGGGTTAGGCAGACAATAGGCGCGGCGGATCTGGATGGGTATTGTTTGACTCATGCTCGGCGGCATGCGAGGGTTCCTTGGGATCTGCAGTGGGCGAGGTAAGGGGTCGTGGTTGTTGTGGGTGTAGTTGTGGTTACATGGGGGGTTGGGTGTAGGTGTAGTGGATTTGACTGCACATTGCATATGTTACGCGGTAGGGTGGGTTGGTTGGTTAAGTTGTTTAGATGGGGCTGCTAAGGGGGGTGAGGTTGGTTGTTATGGTAGGTCTCTTAATTACACTGGGAGGTGGTGAAGTCGAGGCAGTTGATGGGAGAGTTGTTGATGTTTTGTACCTTGTGACTGTTGGTGTACGTAGTTGATATGTGGCCGATGTACTTGATACTGTGATGGCCCATATCATGTCTTATTCCGAGGACGGGCCACCTACTCTGCTGTACCTGAAGAGTTGAAGTCATGTCCCGATATATTAGGGGAGGAGGTCTGCAATAATCCTTTTTGCACATTTCTTCATTTCAGCAGTGATGTCAGTTCAAGTTTGTTAGCTTGGCGTGTAGTGTATGTAGTCCTTGGACCTGGGGTAGCTGCATGCCACCCAGTGACAGTAATGGCATTCTATGAATCAACGGTTTGACGATGCGCAATCCTCCGATGAAACCCGGCAGCGAAGTCACCTGGTATGCGTAGCCTGGTGATTCCTAGATTCTGATTCGAGGTGAAGTTGAGCAATCCCGGCATTGGCCGGAGATCGACCCGGCTCCCACCTCCGACTCCCACAGAGATGCGGAGAAGCTGCCAGGATTTCCCCACAACCGCGGCTTCATTCTTGCATGCGCTCCCACGTTCAATGTCAGACACCATTTGGTAGGGGATTGGCCGTCAATATGCTTGCCGTCGTTGTTGTCGTTGTCGGTGTTTAAATAGCCCCTTACTCCCATGGCCTCAACCGACTTACACGTCATGGTTCCGTGAACTGTTACCTCAATATTGACCAGGCAACTACTCTCCAAGATGCTTGAGCTGCTCTTCGCTCTGGGCCCTCTGTATACGTCGGCCCTGGTCCTGGCCGGCCTGACCATCTTCTTTGCCGCTCGGAAAGCCATCGTCGACCACAAAATCCGCAAGCTCGGGGGCGTCCGGGCGCCAGTCCTGGCAACCAATCCCATCACGGGTAGCGTGCTCTAGCCAGCGGGCATGGTCATGTCTAACCTTTCCAGGGCTCCCCTTCTTCGCCAGAGCCGGTTACTACCAGTCAAAGGACAAGCTCGACTACTTTTACCGCACTGTCTTCGATTGGGCAACACCAGAATGCCCCAACTGCGTCGAGATTGCCTTCCTCGGCCGCATCCGCTTCCTAATGACGCGGGAGCCTGAGCACATCAAGACGATCCTGACGTCCAAGTTTGCCGAGTATGGCAAGGGCGAGCGGTTCCACGAGATATGGAGCCCCTTTTTAGGGGATTCCATCTTCACCACCGACGGCAAGCTGTGGTCCGACAGCAGGGCCCTGATCCGGCCCATGTTTGTTAAGGACAGGGTGCGGGATCTCGACATTTTTGACAAGTGGGCCAGCACCCTCATCAGCAAGCTGCCTGCTTCTGGGCAGACGGTGGATGTGATGGATCTGTTTTATCGCATGACGCTCGACGTTACGACCGACTTTCTGCTGGGCGGAAGTGTCGACAGTTTGAACAAGTGAGAGTCCTGCTGTTGTCAGTTATCGGTCCCAAACACTCACTTGCAACAGCCCAAAACACGAATTCGTCGCCGCCTTCCAAGAAGTACAGCGCATCCAAATGCTCCTGACCATCCTCGCGTTCGTCAACCCCTCACCCCCTTTTCCACAAACTAACCCCCACCAGCCCCTTCCGCGCCTTTATCCCTACCCATCGCTACCACCGCGGCATCCGCATCCTCGAACGCTTCATCTCCCCCTACATCACACGCACCCTCTCCCTCCCGCCCGCCGAGCTCGAGCACCTCTCCAAATCCGCCCACACCTCCACCTTCCTGCACCACCTCGCCCGCACCACGCGCGACGCCAAAGTGATCCGCGACCAGCTCATGGCCGTCCTCATCGCAGGGCGCGACACCACGGCCGCGACCCTCTCCTGGACCATCTACGAGCTGGCCAAGTACCCGGCCGTGTACGCGCGGCTGCGCAGCGAGGTGCTGTCCACCGTCGGCGCCCGCAGGGCCCCTTCCTACGACGACCTCAAGCGCATGACCTACCTGACCCACACGCTCAACGAGACGCTGCGATTGTACCCGGCCGTGCCGTATAACCTGCGCGCGGCGCTGCAGGATACGAGCCTGCCGGCCTCGCGGCCGGGGCAGCCGGACATTGCCGTGTTGGAGGGGGATGTGGTGATTTATAGCACCATGGCCATGCAGAGGCGGCGGGATCTGTACCCGGAGGTGGGGAAGGGAGGGGAGAAGTTTGTGGATCCGGCTTTGTTTTGTCCTGAGCGGTGGGATAGTTGGACGCCCAAGGCTTGGACGTATGTGCCGTTTAATGGCGGGCCGAGAATCTGTGTTGGGCAGAACTTTGCCATGACGGAGATGGCGTTTACTTGTACGTGTTTTTCCTCTTGTTTTTTATCGAAAGTCGAAGCTGGCTAACGTGGTGTTAGTGGTTCGGTTGCTGCAGAAATACCAGCGGCTGGAGTATCGGGGCGATTGGCATGCGCAGTTTCACAAGGCTGAGATTGTGGGCGCGCCGGGGCATGGCGTGCCCGTTGCCTTTTTTGAGGCCGACGATGGTGATCTTGCTTGAGCGGCAGGAGCTAGGTTGCCAAGTGGGCTCTCACTTATTCGAGGTAGGGATGGGGGTGGTATTTATAGCTTGATAGTTGCATAAACCTCTATAATTGGGTACCAAGCTCCTTCCCAACCAATCGAACAAATGTACCCGATAACCATAAAAATTTCCGATAGGAGGCACGGTGAACCTTCGACCATCACATTTTGTCCCCTTCTTCTTAAGTGTATTTTACACAGTAGATATCAATCTCACAAACGCAATACCTTGTGACAAGCCTGAGTGGTTTCCTCAGAGTGTTATAACCCGCCATTCATAAACCCTCACTACTTCCACCGACCTAACCAACAACACCGACCACAACTCAACTCGGTCCCGCTCACACTCCGGGACGACCTCACCATGCCTTCCCAAGACGACCCCAAACCCGCCAAATTCCCCGTCGCCCCCGACGTCAACCAAATCTTCAACAACATCGCCCTCGGCCTGACCAAACACCAACGCATCTTTTCCACCCTCAACAAACACCGTACCACCACCACCACCACCACCACCACCTCAACATCCAAACCCTCCCCCACTCCCAACAACACAACCACAACCCGCGGCTTCTCAACCCTCACAAACACCACCAAACCCTCCCAATCCGCCTCCCAATCCCCAGCCCCATCCATCCACTCATCCCACACCCAATCCGACTCCGACCTCAGCTACGCCGCCCAGCCCCCCAACGCAGGCATCGGCTTCTCCCCCTCCCCCTCTCCCTCTGGTACCACCAACACTCCCCAAGACCGTGACCGCGCTCTCCTACGGAATAAAGTCCTGGGACGGAACGCAGCGCGGCAACTTGCTGAGCGGGAGCGGAACGCAAAGGGAGGTAATGGGAATAATAAGAAAAGGGGTGGGGGTGAGAGTGAGAGTGAGGAGGAAGTGGGGAGGGGGGCGCTTGTGAGGGGGAGGAGGAAAGGTGGGGTTGTTGATGAGGGGAATGGGGGGCAGAAGAGGAAGAGGGTAAGGGTGGAAGGGGGGGAGGGGTCAGGGGTTAAGGGTGCGGGTGAGGAGAAGGGGGGAAAAGACAAGAAGAAGGAGAAGAGGGTTGAAGGGCCAAAGGAGAAGGAGGTGGAACGGGATGAGGCTGTGTCTAAGCAGGACGAGAAAGTGGTTGTGGAGGGAGTGGATGGTGATGACGTTGTTATGGGTGATGATTCTGTGGGAATGGGGGAGTGGACGGGTGAGGTGGAAGATGCTGGGGAGGAGCAGGCGAGTGGTGAGAAGAAAAAGAAGAGAAAGAACAAGAAGAAGAAGAAGAAGAACAGAAAGGCCGAGGCTGAAGTCGAGAATGGGAATGAGAGTTGAGAAACTGTAGGGGATTTACAATGGAATTTGGAGCACAGCCAAGATGCCAGCTCCAACCACCTATACCAAAGAGTTACAGTACAATTGTCCAACACCCAGGAAAATCCTCCGAAACCTCGTCGGTGAGAGCCAATCATTCGTTTCGTCCACATCCGCTATCCACGGTTCATGCAAGATACCAACTACCACTCTTCACTCACCACCAACCACTCACCGGCGATTAGATCACCTATAATCCATCCCAGTCCACACAGTATTATACACGGGATACAATAGAAGGCCCCCTCGGCCGTCCATCCATCCATGCATCCATCCATGCATCCATCCATGCATCCATCCATGCATCCGTCCGCCTCAACCAAAACCCACCTGCCAATGCAGACTGACAGAAGATAAATCATGGAGAGTAAACCGAGGAGAAACCGCGGTTTGGATGAAGCAAATATGCAAGAAAAGGTAACCCAAGATAGTGGTAGAACCTTAGAAATCTGCCTGTTATACACGTCGAGATAACTTTATTAAGGAAAGGAGAAGAGGGACTGGAGAACAAGGAGAGAAGTCACACCTGTAAATGCCCGATCTCACCGACGGGTATCATGAGTCTGCCTGCTCGCGTCACTTCCACAAGACACAATCCACATGAATGCCAAATTTGCAAGGCAGACGAATCCAAAAACGCAAGACAAAGTTGAGATGATATGGGAGAGATCTGTTGGGTAGCCAAACGAGATGGCCGCAAAATTAAGTACTATTCTGTTCCAGAGATATGGAAAAAGCTTCGGTTTTTCTTTCCTGGATTCGTCATTGGACTTCCGGCCATTGGATTAATTAGATAGTTAGAGGGTAAGAAACATTCTTCGAGCTGATTCGTGATGGCGCGTATGTTTACAAGCCGCTGCCTTGGCGGCTGGCCGGAGGGATGCCATATCCAGGGGAGGAGATACGGGAATACGCTACTGCAGCCGCTTGCGCTTGCGGTCATCGTCGCCCCGGGGGTCCAACCCGTCCTCGTCGGCCCTCTCAGCCGTGTCCGTCGGGTTCAGGATGTGGGCCATGCTCCCCCTTCTGGTCGGCGGCGCCGAGTGGTCCTTGACCATGAGATTCCTGTTGTCCCCGCGGTTCGCCGAGTTCCACGACCAGCTGCCAAACGTGTCCACTGCCGGTGTGGGGCCGCCGTTGGAAAAGTGCGGCGGCGGTGGTGGCGGCGTCGCCGGTCGTGAATGGGGCTGCGATGCCGTCTGGAGCGAATAGTGTGAAAACGAGTCGCGGATCCGCTGGTCGTCCCCGGGCGCTAGGCGGCTCGGCGATGACGGCCACTGCGAGGACGGAGGGCCAGACGCAAACGGAGGTGGGTTCGCTTGCCAGCCATGCGCGCGGATATCCGCCGAGGTGTGCCGGCGAGCCAGGCTGCCGGGGCCCATTTCGACGTTGGCCAAGGGGTGTGCGGGAGGCGGTGGCGGCGGCGGTACCTGGACGCGGAGCGATGGGGGCGAGGGCTGTGTGGAATTGCCGCTTGTTGACCCGTATGGTCTGCGCGTGCTAATGGAGAGATTGGAGGGAACCGAGGGGCGGTAGTAGTTTTGCTGCCGGGGTTGGGGAACTGCAAGATTACCCCTTCGCGGGTCGTCTTGGGGCATTTGCCGCGGCGAGACGGGTGCGTTTTCCACGTTGGAAAAGTACGGACGGCTACCGGCGTAGAGCGGTTCGTGGGGTTCCTCAAGGGTGCGGAATATCTCCATTTGCCGCTGGACTTGGCCTTGTAGGGCCGAGACTGTAAAAGGCAACGTTAAACTCTGCCGGTACTGCTGAAGCTCCACGACGCATCTCACTTACCGTCTCTGTGTATCGGGTTGTCAGTGCCCGGCGCAAGGGCCAGAACGGCGCGTGACAGTTCCTGATTAAATTGCAACAAGCGCGACACCGTGTCCATGATGGCATGGTGCTTGATCTGCATAAACTGCGCGTTCTCCTCTTGGCGCTGGAGGCGGGCAGAGAGGTCGTAGAGCGCGTGCTCGAGGTTGACGACTCTCCCGTCAGCCCCCTCTGGCATGGGCGGCATGGGTTCCGCGGGGGTTCCCGGCTGCGACGACGGGGCCTTTTGGTTGTTGTACTCGCGGTGCACTAGCGCATGTCTAGAAGCTCGGCGCTTGATTTCGCGCAGTCCAACCAAGTCTCCGCGCTTGAAATTTCCGTTGCCGTGCTTGAACTCCCACATGGTCGAGTCGGGCGTCCCGTGGGCGAAGACATCGCTCACTGTCGGGTCTGTGTCAACGAAACTCCAAATTAGCTAGCTGAGGGTTCGCATACCTTTGTGGAACCCGTACATGTTGAGCTGCCGCACAAACGAAGAGATGTTGGTATGTTTGAAGTATGACCTGTGCTGGGTCAGCAACAGACAACGGACCGTACAGGAGGAGACACCTACGCGAGCACCTTGGAGAACTCGTGGGACGGCTGCATCACGAAGCTCTCTGAGTTGGCCGTCCATGAGATCAGGTGCTGGATCGTCTTGTCTTCCAGCATGCTGCCACGAGGTTTAGCGACCATGGTAGTCAGTGTGGACTAGCGGGGAACCGCACTTGTAGAGTTTGTGGATGAAGGCTGTCTGGACGATCTTGGGCTGGTGGACCGCGGGGGCCGCGGCCGCTGGCGCAGGCATGATGATGCTCTCGGTCGACGTCTGCTCGGTGGGAGGGGCTAACCGTTCGTTCGGGCCGCCGTTGGGCTTGGCGTCGGTATCTGGGCTCTTGGTGGCGGACGGCGGGGCCGACGAGTTCGTAGGGGTGGTAATTTCCATGGGCTCGCCCGGAGACGGCGCAGACGTTAAGATCGTGGGGCCAATGATCGGGACGGTCCTGACACCCATTGGGTCTTCTGGCCCGTCGGCCGGATGGTTCCTAGGTACACTCTGCGTGGCGGCGGCCATCTGCCCTAGAAAGAGGAGGATGTGGTCAGCGACGCGAACTGCGCGTGGAATCGCAGGCAAAGGGGGAAATATCAACGGCAACGACCCGCGGAAGTGGACCCAGAACTGGATCCGCAACCAAGCCTGCGCATGCGCGGCGCCGTTCTTCATCCACCACCAGCGCCCAGCAGCAATCAGGTTCCCAGCAGTTTCTCCCCCCAGAAAATCTTGATCCAGCCTACCTCATCGCTCCCAGTCAAAGGTTCAATCGGTTGCGCGGCGGCCGGTAGCGCCCAGGTGATGCGTGAATGTTGTTCTGTTCACGTCTTCACGACCGCGTTCGTTCCGTGCCGCTTCCCGGAGTTCGTTGCATGGACCCGCTCTTCGTTCTTCCCTAGTGCTTCCGGGAAAGCTCTGGTCAAGGTTTCGGACAATGGCCGTCGTAAAGTGGTTGGCCCGGTGGTGTCGGTATTCGGGCTCGGCAGTCGGCAGGACGGGATGCGTGTCTCGCACTTCTCCAGACTCGCAGATCTGAAAAAGGGCTTTCGGCGGGCGGAGGAGGGAGACGGAGGATGTCGACGGGTGGTCGGTATTGATGAATGATGTGCAAGTGGAGCGGATGTGTTCTTTTTTGTGGCCCTTTTCGGTGGCGCAAGGACTCGGGCAAAAGCAACAGGGTCGGTATGGACCCGCTAGAAGCTGCTTGGTCAAACTTCAGACTAAGCTGGGCTTGGGGGCGATCCGGGGGTTGCTCGGCCAGGGGGCGCTGGTCTGCTCAGCGTGTCGACGACAAGGGACATTCGAGATATGGACGGGGCCGTGTCCGTGCAAACTAAATGGAAGGCTTGACACATCCAGGCAACCTGGAACCTACGGCAACTGCAGACGCAGCAAAAGAGTCGGGTCGCACACTCAGCCGATGTAGGCGAGTTCTCCGGATCCTGCAACCTCTCGCAGTTGTGCTTGTGCTTGTGCGTGCGCGCGCAAAAGGGGTTCCAGGAGCCGGAAGCAATGCAGTGCAGCAATGGCGGGTGAGGGGCAGGGGTCTAACCTGGAAGACTCAAGGAAGGCGAGCACTTGGCGGTGGAAGCCGCAAATTGGCTCGAGCGTTCTTCCATTCCACATCCAAAATCTGACACTGACAGCCTTCCACCCTTCCAGAAGCCGGCTAACGTTTCGCACCGATCAAACTTCGCCACTCATCTTAAGAAATGCATTTCGGATATTTCGTATCCACACCCGCCCCATCCAAAACCTCAAATTTTCCCCGATCGTGAACAATAGCAGTGGGGAAGGAAAAGAAAACGACAAGAACACAGGACGGTGGGCTGGAGTGCCAGATCGGGATGGATAGTCGATGGAATCGGCGGCCAAGTTCGATGTCCTTCCCTTTTTGCGGCGCCACATCAAGAGAAGTGCAGCAATGGCGTTGGGGAGCTCAACCGAGAGCTCGCTCCCCTGTTGTGGATGTCGCGCAGAACGGCGGAACCAGCCAATCATGATACTACAAACGTTGAGAACGGTGGGGCGACTGAAACCAACGCCGCGGGGGTCCTCGCCGGCCAAAGCGGGAAGCGCTGACACCTCACGAAGTTCGCTCGCTCATACACAAGCACCCACCCGTCTGAACAACGTTCACTGCGAGATCCCAATTTCGCCGGGGAGCCCGAAAGTGCAGAGCACAGCCATTGAATTGTTGGGGACATACGAGGATGCTGGATTGAGTCGATCTCTCGCCAACCTTTTTTGTGCCTACTCTGACCTCTTCAACCGAACGACCCCCCTCCCCAAGGCGAACTATTACACAGTAGTCGGCTGTGGGCTTGTCGCAGTTTGCCACACACGGAATGGCCGTCTGAAACAGCAGGTCGAAGCAAAATAAGCTCTACATACATGTGTGAGAACCTGCCCTCGAGCTGCCCAACCGGGGAAGGATAGAAACCTGATGGAAGCCCGGATAATGACGCTCGACTCGGCATCTGTCCGATCTCAGTCGGGAGCATGTGTCTGGGGTCGGAGATAGGCCAAATACCACCCACAGGCCACCAACCTCACCTCACTGCCGAGCGAGTGGACACCGAGCAAACGGGGATGTGGGCCTGTCGAGGCCAACGAAACGCAGGCGGATCGACTTCTTCCGAATCAATGAGCCGGGATTCCCTTTTTCCCTTCACTGGAACTCCCCGCGTTCGATTCCGAGCGGATACGGAAACACGTCCGAAATCTCGGTGGTTCCGTTCCCCAGAGATCATGTTGGGAACCGAATCGGCTCCTACCGTGAACCTACCAACCATTTGATCTTCCCCGACCCATGTCCATTCCCGAACCTTCTTGCGTCGTCGGCCATCATCAACCCGGTCCCTCCCCGGACAACAAAACAACGCCAGACTCCTGAAATTAATAAACCAGGCCGACACTTGGCCCATCAAGTCTACAAATCCGATGGCGCAGCCTGCAAGAGTCCTTTGTTGATTGTTCAGGATTCAGGAACAGAACCGCGACGAGTCCCCATTGGATTGCCTTTGTCTGCTGACACTGCTCGCTTCCTCCCCTGTCCTGTTCCCGCCCCTTGCATACCGCGACGGCGTGCCTCAGCTCATGCTGGGACGGGCCGTTGGCCATGCCGTCATTCGTTCCGACAACACCAACAGCCTCAGCCTCTTCAGCTGCATTAAGCCCGTTCTCCCCGTTTGCCTTTGGTCACGATCCCTTCGGCACAGATAACCTCGGTCTAAGCCCCAAGACGAACACCCAACACTCATCGAGGCACATGTTTCATCGATTCGCCACTCCAACACCGTTCGCGAGATTCCAGACGCATGATCGCTGCTTCTGTTCCCGATCACCCCCTGCTTACCGATTTAGGATTGGCTTCGTCGCCTATCCCTTCTTCGCCTGATGCCCTGCCGTATCGCCAAGCTTGCGGCCGGTCGAGGTTAGGATGAGTTCTTACGTGTCTGACACAGGTTTGGTTACAATCGGAAATGACTTAACGTAGTCTAACATTGACACTGACTGCGCTGGGGCTTAACCTAGCACACCATTGGCGTCGTCATCTTGGGATCGCCGTTGTTCTTCCCCTCTTCCGGGCCTTCTGTGCCCCTTCTCGACTTGAGCCCTGCGGAAACGGCCCCCACGCAGGTTAAAGACGCGCATCCCATCGGATAGCGATGCCGTCGCCGCGCACCCACTTCCATCCCCAGTCAACACCCACCTGAATACCTAAGCGAGGCTCTCAGCGGAAAGAGCGTGGGCCCAGCTTGGCTCGGTAGTCCGAGGGGCGTTACCTTCTTGAACAACGACATGCTTACCTTTTTCGTCGATGTCTCGAAGAATACTATCGAGGTGCAGGTAAGCACAGGCATGCTGCCTGTTCGCGGCCATCCTGTCAGCGAGGATTACTCCCTATTGGCCAACTTCTCGGCCGACCCAACCACGTCGTTTTCCTAGGCCTTCGAAGTCCTATATCCGGATCGGTCAGTCGAAACAACATCGTGGGATCTCGTCAAACTGGAAAAACACTACTGCGGAATCAATGCCATCTACTGCACCGTACACCAGTTCTACGAATTGGAGACATCTGCAGCCTGTCGGGCAAACCTAGACGCGGGAAAAGCAGACCGAGTGAGGAGTTTGTGACTTACCACGGACGACTATGTGTAGTAAACCGCATTAGTCCCGCAGTAGTGTTTTCCAAGTTTGGTGATCCGATGTTATTGTCTTTTGTTTCTTCGGCCTTCTTAAAAGCCCCAGAGTTCAGCGCCTGTCTCGCCCTTCCCGGAGGAGCATGCGCAACTCCCAATACATACTTCAGTTTTGAGCGCTGAACTTCGTCGGTCGGTCCATCCATGCCATGCTACCAAAGCCGAGTTTGTGCCCCAACCCGCATGCCAAACCGCATGAGCAGTCTTCAAAGCCAGTGTTTGCCGTTGCACCTTCGTTATTGGTTTGTTGGCTTGCATCTGGACTGCCAACCCGAAATCGGAACACCAGAGAGCGTCGATGCGTTTAAACAAAACCTCGATCAAGATGCGGAGAGATGCAGGGGCTCTCGACCTGCAGGCCCACAGCGCTGAGATCTCGTTGGCCCCGGGACCCTGCGTCAGCGGAATTGGTTGCATGGAGCTAAGGCAGGCATGTTCAGAAACGGAGCTGGAACCTGTGTTCAGTTGATAGTATCATGGGATTCTTTCGCGATGGATAGCGTCAATTGCAGCAGCTCTACTTCCTCCCCTGCTTGTTTGTTAGCGTAATACAGAGTACCCATTTTTCTCTTTCTCGTTTCTCTTTCTTCATTTTTTTTTCGTTATCACTATCTTTCTCCCTCATTCTTCTCTTTTTTTTGTTCTTTTTTTCGTTCCTTTCTCTTCTTTTTTTTCGTTCCTTTCTCTTGTCCTCCAGGTTGATTGGTTTACAGGTCCCCTGCTCTCATTCAAAGGGGGGGGTAAACCCGCTAACAAACAAACAGACCCAGCATTCTCCAAAGGAAGATGGGCTGTCACGTGACCTACAGCCTTGCTTGTGCAACTTGCTTGGCATTTTTTCCGCCGTCTCAAATGTGCTTCTCAAACAACCTGTCTCCTCCATTGCCCCGGCCCCCAGCTAACATTTGCACGCAAACGTAGACGCCATCGATGCCGCGGACTACTCAAGTTGTATTTTACGAGTGATGCACCATATTCTCAATTGTCTGTCTACCACGTACAGTTCTCTTGTCGACATGGTCGTGATTATTATCTTGCTTCCTCGCTAGCCGCGTCTTCGCAAAACAAGCCTTGGGCGAAACACCACCGTGCCCCAACCTAAAGGACGAGTCTAACAGAACTTGGAAACTACCTAGGTAGGTAGCCACGTAGGTACTTAGCTACGTAGGTATACAATGGAGGATGCGCCTGCCAGCCCGGGCACATCGGCACAAGCCACGGTGCCCACACTCGAGCTCCTCGGCCGACCCCCGATCACATACGAAGATGCCCTCAACACCGACACCAATATGATCC
This sequence comes from Trichocladium uniseriatum, assembly GCA_017139535.1. Taxonomy (NCBI): domain Eukaryota; kingdom Fungi; phylum Ascomycota; class Sordariomycetes; order Sordariales; family Chaetomiaceae; genus Trichocladium; species Trichocladium uniseriatum. The sequence goes on along the minus strand of WOUO01000002.1, from coordinate 1,923,595 downwards.
ACGAGGCTGGATACGTGGCAGCGACCAAGGCGCTATATGTGGCGCTCTGGGGTGCGAGACCCATCCTCGAGGCCCTCACCAGACACCACCTTGGCCTCAGCAAAACAGACATCTGCACTGTTGCTCGTCCAGTCCATTGGATTCGCGGTGGGTTCAACGTATGCATCCCTATCGAGGTTCAGTCACGCGGCTCGTTTCGCAAGTTCATTCTACGCTGCGCCATGCCTCATAAACTCTCGGAAGCCAGACACCCGGGAACCGTTAATGAAAAGATGGCTTGCGAGGTGGGAGCGTATGTGTGGATGCAGGAAAGGTGTCGGGACATTCCGGTACCGCACCTCTACGGCTTTGGTTTCTCAGATCACCGTCACGTACGTGCGAGACAGCCCCTTGAACTCATATTTCTGCCTTCTTACCACGCAGTCGGGCCTATAGTTCACACATGAGGCGCATCGGCCCTGGTATGTCCGCGTCATGCAGTATCTTCGGCGCACATTCTACGGCCTTCTGGGGTTCGAGGGCCTCCTCTCGCGCTACACAAGCCATGCCACCCCCCACCGTCTTCCGGCCGCCTATATGCTACTCGACCATGTTGGCTCGGACACGAGCAAGATGCTCTCGGTTACATGGGCCAAGCAACGAGGGGACCCTGTCCGGAGGCAGAGGCTCTTTCGAGGTATCGCCCGTCTGATGCTCTCTCTAGCCCGCATTCCCCAGCCGCAGATCGGTTCCTTTCGCTTCTACAATGACGGCACTGTTAAGCTGACGAACCGGCCCCTTACTTGTACCCTTATGCTCCTCGAAAACGACGGCACACCGAGGACCATCCCGACGGACAAGACCTATTCGTGTATTGAGCCTTATATTGCGGACCTCTTCCGCTTTCACGATCAACGGTTCCTCAGCCACCCAAACGCCATTTTCGACGATAAGGACTGCCACGGCGAGCTAGCGGCCAAGGTACTCCTCCGTGCCCTCGCGCATCATCATGTCCGGGAGGACCAACGAAACGGCCCGTTCTTCCTCCAGTTTGACGATCTCCATATCAGCAACGTTTTCGTAGACGACGAGTGGAATATCACCTCTCTCGTCGACCTTGAGTGGGTCTGCGCTCTGCCTGTCGAGAGAATCGACGCGCCGTACTGGCTTACAGGACGTGACATCGACGGGCTGCAAGGCGAGCACCTGGCCGAGTTCGAGAACATCCGGGAAGAGTTTATGGGCGCCTTTGAGGAAGAGGAGCGCGAGGCGCCGGCCGAGCACGACTTGTCGCTCACGCAGGTCATGAACGAGACGTGGAAGGCCGGGAGCACATGGTTCTGGCACAGCCTCATATCTACCAATGCCATGTATCCTATGTTTACTGATCATATTTGTCCTAAATTTTCGGACCGCCTCTTGTTTAGGGAGGAGGAGTTGTTGTCTAGATTTTGGTCCGAGGGTTCTGCCCAGGTTGTTGAGACCAAAGTGGACGAGTATCAGAGATATGAGGAGGATCTGAAGCAGTTATTCTCTTAAGCCTACAATAATATAGGCGAATCCACACCGAGTACATCAAGTTGTCGGTAATCCCTTCTTTTGCTCCAGTCACCGTCAATTGCCTCCCTTCTCTTGCTCTCTCTCCTCTCTCTCGCGCTCTTCCCGCTTTCTCTTGCTCTTTTCTCGTTTGTTTTTGACAGCTTTGCCAGACGAGACGGCAATCGCTAAGTCAGCATCGTTGCTTCTCGTACCGACAACCTCCTCTTCAGTGGCCTCGGTCGAATGACTCCATCGACTCTGTATTTCCTTTTCCTTCCTTTTTCCAATCTCTCTCTCCTCTCTCTCCTTCCGCTCTCGCTCCCCCTCCTCCTGTTCCCTCTCCTCCTGTTCCCTCTCCTCCCGCCCCCTCTCCTCCCGCTCCCTTTCCTCCCGCTCCCTTTTCCCCTTTCTCGCCGCTCTTTTACAGTTTTACCCGACGAGACCGTAATCGCCAAATTAGTAGCATTGCTACTCATCCCGACAGTCGCCTCTTCGACGACCCCTGTCGAATGGCTCCATCGACTCTGATCGTCTTGGTCGTCGGCCATGGTTTACTCTGAATCTGAATGCACGGGAGCGAAAACCTAAATGGAAAAGGATATTGTTAGCAGGAGGCGTGCGTTAAGTATATAGGTATATTGCCTGCTTACCCGGAAGAGAACAAACGTTGTATCAGTCTTGAGACTAGATTTGTTGGGCTTGATTTTGCTCGGGCAAGAGAAGAGGGGAGAGTAACATGCACCCCTCTTAAGTCTCGGGCAATAGACTTCCTCCCCTGTTTGTTTGCTAGCGTAGTACCTCGCGGAGGGGGATGATACTGCTTCAGGACCCAGACCCTAATCGCACTCGGATGATGAATCTGGTAGTTAGAGAAGAGAGAAAAGAGAAAAGAAGAAAGAAAGAGAAAAGAAGAAAGAAAGAGAAAAGAAGAAAGAAAGAGAAAAGAAGAAAGAAAGAGAAAAGAAGAAAGAAAGAGAAAAGAAGAAAGAAAGAGAAAAGAAGAAAGAAAGAAGAAAGAAAGAGAAAAGAAGAAAGAAAGAGAAAAGAAGAAAGAAAAAAGACGAAAGAAAGAAAAAAGACGAAAGAAAGAGAAAAGAAGAAAGAAAGAGAAAAGAGAAAAGGTAAGGAAAAAAAAAGAGAAAGTAAGAAAATGGAGGGAAAAAAAAAAGGAGGTACCACACTAACAACAAAGAGGGGGGAAAGTGTGTACCGAGAGCCCAATTGGGCTGGAGCAACCTTGGAAGCTACCTAGACGCATACCACCCACACCTACCATCCAACAGGCAGCAGCAGGCAGCAAGCACTCTCCTCAGCTTTGTTCTTGCTCATTATTGTTTTCTTGGCCTCAACTCGTAAATGCCTAGATAGATACCTAGGTAGGTGGTTACTTGCAGAAACTACCTAGTACCTACCCATCTACCGCTGTGCCGACACATTAATTCTGAGCGTGAGTGATGGAAGACAAAGCATTAGGGAGATAGCATATCCTTCGTGCCTTGACAGCCATGGTCACCAAAGCAGCTAAATATATGTACGTATCTATTCATCAATTCCATTGCCTGCCCGAACAAGGAACGTCGGATACCGACACGAGTGCGTAGGGTAATTTTAATCAACCAGTCCAAACTAGGAGTCCCTAATAAAAACAAACAACATCCAGAACCCCAGCCTGGCGACCTACCCATCCAACCCCACTCTCCCACTCACTCAATACTCCTCCTCTTCCTCTTCCTCCTCCTCCCCACCACCCCTCCCGGCCCTCTCCTCCCCCAACTCCCTTATCTTCTCCCCCAACACCCCCCTCCCATACCGCTCCGCAATCTTGCCCGCCGCCTCCACCATCCTCCCACTCCGATCCCTCATCAACCCCACAACCTCGAGCGCACGCATGCCCCGTTCCTCCCCGCCCTCGCGGCACTCCACCGCCAGCAGCTGCAGCAGCGTCTTGTCAATGTCCAGCTCGAGACGCGCGAGCGCGGCGCGCTGCGAGGCCGTCGAGCGGGTGGTGGCGAGCAGGTCGGTGAGCTGGGTAGAGCGGAGGGAGGTGAGGAGGTAGGACTGGGTGAGGGAGAGGGTTTCTGATTGTTCGGTGGCTGGGGAGGATTCGGATTCCGAGTCGGAGGCCATGGGGTCGTCCGAGTCGGAGGCGTCTGGGTTGGTGGGTTTGGATTTGGATTTGGACTTTTTAGTCTTTTGCGGGGCGGATGTGAGGGGGATGGAGAAGTCGAATTCGGAGAGGAGGGGGCGCGGGAAGTAGGGGTACTGGTCGCCGCCCTTGAGGATGATGCAGTGGAATTTGTTGTCGGCGACGGCGATGGGGAAGTAGCTTTCGTGTTTGCGGCCCGAGGCCAGGCGCGGGAGGAGCTTGGTGTCGAGGAGGGGAATCCAGGAGGCGCGCGAGGGCTGGCGCCAGTGTAGGAGGGTGAGCAGGGTGCCGGTTGAGTCGTAGATGCAGGGGTCCTGGGATTGTTAATGTGGGTGCGTTAAAAAGGGGGTAAAAAAAGAACCTACGCCATTGTCAGAGAAGAAGACACTCTTGACCGTGGCGCCTTCGGGCAGGGCCACGGTGTCTTCGTTCTGGCAGATCTCGTCCCGCTTAATGTTCTCAATAGAATACAGCAGCCGGCACATTCCATCCGGGCCAACAGGGCCGTTGCCCATCGTTAGAACATAGTCCCGCCAGCTGGCACATGTGACCATGGGCGAGTTCTTGGGCCGGTAGACTCGGTAGGGGATGCCAAACAGAGTGTATATCCTCACGTAATTTGCAGTCGTGGTCACGGTGATGAAGGTGTCGCTCAGGGACATGGCCAAGACTGCCTCGCCCTTGGGCAACTCGATGCGCCAATCACTCCGCTGCGTCCACGTTTCATGGGGCCGGTAAAACACGACAGCCGGGGCATCGTCCTTAGGAGGGCACGAAAAGAGCGTGCCCTTTTCGTTCAGGCATGCCTTGTCGTAGAGAAAGGTGTCGGTGAAGTGAAAGTCGCGGTGGAACTCGTGGTCATAAAACTCGACCGTGACCGTGTGGTGAGAGTCTTGGTCGACGGTCCATACGAATCCAATCAGGTTCAGGCACAGGTACTTGCGGTTTCCCCGCCAGGGGGTTGAACCAGGCTGGAAGGGCGGGTGAAGCTCGGGCTCGACAAAATTCCCGCGCTTGCTGGGACGCTCCCCGATGCCATCATCATCGGCTGCGCGTTTCCGGGGCGCATTTAGCGTGTAGCCGGCCCCGTCATCGTCGATAACAAAACCGTCATCCTCGTCTCCAAAGTTGTCGTCCATCAGGTCATCAAAGCTGTCTACGGAGCCCCTCCGTGGACGCGACGGAAGGTTGTTGGCGGCGGGTTCCGGTCTCCTACCGTTCCCGGTTATCTCTGCCAGGGGGTCGTGGATGAACGGGGCGGGCTGCTTGGGAAGCGCGAGCATGGTAGCGAACTGTTCCGAGACGAACTCAGGGGAGATGAACACCTCGCCGTCTGAGGTAGTGAAGGAGGCTAGGTTCTTGGTCGGGTGCCAGGCAATGTCAATGACATTCGGATACTCGTATCTCGCAACGACGCTCTGGTCTTTGGCCGACCAAACCAACAGCTTCTTGTCCTTGCCGGCCGAAGCGAGGAGGGCGCCGTTCGGGGACCAGGCCAGAGCGGTGATATCGCCGCTGTGTCCGTTCGAAAACACACGCTGCTTCTCCCAGTCGTTCTTGGACACGACTTGAATGTCTCTCGTCGGCGTTGGTACGGCAAAGGCGCGCCCATCGGGATGCCAGGCCACCCTGCAGGATGCTTCCGAATCGTTCTCCATCCTTCCAATGACGCCGTCGACTTTGCGGATGAGCTCTGGGGTCTCGGCGGTCATGGAGTAGACGTATATGGCTCCATCAGTACACGACAGGGCGAGCAGGCTGCCCTTGGGGTCGAATGACAGGTGCTTGGTGGGCTTGCCGTGCTCCTTCAAGGTGAGCAGTTGGCCGTTGTCGTCGACGCCGACCAGCTTGACAGTCAGCTCGTCGCTTGCCACGGCACACCACTTGTTGTCAGGCGAGAGGGCGACATCGCGGACAGGGAGTGAAGTGCGGAGGAGGAAGCGGTCGAAGGTGTTTGTGTCGAGCGAGTAGTAGCTAACGGTGCCATCTTCGGAGCCGGCGACGAAGAAGCTGTTGCTTGTGGACACGGCAAGGTTCTGTTCCTGGCAGTCGTCGATATTTGTGGGCTCGCCGTCGAAGCCCGTCTTGTAAAGGCGGATGGTATTGTTGGAGCCGACCGTCACCAGCTTGGAGCCGTCGGGCGTGTATGCGCAGCGCGTGGGGCCCTGTGTGTGCGCCGGCCGTGGCCGCGGCCGAGAGGCGATGAGGGACGCCATGTGCTGTCAATATCGCAATTGTTGCCAAAGGGTACGTCAAACCGTCTTTGGCGAGGTGTTGTGCTGTTGTGTTGTGTTGGTCTTGTCGGTTCTTGGTGGGCACTGTCCCTGTGTTGCGGGGGTCTTAGTGGTGTTTCCAGGCGCTGAAAAGGAGACGCGTCGACCCGCGTTTCCATTTACTTTTCGCGTTCAGGGGCTCCACCACTCTCTGTTGGTCTGCCATCTGGCATCACCTGCCAGGCGACAACTTCCATCCCCTTCCATTGGGCACTGGTCAACCATCACCACCTCGAGAGAGCAGGGGATTAGTCAAAGACTCAACCCAGAACAGGCAACAGGTAAGTCTATGATAATTTATAAAGCTCAATATTTGCATCTCTGACTTGTCCCGTTCATAGCACCTCATCTCCTGAATTTCTACCAAAATGCAGTCTTCAGACCCCCAGCGCTTCTTTGAGACCGAGTGAGTGCAAACGACGACTTCATGTGCGCACGTATTGACCCTGGCTCCCCAGTGCCGAGCAAGAAAAGAGGCAGCGTCGGGCAGCCAAGGCCGGCAACAGATATGGCAACCCCATCTCACTGAAATCCAAGATCCTTGCCGCCGTGCCGGATCCCAGATCGCCGTCGTCCTCCCTCCTAGTTGCCGAGTCGGCAGGGGCTGTTCGTCTGGTCAACGTTGATGTATGTGTTGACGTACTACTACTAGAGCTTGGGACTACAGTGTCTAATATCCTCCGACCTTAGGATCCCGAAGACACCAAGACCGCCTATCGCGGCCCTACCGCCCCAGTCTGCTGCGTCGCCGTGGGCGGTCCCAACTCGGGCACTCTCTTCGCCGGGTCCTGGGACCAGGCCGTTTGGTCCTGGGACCTCGCCTCGAAAACACCTGGGCGGAAATACATCGGCCACTCTGACTTTGTCAAAGCCGTCGTCTGCGCCCGGGTCGGCGGCAAAGACGTCCTAATCAGCGGCGGCGCCGACAAGAAGATCATCGTCTGGGACATTGCCTCCGGCGCCCGACTGCACACCCTGCAGGACGCCGTCGTCAACATGCTCAGCATCCAGGACCTCGTCGTCGACCACGCCTCATCCACCCCGGACGAGGTCAGCCTCATCAGCGCCAGCAGCGACCCGCACATCCGACGGTGGAAGATCCGGCTGGACGGGTGGGAACAAGTTGTTGAGAGCTCCCCGGACGCGCCGGGCACCGACCGCCGCACCATCCTGGAGCACGAGACGACCGTCTACAAGCTCGTGCTCGACCACGACGGCGGTGACGAGGTCGATCTGTGGACCTCGAGCGGCGACGGCACGGCCAAGTGCCTGTCGCGGATGCGGGATTTCACCTGCGAAGACACCTTCCACCACGGGGACCACGTGCGCGCCGTGGCCGTCACGGAGCAGTGGGTCATCACGGCCGGGCGCGACGAGGACGTCAAATTCTGGGACCGCACCTCGGGGAAGCTCTACTGTTCCCTTGTAGGACACTACGACGAGATCACCGAGCTGGTGGTCCTCCGGGCTCCCAGCGGGTTGAGCCAGCGGGTCTGCAGTGTCAGCATCGACGGCACGGTCAGGACCTGGCTGCTACAGAAGGTTGGTCTTGACGAGGCCGTCAAGGACCAGGAGGCAAAACCTGCCGAGGAGGAGGAGGAGAAGAAGCCGGAGGCGGACGGCAAGGGCCTTCTCAGCGCTGAGGAGGAGGCCGAGCTCGCTGCGCTCATGGAGGATGATGAATAGCGTTGGGGGGGCCCAGGAACTCCCGACGTGCGTCTGCAGCCACCCGCTGTTACACACGTGGTACTTTGGACGCCACCCGAGGTTGATTTGAGTTTGATTGCAAGGACTCAGACCTGAGCAGATCGGCTGCAAGCTGCCGCGGAGTTCCACGGGATCCGGCATTGCAGCGGCGGGCGACCCAAAAACCCGACAGCTGGGGATCGTGAAGGCATTGGCATGCAGGCAGTCAGGCAGGTGTTGCCAGCCGCAGCAATGTCTGGCAACCCTTGGAACAGTGTCTTGCACAAGCGGCGATGACAAGCAAAAGTAGGGGAAATGACTGAGAATCACGTCGGCAGCTTTGTCTCGGAAAGAGTGAGTCGCCATTTGCATGATCCCAGACACACCTGCAAGATCGGAAGCAAGCAAGCAAGCCCAACCAAAAGACCGACGCCATGCAGGAGAGGGGGCATCAGACGGACAGCTACAGGCCGGTTCAAAGCGAAGGTGGGAAAGGGGGAGAACCAGGACCATGGAATGAAGATGCGATTCAATGCTGCGCTGCAACCCAAGTGACGGAATAGTTACACAACCAAAACTGTTGCTTGCTTGGTTGCTAGGGAATACTGAACGGAAAATAAAGAAACCCTGGGAACCTGTCCAGTCCTCAGCCTAGCCGCCGGCCCCCACGTGCTGACTTTGTCTTAAAAAGCGGCGCAGAAATCGGAATCTTGCCAACAACGACGCGCGAGTGAAGCTGAAAAGCAAAGCCAACAGAGAGTGATCTGCGCTTCGGGCGCTTCTTGTTGTTGTTGGAACTTTGGTGGTGCCAACGTTACATTCGTCTGGATTTTTGTGCGTTGAAAACCAACGACACAGCCGCGCCCCCGTCAAACATCCCACAGCGGCAGATGGCGTACCTGTTGGTTGAATAATCGGACCCTGATTTTGGCGTGTCTCATTTTGTCTCAGTGTCTCGGGTACGTTTGGCGGATTTACCATGATCTTCACGGGTCTCGAACTGACAAGGGAAAAGTGACAGGTCGGCATATTCAACAGTCGGCTAACCGAATTGGGATGCGGCGATGCTGTGGATGGATGAACGGGTTGATACAAACCGAGCCTTGGAGAGTTGGAGGCAGAGCGACGTGGGAATATTCTGCAAGTACTTACGGATATGCTGAACTGGTTTGGTCTGGGGCCAAGGTGCGTACCTTAGTAAAGTACTGGACGTGAAACATCGCTTCATCACTTCGTACTGTGTAGCATCCCGCAGGTCGCGTGAGTTTGAGGCTCGTCGACTTACAAGTGTGTTGGTCGGCTTGATGGATACTAGGACCGGGATCTGGATATGCAGGATGACGGCGGCCAGCGTCTATCCTTGACGGGGCAAAACCTGATGCCATGCTCCCAAAAGCGAATCCCAAGTCGTTATACGATCCATCCCGCACCCTTGCGAGCGTCGTGTTTTCCAGCCTCGACACCGCTGGGGGGATGTTGCCGTGAGACAGGGCAGGGCCCACAGAAGAAGCTCGACATCCGGCCAGCGTGCATTCCGCGTGAGTACGAAGAAGCGGATCGACGCCGGGAGTAGATGGTCCAGCAACATGGAGTCCTCTGCCGCGATGAGCTTCCCACGTGGTAGCAAGCATCCACTGCCCAGCGCCAGGCCACATGGTCAAGATCATAGAAGCCCATGTGGTCTTCTACATCCTGATGACTCTGGGCGACGCGCCCAAGTTGCTCCAGTGGTCCGAGATGTTGCCGATGAGATTGGTCCTTGTAGAAGTGAGCGACTGCCTAAAGTTCTTCCAAGTTTGGGCGGAGAGTGGTCAAAACATTGCGGGACACGTTGCAGTCTCGGTCTTCTGTATCCCAAGTTCTGTCGCGCAGAAACTTGACGTGGAGGCTGGGATCAGGGTGCGGGCGAGGAGAGATCGCTTCCGGTGGCTCGGGCTGTAATAGAGGTGGAGATCACGAGTGTTGAGGCATTTTGATACCAGTTGGGAGGCCGGAATCGAGATCGCATCGTCACCAGTAGACGGATCGATGCATTTGTGCTTGCAAAACTTGTCGGTTGTCGCAGGTTCGCTGGGTTCGTGAAGTGCAAGAACCGCAAAGCAGTTCGTAACTTGACAATCTCGATAATTAATTAGTTAACAATTTCGACGGGGAGGTGCCGGAACGTTGGCATGGCTGAATCGTGATTCGCCGGCTGTCGTTGTCGGAAGCCACGAAATCAGAGACAAGCCTGCTATTTTTACCCACTTCGCAATGAAGACTCAACTGGATCGGGATGCCCAGACAACGCCAACTCGTTGAAGTGGAGCAGTCAACAGACGCCATGGGATTCTCCGCCGTCAGCCCCGGAAAACCCCAACAGCCTGCCGCCCGGCCCCTGCTTGCTGGGGGAGAATGCGTTGGAGCCTATTGGTCACTTGATCCAGGGGGGTTGAGTGACAGTGCAGGGGTTGGGCTGTCACTCCTGTCGACTCCACTCGACTCCACCTCATCCAACTCCCAGGCAGGGGCACACTGTGGGAGACTGTGGGAGATGCAGAACCAACCGCAGCCTTCATTTTGTCCACTTTCACCCACCTTGGGCGCTGCAAATTCACACCCCGAAGAGGGCAGAACAGCCGACCGCAGGATCCAATGCAAGCAATTCGGGTGCCAGGGGAGGCGGAGTTGCAGTCAAACGCCAGACTAGGCCCTGTTCTGCGTTACATTTTGCGATTGCCATTACGATTGCATCTGCGTCGGCGTCGGCGTCGGCGCTGACAACGCACGTAATGTAAGTGGGAAGTGCCAATCAAGGGCCCATTTGGCCTATCGACGGAGCAGATTACAGATCCATGGCACACCATGTTTAAGCGGTGCTCTGCAAGTGGCCGCTACCGGAGACGCTGGCTGAGCTAGTCGAAGCCGCGAAGCTCCTCCAAGGTTGAGTGCCTGGCATCACACAACGTCGTTTCGAGCTCGGGGTGGCCAATCACGGAGCTATCGTGGGGTCACCATGCTGGTAGCCGCGACGGTCTCTGCGTGTTCGAAAAATGTCGCCATCCGCATTCGTCGGAAGATGCCATGCAGTAATCTGGAATGGGTACGGAATACGGAACGGATGCCAACCGAAATTCAACCTTGGGCTCGCATCCCCGGAGCGGGTGTTGGAACTTGGAAGTTGGAACCCCTCAAACCCAACGTCGCCCCCACATGGACTTTTTTTACTTTGCCCTGAGGCTGATGGTCTTCTCCACCAACTAACTTGACTTCACGTTGTGTTTGAGGCGGTTGTTTGCGTCGCGCAGCATGGCGGCACACAAATGACGAAACGTGGTTGGATCAAGCTCAGGATATCACACCTCAGCCCGCAAAAACAACCAGGACGACAACCTATTAGTACACAGTACGACAGCCGTTCCGAAGCATGCACTTAGGCGGCCTGCAGCAAATCCAGCGCCATCCGACCCGGCCGGACAGACTCCGGACCCTTCAACTAGCCATTACTCACTTCTCACTTCTGTATGGCCGCCTCTCAAGCCACACCCTCCGGCTCTTGGTCCCTCGAGATTCTTCTCTTTCCGAGTTTGGCACATCTTGATTTGTTTTTCTAAGCCACGGGTCTCCAAACGCCCTCACGGCAAGGTTGTTGGACAGCTCGCCGCCTCGACTCCGGCCATCTTCGGGGTCATCAACCTTTCTTATCATTCTAGAACTCGCACACGTTCTCACCCCGTGCGCCTGGTCCTTGCTTTTTTTTCGTTGACCTGGACCCTTGGTCCCGACTGTTGAAAGTAGGTGGCTTGTAAAACGGCGACGATCTCGAGAAATCCTTCACCAAACAATGCCCATGGCGCCGCCGATCTCTGGAAACCGAAATGGCCATATCATAGCCTTGGAGGGCCCGGAAGACATCGTGTCGACACAGTTACGCCTGCTCCCGACATTCCCCCACATTTTGACACTCCCGAGTCTCCAACACTACATCAAGGACCCCAACCCCACACCGGGGAAGCCGTTTGATCCCCGTGAGCTCATCCGCACATACCACGCCGCCGCCCAGTCTCGGCACGCCGAGGCCCTGGACTTCCTTCGACCTTCTAGTACTCCATCAAGTACGAAGAGGCTCGTCTTCATGCACGGGGGAACAGTGGCGGCCCAAGCCGCCTGTCTTGGGACCATTATGGAGCACGAGCCAGACTGGAACATTGAAGTGGCCGATGCCACTTACTGCCGCCTTGTGAGCAAGGGCGTGGTTGGGCTGTCAACCATCAAACCACCCCGCCGTGGCGCCCGTGCTTCGGTTCCCGGGTATACGACGAGAGGGCAGGATGAGCCGAAGCCGGAGCCGGCGCCAACAGGCGGCATGAAAGACGGCCAGAAGGGCGTGTGGGAACGTTGCATGAGCCCAGGCAGCGAAGACGACACCATGGGGGCCCGCATCATGCGCGCCATGAGAGCCGCAGACATCCTCGACAAGGAGACTGAGTTTCTGCAACCAGATAACGACGACGTGGACCTCACCGTCAAGCTGATCGACATCCCGTCACGCTCCGGGAAGAGGCTGAGTTCATCCGCCTCCGATGCTCAAGCTCCTTACGATACTCCGCCTGATTCACCTCGTACGGCCTCCAACGGTGGATCTGCTGCAAAACCCACCTCCCGCAAGCCGGCATTAAGGATTCGCATTCCGTCACCTCCGATCCCCTGGGCTGGTGATGTGGCAGTTTCGGCGAACCGCCGAATCTCGTCCCTCCCGAACCCGCCTTACCCGCCCCGTGATTCCTCGCTTCCAAAGAGGCCACGGACCGCAGAGTCAGAGTTGTCACCCAGGACGAAACCAACAAGTGGCGACAGCCCCCAAGAGGAGATCTTCGGCATGTATGGCCTGTCATTACACAACAAGCCGCAGCCCCGAGAGCAGAGCGCGGGCCGCAATCCCACACATCCGGCTCCGCACAGCGTCCGCAAGACCGAGGGAGAACCCTTTGAAGAGGTTCTACCACTTCTTGAGGATCTCGTGCTTCATTTCTCTACCGAGACGCCCAATGAGCTGGAGAATTTCATCTTCAGGCGTCTCAGTACCGGATTCCCTCATGGACGAGGGTCGACGTCGGACACATTGCCAGCAGCCAATCCGGAACGTCTGAGACTGCGCAAGGCTCAGGATGACGACGGGAACGTCGGCCCACGGGTGCAAAACGGTCTTGTTCATGGCCTCCCCACGCCAGGACACTCCCCCACGCGGTTGGACTCTGCGGTCGAGGACATGAGACTCTACAGCCTTAGTGTCGATCGCGAAACGGCAGTGTCTATCCAAAACTGCCTGCGGTCATTTCTCGCTGACGAGTTTCCACTTGACGATCAGGCCAACCCGACACGGAACTCGGTGGGCTCTCAAGAGGAGGCTGGTGTATGGAAGCCCCTGGAGAGCGATGCCGGGTGGATGGCGTCCCCGGACGGCGGGAGGTGGCTGGACTTGATCTTGGCGGTCGGGTCCGAGAGTCGAGTACAAAAAACTCGTCTGTCAGAAGTGGTTGGCCAACTCGAGAAACTGGGTGAAACCAGCGGTCAATCCCGGAGCGGGCGGTTGGATCTACGGTATGTGACCACGGCGTCAATATCATCAACCAAGCCATGGCTAACAACACATCAGATCTCTCATCGCCAACGCTATGCAGGCTTTCACTGCTCAGCCGTTGACAAAGCAAATGCAGAGCAATCCCTTTGCAGACCGCGCCTTGCTCGCCGCCCTGATCATCCCGCATATCGAGACCTACATGATCTCGCACCCCGACGTCCGCTTCCTGCTCATCGAGTACCCCGCCGAGCACCTGGCGACCGTCCTCGCCCTGCAAACCCTCATCGGCACCGAGATGATGAAGGTAGTCGGCATTATCAACGGCGACGGCTCCTCTCTCACGCGCCGTCCGTCAGCCACCCCGTCCAACCCCGACGCAGCAGATCCGCCCACGGACCGCCGTGCCAGCGAAGGCTTCCGCACGCTCAACCGACGGGGATCCCACATGTCGCTGCTAGGCTCCTGCGCCTTTTCCAAAGCAAACTTCCTCCTCGCCTCGCAAGCCTCAGGTTTCGAGACGGCCGCCTTTGTCGCCGCCATCCGCGAGAGCCTCATCTCCATCTCCGACTTTTACATCCCCGACCGCCCACTCTACAAACAGCAGCCGCCGACTCCCCCGCCGCGGAGAAGACCGGGTAACCCGACCCTCGACGTCAATTTCAAACCGCAGCAGGACACTTCCTCGCGCGCGGCAACCTCAATGCTGCTCCTCACACCACCCTCATCACCAACCTCATCCCAACGCCACCCATCCTCCTCTTCCCCGGGGACCAACCACTCCTCCTCCATCACATCCACCACCACAGCCACTACCAATACCACCGCCAGCAGGATGAGCGACATGCTGTCCTCATCGGCGCACAAAGAGCGGATCAACTGGGGACCCGTCAACTACGGCACCCCTTCTAAGAACGGGAACAAGAACCGCAACAGGAATGCTGATGTGGACGAGGATGATGAGGACGAGAATCAGGATGACGAAGAACGCCGGCTGATGCCTATGTATCTGCGCCGGCGAGAGGACAAGGGTAATGGGCAGAAGGCGCTCAAGTGGTTGGGCTTGGTTTAGCCTTATTCGATCATCGATCATTTGTTTGTTTGTTTTTTCTATTTGTTGTTTTGTAAGATACCTATCCTACCTACCTGCCTATCGAGGCACCATGGGATTTCTTTTGTTTTCTTTCCATACTTCATAAGGACGTGGACGATGGGCATCGGGAGTGGTTCGGGGTTTGCATTCTCTTTTCTTTCATGATACCATATCTATCTGAAATTGTAACTTTGATACTACCGGATACATGAGCGGTTTGAGCAGCGGAGTTGGTAACCATCTAGGTAGTTCATGGGAATCGGGATGGTCGGGCCAGTCGCAAATTTGGAAGTGTGTGTCTGTGGATGGAAAAATAGGTCTATGTGTGTATCTAGGTATGTGTGTGTGCCGGTGTGTGTTGAAGGGAAGGACTGATGGAATAACAAGCTTCTATATATGATAACCAACGATCCGTGACACTGTAGTTAAGTAAACAGCACATAAATACTAGTTCTGAACTGAACATCTCAACTCTCAAGCTGATGGCCAAGTTCAACTTACACACCACAACGACCCTCACCATTACACAGTGGATTAGCCCCAACATTTAACACCATGACAGCCACCGACACAGCCTTACACAGTAAGCAAACTGGCAAGCAAGCACATCATCAAAGCCAAGCCAATACTAATTAGCGGAAAAACAAAAGCCACAGTGTGCGCGTTAATCAACTAATCAACAAAGCTCAGCTGAACGAACCCTGGCCAACGTCCTCAGTTATGCCCAAGATGGAAAGATACACCAAGACACACAAGAACTGTAAATAGTGGTGGTGGCGGCGGTAGCAGTAGAAGTAACGGCAAAACATAGACTTAACAGCACCTGCTCCGATCCAGCCTGTTGTCTTGTTCCGTTTCCAGTCTGTAGTGTGATGCTCGGGGGGTCTCCATTTCCTGCCTGCTTGGCTCGTGACCCCCTGAACCAGTCCCCGAACCAAGTAGTTCAGGGGCCGCGAGGGTTCTCTCTCCCAAAGGCAGACTAGGCAGGTGACGGCGCAAAAGAACCCAAACCATTAAGGAATTCCCGCCACCAGAGCACGAGCACGAGCACAAGTGGCCCAAAAAGAAGTCCAGCCAGCCCGCATATCACAGACAACCCTCCCCTTCCCCGACAGACAGACCCTCGGCAGATCTAACCACGCCTCCGTGCCCGAAAAAAGAGACCCATCCGATGCAAAAAAAAAAAAAAAACCGTAAACACCCGAGAGCAACATCAACGCGGCGACGCATGCAGGCGCTTAGCAGCAGCCGTTCGATTGGTTGCTCGAGACGCCCTGTCCGGGGGCAACGTTGACGTTCGCTTTCGTGTTGTTGGTCGCGATGCTGCTGCCCATGCGCTCCTTGATCTGGCGGGCCATGGTCAAGAAAGCCTGCTCGACGTTGCTAGCGTTCTTGGCCGATGTCTCGAGGAAGGGGATTCCGAGGCTGTCGGCGAATTCCTGTTGCGGGTCAGTAATTCGGATAAAAACTGTGTTTCAGTAATCAAAATCTCACCTTCGCGACTGTGTACTCAACCACCTTCTTGTCCGCCATATCGCTCTTGTTTCCTACGAGCAGCTTGTTGACGCCCTCGGTGGCATACCGGTCAATCTCCTGCAGCCACTGCTTGACGTTGTTGAAGCTGTCCATGTCGGTGACATCGTAGACGACGCAGATGCCGTGGGCGCCGCGGTAGTAGGATGAGGTGATGGTGCGGAACCGTTCTTGGCCGGCGGTATCCCACTGCAAGGCTAGTTAGCCATGTATTTTCGGAAACCTCGGGCTCAGCTGGCCCCGAGAGAGATGAAAGGCAGGCGTACGATTTGCAGCTTCACCGTCTTGCCGTCGAGCTCGATCGTCCGGATTTTCTGCGGCCGTCAGTATCCCGACAACGAACAAGGCCATGGCAGGTGTTGCGCCAGAATGTTGCGTACAAAGTCAACGCCGATGGTGGAGATGTAGGACTCTGTGTAGGTGTCGTCGGCGAAACGCAGAAGCAGGCAAGACTTGCCGACACCGGAATCACCGATGAGCAGCAGCTTGAACAGATAGTCGTATCTAGTAACGCAGTCAGCAACAGCGCAACCCGGAGTACACGGATCCGGCGGGGGTTCGCTAGAATCGGTGGGCGGTTAAAGAGAGGACGCTGTTAAAGAGGTCGGTTGTCAGCATTAAACAAAGGCGGTAGGGGGGCGGCAGTCAGCAGAGGCCGTTCTCAGAGGGGCACGTACTACTCGGGATTCATTTTGAATGATATGCGTCAAGCAGGAGATGCGGGCGGTTCAACAAGGAGCGGCGGTGGTTGATGGATGAGGAGAAAATGCGGGACGTTGAAGGGTTGTCGGGAGGTTGATGATGTGCGAAGGCAGCAAGCAGGTCGGTCGGCGAACTCTTGGAAGGCTGCGTCAGGGCGTCAGGGCGTCAGAACAATTGGCGGCCCGGCTTGATTGGCCGTCGGAGTGATAACGCAGGGGCCTATCAGGGGCTCTCACGTGACGCTTATCCGCGTGGCAAGTTCTCAGTTTCTACGCAAGTGGCTTGTCTGTACCAAGTACAAATAACTATAGTTTAATTTGTGAATCGGATGGGTAAAATGAAGGTGTTCGAAACCTGGAAAACTGTTCCTGTAACTGGGAAGTCGGTAATGGGCTGTTGTCGAAGATTCCGAGGGACCCTTTAAAACGAAGCCCGTGAATGTGGCTCCGTGCCGCATCGGCGGCAGCTGACAACGGTCAGCGAGGCTGGGCATGCGACCCTTTTTCATCAAAGTACAGTGTGACTTCTCTCAAGTACTGGACACGCTTGGTATGGTCTGCTGGTCTTTCTTGAAGGGTTCCAGAAAGCACATGACAAACTTCCCCGCTGTCTCTTTGCTGAGAGTCAGCGGAGGCTTTTATTCGAGTGTCCGCGGTTAGCGTTACTGCCCAACTCCGTCCAAAATCATTCTCTAGACAAGGAGTGCCTCGCCAGCGTTGCGTTGATCAGACACGGATCCCTGCGTAGCCCACTTCTCCGCAGTTTGGACCAAAGTCTGGATAAACTGGTTGAAACTAGAGGATGGAGTGTCTGTCCTAACACGGTCAAAATAGACTGCTAATTCTCTCCTCTTGCCAACCTTTGAACCTTGGAAGATGTAACATTCTTCAAAGGATCATCGGTTACTTAATCCTTCCCTAACAGGTCCCGACTATATGTATATATCGGGGCCGTAGTGCATTAACGAGTTAATTGATTAAGGATAAGATTCAAACCCTCGGAGAGAAATCACTGACATCATCCCTGCGACCTCGACCACTTGTTACCTTTGTGCGAAGCGACCGTCAATAGAACCGAACCACACAACAGCCAAGCCGCACCCGAGCGCAATTCGTCCAGCCAGTCGCCTGCGGAAGCCCAAACGGGAGGACAGCACACCCAATCCAACAGCCCAATGTCCGCGCCGACGAGGATACTACGCTGTCCTCCTCCGCACGGCATCGGCGTCGGCATCCCAGCACGGGCCTCTGCATCGCCGCCATGGACAGCGACAGCTTGCACAGCAGCAGCAACAATTGAACGATATCAACACCTCTCCACCACCACCCGACCTTCACAAACACCCAATGGCTCCCCCTCGCGAAAACGCCTAACAACCCTCCAAACCCCCACCGTATCATCACCACCGCCACCGCCCGCCCTCCAAAACCAACCCCCAACCGACCTCTTCTTCACCCCGCACCCCCTCCTCCACCACCCCACCTCCCAACAACGACCCCCCGACGACCGCAAAGTCAAACTCGGCAAAACCCTCCGCATCCTCCAAGACCGCCTCCCAACCCTCCTCCAAACCCCTCTCCCACAAGAAGTCCTCTCACCACACATCACCCTGCACCTCTTCCCGTCCACCCACCCCCACCTCCCCACCGTCACCGGCCGCGTCGCATACATCGCCGCGCTATGGTCCAGCCCCATCGCGTGGAACCGCGTCCCCCTAGTGGGGAATGTGCGATTGGAGATTCTATCCGAGAGGATGGTCGCGCGGCAAGGGATGGGGAAGCTGAGTGGGAAAGAAGAGGAGGAAGGGGTGTGGGGGGAGCAATTGATTGTGCGGTGGCGGACGGTGGGCGGGGATAAAGGGTGGTTGGGGTTTGTGGGGAATGGGAAGGGGAAGGGGATGATGAAGGGGGGGAAAGCGGCGGGGAGGAAAGAGGAAGGAGGAGGAGGAGGAGGAGGGGTTGGGGGGGATGGGAAAGCGGGGGGGTTGGAGGGGAGTGAAGGGGGGATGGTCAAGATGCCGGTTGGGAATGCGCAGGCTGTGGGGGCGAGTAACAAGGAGTTTACAGGGTTGTTTATTTTTGACTTTGATCGTGAGGGGCGGATTCTGAGCCATACGATTGAGCATGTGCAGGAGGGAGGGCAGTGGGAGAAGGGGGTGGGCGCGAAAGTGGTGGGTTTGACGGATTGGTTGCTAGGGGGCATGAAGGGCGGCGAGGAACCGTGTCCTGCTTTTATGCGTGCGCGGTTTCGCAAGGAGAGGTGACGAGTCGAGGGGAGGAGGGGTGTATTGTACAAACTGATTTCTTTTGCAATCTGGGCGGGCACGTTACAGAACAACATGGCGTGGGACAGGCAAAGGCGTTGGTGTAACATTATAGTTGGTTGATTCAGGGGCTGGCTGCATGGACGGGACAGTAGGTATGGAGTGCCCAGGTGGACAACTCTCCTCGTTCATATTGTCTTGTAGAATAGGTCAAGAGAAGAAGAATAAACTAAAAATAAGAAACATAGCCTCTCTACGTTAGACAGGCTGGTCCAAGACCAGCCATGCTAACGTACAGTTTAGTTGTGCACTGACGTATCTCCGCCCATCTCGCCGCTCAGCTCCCGCGACGTCGGGCCGCGGCGCTGCGAGCCCGCGGGCTCCTTGGTGGCGGTCGGCTGGACGGCGTCATAGCCGGGAGGCACGCCATTGCCATTGGCCTTGCCGTTGGTCTCGCCGTTAAGCTTACCCTTGGCGCCGGTCAGGTGCATGTACGACTCGATCGCGACACGCGCCGCGTCCACCACCTTCTCGGCCTGCGCCAGCGTCTCCGCCAGGGCCTCGGCCGTCTTGTCGGTCGCCGTCTGAATAGCGCTGTTGCCTTTCTGTCCGTTGCTGTTGCCATTGGCCGCCGCGCCGTTTTCAGACGCCTTGGCCACCCCATTACCGTTGGTCGCGGTGCCGTTCTGCTGCTTCTTGGACCCGTTCTCGCGCTCCTCGAGCAAGTCGTGGATGTGCCCGTTCAGCCACAGGCCGTCGAGCTGGGCGAGCGTCATGTCGCGGGCGCCGGAGATGCGGCCGCGGCAGGTCGGGGTGCCGCAGAGGCAGTCAAAGGACTGGGCCATGCTCCACTCGGTCGAGGGGTAGAAGAACTGTGGGGAAGTTAAGATGGTTCTTCAGAGGCGGGAAGTGGAGAAAGAGGGGTGAGGCATACTGTCAACTCGTCGCCGGGCTTGAGGCCTTTCGGGCCGACGATGACGTTCATGGCCGCCATGTCAAAGAACTAGAAGGGTTGGGATTTGTTAGCCATCCAATTCCACTTTTGGCGCAATCTCCGCTCCAAAGGACTGACAAGAGTCGGCTCGCAAGAGTGATTGATGTACAGCAGATCGCTGTTCAGGTCCAGGTGCTTGTCACGGCCCATCTGGACGGTGGCGTAGGTCGGCTCAGGAGCATTGGTGCAGGGAGGAAACTCCAGTTTGGCGAACAGGCCAAACGGCGGAAGAGTGACCTTGGAGATGCTCTTGGTGGTGAACTCGGCATCGTTGACGATGACCTCCTGGACATCGGGATGCGAGGGCTGGACCCAGTGGGGTTTGATAGGAGCCATTGCGTATCGTTTGGTTTGTTCTCTAACAAAGAGATGGTGCTCCTGGCGCGGTCGTTTGTTCGCCTCGATGAGGATGAATATTGGATGGATGACGGAAGTAAGAGTTAGTTCCGCTTCTTATACTTTGTGCTAGGCAGTTAGCTCCCGCGTTACCTGTTTTACTCTCTTCCCGTGCTCGGTCTCTCTCGGCTAGGTGGAACCGTGGCGGCTGTCTAGGGCTGGAGGTAGCATATGACAGCACGCGATTTCATAAGCAAAAGCTTCTCAACCATACGGTTGTTGGCTGTCTGGCTTTGTCTCCCGCGCCATCCTTGTTCGACTCGACGCCGAATTCACCAAAAAACCCTCATCATCCGATGGTTCCCGCGGCCAAAAACCCACTTGGATCGAGATGGTGTCGGCATGTCTCGCATGTGTCTGATGGCGGGGTCGAAAGCGGCGTTGGTTTCGTTTCCAGAACGGGATAGCTGTGGTGGGGCTCCGAAGCTCCGGGGCGTTGCATCAGCGGTTTTCAGCATAAGCCCGGGAAAGGTGAGTGGGTCAGCCGAGGTGCACCTCCTTGAGGCTTGGAGGTACCTAGGTACTTTGTACCTGTGGTGGTCAGTGCTTTTAAGTCCCACAAAACCTTCCAGGTAGCCATTCCTTTGGCTTCAATTCACCCCTGAATCCTCCTTCTCTGCCTTCCTGATGAAGGAGCATTAATGCGACTTTGAATACTGAATTTGTAGAGAATACCGGGGTCGAGTCAGGATGAGGCGGCAACTTGAGACGAGGCTTTGCCAGGGCGATCAGGCCGCCAGAATAATAGTCTTTTTTTTTTCCTGCTCTCCTCAAGTCACCAAGTCACACATGGCGCAACACCTTCACTTCACTACCTTGGTAGCTAACCGTTTCTGAGGCATGGCACCGTCAACAAATGGCTCCTACCTAACTTTGCAATCGCAAAAATCGCCAGGAGAATGGGAAAAAGACCCGTTCCAAGGAAATGAGGAACCATCTGCAGCATCTCACCATCCGGCTCAGGGGCGAACCCGGCCGCTCCTGGCCTGGCTTCCCGAGTTCATCTGGCTCGCTATTAGCGCCGCTCTGCTTATCGCCATCGTCGTCGTCCTGTACCTTCACCATGACAAGCCGCTGCCCGAGTGGCCGCGGGGCCTGACGCTCAACACGGTCGTCGCGACCCTCTCGACCTTCTGCCGTGTTGCTTTCGTCGTTGCCGTGACCGAGTCGGCCTCGCAGCTAAAGTGGAATTGGTTTGCCAAGGGGTCGCGGCCGTTGAACGACTTGGTGGTTTTTGACTCGGCTAGTCGGGGCTCTTTAGGGGGTATCAAGGGCATCTGGAGCTTGATACGTAGTCGGAGGTAAGCACTGTCCGTCGAATGAAACACGTCCTTTATAAGAAGACTAGAAATAGCTAACCCACCATAGCTTTGCTGGCCTCGTGCCGCCTATTATCTTGCTCACGGGTCTGGCAACATCGACTCTCACGCAGTCCGCCATTTCGTTTTCAACGCGTTCAGCCCTAGCCCCAAATCTCGTCGCAACAAGCCACAGCCGGAGGCATTATCCTACTCCCCCCAATACACTTGGGCACGACAGACGTAAGTCACGGGGCTCATTGTCGCCCGTTAGTCTCTCGTGAATATTGCTAACGCGGCGTCATGGCAGAGGACATGGTCGACAACACCAACCGAGCAATGTTCCAAGCCGTCTTTGGTCCCGTCGGCCAGCCATGGCCGTTACTCGAGCCCACTTGCCCATCAGCAGAATGCAGGTGGCCGCTTTTTAGTTCGCTGGCCGTCTGCGTGGCCATGAAGAACGTCACGAGTGACCTAATAGTCGTCGAGTCTCCCGCTCAAACAACCACCAAATACACCGCTATGCTACTCGGCTTCAACGTCTCCACGACTACCGACACCGGCTTTCCTTTGGTCAATATAACCTCCCCAGAACAGAGTTCCGATAGCATTCAACCAGGCGTTTCACTAGGGTTCGACGACCAAAGCGATCTTATGAAGACGGCCTTCTCACAGTTCTTCTTCGTCTACAACAACAAGGCCGCCGTGCCATTCAGGGAGACCTTCCGCGCCGTCGAGTTGCTATGGCACCTTTGCGTCAACACCTACAATGTCAGCGTGACCAGCGGCATCGCCAAGACCGAGGTCGTGGCCTCTCACACCAATGTCAGCAAGATCGTCGACTTTTCACTGGATTCGACACAGCCAGCTAGGATGGAGTTGAGGACGCCCAAAAGTGATGACGTGTTCACGGTGTATACTGATCTTTGGGAGTTTGCCAGGCTCGGCGGGGATATGAGGAGGGCGCTGGAGGGGAGCTGGGGTCCGAGTGTCAGTACAGATTGGCCGTATTCAGAAGCCAACAAGGAGTTTGGGCGCAGGATCTTTCCAGACTCGACAAAGTCCTTTACAGCCGATGAGGCCGAACGGATCATGTGGGACGGCATCAAGAACATTGGTCAAACCATCGCTGATAGTATGACGAACTTGTGAGTTCCCCTCCCCCCTCATTTACTAGGCTGCATTGTCACTGTTGTCTTGAGATTTCCGGGTCAGAATCCTGCTGACTGACGATCGCTCCTCGACACACAGCATCCGCCAAACCGACCAAGTTGAGAAAGGACAGGCTTTTGTTCCCGTCACGATCGTGAGGGTGCGGTGGGAGTGGCTCGCCTTCTTGGCTACGCAAATCGCGATGTCCATCTTATTCTGTGTCTTGGTCGTCATCCAAACGTCAAGCCTCGGCGTGGATGTGGTCAAGAGCTCTGTCATGGCAGGGCTGTTTGCGGTGCCGGCCCGGGACAAGGCCGCCATGGAGAGTAGTACCCCTGAACCTCTCTTTTCCAAGGCACCGGCCGATCCCAATGTCATTGCGACGCTGGTGAAGGATGGGCCGAGCTGGCAGCTGGCGCTCGGGTGGGGAGAGGCAGAATCTGAGCTAGCCAGAGGGGATCTTGATCAGCAGGATTCTGACCAAAAGGCTTAGCGGATGGGTGTTCTTGAGGATGTGAGGGTTATAATTGATGAGTGGATGAGGGAAGTCGAAGGAGGGGCTGGACCCAAACCTGTAGGCTCAATTCCAAGTCAGTGCCAGAGAGCATCTTGCTAATACACACGCTAGAGTTATGTAGGGAGACTAGATCTTATATACCAGACATAGTAACATATTGCTGACACCGATAGTTAGTATTTCGTTCCTCGTGCGAAGTACAACAACCCACTCCCTATTTTTTGGGGCAACAAGGTTGGCAATGGAGAAACGGTACGTGATAATGAAGCAAGGGCAGCCATCTCGACCTTCAAGTTCAAATTGGACAAAAAAATCTCTCGGTCACTCTTTCGAGAAGACGGGAGTCGCGCTTCCAGGCTCCTGTGTGTGGGTGGAGCAGACGGGAGGACTGGGCCAAGAAATGCCCGAGTTGAAACGAACCCACAGAAGGACCGTTTGGGGGCAGAAGCCTTCTAGAAACGCCGCTCAGGCGTTCTTGCAGGGATTGTGCGGGGCGGCAGACTGGTGGAGCTGCTGTTCGGTTCGTCTGATGGGCAGGGGTTGTGACACCATCCAATAATTCTCAAAAGTTCGATCAACACGTTCAAGTCGAAGAGGGTGGTGGCAGTTCGGGTGGTAGTGTAAGACGAGCCAACCAAACTGTCGTGGGTCATGAAATCCCGACCAGTCCAGATCATTCCTTCCACAACCTGAGAGATAAGGTGGATGGGGGTCATGGCAACATCCACCCTCAAGCAGCCTGGAAGGCAAGAGCGACCTCTTTCTGACTCACCGACTGACAACAGGGCAACCTTGAAGCGGCGGATCTTGAAACGGAAACCACAACTGAAATCGACGGCAGACTTTGAAATCCTCTCATTTATCATCTCCGAATTCC
Source organism: Trichocladium uniseriatum (assembly GCA_017139535.1). Lineage (NCBI taxonomy): Eukaryota > Fungi > Ascomycota > Sordariomycetes > Sordariales > Chaetomiaceae > Trichocladium > Trichocladium uniseriatum. The sequence continues at coordinate 1,899,590 of WOUO01000002.1, read as the reverse complement.
CACTTTCCGGCTTTGCAAAGGCCGAAGGTTCCATGGGCACACGTGGCTCCCCACAGACCGGCCACCGTGAAACGGCTGCTCCTGTATCATGTGGGGGTCAGGGGCATGCTCCATTTCTGATGAAACGGAAGCCTTTGAGCACTCGGCATGGAAGATTCTGTCTTTCATTTATTTTCCCGCCTCTCCTTGGCCACCAAGCGAGTCGGTTCGGCGTCTGCAGCAACGGCTGTGCGATGGCATCCACCTTCTCAAGGTGCTCGTTTCGGCCGATTTTAAAGGTCGAGTAGCAAGCCTCGGTTACCTAGACAAGACTACCACCTAGTCCGTGCCGCTAGTTCCGTGTCCCGTATTCCGCGCCCGACGGACCGACCCCCGCCCAACTTCCTTTGACGGCGGATCAGCTGTCTATCTACCGACACTACGCGGGGTTACCATCAACGTTGGTGGGGGAAACTGGACCGTCTTTTCTCTCAAGGAACCTTCGCGCGAGGCCTTTTACCCCCGCGCTCACACAGTCACAAGACCCCGTTACAAGTTCCGCCATGGCATGGGCACAGACCCCTCGATTCACCCTCTCAACGGCTGGGCATGCCCGGTCCATGGAACGCTGCAGCCAGTGGGGCGTGCAGTGACGTGCAGCTCGATGACAGGCAGCATCGGTTCTTAAGATGCGCCTTAATCTCTGGGGAACGAACCCCAGCACCCACGTTCCCGCGAACTGTCACCTGAGCAGGTAACAACAGGGGGTTTTTTCGTCACCCCTGTATCTGGTTGACTGCCCTCCAAGGCAGCCAGTCTTGTCCAAGGACGATGACGTTCCGCAATGATCAGATCACTCCTCCGTATGGGGTTTACCCGTGCGCTGCCGGGGCCTTGATATACCGGCCTGCCTGAATCAGAGACAAGAACGGGAGTAAGTCGGCGTCTCAAAAAGGCGATACGCACGTCTGTGCCGAGGGACAGCCCACTCACTACCCCCCGACCACACCACTTGGCGATCAAGCCATGCTCAAAGAGGCATGCCACGTGAAGTCTCACTATGAAGGCATGTCGATCCGGGACAAACCCAATTCCCCCCTTCCCAATCTCGGAGGCAAGCAGTGTTTGCTCAGGCCTCCCCCCCAGAAACGGAGATGAGTGGGGGAAGGGGAAGGGGAAGGGGGGGGAGGGGCGGGTGCGGGTCGAGTAAGCTCTTGTTTAAAGAGGTGTCGAGGCCAGCCAGTTACCAGTCTAGATCAGTCTTGACTACACACCCATTATCTTCTGCCTTACTCAAACGCAACCCTCGAGTGAATTCCTCTAGAGCTTGGCTGGATATTACCTTGCTTTAGCTTACTTATACGGCATTGATAACAGACCTCTCCCACACTTCCCCCATACACACACGCACACAGGCCGCTTTGCAGAGACCAAGATCAACCGTACACCAAGTACGTTACACAATTATCTGGTGCGTGTGCTAGGTGAACACCAAACTGATATTCTATTAGACACCGCTCGACAGAGTCATGGCGAAACCGAATCCCAAGCCCGAGCCCACGCCGCCTACCCCCAATCCTCCCGAGCCAGGCTTCTAAACTTGCAAGACCTATGAGGCAGGATTTCGGTCTTGGTTGGGAGATGGCGGAGGGAGTGATGGATGGCTAGATGGGCGGGCCTACAACAGGCTCTGACAAAACTTGGCAGCGACAAGTGGTGGATCGATCGATGCAGCCACTGCCGCCACCACCACCACCACCACCACCACCACGAGATCGGAGACGGGCCGATCCGTGCGTGGCGCCATCTCGGCGCATGTGATGATCGGTTGATGGAGGGAAGTTGCAAGCGGCTTGGGGTCGTTGGTTGAGGGAGATGTACGATACGAGACAGATCCGGTAAGGGTTCTGTCGCAGAATGGTCAAGGGTTTCTCATCAGGAGTTCTGGTATTAGGTGACGGGAGTGTTTGGGCCGGGGGTGGATGGAAGGATACGAAGTGGATGATAGACACATCATGGATTTCAGGTTGATCCTAGATCCTTCACCCGGTAGGGAAGCGGGGGGATGACGGTGGTAGATCGTGTAAAATAGCAGTAGGAAGGTGTCTTCAATGTTCTTTTCTGTTTTTCTTCCCAGCTCACTCAAAGTCCAAACCATGCCAGGCGAAGTGCTAGCCGTGCTCAGTGACAAAGGCCGCCAAGTCATCCTCTCGAATCATCAGCATCTGTTTGTCCGCCACCATGGACGTCACGGTGGTTGCCCCGGTCGTAAAATCAACCCACAGCTTCTGGATGGCGTTGTTGGCGTCCGGGAGCACCAGACGGCGCGCCTCGGCTTCCCGGGCCGCGATTGTGATGAGGAGGCGTTTCGCGGCGGGGAATATATAGACGGTAGTCGACAGGCTGGTAAAGATAGCGTCTGGCTGGTACAGACTCATGCTCTGTTCCTGGAGCGTGCATGCCACATGGCGGACCCTCGTCGTGTCCTGCCTCAAGAAGAAGTAGATCAGTGGCGGGTCGAAGCCGAAAGGATCTTCGGCTTCGTCGTCGCCAACCAGCAGCAGCACGTCGAGGTCAACGTTGAACCACACGCCGGGTCCGCTGGAGGGGCGCCACACGCCCGTGCCTGCCCAAGGATGGCGCCGAGCAAAGGACCGCTCGTAGTGGCGGAGGGCGACGGTGCGGCTCTCGTAATTCACAAGCAGCAGCACGGGTACCAGGGGCCGCTTTGGCCGGGGAGGGAGCGCGGCGCGCTTCTCGTCCTTGCCGCGGGAGCCGAAGCAGGTTGCTACGACGATACGGGGCTGGATGAGGCATTCCCAGATCTTGAGGCGAAGCTCGGGAGGGAGTGCGCTGAAACAGGTGAATGCGCGCGATGCTTCGGGTGCGGGGTTATCGCGGGTTTCTAAACCATCATGGGAAACCTGGAACTCGATCCAAAAGTCTGGTTTTATTCCTCGTGGTCGTGCCATATTTTAGACATGCTTTTGGAAGTGCTAGCTGAGGCTGTTGAAACGGTTGAAGTTGGGGAAACTATTGCTGACACTAGCTCGCCGCGACGCCACACATGAACGCCAAGGCTTACCTTGACGGTTTGACAGTGCCTCGCGACTCCTGTTCTGGGCAAGGTACCTTGAATTGCAAAGACTGCACTAGAACCGCGGAGCTTTGGTATTGCCATCAGTTATTTTATTTGCAATTTGTGAATCTTGGTAAACTATATGTGGATGAGGGTGAATGGGGTGAGGTTTCATCCAGAGGAACTCTGAGGGCAGACAGAGGGACTGTACTAAGTCTATCGGTCCGCAAGTGCCCGGAAGGAGCACAAACGCCTTTAGGTAGCTTGTACGACCGGACGGGCCTACCCGTGGACGTTTTAATACGCCTTCTGCTGCCTCGATGAAGTCCTTGGCCGAGGTAAACCATCTCGGCCTTAAAACAAGCGCGCGATGAATTGCGAGCGAGCACCCCGGTTCGCTGCAAGAACATATGCTTTGCATGACAAGCCGACTTCGGACGAGATAATTCAAAGGTGCACATTTGACAGGTATCCCGGTCAATGGAGCTGCGGAAACGAACCTTGGGTGTACAGGCAATATCGTCGAGGACCATGATTGCAGCGCATAATCTCTACACACACCTGCGGAGGATCGGAGTCGATATAACATGCCCAATTCTATTCCATGGCATAGAGTCGCATCCGTCCCGAGAGTGCTTCGTGCGGAACGCCGGTTGCCCGCCGACCAGGGCCCCTGGACTCGGAAAAGAAAGGCGAGGATCTTCCCCAGGTTCTTTCGTCAGTGGCTTGCGGGGTCTTGGCGACGAGAACCCTGGTCCAAACATCACTGCGATAACCGATGGATCGTCGATTCGGATGAGAAGGGGTTCGCGAACCCTAGGTTAGCTCAAGCCACGTTCGGATGACAGGTAGCACACTAGTATCTCATAACTGCTGCAACACCCGAGGATACCTCGCCTGGGCGGTGGAGACGAGTTTGGCATTCGTCATTTGCCAGTCTCACTGCGGATTACCGAGCATAAAGCAGGTACTTACGGAGACTAGAGAATCGCCGCGGAACTGAGATCTGCGCCCCTATACTGTATTCTTCGTCGTAACGTTACCGAAGTTCCTCTCCCTTTATCCGAGCCGCTGCTCAAAAGAGAAGGAGCTCGAGAGAAGAGCGACGAGAGTTCCATGTTTGCAATACTACCTACCTACATGTATGGAAACATATATCTCGACAAATAAGCTTTTCAATAAGCTGGGCACGCCATTATTGAGCGTGCTCCCGCATAAGCCCACGCTTTCCCAGCCAAATCGCACTTTTCGATCCCGCGCAAGGGAAGGATTCCGAGTCGACCTTGACAGCGGAGATGACCCACATATCCGTTCGGCCGGGAGATGGTCCACGCTAGTGCAGTCGTGTTCCCAGACCCAAACCGCGGGGAGCTTGGCCTGCACCTGTCTGTCCTAAATTCTCCGTGGCGTTTTCGGCTCTCACATGCTTCTTCCACTGGGTGCTATCGCAGGTTCCGTTTTGGGTGGTGTTCTGTATTACCTGATTGCCTACCGAACTTTGCGACTTCCCCAGCTTGGTTGAGTTCCGGAATAGAACTGTTGACGCTTCCATGCATATTCTGGCCATTCGATTTAAGGTTCTGTGAAAACAATGACGCCAACTTGAATGCTCTGCTCACTGCTTTTCTGCTTGTTAGGTCCAGGGAATCATGGCTGCCACCGAGCAGACGCGAGACAAGGCCGAATATCCGGGGGGGGGGGTAGTGGAGACGACCCTTGCTGCCTGGGAAGAGCCCCACCTACCTAATCAAGGGTGTACATCGACTAGCGCAGAGAATTGCCGGCAACCGAAGTCTCTTCCGTAACCGGGGGAATCCTCTGGACTGGGGGCACAGTGCGCATCGCATTTCCAGCGATTTCGATTGGCTGCCCAACCACATCGCATCCTCTTGTCCGAAAACAACCTTGGGAAGCCGCCAGTCTGGAAGAAAGAACCGTCGCTTGGAATCTGCGGTACTTCTTGCACTGTACTGTCGAGTCTAGTGCTTGCAGGCGGCTGCAGACCGACCGGGACACGCTTCTCGGCAGCGTTCTCTGGGAGCAGCGCAGGCGGTTCTTCCACATCCCGTCCGGCGGCCAATCTTTGCATTCCTACAGGCTGCCCACTCCGTACAGTACCAAGGGAAATTTCTTGGTGGGGTGCATCACAACGTCATTCCGGCTCCCTGCAACGTCCATCCGCCTGCCGTCTTCGACCCGTGACGCACGTCTATCGAGCCCGATCATCAAACGCGGGTAGGTCGGGCGAAAGGGCTGCTCTTCCATGTCCCGTTTGCCTGCGAACTCAGCCGCCACCGGGTGGGCAGATGACCTCCCAAAAGTCGAAAACTATGGTCGCTTACACAATATCCAGGGAGTTGCGACCAGGCACCGACGGGTGAAATAAGTTCGAGACAAGACGACGGGAACGACAAGCAAAACGCAGCAACGAACGTTTTCTTTCAACCCCGCCCGCGCTTCGCCCACCGTGTTCTCGCTCTGAATGCGCGCCCATCGATAGACCCCAGTTCGGACAAATTGCCGCTCGCAGCAGTTGGTCCCATCTGGCCCCCCCAAGAATCCCGGTACGTCGCACCTCTGCTCCTCTCCTATCTCGATATCCGGGGCGCATCTATAACGTTATTGAGCATTCGGGCTTGCGGAAGTCCATGCCAGCAATGCCACGTCCAATCAACCATTCTCCCCCGCCCTCACATGCTTTGCTTTGGTCTCTCTCCCCCCTGTCTGGACTCAGCTCGAGCCCCTGCCCCCCATGTCTTGGAAGTCCCACATGCACATGGCAGGCATTCAACGCCCCACGGCATCCCGGATGCCACAAGTCATCCTCCGCCATCAGCGTTCCCCTCCACCCCATCCTGTAATGTCATTACTCCTACTGTCACTGTCCTTTGCGTACCTGTCCCCGAACTCCCCGGGCCCGCCAGTTTATATTCCCGAGCCTGCCCCGGCCGAGGACCGGTAGCTTCCCTTCCTCCCCTCAACTCAGACTCCCCCTTTTTTTCCAGTATTTCAAGTGGAATGCCACCCTATTATCTCCAGGACTGCCACTACTTCTACCGCACAGCTCTGCGCGGCCTCAACATCAGCACCCGCGTCTCGCCCCTCTACGCTTGAGACGAGTTTGGCTGACGAGAATGCCTACACAAGTCCGCATCTTCACCTCGCCAAGGTCTCTTGGTGAGACTCTCGCCACTCCTAACAAATCCCCCTCCGTCCCCCGCTCCGTGCCCGACTTTCCCGAACTACCAAAGGCCACCATCGAACCACCCCTAAAGGCCCGTCAGCGCGCGATGCAGGCAGCTTACGAGGAGGACAAGTTCAAGGGGGGCGTCACGTATGCCCACCAGGACAAGCTTCCAAAGTTGCCCATCCCGGACCTCGAGCGCTCTTGTGAGAAGTATCTCACCGCGCTCAAGCCGCTCCAGTCGCCCAGGGAACACGCCGAGACGAGGCATGCTGTGCACGAGTTCCTGAGGAATGAGGGCCCAGAGCTGAATGAGAAGTTGAAGGCCTACGCCGAAGGGAGGACGAGCTATATCGAGCAGTTTTGTACGTCTCCTACCCTAGGGCGGCCACTTGAGGAGTTGAGCATTGTTGTAGCTGACACGGTAATCAAGGGTACGACTCGTACCTCAACTTTGACAACCCCGTTGTCCTCAACCTGAACCCCTTCTTCCTCCTTGAGGATGATCCCACGCCCGCACGAAACAATCAGGTGACGCGCGCCGCGTCTCTTGTTGTGTCGGCCCTCGAGTTTGTGAGAGCCGTTCGCAAGGAGGAACTGCCGCCAGACACGGTCAAGGGCACTCCTCTGTGCATGTACCAGTACTCGCGCTTGTTCGGAACCGCCCGTGTCCCGACCGATGCAGGATGCCAGATCGAGCAGGATCCCGAGTCCAAGCATGTCGTTGTCATGTGCCACGGCCAGTTCTACTGGTTTGACGTCTTGGACGACGACTCGGACCTGATCATGACGGAAAGGGACATTGCCGTCAATCTGCAGACCATCATTGATGATGCCGCTCAGACTCCAATCCAAGAGGCCGCAAAGGGCGCCGTGGGCGTTCTCAGTACCGAGAATAGGAAGGTCTGGTCCGGGCTGAGAGACGTCTTGACGAGGGAACCGGGCTCCAACAATGCCGACTGCCTGAGCATCGTCGATACGGCCCTGTTTGTGGTCTGCCTGGACTATACCGAGCCTTCAACCGCAGCCGCGCTGTGCCAGAATATGTTGTGCGGCACGAGCGAGATCGAAAAGGGTGTCCAGATCGGTACCTGCACCAACCGGTGGTACGACAAGCTGCAGATCATTGTGTGCAAGAACGGGAGTGCCGGCATCAACTTTGAGCATACCGGTGTCGACGGCCACACCGTGCTGCGCTTCGCTAGCGACCTCTATACCGACACCATTCTGCGCTTCGCAAGGACCATCAACGGCAAGGCCCCAACACTGTGGGCTTCAACCAGCCCGGACCCGTCCAAGCGGGACCCAGAGAGCTTTGGCGATGTCCACACGACACCGCACAAGCTGGAGTGGGACCTGATTCCCGAGTTGAGGATTGCGGTGCGGTTTGCCGAGACCAGGTTGGCGGATTTGATCGAGCAGAATGAATTTGAATGCCTCGATTTTGGCGCGTACGGCAAGAACTTCATCACGTCCATGGGCTTCTCGCCCGACGCCTTTGTGCAGATGGCCTTCCAGGCGGCATACTATGGCCTATACGGCCGAGTCGAGTGCACCTACGAGCCGGCCATGACAAAGATGTACTTGCACGGGAGGACTGAGGCCATCCGCACCGTGACCGACGAGTCCATCAACTTTGTGCAAACCTTCTGGGCCGACAATCCCGCCGAGCAGAAGATCGAAGCCCTCCGCAAAGCCTGCCAGCGCCATGTCAACAGCACCAGGGAATGCGCCAAAGCCCAGGGATGCGACCGCCACCTGTACGCTCTCTTCTCCCTGTGGCAGCGAACCGTCGATGAGGACCTCTACTCGGGCATGAGCAGCAACGGTTACTCTAGCCCCAACGAGGGCATGTCAGACCGCGGCTCCCTCGTTAGCAGCCCCAACAGAGAACCAGCCTACCTGCTCGACGGCGGCCCGCACCACCAACCCCAAACACTCATTCACTCGACGCGCGAGCGCGGTGACAGCATCGCCTCCAGCCGCAGCTCCATCCGCAACCACTCCCCCAGCAACCAAAACAACCAGCAACAACTTCCCCTCATCTTTGCCGACCCCGGCTGGGACAAGCTCAACACCACCATCCTCTCCACCTCCAACTGCGGCAACCCCTCCCTCCGCCACTTCGGCTTCGGCCCCGTCTCTGGCGAGGGCTTTGGCATCGGCTACATCATCAAGGACGAGAGCATCTCCATCTGCGTCTCGTCTCGCCACCGCCAGACCCGCCGCTTCGTCGACACCCTCGAGAGCTACCTGCTCGAGATCCGGCGCATCCTGCGCGTTGCGGGGATGGGCAGAGGCGGAATGGGCGTGGGTGTGGGCGCGGGCGGCGCGAGGCAGACGAGGGCGAGGGAGATTGATGCTGGGGTGAATGGTAGGGGAGTGAATGGCAAGGGTGGGGAGAGGGGTGGGGGCGGTGGAGGTCGGGTCAAGCCGAGGGGGAGGCTGATTACCGGCGCCGAGGCGCTCAAGAGGGGCGCGAGTGGGTTTAGTGTGAATGGGAGTGCGTCGTCGCCGACCGAGGAGAGTTTGGTGTTGAGTGAGGACGATGAGTTGGGTGGCTGTGAGTTTCTTTTTCCTTCTCTCCCCTTTTATTCTCCCCGTCTACTACACTGTGTGGTAAACAAACAGCCCCTTCAAGAACATGACGCTGACTCGGACTCTCAACAGACGGCTTCTTTGACGCGGGAATGCTGCTACAGGCGCTCAAGGCGCGGGGTGAGAGCTTTGAGAACGGCGACGCCAAACCGTCCGAGAGGGCGGCGGTGCAGGCTCGGAGGCGGGATATCGGCAAGAAGTTGAGACTGATTGATTACTGAATGCCTCAGGCAGGCTGATGGATGAGAGAGTTGGCATCTCCTTCGTATCTCCCTTGGTTTACTTGTCTTTTTGGATAGTCCGACTGCCTGTTTGGCTTGCTTGTTGGTCACAGCGTGCACACAACTTGGATGATATCTCTGGTTTGATATGCTTTTATGTTGATAAGACCGAGCGTTGTTGCAAGAATTCGTTGGTTAGAGAGTGTACCTCGCGGCAGTTGACTCGAAGTTCAAAAATATACACACATAGTGGATATTTGGAACAACATGTCCAAGTATATACAAGAATTGACAAGTCTACCTCAAGAGAGGTAGCTGTCTAGCCAGGAGAACTGAATCCCACAAGTACTCCCCGCCTCCATAACAACTAGGAAACCCCCTTTTCTTCCTTCAGTGAATGGCCGGTTAAACCAATCGACCGACATGTCCCATGTCCAAGAATCAATCCAAAACGCTCCGGGTATAGGGTACTCTACATGAATTAAATCCGTACTTCATTCATTCAGCCTCACACTCTCAGCCAACACGCTACGGCAGCTCAACCGGCGGGCTCGAATTGTGTTGCGCGCGCTGCTGAGGAGCACTAGCTACGTTCTGTTGCACAACCTTGCCCTGCTGTATCACCACCGCCTGCTGGGCAACAGCGACCTGCGGCGCAACAGATACTTGCTGAGCGACTGCAACCTGTGGAGGAGGAGCGACCGTGCTCTGCTGCTGCTGCTGCTGTTGCTGTTGAGGAGGAGGAGGAACCGCGCTCTGGCCTGATAACTCGGCGTGTCCTTGACTCGGCCCCTCCTCTGCCACCGCCGGAGGCGGCGAGGTCACGGACCGTACAGTCGGTGGGGTAGTAGAGGACACGGAATTCGAGGGCGGGCGGTACGGGCGGTAGCCCATGCCCGGCTGCAGGACGAGCGGGACGGGGGGTACGCTTGGCGCGCTCGCGCCCATCGATTGCTCGCCTGGCATCGAGTTGAGGGCCGAGGCGGGCGTGGTCGGGGCGATGCCGTTGTAGGTGGACAGAGGGGTCGAGGTGGAGCGTCGGTCGACTGGCTCGGCCATGGCGCCGCCGCCGCTGGGACCCGTCCAGGCTTCGCTGGGGCCGTGGTTCTGGTCCATGGACTGGCGAGGGGTGTGGAAGGAGTGGTAGCCTGGCGCGGGGAGGTCTTGGGGCTGGCTTGAGGTTGATTGGTGGTAAGACTGGTAGAAAGACGGCGCAGGGGCTCCGGGATACGGTTGCTGGTACTGTTGACCCGGGGGTGGTTGCTGGTACTGCTGAGGTGGCTGCTGGTACTGCTGGCCCGGGGGTGGTTGTTGGTACTGTTGACCGGGAGGCGGTTGCTGATACTGCTGACCGGGAAGCGGCTGCTGATACTGTTGAACTGTGGGCGGTTGCTGGTATTGGGGTTGTGGAGCAGGGTATGGTTGCTCGAACTGCGGACCAGGGCTTGCGGCGGGAGTTGACAGCGGGCTTGGGTCCCGATAGCTGAGACTGGGACTTTTATAGGCGCCTGCTGCTGGGACTGCGGCTGCTGCTGCTGCGCCTGCTGCTCCTGCTGCTCCTGCTGTTGCTGCTGATGCGCCGTTCAGGTGTGAAGCGCCCTGAGGTGCTCCGAAAGACGACGAAGGAGGTGGTTTGGCGAAGGGATCAGGGGGCTGTTGGCTGTGGAAAGGGTTCTCTTTCATGGGATGCTGGCCTGGGGCTGATGCTTCCATGTTTTTCTTCTTTTGGTTACGGACGAAGATGGCGCCGAGAATAATCAGGGCGATAAGCGCGATGCCGCCTATGACACCTCCTACAATGGCGCCCACGGGGGTCGATGGGGAATCCGAGGTCGAGGGGTCTCCGGATTTGGCACCGGCACCAACACCGGCACCAGCAGTTTCGGTGACAGAAGCGGTTGTCGAAGAATCAGCGCTGGTAGAAGAGGTTTCGGGCTCGGATGATGTTTCCGAAGATGACGATGACTCCGTTGTTGAAGACGACTCCGTTTCCGAAGATGACGATGAAGTAGACGACGAAGTCGTCTTCCGAGTCGAGGATGGCTTTGAAGTCGTGGTAGGTTTGACGACGAGTTTGGACAAGGTCCTGCCCTTCTGGCCCTTGTAGGTCGTCTCGGCTTTCTGGATGGTCGAGATTCTCTTGGTGCCACAGTAGTAGTCATTGATCCCACCAAGTGCGACCGTGTTGCAGAAACGCCTTGTGCCGGAGCTATTCGGACGTTAGTGAGTGTCCATGACAGAATTTCTGGGCTCCTTGCCATTTCACAGTGTTGGCGTTGGCCTGGCATTTCTCGTCGCAGAGGTCCATGTCGGCCTTGTCAACGCAGGCGACCCGGAACGAGCAGTCACTGCCGACACAGCAGCCGGCCGCGCCGTCAACCTTTCCCACAGGTGGCAGGATGGCACATTGATAATCTTCGCCGCAGCCATAAGCGGAACCTTTGGTCGACGGTTAGCAACAAGTTTTATAGGACATGATACTCTACGCATGCGGGTCACCAACTTGAACGGCCGCCAAAATAGCCGCAAACATTGTCTGGGGCCATGAGATAGGTGGATGCGAGGGCAGTCGTCTGACGCCGCAGGACTTCATGGACTCGGTGAGGCTCTGGAGCCGAGGTTGGCTTCGGGGTCCAGCCATCTTGTTGGATCGTGTCGATGTTGTCTGTTGGCCGTGGGCCAGGGAAGGCCAGGGCGTGAACAGAGGCACCAAAGAGGGCGAGTCTGCAAAAGGAGTGTATGCCCATGGCTGGGTCGGTATCACAGCAGTTGCTGCTGGATCACCGTGTATGAAACGAAGGGACGGATTGCCGTGTAACGGCACTCCAGTGTCCAAGGTGGGACAGGCCGTGGGAGGGAACGAACGAACGAGACTGTCAACAGTCGAAACTCACAACTCGAAACCCGAAAACCCCAAAAGAGAGGAGGGCACCCTCCGACGGCAGCCCCGAGGATTAAAATTGATCATGGCGGCGCGGGGATTCGGAGCCCGTTGCTTACTGCCGCATTGCCGGTTCTTCTGGCGCAGTTTTGGCGCTCCGGTTGGCTCATGGTGGGCAGACCAGGGGTTGACACAGCGGCTGCAGGTACCAAGGGCCAAGCACCAACCAATTCGAGCGTGGCGCGGAAGGACTTTGTGCAGACTTCAGGGGTGCAGCACCATGCGGGAACAAGAGATAATTATTTCGGGTTTCCGAGGATTTTGCCTGGATGCTATTTGTACATATCCTGGAAAAACCGCACCTGGTTGGACGAGACGGCGGGGGATCCCAGGTTTTCGGGTTTCAGTGCTGGGATTTGGATGCCGATACCGAGCAGATGCAGACAGCGTGGGCGCGAGAATTGGATGCAAGAAGCAGGACGGAAGGACGGGAAAGCGAAGCTCGCTCTGTTTGCCTCGGCGGCCCCCATGAAGCGGGGCCCAAACTGCTGCCTGCCCCCACCAAAATGGTACGTACCTCACACCATCCAATGTTTGAACTAACATCCCTGCAATGATCCTTAAGTTTAATTTCCCCCACAGCAAAACGGCACTGTTCCTGTCCCGGCCCACTGGGCGCTGATCAAACGCCACAAGGCAGACTCTCAATCTCTTGCTGAACGCCACACCGGAGAGAAGTTTGGATCTGCGATCCACTGCGCGTGCAAGCCACGCCGCCGGGAAGAGAAAGAGGAAGAGACGGGAACTTGCAACACGCACCCGCATCCGCACATCCGCAGCAGCTCCAAACGAAAAGCGGGAAACCAATGCAGCTCCATGACGGATCTCTCGCGCGTACTGCCGCACTTCCCGATCGGGCAGTTCGCGCGGCTGATTCCGGCCTTGGAAAGGCACCGACTCTCGACAAGCGACCTCTTGACACTTGATGCTACCGACATTGGGAAACGCACCAACCTGCCACTGCTGGATGTCAAGCGCCTCTGCAGCGCCGTCCTAGATGCTCTTCATGCCGACCTCGGTGTCGCAAATCCGGGCCCGGCCCCACAACAGCAACAGTTCGGGTCCGCTCCGGATTTAGAGTCGGATGGCCCGGGCCGTGCTGCCCGGGACCCGGAGAAGGCGCCGGAAGAAACCGATACCAAGGACACTTCCAGCGCAAGCACCCTGAAAAACACGGCTGCCTCACTCGCCGCACAATGGCAGACCATCAGCACTCTTGACCCCGGCCTGGATCGCGCCCTGGGCGGCGGCATTCCCGCCGGCTATGTCACCGAGATCACAGGCGAGTCCGGCGCCGGCAAGACCCAGTTCCTGCTCACCCTCCTCCTCTCGGTTCAACTCCCGCCACCCCACGGCCTGGGCCGCCCGGCGCTCTACATTAGCACCGAAGCCCCGCTTTCCACCCGCCGCCTCGCCCAGCTACTCTCAGCCAACCCGCTCTTCCAGCGCCTGCCGCCCTCGGAGCGGCCCTCCCTCGACAGCATCATCAGCACCGTCACCCCAGACCTCGAAAGCCAAGACCACATCCTAACCTTCCAGGTGCCCGTCGAGGTCGAGCGCCGCGGCATCGGGCTCGTGGTGCTCGACTCGGTCGCCGCCAACTACCGCGCCGAATTCGAGCGCTCCGCCGGCTACGGCTCCAACATGGGCGCCCGCACCGCCGAGCTCGTCCGCCTAGGCATGCACCTACGCGACCTCGCCCAGCGCCACAACCTAGCCGTCGTCGTCGCCAACCAGGTCGCCGACCGCTTCTCCAGCGGCAACAGCAACCCCCAACCCTCCACCTTCCACCACCACCACCACAACACGGCAACCAAACCCCGCCTCACCCAAGAAAGCCCCCTCGCAACCCGCAGCAACCACCTCGCCAACCCCCTTCTCCCCTCCACTCCCGCATCCTCCCTCCCCATCCCCAACCCAACCCCCACCCCACTCCCCCCTTCAAACGACCCCTCATCTTCACTAGAAGACACAACAACCCTCCTCCTCGATCACCAACAACGCTGGTTCACAGGCTGGGGCGACGACCCCTTCCCGTCCTCCTCCCTCCCCCTCAAGACCCCATCCCTAGGGCTCGTGTGGACGACACAGTTGTCGATGCGGATTGCACTGTTTCGGCGGGCGGCGGGGTACGGGTATGGGTCCGGGTACTCTCATCGGTCTGGGTCTGGGCCCGGTAGGGTGGGTATGAATCGGGTTGGGGGAGGAGGAGGAGCGGGGTGGAGGAGGTGGATGAAGGTTGTGTTTGCGGCGCATGCGAGGGAGTCGGGGGTTGGGGAGGCGGGGGCGGTTGAGTTTGAGGTTTGGATGGGCGGGGTGAGGGCTGTTGGTGGTGAGGGGGAGGAGAATGAGGAAGAAGGGGGGTGAGGGTTAAGTGGTAGAGTTGGGTTAAGTGGTGTTGTATATTATAAAGACGGTTATTGGGGGGGAAGGGCATGTTTTAGGCATAATGCGGACTGGTATAGACGGGATAGCAGGGGCCGGTATAAATGGTTGAATATGATATGCCGAGTTGGGGCAACTTTATTCGTACTCGAGGCCGATGGACAGAGGAAAGCATACATGGCCTGTATGTCCGTATGCACATCTACGTTAATATAGCCCAAGAGCTTTGGTATTCAGTTGCTAAATCACTGCCCTGACGAGGAAACCGAACACCTTGTTGCAAAAGCACAATGTGAATCAACCCTTTTATCTTCAGGCGCCATGCTAAGCTATACCAAAACCACAAATACCGTACAAAAACCAATCTACTACCGCCCACCAACCCCAGAAAACGCCATCAACCCTCATCCCCTCACTCCCGTCGCTACCTCGGATGCGGGAACTTGTCCTCCAGCTGCATGCGCACCCCGACATTCATACTAATCAGCTCCTGCACCAGCAGCTTGGCCGCATACGGCATCGTCATCTGCGTCACCTGGCTCGTGCTCTGGCACGTCTGGCAGTACCCCTTGTAGCCGAGCAGGCCGCACCGTTCACAAATGTCGACCTGCGTCCCGTCGGAGCTAATCATCAGCCGCTCCAGCAGCAGCTGGGACGCGCCATAGGCGATCAGACAATCGCGCTCCATTTCTCCCAGACGCAAGCCACCGTCGCGCGAACGACCCTCGGTCGGCTGGCGCGTGAGGATGGCGCGCGGGCCGCGCGAGCGCGAGTGCATCTTGTCCTGGACCATGTGCTTGAGACGCTGGTAGTAGATGGGGCCGTTGAAGAGGTAGGCCTCGTGAGGCTCGCCCGTGATGCCCGAGGTGAAGTAGTCCTTGCCCTCCCACGAGAAGCCGTGGTCGATCAGGGCCTTGCCCATCTCCTCGACCGGGTGGGAGCGGAAGGCGTCGCCAAAGCCGTAGTCACGGCGGCCCGCGACGACCGACGCCTTGCCCGTCAGGCACTCGAATAGCTTGCCGACCGTCATGCGAGACGGGAAACCGTGTGGGTTCATGATGATGTCGGGCACGAGACCGCTGTCGGAGAAGGGCATGTCTTCCTGGTCGACAATGATGCCGACGACACCCTTCTGTCCGTGGCGCGACGAGAACTTGTCTCCCAGCTCGGGGCGGCGCGTCTGGCGGGTTTGGACCTTGACGATGGCCGTGTTCTTTTCCGTGTTGGAGACCATGACCTTGTCGATGTAGGCCGGGTCGGGAATGCGGTAGTTGATGGCGGCCGGGCGGAAGTCGTCGGATCCGCGATCGCTGCCGATGCCGGTCGACGTCTGGTCGATTGGCGTCTCCTTCATCACCATCGTCTCCCCGGAGTGGACCCGGTAGCCCACAACCGCAAGACCGTCCTTGTCCAGACAGGCGTGCTTGGCGATGGTCCGCCCGTCCTCGTCCTTCTGGATACCTCCCAGCCTATCCTTACGCCCGTTGGGATACGACTGCAGCTCGGCGGTGTACTTGCGGAATACTTGGCATCGCCCGAAGCCTCTGTCGCACGACGCCTTGTTCAGCACCAGCGCATCTTCAATATCGTAGCCCGAGTACGACATGACCACGACGGTGGCATTCTGCCCGGCAGGGAGCTTGTCGTAATGGATGAGCTGGATGGTCTTGGTGATGACCATGGGACGCTGGGGGTAAACGAGGGTGTAGAGAAGGGTGTCGATACGGTTGAACTGGTTGTACGCGATGGCTCCAATGGCTTGCTTACCCATGGCACACTGGTATGTGTTACGGGGGGATTGGTTGTGGTGAGGGAACGGAATGAGGCCTGCTACAGCTCCAAGAATCGTAAAGGGCTCGATCTCCATGTGTGTTGTTGATTGGTTGATGTCGTCCTCCCTGATGGCAATAAGCGCATCGTTTTCTTCGTTGACGTCGAGATATTCGATCACGCCGTGCTTCAGGAAATCGTCAAATGTGGCCTTCCCAAGCTGGAGGAGCTTCAGGTGTTCTTCCTTGAGTTTCGACTTTCCGTCCTTGACGATAATATAAGGGCGGCAAATACGCCCTTCGTCAGTGGCAATATGAACTGCCGAGAAATGTTCGTTGATGTGAATACCGATAAAGGGGGATATGTGCCCACGGCGACGCATCGTCTTGAACCGCAACGCAAACTGCTTCGGGTGCCGGGTCAAGGCGAAGGGTGTGCCGTTGAGATGGATGATGTAAGAGCCGGGCCTGTGCATCTCGGTTCCGGTGAACATGCGGATGGGCTCGACACCTGGGACGAGACTGAAGATCCAGTTCTTCACCGGTTCCTCGTCGGCGTTGGTGGTAATGTGGGTCATGAGTGCCAAGTTCTTTACCAGACCGCAGGCTTCACCTTCGGGCGTATCTGATGGACAGAGCATACCCCACTGAGAAGGCTGAAGCGCTCTGGGACCGCTCACTTTCCTCGTCTTCTCGAACTGACTGCTGATACGCGTCATCATGCCGAGCGCCGCAATGTAACTCAGTCGACTCAGGACGTGCGTGACTCCGGCCCGGTTCATGTTGAAGCGTTTCACGCTCCAATTTCCACTCTGGATGGCCCTATTCAGGCCTTGCGAGATGTACTGCCCCTGACTGCTGATGGGGCCTACGGGATCGTAGGCCGAGGTGCGGTTGGGCTTCTTGAAGAAGTACTCCATGTTGCCCTTCAAGCTCGAAACGAACATCTTGAACAAATCCTCAAACAACAGCGAAAGCAGCTGTCCGGCCAATTCCAATCTCTTGTTGCCGACGAAATCGCGGTCATCGACAAGTTTCGGGTTGTGCGCCGCCATCAGGACACGCCGGACCATCATGGCAATGTAGATGGCTTTCGGGTAAAAGTCCAGATCCTCGATCGTGACGTGGGCGATAATCAGGTTGGCGAGCGCATCCAGTCCTTCTTCCACGGGGCTCCGGCGAGGTGCGGCCATGGATCGTCCCTTTTTGGGGCCACCCATCTTGACCCTAACACCAACATACTCCAGCGCCTGTTGCTGCGTGAATACGCCAGCCTTTGTCGCCTCGTCAAAGTTGATGAGGAAATCGTCCTGGTATCGCGCGTCTCCGCCGGCCACCATCTCCATGATCTCGTAGTCTGACAGGCCGCCGAGGGCTTTGAGGACGATGACAATCGGGATCGGCTCGACGAGGACGTTGTGGTTAAGGGCGATGCGGTCCTTCTTGAGGATAACGTACGTCTTGGACTTGCGCTCGTGTGTCGAACTGGTGACCGACGCTGAGACGCCGCCAGTCTTTTCGTCGGCTTCAACGATTACGCGGTTCTTGCTGAGCTGTTCCTGAATAAGAATAACCTTTTCAGTGCCGTTGATGATAAAGTAGCCGCCAGGATCGAGAGGGCACTCGTTCATAATCTCCATCTGCGCATTGCTGGCGCCGCTGAGGCCGCACTTTGCGCTCTTGAGCATGACGGGTATCCGGCATAGCGGGATGTCCTTGCGGACAATCTTTTTCCGGTCGCGCGAGTATGTTATGTCGACAACGACGGGGGCGGCATAGGTCATGTCCCGGAGTCGACACTCCATGGGAGTGACCTCGTCGCGGGCCTTGAAGTCGCTGTAGTCATTGCGGGTCGGGGTGCCGACGCGGATGTCGGTAAACTCGAGCCAGAAGTCCTTTTCCTGGTCGCTTCGGATGGAGCGGTTGGCCCTGACGATGTCCTTGATCTCCTGCTCGACGAAGAAGTTGTACGAGTCGATGTGCTGCTTGACGAGACCTGGAAGCGATCAGCGGCGGGGATTCTTTTGGCCTCGTCGCAGCGGCGCTGCGGCGATAATCAACTCACCTTTGACCTTGAGGAAGGCTGGTAGTAGCTGGTACTTGTCCTCCTTTGTCGACACGGGATCGGTGAGCTTCTTGCCGTTGTAAAAGGGCTCCAGCAGGGCCTCGAAGCCGTCGTCGATTGCGCCCATCGTGGCCGGTCGTGCTGTTGAAAGGCGACCGGGGTGTGAGTGGTCGCGAACCAAACAATTATTTTTTTGCCCCGCGTCGGTTTCCGGCTCTTATCGCGATAAGCCGCGATCCGATAAGGTCGGGGACGAGCCGGGATTGCGCCCGCCTTATCATTGGCTTAGCCAAAATACTAAGAAACCTGTTAACGCTCTTCAATGTTTCAATTCTCTTCCCAAGTTCTAAGTTCAGATGGCATGGATTGACTACTGTGGTGTTAGCCATCCTCTGAGTCAACCTTCAAAACCAACAAGGTTAACTTCAAGAGCCAATCCATCTCCAATGTCCATCATAATTGAGCACCAGAACAAGCAAGCATGTCCAATCAACATCAAAGTTCAAGTCCCAACATCTTGAAAGCAGGGCAAATCAACGACGAGTACTGCACCCGAGCTGAGCTCGAGACGCGGACCTCCTGCAAGTGATATGACAGAATCCCCCTTTTCTGAAGAATTGAAGAGCCACAGCGTCCGCGGCAGTGAATTGCATACCCGCTGCATCGATGTGTTGGCAACGGATAACTCTGTTCCAAAGTTCCAAAAAGAGAAAGAGACGAGGGGACTCATCAAAGACCTGGGAGCTGTGCCTCAACATTTTGCCCAGACATTTTTACCCCGCCCCCTCAACTCCAACGTCGACCCCTCTCACTCTCACGATCGACGAGTCGCGCAACCGCCGCCATCCACATCTTGTTTCATGAGCCGGTGCGCTAATAAAGCAACCCGTACGACAGGATGTGTGCAACCGAGGCCACGCGCAAGGGCAGTTCACTTTCTGGGTATCCAGAACGCGCGAGACTTGCTGCTCCGAAGCTCATTCTTGAATGTACAAGACATGTCATACATGCATTTCCATTCTCTACACCTCGTTCTTTTACATCAGTCACTGACAATGAATTCCTCGACAGCGGCTCCGGCCCTGAAACTGGGCTCACCGACTTTTAGGCGGCTGCAAGCTGCAGGTCAGTGTGGGGTCGAGTTGAGGCTGACATCCATTCGAGGACGTTGCCCCTCGTCACCTTGTTCCGTTCCGTGGGTGACAGCTCACACCCACATATCGAAGGAATTTAGGAAGCAAGCAGATGATATTCGAGGAATCGCCACCGGCACTTGATCTTTCTTGGTCCCGGACGATGTCTGGGGTCCCGGTGGGTAATAGAACAGGCAAGACGTGTTGTAAGCCATCGAACCACCCGCCACCTGCGTCGAGGTCGCACCGAGATCGACGCGGTGCCGTGATACCCTCCGTGCGCTCGTCGGGCAGTTGTGGGGCATCACCCCCGATCTTGTCACAAACTTGAGAGTGGCATTGGTCCCCCCCTCCTCGGAGCTCATGAAGCGCGCTACCCCCGTGCACAATTGGCTGCTGAGTCCTAGTATTTGTCCACAAAGAGTCAAAGGCAATTCCATATTCCGTGGGGTGCGCCCGCCATGTCGAAAAAAGGGGTTGGGCTGGCTGGGCTGCGAATGTCGACACAAACATGTGCGGTGCAAGGATAGGAGCTCCACACTAGGACCCCTGGTTGCAACGCTCAAAAGAGGGGTTGCGGCCCGTTGGCGGCGGCGGGGAAGCGAGGATGACGAGCAGCTGGGAGGCATTGCGTGTTTCTGGAAGTGTTTGCTGAGCAAGAGGGTTTGGTCATGGAAGAAGGGAGGGGGAGGTGTTTATTATCAGATGTCGTGAGTCGGGCCGCGCACCTCTTCGGAAGCGCCCTGGTGGCCCATGTTGAGGGATCGAATTCCTTCGCTATGAAGGGGACCCGGCTAAATGTAACGCTGGGCTCCTTCGGCGTGCGATTCCGCTGAGCGTGAATCATGGCGGCTCAGATCGCTGTCTTCATCGAGGTCATGAATTGAACATTCGCAAACCTTATTCCCTGTATATATTTCGACGGACCTCCCAAGGGCTCCGGTCTCACAGCCGTGGCTGACCACCTTTACCCGGTTCCTTTTGCTCATGGGGGAAGTCCCCCAAGGCGGGGGTCTTGGGCCGTCCCGAAGACGGAAGCTGCTTAAGGCGGTGGAGGCAGTCCGAATCCGCACTGCCTGCTCGGGAATGGCTCCGCAGGGGCTCAACTCGATGGGTTTGTTGCTGCAAGCACAAATTGCCTTCATCAGGAAGACCTCACTGTTCTGGTTGTTCCCTGTCGGACGACGCCGCTAGGTCGCTTCCGTCGAGGTGTACGAATAGACCGTATCCACATGTTTGTAAGAAAGCCAAGAAAAAGGGGCTCTGAGCGGGACAAGCGCAGTCTGCCTGCCCCTCATCGACTCTCGACATCCAGCCCAGCCCCTCGTCCTGTGCAAGACGGACTGCAAGTCGCTGCCGCCGCGGGACGCGACGAATCGAAAGCAGCCAGTCACAAACCAGTTCCCGACATGGAATTGGCATGCATGCGCATGTGCCGGGCCCGAACCTGGGGAAGACCTCCTTGGATAGTAAGAGGTATCCCGTACGTACTCCGTGGGTGAAAGGCGAGGCGGTGGGGGTGCATTCACAACCCGTGTGTCGGCGTCACGGTTGCAGTAAGCCTACTGTGTAGGTGCGTGCCTCCCACCATCCTACCGCAACGCCGTTCCGTCCCTGCTGGTACACCGCTGCTTACCCTGATCACCTGCTTCTGTTCCAAGGGCTCAGTGTGCCTCTCAGAAGGCAACACCTGGGAGCCCTGGGGATCGCTCCCACTCGAAGCCCTGAAAGGACGGTGAGATAAAATAGGGGTCTGCGGGAAGTCGACCTGCTTTTGTACGAATACAATACTTGGTACTCCCGCAGCATGCATGCATGCAGGGCAGGGCATGGAACGTCTGTGAGCGTCAGGGTGTCCTATCCGGGATCTGATAGCTAGAATGCGAGCGCACACAGAAAGATTCAAATAAAATTTTTAGAGGCCAGAAATCTGGGATTAGTCATTCCTTCGAGGAAGCCAAAGATAAAAACCGTGATTGAAACGACACCATACCCGTACCCGGCGAGGGTTTCGACCCGTGACCTTTCAATCGCTGGTGTTTTGTCTCGGCGGCTCTTTTTGTCCGCGAGCCGCTGGAAGCGTCGAGGGTTGACTTGTGCTGAATGAACAGACGCACACAGGGTCCCGGCTCGGGTTGTTTTTGAGCGTGGGATTCCAGGTTTTAGCGCATCCAGTGAAGGCGCAAGGGGACTAGAGCGGCAGAAACCCCACAGCAGCCCAATCGCCAAGGTGGAGATGGGCATGGGTTAGCGCACACGAGCTTGGACCTAGCCGGCTCTTTACTGGCCAGCGCCGACACTCCGCCAGCCAGGGGTCCCGCTGCCCGGCGTCCATAAACCGAACCTCGACCCAAAGCGGGCGCTTTCCACTCGCCTTCCTCACCCACGCTCTTTTTGTAGTACTGCTTCCGCCCCCTTTGCTGTTGCGCCTGGTCTCCAGGGCGCAACGTGTGCCAACAGACTTTGTTTCTCAAGGTTAGTGCGAGTTTTCCTTTGCCGTCTGCCCCGTCGCAGCGTCGTTCTGTGCACCCACGGGCTTCCCGTCTTCGAGTCCGGATGCGGGAGGACGAAGCAAGCAGCGCGCGCGCGTAGCAGCCGATGGCCGGGGCTTGACGACGATGGAGGATACCAACAACCGACAATCGATCAGCGATGAGCGACAAGAGGATGGAAAAGTCGGACAGTCCAGGGCTTTTTGCGCTGCCGCCGTCAATTCTTGCTGGGGACCCCGAATTGCTGCGGGCAGAGACGGGAAGAGGCGCCCGCCGTTCGGACTTCGCACACTCCTCCACCGCTGACGCCAGAATGCTGACCGCGCATATCTTCCAGACTTATAGAGAAGAGTTACCGTCGTCCAATCCACAGCGCCCGTGTATGAAAATCCCCTCGTTGTGTTACTAGTAGCAGAGGCGATCGAGATGGACGACTTCTTCCGAACCCAGCAGAGCCCCCGAGGCGACCTCCAAGTGAGCGCGGCCTTCGTGTCGCCGCCTCCTCGGACTGGGCCCATCCTCCCGCGCCGGTTCACCACTGATTCCGGGCGTGTACCAACATTGTCGTCGATTACCACCCTCCCGCGCCCCACCGCCACCGAGCAGCCGCAGGATTTTGCTTCCACCAATGTATGTTCCCGGACCTCGGGCGTTGATGAGAGAAGCGATCAACCCCTATACTGTGTTGTATATGCCGCGGCATTGGGCTGACAATGGTTGTGGCAGGCTCTGCATAAAGTACAGCTGGTATGTGTCTTTTTTTTTTTTGCCGACGCTAGGACCCCCGATGTTGGCTCTTCTTTGGGTTCTGTGGAGACTCGGGCTCAGGAGAAGAACTTGCCTCGAGACCACGAGATGACTGCAGCTGCGGCTGCAGTTTCTTGAGCTAAGTTTGCCCCTGGACGGAATGGTTAGCTGATGCATATACGATGACTACAGTTGGAGAAAAAGAGGCTAGACTATGAGCGGCTCCGTGAGCACAAGCGACGCTTCGAAGCCGAGATCCACAAGCTGGACGCCCAACAGCGGATGGAAGAGAGAGAGCTTCAGCAGATGCAGGAGGATTTGCAAGCGAGATACGGCGGACATTCCGAGCCAACAACCCCTCCCGAGTATCGCGACAATTCTGGCTTCCCTTCGATCTTCTCCCGTCCGAATCGCTATTCGACCTCTAGCCTCGCCTCCCCGCCAGGCTTCTTCAACCGCCCAACACGGTCGGGTTCGCTTCTCACCTCGCCCCTCTCTGGGACCCTTCCCTCCCGATTTGCTTTTGACGACCAGATTCCATCGCGGTCGGTGCCCGGTTCGCGGAGAAACAGTGACGAGGACGAAAAGGAGGAAGCAGTCCGTCAAGATCCCACAAGCCATCGTTCAACAAACGCGTAAGTGGTGTTCTTTTTGGTCATTGTTCCATCATTTTGCTGCAAGTCGCTTTGGGAGTTGGTCAAGTGGCAAGCTGTGTGATGCCTGAATCTCCACGAGGAGCAGCTTTCTCATACTTCTTGAGCAACTCCCTTTCTCGATTCCTGGCGGGTAATGGGTTACCTTTTATTACACTTTCCATCCCAAACCATTTCTTATTGAGTTGTTCTGCACAATACCGGGGATACCTTTGCGTTTATTTTCATGTCCATTACTCCTTCCCTCCCCCATTCTCATTTCTCAACCATTGTTTCTCTCTCTCTTCACCACCACCTATTCAAAGGAAGATGAACAATAGCCACACCACCAGCTTCCTTGCACTTTCCTTCCTTCGTTTGAATAGCGGTGATAAGCTTTCGTTCTCGTTTATAGCCCCCCCCCCCCCCCCCCCCCCCCCCACCCCCCCCACCACCCACCACCCCCCCCCCCCCCTCACCCACCTTCCCTCCCCTTCTTTTAAAACCGGGGATAAGCTTTTTTTCCCCTTTTTTCCCCCCCCCCCCCCCCCTCCCCTCCCCCCGCCCCCATCTTCAAGAGCTCGCTCAAACCACTTCAATTCCGTTGTTCTTGATATCTTCATCTTCCCTTCTCCCATACCGCGGTCATCTTCCTCGCCGATCTTTCTTTCCTTCCACACAACGTTCACGATTACCATCACTGTTGAGCGTGTTGAGGAACCCATCCTCGACTACAGCCACTGACACCCCCTTCGTTGCTGTATTCGACTCATTCAGTAATACTTTTCCTTACGACGGGCCAAGGCTTCGTCGAGGCAGACTCGGTCACTGACACCTTATCTCTCCAGACTCAACCGGTATTCCATGCCCGTGACCAAGTCCCGAACCTACTTGAGCGACATTGGACTTGAGGACAGCAACAACACGACCGGCTTTCTGTTTGGGGACGAAGACTCGAACCCCAAAGAGACCAGAACGACTCCCACGGCTCAGGTTAGCAGCAGCGACGCCTTCCCATCCTTATTTCGGCAGCAGGCATATCCAAACATGGTGAGTTTATCTCTTTTTCGTTTTTTTTGCTTGTCTGTGTGGGCAAGGCTTTGAATTCACCACTTCGCGCCTTCTGGGGCTGCGAATTGGGGTTTCTTTTTGAGACTTTGCCACTCTCAATCCTTTCAGACTTTTTCGAGCCTTCGAAAAACTGCACCAAAATTCTAGTCAGAAAATTGGTGCAGTACCCAAGTTGGTGGTCCCTTTGGTCTCAGAACTTCCAGTTCGCTGGGGGAAAAGTCGCGCCCCACGCTCCCCAGCATTTGCACTTGCAACTTCACTTTGTTTTCCCTTGGCTCGCTTTCTTTCTCCCCCCAAAACCTCCACCTCAAATCCCATCATCACAACCTCACAATAATCACGACTACCCATTGTCTTGCACCGACTTTGCATTGATTCTTGTTTGCACCAAAAAATCAGTTCTATACTGTACATCCTCATTTTTTGCTGCTTGCGAAGAATTTTTCATGTCACCAATCCACCACCACTGCACTTCATCTAGTATCTGATCGGTCTGTTAACACCGCCTCCACCCTCAAAAAGACATCCACGGCCTCCGCTACCCCGGACCTTGCCCTCCCTCAGATCCCTTCTGGGTCCGAGCATCATATTTCCGCAAACGGATGGAACAGTATTAACAAACATCGCCACCAGCAGAGTATGTCTACCATCGGCTCGACCCAGACCAACGGCGCTGCCGCCTCTGTCGGCTCACCTTCCGAGGCCAGCACCATCGGCAGCAACCGCCCTGCCAGCGTCCGCCACTCGGTTGATGGCGGCAAGTTTTTCCCGGAGACCACGGCTGCTTCATCCGACCCGCCCGCGTCGACAGTCGTTTCGCCGCCTACCAACCACGTTCTGGCCTCCCCTCCCAAGCTGCACCAGTCCTACTCTGCCAACGACGTGCCTACTGTCAAGACCAACGGCGCCATTGGCTTGGGTGTCAACGCCAATAACCACGCCCAGCAGCATCTCCACAACCACAATGCTAGCCTTGGTCGCATCCCGGCCGGCGCCATGCCGAGTCGCCATAACAGGGAGCTCTCGTCTGACGCCTCGTCGGCTAATGGCCGCGAGACCAGCACCTATCCGTCCATCACCTCGACCCTGCAAGCCAGCGCTCCGCCCTTTGGGCCCGCCGCTTCTCAGCCGCAGCAGTCTTCGGCCGCTGTCGCCCCGGCCATGACGGCGCCCGCTCCTGCCATGCCGTACCCCTTTTACCCGGCGGCTCCCGGCTACGGCGCCCCTCCTGCTGGTTACAATAGCCTGCCCATGCTCATGCAGAACATGTCGGTCAACGGCAACCATCCGACCATGTATTCGCCGCAGAACTTCACGGGCTATGGTCCTATGTACACCCCGGGTCCGGCCCCTCGCCAAAGCCAGGATAGCCAGGCGCGTGTCATCCAGAGCCGTCGTCAAATGGACAGCGAAGGTAATTTGGACTGTTAGATTTCGTTGTTTTACAATGCTAACAAGCTTGCGTTAACAGCCATGGCCCGGTTCAACAACTTGCCTCTTGAGCAGGTTGCCGGTAGCATCTACACTCTGTGCAAGGACCAACACGGCTGCCGCTACCTGCAGAAGCAGCTGGAAAACCGCATTCCTGACCAGGTGCACATGATCTGGCTCGAGACCAACCAGCACGTCGTGGAGCTGATGACGGACCCCTTCGGCAACTACCTCTGCCAGAAGCTGCTCGAGTACTGCAGCGACGACGAGCGTACCGCCCTCATTCAGAATGCCGCCTCGGACATGGTCCGCATCGCCCTCAACCAGCATGGTACTCGAGCCCTCCAGAAGATGATCGAGCATGTGACCACGCCGGTTCAAGTCGGCATCATCGTCGAGGCCCTCCGCTACCAGGTCGTCGAGCTTATCCAGGACCTCAACGGCAACCATGTCATCCAGAAGTGCCTGAACAAGCTCAACGCCGCCGATGCGTCCTTCATCTTTGACGCGGTTGGGAAGAACTGCGTCGAAGTGGGCACCCATCGCCACGGCTGCTGCGTTCTCCAGCGCTGCATCGACCATGCCGATGGCCCTCAGAAGGTGTGGCTCATTGAGTGCATCACCGCCCATGCCGTCACTCTCGTCCAAGACCCGTTCGGCAACTATGTGGTCCAGTACATCATCGACCTGAACGAGGAGACCTTCACGGAGCCGCTCGTCCGCCAGTTCTCGGGCCGCATGATCCCTCTCTCGAGGCACAAGTTCAGCTCCAATGTCATTGAGAAGTGCCTGCGCTGCGCTTCCGATACGTCTCGGGAAATGATCATCAATGAACTCTTGGCCCCTGGCGAGATCGAGCGCCTGCTTCGCGACTCGTTCGCCAACTATGTCATCCAGACCGCCCTCGATTATGCGACCCCGCTCATGAAGCATCGTCTCGTCGAAACCATCCGCCCGTGCCTCCCAAGCATCCGCGCGACACCCTACGGCCGCCGCATCCAGGCCAAGATTCAGGCCTACGATACTCGCAATGGCGCGGCCAATACCGGCCAGGTGACGCCCACCGATTCGTCTGGCGGCCAGATTTCTCTCCGCCCCAACCACAATCGCGCCATGTCCAACAACGCCTCGATTCTTGCGGCTCCCGCTTACGCCAACGGCATCAACGGCAATGCTACCAACATCAACGGTGGGACCATGTTCCCAAGCAGCACCATTGTTGCTGTCCCTCCCCCGCAACCTCAGGCTCCCCCGCAGCCGCCGCGCGCGCAGCAGTTCCAGCCCCAGTTCCCTCCTCAGGGTGCTCCGGCCGAGAACGGCGAGACTCAGTGGGTCTAAGAGGTTCGCATCGCGGCACTGCCTCAGGGCGTCTGCGGCGCGATGGAGCTTGGGCGCGGGCTTGGTCTTCTGCGTTCCTTCCCTCTCCTTTCATCTCTGCTACATTAGTCACGAAGGCATCATCGCATGCTATGACCGTCACGAATCTTTCCTATTTTCTCTGTTACCACTAGCGACGACTGGCACGGCATTTCGAGTTTCCTCACGATGCGACACGGCACCAATGGACGACGACGACATCAACCATCGAGCTTAAGCACCCTCTCGGGACTCATGACGGTCCTGTCTCCGAGAGGCCTGCTTTGTTGTACACTATCCGCTCGATAGGTACGAAGCAGTCGCCACGGCATAGAGCGTTCCGGAACATAATTCTTCTTCGGCCCCCCGTCTTTTCCTTTGTCTTTTCCTTAAATTTCGGTATCTGGTGCTCGGTTCCCTTGCGGTTCAGAACTCAAATCCTCTCGGATAAACTCTCAACCTCCGGATCTTAGCCAACTTTTCGTTTCTTCATCTTCCGAGACGATCTATGCGCCATCTGCATAGATCTAAGGCGAGAAACGGCATGACGGTCAACGATTGGGATGCAGGGCCTTCCTGTCCCTCCTGATGGCTGGCAACGGGAAGACGGTTCCCCGACCCATACCTTTACCCATGTCGACTATTCACCACCCCGGCAATCGAGCAACGTCTTGCGCACGATCCGACATTTCCCCTCGCTTCCCAGGGGATATTGACAACCTGAGCCGGGAAGTCATTGGGTTTCGGTCTCGGGAGTTTGGGGAAATCGACAAGCTGGATGGTCACTGCGCCTTTCTCAGCCAGTCAAATGGACATTCATCGGGTATCTCTCGGATTTTTCCTTTGGTTCTGGGCGTTTTCTTTCTTTTCCCGCCTTCCCGACTTCCTCCTCGTGCGACTTGACATTGGGAAGCGACTGCCCTTCCCTTCTCTGAACTTGACTCGGTCAAGTGCTTGGTTTGGGAAATGGGTATGGCATCAAAGTCGGGATCGCTCATCATTGGTTCTGCACCATGCCATGCAGCGTGGTTTGGGTTGGTTGGGCTGGTATTTCTGGTCTCACTGCACCTTCACCCTGGTTTGCCTGTATTTAGAGAAGACGACGCAAAACAACAAAGCACCTTCCCCTTCTCCCAATTTCCCCTGCTTGTGAAAAAATGGTGATTGCTTAGTTTCTGATGACTTGTCTTGGACTCTTGGTAAGCTGCGAATCTATGAAGCTCATGATGTGACTTGCTTGCGTCTGTATTTCTACTTTGTATCTCGCGCCTCCCGAACAGGATCGGCATGCCGCCTCGAGTGACACATGTATATTTTTAATCTTTTCCTATTCCACTACATGTAGAATCTCCCGAGGCGGCTGGCACACACCACTCTAATCAGGAGAAGAGGGTTGGGGAGATGTACTCCAGGTATTGAGAGTTCGTGAGCACTCTGGTCTTGCTTGCATGTCTGTGCCCTTCCCATCCCAGCCACTCTCAAGTCAAGTACGTCCCTGGGTCACCGGATGGGCAGATAGGCAATGTATAACTTGGAAGAACTACAGAGGTGTCGTATCATGTTTGGCATGGTAAGCTTTTTTGGCATGAAAAGCGAACCGGGTGAGGAGGAGGGGAAGGCGTGGTCAAGGAAACAACAGGAAGCTCAGACTCGAGTATAATGGGGTGGGAAACTTGTCTGTCGCTGACTAGCTCCATGCATTCATGTATTGTATTGTGTCCTCCATCTCCCTGCGTAGATTAGATGTGTATTCCCTTTTTGTTTGCTGTCCCCCAAAGTTTTGTTTACAAAGTCGGCGGTGCTGAACGAACAATAATCCCAAGTCGGCCAAGGACAAGTCCGCTCGGCATGAGTCGGGGGTTGTTGGCTGATGCTGATTTGACCAAAACCTTGGTATGGCACCGCAACACCGATGGCCCTTCACGTACGCACAGGGTTGGCTTGTGCTGGCGCAATGTCTTGAGCTTTGGGGTAAACAGGGAACAGGCAAGCGGTCAAGGTAGAAGAACCTGTATGGTGTCTTTGGTTGCGTTGGCCCTCTTCTCTTCTCCCTCGGAGACAGCAAGCTAAACAGGTGAGGGAGAGGGGGGGAAGATTGGGCCGGGATAAAAAGTCCAATCAAGCACAGCGCCCCAGAACGATGGCTACTTTGTTGCCAATGGTAACTTGCAGTGAGGGGTACCAAGTGCAACAAGTGCAAGCCGAGACAGGGACAAAGATGGCTTGCCTTCGATAGCTTGACAAGGAATTAACAGAGAAAGACAAGCAAACACCAGAGCAGCGAGTGGGAAAGATGCGTAATCGAGTCAGTTTCAACCCGTAACTCCAAGCCGGGGAATCACAATGCAATTCGTCATAAAAACGCAGTTTGCGGACAATTATCATACGCACCCCGCCAAAGGGCGCCAGTCCATTCCTTTTCTGCTCTGCTAAAGCGAATCTCCCATCCCCATGCTCCCGAAGCTCAGCATTTTGCTGCTTGGCTTCGCCATAACCTCCAGGCAGGCCAACCTTTCCGATATGGAACTCCACTGCGTGAAACAGAAGAACCAGAGTCGAGATGCCACCGCGGTCGCAATGTCCATCACGAACCACGCCCCTTGGTCGCCATTTACCTGTAGCGCCACAGGGACAGGGTGTTGTGGCGCTTCCAGGTCTTTCTCCGGCCGGCCTTGGTCTTGTTGTAGCGGTGGCCCTTGTTGAGACCACGCGACTTCTTGCCGGTCGCGGTGAGGCCACGGGACTCGCGGTGCTTGTGGACCGGGTTGACGATCCAGTTGATGCGGGGGTCCTGGCGGATGGCCTTGTGCTGGGGGTCGACGAGGATGACCTCGAAGTACTTGTAGGTCGAGTCCTGGTTGATCCAGTACGAGTTGAGGACGCGCAGGTTGGCGCAGCGGCGGCCGACACGCTCCTCGGCGGTGGCCTTGAGGGAGCGCTGGTACTTGAGCTGGTTCACACCCTGGTTGGTGGGCTTGCCTGTAAAGTGAAAATTCCGTCAGCCATCCGTTCAACCCGTCGGGCCATGTGCAAATTGCACACGATCCAAAGAGGGTATTGAGGTGCCTTACCATAGGTGGCGCCCTTGGGGACCGGCTTCTTGCGGCCACCACGGCGGACACGCACGCGGTAGATGACATAGCCCTGCTTAGCCTTGTAGCCGAGGCGGCGAGCCTTGTCGGGACGGCTGGGCCTCGAGGCACGGTGGATGACGTTCAACTGGCGGAGCTATATTGATGCACTCTCAGCAAATGTTCAACGAGTGTATAGCAAGAACAGGGCGAGTCGTGTTTCCATTGACGACCATCTCTGCAAAGAAGCAAAGATTTTGTCGCCAACCGAGCCACCACAAGCCTCCGTCCACATTTTTTTAACTGACCTCCCAGCAGCGAACGCGGAGAAGGAAGCGAACGACATCGCTCTGCTTCTTCTTGGAAAGCTCCTCGAGGTACTTAAGGGCACCCATTTTGCCTGTGCAATCTCGCAGGTCAGCTCGTTGTCGCCAACAAAATCGGGCAATAAAAAATCGAGGCTGTGTCGAGCAGAGAAATGCAGAATGCAGTCGCGATCGCGAGGAGTGGGATGAACGTACCGACCTCGAATTCCTGTTGTTAGTAACGGTTGAGGGAATCCGCCAGGTGAGAGTCGAGGGACAAAATTTGGGGAACTTTGCAGTTGTGGAAAAGCGAAAGCCCTAACCGAAGGCTGAGGATCTAAACCCGATCTGGACTAGTGATTCTGGTCTGTGCTCCACTCTCTCAGCTTCTGCTTGCAAGTCTTGGCACCCCACCACGATTGATTCCAAAAGTCGACGACGCCGTTCTTCCATGCCCAAGAGCAAGTATGAAGCTCACTCCAAGTTATGAAATGATATCAATGTGTTGTGCTAGCAATCGAAAGTGACAACCATAAGCAACATTTTTACGTCTTAATAAGTCTCAACACCCATATCCGAATCCAGTGGCACGTAGTAGCCACACATCTCCCCTTCCATCACCAGCAAGCCAAACAGCATCCCCCTCTCTCTTACTCTCCCCCTTTCTTCACAGGCAAAGTTCTCACCGCCCCAGCCAAAGCCACCATCTGCCTTCTCGCCGCCACACCCCAAGACTCCTCCCCCTTCCCTCTCTCAAACAACCCCCTCGCCAACCTCTCCGCCTCCCTCATCTGCCCTTCATCAAAGTCCCCGTCCACCCCATCCACCAACTCCCCATCACCCTCATCCTCATCATCCACCTCCCTCTCCTCAGGTGAAATCCACCCCTCCACAACCCTCTCACCATACACCCTCCCGCACTCCAACAGCCTCCTCATCCCCTCCTCGTCCCGCTTCCACGCCTCCCGCGGCGACGCCGCCAGCGCTAGCAGCCGCGGGTCGCGCAAAGCCGCGCCCACCTTGTGGTGGCAGTCGAGTATCGCACGGCTGAGGCGCAGGAGCTGTTGAGTCTGCGCAAACAGCGGGTTGTCCTTTGTGGAGAGGGTCTGGGCGGCGGCGGCGGTCTGGAGGGCCGTGTAGATGTTTGCGAGGTCGTCGTCGTTTTGGGAGGGCTGCTGGGCGAGGCTTGAGAAGGGGAGGGTTAGCGGTAGGCCTTAGGGAGGGAGGGTGAGTGAGGTGAGTACGGACAGGTCTTGCTTGAGTTTTGTGAGGGTCTCGTGCAGACGGTCTCGACCGCTGGCAACTTGCTCTTTGAAGGATTGGATGAACTCTTTGGATTTTCGGTTTTGGTCCATCAGGTGTTGTTCGATTGTTGCTGGTTTGGAGGCTCTGCTGCTCGGGCGAGGTTAGTGAAATGCTTTCAAGGGGCATCTTCCGACTCTGGACTGCCTGATTCTTACCGTCCTGGCTGGGTAAATTCCAAGTCATCATCTGTGTCATCACGTTTGGCAGCTCGCGGAGCAGCTCCACGGGCCTTCTTGGCCGGTCTGGAGACGATATCGAAGCTCTCTTCATCATCCTTGTCT
This sequence comes from Trichocladium uniseriatum, assembly GCA_017139535.1. NCBI lineage: Eukaryota > Fungi > Ascomycota > Sordariomycetes > Sordariales > Chaetomiaceae > Trichocladium > Trichocladium uniseriatum. The sequence goes on along the minus strand of WOUO01000002.1, from coordinate 1,867,545 downwards.
ATGCCTAGAGATCCCTTTGATGCCCTGGTGGAGAGCGCACGGGACGCTGCCGGGCGTTTTGGAGAAGCTGCATCTTTGGCCTTTCTCTTTGGCGGCATAGTGCTAGGTGATTGCCGTTTACGGCTGCTGGTAGTGGGAGAGGAAGGGACGAGGCCGGCCTTCAACCACATACAATGCTTCAATGGCAGGGGCCAACACGGCCGAAGGTGATCTGAACACTAGGACAGTGCAGCAGATGAAAGCTGCTTGTTTTCTGACGATTCTGGTGCGTCCCAGAAGGCGAGTCAGGAAGTGTCTCTTCCAATTCCCATCTTCAGCGGTCGTCAGCTATGGTGCCTTCCTTCTAGGGAAGGGGAGGCTTCGTTTGGAAAGCGCCATCCCGCCTGTTCTCATCTGCACTGAGAAAGGCAGGTCCGATGGGAGACCCTGCGGTACCTACAATACCTCGCCGCTGATTAACCTATACTTCCTCCCCTGTTTGTTTGTTAGCGTAGCACCTACCTGTTTTTTCCTCTTTCTCTTTCTCTTTTCTCTCTCTTCCCTTTCTTCTCTTTCTTTTTCGTCTCTTTCTCTCTTCTCCCGCCTTCCTCCTACCAAATCTCTCGTCCTCAAAACGAAGGTTAATTGGTTTACAGGTCCCCTGCTCTCATGCACCTAGGGTGCCACATTAACAAACAAACAGGGGAGGAAGTGTAGAAGACCCCGATCCCGTATGCGAACATTACTACGTGGGATGGATATGGGCGTGGAGAGCATCAAGAGTTTTAAGTAGGATTCTAATTACATTCACCAACAAACCCAAGGTTTTAACCTGTCTTGATTAACCCAACACTTTCAGGCAACAAGTGACACATACAACTGTCCCACCGCCAAACAAGTCGTTCAGCGGAAGAACAAGGAGCCAACGGGCGACAAGAAAAAAAGCCAAGTCTTCGTTGCAATGCCGTGCTGTTTACAAGTAATCTGTCCCTAACCAAACTCAAGTACCAGCCAGGTAGTTCCGTTTTGTAGCCCCCGAGTCTCAAAGAATTACACAAATGCCCGTTTGCAGAGCTCTCTCTCTCTCTCTGTCTCTCTGCATGTGTCTCTGTCTATGGCCGAAAGAAAGAAAGTCTTCAGTTCATCAAGGCGCAAAACGGCGAGTCTGCCGCCGCCGCCCGGATACAGAAAGAAGAAAAAAAGAAGAGGAAGAAAGGGAAAAAAAAATGTACCTGCCTCCACCCCAACAAACAAAAAGTCTTATCAGTATTAAAGTTCAAAAAAGAAAACCGTTTGGCCCCTAGGAAATGATCCCAGATCCTCAAACTAGAAAAGGCAACAAAATCAATGCCCGGGCCGTGTTGTCCACATTCTCAAGCAAAAATGCCGACCAAGGTTCTCAATGGACAGTGCCGCGTTTCGCGCAAAACCAACAATGGTAATCTTGACATATCCCATAGTCTCGTAATGGGATGACCGATCATCCCGTGAAAGTCTTTCGTGCCGTAAGTCTTTGTTTTCTGTATCGAAGTTCCGGATTGAGCAAGTCTTTGAAATTGTGTCGAAATCGACCATTTATGACGAAAGGAAAAGAGTTGTATGATCATCGAGGCATGTCCCATGAGACACTGTCGCCCTGGTTCTAGCGGGAGTTTAGTGACAAACCCTGGAATGACCCAAGCAAGTCTGTTTGGGCACCAAGGGGAGGAACTGCCTGGTCGTGCTGGGAGCCCGCGGCAGATGGTGGGCTTGGGTAGCGTCCTCGTCCGGCGTAATCGCTTCCTTGGGGGAAGGCACCGGTAAACGCGTCGAGTCCTTGCATCATGCTAGGATATTGCATGGCAGCTGTCCGGGTGCCATTGCCAAAGGCTCCGTATGGGTTATACGAGTAGCTGCTGACAGGATAGTTTGATCCTGGCGCAACTCCCCGATCGGCGTTGAACGAGGCCGCAAACGATGGCTGCTGAATGCCGCGGCCTGCTTGGCCGGAGCTGGAGTACGCTGGCTGCGACTCATGTTGCGAGTCTTGGCGGCGTGCTGCCGTGCCAGCTCCGCGGCTGACCACTGCTCCAGGGCCGACGCCGCTCGGCGCCTGTAGTCCCAGGGTGGGGCTAGCAAACGACGCTGGGTTGATTGCTGACATCCAGATGCGTGTCTTGTAAATCTTGAAGAGATCGGTGACGAGCGAGTTGAAGTTGATGTACGAGTCAGCAAAATAGTAGAAGGTCAACTTCTTCCAATCCCTGTAACGCAAGGTCAATGCCAGGTTATTTTTGGGCCAAAATAATGATAGGTGGACTCACATCTGGAACTCGGCGTCAAGAATTTCCATATTGAGACCGTGCTCCTTGACCTTTTGCTGGCAAACCCGCTTCGCCTTGGCCTCATTGCCCTCCTTGTCTCGCAAGGCATGAATCTCGTGGCTTTGCGCAAGGCGCTTGATGAGTTTTGGCTTCAACTCGCCCGAACTGGGCTCCTGCATGTGGTGGTGGCTTGGGGGGCCCATACCGCCGACGGCACTGCCCTGAAGCCCGTTGGACGCAGCCATGAGGCCGGCGCCAGCACCTTCCTGTGCTGCGGCCGCATTTTGGGAATACATCATGAGCCACTTGTACTGCTCCTCAGCGTAGTGTTCTTTGAGCTCCTTCGCGGTCTGCCAGTCAACGTTATCTCGTGCAACTGTACCCAGGTCGGTGCCTCGGTCGGCCTCCACTATCACCAGGTCACCGGGCTTGACGGTGAGGCCGGTGCCCTCCTGGATGTAGAAGACGTCGGCCCTGGCGCACTTAAAAAGAACGATGTGCAGCGACTGGTTGTGCCGCGGCTGCGAGATGCCGTACATGTTACGATGAGGCGAGGTAGGTCGGTTGGAGTAGGGCCCAGGAACCCCAGCATAGGGAGACGGGTACTGGCTGCCGTACGTAGCTTGAGCCAGTCCGTGCTGGGCCGTGGGGAGGTTGGAACCACCAGTGAAGTACGATGAAACTATAAGCACATGTTAGATGGACCAGCCGCATAGCTATTGAGGCATTCTTCTTACCTTGGTTGGTCATTGGAAAGTTGGGGTTTTCGGAATACAGGGTGGAATAGTCCTGGGCGTGGCCAACATCCTGGGCGGCCGGTTCGTGTACTTGGACGGCTTCGCCGATGGAGCTGATCGAAGGTTGCCGGGTTGGCACATCCGCAAAAGAGTGTCGTCTGCTCTGAGGAATGTCTCCAAGGCCGCCAAATCCGAGAGAGCTCTGCCAAAACCCCCTCTTGACATTCTCCAGCTTCCTGTTCTCCACCAGATACGGAGACTTATACGGTCCGGCACCGTACTCGCTCATCCGCCGGGCAAGGCCTCTTCTGGTTGCCAAATCGGAGCCATCGTTCATTTCATCGTGCTCATCGACGGCGTAGTCTGACTCTTCAGGGACCGACTCCTGCAAGTAAGCGCCTCCCAACCCATACGCAGCTGCTGTCGAGGCACGGGGCCGGAGCCGAGCGTTCTGATACTGCTGCTGCTGCTGCTGCTGCTGTTGGCGCAACATCATATTCTCGCGTGTGAGCATCTCGATAGTCTTGGCCTGATCCTGCTGCTGACTTCCCTGCAAAGAACCGGAGCTGTCGTCGTCGTCGTCCTCGTTCACTTTACCGAGCATCCCGTCGTTCGACATCTCACTCAACATACTAGGCCGAGATGGCCGATGCTGAAGTCCAGAATGCGGAATCGTCCGAGTACGGGTTCCCGACAGCGTAGACGCAGCCATAGACGTGGCAATGGTCTCGGGCTCGAGCTGGCCGACCGAGTACGACTGGGAGCGGTACGTCTTGGGAGTGGGGTGCAGAGGAATGGCGAAGGGGATCTGCGAATTAGGAGCTTCTCTCGGGGCAGGCGAAGTCTGCGTCAACCCACCATCCCCAACAAAGAACGAGTTGCTCGAACCTCCGGGAGGAAGGGTAGAGGTCGGTGAAGGCAAGACCTCGGTCAGGCGCGAGGGCGGCTCCTTCCTGTCAGAATTCCAGATACCAGTTCCCCAGGGAAAGGAGCCGCCGGTGGGGTGAGCTCGGCCGAGAGAGGCTGAGTGGGAGCCCCACGCCGCAATCCCCGGCTCACCAGCAGGGGTGCTCGGGTGGGAAGTTGTCGGCGACATGGAGCTGCTGGCGAAAGACCCCTTCCTTTGGCGGGGAATGGGCTGTTGAGATGTGTCGTTCAGCCACGACGACCGGCGCACGGGTTTCGGGGGTTGCACGGGGGCAGGCGCGTTGTCTTGACGATGAGAGTCGGGCTCGTCATCCGAGCTTGCCAGAGCTTCCGAGTCGGGCGTTGACCTTCTATTCAGCTTGTCCAGCAGTATCGCCTGGCTGCTTGGTGCCACACCCGAAAAGGTTCCCTGGCCCGGCTTCGACGGAGGGCCAGATTTGATCGCGCCCGAGTTCATGTTGTAAAACGGTCGCGCTACTTGATGTCTAAGATGGATGTTGAAGACGGCGCAATTTCCGGCAGCCGTTGATTCCACGGGAGAGGTGGTGCGACGAGGATCGGTTGTGGCGAATTAGATGAAGAGAAGGTTCCGAGTTGGATGAAACAAAGAAGATTGTTGAGCCAAAGGCCGTGCGTGATGAATGAACACAAACAGCCAAACTGGCCAGCTCAAGTTAGCAAAGGGTCAGCAGAAGGAGATCATCCATCTTTGATTTTGGAATCAGGATGAAGCCTGAAGCGGGGGTTCCCGGAAGGACATCGAATTCGACCATAGAAAACAGGTTGAAGGCCAGCCAGCGTCGAGACCAGATGTATGCCTGCGTCCAGCGTGACGAAAGGGGATCACTTACAGAAGGACGGGCCAGATTAAGTCTATATTGAAACAGGGTATTTCCGAGACGTCTATGATCCTTTTGAATGCAAGTCCAAACGGTCGTGACAAGAAAGCGTTTCTCTTAAGAGGCGCAAGAAGGCGCAACGACGATATGGGCGCCTCTATCAGGCGGGCCAGACAGATTCGGGAGAGAGGAGCGATCTGCCTTGATGGGACCCTGGTAAGGTTCGTCGGGTCGAGAGGTTAAGGTCGGGAAAAATAGAGACGGGTTGGTCTGATTCGCCGACCGAGGTTTCCGAACCTGAACTGGGTGAAAGGCTGATCTGGTGCAGCGGACAGGCGAGGAATGGTGATGGCGTCGCCTTGTCGGTGGGAGAATGCGACAGCGCTAATCGCGAACTCCCATTGCAGGCGCGAGCCGTTCAACGGACGTGGGGAAAGAGATTGAGCGCGTGTCGCCGGACAATTTGGGCGTCCCGGATGAGGTGGTGCGATGCGCGTCTTTGACGCGGCCGATCCAAGGATGATGAAGAGAAGAAAGAAGGCGAGTGCGGGGCGACGGGGGATGGAGGGGGGAGGGGAAGGGGGGAACAGGTAAAAGTGAGCTTGGAAGATATGTCGACGGGAAGCCCAAGGATTTGAAGGCGCGCGAAGTTGGGGTGCGGGTCAGAATGCTCGTGCTCCCGTCGAGGGAGAAGAGCCGGGGTCGAGGTGCCTGTGCTGTGGGCGGGGAAATGCTGGGGGGGCAAGCACGGTGCTTGCTAGTGGCTGGGTCTTCTCCAGGTCCGCCAGGCGAACCGATGCCAGGCCAAAAGTTGCTCGATGCTTGCTACGTCGACACCGTGGCAAAAGCTCAATCAAAGCTCAGGAACCCTAGTTCTTCGGCGAGCACTGCCCGAGGATCTAGAATTCGAGAATGTCGAAGACCAAGCTAACGCAGTCTCGTGCGATCTGTGGTCTTTTGTGAGTGGCCGAGTCAATAGTGGAGACAAGAAGCTCAGGGCCGCAGTCCCACAAGCACAAAGAAGCAGGTGGGGTCCGTTCTTGCGGATCCCGGCTCAAAGAAAACCGTTCGGCTTACGTCTCTATACCGGCGATGATGGGACTGGAGGGCAAAATATAAGGGAGAAGAGGGAGATTGGCGGAGATGAGAGAAGCCAAAGATTGGCAATTGAAGAAGATGGTGTTGTGGTTCTGTGCAAAGGGACACTTGAGTGGTCATCTGCTGCAACGGCGGCGGCATCCCTCGATGCGGAGGTGGGGTGTGAAGCATTGCAGCTCCGACCACTCACCGGGCAGGCAAGCATGGGTCGACAAATTTTGGGTCGCTTCAACGTTCGGTAACGCTAATCTAACACTGTCGTGTCCAGGCCCATCGAATTCGTTCGCTGCCTCCATCCCTAACCCGAGAACTTGGTGACGGCAAGTCGAAGTGGCTAGCAATCATCACAATGTTTATGAGATTCTCATGAATGTTTAGAGATATGTACGGATAAGAATGTATGTAGAGAGCTAAGCGCCCATGACAACGGAATCCGTCTCTGTGTGTGTGTTGCCGTCCTCGCGAACTGCAGGAATCAAAGTTCGGCTGGACGATGCTCGGCGAGATGTACACATGTTCTAAGATGCTTCAGGAACAACGGGTAGAAGAGAAATATTGGCAAGGAGAACTTGACTCGGTTTCTCAATCAAGCTGGAACACACTTTGGAGAGTGCCCTTCATCATCAGGCTTCATGATACTGAACCCGGCTGGGTGGCGTTGCTTCCGTCATCAGGTGGGTGTCCTCTTTTCTCCCCGGCCATAACCGCTCCGAGGCGATGGGCGTTCCAGAATCCCGTCCCACCCCAGCCGTGCCATTCCGCCTTTCCACACAGAGTTCTTCTATTACTCCGTACCTGCTGGACGTACCTATTATAGGCTGGTCCGCAGACATGGCTCTTCAGAGAAAGATGCCGGTAATACCAACCCGGCTTGGCAGGACATGGAGCAAGCAATTCACACTGTGCAGCGACGAGCTAGAAATGATCCATGATCCATGACCCTGCATGTTCTCCAATTAGCATGCCAGGGGTCCTTGGATTGCGGGGCGAGGCAGAGGGGCCGTCACCCATGAGCTTACCATTTCCGGGCCTGGGATGGCATCAATTCCCATGACCCGATGCATCGCCAAGTTGCGCCGTGTTTCCCGCCCTGCCGTTTGGCGTTGTGCGGGGAACACCCACCGGAAAATTGTCCCCCGGCGGAGGCTCCGCGAGGCAAACGGTGCGGTTCTTTGAAAGCCACTCGCTGTTGGAATATCTCAGGAGAATGCTCGCTTGAACTACTGAACCGCGGCTGCATGGTCCGAGATGGGCGCGTCTCCACAGACAATTTACGATACAGACGGAAGGCACGTTTTGCTGCGCTGCAGGCGGCCGAAAAAGGTTGGGCCATGCAGCTCAAAGTGACCTCAGGTTCACCGAGCTCAGTGGCTCCTTCCACTCACACGATCTCGACCTCCCTCACAGGCTCACCGGCTTCCAAGGTTACCAGGTACCCTTCTTCAACCTGCAGCAGGTTAGAACCAAAGCGCAGCCTCGCATTGTTCCAAGCCTAGGGCAGTCAGGTGCAATCAGGACGACGGGAGATGGGTGTGGTCGTCCTGCCGTGCGACCGCACCTCGATTGGATGCTCAAAATAAGATTCATGCCAGTTGTGGTTTCTGCGGTCGCTACCGGACAGGCAGTCGGTGTCGAGAAGCGCCGGCAATCCTCAGGTTCTCTGCACAAGCACCACACCACAGAGTCTAGGGTGGTTGAGGGGTGGGCCAACTGGCTTGCAAAGGCATCACGCGATCTTCATCTTCCATCATCGACGGGTGGCCCGTCATGACAACCCACTCGTGTCCTGTCGGATTCGATCCGTCGTCTGACCCTAACGCTAATAGCCTTTAGATGGATGAAGGTTATCTGATCACAATCCAATATCGCCCGGGAAGCAATGGCTAGCGTCAAGATCCCTATGCTCGGCCCGCCACCCCACTTGGCCGGCGGGGAGCGTCATCTACCGATCATCATCTCACGACCCCGGGGGCGAGAAGCAATGTCTGCTCAGAAAGCAACGTATGATGCCAGCAGGCCGTTCTTGACATAGCTGCTGTGTCATGCAGAAAACCAAGGACCAAAAATGGCGTTTAAAAGACAGAAAAAGAAAGCAAAACGGCCTCCAGCAAGCCGAAAAGGGAGGGGGTCCTCCCGGGATCTGGGCATTTCGAGTAGCCAAAACCCCAGGTTTCATCGATACCCATTCATTCATATCCCTGGCTCGGCAAACCCTCCATCTCCGGAACGCCAGTTAGGAACAACGCCCCAAACCCCTGCTCAAGACTTTGGTTCTCTCTTACCAGATCTACCCCGCCAACATTCATGCGCTGGGTGGGTACGTACTGTATTCCACTCAGCCCAGATGTTCCCGCTTCCAAGGCGAGATGCATCGTGTACCGTGTATGTGCCTCGCTAGGCGTTACCCCGGATTCTTTGTTTCCGCTCCGCGGACACCACCACGGAGTCCCACCACTCTCTGTCAGCCTCCGGGGTGGGGCACATGAGACGGGCAAGCTCCGAACGAGTTCCAAGGTTCCTCGGAACTTTTTGATAAGGGGGAATGGATGTGTATGGGTTCATTCGCTTGGAAGTGATTGTCGTTAGTCATATCGTGACATGCAATGGAAGCGGCCAGAATGTCGAAGACGGGCAGTTGCTTCGACAGAAACATTGACGACATGTCCTCGCGACGAAGTTCGGTATTGCTTGGCACACGTCCTCGGTTGATAGGGCTCGGTGCATGCTGGTTCTCGCCATTGAAGATCCCTTTCCCCTATGGTGGTGATGACAGCACCCTTCTCTTTACGTACACAACTCCGAAGACTTTGATGTATCGGTGACGTGCCGAGATCACCATAGATGATGCAAGGTGAGGATCATGAGAATCGCCTCTCTAGGTTCACCGTAAGGTGACAGTATCAATCAAAACCGGGACATACCGACCAGCTCTTGCTGAGAGCGCGTTTCGAAGAACCTAGTGTGCACTATCCTGGTATGGAGTTCAAACGAGGGAAGTGCTTCCTCGTACGGTTCATGAGCAATTTACACTACATAATATAGTATTATCGCTTTCTAGAGTCTTTATCTTCCGTAAGCCCAAATAACGCCGCACTATATGCTAATCTTCATCCGGTACCTAGCCCCGGCGGAACCCTCAGGCCATCCCATATCAAACTGGCCTCTCAACCAGAAACAGTATCCAACGACCCCTTGCCCACAGTCGAAGGGGGGACCTCGCCCTTTTGCGCCTTGAGCTTCTCCTCAAACTTGGCAAACTCTTTCATGGCAATCTCCTCCTCCTGGTCCAAGACCTGGTGGACACCCTTCACCTCTTCAATCTACCAAACTGTTAGCATTCGGCGCAACTAGCGGTGACCCGAACCGGGAGAGACTTACATAGTGCATCAACATGCCCTCAATGCCATTCTTGAGCGTCACGGTGCTCGAGTCGCACGTCCGGCACGCGCCGCGCAGCTTCAGCATGACATAGCCATCCTCGAACCCGCGAAACTCGATATCGCCACCATCCTCCTGGATCGCCGGCCGCACGCGCGTCTCGAGCAGCTCCTTGATCATGCCCACCACCTCGCTGTCCGTCTCGTCGTACGCCAGGCTGTCCCGCTCCGACACGGCCTCGTCCTCGCCAGCGGCCGCGCTCTCGGCGGTGCGCTCCGTCACGTTGACGATGGGCTGCCCGGACGTGATGGTCTCGGTGATGAGCGAGAATACCTCGGGCCGGATGTGAGCCCAGTTGGCGTCCGCGGCTTTGGTGACGGTGATGAAGTCGGCGCCGTAGAAGACGGAGGTGACGCCGTCAATGTTCATCAGCTGCGCGGCAAGCGGGGATGGGTACGGGGGTGCGATGGTCGAGCGCGGAGAGAGGTACTCGATGAAGGGCGCGGTCACGGCCTCCGGTAGCACCTGGTGGTTCGGCAGGAACTTGAGCGCGTCGGCGTTTGGTGTGTTTTCTGTCTGGATGAAGATGGTGCGTCGGGCGCCGGCGGGCTGCATCCATGGGCGGTGCGCGGTTTGCAGTCGTGGGCGAAGGGAGCCCGCTGTGCTAGCCGGCAGGCGTACGGCGCCGGCGCCGGTGTGGGCGTGCCTCACGGCGGCGGTTTGCTGTAGCCGGAGACATGTTGTGGATGGTTTGATAGATCGGGTGGGTTTGGACGCCAAAGGCGCGAGGCCTCGTAGTAGCTTTGTTGATGGCATGGCGGGTACTAGTCCCGGTTTTGAGTTGCAGGAGGTGCAGTTGACGAGAGAAAAGAGAAACGGGGCCGGAGAAGCAGAATGTTGTGGATATGCCGAGTGTTTGCCGCAGCGCAAGCATCTCCGGGTGCTGATCCGCTGACAAACCCAGCGATTCCGATCGGCCGCCCCGCTAATCCCTGGTTTTCTGGTTGCGTCATACCTGGTTCTCGGCGCCATGAATTTTTCTGTCGGACCTGAATACCATCCTGCAAGCACTGAACCCTGCGTTCTCACTGGACAAGTTTATTTCTGTCCTCGACCACTTACACGCGTATTCCCACGAACCGGTTTCCGATCACCTGCAGCACTCTACCGGGAGTTCCGACTGAAAACGCAGGACATCCGTCGTTGCAACGCGTGCTGCGCGTCAGCTCGGAACCAGCCGAACGCCCTGATCGCTCACCTGATTGGCGCGATCCTGTGCAACATTGAACATCCCGTCGCATCATCCCGCGTCGAGGATAACCTCTGCATAGAAGGCTCCAGTAAGCCGAGCAGGACAAAGCCATGAGTGCTGGCCCAGACGCTAGTAGTGGCAACGGTGCCGCGCCGCCCACTGACAGCGACACTCCCGCAACAATGCTCGGCGCCGTTTCGCCCGAGCCGAGCGCGGCACCTGCAGCAGCAGACCCTCCGGCCGCAGATCAGGGTCCAGATGCCGAGCCAGCGTCGCCCCCACGGCCGAAACCAGGACCCAAGCTCTGCGGCGTATGCGGCATACAGCCGTCCAAGTACAAGTGTCCGCGGTGTTCGCTACCATAGTACGTCACGTCCTCTTTCCCCAACCACAAGAGCCCCAAACCAAACCCTGATACTAACCACCTCCCTCAAAGCTGCTCCGTCCCCTGCAACAAACAGCACAAAGAGAATCACCCACCCGACCCCCCAAAAGCCGACCCTCCCTCCACCACCAACCCGCCTGAACCCCAACCTCAAGACAACGACCCCTACCGCATCCTCCTCGAACACACCTCCGCCTTCGACCACCTCTTCGCCAAATACCCCGCCCTCCCCGCCGAGCTCGCCCGCATCCAACAAACCACCGTCCCCCCAGCCGACAACACCTCTGCCCCTCGATTCCCGTTCCCCGGCACAGGGGGCAATACCAACAACCCTCGAAACAAACAGCCGCAGCCGTGGACAAGAGACGTCGGTCTGCGGCGCGGCGCAGACGCGTTGAGACGGGCGAGGACCAACCCAGGCGATGTCGGGGACGGGGTGCGAGAGTTTTGCGAGCTGGTCCTGTTCCTCTTGGGGAAGCAGCAGGAGCGGGATAAGGAGGGGGCGGTGGCGAAGGTGAGGGTGGCGAAGGTGAGGGAGGAGGTGATGGCGGAGGAGGCAAAGGTTATTGAGCGGTTGTTGAGGGAGGAGGGAGGTTGAGGTGATATCTGGCTATTTACCTGCCTAGGAAGGGAGGTAGGTTTGGGTGAGTAGTGGGGTTGTGGGTTTTTGGGTGAGGGGCCAGATATATTTGGGCGAAGTGAGTGAGATATGCGTGGGATGGGCCTGTGATGGCTAGCACGGGGTCAGCACTCTCGATGAAAGTTAGGGGGCCTTGCGAGGGGTTCACTTCTATGACGGGGCTTCCAAGAAGGCCCAGCTAAAGAGGACATATGTGGCCAAAATTTTTGGAACGCCAGTCGCGGACACATAAACATCATTATCATTACTACTTTAGACATTATATCTGTCGGCCAAAGAGACCAGGTAAGCCCACCCGTTCCTTGACAGACAAACCATCATACACCACACACGTCACTAACGCTTAAACCTAGCAAAAAACCCCGACTTTGCTGACTTGAGCTTAGTAGAACCACCCTCCTTCTCCCCGCCTGTTGATGTCGACGACGTCGACGTCGCCGTCGTCGACCTCTTATCCTTCTCCTTCCCACCATGACCCGAAGACGCCGACCCCGCCGTAGACGCCGACCCTCTACTCCCCGACCTCCCGCTTCGCAACCCCCACAATGAATCTGCCTTGCGCAGCAACGGCGCAAAAAATGTCTTGGACCGGTTGCGGTGGTGCGAATGCGGATTCGGATGTCCCTGCGTCTGTGTTTCGTCGCTCTGTGTCCAGTCGACGCGCGCCGGCGGTGGTAGGGTGGTGGAGTCTTCTGTGACGACGGGCATTAGGGGTTCGAGGGCGATGAGGGAGCGTCGGGTTTCGTCTGTTCGTTCGGAGCCGGTCCCGTCGACGGGGCCTGTGCTGCTGCGGCGTGCGGCGTGCCAGGTTGCGCGCTTGTTGGTGTTATTGCTGGTGGTGGGGTGAAGGGGATAGTGGTGGCCGTCCGGGAGGATGCGCGCGATCTCGGCTTCGAAGGTGTGCTTGCGCGGGGATTGTTGGGGGTGGTAGTGGTGGTCTGTGTGTGCGGCTTTTTCGAGGATGCGGGTGTCTTGGAACTGGTTGCGGTCGAGCACTCTGTCGCGTTCTGCGTGGGCGTGGCGGAGGGCCTGCGAGAACTTGGATGGTGTGATGGTGGTGTCGTCGGCTTGGGGCAGCCTAGGGGCTTCCTTGTGGTATTTGAGCGCTCGCTTCGACAGCTTGTGGATGAGGTCGTCATTTCGCATGTTGTCTACTGTGGTTGTCCTCGTGAACTGCGTGGCGGCTTCTCGGGGGACGTAATGGTACCCGTCGAGCTGGTGTCCGGTAGCCTCTAGGTGTGCCACGGTGGGGTCCATGTGGGATGACTTGTGCCTGGTGGACTTGGATTTTCTCAGCTCCGTGATGAGGTCGGCAGAAGTGTCTGCAGACTGGTGGGTTGCCCTTCTGACGGGCCTGGCGCCATCTCTGAGACGAGTGCCGTCTGGACGGTCCAAATCGATCCATGTAGTCTGTGCCTCCCGTCGAGCCCTTTCCCTTCGCTCGGCATGTGCTCGCCGCTCGGCCAGGACTGCATACAGACGACGGGTTAACTCATGGGGGTCGACCGGCTCGCTGCCTTTATCTGCTGGGGGCTTGGACGGCCTCCCGCGGTGCCGAGGGGCGTCAGAGGTTGTCTCCCTAGCAAAGTTTGCTCCGTATTGCGTTGCCATGAGCTGTTGAGACAACATTGCGTTCTGGAAGCCTGAGCACTTGAAGCCCAAACTGGTGGGATGGGGGTGAGAGTGTAGACGGTCGACTCGGAACTGATTATCCCGTCCAGCTCTTTATCCGCGGGGTTTCTGGCGGCGTAGTCTCGGCGGGTATCGTAACCGGGACAGGCAAATAGTCGAATGTGTCGAAACAAGCGCAAGATGAGGCCTATCGGGACCGGAACAGATAGCGACGCACCAGGCGGTTGGGATTTGGTTGTAGTAGTCCTTGGATGGCCATGGGAATCCGGAGAGGGTCACGGAGTTGTTGTGAAGAGGGGGGGAGGAAGAGAAAGCCATGCGTACGAGCAGTCAAAGTTAAAAAGAAGACTAGAATCCCTCGGGCCCACCCCTCAATAATAACACATGCAGCCCGGGATTGTAAGACACTCGATCGTTGCGATCTAAAGGCTCGCAGAGCGGGGCTATATTTGCACCAGTACCTTAGTGTGAGGATTAGGTTTGAATAGCGGCCAACGGGGTGTGAGGGTACTGAGGGGAGACCGAGGGCACGCGATCCAAGTGAAGGGAAAAAGGGCGGATCTGATCAGATGCCGAATTTGATGGTGCAAGAATGGACCGGCGGCCCCCGCTGGACCGCTGGTTGGCGCTCCAATGCCCGGTGCCAGGGTCCGGATGCGGGCCAGGAAGAACCTCGTGGTCATTTGATTTTTGGGCTAGCGGGAAGAGAAACGATGGTGAGGATGCATGCTTCGTCAGTCGATGAGCCGGCCCGTTCGGTCTTTTGGGAAGCTTCGGATGAGCAATACGAAAAAGGCGCAGTGCAGTGAGTCTAGAAAGCTGGTTTTATCCGCCATTATCATCTGTACATGTATACTTCGTGCTCCGTACAGATCCGTGGGCCATCGCGGATGCTAGATGAAGTCGACTTCCATGTGCAGGGGGCACACGCGAACAACCGCCTTTCTTGCCTAGTCCGTCCCCTCAAGCTGTGTTGGGCATTCAAGTTTTGTCAAAAGACCCCCGGATCAGGGATCAAAAGATAAGGTAGGAAGGGCTCGAGCTGGATTGGCCGAACCTTGGGAAGGTGGTATCGAGTGGTCTTGCTGGGTAAAAAACGTAAAAATGCCGAGTTCGCGACCCTTGTCCGAGCCATTGAAAATCAGGGTCTTGATCGGGCGTTTCCCCAGCTTCAAATCAAAGACCCTTGCCCGGGGGCCCCACCCCCAAACCTGATGAGCGGAGCCGGGACCGGCCATCGTCAAGAGTGTAACCCGAGATCTGGACCGTGGCACAGGTGGCTTTGGTTCGGACCAACCTAAAAGTGTCGGTACGGAATAAAGATTTGAGTACCGTCAATGAAGCCCTCGACGGTCCATTCAATACAACCTGTGCACATGGCCAAGTCTCTCGAGTCGAAGCAGCTTGCAGACGGAGTCTTGTGTCCGCAGTAGCGGTGTGACAGCGGTCAAGTAAGGTATGGTACCCTAGATTTTGACGTGTCCAACAATTGCGTTCATCATTGCCATGATTGCCACGGGATGGTTACTTACATGCAACTACCGACAGCGGAGCGCCATGGCGTCAAGCCATGGCTTCCCATTGACCCTGAGGCAACGCCGTTGATGCCGACAAGCAGATCGAGTGCGACGGGTTTCGCGGCTGCGCCGTACTTCACCGTCCTTGCATGCAGGTCGGATGCAGAGAGGGTCGGACCCGGATTCTGAAGGCGGGCCAGGACAGCAGGGCTGAGGGCTGAGGGTCGAAGCTCAAGGAGGAGGAAGCACAGATGCAGAATCCCCGTCCCATGTCGAGATGCGTGGGATGAAACGAAACATTGCAGCACGGTCGCTGAAATTGGGGGTTCCTGACCGCAACTCTTGTTGGTTGGTGATGAGGGTTGGGAGAAAGCGAGACTCTAGTCTTTTGTACCCGACGACACTGTACGGAATCTAGCAATTGGTTGGGGCTCGCATCTGGCACGCAGTTTCGTTGGGTTCCAAGACAGCTGTTTGTCTAGCGAGGTTCCTTTCTTCCACAGTGGACAAGCCAGAACCCGTTCAATTGCCGTTTTTTGGCGGGTGGTACACGAGGACTCGGGAGGAACAAGATAACCATTGGTTCCCATCGACAAAAGAACAGATTCTCGTGTTTAAAACCCCCGTTTTCAGAGTGCTCCAGAACCAGCTGGGCGGCAGGACCCTTGTTGAGTGTTGCAGGGGAGCTGTGCCCTGTGCTTGCTGCATTCTGCCGCCATTCCTAGGGAATCCCAGTGGGAGACCCTGACCCTGACAGCCGGGAAGCAGGCCCATCACTCCAACCACGACCAACACAACATTCCGCAATTCGGATTCGTTTCTCTTCTGTTGCAGCAACCAACAATCGCAACAACTCGGTCGCCCGTCGCACATAATCCCTCGCCCAACCCCCATCGCTCAACAAACGCAAAAGCGGAATGTCCTTGTTGTCCCGCGTGCCGCCATGACCTCGTAGCAATGTGGGTACAGAACCACCAACCCGCGCCAGACCGCCCCGGAGCTGAGCTACCGCAGCTGCCTGTGCCGTCCGCTACCCCGCTGCGAGCTGCTCCTGCTCCCGCGACTGCTGATCCGACGACGAACACTGGCACAAGCGAGCCAAGCAACGTTTCGAGAACCGCTCCAAGCAGCGCTCCTCCGCCCGGACAACTTCCCTCCGTCGTTAGCTCCGAAGGCACATTTCTGCTTGTTGACGACGCCCCCGCAGGCGTCCGAGATTCCATCGCTTCCATCGTCGACGACCCCTTTTTCCTCCGCTTCCAAACCCCCGACGCCCCCGACGCGCCAAGCGCCCTGCCGACTGTGACGACGCCCGCCGACCACCGCCATGACGAACGCCAACCGTGGATTCCGCCCCGGAAAGAATCTCTAAACGAAACCAGTCCGACCCCATGGGTAGGCCGTCCGTCCTTTTTGCTACCTCTACTGCGGATCCCAATGGAATGGAAGGGAGAGGCTGACCGTTGGCCCAGTTTGAGCATGCCAAACACGCCATGGAACCCATCAATATTGCCGTCATCGGCGCCGAAGGCGTGGGAAAGTCTACCTTTATCCAGCAACTGCGCCGGTCGACGCGGCCGCCGGGCACGAATATCTCAACTCTGCGCCAAGAACTCGATGGTGCCCCCTATCTCGTCACTATCGTCGAGCTCGATCTTGAAGGAATCGAATTAGACCCTAACCAGCCAGTGCACTGGCCAAAGCAGATCGGGGGGCACATGGTGCCCCGCATGGATGGTGCATTGATCCTATACCATGGCATGAGGGAGGACACGATGCGGGAACTGCCTCCAATAATGGGTGCGTGCTTGTCTCGAAGCCGAGTTCCGGCCGACGCGTTCTAACTGGCATAGCCGCGTTGGCGAATTCGTCCCTGCCGACCGTTCTCGTCGCGACCAAATGCGACACACCCGAAGCGTTGCGCCAGCCGGATTTGACCGGCCTCGCATCCGCATATCCCACGTGTGCCGGCCATTTTACGACGTCGTCGAGCGTGCCCGCACGCTCTCGGGAGAGTCTGCAAGCGATGCTGAGAGCCGCCTTGGTCAACCGGAGAGGTGAGATCTACGTACCAGCGAACGTCCGATAGTTGTAGCCGTTCCCCTTGTGCTGCGCTGTCAAAGTGGTCACGAGCCTAGCCCGTGGGTTACCACGAGGGAGGTGCAGGTACCACGTTGTGAGACGGGGCTAATCGCAGTCAGGAGCACCAGACGGGTCAGGGCCTAGGAGACGTGCTGCTTCGACCGCGAACCTCGATGCACCTCACGACCTGATCAACGGGCGGCCAATCAGTCAGCACAGCAAGCACAGCAGGGCCAGCTCCGACTTCTCGCTGCTACGCGGTTTTCCCAACCCCCCCAGCGATGGCCGACAGGCTTCAAGGTCGCCGAGGATGGATTATCAACCCACTGCTTCTAGCAGCAGCCTCAACCCCGCGACCGCCATCCCCGAGAACGGCTCGCAGCCGACCGTGTCGAGTTTGCTCCGTACCCCAGGCATCCGGCTGGACGGCGGAGGCGAATCATTTTTGGACGTGGACGAATCCGACGCGGAATCATTGCGGTACTCGGACGACATACCGATCCTGCAGCGCAACGACGACAGCTTCTCGGACAAGTCGACCAAGTTGGTAGGCGTCAGCTTTGACGAGCTAGTTGACAGGCTTGTTGCTCCCAAGATGTCGAGGGCAGACCACAACTTTGTCGACATCTTTCTCTGCCTATACCGCAAGTTTGCCGCCCCCAGCAAGCTACTAGCAGCGATCAGGGCGCGTCTGGACCAACTGTGGGATGATAACACGGCGCAATATTTAATCAAGATGGAAGCACAGATGCGTATCATCGAAGCGGTTGCGAAATGGCTGTCACTGTATCCGGGGGACTTTGCCAGACCTGCGACCAGGAGGAGTCTAGAGGAACTGATTAAGCAGCTGTTGACAGAGCCGGCGCTCATGGCGGCTGCGCAACAGATGCGGGCGCACCTCGAGCAGAGGGTTGCCGAGGACGACGACACGGCCTGGGGAAAGTCGGACCCGGTGGAGGAAGGCGAGGGCAAGGGCAAGGATGCCTCTGGGCGGAGACGGAGCGCCGTGGCGGAATCTATGAGCTCGTTGCAGCTGGAGGATGGCGGCGTCCCCAGCCAGCGGCGTCCATCTCAGAGCTCCGAGCTGTCGGGCCCAGATTCGCACACGGGCCGCGCACCGGCGCGGTTTCAGTTCCACTCAGTCGAAGACTACGAGCGCGAGGCGGCGACCGTGGTGCCGACTGCGAATGTACCCCTGAACAAGTTCCGCTACCACACCTTTATGGAGATCGACCCCGACGACATGGCGGACGAGATGACACGCATAGACTGGGTCATGTTTGGCTCGATCCGCATCCGCGACATGGTGCGGCACGTCAGCCTGTCGCAGGATCAAAAGGAGAAGTGCCGCAACCTCAAGAACGTCAACCGCATGGTGTCGCACTTCAACCACGTCGCCCAGTGGGTCGCCAACATGATCCTGGTCCGCGACAAGGCCAAGCACCGTGCCCCCTGCCTCGAGAAGTTTATGGTCATTGCCCAGAAGCTGCGACAGCTCAACAACTACAACGGCCTCGCCGCCGTGCTGGCGGGCATCAACGGCACCGCCATCCACCGCCTCGCGCAGACGCGCGCCCTGGTGGCGCCCGATGTGCAGAAGCGCTTCGCCGGGCTCGTGCTGCTTATGGGCACGCAAAAGAGCCACTTTGCGTACCGGCTCGCGTGGGAGAACTCGCCGCTGCCGCGCATCCCCTTTGTGCCGCTGCACCGGCGCGACTTGGTCTCGGCCGAGGAGGGAAGCAAGACGTTTGTCGGGCCCGACGGCGACCGCATTAACTGGAAGAAGTTTGAGGTGCTGGGTGAAGTGCTGCTGCCCATCATGAAGAGCCAGGGCCAGCCGTACCCGAACCTGCATCGCCATGAGCTGAGCAGGGAGTTGATTTTGGACTGTCGGATGCCGACTGATGATGAGGTGCGTTCTTTCTTGGAGAAGGGTATATGGTAGTATTGCTAATGTTTGAACTTAGGATATCTACCAGCGCAGTTTGCAGGTTGAGCCTTCGGGGGGTGGTCCGGTCGAGACCACCAAAAAGAAGTTTCCGTGGCTGGCCAAATAGGGAGGGCCATCCCGGACGACTGCCGATTCTGCCGATTCCAAGTCAGGGGTAAAAGTCCGGGACCTATCCCGGACGACTACCGATGCTGCCGATTCTGCTGATTCCAAGTTGGGGTTGAAAGTCCGGGGGCCTGTCATGATGATGTGGTAACGTTTTGGTAGAGGAGGGTGGGCTGCAATGGCCCGGGTACCTCGGTGTGTATTTGGCTGCGGCCGAACTTGACGCCGCACCTCACTGGTGTATAATGGATGATCTGAGGAGGTGGATACGGAAAATCGAGGGGAGTTCTGTGCTTTTAGACGTCAAGATACGGCAACGAGCGGGTTTACAGAGCATTTATGTTGCTAGTATCAGTTGGGGGCTCTCAATGGAAATGATGTTTGCTTGGTGTGCTTGTTTGTTGGTGGCGTCAATCACAGAGTGCTATGCTACGCTGTGCTATGCTACCGAGTATACAGTATGCTAACCTAGAGACGAGATTCGACAATGCTAGTACTTCATCTGCCAGAGGACGCTCTCGATGGTCTCGCCGTGGTAGCCGACTCGTTGGCTCAGGAGAGGCCCCTAGTCCTGGTCCTTGGGCCACAATCTGGTATCATGTCAGTGTTTGCTAAGTTTCAGAAGAGAGGGGGGAGAAGAACATACAGCTCCCTCCGCCACAGACACCGCAGCATCTGTGTAAACACCAACACCCACACCACCACCAGACCCGCCGCCAGCACGCACCCGACCACCTTCAGACCGTCGCTGTCAAATGCCAGGCCAAGCGCTTCCGTCGCCGTCACCTATTCCTTCTTGTTCAACATACAGTCTACCACTCAACCCAACTCAACCCAAAGACAGCTACATGTGTAAAAAGGAGGGGCGGGGGGGGGGGGGGGGGGGGGGGGGGGGGGGGAGAGGTTTGGTTGTACTCACCAGGGCGGTATTCGGAAACACAAACGAGAACCACGTCATCTGAAACCGCAGCTTGGCCCGCTGCGTCGGACGCATGTACTTTGTCAGGGAGCCGACAGAGACCAGAAAGAACCAGGCGCTGAGGCCCCACAGCCAGAGGCCGGTTAGGTATGCGAGGAGGCGCAGGACGGGGGCTGGTTCTACGGTTGTAAAAGTGGAGGAGGTGGAGGTGGGTGGGAGGATTGACGGGGCGAGGGTGCCGAGTTGGACTGGAGATTTGGTTAGATAGGGGTTGGGTAGGAGAAGAGAGGGGGGAGGGAAACGGACTGATTCCAGCAGCTGTGAACCCGCTCGGGCCGATGGAGATGAACACGCCGGGTCGCTGGTGGTCGCGCGGGAGCTTCTGGGTCATGAGGCGGTACAGGAAAGCGGCGCAGATCATGAAGCTGATGAGGAAGCCTGTGCCCTGGGCAGTGACGGCGGCGGTGGCGATGGGCAGGGCGTTGATGTTCGCCAGACGGTCGGTGCTGGCGGCGGCCGAGACGAGGTTGGCGCCGAGAGGGGCCGTGAGGAGGAGCGGGTAGGCGGGGAAGACCCAGACGGGGGTCATGGTGTGGATGGGGAAGACTCTGGGTGATGGGTAGGGAGTTGGTATGAGGAGAGGAGAGGAAAAGGGGTAAGGGGGTAGGTAGGAGGGGGGCTTACTGGGTTGACCAGAGTGTCAGGTAGAGGCCGGCGCTGATCAGGGTGCTGACACCGACGTAGACCCAAAAGAGGGCTTCAACCACGGACAATAGCCAGGGGCCCGTGTTGGGAATGCCGTATTGGGAGACGGTGATGAGGATGGTGGCGGTGCTGCGTTATCTATCAGAGCTGCGTCTAAGTATCAAGCTGGGTGAACTCACGATACGATCTCGAAGTTGGTGTTAGTTCTCACTATCGGGTCACGGCCAGTCAGGGGCAGGGGCACTCACAATAGCCGAGATAAACAGACTCTCAAACTGGTCGGTAAACGAGTCGACAAACGCCCCCGGATGCCAGTAGAAGCGGAGGGATATCAAGACACAATTCATGACAAAAAGACAGAGATTCAAAAAGAAAAACGCCAGCCCAACCCCCGTCAGCCACTGCGACCTGTACGGTACTACACTCCAAGTCAGAACCACCCCATCCAACACCAAAAAGGGGGTACTGCTCAGGGGCAAACATACTCGAATGCAACACATTCGCAATCCCCCCCGTTGCCTACAATACCCATAGAGTCAGACAACCGCATCACCCAACCACACCAGCCAACTCCCCCTCTCCCTCCCTTTCTTTTCTTCTTTCAGCATAACCAAACACAAAAGGGCAGAGTACGCACCATAGTCATAGTAAACCACGTCCACTTAAAACACCCAATCCGATCCCTCAACCCAACCCTCCCATTCCCTCCCAACATCCCTCTCGCCCTGCGCACCGCCCCATCCAGACTCCCTGGCTGCGACTGCTGCGGCGGAGCCGGAAAGTACCCTTCGACATCTTGTGTCACAGGCTCAGGCCTTGACCTTATCCTTGACAGGCGGGTTCTCGTGGACTTGTTACTTCTCGGTAGCGGCGGCCTTGGAGGGCGATGCGTCGATGGTGCTGGTGTGGTGGATAGTGGGGTGGGGGGGAATTGGTAGGTGTCGTCGGGGGACTCGTAGCCGGTGGGGGTGGGGATGGGTGTTGATTCGCGCGTGAACCCGGGTCTTGGGGTTGTGCTCATTGTGGCTATTGTGTTGGTGTTTTTTGTTGTAGATGGGGCTGGTTATGGAACGAGTAAGAGGGGGTTGATAGTAAGATTGTCAAGCACATCGGAAGTCGGCACGGCTGTTTTAGCTTATCATGGCGGTGAGTTGAGTGGCTGCAGGGCGGAGGACTCTCGGGGTTAGATAAGGACGCTTTTGAAGCTGTAGACAAGTATTCGAAGTGGAAAAGTAGCTGTGAGATCTGTCACTAGCTGGTATTGTGGCTTTCCTGTCTTGGTCTGAGTTGAGCCTTATACACCGGACCAAGTGACGACAGCGATGTGATGTGGTGGGGAGGTGACGGGATTGTCCTTGTTTGAGCAGTCACTTGGGTGGATATACTTCTACAACCTGGCGATGAAACCACGAGCAATTCAAACTCCCAGACTCAGTGTGGCTGGCTGGGCATTTAGTGATACAGAGGAGTCATTTCGCCAAGAAACACACGGAGCGGCACCTTCGTCATTCCCGGCCCCAGCCAATGCCAAGTCCGTCTGTCCGGGCCAGCTGACCCCAGATCGGCTCCGGGGCAGTGATCGGCATGGAACTTTGATGCCGGCTTGTGTCCGAGAGGCCACGGAAGAAACCGGCATTTCATGAGGTAGCATCCACACATCTCTTATAGAAACTAACAACTCTACTCTCATCCCGACATCTATTTCTAACTTCTAAAACCAGTAACTCCATTCCACTTGGCATGACCGATGCTAGGCTCATGGCTCTCAGATCAGGGTTTCTCCATGTTCATGAATAGGTATATACGCAAGGTACCAAGGCATGGTTACCGCGTCTGCGAGAGAACGGACGCCTTCTCGGCTTTTCTTTTTCGACAACAAGAACAACAATTGGATACCGGATGATCAGATTCATCCCCACTGGCGACGCGAAGCTGCCCACCCCGGTATCCCAAATCATGAATGTCAATAAGCACATGCAGGTCATGCACGGCCAAGTCTACTGTGGTAGGTACTGAGGCAACAGTGACCGCTCCCAGCCTGTCTTGCCACCAAGTAGGTTTTTATCCCGGATCTGACCTTTCCCTAACATAAGGAAAAAGAAAACGCACAATCCCAAACTCCTCGACGGGAACCGTGTTCGGGGTGGATGACCAAAAGAGAGGGACATTCCACAACGGCCGCCAATGCAATGTCTTTTTGTATACTGTCCAAGGGGGAAACAGAAGCAACTCCTAAGAAAGATGGACAGAAAAAACGCCGAATGTGATGTGACGATGCTGCATTCTCCCCGAGAGCCCCCAGATTCATGTAGGTTACTCGTGGTTGAAGAGCACGCTGATGGATTCACCGTGGTGGACGCGCCGGATGGCCTCGCCAAAGATGGGCGAGATATCCAAGACCTCCAGTTTGGACCCCAGCTGCGCCTTGTGCTCGCCTTGCGGCACCGAGTTGGTCACCACAATCTTGTCAATGGCCGACGCCTTGATGCGGTTGATGGCGTCGCCGCTGAAGACGCCGTGCGTGAGCAGCGCGTAGATGGTCGTCGCGCCCTCCTTCTTGAGCAGCTTGGCCGCCCGGGTGATGGTATTTCCCGTGTCTGCGAGGTCGTCGACGAGGATGCACACGCGGTCCCTGACATTTCCGACGAGCATCATGCTCGCGTTTTGGCGGTCCGTGATCTTGGTGGGACGGCGTTCCTGCGGCAAGACGAGTTGGTAAGCGTTTCAGAGGGGAGACAAGGAGATGTTACCTTGTGGATGAGGGCGAAATCAATGCCCATGCTGTCGGCGATCGCTGTCGCCCGCTTCGCGCCACCAGCATCAGGGCTGATGATGACGGCTTCCTTATAGTTGGGAATGTACGCCTGTATGTACCGCTTCAGGAGGGGTCTCCCGTACAGGTTGTCGACGGGGACGTCGAAGAATCCTTGGACTATAGAGTTCAGAGTCAACAACCCTCCGTCAAGTAAGAGCAATTGAAGGGGCAAGTGGTGCCGAGCCCAGCAGAGCTGCCAAGCTTGACATGCGACAATGGTGAGGCATATCGCGGGTTACACATACCTTGAGGGTCATGCAGGTCCATTGTGATCACTGTCACCGAGTGTGTTAGCCACATGTTTTACTTTGGAACGGTCGCCATATCCTAAGTCGCCCAGACCAAAAGTCGCAGGATGACAGATGATGGGCCATGCCTGGGTGACATACCGTGATCGGCGCCAGCGCAGGTCAAGAGGTTGGCAACCAGCGTCCCTGCCTGCGCAACCCATTGCTTATACCCCGGCCTCGCCTGGAATGCGCCGATGTGGGAGAGGTTCTCGTAGTCGTGCGTCGTGTAACTTCCAGCGCTAGGTACTGCGGGCGCTGTGACACTCTGGGCGATGGTGGCGGAGCCGCTTCCTCCAAAGTAGGTCTCGCCGCCGTTGGGTTGTCTCCCATTGGTCAATGACGTCTTGATCAACCGGTTCGTGATGTCTGTGCCATTGACGAGGCCGGCGGTCTGAGGAACCCCCGGCGCCGGGGTGGCGGGAACGCTCTCAAAGGTGTAATCCTTCTTCCCGCTCTCGGACGAGGCCTTGAATAGTGGCGCGCCAGCCTTCTTATACGGGAGGTCCGGTTGCCTCGAGTAGGGGAACAGCGGCAGGACGGCCGTGACCCTGCGGGCCGAGCCCGTCTTACACGCCGAGATCATGATGCACAGGTCCATGAAGTGGTCGTTGACTTTGCTGCCATTGCCGCCGAAGCCCGTCTGGATGATGTAGACATCTTTGCCGCGCACCGAGTCCTGGATCTCGCAGCGGCTCTCTCCCGACGAGAACTTGTTGAGGATGCGATTGCACTGCGGGAGGCCGAGGGTGTTGCACAGGCTGTCGACGAGGGCCGGGTGCGAGTTTCCGCCGAGGACGACAATGTTTCGGACCATGGCGACGGTTGGAGGTCAATTGGTCTGGCCAGACAGAAACGGAGCGATCGGGAAGAGGCTGCGGAAGAAAACCGGAGCAAGGAGGGTGGCGGCAGGCAACCGAACCGAAAGTCGGGTCCTTGGATGCAGATGCGGGAGGAGCCCACCCCAATGAGGCCAAGGGTTCAAATCACACCAGACCGATGCCGGCAAGCGAACAGAGACTGCGGGCAGTCAATGCAACTCTCGCTGCTGTCTCTGCTGGCGGCCGACTGGGACAAGGCAGGACAATAGGCAAAATATTCCTTGGAGCCGGTGGTCGGTGCTAACAAGGAAAATCGGATTCCCGATGCCGAGGGTAGGCAATTCTCTAAAAAGAGGGGCCTGGGGACCAGCACGGACGGGGGGTCGCTGGAGGGTCGAGCGGTGAGGGGCAGGGGAGCGGGAACAATGGGAAGAAAGAAGCGGGACGGAAGAGGAAAAAAGGTGAGTGAGGAATCACAGGGGAATCATCTTGTGAGTCTAGAGTCAGGTTGACCAGCGAGAAATATCGTTGGAAACGGCAATGAGTTTGGGAAGTGGATAATAATCCGGGTCCCAGGTGGGTGGTGGGACACTGACCGCGGGGCAGTTAGGAATTAAACAAAAATTTCTTTTCAAGGTTCTAGCCGCGTGTTTGACGTCGGTCCTGGGGTCCCGGTACGTACCCTTTTCAGCACGCTCGGGCAATGACGATGCGGGAATTTTTCGGCGGGGCATGTTTGCCCGAGTTTCGAAACTTTCGATTGGAGGAGAACAATTTCAATTGGGCCCGAAGCTGCAGATTGCGGGGCCAACGTCTGACTCGAAGCCAAGCCCGGTAGCCTTACCGTTCAGCCTTTCCGGGTTTTACCACTTTCGGCGCCACCGACCGGACTCGAAGACAGCAAGCAGACAGGTATCCGTACTTTGTAGTGCACAAAGTATTAAAACACTCCTCGACCAAAAAACAAAATGAAGATCCTCGAATCTCAAAACGCTCTCCTCTCCAACTACGAGGTCTACCAGCACATTGCCGACCAACGGAAGCGCAACAAGGCGCAGAACAGGCGGCTGCCGGCCAACGTGCATCATGTCATGACCGAGGTCGGTCTTGGCCAACCAGCAACCTGCCATGCAAGACCCGTCAGCTGACTGACATGATCAGGTGTCTGCGTATCTGCGCGAGAAGCCCAGCCCGCTGGAGAAACAAGAGGAGACGAACCACTACAGCCCCGCCGCCATCCCCCGCCTGCTCGAGAAGCTGCGCGAGGCCAACCTGCCCAGCGAGCTGACCAAGGGCGAGCTGCTCTCCATCCTCAACCTGCGCCCGTCGTGTAGCGCGCTTCTGAGCACAGCCATCGAGGACATGGAGGAACGATTCACCGAGGAGCAGCAAAACACGATTGTCGACATTGTCGCTGACGTGCTGGGCCGCGACGAGACGGCCGACGGCGAGGGAGAGGAGATGGACGAGGAGGCCGTGCCGTCGGTTGAGAACGGGTACTGAAACGAGCAGCGCATGCGCTGAGCGGCCCTACTACATGACGGCGCACCCTCCCTCGCTCTGCGCGCCCTCCGGGGTAGTGGTCTTGAGGGCGGTGGTGCAAATGTCGTCAAACACCTCGACCATCAGCTCGCCAGTCACGGCCGAGCATTCCATGTACTTGTCGACACGCATTTCCTGCGCCACGCGGTAGGCCTCCTGCGGGTAGATGATGCCGTTGGGGTCGTCTTCGGACCGCAGGTCCCTCTTGAGGCCGAGCACCGCCATCGGAAGGACATCGTTGGATCTGAATGTCGTCCGCACTTCCTTGATCCACTGCGTAACGTTGTCAGAAATCGGGGAGAAATGCCAGTTTCGACCGCGAGAGCTACATACCACTCGCTGCAAATTGATGAGACTGAGTCGCTGGCTTATGTCGTAGCACAGGATGACCAGGTCCGGGCGCAGAAGCCTCCAGCTTTCAGGGCTGGAAGTGTCAAAGAACTCGAAGCGATACTGCCCTTTACGCGAGCGAATCTCAAAGACAAATGGCTGGTTCATGTCTTTTAGCAGGGTTATGGGGCCATTGCTCTGGAGGTTGTGGCGGCCTTGGCTGATTCTCCTGAGAGGGGTCAGTGACTGGGAGGATACGGGTTTTGGAATACTGACGATAAAAAAGTAGATTTTCCACATCTCTCATCCCCTAGCAGAAGAATCGTGATTGCGTGTTCCTCCATCTTGTTAATGTCTAAAGATTCCGGGGTTCTCACACCGTGGGCTTGTCGGACTCATGGTGCTTTATCAATGATAGTTATCCCACGCTGCTTATCGCTGGACCCTGAATCTTATCGATAGCATTTTGTCTTGCCAAGCCTGCAGTTCCCACATTATTTTCGAAGCGGGTCCTGGGGCAATGCTCCTGCAAAGCAAAAGCCGCCATCGAACCGTCTCATCGCTCGTTTCCACCTGTCGCCACCTGAACAGCCCGACCAGACTTGAGACGGGTTTGTGAGTGAAAGGAGAGAGGAGACAATTTTTAGATGGCCATATGAACGCTACCAACGGCGTACGGAGGTCTCTGATACAGGCGCAAGTGTATCATCAAGTGGTTGCGTTGCTGCGACAATCGCCAACTGTGACTCGTTTCTTTTCTCGTCACCAGTGCCGCTCCTTGAGAATAACACCCGCCAAAATGGCCGATCCCAAGTACCAGGACTGGTCCAAAGACCGCCTGGTCCAGCGCGTCCAGGAGCTCGAACGGCAACTTAAACAGCAGCAGCCACCGCAGCAGCAGCAGCAGAAACCGGCTACCGTCCCTCCTCAACCCGCGCCAGTAGCGGTCCCAGCAATCGTTGCGCGACAGCAGGAGAAGGACGCAAAGAAGCAGAAGAGAAAAGCCAAGATCGACCCGTCCAAGTACTCGACGCGCCTCGTGGCCCTTAAGCTGGCCTACCTAGGCAAGCGCTACGGCGGCTTCGAGTATCAGGTCGGCGGCACCATACCATCCATCGAGGAGGGGCTGTGGAAGGCCCTGGTCAAGAGCCGCCTGATCTGGCCCGAGAACCCGGACAAGGTGGACTTTGCGCCGTGGGAGTACTCCAAGTGTGGGCGCACCGACAAGGGGGTCAGCGCGTTTGGGCAGGTGATTGGGATCCGCTTGAGGAGTAACAAGCCGGTGGAGGCGACGAACGTGGAAAGGGAGGGGAAGGAAGATGGGGATACGGCGATGGCCGAGGCCGGGGCGGAGGAGAAGGCGCAGGATGGGAAGCCCGCGTGGGATCCCGTTGCAGACGAGATCAACTACCCGCGGCTCCTCAACCGGCTGCTGCCGCCGGAGATCAGGGTGCTGGCGTGGGCGCCGACGCTGCCGCCCGATTTCTCGGCCCGCTTCTCGTGCTGGGAGCGGCAGTACCGGTATTTCTTCACCCAGCCCGCCTTTTCACCGCCGCATGCACCGCTCGACCCCTCTAGCTCGCCGAACAGGGAAGGGTGGCTCGACATTGAAGCCATGCGCACTGCGGCCAAGCTGTACGAGGGCGTGCACGACTTCCGCAACTTTTGCAAGATCGACGGCGCCAAGCAGATCACCAACTTCAACAGGCGCGTGTTTGAGGCGGACATTGTCGAGGTCGACGACGTGGGCTCGGCGCTGCCTTACCTGACGCAGCAGGGCTTCAAGCCGGACGGGTTGGAGACCAACGGGGCAGTCTACCCCAAGGTGTACTACTTCCACGTCCGCGGCTCGGCCTTCCTCTGGCACCAGATCCGCCACATGGTCGCCATCCTGTTCACTGTCGGCCAGGGGCTGGAAAAGCCGTCGGTCGTCACCGACCTGCTCGACGTGAGCAAGAACCCCAGCCGGCCAAACTACACCATGGCCGACGACGTGCCGCTCGTGCTCTGGGACTGCATCTTCCCCGCGGTGGCGGACAAAACGGCCCAAAAGGCGCTCGACATGCACGACCCGAACGCCAACGGCGATTTCAACCTGAAGGACGGCATGGACTGGGTGTGGCTAGGCGAGGACTCGCCGTCGTTCCTGCACGGCGCCAACGGGCTGGTTGACCAGCTGTGGGAGTGCTGGCGCGAGCGCAAGATGGACGAGTTGCTGGCGAACCGGCTGCTGGATTCCGTGGCGCGCAGGGCCGATCTGAGCCGGAGACTAGCCGAGTCTAGTGGTTCCAAGCAGCCGAAGCCCAGCAAGCGGGCGTACGAGGGCGGCAACACGGCACGGTCGTCGGGCAGCTACGTGCCGGTGCTGAAGCGGCAGCTGCTGGCGTCGGCCGAGGAGGTCAACAACAAGTGGGCGCTGAGCAAGGGGTTCGCCAGCGCCGAGGAGCTGGCGCAGACCAAGAACTGGCGGAACGTCATCAGGGCGCGAAAGGCCGGTGGCGCCGTAGATACAAGCAGCAACAGCAGCATCGTAGACGAATAACCCCCTCCCCCCCCAAATCCCAATTAATAAAGAAAGAAACCAAACCACCCCCCAACCCTCGCACCTAACTTCAACAAGTGACTTTATCACCCCTTCCCCTTCCCTCCCTCCTCCCCCTCAAACAAACAGCCCCTCACCCCGCGCCAAACCGCCTCCACAATCCTCCTCCTCGGCAACAGTCCCGGAAACAGGACCACGACATCCTCCTCCCCCTCCACCACCACCACCAGGTAATACCGCACCTCAAACCCGCGAAATGCCTCGTTGATCAACACATCCCGGATCTTCTCGGTCGGTATGAACCGCGTCTGTGTGCCGCCCCACGCGCCCGCCACCCCGGCCGCGGCGATGCGCGTCTGGATCCCTAGCCCCCGCAGCACGAGGACTGATTCGGTGGTGTGTAGTCTGACGAAGAGGGAGAGGTAGGCCGTGCCGAGGGCGAGGAGGGCGGCGGCCCAGGGGGGCAGGTAGTTGGCGACGGTGGTGAGGCGCTGGATTGGCGGGGAGGTGAGGAGGCGGTGGAGGAGGGTTGGGAGGGCGGTGGTGGTGGGGAGGGCGGTGGTGGTGGGGAGGGTGGGCAGGAATGGGAGGAAGGGGAGGAATGAGAGGAAAGTGGTGGGGTTGATGATGTTGTTTCCGTCGGTTGAGAAGAAGAAGCGGGCGTAGAGGGTTAGGAGGGCGGCGAGGAAGAGGAGGGAGCGCGCGAGGTGGATGGTGAGTAGCACGAGGCGCAGCGGGAGGGTGAGTGGTGGGCAGGTGGTGACGGTGAATTCGGCCGTTGTTGGCGACGGGCGGCGGATGTAGAGGTGGGGGGCCGTTTTGAGCATCTTGGCCGTCGAGGTTGGTGTTGGTGGTGCGTGTCGAGTGAGAGTGCCCAGTTAGGGCCCGAGTCGGCCGACTCAATTGCGGCTTGCGGTTAATGCTTTCTGATGTTTCGAGCTGGAAATATGAGAAAAGAATGTGTGGATCTGCATTTACCGCCGCAGATAGCGGTAATGCATCTTTTGTTGGCGCAATGCCCTCTTCCTGAGAGTTGATTAGCTGTGAGAGAGCCCATAAACCTGGCGCGAGATTGCGGACGCGATTGATGGCACCCAACTGTCTTATCGATATCACCCCTAACCCTGCACCGAGGTCAAATGCACCAACCAACTCTACCCGCACTATATGTATTAGATCCACTTTCTTTGAAATTTAACGGCTGTAATGGTCAAATTGGTTGAGAAGGCGCTCGATTTTCTCGCCGTCTCTGTCCCATTTCCATCAGAACCCCCCAGCGGCGCCCAGCACGAATCTCGCGGTGGCCACCCACTCGCATGGGTAACCCGCGATTGCTGCGCGTGGCCCTAAGCAATGAAGATGACACTTGAGGGAGGTCTCACTCTGCAGAGGCATCTTCACCGTCAGATGGCGCGCTGGATCACGATCGCTGGGGGCTTGGGATAGAGCGGAGAGATGGGGATGTCAACTCCAATTTTTGTCTTTTTTGCCATGTTTTTAACTGGCATCGATCGATGCGGAATGATATCGTTTGGTTGTCGGCGGCATTTGCTTCTTTTTAGAAGTTGTGGTGAAGATGTTAAAAAGGATTCTTCTTCGATGGCGCGTCCATCACTCGAACATCATGCTTGAGGCTATCAGCATCGCCAACATCCACAGTCACCCCTGGATCGGAGACAGCAGCGACACAAAACAAGCCACAGAAGCGCAGGTCAACATTGCCTGTCAGAAAAGAAATTCTCATTGCAAGCTTAAAAAGCAACACAAATATTCTGCGAAGAAGAAGCGGAAAAATCACCCAACACAGTGCCGTGAGGCAACAATGTATCCCTCTTCCAAATCCCGCCAACCCAATTCATCACCAGCTTTTCATCCATCTTCCTTTAACCAACCGTCCCAGCGTATATCCAATCCGCGTCGTCCTCTTTTTCCTCTTCATGTTCCTCCTATGATCAATTGCCCATCGCCCACAGCACTACCACCTTACACGTGTCCAGCATCGACCCAATTGTCCGTCGTCATCAAAAGTCATGAAAATGGAAAGAGAAACAACACATGATAAAGAAACAGGAACGAAAATGTAAAATAATGAAAAAAACACCAAAAAACTGCTAGATAATGCTGCTGCTGCTACTGCCATGCAAAGACTGTCACGAAATGTACATCACCCCTCACACCGTCCTTATCCCTCCTCCTTTTCCTCAACCAACCACAACTACCCCATTACCATGCCCCTCTTCTCCCTTCCAACGGCACGTCTCGTAAGACTGCCAAAATGGTATCTCATGATAATATTTCCCCTCCCAACACCACCCCCAAAAAGCCCGCGCTGCCAACGGGAAAAACCGGGGTCGACGAAGTGAAGTGTGGCGGTCATGGTGGGTATTGTATGCCGAAGAATGATGATGATGGATGAATCGAAGACCCCTTCTCTCCTCTCCCCAGGTATATATTTCCCTCCCCAACGCGTCTCAGAAAGAAAAAAAAACGGCAGCTCTCTGCTCCAGGCCAAGACACATGTCTCGCGATGCATCCAGCAAGCGAGTGAATTGAATCGAAAAGTCATCAGCCAGTCATAAAAATAAAATAATCAAATCGTATCGGAAGTGTGAGTGAGTGAGTGATCTAAATCATCTCACTCCGCTTCAACCCCGTCCGGTACTCGTCCCTTGCCTGCTGCTGCGCCATCTGCGCCTGCACCTGGTTGAACACTTGTGTCTGCACGCGGTAGTTCATCGACAGCGGCGGCGGCGGCACGCTCTCGTACGGTGCCACCTGCACCGGCATCGGCCCCGAGATGCCCATCTCGGGCGACATGGTCCGCGCGCCGATCTCCCGCTCACGTGCCGCGCGGGTGCGGCTGGCCGAGCGCATGCGCTCTGTTGCGCGCGAGATGCGCGCCCCGATGCTGTTGTCGACGCTGCTGCGGCCGCGGTTGTGGCCTTGGCGGCTTGAGGGTGGCGCGGGTGCCGAGATGATGGGCACGGTCGACTCGCCAACGGGAATGGCGGAGGGGATGAAAGACGGCGGGGGAGGAGGCGGGGGCGGCTGCTGGTGTTGGTGCTGCTGCTGTGGTTGTTGGTGCTGCTGCGGTTGCTGCTGCTGATCCTCGTCCATGACAATCTCAATCATTCCCGAGCTGCCGCCATAGACAACCGGCTTGGGGCTGTTGTTGTTGAGGTACGGCAGCGGAGCCGGCGGAGGAGGGGGGGGTTGGGCAAGGTGCTGCAGCTCCTTGAGCATGGGCGGTGCCGGAAGCGGCGGCGGAGGTGGAATGTTTGCATCGTGCGACGGTCTCCGGCTGGGGAAGGCGTTGGTATCGTGCGATGGCCTCCGACCTTGAGCGGGGAACCCGTTTGCGTCATGGGACGGTCTACGGCCCTGCATGCTGGCCATGCTCATGGCAGACGGCCCCCTGATGTGGCCGCGAGGCGGTGCCAGATCCTCTGGCGGGGCGGACATGGACCGCCCGATCTGAGCTGCCATTCGAGAATTGGCAGGCGGAGGCGGCGTGTAAACGGTCGCGGGAAGCAACATGGGGAGCCCAGCGTCGGCTGGTTCTTCTGCCTCCTTTTCCACCTTCTTTGCTGGCGACTGTCTATCTGGCGAGTAACGCTGCGATTGTGCGGACGCGGGCGGCGCAGGCGAAGCTTGCGCAAAGGTTGCCGGGATCGGGGGCATAGGCACGTTGTGCCTGCTCGAGTCAGACTCGAGAACGAGGCGCATCGCCCTTGGTGTCGCTGGGAGACCGATTGGCGGCCCGTTCCGGTTCGCAAACATGCTCCTCCCTGCGTTGGGATCCACGCTCGCGCTGCGAGACGGCAGGTCCTCCTTTTTCGGGGGCACATAGGTGGTGCTTGGAAGTCCCATGAGCCCAGGCGAATTCTGGCTGGACAGGGCTGGTGTGATCTCGTGCGGGTGCATGATCGGGGGAGCTGAGGGCCTCCTGACGAGCGATTTCCGTCGCTCCTCGAGCTCGCGCGCAGCCGCTTCCTTCTTCAGTTGCCTCACGTCCTTGATGACCTTCAAGTCTCCCGAGCTGTCAGTGATCAGTTGCAGGGGAGCGGGAGTCTGCAAGGGCGCCCCGATCTTGCGTCGCGAAGAGTTGTCTGATCCAGCATGCGAAGTAGTCCGGCGGATGCTGTCCGACTTCTCACGGGTCGTCTCCCGGGTCGACCAAGCGCCTGACCGAACCGACACCGGAGACGTAGCGCCCTCTCCACGGCCAGCCCTGCTCGTGCTACGGTTGTGCCTCTGGCGGAACCTTTCACGAGCCTCCACCGCCTGCCTGTAGTCCTCCTCGTCGTCGGAACCATAATAGTGCTGCTGCAGACTCGCTGACATGGGCTGCGGCGAAGTCGGTGACCGTTTTGACGGCGCTCCGCGCGATGTGGAGCGGCCACGGAGATCCAGTGCGGGCGGTAGGTGGTTTCTATCGGCGCTGCGCGCACGGCTCGAACCGCGGCCGTTTCGGCTTTGGTGTCGGCTTGATCCCCTCACCTTTGAGCCGTCCCGGTTCGCATAGCCCACCTTCCTCACCGTGCTCGGCTGGCTTGGCAACTCCATTTCGTCGGTGGACACATCAATCAACCTTCCTTGCCCGTCCCTGTAGTACGACTGGTCCACGTCCTGGTTCGGTGTCGCCAAGTTGATCAGATCCTCTGGCGACATGGGCACTGGCGATTTTGGCGACCGCTTCCCACCCTTGGGTGTGTAACCTCGAGCCGCCGCCCTCCCGCGGTCCCTTGACTTTTCGCGGTCCTCTCTGCGACCGTCGCGGCTGCTTCCGCGAGGCTGTCGCTTGCTCTGGGCGGTGTCTAGGCTGTGGATGTAGTCATCCAAACTCTTACCCTGTTGGTGGTGGTGCCCGCGATGGCCCTTTGCGAGGCTTGACGTCCCAGAAGTCACGGAACTGGTGGTGGACCCTGGGCCCCTTCTTCTGGAGGGCCAGTGGTATCGAACCGACGATTGTGCTGATGGTTCGGGTGAGGTGATGTCATCCGGGACCGAGTCCTTGATTGAAGGGAGGTATAAATCAAGCCCTTCGGGAATGCGGGTGCGGGAACCATTCCTCCCTCTTCCACCTTCCATTAGGGCAGCAACGGCGGCTGGCGACGGGGAGGGAGGCGGCTGTGCCTTGACGGAATGCTTTACAAGCCTCGGGCTGGCGGTGCTCGGTCTCAATAGCTCCACGTTCCTCACAGGATTATCCTGCACTTCGATCGGTTGAAACGCTTCATATGGATCTTTGGCGGGCTTCGCCACCACCGCCGTCAGAAGATCACGGTCGGATGCTTCTCCGATCGAAGGTAGCCGTTGGCGGCCGAAGCCCTGACCGGGGTGGGCAGATGCCGGGGTGTTAAATTGACTGCGGTTGCCCAGCAAGATTGCCGTGGTCGGGTCAGCGGCGCTGCCCGGGATGGCCGACTCGACCATCGGAGTCGTCGCGGCCGCAATCGGCGTCTTGCCGTCATCGCCTTGCCCAAAGAACCTGGCCTTAGCTTGCGCGTCGCCGAAGGAGGTGATGAGCTTCAGAGCCGAGTTCTTTGCAACACTGCGCTGCGGCCCATGGTTCGTCACGGGGGGGGATAGGGGCGGGCTGAGCAGTTCTGGAACGGTCTGCGTGATGCTCGGGAAGTTGAGCTGCTGCGCGGACGGCGACGACCACGGTTCGGTAGATTCTTGGCCGGTGCAGGCAAAGCTGAAAAGGTTAGCAGTGTGTAAGTCATCTCAGACTTCCTCTCTCTACTTACCATCGAATAGCGAGCTGCTGCTGACCATGCTGCACTGCCCACTCACCCCATTTCCTCACGATCT
This sequence comes from Trichocladium uniseriatum, assembly GCA_017139535.1. NCBI lineage: Eukaryota > Fungi > Ascomycota > Sordariomycetes > Sordariales > Chaetomiaceae > Trichocladium > Trichocladium uniseriatum. The sequence continues at coordinate 1,832,942 of WOUO01000002.1, read as the reverse complement.
GCTCCTGGCGCTCCCACGCGGCCGGGAAAAAGAGGCATGTGAGGATCAGCGCCTCCATGTACCTTTTGTGGGAGATGTAAATCTCCACAGCGTCGTTGTGGTCACCCAGACCGATCATGATTGTTGCAGCAGCATGAATGTCCCCGCTCTCCAGCAGCCTCTGGACATAGGCACGACCTAGCTTATGTTGCGACGCCTGTCCTCCGATCCCGCTGAGTGCCAGAAGCATCCAGTCGGACGAGGTCATGTTCTCGGAGCCCATGGCCATGACGTCGGTGCTGATATCGCCCAGCCATTTGGCGAGCAGAATGCGGTTTGTGCTGCCCAGGGGGTGGCGGGACATTTCGTCTCGAATCAGGTCGTCAATGTCCTTGTGCCACCCGAAGATAGTGCTCAGCATCTGGCGGCGCAAATCGTCGTTTGTCATCCGGCTGTGGTCGGTCGAATAGGGCGCCTTGTAGGGCACATCAACAAGGCGGCTCTTTGTGTACTTAAAGAGGTCAACGACTTTAGACTCCTCAGGGCTGCGAGGGATCTCGTGGCGCAACCTAGAAGGCTTGTGAGCCGAGCGGAAAGAACTTCCCATCGATATTGAGCTGGTTGTCGACAAAGATCCCCTCTCCCTCTCCCTCCTTTCCCGATTTTGAGCATGGCTAGACCGAAGCGAGGAACCGGCTGAGATATACGTGTTTTCGGTCATCCCCCGAGAAATGACAGATGACTGGTATCGCCGCGCCGCCGCCTGGGATGTGGAAGACGAAATGGAGACGCTTGACCGTGAGACGTTTGAGCCTGGCGTGGTGGGTCGGTATGGTTCAGCGTCTGTATCGCTACTCTGGATATACCGCGCCAAAGGCGATCTGTGATCCGATTCCGGCTCGGACAACTCGGCTGGGCGAAATGTGATTTGGACGGATGAATCAGATGATTCTGAGATGTTTCCAGGCTGGGTCTTATCCTCGGCCTCGAGTGAGATGGGTGGCGAGGGCGGGAGAAGGTTCGCAGGGTGTTGTACATTTCCAACCATCCTAGATGGGGCGTTTAGGTCAAATTGCTGGACGGTGTTGTTAGCTCCTAGGGTGAAGAGAATGGCGGCCGGGCCAAAGACTGCAAGGCCGCGGATGGTCTCTAGAGTCGGGATAGTATCATAGGTGACGTGCTTCGTCCGCACATCCCATGATATTGTTTCACTGCTTGGGTCTCAGCAACCGATTTGACATAGTCGAGCAAGAGAGAGACGTACGATTCTGAAAATTGGATAATTCGGCCGTTCTTGGACCAGCCCATCCAATTGGGTCCCGTCAAGTAATTTTCTGTCCTCTTCAGGATGCGCACAATTTTGGCGGGATCGTCGCTGTTGTACGCCTTGGAGACGCTCCAGACCCGGAGATCCCCATCGTTTGTCTGCACCGCGAGCATGTCGGATTTTTGCCGCGACGAGGAAGCATGCCATGACAATGTCACAATCGGAGATGGCCCCCTTGAGGTGGTGAGATTGTGTAGAATTGTGAACCTTGGCTGAAGTGTTGCTATCAAGAGCGAACCATTCTGGTATCTGGAGAGGGGTAATATAGTTAGCATGCCCGAATGCAGGTCGGTACGACGGGGAACATGAGACTTGCCCAATTGCAAATGTCCTGCAGTCGGCTGCTGGCGAGATGGCCGTGATGGCTATCTGGTCTATCGTCCTCGCCGAGAGGTGCTCTGACGTTGTGGGTTCAAAGAGAATCACATTTCCTTGGGCGTTTCCTGGGCCACAGTCAGCCAAGCGCTCACGGCAGCAAGCGGTAGCATGTTGCACACTCACCAAAGGCAACATTGCCGTTGCGCATCCAAGCAGCGCATGTGAGATTCTCATAGGATGCAAACCTGGCAACCTCGTCCCCTGTCAGGAGGTCCCATACAATGGCCGTCTGCCCTGCATCGTAGCTGACAACCAATCTCCCTGCGCCCATATCGCTGTGGTTGTCGACGGCCAGTAACTGGACCTCCTCGGAATGCCGTGCAAACCGCCTCTCTATCGCCAGGGTATCGTGGTGGCAGCATACGACCGAGGTCCCCTGTGCGTAGAGAAACATGGATGCCGTCGCGGCGCAGGGCTCAAAGTATCGGCCGACGGTGTTTGTATTCGGCGCCATGGCGTAACCGTGTGTGTGAGAGAGCCGCCCCTTCTCGTGGGCCGGGGTATTCGAACCGGCACGGCTCCGGGAGGCATGAAGGCCGGCAGCGGACATGGCGGGCAATGGGGGCGGGCTAGATATGCCCTGATTCCTCTAGATCGCAGGCCTGTGGAAGCCATTGGCAGTATATTAGCCCGGCTTCTTGCATGCAGCGCACTAAACGTGGTCTAGCGAGCTATACGGTTCACCAGCCCCGGGCTCCAGACTGTCCGCCATGACGGGACGGGGTGAAGCAGCCGACGGCGCACGGGGGACGAGGATAAGGGCAAGGTAGAAACATACCGATCGGTAGGGAGTTACGCCCTCCGGTATGTGGAAGGGCGAACTAGGACGGGCGGCGAGGCTACACAATCCAACCTCCAACCATCACATGAATGTCTCTTCCCGCAGCGGTACCTCCACGTTCCGTACCCCTACAAATTCCGGGCTTCGAAGGTATCCCACAACATGTGCCGGTGAGGGGCTACGAGTGTATGCGATCGTTGCGGCGGTCGGAACTCGGGATCCCGGAGCTGTCGACGGCGTGGGTTTGGCTTGGGCGATCGAGGGGCCGCGAAGAGGATGCAGTCTGTGGGCACAGTGCAGTGGGGGGGAAGCGGAAGGAAGACGATGTTCAAGAAGAGAAACGGGAGGGTGTTGGGTCTACCGCACGGTCGCACGAGGAGCGTTTCTTCTGGTTGAGAGAGAGATGCCGCCGGAGACGCAGGAGGGAGGGGGGGGTGTGCGGGCAGGGCCTGTATGGGGGCGGCAAGGACAAGTTACCCGCCAGACCCCATATGGAAAAGAACTTCCTTAGGGCCTTGAAGTCGCTCGGCGCTTGTTGTGCGGCAAAAGATGTTATGCGATGCAGACAGCGGCAGCGAGTGAGAGAGGTCCGGGACGGGGTCGGCGCTCTTCTCACCCTTTCTTCCGTTCCGGTGAATGCACGATGTGCAAGGTACGGAAAATAGGGTTGCAGAATAAGAAGAAGGAGAGGAGAAAAAAAGAAGGACAACACAAGTTGCCATGAGGGTGTGGCAGGAAATAAACTACCACCCCCCAGCCATGGCTGGCGCTTAAGCCGGGATGGCGCTCAAGCTTGTCACTGGACAAGCCCTGGGGTAGTATAAGATGAGAGGTCTGCGCTGCTCTGTTCCCCTCTGATCGGATTCTTCCACTTGGCACAGGCTCCTCTTCGCTTGCACCCATCGCGCGAATCCAAGAGCTGAAGCGGGCCGACCAGGCCAAGGGGGGGTTGATTTCTGTGGTCGCGGGGGCTGCATGGAAAACAGATGGCGAGATGGCAAGATGCGCCTCTGGCTAAGGCGGCACTAGCAGCGGGCGAGGGACCGGGGTCTCTGGCCCGTCGAGTAGCAGTGCCGCTCACACCTGGCTGGACGACCCCCTGGTCTGCAGGAGCAGAGAGTGACTTCGACCTGTCCCTGTCACTGGTGGGAAGCGCAGTACTGCCCGGACTCGAGCAGTGATTGCAGCAGACCGCATCAACTGTGGTTGGCCTGCAGCATCCGGCGTACATATGAGAGGTCCAATATTTGCCATAATTAGGGGCTGTCTCCGTCGAGTCGTCGACGCTGAAGACGTGCTGACAGGATCCGCGATCCGCATGATCACTTCCTGGTCTCCGTCAGTTGAGCGACGCGACGACTTGGGACGGTCCCGGGGCCGAGCGGCCGGGTGTGCCGGAAAGGGTCCGCATGGGTTCATCTCGCGAAGCCCAAGCCGGGTGTGCTGTGTGAATTGGGCAGTGAGCATGGCAGAGCTATCCCGTTGCGGCCCGTTCTTGTGCCTATGGCTACCATTTCTTGCGCTGGCTGTAGCGTCGTAGCGCAGCTAAGAAAGCCCCAGTGTCAGCGTACGGATAACTCTCCGTACCTTACCTGAGAGTCGGACAGGGTGCATCTTTTTGGTGGATGGTGGCAACGATCTGCAGGCGGGCTGGTGAATGCCAGTTTTGCCCCGCAGCGCTGCACCTGTGCCGTTCACGATGAGTTCGTCAAGCAGTCGACCGCTTCTTGACCATGGTTCGTCTGAATCGCCTCCTGTCTCGCAGGCCTCGGGACGAAACACCCAAGCCGGTTGTTCCTCCGTCTGTCTCACCTGTCGCAAATCCGCAACCGTGCGTGTTCCTGGAATTTACGACCAAGAGATTGGATTTTTGCAGATGTTCGTTCTCGAGGTGCGGTTGGCCGCGAGTGGGGGGAAAGAACAAAAATGGCGGCGGGGAGATGTGGAGAAGCCAGGGTTTCTAAGCGCCTTCCCCGGCGATTGGCTGTCGTAACCCTGCTCGTTCCCCTGTCTGCGGGCCAATCACGGCTGCTATCACTGTGGTTGCAGGGATCCTATCTCCCATTCCGCCTTTGATCTTTCGATTCGTCCTGTGCTTTTGTTCCCATTGTTCTTTCCTCAAGTATCTCGACTCTCGATTTAACAATGCACAATGGAAAATGGCCAGTCATGGGCTCGCTCGACTTTCCCAGAATGCAAGACCTCGCTTCGTTGCTTCCTTCAACTTGAGCTGCGTGCTGAGAGCATCGTATGACGGGATCAGATCGCCAAGTCCATGCTCCATGCTCCAGGATGGAAACAACTTCCGTGCGGTTTGTGGGCAAGGGTTTAATTCCAATTATAGCCCCGCGCTTTTACTGCGTACATGGAGAACCGCCTTGCTTTCTGCATTGAGAATTCGCAATCCTTTTGCCAGCCATGCGGTGAAGCCCGATGAACCGAAAGAACCAGTTGAACCCGATGCTGCTTGAATACGAATCTTTTCTCATAGCTTTCGAGACCCCCAAACTTGACGTCTCACTGCGCAATGCCCCACCACTCCTAACCTGCAGGTCCGCACTCAATCTGAAGTTCCAGATTGAGTCTCATACCTCAACGGCATGCACACGCCTTCCAGTCAAATGCGACAACTTCATGTTCGGGTCAGGTACTTTGGGGATCCTGCCTATGCACAACACTGCTCCCCAAGCATGACTGGAACACGAGCCCCGACTCTCTCCGAGACTTCTGGCGCATAAACGGTCCTGCAGTATTCATTCGCTTCTTGGCGTCGTGGGGGAGGGATAGCAGGCGGAAGGCCATCTCTAACGTCTCGTGTCTTGCTGCCGTGTACGCTCACGGTTCACAGGGTTGCTGCGGCCAGCAGGGGGTCTCGTCAACCGCGTCCATAATCCATCAGTGCCAGAGCTGTCATCATGACAAAAACCGACCCCGTTCTAGCCACAGCGTTGAGACACCTGGGAGCGAATCTCGACAAGCTGCAGGCACGCCGCACCTGCAGCCGATGAAACCCAAAGCAGCAGTTTCGAGTGGGTTACTCGAGCCCCTCGGGCCTTGAAGAAAACCCCCCATCCCATCCACACAAACCTACCCACCTTGGGAGCGCAGGGACAAATAGAGTGCCCCGTACATATCCCGCGGCCCCAAGCTGTGGCCCGACTGCACGGGGCCCGCGGGGGGTGGCAAGGCGGCCACGTTGAGAGGCTCCTACCCGATTGCCGGAACCGGTGGTCTTTGGTGGCCCTGTGTCGTCCGTGGGAAATCGATCACGCAGGCCGGCAGGCCCTTCCCCGCCGACCGTACCTGACAGGGCCAGTTATGCCGTCAAACCTCACGAGTTTAAGTGCGTGCATACGGCTAGCAGCAAATGAGCCAGGTGTGACCTCATCCGCAACGTCCTGCGTCACCACTCTTCTGGAAGGCCCACGGCAGCGTCACCCGACGGCAGCAAGAGAAACAAACCTTTGGGGTTCGGCGTTTGTCGTTGTCGCCCAGCGTTGGACAGCGTGGGATTTGTCCGCCCGACGGCGCTTCCGGGACACCCGGGTGCTACTCCCGGATTCCACGCCGCTTCGCTTCGCTTTGCTTGCTGGACTGGTTAAAACATGCTGAGTGAACAGTGGGATGGAAATGGTCCACGGCTTACCCAGAACAATCAATTCCATATACTCGGTATTATATCCGTACAAAGTACGTCTGCCGTCAAGTGCGGATCCCCGCACCGGATATGATCTGCCTCTCTCCAATTGAGGGACCGGGATGGTCCCGGGCCCCCGAGGAATGTGAGAGCGGGAGGGCGGGACCGACGGGAGGAGCTTTGACCTTTTTTCTCCTTTTCCTGCAAGCAAGAAAGGCGGGGCCGGCGGAAGCTCCCTTTTTATCCCATGTTTGTGCAGGGATATTCCCGTCTTGCTTTTCCCACATTCCGCTGCGGCATCAACTTGCAAGTTTGCAACGGAGGGATGGCCAGAAATATCCATGGACATATCGGCGTGCTGAACACTGGTCACGCACGACCTACACAGTAGTGCCGTGGTCTGCGTATCCCAATCCCATGGCACGGCGCAGGACGTGATAGGTATCGCGGCATTTATTCTGCTCCAACGCAACCACACAACCCACCATTCCATGGAACCTGAAAACCATGCACTGCATCTCGAATTTGAGTTGCTCAGTGTGGGAGCGATATCTCCCCGTCATTGGCTCCTTCCCCGCCTCATTTGCCAGTTCAGGTCGCTCCTTCCTCTGCAAGATCAGGCAGGGCATGGATGATGTGATTCCAGCTCACACCACTTTGAGAAGGACCTTCCTTCCAGCTGCTGGGGTTTTGCTCTGCGTTTTCTCTTCATTGCCCCTCATTGAGAACCCGAACTCCGAGGGCCCCGGCCCCGGCCCAGTTTCAATATTCCCAAAGTCTCATCTGCACTTCAATGCAGACCAGCTGTCCAGAGTAGGTCTCGGGTCGACAAGATGTCGTATTTCGACAGCCAATACACACTCGGCACTCCGAGTGGTGATCGTACGACACGTTACAGCCTCAATCAAGCCTCGGACGCGCGCCATCCCAACGCCTCAAACGCCAACCTCTCTTCCTCTCCTTGTTCGCAGTCACTCCGCACAAGTATTCTTCCCATTCGCCTCACTCACAGCTTCACCGCTCGTCTGTCTCACACGTTCCGGCAACATAGCGGAAGCCAGCAAGGAGATGCAGTTCATGTTGGCGCACGCACGCATGTGCAGGTCGCCGCGAGCAGTTCCCGAGCTGTGAGACACCTCTTTTCCTTCGCTCCCCGGAGTAAACATTCCCGCGGCTGCCAGCTCACGCACATTTGAATGGGTACGTCTTCCCTTCCTTTGGGCATTCAGCTGGTTGCAACGATGAGAATAGGGAAGCTGGTGTCCAACTTCCAAACGTTCATTGGCTGGCTGTCTGTCATGGCGGAGGGCAACGGCATGTCACTGCCGCATCACACCCAATTTAGCCCAAAAGGGCTTGACGTGAGCGCCAAGAACTGGTGACGGGACTCGATCACGCTGCTTCGTTTGGTCACGGGCTGACTGTCGCTTTGTTTGAACCCTGAAGGATTCGGCTAGTGGTTCTGTTCTTTTCTTGTCTGCGTGGCGATCTGAAGCGGAGATTTGATGTCTGACATCTTGGACTCGAGGAGACCGTGTCTGTTTATTGTCCTACCTGCTGACGAAACTCACGATAATGCGATTCCTCTAGGGTACCTCATACAACCGCTGCTTCTCCAGTCACCTCCAACCGAACATTGAACAGCCGATCGTGAGATCCGAGTCAAACCCCATCTGTGCTTGCCAACAGATCCCTTCGCTAAAGCCTGCCCAAATCTAGAGTGATGAAGTCCGGGGAAGCTGCAGATGCAAAGCTGATCATCACGGCCTTGCCCTTCTTGCCGCGAACAGCCTCTAGCCCCCGCGCCCATTTGGCAACGGCGCCCTAAGTGGGGTCAACGACTCGGCCAAAACGGTTTGTGTGGCTTGCAGGCTGTTTCCAAAATAAGCTTCGTCTGAAGGTGATCACGCCCCCGGGCTGGTCCGCGCCGTGGCTCATCACATTCGCAATCTTACACAGTACAAGGTACCGAGTACGGAGTACATCGTGGGAAGGACTTGTTCTTGGCCGTTGTGTCGAGGGACGCTTGTTAGAACTTCAGAGAACACGTGCCTTGCAAGTTGTTTCTCTTTCATGGGTTACTCCGCCAGAGACTCTCTCATTGAGAACCTGGAGTTGGGGGACATGTTTGGAAGTTGACAACATGCTTGGTACCTGGTAGTACCGAACATCGGCTTCAGTCTGGCTTGTAGTTTATTGCTTTAAGTACCAGCTATTGACGAGAATCAGCAAATACTCAAACTTCTTGCTCTCATAATAACCCTAGCCCCATTTCCAACTCCAGTGAAGAAGACGCAGAGTGGTTAATCATGCAAGATCTCATACTAGGCCTTATAAGCAATAGCCTCATGATGTTCAGGCGACAGCAGACTCCTTTCACTACCTGCGAGGAAAGCAGTCAGCCTTTTCTGCATGGTCCGAGTTTCTCGTCGAACTACCATCGCCAGCAGACCGTCCATCTATTCTAACCATGGCCACAACATCAAGAGTCTGTGAGAGGTAAGTCGGGTAACAACCAGGCCAAGCTCACTTGCAGAGGACAGGATTAGACTAAAGCCATGGGATTCTGGCTATTTCACAGGTTCAGTTCCTATACCGGGTGCTACTAGAATATCATGGCGTTAGTTGAGTATCATATGACGGTAGTGTTTCATCATTCATGCAGTGACCTATTTGGGTCATGTCGAGTTATATGGCAGGGCAAAGCTACCTAAGAGACACAGGTATTCTTGGCTTAGGTTTTTATCCTTTTTATGAGTTGGTGAGCCCTAAGTAAGGATCGAACCTGACAATCTAGGTAGTTTGTACGTGAGATGACAAGAAGTCGAGTTAACATTTCATGAAGGGTTCGAAGCTGGGAAAGATACTACAGTTGTCATAATCGTGAAGACGGAGAGAGGGTGAAGGTTCCAGCATCATGTCAGGTCTTCCCAAAATGTACTTCACATTGTTTGCCATTTTGATGTATCTACCAACTGAGGTGCTGTTAGGGCACGAGTACCTATTGAACGGGTAAGGAAAGGACCCTAAACAAGGAGATCCACGCTTTTTTGCCTCCAGCATTTCCTTTAAAACTCATGGGACCCACCCCCCCCCCCCCCCCCCGCACACACAAACACAACGGAGGGCTGACTTTTGATCCCTAGGGATCAGTCTCATTGAATTCAGGAGACATCACTGACGACTCACCATTGTACCGTGCACCTATCCTGTGATCAACCCTTGCATGTCAACCTCTTCTTCAGCGACTAGACGTCCCCTGACAGGTGCTGCGTCGGTATCAGGTACTGACGTGCGATAAGACAACCTTGGGTATGACGGTATCTGGTCATATATATTCATGTTATATTAAGATAGTACTGCACCTGGCTGAGGCGACCAAGGCGCTGACACGTACCGCATTGTAAAGTTCAACCTCTGCGTACAAGATAACATTATGGCAACCTATCCCATCCTCCTCAGCAAGGTACACAGTCATCAATTTGAAGAACATGGAAAGCGTAAATCCACATTTTGTTACGTTGACATCATCTTTTTTACAACTAGTTTTAACATCGTCACGACAGTAGACCTCTGGTAACACTTCTGGGCACATAAAAAGGTGTATGGGCAGTTGTCATATTGAACCATCCCGCGGGGTTGCTATCGTTCAAGGACATCCCCGACCCATCTCTCAACCACGGAAACGTCTCAATGCTTTCTCTTATTGGCATGGAAATGGCACCGCAAAGTTTATTGACCTGATTCACGTTAGTCGACAACCACTGATAAGGAGGACGGATGGTTTAATACTCTGGCTTTGCGCGGAGACGGGGACATTGAACCCCCATTCTAGCTCGATAAACGCCATAATAGTCTGCGGTCGAGGTCTATCAAAATTCTATCTCGTCTTGTCAATACTAGATGCCTCGGGAGTTGAGAATATTAGATGGAATTCAGTCAAACTAGGTGGGAAAGGGGTGCTGTGATGAACTCTGGCCCGGTGGACCGTATTGCGCAGAGCAGACCAAGCGTCATAGTATCGATGTCGCCCAGGTCAGTCATTGAGATCGTCATACTACTAGGTAATCACAGCCTAGGTACCATTTCCAATTTTATGCACGATGGTGTTGCCCGACGAGGTGTGGTCATGTTGCCTCTTTGCCTGCCTGTCCTATCTTATCCAGGCCACTCGCTCCTAGTGATGGGTTTCAGACGGGCAACGTCATGACAGCTAATCTATCATCCGCTCTTCTTAACATTTATCAGTGGCGAGGAGATGGTGGAGCTATGTGGAACATATTGCTGTTATGATACGGAGAAAGGAGGCTGCGTGTCTCCCCGGTGTCTACTCAGGCTATGTACCAGCTATAATCGCTACCAGATAAGGCAGTCCAACAGTTCCGCAGCATTTCCCCTCGCATTCGGCAAACTATCTTTTACATCCTACGCAACGCTGAAGAAGTTCGGCTCCTGCCCGTCTGACAGCCGCTCTGTTGACGAAGTGCTCCCACAGCTGGCACTCGCCACGCTGGGGCCGCTGAGGTCGTTTTCCCGGCATCCATGAATTGGCGAGAAGAATAACGGGGTTAGCGTGATACCAGCGAGTCGTAATTGTACAGTGACGTTGTTATTCAGGAGGCCAAGATGCAACAAGTTCAAGCTCCCTTAAACCGCGTAGTGACGTTACATTTAGGACCTCAAGCCGGGACCACCGTGTCCCGATTACTGTAACCCTGTCCATCATCTTGAACTGCAGGCCGCTGAGACTCATATTAGAGCCCATCCACCTTCCTATCATGATATGTTAAGAATCGACGCTAATGGCTCCATGGTGAAATGAGGACCAACTCTGGCATAGGTTTTGTGGAACGAAGGGCTTTCTCTACTCCCGTGCGTAAAACCGATTCCAGCCAAGTTGGTTCCAGTTGATAACTTTACCTGATGGTCTTTGTCCAACCCCCCCCCCCCCCCCCCCCCCCCCCCGAAGCGTAGCTACCTAGGGAGATATACTTGCTGTCAAGCCAGGTGATCGCCTCATAGGTATGATGAAGACAACTTCAGACGCGGCTCATCTCTTGGTCTCATCTCGGCCTGCTCACACGGAAACAAGCAGTTCGCGGAGTTTCCTAGAGAACGATGGTCTGGTGAGACACGATTGAAGTAGGGACTACCACACAAGTTCTCTGAAGGGGCTTCGTCGTCGTAAGCACGAACATGGAATGGAATCACGAATGAAGAAGTAACTGCAACTCCCCTCATTCCTCACCAGCGCAGTACGTAGGTTTTGCACACTGCCTAAGGCTCTCCACCTTATAAGGAAATAAATCTGTATCTAGGCGTTCTTCGTTCATGACATTTTAGACGAAACTGTGTGCAGTAGGACAACTGTCGACGGAGAGGGTAACTCCAGTTCTGGAAATCCGAGCACATGTTTCAATGACATTCATTCATCGTCGTTTGTTTATAGCGACTTGTACGGAATCTATCTTCACCCACCAACTCCGCCTTGTGTTGTCATGGAGTTGAAGTCAACAAGGAGACCCGAGTCTGTAAGTATCCCCCCAAACCTCGGCCAACGATACCGACAAGCATGTGAAGCACCATCCCTGACGCAACTCATACCTATACCAAGCCCAAGGATGATCTTCGCTTTCATACCGACCCAGAAACTTTCTAATTATGTCCGACTTTGGCCAAGACAAGAGCATTACGATTGGGAGGTCTAGTCAGTTACAAAACGAGTCACATGTAAACACCAAGGCACAGACAGGCACACAAGATTCAGAAATAGTTCCTGATTTAATACTCAGTTTGAGTCTACCTACTAAGCTATCTACTAAAATTAAAAATAAAAGCCAACAATAAACAATACAGGACCAAGGCCGACCGACAGACTCGAGGTCAAGCCACGACTCATCGCTATGCTTCCAGACAAAAAGGGGGTATCGTATCGTACCATGCTAGGGGGTATCCTGACAAACAACGAATAAAACAAAACCCCAAAATACAAGACTCCTGATGATGATGATGCCCATGTGTCCAGTGTGTGGTGTCCCAAATCAAAAACTTTTTGTGTTCCCGCTTCCCAAAAAATGCAAGTATGCAAGACCGCTAAATCCGATGACGAAACATGAGAAAGTGACAATTAGGTTGTTGCCCGATATGGGAAAGGAAAGCGTGGCGGTGAGGATAGAACCTCTCGCCGCTTATTAAGATAATAAAAAAATAGTCCAGCCAGCGGGAAGAAAATTATCAGAAGGGAAAAAGAGTATGGAAGAAAACCCTCGGCACAACTCCATCCGCGGGCCAAGGCAGGCAGGGCAGGTGGAAGCCGGTCCAGGCGCCTCGGCGAAGTGGATGTTGCCAATCCGGCCGACACGGACGGAAGCACCTCGGCAATTATGGCGGTGGAAGCTTCCGTCAGGCGGTGAAGATCAATGGGATGGATGGGTGGAGACGATGGAAGAAGTCCATGCATGGATGTGGATGGTTGAAAAAAAAAGTCCGAGTGTCGGATCCAACGGGTGGAAATCCCGTCCCCGGTCGCACACCGTTGGCTTTTTTCCTGTCGGTCCGACGGCCATTTCGCCAGTGGAAGCGAAGGGATTCCTTCGGAGCGACCGGTGGTTTGTTCGGTTGCGTTTTGACGTTTTGCGTTGGGTGTCCGAGCACCCAACTAACCAACGGGAAAATTCATTCGCGGTCGCTGGGGTGAGGAGGTGGTTTTGGGGCCGGGGTGTTGATGTTCCAGAAGCTCCATGGATGGTGAGGAAGCTTGGCCCTGGTCGGCCTCGGCAAAATAGGACCGAAACCTGGGTGCATGGGACATTTTGCCCATGTTTGGCCGCTTTGCCATGGGCATTCGGCACAATGTGGCAACCTGGCCCCCGGAGTTCTTCGGGAGAACGTTCGGGAAGCTGCTTGCATGTGGTGCCGCGAAGATGGGTAATCAGGGAAAAGCCCCGATGATGATGATGACTCCGATGAGTCAATCAAGGATAACTGTTCGGGAGTGTTAGCAATCATTTCATGCAGGTTCGGGTCGGAAAGAATCGGGTAATGCACCGCCGGCAACACACCGACCACTTGGGAAGGTGCGTGTAAGTGGTGCCTGATAAGGATGATTGCAACGTACCGATCAAGGTGCCGCGCTGCACATGCATGCGCTGCGTTGATATGCCGGGAAGCTCACTCAGCCTCGGCGATGGGGGTCATAGCCGTGAGCTTGTTCTTGGGGACCCTCTTGGATGAGGACGAGCTGGCGCGGCGCTTCGAAGCGGCCTGGCGCCGGCGGCGCTCCTTCTCGGCCTGCAGAATGCGCATCACCTCGCGCTGGTAGGCCTCTTGCTGGCGCTGCATCTCGTAGATCTGGGCCTCGGTCGGGCCGGCGGGAATGGGCGAGTGCGATGGCGAGCTGCTGCTGTGGCTAGATTCGCTGCGGGCGTCATCCTCGAACACGTCCATGAAGAGGTCCTCGTCCGAGAGATAGGACGTGGCCCGCTCCTCCGAGCCGTCGTAGTCGCAGAGCGAGGCCCGTCGCGGCCATGAGGGGAAGGCCAGGCTCGCGTCGGGTCCTCGGGTGGAAAACGGGCTCGGTGTGATATCCATTGGTGACGACATGCGGCTCGAGGAGGTGGATGTGAAGGAGCTGCTGTAGGAGCTCGATGAGCTAGATGACCCGTATGAGCCGAACATTGTTGTGGTTGTGGTTGTGGTTGTGTGTAGGTCGACGAGGTCGAGCTTTTCTGAAGAGTTCGTCGATGACGTCGTGTGCCTGGTCAGGGTCTGGTGGGTCCAGGTGGGTTGCTTTGGTGTGAGCCTGTTTGGTGGAGATGGATGTTGATGATGTTGTTGATGATGTCGCGATTCAAGGTGCACGAGTCGAGAGGATGGGGTGAAGAGCTTCTTATATCGTTGTGTGGTGGGGGAAGAGGGCAAGGGTAGGTCGATCCCAGGGAAAAGGAACCGTGGGGCAGATTAAGACTGATTTCCTCGGGCGGAGCTCGGTCATCCGTAATCCTTGATGGTCTCGAAGAAAAAAGCAAGCCAGGGGGGGTTTGTTGGAAAGGGCCGTGACGACGGGGGAGGCGGGTTGCGGCACAAGGATTATATGAGCCCCTGTAGCGCACTGCGAGGTGTACCAAAGTACACCCCCTACATCGGTCAGCGCAAGCGTTTGGCTCGGACGGCTTTCGCGCGTAGTCATCCGGACGCCGTTCGCCGACGGCTTTGGTCCCCGTGGGATTGCCAATTCGTACGCATTTTCGTACCGATGTACAGTATGACTCCCACACTCCCACAACTCATTTCGCCCACGTTGGCTGAGCTTGGGCTGGTTGGACACGGGGGCCGCACGCACACCGTGGCAGCTGCCCAACCGCGGCCTCCCTCTTGGGTTTCGACGCCTGGGATTGGCACGGGTCGCCCCCCACGCACCGACGCCTGGACAAACACGCCTCACCGCACGCCAAACGCGCAACTTGCGGTGTCTGACCGCCTTCCTTTCGCGCGAGTAAAGCGCATTTGTACATGTACTTGGACTTGTCCTTGTCGGAGTAAAGATGACTGTTTCCCGTGGCCTCCGTCTGACACAGCCATCCACGGCCATCTGTTGCTTTCCGTGATCGATTTGAAATCGAGATTGGGTAGGACAAAGACAAATGGCAGCCTATCGCTACTGTTTCCCAACCGACACAAGAAAAGAAAGATCAATTCCCGGCTGAGTTGGGGGAGTGCAGCTCTCCCTTCATCAAACGGGACCCAAAAGCCAGTGTCCCGGCTACCGTCAAGGGACAGGGCCTCCTTGAATTGGGACCCCATCCCGGCCCCATCCGCCGCCTTGGCAAGTCCACAGGTCGGCTACCCCAGACCGTCCCAACTTCCCCGGGTCTCACTTCCCCGACCCCCAATCCCTGTGCCCCCATCATCCGCCCTCCGCCCTCCACCCTCCACCCTCCGCCATCCGCCCTCCACCCTCCACCCTCCACCCTCCGCCATCCGCGCCCAAACGGCTGCCACATTCGCGCCTCACCGCCAGAAATGGACGGACAGTGGGGTTTGTAAACGAAAAAAGGGCACACCCCCTCGTCCGTGTTTCGAAATGTGGTGGCGACCCCAGCAAACGCCGCTTTGCATGTGTTTCGCGGATTGTGTCTCCGTGATTGTTTTACACAGTACCGATGGTTTCTTTTCTCCCTTGATGGCTTGATGGCTTGATGCCTTGATGCCTTGATGGCTTGATGGCTGATTATATCACCACACATGCGCACACAAAAGGGCAAACTTGAAATGTGGCTCACAAACTCAAAAGTGACGGATCCGAAATTCAGAGACTCGAGCCCAAAACCTGCTTGGTCGGTTCCGACCACGAGCTGGACTCGAGTCACTCGACGAAATCAGGGCTCGGGACCGCCCCCAAACGAAGCTAAACTAACACACACCACCGAAACACGAAACAGGTGGCCGCCAACTTGCATCTTTTGTTGCAGACTTGCAGACTTGGAGCGGTGCGCTGACGTTTAGTCGGCGGCTAACGTTATCGAAATAGTTGCACGCCTTGGTTTCTTTGCCAACATGTCCAACACGTTGCTTTGCTGTCCAACACCAACTCACCAACTCACCGCGTGCCCAGTTAATACACCGCTGCGACATGCAACGTCACCGCTTCCCCCTCAGTTGGGCTTTCTCGTGTGCTTGTTTTCTCCTGACGAACAACCGACGGACCATGACGAGATTCTGCCCAGCGCTCACCACAGCAACACTTGGTCTGGCAAGTGGGACGCTGCCTGGACCAAGATACGTTGCATGCAGCAGGGCGCAGCCCTACAAAGTACCCTTACGAGGACACGCATCGTGGAATCGGCGGGAATAGTTATAGGGCTGCCTGCCCACCGCCGGGAATAGAAATGTTGCGACGGCAAAGTGTCAGACTGGGGCAGTACAGCGGCATCGGGGGTGTCATTTTGCGGCCCGGAAATGCAGAGCTCTTCTCGATGTTACTCATCGGATACCTATATTGCTGACACGAGGTTCATCATCGTCATCCCTCCTTTTTACCCGGATAGGAAAGACAAACAGGACTCGGATTAACTGAATCGATAGCAGTCTGCCGATTTCGCTCCCGACGGCAACTGCTGTTGTTGTTTACGGACGGTGTGTAATGGATTGTTGCATGCGTCCCACACAAACAATATCTCCATCTCTCCCTGTCTGTCTGAAACTGACTCGTCAAGTCGCTGCCGACTCCGTACGCTACTGCGCGTTGCTATGCAGGGCTCACCGTCAACTATCGTGACTCGCGATGCGCTCGACGGGGTGTGTCGGTGCGTTGGCTGGCGCGACTGGTTGGTGGACGAACTACCCTGACCGCCTCTCAATTCTCAGCTCCAGAACCCAGAGGCCTGGGACTCCTGGGTTGACCCCGGCACCCGGGACCCACGTCTGATGAGCCGGAAGGCGGGTCCCGCCTGGCCCGCTCCCTAGCGCCGAAAGAAAGAAAAAATTGATGGAAAAACGCTTCTTTCCGCAGGATCCGCTCCCCAGATTGTCCGTCAAGGTCCCTTCCCGTTAGTCGCGCCTATCAGTGGGCACGGCGGAAGCCGAGAAGAAATCACCCAAATCACCTTGCTGGATACGAATCTGTCGCGAATATGTCGTGCTCGGGGAGGGGCAGAAATGTGCGGATTTGAGAAAATTTGAATGGGAGACGGCAAACAACCCCCCGGCCCGTTGCCGGTTTGGTTCGGCACCTCTTCCCCCTTCGCCTCGCAGCCGGGCCGTTCTGAAGGTGAGGCGAGAACCTTAACAGCTGACGGCCTGAGCTGAATGAGAGCTCGAGCTCAAGCTTGAGCTTGAGCTTTGACCCTAACCAACGGCCGCCCCGGGAGAATGGAGATGGGGAAACAGGGGCAAGGATGAAGATCAGCTCCACAGACCACGAACCAAACGGGTGGGAGAGTGTGGCGCCGGCTAATGAGCAAAACAAAACCCCCTTTCGCCCTCTCCCGGCAGCATTTTCTTCTTCCGGGGCCCCATTTCTGATGTATCGGACGCCCCTTTCCCCTTCATCGGGATTCGGGACGGCGGGATATGGGGTATGAGATCCCCGGGCAAGCCACGAAACAGAGACAAAAGCTGGGGGATCATTGCCGCGGCCGCCACCATCGATGCTGCAGGCGAGGCTTGCATCGAGGCGTTGCGATTCTCACAAATCCTCAAAATCCTCACTGACCTGTCACATCCCGCCGGACCCGGAACCGGTTCCAGTTGGCCGGGTACCCAGGTTACCCAGAAGCCCCCGACCAGCGGGCTGGGTCTCGCGAGGGCCGGGGCCTAATTAGCCGACGCCCTAACTTCCATCTCAGAAATGACAGGGAGGTTTGGGATTCTGGGATTTCTGGGATTTCGGGGAGCCAGGGGAAGACAGGGGAGATTCGCAGAGACCCTGGTCCGGAAGCTCGTCCGCGGCCGGGCCGGGACAATCCCCTTGTCTGGTTCGCGAAATGAACCGGATTCAGCAGGTACCTTGAAGGAGGTCAGCTCAGATTGCAGCAAAACCGAGATTCCTCCATGTCGATCTGGAGTTCTGGGCCCCCTGTGTGCTGGCGTCGGATGCTGATGTCGGCAAAGGGACAGGTCGGCAGGAGTCCAGGCAGAAAGAGAACCGTTTTGCTTTCTCCTCCTTTGGTTTTCTGCCTAACAACTTCGTATCCTCCCGTCTGGCTGGGTCGGCCCATGATCGTCACCGAGGAGACGATCGGAAGACCCGAGATTGTCACCGAGGCGCGTGCGCGGGATGAGTTGAGGGCTCGGGTCGGCGTGGGGGGTTGAGTGGGAGCAAGCCACACCGGGGGCACGCTCCACCCCTCCCGTGGTGGGAATCGTGAGAATCCCACCTGTGGCACCCGTCAGAAAACCCACGTGCTGGCGGCGGAGAGACGGGCGCTCGGTGTGCGGTTGTGTCCGTCGTGGGGGAGCGAGTCGCTTTTCTAAAACCTCCAGCTGAGACAGACTTGAGATTGCGCGGGATTTTGTTTCAATGCTTTTCCTCCCGCGACCTGCGAATCTTTTAACTTTGCTTTAGGGCTCAGCACATGCCGTCGTCAAGCGCCTTCATTTGGCCGCAGCGAGATGGGGGTCTTGATGCCTGAGAAAACCAATGCGTGGGACAATCGACATGCTGGTCATTCGCGCACACGTGGAACACAGCACGTTGAAGACGCAGGTACAGAGACTTGTGCACGCAGAAATCAAGGACTGGTGGGCTTTTCCACGTTGAGCAGGTGGATGAGCGCTATGCTCTCTCCATCCGTACTGGGCAGTTCAAACCCGGGCAGTTGCCAATCGCGTTTTCGCGTCGCATCGCCGAAGCACGGTGCAATCAATGAGGAAGCTGACGTGCTCTGCCAAGCTTTGCTGCAGCTTGCTATCAAATCCCCCGACATTCCCGGCGGCCGAGATAAGGCCCCGGTTGGTCCGGTGGATGGCCGGACGGGCGGGTCCTCGGGACTCCGGAGTCGGCATGTCCTATCGGCCGGCTGTCGGGTAAAGGCACTGCCCTGGGTTTTGGTCGGAGTAGAATAACCCCTATCTATTGCCCGCCAGCCCGATCATGGGGCCTGTTGAGCGCTGCTCACCATTTGACTGAGACTAGGCAACCCTCTGACTGGCGTTTCTCCTTCCCTCCGACTCCGAATAAGAGGGCTCGTAGTTCGACGTCAGATAGGACTGGTCGTGTCAGGCGCCTAGTGATGAGTCACTCTAGTCCTTTGAAAAGAACACCAACCACCAGTATCGTGGCCACTCCCGCTTCCACATGACTGCACCGCCTTCCCTTTGGATAACATTGTGTAAGTACCTACAAGTAAGGGAACACGGTATTCATGCAGTGCGCCCTCAGATCCAGTCGCTTCCCGCGGACAGATCGGTTTCGCGTTGACTGGATGGGCGGCAAATCCCTCAGCATCAGTCGTTGTTGCTCCAAGTCCTCAACTCAAAACCCATCACGGCCCAATCAACAACTCAACCCCCATCACATGCAACAATGTCGCACGTCGCGTGAAACCCAAATCCGACTTCACTTTCAAGCTTCGGCTCCAAACATCGCATCACGATGCCCTACTTTACCTACTCCCCATTCCCCATTTGCCCCTCATCTGCCCAACCCAACTCAGCACGAGTTAGCCAAACACATGCGCAAGAACCGCGCAAACCATGAAAGTGACGGCGGCTACCGAGCGGTGAAACATGGTGGCGGCTCGGCGGCCACATCGCAGAGCGATCACGTTTCCCTTTCTCTCTCTCCCATCCATCCTCCCATCCTCCCACAACTCTCTCCCCCCCCACTCAGTCACGGTCCTTCATCATCTCTCTTCCCCTCAGCTTCTTCCCCAGCTTTTAGCGCGCGGCGCGTGCCGAGGGTGCTTCGCCACGCCCAGCGCGTTTTTGGTTAACCAAAGCAGCTAAAGAAAAGCCACTCGCCCCCGCGATCAATAAGGCACTGGCCACTCGGCCCCCGCGTTCCTCTTTGATGAGGGGTTTGAGGGTTTTGAGTCCTATTTGAGTTTGGGGTAGCTCGGGGTCGTTAATACCAAGGTGGCCAATATCACAGCGGAACACGAGTGTGATTGGGAGCTGGAGCTGGGGCCGGGCCAATGAATGCGTGCTGATCGCATGGCTGATCGGAGTGAGGCGGTTCGAGGGCTTGAGGGGCTTGCCGCCGATTGTTTATGTGGGGGTGTCACACCCACGGACGACGGGATGGGGGATTGAATGAGATAGATACCATGAAGTATTTCCGAGGATGCGAGTTGAGAGGGATAATGGCTTTGTTTGAGGCGGGGAGAGCTTGGGGAGGATTTGGGCAAAATGGGGTAAGCGTCCCTTTTTGTGAGAGAAGTTGTGGTATCATTGAGGTATCTGGCTGTCGTCAGATCCAAGATTTGACTCGGTCTCAATCACACCGGTGGCCAAAGCCAGTGCATCTTGGCTGTTTGTTATCCGAGCCAACCGTGGTTTGGAGAGACAAAGTGACAAACCCATCGCTTGTTGACTGAATCGTCGTTGCGCAATGCCCTGCTAGTTCGCCTCGCTGCCAGGTGCGTTGAGAAACAGGGACTCAAGCGACATGCAAGTGTGATTTCTAGCAAGCTCTGAACTAGGGGCTGAATAGGCATTCTACAAGTCACCCTTTTCGTAGTTCAAGTTGGTCTTGCAACCTAGAAGCACCCCCTATTTACATGCCTGGAAACCGGCATTGTCTCAAACAACTCGACTTCTGCTGCCGCTACGGGGCACTCTCCTCAAGGAAAGACTTGAACAGTTATGGCGATGTTTCCAACCTGTTCATCATTTGTATCTGTTGTATATTATTTTTCGTCAGGCAGGGTAGAACCTACCCATTCTCACTCAGCGTGGCCCGAACCGCCATGACTCCCTTAACCTTTCTGTATGACACTACCTGCCCACAGCGTGTATACCTGCCTATGCACCAAGAGCAAGAGACCTTGTGTTTTGCGCACCCGCTCATGGTATCGTTCAAGATAACCGCGTCCAGGGGGTCGCTTTCTTGGGCATGGACATAGTGGCGCTGAAATTTGGCAGGCTGGGAAGACCGGGAATTAATGATCAAGGATCTGGTTCTTACTATCTGCCCCAGGGCTTTGAAATTCTTGGAGCAGCGCACAGTTGCATGCGCTAAACGCTCTCGGGCGTCCCTTAAACGGTGAGTTCGACACTCTTACAGAGACAGGAGCCTTACATGACGTCTCCCATATTAGGCGGTGGGTGAAGACACGGCTAATTTTGGCGGTGCATGAGGAGAAGTCCGTTCATACTCCCATCCATACCTACCTAGACACATCACAGTAAGTTTCCTTATCGACCTTCTCTACATGTCAGGTCCCAACCATCAATGACACCCCGCAAACTTTGTTTGACTCAGACGTTGCCAGCTTGGATCTAGAGATGTGGTTGCCATGAGCCAATCCAATTGACACCATAACGAGACAGCAAACGCAGGCAAACACTGTTGCCAACTTCAAATCAAAACCGAGGCCGAAAGGCTTCGGCTTCTTGGCTTTCTGAAGGGTCACGACACGACAGCTGGACAAACACTTGCGAAGCCGTGGGAGGAATCATGGAGCCGAGCAAACTCACTGTGTCGCCTGCTGTCTCTGAGATATTTTAGACAAGTGATTAAACGAGCTGTCAAGATGACCTGTCACCACCTCCCCCGTCTCTCCTCCATCCCTTGATTCACATCACTACCCATCCCTGTATTCGCATCCATCACGTCCCCCCAATCCAACAAGATCGCCATCGTCGGCGCCGGCCCCTCAGGCCTCTCGCTCGCCGCCATCCTCGAGAAACTCGGCGGCTTCGACTATGTCGTCTACGAGGGGTACCCCGGGGACGTGCCCCCGCGCGGCGGCTGCCTCGACCTGCACCCGGGCAACGGCCAGCGGGCCCTCCGCGAGGCCGGCGTGTTTGACGAGTTCCAAAAATACGCCCGCCTCGGCGACGCGACCATCCACCGCATCCTTGACCACCGGGGGAACCATCTTCACAATTTTGGGGAGGGCCGCGACGCACCCGAGATTGATCGCTGGGCGCTGCGCGAGGTGTTGTTGACTGGTATTCCTGAGGAGAGGGTGTGCTGGGGGAAGAAGGTGGAGAAGGCTGAGCGGGATGAAGCAGGGCAGGTGGTTTTGAAGTTTGCGGACGGGACCACTGCGGAGGGGTTTAAGCTGGTTGTTGGTGCCGACGGGGTATGGAGTAAGATCCGGCCCTTGGTACGCCCCCCCTTCTCGTATTCCCTTAACCACTGGCAATCCTAACAGCCCCCAGGTCACCGACGCCCAACCCTCTTACTCTGGCAATATCCTCCTCTCCTCCACAATCCTCCCCACCAACCCCTTCTACCCCACCCTCCAATCCCTCTGCGGCATGGGCTCCTCCATCGCCATGGGCAACCACGCCATGATCTTCACCGCCCGTCAAGGCGGCGACGGCCACTACCGCATCGACGTCGGCATCCATGCGCCCGCCGACCTCGCCGCACGCACCGACCTCGTCGACCTCTCCTCCCCCGACGCCGTCAAACGCTTCCTCTTACAACCCACCTACTTCGGCGGCTACGCCGCAGAGCTACAGGATATCATCCGCCACTGCGAGGGCGGGTTCTATCCCTGGGTGCTGTACTACATGCCCCCGGAGCGTCTCAGCTGGGAGACTGCGCCGGGAGTAACGCTGATTGGGGATGCGGCGCATGTCACGACGCCGTTTGTCGGGGACAGCGTGAACTGCGCGATGCGGGATGCGTGTATTCTGGCGGGGAAACTGAAGGAGATGGGGGTCGGGGATGAGGCGGTTAGGGAGTATGAGAAAGAGATGTTTCCGTTTGCGGTGGATGTGGTGACGCGGAGTTTGAAGAGTCAGGAGACGTTCTTTGAGGGGGACGCGCCAAGGAGGTTTTTGGAGGTGATGAAGTCGGATAAGCCGCTGATTGGGGCTATGGATCATGTTTAGGGATTGGGGACGTAGGCAGTGGAAATGCTCGCTTGAGCTTTTTCAGTCAGAGGTTCAAGATGCCATTATCACTTACACAGGACAGCCCCTGACAAGCTTGGCAGAGGGTGCAGTGAGCCAGTGGGAGATCGCACATTTGGGCCCACTTGCCCAAAGCAGACATCTGAGGTGTAAGTGGTGCGGTGCAAGTTGAGCGCTCAACTTGGGCGTTGTGTATCGTGTAGAGATCACGGCACCCCCGAGGAATTCCAGATTCTCTGACAAGGTGGAAATTTCACATCGTAATGGAGACTCTAAGCTAAGTCGGCATACCGTTCCCAGAGTACCATTGTTCCCCCCTTGAGTGCACACGTAGGTTTTGTTATCCAAAGGAAATAGAAGGGTGAGGTGGAAAGGGGGCTGAAGAGGCGGAGTGGCAGCAGTGTAATTCGACGAGTCAATCTTAGACCAAGATTCTATTCTGGTTTCCCCCAATACACTGCTTCTAGCCGCGTCCCAGCCTAGCTCAGTCAACCGGCAGCAAGATCTCGCCCACCCCCAACACCCTCTCACACTCCCTCACACTAGCAGCCTGCATCTCGTCGTACAAGACCATCTCGCTCGGGATCGCACAGCCCAGCACACCCTCGAGCTCTTTCCGACTGCTCTCCGAGTCCGTCTGATGCAACTTCCTCTCCGTATGCCCATTAGCGCCCTGGATATTCGACGTAAAGATGCCGGCCGCCGAAAGCGGGAGGAAGTCTTCATACGTAAGGGGCTCGCACTCGACAATTCCCGCCTGCAGCAGCAGCTCCACGTCGACCTCTGAAGAAGAAGACCGGTCCTGCAAAACCGCATCCAACTTACTCCGTCCCACTCCCGGGACAACGCCATATCGGAAATACACCAGTCCCTGCGTCCTCAACTCCGCCCAATCATCCGGATACTCCCGAAACACCTCCTCCAGCACCTCCCCAAACTCCCTCCCACCCTCCTCACAACCCCCCATCGCCTCAGCCAACAACCGGTCATACAACGCCCTCCCCTTCCTCGTCACCGCCGCCCCCCTCTGCTCCACCTCCCCAAACCTCGCCGTATGCGTCCCCCGTACCCCCTCCCTCTCATCATTTTCTTCAGAAGAAGGAAATAGAACAACCTCCTCCAAAGCCCGAAAACTCGTCTGCCTCAACAAAATCTCACACCTCCTCCCCGCCGGCGGGCCCTCAATCCTCTGCTTGGCCGGCAGTCCCCTGCGCACCATCTCCTCCTGCACGGCATCAATATCCAGCGTGCGTGGCGTCAGGTGGTTGATGTGTGCGCTGGGAAAGCAGACAATGTCCGCGACCATGGGGTGGGCGCGGGCGAGGGCGGTGTACGTTTCTAGCGGGACTGTGGCGCGGGCGTGCCAGCGGAAGATGTCGAGGGCGTCTGTGATGAGGTTATTGGCGTCGTGGTGAGTGAGGGTGGGTTTGGTTTTGGGGTTGGAGGCGGTGGTGATGAGGGTGCAGAGGCGCGGGGAGAAGAGGGTGCGGCGGGAGAGGATGGAGGCGGCGGTTTGGTGGGTGGTGGTGGGGGAAGGGAGGAGATTGTGGCGGAGGACGGTGGTGAAGACGCGGAAGGGGTTGGCGGCGAGGGAGGATGGGGTGGTGGGGCGGAAGGCGGTGCCGTGGAGGGGGAAGCCGGCGATTTGGAGGTCGTAGTAGCCGACTGGGTGCATGCCAAGGAGGGCGAAGAGGCGGCTGATCATGTGCATTTCGTGGGCGGTCCCGAGGCGGATTGCGCCGTGCCGCTCGAGCTGGTGGCGGGTGGGCAGGGCGTCGGGGGGGAGACCGCGGGCAGAGAGGACGGAGCGGTCGACTTCGGCCACCATGTCGACGAGCTCGCCGTAGAGGGGCACCTCACGCCGGTACATGTCCGAGAGGGCCCGGACGAAGCGGGTGCGGAGGTGGTCCGGGTCCCAGCTGGTATGGTTAGTGAAGGTAGTGGTTGGCACTTGGAATAGGACGACTTACGGAGAGCGAGACGCTGGCTCATCTGGGCATGGGATTCCGTTGGCCATTGTTGTTGAAGGTGTGTGAAGAGGCTGTGAGGATAGGGTAGGTGGTGTACAAGGAGCTGATGTCAAGCAACTTGAACGCAACAGAACTACTGATAGTAAGATATGGTCCTTCAAGGCACCGTTCTCCCTAATCATCAATGATAGAGAGTAGATAGGAAGTAGGAAGGTGAATGGCCTGGCTTGGCGCGGCGCAGTCTTGATAAGAGGTCCTTGACATGTGCCGACCCTAGCCGTTTCCCTTACGTACCGATCATCGTGACCTTGTTTTGGCAACTGACCGCCTCTTAAACTGCCCATACCGGTGTCCTTCCGTCTTCCGCCTTCCGTCTTCCGCCTCGGTCCGGCAAGGAGCGGACCATATCCGCACCGCGGCCGGCCACCCCCGGTCCCCCGACCATTCTGCGGAACTACCCCCTGCTGTCGATCCACGTCATTGATTGATAGAGCGCCATGTTTTCAACCCGATATTCCCGAGGAGTCGTTCACAGCTCACATTTCAGAATTCCGCTATCCAGATCCTCTGCGACGCACTTGCTGCCATCAGCTCTGGGCAGCCTGTGAGGAGAGCGAGGCTGTGGTTCTGCCTTGCTGTCAGTCTAGCTGTCTATTATTAAAACAAGAGACAAACATCTTCTCACGAACCATTATAGAAGGGGTGTCTTATGCTTTCTTCCAAAAACATGAAGAAAGGTGTTCACAGTGCTGTTGTCCGCAATGTTGCTAAATTAGTGTTTGGTTGAGAATCAGTGCCTATGCGAAGTCGTATGTCGTGACCTACAGCATGTATCAAGCATCGAGGACAAGAAAAAAAAATCCGTCAGCTCTTCAAGACTCTCGTCTGCCAGCCCAGACAAGCCGGGTATCGCAAGTTGGCTCTCACGGAGTGCGCATCCTTTAAGCAAGTACTGTCCACTGCTAGGACGTTGTACCCACTAACCCATACGGTCTATTATCATGAACAAGCCTCCATCCTAGAACAAGCTAGGTATCGCAACGGGGAGTCGAACCCGCGGTCTCTCGCCAGAGCTGGCTCTTCAAGACCGCTCGGCCAACAACCCGTTTGCCCGAAGGCAATTAATAGGCACAGGCCTCTGGGCTATGAGGGCCGGTGTCGTGAGTCGATCAGGTAACAGAGTGCAGAATATGGGATGGAATATGAGATGGAAAGACCCCCGAGGCTTGTATCCATATACGACGCTCACTCCAGACAAGCAACGACCCAACGCCACAACGCCGTTTCCCAAGCCAATATGAACCCCTCCGTCATCCCCCCAACAACCACCCGCTAACTCCTGAGCGCCTCCAGCCTATTCCGCATCTGATTCATCATTTCCTCGGTATCCTCCTCATCCTCCTCCTCCACCTGCGGCTGCTGCTGCGCCGGCGTCTGCACCTGCTTCTCCGGCAGCGGCACACTCGGCAACGGCCCGGCCTTCTCCATCCGATCCCTCAGAATCTCCCCCAGCACCTTCTCCACCTCGCCCTCGGCCTCCTCCTCCCCCTCCATCTCCAAATCCACATCCTCAGGCAGCACCTCCCCAACCATCTCCTCAATAATCCCCGCTTTCACCAACTCCACCCCAAGCTCCCTCATCGTCCCCGCCAACTCCGGCAACCGAATCAACGAATTCACCTCCTTCATAATCCCCACACTGGCGCGAATACTCCCCTCAATCTTGCGCAGCGCAAACGCCTCGCTGACCTGCATCTGCACGCTGGCCAGCTGCGCCTTGGAGGTCACGAGGCGCGCGCTCGTGCGGCGGTGGCGGATCAGCTCGCGCGCCCAGTCGCGCATCTCGCGCTGCGCCTGTTTTTGGCGGGCCGGGTCGGACCCCGCGCGCTGCGCGGCGCGCTTGTCGGCGGCGACGATGAGGTTTTTGGTCTTGGTCTCGACGGCTTTGACGGAGGCGATGTCGCGGTCGAGTTTGCGCATGTTGGAGCGGAGGAGGGCGTTGCATTTGCGATACTGGAGGGATCGAAAAGGGGTTGGTTAGATGGGGGATGAGTTTGGTGATGGACGACATGACGTACCTGGGCCTGAGGGTCAGGCTTGACAAACATTGCTTTGAGGGTCTCCATGGCTGCGATGGCCGCTGCAGGCGGGAGGGTAGTGGGTGGTGGTGCCCTCGATTATTGTTTAGGGGATGCGGTTGTTGGGAGTGGCTATCGCAAAGCGGCCGGGATGTGGCGAGGACGGAGCCTGGAGTGCATGCGTTTCGGCAAGTCCAGCGTTTGAGCCTCATCGGGCCGTTGGAGAGCTGAACCAGCGGGCGGGGCGGGGCATCTCAGCCTGGAGCCCCGCAAGCCGCCCCGCAGTGGGCCGATCGACCCCACCATCCAACAAGCCCATGGATGGAACTGACACCGGTTTTGTGATGTCAACAACCACTGGAGAGAAGGCAGGGCAGACGCGGGCGTCCGAGTTTTCATGCCTAGTCGTTCTGTCGTTCTATTAGCACTACTAACCTACGTAGTGGACCCCTATTTAGTGCTATGAGCACGGTAAAATGAGTTCTAGATTCCATCTCTACCCGAGTAACTGAGAACAATACTACAAAGAATATAGGATACGGAAAAGATTACCCATCTCCTCCGGTGACAATAAAAACTTGCATCTAGATTTGAAGACGAAATGATCCCACAACCATCCATGAATACTGTCTGAAAGGTTGTCCCCCTGTGAACAAGGATAAGTTCCCCGTTGATAGAGTGGGCAGCCACACGTTGCGCGAAAAGACGACTTTAAACTTATATACAACCCGGTGTGAATCCCAAAGAAGAAAACAGCAAGCCGAAAACACAAATGGCACGTTACTTTATTAGAGTTTATGAACGTTCGTGCCAGAACGTTAAAGAACAAGCTTCGCTACCCCACCCTGAGCTGCTGCAGCTCAGGCAGCTCAGCCCTGTTGGTGGCCTGGTGGCCCGTGCCAGTGCATCTTTGGGCTTCTGACGAATTCCACCGTCACCCTGGACGGGCAAGGCGGTGCAGCCTCACAACACCCCACCTTCCCGTCTTCTTCCAGAAACAAGCAACTTTCAACCCTCTCATTCTCTGTCACCAAACTTCACTCGATCAAGTTCACCGAAAATACCCCCGATCTTCGTCTCCGCAATAAACCACAGCTTCTTCTTTCCCCGATTCTAGAACAAAAGTTAGTTGAAACACATCCCCGAGCTACCCCTCATTTCTCCTCCATTCCCGGTCCTCGACCTCGATCTCGAACTTCAACTCACACCTCGTCTCCAACAGAGCACAATGGCCGCCAACATGGTGACTCCTGAGGGTAAGCCGCCGGCACATTCCCCGCCAATCCATACCTAAAACTAACTTAAATTTCCCCGCGACAGTCCTCTGGGCGCAGCGCTCGTCCACCTCGGACCCAGAGAAGAACTTTGTCTACCTGACCATCAGCGTACCCGACGTGCCGACCTCGAACCTCAAGCTCGACCTCAAGCCGACGGGCCTCACATTCACGGGCCACTCGGACACGCTCAAGAAGACGTACCATGTCGAGCTCGAGTTCTTTGCCGAGATTGACGTCGCCGAGAGCAAGGTCAACCACACGGCGCGCGACGTCGAGATGAAGCTGCGCAAGAAGGAGCTCAAGGAGGAGTACTGGCCCCGCCTGCTCAAGGATACCAAGAAGATGCACTTCCTCAAGACCGACTTTGACAAGTGGGTCGACGAGGACGAGCAGAACGAGGCTGCCGATGAGGACTTTAGCAGCTTTGGTGGCGCCGGCGGCATGGGTGGCATGGGTGAGTGATCCTGGATTTCCCTGCAATAACAGGTTTCAAGATTCCTTGTACAAGTACAACTGGGTCGCCTGCACTGTCTTTCCTTCTCCCCTCGGCTTCACGCCCAGCTGGCTAAACATGAATGTACCTGTAGGAGGCATGCCGGGTATGGGTACGTAACATGACAGCCAGAGATGGGATGAGTGGAAGAATCAGACATGTGACACAGCACCCGCTGGACACGGTTTGCTTCCCGGCAGGATACAGTTGCTAACATCGTGTGTCTAGGCGGCGGTGACTTTGGCGGCATCGATTTCTCCAAGCTCGGCGGCGGTGGTATTCCCAACATCGGCGGCGACGACTCGGACGACGACGACATGCCCGCGCTCGAGGGTGAGGAGGAGGAGGAGGAGGCCAAGGCCGAGACGACCGCGAAGGCCGAGGACGCCAAGGACGCCAAGGAGGTGGTCAGCTCGTAGAGGGCGGCCCATCAGTAACGGAGTTCGGAATACCCCGGGCTGAGGTCTCAATACCAAATTGAGAAGGCATGAAGCTATGAACACGGTCAACAAAACGGATCATGAGTCGCTTCGCAAACGGGGGCTTGGGGGTGGGAGCAGGCGTAGCGGCGAAGCAATCTGATTGTATTGAGACAGGTTTTCTCTCATTGATGGCGAATGGAGCTATTTGATGACTTTCTGGCCTGCGTGGCTTGGTATGACCGCTAATCAGCTGAGTTGTGAAGATCGAGCAGACGGGACAGTGCTAACTGCGTGGGATTACTGCGTGGGCTTACTGCTATGCTATAGGCTTACTGTGATGCTGTGTGGAGGTGAGGGTTTTAATCGACAAGTGACGTGGACGACGTGGAACGAGGACGGCCCTTGTGGAATGGGGGTTCATAGGCCAGCTCGGAGCTTAAAGATACTGAACTCGCTCTCCGAACGCGGTGAGGTGTTTACACCAGAAAGAGCAACCCATGACAAATAACCGCCGGGAAACCAGATATTAACCAACCTTCTCACTCCCTCCGTCACAAAAACGCCCGCTACAGACACCCGGTCATTCTCCTCGGACTCCAACACCGTAACCCAACACCCACCACCAGCACCTCCACCAACAATCCCAAACCATCACAATGTCTTCTCCCTCCAACTACAACAACAACAAGAACACGAACAACGCCCACGGGGTAGCCGACAAAGCCCTCACCACGGCCCCTTACACGGCGAAAGAGGCAGCTGAGTTTGTCCGCCAAGGAGCATGCATGGTTGCTATGCCACCGGACGAGGTTTGGAGGGATCCATTTGCGGAAGAGGTCGGTGGTGATGGTGTTCCTGAGGCGGGGACACTGGTAGGGGGGAGCAAATGAAGATGAAGGGGGAAAGGGGGAAGGGTTTGGGACTTGGGAAGATAAAAAAGAAAGGATTACGGACGGGACAGGGAACCTGGGAGGCGACGGGATTTGAAGATGATATTGTTGGTAACTGAATGCCTTGAAGCTCGCTCCGTCTTGTACTTGTTTCAACTTGGGCTACGAGAGATTGTTTTTCGCGGATTCCTTGCGGCTTCGACATATCTCATGAGCATGCTGGCGTTCAGGTTATTTCTCACAACGAGGGAAAGTCGAGATCTGCCTCTCTCCCAGCATCCTTGACAATGATCTCGTCTCAAATGCAAACTTCCCTAGCAAAAGGCCTGTGGCGGGGATCATACCCTGTCCCAAACAAACCGACAAACATCAACAGAACGCCGTCTCAACCAAGGGAGTTAGTTTGATTGGTTGTAAGACAGCCATCCAGCTGACCTGCTGAGGCATACATGACTGACGCGGACACAAACTGTTTCCTGTGAAGTGTGTGCAAACAACCTAGAGACCTTTACCCACATTTTTGTCAAACCACAAGGCGCCGATGTACTGTATACCCTAATGATAGCCACTAGACACTTTTCACCCACTGGTAGTATTACTAGATAGGTTCTTAAAAAGTAAGGTAGCACTGCCTAGGTAGGTTTGGGGGACAACGTCCACTTACACGACTCAACACCCACCCTCTTCCCTTCTTTAGCCTCTCTCACCTACATACCTACATATCCGTAACTGACAAAACCTCACCCTTCCCCCCTCAGCCCCATCGTCAGAGAGTCAAAGACTCCAACTCCAAAGAGAGTGCTCGCCACGAGGACGACAGGACCGAAAACCACTGATTTTAGCACGTTGACGGGATTCGGATTTGGACGAGGAACAGGGCTACAGTCTGCAACGGCCAAACACAAGTCGGCTTTATATGATAGAACCGGGAAAGGACGACTCACTGCACTGATCAAACAAGGCGGACGTTCACCTGGGAGACATGTCTTGATAGTCATCAACGCCGTAAAGCCATTCACTAATAAAAACGAGCACAAGTATCGCTAAGCCCCTTAATTATACAGCTACCCGACCGGATAGCGGGGAAATGCCAATCTGTGCCTAAGAGATGAAGAACCGCAAAGCTGAACCCAACCCATCACCCCAATGCCAGCCCGGAAAAGTTTCGTTTCGTTATATCAACATGCGCCTCAACCCCCCGCTCAACGCGCTCCGCCGCGGTCCCTGCCAATGTGCGCTGACCGCACCACTTAGAGAACATCCTCCTCCATCGCGGCATCGCCGCCAGCAGCAGCCGCCGGCGCCGGGTTGGCGTTGTTCTCAGTGTTGGTGTTGACAAAGTAGTCGGCCATCTCCGAGTCCAGCTCCTCCGCCGTCTTCTTCACCGGTCGGTTGCTGCGACCGCGGCGAGCCGTCTTCTTGGTGTTCTTACCGGCAGCGGCGGCGCCGCCCTTAGCGTTGGTCGTGTTCTTCTTGACCGCAGCAGCAGACTTGGGCTGCGCCTTGGGCTGGATGCGCTGAGCGAGCGTCTTGGGTTGGGGAATCAGCTCGGCAGAAGCAATGACAACCTCGACCTAGTCCGAGTTAGTAATCTTGAAAATCGCAATAGCCACTCCAAAGATCGTACCTTGACGGGCTTGTTGTCAATGAGCAGGCCGTTCAGGGCCGTGAAAGCCTTGCTAGCACCATCGGCATGGTGGAATGTGACGTGGGCTAGGCCGCGGCTGACGCCGCCCGGTCCGTATGAGATCTCGACCTTCTTGACCTGTCCGACCGACTGCTGGAAGTATTCCTATCAAGGGGGGTTGGTGGTTAGCGTCAAGAGATTATCGAGGTTGAGCGTCCGTATTCGAGGCAAGTTCGACGTCTGAAATCCACGGCAGCATTCGGCAATGCAGAGGCGTCCCAGGAATAGATAACCAAAAAGGCAGCGAGCAGAGCAGTAAAGCATGACCCTCCAAGATGGCGTCACCGGCGACTGGCAGGTGAGCCACGACCGACATCCACTGAAACCGTTCGACCGATGCCGTGTTCCAGACCACGGAACCCCGTTGAGAGGCGACAGAGTGTACGACGTGACCCAACCAACCCGAACCCAATCCAACCCGAACACACAGCGCCCTGTTCCACAGGACGCAACGTTCAAGGAAAACATGCGCCACGCTGGAATACTCCTGCAATGGCAACACGAACTCTGCCCCGGCACAACCGCTACGCAGCAGCCGAGGATGGGGGAGCCGTATCATTCGCTCACTGCTAAGCTCGCTGAAGCGCAGTATCATCATCCTGGTGACCAGCCAGGTGAGATGGTGCGAAAAAATAACACCCAGCTAGGCGTTCTGTCAGAGGTATTGCCGTCGCCCTCTTATTGTCTGCGCATATGTTTCTAGATCGTGGGCGCTTGCCAGGCAGCCCCGATACAGGAAAATGCAGCCAGACGCGGACTTGCTCAACTCCCGGCGACTTGGACAGCCTTGATGGCGCGGTGGGCAGTACCCGACACGTGCATCTTGGAAGGAGCTTTGGCATCATGACAGTCGCTTTCAATCGCCGAGGTGTTGGGTTCATAACCCATGCAGTCCGTCGAGGACAAAACGTCGATAGGATACGCCGCGGAAAAATGTGCCGACGAAAGTCCGAAGGCATGAACGGCCTCACCGGTAATAACATACCTTGATCTGGCCTTCGGAAACATCCTTGGGCTGTGGCAGTGTTAGCGGCGGACTTTGGTACAAGAGTCCGGGGCGCGAACTTACCAGGTTGCTGACCATGATCTTGCTCTCGCCAGTCAGACCAGCGCCCTTGGCGGGAGTCGGCTTGGCAGCATTGCGCGCCGGCTTGGTGTTCTTCTGAATGCCACCGGCCGGAGCGGTGGTGGCGGGACGGTCAGAGGTGCGGCGCGTCGAGCGGCGGCGGCCTTGGTTGTTGCGACGCTGGCTGGTGAGGATCTCATCCAGACTCTGATCGAGCTTGCCGGACATGATTGTGATTGCGACGAAAAGCGCGGGAATTGATTATGTGTAGTTTTGGGGTGAAATGGCTGGTCGGCAAGCGCAAAAGCTTGACGAGGTTCGCTGACGATGTTGTTGGGGCAAATGCGACGAGGTGGAGAGGCAGTCGCTGAATCAACTGGGTGATGCTGCAGCACGTCGCGTCACGTCGCGGTCGGTGGCGGTCAGGCAGCAGAGGGTAGAAAATAGGATCGCGAAAGTTGCGGTGTTGGCAGAATCGACCTGTTCAGGCGAGCGAGGGTTTAAATGGCAAGCCTGAATGGAAATGAGGAAGATGGCGATAGGACCTTAGTTTGATGGTCGTGGCTGATGGGGAGTGTGGAATGATGCGGAAAGAGGAAGCGAACTGGAGCCCGCGAGAATTTGAGGGAACTGCCAGGGAGACTGGGAGTCAGCCAGGCGCATGGAACAAGAGCGGCCCAGCCGATTGACAGAGGTGGCGGATGGCGGCCGCCAAAACGGCGCTAACCGCGTTGTGACTAAGGCAACAAGTACCTCAGCCACAGGCCCCACTTGTTGTACCAGTACTTGATGCACATGAGCCTATCAAGCGGGTCCAGACAATCACGAACAGAAGGTATGACAATGAACAAACACGACTCTGAAGCGCGTGGTCTTTTCTGGTAGCCTCGAGATGGTTACCTATGAGTTCAGGTTATACGCTCATAACCATATCGACGCAGATAGAGGACACGAGTACGAAGTACGGCTCCCATGTTATCTGGAAGAAGCTGCTCGCCTAGGCACGCCCATTCCTGTGACACTGGTTGCGACGCGATGAACTTCCAAGAAATCATGCGGAAAAGAACCAGAAAACTGTGTTGGAGGATTTTGCCTTGCGCCTTTCAGCCACGCTAACCATGAAACCATATCCGCCTTCGTACCGGGTACAAAAACCTGGCCATCTGAACCACCAACTACCAACCTGCAACCCGCACTTGGTCTCGTCTCTCGGCCTGCCCTGTTGCGCCGGACTCTGATCGAGGTCCTCTATCTTCCCGGTTGTATACCGGCGGATGCCGAGATTTCGTTTGACGCATTGAGTCGCAGAGGAAGCTGAAAACCCCTTGTCATATCGTACACCCCAACCCATCGCAGCGTCTCTATCTCAGCTTTGTGGTCGCTGGCGTAGTCTGGGCTGCTGCCCTCGCGTATGCTTTCTCCTTCTCAGCCTCGCGCTCCTCCTGGTCGGCATTGACTTCCAGGAAAGCGTAGAAAATGATGAGCACCATCGCCGCCGAGCCTAGGAAGATGGCAAGACGGTAGAGCTCCGAGTCTGTGATCATGGTGGGCGAGAGTTGACGGACGTCGCGGGGAGCAGCAGTGGAAATCGATGAGGTTGACGGCGAGGCTAGAGTGGGGACACAATTAGCATACCAACAATGTAGAAAGGTATCTTGGATAGACCGTTGGCGCACCTCAATTGCAGGCTGTCGTTGTGCAAGTCGGCGAGCGGAAGGGCCTAAAGGTGGCGATGATGGATTTGGACAGCTTGCCCCAGCCGTCGCGACACGCATCCTGGAAGCTCCGACCGCTTGTACCGGTACGTACTCAACCAAGGAGGCAGAGACTCAACTCAGTCACGTGCATTGATCTGCTGTTCAGCGGGGCTGATCTCTGCACAGTGCGCTGGACAGACGTCAGGGCTGGGTGGTCCTGTGGGGCCCCTGGAACCATTCAGGACTTGCAACCAGAACACTGATTCTTGGAGATCCCCGCCTGGAAACTGTGAGGGAACCGTGAGTTTGCCTTCTGCAAAAACTCGACAGCCACCACACAATACACGACTTCCCTCGACGTCGAGAACCCCCCAGCCCGCCCAAGCAACAACTCCATAACCCCCAGTCTCGAATCCCAAACTCGCCCATCATGCCGCCCAAAAAGCAGGACAAGGGCGGGGCCAAGAAGGTCGACAAGGCGAAGATCGTCGAAGACAAGACATTTGGCATGAAAAACAAAAAGGGCGGCGCAGCGAAAAAAACCATCGCCCATTTGACGTCGTCTATGGCAAGTCAGAGTGCCGATGCGAAGCGCGCCCAGGCTGAGAAAGATGCTCGCGCCCGTGAGAAGAAGGCTGCCGAGGAGGCCAAGCGGGAGGCCGACATGCTCCTCGCCAAGCCTGCTCAGATTCAAAAGGTACCTTTTGGCGTCGACCCCAAAACGGTTGTTTGCATCTTCTTCAAGAAGGGCAACTGCGAGAAGGGCAAAAAGTGCAAGTTCGCCCACGATCTCGAAGTCGAGCGCAAGGTCGAGAAGAGGAACCTCTACCAAGACAACCGGGAAGAGGAAGACGAGAAGAAGAAGCAGGAGACGTCGGCAGACTGGGACGAGGAGAAGCTGCGGTCCGTCGTCCTGTCCAAGAAGGGGAACCAACGCACCACGACCGACAAGGTGTGCAAGTTCTTCATCTCGGCCATCGAGGACGGCAAATACGGCTGGTTCTGGATTTGCCCCAACGGCGGCGACAAATGCATGTACAAGCATGCTCTTCCACCTGGGTAAGCACTGTGATACAGCAAGGTTGGAAGAAAACTAGCTAACACCCCTCCAGGTTCATCCTCAAGACCAAGGAGCAGAGAGCGGCAGAGAAGGCCCTGTTGGACAAGTCGCCACTCAAGACACTGACTATCGAGGAGTTCCTCGAGTCGGAGAGGCACAAGCTCACAGGCACGCTCACGCCCGTGACTCCCGAGTCCTTTGCCAAGTGGAAGAAGGAACGTCTCGACAAGAAGGCCGCTGAAGAACAGTTGAGGAAGGCCAAGGAAGCTACCGGCCGTGCCCTGTTTGAGAGCGGCAACTGGCGGACGGCTGAAGACGAGGATGAAGAAGAAGAGGAAGACGACATTGAGAGGCTGCGTAAGGAGACAGAGGCGCTCAGGGAGAAGCGTGAAGAGGAGCGGCTCGCCGCTTTGCACGGCCTCCCGATTCGGAGCGCCAATGGAGATGACGAGGCGGGGAGTGAAGCAGCAGAGCCAGAAGCGGAGCCTGAGGCAGTACCCAACACCTGAAGGGTATCTGCAGCAAGCAACCAAACCACGACGCCGCGCGGCCGCGCGAGGGCGGCGAGCCCATAGAGCGCTCCCCCCCAAACGGCAATCAGCAGTGTCGGCATTGCTACTCGGGACGCGTGGCAAGCCTCAGGGATTGACGCAGGGAGAAGTGCCTGGATCCAGCATGCTAGAACAAGTTGACGCCTTGGCGAGGCAAGAACAGAATCGTTATATAGGAGTTACGACACAATATATTCTCGATTTCGGAGCACCATCAACTCGTGCGCGTCACACACTCTACGAAGCCGTCCGTATCAGACCCAGGTTATTGGCTCAAAGGCCCTACACCCTTACTAACAAGCTCACCACACGGAAGAAAGCGTCCAGCCCCTTCACTCATCAGAACTTCTCAACCCACGGCCTCAGATCCAGCTCCTGCGTAAACGCCGACCGATGCTGGGTATGCAAATGCCAGTAACTCTCGGCAATCTATCCACCGCCACATAATCAGCAATCTCCCTTTGCGAAGAACAGAACAAAGATCAAGAACTTACCGCATCAGCACTAATCTTTCCATCCTCCTTCCCTCCATTCGCCTCATACCCTTTCGTCCGCGGGCCCTCGATCACACCATCAACAATCACGTGCGCGACGTGCACGCCCTGCGGGCCAAACTCGCGCGCTAGGCTCTGACCCAGCGCGCGAGCCGCGAATTTACCTGCGGCGAACGTGCCGAAGCGTGCAGAGCCCCGGACTGAGGCGGTCGCGCCAGTGATGATGAGGGTTGGGGGGTGGGCGGGGGGTTCAGGGGTTTGTTGAGCGGTGGAGAGGAGGAGGGGGAGGGTGGATTGGGAGAAGTTGAAGAG
This sequence comes from Trichocladium uniseriatum, assembly GCA_017139535.1. Taxonomy (NCBI): domain Eukaryota; kingdom Fungi; phylum Ascomycota; class Sordariomycetes; order Sordariales; family Chaetomiaceae; genus Trichocladium; species Trichocladium uniseriatum. Next base: position 1,796,313 of record WOUO01000002.1, on the reverse strand, counting down.
GCCGCGGCTATTAAGGGGCTGGTTAGTTAATGGGGTTGGAGGGTCTCAAGAGGGGAGGGGGACGGACACGTTGCTGGAGAGGCTGGCTTCGAGGTCATCGGGGGTTAGTTCGAGGAAGGGCTTGACGGCGAACCCGGCGCCGACGTTGTCTATCCGGGGCTGGATGTCAGTGGTCTACTTCGGTTCTATCGGTTGTTGAAGACTCACAGACGGCAGCTGCCAACTCCTTGCCGGGAAGCTCCTTCTTGATGGCCTCGAAGGCGGACTTCACGGACTGCGGGTCGGATGTGTCGGCGCTGATGCCGATCGCCTGCCCGCCCTGCTGCTTGATCTCGTCCACGATGGAGTTGTAGCTCTCAGGCTTGCGGGCCAGGAGGACGACGGGATAGGACTTGGCGAAGCGCAGGGCGACGGAGCGGCCGGTGCCGCCGCCGACTCCGGCTACAACGGCAAAGAAGGACTTGGAGGCCATGATGGTTTGTTGTGAGTTTGTTGTTGTGAGTGGTGAGTGTTTAGGTTGTGGTTGATCGCTTGCTCGGTCTATGTTTCAATGGACTGCACTCGGCGCGGAATGCGTGTAAGGGATCCCCTTATATACACCGTCTCGAGTACTGTCTATGAGGTGCTTCCTTGCTTCAATGAGACGATGTCTGGATTACGAAGTACTGACCCCGCCAAGGCATTCTAAGCAGAAGAAACTTGGTGATTAATAATACATACTCACATCCACAGTCCTGTAGGGATGATGAAATGCCGACTGCCGATGGCGGTTTCCCTGATATCACAAATCAACCTGCTCTTCCCCTCTCTCAACAACCACCATCACGAACGAAACTTGGATGGCACAGCTGAGGAGGTGCTCTTAAACAATAGAAGATGCCATTATTGGGGTTAGGGTTATGTGTGTTCTTCTCAAAAGAATAGAGCATTTCCGGACCCTTTTCCTCAGCAACGCGTCCAAGGGTGTATCGGCTTCCAATTTGTCTATAGTAAGTATTAGATGATACTAATTATTACTCCAAAAATACAGCATGTCTACCACCTCGGCCTTCTTCGAAGACTTGCCATCGAAGCCTTTTGTGGGTCTGTGCGCGTAAGATACTGCTGAGAAGGAGGGTTCTGTAATTCCAGTCGTACCGCGTAACGAAAGCCAGTCGCGTCGAGTTCGTGATTGTCACTTCACTTTCAACTTAACTTTGTAAACTCTTCAAAAGATTAACTCGCATAAGGGAAATCGCTTCTTGACAGTCACCCAATCGATTACTTAATTATTCATTTATCCTGCGCACATTCCACCTAATTCAACGACACCCAACCCTCGAATGCTGCAAGCCTTTTACTCACTAGTTCTTTCATGCTTCGGATCGCTCATACTAGACAACACGTTTCGCAAAGATGCCTTATGACCCAGACGGGGAATTAGGCAGGGAAGATTATAATGGCCTGGAATATGAGGGAGATGGCGGAATGTATGAGGGAGGGGAGGAGGAGTATTATGACGACCAACCTGGGAATTTTGAGGAACCGAAGGACATGGGCATCGACTTGCCCCAGCCCGAGTTGAGCCCGCATCAGCACCAGCACCACAAGTCTCATGACGAATACCAAGACGCGACACCCAGACATAATCTTCACCATCACCCTTCTACTGCAGTCGCCGGCCCCGGGAGGATATCGCAGCTCGAAGTTGTCCTTCATTCGAGCCCCAAGAAGGATGCCTTTATCTCAACAGTGGACCAGTTTCCTGAAAATGAAGGGGATGCCGTCGACCTCATCACATCAGACCTTATTCCTCAACTTGAACAGAAACCGCCCATTCTGCCAGCGGTAGAAGCTCAAACTGTCCCTCTAAAGCGACCAGCGGATGCCTTCACTGCCTTACCTACTATTACCCCCCAACCAAAGAAGCGCGGCCGTCCGTTTGGATGGAAAAAGGGGAGTGGCCCTTACTCGGCTATGACAAGAACTCTCCCGCCGCCGTCGTCGACACCACGACCGAAGCCAAAGAAGCCCTCGAGCGAACAGGGACCGCGAAAGCGCCCGGGGAGAAAGCCTGCGCCCACCGCCCGCCAGATCTATCTCAAACTCAACCCTCACTTTCTTACCTTTCGATGCGAGTGGGAGAACTGTCCGGCCGAACTACAGAACGTGGAGACCCTGCGGAAACACCTCCTCATCGTCCACGGCCGCCCGTTATCATCACCACCAAAACCAGCACCACCAACAACAACCCCGTCCTCTCCGTGCCCACCACCACCAACGCAAGGCAGTCCAACCTGCAAATGGAAAGCCTGCGCCCACCCCCTCCCCTCCAAAGAAGCATTCGCAAACCACATCGAAACCGCCCACCTCGCCCCCTTCCTCTGGCACATTGGCGACGGCCCCCGCAACACCTCTTCAACCCCTTCCTCCCACTCCCAACAACCCATCAATACCACCAACACCAGCCCACCACCCCTCCCCTCCTACCTCTTCGACGCGCAAGGGAACCAAGTAACCCCCTCAGTCCACAACCAGCAGGTGGAGAACGAGGACGACCGCAAGCGGCGGCAGGCGCGCATCAACCGCGTGCTGCTGCAGCGCGACCGCAACGCGCCCGAGGAGCCGCAGTACGACCCCGACGCGCTCGACGAGATGGCCGCGTTTATGAGCGCTAAGCGGGCGCGGCAGCGCATGCTGAGGGAGTATGCCGAGAGGGTTGTCTGTGGTGGCGGTGGGGTGGGGGAGGGGTGGAGGGGGGTTGTGGTTTAGGTTGGGTTAGTTACCTACCTGCCTAGGTTGCGGTTGTGGTGGTGGACGTTGAGATGTGTTAGAGATCTGAGAAGTCATTTTCCTATTGTTGGTCAGAAAACATACGGGATAACTAGAGCGTGGCGTTTACGGCAAAGAGGATAAATTTACACTTTGAACTACGTCTATTCCTGATTAGCTCACTATCGGATAGTTTCTTGTTGCTGGTCTATGAAACGTACACTCCAGCCTGTTTCAAGGGGAAAGCTGAGAATAATTCGGCATAAATTCCCACTTGTCGCGCACGTCAACCACGATAATGACTCGGAAAGGTCATTTGTCATCCGCCCTGTTCGTATTCAAGGATTGGCTACAGCCCGGTCAAGATGTCAGCGGCCCGGCAGTGACGGTCAAGAGGGCCGGTATTTCCGTTCTCACAAATCGGATTTGATGAATTCCAGGGCTGACTCTGAATGGATGCCATCGTATCATGTTGGAACAGATGTCTTTTTAGCTCCCCATCCTCACCGGTCTCGCAGTGCCCGGATGTGGCAACTAAGACAAAATTCATCAAACCCCCCTGTTGATGGCCGTTTGAACGCCTCGGTCCCAAGAAGGGAGGTGGATAACCTTCCAAGTCGGCACTTATGTAGTCTCGTGAACTGCAGTCAAGCAGGACCGCAAATAGTTAGCCGGCGGGGAAAGGCGAGACACAACTAAAAAAAAAATCAAGTAATTGCCGCATCACGGCAGGAATACGGAATGTGTTTGACTGGTTGAGGGATGCTGGACAGAAACTACGGAGTCGCTAAACTATCAATTCACGAATCTCGCTTCCCCCTTTGGATAACCAGGGGATGGATTCCAGACTTGTTCAAAGAGATGCCAAGATTCCGGGGCCGGAAGATTCAGCCCGCGAATCTTGGCTCGTCCAGCGCAGTGGGAATGCTTTTTTGGAAGGAGTGGCGTCAGGGGCTTGCGACGTTGCGTTGTCCAGTCTGAGGACGACGTTGGATGGACTGGCCTGGGTGTGCCACGAAAAAGCGATTTGTCAGGTCGAGAGTTGCGCGCTGAATGCCGCTACGGAGCAGCGGTTATTAGCGAGTGGACAACAGCGCAGCAGGCATGAATGGAAGGTGCGGCGGCCGGCGGGGCGGCAAATCCCGTGACTCCGCCCCTGTTGAGGCTGCCTTTTAGAGAGCCTGGGCCTTGCCCGCAGTGGGCGAACATTGGCTGCGGCCAGCGGCTGTCCCCCGAAACTTGCCCATCAGCTCACCGGCGATCCGATCCACTGCCCACATCACCCGCATCCACCACGCGCACGCCCGCATCCATTCCTGTCTCCGAACAACCATGGCCGCGTCCCAATGATCAGTACGACGACCTCACCATGCCGTCAACAAAGAACGCCCATGGCGACAGCCATTTCCCGCAGCGCCTGAAGAATTTCTTCCGCATCAGCTCGGGCAGCCGCGATCGCGAAACCTCCCAGACCCACGCCGCCCCTCGCTCCGACAACAAGACGCCCTTCCGCCAAACAACAACACGCTTCTTCAGCGTCGGCCGCCTGCGCAGCGCCACCACCGCCAGCGAGGGCAATCCGCTCGAGGAGTCGCTGAGCCCGACCGCCCACGCGAACCCCTATTTCGCCCACCAGGGCCAGCCCGGCTTACGACACCACAATGACGGATCCGTGCCCCCGAGTCCACCCGACACCCCGATGCTCAAAGTCGAGGGCCCCAACGGCGGCCCCCCCGAGGAGCTGACGGCCAAAACAAAGGAGGAGATTGCGAGGAAATTGAGGAGGGTTGCTAGCGCCCCGAATGCCCAAGGCTTGTTCGCTAAGGGCAACGGCGCCGATGGGGAGCGACCCGCCACGGCCGAGCTGGGCAAAGAGCCGCTGGCCGAAGGTCAAGATCCCGGCTTTGGCGAGCCCAAAACCAACAGCTCCTCGGATGGCGGTCTCGCGCCGCCCGACTCGGACGGTCTCGGTGCGTTGCCGGCACCGAACCAGTCGAATCTCGCATTCCGGAGGACATATAGCTCCAATTCCATCAAGGTCCGGAATGTCGAGGTGGGCCCCCAGAGTTTCGACAAGATCAAGTTGATTGGCAAGGGAGACGTGGGCAAGGTGTATTTGGTCAAGGAGAAGAAGAGCAGCAGGTTGTACGCCATGAAAGGTCAGTCTAGGCGGAAGGCGCGGTTTCCATATTGGGCTATTGCTGACGGTATCACAGTGTTGAGCAAGAAGGAGATGATCAAGCGGAACAAGATTAAGCGGGCGTTGGCCGAGCAAGAGATTCTGGCCACGAGCAATCACCCCTTCATTGTGACGCTCTATCACTCGTTCCAGTCCGAGGACTACCTCTACCTGTGCATGGAATACTGCAGCGGTGGGGAGTTCTTCAGGGCGCTCCAGACGAGGCCTGGCAAGTGCATATCCGAGGAGGACGCCCGCTTCTACGCGGCCGAAGTCACGGCCGCGCTGGAGTATTTGCACCTCATGGGTTTCATCTACCGGGACCTGAAGCCAGAAAGTAGGTTGACTGCGGATTCCAGCCCGGACTTTTGCTAACCTGACCTAAGACATCCTCCTCCACCAATCTGGCCATATCATGCTTTCCGATTTCGATCTCTCGAAACAGTCGGACCCCGGTGGCAAGCCTACCATGATTATCGGGAAGAACGGCACCAGCCCGACCTCACTACCGACCATTGACACAAAGTCATGTATTGCCAATTTCCGGACAAATTCGTTTGTCGGGACAGAAGAGTACATCGCGCCGGAGGTGATCAAGGGCAGCGGCCACACCAGCGCCGTCGACTGGTGGACGCTTGGCATCTTGATCTACGAGATGTTGTACGGCACGACGCCGTTCAAGGGGAAGAACCGCAATGCGACATTCGCCAACATCCTTAGGGAGGATATTCCCTTCCCTGACCACGCCGGCGCGCCGCAAATATCAAAGTCAGTTGTCTCTTTCCCCACAATGTCTCTTCTCATACTGACGTCAACGCAGCCTCTGCAAATCCCTCATCCGCAAGCTCCTCATCAAGGACGAAAACCGCCGCCTCGGCGCGCGGGCGGGCGCCTCGGACATCAAGACGCACCCCTTCTTCCGCACGACGCAGTGGGCGCTGATCCGGCACATGAAGCCGCCCATCGTCCCGAACCAGGGCAGGGGCATCGACACGGTCAACTTCCGCAACGTCAAGGAGAGCGAGAGCGTCGACATTAGCGGGTCCCGGCCCATGGGCGGCGTCGGCGTCGGCGTCAAGGGCGTGCCGCTCGACAGCGGGCTGGCGACGCCCGACGCGGCGCACACGCCGGATCCGTTTGAGGAGTTTAACAGTGTCACGCTGCATCACGAGGGCGAGGAGCATTATCGCCAACATGGGGGGCAGGAGAATGGGTATAGTAACGGGTCGTAGGGAGATTTTCGGTGTGGGGGTGGTCGTGTTGGTGGTGGGGGTGAGAGGGTGAGTGAGATGGAGGTGGAGGCTGAGCCTGAGCCTGAAGTTAGGAAGAGGTGGAAGTGGAAGAGGAAGAGCCGGTTCCGTGGCAGTTTGTGCTGGAACTGCGGCGCGTTTCTTCTTCTTTGGCTTCTTGAGCCGCTGACGTGGGCAGAGAGTCGGTGGTGAGGGAATGGGTTGGTCTTTTGCTTTTGTTGGCATTGGTCACGGTTTCATGATCTTTGTCGGTCCGCTCCTTTCGAATTAGAAATGGTGTGGGAAGGGCCCAGCGAAGAGGGGAGAGGGAGCGAAAGTCTTCCTTGGTTTGAGTGGGCCAAGGAGGAAGTGGTTGCATGGGCCGTTGTATTCGTTTTTCCCCCTGTGCTTCATTCATCTGATGGAGTTTGATGGTGACGGCGTTTGCTTTTTGTTTCTTCTTGGTCTTTATACTACTTACCTAGTATCTAGTAGGAAGTGGGATATGTGCAGGGAAGGGAGGGTAGATGGGAGGGAAAGCGGGAGGGGTAGCGGGATGGATGGGAGGATGGGCGGTAGTTTATGGTTTTGCAGTTGAGACAGAGCGGAATATAGTGTCTGTCTACGTTTTCTAGGTGATGTGCCTTGGGTTGTCGCTCGTTGGACTTGGGCTCCTATCCCGGGATTTGTGCTGCGTGGTTATCCAGGGATCCGGCTGTGCTACATACAACCTGAAGATCAGCGCGCTCAGGTGCCATTGGGCGATCATGAGTTTGCTTTGAGGACTCACGAGTCCCCAACAAAGAGGCGGGTTCGGTCGACGCTTGTTTGAGTCAGACATGGAAGGCATGGATGTCTCGGTGAGCGGCGGTTGCCTGTCCAAGGCTGGATTGTTTTGTGGGCGGCCTGTGAGTCGTCTTTCTCTATTTAGCATTTTGTATCTTAACTAAGTGCCCCAATAGAAAACAGGTTCAGTTACCTCTACCACTCCATGGTTCTTTATTCTTTCTCGCGCCTATATTCCCCCCTTTTACATTTAACTCAGTTTAGACCCAGCCAGTGTTTTTATTCAATTCTGACAGCGCCCACCTACCTCCTCCATCTAACCAAAAATGGACTCCAGAGACCAACCCAACCCCGAAAAACAACAACAATCACCCACCCCTAACGCCCTCTCCCAACCCGCATACCTCCTCACCTGGCCCACAGAATCAAACCTAAGACGCAACAAACCCCATGCCCAAGCATGCACTAAAACACCGCTCACAACCCCAGACGCCCTACTCGCCACTCTAGAGCTCTCACCGCCTGAACATGATCAACCCCAGAATAGACTAATCGTCCTCCACGGCCTCGACAAACCCCTGCTCGACGCCCTCCTCACCCCCGACCAGAACCGAGGCATCGACCCGTCTTTTGTTGAGGCTTGTGCTACGCGCAGCGCGTACCGTCCGGCCAGGCGGCTGAGGGAGCGGTGGCGGGGCAATAGTGCTAATAAAGAGTTGGCGCCGGGGTGTGATAGTGCGCAGCGTGGGTGGTATGCTTGGGAGTATCTTGAGTTGATTCAGGTTGAGGGGAGTGAGGAGGGGTGTGAGGGTGGGATGGTCGGGGAAGATGAGGCGGGTAATGATGATGGGTTGGGGGAAGTGTCGGCCGCGGGTGGTGCGTCTTTTTGGGGAGGGAGGAGGGAACAAGGTTGGGGTGGTGTTTTGTCGAGCGTCGTTGTGGCGGGGGAAGAGGGATGTATTGTTTTTGGATAGGCCGGTGTGGAAGATGAGGAGGAGGATGTCAGTTGTGAAGTTGGGTGGGGGAGGTGATCGGGGGTATGGGCTGGAGGAGAGGGACGGGGCCAGCTTGGAAGAGGTTTTGTTCGATGTTCTGGGGGTTGGTTGGAGTTGGGAAGACGACTTGGCAGTCACGCTGTCGGAAGTGGTGTACGAGCGGTGGCTGGGACTTTTTGATGCATTGGAGCTCCAAACGCAGGTCTTACCCGAGACAATGGCTTGCTACGGGCAGATTCTGCGGTCGCTCGAGTTCAACGAGGAGGGAGGCCCGGACTTTGACTGGACGGGACTCCTCTCTCGAATCCAACGCCGCATTGCATTGCTCTCCGCGCCGAGAATAACAACACCAAACATGTCAACTACCTCCAGAAGATCGACGACCCGTTTCACCACGGCCAACCCCTCCCTCCGAAGCAGCATCTCAAAACGCGGCCAAGACAGCGCGGTGCCAACGCACGAACACCAACGAGCCCTCGACCGTATAAGCTACCTCGGCGGTATTCTTATCCCGATACCGATCATCTCTGGTATCTTCTCCATGGGCGAAATCTACGGGCCAGACGGCGCCAAATTCTTTATCTTTTGGTGTGTCGCCATCCCGCTGACACTGCTCACCGTCATAATCATCTACGCCGATACGATCCGCACGGTCGAGGTCTGGGTCGAGGTCAGAGCAGATGATGTCGTGTCCACCAACAATAATAGCAGCAGCAGCAGCAGTACCACGGGGCCTGTGAGCTTGGTTGACGTCGAGAAGAAGGGCAGTAAGACCGTCGCTTGGAATAGACATCAACCCAGCGGGCATGAGGCGCGGCCAGCGGACGGATTCACGTTACACGAGGTCGAGGAGCGCATCATTGACATGCCAACAACGCTGGCAACGGCGGAGGCGACACAAGCGTCAGAGAGAGAGGGACTGGGGGCAATGCTGGACTTTTTGCCTGCTCCGTCTAGGTGGGAGGCAGAGCTGGTACCAGTGCCCATGATGATACTGGAGCCCCGAACTGACGGGTCGAAGCTGAGGGCGTGGAAGAGACGGCAGCTCGGCTGGTACGGGGCATTCAGGGCGATTGTGTACAAGTGGCCGCGGGATGGTAGTGATATTCCCGTGGGTGTGGCTGCGTGTGAGAAGCTGAGAGGGAGGCCCAAGGCCAAGTCGTATTAGATAATTGTTGTCATTATTCAGTCCCCAACAGTACACAACATCATTATGCTCAATACTAAAGTAACGGTAGTGTTGCCAGAATAACAAGTTACTTACCCATGAGATTCAGATTCAGGGGTATTAAGGGGTCCGTATTGAACCCGTAAATTACCGTACCACTCTGACCCTGAATTACCCCACATTACCCCACCACTTCCGCCCTGCAGCGCGTCGACGATCAACCGCGTTCTTATCACAACCTCCATCTCTCTCCCTCTCACCACCACCACCAAGTCAACATACTCACAAAATGGATCCCCCACCACGCCCACAAAGCAGCCTCCTCACCTCCCCACCCGAGCTCACCCCACTCGAGCAACAAGTCCTCGAAGAGTATGAGCGCCTCGCCGAGAATATGAAAAAGGTATTTCCTTCCATCCCCTCAATAAATGAAATGAAAAACAAGAATAAAAAAAAATAAGAGTAAAAATGAATGAAAGAAGTAAAGAAATAATAACTAACAGCTGAATGGTCTAGCTCGCCGCACACCTCGACACCCTCGCCAGCGCGCCGGCCTCCGAGATCCTGGATGGCCTGCGCGAGCTGGAGCGCAAGACCAGCCTGGTGTTTACGCTGCTCAAGGCGAGCGTGTACAGTATCGTGCTGCAGCAGGAGATTGATTGGGGTGGTGGGCAGGGCGGTGGGCAGGGAGGGCAGGGGGGTGATCACCAGGGTGGGGACCATGATCACCATCAAGGGGAGGAGGAGGGGTATGAGGGTGGGTATGGGCATGGGCATCAGGGGTGAGTTGAGTGTGGGAGGGTGGGAATGAAGATGAGGGGATGATATGATGTGATGAGTATTTATGGGGAAAGGTACGAATGAATGATGGAGAGGTGGATAAGTGGGTTCAGTGTCGGTTCCTACCTACTCTAGGGGAGTAGGTATTGAGGGAACAAAGGACATTCGAGCACTATCGGCGCATCGGAACATCCAGCATGGAGACCACACCTCAACCCCCACCGACATCATCACCAAGCAAAGCCAAGCCAAGCCGAGCCACCCCATACCACGCCGCGCTTCCATATAGTACACATACACAGATCTACAGGGGGGGGGTCTAGCCGTCTACTAGCACTACCGTACAAACACACCACACCCGACACAGCCCTTTGTTGTACGAGAGATATTAATACACGGCGCCACCATAATACACCTTGCGCACATCCACCAGCTTCTTGCCCCGGCCCCTGGCAATCTCCTCCGGGTCGGGCTGTTTGCACAGCGCCTGGTACGCGGCCTTGACCGTGTTGGCCGGGTTGCGCGAGCGCGGGATGCTGGCGGCCAGGTCGTAGATGCCCGCGGCGCGGCACATTTCAAAGATGAGATGCGAGACGCGGAGGCCGAATCCTAAGAGACAGAAATAGTCAGTATCTTGCAGGGGTTTGGTTTTGGGTGGGGATTGTATGTAACAGAAAATAAATTACCTGGTGGGCGCGCGCTCATCTTGACAACGGTACCCGACACCTTGCCCTCGACGGAGCCGTAGACGGTGCGGTCCTCGTAGCGGCGGATGGGCTGCAGGTTGCGGATGGCCGCGAGGCGGGCCTTGAGGGCGGCGACGCTGTGTTCGGTCGACTTGGCCTCGCCGATGCCGAGCCAGCCGTTCTGGTTGCCGACGCAGTAGATGACGGACGCCTTGCGGATCTTGCCCAGGCGCGTCTGGTTGGAGACCCAGCGCGTGACGAGCCGCTTGTCCTGCAGCGCGATGATCTCCTGCACCGTCATGCCCGTCCGCCGCTTCAGGTCCTGGTAGATACCAATGTCGTCCAGACCCTTGTCAGCAGGGTCGATGGCGTTCTTGTACAGGCCCGCCACGCCGGGCACCTTGCTCGGTAGCGCGTGCGCCAGCGACGTGTTGGAGTCGAGGTTGTTGTCCGTCATGGCCGACCGCTCCAGGATGTACTGCAACACGTCGGCGTCGGTCGGCCCGCTCATCGAACCGTCCGAACCGGGGTCGGCGTCCTCCTTCTGTTGCCGTTCAATCTCGGACTTGATGTAGCGTTGGAAGTCCTTGTGCGCCTGCTCCCGGACCTCGCCGGGCCACTGCGCCTCGGGTATCTTCATAAACTCGACCGGCACAAAGTCAGTGAGCGACCTGAGCGTCCCCGTCACGTCGCCTGATCGGAAGCTGTCAGCCCACTGGACCAGGTCCGCGGTGAACTCGTCGAGGTTCATAAAGCGCGCCATCGGGTCGGGCGGGGCCTTGTGCTGGGGCCGCTTGTCGACGATGGGCTGCGACTCGGCAAAGTCCTCGATGTATGGTAGCGTGTAGGGGTCGACGCGCAGGCGGCCCTGGATCGTCAGGTCGCGCGGGTTGATGGCGGCTTCACCGGCCTCGATGGCGGCGATCTGCTCGGGCGAGTACCGCGTCTCGAGCTGGGCAATCTCCTCCTTGGTGTATCTCGTAAACTTTTCCTGGGTGAACTTGTCGATCTGCTTCTCGTCCATCAGGCCCATGTCGGCGGCGCGCACGTTGGCGAACCTCGGCCGCCGCCTCGCGGCCAGCTGGGCGGAGCTGTGGAACTGGTGGGCGAGGACTTGGTGGCATGGCGACGGCGTGGGAGCGGTGCAGCGCCCGGAGAGGAGCCTCCCGACGGCGGGGCGTGCTACACTCATAGCTCTCGGGGCTCAATTGACTCGGCCGCAACCCCGGTGGCTGTGTTGATTTGCTGCTCGAGCCCGACGGTCACGTACGGAGTATCGGTTCTCGGTTTAATCGGCCAGGAAACTTCGGCAGGCATGCCATTCATCGGATGGTCCAACAATTTTTTTGGGTCCAAGCTCGTTTGCATCTGGGGGTCGCGGCAGTGGGTCTCGAAATCGATAGGCCTCACAGTGCTTTACAGTGCGAATTTACGGGATCTCCCCCTTTGTCAATCCGCATGGAAGCCACAAAACGACGTCTTAATCCAAGACTCCAAACAGAAACAGTCCTGTTAAGTGGGAATGCCATCATTCCTCTTTTTCTGGGTGTACATCTCAGGTTGGAAGGTGGAAGGCCGGGAATCTACCACCTCCAACTCAAGCTCAAATAGCTAACCCAATCACTCATTGTCCCAGCTAGAGGAGGCGATGTGATGACCCTTTCTTTACCTCTGGGGTGGGCATCAGGCAAATCAACACCATCCAGATTATGGATCGTTAACGCCGCGAAGTAGACGGTCGACTGAGGTTGGTATTAAGGCGATCCGAAATCTAACCAGATCTAATCGGCTTGGCATCTTGGCATCTAACCCACAACATCCCCTGAGATCCTTCTCCCAAACTTACAACCAAGAGCCACAATATCTCTGCAAATCTTCTCAAGAAAGAACAAGCCGGTTTGAATGCGGCCCATGATCCCGATTGAGTGCGCTTCTGGCCCATGACCTGGCTCGGGATGGCAAGCGCCGCCAGCCAATCAACTACAGCTTACTTAATCCCGTCGTTCGACTCTGGAGCAGGCCTGAAACACATGCCGGGATTCCAACCCCTTTTTTCACGTCGCCAAACGGCCTTCGGTCGCTGGGCGAAAACCATCTGAAGCCCGCCTGGGCCTGGACGACAGGTCGGACCAATCGCCCTTCGACCGAATCGCCAGAAAAGCGGATTTGCGCCTTGGCTGAAATCGCCTCCATTGTGACGTCTTTTTCTCCGTTTCACAGCCCAGACCAAGTGGCCTGCCACCGCCTAACCTATCCCGACCTTTCCCTTTTCCTCGCTTGCTCTTCTCCAAGATTCCTTCGCGAGGGCATGTTTACATTCTTTTCTCCTCGTCCAAGTTCATCCATTACATGATATCCTTTTGCGCGGCGCGGGCGTCACCACCTTAATTTCTGCATATCCGCTGGCGGCTAGTGCATCTTTCACCAAAAATCCTCTTATTGCTGCATATCATCAGCACCGCCCAAACCCACAAGCCGACCAAGACGGGTCAAGATGGGACAATTCGACTGGTTCTCCAGCATTGGCGCGACACCCCAGGCTGTCGCAGTCCTCAACGACCAACCCATCCTCTTCACCATCCTGCTCGTCGTGTTAGTCGTCATCATCCTGCAGATCGTTCTGATATGGTACATCCACTACGCCACCATGAAACCCGAGCAGAAGAAAAAGAAAGAGAAGAAGAAGCCCGAGAAGAAGTAAGCGGCTCGCTTCTCGATGTTAGGGGTGGCGGAAGGAGACGAGAAGGATCCCTGGTACCACATTCGAACGAGGACGACATGCGTTCGGGCATCAACTGGGGCCGATCCTATCCGTGAAAGGGTGGGAGGACGATGAAATGATCGCCGTTTATCAGCTGGGAGATTCATCCGGAATATCGAGCTCGGCGGCCGCAACACGAGACCGACAGCGATGGCTTCCCTAGGGACGGTGCTGCTTGTTCGACGCGCTAGTGGGGAGGACTCAGAAGGCCGCCAATGGAATGAATATTTCCGGATGCTTGCTTGTTTGCCCGAACCGATACGGCCTGCCCCGGAGACTCTGCTTTTGACTGGAACCTGCGGCGAGTCACTGTCCAGTCCGTCCGATGAACGGCGGTGTTGGATCGCGGTACGAGAGCGGCAGGGGTTGGCCAGGGGCGTTCTGGCTCTGTATGATGGTTTCTGAGGTTTGGAGCCAATCTTCTTCATGGTACATAATATACGTTTGCGTCGCATCCTCTTCGTGAATGAAATCCTCGGGCTCAATCATTTGTCGATTCCAGTGCCAACGAGTCTCATCAGTTTCCGGTTCGTCGTGTGTCTCGACTGGGTACACATTTCCGTGCCCGTCAGTATAGAAGTAATTAGCTTCCGAACTGCCAGTCCAGTCGTCCGATGATGCTGAGCCATCATCCACCTCATATAACTCATTGGCGTGCGGTAAGTCGTGTACGTCGAAAAAGTCGGGATCATAGAGCGCTTCCTCAGGTAGCATAGCGTAGGGATTGTATTCTGTCGTTAGTTCGTAAGATGCCAGGTCAACAAGATCACCTCCAGCATCGACTGCGTCGAATTGATCTGGGGGATTCCCGTGCTCGAATACAACCGACCTCGAAACTCCCATCTGCGACGGTGGTTCCTTGATCATGTCTCGGTCCGTTTTCCTTCTAGCCTGAGGACCATTAACATGCTCTGGCTGGATACGAGTTTGGCACAGCAGCCAGAGCCGTTTCCCAACTTCATCGGCGGCGTGCGTCTCTGCATCCAGTGCCTTTTGCCCGTTCGACTCTCTGTTACGGGTGATCCTGTCCAACTTCTCCCGGAGGGTTGGGGACTGGGCATTTCCCAGCCTGACAATGCCGGTAGCGATCGAAGGGATAATTTGCGCATGTGCTGTGATCGCCTATAGTCTACGTTAGAAAGATCCCGCGAGCTTGATGCGGACATCTTGCCTGAAGATATTGGAGGTTCCAAACAGCCGGCGCTATGTCAATCAACGAGGGTGACGGCGTTCTCTTGATGGTTCGTAGACCCGGCAAAGCTTTTCTAATTCCGATGAGTTTGCGAAACGCAAAGTCCAAAAGGTCGGCCATTTCCGCAATCATGGCCTCCGGTACCAATGATTCCATGTCCTCATGGACGAGTTCGGATGTGAAGTTTGATGACGGTGGCGGGCTAATAACCGCATCATCAATTTCCTCCTGGGCTACGGCGGCTTTCCTGCTTCGTTTTGGGTTGCTTCTCAAGCCGTACGTGTGCTGTGAAGGCGCTTCTGGTGCGTGCTGATCTGAGTTCAGGGGGTCGACTGCTTGCTGAGGGGTCTTTGTCTTGCTCTGTGGTGATCCCAGTCGATAGTTGGCCTCGCATCGCAGGCCTTGAAACCGAGCCGAGGGGACGTTTGCAGGTGCAATCATTTCGGATGAGAGATCGGGATGGTGAAGAAAGTATGATGCTTGCGAATAACTCCGGTCTGGTCGAGCGTAAGAGGCGTGGTTTACACGAAGTTCGAGCCCAATGTGCTTCCATGCCTACGATCCGAAGTTAAAGATATTCGCTATACAGCAAGGGGTAACTCACTGTACACTCTGAAGCAAGGCTGGCGACGGCAGCCATGACGCTTGGTTCGAATACAGAGTCGGGAGGCTTGTCGTTTACCGAAGTCACAACCTCGATTTGGCAAGACCCAGCCTTGGAAATCCAAATCTCGCCCGCCGCAGAGGCCTGGTGCAGCTCGTCTGCGGTCGGTATTCCCGGCGAGGAAGGAGGGAGGGTGATTGTAAACGAACTCGAAAGGGTGAGTGACAGGCGAGGCTTCATTCCAGTTACCTTGATGCTTCCGAGGTCAACCGACACATCCAGCATGGCAGCTCGAAGCCAGTCGAATAGCCTCGACACCAGGCAAGGTGCAGAGACACCACATAGCCAAGAGAGATCTGAGGCATCAATGAATATGGGCGCCAGCCTGCATCGCATGTCGTGTTCAAGGACTCAAGAAAAACGAAGTGTGAGAACGATTGGATTGCACAAATTAACCCGGGTTGAGAAAGTAGCACTGGTCAAGCACGGCCAGGCAAGAGCGAGAGATCAGACATCCCTGTCTTAACGGAAGGGGAAGGAGCGCCGTAAGTTGAATCCAGGGGAAGTGCCATGATGATATACCTTCCTTATTCTTGCATCTTAGGTCTCCCGCGCCTATAGGTACTTGCCTCGAATGTGTCCTGCTTTGCGAAAACGAATTCCGAGTTCGATAAACAAACCCTGTCAGTTCTTTCGTTGTACTTTCTATTCGCCATGTTGGCCACCAAACTCTTAACCGTCTATCCTGATCAAACGCCCTCCGTCTATAAACCCGTAGGAACCTGTAATAGGCCCAACAATGCTCACTGGCACTCAGAGATGGCCCGTCATCGAGATACAATGACAAAAATGCATTACCGTTGCTTGCTCGACAGCAGGATCTTGTTCCGCTTTCTCCTCTAACAGCAAGCCTAACCCCGCCCTGGAAGATGCAAACCAACCCGTGCCAAAAGTGCCGCCCAACCATGGAGTGATATTTTCGCTGCTGTTCTTCTCAAGCAAAGCATCCCAAAAGACCTGGCCTGCCCATGAATGCATGTATGAACCCACGAGAGACGCAAAAAAGAAACCCGAAAGCAAATCTATCGTTGCCAGCCCCTCGCAAACTCCCAGGGACAGATGCAAATTAGCCGCGAGCGGCCGTCGCGAGGACACAGAGACAGCATGCTCGCTTCTTACCGGTGTCAACCCAAAAGGAACCACCGTCATAGAGATGCGAGCGGCCACCATGATCCCCCGACCAAGAGGATATTAGGGGCGTTCTCCTAAAAGACGTGCGATGGAGGAAAAAGAGACAAAGATAAACCGCAAAACGGATAAAAAAGCTGAAAAATGTACACCGGGTCGACTCGGAACCCCCTTCCCACGTCGAGAGTGATGCTAGAGCGTAGAGACAACTCAACACATCAACAAAGCTTGCTCCCTTCCCACGGTCCGCTCGGAAACGGCATGGCAAACCAACCATCATAATGATGGATAGAAAGCTCCAACCACCAGAAGCTTGTTCGCCTCCCATCGCCGCTTTTCCGAGAGGACCAACGGGAAGGAAACAAAGCAAAACGCCGGCATGACCCTCGACATGGCGGGCCCCGAGGCTACCTCTTCATCGTAGACCGCTCCAGGGCCGCCAGCAGCTCAGGGCGGTCCTTGAGCAGCTCGCTGGCCTCTGCAAAGGTGAACCACTTGCGCTCGCGCTTCTCCCGTTCGGGCCAGTCGTTCTCCTCGCTCGTGACGGTGACCTCGTAGAATCGGAACAGGGCGCGCTCTTTGTCCTTCTTTTCCTTCTTGTCCTTCTTATCCTTCTTGTCATCCTTGGACGAGGACGATGACGACGATTGATGCGGCTTCTTACGCGGGTTCGTCTCGCGGATCTCGCCCAGGTCGTAGTCGATGCGCACCAGGATGCCCGCCTCCTCCCAGGCCTCGCGCGCCGCCGCTTCGTGGCATTCCTCGTCCGTCTCCCAGCCGCCCTTGGGCAGCACCCAGCCCTTGCGTTTCGTCGACTGGATCATCAACACGTACGTCTTGTCCTCGGTTAACGGCACCACGCCGGCTACTAGCCGGTCGCCTTTCGAGTTGTATCCTGTGAGAGGGGAAAAAAAGGAATAAGTCAGTTTTCGACCAGAGTTATGCGGCAGAGGGACGCGGGAGAGCAGCACTGCCTCTAGATCCCCTCGTACGCCCTGAGCTCATCACCCGCCTGGTGGGTTTGCTTCTCTCTCTCTCTCTCGTGGTGAGAGGGCGGACTCACTTTGATTACTCCTCCCAGTCCGCGATTCCATGGTACGATTGCTCCCGCTTGCCGCCATATTTCCCAACAAGATGCCGTCAACCGGATACTGTTTGGGGAGTTTGTCGAAAGAAGAAGGCGAGGGTCCCGGATGGCCGGTGGTAAAGTAGGCTCGGGAAAACCGGACAGTCCTCAGAGTCGCAGAGAACACGTGGAAATAATGTGTTCCGTCCTTAGTATGTCGTAGACAGCATGGTCGAGAGCTCTAAAAATCGGGTAAGAGGGCGGTGAGGTCCGGGTTGGCGTGGCGGGATCTTGCGCAGAAATACCCTAGCAACTTGGGACAGGCGGGGAATTCAATCACGGTTCGAATTCTTTTCGAGGTAGCGCACGAGGACAATGCCTTGGTGAACAATTCGAGGTCGTGTGAGGATTGCCGAAGCGAGTGAGCGAGGCCGATGCCTTGTTGCGGCGCAAAATCTTGTGCAACACAACAGAAGGGACCGTTGCGCAAACCAAGACCGGTGGCGTTCGCGGCGACACAAAACGAATGTGAAGCTTGGCCTCGAGTGGTTTCGGACAAGGGAAGGAGGGCGGTCGTGTGCAATGTTTGGTTCGCGGCCGGACCGGGAGGCGTCAAGGTTGCGCGACGCTGGTCGTTGAAGCAGACTTTTTGACTAGCGGGAAGCTCTTTACGCGCACGCGCCGTTGGCAACCGGGGACGGAGTACCTCGCCAAGGTGGCCAATGTCGGCAGGCTGCAAACCTGGAAGGCGGAAGAGCAACAGGGTGTGTAACGAAACGTCGGCTGCAGAAGGCACGCTCGATATGACGAGAAGGATGCGGCGGGCGAGGTACGTATGTATGTAGAGGTGGGTAACAAACAAGGCAACACCCGAGTGACAGGGACACCGGGCACGGTAACTACCAGGTAAGAGAGCGCTGCTGGCGGGCAGGCTGTTGTGCCCCCAGCTCAGAAAGATGGAGGGGCAGAGTCTGGGGGAAATTGGAGTTCCTGGTCTTTATACCCTAAATACAACCCGGGGGGGGTACGGATGAAGGTACTTCGTACATGACAGGAAAGGAGAACCTGAAGTCTCTGCGCCGGCCGGAGCCATCGAGGCGAACGAAACCCAGCAAGCAAGCAGCTCCCTGCAGCCCGACTGTCCGCGGCGTGCGTCTGTTGCGGCTGGCAGGGGTAGCTTCTGGCTGGACGCTCATCCCAAGCGGTTCCCCACATGGCGGCGAGGGTGATGGTGGTCATGACATGACGGAGCTGCGTGGGCAAAAAAAGAAGGGTGGAAGGGGAAAAGCACAACGAGGGAAAATGGAAGCTCCAACAATTGAGCTAAAATTTTTGCCAGTTGTGCAGCGGCCTGCTAACGAAATCGCTGAGCACTAGTGGTACGTGGGGTTCGAGAAGTCGACAGGGTCTCATCGAAGTTTGTCAACCGCAGATTCCGTTGTGCTTACCGACGCTGGGGCCGCATCCCGGGGCACCAAAAACAAGACCAAGTTTAGAACATCTCCGAACGATCATTCGGTTGCACAAGTGCTGTTGCACAGTGTTTTGAAGAGGGCGTGGGATGAAGTGGCAACTCCCAAAGTTCTGGTTGCACTAACAGGCTGTCGAAACTGACTTATTCATACTGTTCTATTAACCGTACCTTTTGGTATCCGACCCAACCACCGCAGCTGACAGGAGTTGGCCCTAATAGAGATAGCAAATCAGCAACTACCGGCCTGTCACTGGTGCTTCAAGGGTGACAGTGACAGTTCCGAACCCTGGCCGATGGCGTGGAGACTCTCGAGAACAAACCGGCAAGTTTACTGTATTTGCACTGTGCAATGTTCATGAGCCGCCCGGGCACGAGCCACCAGGACAAACTCGATGCTAGTGAGCTGTCTCCTTCCCTTGGAAAACTGTCGACTGCTTCCTCTTGACCATCTTCGCAACGGCCGCGGGTGGCATTACCTAAACCGGGGGATATGGACCCCCAACCTCAAAGTCCCCTATTTTGCATGTTGATCCGAGAATAGCCATTCGATGTTTTGTTCCGCAATGATCCAGCAGGTTTCTACCGAGTTTCCATCCTCCAGCGGGGGACCTGCTGCAGGCAGTGCGGGGCACCGATCATCTTGAAGGCGGGGGTCATGCGCTGGGGCGTTTGATCCGAACTCGCCAACCATCATCGATGCGTTGAAGCGTCGAAGCAACACGGCTGCCTGTTGCACACACACAGATGTCCTCGCCTTGACGTCCAACAGGCGACTGCTAATCCCCCAAATATCCTTCGTATCAGGATCCATTCACACATTCTTTGTGCCTCCCTCCCCACGCCGCCCCGTTCGTGACTCCGAGGCTGAGCGGGGCATCCTGGGATCTGGATACCGACCTACCTATTCGGTCGAACGAACCTTCAATATTCCGGATCCGGTTCTTTCGACAACAGCCCAGCAACCCATCTCGGAAGCACCTCTTGTTTGTCGCCCTGGAGTGGGGGAGTTGGGGCTCGATTTCTCGATTTCTCGATCGTCCGATCCATCTGGGGCCCTGGGGAGCCGCCGGGCGAGATCCGCAGATCCCGGATTCCACGTCACACGCGACGGCCCCTCTGCGGCCTGAGTGCGGCCTGAGTGGGCGCCTTTCCGAGCCGGCGCCTGCTGTCTCCGGGCCGGCAATCTCGGTCTGCCGGGCCATTGGCACACAAGCAACCCCCGTTGCAGCTTGGATCTCCCCGGCGCACGCCTTGCAGCTCCCACGACAACCGACGACGTACGAAGAAATTCGTCGCAGTCGCCTTCTTCCGTCACGCGACTGTCGGCCGGGCCTGTAACCCCGGGAGAACTTAAAAAGACTTCCCCGGGCACACAGGTTCCGGGTCCCCTGGGTTCCCCTCGGTTTACGACTCTCCTCCCCTCCCTCACGTCGGGCAGGATGGACGGAGCAGGCATGCAGACCCCTGAGGATGCTGCAGCACGGTACTCCTACCTTTTTCCAATCGGTGAGTTCCTCTCGGTTCCAAATCGTCTCACCCAACCATTCGGGCCATGTGCGCCAATGCCACCCCGCCGTTGGCTGCTCGGCCTTTACCGTCCACGCGATCGCGTCCCGCATCCTGCGCCGAGTGGCTCCCGATGCGGCTGCCACATGTTGTGCTTGTCATCCTATGCGTCTTGTACATGGAT
Source organism: Trichocladium uniseriatum (assembly GCA_017139535.1). Classification (NCBI taxonomy): domain Eukaryota; kingdom Fungi; phylum Ascomycota; class Sordariomycetes; order Sordariales; family Chaetomiaceae; genus Trichocladium; species Trichocladium uniseriatum. Next base: position 1,775,764 of record WOUO01000002.1, on the reverse strand, counting down.
TTATCCCACGCAGAGACAGCATTCCGAACAATACATTGTTTTCTTTTATCTGTCAGAGATTCAGCCGCCCCTCGACGTTCCCGACTTTGAGCCGTGTTGGAAGCAGCCATTACGTGTTCACGTCGTGGGGTTTTCTTGCATTTCCTTTTTGGTCACAGTGTCACCAGTGTGTCGTGTGTCTCGAGTACGGAGGATGGTACCCTTGCCATATCCATACAGCCTGTTTACCATGCCCCGCCGCCTTCGGTCCGTGTTACCATACTGACAGTTCGTGCTTCACCAAAAGGTTACAGCAACTCATCCGAGTGCGGGTACTGCCGCCAGGCTCGCAGTGGTCAGTCCCGAAAACGTGAATGTTCCTTCTCGCATCTCGTCTCCCGTCGTCATCCCGTGCAAATTCTCCGAGTCTTCCCGCCTCGCCAGATCAGCTGCTCGGTCACACCCCCTCCTACCCAATCTGTCGACCGACTCCTTCTCCCATCCCTGGCCCCTGACTTGGGGGTTCCCCCTTATGGGCAAACACCTCGACCACCACCCCTGTTCAAGTCTAGCCCCGTGTCTAACGCCTGTCGTCTGTAGGTTATTCCTATTATGCCATAGCAACATCCCTGACCCCTGAGTTCTATCAAAAGCTGGTCAACCGGTGTTGGAGACGCTCCGGTACCTTGGTGTACCGGCCCAATCCAAAGAACTCTTGCTGCCCGCACTACACGCTCCGGCTGGACTCGGCTGAGTTCAAGCCCACCAAAGATCAGCGTCAAGCCGTCAACCGCTTCAACCGGCATGTCATTGGGGACGCTTATGTCCGAGAGGCGGCCCGCGTGCACCCCCGGTCCCGCGCCGAGGTACGGCGGCGGCACAACGAATTTGACCTAGTCGAGCGGATCCACGAGTCAGAGGTCCGGGTCCTCAAATCCCCGCCGTCGCCAGACCACGAGTTTACCGTCACCCTGGAGCCGGATACGTTCACCGAGGAAAAGTACGAGGTATTTGAGAACTACCAGCGCATCGTCCACCGCGAGCCTCCCAGCAAGATCTCCAAGCACGGGTTCAAGAGGTTCCTGTGCGACTCGCCGCTAAGCCGCAAGACCATCGTGGGGCCCGACGGCACCGAGCGTCAGCTGGGCTCGTTCCACCAGTGCTACCGCATTGACGGCAAGCTCGTTGCCGTGGGCGTCCTGGACCTCCTGCCGGACTGTGTCAGCGCCGTCTACTTTCTGTATCATGAGTCCATCCACTGGCTCAACCCGGGAAAACTGGGCGCCCTGCGCGAGATTGCCTTGGCCCGGGAGGCGGGCTATCGCTGGTGGTATCCGGGCTACTATGTGCACAACTGTGCCAAGATGAGGTACAAGATTGAGTACAAGCCGCAGTATGTCCTGGACCCGGAGAGCTTGGACTGGTATCTGCTGGACAAGGACGCGCTAGCGCGGTTTGACAAGGAGCACTATGTCTGTTTCTCGGAGCCAGAAAAGGACATGAACACCAGGGATCTTTCTAAACCTTCACAGCAGACCAGCAAAGCCAAAGCAAACGACTCTGCCTCTCACAAAGACAAGAAAGCATCAGCAGACGAAGAAAAGCCAAGATCAAAAGAAGCAGACAAAACCCCACCCTCACCCGACTCACCCGACTCAACCTCAGACCGCGAAGCCAACTCAAACCACGAAGAAGACGAAGAAGAAACAGAGGAAGAAGAAGACGACGAACAAGGCGCTTTCCTCCTGACAAGCAACATGCCGGGGATCCCCACACTCGCAGAGATGCGGCGCGTCGACATGGACCACCTGGTGCTGCGCTCCGACGTGTCGGACGGCTTTGTGGTCGCCTCGCACCTCGTCGTCTGGGACACCGAGGACATTGCCCAGCACGGCTCGCTCAAGAGCCGCATTGCCGAGCTCGTGGCGGCCGTGGGACCGGATCTGGTCGGCGAGGTTTGTATTGATTTTCGGAGGAGGGGGGGTTAAAACGGAAGGAGTGGAATAGATGGGATGAGTCGATGGTTCGATGGTGGGGGTGGTTTGAGCAAGGGGATGTGGGGGCGGGTTGGTGGCTGGTGGCTGGTTGCTGTTTTGGGTCACCGGGAAGGGTTGGGGGTGGCAATGTGGGGGCTGTTTACTTTGCCTTGCTTTGCCTTACGAAGTGCATGAGGGGTTTTTGTTGTTGGGCGACAAGTCTTGTGAGTTGGGCTGGGCTGAGGTTGGGGTTCGGGTTTGTTTTCTTGCTCAAGGGTTCTGCCAAGGAAGTGCCATGGTTCGGTCATGTCACGATTGATCTACGTCGAGGTTGTTGGTCATTCCTGTGTGGGTTTCGTTTTGTCATCGTGAATAGACGGAAGATGATTTGTGGGAGGGATAGAGGTAAGAATTTGAGGTATTTGCTTTATGAGGTTTGGGTTGGTTGCCGTGGGGGAAGAGAGACTTCTTTATGGCCTCACGACTCCTTCATAGAATGGAACTAAATAGTTCTTTCTCTTCTTGCTGGTCATAAATCTCGCAGTGGAGAGCCAACGCAATTCATTGTCTCAGATCTCGGACGTCAGATGTAGCTCGACTGTGGATTGCCGCAGAGCTATGATAGTGCATGGAGACGTGACGCGGAATAAACAAACAACAGCAGTCACATGTTTAACCCGCTTACATGTCTAACCAAAGCCATTACGGGCCATCTCATACAGCACTGAACATGAAGTGATTGTAACCCCAATCAGAGCCCTCCCCTGAACTTCTGCAACTGGCTAATAAAGCCATAGCCACCATACCCCCTATTCTCTGCCTGACCAGCCTCAGCCTCCGCACCACCCTTCCCCGAGCCCACGTCGGCCTCAGGGGCAAGATTACCGCGCCGACTCGCCTGCTCCACGTCCCGCAACACCTCCCTGTGCCGATCCTCCACCATCTTAGCCAAACTCTCAATAAATCGCGCCCGGCCCTTTTCCTCGGCCGTGCCGTTCCAAACGGTAGCCAGCTCCTTGAGCCCCTCGATGCGGTGCGCTGCGTCCTCGATGCCCTTGACCGGGTCCTGCGGGTTGTTGAGCAGAGCGGCGATCTCGTCGCGTAGGGCCTGGAGGACTTGCTGGCCTTTTTCTTCGGTGCTGTGGTTCGCCCCGCCGGCGTCGGGGGCCGAGACGGAGAGGAAGGAGGAGCTGACCGAGACTTCGGAGGGGGGGAAGACGAATTCCATGGCGTCGCCGAAGGTCTTGATGACGGAGTCGAGGCGGGAGCGGACGAGGGTTAGAGTGCGTAGCTGGGAGATGTAGGGTGGCTCGTTGGGGGATTCGGGATCGGTGGTGGTAGTGGCGGCGGCGGGCGGGGCGTCTGTGTTCTCGGGTGCTACCGAAGCAGGAGCTGCTGCTGCTGCTAGCGCGGTGATAGAGTGACGTCGTTGATGGGATGGCGCCGCGGTATGGCTATCGGCTGCGGCGGCAGCACTTGGAGCCCTAGGCTCAGAGGTGCTGTCCCGGATCCCCCCTGGCACAAACTTGGCAATGTCGTCCTCTAGGCGCTCAGAGAGAGTCTCGGACAGACCAAGGGTCTCTCCGCGCAAAAGTTCCACCTCGTAGGCTAAGCGCCCGCCACTCCTAAGAATGTCGTTGGTGAGCTCGGTGAGGGTGTTGGTGAGTCTGGTGGTGTGGGCGTTGAGCTGCGAGAGCACAGACTGGGCCTGGATGGAGAGCTCTGCTAGTGGCACGGCGCCCTGGTTTGCACTATGGCCTCCGGGTGCCCGAGAAGTAGAGGTTTGCAAGGGCGGGAGGGTGGCGTTGAGGTATGCGGCGGCATCGAATGAGGGGTTCAGAAAGTCGTGTAGAAACGGATCGGCAACATGGGGGGATTTGGGCTGGAGAGCTTGTTTTGCCTGCTGCCTCGCGTGTATGGCAATGCTCCTAGTCCCTGATGCGGCGCTGCTTTGACGGCGACGTGATGCCTTAGAGTCCCAAGCCATGGTTGGCGTTCAGGGGGTGAGAGACTGAGAGTCGTCACTTTAGTGGGAAGCAGGTGGTGAACAGAAAAACGGGCACAGGAAATCTGCCGTTTTTATTTGGCGTAAACGAGCGATTTTATGACTCAGAGTGTCGGAATATGTTTTCAAGCCAGGAATAATGAAGATACGCTTTGTGAAACTTGTTGGCAATGTAGGTGAATGAGACAAGTTAGCTGTTAGGTACCTCGTTGTGGACCTTGGTGAGATGGCATCAGGAGCGTTGTTTGGCAGTTGCCAAGTAGGGGACCCCAGTCATCCGGCAGCTGGTATCAGATGGCGGAGCACCCTTGCTCAACAAACAAACCCAGGCCCACCCATTGAAACAACATCCAATGCATGCAACATGCAACTCAGTTGTCCAGACTCCAGAAGAGTTAAACCACGTACATGGCCACGCATGCCTATGTGCTTTTTGACAAGGCGCAGCTTGGCTGGAATACAGTAGCTAGGCGTCCAGGCGTCTTCGGTGAACCGTTCAAAGTTCAGTGCTCGCCTCGTCGTTTGAAGCCTGCTTGTCGCTGCTTTCCAAGGCGTCGAGTGAACGATAAGTGTTTCTTGAGATTGTTTGGTGAGATGTTGAAACAAAATAAAAACAACATCGTTCTCAGCGTGCACAACTCTGCACTAATATTCCCCAGATTCCAGGTTTGTGGCGGCCAGTGGCATGTTGAGCTATGACTTGTTCCCCGCGGCTGCTGCCTGCCCGCAACCGATGGAAGGTGCAGCATTCGACGTCCCAACACTCTGACCTGCTGGAAGCCACCCAGTGTTAAAGTTAAGGTTCAACCATTGGAAACGCTTCGCCTTAGCCTCACTTTTTGCCCATTTCCCACCGTCGTTCAGACTACTGAATGGAGCCTCGTCCAGACAATCCCTGAGGCTGTCTTCCTTTTTCTCATTCCCTGTCCCTGGAACTGCCTGGTCTCTGGGAGAGTGAATTGCAATGATAATCCGGGTTTCACTTGTCTCAACTTAAACCACCGACCAGCTTTCTGCATAGTCTTTCGACGACCGACAGAACAAAACCCTTTTCGCGGGAATTGCGACCGACACCCGCCCCAAGGTCTCAGGTCTTAGATCTCAGATCCCAGATCCCAGGTGTGGCTTGCCATTCACACAAAAGCCCGCCAATCCCTCTGGTTCTTCCTTGTCTTGGTTCGGAGTACTTACAACTTCAACCAGCCAGCACGTCTACCTCGGCGGGTAGGCAACGCGCCACACGACAGGTCGCCTAGACTACGACACAGTCCTGCAATCATCCCTCCTGCCGCCAAACTCATGCGCCTTCCCTCTCTGCCCCAGCCATGAGCTTCAAAAAATTCAGGTCCGACCTCTCGACGGCGGCCCAGAAAGCCGCCGCTGGGAGCATCGCCGGCGTCTTGTCTGTTACGCCCGGCGACTCCGATGGCGAGGTCGTCGTCAAATACCGCCATGAAAGTCTCTCCTCGGACGTGCGCCTTCAGGCTCTGGCCCAGAATGTCGCCGAATACCCCGACGGGAACATGTTTATGCTCTGGACCGATGATGACAACCCGCCTCGGCCAGTCGAAGCCGCCATCAAGGCGGCCCAGGACTACCTCGTCGGTATCTCTGTCTACGAGATGGTTACCGAGCTTGCAAAACGCCTCGAAAAGGAGATTTCCGGTCTCGCCGATGGCGAGGATGAGAGCCTGACCGACGCCGATGAGGAGGATGACTACGATGCCGCCTACGACGCCGACTATCCCTCCGACGGGGATGAGTTTGGTCTACCCTCGTCTGTTCCGCATTACACCCACCCGAGCTCGGGCCTCACCCCCGACCAGAAGATCGTGCTTCAGCGCATTCGTCGAGACCTCCGCCAGGTGAAGCAGGCTGGGTACAAAGTCGGTTTCCTTGATCCTTTTGGTCAGGTCTCTATCACAGGCATCGTGTCCATCTCCATCCGCATCGAGAAGCTGGCCCTGTCGGATGAAGCCATGGAGGCCTGGGACGTGCAGCCTACCGAGTACGTTGTGCTCCTTCTCCGCTTCGAAAAGCCCTACGATTCTTTGGAGCGCATCATCGCCCAGGCTGCCGTCTACACCGACGTCAAGTTCCGTATTGGAAAGTGCAACAAATACAAGCCGTCACTCTCCCAGGCTCTGGCCGCATTCTCCGAATCTAACCGCCCTCTGGCCACACCGGATTCCGATGCGCGGGCCGACGACTGGGATCACAGCGGCGGCAGCTTCGAGAAACTCTTCGTTTCCAACTCGTTGGACCAGTTTCTATGTGAGAGCTTCGTCTCCCTCCTGAAACTCCGCGAAACCCGGGGCATTGATTGGGATGAAGCAAACGAGTTCTTTCGGACAAGGATCGGTCTTGTCACCGAAGACCAGGTCCTCCCTGGTGTGCCTATTGCGGTTGGTTCCGACGACCGTCCCTTGGGACCCAGTACCAAGCCCGAGCGACACCATATCCTTGCCTCGGACCACCTTCTGGAGCACGGCCGTGTCAATGAGCGCAGCTTCCCTCTCATCGCAATGCAATTTGCCATGCGATATTTTGTCAAATGCACCGAATACTGCCTGAGATGCCATCGCCGCCTCGAGAAGGGATTTGAGGCTCTCCGCCCATACGTCTGCTCGGACCCTTTATGCCTATTCCAGTACATGGCCATGGGCTTCGGACCGAGTATCGAGCATGAAATACTCACCGAGCCCTATGTTGTCGACCTCCTTGTGAGCCTGTGCTACGCCGCCATACAGCCATACTCCGGCCAATCTGCATGGGTGCAAGCGTCCAGCACTACAGCACACAAACTCCCAATTCGCACTCTCCCCCTGGGACTGCGACTTCGGGTCCCAGACTTATCCAACGCACTGGGACAGCCCTTGAGGGCACGGGTATTATCCAACGACACCCGTCTTGTGTTTGAGGATGAAGGCGTCAAGAGCTTCGGCGAGCTCCTGTCCCCCACGAAATGGATTGCGTTCCGCAAGCCTGGGCAGAGCCTAGCTTGTCACGCACGCATACTGGAGATCAACAGTGCCAACAAGTCAGTTACAGTCGAGGTGATGGGCCAATCCTCGGCTTGTTGGGGTACAGGGCAGCACGTCTACGGGCCAGGCCACATCGGCCCGGCTGCTATAAACCCGACTTCTCCACCTCGGGCGGAAGATGACATCGCCGACGTCTATCCCTATGTTGCCGACTTCGACTCCTTGGATGACAACAACAAGGGGGTCACCATGCGCCACATCTTGGATACTCTTCCACCCATTCTCGACATCGAGGAATGGCTAAACAGCCACCCACACAGCAGCCTCCGCTCCATGGATCGCATCTCCCCGGCTGCCGCCTCGCTTCTTCAGTGGATCGTGTCATCTAACCGCTCCTGCATCTTCCAGGTCGACCGGTCGCGGGCAGTTGCACGACGGCGCAAGGCATCCTGTTCGGCAACGCAATCTAGCGGGCCTCGGGCCGATGCCGGGGACGCGGGTAGAGGGAGAAACCGAGAACATGAGCGCATCTTGGGGATGGAGGGATGGATTCAGTTCCGCTTCGCCCAGGGCTCGCCCGACAAGGAATTGCGGTTCAACAGGGCCCTTCAAGAGGTCGCTGCGCGGAAGTCCATCCAGTCTGATCCGACCATCTTTGCCTGGCATGGGAGCCATCTGGCCAACTGGCACAGCATCGTGCGGACGGGCTTGGATTTCAAGGAGATCAGGTGCGGCCGTGCTTATGGCAATGGGGTCTACTTTAGTCCCCAGTTCACGACTAGCATCGGCTACTCGTCGGGCGGCCAAGCCTGGCCAAATTCGGACCTCGCGGTTACCAGCTGCCTGAGCCTGAACGAGATTATCAATGCGCCCGACGAATTCGTGTCTCGCTCACCACACTACGTGGTATCCCAGCTTGACTGGCAGCAGTGCCGCTATCTGTTTGTCCAGCCACAGTCCGTGAAGGCAATGGCCGATGCTCTGCCTGTGACCAAAACCAAGCCGGGAAACGGCGCCGATGGTCAGGCCTTTTACCCCCAACCTCTAGGATTCGAAGTGTGTGGGCAGGACGGCAAATTTCTGCAGATTCCCTTGTCTGCCGTTCCACTCCGGACCATCGGCTTTGGGGCGAGCATGCAGCCGAGTCCTTCGAAGCGGACAGTAGAGAGGTTGGAAGACAGCGACGACGAAGATGCCGGTGATATGACGATTCTGTTCACGGATGACGAGTTTCATGCTGCTCCCAGCCCGCCAACCAAGAAGTCGGTATCCCGTGCCTCGAGTGTTGCTCAAGAGAGGTACGCAAATTTCCCCAAGCCCTTACTACAGCCAATTAAAACTGACACACTTAGCCCTCACGGAGGCACTACTACAGGACCGCCCACCCCAGCGAGCATCGGCATTGACAAATTCCTAACCGATTTCGAGCCAGGCGCTCTCGACCTCTCGTCCCTCCCACGCCTAGACCCACCGTCCTTTGCGACCGATCCGGCCACCAAAGCTCTCAGCCGCGAACTCAGCCGTCTGCAAAACCTCCAAGCCAAGACGCCCCTCCACGAACTCGGCTGGTACATGGACTTTGACCAGGTCACCAACCTTTTCCAGTGGATCGTCGAGCTGCACAGCTTCGACCCCAGTCTGCCTCTGGCGCAGGACATGAAACGTGCTGGCGTCGCCTCAGTCGTCCTCGAGCTGCGCTTTGCTGGTGACTATCCGTTTAGCCCGCCGTTTGTGCGTGTTGTGCGTCCGCGTTTCCTGCCGTTTATGGAGGGTGGCGGCGGTCATGTCACGGCCGGGGGGGCCATGTGCATGGAGCTGTTGACGAGCTCGGGTTGGAGCCCCGCGAATAGTATGGAGAGCGTGTTTCTGCAGGTGAGAATGGCTATGTGTAGCCTGGAGCCCAAACCTGCGCGGTTGGATGTGAGGATGGTGGAGGCGGGAGGGAGCAAGAAAGGGGGCGAAAAACAGCAGAAACTGCAGGATTATGGAGTTGGGGAGGCGGTGGAGGCGTTTATGAGAGCTGCGAGATCGCATGGGTGGGCGGTTCCGGAGGGGTTGCGGGTTACGGCGTTTGGTGTTTAGGGGGGTTCTTTCTGGGTGGGTGGGATGGCGGATGGAACGATTTTCTGGGGCGGTTATGGTATGATATGGTGATTATTGCATTTGCTTGGGATGGGGAGCATGGCGCATCTATGGACTGGCTGCTGACGGGATGGGCATGATTTTATGAACAGGAGGATCTAGCTGGCTTGCGGGATTCGCTCCGGGCTCGTCGAGCGTTAATGTCACAGTTGAGCGCCATGTCCTGCTTAGGTACTTGGCTTGTCTATGATTACTTAGGGTAAAGGGAAATAAGAGAAAGTAAACAGAACAGTATGTCTTCGACCAGGAGCACCTAGGCAGAGCAGAAGCGTCAAAACTGCGGTTCAACTTGCTTCGGGGTGGTGGATCGTTTTCTTCCCGCTTGCCAACACAGTGGCTTATGGTCAAATATGCTAATAGATGGATGAGGGTTGGTGGTGGTTTGGAGCTTCTCAGGTTGTAAGACGGCATGACTTGACACCCTGGTGTGTCTCTACCGGCTTTTTCAGGCCCACCACAGCTTCACCACCCCTGTCCCATCTTCAGCCTTACCCCACATCAGCCTCGCGCCAAGACGCAGCCGGCCCCTCAACCTCCAAAATTTCACCAGCCCAAACAAGGTAACGGCTAAGAGCTCTCTGGCTTTGTCAACAACCGAGCTCCGCCTCACCTCAACACTTGAGAGCTACGGACAATAAATCATATAAAAATGGCATCAACACAGCACGTCCTGCTCTCGCCAGCCGAGCTAGCCTACCTACATGCCTCCCTCTCGCTAACACCGCCCATCCGCCCCGACGGCCGCACACCCACCCAATTCCGGCCCCTCGTCGCCGAGACGGGCATCCTCCCGGGGACCAACGGCAGCGCGCGCATCTGCTTCGCCGACGGCACCGAGGCGATTGTGGGCGTCAAGGCCGAGGTGGAGCGGACGCAGTCGCGGCATGACGACGAGACGATTTTCTTGGAGGGGGGCAACGAAGGGGGTGATGATGATGATGAGGGGGTAAAGGAAAATAAGAGGACGGGGGATTCGGCGTGGGTCGAGATGACGGTGGAGATTCCCGGGGTACGCGACGATGATTCCGGCACGGCGTTCCTGGCGGCTATGTTGAGCGAGGCGCTGCTTGCGGATGGCGAGTTTGCAAAGCGGTTGTGGATCAATCGGAGGTTTCATTGGAAGCTGTATCTCGACGTACGTTCTCCTCCCCCCCCCCCCTATTAACCCCCCCAACTAACAATTCCCCTCCAACAGATCATCCTCATCTCTCCGCCCCTCTCCTACCCACTCCCCTTACTCTCCCTCACAACCCACCTCGCCCTCCTCTCAACCCGCCTCCCGCGCCTCAAATCCGAGGGCGACGAAGACCCCTTCTTCGACGACGACTGGGCCGCCGCCCCCTACCTCTTCCCCCGCACCCTCACCACCAAATCCTCCCAAACTCAACCCCAATCCCACAGGCCACCCATCACCCTCCTCGTCATGGCCGTCGCAAACAACATCATCTTCGACCCCTCCAAGGAAGAGCTCGCCGTCGCCGACGTGGCGCTCGCCGTCTCCGTCTCGGGCGATCCCACATCACCACAAGAGGAAGAACAGCAACAACAAAAACAAGGAGGAGAAGACGGCGTAGCCGAGGGCAGGAAACTGCGGCTGCTCTCCATCCGGACGATTGACCCGCCGTCGCGGCTGACGCCCCCCGGCGTGGCGAACGCCGCGAATAGTGCGTATGGCGCGGGGAATGGGGCCGGGCAGAAGATGGCTGAGGCGAGGACGGCGGAGGCCGAAGCGGTGGAGGGGGTGTGGCGGGCGCCGAGGGGAGGGGCGAAGAGGGGGGTGATGGGGGCGTTGGTGCAGAAGGTGTTGGAGAGAGGGGGGGTGGTGGATGAGGTGTTGGATGCGTTGGAGGGGGTGGATTTGGGGTAGATGCATAGAGCTGGAATTGGGGGAGGGGAGGGGAAGTGATGTGGTTTGGGTTTTGTGTTTTTTCGAACCCGACTGACCTCTTGTCTACCCGCCCGCCCGTCCGCCCGTCCGCCCGCCCAGCTGCACGTTTTGTAATCTACAATACACGCCTGTCTGTCTGTCGACAGAGTAATCAAAAAGATACCCCCATCAAAACACACCCATCCATTTCTGCTTGGCCTCCTTGACTACCGCCTGTCTCTCCTCTTCCGTGAGCCGGCGACCTGCCTCCTCCTTCTCTTCCTTCACCTCTTGCTGCTGCTCCTGCGCCGCCTCACCCTCCGCTACCTTCTCCCGACTCTCCACAGCCGCCTCCTCCTCATCGGTCTTCACCTTGGCCATCGGCTGGTTAAACAGCCCCATCTCGTCCGGCAGGCCGTGGGCCTTGCGGTACGCGGCGCGCTTGGCCACGTCGTCGACGTAGCGCTTGCGCTTCTCGTGGATGCGCGCGCTCTTGTGCGCCTCGTGCAGCCGCAGCACCTCGATCAGCATCCGCATCGAGCTGATGGGGTGCCAGAGGAAGTCGGATGCGGGCGGGAGCATGTCGGCGAAGGGAGAGGTCTGCTTGAAGGAGAGGGCAAAGGTCCAGATTGCGAGGCCGCTTAGTGTGCCCTGGTGGGTGTTAGAAAGAGGTATACAAAGTAGAGGTGGAGTGGGGGGGGGAGGACATACGACTGTGATGACGACGTGGATCCAGCGGCTGTTGAGGAACCAGTATGCGCGCGAGCCCTTGGGCGGCATCATGCCCGGGTACTCCGTCCGCGCCTGGACCATGGCCTCTTCGGTGCTGAGGTCGCCGCCATAGTGCCGCGGGGTCGTCTTCTTGGGCAGGCGGGAGCCGTGCGACGGCGGGTTGAAGCGCTCCGGCTTTTCGAGCACCCGCGGGCCGGGCTTGTTGCTGTTGCTGGCGAAGCGGAGGAAGATGTGGCGTGAGGCGGAGGCGGAAGGGGATGGGGCCGGTGTTCCGGCAGCAAACCGGCGCCAGATCAGGCCGGACTGCGGGAGGAGGAACCGGGGGATGGTCGCGGTTGGGGATGCCATGGCTGGGTCTAGGTTTGCCAATTAGGCAGTCCGGCTCTGGGTTGGGGTCCGGTGAGCACGAGGTCAGAAAACGGAACTGTGTTTTCCCTGCCTCGGAGGTCCCTCGGAATCGGCGGAGCAGTCGCGGACGTTGTGTTGCGGCTCAATCGGGCGACAGCGAAAATCCGCTGCGTCAACGGCTCAATGCTGCAGCTTTCGCCGGGTGCCTCTCCTGTTGTGGTTAGCGCCCTCCAACCCAGTTTGCGTCCGTGCTGGGCCATGCTGCCAAGCGAAGGCGCTTTTGTCCGGCAACAAATCAAGGAACAAAGAACTCGGGCGACGCTGCCGGTCATTCCCGAGTTTGTCCGTCACGAATGACTAACAATCAGAATCTGATTGGCCAATGGCATCAAATAGTGGAGTCATTTTTCGCGGCTCTTTGGGATGATGCGTGCTTGGCAAAGTCATTGCTTGGTGAAAGCCTGCCCCAAAATTCCGGCACAGGCCTGCCCTGGCGCAGCGCTGCAGCCAACTAACACCTCAACCCGAATTTTTTCTTGAACCTCCCTCTTCCTTCTTTTGCTTTCCCAAACCAAGCATCCTCACGAATAACCGCTACTCTTCACCACCAACCTTTTCACAACCCACACTCACATCACATACCCAACCGTCAAGATGGGCTTCAGCGCAGGTGGGTATTTCGCAGCTCTTGCTCGCTTCCGCATCTCCGATTTCCGGGCGCCTTCTCGTCTGCGAAGCCTCTCCTAGCCTGGCCCTCGCCAGCCATTGGCAGCCCATGCATGGCCGAAATGGTGCTAGGAGAGCCTTTTCTCACGATGAAGGGCCGAATCCTTCCCAACCCTCGCGTTTCTCGTCTTCGCTTGCCCGCCAAAGCTGTCGCTCCTCGTCGGCCCCGATCATGCATGCGTCATTTCCCAGGCGCAAACCACATTCCGGGACGACGAGCGAGAACCGACGGTCGACGCGTTGCGCAGCGGAGCGAACAACCTCGAACCATTTGATTCTCGACCCGACAGACAGCTAACGGCGCGGCGCAACCACAGGTGACTCCAAGAAGGGTGCCAACCTCTTCAAGACCCGTTGCGCGCAGTGCCACACCCTCGAGGCTGGCGGCGGCAACAAGATTGGCCCCGCGCTCCACGGCCTTTTCGGCCGCAAGACCGGTGCCGTTGACGGCTACGCCTACACCGATGCCAACAAGCAGAAGGGCATCACCTGGGACGAGAACACTCTGGTACGTTTCCAAACCCCAGCATTTAAAATGCGATTTTCCAGTCACGCTAACCCAGACCCCAGTTCGAGTACCTCGAGAACCCCAAGAAGTACATCCCCGGCACCAAGATGGCCTTCGGTGGTCTGAAGAAGGACAAGGACAGGAACGACCTCATCACGTATGTTCTCACTCGCGCCGCCGCCCAATCCGTACCTGATCATGCTAACCTCCCACAACAGCTTCCTCAAGGAGTCCACGGCATAAACGGCGTAAGTCGGGGTTATGGCGTCGTTGTATTATTAAATCAGCATACCAAAAATTTCGGGGCGGGAGTTGTTCGTTGCTGCCTACCAACTTTTTTTTTGCATTAGACGGGGCGGCTCCTGTAATGAACGAGGCACACCTACTTGTACCATAGAGGGCACTACGATTAGACCACGTGCTTGATGAAATGATTCCCACCTCTTTTTCACGACTCTCTTTTCTCTGCGGCTCCGACGAGTGGGTGACTGAGTCATCTATAGATACTTGGCAAGCAAAATGTTACGTGATGATAGCCGGGTTTGAGCTTTCCCCCTTTTCTCCGAGAGAAAAGCACAGTGTATATTCAACAAACCCAACAGTGAATATTGAACCATAAATTCTAATTCAGCTTCGAAACTCCCTCTACCCAACAAGATCATACTTGCCCGCATCCTTAACACTCGGCTTCACCTCGGTCAACGCCTTCTCCCAATCCGCTATCGTAATCACGGGGTCCACCACCGCCGTCTGCTCCCCCTTCCTCGCCGCCTTCTGCTTCGTCTCATACGCCCGCTCCAGACACGCCTGCGCGGCCGCCTGCATCAGGTTGCCCAGATCGGCGCCCGAAAAGCCCGTGCAGCGCATGTCGAGCGCCACCTTTTCCAGATCCGCCTCGGTCGTCGCCATATCGGCGGCGCCATCCGCCCCGTCCATGTCCACATCTGTATCGGCATCCGCTTTCTTGGCGCGGGTAATGGTGTTGCGGTACAGCGTCTTGAGGATATCCACACGGTCCTCGGCCGACGGCAGGCCGACGTAGATGCTGGTGCCCAGACGGCCGGGGCGGCGGATGGCCTCGTCGATCATGTCGGGCCGGTTGGTGGCGCCGACGACGTAGATTCCCGAACGGTCGCCGACGCCGTCGAGCTCGGTCAGTAGCGTGTTGACGACGCGGGCGCTGGCGTCGGAGAGGGAGTCGTCGCGTTTTGGGACGAGGGCGTCCATCTCGTCGAAGAAGAGGATGCAAGGGGCCGAGGATTTGGCGCGCGAGAAGAGCTGGCGCACGGCGCGCTCGGATTCGCCGACGTATTTGTTGAGGAGCTCGGGGCCCTTGATGGAGATGAAGTTGGCTTTGGACTCGTTGGCTACGGCTTTGGCGACGAGGGTCTTGCCGCAGCCTGGGGGCCCCCAGAGGAGGATGCCGGCCGAGGGTTTGATGCCGACTCGTTTGAAGAGGTCGGGGTCTTTGATGGGCCCGATGATGGACATTTCGAGCTTCTTGCGCACGTCCTCGAGGGCGCCTACGTTGGCCCAGGTGGTGTCGGGGATGGTGCTGAAGCCCTCGCGCTTGGAGGCTGGTTGGACGCGCGACACGGCCAGCTTGAACTGGGCCATGGTGATGCGGCTCTCGCCCCACGAGGCCTGGCGGTGGTCCTCGAGCAGCAGCCAGTCGCGCTGGCGCTGCGAGGCGTTGGCGAGGTAGTCGGCGGGACGTAGATTGCGTGCTTGGTCGAGTAGCTGGTTGAGGTTGCCATCGAAGCTCTCGGAAACAGCCGCCTTGACTACGTACTGTAGATCGCTGCCGACGTATCCCGGTGTCATCTTGGCTAGCTCCTGAAAGTTGATGTCGTCGGCGAGACTCAAGTCGCGCGACAGCGACCGGAGGATCTGCTCTCGCGCCTTCTCGCTTGGCATGCCCATATCGATCTCGGAGCTGAAGCGGCGGCGGATGGCGGAATCCAAAAAGTCTGGCCGGTTCGTGGCAGCCAGCACAACCACATTCTTCCCCAGCGGCGCGTCCTGCTTGATGCGGTCTATGCCGTTGATAATCTCGGCCACCATACGGCTCTCCATGCCCTTGTTGGCACTCTCCCGCTTGCCCGCGATAGCATCAATCTCATCAAAAAACACCAGACACGGCGCCAGCCGGATCGCCTCGTCAAACACATCCCGGATATTCTTCTCAGACTCTCCCGACGTGCCGCCCACCACCGACGGCGCCGAGACGGGGATAAACGCCACTCCCACGCTGCCCGCGACGGCGTGGGCCAGCGTCGTCTTGCCGCAGCCCGACGGGCCGTGCAGCAGCACGCCGTTGTCGTAGCGGTAGCCCATCTTCTCGCAGGCCTCGCCGGCGCACAGCGGGAACCAGACCTCCTTGAGCAGCCGCGCCAGCGTGTCGTCGACACCGGCAATGTCCAGGATGGACACCTTGGTCGGCGGGCTCCGGTCGACCTCCTTGGGCATCCCCTTGCGCTTCTTTGGCCTCGGCTCGCCAGTGGTTTGCCTGTCGGGGTTGAGGACCGGGCTACCGGCGGCACCGCCGTTGGCAGCCTCTATGCTGGCCGGGCCCATCGCTGAATCGGGCGTGACAGCACCAGGGATTGCGGCGGTAGGCGTGGTTGAGTCTGTGGCTGTCCCCTTTTCGGTGGGCGCCGCAGCGAACCCCCACGACTTTGCGATCTGGCGGTTCAGCAGGTTGGCATCGCGCTTAGCCTTTGCTTCCTTTTCCCGTTCTCTTTCGCGCTCCTGGGCCTCGAGGAGGTCGTCGGAGTCCTCCTGCTCGTCGGCCTTGGCCTGCTCCTTGCGCACTGTCAGGACTCGCTCGATCGAGTCCTCCAACAACTTTTTTTTCTGCCGCGCCAAGCTCGAATTGGAGCGCTTGATGCTCTCGTAGACGGAGCCCACTGTCAGAGTGAGACGGGGTTTGCGCCCGGCATCGATTTCTTGTTCTTCGAGTTTGAGAATGATCTGGTAAATGTCTCGGTCCAGACCCAGCCGTGAGCGAGACATTATGAACAAACTCAAGAGCCGCTGCGAGGCGTGTGAGTGAGTCTTTCACCTCAAGGTTGTCTCAAAACTTAGAAAGTGGAAATGGCTGCCAAGTCGGAAAAAAATGACAAGGGTACTGCAACCGCACAGTGCATGTAACCTTGCGCTTTCAGACTCCGTCGCGAGATGCTTTGGCTTCAACACTCGCTACCCAACATAAATACGAGGCTTTCTATGAGATTACCATGTAATGGTCGACCCTATCAATCAATGACATGGTTTGAGTAAACAAGAGGTCTCTAATTCCTATCCGATGTAGGAAGCATTTGTAGAGGTGTTGATTTGACTTTTCCCGCACTGTCTCTCTTGTAATACGGATACTCCTCGAAGAAAGGGGGTGAGAAAAGAATAATCAAGAGGTCAGGGAGAGAAGATATCATAGTAGATATCTCTCGAAACAGGGGATAAAGGTCAATCTAAAATAGATCTACTCGTGCTTCAGATCTCGCAGTAGATGGACCAATAACGGTCTCTCTCAGTCTCCCACTCACAACACGCGTCACGCAATGGTGGGTATATGATTTTATTATATCACCCTAAAGCATAAACACAAGAACTAAATGAATACTCCGGAGACCACCTGTGCCGCAGAAAACCCCTAGTCAGTCGGCTGACAGTCCGTTGTGCCCCTTGCCAAGTGTACCATACCCCATGCTAGCAATAGAGAACCAAACAAAACAACGCCCCCCTCCCACCCATCCCGACCCATCCCAGGAAACAATGAGATTAAAAGAAGGACACAATATCATGTACCATAGCATGACCAATGCACATTTCAAAATACAAGCCTTTGTATGCAGTCCACCCAGCCCCGCACAGTTCCAGTCCGTACCCCTTCCCCGGCGCCCCCTTTTATACAACCTCGCCTCAGTAATAAGCTAAGTAGGTACGTAGGCACATAAGCGCCATGTTTCACAAGAAAAATTTAAACACAATAAAAATCAAAACCGGGCGAATGGCTACACGTCCTCCATGGCCTTGATGCGCTTCTTGAGAAACTCAAACGACGAAAAGAAGACGGCATTGACGGCGCACGACCGGCCCATGGACACGCCCAGGCCGCGGTACATGTTGCGCTGGAAGAACTGGATCTTGACGGGCTCCACCTTTTGGCCCTTGGAGTACATGAGCGAGTTGCGCTGGTAGATGCTCTTTGCCGAGTCGACGGGGTCTGTGGGCAGGCAACCCGTTAGTTCAAGGGGGCCGTTAGTTGTGTCGGGAGGGGGAAATAACTTACAGATCAGGGCCCACGAGACAATGCCGCATAACCCGCCCGCGACGAGGACCGCCAGGGGGTTGGAGTGGGTGCCATCGCCGCCAAAAGTCGTCAAAAGCTGCTTACTGCTTTCGTACGTCATAAAGTACGTGGCTGTCCCGAGCGTATCACGCACTGGAGAGGGTCAGTTTTAAGGTGTAAAAAGGGGAGCAAGAAAAAAGCAACTCACTCAGGTGTAACCTGAAGCCTGTGTACAACCCGCCGAATCCTCTATGCTTGATGATATTCCCCAACGTCTTCAGCGTCCCCTTGTTCTGGTAGCTGGCGGCAATCGCGTGGCTCTCCGGCTTTGGACAATTTTTCTTATCCGCCAGCAGAACCGACACCTGCGCGCTTAGCTTGGTCAACTCGAACGGGCCTGGGACAGGAGGTCAGCATTGTTCTGCTCCGACTTTTTTCTGTCGCAGCTTACAAGCTATGACCGTTATGCAAGAGCCCGCCGTCGCGCCCGCCGCCCCAAAGGTGGCCACCGTCCAGAAATTCGGAAACGAGCCGCTCGTGCTGACATGTTTCATGACGTCAAAACCAAAGGTCTTCTTGACCCAGTCGCAATATGTGTACTTGGTCCGTTGGTAGATCGAAAAGGAGACGGTCCGCACGAGGGTGATGCTCGCCATAGGCGCAGTGACGCCTACATTGTACCCGTAAACTATCAGCCGTGGTTCCCAGCCCAAACCCAAAAGGAAGTATACGCACCTCGGAAAAAGCCCCGGAGATGCTCGTTCCGGTATGTCGTCCGCACGCAGTCGAGAAAGCCGGCATAGCGGTACGTCTGCATGCGCGTCTTGACGCTATCAAGCGGGAACGTTGTCACGGTGGATACCACGCTCGACGCCGACGCCGCCACCTCGACGCGGTAGCGCTTGACAAGGCGCTGGTAGCTCGAGGTAGCATTATTGGCGCCGGCGACGGCATTCTCAGTGCTGGATGATGAACTGGTGCCCCTGTGGGCGCTCAGGGCTGCGGCGGCGGCTGCTGCTGTCGCGAGGCGCGGATCCGGGCAGAAGTCCTCGGCGTCATTGTTATCGCGCCGTCGCTGCTGTTGCTGCTGCTGCTGCTGGCCGTCGTGCTGGGAAGAGGACGAAGAATTCGGCATGATCGGAAGTGGAGGGGGTCGGCAGTGTGCTGGACCATTTTGTAACGAGATGCTCTGGTGGCGGTCGTCGGCAGTGGCGTCGCGGAGCTCAGCAGGCATAATCGGTAGTTCGTTGCTGGTGCTGTGCTGCTCCTCCCTTCTTTCTCTCTAGCTTTCTGAGTCTCTGAAAATTTCCCACTTTCTGACTCCTTGCTCTTTCCTCATCAGCTCGGCCGGTGGCACCTCTCGGGAGCAGCCGTCGGCTGGCAGACGATGGCCTCGGGGCGCAAACCGAGACCAGAGTCCTCAGCAGCACGGTCGCGAAAGGGCCTGTTGCCAGCGATGAGGGTCCATAAGAACCCCCC
The DNA here is from genome assembly GCA_017139535.1 of Trichocladium uniseriatum. Lineage (NCBI taxonomy): Eukaryota > Fungi > Ascomycota > Sordariomycetes > Sordariales > Chaetomiaceae > Trichocladium > Trichocladium uniseriatum. Next base: position 1,756,727 of record WOUO01000002.1, on the reverse strand, counting down.
GCCGGTCTGGTCCGAGTGGATTTTCTTTTGTGCTTTCCTCGATCAATTGGTGCTCGGATGCCGCGTCGACCGTATTCGAAAGGGGTATGGGGTTATTGTCGGGTTGATGAAAGGTTCAAGCTGTCGATGGAGGGGCGGATGCCAAGTAGGCAGGCCAATACTCGATCGGGTTGCCCTGCCCCTGCGGACTGGGCGACAATTGGCTGGCGGGGGTCGAGTAGTCGTGCGACAACGAGGTCGCTGGGTGCAAAGATGTCGATGATGTGGTTGGCGAGTTGTCGACTGTGGTGCAGGTCGATTGCGGGGTTGCAACACAAAGAAGCTTTCTCACGATCGCTGAATGGTTGGTTTGTTCAGAGCTTTAGCACCTCTCCACCATGGCCCGGCAAGATGATTCAATGCCCCGGCACTATCAGCCGTAACTGCGGGGCCGACCCTCGGCGGGTCTCGGCTTATACGCAGGCCCGCGGCCTGGTTTCAAAGGCAAGCAAGCACAAGCAAGCAGCAGCAGCAACAAGTAGCAGCCAAAACTGGGAATCAATGCAAACTTGAGGCCGAAGATCAACGGCACCCTTTTGCCGCGGTGGTGCGGGTGCAGCGTTTTTGCTCGGGCGAGTGGGTCGGTTGACGATACCTTCAAGCCGAGCTACTTGCTGCAGATAACGTCATTGATGCACCATCGCTTACCAGTTTGAGGAGTAGCTCCTGCACACGGGCGGAGGCCTGCACACGGCCGTTGTTGGCCATCGAGGTCACCTCGGCAGGTTGATTCCTGTTAGATGTCTCCAGAAGAATGAAGATGGGGTGCAGAGGATGGCCGGGTATTTATGTCATTAATCTGTTCAATATCATGTTTCCAACCGAATTCCTCTCTGCTCCTCCGCGGATCGCGGCATGAGTTGATGAGGTCCAATTCATACCCCCGCCAAGCCCGTCTCTGAACCCTTTATTTCGTAACATCGGCATCCTGCCTGCACATCTGTCGATCTCGTCGAATGATCAGGCAATGGCAGCGATAGTGCTGGACCCTGTCCAGTACAGCTCAGCCCTAAGCTTGGCTCAATCGTTATGAAGAGCATCCATATCTGGAATCGCCATCATCAACGGCGGTCGTTAGGGAGGAAGTTTCATAACGGCTCGGTTTCAGCCGGCATGAACCGCAGCGCGGAAGCAGCAACCGGAGCTTGGCCCTGTCAGGCGGATGGATGGTGGGGCGGCACGGGACCTGAATGGATATGCCGAACGGAGCTGTCTCCTGGTGCCGAATCACCTCAAACACAAGCCCATCGTGTCGTTGAGCATGGCGATGGTCCGCTCATAGTGCTCAAACTGGGTCCCAGCAACCACATCCGGCCTTTTACGCCCCAGTTAGCATCACCAACTAGCAAGCAAACAACCCAACTTTTTTTTCTCAACAGAAAAAAGGGGGAAAAATTAGGAAGAAAAAACTAACCTCCTCCTCCTCCCAACCCTCTCCCGATCCTCCTCCATCCTCCTCCCCACCCTCCACGGCGTTCTCCCCACGCCCGCCCTCCGTTCCCACGCGACGCGACACAGGTTCTTCAGGATCCTGTGCTCCAGCCCACGCTGCTGCGCGGCCGCATTCAAAAACCACACGGTGCGCCGCGCCCTCTCTTTATCAAACGTGCCTCCAACATCCCGGAACCCGTCGCGCAGCTCCTGGACCAGGGTCGTGCGCGAGGGTTGGGAGAATTGCACTGCGCGTAAGCCGGCGCGGAGGAGGTGGCGGTAGGCGTGGATTAGGTCCGTGTTGGCGGGCATTGTTGGTTTGTCAGTTGTTGGTTGGTGGTGAGGTGGTGATGTGTGGTTTGAGATGAGGTTGAATTGTTTGCCCAGAAGGGATGTGAAAAGGGACTGTCGCACGGGCCACCTGTTGACCACTTACAAGGTCAAGGTGCTTCACTTTTCACACCGTGGACAGCCACTCCAAGCTTGCAACAGTATCAACAATCATGACGAGTGAATCAGACAATTCTAGGACGAGCATGAATATGCATTGCAAGTTGGCCCCAGATGTATTCCACATACACACTATAGCCTGTGTCTCCCTTAGATTGCTTGAGACCAAATATCCACCCCAAGCTCGCTGCGCACCAGCACATCTATGAACCACGCCCTAATAACCCAAAACCAGAATCAAAACACATATCCAAAATAGAACAACTAATGAGCCAGGCCAGGTCCAGTAGAATCCCGCGCCATCTATATGCAACCCAGCTCCCAAGAGTGCAACACACTCTATCAACATCAACATCTAGCACCAGTCTAGTCTAGATCCGGACCATCTAATCACCCCGTTGATCAATCGGCGCATACTGCCCACCTCGACTCGACCCGCCGGCTCCCCGACGACCCATAACCCTCGAGAACCAGCCGCTCAAGCCACCACCCTGAGCACCAGAGGCTCCAGGCGACCCACGCGGCTTGCTATCATCATCACCAGGCGGGTCGATCGGAAGCCCCGGGATCGCAGCACTGGAGGGGCGGAGGGGCGACCTTGCCGAAGAAATGTTTCTGATGTCGTCGAGTGCGGGCGCAGGCGACGAGGGCCGCAATAGCGCATCCGACTCGGCGTGCAGGGCAGGCGTGGACGAAGCCGGGGTGCCAAGCGCCCTGGTGGAGTCGCCAAAGAGGGCGTCCATGTCTTCGAGGCGGACGCCGCATGTCTCGGGGTAGAGGAAGTAGACTGCGAGTGTGTTAGCCTTTGTATTAGGTGGTTAGACAAGGGTAAAAGGGGAAGCTTACCAACTACAAAACTGACGGCGCAGAAGAAGGCGTGGATCAGATACAGACGCCATTCGATCAGCTCCTGCAGGATCGGCGTCATTTCGCCCACCAGCCAGTTGCACGCCCAGTTGGTGGCTGTCGACAGACTGGCACCCTTGGACCGAATCTTGAGCGGCAGGATCTCCGGGGGGTAGAGCCAGGGGATCGGGCCCCACGAGTACCCGAATGCCGCATTGTAAATGACGACCAGAATGACAACCATCTTTGGCGTGGACGGGATGTTGAGGTACATAAAGTACGAGATCAACGACAAGGAAATCACCATGGCAACGGCGCCCGTCAACAGAATCGGCCGTCGGCCCCATCGGTCCACGACGTACCATGGCGGGATGGTCGACAGGAAATACGTGATGCCGTTGATGCCGGCCATCAGCACGGCGTCGCGGCCCTCCCAGCCGGCGCGCTCGAAAACGTAGGGGGCGTAGTACGAGATGACGTTGATGCCGTTGAGTTGGGCCAGCGCCTGCGCAGACATTGCGATGAAGACGCGTCTGCCGTACCGCTTGAACATTTCGCCGTAGGTGCGCTCGCCTTCTTGGCGCTGCAGGAGGACGTCCATCTTGATGTCGCGGAACTCCTCCCGAGCCCGCGGGTTGTGGATGTCGCCGCCGCCGTACAGGTTGGCAATGACAACAATACCTTCTTCGTCGTGGTCGTTGTCCAGAAGCCACCTGGGAGATTCCACAATGATCAAGCTACCCAGAGCAAGCAGGGCACCCATAACGCACTGCATCAGCAACGGGAGACGCCAGGACAGGTTGCCCTTGATGAAGCTGCAAAAGTAGTCGACCCAGACGGACGTGGCGTACCCAATGATGTTGCCCGAGAATTCGATGCAGGCGAGCTTGCCCCGGTTGTGGGGGGGTGAGATCTCGGATTGGTAGACGGGGACGATGGTCGAGAGCATGCCGACGCCCAGACCAGCTAGGAATCTGCCCACCATCATCATGATCATGTTCTCGGCAAACGTTTGCAGCGCTCCGCCAATAAGAAAGATGCAGGATCCGTAGAAAATAGTCTTTCTCCGGCCAATGATGTCGCCGATCCTGCCGACCATGAGGGAGGAGATAAAGGCGCCGACTTCGAGAATAGCGACCATAGTCGCTATCTCGGCGTATGACGGCTCATGGAAATAGGCTTTGAAATACTCGCCCCTGCGTAGACCGGTTAGTTCAGTCGAGTGCGGAAGGAGGGAAATCGAAACGTACGTGATAATGCCTGACATAACACCTTGGTCATATCCAAAGAGAAATACACCCAATGATACAAAAATCGAAGTGAAGTAGCTATAGCTAGAGTTAGCACACACGACCGAGCAGAACAGCAAAACGACCGGCTAGACCAACAGTAACGGCTTGCCCGTTAGGCCGTGGATGGAGCTCGTGCCGCCCGTCATGATTGCGGCGAGAAGGCGCTCCGCCTTGGGGACCTTGCGATGGCCAATGTTAGGGATGTGGATGGCTTCCTTGCTCGGGAGGCCAGCGTGCCGGGATGTGGACCGGCTGCTCGCGGACGACAGCGGGTCTTGGTACCGGACTTTCTTCTGGTGACGGTGGTGCTTCGGATGGCGCTTGAAGACGCCTGCGAGGATTTCGTCGTCGAGCGTATCGTTCAGCCGCTGGCGTAGCGGATCTTCGGCGTCGAGCTGTTCGGCAATGTCGCCCGTGTCTGTCCACGAAGAGTCGTCGGAGCCGTCGTCAGACGCCGAGTAGCCTCCCTCGTCGGCGTGGTGGCCGTGGCCTTGTGATGTGAGTAGCCAGGACGATTGCTGGCTGTCGTGTCGGGAGGGAAGGGTGCGGAGCGGGATGTTGGAGGGAAGACGTGTCGAGTTGGAGTCGGGAATTTTGAACGAGATGGGGCTGTTCGGCAGCAGCCCTCGTCCGCGGATGCACTGTTGTCTCTGTGGGGGAGAACGGGGCCGTTCGTCTGGAATGGACCGGCTCCGCAACAAAGGGCCTCATCGGTCGGTCAGGTGCACGACAGAAAAGAGTGACTCTGCAGAATAGGGTCTCCGGGCCTCGGGGTCGTTGCGGGACTGGCGGCGGTGCAGAAGGAAAGAAGGATGGGAATTGGTCCAAGCCGCCAGTTTGAGGTTCGGGGACCACGCCGCCTGTCTCACAAGGCCGCCCCCCCATGCTCTGCCAAGGCGCTAAGCCCGCTGGATGGGAAACATCCTGGCCACATCCAACTTCTGTTGCTGTTTCTGCCTTTTGCCAGCTGCCAAGTAATCCCGCCTGATGCAAATCAGTGCAAATCACTGCGAAACTCGGCAAGACGGCACTGAGAGCCTCGGTCATCACGCTGAATGCCTGCTGTGTTTCCCCTTTTTCTCGCAGTCATCGGACGGTCAAACATCACGCGGGTGCGAACGGTCAATTCAACTCCGGAACGCACAGGTCATCGGGACAAGACCGTGAAGCCACACCAAAGATCAGGCGGAGATTCCAGATGAGGGCCGCAATGGAGTCGAATGAAGTCATGACAGGAACTGAAACAAAACTTTGCCCACGAATGCAGGCCCGTCTCCTGCTCGGCTCGACGCGATGGAGGAACGGGGCGGTATGGCGCCGAACTCCCCCAAACGGGAAGACGACTGTGGCGCCGCCTGGAGCATGGAAAATCCCTGATACCAAGCAGATACGCGAGATCTGATAAATCGGCCTCCTTCCACTACGACATCTTTCCGTACGGAGTACACAAACCCAATACCTATGACAGGACGAAGTACGGAGTACAAAGACTCATCCTGTGTGTTGGGCTGTTAGCCTTGTCAGCTTCTTCAGTCGCAAAGTCACTGCATCAAGAACAGGCCGCATAACGGGTCAGTTCTCTCCACCAACGGATGGTCTTGAATTCAAACAACTCCTGGGCCTGATGTCAGCTCTTCAGCCAACGGCCAGACTGAGACTACCGTGCCGCCGTCAGAAAATTTTGGACGAGCCAGTTATGGTTGACACTTTCTTCGACATAGCTCGGAGTGTTTTTGCTTCAGCCGGGCCAGCTGCACGACGCAGCGCACATCGGCTCCCAGCGTCGGAAGCGGAACCATTCACTACCTTCTTCATAGATATATTCCTCCCATGATGTGCTACGTCGGCATCTTGCCGGCGTGCGCTCCAGAACATTTTCCCCGCGGTATTGTGGATGACGATGTGGATGGCGATATGAAGTAGTTCCAAGGATATCCCAAGCCCAAAGTCTCGATCATGAATCGCGGGGCTGGGCTTCGCGGGGTCGGCTCCGTTCCGGGTGGATCACGGCCCACACCGCCGAGATCCGGCCTGTGGTCCGTGGAGTCACCTCTCAACCGCGCAACAGCACCTCCTCGGTCGAACCTGTAACCGGCCCTTCGCAGTATTGTTGTGTACATGCAGTTTCCCCGGAGATTTGCACGCGAAGCAACATTACAGCGCCATATGGCAATTGCGGGTATCAGCATTGGTGCCACACGGGGAGGGAAACTTGGGCCATTATTGGACCAGAAGGCACGCGGGAACAGCACGTCGTGGTCAGCGCTGGATACTGTACTCTATATGGTCTTGGTGCGAGTTAAAAGCCGCCGAGTCTACCCAGTGTCCGGGATTCTGTCATCGGGAGGATACCTCTGCTCCGTCCTCCGTCGTAATCAAGCTTCGGCGACACGCTTGTGGGAGGGAAGACCGTGTCATCATCTGGGGCTTCGGAGATGCAACACCTCATGTCTGGATTTTAGCACTCGGAACATTCTGCAGGCTTTACCGTTCGTCCCGTCCGTCCCGTTCCTTACTCGCATCGCATTCGACCGAGCCAAGAAAAGGGACGCAGCAGGCCAACGCGGCAGGCCAACCAGTGCTTGGATTGTGGCTCGGATGGGACGCATCACCACCCGCGGCTGGTCCCCCACCCCCAGCTCATCGTGCATGACGACTCCCAAGTTCCGTTCCGCGATAATATTCGGCCTTACGCAGTCTTGTGCGACCAACGACTCGACTTGCGAGGCCAATTGCTGTGCTTTATCCATTGTCTTCTCCCCACTTTCTTCAAAACGCAGCAAAATCCGAGACTTCATCGCCGCAAACCCGCCATCCTGCGCCGGATCTGTCATCAGCACAGCCAACACCGCTGATCGCGGTGCGTCGCATATATATAGATTGTTCCATCCATATAATCTGTACAATGCACCGGAAAGACTGTCGCGTGTACCATCAAAGCGCGTGGACTGGTTCTTGTCTGGGGAAAGTGACGTCCAAGTCAATTCAAGGCAGCAAGTGAATCAAAGCCGGTTGGTTCGAGAGAGTCTCATTTTCATTTCGCGAGAGGCTGGGCTTGGTACCTGGACGGGGCAAGTGTGTCGGAGTTCTAGCCAATTGTGTCGCTGAGATCGTGGTGTGGGCCTCCTTCCGTGCCACCCAAACGGGGCGCGCCATCTTGCGTTCCTGCCGCAAAGTGGCTCGAGCTGCCAGTTTTTCCCCAGCCCCAGCCTGCTTTGCAGCATTGAGTTTTATATTTGTGGAGACCCAACCCAAAGCCCGGCCGCGATCCTCCGCTTCGCTCCTCCGATCACCACAGCAATCCTTACCGCCAACTGGGCGTCCTCCCACCTCCGAAAACCGACCCGATTCCCTCAATCGTGGCACGAGAAGCTGCACTGAACCCGCGCGATTCCAGGACGCGAAAGCTTAAGGGCATTACATGAACGAGAAAGAGGTGGTGATCCGATTGGCGAGAGAAGGCAGGACAGCTGGGAACCACCGTCGACTCGAATTCCCCACCGCCGACCACCCCCATATCCCGGCCAACCCTGTGCGCATCACGGAGAATCGCCGAGGACTCGTGACGACGAGCAACGCTGGCAATTGAGTTTGGGACTTTGGAGCGAAGGACAGGATCTAATTAAATACGCCAAAGACGCGCACGAAGAACTCGGGTCGCATCTCGACCGCGACGCTCGACCAGTCTGCCGGCTCCACATTACACAATGGGTTCAACAAAGTTTGGCAACTTCGATGTGAGCGCCACGAACTACGATGCGATGCTTCGCATATGTGATACTAATCAGGGCTGTGGAATAGGCCTTCTGTCGCGACACAACTCTACCGATATGCAATGTGAGTGAATGTTGAGACGGCAAATAGCTCATCATCCCATGTCGGTGCATCTTGCTCATCTGTGTTCCATTGCAGCTCTTCTCTCCCAACCATGACCAGTCGGGGCCATGGGATGGCTGCCAATTGAAGGGGATTCCGTTGTCTGGTGGCCGGCATCTGGGTAACTTAGGTTCGTCGTCCTCTGTCGCGCCCCCTCATTCGATACTTGCGATTGACACGTTTAGGATCCATAATACTTTCCGGAGTCGCCATTGTCACTGCTGCCTTCCTTGCGATTCGCTCGGAAAGAAAACGGGCAGCTGTTGGCCGGAGGTTAGTGATGTGCATGCGCGATGTATTCCTAGGTGCGGACTAACAACGTGGCAGGGAGATGCAAGCATTCCTCGCCGCATATGCAGTCGTGGCAATATGCGAGATCTTCTCGATAGGAGAATTCCCCTTGCCTTCATCGGTGCGGCTGGTAAGTACAAGGTCAATGATACAAGACTAAGCCGTTCAATGGGGCTGACTCGAGGCATGACAATAGGCTTTCAGTGCGATTCACATTGGCGCCATTGCGGCGGCCGCATGGATGTTGTTCCTTAACGGTATCGTTGGCTACCAGCTAATGGACGACGGGACGCCTCTCTCTATTGCCCTGATCCTCGGTTCCGGGCTCGTCTGGCTCATCGGCGTCGGCTACATCGCCCTCGACACCGGGTTCGAGTTCACCAAATTCTGGAACTCCAGCTACGACCTGCCCAACAGGCACATTGCCCTCTACGTGCTGTACCTGATCATCCCGCTTCTGTGGATCGTCTTGTACTTTGCACTAGAGACGGTTCTCGTGCTGAGGGTACTAGGAGAGACGAAGCCAATGCTCTACCTCGTCGCCGCAGCAGTTGCTTTTGCCGCGGGCCAAGTCTTCAACTTTGTCGTCAGCCCGTACATCTGCAACGGCACCTCGGGCGCAATCGACGGCGCCCTCTTCCAGACACTGTGCACACTCGTGTCGGTGGTACTGGTCTGGTTCTTCTGGTCGAGCATCACCGAGGACGACTGGCCGATGGACCCCGGCAACCCCTACCCATAAACACACACGCTCTCGAGATACCCGCGCCTCGGCGCAACACACGGCAGCACGGAGCAACGGAGTTTAGCGGTTGGATTTTCATGACACTCTCTTTTGTGGATACCTTTTTTTTGGCGGCGGCGGCGGCGGTTACTTTGCTAGGCGGAATGTCGGCGTCCATTGCGAAACAAATGCGAAATCAGAAAACGAAAAAAGCAAAAACAAAACATGATACCAAGCGGGAATACTGGGGCGGAAACATACGTCTAATTATACAAGGTGCAAGCGGGCACAAACGATCCGCTTGGACCGGGGAGTCTGGCCGACAGCTGGGCGTGTCGGGCAAGTGGGATCAGAGCGGAAGGAAGAAATAGGCGTGCTGCTGGGAGGTAGTTGATCAGAGCTGAAAGATAATGGCATGAGCAGAGCACGCGGTTTTAAGAGTGTGGGAGGTGCGTTTGGATGTCTTGGGAGGCAGCACGTGTGTTGGACTTGCGGAGAACATGGCCTCATGTATACCCTGAGAGATGATGATGCCATCACGTAATGAGGAAGCGGCCTGCGGGCTTTAATGCTGTTTAGTTTGTGTATTATTGGGGAACGTGATTTAGAGGGTTGAGGTTGAAGATTTATTGTGTGTCGGGTCTCAGAACCTACCTTCTCATACCCTATACAGGTGTATCAACAGAAATCGCTGTCTTCAAACAAACGGTGAACTATAACAAAAAGAATACATGGGCAAGTGCTGGGGAAACAGAGAGAAGCGGAAACCGAATACTAAGGAGAAGATATGAAGAAGCGGATAGCTGTAAAAAAGGGGGAATAAACAGTAGAGGAGAAAAGGAGAAGCAAGATAGTAACCCCTCGGCGTTAACGGGTCAGCACAGCCATTCTACAATATAAAAGATATCATCTTTAGTCCTAGACTCGCTCTTCTTAAAATAAAACAAGTGCTTCTCGAACCCTCAACGCCGGCCCATCCTTGCCGTCCTCACCTTAACACTCGACTCCCAACTCCCTCTAAACAAATCCAAATCCCAAACTTCCCATTCTCCCACTCAAACCCCCCTCTCCCGCTCCCCACCCTGCTGCTGCTGCTGCTGCTGCCACCCAATTCCCCCCACTCTCATCTTCCCCAAATGCACCCTCGGCACCACCCCCACCACAATCAACCCCTCCGCAAGCAGCACCGCCCATAACCGGATCCCCAACACGGCCTTGTTGTAATCCGTCTCGGCCGCGGCCGCCACCGTCGCCAGCAGCAGCCCCAGCGCGGCGTAGCCGCTCATGCGGTGGTACTTCCACAGGGACTTTGCGCGAGCGCCGGCGGGGGAGTCGGCGCCGCGGAGGTGGGGGATCAGCCTGTCATGGTGGTGTTAGTCGTACGTAGTTGTGAATATTTCTCACCTTTCCATCGGGGGCGGGCAGGGGAGGGGGGGGGTTAACTTGGGTTCTTGGACGTACCACATGGCCAGGCCAAAGGCGTATTGGATGGTGAGGACGAGGACGGTGGTGACGCCGAGGTAGGCGTGGAGGCTGTGGAAGTGGGGGAGGTGGTTGACGTGTTTGTTGATTTCGATTATGGTGGTGCCGGTGAGGAAGAGGAGGAAGGAGAGGAGGTCTGTTGGGGGGTGTTAGTATTTTTATTGGTAAAGGGGAAGGGTGGAGATAGTGTCTTGGGAGCCATCTTTCCAAAAGAAGGTGGTTTATAAGACATGCTCAACAGGAGACGGGTGGGGCACGTACGAAGCAGGGCATGGCCGCGCTGGCCGATGGCTTTCGTCGTTGGCGTAGTGGTCGGCTGCAATAGCAAGATTGCTTGGAGGACGGTAAAAACACCGAGTGACTGAAAGATTGGGTGCGGCGAGACGAGCGGGAGTGTTGGGTGAGTGAAAACATTGGCCCAGATGATGGCGAGGAGGAGGAAGGCGCCGACCTGGGCGAGCCAGCCGGTTCCTGGAGGTGTCAATATACTGTACAATATCCTCAAAGCACCATCAAAGAACTCACCGAGCCACAGATTGCTAACCATGGGCGCGTCTGGTTTCTGAGTCGCGTCGCCGGGCCGGCCGAGAAGAGGTGCGCTCTCAGTTGGGGCGGGAGTGTCGCCCTGGTTGGGCTCCTGCGGTTCTGGGGAAGACATTTTGTATAACTGATCTCTAAGAGATAATTGCTTTAAAACCAGTCTCAGCCAAGTATCAGATTTAAGTTCGGTGGTGTTTTGGTGATGTACAACGTGTAGTCAGGTTTCAGCGATACGGCACCAGCAGAAGTGAAGGATGGCAGCAGGTTGCGGGGAAGCTCCGTTCAGCGTCTTTTTAAGTTTGGCGTTGCGCACTGTTACTAATGAAGCCCCAGCCACTTTTGCGTGTTTCCGCCTTGGACGCCCTCGGTGACCTGGACCTGTTGAAGTTGGGGGCTCTGCGTTGTCTTGTTTCACAAGAAAAGGGCTCGGCTCGTTCCCGAATCGTCGCTTGCTTCCGCGATTCTTCGTGTCTGCAGTGGCTCCCGGCGATGGCGCATCACAGCTCGGCGATGACGGCACCAAGATAGACCCTGTCCAATGGGAGCACCTTGGTTTCAATTCCCCGCTTTGGCGGGGTTGCCTGCTGGCAAGGGTCCCTCTTGCCGCAACCACATCCGAGCAGAGAGCCGTCGGCCACACATGGCAAGTGGAAACCTCCCGCATTAAGTAACAGCACACGAGTGGATGTTTTCAACGAGATGGATCCCTCGTGTGGTCTCCACTTGGTGAGGAGAATGCCGTCGGAGATGGCCGACCTCCACTGCTTTCCAAGGTGTCGTTGGAGGGGCAGCTCGGCAGTGATGGGAGATAAGATAACTGCTTGACCTCCGCTGTTTGTGTTGGGATTTTGTGACTCTCATTTCTTTAAGTTGTTAGCTATTGAGTTGTTTACCTAGACTCTGATTATTGCACCATTCTTGCAATCATGGATGAGATCGAATACAAACTCGAGCCAGTCAAGGCGACCCCCGTCGCCGCCGACGCCATTGACAAGACCTTTCGGTCTAGCTGCATCGGTCCGTTAGCTTACCCATGTAGCCATATCTAAGATATTAGTTGCTAACGACTCTACGTGATAGACCTCGTCTCGGAGGCTCTGGGCGGCAAAGTCCTAGGCTTCTCGGACGAATGGTTCGCCGAGGCCTCAAACCTCATCAACCCCGCCGCCCCTATCCGGCAGAAGGGCAAGATGGTTTACACTGGCGCGTGGTATGACGGGTGGGAGACGAGACGACACAACGCCGAGCCGTTCGACTGGGTCGTGATCCGCCTGGGCGTTGCCTCGGGCACCGTCGAAGGCGTCGAGGCGGACACGACCTTCTTCTCGGGCAACCACGCTCCTGCCATCTCGGTCGAGGGCTGCTTCAGCCAGGACGACGAACAGGTCCTCTCCTGGAAGGGAGGCCGTGGCGGCTGGGAAACCATCCTTGGCATCCAAGAGTGCGGTCCCACTCAGCAGTTCGCATGGAAGCTGGACAGCCCCACGCAGAAGCAGTACACGCACGTCCGGCTGAACATGTACCCCGACGGAGGCATCGCCCGGTTCCGCCTCTTTGGCCATGCCGTGCCCGTCTTTCCCGACGACAAGGACGCCATCTTCGACCTGGCCGCCGCACAGAACGGAGGCGTGGCCGTGTCGTGCAGTGACCAACATTTCGGTACCAAGGACTACCTCATCCTGCCGGGCCGCGGCAAGGACATGGGAGACGGGTGGGAGACTGCTCGGTCTCGCACCAAGGGGCACGTCGACTGGGCGATCATCAGGCTGGGCGCCGCCGGGTATATACAGAACTTTGTCGTCGACACAGCCCACTTCCGCGGCAACTATCCTCAACAAGTGAGGCTCGAGGCGATCGAGTGGAAGGGCGACGCGGAGCCCGGTGCAGATGCCGAGGGCTGGGTCCAGGTGGCCGAACCAATCAAGTGCGGCCCGGATAAGGAGCATCCGGCCGAGAGCCTGGTGAAGGACAAGGCGTTTACCCACGTAAAGCTCATCATCGTGCCGGACGGAGGCGTGAAGCGGCTGCGTGTCTTTGCGAAGCGGGCTGTCTGACAGTGGCCAGGCATTGAAACAGGTGGAGGTGGCGCGGTGGGATGGTGTCAGATGGTCAGTGGGTGTAAAACAATCGGGACGACAGTATTAGTAGAAAAATGAGGGGATTAGGTAGTCTCGCGGAGATACGAATTTTAGCTGAAAGAATGAACAGCTGAGTCCCGTCGTGAGTGTTGGGGAGCTTCGGGCCTGGGGTTCGTGGTGGAGGCGTGGAATGCATTTCCATGTTTGAAGATTGGAAATGTCAAGGGGACTATTCGTATCCGTGCCTGATCCGGGAAGTATACGCACCTCGGAGAACGGCACTGCGTCCAGCCTGGAAACCTGCTGAAACAACGACAATCAATCCAATGAACCGAGTGTCTGATGGAAAGAATCATTGTGGTTCCCCTGGACCCTGAAATTAACCCGTCTTATCGATTACAGGGCAATCTCACGCACGGGCCATCAATGTGGGGTGTCTCGCGTTCAACAATGCGACCAAGCCGGGAATTCAACATGCCCAACTTCGAGTCGAGGGGAAACAGCCACGACATCTTGATTCCCTATCTTTCCATCCCTGGCCGCCCACGAACTGTTCGTCTGCCAATCGACCTGCGCAGAAGCCTCTTTCGCCATTTTCAACCACAGGCCGTATGCACGGCGCCATTTCCGAGAGCGCCCGCACATGACTCCATGAATCGAATCGGCCCATGAATCGCCCTCGCATGTCAGCAACGTAACCCTGGGCCATGGATCTCGGGGACTCTGATGGCGGCTTCGACGCCGGCACCGGGTCACTACCCCAAAAGAAGAGGGTCTTGCCCGCTGACCTCCCGCGTTCCCTCGACGACCGAAAACATGTACCGGTCGATCTGGTGCCCGAGACCGAGATGTACGATGGGTGGCAGGGTTAGTGCCGCTTGCTGCGCTTCTTCCCCGCGTCACACAGTGCCCCCAGAACCCCTGGCTAAAACTTTGGCATCTCTTTTCAGGACAATCGCAGTTCTTGACGACGCCCATCGTGGCTAAGCCCCTGTCATTTGGCGACCTGACTCTGGACGACCCGAATTACCGCGAAGACGTGACCAAGGGCGGCCCCGACAGCGAGACGCGCCTGATGGAGATGCTCGCCGCCCAGGCCGCCCACTCGGCGAGCGCCGCCTTTGACGACGAAGATGCGATTGCCGCCGACGAGCAGAGGTCGGACAGCGACAAGAGGGATGTGCTGCAGAAAGTCTTGATCATGGCCGCCAGCAACGGCAACATCGAATCGGTCCACAAGATCCTCAACGGCAAGGCGCGGCAGTACGTCGACATCAATGCGCCCGATGACGAGGGCACCCCCGCCCTCATCTATGCAAGCTGTTTTGTGAGTCGAGTGCTCGCGGGGCCCATCGTCCTCCGCTAATACCGAGCCCAGGGCCACGAGTCGGTGGTACAAGCCCTCATTGACGCCGGCGTAGACGTCAACAAGCAGGACCGCAACCAGTGGAGCGCCCTCATGTGGGCCATGACGAACCGCCACAAGGGCATCGCGAAGCTTCTCCTGGACAACGGCGCCTCCCCCGAAGCCAAGACGTCGACTGGGAGGACGGCGTTCGACTTTGTCGGCCCTGACAGCGACATGTCGTTTTACCTCAGCGGGTATGGTATCGGCACCGCCGGGACCGCCGGCGACTTTTACAATCCCGGGTTCACCCAGGACAAGTTCGAAGAGGAGCTGGCCGAGAACGAGTCGCGGCGGCGCATGATGATGGAGAGCGCGCGCGATCTCGAAGTAGACCTTGGGAATGTGGGCATGGATGACCAGCCCGAGGTTCGTGCCCCCCTTGGTTCTTGGTTATGATCAAGACTAACCTTTCAGACCCAGGAAGATTTTGAAGAGGAACAGCAAGAGTTTGACTGGTCAAGGTGTCTTTACGACCAGATGTTTGTTTTCCAGGAGGACGAGCTGGAGCGCATCCTGGACATCGTCATCACAAACATGACTCCCCAGCGGTCTCCCTCCCAAAAACCAGTTCCCGCAAACATGGTGTTCCTCGGCGCCCGATACGCCCATTATCATGCCAGCCCCGAGCTTCTGGCGAAACTGCTCATTACCGCCATGGAGAAGATCAACAACGTGGTGGAGAAACACCAGTGGGACATGACTATCATGGCCTTTTGGATGTCAAACGCAACGCTTCTCTTACATTATCTGAAAAAAGATGCTGGACTTGTCGAGGCCACCACCGAGTTCCAGGCGCAGCTCGCCGAGCTAATCAACGAAATTTTCATACTTATCGTCAGGGACGCCGAGCGCCGTCTCGACAAGGTGCTAGACGTGGCTATGTTGGATCACGAAACAATACCTGGGTTCGAAGACATTACGTTTCAAAACGAATGGAAGATCTTCAAAAGGAAAAAGGAGGTCAAGGAAGAGCCTCTGGAGAAGCGGTTACGGCCGCCGTCCCCCAAGCAACGAGCGAAGCCCTCCCCGCGCAACGTGACATCCCTTCTCTCGTCGACGCTATTCGTTCTCGACCTGTACGACGTCCACTCGGTCATCACTGCGCAAATCATCTCTCAACTCATCTACTGGCTCGGTGCGGAGCTGTTTAACCGCATCATGTCGAACCGCAAGTACCTGGCCCGCACCAAGGCCATGCAAATCCGCATGAATATCTCGACGCTCGAAGACTGGGCGCGCCAAAACAACCGACAACCCGAACACTACGAGCAGGGCGAGATGAAGTCGAGCGGCGAAAACACAGTCGATGCGGCCCGCCGCCACCTCGCCCCCGTCATCCAGCTCCTGCAGTGGCTACAGTGCTTCTCATCGCTCGCCGCCGACGACCTCGAGGCCCTCGTCGGCACCATCCAACAACTCAAAACCCTCAGCCCCCAACAACTCATCCACTCCGCCACCCACTACCGCCCAGAGGTCGGCGAGAAAGGCCTGCCAAAAAGCGCCATGAAATACCTCGTCGCCATCCAAAAGGAGGCCGCCCTCCGCCGCGAACGGAACCGTGCCGCCGCCGCCGCCGCAGCCGCCTCACCCCCCGCCACACCTGGAGGCGCAAGGTCCTCTAACGGACACGGCACCACCCCGACCAGCCCCACCCCGACCGCCTCCACCGAAGTACTCGAAGACGACGACGCAGACGAGGCGCCCGCCAACTTACTACTCGACCCGGCACTGATGCTGCCGTTTACGCTTCCCAGCGTGACAGATATGCTGGTGAGCTATGGTGCCGGGTTTGGCGGGGTGAATCGGGAGCGGGAGCGGAAGTACATCCCGAGCATCCCGGCCGAGTTTTTGGATCGGATTGAGGCGGGTGGTGGTGGGGCAGGAGGTGGGGGAGGGGGGAGGGCGGGGAGGGGTATGTATGGGGAGCGGGATTGGGAGGATGAGGAGGATTAGCCTCCAGCCTGTTTTGTGGAGGGGTCGAGAACTTGAGATCTCACTTGGGATGGGAGGGGGAGGGAGATGGGTTGAAACGCATATTGCATTGAATCTGGCTGAGGTGGCTGGCTGGCTGGCTGGGACTTTGCATACCGGACGAGCGAACGGACGGGCTACGATCTGTGTGTAACGGGTGGATGGGTGATGAAAAGGGATCGTCGCGCGATATGAGAGTGAAGCTTTGGGGGCTCATCAGGATAGGATACGTACTGCGTAGAAGAAGAAGAAGAAGAAGACCCTTTTTTTTCACATGGTTTGCTTTTGGGAAAACATCGAATGCGGTGTAGGCCATCGGGGGGTGCTTGTTCCCGGTTACTGGGTGCTGAGCGGTTAGCAGCAGCGCAAGCAAGGGCTTGAACACAAATCCGTTTGCTTTTTTCTTCCGGGTCTCTCCCGTGGTGTTGGTGAGGTATGTGGCTTCATGCAAGCTGCAAGGGACGAAAACTGCTGGCAGCGGGTTATTCTCGTTCATTGGCTGGCGACGGCGAGGTGCATCGCACTATGGTTTGCACAGATGTATGTACGGAATCTGTAGCCAGTCAGTATTCGATACATATGTGCAACATGGAATCACTGGCAGGCAGGCGAACGAGGGATTTTCGAGCTGTTGAAAGAAAAGGAGCGGATTGGGGTTCTGTCTGGGGCTTGTTGGCGTTGTGCAGACAAGGTGAGACAGCCATGCGTCCTGACTTGCAGTCGGTTATCGTGGGCTTCAAAGGATGACGGAGTGGCTGGTTGACGCAGGGGTATTATGGTACAGAGAGTAATATTGAAATTGGTTCAGTCTCTGAGAAACTTGGAATTTTCATGCAGCACGAGCTGAACTGGTACTCGGCCCTTTTTTCATGCAAATGCGCTTGAGCCAGTCTTGGATATTTATGGTTTTCTTTATTCTTCTTTCTCCAAAGTTGACGAGACCGATCCACGGGCAAGGAGGAGCTTGGGCAACTCAGGTGGGCAGAAAACAGTCATCGGCCTGGGAACACCGACCTTTCAACTTTTCATGGATGGGATGGCTAAATTTCTGCCACGTCAAACGCTCCAATCTGTCGGTCGGCCGAACAGCCAACCGGATCGTGGGTTTCTGTTGGTATGGAGGGGTCATGCGCAAACGGGATTCGGGGGCATGCTCTGGCATTGGTGAATGATGTTTCGATTTCGGCTTGACGTCCGTTAGGTTTGTCCTGGCTGCTGGATCTCTTATCCTTGTGGGAGGTTGGGTTGGAATTGGTGAATGAGTGAGCCGTCTTGTGATGAAGCCTGAAGGGTTGAAAGTCCCAGGTTCCACAGGGCTAGCGCAGTGTTGTGGGGAAGTTCAACGAGGGGCAAGAGGGGCCTTGTGGGGCCAGGGTTCACATGGACCACAGCGATCACCACAGCGATCACCACAGCGATCAAGGTTCTGTTCTGTTATTTTTCTTATTTTCTTCCGAGAGGGTTGGAATTGGAAGACATGCGTAATGTTGTGAAAGAAGATGCAAAGGCTACGGCATCGAGATCTGTGAAACCAAAGGTAACTTGCAAACAACCTGGAAACAGTTCAACCTCCAAAAGTTGAGCTTCTTCGCTTAAATTGGCGGGGCAATGGGACCATCGGTGTAAGTGTTAAGACCAGAAGAACCCCAGGGTAATTGCATCAAAGACAGAGCAGAACTGAAACACACGATCCGATTCACTTTTGTGTCTGATCGGTACAAACACATTATCTGGGCTTATATGGAGGCTCTGCGCCTCTTTCTTTTTCTCAGTACTCCCACAGCCCCCACAACATCTGATCCAGATTTATTGGGAACCTGACGATGACATGGTCCGATACTACGGCACGGCCTTTCTCGGCTGTGCTTGCAACTGGAAGAAGGAGCCAACTCTCTTGCAACGGGAATGGAAAGTGGAAAGGTCCATCAACTTTAATTTTACGTGCAGCCAGTTGGCCGCCTTGCTCTGACTGCCAGTGGTGGGTAGTATTTCCCGCACGCCTGCCCAGCAAACGCCGAGGGGCGTTGGCAGTCTCTGGATGGTCGGCCACCTGCTGGGAACACATTGCGAGCTTCACCGCATCAAAGGCAGCGACAATGCCGGGCTGGGAAAACGTTTTCGGGCTAGCAAGCGGCATTCAAGACGCAAGACGCCATTGCGTAATGTGCATTGGGCTCGCATGACGCCAAAAGCAAGCCCCCCGTTGCCGGCACCAGTGTCTGGGGAACATGGACTTGGCCAAACCTACATAATCTGCACAACAAACTTGGTGTTTATTTATTTACCCCTTCCTCGTCCCTCCTGCTGCTCTCGTCACAGCATCTGTGCATCACTGACAACTCTCTTGTCCAACTGACTTTTCGGCCCCGCCAGCTCCGCTGTCGCCTCACAAACCGCAGACGAAACCTTGAAGGAAGCGGATAACCGGAACACTGTGAAACGGCTGACACTTGTCTTGGGCCGTCTAAACGAGGGGGTCGGTACCGACGATTCCTCTAAGAGAGGCCGTCCTCCCCCCATCCCTACTTGCTCGGGACACGAGGTCTCTGCCAAACTCGAGCTGCAAACTGCAAGGGAGGTTTGTTGTTGTTGGTCCTGGTTGCAAGCAGCAGCTGTGCCGCCGTCGCTACGACCGTTCGGGAAAGAGCTGTAACCTCGCAGCAATGGCACCTCAGAAAATTGCGTCTGTGTCTGCGTCCGCGCCTGCGCGTCACAGGGGAAAGACGAGGCCAACAACACGCCTTGCTGCTTTTCGCGAAGACACGGTCCTGGTCGCACTGCGGTACGAGCAGACAAAGCAGGCAGAACCGCCAATCCCACTTCCCCCGCCTCGAAACCCGCAACGACTGTCCCGCGCCGCATCGACGAGCACAGCGACTACTAGTATCCGTACCCAAACCCGAACCTCTCCCATCATCATCAATCCCCCGCCGATCCCTCCACCCCAGGAGGAACATCCCTTGTTCCGCAACCTGTCGTCGTCGCCCCGGTCGCAGGCAGAGGACTGGAAGAGAGATTCTGGACTCGCCCCGACGACGTCGTCAGTCACGCTGCGCGAAGAGTGCGCCGAGGACCCGGTTTATCAGAAACTCCTGGACGACATTGACGACGCGCCATCGCTGTATTCGAATGATGATGAGGAGCAGCAAGGCATCGACCCGACCCCCACAAGCAACGATCGAATCGCGCCGCCGCCGCTGATGCTTTCTGTTTCGAATCGTGCCGAAAACGCGGGAACCGTGGCCGGCTCACACACGCAGCCAGAGCTGACAGCATCGGCGACGCATCAAACTACATTCACCAAGAAACTGAGCAGGAGCCTCGGATTCGAGCCTCGTAAATCCAAACGGCTGAGAAAAAAGATGCTTGGCACCGACAGGGCTGCAGCGCCTCCCGAGCCGGGGCGGGGCTCGCAAAAGCCGCTGAAATCCACTAAATCGCCCAAATCGCACAAGCGTCCCCCACACCCGAGCGACCCAGCAGGGAGGTTATCGAGCGCCGACAGGGGACTGGGGCCAAAAGATTCGCTGCAGCCCTCGCCGCCAACCCTCGACTCTTGCTTTGCGCCCATCAACACACCCATTCCCGACGACAGTCTATGGGACGACTTTGGCAACCTGTCGTTCTCCAAGCGGGGAAGTATCATGTTCGGCGGGAAGAGCAACCCCTTCAAGTCGCTAATGATGTCTTCCCCCAAACCCGCCGATACCACCACACCCGAAACAGTCCAAGTCGCAGCCGCGACAGCAGTTGCAGTTGCAGTCGCAATTGCGGATATGCCCCCTGAAGATCCCCCATCCAACGCGACCAACAACGACACAACTCCCGATCCAAACCATGTCGAAGGCACAAGTGACAACAACGGCGCACCGGCAGAGAAGCCCCAGACCACGATGCCCGCAGACTCACCGTCCCTACCCAGCATTCGCGTCTCGTCAATGGAAGTAGAGAGGGAATCACAAAAGGTGAGATCGCTCTATGAATCCGGCGACGACCTGAACTGGGAAGACGGGGGACGCGTCTCGTTCGCCGAACGCCTCGAGCCCACTGCCGAGGTCCCATCGGAAGAAGAAGAGAACGTCGTGTACGGTTTTTCCTTTGACTTCTCCAGCATGCATGCATATCAAGAGGTTCGACACTGACTCGTCTTTTTGGTTCGCAGGTCTCCTCGTCCTTCTGTTTCCGTTTCCGAACGGCCACAAAGCGATCACCTCACCCCGCCTATTCCCCCGGCGATTGCACCGCGATCAAGCAATTCCTTGTCTCCCCTGCGAGATAGCCAGGTCAGAAGAGCTAATGGCATCGAGGACTGGGACGACCTTGAGGGTGCCGAGGTTGATCGCTATGGCTTCATCAGTGCGAGGAGGCCGGTATCCCGCGCCGAGACAGCCGCGACAAAGTCGCCCTTCTCGTCCAGGAGGAAGAATCTCCTGATCAAGCGGCCCCTCACATCCTACTCGACATCTCTGCCCGGCGGTTTCATCCGCCCTCCGAGCAGAAAGGTCTCGGCGCGCTCGCTCAACACGTACACGTCGGAGGTGTCCAACGTCTCGCGGCGTTCCACGCGGTCGTCCATACGCTCAGCCACCAACCATCTGCCGCACAACAAGGACCGGAGGTGGATGGACGACGCCGGGGACATGCTGTCCCTGCAGGCCGGTCTGACGGGCATCGCTGACGAGGAGAAGACGGGCAAGGCGCTCGAGGCGCAAAAGCGCAAGGAGGCAGAGCGCTCCGAAAAGTGGAGGAAAATGGCCACGGCCGTCAAGGGCAGCGGCAGCGTCAGCGTCAGCAAAGAAGGCCAGGCGCAAGGCCAAGGGATGGACTACGAGTTCGACACGACCAACGCAAAACTCATTGAGCGCACCTGGAAGGGCATCCCGGACTGCTGGCGCTCAGCCGCCTGGTATTCCTTTCTTGCGGCCAGCGCCAAGTCGTGGGGCAGCACTGAGACAGACGAGCACCTGATCGCCGAGTTTGTCCGCCTGCAGCGCGTCGCCTCCCCGGACGACGTCCAGATCGACCTCGACGTGCCCCGCACCGTCAACGGCCACATCATGTTCCGCCGTCGCTATCGTGGCGGCCAGCGCTTGCTGTTCCGGGTGCTGCATGCCATCTCGCTGTACTTTCCCGACACGGGCTACGTGCAGGGCATGGCGTCGCTCGCGGCGACGCTGCTGTGCTATTATGATGAGGAGCGGTGTTTTATCATGATGGTGAGGCTGTGGCGGTACAGAGGCCTCGAAAGGCTGTATCGGCCGGGATTTGCGGGGCTGATGGCCGCGCTGGGGGACTTTGAGAAGCGTTGGTTGACGAGCGGGAAGGATGTGGCGAGCAAGCTTGTTAGTTTTCTCTCACTCCTTTTTTTTTATCTTGCTCTTATTCACTAACATTTCAAAATACAGGACGAACTCGCCATCGACGCCACCGCCTACGGCACCCGCTGGTACCTGACCCTCTTCAACCTCTCCATCCCCTTTGCCGCCCAGCTCCGCGTCTGGGACGTCTTTATGCTGCTCGGCGAGTGTCCACCCGAGCCGCCATTTGTCAGTGACGACGACCAGAGCGACGGCGCCCCGCCTCCAAAGGGTCTTGACATCCTGCACGCCACCAGCGCCGCGTTGATCCATGCCCTGCGCGACGTGCTCCTCGACTCGGACTTTGAGAACGCCATGAAGGCGCTGACGGCGTGGATTCCGGTGAGGGATGAGGATTTGTTGATGAAGGTGGCCAGGGCGGAGTGGAAGAGGCATGCGGGGAAAAGGAAGGGTGAGAAGGAAAGGGAGAGGGGAAAGGCGGCGGGGTGGGATAAGGGGAAGGAGAAAGAAAAGGGGAAGGAGAAAGAAAAAGAGAAGGAGAGGGGGAGGGTTTAGTGGTGAACCTTCTCCCTCTAGAACTGGGTGAGGGCGAGCGAGTTCGACTCGCCTGTTGCATTCTTTTTTAAACCCCTTTCCTTTGTTTGTTGCTTCATTTTTTTTGACACGAGACGCCGGTTTTTTGAGATATTGAGATACCCGGGGGTGCAGATGGCTGCTACGGTAGCTGGGCTGGTTGGAACTTTGGGAGGCCGGGTGTCTGTCTGTTTGCCGGGTGGGTTTTTTACTTGGCAGATTCCGTTTGATACCCCTTTCGTGTTAGTTTTTGTTGTTGTTGTTGTTGTGAGATGAAGGCGAGCTGTCATGTCTTGATGAGGGTGACGGCGGCAGCGGACTTGAGTTTTGTTCGATTTTGGAGATTTTTGCTCTTCTATCTTTTTTTGTTTTGTTTTGTTTGTTGGTTTGATATCCCCGCGGGGCTTTTGTATATCTTAGTGTTTAATAGGAACGTGAGTTTGTAAACTGTGTATTATCGATGATTTCTTGGTAGTGAGTGGCTCTTAGTGTATTATCCTCTTCCAAGAAGTGTCGCCAACCCAAACGTTTACTTCCTGAGTTTAGTCTGAGAACCACTCAGAACTAGTTACCTAGTTATGATTACATATTCTGCAACTGACAGATGCCATCCTGCTGCGGTAAGCGTCCCGTTCTTTGTCCTTGGCAACCCCTGGATTCTTCTCGTTCCCCAGTATGTGAATAACGCCCACTTCCCCACATGTCATGAGCTGAATGTGGAAGAGAGCATACTGTTTCATCTACTTTCTGCGTACAACATGTGTCTGATGTAAAGGCGCAAGGTTACTAACCCCTGAGTCTGGAGTCAGGGGCATAGCCTGACGGTTGTGTAGATCCTCGTTTTTCTTGGTGCCGAGGTTTTTAGTCGACCTCTCCATATCACCAGGGAACCAAAATATCCGAGTTTGTCCGTCTCATGATACTCACACCCTCTACCGTCTCGGCAGTACTTTTATCTAGTTAGGCCGGTCGCGGGTAGGATTCAGGTCCAGGTACCTCACGTGCCCGGACGATGGTTCATTCGGTTCAGTTTAGGGTATACCGGCTTGTCTAGGCTAATTGTTATCCGTTTTATATCACGGAACCGACCTACATACGGAACCGAGGGTATGGATTGTTTGGACTCCCCACGCATGTGATGTGTTATTGAAAGGGATCAATATATGTAGAGGAGGTCCTTCGCACGATGAAGCATCAGCGTGGGGGTAGACACCCCTTTCCTTCTCTGGTTCGGCATTCATAGCACTATATCTCTATACCTATATAAACGCATGGATAAATACCGTGCCGCGCTTCGGAGTATCCTGTGCACATTCGTCCGTGACAGAAAGGGAACGGATGGCAAGCCAGCTAACCGCGCGACTAACACAGCACATCACAATGCGTCAACCGAAAATAGACAACTAGGTAGGCAAACAATCCGACTTATAGCGATAACCGAGAGCAACAGAAAAAAGTGGCCCAAAATATCCGCGCCGTTACATCCAACTGAACAATCTGACTGGCAGGACGAGCGTCTACCGGTATGTACCAACTTGTATCCCACCGCAGTCTGGCTTACACATCCGGGACAGGACCCGGGTACCACAAGCTCAAAGCAGCAATACAACAAACAGGCTCAATGTCCCCATGTTGACATTGTGCACCTAGACTAGGCAATTGGTTCCGTGACAGAAGCGGACAGGCGGAGGAGCAGCTAGAGAGAAACGGGACAAAAAAGGACAACAATAGCGAGACCGAAAACAGACAACTCCACAACCCCGAGGCTCATCCGTCCCCAATCCTCGGCCTTGCTCCGCAAGTTGACAGAAGAAGTATGGAGTTTGGGTAGGGCAATATCAAGCCGCGGCACAGCTGCGCGTCATCATCCTACCTTCCCGCCCGCCCCCTGTCCATCATCCACCCGGCCGAGGCTTAAACAGAAGAAAGGGGATAGAACAAACACGTATTCCGTAAAAGTCTTCCAGAAGCGGGAGAACAACACAACAACAGACCCTACTTGCGCACCACCAACAGCGGCAGATCCGCGACATGACAAGACACCGTCCCGCAATCCACTATCGAGATCTGCCCGAGCCGCGCGCCTCTAACCGCCGAAAGGCCCGACTTCCTAAAGGAAGACAAGCTTGCGAAATCCCCGGGCAAACACACTCCGCCTTGGCCGGGACGCAGCCGCGGTCCGTCATTTCACCCTGCCCCAACCAACATACCAGATCTACCTGGGTAGATATTAGGGGGCCGCGTAGTGTCTGGCTCGATGTGTTGTACATAGCCCACCACCCAGTCGGGAGAGGGATCCTCCAGGAATTAACCGACTCCTACCCATCCGCCTGCTCCCCTGCGCAACACTGATCTAGATCTCTGAGACAGTTCGAACCAACAAAACACACACCCAAGGTTGAGCAAGCGAGCGAGACAAGCGAGTGAGCGGCTCGTGATCTCCGATTCCGCGGTGCGTTGCCGAGACGCGAGCAAAACAAGACCCGGCGGCAGTTTGGACAACAGAAAAGACTTGGAACTGGAAACCAAAGGGGTAAACCGAACCGGTGATGTATCCCTCGCTCTCTCGGTATCAGCTATGCTGCCATGCTTCTCTGGCCAGAACGGTCTCAAGGAGAGATCGTATTGCATTGTCCACGACAGAAATTCGCGGCTAGAACGGCTGGCGGTCGAGGCTAAAGTCAAGCTCAAGACCTCAACCAAAGAAAATGTCTCAAGGACGTACCGTGCCACCTCGACCCAGCTGCCCCAACAGAAACGAACGGCACAACATTCCTTCTTCCTGTCAAAAGTGAGCTGGTCCGCGTTCGGAGGGCAAAATCCACGTGGCACGTCAGGCACTTCTCAGTTCCGCCGTCGCGTGACTGTCCATGAAAGTATGTCAATATGCACAGTTGTAGACCGGTCTGGCCATCTCTCTGGCTACATAAGCGCCACGGACTCGACTGTATCCGATCGTCCCATGTAGGACTCGGCATCGTCAAGAAGAGGGGCGCTCTCATACCGGCCCCTGCGTCTGAGCATGGTGGCTCGATTGGTTCGATATGCGAGCTATCACTTGCAGTTCAGCGTTCAGGGGTTGCTGGCCGTCTGTCAGCCACCGGCACTCCTGCGCCCAGCGCCCAGCTCGCTCAGAAACGGCTGGGCAGACGGGAGATGAACGATCCTTGGAGGCTGACATCGCACTTGCAGTGTAGCATTGGAGGTTCTAGCACAGGCGGCAGGCGGCTGGAACGACTGTCACCGAGGGCTCGCGGAAAACGCCGGCTCGCGTGTGTTATCCGAGTGCTTCAACGGGGCCAGCAGCATCTTGAACTGATATCAATATTCCAGAAGAAAGACACCTCGGCACCGTTCAGAGGGACGATATTCCATGTCAGTCATGTTGGGTCGCAGGAAGCGGTGGATCCGCGGCTCGTTCATCTGGCGACGTTTCGAGTACCCGCGCTTTTTGCTTGGCTGTGTTTTGAAAACCGAGTGGATATCTCGCGGTGACCGAATAGGCTCCGGAGGGCCGCCCCGGACACGGGCCGAGTGAGCAGGCTAGGGGCCGGAGAAACGGGATGCGCGTGTAATTTCCGCGGACATACATAGGAGGCCAGCCATGACAGCTGTTAGGAGTATTGCCTTGCTTGCCTTGCTTGTCGCCATGGATATGGGGTGGTTGTTGCTGCATTAGCGGCATCCTGGACTTCATCAGACATTGCTGGTGTGCGGCTCGCAACCTGAGTCAGCCGGGATCCGACCCGAGATGTGCACAGTAAGCTACCGTCCCGTTTTCTTCGGCGCTTGTCCGCGCAAAAAAGGGTTGGTTTCGAGCGCGGCATCTTTGCGAACCGATGCGGGTGCAGGCGCGAGCGGAGACGGGTCGGGTGGTGGTGTGTCAATGGGAGGGGGGGAATGGGGGCGTCCCGGCAGCTGCAAACTTCGGAAACGGTGGAAGCCCAAAGAGAGGGCCCAGAGCATCCATCTCGCTCACACCACACCCCTCCCCCCGGTTCTCAGTCTCCGATGGCGCCAAACCGTTTCCGGACCTACCCCAGTCTGTCCCAGAGATCCTGGCCCCAGTCCGACCAGGGTCTGTCTGTGCAAGGGCTTTCGATGAAGATAACCAAGCAACGTCATCCCTTCGTCGGTCCAAATTGGCCAGTGTCTTTCATCAAGTCGCACAACACTCATCCCGAGACGGCTTGCTGCTGCGGACAATGCCGCAGGTTCATTCAAGTCTTTTGCGCGCGTGGGCACGAGGAATGCGCTTGTTTCGATGCCCCATGGAACGTTGGAACGCGGCGGCGGGTGAACCAGCGAATGAGAAATTGCCCGACGTCCATTTCGAGAAGCCCGGACGTGCTTGCGAGTGGCTGGTGGAACAACCGTGTCTCTCTCTTGTCTTGTTTCTTCGACATGGGTGATCAGCATAATCAGACATGTGTGTTGACAAACCGTTGCATTTCGTTTCTGGTGCATCATCGACCACCACCAGAGCTGTGATTCGATCCTGATATTTTTTTCAAGACCCGTCAAGCGGCGGAGAGCTTCCGAAATGCTTGCTTGCCTGAACTTGCCTCCACTTCCTCCCTAGTTTGTTCGTTTAGCGTAATACCGAGGAGTGGACAGCAGGGGGCACAGAGGCCAATCAACCTCTTGATGTTCTCGCCACTTTTACCTCCGGAGTGGAAGCCGAGATCGTCGATAGGTTCAGCGTGGACGTGAGAGCATCGCGCGTCACTTGTCCAAGAAATAATCCACCTTTCAGCAGTTGACCCTAGACTCCCACCAAGAGCAGCCAGGATTCGTCCACCCCCAGGTACCACGCTAACAAACAAATCGGTGGAGAAGTGTATCTCTGGATTCAAGGGGACGTCTTGAAATGTCTCAGTCTATCGATTGCCATTCCAAGCAACAGGCAGATCTGCCCACGGCAGGTGACAGGACGCTTGGGAATCCGCGGAAGTGACGTTTGACATGGAAGCCCTGGTCTTGGCCGTGGATGCGTGCGTGACGAGTTGGAAAGGGATGACAGTAAAGTGTTTGAGGAGGAGGGGTTTCTTTCTCGTTGTTTTGCTCTCAGCCCCTCATGCTTCCCCGCTCCATGTGATAAAGCTAAAAAGAAGCCATTTCTGAAGAGTTGTTTTTTGAGGTGACGTGATAGAGGCGGGGTTTCGAATTGCAGGAGGCTCTTGTGGGGAGCATGGAAGAGTTTCCAATGGTTGGAAGGGAGGGGTGTGCGGCCTAGGCCAAGTTGGGAACCACGTCCACATGGGAACCCTGGAATCGGTCGACAGGGCATATGAGTCCCACAACGGCGCCGGCTGCCGGACCCCGTGCGACAATCGGGGTTGGGGGAGCGAACTTTGGGAGGAATTGATGAAGCCCGAGGACGGGGACTGCCGCTGCCACTCCCGCTGTCCAAGGGGGGTTGTTGAAGTCTGCTGTCTTGTCTTATCTGGTGGCACTGTAGTTTTTCGGGCACCGAGCAACTTTGTATACTCGGTATTCGTAGTCAGCATCGATGTTGGCGGTCTTCCACTCGTGTGTAACACTAGCAAGCGCTCCGCGCGCCAATATCACGCGAGGAAATAAAAAAACGACGCAGCTTGTGGAAAGTGATCACTTCACAAGTGCGACAAGAATTTCCAGCCACAGGAGATCTTGTGCCTGTTTTGTTCTTTCCATTTTGCTAGGTCCCTTCGATCAAGCCCGACTTTCCTCAACTTGGTCGTCCCCAAAAAAGTCCGTGCTTTCCTTGGCCCAGTCCGAAGGGTTCGGGAAGCCGAGCCTCAGTCTTGTCTGACTGACAACCCTTCTGCGCGCTTGCCCCAACCGTTGGCCCTGCAAGCCACCCGTGACTTGCCAACCCCCACTTGCCCAACCGAGACATCTTGTACGATCCCTGTTGGGCGACGCCTGCCGTTGCTCACCAAACGGGCAAAAGAAGGAAATACCAAAACATTCGCCCCATCGGGTGTTAAACAAACTTGAAATAGCTACGGAAGACTCCGTCCGCCAGCTAATGAACTCTTCTCTCCGCGCACGCCTTGTCCAGTTTTCCCTTGTGCTAGAAATGGAGAAAAAAAACAACATAAGAAGGTATTGTACATGCAGATCCGGCTGTTGTTGATAGAGGTTGAATATATACTTCAAGTTGATACAAATACAAATGTGCAAAATGTGCCAAGAAAGCAAAGTCATACTCAGTCCCAAATACTCCCCCGCGGGTGTCATCTCGACATGGTGGTCCGCAGTCAACCAGTTGTTCGTGATGAGACCGGGGGTCCGCTCCAAGCTCAAATGTGGGCTCATTCTTGCGCAGGCCGCATCTCGAGTCGTTCTCTTTGTTGCATGGCCGAATAGGGGTCTGGTCCCGGCTTGTCAAAGGACAAGGGGGGGCAGGAAGAAGCCGTGCTCTTCCTTTTCCGGAAACATTTCCTCGACCCCTGCTCCACGCCAGGCTACCCTTGCCCTTGGCAAAAATGTCGTGGGGATTGCCGCAAAAGGAAAGGGCGAGGTCGCCGGCCCCAAACCGCAACGAGTTTGGTCCCAGTCGCCGAGACTGAAACATGCCTGAAATTAAGGTTCAGTCGTTGTCCCCCTGTCGCGGTCCAACGATCCCTGGACTCCACCGCCACCGCGCAATCTTTCCTCTGACAACCGCGGTGACTTTCTCGGCTGCTCGCCCTCGCCATATTGTTGCTGGTGCTGGTGCTGATGCTGGTGCTGATGCTGCTGGTGATGGTGATGAAGTTGGTGCTGCATGTGCCGACCAGGACCTTCCGATGGGGTTCCAGTGGATGCAAAGTGCGCCCGAGACTGTGGCGGTGGATTGTCCGACAACAACGATGAAACCGAATGCGCCCCAGACCGCCCCGAAGGAGCTTGCGCAGGCAGAGGGGCGAATGGTGGAACCTGTGGTTGCTGCGGTTGGTGTTGTTGCTGGGCCGAGAATGTCGCCTCGCCGCCGCTGTCCCGCGCAGAGCTTGCCCCTGACATGTGCATCGGCGACATCTCCCGCCCTGCCTGAGAGCTTCCCGCACGGGGACGGCCACCGGGCCGGTATGATCCCAAGTCGCTCCGCTGCCGCGAATGGGCTCTCCGACGGCCGGCCGGAGGATTTGAGAGACCTGTGCTGTGCGAGAAGGACGGTGATCGATTCCGCTGCGTCGTCGAGGTCGGCGGTGGCGCTGGCTGTTGAGGTCCTGCCGCTTTCCGCTTCCGTGGCGATTCCCCTACTGGGTGAGAGAAAGAAAATCCGGTTAGCCCGCGTGACATAGCTTCACGGACGCAATTTTCTTTTGAACGAACCTGAGGGCGTGGCTGGCTGATCGGTACCGCTCCGTCCTCCCCCCCCACCTCCTGCCTGCGTTGTTGGGGGTTGCCAATGGTGAAAGTAGATGGATGGCGACGATTGTGATTCCTGCTGTTGCTGCTGCTGCTGCGGTTGTTGTTGCTGGGCAATCCCCGATTGCTGAGTGACAGCCGAAGCGCTACCCGGCCCGCCGGGAACGTTCGTGTTGAGGTTTGGCAAGTTTGTTCCGCCTCCAACAGGTCGCCCCGTGGCCGGCCCAGACACGCTGAATACCCTTGGCCTCGGGGAAGCCGGGTACCCTGCAACGTATGCGCTCGGTAGGCCTTGTACTGATCCCGGGGTCGAAGGGACACCGCCCGAAGCTGGGTACTGTCCGTACGCCTGAGCCTGCGAGTCCCGCCTCTGATGCTCTGATGAGACGGCCCCAGGCGGCATCAGTGCCGGTGGAGGTTGCTGTGGAGGTTGCGACAGCATGAACTGTTGCGCCCACTCCAAAGCCGCGGGCGAAAGGGCGCCCCCGCCCATGCCCGCAAACACAACCGGCACCAGCGGTGGCGGTATCCCTCCTTGCAGAGAGGTCCGTAAGATCTCATGCTCCATCCTTCTTTGTTCGAGACGGTAGCTCTCTTGCCGCGTCCTCTCCTCTTCCTGTCTCCTTTTGTCTTCTTCTGCCTTGGCAGCAAGCCAGGCTCTCATCGACTCCTCATGCCATGGCGGAGCCGGCGGGAGCTGCCCGAGGGTCTGACTGTGCGAAGGCGGCGGCGGCGGGGCCACGGCCTGGCCTCCTGGCAGGTTTGGTGGGGGTTGCGAAAGGCTGGATCCGGACGGTGGTTGAACTGGAGGCAGGGCCGCCGGCGGAGGCAAGCCGCGGTGAGATGCGGACATGAGCTGATCGGACAGACTGCTGCCTCCTGGGGCGTCGAGCGCCGGCTTCTGGCCTGGATCCAGATATATCAAGGGGGGAGAAGGTCGGGAGGTGCTCGGCGGGGTTGGTAGATCATGGACCGGCCTGTAGCCGAACTGCACTGGCTTGCTGATGGTAAGCATCCTCGTGTAAGTGAACAAGTGCAGACGGCCGAGGAGAAGAGCAGAGAGAAAGCTGCGAGGAAGGCGGTAGGATGGAGGTTTAAGTGGGGAGTGTGATATGAAGTAAGGCAGTCTCCGGGCGGCGGGGCGGTCTTAAGAGTTGCAGGATGACAGGTCCCGGGGGGTGGAGGGACAAGAAGAAATGGGAATAACCTTTGGATGGGCAAGCTGGATGTGGCGGCCAGCCTAGTGATGGGAGCAGAGGGGGTGACAGGCGGGGCGTGTGGTGATGAAACGTCGAAGGACTATGACGGTGCCCACCCTCATTTGTCCATTGGCGCCGCATAGAAATATAAGTACTTTGCAGAGGTAGGGAAAAAGGCGGGGGCAGTTGGTGGGCGTGCAGAAAAAAGACCGGTGCAGAGAAGCGTATGTACACTACGCTCGAGGCGGAGCTAGTGTCGAGCGGGAGAGGCGAGGGGACCCTTGTTCTGTGCCTCTTTGCCCTGTCCCGATCTCTCTCTCGCCGGGCCGGAAGAGCGTGGGAAGCCGCGCACGTCCGGGGCGATGGTACAATCTTGGTATCCCGCCGAGCAAAACCAGCAGAGTCTGGGCTGTTGGTTGCCAGAGGAACTGTTCGGATGACGGCGTGGGGAAGGGAAGGGCAACAATTTGTAAACCAGCGAGTGATGCTTGGTTCACCTGTTTAGGCAAGCAGCCGAGCGGGAAACATTGTGGAGCAAAGGGAGCACCCCGTACCCTGAGCTATTTCATTTGGAGGCAGCGCGTGTCAGAACGGATTGACACAAGAGTACGGGGGTAGACTGGGGCAGCGAGAAGACTTGAGGCAGACCGGCAAGCCGCTGAGGGCCGAGTAAACAGACCACGAGACGCTCAGAACCAGTCGATCAGTGGCAACCGACCACCACAACGAGTTCTGGTCGAGAGGAGCATGAGCCAGCAGCAGATCTGGATGCATGGCAAGCAGGAAGCCCATGTGGGTTTTGCCAAGAGAATACCAGGAATCTGGGGAGGCTCGGGGAACCGAACAATGTTTGGTCCCGAAGAGAGACGATGGTGGAATGCCTGCCTTGTCCACAGCACCGGGATCCGAACGACAGGGCTGACCGGTTGGTGGCTTTGCTGGGGGAGGGTGCAGAAAGCGGGTTAAGCCACCTCGTTCTTTTTTATTTTTTTCCCCTTTTTTTCTCTTAGCACGCCGTCCGAGCCCTGGTCCCTTGGCTGGGGTCAGGACCGTGTGAGAAGCATGGGCCTGGAGCAGGGGTGCATTCGAGCAGAGGGGTGAAGGTAACGACAAACCCTGCAAATCGGGCAACCTGTCGAAAAAGGTTAGACGACACCAAAAGCAGAGCTCACCTCCTTCCATGTGTGTGAAGCTAAACACAACACTCCTCGACGACATTGAGTAAGCTGGAAGGTGACGAGGAAAACAGAAACAAGATCTGCCAAGCCCAACTACTGTGGAGGGAGTTTTGGGTGCAAAGAGCTACTGGCCGGGAAACAAGTCGGACGTCGAGGAGTGTTTCAGAAGAGAGGAGGCTGCATGACAATGTAACTCAGTAATGTTCAGCCAAAGAGCTGTCTGTATTTGACAGCCCGGCCTAGGCAGAAAAACCGTTTGGGTTCGGATGCATCTGCGAGCGAGTTAACCGCGCATGGGGTGCAAGCAAGGCGTCCAACGGCAAATGAGATGTGAGCATGGATTCTGTGTCCTTCAAGGAGCTCTCGGCGGGCGAATCGGTGCACATGCTACTCCGCTTGCATTTGAACCTGGTCCGGCATGGTGTCCGTTTTCCCGAACCCTCCCGGTTGAGTGAGACCCGTCTGTGTGTTCTCTCAATAAAACACGGCGACGAAGGTCCTCTTCTTGAGCCAGGTCAGGGTCAGGGAAGTGAGACCGTGTACAGATTACTCGGTAGAGCATATCAGTGATTCTTGGTACTGGCTCTCGGCAGCCACGCCCATTCGGAATGAAGCATAGGACGCTTTGACAACGCGCGTAATGCGTTCGACGTGGACGAGCATAGGCGAGATGACTCGGAAGAATCAGAAAAAGCTGTGTTGATGATTCGCGAGGGAGCCGTCGATCTCGCGCTTGCAGCCGCATGCACCATGCGCTCATGCGGACCGAACTCGACGGTTGACGTCGGCGGGGAGGGTTGTGCTTCGTACCAGGGAGGTAGTACATACCGACTGTACATGGAGGTACTGTACCTGGCGGGGTGGTATGCGGTGATGTGATATCAAGAACTTCTCGACATAACAAGGGTCTCGCCATGCTTCGATTTCCCGTGTGGCAGATCGGAGTATGCCGAAGCAGGCCCCGCAGACCCAGAGAGGATTCGGGTTCGGATTTGGGAAATGATGGCCATTGGCAAGTTGCAATCTGACCCTGGCAGGAGACGCCGGCACTTGAACATATCACAGTGACATAGCAATGACATAAGAGATCAAAAAGTCCGGGATGGACAGAAAAGTTCGGACGTGCGTTGAACCAGAAGAGGGAATTTCGTGGATGGGGAAAAAGAGAGGTTGCCCCGCCCGAGTTTATTTTTAAGCCCCACCGTGACAGGACGGATGTGTTCCGCCAATCAGGCCAATCAGTCGAAGTCCCAACGGTTGAGCACTCAGGTGGCAGCAGTTGGCCACATTTAGTGGTCTAAGTGTGTCAACACCAAACGCAGCACGGTTCACAAGTTGCTTGCTTGAAGCCAGTGATTTTGTATTTTTTTTTTCTTTCGTTCATTCTTTTTTTTACCCTTTCACCCCCCAAACCAGAACTTGGAACTTGAACCGTTTTCAGAAGTGTGAGGGAGGCAGAAATATCCAGCTGGAAGGTATCCGTGCTTCGTATTCCGGTAATTGGGTTGTACAGAGTGCTCGGTACCCCCATCGAATCCGTCGTACAGGGTCCAGATATGCATGATTGTTGCGCGTTGCCCCTTCCCTCTGGGCCATGGAAACCACAGGTTCGCAAGGTGCTTTCCTTCCGGAGAAATTCTCATCCAACCAAAATTCCAAACGTCTGATTTGTTTTGCACCTCGGCCTGGGTTGAGCTTGCCGCCGTGTGACTGAACACAAAACTCAAAAAACTCGAAACCCAAAACTCTGGCTTAACATTAACAGGCTGCCTGCCGAGCGGGACCAACACAAGGCTGGCCGAGTTTGGTTATCAAACCCGAACCTGGGCCGAGACAAGTTCAATCATCATGATCAGTGGCGTACCCCAACACTCACGACTCCAACCTGAACTTGCGATTACAAAGTGGCCCCCACAGCGCCCCCATCAGGCATCGCTTAGGCGGACATGGCATGCAGAACATTTTGAGCCACGTGTTGAAGCCAGGTCTGATCTTGACCCCTCTGAGGTATGTATTCCCAGTCACTAGAAACCGTTACAGACTATCCGTGCTTGAACTATGCAGCAAAATGGGTCAGGTCAAGCACTAGTTCGGGTTCCCTTTCTGAGAAGCAGCAGGCCCGGCACACGGCACACGACGTCCGAGGCCACGCAGACAAGGGCTTCCTGCAGCTCTCCAAGCGCATGCGCATGAATCCTGCTTCGACTAGGTACTTAGCCTGGCCAGGTAGGTACCTACGAAAAACAAGCGCTTGTTTCCTTCGGGCAACCCTCCCGTCTGGTGTTTCTGGACACTGTTTTCCCACAACCCCCTTCCCAGATCATCGTGCATGTGCGGCATGTCTGCTACGTATGGCAAACAGCCCGACAGATGTGATGCAATCTCTGAGAAAGAGCTGGGCGATCCGGGATAGTTTCAGCTGCTCGCAGGGAAGGGAAGACGCCCGGTCTTTCCCCTCTGCGGAAACCAGCTGGTGACATCACTTGGTAGGTGCATGATGTACCTTTTGGTAGGTGAGCTCCCTGGCGCTGCCCTAGACTTGAAGAAGAAGGGAAGTCTGACTGCCCACAGAGGATGCATGTACATCCCGCGTCGCTCGCCGAAGCAGGCCAGAAGGTCCCCCTCCCTCACGTCTCCCTGTGGCACGGCGCGCAGTGTGCATTTCAACATCTGCCCCCGGGCAAGTTGGGAAGTGCTGTCTGGGCTAGCCCGCACTCAAGCATCAAGCAGCGCTGACCACGCGCGACAAATCAAGCGTGTCTGGGCCAATAGTGTTCGGTACGCTTTATTTGAACCGGAACCAAGAACCGCCATCTGCTGCTTGTTTGGCATGTCGCCGGGGACCAACTTCCATTTTGAGGCCGCAACCCACAGTCATCATTGTTGTCTGCGTTGAGAATGGTGCTGGGCAGAGCTCTGGCGGCATCAAACTACCCTCGAGTACCGCAGCTCTCACCTCGCCCTGTCAAGTGACTCTGAGCGGCATGGTCTGCCCTGCTACCTCTCAAGGGGTCAGATTCTGTTGCGGACGTCGCCCACGAGATAACGCTTGCGCGTGCAATGACTGGGAGATAATCTCGGCGGTCAGTTAACGGGACCCTACATTAGGTTGGTGTTTCTAGAGGGCTTTGATCCGACTTCGGGTTATGGAACACTGCTCCAAACTCGTTTTTGTGGACCGCGACCAGAGAAGAACTTCATGCGCCCGCCACGGATCCAGCCCTCCAACTCGCCAGCCACTCGGCCAACGACAACAAACCCGGCTGCACATCCGCAACCGGCCGTCGTTCGCCAGCCTGGGCGCCTCCAGGGCCTCGAATGGCTATTGGGGAGTTATTGAGCACATGTTCTGCTTCCCCATCGGGACCCATCTGTCTTGCCGCTGGAAGCTGTATGCACATATTGCAGCCGCGGACCCTTGTTTGAACTAACTTGCTTCCTTGGAATCTGAAACAAGATTCTTCTCTGTTCGGTAATTCTTGTGGCCTAGAAAAGGAGAAGCTCGTCCTTGCCGATGTCACACCGCATGCAGACGCAGCCGCCCTATTGACCTCTGACTTGGCAGGTTCCAGGCGAGATTCAGAGAAGATGACACGTTCAGGTTTGATACTCAACATGGCCTCCGTCTTCCCTCATATCCTGTTCTGGACATGGCAGATCTGTGGCGGAATGGTCTTCCTGGACTAAAAGAGCCGAGATGTGAATGCCCGCATCCCATCTCAACATCAAAAACTCGTACCTCGCTCTCTGGTCCACGGGGATTTAACGATTCCAGTTAACCGGGGCTTTACGGGGTCCGTTGTACCGCTATGGTTTTTGTCGTGACTGGAGAGGTACGGAACGAACATCCTGATCAGAGTCTACTCGTCGGCGCCACACGTATCATCATCCGGCCGCCTCCAGCTTTGGTTGGACCACCGATGTGGGCTTTGGTGCTTGTGTTTTATGACGCGCTTGAGGGCCCTCCTCTGATGAGAAAAAGAACAATGATGGGTGAGAGGAGGCGGTAGGGTTGCACCCCGAGGATCGTCCCGCCATACTGATCGTGGCTAATTCAGCAGTTTGTCGCGGAGACCCTGGCAAATTTGAGACTTGCATCTGGAGTTCTCCCGGAGAATCCGATGCTTCGAGATACCGGCACAGAGCATGGGAAACTTTGGCATCGGGCCGGAAAGTCCCTTTCGCGAACTGGCCGGAATCCGATGAGGCTCGCGGAGGGAGGGCAAGACTGTGACACGCAACAGCTAGCTCCGTGGCACAAACTTCCCTAACCTAAATCATCAGAGACGGGTCGCAGCATCAGAGAAGCAGTACTCACCACACCGCCTAGCGGTGGTTAGAGTTCATTCAGCGGCGCTCAGTCGGCGCCCCACTGCGTCTGCCGAGCTTCGAGAAGGGACAGAGGTTGGGAAAACGATACGCTTACCGGACTTCCGATCTACGGAGACACAAGACGACTGTAGCACAAGCCCGAGATGTCATGAGACATGACCAACGACAGATGTCACTGGTCGCTAACTGCAGATCAGATGTGTTCTGACAGACGCGCAGGACTGACCCGAACCGCATCCGCAAACTATCTTGCTTCGGTGCTGCCGGTTGCTTACGTTCTTTCGGGATGCCACAGGGGGGGGACAATGCAAGAGTTACCCGCTTCAGCAATCCTGGGAACTAACTCGAAGTGACGAGATGATTTTTCTCCCTTTTCTGCAACGGCGGCTTGAGTTGCGCTTACGCAGTGATAAGTCATCTTCAACCTTGTCGAGGATCTGGAAACCCTGGCGGCTGCTAGGTGCGGTTGCGTGGGTCGTTTTCGAAGTCGGTCGATGGCGATCAAATCGGGCTTCGAGAAGCACGCCCACCCAGACTCTCCCCCGGTCTTTGGCGCCATCGTGCCATCTTCTTCTGCCCCTGACCTTGGTAACACGCGCCAAAAACGCCACCTCTTTTCTGATTCCCGCACGAATCCCATTGTTACATTGGAGGCACGGTCCGCCTCTCGGTCGGCCTCTCAGCTGAGATTCTCATTTGGGAGCAGGGCGTCGGTTCCCGATAGTTACCAAAGATTGGTAAAGTCTGGAACCGATGGGGCTGCATGTAAGCAACCTGGGGTTGGGGCAAACCGAGTGGGAGAGACAAGAATGGGGCACTGTAACGTCTAATTGGCAAATGATCGGAGCCCACCTCGACAGGAAGGGCAGGCAGCCAGCGAGTCAGTCAGTCACTTACATGCCGAGACACAACAACGCAACGTACGTCTGAACCCCCAGACAGATACGATGACGATGCTGTCTGTGTTCTTTTTGTTTCATGCTAACTGCTGCCTTAGATACACCATAGCATGCATACACGCCTGCCCTCCGTCTTAAACCATGTTGAATGGTGACAGAAAGAAAGGCGGGTTGCAGATACGGCGATGCGAGAAAACAACAAAAATGCGGACCGGTTGGGGTTGCCTAAAAGGTACGCCCTCCAGCCTGCCGGCCAGCAGGGAAGCAAGCCGTCGCCGACCCCTTTTTCTCATCCGCCCTCCTATCGTCTGTTGTCTGTCGTCAGCCCTAACCGCCCGATACCCGGTTTCCCTCGGCTGCAATACACGGTGGTGGCGGCTCGAGCCTCTCCAGGTGGTTGGGTAACTGCAGTCAAGAAGAAGGAGGAGAAGAAGGCCAGACCCCAACAAGAGCGTGGCGGCCTCTGGGCGGCTGGATACGGGACCTGCCTTGTTGAGATTCATCCCAGCGCCTGCGTCCATCCATGACTGCTGACGCGCGGCAAACGGGATGGGATGGCGTGTGTATGTGTGCGAGTGGGTGTCTGTGTAATCGCAACTGAGACAGTAAGGGAAGTCTTGGTTGTTGACCTTTACACGTGGCAAAGGCGGGATGAGCCGGCCGGGGAAGTTGCGGAGTGTCCAAGATCCACCATGTATGCCCCTTTAGCTTCTAGAAGCATTAACTGGTTTAGGTGTGCCTGTTTCGCCTTGGGGAAGGGTTGCAGAGGGTTCTCACCGGCCGCGGTGGGGTGTTGGCATGTTCGTCTGGCAACGTCATCTT
This sequence comes from Trichocladium uniseriatum, assembly GCA_017139535.1. NCBI lineage: Eukaryota > Fungi > Ascomycota > Sordariomycetes > Sordariales > Chaetomiaceae > Trichocladium > Trichocladium uniseriatum. Next base: position 1,718,640 of record WOUO01000002.1, on the reverse strand, counting down.
CTTTCTTCGACTGCAGACGGCAGGGGTTTATACGTTACACCAGGGCGTCCATCTTCTCCTTTCCTGAGGCTAGGATACTGTGACAAATACTTCGGCGAGGTGTTTTCTCCTGGATGCGCCGAAGTCGGGAACAACTCTTGACTGTTGTCGAAATACACACTTGGAACAGCACTCTAGTTCCCCTGGTTCAACCCCCCTTGATCCATCCATAGTAGGCTAGTTAGCGCGCAATGAAGGAGTTTGCTTATCACCTACTACGACCACCGTTGGCTTTTACCCATCCACATTGTTCCTGTCCAAATACGTAATGGGTATACCTATATTCAGATATCTACCAAACATGACACAACCCAACCCCCTCCATATGTACACTCAACCAGCCAGTTCCTTCCCCAACCGATGAATGCATTCCCTTTCCTCCCACACACATGGAGCGAGAAGAGACAAGAGAGAGATCGATCCAAGCGCCGCCACCCCAGCCAGCCAGCCAGCCCAACCCCCCCTTTCCAATCCCCTCTATGCAATGCAAGCAATCATGGAAACAAAAGTCTAAGTATACTTGAGGCACAGCAGCAGCAGCAGCAGCATGCAATGCTACGCGGCGGTATATGATGGATGACAATGAAAATGACAATAAAGAAAAAAGAGAGATGATGAACGAAACCATGACGTCAAAATAAAGACCCGAAACACAAACAACAAAGACACAATGGCCACCCAACCGACCGGCCGACCAGCCCTTCCAATCTTTTAGTGTCTGTCATTTCATCCATGCATCGGACCCAGCCGCAAGTCTGGGCTGTTTCATGTCATCCATCCATCCATCATCCCATTGAGTGAGGAGAGAAAGAGGAGAGGTATATGATGATGATGAGGGTGAAAAAGAGAAAATGGTATAACTCTGAGAAAATATAGACCATGAAAAAAGGAGGGGAAAAAAAAGCCCATGCATAAAAAGGTATCTACGCAGAACCAGAGAGGGGATAAACAGGGGGAAAAAAAAGGGGGGGGGGGCAATGCGGTGAGAAGAGGAAAAAGAAAAGAGGCTGCCCATGCCTCTTTCTCTCCTTTAAGAGGAAGCTCGGAATTTTCTTCCAAACCATCCCATCTGTCCATACATCCTCCACTGGACATGCTTCATGATACAGACGAAACCCTCCCTTTCTTTAAAACTTCCATATCCAACGCAGCAGCGCTCCCATCCCGGGGAACAAACCCAATCTTGCTCTCAACCAGCCCACCCAAACACCCGTCGCCCAGCTCCCCAACCCCCATCCTCCTCCGGGTGCCGCCAGCACCCATTCCCCTGCGAGTCACGCCTGCTGCGGCTGCGGCTGCGGCTGCACCTGCCCCTGAGCCGGCGTCGATGTCTTTGTCTGCGTCGTTGTCGTTGTTGTCTGTGCCGCCGCCTCGGCAGGGGTTTGGGTTGGCGCCGTCTCCGCGTCCATCTCCACAACACGCACCCCGCCCTGGATCCCGGCGCCCCCTCCAGCCGCACCAGGCAGACCGCCGCCCAACAGATACGCATCCAGCTTCTTCTTCAACACCTCGGAGCGGACCGGTTTGGCGAGGTAATCATCCATACCCGCGGCCAGGCATTTCTCACGATCCCCTTGTATCGCTGACGCGGTCATGGCAATCACCAGCACCTTCCTGACCGTCTCGAGCTCGTCATTCCTGAGCAGTTTGGTTGCCTCATACCCGTCGAGCACAGGCATTTGCACGTCCATGAGGATGATGTGGTACGGCGCTCCCTTGCGAGCCTTCTCGCGCAGGCCCTCGACAGCCTTGAGACCGTTGTCGTATGTGTCGACGTGGGGGTAGCCGAGGCGATGCATGTATTGCATGGCGATCTTTGCGTTGATGGCGTTGTCCTCGGCGATGCAGATACGCAGCTGTTCCTTGGGGATCTGCGTCAGGTCTGTTAAGGGCGGTGAGGTAGAAGGCAGGGAAGACGGTGACGGCAAGAGTTCCTTAACAGCGGCGGGCTGTCTGGTAGGCGGTTGGTTCAGCGGTTCCGGAACCACTCCTCGCGGCGGAGCCTGCTCGTCGCCAGCGACCACTTCTGGCCTGGCCTTTTCGAACGTGACCGTGAACCAGGCGGTGGTGCCGGCGTTGACTTGGCTTTCGAGGCGGATCTTGCCCTTCATCATGGTTTCGATCAGGGACTTGCAGATGCTCAGGCCGAGGCCGCTGCCGCCGTACTTGCGGGCGGTGCTCTCATCGGCTTGGCTAAAGGGCTGGAAGAGGTTCTCGAGCTGTTGCGGCGAAATCCCGATGCCTGTGTCTTTGACCCAGAATGTGACCGTCGCATTGTCTTCGGTCTCGGACTCGATCCGGGCGCCGATGGTGATGGAGCCGTCCTCGGTGAACTTGAGACTGTTTCCGATCAGATTGCCAAGAACCTGGTGGAGGCGGATGGGGTCCCCATAGATGAGCATGGAAGGTAGGTTGATGTCCTGGATGATTTTGACATTCTTCTTGGACGTCTTTTCCCTGTTACTGTACGACGCTGCGCGGACAACCTCGCGGACCATCTCCTCGGGGTTGAAGGCAATGATGTAGAGCTTCATCTTGTCCGCCTCCATCCTGGAGAAGTCCAGGATGTCATTGATGACGGTCAGGAGCAGGTCGGCCGAGACCCTTATCGAGTCAGCCATCTCGAGCTGCTCCTTGTTGAGACTGCTGTCGCGCAGGAGCTCGGAATTGCCAATCACACCGTTCAGAGGCGTGCGGAGCTCGTGCGAGACGTTGGCGAGGAAGATGGACTTTGCCTTGGTCGCGTCTTCAGCGAGCTTGACGTTGCGGATGGCCTCGGCCTCGGCGGTTTTGGCCTTTGTCTCGGCCTCGATCGCCTTGGAGAGGGCACGCTTCTGGAGCTCAACCATGGAGATGTTCTCGGCAGAGACTTTTTCGACTGCTTTCATGGCGAGCGCGTTGGAGTAGCTGATGCTGATCTGGTTGACCAGAAGCTGCAGGACGCTGACGTTGCGGTCCGTGAACGACCCGGGGGGGCCTTCGAGGTAGAGGACACCGAGCAACGGCTTGGACGCGTGGTAGATGGGGATGGCAATAACAGACCTGCTGCTCGGGTTCCTCCGCAGCCAGTGTTCGCTCACGTTGCCGAACCGCTCATCTGTTACGAGGTCCTGGAGGAAGATGACCTCGCGGAAACGGGTGCAGTATAGAATGACATTCTCGGCGACGATGTCGGTCCCGCTGAGCGGAATGCCCGGAATGTGCGCCTCTGCGCCCTTCTCCGGGTCGCCGCTCGCCGCCACACACCAGTCCACACCCCCTTCGTCCGGCACCACGATGGCGGCAAGCGACGCAGACCCGCTGCATGTCTGGAGTATGACGTCGCACATGGTCTTGAGGAGTTCATCCACCCTCAGCACCGACGAGATGACCTGCGACGAGACCAGGATGGCGTGCAGGTCGATCATATCGAGCGCAGGCAACCCGGCCCCGGCCTCGGGCTCCATCGATCCCCTCCACGCCGTCATGCGCTCCCCTTTAAGGGCGGCCACGGCGGCATGATTAGCTTGCTGAGTTTCGTCGGCGCCTTCGCCATCGATAGCGCGATATTGGACAGATGTAGTGTCGCCGGCGAAGTTGGTCTGTACCCCGGCGTCGGCGGTGCGAGCATTTCGCAAGGCGCCGTGAAGCAGGATGCTGTGGTCGCTCTCGATGCGATCGGCAATACCCGTTGCGCCAAACTGGCGATACAGGGCGACGGCATCACGGAGCGCCGAACGAGCCGAGCGCCTTGCGGCGTTTCGGATGAAGATATTGGCCATCAGGTAATTACCGAGAGCTTCCTCAAAGGTGAAGTTGTATTCCGAGGCATGGTCCAGCGCTTCCTCGTACTGCCGGATAGCTATTCCATGGTTGCCGAGCATCTCCGAGACTTGAGCATCTAGGAGTTTTGACCACGCGACGTAGTTAACATCATCAACCACCTCCCAAGCCTTGATCTTGCTGTTCAGCTCCTCGACCTCCCGAACCGTCTCCTCGACCTGGCTCCTGAGCCCCTCTTCGCCAGGCGAACAAGGGTCTTGTTGTCGGCGCAGGATTGCGCCAGACAAAGCCAGACCATAGAAGAGCATTGCCAATCTCGAGTTACGAGCCGACCACAGGAGGTGTATGTGTTCCTGGCAGGCCTTCCCGATTTCGATTGCCCGCTCGTAATGTCCGTAGAGGAACAGAGGCACAATTTCCATGGTTTCGTATATCAGCAACGATCGGCCGCCATTGTTGGTGTGGCCCGCAAGCCAGTTCTTGTAGGTGGGGGTATCGTGATGCTCGTCGCTCATGACCTCGAGGGGTTTGGATGTCCGAGTCTTGCCCTGCAGAGCGCGGCTGACCTGCCTGACGGCGATGAGGAACGTGCCGCCGCGCGTGTCGAGATGCCAGCTCGGGATCTCTTCGCAGCTATACTGACAAAAGGCCTCAAGGTCCGCGCAATTCTCGCTCGCGAAGAACCTGAGCTGCGCCGAGAGCCCAAAACTGAGAATGGTGGATATCCGGTCGCCAGCGGCTGCCGCGTAGTCAACGATGCCTTCGAGCTGGCTTACCGAAGCGCAGACCGGGTCCTGAATGTGACCGACAAAGTTTGCGTAGACCATGTAACCGCGAGACATGGAGAAGGGATCGCGGAACTTGTCTAGCAGCTCAAGACATATACTTGACAGTTCGGCGGCGAGCCTGACCCTGTTGAAGCGGGATAGGGCAATGATGGACATGTACAGGAACGCCATTCCCGACTGAGGGTACGGTCCTCGGGCGAAGTGTGTTTCCATCATTAGGAGAGTGACCTGATAGAAAACGACGGAATCGCTCCACCAACCGGCGCTCGCGGTCTCTGCCAGCACCGCGCCGAGAGACGCCAGGGATGCCGGGTCTTCTGAAGAGGGCGGGCTCAGCACTTGCTGGCGTTCCATCGCCCGGACCTTTGCGGACAAACGCTCAAACTGCTCATCGCACTTCTCCATCGTCGGGCAGCCGCCCAGGTCCACGTCGAGGGCCTTTAGACACTGCTTGAGCGAGTCCAGCGCCTGCTTGGAATTGCCATTCTGCGCAAATATCCTGGACTGGAGCACCCAGGCGGGAGCCTTGTCGAGCGCCGTCCTCGCATGGTCGAAAATGGTCTGCAGCAACACACTGGCGGCACTCTGGTGGCCCATGTACAAGTAGCACTCTGCTGCTTGCAGGTACAGCTGGAGCGTCTCGTCGTACGAGACATCCTCGGCAGACTCATCCCAGGGATTCGACTGGAGCAAAGCAACCGCGTTGCTGAAATACTTGGCCGCGGTAGGCCGTGCGCCGCTTTCGGTAGCGTCCTGCGCGCGCTCAAAGAGCAGCTTGCGGAAGTGGTGCCGGTGGGGCACCCGTTTCTTAATGATGTCGACGGACTCGCATATGTGAGAAGCGGCACTGTCCCTGAGGGCCGAGGCATGGGAGTTGTGCCGGAGGAGGACCTGTGCAATGACAAAGTGCATTCTCCGGGCGTTGCATTCCTTGAGGGCCGACGCTGCTTGGATGTACCTGTCATGGGCGAAGCGGAAGTGGTCGTCTCGGTCGCAGGGAACGATGATGAAGGCCTGGATGGCAGCCTCGAGCCCTGCAACTATTTCCTCCTGCGACAACGCCTTGACTAGTTTGTCTAGGCAGTCGTCGACGTGGCGTTCTTCATTCATCAACTTGCAGATCAAATCAAAAGAGAAGGTCTGGCCTATCAGGGCGGCCCAGGCAAGGATGGACCTAGAAGCTGCCGGCAGCTCGCTCAAGCGGCGCGTGATGAAGGCAGTGTCGAGCACGTCGTAGTCCTGCTCCCCCTGGAACTGATCAAAGAGCCTGTCTAGATCGTACTTCCAATGGCCGGCAATGTAGTCGTACCATATGCACTTCTTCCGGTATCCTGCGCTGAGCATCTCGCGCATATAAAACGGGTTTCCTGCTGTCTTGGATTGGATGACCAGGGCTAGGGGAAAGACCTCATCCTTGGGTAGTGAAAGCGTTTCGGAGACATACCGGACTATTTCATTCTCACGGAGAGGCGTGAGAGCGATCCTGGTGATGGTAGGGCTGCCGGCCCTGGAGTACTCCTCAGAATTGGGCGGACTGGTTATCTTTTGCACCGTCTCGGAAGCCATGTCCTCGGGACGATATGTTATGACGAGCACCATCTTTAGCCTAGCGCTCACAATCTGGGAGATGAGCTCGAGCGACTCATCGTCGGCGTAGTGTAGGTCATCCAGGCAAAAGCAAATAACCTTGTGATGGGTGAACATCCTCAGCACGTCGAGAAAAGTGTTCATCAGCCGGTTGGTTTTTGTCGAAGTGCCAGCCCTGAGAAAATCCCGCGAGGTTTGTGCAGATGTGCCGGAGGATACTCGCAGCACAGAAGGGGAGGAATAGTCTGGCGAGGAGCCGCGCCTCTTCAAGTTGGGTCGAGGAGCCTGGGAGTTGGACGCGGAACGTGTGAGCTGTAGTTCGACGGGCGGGAGGAGGAACTCTGGGAGGCCTAGAACCTTATGTAGCATCGGCCAAACGGGTCGCACGTATTGCCTCAGAGCTTGGTGGAAGGCGGTGTCTGTGTTCCTCTCGCCCTGCACCTGGCGAAACAGAGACGACAACAGCTTTAGCAATGGGCCAAACGGCGTCCTCCTCGCCCGGTCAAACTTGGCCGTGGCACAGTAACCTCTCCTGCGCGCATCGGAGAGGACGGACTGGACAAGGCAACTCTTGCCCAGCCCACCCGCTCCTTCGATAATGACAAGCTCGCAGTGGCCCTGTCGCCTAAACTTAGCCGAGCCGAGCTGTCGGGACAGACTCGCCGAGGAGGAATCTGTGGTGGCCACAGCGACGTGCCGCGAGAGCTCGGAGCTGACGCTGTCAGTACCATGAGCGCCGTCAATGGTGGCGTTGAGATTCCTGTCTAATGAACGGGGAGGCCGGAGACTCCCCGACGGGGCGGACTGGGCCGAAGATGCGGTCGATATAGAAGCTGTCCTTGTTGAGTCGGCTCCAGGTGGTACTAGCGAGGGTGACGGTGGGTTCTGGACGGTCTTCAGTTTGGTATCCGCCTGTGTGAAGGAGCCGCTTTGTCGGTTTGTTCCGCCGATCGAGCTTGCGCAGTCGCTGGAGAGGTCGCCAGCATCGTAAATCTCGGTGGACGGGCTCGACCCCTCAGAATGCCGGGCCGCGCTGCCGTTTTGGGTGACGGAATGGGACTTTGCAACCCTCTCGATGACTTTGACAAGCTCGGCCCGTTCACGATCGCGCCCAATCATGACTGTCGGCAGCCTGAAAGAAGACGAGACATCTCTGGAACCGATCGGCCAGTCCTTCAGCGCTGTTGAGTCGCCGTCACCGAGCATCTTTTGGACCGAAGCCAGGTCGTAGCGGAGGCCGCCTGTCGAATGGTACCTGTCGTTGACGTTCTTTGCCGTGCACTTTTGAATAATCCGCCCAATGACATCGGGCACGTCGATGCGGACCGCACTGACGCTGGGTATCCTCCGGCCTAGCACGCCTTGAACGATGTCGAGCGGCGTCTCTCCCAGGAAGACGGGCTGCTGGGTTAGCAGAGTCCAGAATAAGACGCCGAGTGAGTAAATGTCGGTGCGGGTGTCTGGCTCAGCAGGCATGCGGCCAGTCTGCTCGGGGCTGATGTACTGCAGTTTGTGTTTGGCACCGAGCTCCTTTGATAGGGTCGACCATCCGGTGCTGGTCAGCCCATGCTCGATAGATCTTATCCCCGAACCGTAGGAGACCAGCTTGACTCGACCCGTCTCAATGTTGAAGTGAAAGGCGTCAGCCCGGATTTCGCCATGAATGATGCCCTGTCCGTGGTGGACGATTTCCAAGCACTGTGCTGCGCCAATGGCAAAGTCGAGAAAGGTCTTTAAACTAACGGGGGGTTCCAGCGCAGGGGGCTGCTCCCGGCAGGCTTCCCAGCGGTCGTTTTGTTTTTCGGCGAAGTAAAAGGCGGGGCCAAGATCTACGACTCGGAATAGGTGGTTCGGGCCTAAATCTTCGTAAATGGCAACGATGATGGGACCTCGGTCGCCGGGCAACGGTGGCAGGCGGATGAGGTCGACGGGCTTGACGATGCGCTCCCCGTTAGGGTCGGCGCTCGCAACCAAGCTCTTGGAGATGTGGAACGCCCGCTCCTCGCGCAGCACGTGGTACGACACGCGTGCGACTACGCGCTGCTCGGTGACGGGTGCATCCGAGCCGGCTGACGACAGCGCAGGGATCGAGGCTACCGAGCGGTCAGTGGCGAACTCGCTCTCGGAGCAAGAGGTGTGCGTGCGTTGGTCTGACGAAGAGGCCCGGCTGGACGGCACGAGGTTGGGCAAAGCGGGCGGGCTCCCCGCGTGGAATGGTGTTGGTGATGTGGCGGCATTCGCGCTGGGGGGAGTCGCGTACGCCGAGACGAACCTGGTGCCGAAGACGTGCCAGTTGTCGTAGGTCGAGTGGAAGGGTGCCCGCGAGTCGTCCCACGTGTATCCGGCAATCTGATGCAGCCGTTCGAGGACGCGGGCCGGGGACTCGGGCAGCTGGTCGTCGAGCGGCCGGGCGGCGGCGGCGTCCATGGTGGCGCCGTCGAGGGATACCTGAGGGATCCGGGGACTCAAGTATCAAAGGCTGGCCGGACAGGTGTCGTCGTTAAGCCTGTCATGTTCTGCTGATCATGGCCCGAGAAGCTGGGACGGTGTGGTGGGAGGGCAAAACGGAGTTTCGGCAAGCGGGGGCGGGCAGTGGGTGGGCAACAGGAGCGGGTCCACGAGACAGGCCCCAAATTTTGCCTGGGACAGTGTCCAAAGTATTCGAGGGTCCTCGAAGATGTCGTCGGCCTGTCTAGCAGAGTCGAGAGTTCGGGTTTCAACAAGCGGTCGCGGGAAGCGCCGTGTCTGCCGTGACGGTTTGCGGTGGTGTGATGGCGGCGTGTCCGGGTTGCGCAGGGCTGCCGTACTGTGCTGCACAGTAGCGGCGGTGGACAATAAAAGGCCTCTCGAGGTTCTCTAGGTTGCCTTAACCGGTTTCGCAGAGTCAGTCGATGCTCGCGGAGGCTCGTTCAAGCAGGCAAAGCGAGGTGTCGTGGCAACAAAGCAACTTTTTTTTTGGTGTACCTACTAGGTAAAAAGGTAGTCGTTGGTGCAGAACCATAGATGTGGATGTCGATGTGGGTTTGAGATGGGGCTTTTTTGGTGGCGGCTGGCGATGCCAGGATTGAGGAACTTGCCGAGTCCGCCGAAGCAAGAGCGGGAAGCGGGCGGCGGCGGCAATGAAATGACAGCACGCTTTGAACGGTGTGGCGGGCATGTGCGGGCCCAGGGTCCCGGAAATGCGGGAGCTGTGCGCCGCACTTGTACTTGATGTACCAACCTAGAATGGATTCAATGAATTCTTCGTACATCCATTTCCAAGTAGGCCGACCTCCGGAGTAGATACTCCGTACAAACAAAACCGATGAGCAACTGGGTGGAGAGCAGTGCAGTTCTCAAGAATCAGACGTGAGAGCTGACCGAAATGAAAGGATTGAGATACATAATTACAGCAGTCTGTAAGGACCACCGACGGGACCTCCAGACCCAAATGCTGCAGTCACACAGGAGGGACGGGACCGCAATTCAAAGGCCAAGTGGGTTTTCTGGAAACGGTGGTCGGATTTCCAAGTTTTCCCCATTTCCACACCAATCTTGGCCGGTTGGGGCCACAGGCCGGTCACCTGGCGGCCCCTCTTTCGCTGCGTTGGGGAGCAATTTACGGATTCGGACAAGAAACTTGCAGCCTTGGGCACTGGCGCGCAACCGATGTGCTTCCACTTTCGGCCGGACATGTCAAAATTCTGCTACTTTAGTTTCACCTCTTTGAGCCTTGTCGTACGAGGTTCTCTCATTCTTAGAGGAGCGAGAGGTTCATGAGCCTTCCTCCGCGAGACATGGGGGTGCTTTCTGACGGATGCAGCGCCATTGACGTCACCGAGAGACGCAAGCCAATCGGGTCCTGGTTACACTGCCGTGCCCTGACCTGCGCTTTTAATGGGAGGGGAGTTGCTATGAACCTCAGCTGCATGGGAATGCATGAGCCCTTGATCATATATTAATCTCCGGACTCAAAGGAAGAGTGAGATACGAATAGTTACAATATTGAAAAATCGAACACATAAAAATAAAATTAAAGACAAATAGAAATGAGAGATCCATCTAGATAGAGCCTGGACGGGACTGGACTGATTCCAAAATGTTTTCTCGGACGGATCCTGGAGAGAACTTGGATGCGGCTGACGACCAGAGACAACTGAGGATATAAGTACGGCGTTCCGTCGACGAGAAAAAGCCACGCGATTCAACTTGGAACTGGAAAGATTGACCATGGAACATTCGCACTAGACAGAACAGAGTCCCGTTTTCCATCAAATATGTATTAGATTCTATCGCCCGACAGTAGCTTCTAGCTTCTATAACGGAACGCTAGCAGGAATCTCATCTATGCCAGGCAAACCCAACCCGACTGGTAGCTTCGGTGCCCTGAACCCCCCAACAAACCGTCGCTACTCTTTTGCTAATCCCAAATGCTCGCCAAGAGAAAAAGTGATAACCCGCGGCCAATTCCCGCCTGCTATGCACGCGAAACACTCCCGCCCTGCCAATGCCCAACTTTATTTCGTCAACTCATCTTGGGTCTAAACACCGGTGACCTAAGCCTTCGGCGCAGGCCGGGCAGGGATGCTGTACGCGGCCTGGGCGAGGCGGCGCTCAGTGTTCTTGCGCCCGTTGACAAAGTCGGGGTAGTTGAGCGTCAGCTCGACGGCGCCGCTGACAATGCTGTCGACCGCCTCCACGCCCAGCATGAAGGAGTGGTCCTGGTTGCCGACCTCGTATCTCCAGCTGCCGAAGCGGCCGCGGGACAGGATGTCCATGTCCTCAAGCTTAGGGAGAAGCTCCTTGAGGACGCCCTCTCTCTCGAGCGAGGGTGTCGGGTAGCCCTGGTCGAACTTGCGGTGGTAGGTCGAGACGATCTCGTCCTCAGGCTTGATCATCTCGGTGTTGATGAGGCCCTGGATGCAGTCCCTCAGCAGGTTCTTCTCGTCAACCGGCTTCATGCTCGACTGCGAGACCTCGAGCATGATGGACCAGTACGGGCCCTCCTTGGCCGCGCTGGACTTGGCCTTGCTGCCGTCCGCATGGTACAGCGTCGGCAGCTTGACGTCGGCCTGGGGCTGGTTATACGGCGAGTAGTTGGAGAAGATGGTGGCGCGGTAGAAGGGGCAGTTGTCCTCGGGGAAGTAGAGCCAGCACTTGTCTCCAATGCGCTCGGGGCGCTCTCCACGGAGGCCAACGCCGATGACGTGGGTGGACGAGTAGAAGAGACCCTTGGACAGGTTGATCAGCTCCTGGTTGCCCATCTTCTCGGCGAGACGATCCACGGCCATGGTGTTGATCAGCTTGCCGTAGCCGATTGTGGTGCCATCCTTGAGGGTGACCGTCTTCTTCTCAGCATCGACCTTGGTGACCTCGCCCTTCTGGCCGTACCGCTTCTTCTCCTTGGGGAGGGTGTCCGAGACGGCGATCCAGATACCGCCAGTGCCGTCCCTCGCGGGGAACCTGAACATGTTGTTGGGACCCCAGTTGCCGGCAACCTTGTTGAGGATGACGTTCTTGGTGACGAGCTTGAGGTCGGGGGCGGCGACACGCTCACCGAGCCATTGGCATTGCATCTGAAGTCGTCGTGAGCATGGGATTCACTGGGGCTGGAGGGAAACATTGCATACCTTGGTAGTAGGCACAGCCCAGACCTTGTAGTTATACGGCCGCATGAAGATGTCGGCGACGCCCTCACCGCACACCCGCAGGATCCACTCGTCAAAGTCCTTGGGCTTGGTGGTCGCGACGCGCGAGGCCATGGAAGCGTCGATCAGGCCATCGATGCACTTCACCTGGTCCTCCTTGGGGAGCATCGAGATGTTGTTCTGGAAGGGGTAGGGAACCCAAAGGCCCTTGTACCGCACATATGAGACACGCTGGTGGCTGTACCAGTCATCCTCCTTGGGCAGCGCCTCGTCGATGCAGTCGTCGAAATACTTGTAGTGGGAGAAGATAACGTGCCCGCCGACATCGTAGAGCTGCGATCGCAACCGTCAGCAATGAATTCAGTCTGGCAGCGGTACAGTGGAAACTTACGAAGCCCTCGGGCGTAACGTCGGTCGAGGCAAGGCCACCGGCCTTCTCGTTGGCGTCGAGGATCATCCACGAAGGGCCATTCTATAGCCAAAAAGTTAGCAAGTGTCTCGGTCAGTGTTGGGGCAGAAGGCGGTGAACGCACAATCTGGTTGAGGCGCTTGGCCGCGCCCAAGCCAGTCGGGCCGGCGCCGATAACAAGAACGTCAACGGTGCTACGAGGGCTCGTCGTTAGCGACACGGACCTCGAGTTCATCATGCGAAAGCTGGCAGCGCTGTAAACTTACATATCCGCCATGGTCAGAGAAGCAAGCGAAGACGCTTGGCAACAAATCGCAGTGAGGGGTAGCGAGAGCTAGGTTTGCGACGAGAAGGGACAAGATCCGAGCGAACGACGGATGCTGTGGTAGAAAGACGCGGTATACGGAAGTTGAGAAATCACACGTCAAGAACACGGTTCTTGTTGCAAGGTCGTGATTATGAAGGCGGCGACCTGTCTTTGGCTGGGCTGGAGTTGGGTTGCGATGGCAGATCGCTGTCGAGCCCCATAAAAAAAGGGGCGAGGGGGGGTTGAGATGGAGGGGTTAAAATTATTGCCCATCTCAGAGGTGGGTCCCGCCATTTGAACATCCGAACAATCACGCTTGGCGCTCGGGGTTAGGGCCTCTGGACCCCTCTCGAGCCCCTGTCCTTCTCGAACCTTGCAATCGCCTGTCGATGGCATCCCGCGCTGCCCGCCCAGATGTTGAATTGCCCTTGTCTCGCTTGGGGCGGCGTTTGTCCCGTCTGCATGCATGGTACCCGACGCCAACCTGGGGTTGACTTGCATGTGTCCACACCAAAGCATTGATGAATTAATGAGCGGCTGCAACACAATTGAGTCCAGGGACGCTCCATCTGGCAGGGAGCGGTCTGTCTCCTTGACACGGTTGCACAGTGTGCTCAGGCGAGGCAACGACGAATGCCTGGCAAGTAACACGTGGAAGGGTCGACCTTGGAAGGGACCGTTACGAATTTATGGCGATTGCCGTCGGTCACCCATGCGCCCGAGACCTGGGTGGAAGGCAGGGAACCTGCCAAATGGGGTCTGTTTCGAGTTGGAACGAGCCGCACCTACCCCACATTTCATGACCTTGCGCTTGTTTCAACGCCGCGATCGCCAGGCGGCACACCGAGTTTTTGACGATCATCACTTTGACTAGAAAGCGGACGCTGGCGGCTTTCCGGATCGACCTCAGGACCCGGAGCGAGTCTAGATAAAAGGAGCACTCTTGGAGAAAGAAAGATGAAAATGCATTGTTGAAGCGACGCACATCGCCGTTCCTGTGACGGGATACCGTACGTGTACGAAGTAATCCGTATCAGGTACGGGCCGTTTTGTGCGGTGCCCGCCGACGACGAGTTCTGCGGCACCCCACTGATCCAGGCTCAGTTCCACAACCTCGCCAAGGACGGGCCACGACAGACTGATGGGTAACGTCGGAGTTGACGTCGCACCAAAGTACAACTACCGACGATGTTAACACATAACAAAGACAATACGGGATCAATCAAGTTGCCAGTCTGTCGGTTCTCTGTCAAGCCTTGAGCTGACAGCCGTCATGTGCCTCCCGCTCTGTTTCGACAACACCTAGGATTCGCTAGTGGTCCGGCTGGTCTGGTCCCACAGGACGCGTGTGCGATTCAGCACCCGACCCGCCACACGACTGCGCTTCCCTCAGGAGCCTGTATCATCACACGGCTACCCGTCTCCCGGAAAGTCTGCGTTTCGACGAGTCTGGAACCGAGCTCGGACGAAGAATACAATGCCATGTTGCAGAGTGTCGCCAGACTTTAGCATCGAGGTCTGCATGACCCTGCATGACAGCTGGACTAATGCGATGAGAAGACGCGGAGATATGAAGACACTTACAACAAACAGGCATTAGATTCCGTCATTGGAGAGAGCCAAACAGTTCACGATGTCGGATAAGTTAGATAAGGCGGCCGCGAACGACATCGACGACTGCCATATAACCATGCCTGAGAAGCATCTGCAGACTGCCATTTACAGTTGTATTGTACAGTATTATCTTACCATCCCGCTACCGCCCGTTCCGAAATAAGAGTACGTCAGAGCTGAGAGAAGGCCATGTTGTCGATCACTTTGGATAAAAACAGAAACACTATGCATCGGCCTGCTATGCAGCCGCTCGACAGCCCGGACAAACAACGCGCGTTGCGACGAGTCTTTTGCAACAACCGGGCGCTCCTTTCATAAGCTGGAGATGCGATCAGCAACTCCTTTGAGGCTGTACCACCGCAACGACATGTGGCTCGCGGGCGGTTGCTGATTTGACGCACGAGCTGCCGCACACCAATTTCAAACCAATCTTTTTTCCCACAAGATCCTGTGGGCACAGTGGCGCTGACTTCTCTTGCGCCTCCCCCCACTGCTCTCCATCTGGCATCCATGTGCCTCTTAGACCTGCTGGCTGATCCCTTGAATTCTTCACTGTACAGAGAGACGTCTCGGGATCTGACTGTACAACTTCAACGTGAGACCCAACCTCGAGCTAACTAACTCTATTGTTCAACGTCATGTTTGCTACAGCGCCTCTTCATGAACGTTGATTAAGTTGTGGGGGGATTGTGGGGGGCCAAGGTTGGCTTCTCCGTCCCTTGCTGCATCTTACGAAACTTCCTCTTTAGGCCAAGACTGTCCAAAATTACCATATGCATCTTGTTTTCGCCATGACCGGTAATATTACGGAATCTGGAGAAGAGAACGATCTAAACCAATAGGAAACGTTGCAGATCTAGGCGAATTCAAAACCAATGCTCTTCGGCGTGTTTGCACGGTGACACAGAGGGATTCTCCTTTTTGGGGTGAGATGGCTGTGGTTTGGTCCACTAGCATTTCAAGGCGGGTGCCGCTGGTAATCTTGTCCGTATCCACTCTGTACCAATCTCCCAGATAAAGGTTTGATTGGCGACATGGCAGAGACGCGATCCCCGCCCTTTTCGCCAAAGACCCGCTCCTTTCCCTTTCCGACGCCGTTTCCCTGGCACAGACGAGTTCCCCCTGAAAAAAGTCAAGTCAGGCATCGCCCCCGTCCAGAAACAGCCCGCAACACAGACTTGACCCCAGAAAAGAGAGGACACGGACAGCCAGCGACAGCAATTAATTGCAGACTTGTACCCACGCTTCCTCGCCGGTCACCGTCGTCGATTTTCTCCCCAACACCGGTCGGTCGCAGCTAGCTGGCTTCCAGACCATCCACTCGTTTTTTGTCACTGTCCGACGTCGCAACAGCTTGAGCGCTGCTTATCTTCTTTTTCCAAGACCTGCCTCGTACGCTCTTCATTTCGAGTCCGCTGCCGGATCCAGCACAGCAATCAAACCCGAACCATTAGACCGACGTCCGTTTCCGAATCTCGAGCGTCGCCACCGCCAGACAGACAAAATGGGCGTTGAGGAAAAGACACGCGCTTCGGGCGATCAGCCCCGGGACCAGAACGGCCCCGTTCTTCCCACAGTCAACCCCAACGCCGAGAAGTCGCAACCTCCCAAGTCATCGCTACATCCCGCCTTCTACGTGACGTGAGTATAGAGGCACCCGGGCTGTGGTCGCGCCGCGCGATATGGGATAGGGTGTTAACGCGTCGTTTGCAGTATCTGGATCTCGCTCAGCTCGTCCGTCATCCTGTTCAACAAATGGATTCTCTCCACGCTTGGTTTCAGTAAGGACACCGCAAAGTTGAGAGGGAAAGAAGAGTAAGAAAACAGAATGCTGAGACTTCACAGGCTACCCGGTCATCCTGACCACCTTCCATTTGACCTTTGCGACCATCATGACGCAGCTGCTCGCCCGGTACACGACCCTGCTTGATGGCCGCAAGACAGTCAAGATGACGGGCCGCGTCTATCTCCGCGCCATCGTCCCGATCGGCTTTTTCTTCAGCTTGAGCTTGATCTGCGGTAACCTCACTTATCTGCACCTCAGCGTCGCCTTCATTCAGATGCTCAAGGTTGGTACCCCGGCAGTCTCGGTTTAAATGTCATTCGTACTGACTAGATACTAGGCCACCACTCCCGTTGCTGTCCTCATGTCCAGCTGGGCCCTTGGCGTGTCTCAGCCGAACCTCAAGGTCTTCCTGAACGTCTCGACCATTGTTATCGGTGTCATCATCGCTTCGTTCGGCGAGATCAAGTTTGTTTGGATCGGCTTCATCTACCAGATTGCCGGCATCATCTTCGAGGCCCTCCGCCTGACTATGGTCCAGCGTCTCCTGAGCTCTGCTGAGTTCAAGATGGACCCCCTGGTCTCGCTGTACTACTTCGCCCCGGTCTGCGCTGCCATGAACGGTGCGGTCGCCCTCTTCTGGGAAGTCCCCAAGGTCAGCATGCAGGATATCTACAACGTCGGCCTCTTTACGCTGTTCTTGAACGGCCTGTGCGCCTTCCTGCTCAACGTCTCTGTCGTCTTCTTGGTAAGTGTCACTGCATATTCTTGGAGCCCATAGTCCCCCATGATTTGCTAACTTTGCGACTCCACAGATCGGCAAGACCTCTTCGCTCGTCCTGACCCTCTGCGGTGTCCTCAAGGACGTCCTGCTCGTCGTCGCCTCCATGATCATCTGGGGCACGCAGGTGTCTGGCTTGCAGTTCTTCGGCTACAGCATTGCCCTCGGCGGCATGGTCTACTACAAGCTCGGCTACGAGGCGATCAAGGGCTACGCCGGCGAGGCCGGCCGCCAATGGGCCGACTTTGGCAACCGCCAGCCCATCCTCCGCCGCCTCTCCATCATCCTCTTCACCCTTATGGCCATGTTTGTCGTCCTCAACGGGCTGGCTCCCTCGTCCGGAATCGACGCTGCCCAGTACCTCAACGAGGCCAAGAACAAGATGGGCATGGCGGGCCAATAAAGAAAGCCAAGCAACATAAAAGGCAAGGAGTGGAGCGGGGAATTCTCGGGCATACTTTTTTAATTCCCCTCTATTTTTCCACCATACGATGATTTAATGCGAGTCTGGAGTTCGGGGGGAGGCTACCCCCTGGCAAGCTGGCTGGCTGCTACCGCCTAGCCGCGGGGGGAAGGGCCAAAAGAGGCCAGGCCAACAACACGAACTTCTGACTGATGACACGACACAAGAGGGAGGCGGCCATTTTCGGCGGGTACATAATTGCACTATTCTACTTTTCGGTTCGGTTGACATTTTCCCACCATCTTTTCTACCACCACGTCGTCTTGGGCTTGCAGCACGTTTTGTTTTTGGTTGTTGCAAGACCACAAGGGGACGGAGGGACTTTGTTCACATTATAGACAGACAGGAGCGAAGGAGGCGTCACGAAACACGGGACACGGGTCTGTACATGGCATGACACACGGGGTTGTCCGAGGAATCTTTTCAATGTACTTGTAGGGGGCGCAGGAAAATAGATTTGTAGATACAGCAAGGCATTGATTGCGGCATCCCTTCCTGTCTTGATTTGAGCAGGGGTATCTATCTTGTACGAGTGCTGGCACTTTGTGTTTCGTATCAAGTTCATAACTCGAAAAGACGGCGCGGCATGTCCGATGCAAGGAGCGGCAACACGTCACATGAGGTTGAGCAAGCACAGTTTCGCTCCATCAACGTATCTTGGAATCCGGGTATTGCTGAGTGATACACGAGGCAATGTGTCACCGACATGGGCGGGACGGGTTGAAGAGCTTGTCAGAGATTCCGTTGGCCGTCCTACTCTGCAAGACACCACGAGGGGCGGGACACGGTCGGTCACCCGGAACCGCATTACCACCAGCTCCATCCATTCTCTAACTGCCTTGCTCCAAGATCCAGCGCCATCATTCCGCCCCTGGGGAGCATGCACCTAGTGAGGCAACGACGTGAACGTCGGACGGGGTGTGTCGTCAAGTTGCCGTAAAATTCAGCTAGTGAGCCTCAGATTTTTATTCCGTGATGAATGCTGTATACAGCCCGAAAAACCCGTTCGCCCCGCCCAGCCAATTGAGGAAAAACCGATCAAAACTCTGTTGTCATGCCAGTCAGTACGTGTTTCCCGCGCGTAGTCCTCTGACGAGAGAGGGGACATACTCAGAGGAGTGAAAAACCACCGGTTCTTGCCGCTCGTGTAGCGCTCCTCCAGCACCTTTTTGACAGTCTTCTTGGCGTCCTCACGCTGGCTGACCTCCTTGAAGGTGTCGGCGGAGACGACGCTCTTGAGGCCCTCGAGCTCAAGAGTGTAGCGAGTGGGCATCAGGTGGTTGTAGTTGATGACCTTGATGAAGGGCTTGACCTTGCTGCGCTTCTCCTGGCGGGTCTTGGACATGCGGCGGGTGATCTTGCTCGGGTACCGCTCGATGCCGGCGACCAGGGCGTGGCCGTAGGGGTGTGTCTTGCTGCCGGTATCGACGGGCTGGATGATCACAACCTGGAGGGTCCGAGTCAGTATTTCCCGTCTATTTTGGCTCATGCCGCCCGCCCCCAGCCTGTGATTTCCCGCCTCTTTTGCTGCAACTGCCCCTCGTTTCCCAAACTCGCGCTTTCATGGGTCCCAAGGCCGCGTTTGCGATGCGCGATCCGTCTCCACGCCACTTCCAGTCCCATTCAATCGGCGGGGGCGGTGCAAAAGACAGAGTTCGGTTGTGAATGGCGTACCTTCTTGCCGGCATAGCGACCACGGGTAACGAGGCAAACCCTCGACGTCTTAAGGAACTTCATATTGTCGGTTCTGGTTGGCGATAACGAGGTCAGCAACCCGTCAAAATGAAAATGGCTCCCTAGTAAACTGGACGGCAAATGGGGACGCGACATACCTGTTGTTTCCTCGGGCCTTTCCCTGGTGTCGACTGCGGAGAGAGAGGACAGAACCGGTCTTGGAGGTCTTTCCCCGAAATAATTTCCAGTTTGTGGGCTTTCAAAATTCGAGTGGGCAAACAGCGCGCATTGGTTGGATCTGATGACTAATAGTGGTCTGTGCATACTCTCTTTCTGGCATTCTGCGCTGCCGCTTCTGCGAACCCGAAGCCAAGCCTTGAGCTCAGGGGTGGAGCACTTTCTGCCGCTTGCTCCAGGTCCAGTCCGGGGAAAGAACAAGATCCCGCGAGCACCTCACAGCTTCCACGGTTTCTCCCGAGCATTGAACAAGGTCCGCATTCTTTCGTGTCCAAACTTCCCAGAACACTACAACTACAATTCGAAGTCTACAAGAATGGCACCACCCGCCTACATCATCTCCCGCGTTGCGGACCCGATCTTTGCCGTTTTTATCGGCGTGTCGGCAGCCGCGTTGAGGATCAACCGCGAAGAGAAGGAGAAGGGCAGGACGACTCAGGAGACGATTGATGCGGCCCGTCGGTATGTGTACCGCACAGTTTCCAACACGCGAACATTCTGCTCACCCAACATACATAGGCGCATTGGTTCCTTTGCAAAGAGCTTGTAATATGTGCTTGCTCGGCTGTAGACATCAACTCAAAACCCATCCCGAAACGCTCGACGACAGACCAAAACGCCCAATTTATCATGACACACAAACACCAATGCCTAAAGCTCCTTCCCGCCGCCCCAGTGCAAACCAACATCATGACGCATAATCCGGCCCATATTCCTTCTTCATCGCCTCCCGAACCATCTGCCCGCAGAGCTTAGCCGTAGGGTTCGTGCTCACCGCCAACCCCTTGGCAATCTCGTTGCCGTATCTACCGCCCATGGCAAAGTCACGCGAAGCACGCTCCTCAAAGTCGAGCTTTGTCCACTGCGCCTCGGGCCTCTGGGCGTCCATCGAAAGCGAATTGGAGCCCAGCAGCTTGGAGGTCATGAGGTATATGGCGGCCCGTTGTGTGTGGGCGTTGGACAGAGTCCTCGCGACTTGCGGCGATAGCCTGGAATACAGCACCTTTGGGGTGAGAAGCGAAATGGCGCGGTCGAGATCGCTCAACACTGTCTTTGCTGCCTCTATCCGCTCGGCATCGTCGACTTCTTGAAGCAGTGCTTGGGGATTCCGGGGCGCGTCGGCAACCAGCATCGAGTCCCCGTACAGCCGCCTCAAGGCCTGCACCCTGTTGTTGCGGGCACTGGCATACTGCGGGTGGTCCCGGACGAGCTCGCCGAGCCTCGCGACACACTTGCGGTACTCCCCGGCAATATCGACCTCTGCTGCGCAGCTGGATTGCTGCTTGGCCTGCTCGAGCTCAAGCTTCTGGATGGACAAGATGATGTCGCGTTCTTGTTGGGAAATCTTCTGGTATTCCTCCGGATCCGAGATGTGCGGGTCCTTGGGGAGGGTGGGATCGACTTGGACTGCGAGAGACGGGTCGGATTCCGGGTCCTTGATCTTTTCGAGGACGTTGATATCGCGCCGGCTCAACTCGAGGTACGCCATGGTGTCTCAAATATCGGTGGAATTGTATCAATTGATGGCAGATTCGGCGTTCAAGTCGGAGAAGCCACTGAGGTCGATTCAAATAGGCGGGATCCACGAAACGTTGGTTGTTATGGAAGACTCGTGAAGGTCGTGTGTGCTTCGCAATGGCGGGGGTAGAAATGACGGGGTACGGTAGCAAGTCGGCCAATCTGAAGCACCCCATTCTTACCTACGGAAGAGTTCCAAGCCCACGGCAGCCAAACCCGGGAATGCACCGGTCTCGTGCCGCCCTTCCACATGCGATCGCCGTTTCTGACCGTCGCCGTGTCGCCCCTCCGCCCTTGACCGCGGGGCACGGCCTAGGTGCGGACTCGGCCAGAATCGGCATTGTGCGGCTTTGACCGGTGACCCACGGTCTCTGCACGCAGCACGGCGCGATTCCGCATCTCCACCAACCAACGGCCTCACGTTTCGAAGCTTCAAGTCGGCTTTACTCCAGGTCAGATTGTCACTGCCCGGGCGGCCCGGCGATTCGGGTTGCTCCAAGGACGCAGTGGCCCAATTGTAGCAGCCAGTATACTCGAGGCTTGATGGCAAGAGCCCTATCGGAAGCAAGATCAGAGGCAGCCGGAGTCACGAGAAGGTCACTACGAGAATCCTATCACGGTTAGAATGCCGTCAGACGGGGCACTTGCTTTCGTCCTATGCATGGCTTTGCCGTAGGCAATGGGCTGAACCCGTGTCATCGGGGCCTGTGACGTGAGCCGGCATGTTGGACTTGCACATTCCATCGGATCTTTGGGGAGACAGGGGCAGTGTTAAGCCGACCTTGCGCTTCCTTCGATTGCCTGCCAGATACCTTTATAAGTCCCCCGTTCCTTTCTTTCACATCCAAGCCGCGTGAACTACCCGATCTACATTTAACTTGCAAATCGCATTCCAACCTTCAACTTCAACCTTGTCTGGTACTCCCAACCCAGCCTTACTTATCACCCACTCCACATACACACCACAGCAACCGGCCGTGTGAGCATGTCCCCGTCTGCCGTCTCTGATAGCTACCCTTCCAACGGGGCGGCGGCCTACGCCGTCCAGAACCCATCGCCCAACTTCAACGGTTACGACCATGTGACCTGGTGGGTGGGCAACGCCAAACAGGCCGCCTCCTTCTACAACAGCTTCTTCGGATTCAAGACGGTCGCCTACCGCGGTCTCGAGACGGGCAGCCGGTATTTCGCCTCATATGTGGTCGCCAACGATGACGTCCGCTTCGTTTTCACGTCCCCGATCCGGTCGTGCAAGTACCTGCCCGAGGATGAGAATATCTCGCCCGAGGACAAGCACCTGCTCGAGGAGATGCACGCCCACCTGGAGAAGCACGGCGATGCCGTCAAGGACGTCGCCTTTGAGGTCGACAGCGTCGACGGCGTCTACGAGAAGGCCGTCGCGGGGGGTGCCGACGCGGTGCAGCCGCCCATGACGACGGGCGACAAGGAGCATGGCCACGTGCGGACCGCCGTGATCCGCACCTACGGCGACACCACCCACACTCTCATCTCGCGCCAGAACTTCCGGGGCGCCTTCCTCCCCGGCTTCCGCGCCGTCGGAGCCACGTCGGCAACGGTCAAGCTGCCGGACGTCCCCCTCGCGCGCATCGACCACTGCGTCGGCAACCAGGACTGGAACGAGATGGTGTCGGCCTGCGCCTTTTACGAGCAGTGCCTGTCGTTCCACCGCTTCTGGTCGGTCGACGACAACCAGATCTGTACCGAGTTCAGCGCGCTCAGCTCCATCGTCATGGCGAGCCCCAACAACCTCGTCAAGATGCCCATCAACGAGCCCGCCCCGGGCAAGAAGAAGTCGCAGATTGAGGAGTACGTGCAGTTCAACTCGGGCGCGGGCGTGCAGCACATTGCGCTGCTGACGCCCGACATCATCACGGCCGTGACGACGCTGCGCGCCCGCGGCGTCGAGTTCATCGCCGTGCCCAAGACGTACTACGACACGATGCGCATGCGCCTCAAGACGGAGCGCCGCAACTGGGAGCTCAAGGAGGACCTCGACGTCATTGAGCGCCTCAACATCCTTATCGACTACGACGAGTCGGGCTACCTGCTGCAGCTCTTCACCAAGCCGCTGATGGACCGCCCGACCGTGTTTATCGAGATTATCCAGCGCGACAACTTTGACGGGTTTGGCGCTGGCAACTTCAAGAGCCTGTTTGAGGCGATTGAGCGGGAGCAGGCGGAGCGGGGGAATTTGTAAGCTTATGGGGTGGGATGTAAATAGTAATGATGATCATGACCTTTCGGAATTGCATGTTTCTTTTCCTTTTTGAGAACCAATTTGCCTTTATTTTTGCCCGCTGTGATGCCCTAAATCCATGATACCTGTCCAACGCCAAAAGCAATGAGTTCCTTCATCATGCATCAACCGCACTTGGCATCTTGCCAGTCTAACCAACCCCTTGTAACCTAGGAATCTATCACCATGGCCTCATTCGCAGCATGGTCCTGGCCATTCACCCCCTCCTTGCCCTTCTCCTCTTCCGTTATAGTCCCCCCACGCGTGTCGCTCTGACACCCCGGGCAGTTGTGAATGACCTCGTGGGCAAACACATCGCAATCAATGCAAAAGTGGTTCCCACACACCTGACACTTGTACCGCCCGCTCTCGCTGACCCCGACCGCCTTGCCCTCGGGCACCCCCACACCAGCACCCGCTCCCCCCGAATTTGCCGCATTCCCACCCCCGACAACCTTCCCCCCCTTAACAACTTTAATCCTCCCCACCCCAGGTGGCACCGGCGGAAAGGCCGCCAAACACGAAAAACACCCCGCCCACCCCTTTTCCCTCCTCGCCCGCGCCGCTTCCGTCCAGCTGACCTCGACCCAGGTGCGCAGCGGGAACAGGTGGTGGTAGGAGCGCGCCAGGTGGGTGCTCAGGATCAGCGTCAGGCCGCAGGCCGGGCACTCGGCGGGGAGGCGGCAGACTTTGGTGCGGCAGCGGGTGCAGGCGTACCCTTCGCGCGAGGGCCGGTTGTGGCAGGCGCAGAGGGAGACGTGGGCGGCGAGGGCGCGGCTGGGGAAACCCATCATGAGGAGGGAGGCGGTGTCGTCGTTGGTGGTGTTATTTTTGTTGTCAGGGTGGGTAGTGGAGTGGGTAATGGGCGGGGTGGTGGCGGCGAGGAAGAGCTCGCGGAAGTGTTGTTCGTGTAAGGCGACGGCGTAGTTGGAGTCGGAGCCGGCGTTGGTGCGCGAGCAGAGCTCGGCGCAGATGGCGACTTGGGCGGCGAGCCCCACGATGGATACGCGGATGCGGTCGGTTATGAGGCTGGCAATGGTATCGTGGATGTCGCCAGGGTCGCTGGACAGTAGAGCGCCGTAGATGATGAGGACTTCGCGGGTTCCGTGTGAGGGGGTGTGGCTGGTGGGGATGGTGTTAGTAAGGGCGTTCTTGAAGACCTGGGCGGGGGAAGGTGTAGGTACAATAACGCGCCGCGACACATCTCCAACGCATTCTGGAGACTCGGATTGCCCAACGGCTCCTGCTCCTCGGCCCATGTCCTGAGTTTCTCGATGTGCTCGGCCGGATTACCACCCATGTCGCTGATCCTAACGGCGATTCCGTCGCGCATGCCCACGATGCCCAACTGACTGATGGGGTTCTGCTCAAAGTACTCGCGTACAAAGTCGACGGCGTAGTTGAGAGTCAGCAGGTAGCGGTTCGGCAGCAGATCCTTCTCAGCCATGGCGAAGCTCATATCAAGCACCAGCATGAGATGGCGGATGATACCGCGCTGGAGCGGAGTCGTGTCCCGCATAAGGCGGCGTCGCTTCTCGGCCTCGAGAAGGGCCTCGATAGTGACGCTGCCATCCTCGGTCTCGACCACGTTCTCCCAGGACCGCTGAATGTCTTCCCAAGCTGCCTTGGAGCGGCCGCCGCCCTTGGCTTTGCGCCCATCTCCTTTCGTCCCGGGGCCCGGGGCGCCCTTGGACCGAGTGCCATACGAGCCAGCGTCGGCACTGGATGTTGCGCGCGGAACACCGAGCTCGTCATCGGAGAGGTCCTCGACGTATTCGCCGTCCGAGTCGGCCATTGTGGGTGGGGTTCGATGGTGGACGGTCAACGATCGACGGTTTGGAATTTGGCGATTCGAGCGGTTCGATGATTCGACCTGTCGGTGTGGTTGTGGATTCTGAAAGCTTCCGTGTTCTCAGATTATGTGAGGCGTGTCTGGGCTATGGTTCTCGGCTGCTGCGGTGGGGCGTTGGGGAGGTAAGAGCATAGCTGCTCTTTGGCCCGTGGAAAGCGAAGAGGTCGCGATTGGTGACAAGGCTGGCTCGGAGATTGTGAAAGCTGAGGACAGCCTCGCCGTCTGGTGGGGTCAAACCTCAAATTATTTCAACATGTCCAATCAGAATTAGGCTTGTGTCACCCTTGCATTCTCTGAGCCGAAGCCCGTTGTTCATTCTGTGTTTGATCCCTTCAACCGTTCGAACTTCGGACCCGCAAACACTGTGTGCATGTGCTTCATATTTTTCTGGAATACGCGGTGATCTTCTCTCGTCCTTGTCATTGCAAATCTCCCACATGGCAGGAAAACTGTGAGAATTCGAGAATTGTCTCGGATAATCGCCTGCCGTGGGTTGTCGGCTTGGCCTGGAATCGGAACAGCAGGAGGGAGGGACAGAACAAACCCATCTCCGGGTCCCGTCCCGTATTCGAGCAAAGTACTTTGTACGGAGTACATTACTAGTTCGTATACACAAGAATGGAGTAAAACAAGTTGGAGTTAGTGGGGGGTCGGCTGGTCTCGATTTGGCTGTCAAGGTTGTAAATCAGAATAAAATGACCACTGGACATCATGGCATTCCAGAGCCATGCTTACTGTACATGGGATGGAAAGCGCGCTGATATCTTGACAGCACTGGAGAGATCGAGGCTTGTTGGACTTTGCTGCTGCTGAGTTGCACTCGTAGTATACTGTGTCGAACGCCGAGTCAAACTTACCGAAACCGCAGTCCCATGCTTTTGAGACATCCAATCATCTTTTCTCCCCCTTGCAGGGTCTTCCCCACCGAGCGCTTATCGGTTATCCTTGACGCCTCTGACGTAATTGCTTCGATGGGATCGACCCGTCTTCATCTGCGACAGGCCATGAGCGCCCCATGAACGACCCGTGAGCGTTGCATTCCCACTCGCGGGGTTTTGAACGCCGCGTGACCAGGGCCTCCAGCTGGTTCCTGATTTAAATTCCTCTCGGGAACTGGTAGCGATGCATGTGCGAGCTACACTAGGTACAGATCGAGGCAAGCTCCTCGCTCTTTGGTGGACAGCGCTTGCCACCGTCGGCAGCCAGTTCCTGATAACTAACACCTGATCGGGAGAACTCGAAGAATGATATCTGCGCGGGCTGCGTTCAAGCGACTGGCACCTGCTCAGATTCCCAGTTGCTGCGTTAACATGTCGAGGAATTAAAAAACGACTCCAGCGAAATGCACAGCTAATTAGTACGGAGTACCTGGTACATATAGCACTCCATTCCGTTCTCCAGTCTGCAGGTGGGCGAAGCGAAAGTCGGTAAAATTGCAGTCACGCAGCAAACCGGGATTTCCACAATTCCATTGCCCAGAACAGGACCTCGGAGCTGCTGCGTGGTCCCTGGAGCGGCTGGTTCAGCCGGCATCAGGTCCACCGAGGTGCGGCACTTAACAATTTCCTGCCTCCAGCCTGACTAAGGTACCTTCCAAGCTGAAAAGTACTTTGTACCCAAGGTGCCTACCGATGCTTCCCGGCCTTTATGCCTGCAAAGGGTCTATATTTCGACAGGTAATCATGTAGTAGGAAAATTGCCCAAATTCGGCGTCCAATTATCCAGCGCTGCAATCCCGGTGCCTGCTCTCTTTGCGCGCCTCAGGCCTGCGGCCCGGGGGCGGCATAACGTCATAGTCTCCTTTTTAGGCCAACTGGGGCGTTGCCAACTTGCCAACCCGCACTTGCACCGCCGACACGCGCACAATCCACCAAAGAACGCTGATCCAAACGCACGCACCGACAACTTCTCTTTCCAGCCCATATTCAGTTGCCAGTGTTCTGCACGCCCGCCCCAGTGTGCACACCCACCTCAACATCCCACAGTGCGCCATCTTGGGACCCCCGTCTTGCTATTGACAGCGACACCGATCCTTTATTCGAAAGGGCCATTTTCCCCGTATTTTCTTGTTACTTTTTTTGCTTCTTGTTCTTTCAAGTCCCTCCTCCCTTCGACTACGTCCCCTGGTTGGATGTGTACCCGGCCCAATACCCGAGCCTCTGTGGCCGCCCACCAACGACGTCACTGGGAAAACCATCCTCAATGAGGAATGCCGACCCAAGTTTGCGATTCCTCGTCCCTAGATCAGACCAGAGCAAATCGGGTGGAATTGGCCGAGACCCAACAAGCGCATTGTGTACCACCAGAGTCGAATTGGCCCGTTGCTGATGATGTTGTGATTGCCTCCAAACCCTCTCCGGTGACAAGAACAAAACAAATGACGAGTGGCCCGATGAGGAGGGGAGAGCCACAGCCGTCAGATATTCCTGGCCCGGCCTCCGAGGTGCTCGGCAGCAAATTGGTATTCCTCAAGGACGAACGGGAACCAGACAGCTTCCGAGAGACTGGCTTGCTACACGACGACCAAGGAAAATCTCGGACAGACCCCGGCCCCGCATCCCCGCGACCGAATAATGGCCAGGGCGAGACTGGGAAGCTTGCGGAAACGGAGCCAAGGGATGCGCAGCGGCAGCTGAACGAGTACCGAGAGAACCTGGCTCGCCAGATGGAGAGGAGAGAGATGCCGGCAAGAGGAGGACATTTGGCCGCGCCCGGCCCAAAGAGGGTCTCACCGATTCAGGAGGAGAACTCGCCATCCTCGCAGCCACGGTCCGAGTCGGAGCCGACGACAACATCGACCGGGTCAGGCAATACCGTTCGGGGGTCTACCACGCCTGCCCCTATAGCCGGGACGCCTTCGTATCCATTTCCACGCATGGCCTCTTCGTTTGGGCCCCTGCCCAACGCCATACACCGACCCTTCACCACGCTCTCGCCCACCGTCCCTCCCGATGGAAGCCGTCTTCCATTCGAGGCCTTCAGGGGGCAAGACACCCTTGTGTCAAACCCTTCTACGCCAGCCTCCGCCACGACCTTCTTGCCGCCCGGCTGCCCCACGATTCTACCAGACCAGCCAGGTTTTCCGAGCCCCAACCTATATGAGCTGACGCTTATGCTCTCGGCCGAGCCAGGGCTCGATGCCTGGTGGCACACGGTCGTCCAAATCATGGTTGATGTGTACAAGGCCGAGAGGGTCACACTTGCTGTCCCGGCCGACCCCACAGACATTGAGAATGTGCCGTGGGGCCAAAGGGCCACATACAATGCTCACCGCGAAGACCATTTGAGCCTTGGCTATCTAGCAAGGGGTTCGAGTTTCATGCCGAGCAGCACCGACGAGCAATCAGACCGCGTCTTCGCGGTCGGGGAGCCCCAACAACCACAGGAGCCAGCCCGCCCTGGGCTGCATAGCAGGCATTCATTTACATCATACGAAGCGAATCGCCGGACAGCCACAGCAGACCAGCGGGCCCAAACCTTACAACACCGTCCCCGCCTTCCGTCAAGAAGCAAATCCAGCCACCCAGCCCCAACACCCGATTTCGATTCTGCGAGCGACGACGGCAACCTTCCCAGCCTAAACCAAGAGGCGCTAGAGCAGCACGATGCACTGGAGGAGCACCAGGAGATTCCGAGCTGGGAGGCGCCGTTCGCGGCCCAAAGGGAGGGGCACGGGAAGCTGCTGAATGTGCTGCAGGCACTCGACTACGAGGCCGACCCTTTGATCGACCACAATGGTGTCCTGCGGATACTGGAACGTGGCCGTGTCGTTGCTCTAACCAGAAGCTACCCCTATCTCAACCAGGGGGTTACCGAGACCAAGCCCCCCGAACCCCGGACTCCGTCTGTGGCCAAGACGCCCGAAGACCCCAAAAAGAAGTTGAGGAAGCCGCGGTCCGATTCGCTTTCAAAGCTCTCTTCGATACTCGGCGGCACCACCTTCCCGTCCATCTCTAGCCGCGTTTCTAGGCCCCAGGCACCAGAAAAGAAGGCCAGCATTGCCTCCCGGATCGACGAGGAAACACTACCAAAGCTGCCTACACCGAGATACGAAGAGTACGAGCAGGCCCCGCCGTCCCCGTGGTCACAGTCCCCTGCGCCCTCTCCCGCCGTGCGGGCCGACCCAACCGAGAACCCCTTCTTCACAGACGCCATGGTTGACGAGGAGTCGTTCAACCCATCATCAGCTCCTCCAGATTACTCAGCCATGGTTCCGCCAGAGGCCATCGGCGTCGATAATTCCTGGACAGTGCTGCATATCCCCCTAACCCACGTGCTCTTGTCGAAACCCAACCCGTCGTTCAAACTGGACCCTTCGCTTATGGAGCAAAAATTTTCGGCACGGAACAAGAGGGGGGGGGATCCCTCGACGACTGCAAACCCATCTCCGGAGCGCGGCGTCAAGGAGAAGCACGCGCCCATTGCCATCTTATCCATCCTCAGCCCCATTATCCCGTACCCCTCCAATCTCCGCCATTCGTTGGAACATCTCGCTGCCCATCTCGCCACCACCTACTCCCTTTGCCGTCACTACAGCAACTTGGAGACCGAATTGAGCGGCTTGCAGAAGCGCAGACCGCAAACAGCGGGCTTTGGTGCCCTTGGTCCAGATGGGCGGCCCTTGGCCGACCCCGCCGCGCTGGCTTCGTTGGCATACTTGCCCGCCGGAGAGACCCCATCTCGGGACTCCCTCGCCGGAAGCTTGACCAGCCCAAGTGATTATTCTGGTCCTTCCCGCAGCGCCGCGGGCTCTCCCTGCGGAACGCCTGGTTGGGAGTCGTCCCTCAGATATCTCATGGACAAGCGGGCGCCTACCTCGTCTCCCGCGCCCGTTAGCGGTGACAGCTACTTCGGTGCTGTCCCAAAGGCCGGAGGGCAACGGCCGAGGAGGAACTCGCGAGATGGCTCGAGTGGTGAGAAGCGATCATCTCTGCGTCTGTCGGGCAGCAAAGTCCAGCTGCATGATCCAGCCTCTCTCGGCCCAGCCGTGGCTGAGCCTCGACGCAGCGCAGAGTCTATTCGCCAGGATTCAGACGAAGTCCTGCCCACCGGCTCTCAGCCGAGAAGGCCTGCGTCAAGAGAAAAGAGAGACCAGTCCGCCGTCGAGAAGAGCAGCGCTATGGCCGAGGACCAGAAGAAACCAGCTAGTGTCGGCTCCTCCACGCCGCACCGACATACGCAGCTACATTCGTACGGTGCTGATTTTGCCTCAACATTCCAGTCTCTCCCTCCTAGCTCCACGATTGGCAGAACCCTACCAACCCCTTCGAGGACGGGCTCGATCGCCCAAACCGACATGACGCCGCCGTCTGACAAACTAAAGGGCCTCATTCTTGACTCGCTGCCTGCCCATGTCTTCGTCGCTCTCCCACAGACAGGCGAAATTGTGTGGGTAAATAGCCGTTTCCTCACGTATCGCGGGCAAAGCTCGGGCGACCTAGCCGCCGACCCTTGGGGAAGCATACATCCCGACGACAGAGAGGAGTATCTCCGCGCCTGGAGCCAGTGCGTTCGTACGGGCGAGCAGTTCTCAAGGACGGTGCGGATCAAGCGCTTTGACGGCGCGTACCGATGGTTCTACGCACGAGCTGTTGCGTCCAAGGACAAGAGGGGTGTCATCCTGCAGTTCCTGGGCTCGTACATGGACATTCACGACCAGCACATTGCCGAACTCCGAGCGGCCCGGCAGGAGGAGATTGAAGTCTCCGAGGCTAAGCACCGCCTGCTGGCCAATCTGATACCGCAGATCATTTTTACGGCTACCGAGGAGGAGGGCATCACGTTCGCCAACGAACAGTGGCTATCCTACACGGGACAGAACTTCAGCGATGTCTTGGGCCTTGGTTTCATGGACTTTGTGCATCCGGACGACTTGGCAAAATGCCGAATTCCTGTTAATCTATCGACAAGCCCGGGTTCGACGGGCGACTTCAAAGCTCACGGGCGCTCCTTTTCGGCCGACTACACCACCTCTCAGCGAGCCAAGAAAACATTGAGTGTCCCCAATGGCGATACACGAGGCGCCGGTCAGACCCTCTTGCGAAATAACAGCTCCAGCAGTAGCGGCAGCGGTGGCGGCTCCGTCTATGACCTTCCCACTGCCAACCTCACCGAGCTCGCCAGAAAGGGCGTCATCAAAGTCTCGACAGATAGCAGTGGCCGGCTCTCGTACACGACCGAGATACGGCTACGCTCTAAGAGCGGCGAGTATCGGTGGCACCTCATCCGGTGTGTCGAGATTGACAATGTCGACTTTGGCAACGGCGCCAGTTCGTACTTTGGTTCGGCGACCGACATCAACGACCTGAAACTTCTCGAGACCAAGTTGAAGGAGGCCATGGACTCCAAGGGCCGATTCCTCAGCAACATGTCGCACGAGATCCGGACTCCGCTCATCGGCATCTCTGGCATGGTCAGCTTCCTGCAGGATACCACGCTCAACGAGGAGCAGCGTGACTACACGAACACGATACAAACCAGCGCCAACAGCCTCCTCATGATCATCAATGACATCCTCGACCTGTCCAAGGTGGACGCCGGCATGATGAAGCTGAGCCACGAGTGGTTCCACACACGCTCCCTGATAGAGGACGTGAACGAGCTAGTGTCCACCATGGCGATAGCAAAACGCCTCGAGCTCAACTACGTGGTGGAAGAAGACGTCCCGGCCTGGGTCAAGGGAGACAGAGTGAGGATCCGCCAAGTTCTTCTCAACGTCATTGGGAACGCCATCAAGTTCACCAGCCAAGGCGAGGTGTTCAGCAGGTGCAAGGTGGTTCCCTCTGACGGCCTTGGGCTCCAGCCAAACGAAATCATGCTCGAGTTCTCCATCATCGACACGGGCCGTGGTTTCACCAAGGAAGAAGCCGACCTAATCTTCAAGCCTTTCAGCCAGATTGATGGGAGCAGTACCCGCCAGCACGGCGGGAGCGGCTTGGGTCTGGTCATTTCGCGCCAGCTGGTTGAGCTGCACGGCGGCAAGATGGAAGGCACCGCGGAGCCGGGTAAAGGATCGACTTTTACCTTTACTGCCAAGTTTGGGCTGCCTACTGAGCAGGACCACCCTGACGCAGCGGCAGTGCCTCAGCCGACGCCGGGGTTGCTGCGAGATACACCTTCAGCCCAGTCTCCGTCACCAGCATTGACCTCGCTACAACGGGTTCCTTCGGGCAGTCCGTCGATCACAGACCATGAGACCAGGTCTCCGACGACGGTTTCTAGCGGGAGCTCAGCGCCGTCGGTGTCTTCCAGCCACACACGGTTGACAGACCGTTCTTCCATGTCGTCTGTGAATGCCGGCCTGGCGCGCTTCAGCCAGGCGGCCCGGGCCAGCGGGCAGGACCTATCTCAGATGAAGCTAGAAATGCCCAATCACAAAAATGGCTCCGAGACGCCACCCATCCGCGGTCGCGAAAACATCACCAGCGCCCCAATACACATTCCACCGCCCCTGTATTCCATCCTGATCATCTGCACGCAGAACCACAGCCGCGAAGCAACCACCCGGCACATCGAGATGACGCTCCCCAAGGACATCCCCCACCAAATCACAGCCATCGCCACGGTCCACGAAGCGCACGCCCTCATTGGCGGAGGCGACGACTCGGTCCGCTTCACCCATATCGTCGTCAACCTGCCCTCGGCAGAGGAAATCATCAGCCTGATGGACCGCGTCATGCGCTCCGAAGCTAACCTGCCACCAAACACCAAGCCGACGACCATCCTCATCCTGTCCGACTCGGTCCAGCGCCAGGCCGTGTCAAAGCTTGCCGCGGGCACAAAGTACGAGGAAATCCTGTCAGACAACCGCGTAACCTACATCTACAAGCCTGTCAAGCCCTCGCGCTTCGCCGTCATCTTTGATCCGGCTAAGGAGCGCGACTTGAGTATTGATCATAACCGCTCCAAGGCGCAGAGGCTGGTCGAGGATCAGCGGCAGAGCTATGTCGACATGGAGAAGCGCATGGGCGGCAAGGGGTTGAAGGTGCTGCTCGTCGAGGACAACCCGGTCAATCAAAAGGTTCTGCAAAAGTATCTGCGGCGGGTTGGAGTCGAAGTGGAGCTGGCGGCGGATGGCGTCGAGTGCACCGAGATGGTGTTTGAGCGCGGGTGGGAGTATTACGCCTTGATTCTGGTTCGTCTCCTTTTCTCCTGCTTTGATGGCGATTTGTTACTGACCCCATGGACAGTGTGATCTCCACATGCCGCGCAAGGACGGCTACCAGGCTTGTCGCGAAGTCAGGGCGTGGGAGGCCCAGGGCGGGTACGCCTCGCTGCCGATCATCGCCCTCTCGGCCAATGTCATGTCGGATGTGCAGGAGAAGTGTGTTGAGGCAGGGTTCAATGACTACGTCACCAAGCCAGTTGATTTCATTGATTTGAGCAGGGCGTTGTCAAAGTTTTTTTGAGGCCAACGGGCGAGATGAGGTTGGGATTGGTTGGGCTTGGAAAGGAGAGGAGGGTAATTATTCTTGAGCATAGAGGCATACATACATACATGCATGGAGGTGGCTTGTTCGATTGATGGGATGAATGGGGTACATATACTGTTTTTGCTTCATTGTATATAGAGAGTGAGTGAGCCTGCTTCCTCTTTTCTTTCTTGTTGTTTATTGGCATGGATGGGTCGGGGCACAGGGGGTTTCTGGGTTTCGCATTGCAGGCGTTTGATTTCTTGTCGTTTCCTGTCTTTTTTTCCCTTCTTGTTTCTATTATGCGGAAAGATCGCGACTCAACTGTCACTTATATTGGCAAGGACTAGGGAGTATACCATAGTAGCATGCTTGGAATGGAACTGAATGGACTGGGCTTGGATAAGTGGGCTAGTTAGCGGGGTGTAGGAAAAAGAAATTATCGTTGCTTCGGCCCTGTTTGTTTCTCGTGTTTGTAAGTAAATGACGAGCAGCCTGAATGGTGTATGAGTTTGGATGACTCGGGTATGTGACGGAGGAATATGATGGCTGGATGAATGGGAATGTCGGATAGAGATGTGGGGTGTAGAGCAGCTCAAACTGGGGACGTGGAAAGGCACCGGGAAGGTGAGTGACGGGCAAGGCGAAGTTTAAGCTGGGTCGAGGTTCGAAGGCGATGATGTAGCTGTATGAAAAGAGAAAGATGAAAGTTAGTTCATGATGTCTACGTTGCTGCTCATACACTGAATATACCCGCCATGCCTTGCTTTGCTTCACTACGTGCACAGACTGGGTCATGCAATGACACTCAACATGCAAAAAGGATCTATCAATCATCCCTACTCCATACACAACTACCTAATTAATACTCCCCCCTCCACCACGCCGCCACCCCAAGCACAAACACGCACACCAGCACGTCCTGTTTAACCGTCCCAAGCACCTCACCATACCGCATCGCCAACTCCACTTTACTCCGGATCCCCGCCGGCAAGAACCCAACCACCAGGCCCAAAATCCCGTTCCCCCCCGCCGCGGCGGCGGCCAACCGGCTCCGCCCGCGCTCGGCAAAGAACCGGCTGCCGAGGAGCACCGCCTCGGCGGTGGCGAAGGCCCAGAAGAAGTTTCTCGTTACGTCTGTAGAGGAAGAGGAAGAGGAGGTGAGATCGGCCCGGGCCTCGGCGTCGCCTGCGGCTGCGGCGGCGGCGCGGTCGCGCGTGGCTTTGGTCCCTGTGAAGGGGGTGTACAGGGTGATGTAGAGGCCGAGGGCGAGGGCGATGGCTGTGTGGAGGAGGCGCCAGAGGGAGGATTGGCGGTTGGGGAGGGGAGGTGTTTGTTGTTGTTGTTGTTGGGGGTTCGGGGGGAAGGGCATGCCCGGCATACCCGGCATGCCGCCCATGCTGGCGAAGGGGTTGGCGTTGGGGTTGCTACCGCCGCCGCCGCCGCCCATCATTTGCATCATCATGCGCATCATCGGGTCGTCTTCCATACCCGGGGGCATGCTGGGTGTGCCTGTGCCTGAGAAGGGGGTTCCGGCGCCCGAGGGGTCGAAGCCAAGCATCATTTGGCGGAGCTGGGCGTCCGAGATGTCGCCGGTGGGCGGGGGCACGCGGGCGGTGGTCGGGGGCGGGTAGTAGTGCTGCGAAATGTCGACTTCGTCGGGGTCGGCATGTTGGCGCGGTTGTTGCTCGGCAGCGGGTGTGGCAGTGGCGGGTGCGCTTGTTGCCGTCGCTGTTGTTGTCGCTGTCGGCGCGGGGTCTGACACAATTATACGGTTAGTCACTAGTCTCATACCCTCATACTCCCTCCCAACAGAGAAAAAACTCACCTCGTGGGACTCCCCCTCCCAGACCAGTAATCGTCTTCAACCTCGACTCGGCACCAGCCTTGAGCTTGGCCTCGCGGCGGGCCTTGCGCAAGCGGGCCTGCTCAGCAGCGCGCGCCGAAGCAGCCTCTTCCTCTGCAGTCAGCTGCGTCATCTTAATTTGCAATCCGGTTTTATGTGTCTTCGCGGTTGGTAACTGAAGCAGTTGGGTGTGGATTGGCGCAAAAAGAAGGACAGCGAGGCGGGAAAAGGTGATCGTGACGTCGAGCTCGCTCAGTGGACAAACGTGGACGCCGCTGTGCTGTCAGTTGAAATCCTTATCTTATCGGAGCTAGGGTCCGTCAAACCCCCTGCTGTGTAACGATCGCGGTACATTAGCCTACAGGTATTTTACCAACAAAACAAGCCCCTTACAGTCAAAACTCTCGTGTAATTCTACCAGTTCGCATTTGTTTGTCCGCTCTGCCTACAGAATACATTCTACTACGTACTGACCCCACCCAACCAACCCCCTATCAACCTGCCCAAATCAAGGGGTAGCCTTGCTCATGCTAATCAGCCTCTTGACACCAACCTGCAAGGACACACTGTTAGCAACAAACCCTTTCAAAGGCATCAAATCAACCAGAAAGAACTCACCATCCACTGCCCACACTCCTCCGTCTTCTCCTTCTGAATCTCCACCTGCAGCCTCGACGCACTCTCATAATCCCTGTTGGCCAACGCCGCCGCAAGCTGCGACAGACGCTCGATCGTATCCTCACGCACCAGCTCGCTGTTGTTGAGGTGGTCAAACAGCAGACCCAGGCGCTTCTGCGTGTCCTTGACCTGCGGGGAAAACGACGCCGGCGCCTTGGCGGCGACCCGCTGCATGTCCTGGCTCAGCGTCTCCACGAGCTGCTGGGCGTTGGGGGGAATGTGCGACCGGTCACCAGGGGGGTGCCTAGCAGGTTGCTGCTGCGGCTGCTGCTGCTGCTGCTGCTGCGGAGGCGGGGTGGCAGCCGCCTGTGGTGGTGCCTGTGCCGGTGGGGGCCGCGCTGCCGGAGGAGGGCCCGACATTGGGGGAGGTCCTACCGGTGGCCGCGAGGCCTGCGGCGGGGGCGCCGCATAGTGCTGAGGGGTCGGTGCGGAGGGTTGACCCCCGGGAGCCGGAGCATACGCGCTTGGCGGGCCATATGCGTTCGACGGGGGCGGGGCAGCCGAGGGCGGTTGGCCGTATGGTTGTGCCGCTGGCGCCGGGGCGTATCTGTTTGACGGCGGCGCTCCGGCAGGAGGAGGGTTATAAGGGGAGGCTGCGCGCACAGCAGGCGGCGGCACCATCGAAGGCGCCAAACCCGCTGCCGGCGCTGGCGGAGGCGCATACGGGTTTGAAGTGCTCGACGTTACGGAAGGCGGCCGCGCCTGCAGGTGGCCAGCTTGCGGTGGCCCAACAGGAGGAGACGTCATATTGCGAGGGGGTGCAGATCCCTTAGGGGGCGGTGGTGGGGGGGTTGGCGCGCCACGCTGATAGGGTCCGGCGGGCGGAGGCGCTTGGAAACCTGTCTGGCCTGGGAAAGGGGACGTGATGGGTGCCACGCTGGGTGTAGTCCGGCGGACCGGAGGCTTTGTAACCATTGGCACATCGTTCCATTGGCCCACGTCTTTCTTGATCTTTGGCGGCGGGCCAGTACTCCTCGGCGGGGGAGGCGCGTGCGCTGCGGGCTGGTTTAGGGTTTGCGGAGGGCCATATCCTCCCACCGAGGATGGTGAGGGCGCGTATCCCGGAGCCGGGGCGTATGGGGACGCTCCTGTCGGCTGGTATTGAGACGTAGTCGAAGGTGCGTAGGGGTTGTGCGCCGGAGCGAGAGCCTGGGCCTGAACAGGCTGGATATAGGGATTCAGCGGGTTTGCTCCGGCCGGAGGGATGGACGCTGTTGGCTGGTAGCCCGTCGGTTGCTGATAGCCCATCGGTGCCGCCGTCCGGGAAGCAGCCCGAGAGGTAGGGGCAGCCTGTCGCGCCGCGACTTGAGGAACCGCCTTTTGAGTAGCGAGCTTGACGCGGTTCCTGGCCACTTCGGCAGCTGGGAAGCTGGTCGGGAGAAGGTCTAGATATTTCTGTGCAACTGCTAACTGGCCGTGGGCGGCAGCAATGTCGGCATACTCAGTGTACTTGTTGTACAACGCCGCAAGCTTCCAGCCCTCGGTGAGAGCCATCTCATTATCGGTAAACTTGGTGACGTGGCGGAACACGGTGACCTTCTCAATGAAGCCCTGCAACGACCTCGCATGAATAGAAAAGGTCGAGTCGTTGCTAGACTCCTTGAGCCCGGCCTCTTCTTCCTCCTGGAGCTGGGCAATCCAGATATCAACCACCTTTTCGAGCTTGGAGCCGACCAGGTAGCAGAAGGAAGCATCTTTTCTCGAGCCCGATTCAAAGATGCGGTCGCCGAGGGCCTCGCAGAGGTCGGGGAACTCTGAGGGCTCAGCGAACGTGCAGAGCGTGATCATGGCCTCCTTCCAGTTGGCGAGGTCGGCATTGTACACGACATCCCACAAGTTCTTGCCAATGATGGAGTTGATCAGACGCAGGTAGCTCGGGCTACCCTTCTTTTGTGCGAGATAGGCGGTTTGAACCTTCTCCACAAGGTCCTTTCCGCCGCAGTTGGCGAGAATAAAGGCGTCGGCGATCTTGTTCTCCTTGATGCAGATGTTGACCGCCTTTTCAAAGTTGCCGAGAAGAACGGCCTTGGTGATTTGGTCGTCAATGGCCGTGTTGTCTTCGCCCATGAGATGGAAGGGGTCGTCCGTCTTGGCACCCTTGGCGGGAGTAAGGTCCGACAAGAAGTCGTCGCCGTCGTCGACATCACCCCACATACTCGTCACACGCTTGTGCCTCTTCTTCGCATCGCCGTTGGCTTGCGGTGGGGCCAGCCCAGTCTGCTTTGGTTCCTCCTCCTTTGGTTCTGTTGCCTCGGCCTCTTCGGTCTCGCTGGGCGGCTCATCGTCCTTGGCAAAGCCCAGATACTCCACGATCTTTGTACGGCCGTCAGACTCGCTCAGCGTCTTCAACACCTGCCACTCGGACTTCTCCTCCTCGGTCTTGGCATCGGCCACATGAGAGTCGCAGATCCCGGTGATATCCCCATTCTTGAAGGCCTCCTCAAACTTCTCGGTAGCGGTGCCAACATCGGAATCGACAGAGAAAGCGGATATTTGGATCTTGGAGGACCTAGGCTGATCGGCGGGGGTGTCGTTCTTCTTGAAGATGACGAGCTTGCCACCGTATCCAAACGAGACACCAACCGGGCGCTCCAGCCAAACGGGTGCCCTCGCAAGAGAGAACGACGCCCCTTGGAGCTGTGTGGGAGCCTTGGAGAAGAAATCGTCGTCGTCCATGTTAGTCTGCGTGGCGGGCACGGCTGAAGGGTTTGTGTTCTGCAAAGTATGAACTGTGATTTTGCCGTCAAACGACGCGGTAGCCGTCAGGTTCGGGTTGCCCGGGTTAAAGCGCGTCAAAAAGGTCCAGTTGGTCGCCTCGGGGAACTCGCCATAACGCTCCCCGGTCTGCGGGTTCCATACGAGGGCCCGGTTATCCTTGCCGCACGAGATGAGCAGACCCGGGTCTTGCTGGCACCACGACAGCGACAGAATGCCCTGATCATGTCCTTGTAGGGTCTTCTCGGGTGCCTGAGAGTTTCTGAGGTTCCACAGAAGGATGACCGGAGTGTTATCATCGGATGTGGCAGTCAACAGGCTTGTCGAGTTGGTCGGGTCCCATGCGATCGCGCTGACGGGCTTGCGGTTGTTGTTCAGCGTCAACGAGGCCTTCTTAGTCTTGAGATCCCACACCGTGACAAACCCGCCCGCGCTACCCGTCGCCAAGATATTCGAGACCTTCCGGTTCCAGGCCACACAATCGATGTCGTGAGCGGCGGCGGTGCCGAGCCGGAAAGCGGTCGAGGTGTCGTTGATGTCCCAGACAAAGAGTTCGCCTTTGGCGCCGGCAGTGGCGAGAACTTGGGGCCTCAGGGGGTTGAACTGAAGCGCCTTGATGGGCCCGGTGTGCTTGACATCGCGCGACATGAAAGCCTCTTCCCCCGCCAGGAGCTTCGCGGCGTCCCACAGCTGTAGCGAGCCGTCCTCCATTGCGCCGGCAATGACACCCCGCGGGTGCTCCTCGCTCGGGGTTCCCCATGCTATGTCATAAAATCTGGCAGCTTGTCAGCGACTTGCCCGGGCGCAACGAAAGTAGGGCGATGCGCAATACCTCGACTCGGTGCTGATGCTGGCTATCGGCTGGAGCTCCAGGCCCTGGTCTTGGGCGTCGAGGTTGAGGTCCCATAGCTCCAGTTTGGTCTCGTCAGAGAAATCGGCGTCAACTGCGCCAGACCTAGTGCCGGTGACTAGTAGGGGGTTCGCGCCGGGCGACCAAGCAAAGGCCGCGGTCCGCGGAATCTCTCTCAGCCGGACCATGGTGGCGGCGTGGATGGATCGACTCGGAAGCGGACGACGGCGGTGTCAGGTCGAGACTCGCGTGCAATAAACAGGCTGGAAAATGTGCAATTGAGCGGGAAGGAGAAAAACAAAGCACCAAAAGCCCTACAACGGCAGGCGGTCGAGCCGTAAGGGCAAAGGACAGATGGTGCGATTCTTGGGTCGTGATTGCAGTTGGAATCAGT
Source organism: Trichocladium uniseriatum (assembly GCA_017139535.1). Lineage (NCBI taxonomy): Eukaryota > Fungi > Ascomycota > Sordariomycetes > Sordariales > Chaetomiaceae > Trichocladium > Trichocladium uniseriatum. The sequence goes on along the minus strand of WOUO01000002.1, from coordinate 1,679,048 downwards.
GCTGCGAGTTGCCAGATTGCATCGGCGTCCAGCCATGCGCCCACAGGGGGATGCGCCCCAGAAATTTGGCAGCTCACAACCCCTGAACGAGATGGCTAACCCTAACCCTATATTATATAGGTTCCCCAGGGACTCAAGACTCTGACAAGATTGGACAGGTTATCTTTTGTCTTATAGCTGAAGCGCACAAATACTAGTTAATCATATTTATTCTCGGATAATTCTAATTCCATCTTTTAAAGTAAATGCTCAAGCTGCATAGGCATTTTCTACGTGGTGAGAATGACGTACACAGTTGGCAAGCATGCAGCCAGTGACATTCGAGACACCAAAGCACCAGGCGGGGCAACAACTTCCATTCATCCAATGAACGTCCTAAAGATATTATCGTGCTCGAACGGCCAACTCTCCGGTTCCTCTCGTCGGAAATTGAAACTGGCTAGATCTACGGAAGACCCTACCAAAAGAACAGGCTCACCGCTTTCGGTGCCAAGACGCTCTAGGGGTTCATTACAGTGGCTTACAGGTGATTCTGCTTGGCAGTATATTTTTAGGCGGTGAGCCCATGCTTTTGGTAGGAGCATCTGTAAAGGATTCATTATGTCAAATTTATAACATTCACTTTTCCTTCGCTCCTAGATCAGCGATCTGAATCTTGTCGTAATCGAGATACGTTCAAGGTTGGCCTCACTCCGATAATCTGACGCTCCTCGAGACCTCAACTCAACACTCCCCCTGGACACCTCTAACCCTGCAATGGCTTCTCGTCCTATTTATCTATTGGTAAAGGGGAGAACATCAAAATCACGCGCTCACTTTGCCCTCTTCATTCCCAACGCCTCAAATATCTACCAGTTCCCTTCGAAGGACCAGCGATGCACCGGGACTGTTATCCAGGTTGTTGGCAACCCCTTGATTGGATTCCAGCACGAGTTCAAGCGCAACTACAATACCCACGGTGATAACTCATTAGGAACGGCTGTTCTTCTTGGGTATGTCCAGGAATCGCTTCATGTCGACCCAAGCACAAACGCAGCCTCCCAGGACACCACTCCTCTGGGGACTCTTGATGCGGCAGCTCTCCAGGTGCCTTGCCCGGAGAAGAGCGACGTTCGAGCCCCCGTTGACGGAGTATGTGCTTCTAACCGCGCCATGCCCCCTATTGCTAATGTCCTCAGGTGGTCAACAAGCGTTGCCAGGAGTGGACCATGGCATATGTGCAGCATCTGGTTGAACTAGGCTACTTAGACAGTGGTGCCATTCAACTTGTTCAGGATCAGCGGGACCCTCCAACGCACGGAGTCATGCTTCGCCGCCAAGACAGTGACAACTGATGGATCGCACCATAGAAAAAGAAGGAAAACATAAGGAAAAGAACAAAAGAAGCATTGGGTGTTCTGGCCTTGTCGTCGGAGAGGATTGGCCGTGTGTGTGAGTGGCCCCACACGGGATGATACAGATCTCACCTCGACACAACTCCTAGTTCAACAATGCTAAAGGAAGAGAGCATCATTTTGCCTCTTAACTACTATTCAGCTATTTTGCTTTTGAAATGCTGACTTTTGGAGTGGGACGCTTCAACCGTTCGAGCAGGAATTCGGGACGTTTGAGCAATACTACTCGTTAGTGAAAGTAAATAATGTAGTTAATGAGGTCCAGCCCCGCTGTTTGCATATCCTGGACTTCATTCCTGGTCCCACGTGATTCCCGCGGAAGCATTCTTCAACCAACAGTGGGCAATATCTCATATTCAAGTTGTGATACTGGCTGCATCTTATCAAACTTGATAATTATTCCTGGCTTCCTGCTTGGCGAGATATCGATTCTCAAGACGTGCAGAAACCCCAAACATCAAAGTTACAAATCCCACACTTTTCTCATCTCCACAGCCACTCACTGCCTCTTACAAGTTCCAACTCAGAACTCAGTTGCACATCCAACAAGCAACCCAACCAGAAAAAAAAAAACACACTTCAAGAACCCAAAAAAGAAAAGCCCAAAAATGACAGACACAGCCCGCTGGAAAGCCACCGTCTACGTGGGTGGTCTGTCCCCCGCGGTGACCACGACGACTCTCTCCGAGGCCTTCCTGCCCTTTGGCGAGATCGCCGACGTGTCGCTGCCCAAGAACGAGAACCCGCAGACGGCCGCCGCAGAGCCGCACCGCGGGTTCGCCTACGTCGAGTTTGAGGACGCCGAGGACGCCAAGGAGGCCATCGACAACATGGACCAGGCCGAGCTGTTTGGGCGCGTCATCAAGGTGTCGGCGGCCAAGGCGCCCAAGAGCGCGGGCCAGGGCTTGGGGAGCAAGACGGCTGTTTGGGAGCAGGTGAGTTTCTGTTTATTGCTATCTGCTGTTCTGGGTTTGAGGGAGAGGCTGACATGTGGGTGCAGGAAGGATGGCTTGCAGAGAATGCTGTCAGCGAGGAGGACCGGTTGGCAACGGAGCAGGCGCAGAATGCGAGACCAGAAGACCCGATGCAGGGGCTCGAGGGCCTGGATGTCGCAGGGCCAAAGCCGGAATGAAGGGCAGTTTCTACGTTGTACGGACTCACGGGAGGAGAAGGATACTTCGGGTATCTGCAAAGGGAGGTTTTGTTCTGGCATCGATACCACGGAGAGTTGCATAGCTATGGCGTTATGGGGCAGCTTTCTTTTGTTAGTCAAGGAAAATGCATGTTTGTTCACACGTCTTTGGACAAGTACAGAGCCCCGATTCCACCCAACCAACTTGATCTGCCCATCATATACAGGGGCGTCTCCCGCCTCTAAATCTAAAGAACACCTTCTCCTAGCAGCCCCAGTACACAGCGCCCCCATTTAGTGCTCCTCCCCGTGAGAGCCCGCAGCGTGGGCATCCGCCGCGCGATTTTGCCTCTTGAGGCGGATGGTCTTGTCAACCATGAGGTGGCGGGTGCTCGAGTAGACGGCAGCGGTGACAGCGAAAGCGACGACGACGCCTGTGTTATCCATAAGTATAGCGTCCACAAAGGGAGAACCAAATCGATGTATGGGCGGCGGCTCACCGAGGGGAATCAACTCGGGCGGGATCTGCTTGAGGCGTCTCAGGCGCTGCGAAACAGTGTGCGCTGTGCATCAATCGGGTTCGCGTCAGTCTTCCAATCCTCCAAAACCCAACGAAATCGAAGTCGTCGGTGCGCGCGGTGAGGTCGTCGAGATCCAATGGCTTCACATACCAGCCTGCTCCTCCTTCTACACATCCCGGGTCAGTTCTGACGCAATCGATTAAAACTGGCGCAATCAAACGCTGCCACTTACCGGCACCGGCCGCATCATGCGGGCCGTGGGACGGAACATCCGCAGAGACCGCGTAGCAAACATCTTGACAAGAATTGAGCGGAGAGGTTCCTCGGGGGAGAAAGTTGTGGTTCGGTTGTTTCTGGGAGAGCTTCGGAAGTTGAGGTCAGCCAGCGATTTGGCCCGGTAGAGAGGAGCTCGGTCCTTGTTTGACCTGAACCCCCCCACAACCGGCACGATTTTGTCCAGTGAGATCAGCCCACCCGCCAAGCTCTGCCTTGCAAAATAGGACCACCTGCGTGCCTCAGGCCGCAAACCAATCAATTGCGACGAAGAGCTTCGCTGACCCACCTTTTTCGCATCATTGGAGCGTCGACACCCGAAGCGAACCCGCACAGCAGACAACCTGTACCTCACCTTTCCCGAGCTCTGACCTTTGTGACGACCTCGCCCCGTCAATCCATCAATCCGCCATCGAGAGCTGCCCTGCACTCAACCCACCCCACCGACTCCCCCGTGAGACCGATAGATTCGCCCAACATGTCCGACGAGGAGCGCGTTACCAAGCCCTTCAAGTTCGTCACAGGTACGAGAACACCACAAGCCTGCGCCCGCAAATTCCCTCGGCAAAAAAACATGGCCTGATCTGGCGAACACCGTCACTAACTAACGCACTCGGCAGCCGGTATGCAAAAAACTACTTCCATTTCCGCAGATATTCCACTCCCAAACCGAATTGGCCGTTTCGCGAAATGAATTGAGGAGGATTGGGAGGGAGGAAGTCAGAGGTGGATTGTGATGGGGGAATTGGAGAACGAAGAAAGAACCGACGAGAATCTGACGACATCTCTCCCTTAGGTGTCGACGCCCGCTTCCCGAACGTCAACCAGACCAAGCACTGCTGGCAAAACTACGTCGACTACCACAAGTGCATTCTCGCCAAGGGCGAGGACTTTGCCCCCTGCCGCCAGGTGAGCCAGCCCAGCCGTGCTGTTGGAACTTGACAAGGGGAGAGATGATGTTGTTACGGGATGCCAGATTGCTAAACAGCGCTATGTGTACAGTTCTGGCTCGCTTACCGTTCTCTGTGCCCGAGCGGATGGTACCAGCGGTGGGATGAGCAGCGGGGTATGGATAAACCCCCTTTCTATTAGAGACCGGCTAATCCGCGATGCTAACGTTTAAACAGAGGCTGGCAACTTCCCCGCCCGCCTGGAGTAAGGGGTGCAGGTGAAGCGGAGTCGTTGGCCGGGGATGCACCCCAACCTGGATCTTGTTACACTAGAGTCACTGCAGTATGGGGAATGCACATAGAGAGTTGGGGTTGATCGTCCATGTACACTTATGGAGTGAGAGCAGGTGAGGTTGAGGAAAGGAACTATTGCAGCTTCGTATTTCCTGCGCGAGTGTGACTGGTATCGCTTGAATCCTAAATCCCGAGCCCATCCGAACGCCATCATGAAAATCAAACATCCTCCAGAAAGCCCAGTAGTCCGTCAAAGTATTACAATACACTCATCTTCGCTTCTCCCTTCACGCCTTAGCACCCTCGTCCTGGCTCTCATCATCCGAGCTCATGAACTCATCATCTTCGTCAAATCCAAAGAACTTCCTCGCCGGCCCAACCTCCGTTGCCTTCTCCTTGCCCTTTCCCTTCGATTCCGGCATCGGCTCCGGCTCCGAAGACGGCGTAGTCTCCTTCGACCCACCACTCTCTCCCTCCCCATCCTCCTCCATATCCTCATCTGCCTCGCTACTACTCCCCGCAATTGCAGCAACCAAATCCAAATTATCACTATACGCCCTGCCCCCCTTCATAACCTCCAACACGGCCTCCCTCGTCCTCTCCCCAACCTCCTCCTTATCCTCCACCCACTTCCCGTCCAACCCCACCTTGCGACTGCCGTGCTTGATCTCGTCGGCCCGCCGCTCCGCCATCTCGACAATCTGCTCCCACCGCTCCCGCCGCCGCTCCTTCTCCTTGCGCTCCATCTCGGGCTTGATCGCCAGGTACTCGGCCAGCGCCTTGGCCTCGTTGACGGTGCGGATGCGCCGTCCATCCAGGTTGCGCGAGGACCCGTTCTCGTCCTGCGCGTTGGCGCCCTTTTTGCGCTTCGACATGCGCCCGCCGGCCGCGCGGAGCTGCGAGCCGAAGCCGCCTTTGCCGCCGGGCAGGGGGCAGGAGAGGCGGAGGGTGAGGAAGTCATTTTGGAGATGGTGGGTTTCGTCGTTGTCGGCTTCTTCTTGGTGGAGGAGGTGGGATATGGGGAGGGGCGAGGAGAGTGGGATGGGCCGGCTGGAGAGGGTGGAGAGGAGGAGGCGGGAGGTTGAAGTGTTGGCTGATGAGGGGAGACGGCTGTCGAGTTCATCGCAGAGGAACGAGATCGGGGTGTGTGGGGGGAGGGCGAGAGAGAGGGTCGGAGGGAGGCCTGTGCCGGCAAAGCTGGTGATGAGGACGTTTATTTTGCTTGAGGTGGCCATCCTGTAAGAGTGAGGTTGAGCTGATTGGGAGGTTGTGATGTGATGGGGAGGACTGTGGCGATCGTCGCTGATGCAAGTTTTAGTCGCTTTGCCGGGGTGCGCTGACCAAATCTGGTGATGATTTAGGTTGAAGGTAAGGAGGAAAATTCGCTAAGACGAAATCCGGCGATGAAACGCGTTGTCTCGTCGCCTGTTGCGTTCCCTAGCCGACGGTTACCGTTGAAGTTGCTCGCCTGCATCTCAAAGTTCCGAGTGGACTCCCATCCCGCAATTCGCCAAGGACCCTTGCACTCAGAAGTGGAGCCACCAGCCACAGCACGGACCCACGGTTGTGCCAAGATTGAAAGTCTGGCAATTCGTGGCTGTGCGCCCCGCTAATCTCGAGCCCTACTACCAGATTGGAATTTCGGCGCCGCGAGCCCACAAATCACTGCGGTCTTGAATTTTGAAGAGCTCGACTCCCCAACGCCGACACTCTCACCCGACCAAGATCACAATTGTGTCGATACCGGTCCAGCCGCCAAGATGCTTATTCCCAAGGCTGATCGCAAGGCGATCCACGAGGTAAGGCCAATCTCGACTTTTTTCCGTCGACGGGGAGCAGAGACGAGGAAATCCCGAAGGCCTCGGCATCGTGGACGGCGACGGAACTTGTAGCTAACATTCGAGGCAGTACCTCTTCCGGGAGGGTGTGATGGTTGCTGCGAAGGAGTAGGTCCACCGAATTTCCATCAAACAAAATCACCACGTTCCGATCATCTTTTCGAGCGAAGTGCTGCGTCTCAGCTGCTACGATACGCGAACACGCCCCGTTCTTCGATTTCAAGACCCGCCCTCTGGTCGCTGCGGATGCTAATTCGTAACCCTCTGCAGCTATGAGTCGACCCACGAGACCGGCATTCGCAACCTGTTCGTCATCAAGGCCTGCCAGTCCCTGACCTCGCGCGGCTACGTCAAGACCCAGTTCTCGTGGCAATACTACTACTACACCCTGACCCCCGAGGGTCTCGACTACCTCCGGGAGTGGCTTCACCTCCCCGCCGAGATTGTCCCGGCCACCCACATCAAGCAGCAGCGGTCGCACGCCCCTCCCCGTGGCATGCTGGGCGAGGAGCAGCGCGGTGAGCGGAGGTTCGGCGGCCGTGGCCGTGGCGACCGTGGTGACCGGGAGGGCGGCTACAGACGCCGTGAGGCCGGTGAGGGCAAGGAGGGCGGTGCCCCCAGCGACTTTGCTCCTCAGTTGTAAGTTGGGTCCCGTTGCTAGCACGCTCTGGCGGGCGTGGGTTTTCAAGTCGTGTCGTTTTGCTGACTTTTGTTCCAACAGCCGTGGCGGTTTCGGTCGTGGCGGCCGTGGCCGTGGTGATGCCCCTCCCTCTTAAATGTGGAAGGCGGATAATCTCTCTCTCTCTTGGGTTGCCAGCGACGGCATAACGGCATGGCACGACATGTACTCTACACCGAAGAGTAAAAGGGTCGACCAGCAATGCACCTACTCGCCAGGACCGTGAGTGGTTTGCGTGAGGAGTTGGTGGTTAGAGATCATTCGGAAAACTTGTGCATTCAGGGTCATCATTTGCGGTCAATACGATTTTCGCTCTCACTAGGGTGCTCGTGGTGCTGCAGGCGACGGGCCAGTCGTCGGGTTTGATGGGTTTACGAACAATGTGAGGCGGGAGTTTTCGTCCTTTCGAGTTGAGCGCATCTGGCCAGTGCTATGAGAGCCCTGTGAAGGCGGACCGTTATTCTGTCATTTGAAGCCCGATATTGCCCCGACTGATCCGAGTCAAGATACAATCCAATGGAACTCGCGTTGAAGCAGGCATTCGCCACACCCACACAACGGAACCTTGGCAAGGTGAGATGGGGTATTGCTGAGTGAGCGCGGCGCCGATCGAGCCTTGATGCGAAACAGAGGTGGGCCAAAATAGATGTAGCGTCATAATCCTGCGGCGATGGTGGTGCCGTCCTCGCCGTCTTCGGCTTGGGTCCCGAGTATGTTATAACCACCGACACCCCGCCCAGGTTGTTGCTCTGGTCAGTTTCCCAACTCCCTGAGAACAATCACGACGACACTAGTTTCCCCTCTTACGAGCTCCCGTTGCATCTTTTGACTATTTTGCGTGACAGTTCCTTGAATGTTTTTTACCCCTGACTCCTCAACCCCTGACTCGGCTCCCACGGCTTGGCATCCCCTCGACACCAACAACATGGCTTCCCTTCCGAAAGAGATGAGGGCGCTGAGGTAGGTTGGCTCAAGCCTTGGAAATATCATTCATCATGTTGGCAACCGATTCGTTTGCCTGAGCCCATTCGTGGCTGGTTTCATAACATCATCTGTGCCTCCCACAGAACTCTCAGTCTGCCAACGAGAGCCTGCTGACATTGTCCACTTTAGGTACAACAAGCCAGAGGACTTTGAGGTGGTCAACGTTCCTCTACCCACGCTGCGCGATGACGATGTGCTTGTGAAGGTCAAGGCGTGCGGTGTGTGTGGAACAGGTATGCCGAACCCTGACTCGAATCTCTTGCGAGTTACTGACCAACAAATTCACAGACCTGGTATAAACCACCTTCGAACCATCTTGGAATGTCATTTTCAGTGCTGATACTACATGTCAGCACATCCACGAAGGAGAGTTTATCGCGAAGTTCCCGCTCATCCCGGGCCACGAAACGGTTGGCGTCATTGCCGCCGTCGGCCCAAAGGTGACGGGATTCAAGGTCGGCGACCGCGTTGCGGCAGACAACTCGGAGCTGTGCGAGCACTGCTTCTACTGCCGACGTGGCGAGGGTCTCCTTTGCGAGAACGTATGTCTCAATCCAGCCCCCAAAACCTCAGTACGAACAGCAACAACTAATATCGCCCGCCATCTGCAAGTGGACCGGTCATGGCATCAACCTGCCTGGCGGATTCGCCGAGTACTGCGCCTACCCGCAAGCCAAGGTCTTCAAGATCCACAACCTCAGCGACGTCGACGCGACACTGATCGAGCCCGCCTCGTGCGCTGCACACGGGCTGGACAAGATCCGCCCCCGGCTGGGCTCTAGCGTGCTGATGTTTGGCGCCGGGCCAACCGGTCTAGTAAGACTCCCCCGTGAGAGATACCCCCAGCTAAACGAGAAGCTAACCCATGAATAGATGCTCGCCCAACTCCTCCGCCAAAACGGCTGCTCCCAAGTGACCATCGCAGCCCCCGACGGCCCGAAACTCGCCCTGGCCAAGGAGCTCGACGCAGCCGACACCTACATCCCACTATCCCGCACCAACCCCGCAGCACAGTTTGCCCAGCTCAAGCAGGACAACCCCTACGGCTTCGACATTGTCGTCGAGGCGACGGGCTCCGCAACCATCCTCGAGGACGCCATCAACTACTGCCGGCGGGGCGGGACACTGGTTGTTTACGGGTAAGTTCATCCCTTCCCTTCACCACTTGAAGGGTATCTTTCAGTTTGCGGGACTAACACATGACAAACAGAGTCTACGCCAACGCCGCCCGCGTAACCTGGCCGCCAGCCAAGATCTTTGGCGACGAGCTGCGCATCATCGGGTCCTTTTCCGAGGTGCACATGTTCCGTACGTTTCCTCCCCCTCCTACTCCCTACCTATGTACCCTTACACCAAAGGGGTCACATTTATTTCTTCACAGAAGAACTAACTAACCACGCAAAACAACAGCCCAAACGATCGACTACCTCGACTCGGGCAAGATCAAGACCAAGGGCATCGTCAACAAGACGTTCAAGCTGGAGCAGTTTGGCGAGGCGCTCGAGAGCATCCGGAACAAGACGGCCATCAAGGCGGCGATTGTGTTTGACGAATGAATGATCTAAAGCATGTTGATACGTAAGGTAGACGCACGCACTCATGGTCAGGAACATAAAGTTATTCGCCTTCCAAGACATTAAAACAGTAGTAGCCGCCATGTCAAACAGCAAACAGCAAACCCTTGAAGTCAAACGAAATGGAATTGCCCAAACCCGCGCCCAAATCTCCTGTCTATATATAGCTTTGTAAATGCGACCAATGAAACAACACACCACACAACATGTCATGCTTACTAGATACCTTTGTACAATATATATACCGAGGTACATGTGGGTGAGAGGGAGGTCATCATGCCTGAAAAGGAGGAGGTAAACCATTAGGCCAAAACCGAATTTTGCCCAGTCGCCTGCTCTTTTGTATGCCCAAGAATCGAAGAGAGAAAAGAGCCAAAGGAATTGACATGACGCCCGATACATGCTTGAAGATTGACGAGACGTGGCATGGCCCAGAAGAGCCTAGAGTCGTTGATGAAATGATGTAAAACGATTGGGACGGCCAACCAACCAGACCGAGATCATGATCAAAATAGGAGCGGTAGTGAAACAACCACCTTATCAATCACGCATACCCCATTGTGGCTTGAGCGTGTTATCCATCGCCGCCTGTGTGAAGACCTGGTCACCGGGGAGTCGGCTAACCCGACCCGCACCGGCGCGGATGGCGCTGACCTGGGCCGACGAGAGACCGCTTCGGTTGCTACGAATCGAGCCTGCGTCGCTGCGGTTGTCAGAATCAACGAATTTGCGCGGCGGGGCGAAGTCGAGCGCCGTGAAAGTGTTTGATTTGCGAAGAAGATGCCTATTTTGAGGTATTTGTTAGCCAGATCCAACTTGTACAGTGACATCAAACTTACGGGCTGGGTAGCGTGGGGAGCTCTTCAAAGGCGTTGACTAAAGGCGAATGCGCTGGTACGTTCATCTTGTACGGACGACGCTCACCAGCAGGACTCTGGGATCGGCCGCGGATGCGATCGGAAATCTTCTCGGGTGGCGCAAAGTCCATTGCATTCAAGATGGCAAAGGAATCGTCCTTGAGCTTGGATGGTGTGGGCAAGGTACTAAGGTCCGCAGGCGGGGGCATCGGTTTCCGGGGGCCAAGGCGACTACCAGACATGGCCGAACCGGCTCGGGAGCGGCCCCAGGGGCCAGACGCCGAGGATCCAGGGCGTGAGGGGCCGCTCAACTGGTTGGAAACCGAAGAGCCCGGCCTGGGAGGACCACGAACGTTGGGTGGTAGCCTCATGCCCGCTTGAGAACCATGGAAAGCACGCGGTGGGCCTCTTGGGCCGGGGAACCGCTGCCCTGACGGTGGAGGCGTCATAGCCCTGCGAGAAACGGGTTGCGCATAAGGCATGACGAACGAATTGCTCGCGGGATCGAAATAGGGAGCATCTTGGGCGTAGTTTGCGTCGTAGTCCTCGTAGTACTGAGCGCTCTGCGGCTGGTGCTGGTTCCGCTGCTGCTGATGCTGCTGCTGGGGCATGGGGGGCATGGGCGGGAGAGGCGGCCTGTCCTCGGGCTTGGTGTCCTCAAAGTACTCCTTGTAGAACGACCGAATGCGGTTGGCCCTGTATTCGGGGTCTTCGGATTCCATAATCTCATCTGGGGGCAGGGGGCGGAAGCCAACGGAAAGGCGGCGGTTATCCTGTTGCGGCAGACCCAAACCGGGCTGGCTTCCGTTCTGCTGCTCATAAAGATGCGACGTCCTCTGCATGTTGCGACCTCTTGGCTCATCCACATCGAGCTGTCCGTTGCCACCCGATGGCGAAGGCGAGCGAGGCATCCGAGGCATTTCCGCAAAGTCAAAGTCATAGTAGTCCAGGGGCTCTTCGATGGTTGGGCCGTTCTTCGGGGCAGACTGCCCCTTCTGCGATGCCGGACTCGAAGCCCGGCTGTTATAAGACGAGGTAGAAGTTCGGATTGAGCGTCGTACAGGCTCGTCGTGACCCGCGAGCCCGAGGCCCACGGTCGAAGACGCCGGGGTCTCGAGTTCTTGGGCCTCGGGCTTCTCGAAGGGATTACCGACATCCGCGTATGCCATGCCCACGGCAGAATCGGCCGGGCTTGGTTGGGTGGGAGAAGGCACCGGTTTCGCAGCTGCCTTCTGCACAACGGCGGGTGGCTCCTGAATCGGTGCGCCGGTGGCCACACTCTCATCATATTGCCGTGTCCCAGCGTCAGGCACAGGGGGCAGAGGTCCCGTCGGGCTGTTTAAGGGCATGGCGAGCTCCTCGGGCAACGTCTGCTCAGGCCTCATGTGGCTCGCCTCGGGAGGCATAAGTGGCGACTTGGGTTGGGAATTTTGCCGGGGAGGAGAATTGTATGGCCCTGGGTGATCCTGGCGACTGTTTGACCGAGCGTACATAGACGGGGCGTCATGGCCTCTGGGGACCGACCGAATTGAACCGACTTCACTCGCATTGTAATGAGCGACTTGTTGTCTGTAAGGGTCCTCAGACTGCTTAAGTGTTCTGGCGAGGGAATTAAGAGAGTCGCGGGACTGGTGTGCTTCCGGAGGCAGAAGGTAGGGGCTGGACAAATTCATGTCCATCGACATCTGCTGCCGGTTGAACCGCGATTGCGAATCCTTCTCTCGGCCGCCAAGAACACTCCTGCGATTTCCCTTGCCAGACCCGCCCTGACCCAAACCGAAGTCCAGTGATTTGTGCGGGTCAGCGAGATCTTCTTGTCTCTGTCTCCTAATGTTCCTTCGGTGGAGGTAGATGAGGACGCCAATCGCCAACACGACGGGAATACTAGGATAATGTGAGCTCCATGTGCCAGCCGCAGGCATTTTGGTACACTTACCCAACTCCCAGTGCGATGGGGATGGTCATCGAAGACGCGCCAGCGGGCTTCTCGCAGATTGACGAATTGGTACACTCCTCCGTCTCCGCAGCCCGCGCAGCCAAAGCCGGAGAGGGAACCTTGAATCCCAGCGACGATGTCATTGTGCCCATTGTGTTCCGCGCCCTGACCAATGGGACCCTCGAGCCCATGGCGTAAATGTTCCCGCCAATCCCATTCTCCATGTCGAGACCCTTTTGTCCTCCCACAACACGCGTTTGAGCTTCGGGATCGATGTGTCGGATAAAGAGAGCCGGAGGTGCGTACTGAATTCGATTCAACCTCGGTATTAAACCGCAAGAAAGGCCGACGTCAGAGAGACCGAAAGGATATCGTCATAACAATCGTAGAACGGGATGACGACGGCGGAAAGTGATCGTGTTGTTGACAAATCGGGGAAAGCAGCGTGCTGGAGGTCAGGAGACTCGAACAATCCACAATACCACCAGATATCGATCGACTCGGCAAACACAAGCAGTGCGTTTCCGTAGAGAGAGTGGACGTTTTGAGATCTAACGATTGAGAACCCAAAAACGCAAATAAAAGAGTGTCGTGACGAGAGAGTCGTCGTCTGTCGGTGAAGGCGACCTTCGGTGGATAATGATAATTAAAAAGAATGACACGCCTGCTGGCAGGCAAGACGGGAAAAAAGGAGTGAAAGATCACACGCCGACGAGAGTGACCATGTGAAGTTGGTGACCGTCTGGCCTCGGAGTCGTGGTCGGTCGATTATCCGGGGATGCAAAGGAGCGGAAGGGGGAAAGAACGGTGATTAGGTTAGGGATTAGATTTTACGATTCCGGAGGAGAGGGGAGTCGAACAGGCTCTGCCCAGCAAGCCCAGGCCCTGAAGCGACGGCACGATCAAGCCCCTAACTTCTTCGGCTGGTCCCCAAATCTCCGGAAAGAGGGAGGCCAGGGAGGCTCTTCTCTTCCCAGCGTCGCTCCTGTCGAGCCTGGCCAGCTGTGGACGAATAGAAATTGCTCATTTCAGCTCAATCAAAAAGGGGGAGCGGCGCTGGCCGTCCAGGTGGATCCACGCGTGGATCTCTGCAGCTGCCGATATCCAATCACACCAAGGCGGCCCGGTTTTGTCGCATGCCATTCGTGGCCGTCCCCGCTCCACCGTTGAAGCCTCCTGCCACTCAGAGACGGGCATGCGATGCAAAGAAGCTCCAGGGGGTTTAATGCAGGAACGGACGACAAGCCCGATGGCGCTAATTTCGCCAGGAACAAGCATCCCCGAACACGCACGAACGACGCAGGGACACCAAACAAAGCGGGAGAACGCCTGCACCGCCAGTCCGCACCGCCAGTCCGCGCTTGGAAGCAAGCAAGGTACCGGGGGCGTAGAAAATCAGGGGGAATGTACTTCCGTACATGGTTTGCCGAGATGAACAAGTCTCGCCAGTGTCTGCGAATCGCCTCGTCCATCAGTGCGGGGAGAGATGCTGTGATCGGGAAGACGTTTCCTGCGATGTAAGAGATGGTGTTCTGTCCTGTTTCCCTGAAGGTTCAGCGGTCAGCCCGTCCATCCATTGTGTTTTGTTTCCCCGCGATCTTGGGACGACGCTGTGAAACAAGAAGCTGGCTCCGAGTGGCGCGCCCCTCTGGGTCGAAACGATGACGGAGAATAGGGCACTCAACACAAAAGCACGGCATAACTGCCGGATGTTGTGCATTGCTCAGCCTCAACTTCTCATTCTACCATCGCAGACTCAAATACGAGCGCGTCCTGTCGAGCAATAGAGCTGTCGATTGCAATCGTGATGTGCGAGAATAGTTCTTGTCACCTGATGCTTCTCCGTAGGGTGATGGGCGATTGTCTCAGCCGACTGGATGCCCTGCACGGATGCAAAATGCTGACTCAACTAACTCGACCGCTCGCCCGATGTTTAAACAGCGTTGGCTAGAAGCTAAAAAGCTTCCGCACAAAAACACCGCAAGCCCTCAGGTTCAAATCAGGAGAGGCGCAAAGATTTTACGGAACCCCGCAGTCAAAGCAACCGACTTTCCAATGAATAAGCAAGAAGCTGTAGTCGCAAAAAGTCTAGTTCTCTCAATTGAAATTGGGGGTGCACCCGAGTTTTTAGCTGGGTGGTTGATCCAACAGATATACACGGTAGCGGCCGGAGCAGGTCGGCGCTCTTTGATCTACGCATTGTCGGCAAGCGGCGCTATGACTGGTCAGCTCGGAGAGGGGTGCGGGACATTTCCTTCGGGGACCCAGACACTCATCGCCCTTGGACGATGAATCTGGTAGTCGGAGAAGAGAGGAGAGAGAAACGAAAAAGAAAGAGAAGAGAGAAAGAAAACAAGAAAACAAGAAAACCGACAGAGAAACAAGGAAAGAAAAGAGTGAGAAAAAAAGAAAAAGAAAGAAAAAAGGTAGGTACTATGCTACAAACAAACAGGGCAGGAAGTGTACATACACATGCGGTTCTTTGGGAAGCACTTGCATACGGATCAGTCATGATAAAACTCCCATCACACCTGTGACCATGAATATGCCCTAAGCTCCGGGTGCCGCCTTGCCATCTTGCTTCCCCTCCGCGGGTGGCCCAACCTCTCCGGGAAGCGGGACCCGGGTGTCAAGCGATTCCTCGATGAACCACGTATCCGCGAGCAGCTCCTCCGCCGTCGGCCTGTTGCGGGGGTCCAACTTCATAATCTTCAAGATGAACTCATGATCGGCTGGGGGAACCTCCCGCGGGCCCACCCTTGCGAACGGCTTTGCCGGAGGTCCCTGGCCGTTGATGAAGTCAATGATGGCGTTCGTTTCCAGGTCGTTAAAGTCTCTATAGGATTGCGGAAATGGGCCGAAAAACTTGTGCATCCGCTTCATGGCGGTGAGCTCGTAGGCATTGTCGTTGGGGCTAACCCCGTCCACCTTGGGGTTGAACAGGTGGTAGCCGCCACCGAACACGAGGCTGAGCATCTGGGAGCGGGTTAGCGAGGGGATACTTCTGGATGGTACCGTCTTACAGCGGTGCCGAACGACCAGATATCCGTCGCGGTGCCCCATGGTAATTGAAATGTGGCCTCTGGGCTGCGGGTGAAGCCGGCGCCGATGATGTGCCCTTCCTTCGCAAACGAGGATTCCTGGGACACCACGCCTCCGCAGTCGCCGAGCTGCACCTCAGAGAAGCGCTGATCGCCCTGGCCGTAGTTGACGAAGATGTTATCCAGCTTAATGTCTAAACAATTCCGAGTCAGCAGATATTGGCGGAGAGAGGCGGCGCGCGGAGTTTGGGCCAACCTGTGTGGACCATGCCATCTTTGTGCAGCACTCGGAGAACCTCGAGGACGGACCGGGCCACCTGCTTGATCTCGGGGCGCGACAGCCTCTTCTTGTTGGACTCGGTTAGCACGTCGCTGTCCAGATGGCGGAGAACGATGGAGGGTGGGTCGGCCGGCTCGGTGATCTCGTCGACCAGAGGACGGAGGAACGGGGTCTCAGACTGGTAGCGCTTGAGAACATCAGCCTCATTCCTTAGGCGCCAATGGCCCCTGATGCTCTTGACGATACACCTCTCACCACCTCGGTTCCTGCGCAGAGGACGACGGTCAACAGACGGCCACGCGTGGCTGTGGCTGGGGTTTGGAGCTTGCCTGGCGAGATACACCGCCCCTTCGTCGGCCGCCTTGTGCAACTCCTTGATGATGGTGTAGGAGGAGAGACGGCCCTTCAGGACCGCGTCCACGCTGAGTAATCGTGACATCGGTAGATGCTTGTCGGTGGTTGCGTTCGTCGTTGCCTCGATCTCGCGACTCGCCATCGTCTGTACATGTACTGTGTTTGCGGATTGAAGCCTGGCGCCGGGCTCGTAGGTCTCTCGCCTCTACTTTGGCCTACACCTCTAGTAGGCTTCCTCTGCAGCTGCCGAGGGGGGTAGCCATATGAAAGGGCACCTTTGGCCAATACATCCACTGAGGTTGGAGGTTGGTTCCTGTATGACGATTTTTTCGACGTGCGTCGTGACGAGTCGAGCTGACCTGGTTAATGGGCATCACTGGCATCCATCTCTGCATGTCGAGGATGTGCCGGAAAACCGTGATGGATTGGTGTGTGATATGTGAGTGTGTTGTGAGAGGGTGGGGTGGGCTGCAAGAGAGATGGACAGGGCGCTCGGGCCAACCTGCGATTGTATGCAAGAAGGATCAACTCGACCGAGCGCTGAGGTTGAAGCAGCACGGAAGGACTCCACCAGTCGTCCCGGCCCTCGCTCGACACGTTTTCTCCTGGTGGCGGTAGCAACAACGAAGTTTGACAAGGCTGCCTGGCAGTGCTGGAGTGCTCGGGCCAAGTGGCATACCCAAGACCGGATGAAAATGTATTGGTGGAGCTTGTGGCCACAAGCCGATGTTAATCACACCGCGGTATAGATGGGAAAGGGCGTTGGGAAACGGAATAGTAAAAACTAGGGGGTACGCGTTCCCTACCGGTTTAATCCTTCAATACGTG
The DNA here is from genome assembly GCA_017139535.1 of Trichocladium uniseriatum. Classification (NCBI taxonomy): domain Eukaryota; kingdom Fungi; phylum Ascomycota; class Sordariomycetes; order Sordariales; family Chaetomiaceae; genus Trichocladium; species Trichocladium uniseriatum. Next base: position 1,662,173 of record WOUO01000002.1, on the reverse strand, counting down.
CCCAAGCTCTGCTGATTCAGAACGTGAACTCACGTTACCAGGTCCAGATTCGCGTTTTCACCCTCCCCGCGGAAACAACAGCTTCTGGTCTTCGTTGTTGTTCAAAGGAGGCGGTGTTTTGTCCTCATAGCTACCGGTTCTGCACCCTTTTGAGCAGATATGAAAATTTATGAGCAAAATCCTCTCTGCTGTCATGTCAAGATCGCATCAGAAAACCGGGGGGCGGAGTGGATGGCAATCTCGCCCTCTTATATGTGCCTTCGGACCACCTCCCACGCCGAGCACCCTCCTCTGTGTTCTGTTTCATTGTCGGCCCGATTTCGCAATGCCGGTCCCATTTCCACATTAACTAGTCTTGTAAAACCCCGGAGCATACTCCAACAGCCAGTCCTTCTTGATGCGGGTGACGTCCCGAATGAACGTCTTGTCGCCCGTCTCCATCACCTCGTGGAATATCACCCAGTCCGCCTTGCGATTAAACATGATGGAGCTCGGGTGGGCATGGAGGACTGTCGACCCCGAGACGTTGCGAAACGTCCCGTCCGGTTGCATCCTTGCTGCGTGAGCAAAGTAGCCTGCCGTCAGGCATCGTTGGATCTCCTCTGCTTTATTTGCAGTAGAGGTCGAGTGCGCCGCCAGTGACTCGTCGACGTTTAACCCAAATCGTTCGAGGTACCGCTTTAGCTGGCCTCGGATACTGACCGCCCGCGTCATTGCCTTGAAGTTGAGGAGGTTCTCGTGGCAAAAGCGAGATTCTTTGCGGCCCTTGGTCACAAAGGTCTGGTAGACATTGAGAAGAGTGAGGTGGTCTCCTTCTTCGGCCGTAAATTTCCTTTTCGCGCTTTCAGTCTTCTTCTTTTCCCCTTCATGCTGAATCCAGATATTTCCGCCGAGGCTTGTCATGGCCGCTATCGTCAAGATCTCGCTCAGGCAGCCAAAAGACGGCGCCGAGAGAAGCGTCTTGGCCATCATGGGCTCAACGGCCAACTCAGCCATTCTTAGCCCCAGCGGTTTTGTCAATTTGGAATAATTATCGAGCGCCTCGAGAGAGAACAGTAGCTCAAGCGCCCTAACCATCAGCTCTGCGGGAGGAGGCGTGAGGAAGTCAAATCTCAAGACATTATCTATGCCCAGAGCCTTGAGCTGGAGGACGAAGGGCGCCAGGTTGGAACGCTGTATTTCGGGGACATTGGCGTCAGCTAGGGATTGATACGCCTCCTCGGTGTACAGCCGAAAGCATTTTCCGGGCTTCGTCCTCCCTGCGCGCCCTGCTCGCTGTGCTGCCGAGGCTTTGGAGACGGGCGTTGCTGTCAGGCTCTCGATTCCAGTTTTCGGATTGTACGCCCGGAGCTTGACAAAGCCCGAGTCAACAACGTAGACAATGCCGTCTATTGTCACCGACGCCTCAGAGATGTTGGTTGAGAATATGACCTTCCTGTAGTTCTCGGGCGCTTCCTCAAACACATACATCTGTTGATCGGCTGGCAGGCCGGCATATAGAGGGAGGGGTAGGATGGATTGAGACCCCGGAGGTAGGTCGAGAGAGGGTTCCGAGACGGCCTGGACGGCCTGCTCGATCTCCTCCCTTCCAGTCAGGAAAACGAGAATGTCGCCCTTGGGTTCGTTTGCGTGTATGTCCAAAACTGTCGAGATTACCTTCTCGAGATAATCTTCTGCGGGCGTCTCGAGGTAGAGGATATCTATCGGATATGTCCTGCCTTCCAAGCTGATGATGGAGGCGACATCCCCGGCCTGTTTGTTGTTTTGTGTTGTGTCCCCTACGTCCTCGGAGAAGAAGTTGCGAAAGTCCTCGGCCTGGAGCGTTGCGCTGCTGATGATAATCCTCAGATCCGGTCTCTTCTTGCGTATTTTCTTCAACAGGCCAAGGAGAATATCGGAGCTAATGGACCGCTCATGGGCCTCGTCAACCATGATGACCGAGTAGCGAGAGAGCAAGGGGTCCACAAGAGCCTCCCGGATAAGGAGTCCGTCAGTTAGAAACTTGATACGGGTGGTCTCCGAGGTGACATCCTCAAAGCGGATCGAATAGCCGACCTCCTTGCCAACCTCGCAGCCGAATTCTTCGGCAACCCTGATGGCTACTGTGGTGGCAGCAACACGGCGGGGCTAATGCCATCAAGATCATTCCGTTAGCATTACCAGTGTGATGTGTGGTTGGTGGTATCGTGACGCACCTGCGTGATGCCGATGATCTTGCCATCAGCACACCAACCAGCATGCTCAAGGAACTGGGGAATCTGCGTACTCTTGCCGGACCCGGTCTGGCCCACAACAATGGTGACGGGACATGTCTCAACCAGGTACAGAAGAGACTCGCGATGCTTGGCAATGGGCAGAAGAGCAGCTGGTTTGTGCAGCGCAGGAATAAATGCGGCACCAATGTCAAAGTCCGCCATTATGCGCAACGCAGAAGCAAGTGAGAGATCTCAAGTTGCTTTCCTGGAATGCCGAGCGCACTAACAGGATTTCGAGTCTCGGGGACACTATGATGGCTTGAGAAGTTGTAAAATCAGAACATCATTTAGGTGTCGAGAAATCGGAAAAACAACTTTTAAATCTCGGATATTGCAACTTCCAACCCGTAGACCTGAAATCGACAAGCCAGAGAAATGAAGGAAGAAAAACCTGGTATCGACACTTGAGATGCGCTTTCCAACTCAAAGCAGCTTCGAGTCGCCAAGCACCAAGGACCTAAGAAGGTGCTTTTGTGGCGCAGTCCTCCTGCCGTTGCCCGATTCATGTGGCGGCCCCATTAAGGCCCAAGGCTTAGCCACATTGCCCAACTTCGGATGGCGATAAGACTGATCACCCGTTCCTGGTTTCCCTCGCCTCGTGGTTGCACTTTCTTCTCTCATCAACGAAAGCATTCACAGCTGCCAACTCACATCCATAAATCTGTGCCCGGCAACAGTGGGAAGATTGGCCAAACTGGCGCCTGAAACACGCGGGACTTGCTTCCCCCACGCTGTCTTCGTCGCCGAACGGACTCGTGTGTAACTTTGGGAGACCTCTTCCCTGTTGGACCACACAACACTCCCTGGCATTATTGCATTTCCTTGGTTTTCTTCCTGTCTGCTTTGTCACTGTCCACACCTTTCTTTTCTTCAATCATTCCCGGCTTGGCTGTCTAGAGGGACGTCCATTACCCTGCCTGCAAGTTTCACAAGGGCCGAAGAGCAGCGTCGTCGCACAAATCGCCTGTCATTGCCGTGAGGCTGGGCGTGGACCGAGTACCGACCCTGCCGACGGCGGATCATATCGCGCCCCACTTTCTGGGAAGGCTCATGAAGTATCGCGTACATACATGTTTTGCCATGGTGATCTAATGACTACTAGTCAAGATGGCAAGAGAAAAGAAAAATATCCCTGGCGCCGCCAGCGGGAACCATGCCAAGGAGCGGCATAAGAGAGATCGCAGGGGCAATATCGTGGATTGGACAGCCCCAGTACCACCCGGCTTGGTTGCCAGGCCTGACGGACCACGCTTCAGTTCCAAACACAAGACTTGGTTCGAGTTCAAGGAGAACAAGGACAAGAAGAAGAAGCTCGAGTATCAGGTAACGGGATTTGCGCCGGTTCATGGACCGCTCCAACGACTCGCACGTACTAACTCGGCCCAGTTTACCGAAACGCGGGAGCCACCGCCAGGGTTCGAGTTTGTTCCTATTGGGAACCCGGCGCTGACGACGGCGTGCAAAGAGCTCTCCCGTGAGCAGGGTGCCATGATATTCATCGTCACGGTTTGTCAACGACAATGAGGAATCCGTACCGACCTTTCTAACATTTCTTTCGTCCTAGTCGTCACAAGGCCAATTTTCCGTGAACCTCAGTCGTCACTTGAATCGGGCCGGGCACCACATCCGGCAGACCATCGTGGACCAAGCTCGTGCCTCCCTTGGGGATGATCAACTCATCGGTGGCAGCACGGAAGCCGGCCGGCCTGAACCCATACCCGAGAAGCAGGAGGATATTAACAGCCAGGCTGACGCAGCGATAAGGGACTTGTTTCCCCGCATACCACACACTGATCGCCAGATGATCATTGAGCACTCGTTCAACAAGGTAAGTGCTTACCCAACTCCCTCGCAAGTACACAAGCTCACCACGAAGCTACAGTCGAGGCTAAAGAAGGGAGAACCACCGGTTGGACTCGCTTCCGATATCCCGCTCTCGCGCCGCACGCAGCTGGCTGTCCTTGCCCACATCCGGCACACCCACACGAGATACGACCAGTTGCTCAAGGAAACCAGCTGGTCCAACGCTCGAAAAGCTGTTGAATCCCTCTGTCTCGATTACCTGGTCAAGTGGCGAGGAGATGAGGAGACAGGCCGGGACCAGCTTGACGAGATTCTCTGTGAAGTCGTTGTTATCTCGGACTCTGAGAGCGATGAATCCGACGAAGATGACGATGAAGATGAGTCATCATCCGCCTCGTCAGCGGATGGGATCCCCCTTGGGGGACCGGTGAGAGAAGGCGTGCCCAGCATCGCAACGCTGCCTCCCGCCACCATATCCTCCGGACCATCAACCGCTGACAACGCTCGGGCCGAAGGACCTCCCCGGGAAATACATGCACCGCAGAAGGTCAAAAAAACCTCTCGCAGAGACAAGAGGGCAGCCAAGTGGGCACAACGCGGTTTCAGCCGCTATCAAGCGGCCCGCGACCAGGCCTGGCACCAGGCTGTGGAGCGGCAGCGGCTTGGAAACAACGGACCGGTGCCCTCTGCAGATTCCATGGCTGCGGATAGATTTGCCAATCAAGGACCACAGCCATGGCCAAATGGCGAACCGGACCGGCCAAATCCTGGGCCGGCTGTGATCCGCAGCCCAGTTGAAGAACAACACCGCTCTTACGGTGCTTCCTTGCCTTCTGTAAATATGCACTATCAACGAGGGAGCCGAGTTGGTGAAGTGCAGCATGCCATTTCCCCAGCTAACCCCTACATGCCGCAGGAGGCCCGCCTTCAGGAGAGCCCGGCCAGCAACGGGTTCAGGCCTATAGTTGGGTCGCGGCCCCCGGTCCGCAGGACTCCCGAAGTTGAACGAGTGAGCTATCATGGGCAGGATCTCAAGGACTATCTTGTAGAGTCCATTGAGCCCGCTTCTCCTGAGCAGCCCAACTCCCCCCAGCGGTTCCCTGTTCGCCAACCAGAGCCTAGCCTTACCGATCGCGTCGAAGGCTCTAGACGGGTGGTGGCCCATCCCCAAGGTCCCACATCACCCAACATGGCAGAGGCGCAGAGATTTTATGCAGCCTGTGCTGAAGACGGATTTGTGAGGCTTCCTCCGCGCTCCGATCCAAGTCGGATGGCTGTTGCGCCTGGTTCTCGCCGCGAGCCTTTTGTGACGGTCACCTCACAGCCGGTGAGCGCGGCTAGGAGTGGTGCTCTCACAGCTACTTCCGGTGGGTCAAATTTACGGTATTCATCAACTTATTACGACAATGCAGCATCTCGCGGTGGTGGGCCAGTCCTTCAGTCGGCTCGTTCCCCCTGGATTGGCGAAGGCGGCGTTATCCTTAGGTCGGCATCTCGCCCAATAGTCATTCAGGACCATCCCGCACCATTCAGTCAACCCGCGACGGATTCGGCATATGTGTCTTGGGAAAAGCGCCGTTTGTCTCCCAACAACTGGACAAGCGATGCCCGTCCTACTGGTCCTGGTTGGGCGGAGGCGCGTAATGGACGACCAATCGACCAGCGTATAGAAACTCTACAAGGCGACTTTGTGGAGATTGTCCGAGTTTCCAACAAGTTTCCAAGGCAGCACGAGCCACGACCTGCCCCTGATGGTGCACCGAAGTACGAAGTGCGTCCTTCTGCTCCACAAAGCGCGCCGCCACCGCCGAATGACGGCGTTGCACGCTACGGTTTTCGGCATTCGCCCACACAAGCTCGACCGGCAGAACGGCCCATGGACACAGTCCGCCAAGTTGGACTTGCCCAAGGGAACGCCACCTTCACCGCGCGACACCCAGACGAGTATAGGGGCGAGTTTCAGCGACAGGAGCGGGTGGTGGGCATCGAGTATATCCAGGCTCGGCCAGTGTGAGTAGCTCGGCAACTTTCGTATCATTCGAATACTGACCAAGATGTTAGGCTGGCGTCTCGGACCTACTCGGACCACAGCCATCCATACGATGCACGGGAGCCCGTTTATCGCTCCCGCTCGAGGTCGGTCATGCCTGTGCCTTACACAGGCCCTGTCTACCAACCACATCCCGGCCGCCCAGTCCCGAGGGGGAACGAGGTAATCACACTTGACTGAAAGCTCAACTGAGGTTTTGTCTTGTGTGTTGTTACGAGACATTGATGAACACAGCCACGCTTGCATCAATGAGAGACATGCCACTGTACATATATATCACTGCGCATTTTCCGGGTACCAATCGCCTGTACCTAGTCGACAATACTTTCGGAGCATTTGAAGACGAGGAAGGCGGCGTGTCTTGGGAACAGAGGGGAGCATTTGAACCGGGGGGATTGGCATCATTGGCGTATGGGCATGGGGCGGCTACATGATTGTTGGCATAGCAATGGCGTCACTGGGCATTTGAGCGGGCGTCCCATGGTGTTTCTCTAGACGAGGTTGGAAGTACTTTGATGTACGATTTAGACATGTAATTCATACGTTATGACTGTCATTCTCATCTCTGAGGATGAAGTACGGAATCTGTATGGGTAGCATCATCCATATCAATACCTGGAATCCCGATCCTCGGGTATATACAAGCACATAAATCATTGACCCGCTTATGTAAAACCCCCTAGCGCCTCGTATGCAATCCTTGACCAAACATCAACGCCCGTTCTCTCTAAGAAGCCAACATGGCCTGCCTCCCTGTCTCGGCCTTGCGTCCCGCCGGTTTGGTCTGGGCCTCCTCCTCGACATTCTGCGCCGGTAACTGGGTATCGGGCACACTCGGTAGTGGCTGCACGCTGGTCTTGTTGGCCCCAGCGATCTCGGCCTCCATAGCCGCCAGCTCGTCCTCGACCTCGTCCTCGTCCTGGTTTGATATCCTGCCCGCAAGTATCTCACTGACTTCCTGTTCCTCGCCCAACCCCGGTTAGCATCCCCAGTTTCTTTTTTGTTCACGTAACAAAGGTGAGAAAGGAGATAACGAACCTGCTGATACGCCACCGCCTCGGCCGTCTCCCCCATCAGCTTCTCCACATTCTCGATGCCCCCCATCTCGGCGTGTATCTCCTTGAGCACCTTGGTCCCCTGCTGCAGGCCGAAGAGCACGTCCTTTTGGATCAGCGCGAACTCGACCGACGCCGTGAGCTGCTCGAGTTGCGCCAGCTGGGCGTCCGTCTTGGCGAGGAGGGATTCCTTGTACTTTTTGCGGCGGAGCGCGAGCAGCGCGCGGGGCTTGTCGCCCTTTTTGAGGAGGGTTAGGGCGGCGGCGGTCTCGAGGGAGGTTAGGTGGGTGATGCGTCGTTGGTATTGGTGGAGTTTGTCGCGTTGGGTTTTGAGGTCGAGGATTGCTCTGTGGAAAACGGGGGGGAGATAGGGGGTTAGATGGGGGGTTACTTAGGGAGGGGAGAGGGGGAAGGGGGCGGGGAAACTAACTGGTCCTGTGCCGTTATACGGCTGGAGTTGTTCCCCATTGTGTCATTTGTATTAGTGTGCCGCTGAGTCGTTGTGGTGGTTGTGTGGTTGCTGCTGCCGCTGTTGTCGCGGAGGGCTGAGGAGCCGCCCTTGAAGCATGGAAGTTGGAGCCGAGCCGGAGTGTTTGCGACCGGAGAGACGTCACTGGGGCGGCTGCAGGGGTTCCTTGCGCTACAATATTATCCAGTTCTCCACTAATGCGCAGTGTCTGAGACTTTGGAAGACCAAACAAGATGGAAGTGTTTATTTATGGTATTTACTGGGTAGCATAAAATGCACGCCTTTAGAGGACAGGCGTGAGATTACTTACTGTCGCTCTGCGAAAGAGCACAGCAAGGCTGGCGACTGTTCAACGAGCCCTTGTTGCGTCGCGACTTAACACAGTAGACAGACGAGCCGATGAGACAGATTATCTCGGCTGCTGCCTTATCGATAACGTCGTCAGCCGTGTGTGGCTTGATATGGTTCCATGCGGGGCTACGTAATCTGGCTGGCACATGCGACAGCCAAAGGCGACATTCCAGGCCAGGCACTAATCCCACTTCCCGTTATTTCGTATACTTGATAAAGCATTGCAAATCCCTCGCTAGTTCCTGCTTCTTCATCGAAACTATTGACGTCCTCATTAAACCTCAAAGTTGTCGAAATGTCCACTGACGCTGTAAGTACTCTCGTACTGTGCAGCACCTACCAGCCTGCCGCCACTCAGGGACTGTGCTCTGGAGACTGGACCCCTATTTCTTATTGGGCTATCCATCAACTTTACGCGCATGCTCCTCATCGCCTTAGGCGTCCCAGCTAACACGCGCATCCCATCCATAGACCAAAAGCCCCCCAGTGCCCGAGTCGCCGACCACGGCAAGACCGCTCGAGATGGATGACGACGATGTTCAGGAGTCCGGGACGTTGACCGTCGAGGATGCCGCTAAATCCAACGCCACCCCCCCGACCACGGCAAATGCGCCCGCGACCGCGTCCAACGAAGCGGCCCCGCCGAAGCCGCCCCGGCCGTTGACTGAAGACCAAAAGAACCAGCAGATGCTGAGGGAAGCGTTCCCCACTGTCGAGCCCTCCGTCATCAAGGCGGTCCTCACCGCCAGCCGCGGGGATGTTGAAGCCGCCTTTAACGCCCTCCTCGAGATGACCGACCCTGAGGCAGCCGAGCGCGACCGCCCTCCCCCGCCGCCTCCGAGGCCCCTCGCGGAGCCGTTGGGCCCGACTTCGACCGACCGGTCCCAACTAGAAGCCGACGAGCTGTACGCCCGCCAGCTGGCAGAGCACTACGAGAATGTTGGCGCGTACGAGGCAAGGACGGCAAACCGGGATCCCCGTGGTGGACCCATGCCCCGTGGCCGGCAGCAGACTGGTCTGCGGCCAAACGATGACGACTACGACCGCGAGCACAGCTTCATTGACGACGACCTGCCCGTCATCAAGGAGAGCCTGCGCAAGGGGTTCATCGAGACGCAGTCAAAGGTCAACACGTGGTTTACGAACCTCAAGAAGAAGATCGACGAGCAGTTTGACGAGGAGGATGAGCGCCAGCGCCAGGCCCAGGCCCAGGCGAGCAGCTCCTTCATGGGGAGGCCGTCGCGGGACCAGACACGGCGAAGCAACGACTACGACCGCTACGATGCGGACCCAGAGCTGCTGAGCGACGATTTCGCGGGTATGAAGTTCCACAACGACGGAAGTAAGTTGCAATAACGTCCCAACACACGCTGCTCTGACCCAAACTAACCCCCTATTTCCTTCCAGCCCCTGTCCAAAACCAGCGGCCCAATCCCAACCTCTTCAAGCCTCCCCCGCCCTCCAAGTCGCCCAAACCAAACGACGGCCGGCGCGTCTCGTTCCGCGATACAGTCGAGGATATCGACGATCCCTACAACGCCTCGCCCAAGCTGCCGCCCAAGGATACTTCGACTACCACCGCCAACAGCGGAACAGGAGGGGCGGCCAAGAGCAGCAAGTGGCAGCCGCTGTCTGCCGTCGAGCCGAACCCAATTACGGAAAATGATCCGTTCAGCCTCGGGGACAGCGATGACGAGCGGGAGATCAACAGCAAGCACAGGACAACGGGGAGCAGGGAGATCAAGATGGAGGATGGAGACGCGGAGCGGTTGAGGCAGGCGACGGCGGATGCGATGGCGGATAGTCTGGTGGATGAGGGGAAGGATAAGACCAAAGGGAAATAAGGGTTGAGGGGCGAAGGGGTGGATCAGGGTTTGTGGCTTTTGATGGCCCACGGATACCTACGCACAAACGCGAGCTTGAAGCTCTGTTTTTGGAACTTGAATGCGATATCGGAACGGCAGTGTTTTGGTTACTTCTGTCTCTGACGTTGCTCCATTGCCCTGAGGCTTTGAACTCGAGGGGTTGCAGACTCGTAGGTTACATCGTCGGGTCGGTTACCGGCCATGTTTCCGCTTTGTGGCCGGATCAGACCCGGCGCAGGGGTTTGGGGGTGGACAGACGAACCGGGGATACGAATAATTACATACAGCAAACTCTGTGGGGGTCAGAATGCATAGCAGGCGGTATGCAAGCTCACGGAGCTTGGAGTTGATCTCCGTCCCGAGGCTGTGGGAGCAAGCAAAGTTCCTTTCCGTACCACTGGAAAACAAGGGGCCGAGGTGGGTGATACTAACAAGCTTTGCCAAGTATCTCGGTGCATCGTGTTAGCGAGGCTGTCCTGCATCCCCTGGTACGGATATTTCCATTGCCCCTCCTCTGCCCCTCATTTGGGAATCTGCTCAGCATGCGCTGCCCCGCAATGGAAGAATGGAGCTGCATCTGGCTTCTGATCTGTCAGTCCCGCATATCGAATCAATGGAACCACATGTCTCGATCCTGGCTCCCGATTGGCCCTGTGTGTAAATAGACCGTTGCATTAGAGTAAACAGCGGATCGAGTGACTGCCCATCGACAGTTGAAAGCTTGATGGCACGCGCAAAGACGTCAACGAGTAAAGAAGCCGGGGCAGACGAGAGCGCTAGAAAACTCAGTTGGGTACTCCGTAACTCAGTTGGGTATCCCGTGGCCTGCAGTCTCCAGCACTTTGTACAATACCGGGACTTCCAGGGCTGGGCATATGTTGGTGTGAACGCGCGGCGACAATGTTGCAGGTCAGCTGCCAGTGGTTGAGCGGTGCTTCTAGAGTAAAAGTGGTGTTTGGTCGGGTCCTTCCTTCAATGGCATGTTCAACCTAGACACCTAAGTTAGTATGGCAGGTGGTACTTGAAGAGTGCGCTCCCTCGTGCGAAATACAACCCTCACTGCGATCAGTGCTGCCCGGGATTACCCAGGCTGTCCGGTCTTGGCGCCCGATTCTGCGCTCCAAGCCTCCAACAACCACCGGCCGAGACCCCGGCGTAGCGGCAGCCTGTCATTCAGCACCCACGCCTACCTTTTCACCTGGGGAGTTTGACTTGGCATCGAAACGGAGAGAACTCGAGAAATCGATATTGACTCCGGGAAATTCCTCGAGAGACCGATCCAAAGGTCATTGTGACCACAGAACTGTATATTCAGTTCTTTTGGATTTTTATTTCGTTCTTCGGCATTCGAGGATTCCCGCACCAGCTCTCAGCGAGGTTCTCACATTGTCACATTGGGTAACCTGCCACCCCCCTCGACAACCCCCACGACTTATTCCCAGCACCACCGAGACGGTTACATTTGTGAAGACCGCCAGCGTCACAGATTTCTCGCCTGCCCTACGGTTACACAATAAAATACAGAGTCCTGACTTTTCAGACCTTTCTTCGAATTCAGATACCCGAGGTACCCAATCTCAACCATTGGTCCACTGCTGTCCCCGACTCCTCGCCAATCCTGTTGTGTCCCCGTCTTCCTTACCGGGCACGAGCACATGTGGCCGCTGCGGTCTCCCTATTCTTGAGATTGCGACATAGCCTGGTCGACACCTTGCTGGGCCCCCGACCGTCACCATGTAAGTCATGCAGCCACCATGCCGTCATGCACTCCCCCTCGACGCCGCCCCTGCTAAACTCGGACAGGAAGTTCGGCAAACACATCCAGAAGCGCCAGCTCGAGGTCCCTGAGTATGCTGCGAGCTTTGTCAACTACAAGGCCCTCAAGAAGGTGTGTTTGGCTTGCTAGTGCGCGTTGACGGGACAACACAAGGCTGACACCCTCATCAGCTCATCAAGAAGCTCTCGGCAACCCCGGTCATCCCCTCGCAAAACGATGCCGCCCAACGCGCCGGCACAGCACCCCTTGACGCTCAGGCCGCTCTTCAGGCGAACAAGGCAACCTTCTTCTTCCAGCTGGTGAGTATGGCACTCCAGACGTATTTCGGGACGGTACTGACCCCAGACAGGAACGAGAACTCGAAAAGGTTAATGCCTTTTACTTGCAAAAGGAGGCCGAGGTGCGTATCCCACATGCGTCCCCACCTCAAGCATCCACTAACCCCCTGACAGCTCAAAGTGCGTCTCAAGACCCTCCTTGACAAGAAGAAGGTCCTCCAGTCCCGGGGCCATGGGTTCTCCAGGCGGTCCGCCAAGTTCACCACCCTCCAAGAAGGATTCCAGCAGTTCGCCAATGACTTGAACAAGCTGCAACAGTTTGTTGAGATCAACGGCACGGCCTTTTCCAAAATCCTAAAGAAGTGGGATAAGACATCAAAGTCCAAAACAAAAGAGCTGTACCTCTCCAGAGCCGTCGAAGTCCAGCCCTTCTTCAACGCCACCGTCATCAGCGAGCTGTCCGACCAGGCCACTACAAGTCTGCAGGAGCTCGGTGCCTGGGCCGACGGAGACAATGTGAGCTTTGAGGCCCGCCCAGACCATGTCGTCAGCAGCCAGCCATTACTGGGCACTGACGAGGGCGATGCCGACACCATACTCTACGACACGGTCCTCTCTGGGAATCTGGATGCACTACGCGACCTACTGGGTCGTATGAAAGCCACGGGTGACGCCAGCAGCGGCGTAGACATGGTCTTGGTAGAACGCGTCACGAGAACCTTCCTGGCCGCAATCAACGGGGCGCCGCTTGAGGCGCTACAAGTCCTGCTCGAGACTGGTCTGGTAGACATCCAGTCCGAGGATGACATCAACGAGAGGAATTGCCTCCATCAAGCCGCCATCTACGGCAACTCGTTCGTGCTCGAGTACGGGCTGTCAAAAGGGGTGGCCGTGGACCGGACCGATGTTTACGGCCGGGTGCCTCTGCACTACGCTAGCATCCATGGCCGCCTCGACATGATTGACACTCTACTGTCAGGTAAGACTACATAATCGCCATCACTAGAAGCATGCTGACATCTGCAATAGCCGCATTCCAAACCATCAACCTCATCGACCACGACAACTACACGCCCCTCATCCACTGCATCGTCCATAGACACCTCGACTGCGTGGGCCGGCTGCTGGACAGGTCAGCCCGTCTAGATCCCGTGTCCGATACCGATCACGTCCCCCTCAATCTCGCATCCGAGCACGGGTCGCTGGCCATTGCTGAGCTTCTCCTCCAGCATGGAGCTAAGATCTTGCCGGATGCTGAAGGGCTGTACCCGCAACACCTGGTAGCCAGGTCGGGGCAGACACCCGAGCTCCTCCTCCTTCTCAAAAACTATGGCGCAGACCTGGACCAAGTAGATAAGCTCTACGGGTGGACTCCGCTGGTCCACGCAGCAAGCGAAGGGAATGTCCCCTGTCTTCAAGCCCTGCTGGATGTTGGCGCAGACCCCAGCATCTTGGACGAGAAGGAGCTCCCGGCCATGTACTACGCGGCCTGGGAGGGCCACCTGGAGTGCATGCAACTCCTTACGCGGTTTAACCAGACGAGAAAGGTAAGCCCGCAGGGGAGATTGCAGATGTCAGCGTCCCTAGGGCCCATGCAGAGCAGTACCGCACCAGATCCCATGTCCCTGGACGCAGATTCGATCCCGATCCTCGAGCTCCCGCCGCCCATCATCCCGCTCCGGCGCTACGGCCACAACTTCCTCGACACCAAGACGGTTGTGCAGATCAGCTTCGGCGGCAACGGCGAGCAGCCGCTCATCTTCTTCCACGACAGCAAGTACCCTGCCGCGCGGCTCACCATCTCGTCCAAGGCCTCGGACGTCATCCCCAAGAACATCATGCTCCCCTTCCACGAAGATACCCGGCTCGTCTCGTTCCAGATCGACAGCCTCGACTCGTTTACCCTTGACTTTGACGTTTTCCCGGCCTACGGCGCTAAGGTGATTGCCAAAACCGTGGCGCTGCCCGAGACGTTCCGCGCGCTGCTCAACAGCAACTCGGGCAGCTGCTGCCTGCCGCTGTTCGACCCGCGCCTGCGCGCCATCGGCCAGATCAGCTTCCACACGCAGGTCATCAAGCCTTTCCAGGGCAAGCCGCTGGAGATTACGGATTTCGAGACGTACTGGAAGGCCACCAGCCAGGTCGACACAGTCACGGCCACGCCCGCCATGAGCAGCAGCACCTTTGTCACGGGGTCCAGCCTGACGGGCGACTTTGTGCGCATCTACGTCCAGCACACGAGCGACGGCGTGCCCGTGCTCTGGCCGCGCTGGACTGTCAGCTGTGGCGGCATCGATGTGCCTGTATCCCGCCTCACCCTCGACCAGTTCCGCACCGCCACGGGTCCCGGCCCGCACTCCCCCTTGTCCCCCGACAACATCGCCGCCGTCCACCACATCCTCGCCACGTCAGGCGGCACCACCCTCCACGACGCCCTCGCCCTCCTGCCGCGCGGCATGCACGTCAACATTCAGGTTCTGTACCCGACGGCCGAGGAGCGCGAGGCCCTGGCACTGCGCGAGCTCGGCCTGAGCGCCGACCTCAACGCCTTTGTCGATGCCATCCTGACGGTTGTCTTTGATCACGCCCGTGCCCAGCGCGCCGAGGGCCGCGGCCACGGTCAGGGGCTGGACGCGCTGCGATCGGTGGTGTTTAGCTCGTACAACGAGAGCGTGTGCACGGCGCTCAACTGGAAGCAGCCGAATTTCCCAGTGTTTTTGTGCAATGACCTGGGCAGACTGCAGCAGGAGGGCGAGGGCGGTGTGGTGCGCAGGGGCGGGTCGATCAAGGATGCGGTGCGGACGGCGCAGAGTAATAATTTTATGGGGTTGATTTGTTGCGAGCGGTTGTTGGTAAGTTTGGTTTCGCCCCTCGGAAGTTGGTGCATGGCTAATGAAGAGAATAGGACATGGTTCCTGCGCTGGTGGACGCCATCAAGTCGCACGGCCTGGCGCTTGTTGTCGACAAGTCGTCCGAGAGCCCCAGGCCGTTTGAACTTGGTGGCGCGCTGGTCGATCCGTTCCCGCGGCTGCCGAAGGGCGTGGACGGAGTGCTGAAGGGGGATGGGGTGTTGCGGTTCAACGAGTCGATAGATGTGTGAGACTGGGAATAGGGATATTTCATGAGTTGTATTAGAGAGTAAAAGGGCGTCTGCAGGGGTAACAGGATCTGAAATCTAAACGCGCAAAAGACATTAATGTCTATCCCATTCCCACCGTCCAACGCCATGTCATGCTACATGAACCTGACCATAAACCGAATACCCATTCTACGCCCCCTTATACCCATACTTTAACCCACTCAACTCCTTCTCGGGATCCACCCCGCCCATGACCACCTTGGCCCCAACCACCACCGCATACACGATCCCGGGCAACGCCCCCAGCAGCACTGGATGCACACCCACTGTGCCACCTGCTGTCTTGACATACTCCAACAACCCCATCAGAAACGTGAGCACCGCCACAGCAACATTCAGCAACGGCAGGTGGGCCGCCAGCGGGGATTTTTCATCCGCCAGGAGAACCTGTCTCGTTTTCCTCCCCCTCCTCCCTAATAAACCCAGCCCTGAACCTGAACCTGAACCTAGCCCGCCATGATCTGCATCAGACTTGGAAGACTGGTTTTTATCATCGAGCAGGGCGAAGCCAGTCGCAGTCGTCGGCAGGGTATATAGCAGCCAGGCGGTGGCGGCGAGAGAGGAGAGTGCGAGAAGGGGGAGGAGGAGCACAGATCCGGATGTGGTGGCGGGTGGGGGGAAGAAGAGGCGGAGGAGGAAGGGGAGAGAGGCGAGGGGCGGGAGGAGGGAGAGGAGGCGGAGGTGGGTTGCGTTGCGGTTTGCGTTGAGGGTGGAGAGGGTTTCTATGAGGGTTTCTTGTTCTGTTTTTTTTTGGTTTGGTTAGCATGGGGTATTAGGTTGGTGGATGGAAGGGTGGTGGGGGAGGGAGAACGGACCTTGCTCGTCGAGAACGGAGGCAGTGGAGGAGGCATCGTCGTTGTTATCGTCGCTGGGGTAGTGGAAGGTTTTGCGTAAGCGGGCTGCCATGGCTGGGGTTGATGATGTGGGAGATGGGACGTTGAAGGTTGTGGGTGGTGTAAAGACGCGAGGCTGGGGACGGAAGGCTGGAAGCTTGGGAGCACAATGACGTTGCAGTGGGCTGGGGGTTTGACAGGGTGGGACGATTTGTGCGTGATAGATGCATAAATGCATAAATAGGTGCATAAACATACATAACTGTCTCGGCTGCCACACCGGTGGTGTACACGATAAGATGCATTGAAAAGAGAAGGAAAAAAGGGACGGGTAAAATATGTTCATATATAATGGAGAGTTCCACTCAGTATCAGATACTAGCGATGTCTCCTATGGATGTGGAACGAGTAGTTGGCCTGAACTCCGTACTCCCCTGGACTCCAAGGAGATACAAAGGCAAGATACAATCTACACCGATATATATCACATACTAATACTCAGTGATGTTCCTTGAGCGCCTCCTTCATGGACACGCTCTGCCTGCGCTGCTTCCTGAGCCTCAGCACCTCTAGCACCACCAACACCAACAAGACAAACCCCAGGATAAACAGGGGAATCAGATTCCACCGCCAGCCCTTCATATAATTCAAATTACGCGAAATAACGTTGCGATCGTTCTGGTCCACCAGGGGCAGCCCTAGCACCGCAGCATACCAGTTCTCGGGCGTCCACCTGTCGTTGGGGTATTTGGCCGGCGCCGGGTTCTGCTGGGCCACGTCCAGGTCGATGGACTGGCCGCCCGTGAGCGAGGTCTCGACAAAGGTGTAGATGAGGGCCGTCAGGGTGAGCAGCCAGCTGAGCAGGACAATGACTGCCCAGATATAGAAGGCGGGAGAGGGCTTGGCATTCTACCATTTGCTTTATCAGCGCTGGTTCCTGGGGCAGACAGACATGGCAAAACTCGGACTCACCTTCTTCCGTGCACGCCTCTCCAATAACAGGGCAATTAGCCCGCCAAATCCAACCAGCACCAGGGCGGTTCCGCCGGCGGCGTTGGCCGTGTGCCCGTGGTCGGTCACTAGGTTTGCTGGGTGCCCAGCGAGAGCAAAGGTCGAACCGCCCGGGTAGACAACATCAAAGGGGCCGCCGCCGGCGCCGTGCAAAAAGGCCACCATGGAGGAGACGAGGCCGAGCGAGATGGCGGCATCGATGGACAGGAGGAGAGTGGCGAGGGAGATGGGGAGGAGGAGCGAGCGGGAGGACGCCATCTTGGAGGTGTTCGTTATGGGTGACTGGGTAGCTTGTCGGATGGAACCTGTGCGGTCTAGCAGACCTGACTGGGACATTCGAGGGTGAGATTAGGGGTTGGTATATACTGCTAGGACATACAAAGGGACGGGAGGAAACGAGGATGGCGAGAAGCAGTTCTTGCCCCCTCGGCATCGAGGAGAACCGATAAAGAGACGGCAAGAAAGGTCCCAGATCGCCGGGCTTCTAAAAATGAAGGATAGTAATATGGAAGAAGGTCTTGCAGACTTCTGCAAAATTTCCATCAGCGATCTTGTCTCCACAGATGTCATTGCAGGCGGCAAAGGATGAGAAGGAGGCCTCAGCCACGTCGTGGTGACGATGCCCAGCACAGTCCCTCAGCCAACTACCAACAGATTCCCCTCAGCCAACAGACGCCGCCGACATAACATAATTGGTTGCAATTACTAAAATAATCTCAGCACGGAACTTTGTCAATGCCTGCCGCCCCCAAGGGGCCGATCGATACCAAGGTGAGAAACCAACAAGACGTTGGTGAAAGGCGAAGCGAGCCACGTGGGTGATAAGGCATCGAGAACCAACAGAAAACCAACAAAAGGACGGTGAGGATGAAAGAGAGAGAGAAGGCAGAGGACCCGCTTGGCGCAGCTGAGAACCGAAGCCTTGCCAAGATCCCGATTAGCAATTGATATCTGATAAGCGCATAATTATCCATATTTGCTTGCCAAGAGCTCCCAATCACAAGCTGCTCTTCCTGCCCACAAGGGTCGATCAAAGTGGGCTGAACATCAGCAGTGAGCAGTCACCAACAGACACCACACAACAAGCCATGCTGTCGAGGTTAGCCCAACAACGGGCGGGGGCCCCAGCAGCCCTTCTGCGGCGGAGGATATTATCGGCAACGCGGGGGACAATTGAGACACCGGCAGCTCGCCAGCTGCAGCGACAGCAACAGCGAACCCTCATTTCGGCGCCCAAGCGCGGCGATGGCCCGCTGATGGAGCGCCGACCAGACCGGGCCCTGCCGAGTATGTTTCTTTCTTCTTTCTTCCCTTCTCTCTCCAAATAAAGCTAACTGACAAACCCTCCCAGCCATCGAAGAAACCACCTTCCGCTGGTCGCGCACGCTGCCGCTCTTCGCCGCCGTCATCGCCGTGGCCTCGGTCGCTATCTTCAACTACCAGAAGCTGTCGAGCCCCGTCGTGACGGCGACCCTGTACGCCCTGCGCACGTCCGACAAGGGCCGCGCCCACCTCGGCGACGAGATCTATTTCGCCCAGCAGATCCCGTGGATCTCGGGCGAGATGAACCAACTGCACGGCCGCATCGACATCCGCTTCCGCGTCAAGGGCACCCGCGCCTCGGGAGTCATGCGCTTCGCCAGCAACCGTCCCACGCCGCGTGGTGTGTTTGAGACGACTGAGTGGAGTCTGGAGACGGAGGATGGGACCGTGATTGACTTGTTGGAGGACGGCGATCCGTTTAGGAGCATGACGGGCGCGGCTGCGTTCGATGACGAGGAGGAGGAGGTTACCGTGAGAGGGTACAGGCAGATGAAGAAATAGGTGGTGGGGGGAAATACTTGTACATTTTATATTGTAAATCTGTATGATACAAGGGAGACGACAAAAAAACCAACATCAACACAACACACCCATCAGTCAGAACTCCGCCGGGGTGCGGCTCGCGGTATCCTCCTTGGCGCTCTCGGCGAGGATGGCCTCGATGGCATCGGCGTGCTCCTCCGACACCTTCATGCCCTGCGACATGATCTCCTCAATCGTCTTGAGCCTCCGCGCCTCCTTCAGCTCCAAGTGACGCTTCCTCGCCGCCTCCAGATGCGCCTCGGCGTCCGGGTGACGCTCCTCGAGCAGCTTCCGCGTCTTCTCAATAAACTCCTGCGGCGGCGGGTCCTTCTTGCACGCGTCCTGCACCTTGACAATGCACCCCTTGGGCCCGGCCACGCACCCCTTGACCACCACGATCCCCAACTCATTATCCACCAGCAAAATCGGCAGGTTCTGAACCGTCACCCTCTGGTTCCCCATCCTCCCGGGCATCTTCTTGCCCGGCAACACTCTCGAACCACTGCCCTGCGACCCACCCACCGAACCAATCGTCCGATGATTCAACGAATTACCGTGACTCGCCTCCTGCCCACTGAACCCATGCCTCTTCATACCACCCGCAAACCCCATACCCCTCGAGTTGCTCCGCACGTCCACCCGCTGCCCGACATGGAACCAATCCGGCATCAGCTGCACACCCACCGGCAGCAGCCCCTTCTCATCCCTGACCCGAAACTCGGCCAGCACCTCCTTGGGCGCGATCCCCTTCGCCTCGTAGTACCCCAGCAAGGGGGCCGTCACGTTCCCCGCGTGCCGCTCCCCCATGCCGACCTGCACCGCCCAGTACCCGTGCGTGTCGCGCGTCTTGTTGAGCACCGTCTGCACCCGGTCCAGCTGCAGCACCGTGCAAGGGATCCGTGCGCCCGTGCGGCCCATGAAGACGGTCATGCCCTTTTTGGTGGCGAGGATGCCCGCCCGGACGGGCGTGGTGCGCTCCTTGCGCTTGAGGGCCGCGGCCGGGCCAGTGGTTGGGGCGGGCAGCCCGGAGGTGACTTGGTTGAAGCGGTGGGGCTTGGCGGTGTGCGGGAGGGTGGACCAGCCGGATTTGACGGGGAGGGAGGGGGTTGTTGAGAGGAGGCGGGTTGGTTGGGAGGAGGAGAGGAGGGTTGTGGCGGTGGTGGTGGTGGATGGGGTCGGTCGGAGGGCGAGCTGCCGCCAGCAGCGGGCTGGCAGCCGGGGCGCCATTGTGATGGTTGTGTTTTGGGTTTGTTGTGGTGGTTTTTTGTAGGTTGTTTGGTTTGAATACCTTTGGAGTGAGATGTCGGATTCGCGGTTACGGCATTGGTTGGTTGCGCGCGGTGGTGTCGACGGGGGACGGCGTCGACGACGGTGAGGTCGCGCTTCAGGACGTGGTCGGTTCGACTTCGACGGTCAATGGCTGCGCGGCAGAAATTTGAGAGCTCCGATCCGAGAAAAATGGGTCTGCCGCCGGTGTGGGCCCCTGCAAGGCACACTACCCTAACCCTCACTAGGCTTCACGAATCCCTCAACCCCTCGAGTTGGGTGACTCTCAAGAGAATTGCTCCTTCCAAACCACAACGAAGAAGAGCGAGTGAGGAGAACTAAACTGCGCTCCTAATAACCCAGGCCTTCGCTGTCATCCTCCTCAAAAATTACAAATTCTCTCACAAAATGGTCCTCTATTTCACTTCCAACGTCGTCGAGCCGTCGGCCTACATTTACGTGGGCAAAGACAAGTTTGAGAGTGGGTGCCGACTTGTATTTCTCAACTCAGAATGCTAGTATTAATACTCGTATCTATTTTGTAGATGAGGACCTGATCAAGCATGGTTGGGAGGAAGATGTTTGGTAAGCCAAGCCTTCCCCTAGTCAACCAGTCTCACTGACTCCTCGTAGGGTATGAAGCCATCTGATCTTCAGACTCGGAGTCTTGGGATATAATGTCTAATGCTACGCAGTTCCACGTAGACAAACTGTCCAGCGCTCATATTTATCTGAGGCTGCGCGAGGGTGACACATGGGACAACATCCCAGCCGACCTGCTGACCGACCTGGCCCAGCTCACCAAGGCCAACTCGATCGAGGGTAGGCTCATGTATGAGTCCATGTTTATTTCCTGCTGACTATTGTAGGCAACAAGAAGGACAATGTCACAATCATCTACACGCCCTGGTCCAACCTTAAAAAGGACGGTAGCATGGCAGTGGGCCAGGTGAGCTTCAAGGACAACAAGAAGGTCAAGAAGATTCTCGTGCCGCAGCGCGAAAACCCCATCGTCAACCGTCTCAACAAGACCAAGGTCGAAAAGTACCCGGACCTGAAGCAGGAGAAGGACGACCACCTGCGGGAGCTGCGCAAGAAGGACCAGGCCGCCCAGCAGGCGAGGGTGCGTCTCCTTTTTCTCGTCTTGAACGAAGACCCCTATCTGACAGGCACCACAGAAAAAGGAGGAAGCCCGCATCGCCAAGGAGCGCCAGGAGAAGAAGTATCAAAAGGATCACGCATACGACGACCTGTTCACCGACGAGAACCTGGCCGGCGCGAGCAACCAGGACCGCGACGAAAACTGGGAGGACGACTTCATGTAGTCTACGACATACGTAGAAACTCGCTCTGCGCAATCCGCAGCAAGGCCATCACGTACTCTCATAGACCCCTTCCCTTCCCCTTACATACCCGGCCCTCTCCCCCCAATCCCGCTCCCCATCTGGTTGACACTCGTCCCCTTGATCTTGTGATCCCCCGGGTTCGCCGCCGCCTCATAAATGATATTGGCCGGCGCCCGCCCCAGCTGCATCCACTCGCCCTTGAAGCCGAGATACGACAGGCGCGTGACGTCCTCGTCGCCGTCGCCAAAGTTGTCCGGGAAGAAGAGCGTCAGCCGGCGGACGGCATTGAACCGCGCCCGGCGCTGCCAGTGTTGTTAGCTGAAAACCAACCCTCCTTGAGTAAAGCAGAAGGGGTACATACCACCGGCAACTCCTGCACCTCGCTCGTCCGGCTCAGCTCAAACGTCTGCGTCCCGTCCGTCTCCTCGGCCACGCCAAAGTCCACATCCTCCCGGTTGATAATCACTTTCAGCGTCTGCGGCGCCGAGTCCGAGTCGGACGTGCGCAGCAAAATGGAGTGCAGCTTGACCTGGCCCGTGAACCTATTCCCACACCCCCATCATCAGCCGCCTCCTTCCCCATACCAAGAACTAATAAACATATGCATTGGGTGAGAAGAACGCACGGAATATTCATCAACAACTGCTCATCCACATCACTCTCCACCTCGGGCTCCTCAGCCAGCCGCTCCGCCCACGTCTTTTTCACGACTGCCTTGCCCGACCCGTAGTTCGCCTCATTCAGCGTCGTGACCTGGTCAAAGTCGATGTGCTGGTACAGCGAGAACTGCAGCGCGGGCGTGATGTCGTCCGAGTGATCGTGTCCAGCCCCATCGCCATGGGAGTGGATGTGTTCATCGTGGCAGTGGTGGGACATTTTTGTTGCTTTTTGAGAGATTTTTTGTTATTTCCCTCGGATTATTACCGCTTGCGAGTGTAGTGGAATGGGAAATGGAAAGTTGGTTGGATTCGGATTTATTGTTTGGTGAGTGTTGGTTGTACTTGGGAGCATGCTAATTACTTGAGTGGGCAAATCAGGCACTGTGAGGAGTCACTGAGAGTGCACTAACAATTTATGAGGCAACCTCCCAAGACAAATACCAAGGAATCGTCTAGCTGCCACAGAATTTACAACAACAGAAAGTAATAAGACTTATCGCTTAATTTCATCGGGCTATATTACCGAGTACGCAGTCCAACCTTGCATGTATTGTACAAGACAGGACCCACAACCGACCCCTTTCCCTGAATCACCTCCCCTCTCCGGATTCCTATGGAGCGGTAGGACCCCTACCTGAACCCACTCAGCCGCAACTCACTCTTCCGCTTCATCTTCTTGACCGGGCTCTTCTTAAACGGCGACAGGCGCCCACCAAACGCCCCCGGCAGCACCTGCGACCGCGGCTGCGAGGGCGTCCCCTGCGACTGCCCCTGAGTCTGACTGCTCGCCCCCAGCCCCAGCCTCAACGAATCCCTCCGATACTCCTTCCGCAGTGGCGACCCCACAAACGCCCTCGGCGTGCCGATCACCTGCTGCGACGAAAACTCCCACGGCTGCTGCATCTGGCTGCTCGTCGGCAGGATCATCGGCACCGGCTGCGACGGCCCCGCCGTTTGGGAAGAGGTCGGTAGGTCTAGAATACTGTTGTTGTGTAGAATCGAACTGCCGCCGAGCGAATCGCCCAGGATCCGCTGTGACAACCTCTCGGCCTTGCGCCGGCGCGCCTCAATCTTCTTTCGACGCCTGTTGATGGCGTCTTCTGCCTCCAGGTCTTGGCCGGGTTTCCATGTGATGTCGTCCGGGTCGGCGCCCAGGTCCCAGCGGGAAAGCGCGAGGGTGGGCTCGCCGCGGGTTTTTGGCGAGGTGTTAATTGTGGCGTACTTGCGCAGGCGGAGGACGACCGAGTCGCCTTTTTCTTGGTCTACGTCTTCGTCTTTGGTTTTGCCAGAGCTTGCTTTGCTTGAGCTTCCAAACCCTGTTTGAGAGGACATGATGGAGGGCGAACCGGGGAACGGTAGAGAGCTTGAGAGCGGGGCGTCTATGGCAGTCCAGGCCTGCGGTATGGCGGAGATTCCAATGCTGCTGAAGAACATCTCGGCGGCCATGTTCTGTAAGACTTCACCATTCGGGCGCGAAGCAGCCTTTCCGTTTTCTTGCGAATCAAACATGTCTCGGAGTCTCTCGACCAGGTCGTCAGGTCCAAAGTCAATGACAGGACGGCGGGCCTCGGGAACAAACGACCACTCGCCGGTGCGCCGGTGAAGGGCCTCCTGCTGAGCGTCCCATTCACGGGCCAGCTGGAGGAGGTCTTCCTTCACCCCGTGAGACGCTACCAAATCCAGCCTAGAGAATGTTAGCAACTTTAACGAGTGGCCGTCGAAGGGCAGCACCTACAGTGAATGCCTCGGCATATAACCGTCTTGCCTCTGCCGCTCAATCGCTTCTCCGATAAAGCCAAAATCATGGCTATCCAATGGCGACCCAACTCCATTTGCAGTTCTATCCGGCGGCTCTCCTGCCGTAGTCAAGCGCTTCGCAGCGACTGTAAAGTCAAGGCACGAATCAGTCCCCCGGCTCGAGCGCTCCAGTGACAGCGACGCAGGCCCCCTCTTCCCAAAGACGGCCCGTTCGTCAAACTCATCCGGCACCACAAACGCATCACCTAGACTCTGCAACAACCTAGTCCGCCGACTACTGCCGTCCTCAGGATTTGCCCTGGAGTCGGGAGGGGGAACCGTGACGCTGGGATCGTCCGACCAGGCACACAGCGCGCTGTGGACATCAAAGTCGTGGCCGAGCGTCAGAAGCTGGAAGAATCTCAGCTGCGCTTTTCTCATGGCGCGGCCGGCGGCCGAGGTCGGCTCTTCTCCCATTCGGCGGCCCGCGGGTATGATGCTCAAGCCGATGAATTTTGATGGGCTTTGTAGAGAGATGATGTCGCGATGGTAGCGGACAGGTGTTCCTGGCTCTGGGTTGATGAACCAGAACACGGTCATTTCGGTGTCTTGGGTGGACCGGACGCAGACGAAGCACGCCATGAGATCGTTAATGTAGGCGCCCGGTGAGACATCTAGCTGGAGGGT
This sequence comes from Trichocladium uniseriatum, assembly GCA_017139535.1. Classification (NCBI taxonomy): domain Eukaryota; kingdom Fungi; phylum Ascomycota; class Sordariomycetes; order Sordariales; family Chaetomiaceae; genus Trichocladium; species Trichocladium uniseriatum. Next base: position 1,637,747 of record WOUO01000002.1, on the reverse strand, counting down.
TGGGTCGTTGATGTCTTTTTGGTGCGGGCACGAGACGAGAATGTCGAGGGTTACCGTGTTATCTTTGCGCTCTCTTGCGGCTACCCACAGCAGATTCGTGCTGGTGAGGATAAATGCCTGGCATGGATCGAGTCGCGAGGGCGCCGCGCCCAGGATGCGATGGGTGTCCTTGGGCAACACCAAGTGGGTGAAAGACTGCAGTCTCCCGGCGGCAAGATCAAACAGATGCAAGGCCTTCGGGTTACCCAGTAGCAGTAATCTTTGCGGATTCTGTGCCTGTTCTGCCTCGTGGCCGGGAGAAGGTTCACGGCTTGATGGCCCAGACCTCCTTTGCCCCGCCGCTAGGAACAAAATCCTATGTGGCCGCGGTTCAGCAACCGGCCTTGAAGGTAGTCTCGATATGTGCCCCGAAACGATATCTCCACACATTCTCATAACCGGTGTCAGGGTCTTTGGTCGCATGTCCTGGCGGCCTGTGATATCCCATAAACTCCAGCAGCCACACTGATCAATGATGACCAGTCCAGGCTTGTCCGTCTCGAAATCCCGGCTGAAACAAACATCGGTTTGCAGGCCCCCTCCTGTGCGCTCATAGGGTATCGTGAAGAGAGGATTGGCAAAGATTTGGCTCGCAACAGACCGATCCGTAGTCCACGCCGAAGTCCTGGCAGTAGGCATGGGCATCGCGCGCAGCTCGGGCTCGTAGAGAGCAGTCGAGGTGCCATTCTGAACGAGGAGCCACCGAATAGGGTCAGATTTTCTCGAGTCAGTGGCAAACTTGATCAACGTGATTGGCATATCGCCCTGACACCACTCGCCCTCGAGCTGTGAGTTTGCAGCACGGACACGAACCCTAATGTCGGCCTCGGCCCAGGCCCATTCTTCACGGGCCAGACTGATCAGGCGCAGGACGTTGCCGGCGACGCCAGAAGCAATGGCTATCACATGATGACCCCTGATCGCTACGTTGCTCTCTCTGTGGTCGGTAATCTCGCCGATAGAGAACCGGGACGCCGGGTCTGTAGGTGCCTGGTGCTTTTTCGGCTGAGCGGCAGCGATCTCTTGCACCAGGAGTGACTCGATGTCCTCATCATCGATCGAAGCCTCGGGCATATATTCCAATAGCCAGTTCTCTTGCACTCTCGCAAGTTGAGAAGGGCGCATACCACTAGGCTGGGAAACAGTCCGGGTAGGAGCACACCAAGGCGTGAAGGGCGTCACTTGCTTGAAGCGCGGAGCTGAGGCTGTCAGTATGGGCCCAGAACGTCGAAGCAAAGGCGCAGAAACCACAAGGACTCACTCTCGTCCTTGGCACGGTTTCTGCGCAGCTGACCGATGCCGTCGTCGCCTTGACGAGCCGGGGTATATGTCAAACGTCCAGTGATGCCGTCCGGGCGCGGCCGGCGAGCCTTGGCACGGCCGACGGCCTGGGTGGCGTTTCTGTTGTCATCCATTTGGACCGATCGTAATGGGAAGCCGAAGAGACGAGTCTCTCAAGATCATTCTCCCAGGTGTAACTCGTCAGAGAGGGTAAGTCTTGGCTGCTGCTGCTGTTCAAGCGAAATCGAGATTGCGAGAGAATGTCGATTGTTGCAGCAAGAATAAAGCTTGCAACATTGAGAGTGCGGTTCAAACGCTCGGTAGGGCCAAGAAAGCAACAAAATCGGTGTTAAAGTTTGGTCCAAGAAATCATAAGCTTAAGAGTTGCAGATCGAAGAATTCAAGACTCGGCTCAAGCTGCCGAAAGCGCGAATGCAAACGGGCGACGATAAGGGGACTTTTTAGTGGGTCCATATCCAAGTCAACCACTCAGGGCGGGGTGGAGGGGTAAGCGGGCCGGGCCCGCCTTATCTTGGCGCGACGTTCCCTGGAAACCGCTGAGGTGGGAAGTCGATAAACATTCGCTGAATTTCCATGTCGCAAGCCATCCTCACCAACCCAATCGCCATCTTAAATTGCTGAATCAACCCGAACCGCCGCACAACATAATAAACATATACGACACACTCAATCTAGCAAAGGCCGTAATGGCGTCCGTATTCGATCCCTCAATGTCGCTGTCCATGTCGACCAGCAGCCGGCCACCACTTGGCGGGCCGTCGCTCGCAGACACCCTACCCAACATCAACTTTGGTTTTGACGAATTGCGCGATCGCATGGCCAAGTTCACAGCCAAGTTTGACGCCTTTATCGAGCAGGGGCGCAAGCGGGTGCTGGAGGAGAGGAACGAGTTCCGGATGAACGTGGCCGAGTTGCAGGGTATGAGGGCCCTTCTCCCCTGCTCCCTCTAGACCAACATCTAACCAGCTCACCCATCACAGAGGACCAGCGCATGAAGAAGAAAGACATCGAGATCCTCCAGCTCAAGACCAACACCTACCAGCAAACCATGTCCAAAGAAGCCGCCGAGACCCGCGAGATGCAGAGCGCCATCGCCCAGCTGACGGCGCAGCGCGACCGACAAGCGGCAGCGCGGGACGCGCTCAAGGAGCAGATCGCGGCGACACAAAAGGACATTGACGCGCGGCTCGCCGCCCAGCGGGCGCACGCGGCGCAGCTCGAGGCGCAGGCGCGCTTCAACGTGCCCGAGCTCGACTTTTGGGTGACGAACCTGTGCCTGCGCATCGAGGGGGCGGGCGTCGAGGACCGGCTCAAGTTTGTCTACACGCACGTCGACGAGAAGAACTGGGAGCGCGAGGCGTGGTTCGAGCTGTGCACGGGCAGCCGCGACTACGACGTGCGGCACTGCCGGCCGAAGCTGGAGCGGGAAAAGGTGGAGGAGGTGCTGGACCGGGTGAATGAGACGAGGGAGCTGGCGACGCTGCTCAAGGGGATGAGGGAGCTGTTTGTTGAGGCGATGCGGTCTTGATGGTTGGGGTTATATGGGGTTGTGGGAGTTCTGTATTTTATGATCTATGATACCATGAGGATTATTGGGTTTAGGGGTCACGGAGGGGCCACATGGCCACGATTTTATCAAGTTTAAAGATACCACACATTGACTAGATACGCTATTCAGTATCTTGGTTAAACAATAAGCATCTCAGTCATCATCATATTAAATCCCCTAGCCAATGTTTTGTCGTCCCACGTCCATGCTCACCCATCTCATCTCTGAGCTTGCCGCACGGAACCCCGCCAATTAAACTTCAACACGGCAACGCGACTTACCACGCGCGCCGACTTCAACCTCGCATCTCACCCCCACCACAAACGGCACTTGTCAACTCAAGATGCCGCCCAACGAGCGGGCCGAAAAGCAGGCGGCTGCTCAGCAGGCCGTCGACATTCTGCACGAGATTGCCACCATTCTGGTCAGTCAAACGGACCAGAACCCGAAGCAATTGAAGCATCGAACTGACATGTTGACGTGTGTCACAGAACTGCCACCTCGACCGCCGCACCCTATCCATCTGCATCTCCATGATCGAGAACGGCGTGAACCCCGAGGCGCTGGCGGTAAGTTTCGCTCATTCATTTCATTGGGATTAACTATGACACATTCGCTCACATGCATTTCTCACCACCACTGCAGACCGTCATTAAGGAGCTTCGTCGGGAAGGCCAGCAGGTCCAGATCGAGGCGGCAGCAGGCCCATCAGCACGGCGGAGATGAGACTAGGCCTGCATGATTATTACCAGCATATTACCAGCAGCGTGCCGGGTTTTTAACTGAAGGATTGCGACTACCGACACCGGCAAGGCAAGGCTAAGGCAGAGGGAGGTTGGGGTACGACGGCACTGAACTACAAATCCCAGTTCAGATGCCCTACTCATCAACCTCTGACAGCGAAAAGGTTGCTGTCTCGCTATTTCAGCGAGGGAATACGTACAACGCCGCGGTCTTGCTGATGAAACAAATGTCTGGCAAGCTTAAGGTACCTACTGTAACATAGGCCGCGGTGCAGAAACAGACAGAAATCTACACCACCGCCACAACCGTTTCATCTTCTCACCACAAACACAGTAAATGTCTCTCCTATTATGGTAATATGATACGATAACCACAATGATTCGAAACAGCTACTAGCTAAGATCATGAAACGAAACGAAACGAAACAACAAATACCTAACGAAAATGCCCACATCCAACCCAGGCCAACCACCCAAACTCCTAACTTCCCTTAATCCCAAAAAAAAACCCGCCCTATGAATGCCCCAACCCATACACATGCAAATGATACACCCAGCCAGCCCCCCAAGCCCTGACCCCCAATGCAATAGCGCGACATACCCAAGGACCCAACCCATCCCAAACCGCTCTTATCGCCCAGCGACTTCGCTTTCCCTCTCTCAAGCCCGCTCAATACATGCACACCTACAAGAAAAAATCACGAAATCCAACACGACCCAATCCAAACACTCAGCCCCGGTAATGGTGGCCATCTACCTATGCCCAACGAGCATAATCCCCTCCTCCTCTTCTTCTTCCTCATCCTCATCACAATCCTCCTCCTCCTCCTCTTCCGAACTACTCTCCCCCTCCTTATCCTCATCATCCAACCCCACAGCGCTCTCAGCCGAGGTGATCGCATTCCCTCGCTCATAATCCCTGTCCCGCCCCCAAAACAGATCCAGCATGTCATCATCATCATCCTCGTCATCCTCTTCCTCATCATCATCATCAGAATAATTTTCCACCGCTGTGAGTCCCCCGTAAGAACGCGCAGAGGGAGACGAGGCGACAATCGGTGGCGGAGACGATGGTGCCGCGGCATGCTGGTCCTCTGCCGACGAGACGGAGGGGGTGGAGATGGAGGCGGCGGTGCGGTGGAGAAGTCTGAAGAGGAAGGCGGGCGAGTAGGATGGGGATGATGAGAGGGCCGCAGCAGACGCGGCGGCCTGGTCCATCTCGATCTGCTGGCGCTCCCGCTCGCGGCGGGCGATTGATGCGGCTCGGCTTCGCTGGCGCAGTTGGTGGGTGAGGAAGGCGGCGTCGAGGGGGACGGGCTGTTGGTGCTGCTGCAGGGTCTCGGGATTTTCGGGCGCCGCGTTTTCGACGCCGGGCATGTTGAGCAGCTGCAGCTGGGTGGTGTTGTACGACTGGCAGACGGTGCACTTGAGGCCGAGCCAGTGGTAGGCCGTCTGGCTCTTGGCGCGGCAGTCGTTGCACGAGATGATGGCGCGCGTGTCGCAGTATTCGGCGGGCATGGGCTGCGTCAGGATGGCCATGTCGTAGTTGCGGAACTGGTACTCCATGTTGACGCAGCTCTTGTTGCACAGCGGGCACTTGTACGACGATTTCATGTGCTCCTCGAAGCAGTGCCGGTGGATGCTGTGCCCGCATTGCATAAAGACGACGGGCTTGGGCGAGTTGAACAGGTAGTCGCTGCAAATGGGGCAGTCGCAGTCGGTCGACCGCTCGATGCACTTGTGGTCGCCGCCTAGTGAGATGCAGGCCATGCATTTCTGTCTTGTCAGTGTGATGTGGCGGGTGACTAGGAAAAGAGATGCTCACCTTGCAGTGGAAAAAGTCCTTGCCTAGTCCCTGGCCAACTCGACACAGCCCGCAGTCAGCGCAATGGTAGATGGACTTGTTCGGGTCGTCGTTCCAGAGCTTGCAGATTCCGCAGTAGTAGTAGGCAGCCGACTGGCCGCATCCGATGCACGAATCCGAGGCCTTCTGGGCGCACCCGCAGAGCATGCAGAGCATGTGCTTTGTCTGCTGCCGCGGGAGGACGTGGTCCTCGACAGCGTCGTGGCAGAACCGACAAGGATACCACCGCTCGCAGGAAGCGCACTGCAACTTGACGTTGCGGCGGTAGTGCTCGCAGCCAAGATGTTGCGGACATTCCTCCCCATCCTCGGATTCCTTCTGTCCTGAGCAGCATTCAGCCCCCTCGACGGGGACGTTACTCGGGGCGTAGGAAGGCTTGAGGTCCTCCTCCGTCAAAGGCAGGTTGAGGGGCGCGGATCCGTCGCCGAGAGGGTGCCAGAATTTATTGAGCGCTTGCAAAGGTCCTGATGCTTCCGGCGAGTCTAGCGGGCCCGACACACTTCTGCCCGACGGCGATTCGGGTCTCATAGCAGCCAGGGCGGCCCCAGACGGCTGTTGCGACGTATTGTACTTCTCCATCAACAGCTGGTGCACCATCTGGGCCTTTGTGTCCTGCGGCGCGTCCATTACTCGGATGGCGTGTATCCTTCGCCGGAGCTCTCCCATGCCGTCGTCTTCAGGTAACGGGGTACTCCTCGAGGCTTCTATGAGCGGCCATGTTGCTTGCGGGGTGGCGCTCGTCACTGTATCGGAAGAGGAGGTCTGTGGTCGCTGGCTCGGCCTGGGATCCGCGCCTGAGTTCAATCCTGTGTTCGGGGTATTTTCGAGAGCCGCGCGCAAGCCGTCGACATGACGCAACGGGGGATTCGGGACGACCGGCGGGTCCGAGGGCGCTACTTCGGTCCGACGAAGCGCAATGGCGGCGTCTAAAGGGTCATCGGTTAAAGCAGCGTCCGAGTGGTCGTCGTCCGTCTCCAAAATTGCATTCGCGGCGGAACCGGAGTCCCCAGCCGACCCCGTTCGCCGGTGTTGTTGCAGCCTCGGGGGCTCGTCGGCGGCAAACCCCGCCGAGAAACGGCGAGCCTGTCGGAGAACGGGATTGATGATGAAGTCGGAGACCAGAGAAGACATCGCAAAACGGCAGCTGTGTTGGGCAACGGGCTTCTGGTGTGAGGCTGTTGTCCGTGTCTGGCGAGATGGACGTGGGGGAAAGAAGCGAGCGACGTAGGGATTGCGAAGTGCAACCTGCCGCATGTGTTGCTCGGCACTCGCCGCAGGGAATCCAGGGAATCCATTGGGTGCATGTCGTCAACACCCAACTGACAGTGCGAGAAGGGGTACTGAGGGCTCGGACACGGCTTGAGCGCACTGTTACAATGCATATCGCCCCGCCCTTATTTTATGTAGCGTCGATCGGAGCAGGGGTCCATGTGTGGGGTCTCGAGTCTTCGGAACCAAACTTTCGAGAACATCATTCTTTCGAAAACATGGATGCGGTTCAACTTTGTCGCTATGGTTCATGTCTGGTGCCATGTGTCCATAAAACGGTTCATGAAAAGGATTCACCAGGTTACGTTGCTATCTATCAACATCGAATCTAGTCAACTACCTCCTAACAGCTATGAGCCGTCCACCCCTGAACCTCAGTTCATCTCAGCTCGACTCCGTCACCTCCCCTCCACCCTCACCCTCACCCCCCAACTCAACCCGAAAATCCCCCTTCACCCCCAAATGATCCGTCACCCACGGCCTCTCCAGCCCCGCCTCCCTCCTCACCAACTCCCTCCCGTCCGCGCCCCCCTCCACCACCACATCCATCCCAAACCTCTCAAACCCCACCACCTCCACCGCACCACAAAACAACACCTTATCCATCCGACTCAACCCAAACCTCTCCCTCTCCGTGGCCTTCGCCATCTGGCCCCACGTCATTCCCGCCTCATCACCCTCCACCCCCCCTCGCTCAAGGTACGCGTCCTTGAGCCCGTTCTCAACATGCAGCGTCTTGTCGAAGGGTTGGATGGCGTTGAGGTCGCCGGCCAGGACGCCGGCATAGGCCTGGCGCAGGTGGTGGGCCGCGGCAGCGAGCTGGGCAGGGCGTTTGGGCGGGTTGGCGGCGAGGGACTCGAGGTGGGTGGTGCAGAGGCGGAGGGTGCGGGACTGGGGTGGGGATTGCGGTAAGGCGATGTCGACGAAGAGGGCGTCGCGCTGCATGGAGGTGAGGGAGTAGTGGACGCGGAAGACGGAGGTGATGGGGAGGGGGCGGGGGAGGAGCATGCAGGTGCCTGGTCGTAGGTTAATGTGTGGAATGTATAGGGAGATATTGGGCAGGTATGTAGGTAGGGGCTCACCGTAGCCGGGGGATTCCCAGTGGAGGGGTGAGACGTCAGTGATGTTGTAGTTCAACCTCACCCACTCGGCGGCTTTGATCAGGGCCAGGTCCGATTTGGTCATCTCGTTGAGCATGATAATGTGCGGAGTGGACTGTCCCATGACAAGGGAGTGGAGGTGCTTCAGGGCGGCCGCCATCCGCGCGTCGTCTAGCGGGCGCATAAAGTCGATGTTCCATGACAAGACGGAGAAGTTGAAAGTCTTGGGTGCTTCGGTGCCTGGAGGCTGGAGGCTGGTTGACCCCCGGGCCTCAACCGGGTGCCAGCCACCACTGCTGAAGGTGTAGTACTCTTGATACGCCGGCTCGCCCTTTGTCCAGGCGCGGACCCCGAACATGGTTGTCATCTGACGTGGCTTGCGGGGTTGGAACTTGAAAGCCCGCAGAAGTCTGAGCATCGGCTTGCAATCCAGTAAGTAGACTCTGAGAGTCTGTGTTCGTGAGACTCAAGAGGCGAAGCTACCGTCTCAACTTGGGCGGGCTGGTTTTAACGGGTGATCGTGGTCAGTATTTCTACGAGTATTAACGGAGAGAATGGAAGCCACCAGGCAACCAATGCAGGTTCGCAGTGCGGGGACAAACCAACGAGAATCAAATAACTTGATTGGCTACAGTATCCCAACTGCCAACTAGGTAGGTACCTGTTGCCCCTGAACTCCTAGCTCCGTAACCTACAGGTACAAGATTGGCTGTTTGAAACTCATATTCTCACCTACACCATCAAGCCGGGCAACTCCTCACACCGCTCCTTGTTTGCAAACAGCTCCTCATGATCAGGCCGCTTGACCGACCGAACTTGAAATTCGCGAGGAAAATAACCAGCATTGTCCCAATCGACAATGACATGGATTGCCTCGGCATGTACCAAGATGATATGGGCGTGTAAATTCCAATAACAAAAGACAAACTTCTGCGGCTCATCAGGCCCAGACATGGTCCAAGGGTTCCAACCTTCTTAGGCGACTAGCAAGTCTGGGGATCATAATCCATAGTTCGCAGCAGTGGAATCACCACATCATCGACGCCCGTAGTTTCGGAGCGGCGCGAGTTGAGCTTCGGGAGCACCTCCTCCTGACTAGACTGCCCGGGCTATGACCATGCTATGTATCCTACGAAGACGACGATCCTATAAAACGGTCATATAGGACTAAGAACCTGTACGGATATCACTAGATTAAAACTGAAGATGTAAACATGTCCTGGTGTTGTCCCCGTCCATCTACTTAAGCCAGCAGTGATAGCCGAATTTGACATCGGCCGTGCTATCCGAGTCGGCTTCTCCCCGGAGCAACATGGTTGGCATTGAATTATACACCGATGACCGACAGGTCGAAAGCGGTACTAGTATTAATGACACCCTGTGGGGTTTTGAATCTTTGGATCCTGCTGACCGACGGTGACGGACCTGAGTTTGGGCTTGAAATTTCTCAGCCCATGTCTTCACCCACGCTCCATTGTCATCCTGAGCCAATTCTGTCCGCACTGCAGCAAGGAACATGATTACGACTCGCCCGATGGCTATTTCCGAAGTACTGCGCATAAACAGCCAGGACAGCAGCTGGACCAACCATCGCGCTACACAGCTCACCAGGGCCCCTCTGGCTTAATGCTCTCGAGATTGAAGACGCTCGACGTTTGCCCACGCAATGAAGGATCTTGGCGATTCAGCCTTGAATACTACGCTAGCGGGGTCATGGGTGCTGGAGGGACCAGCAGGGGCCTATCGACGCTGAACCTTCACGGGTGTCATGGGATCGGCTCACCGATAGCAGGTTCGGTGACGCTGACTTGGCTGTGTCGCTGCACTTAGGCGGGAGGACCCCGGGCTGGAGTCGCTTTTCTACGAGGCCAGAATACGCCTGCCACATTACACCTGGGGCCAGTGCATCGAAGACGGTGAGTGAATCTTGTTCCTACTCTGTCACTCCTCAAGCTCGCGGTCTGATCATAGTCTGGTAACAACTAAGATCGAGTCCCTCTGTCTGGCGGGATGGGTACGGGAGAGCGTCAGGACGAGGATGGCTAGGGCGCTAGTGCACTTGGCCAGGACGGTGGGGGCTGGGGTGGATTTTGGGTGGGAGAGGTTCGAGGCGAGTAGGCCAGCGCTAGGGAGGAGGAAGGGTACAACTTAATCAACACCTATAAAATCAACTCAGTTAATGCCGAGTTTAAATGGCATTGTAGATAGAATACAGGTAAGGAAAAGAGTTACAAGTTACTCTAGGTTTAGGGGTAACTGATAGTGAAGACAAAGAACCTGGGTCTGTAGGCGGGGCTGCCTTAGCATGTATCTGACGAGGCTGTGTAAGCAAAGTGAAAGACGTTAATTTCGGTGGGAACTGCTAGCAAGTAGAAGTCCCTACATCTTAGCTCGAATGTACGGTCTAGTTCGAATATATGGAAATCCCCGACTAGCTGCCTTAGCGGGTAGGAGAATCGGCAATTTTGGAGTCCCGACAAGAAGGGGGGAGTAGAGCCGAAGTAAAGGGTTTCGAGCAAGGCATGAGCAGCGATCCTGTAGAGGGAGCGCAGCGCATAGGTAGAAATGAATCACATTGAACTCTGCCCTCCTCAAAAGACATCCTTGCAATCATGATCTAATCCTCTTCCAAGCCTCTGGGCCGACCTAATCTTTCTGCTGCTTGACACTTCTTTATGCCGGCTTCCGGGGTCTGGCATCAACCTGGACCTCGTCCCGTCCTTCGGCGTGAGCCGCGACGTCAACTCCCGCGCCATGCGGCGGGGCGGCTGCGACGGCTTCAACGGCAAGGTTGTCGTCCTGATCCCCTGCTCGTGCCGGCCGGGCCGGGCCACCTTCATCGCTAAGCTCGACGCCGCCGTGGCCCAGGGCAGCTCCCTGGGCGTGCCGCTGTCCTGCCACAACGACCCCGCGAACCAGTCCGTTGCCGCCAACAAGGCACGCGCCACAGCCCGGCCATGGTCATCGTGCTGCAGAGCTTCAATGGCACCAAGCGCTTAAGTTCTGCTTGGATTGCCTACCCGAGAATATCCAGCCATCGAGGTTGATAAGTCCCTTCCGAGGAGTGACACATAAGAAACATTACAAAAGGCATACAGACCTGAAGGACCATGAAAAGGTCAAGGCTCAGATAATCAGCTAGATGATCTAAGAGGAAACTTCCAGTAGCAACAAGCATCATAAAAGCAAGTGCAAGTGAAGAATAAGTAGCAGGAATAGCTGCGGTAGACAGGTCTGTAGGCGTGATTGATGGAATGATCTGGGATGCAAGTACAGAATCTCCGGCAAAAGCCATAGGAAAAAATACAGCGATAGAACTGATAAGAGCTAAAGGAATCTTGTCCACATTGAACTTGGGTTTCTTGGTGGTGGACTCAGCTTGAGGAAATACTGCATCGCCAAGAAGTAGTATATAGGAGGCAAGTTGCACCATATAGGATAGGGCGAAGAAGAGGTGTGAGAGCCACCCAGATAAAAGCCGGTTATTAAGATAGGCAAATTGGATAGATGGAAGCGAGGCACTGATGGACACTGCAATCAAGGCCCACAATTGCTGTGATTTCAGCCGGGGAAAACAGCGTTGCCAGATGCCGTTCATGTTGTCAAGCAGTGTTGATAGACTGATAGGCTGTGGACTGGGGTCCTCAGGCGGTGATGTGGTGACGTTGCCCGAGGAGTTGTTGATAGGCACCTGTGTGGAGTTGCCAGGCGGTGGTGTCGTGGGGTTGCCCAGCGACGGCGTGTTCGCCGAAGGGCGTTCGATGGAGTTGCCAACATCACTCTGTCTCTCCGAATCTCTGGGATTGTCGAGGCGGCCCGGGTCCGCGGCGAGCAGCAGCAGCTCAAAGACGGCCCACGAGACCACAAACATGGTGCCGATGGCAGGAGCAAGGACGCCGAGGCCGGCGCGGCTGGCCCACAGCTTAATGAACGGGGGCAGCGCGCCAGCGAGAAAGCCTACAAGGCGGACCCAGAAGTGGCTCCGCGCGCGTTCGATGCCCTCCACATCCGGCAGCTGCTTGCCATCATCGGAGCGGATGAAGCGCTGAGAGACGATGTCGGTGGCCGACTCCCGGGGGCCACGGAGCGAGAGCATACTCCGCAGCCAAGACGCAACGACCGCGACGGCGTCCGCTGCGTAGAGTACAGGCGCCGCACGGAGGATGGCGTGGTGGCGGTAGTCCAGGCCCAGAATGCGACCGGTCGGCTGGCCGAAGGCGCTGGCAGCAAAGCCTAGCATCCAAAACACCAAGTTCCACTCCGACACCTCGCGCGCTGACCATTCCTCTGGAGAGGTCCGAAGTGCAAGAGTGGCGTTATATGGAGTGATGTCCAGCCTGCAGAAAAGTGCGGGGGATTCGAGGTCGTTGTGGTAGAATAAGTAAAAAGAAGCTCGCTGAGCAAGAAGAGCCGAGACATTGGCAAGTGTCTCGTTGTGTTGGCCATGGAAAGTCCGAGTAATTTCCCACATGTCTGGATAAATATGTGTATAGAGCTTGTATAGCTCGGCTTCGCTAGGTAGGTAGGTAGGCAGCAAATAAGGTTCTAAGCGAGGAAGAAAGAAAAGAAGAACGTGTCTGCACTCGAACTCTAGGACAGCTCGCACCTTAAGCAAGGAGAACTCGTGGGTGCACTATTGCAACGTGGACCAATGAACTAATTGCAGCGATATGTAGCGAAATGCAGCTGGCTTATCGACGATAGACGCTACGAATGAGCCCGAACTCCAGCAGAAGATGATTGCAGAGAGGGACGAGGGGGGAAAAAGATGCCGCCGGCGGCAAGGCACACTTGGTTTGGGATAGAACACACAGTCGGCAAACAAACAACAACCCTCTTTAGCCATCATCGTTCAACAACTATCTTACGAGCAACCTTCAAACAACAACCCTCACTCCTCCCTCAGCCCCAACCCACCCTTCCGACTCGAGCACCAACGGGGCCTCCAGCGCCTCGCTCGCATCCAAGCTCAGCGTGACCTGCCGCTGGCCCGCCACCATGCACACCGTCTCCCCGAGGTTTCTGAGATCCGTCTCACACTGCCTATACCCGCCGCCGCCCTCACCTCCGTTCCCACTCCCGCCAGCCTCCTCAATGTCGTTATGACTACCCCCTACAGCTTTGATCTCCACCCCGGAATAGCTCAGTCACCCCTCCCGCAGTGGCACCAGCACGAGAGGAATCTCGGCCTCCGTCTCCAGCGTCGAGCTCATCCCCTCCTCCATACCATTTATCCCTATCCCCATTCACATCCTCCCCTCCATCTCCACCTCCACCTCCACCTCCCTTCCCATCATCCCCTCCTTGTAACCCCCGGGATGAAGTCAGGGAAGAAGGAGAAGAAGGACAAGCAGGAATAACAAAATGCCCCTTCCGCCTCCCCCGAGCCCCACCAATAGGTGGGTCTTAATTTATGCCTTATTGCCTTAGACCAAAATGTGTCCTGTTGAAACACGACACATTTTGGCCCAAGGCAATCAACTTCAAGTGGTGACCTCCAATCTCCGACACCAAGTCGCAACCCATCCCAGCCTACCCTCCAATTTCTATAGCAACGCAATGATGGGTTTCAACCTCAGGATTGGTAATCTTTGTGGGAGATCTTGCCCGTATTGAAGACCTTGTCAAACGACTTCTCAGTTATGGCGATGATAGGAACGAACGCTTGCATCGTTCCGTAAAGACCCGGACATCAAAGGGCAGGCATCGCGACGAGTTCACCTGCATCCTAAGGGAACTTCAAAGCCTCACAGGGAAGATATGTAAACTTGCACTCGAAGTTCGTAATACGAACCGAACCTCAATCGAGAGACAGCCCATAGCGAGGGCTTGGGCGAGGCGGGCAACGACCAGGACGGCAACAGCCCGGACGGGGGCGACGACACCGGCAGGGGCAACCGCCCAGACGGGGGCAACGTCCAGGACGGGGGCAACTTTCAGGACCGCAACGAACAGGATGAGGGCAACGACGCGGACAGGGGCGACGATGCGGACAAGGGCAACCACCCAGACGGGGGCCGCCCAGACGGGGGCAATGACGGGGGCAAAGACGGGGGCCAAGACGGGGACCAGGACGAGGGCAGCGACCCTGACGGGGGTAAGCACCGGGGCAGCGGTTAGGAGAGCAACGATCAAGATGAGTGCAATGACCAAGACGACAACGACCAAGACCATCCAGGCCGCAACGGCCAGGACAAGGGAAAAGGGAATTCTCAAGGCCTCTGCTAGCAGCCACTTGGAAAAACGGAACTATCCTTCAAAGCCACAACTGCAAATTTTCACTAGGCCCATCGAGACGCCTACGTACGAGGAGCTGGCATCCTCCCTTTCGTTCTATCTACTATCCTTTATGAGTGGACACCATATCGACTTTCGTTTTTTCAAGTTACCAAGACACTAATACAAGGACTTGTAGTGCTCATGCCTCGCTATAACTGACAGCCTGCCAGTGAGGTCACAAGTGCTCCATGTAGTAGTCTCCTCACTCTACAGCCGCTCAGGCCCCGATCACCTACAGTTTGACAAGCAAGCAAGAATCAAACAACCTCCAAGTAAGGGACCAGATCGATAGGTACCAATCATTGCTGACTTGATAAACGGCTAGAACCTACATCCGAGCAGGCCCGGCAGTCAGCCACAGCACGCTGGCAGAGCCTGAGGTTGAACAGCAGTCTCGTCCAGGAGTGGATAGCGACTCCCAACGTTTGATCTATTCCATTAGCTGACAGTTTGCCAGCAAAGAGGCCCACCATAACAATTGATTACTCTTTACCCCCTGAATCTTTGAACCGATTGGCCGGGCAATGCCGAACCGGGTCGTTTTCCGTCAACAATACTCCGGAGTAACAAACAGTTGAAAGACTTGTCAATTACGTGCTGAGAAATCTACATAGTCCTGCAGTCTCACCAGCTGGAAACAGCACCCGGGTGGGAAAGATCTCTGCCCCAATAACAAAGTCCGGGTCCGGACCCGGACGAAGGCAAGATGAACCCCGCATCTTGGAAGCTTGAAGTGCTGTTTGGTGAGGGCAAGACGGCTACTGGCTGGCTGGTGCGTCTTACCTACCTATGAATGCAAGAGAAAACCCTTCTCTCATGCGATCAATGCCGGCCCGTGGATAGAGAGACGTGGCACGCCCCGGCGTCGAGGATGTGGCAGCATTGTAGCAGCCGTGGCGGAACGAAGGAGTGGATTCTCGATGTTGTCGCGGCCCGAGCAGACGAGGAAGGAGGCAAGGGATCGGGACTGCCTGGTGTTTACTTGAGCCCGACTGTGGAGTGGCTGCCGAGTTGCCGGAGGCGGCCACTGAGCAGAGTTGATACCTTTTCACATTCTCTGACCGGCTGTGATGCGTCTCCAAGCATCGGACAGGTGTTAGTGGATGCCCTTGACCGGCTACTCCTAGAGGTGTCCATCTATCCACTACCATACCACCCGAGAGGCGATATCGACGTCCATATTTTCATCAAACAGGCCATTTCATGGCACCACTCACTCCACCCGGCACCAGCCGCCACTCGCTCAAGACAAGCAACGGATAAACCTGATGCACCACCACGTCCTCACCCAGTCTCCAATCATGGCCCCGCCCACTGTTGCGAAAGCAACACAAGGAAACCCAAAACACTGGCCATCCGGTTGACCAGTCGGAGAAGAGCGGCTCCGCCGGGCATCATTACACTGGGACAGTATCAAGTCGCACATGGCGCTGCCCTGTCCGAGACACGACGGCGTTGCACATTCCACGACGGGGGTCTCGCGGCAGTTGGACACTGTATTCCGTGTCTCCATTGCTCTGGGACCACAGTTCGGGCAAATCGATCTAGACCCTCGAGTCCTCAGTCCTCCTAAGACCCTAAGACAAGGGAGCTTCCCGCCGTGACACAGAAACGGCTGGCGACAGCAGCTGGGCCGAGACGAGATTAAGGGTCCCAGTTCTAGCATTGGGGTTTTTATTGAGCCTTACCGGGCGGTCCCTGACAGAGAAGGTTTTTTTTTGTTTGCGGGAACGGCTTCCGAGGACTCGAGGACTCGAGGACTCGAGGACTGGGGGAATGCATGCCCACGTCGACAATAGCAGGGACGCTAAGGGAAAGGAGCCCTGGATTGATCATTGGAGAGGGGAATTGGATGCCAGGGCCCAGGGCTCAGGGATCGTGCTCGGTAGTTGCAACGTGCTGTTTCATGCTGACTGGGTAGGAGTTGACGGATCCCATTGCCTCCTCCTGCAATTCGCCTCGGACAACTCGGACGCTTGGTTCTGACAACGCCCCGAAACTGCAGCTTGTTCCGATTCGGGGGTTGTCAGTTTCTGATGTGCCGGATGCAACCAAAGACATGGGCAACAGTCTGGCCACGCAAGAATGATTGACTCTGCCAGAGCCTGCCCATTGGCGAGGGGTCCAGGACGGACGGGGTTGGTGAGACGACGAGGAGACCCCACTTCAGTGTGCCGAGTCCGGGGGCGGGCGGCGGGGGATGGAGTCGGGCACCTTCCGAGTAGGCCCCTCTTTGTCCGGGCGTGGCCGGGTACCCGATACGGACGAATCGACGGCGTTGGCATGTGTAAAAAATTGACGCCCGTTTTTGCCCGACCGGCCAGACATGGATGCCTGCGACTTGGACAGGCCGGCCATCTCAGGCAGCCCCCGTCCCAAGTCGTACGCCGTCGCCTCGTACAAACTTTGCGCAAGCCCGGAGTTGGACGGGCGGAATGGCTGCCGAGAGGACCAGGCTGGGCCACTGACGACAGCCGCCGTGGTCTGCAGGTCCCTCCATCACAGCACGCCCGGAGACTTTGTAACTGGTCCGACCCAACAAGCCCGGGACCCGACCCGGAACGGCCGACCAACGAGGCAAAGGGCCGTGGAGTTTCTTTGGGCTTCTCTGCAGCGCAATCGTCCGTCGCAAGGGCGAAAAAGTTCCACTGAGCTGCGCGATAGGGCGGCAGAGCGGCTGACACGTCTGCCAGCATGAACCAGAGCTAGCTCTGCCCGGCCAATGCGAGCTAATCGGCAAGGCTTGGAGTGGAGCGGGCTGAGAAGCAAACAGCCCATCAGCTCGCCCGTGACAAAGGATCGTGAACTTTTCGGAACCTCAGGGAACCGTAATTGAAGCCCAGCCGGTGGAGCCTCAGGTCTCATCGGCTGTCGCTAGCTGTCGCTAGTTGTCGCAGCTTTTCCAGAAAACGGCGATGGCCGATAAAATTTTGGATCCATGCGATCGATCAGGATCGCGGAAAGGCGATCCCGCATGCGGCGTGCGCGGCCCAGCGCCAGGCACTGGCTTTCAGCAGGTTTGAACAGGCGGCGCTGGCAGCCAAGGCTGCAAAGAATGCAACCCGGCGATGCCACTGTGGAGACGTTCCGCTGAGCAAAGAATCTGATGTCCGACGACACGAAAAATTCTTCTCTTGGACCAACGACACGGCCGCCTTCGCGATCAGCCCTTGGCTCCCGGCTTGGCCATCGGAGTCTGGCTCAAACAATGGACCGGTCAATCAATGCCTTGGCAGATTGGAATCTCCTGGAAGCTGCGCGCAACAAACAATGGCTATCGCATTTCGCTGGCAATTTCGTCCAAATTCTGTTAATTAAGCTTAGTGGGGCCTTGCTGGGCTGAATCTGATCTGACCAAGATCAAACAAAACGATCCGAAGGTTGAAGGCGGCACGGGAAGGACCCTCTCTTTTGGACCAATTAGTCGCCTGAATCCGATGACATAATGCATAAGCTGCATGGATTCCGAAACGCCCCCAGGGCGGTTGCTGATTGGTCCCGAAATAGATGAGTCTTCCAGAGCTCAGCTCGGTCTGGAACAAATAAAAGATTATGAAAAATTTATCAAAAGAAGTCATAACAAGCGAAGATACTTCTTGTCAAGTACAGATTATAGACGGCCAATTCCGATCCCGCTCGAGTTTTCGTTTCGATTTCGCCCGAAAACCAGACAAGCAGCTCGGGCGGTCTCGGAGCATGGAGAGTTCCGGCGGTTTGCGGTTTGATGCTCTGACCTTGACGGCCGATGATGCCATAGGTGGGGCCCGACGGGTCCCGCTGCGGGATCGTCGCCAGCCCGGCCGCCGAACGCTAATTTGGCCAGGCGGTGGGCCTGGATTTTCTCTTGCGACAGCCCGGAAACAGCCTGCCTCCACTGGTGACGTGAGAATAGAGAGGAAAATTTTCCAGGGATTTGGATGAGTCAACTTCAAGTTTGCGCACCTTGTGAGCTGATGAAGCTTTGTGCAAATCCCATGAGCTGTCGGAATGCACACCCCAATTTCTGAATTGCAAAATGACCTGGCAGAAAAAAATTGATAATTGCACACATCATCGGAACGTACCGAGCCCCGCCTGGCCCTTGCGAATTGAGTCCCTCATCCACTTCCAGTGTCTCAACACGAAGCCAAGAGACAACTTGAACATGACATGCCTGCAAGTCGGTCAAAAACCTATGCGTGCTTTGGACTGCCCGAGACAAAGCACCTCTTTGCAGGCCGAGAAGTCATTCGGATATCCGACCTCGGATCCAGAACGATGAGCTTGAATGATACCGCAGGCTACATCGCTTATCTTGTACGAAGCATTGTCTCCAAAACCATACGATAACCCACGCAAGATAATAGCATACAATATCCTTGGTGGGGGTCATGGTGTCTCTAACCGAGAGTTGATAGCAACCGTAGCAGCGGTTGATAGCGCATCAGGCCATCAAGGTGTTCTTGGAATTGACAACTCTCGGCATTTGAGTGATCCAAGGAACTAGGTACTCGAGGTAGCCACGGAAACACTTGTTACGTACGACAAAATAAAAAAGACGTCAACAAAGCCCGGATTCATTAATTCAATACCACCTTGTTTCACCAGGAGGGGACATGTCGATGTCATGACGTCCCAGTATCAAACCTTGACGGTGGACTGATGGGGTGCATAACAGGGGGGTAACCGTACCCGCGCGACGCGAGCACTTCCACCGCAACCGGCTCCCCCTGGCTTTCCGAAGCTTCCATTCAAGCCGAAACCAGGCAGGTCCCACGATATGACGGCAGCTCTGAACAAAGAACCGAACTCTCCGGCGTAGGTAGGTCGGTGACGAAGCGAAACACCGAGCCGCGGCCTTTTCCACTCACCGATAATGGAACATAACGTTGTTGCAGTTACAGTGCAGTTTGCCCTTTTTCTGCGCAGCATTCCATGGACACTCTGTTCCTGCTCAAGGAAGCAGGGCGGGGCGGAGCGGGGCGGGGCGACCGGCTCCCGCCTCCGGTCCCGCAACACCCTACCTGCAGATGGACGCGCCCAGCCATGCGGGACGGGAGCCAACAAACCAAACCAAACAACCGCCTTCTTCGGTCCCTCCTCCCTTTCTCCCTTTTTTGCCAATACGACGACGGTAGACTCCGTAGATAATAAGTTCAGGGACATATATGCTGCAGATTACACAAACACGCAAAGGGCAAAGGAAAACATGAGAGAATGGGAAGAAAATGAAACCTGCGGCCGCGCGGCGGGGCAGGCAAAATGCAAGCAAGCCACCCATCCAACTTACGTACTCTATCCGGTCAGCCCGCCCGCCTAGCCAAGGAAGCAAGCCAGCCACGGGCGGGAGGGCACAGCAAACCGATCGGTGTGCCGGGTGCTCGCAGCGCAAAGTCGGGTTGTCTTGGATCGCGCTGGATTCCGGGTGCGGGTTTGCGGTAGGTTTGCGGGTGGGGTCGAGGTCCCCGCTGGGTTCCGCTCCGGGCGGCGGGCTGGGTACAGAACGTTGGCAGCATGCTACCTCCCTACCTGTAGGTAGGCAACGCAGGTATCCGTAGTGGCGCCACGAGGTGGTTGATGGAAAGTGGCAGGTTCGGGAACGTCACGTTGGTCCCCTGGTAATTCGCAGACGCGCACGCCATTTCCGCGGTGGTTTGTCCGTTTTTTTCTGGTGACGTGAGGCGATTTTCGTCAAGATGGCGTAGGTGCGAGGGTTCCCTTTGTCACTGCCACGGCCACTGTTGCACTGGCACGCTTGGCTTCCGTCGTGTGTGGACTTTGCCGAGCTGGCTTTCGCCTTTTCGCTCTTCGCCTACGTATAAGCAGCACAACACAACCGGCACCCAAACTTCAGGAGACCTGAGTGTTACAAAATACCTAGGCTTAGTCAATTTGATGGCGACGGCGATGGCAAAGTCCCCGGAGCTTTCTTTCCCTCCCCCTCCCGCCCTCGGGCCGTTGGATCTACACTAGGGGAAGAAAAGAAACAAAGGCGGGGGTTTGCCGTTGCGGGGGAGGCGAGTCGATCGTCGGGGGTTTTTTTTTTGCTTGGCTCTAGGCGTGTCTTTGTTCTGTCAGAGAGGACCCAAACTGCCGGGTTCTGACCTCCAGGCTCGGGGTTCAAGAAGGCAAATTCGAGCTCGGATTGGCCACAGCGGTTCGAGATGGGCAGGAGAGCATCTGTGCTGAGAGTTTAGCTGCTGGTCTAGAACAAACTTTACTTGCGCTCCTTCTGAGATCTCCTCCCGGGCTCCCGGCCGGGAGCGCACTGCAAACCCTTCTGTTGCCTCCGTGCGTAAAAAACAAACAAACTATTGAGATTCGAGACAAAGCCCACTGCTCCACCACAGCTCTGGCCAGGCGTCAAGGCGTACAGTGGCCTGGGAATGAGGTGCCAATGAGTCAATGGTAGCTTGACGGAGCTCTACAATGACGGACAGTCGGAAGAAAAATTCCCAATCGCCACGGGACCTGTCTGTGGACACCCATTGGGCCTGAGTGTCACAAGACTAGCCTCCTTTTTAACTTATCTTTTCTTTATCAGTATGGAGTCGTTCAGAGCTTGGTCCATCTCGCCTCCTGAGTCCTGCGGCATCGGACCAAAAAGGATTTAAAAAAATTAAAAAATTAAAAAATAAAATTCAAAACCCACAACCTTATGTGGGCGTGTGTGAGGTCTGTGTACAAACGTGGCGCGGCTCTCGCTCCTGAGTGGATTTTGACTCCAAACCTGGAACAATCCGGTTCCCACTCTTCTCGGCTGATCGCTGTTGGAGGGAGGATGGATTTTTATTTGCCTGGAAAACGTGGAGCGATGGTGCATCGTGTGCGGCGTCGAGCTTGTTGTTGCTCCCGGGTCTTGAGACTTGCCAAGCCAAGGGAGGAATGCTAGAGGTTGAGACAGTGGAGCAGTCAATACGGCGTACTCTGAGCTTAGGGGAAAAAAAAATAGATTGGCTCGATCTCGACCGGTTTCCTTCGGGCGAATGTTAGCCAAGGTAGTGAGTGTCACCCAATATTTTGTCGCCAAACCGTAGGTGGTTCCAATCGATGTATGTCGCACCAGCGGAATATGCTGGCCGGGCATCCGCTCGTGCTGCTTTGGCAGTCTGGCAATGGCTGGAAGACTGGAAGGTGGAGACAGTTTAAACATACGACTGGGTGAACAGCTGTTTCTGAGCTCATGGACGTGCGACACAAGATGTGGAGACCAGATGAAAATCATGGCACGGTTACGAATGTTGCGATGACTGTAATGCAAGTTGGGTGGACAGTAAAATTGGACTGGGAATGCTTTGTTTGATCATTGCCAATCTCTCTCTAGGGGGCTGCCCGCGATGCAGGAGACCCCCGAGCAGGAAGAGGACGTGTGTCCTGGCCTGCTACCCGTTTCCCATCATACAAAAAGTCCCTATCATGACATGATCCCAAGTCCCAACCAAGAAAACCCAGTGCCTGGCACAAACAGCCCAATGTTGCTGTGTGAATCTGGTCCAACGCCAGCCATCCCAGAAAATCCCTGTGCCAAGTACACCGAAGTCCAACAATCTGAGCCTGCCTTGCCCAACACCAATGTCCATGCAAAGAACCTGCAGGAGAGGAAACCAAAACCCGCTCAAAGTGTATCGCTCCGGAATACACCCAAATCTCTTTGCACCGAAAACCAAAGTAGCCAAAACCCTTGCCAGTGAACGCCGTTCCCAAAAACAAAAAGCAGATGTAGAGCCCGCCCCGACCAGACTTTTTTATGATGCTGTGCTCCGATGTATGCAAGTTCTTTTTTTGGTACAACAAGACCGTAAAACCCGAGGACAAAAGAGATGTTCGAACTGAGTCGTGTGGTGTTTCTAAGAACGGACGGAAAATCGATTGAGGTGGGGTATAGTTATCGCCGACGAGTCGCTAGGAAAAGAGAGAAGAGGGTTGTTTTGTCGCTCCGAGGAGCCATCGCCGTCGTTGTTGTTCGTCGACTTAGTATGATCGCCGGCGCTGCAGGCGGACGGATTCGAATGAGCGAGCGTATGCTCGGAGTTCCCGCGCCGTCTTCTCGGACAGCTGTGCCGCATCGAGCCCCGCAGACGAGCTGCTGCGCATCGAGCAGAGGCTGGTGTGTGACGGTGATGGCGAGAGGGTCTGCGTCGACCTGGTCGAGTCCCGGCGGGTGCTCGGCTGGGCAAGCCCAAAGTCGTATGCGGGGGACAGGTAGAACTTGGTGCTCGATGTTGTTGTTGTGGGCTTGGAGACGGACCAGTCGAAGGGAGGTGTGCTCAGCGACGGGGAGCTCGCTGTCGAGCTTGGTGATGAAGGTGCCTTCTCATATTCCGCCAGACGGCAGGATTCGGAGCAGTAGGTGGCGCCGTCGGTCTGCTTGTCGCACCCGAGGCAGAATTGGTGTTCCCAGTCGAAAGACATGGCGGCGGGAGGACGAGTGAGTGTTGTGGTTGGCAAGAAACGACGTCGAAGTTGTAAACGAGCTGATCGATGCGAGCCGATGTGTGGTTGTGTGTGTGTGTTATGTGTGTGTGGTGGTGGTTGGTTCTCAAGATGGTAGGTAGTGAGAAGTGGTGGTGTTGCTTGTTGTTGGAGAGAGAGTCCGAAGCTATGAGCTGCTTCAAGGGAGGATTGATGATTATAAGAAGACGGAGGCTTGTTGACTCATAGCAATGGGATGCCAATTCAAGGCAGGGCCAGTGGTGGAGTCGAGAAGGAGAGTGTGGGAAAGTCGAACGACGAAGCTATCTTGGTGCCAAAGTGGGAATTTGAGGTTGAGGGGACTGGGGAAGCCTGGGTTATGTATCCTGGCACAGCTGCCCTGCTTGTTGCGGGTGGGTGTGGGAGCAGAGAGCGAGACAGCGACCCATGACCAGAAAGGACCCACGAAGACTCAGACATTGGCGCCGCCGGGGTACATACAGCGAGGGGGTCTGTGATGTACCTCAGCGCCGCAAATTGGTGTTTTAGGTACTCAAGGGGCTTGTACCTTCTCACTCAGAACCAGGGCAGGGAACACGGTGGGGCAGGTCTCGCAAAGGGCCAGAGGCTGCAATCTGCGCTAGCCCGTGTTCGTCATAGCAGTGGAGCAGGGGTCAGTGTGCTGGCGTGCAAGAAATTTCTTCCTGCCAGGTGTGAGCTTAACATGGCCTTGTCGTGGCACCACCCTGGTCATTTGTGAGCAGGGGAGTGGAGACATGCCCAGGTGGTCGCTTGACGCCATCTTGGCTCGCCTGGCGTTCCTTGAAGGGGCGTGCGGCCAGCGACCAGTCATGGGCCACGCCCTCTGCTCGTGCAGCCCAGCGGCCAAGAGGGTGTCGAGGGCGTGCAGCGTGCGCAATTGCTCATCCGTCGTGATCCATGAGCATCCATTTCTTTGCCTTGCCTGCCAGAGAGGTGCAAAGGCGTGAATGTTGATGCTACCTGGCCAAGGCGAATCGAAAGCAGGCTCCGGTGGGGGTCGCTGCTCATTCTCTGTTTGCCAGTTCTCCTGACCTCTTCATCTCCCGTAATTTTCTGGTTTCCATTAGTCTGTCGAGAAGGCGACGACAAAATGGCAAGAGAACAGCCCAGGCCGAGGCGGCCATCGCCTGCTGTTCACGCTGTGTGGCCCCGGGCGCCACTGGGTGTGCGGCTATGGTGGCCTCAGGCCTTGTCCGCCCAGCGATCAGGCGTTTTGCAGTCGACATTCTCGCCTCTCGACCACGAAACTTTCGAGCCGAAAGGTGCAATTTTGGTCTTGGTCCAATGATGGCTTCTTCTAGAAGCGATGACTGGACCTTGAAACCCACCTGCTGAAACTGAGCGGCTGTGGGCCGTGGTGTCGCCAGATGTCAATTGAATTTTTCCAATGTCTTCTAGCGCAATATGTCGAGTCCATTCCACCTGCATCTCGCTCGCATTGCCGTGGGAGTCAGGAGCGGTTGGCAATGGAAGAGCAGATTACTTCGTCATTGAGCTCTCTTCGAATGGAATCTCGCCCCCACGTCGTCTCACCCGAGCATCAATTTCCATTGAAGTGCAGCAAGTGCAGCATCGTCTGGGTGCTGAGGCTTGCCCGCAATCCGCCGGCGACGCTGTTATCGGGTAGATGGCGACTGCGTTGGTGAGGGTGCAGCTGCAGTGTGACCTTGCCTTTGGCTCTGGGTTGCTCCCCAATTCAGTTTCAATGCTTTCTGTGGGACTCTGTGTCGAAGGCACACTGGACAATGGCTTCGGCGGGCCTCATTCATTGGTTGCCCTCGGCTTCAAGACTGGTCTCAATGGGCAATCTTCTCCTGGGACGAACTGCAAACTGCTTGCCTGGAGTCGTTCTGGGACGCGCGGGCTCATGCGGCCGAGGGCGCCAGCCTCCCTCCTGCAGCAAGTCGCAGCAAAGACCCTCCGAATCCCAAGTTGCCAATGAGCGCTAGGG
Organism: Trichocladium uniseriatum; assembly: GCA_017139535.1. Classification (NCBI taxonomy): domain Eukaryota; kingdom Fungi; phylum Ascomycota; class Sordariomycetes; order Sordariales; family Chaetomiaceae; genus Trichocladium; species Trichocladium uniseriatum. Next base: position 1,613,218 of record WOUO01000002.1, on the reverse strand, counting down.
AGAAGCACCCGGGCAATGCAGAACGACTGCCCCCCGCGAGATGGCAGCGGCGTGTTAGTGGGGTGCCATTGTCCAATGCCACGGCAGCAGGTCGCAATCCGGGATGCCGTTTTGGACGATATGGACCAGACAGTCGAGTGTTTTAGCGGACTACACTACGGATAGGTTCAGTTCCTCGTGACTGGCAATAGGTAAAAAGTTGCTCGCCAAGCCTCCAGTCTTGCGTGGTCACGGTGCTCAACGGCCGGCATCCCAGATTTCCCAGTGAGACAAGACGCGGACCCCGCTCGAGGGTCTGTAACAGGCTGTGGACCGCTTCAGGCAGATCCCATGGCTGTGAAGGGAGCATGGCATTGAAAACAAAAGTTGAGAGGAGGGCAGATCATGGAGATCTTGCACAACCCGTCCCCTTCGCCAACCCCTCTGTGATGCACACCCCATCACCCCGAAGTGCCCGTGGGAACTCTGGGGAGCTGCCTGCGCAGGAGCGCTAGCCTGCTTTTGATTCCACCTGCATCATCCCTTCTGCAGGTGGACAAATCATCGCCGGACCACGTTTCGCCTCTGGAAAGAAGTGCAGAGAGGGAGCCCGTTTCAAGCATGACGAATTGGCCTGTCGTGTATCCGTACCCGTCGGAGTTGAACTGCGCTGGGGGCCTAGAAAAGCCTCACGTCGACTCCTATCTCTGCCGTGTGTCAACAACAGTCAACAGACACAGCATGTCGACTGACAGCCCGCATCCAACGGAGCACCGGACCCGGGTGGAGCCCGACCAACCCCGGATTCTCGAATCCAAACCGTCGACGCCCAAGTGTCAATTCCCTCATCACATTTGCATGTCTTTCAATTCCAACGGCCCTCGGCGGACTCGGCACCTTCTCCATGTTTGTTCCACGGTGGGTCTGCCGCAAGTCAACATGTCTTCCGTAACCATGCACATATTCCGTACATAGTTTGTCCTCCACACAGACTGCCGCTGCTCCGAACGACACCATCACTCAATTTTGTAGGCTAGTGGGCTTGGTCTCGTGGTGGTGGCACCACCTTTGAGGAAACCACGCGGCAGTTCCCTAGGTTGCTTCGAAACCAAGAGATCAACCTCCTTCTGTGCGGAATCATGCCATTTTCCATGCCAGAAACAAAACGGCAAACCCACTCTGGATGCTACTCTTGCATTTTCCGCATGTCGTTCCTGCTCATTCATCTTGCGGACGCAGGCAAAGTTGTGGGTTTGTGTGGATTTCTCGGAGAATGAGAAGCGGAGGGGTCCACTGGCTGGTTGGAGTTTAGCGTCGCGGCAAGCCTGGCGATTCGCTGGGTCCCGGTGGCCGGCCGAGGACCCTTGCCCTGAAGTTGGGGCCCTTGTCACTTGCCCGGTCGGTCCGTCCCCGCCCCCATGTTCGCGATTTCCCATCTTTTTTTCACCACCTCCATCAATGGGCACACCCTTGTGGGGAAAGATGGCGCCCCGGATCGACCGCACTGCCGAGGGCTGTCGGCATCCGGGGTGGTCATGTCGCGATCGATCCCGAATTATTGTACAATATTTTGGGATCAGAGACAATTAGATGGCATCATCTCTGGGGTTTGCTCGCGCGGGATTGCGATCTCGCCTGTCGTCATGTGTCGGCTGGCTGACGCGCCTGGATCACACCACGCGGTTGTTTTCCTCAAGGGCGGCCCTTTCATTGGGAGGGAGGCAATCTAGTTACGAGATATCAGAGCTGCAGTTCGATACTCCCCTTCTCCCCTCACCCAAAAAGCCCCCACGGGTTCAAGACTGACTGCAGCAGATCTTGGTTTAGGGCCGGCACACTTGTGATCTGATGATCAAACCCGTGACGACACCACCCCGCATCCCAACGACACGGGCAACATTTTCATTGAGCCTTTATCGAGTGATAGTCTCGCCGGCGTGGAATCTGCCCGGCCCCGATAAGAGGCGGGCAGGTTTCGTCTGAGACAGCAAAATTCCATCGTCGTCTTATCTGAGACATTCGTCAACCAGCCCCGGCTTCTCATCGGCTTTCTTGGCGGAGGTTGTTCCTCGTTTTGGAACAGCCATGGGGGTGATGGAACTACGAAAGAAACTAGGCTCAATTGAGCGCCTGTGGTTGCGACACGGTGGTGCGGACACAGCGTCGGGAGGCCGGCGACGAGCAGACGAGATGGGCGGGCTAGTGTTCACCTGTCTGTCTCTGCTTTTTTCTTGTGTGGTGTCTAGTGTCACTCAACTCCTCCGTATAACTGACTATTGGCTTGGGAGGGCTGGCCGGTGATCGTCTGGAACACGGTGCGCCACGGACATCATTTCACGGAATTTCACGATGCCGCCGCGTTTCCTTATCCAGATGGACAAGAAGGCGCCCGGGACGAGGTGGAAGCGAGGAGGCGCCGCCAGCAACAGAACGTGGAAGCCAGCCAGCCCAGCGGTAATCTCTCGGGTCTTTTTTTCTGCTTTTGTTTTTCTGGCTGGTGGTTTCGTGCGTTCTCAACAGTGTGTTCGTCAAACTAGCGCACGTCGTCAGTGAGTGGCTTTGCAGGATCTGAATTCGCTGAGGGTGTGCAGGTCGAATCAGCTGGACTCTCGGTGAGCGGCCAATCATCTTCTCATGAGCACCCCCGGGGGTTGAAATGATGGGTTAGCGCTGATGTCGAGTCCCGATCAAAGCAGGCAAGGGGCTAAGCTAAGATCTCTGCTGGGTTCAGCCCGAATCAAACACGGGCAGGCATCCAACTTTGGAAGAAAGACCTTTCCCTTTTGGCTCCTTGAAGCATCGGGCACTCTGCAGGTTTTTTCTCACATTTTCTTCCTTCGGCTAGCCCGGAGTGGCTGTCTTACTCACTCGGAACGACTCTTTCTGCTGTGGCTGTTCAAGCCGCCGCCAGCTTCCCAGACGAGCCATCACAATCGGCGATCTCTTGGTTCGCTCTGGTGCGCACATGGCCGTGGCGTTTCGTGACCAGGGGCTTCAAGTTGCTTATTGGCCGCCTGACCAAGGTTCATACCTGTCGAAGACAAGATTGAGTTCAGTCTTGGTGTGTCCTCGTGGGCTGGAGGTTCAGCCGGCACGAAGTATTGAAACATACAACGTTTCTGGATACGCGGGGAACACGAGAAGACACCTTGTTAATTTCATCACTCGTCATGGTGGCGGCTCTTTCTGTGGTTTCCACTTCCCGCTGATCATGTCTGCCTTTCGTTGATACCAGGCCTGCTCTTCGTTGCTCAGGGCACCCCAGCGCAACGTCGTCTCCAAGGGGAGGAGGTTGACACCCTTCTGCATCAGATCATAACCAAATAGTTCCAATGGCGTGGCCTCCCGGGTTACGAATCCGGCCTTCTGCTCGGCAAAGATCTCAGCCGCCCGGCGACGCCGCATTTCCTCCATACTCTTCAGTATGGCCCGTTTTCTCGCCGCCTTCCGCCTCGGTAATGTCTTCCTCATCTCCTCCCGAATCCGGTCTGCCATGACTTTGTACGGGGCCTGCTGTTCTTCGGTCAAGGCATCCCACCGGTTCACCTGCTCGGGGAAATTGTAAACACCCCTTTGCTCCTCCATCTCTCGGCGGAATATCCCCAGCGGTTTAGCGGGGAAGGGGGCTCTCCACGACTCGGCTTTCTCAGCTTTCACAGTCTCTCGGCGATACAGCGCTTGCAACTCTTCAAGCCTCGTCCTCAGGAACTCGGCCTCGGCGGCCCTGTTCATCTTTCCTGCCCTTGCCTCATAAGGACCCTGCCGTTCTTTGCTTTAGGCATTCTAGCGCTCGACCATCTCATACAGGTCAACATCATCGCCTGTCTGCTGTTGGCGCTCCAGCTCGTCGCCAAACGCCTTTATTGACGTAACTCGGGCAGGAATGAGTTGACCTTGTCGGTCCCGGCGACGCGGTTGCGTCCCCAAGGTCATTTGCCGGTACCCCACATCCCCGAGCGCCTGGTACTCTGCCTCGGTGTCTGCGTTGATGGCGTCCGCCTTGGCTTGGTACGCAGCCCGTTGGTTGTCCCCCATGAGCTCCCAGAGCTTGTACAAGGATATTATCTGGAGCATTATCCCGCCATTGGACGCTCTCTCCAGCTGTTCCTCGATGAACATGTCCAACTTTGAGACCCTAGGCGGTGGAAAAGGGGGGGGTGCCGGCCTAGGCTCACAGGTTTGTTGAAAAGGGGCAGTAGCAGAGACGACCTTGCAAGTAAGACTCGAAAGGCTGATCGACTCCGCAAAGTCGCGTGTCTCCCACTCGAGCTGTCCACGATAGTCTCGCAGTAGCGTCTCAAACCCCGGGAACACCGCCTCCAGCCTGTCCCTCACCGCGTACCTCCTCACAGCCCAGTACACCTCTGCATCAAAGTGTCGCGCTAGCGTCAGGTTAAACACCTGTGCGCTCCCAGGCGCATCGGTGTGGTACACCGGCTTGATGGCGAGGACATTGTCGCTGGAGAAGAGCCGCGCTACTAACCGCATCTCGGGGTCGCTTAGACCCGCAACCCCCCCTTTCCCCTTTTTGGCCTTGGCCAACACCTCGGCGGCTCACTCATCTTCCCACGGGTGACACGCCGGATGGTGGTGCGCGTGATGTGGGGAGGCGGCCATTGCAGCATCTGGTGCACCTCGTCGGGGGTAAGCGTGTCTGGGTCGGCGAGGGCGCGCCCGACGAGGTCGCCGCGGCAGCGGAGGAGGCTGCGTTCGTAGGGGGTGAGTTTGGAGGGGTCATGCAAGGCCTTGTCGTAGATGTCTGGGGGGATGGCGTGGGCGAGGTGGAGGGAGGGGAGGGGTCTGCCGGCGGCATGGGCGTGCATCATTTGCTCGATGGCGGCGAGGAGGACGTGGGTGGGGGATTCGGTGGGGTGGCAGGTGTTAGGGGGTTTGTTTTTGGGGTTGTCATTTTCTTTGCAGCCGACGCTGGGGTTGAAGCTGTTGGCGTCTGTGATGGCGGCGCATAGGGTAGCGAGGTACACAAGGCAGAGAAGTATGCATGGTGTGCGCATCCTGGAGCTGCTACGAGGGGGGGGGCTCCCTCACTCAACACCAAGGCTGAGGTGAATAAATCTCACGATAGGTCACGACGCGACGTGCAGGAATTCACGATGCCCTGGTGGTTGGATAAACAGTGGAGTTGACCTTTCCCCAATGGGCGTTAGAGCTCTGAATGGAACTTGTGGTTCGGCTAACCATCTCTCTACATGTCAAAGTATGAATGACATTCTGATTCTCCATGAGTGAAGTTTACACAGGAGCTATGATCTGTGATACCACATATGCTCCGTAAGCTTGGAGGCTCAAATCGACAGTGCATGTCGTTCAATTAGTGCCTCTGCCCGTGCATACGGGCGGACGGGCTTAGCCGCGGACTAAACGCGCCCTTGATGGAATCTCGACTCCGTCGCCGAGAATAGAATTGTACGCTTCGTATTGCCTCTTTCTGCCACGGAAGAGTCCGATGTTTCGCATCGTGCCGCTTCCATGGGTGTTTATTTCGTTGAAGCCAACAACGGGCAGATCTTCCCTTCACGCCCCTCCCCCTGGCATTGGTAGCGTCGCATTGCATCGGTTTGGGGAGGTTGAGTTCGTTGACTCGCAGCCTCGCCAAGGCACGGAATGCTGCGATGCATCTGGTTGGTTCAAGGGGAGGGGTAGCACCAGAACAAGGGTACAAAGCACCCTGACGGCACAGCCGTGTGTCAATTCGAGATGAGGCTCATCAACACCAACAAACAGGGCAAGGCAGGGGCAGGAAACAAAGTTCCTTTTTCGTTGATGCCAAGTCTCAACGCTCAGCAAGGGGCCTCGACAAGAAACACTCTTCTCCACACCGGAGAATGTGGGTTTTTCTTTTTGGTGCTCGGGGTGGAGTCGCCCCATCGTCATGCCTCGAGGGCGCCAAGCTAACAAGACCCACAACCTAGCCAACGAGACCCCGTGAGCCCGTGGACCCTCCCCCGCAATTTGCAATCTTGCATCTGCAGGAAAAACAGAAACGGGACTCGAGCTGACAGGGGGCCAACAGGGGACTCCAATGAGGAATGATGTTCGGCAACCGACCGAGAATCTGACAGGGAACCGCGCAGGGGGGACGCGCCGGCAGGCGACTGGTCGAGACTGGCCTGTCTGCCCTTTTTTTTTTTTTTTTTTTTTTTTTTTTTTTTTTTTTTTTTTTTTAACCAGCGGACGGGCCGGACGGTGAGGCCGGTGAGGACACCGAGGACGACGACAGACTGCATTCCTCATGCACTGCCGCCATCGCCAATCACAAAAGTTCCCGGGGACTCGGGACACCTTTCAAGCCTTCAAGCCCGCCTCCGAGGTTGAACCCAGGACCCCGAGATTGACCTTGCGAATCAAGGAATGCGGGGTAACTCGGCAGTGTCGCTCACCAACCTCATCACCGGCCACCGGAGTCCGGCACTCATCAACTGATGCCCGATGCTGCAAGCCAAACGAGCCCAAACTCTTTTTGATCCGGAGGATTGAGTCAGGGGACCCAAAGTCTGGGGAAATTGGACATCAAGACGACGACGGCAAAGGAGCCTGGTCCATGTCCATGTCCATGTTCATAACCATGTCCGTCTCGAGAACGCCACGACGTTGCAGACCCTTGGCGATCCGCCATCAATCTTTCTCGAGAACCCCCCAGTCTCTCGCAACCGGCAGGCAAGTCGACAAGTCTTCGTACTCGCTAGCAGGCCAGCATTCAATATTCCCCGGTGTGCAAGGTGTGAATCCCTGAGACGGAAACGCCCATTGCCGCAGCGTCAAAACCACCCAGCAATGCTCCCTTGGCCCTGCTGTCGGCGACGCTAGTGCGGCCGTGAGTATTCTTGGTACGGAGAGAGTATCATCCCGAGACATTTGCTTCCATGTCACGGCCCCCCGAGTTCTCCATCTCATGACACGCTAGACTAGACTCGTCTGGTTCCCGTTCATGCACCCAGGCAAAGGGGATTCGTCCCCGGCAGGCAACCCCCTCCTCCATTCCAGTGCGCGGCAAGTGGACAACAGAAGGTTTCCAACCTCTCGAGGTGGACGACAAGGTGCTGCTGCAGGGACTCGCTCGTTGCAGCAGCCATGAAAGGGGTCCTGCAGGTGCTCCTATTCCTTGCAACTTTTACATAACCTAACAGGGGCTGGCAGCCACCGGCAGTCGCCTTGGTGCTGGCCTGACTCAGAAATACCTGCCTGAGGCTAAACTCCTTCCTCTCCTCCCACTTCCACACCCCCGTCTCATCAATGGATAGACGCCTGCGTTCAAGTGCATGCAGGCGCCGAAACCTGAAGGGTGCTGGTGCCAGGGCATGGGTGGTTAACTAGTGGTGGTGGAGGGCGGATGGCACGCAAACGGCGCTGCCGGCTTGCTTATTGGGGCTGCCTCTTTGACACACTGCAGCAACACCCCTCGGCCAGCGGAATGGCTTCACGACGGGTTGCCTGAACGGGGACCCATTCAGGATACGACGCAGCAGCGCAGGACCGCCGGGTCGCTGACAGGCTGGAATGCCGCCCGGGGATCTGCAGGCCGCATCCACGACCTTCTGCTTTTGCTTCAGCCCCGGAGAGGCGTCCCAGCGGTGGCGCCGAGTGAGAGACCAGACGGGCCTCTCGAATGGTCTGCAAGTCCAGGCTCTCCTTCAGGGGCATACAATCAACAAAGTTCCATACTTGTAAGTTAAGGACACCATGGTGCGGAGTGAGAATCAGCCTAATCCCATCACCAGAAAGTAACCACGAAGCCCAGCCCACACACACTCCCTTTCTCACACGCAAAGTCCTCGTGCTCGCTAAGAATCTGCTGAATTCGCCACTTAGCCAACACCCCTCTTCTCCTGAGCAGGAGGACCTTTAGGTTCTAGCCCTAAAAGCCTTGTCGCCACACCCACCACACCACCACCACACATCGCACCACCACCACACATCGCACTCTCACTAGCGCGCTCTCGTCAACTCAAAACCAAGGTGCGAAGCGAACAGGTGGGCCGGGCGCATGGCCTGGCCTGCAAGCAAGCGAGCGAGCGAGCGAGCAAAAAGTGTGTGTGAATGTGGATGTGTATGTAGGTATGGCGTGCATATCCGCCGCCTGCCACACCACACCACCATCTTCACTTATTAGCCTCTTAGCTTAGTGAGCTCCGGCCGGAAGAGTTTTTTAGTTTTTTTTTCTCTTCTCTTTTTGGCTGGTCCAGCCTGGCTTGGTCTAGCCTCGCTCAGCTCTACCCACTCGGGGAGTTATGATCCTGCTCTCCGCAGGTAGCTTTGCTTCACATGGTGGTGTGTTCGTGGGGGTGAGCAGAGAGGGTTGCAGTGCCCTTGGTGATGTCTTATTGGTGTCTTTCTCTTGACGCTATTGTGTCTTATTGAGCCACCACGTCTAGGATCGAGATGGTGGCTGGGTGGCTGGTGTGTGAGTCTGGTGGGTGAGTGAGTGAGTGTGAGTGAGTACTTGTAAGTCGTGTGACTCCATTGGCTTCGGATTAAACGGGTAGACGGCGCTGTGATAGACAGCCTTGAGACAGTGTGTTAACTCTCGGAGATGAGTTCCCCCCCTTGGGGCTGACTGTGTACCTCTAGGGAGACTCGTCAGGGGGCGATAGTGAGAGGGGATTTGTCAGGATCTGATAATGTTGCCGTGAAATCCTGTTTTGGCCATGTGATGATGTAGAAGCTGGTGGATGTTGAGGGGAGCAGGTCTGGTAACTGCCGCTGGGCACCTCTAACTTCCTGTAACAAACAAGACGCTCGGAATACGGGTTCTTGGGCACGACGTGTAGTCTGCTCTTGCTCAAGCTCAGGCGACAGCCAAACCTCAATCAGTTCCTTTATTGCCCCTATCTAGGACTCAGGCTCATGTGAACAGGTTATTTCCATTGCGAATTGCAATTGCTCACTCCCTTTCTCCTTTCCGGACCTGTTTCTCCCCATGTGTGACATGACGACACAGACATACAAACCATCCTTAGCAGATGCTCTTCCGCGTATGGTACTTCACTTCATCTGAGCCTCCTCGCTGTCATACCATTCCACGCACCGGCTCTTCAGCGTCTTACCCCGCGGTTGTTGAAGCCGGTCGAGGCGACACGAGGGTAGGGTGAGGATGACACTGCGTTTCCTCTTTCCCCGCCCCCTTATTTTGTTCCGTGTACCTCTCTTGAGCTACGTAATGTCCTCGGGTTTCTGCTGGCTGACAGCCCGGGTCCGCGTCTCGGCCTGGGACAGCATGTGTACGTTTGATGTTTGACCAGACAGTGATGAAAGTCGATGGCAAAAGGCCTTGGGTGTTGTCCAGGATGATGGCATCGGTGGTGGCGTCCATGTATGCGGCTTCCCGTTGGGGTTCGGGAGGCGGCTGGATCGCGCGGATGTTTACTTTGCGTCTGTGGATGGCGTGATCAGTGCGACGGCATGCGGCATGCGGGAGACGGCAGATGGAGCCCAGTATGGAGTGGTCACCCAAGTTGTGTTGGCCCGGACGGTGGTTGTGTACATGTATTAACTCCGCTTTGTTTCCAGCCCTCGGAGCACGGATTGTTACACTTGACTGCTCTCCTCTCCCTGCCCCAGGCCCTTCTCACGCAGGACAAGAGGGAGGTGACATGACCTGACACATTACACGGCAGGCTGTCAGGAGTGGCGGGTCTGAGACATGCGGAGCGGGGGAGTGCGAGTGAGGACGGTGAATACGGGACACGCCGAGACCTTTGCTTGGAGAGGGGTTGTGTCCTGTCAGGCGACCGTGATGGCGCCAATGCTTTCTTGTTTTATCCCCGCTCGTCTGAGCCTCCTGACCTCTTCTGAAGATGAGATGTGAGAGAGCTTGTAGCCTCTGTACTGTGTTCTCTACGCGCTGGTCTCTTAGCTTCCTTTCTGTCTAAGTGTAGCTTCGCTCCGGGGTGGAATAGGGATGGAATAGGGGTGAGATTAATATCCAGCACGAGCCTGTCCACACATTCCATTCCCTCAAACTGACCGGGCAAGGATGCCATGTATGCTCTTAGTTGTCCTTAGCCAGAGGCCGCGAGAAGAAGGTACGGTAGAACTCAGCCTGGCGGGGGTTGTTTGGCCGACAGCCTGCATTAAAAGGAAAGATCCAGCAGCATATAGAGTACTGCAGGGGACTCGGCCCTCTTCCGACCTCGTTGTGTCAGATATACTGATCTCGGGCGCCCCTTACTCGAGCCGATACACTCGGCCTTGAAACGTCGGTCCCTTTCCGGCCAGGCGGATGTCTACCAACCGACGTCACGACAGCTCGACATGATGGGGCGTTGCTGAGGCAAAACGACGTCGGTATGCTTGCCAATGGTCCTCTAAGATGACCGTCAGAATGTTAACGACATCTATGTTAACCTTATCCAAGCCATGAGGACAGCCCTGCAACGCAGCCGACGGGGAAGACAACACCAACCGATGACCACCGCGGAAAGACAACAACCGAGGACCGAACGCAATCCAAGAAACCAAAGACACAGATGGCTTCAAGCCCCAGGCAACAATCACTGCCAATGCCCCGCTGATGAACGTTTACAATTTTATTTGTCAGCGATATCCCTTTTTTTGTACCCCTCGTTCAACTCCAGCCCGGCAACTTCAACATACTTTTGTCGTTGATTCATTACAAAACCACACAAACCAACAACAATCTGGGTATGGTAAGCCGCCGCAGGATACGCTCCGTCCCTTCCCCTTGCAAAGCCGCCCAGCCAGCTCACAAAACCCCAAACACCATACCGTACTACATAGGAAACCGCTCATGCCTCATCAAAACATCCCCATCCCCATCCCGAATGCTAATAAACACTCCCCATTATACTCCTATCCTCTATCTCCTCCTTACTCATCACCTCGTCCGCCTCATCCGTCATCTCCTCCGGCTCCCCACCACTCTCCTCGTCCGCCTCAACGCCCACCCCACCAGGCTCATGCTCGCCATCGGCCTCGTGCTCGCCGTCACTACTGTGGTGGTCACCCAGCCGGTTCGCGCGCGCGCCCCGGCCCATGCGGCTCTGCTCGCGCTGCTGCTGATCACGGCGGCGCGACGGGAGCAGGACGCCGAGTGTGTTGTTCGGGGTTGAGGTACCATTGGTTTTGCCGTGGATGATTGGGGTTCCGGGGATCGCGGTCCCGGCTCCGCCGCCGCCCTTTTCTCGGTCGTCGTCCGCTGACTCTGAGTCTGACGCCCCGCCTTCGCTTCCACTACCGCTGACGACGCTGCTATGTCCGCTATAGGTCCCGCCAAAATCCCGCCCCACGTGTAGCTGGTGATGCTGTTGATGGGGTGGCAGGTTGGGGCTCTTGAGGCGCGAGCGCAGGCGGTCGTCGACCGAGATGAAGGAGGGTGTGCCGTCGGGGCTTGAGACGATTTCGTCGCGGGCTCTAGTCACGTCGATGGTTACCGAGAATCCGGCGGCGTCGATGCACTCTTCGGCGGTGGTGGTGGTGGTCTGCGACTGGAACCGCTTGGCGGCGGGGCGGCGGCTGGCGAGGTTAGTGCTGCTGTTATTAGTGCTGAGGGCAGTGCCGTTAAAGGAGGGGTTTACAAGGCCCACGGCGGGTGAGGGGACGGCGGTGCTGCTGCCGCCGGAGACGCTGCTGCTGCCGCTACCGCCGCCGCCGTTCTCGCTCAGTCCAGAGGCGCGGTTGGCGACGATGCTGTCGCTCTTGACGAGGTCGGCTAGCGTCTTTTGGATCTTGAAGCTCTTGTCGTGGTTGCAACCGTTGGGACACCCGCCCCATCGACGGCGGACCTCGAAGGTGGAGCTACGCGTGAGCGTGGCGACGTCCTTGCTGACCCCGTTTTCCTTGCCGTCCTTGTTCTCGCCATTTTCCTTTTCTAGTTGTAGCGCCCGCTCCCTCTTGAGCTCTGACCATGTCCGCAGCTTGTTCTCGAGCAGGTACTTGCCGCTCTCGTCGTTTCGGCGCATGATGAGGAACTCGCAGTGGTTGACGTTTCGTAGGTCCTCGAAATACTCGACGCTAAAGTGATACCACTTCATGAGGAATACGCGGGACATGAGGCCGTGGGTGACTGTTGAAGACAATTAGCATTGGACTCTCGCCTCGATTCACTCAGACTAACGTACCTAGTACGCAGACGCTCGGAAAGTCGTCCTCTCCAAACTGCCGCCACAAGCTCTCGTTGAAGCCACTGATCCGGTCGTAGGCGTCGGCGGCGCTCTCGCCGTTGGGGATGCGGTAGAAGAAGTGTCCATAGTCGGCGCGCTCCTGCCACATGCGCTCCATCTCGGCGCTGCATGGCTGGAAGTTGCCAAAGTCCTGCTCGCGCAGGCGCGGTTCCTCGTAGACTTTGATGTTGTTGCGCCTAAAGGCGCTCGGGGCCGGGTCGTCGCTGGTCAGGGTGGCGAGGATGCCTTCGGTCGTCTCTCGTGTGCGTCTGTAGGGACTAGTGAAAAACTGCAGGGTGTCGTCGGCCCGCAGTAGCGCCCGCAGGCGGCGGCCCGCCTCGTATGCCTGCTGCCATCCATCGGGTGTAAGCTTGACGCGGTGGTCGGGAATCGTCTGGTGGATGTCGCGGTTCTCTGCAGGAGTAGTCAGTTAGCGGACTTGTCGTGAGCTGCGCACTCGGGTCCAATTGGGCCATATGACGTACTGTTGCCCTCAGACTGGGCGTGCCTGATGAGGATGATGAGCCTTGGTCGTCCCATGGTAAATCACCATAAACTGAGAGGCGGGAAGTTGTAGTTAGTGTCGTAAAGGTGGTCGTGTGCGTGCGTCCGGGTCAAGATGATCAACAGGGGGCACGGAGTAGTTCGCAGGAGCTCGAGTTTCAAAGATAGCTGATAGTGGGGGAGGGGCTGAAAGGCGCAGTCAGAAACACCAACCGATACGGTTCAACTTCAAAGTGTCAGATAGAATACAGAAGGAAGAGATTTTGATCTGTCAACAAATTTATGCGATAGGAAAGTTCGTCCCGTAGCTGTCGACTCATCCAAGCTCCCGGGTCAGCTGTCCCGTTCTCGCCTTTCAAGGCCCAAGAGAATATTACCAATGACAAGACTGCGGCTTGGGCGTAGAATGTGCCGGGTGGAGCCGCCAGTGACGGCAGAGCCAACAGCCTTTTCCTCGGAATCGTGCCCGTAGACGCGTTCTCGGCAGATTTCTGCAGCTAAAAATGGTTGCCCAGCCTCGTCTGCCTGTTGGTGCAGCATGGGCAAAGATTGCGATTGCATGAGATGCTGGGTTTGCCAATCTTCGATGGTCCCATCTTCCAGCTTCGATCCGCTCGTGACTGCTTGATCGGCCCTGGCCCTGTGGAGGTTCGTGCCATTTCTGGCGCCACCCCGCAGCGTTGGGCTGGTGGACTTCAATTGCCTGAGCTCTGATTGGATCAACCCTGGTCGGTTGCCTGATCGCTGACGAATCAGACCGCCTGCTGCGTCCCAACGGCGGCACAAGGCTGTCAACCGGCACTTCCCTCCTCACAAGCGCTGAGGCAGGGATTGGCTGCAGTTTCCTGTGATTGGCATTCACGGCGTCTCACAAGCGCCAGTGCATCATCCAATGTCACTTTTGATCCCATTTTCCTTGTCATGTACAATACATGTACATACATTGAACTTGCAGAAGCGCGGCAAGAACTCGGCATGAGCTCGGGTAATTTGTCGTAATGCCTCGGCGTCGCGGGTGCCCAGGACACCGGAAACACAGAGCTGCCTCTGCAAGAACGATGTGGCCAGGGCTCAGGAGTGATCAACGAGATACAACGACTCAAAGGCGCCTCCCAAGGCCACAGCGCCCAAAATCCAAAACGGAATCTGCAAGTATCCCGATTGCAAACCCAGCGCGAACAGCTTCCCCGTCAGCAGCGGACCCAAAGATCTCGCGAGACAGCCGAATGATGCCGCAGCGCCGTTGATCCGAGCCAGTGCTTGGCTCGATGGTGAAGTGTTTGTGATCAAGACGGCCGAGCAGATGTATCCCACCGACGACAGCGCGACTTTGATCCATAGGTCTGGCAGCAGAGCCACAAACTGCCATCCGGTTGGGAGGCTAGGGAGAAAGGGCGTCAGGAGGTACATTGCCGGATACAGGCCCAGGACGCACCGGAAGGCACGCAGCGACCCGAGTTTGGCGATGAACCAGGGGATCAGGGTGGGTTGAATGGCTGTCCTGAAGATTGCCTCGGTAAGGAAAATGATGCCGATAACGCGCGTGTCAAAGCCGAACCCGCCGTTTGCATGTGGAAGAAGCGGCACGCCATCCGAGGCTCGTTTAGCTTCGTCGGATTCGGTGCGGTTGTCGTTTGGTGCACGCTCCAGGGCAAGGAAGGTACCCATGAGTGAGTCGGAAGAGACTTTGTGAAAGGCAAGCAGGGAGACGGCCAGGATCTGGAGTATGACCTGCAGAGTGAAAGTGGGAGTCGGAGCTAGCTTTGCTGCTTCGCCTTCTTGCCCTACTTCCTGCAAGTCATCGAGCTGATGATCCTCGGTGTTCTCCTGGGCCTCTAGCGAGGCGGGATTGCCGGCCAGCGGAGCATATTCGGCCTCTTTTGCAGCGCCACGCTTGCTGATGAGATTTCTGATGATGTGTATGAGCGACTGGCCGCCGTCACGGCGCTTCGAAATCTCAGGGTGAGTTTCTTGCAGAACCAGAAAGGTGAGGAGCAGCGTAAGGACTTGCAACAAGGCGGCAAGGAGATTGGGGAGCAGGTATCGATAGCGAGTCCAGACCGAGTCGGCTGGGAATACCGAGGGATACAGGGCAACGGGGTCTGCTAAGAGACCACCTAGAACAGGCCCAATAAGGTTTCCGAGCGACCTGATGAAAGTGACGAGGGAAAACGCCTTTGCTGAGTTCCGAGTTATATGTATCAGCCAAGGGCCGAGTCTCGGCAACCTTCAACTGCCAGAACTTACCTCGCTGCTCTTTGCTAGCCAACTCCCCAGTGCACGTCTGCACCAACCCCACGTTGGGATTAAACAGCCCGCCAAACGCGCGAGAAGCGATGGCGACAGCAACCGACCGGGACACGCCAAGGGCGAGGGCGGCGATGAGACCACAAAGCGTGCCTATCATGAGCGTCGGCTTCCGCCCGATGCTGTCGCTGACGCGGGCCCAAATGACGCCGGTCAGGAACTCGCCAAACGTGAAGACGGCGACTAACGCGCCTGAGTAAAAGGCAATGTCGTGCTCTGGCACGCCAAACGACTGCACCATGTAGTAAGCGTATGGGAAGATGCTCGTCCACGCGATGGCCTCGGTCGCGCGGATCAACCCTAGCGCGCGGTTAGTTTCTTTCTCGTCTTCGGTGTTTGGGGAGTGAGGGAATTAAGCATTACCCAAAACCCAGAGTTGGAGACGAATATCGGAAATTGAGGACATTTTGAGTTGTATATTCTCGTTGTTGGTTCGAGACCTGTAAGCTCGGGTGATAAATATTGCGACACATGGATGATGAAGGTGACAACTTTTGATTTGTGTTGGTTGGCTGTTGGTACTTGGCCCGTTGGTCCGTTGGTTCCAGGTTGGTTGTTGACAAGCGCCTTCAGCTCGCATACGGTGACAAACTTGGGAGACTGATGATACCCCAGCCAGGGGTGTTATGCATGCAATGTGAACCGTCAAGCTCGCGGGATTTTACCCCTGTCGCCGTCTTGCAAAGACTGACAGCCTGGATGAAACCAACTCATGTTATTCAAATTTGGATCTATAATCCAAAGCCATGGTTGCCATCTACCTACTAGTTCTCATGCGAACAGAGAAGAGGCATGCGTACCGTTGTCACCTCAATCACGATAAATGCCCCAGCGGTGCTGATGTGAGGACTTGATCCACGTTCTCGCTCTTCTCCCGCCACGTCTCATCCTCCTGCTCGTCTCTGTACGTGATGGCGCGTCGCAGGCCTGGATTTGCGCGCAAAGGCTGACCGATCACGCTGTTCTTCAAAGCGGCGAATTCGTTGGGGAAAAATTTGTTACACAGAGCTGCCATGCTCTCCTTGACTCTGCACCTTGTTCAGCGTTCGATCTTCAATAGAGGGAACCACACTGGCAGGCACCTACATTTGGCGTTGGTTGCAGGGGATTAGGATTGCACATCCGAGATCGAACCGGAGGGAGTAGAGGAGGTTTCTATCATCCCATTCTTCCTCTGTCACGTCATGATACCAGTCAGGGTTTGGAACGCGGCTGGCTCGACGCAGAGTACCCACCAGGTTCCGATGCAGGGAACTCCCGCAGATAACTCTCGACATATTCAGTAGCGCTCAGCCTGTGCCTCACAGCTCTCCAGTTCCCAATCTCGTACTCATGATGGGCATAAAACGACCCAGCGTCGAAAATGAACGGCTCACCGGTCGCCACGTCGTTCGCGCTGTTCTCATCCCACAAGTCGCCGTGCACGAGACAAGGTTTGATACTCCGGCCGCCGGACTGAAGTGGCTCCAGGAGCCTTGGGATGACCTTGGCGAGGAGGAGCTGACAGACGATTTTGAACTCGGGCCACTCGCCGTGCTTCTCCTCGTCAAGCCTGATCATATGCGCCATCTGCTTGCGGTAAAGAACTGCCCAAGACTCTTCCCAGCAGTCGGTGACCTGCCGAAGTTTAGCGTGACAGGTTGTAACGTGAAACCCGAATTTGCCTGTTGGTGAGACGGAGTTTTGATGCATCTCTGCCAGGCGCTTTGTAAACTTGGCGGGACTAGGGGGTTGGTCGCCAATCTCGCGGAACTCCGTAAGTAGGAAGTACGTCCCAGAGCCATCATCGTACTTTCCCCATGCGTAGGGCTCTGGGACGAGGGTTGGAGAGACAGCGTGGATTGCCCTGAGGGACTCGTATTCGCCATATATCATGGCCCGGCCCGTGTCTCCCAGGGTGGCCGTCTAAACAGAGGCTCTTTGTAAGTATCAAAACTGACTAGGGTGTGAGTCCAAGTGAGTTACTGACTTTGAGAAAGTAATGTTTCAGCTTTCCATCCGAGAGCTCAGCCGTGATTCTTCCCGTCTGGCCCCAGAGGGACTGGCCGTAGTTGATTGCGGTGAGGCGCTTTGAAGGATATACTGGGAGTGCTAAGTTGAACAGATATAAGTCAGGCAATATAATTAATCAAACTGATCATGATTCATGAATATATGCTGTCGCATAAGAAAGTTTGAAGACTGTGGTATGAGCGACAATTTGATTGTTTAGTACAACGCAATTCAACTCTTCGTCCCTGAAACAAGAATGAAAACACTTTACCATTGGTAACAGCATTGTTCAATGTAAACGGATCTCCAAGCTGAGGTTTTGGCACAGGGCCAGTTGGTGCTTCAGTTCCTGCATGGCGATCAACGTCGAGGACTGCACCATCATAGATGCCTTGTTCAGGGATGTTTGGTAGCATCATGATTTGGAGCCGTCTGAGATCGGAACAAGAATTGTTCAAAAAAGTCTAAGCCTGAGAGATCCTGAGCCTGATGGTGGCAAGAGCGCTGTTGGGCTCTCGCCCTTCCCCATTTCCATGGTCTTCGGCAGGCATTTTGGTTGACCCAATCAGAAGGCCCAAACTGCCGCTCTTTGCCTGCAGGTTCCCGCAACCGAGTGGTGATTGGAATCGGGCAAGAGTGGGCTCAGGTTGCATGTCCTTCTTCCGGGTGGGGGCCTGCAGCGTTTGATCTGACGCGGGGAGAATACTCCTATTTTCCATCTCGCGGCGTGACCTGCTTTCGGATCCGACTTCGGCCTCAATGTGCTCAAGATGGTACGTATTTTGTTCTCACACCTATGACATACTCTTCAGTCATGATCAATCATCCGCTTTCCCCGGCCGCTAACAACCTGTAGTTCAAAAGGTTCCGCTCGGAGCGAACCAAACATGGAGGCTCAGTCGACCACACTAGGCAACCAGCCAAACCCCAAACTCGCTCCGCATCCACGGAAAAAGGGGTCCCCGGCAGCTGGCCGACTCAGTCAACATTCGGCTCTCAGGACCTCCCACTGCGGTCTTCAGCAACCGCGCTCTCCGGACTGGACTATAGTGCTACTCTGGTGGCGAGCAGCACCTTCAATTCCCCGCTCCGCCACCCTGCTTCCGTCAACACACCTGCCCTAGCACCGCCTAGAAATGCACAAGGCCTCAACCTCATCCATGACCCCCAGGACTCTACTGCCGACATTATTTTTGTCCATGGCCTCGGCGGGTCTTCTTGGAACACATGGTGCTGGCGCCATGACCCTTCCATGTTCTGGCCTGCATGGCTTCAAGACGAGCAGGGCTTTTCGCACTTTAGAGTCTTTACCTTTGGCTATAACGCTGATTGGCGTGGACCCGAGACCAAGCTGAGTCTCCTAGACTTTGCCAAAGGGTTACTGGTTCGAATGAGGGGATACGGTGACGAAGAGTCGAGCGGGAACAAGCCAATTGGAAAGGTGGGTTTGATATTGAGGTTTGCCGAGAGATGAGAAATCAATGCTGACATATCTCCAGCGGCCCATCATTTTTGTTGCCCATTCTATGGGTGGCCTTGTTGTAAAAAAGGTGTGTACTGTGTCCTCTGTAGTGCTGATTACTTTCAGAGGGATTCCAAGCTAACTTTTTGTAGGCCTATGTGCTTGGAAAGTATGACGAACATTTCACGGACATGATTTCCCATGTCCACGGCATCATTTTTCTGTCCACGCCGCACAGGGGATCCTCCCTTGCTAGTTCGCTGAACAATCTCCTCTCAGCCATGGTTGGGACATCTAGCAAAGTCTACGTTTCAGAGTTGGTCAGCAACTCGACCTCTATTGAGGACTTGAACGAGCTGTTTCGGACTCTCTGTGGTCCTCTACGTCTAGTGTCCATGTACGAAACACTTCCAACCAAACTTTCACCCTTCGTCAAAAAATTGGTATGCACTCGTCATCGTACAAGCATGCATGAAGACTTGCTGATAATGTGTGTAGATTATCGGCAAGGATACGGGCATCTTGAACTACCCCTCAGAGATCTCCGGCCCAGCAAATGCGGACCATCACACTATCTGCAAATACCACAGCCGTGTGGATGACAATTACCTATTGTTCGTCGCCTTCCTCAAGCAAATCTCTCGAGACCTCGTGCATCACAGCATTTCTGGTATGTTTCGCAATTTCGAAATGCTACTAACTCCGCTCTCGGTATGATCTCACTGACACCGTGACCCCTCAGCCCCTTCCCTAACCAAACAACCGACTCCAGTTGACCGAACTCGAATGCTTGAGTTAATTCTCAGCATTGCCGAGAGCCCAACCCAAGATCTTGAAAAATACGCTAGCCAGGGTCTCCAAGGTTCCGGTGAATGGCTTCGCCGACGGGAGAGCTTCGTGCATTGGCTCAGTGGTTCGGGTGACGGGACTCGTTTGTTCTGCTTGAGCGGGATGCCGGGAGCAGGCAAGTCTACTCTGGCAGCTATGACGATTCACCACTTGCAGAATGTCTTCCTCGGCCAGAGTTGCCAATATCACTTCTTCGTGGAGTCCCAGCCGATAAAGAGGAGCCTCGCCTACTGCCTGAGATCTATCGCTTTTCAAATTGCAAACACACATGATATGTTTGCAGAGCGATTGGCTCGGCTGCACCAAGATGTCGGAGACGCTTTGTCGTCCCAAAACCCCCAGGCCATCTGGGGCAAACTATTTGAAGGGATATTGTTTAAACTCGACATCGGTTACACCCTGCACTGGGTTCTCGATGGGGTCGATGAAGCAGAGAATTCCCAGGCCCTTCTGAAGTTTCTTTCACAGATGGAAACTTCTTCGCCCATCAAGGTAATGCTTTTGAGCCGTCCAAGCAAAGATCTAACCCGTGCCGTGACACAACGGGCCAAGGCTGCAGTATTTGACACGATCACGGTCCAAGACACAGCTGAGGACATTCGAGAATATGTCCGGTCAGTCATCACTGAAATTCTTCCAGAAGAAAGTCGCATGCAGGGGGAAGTCGTCGAGCAGATATCGTCAAGGACAGAAGGGTCATTCCTGTGGGCTCGCCTTACGCTAGACAGGTTGCATCTCAACTGGCATACCCTCGGCGACATGCAGAAGGCTATGGACATCATCCCCAAGGACATGCAGTCGCTATATCGAAACATGCTTCACGGCGTCAAAACCCAGGATATACAGCTTCAGGAAATGGCTCGGAGGATCCTGACCTGGGTGACGTGCGGCTTCCGGCCCATCAAACTCGCCGAGCTTGAAGCCGCCCTCGAACCCGAATTTGGCAGGTTTATCAGCCTCAAAAACACAATCATTCAGATTTGTGGGCACTTTGTCAGGGTCGACGGCGACAACGTATCCCTGATCCATGCCACCGCTCGGAGATTCCTAATGACACCCGACGGAGACGAGCCTGGGCTGGTCCCATCTCATAGCGGTCACGAAATGCTGGCCAAAGCATGCTTAAGTTATCTCTCTGACGACCGATGGAGACGCATCCTGTCACAAGTCCCTGAGGGTGGCACTGAGCGGAAAGATCGATTGGCTGCAATCTACGATTCCCACCCGCTCTTGAGCTACGCCATGAATTACTGGCCGTATCATCTGAGGCACGCCCCAGTCAACTCTCCCGACCTGCTTCAACACCTGAAATGCTTCTTTTCAAAGCACGTGCTCTGCTGGATACAGGCTGTGGCACTCTCCAGGTCGTTGCACATTCTACCCCTGACATCTCAGTACATTAAACTCTACCTCAAGAGACGGAAAAGAGGGCAGCCTTCCTCACTCGCTTCTACAAAAGAGAACGACGAGGGTCGTCGGGGAGAGAATGGGGTCTCATTTCTCGAACAGTGGTCGATAGATCTAATCCGGCTGTTGGGAAAGTTTGGCAACAACCTGGCCGAGGCCCCGTCATCTATCTTCAAGCACATTTCGCCGTTCTGCCCTCGTGACTCCGTCATCGCGCAGTTTGGCGCCCGCCAAGAAAACCCTCTTATCAAAGTCTCGGGCATTTCTGCGCGTACCTGGGATGATAACCTTGCTAGGTTGTCGGTCGGGCAAGACGAAACGGTATCAAAGGTGCGGTGCGCCGGTGCCTACATTGTGGCTTTGGTCTCTCTTCATGGCACCTTGGTTGTCTGGTCCGCTGAAACATGCGAGGAGCTTCTTCGGCTCGAGCACGGAGAATGGGTCACCCTGTTCGAAATAAATGGGACAGGAAACATGGTAGTATCCAGCGGCCGTTTGACCTTTAAGATTTGGGATATCTCGACTGGACAACTGCTTCATTCCTTCGAAAAAAATCGCCAGCTACCCATGCAAGTCGCTTTTGGAGCTGCCGACACGGATCTTGTCGTCGCCTATGACGACTGCTCTATCGTACGGTATGATACCGGAACTGGCACTGAAGCAGAGAGGTTTGAGGCTGAGGAGTCAGATAAGCTCCGCGGTTGTCCCCAGCTCATGGTGTTGAGCCCAGACCAAACTCAGGTAGCAATTGCGTTCCGAGGGCAACCAGTCGTGGTGTGGGATGTCGATTCAGCTTCTCTTAACCCACCCCGACGATGCCTTCGCGCCGCCGACGAGCTAAGATCGCCCAACCGGGAGTCGGATGAATGGGACACCTACTGCGACCCCGAAGCTGCGGTCTGGCATCCCGACGGAGATTCACTCTTCATCATGTACCATGACACAGTGATCATGCACTGGAATGTCATTGAAGATGAACGCTCAGAGCACGACAAGACTGAGGCGCGCGAGATGGCTATCAACAGCAACGGGACACTTCTCCTCACCAGCAACTTCAGCGGAGCGTTGTCTGTGTGGGCGTTGCCGGGGTTCAACCTGGTCTACCGACTCCAAGGCGACGATCTAGATCTTGTTCGGGATGTGGCCTTCAGCCTGGATTCGCAGCGCATCTACGACGCGAGGGGCCCTCTCTGCTGCGTCTGGGAGCCCGATGTCCTGGTAAGACAGGGCGATATCGACCAGCATGGCGATCACTTGACCGACACAGTTGATTGGGATGACTCGACTGCCCTGGAGGCACCATCTGAACCTGTGTACTCGCAGGCTGGTGGCGGCAGCGAAGTAATCACCGCACTCACATACCAGAGCGGAGGCGAGTTCTACTGCTGTGGCCGACGCGACGGGACTGTTGCCATTCATGACATGAACAAGGGGAAGATTGCAAGGAAGGTCTGCACTCATGGACTCAACGCGGAGGTCATCAACTTGGCCTGGTCGGCTTCAGGAAAGTACCTCGCTAGCGCAGATGACATGGGACGGGTCATCGTGAAACGATTGAAGTCGAAGGAGGATGGGAAGTTCGCAGTGTTTCCAGTCTTCGAGACGCGGATCGACGATGCCGTCGCCGAACAGTTTCTGTTCAGCCCGGACGAGCGTCGGCTGCTGATCTTCGCTCGATCTGGGGATCAGATATGGGACCTCGCCGCCAAAACACGGGTTTCTGAGAGGACTAGGCTTGGGAAGCTGGTTGGGCAATGGCTTAACCATCCATATGACGGAACCCGGCTGTTGTTTGTTGAGACAAACCGGGTACACATCCATGAGTGGCAGAATTTCACTGATGAGGGGGTCACGATTCATAACACCACCACGATTGGTGCAGCAGATGATACGGACGAAGTAACTCTTGCAGGAACAGAGACCGCCGACTCGGAGTACAAGGTTCAAGCATTGTCAGCGACCAACAACCGCCACTTTCTCGTCTACCATGCTTGTCCAGAACTCTGGAAAAGACGTAGGGCTGATAAAAACCAACTCGGTGTCTTTCTGGCTACAGACCTCCAAACTCCGGCCCCGACTCCGCAAGAGGCTCGGGTCAGATGCCAGCCGCTACCAGAGCTTTCGGCTCAAACACAGCGCTTCCTGGGATGTTACCGCGACAAGATTGCTTTCATTGACCATCAAAATTGGTAAGCAGCTACTTCCGCCTTTCCTACATTAACAAGACACCACTGACAAACAAACCTATCTTGCTAGGCTGTGTACGAGCACTATCTCGTGGGACGGCAAGGTGCCGCCAAAGATCACCCGGCATTTCTTCTTGGCGCGGGACTGGCTTGGGACTGAGTCTGCAGCGCAGCTGATACGCTTCACGGAACAGGGGGTTCTGCTTGTGCCGAGGGATGGTGAAGTAGCGATTGTGAGGTATGCGAGGGGATTTTAAGGGAGTCAGACTGAGGCAACTCAATTGGAGGGAGGCAAAAGGTGGCCAGCCAGAGGGTTTGGAGATGTGTTTCTTGGATATGGACATCGCTTTTACCTGGCCTTCTTGGGGAATTTCTGTTCGAGGATTGGAGGCCCTGTCCCAAAATAAACATAACCCCTTTTTGTTGCTTCGGTTTCGTCTTACATAAGATGAGCTTCGCCAGAGCGTAGTACAAGAGTCCTGGGATAACCCAAGCCAAACCAGTCCAAAACGGGCCCAAGTCAACCTAGATGGAAGTCCGATAAGTTATCTTTCTGATAGAAGAAAGGCCGATAACCTTTTCTGTTCAAATTACGATACTTTGTAGCAATTTATCTGTAGGTAGAAAAACAGGGGCTTAAGTAAGGTTAGGGATAGGGTCATCATCTGTCGGGTTGTCGCGAGTTGTTGACTGGCGCCAAGTCAAGGCTGAACCGCCCCACATAAATTTCCAGGCGCGCAACTTCGCATTGCACCCAAGCTCTTCCTTGCGCGCGACAACTCCAACCATCCAACACCACAACATCAACCACGTCTCCCACCTCTGCCACCAGCAACCAGCAACCCGCAATCTCCACGTGCCAGACACAGAAAAAACAACAAAAAATCAAACCCTTCCATCACAACAAAAATGACCAACCCACCCCCCGCCAAACGCCCCCGCCGCGCCCTCTCCCCGACCTCCGCCCAAGCCACCCACCTCGCAACCCTCTTCGCCAACCCCGACACCGAGATCCGCATCCCGCCCTCCTCCACCTCCTCTTCGACCCGCAAGGCATTACCCCCCCCACCCGAAATCGTAACCAACGTCCAAGGCTCCAGCGCAGGCGCCGGGTCAGGCGAGTTCCACGTGTACAAGGCGGCGCGGCGGCGGGAATACGAGCGGTTGCGACAGATGGACGAAGATCTAGCTGCGGAGAAGGAAAAAGAAGAGTTTGAGAGGAGGAGGTTGGAGAGGGAGAGGGAGGATGAGGAGAGGACGAGGAAGAAGAGGGAGAAGAGGAGGGCGAAGATGAGTAAGGGGAAGGGAGGAGGGAAGAAGGGGAATGGGGGTGGGGGTGGGAATGGCGGGGATGCGAAGAAAGAAGAGGGTGGGGAGAAGGGGAAGGAGATAAATGGCGGGGGTGAAGGGAAGAAGAAGGAGGATGGCGAGGGGGCAGGGGCTGGGAAGAGCGAGGATGGAGTTGGGAAGGAGAGCGCTCCTGCTCCGGTTGCTGCGGACGCGCCCGGGTTGGTTATTCACGACGACGACTGAAGGGTTGCATCACAGAGGAACACGGAGTCTTGAGGACGGGGGTGCCTAGCCAGCATTCGGAGCCTTTTGTCTATCATGGCAGGGTCCATCATTTACACTTTAACAGGGTATTTCCGCCGGCACCACCAGGCCACACGGCCTCTATTCATCTCCACCACCCACGCCGGTGCCGACGCCCGGTTGCGCTTTTCTGGCGCTGCAGATATCATCTACTCTCAACAAGAGACACGCGGCCTGTAAATCATCATCAGTCAGCATTTCCCTCCCCGATAATAGCAAATGTAAGAACCGCAAAAAAACATACCTCAATCGCTGTCTTCATGCTCTGCACCTTGATGGCCTGGGGCTCCCACACACCATAATCCTTCATATCCACGAGCGTGCCAGTGTCACCGTTCACGCCCCACGAGCTCTTGCCCTCGGCGTGCTTGGCGCGCAGGTCCGTCAGCACGCGGACGGGGCTCTTGCCGGCGTTCTGGATCAGGGTGCGCGGGATGACCTCGAGGGCCTCGGCGACGGCCTTGTACGGCCACTGCTGGACGCCCTCGATGCTCTTGGCCATCTGCGCGAGGCGCACCGACACGGCCATCTCGGTGGCGCCGCCGCCCGGCGACAGGCGCGGGTGGAACATGACATTGCGCGCCACGCCCATGGCGTCCTGTAGGTTGCGCTCAATCTCGTTGAGCACGTCCTTGGACGGCCCGCGGAGCAGCACCGTGCAGGCTTTTGGTGACTGGCACTTTGTGAGGAAGGTAAAGTACTCGTCGCCAATCTTCTCAATCTCAAACAGGCCGCACTCGGTGCCGACGTCCGACTCTTGCAGATCCTCTACCCGGTTCACAATGGTCGCGCCCGTCGCTCTCGCTATCCGGTTGTTGTCGGTCTTGCGCACGCGCCGGAGTGCCGTCACGTTGCCCTTGAGGAGGTAGTGTTGTGCGAGGTCTGTTTACCATGTCAGTTCAGAAATCAAGTTCCATAGCACAGCCACTCCTACCTGAGACACCCTTTTCTGTGATTACCAGGTCGGGGTTGAGAGCAAGAATGTGCTCGCACATGGCCTTGACCTGCTCCTCCTCAATCTTCAGAACCCGGTTCCAGTCCTCCTCCTTGGTGATCTCGATATTTGTCTGCGACTCGCCCTTCTTGTACTCGAGGGGGCAGTCGAGCAGGATGATGCGGGGGTTCTCGATCCTGCGGCGCATCTTGGGGTGGGTGATGTCCTTGTTGAGCATGACGCCGTCCAGCACGCGGC
Organism: Trichocladium uniseriatum; assembly: GCA_017139535.1. Lineage (NCBI taxonomy): Eukaryota > Fungi > Ascomycota > Sordariomycetes > Sordariales > Chaetomiaceae > Trichocladium > Trichocladium uniseriatum. Next base: position 1,587,610 of record WOUO01000002.1, on the reverse strand, counting down.
TGTCCTCGATCTCGCCGCCGGGCACCTTCTCGACGCGCGCGTACCGCTTGATATCGACCTCGCGCTTGCCGTTGCCCACCTCCCACGTCACGGTGCGCACCGCCTTGAGCGCCAGGCTGCACATGAGCTCCGACCACCGCGACACAAACTTTGTGCCGATTGACGAGGAGATGAGTTGGTACATGGCCTTGTCGTCGTTGACGTCGATCGGGAGGGAGATGTCGTCGATAATCTGCAGCGCGTCCTTGAGCGCCCGCTTAAAGGCCGAGATGATAACGACGGGGTGGATGTTGCGCTCCAGCTGGGGGAGTGCCTGTGCCAAAATCTCGCCGGCTACCCGCAGCAGTTAGACAATCGAGAGGCAATCGGAGATATATAAACCCAACTCACCCAGAATAATAACAGTCGTGGTTCCATCGCCCACCTCCTCATCCTGCGTCCGGCTCAACTCAATCATACTCTTGGCGGCGGGGTGCGACACCTCGATCTCGCGGAGGATGGCGTGGCCGTCGTTGGTGAGCACGATGCCGCCCATGGGGTCGAGCAGCATCTTGAGCATGGCCTTGGGGCCGAGGCATGACCGGATGATATCGGCGACACTGTATACGGGAGAGGGGCACCGCAATGCTCAGCACGGGCACTTTATCGACGAGATGCGGGGGAGGGGGAGGGGAAGGGTTGCGCGTACGTTTTGGCAGCAGCGATGTTGGACAGCTGGGCCTTACGCCCAGTCTGCCTCTCACCACTCTGGGTGTCTATGAACGAGGGAGGTTGTTGTCAGCGACGGGGGCCCGGGTACAGGATGAGCGGGGAAGCTTCAAGGGGACGTACTCATGACCACGACAGGGGCCTGCATTTTGCCTGTCGTTGGCTTTTGTCGTTTTCTTGACTGGTTTTAGTGTTTTGTCCGGGATGGGTTTGGAAAAGAGGAGACGGAGAAAGAGTGGCGGCCCGGTGGTTGTCAAGAGGCAGCGAAATTACGGCCTGGTTGCGTGGGTTTGCTGTTTTACTGTCGTCGGCCAGGCAGCTCGAGGCTCAAGGTGGGATGGTCCCCCGAAAACTTCAGAATCGGACCCACCCGAGCTCCCGCTCGGAGCCTGATGTGGGGCTGCCGGATCAACACAGCTTCCGCACACATCATCTAGCCCCTTTCCGTCAGCGGTCACGATGGGGGATTCGGTTGGGAGTTTGATGTCTGTCAGCGGTGTGGATAATATGTATAATGAAAAATAAATCCGACATGTAACTTGTAGGGGAGGTGTGAGATGGGCATATCACAATAACCCGGGAGAAACTCATGTCGTACAGAGTACGGAGTACATCCCACTCAATCCTAACTCCATCTCATTCAAATCTGGCTTTTATACATGATCATCAAGTCCTTCATCAAGCAACTCAGTGACCCCAAGCCACTGTCCCCGCCCAGTCTCCGGCCGGGCTCAACAACCCCTTTTCTCTCTGGCAAACGTCTTCCCCTCCAGAGAAACCAAGCCAACACGTCGAACCTCTCCCTCAACCAATCCCCGCCATGGGATTCGCGGGGCCCCGTAGTTTGGTCTGCGATGTGCCCAAACCCCCCACCCCCCCCAACCCCCCCCCCCCCCCCCCCCCCCCCCCCATATGTGCAGGGATACAGGAATGTACCGAGGAATATTGATACCAGATACTACTTGGTAGAACCTGCGAGTCGACGGCCGGCAAGCTTTGTCAAACCGAATTAGATTTTAAGCAAACATGACGTATTGCCTCCCCCGAACGCCGGGAAAGAGGAAAAGAATGGAACCAAATGGTCGAAAGTCTCGACAAGAATATTTGTGCATAAAAAAAGGGAAAACACGGTCGAGGTGGTATATATTGAACAAGACGGAAAAAACATTTGTTGATGTAAGGCGGGTATTAGAAATTCTGCGAGATGCCAGGCTGGGCAGTCTGCTGTGGATAGTGTGCCGGGTTTTCGATCCGTGTGTTTCTCCTGGCCACGACATCCCGGATAACCGGCTGCCCACCCGCGTCAGCGGGATGACCGTATCCATCATTGTCCGTATAAGGGTTTCCGCCATATTGGTCGTAATAGGGGTTGGCGCCTCCGTAGGCCACACCAATGGCGCCGTCCCCAGAACCGTCGGATCGGCCAGCGGCACTATACGATGACGAGGCATTCGAGGGCCCGCGACGCACATCACCACGGTTGTTGGCGGCAGCAGGCCCCATTGCGCCGAGAATCTCGCCCTCTGGCGAAGGCGGCGCGTCGCCCATGAGCGGCTCTCCGGATCGGCTATCCGAAACAGGGCCGCCCCGTGTGGGCGAAGCAGGGTCCGAGTAAGAAGCGCCCGCACCGCCCGACATGGTCGTAGATGCCTTCCGTCCCGTAGAGCCGGCGAGCGTCGTGGAACCCCAGCCTCTATATCCCGCCGAGCTGTCCTCCCTCATCTCGTACGCAGCGCCAGCACCACCAACTGTCGGTATCGTGGGGTCGGCGTTGGGGTTGTAGCCATAGTCCTCAACTTCCTTCCGCCTTTGCTCCTCGGCATCCTTCCTTTGCTTCCTCTTGCGCCAGAGGAAAATACCCGCCAGAACCAGAATGGCAACAGCAGCAATAGGGACCACGACGGCGACGGCAATCTTTCCACTGTTGCTCAGTCCTCCGCTCGAGCTATCACTGGGGCTAATAGCAGGGTCCGAAGTTGTTGGCGACGCCGATGGCTCCAGGGTGGTTCCTGGGTTGCTTGTGGGTGACCGGGTAACTGTTTGGGTTACATAGACGCTTGATTGTGTCGGACCAGGAACGGTGGTGTTATCGGGCGGCGGTGACGACGACGACGAAGAAGAACTACTAGACGTAGACGAAGTCTCAACAGGAGGAGGTGGGGTACTACTACTTGTAGGTTCTGGTGGTGGTGAGGAGGATGAGCTACTTGTTGAGGACGTGGTCTCAGGAGGCGGCGGCTGCTCTGTAGTTGGTGGTGCCGAAGTTGAAGTTGGGACCTCTTCTGACGTGGTCCGAGTCGTCTCGGGGGGAGTGGATGTTGTCTCGTCGGCGGGAGGCGGAACATTATCCGTCGGTACCGACGTATTCGCGTCGTCGCCACCTGTGGTGTTGGACATGGCGAAGTAGGGTTGGCGCTTTAGGCGCGGGAAGACCCTGTACGGAACAGCCATGGTCAGTATCTCGGTACGCCGATACGGCATGACAGAGAGGGTTGCATTATATCGCAAAGGCAGCGAAAAAAACGAGGAAACATCTTGCAGCTATAACGGCAGCTTCAAAACAACCCACCAGGGGTTGCAAAGACAACAGGGGAAATGCCAATGTGTGAGAGGCGCCGATTGCAGCGGCCTGGTTCAGACAGAAACTGGGCGTGTCAGACAACGAACCTTTAGAAGCGACAGTACGCAGAGAAGGTTGCGCAACAGCTGACAGCGCGAGGAGGTTGAACTCGTTGATGGCGACGTTTCGATACGGTGCAGCAAGGAGGTGTCTGGGATGCAGCAAAGTGAGACCAAATGTATGGCTGAGCGTCGCGCCTCGACGTCGACTGGGTCGCTGCACTAGGCGGGCGTCTGGGTCGGCGCAAATGGCGCCGAGCGCAGGGAGCAATAGGTAGCTGATGGCCGAAGAAGGTAAAAAGAATTTAAAAGACAGGCACCGCTGGAAGCGTCGGCGGCGACGAAGATACGGTTGGCGTGGACCCTTTGGGAATTGCCTCACGCGGAGAATTGGAAGATGGAAGGAAACACGAATTGAGCGGGCAAAAGGGAAGCGCTGGGCTGACAAGGGCAGGAAATTGAGGGTTGCTTGCTCTTATTCCCGCTGGTCGCAGGACTCGCTCGCTTGGGCTTGGGCCAGGTCGGTAGCGTCTGGTGGGCTGTGCCGGGGTGCCTGCAACCACTGACCCAAATTCGGCGAGGCGGTACGCAGACCCGCGGCGATGGCCGCACTGCAATTGCTCCACGTCGCGGGAGGGGCCTTGTTCTCGCGCCCTCGTGTTCTGCCGGTTGATCGCCGGCTCTTCCCTGCGGGATAGCAATTTTGTGCCTTGAAAATCGAGGATTTGTTCCCCAAGCGCATTCGCGCTTCGGACGACCTATGGAAGGGCCGTCCGCGTGTCCAGGGGTCTTTCGAACTGAGACCGAATTGGTCAGGAGGTCAGCCAGCGGTCGGCGCCTCTTTCTGTTCCTGGGGCAATATGGGGGGACCTTTTGGCTCTGAGTGGGGCCAAAATCTCGGCACTAGGATGGGATGACAAGCTCCCGTGTGAGCTTACGGGCCAAGATCTCTTTTTGCAATCGACGGGACCTCTGCCCCGATGTCTCTTCAGTCGTGGAGATATTTTCCAGTGTTCAATTCAGCGCCGCATGGTATCTCCTTTGTCGCCGCTGTTAAAAGCTGGCGAACGGGGAACGCACGTGCAATTTTAGCTGTGCGACCCCCGAGTCTAGAAGAACAAAGACCCAAAGCCCAAGCACGAGCAAGACAAACTTGGACCCCAGTTCCTTGGCAAAGACTGGGGTATGCGGTCGACAACGGGTTGTCTTGTCCAAGATCCAAAATTGCCTCCCAACTCCCGAGGTGTCGGGTCGCCGAGTTTATATCGGCTAGTATTCGTATTTCCATACCAGCAATCCTCCACTCCATCTACATATAAGTGTAGAGGAACTAGTTACTTACTTCATAGGATTTCCTGCATCCCACCAGTTCATGACCCATCCCCACCATGCCAGTAAGCTCAATCCTCAACGAAGCCTTCACACTGCCCAATGTTGGGCGACGGTTGCTGAGTAACGCGCCTTGACCGTGCCATGAATATAGTTGAGTACAACTCTACAGCGTCATCGCCCGGCATGCAATATGGTTCAACCTTGGTGTTGTGTTCTTGCCCGCTGAAAATGTATCTCGGTACCGGGCAGCTCGATTCCTGATCGCCACAAGCAGAGTGCTTGTTCTCTTTTAGGATTTGCGGGATGTCCCCAGCGCCCGCACGCAGGAACTCTTGGCAATCCATGCCGTCCATGCCGTTGGAATCTTTCCCCTCTTTTTCCACCTTGATAGCACCCGGACTCACACCACTACCCTAAAGGCAAAACTTCGTGTTGAACAAACAAGTGGCGACACAAGCTCAAGCGGCAAGCCTTATAGGCTGCACCAGACCTTTGCAGGCAGTGCATACCGGATCGATCTTTGTCCGGCTCTAGGCATTGATGCCACAACTTCAATTGGTGGTTATGCACCTGCAATACATCCGAGTCAGCAGCGTGAAAGTAAAAATAACTTTCGAAGGGTCCATTCATCAGTCGAACGGGCAACCGACAACACACTTGCCAAAAGTCGCCACATTCCTCGAGAGAGCGAGAGACCAACCTTTGAAGCTATATTATTATTGGCCATGCCCCGCTCACCAGTTGAATCCTTTTGGTAGAGCTGGAAGGTGATAGGACTGAGAAGCGACACCAAGATTCTTGTTGAATTGACGAGTTGCGCGTGCGTTGCTGATCAGATACAACGCTGTATTTATGATCATAGTCGTTTAGTTTACCCGCTTCACTTACGGATGCATACCTCGAGTGTTCCTGAAAACAAAGAAAACGTAGAGAAACTGGCGTACCAAGTTGAACCTCACGGCAGTGATAGAGCTCACCACTTACATTATAAGCACTGTCAAAATATGATGTAGCTGGTTTTGAGAGGGAAAAGATGGATGTATTCTCCGAACCACAGATTTCCTAAACCGTTATATTTCGAAATGTTATGACTGCAATGTTTATGAAACATGAAACTTCCTTCTGGGACTGTGATATTTAAACATTGCGATTCTCTTACATAACCGTAAATACCGTCAAACGTTTACAAGTCTGTATCAGCTCTCCTGCTTCCCATCTCGCTGTCGAGCCATCTATGCCTCTCTATTAATGCAATGTCTGTCTGCCATATCAACACCAGCCACAGGCACAAATACCAATTCCCCTATGCTTCATGACCAGCACTTGAAGCAAATGCAACTCGACCAGACAAGAGCAACCACTTGAGCTCATCTATAACCCATATTCCTACAACACCCTATTTCAACCCAAACCCCTCACTCTCCCTGACCGCCCTCCACAGCACCTCCTCCAACCTCTCCCTTCCGCCACACCTCCACAGCCCCAACATATTAAAACACGTCCTCGCCGTCGGAAACCTCCCACACTCCTCTCCTAAACAACTGACCTTCACCACCAACGACACAGCCCCCATCGCCGGCACGCGATCACTCCCCGTGACAAACGCCAACAGCCGCCTCTGCATCAGCGGTTCGGCGCCCTCAAACGCCTCCCAGAACCACCTCACCGTCGGCTCTCGTTCCGCCGGGTCGTCGACCCCCCAACCTTCATACTGCGCGACCGCTTTCAGCGCAGCCACGTCGATCGGTTCGTCCGCGGAGCCGGACCCGCGCACCAGGAGCTCAATCTCCTCTGGGCGGAACAAGGACAGGGCGTTGCCACCGCAGACGGTGAAGAAGCCCCGTTTGAAGGGCTCAAACTGGCGGGAGACGGCGCCGTCCAGGAGGTGGCGGACATAGGCGTCGACATACTCGCGGCGGTTGGCGTTGGTGACGGGGCGGTGGAGGCCCCCCGGACAGAGGGGCACCTGCTCGAGGGCGCCGTAGCGGTGCGTGTCGATGGCAAAGTCGAGGCAAAAGGCAGTTTCGACGTCGCCTTCGTAGTCAAGGAGCTGGCGGAGGCCGCGGGCGAGGGAGGGGCGGTATTCGGCGAGGTCGTCGAGGGAGTAGGACATGGTTTGGCGGGGTTGCGAGGTTGCGACCGCGGCAGGGGGCGCGGCGAGGAGGAGTTTACGAAAGGCGAAGGGGGGGAGGGTGACGTCGAGGATTGTCGAGTTGTAGATGGCAAGGCCGAGGACGACACCGACGAGGAAGAACTGTTCCGACGGTTCGAGGGAGTAAGGGTTAAAGTAGCAGTAGTGCGACTCTTCGTCGTAAAGGAACATGCCTTGGCACGGTTAGCAATCACTCACCCCTGTGACAAGAAGAAACGACATACCGTGATCGGGGTTAAACAACTCCCTCACAAGCAGCAGAAACCATTCCTTTCTCAACCCTCCCGCATCAACACCCTCCTCGTCCGTAAAGACAATCTTCAGCCCCTTTTTGATCTCCTCCCCACCTCCACCAATGACCTCGCTTACAGCCTTCAGGCTATCATCAACCAGGCACTCACGGCGGATATTCAAGACAAGAAACTGTTGCACAACCCGGTTGGTCAGGATACTGTCGAAGAAGGCATCCCTTGCCTTGGTCTCCATCTGGCGCCGCGCATCGTGCTCGAGGATTTGGATCTTTGAGCCGATGCTCAAGAGGAACGGGTACTGGCAAAAGGCGAACCCAAGCTTCCGCTCCCACGCCTCAAAGTCGGCCACAAGGTCCGAATCGTCGAGCAGCGTCACGTAAAAATCGCTCGTGGCGAAGACCTGACCCTGCGGCCGGACACGCTCCCGAGGGCTCTCGCTAGGGCTATCGGCACCGCTAGCGAGGCTGCGACGGTCGTAGCCCATGATGTTGGCCGCGAAGATGAACCCAAGCACCTTGGCAGCGGCCCCAATCTGCCAGTCCTCCCGGTAGACAACCTTTGGCTTCTTTTCCTTTTGCTTCTTACTTGAGCCCTGTGGAGGGCGCAATGCGGCGTGCAGCGATGCGGGGGACTGGCCGGCCCCCATGTTCGGGACCAGGCCGCCGATAATATCGACTCTGTTCTCGTACTTCTTCTCGTTCTGTCGGTTCAGACGGTAGGAAAGGAACTCGGAAATCAGATTCTTTGTTTGCACAAAGAATGGTTCGGGACACCTGGCCAGCCATGACACCAGGTGGTTGTGACACTCAGTAGGAGTGTTTGACATGAGGCCCACGATGCGTTTGATGATGCCAGAGTGCCGCCCCGATGCGGGCGCAGTGCCTCGTTGAGGTGCATCCGCCCGTGTTGATACAGGGCTCTCTGGGTGTGGCAAGTCGCCGAGATACGGCCTGTAGGACGACTGCAAAAGGGGATTTCCTGCAATGATGAGCAAGAACCGGAGCTGCTCCGGCCGGGTGATGCGCCGGCCAGGGCGCTTGAGAATCGTTTCGCAAGCTTTCAACAGCGTTCTGTGCGCATGTTCCTGCCCGACGAGGATCTGAGCCTCAATATCCTGCCGCCTGGCAAGGGGCACGGCAAGAGCTGGTTTGTCGTACACCAAGCTCTGATAAACTTGCGACCATGACCGTGCCGCTTCGGTGACGGTCGTATACCATTCCTCCATTTCCGCCCAGTTCACATGGGGATTCCTGGAGCTCACGGTGGAATGACCGCTCGGGCTCCTGCTTGGCCCGATTCTGCTTGCAGCCACTTCCTCCTGGCCGCCGGCCCACCAGGTGCCATTTTCTGCAATGTCTCCTAGCAGTAAAAGTTTGGGTTCTAAGTCGGGAAGTGGATAGCTATTGTCTTCCGGCTCCCCTCGAGGTTCGGGGGGCGGTTGGGGAGCCTGCCGTCGGGCACCATCTGCCTCTTTTCCTGCACGGGGGTGGCTCCGAGGAGTCAAGAAAGAGGAATTTAGACAGCGAAACGAGCCAAAGCACTTGGTGACATAGTCTTCTAGAGGCCGAAACATCCTCCTGGTCTCCGATCCCGGGCTAAGAGGCCGTCGATTCTGTTGGCTGCCGGGCACCGTGGGTGCCAGGTTACGGGACGGCGGCCGCTGCTCGCGAAACGGCGTGGAGCTTAAACTTGTGGTACCGCCCCAGCTGGGTGCCCGACCGTGTTGGGTTGGGCGTCTAAGTCCGCCAGGCGGTGGTCGTAGATAAGGAGCGCCAGAGTCCTTGGGCCGGAGCGCCATCGGGCTGTCAGACGACGAGGTAGGTATCCTGTTTTCGGTGGGCGAGAGGTGAGATGGAGTAGCCGGGGGCTCCTGGCAACCGGCCAACTCGTCTGCCATCTTTTGTTTCTTGAGGGTGGACAATAGAAAACAACGCAGACATTGTTGGACCAGATCTTTCGTGTGCTGAAGCGAGATGGGCTCGCCTGGAGGGCCGGCTGCGTCCTGAGCATCCTCCCGCCTGGGAACGCGGTCGACCGGGTGCAAGTCGTTGATGGTTAAGCAGATGGTGCACTTGAACACGGCCAGGTCCCTCGACCAACGCACCAGCGATGCGCATGTCATGCAGCGTCCCGTGACCCAGTCCCTGCTGCCAACCGATGAACCGCTCCGATGCCCGCGCGGCTGTGGGGGGTTCGAACCGACATTCGGCGAAGCCCCCGGCTCAACGCCATCGTCTGAGTCGAACTCGTCGACGTCGGGCTTGGGCGGCGGCTTCTTCTTGCTCGAAAACAGCGAAGGAAACGGATGGCTCATGGAGCGCGTGTGGCGAGTTCGTGGAGTTTGCTTCTTGGGGTGAAGGCCTTCATCGGAAGAGCTCGAGTCGGCATGTATCTGATGTAGATCTTCGAGATTTCCCGGAATCCCGAGACTGCCGAGACTGCTCCATGGCTCGACTTCGGCCACTCTGGAGTTGCTCCTGAGCCGACCACTGCGAGGTTCGGCACGAGGATGTAGGGGGGTTAGTTGCTGACTCTGTATCGGGGCCGAGTCTGTCCGGCCGTGGTAGCCCATTCTGCCGGAGTGAGCCATGGCGAGCTCTTGTTGTCGAACTGTGGCGCGAGATAAACAACGGAGGGCGGCAGTAGCTCCTTCATCGGTAGTCCTGCCGAGATACCGTTTCTTCCCAACACAATGAAGCAAAGAAGTAGTGGCTGATGGATTGACGTGGCGTCAGCTGAACCTTTAGACCTTCTCGCAACACTTTCCCCGCGAGAAGAGCTCAGTACCTGGTAGGCTTCTGCAGATTGACCAAACCCCGGTCCTGGCTTGGGATTCGGCACGGCGGCACGGCCGAGCGCGGGAGAGCCTCGAAGACAACCAAGACAACCAAGACAATGAGAAAAAAACCCCGACGTCAGATACCCCAAGATGTAACAGGGTCGGCGCTGTGTTGACGAAATCAGCCGTCGGGATGGTTCAGGATGGTTCAGGATGGTTCAGGTTCAGCCCAATCTCAAACTCGGGGCGGCTGAGTGGTCGACTGCCGACTGGCTGCCGATCCAGGCCAGGAGCGTCCCTGTGCCTTGTGCCTTGTGGCTGCCGGACCCGGCGTCCCTCCCAGTGCCGAATGAAGAAGAACTGTCGCCCAATTGAGATCCCAAGACTGTGTGGATCAGTCTGAAAGCCTCCAAGTCAATTCCAGTCCGCCGCATGCAAAAGTCGAACCAGGAACGGAAGATACAAATACGGAAAACAGATCACAGATTGCAATGGAAGTTTATGGCGTGTTCCCTGCCAGTGTGGGGTGTAGTTGCATTCAATCTGGCAATCGACTGCGACGTCAAATGCGGGAACCCTTGCGCGGGAAGGAGCCGGCCTTGCGAGAGAGTGTCAGGTACCGCAATACGCACTGTAACTCGAACTGTGCGGGGAGACATCCCCTGTTTCAGGTTCAACCACTTCCAATCCATGTTGTTGAGAGCTTTTGCCATCACGATGTCGTAATTTAGGTCCCTTAGCATCAGCCGCAAACAACTCCTATCTTCAACAAAAGATATCTTCTAGAGACGAGAAGAGAAGAACTAGCTCGTTGGCCTAAGTAATTCTACGATGCTGAAACCAAGCGGGATAATCCGTACTTAATACATATTGCATTCTGACCTCCAGCCCCTTTTTACTCAGACCATCACATAAACAATGAAAATTGACCACGGCCTCCTTGAACAGGGCAAGCCGCTCTTGGCTACCTGGCTCAAACACTCCTTCGATACCCACACACTCAGAGAGAGATCACCCCTTTCTTCTATTGGTATCACTACAAGGGCAGGAAAAGAATCCACAAGAAAACAGCCGCGTGGGATTTACACAACCCTCCATCACAGCCCATAAAACTCCCACCCATCAGATAGGCCCCCGTTCCCAGTCCCGCCTCCCTCCACGGCCGGCACAAACTCGCCTCGAAACTCCTCTCCGACCAGTCACAACTCGTCGTCCTCGAGCTCCGACGGCTTCAGCAGACCACTGACTTTGGAGCGGCGCTCGTGCTCGGCGGCCTTGGCATCCCGCTCCTGCTGCTCCTTCTCAACAAGGTACAGCTCGGCATTGTCGCCCGCAAACTCGCGCAACGCGATGAGGAAGTCGCGCAGCGACAGGCGGAATTTGTCGTATTGCGTGTTGAGCGTGAAGAGACCCTCGACGAAAGCCGTGATTTGGGCGCTATGATTTGCGTCAGTTTCGATACGAGATTAGTGAGGTGAAAAAGAAACTTACGCTGTGAGGTTGGCAAAGGCGTTCTGCAACAGGGCGCCAACAAAGTTGCTCAGGAACTCGCGGTTGCCCGTGCCTGGTTGCGCCTGGTCGGACTGGTAGATGGGTCCCTGGATCTTGGGCTGCGTGCCGTCGGCCGGGTGGACAAAGTAGAAGAGGCGCATGAGCAGCATCGACTGCGTCTTGAAGCCCGCCTTGTGATCCTGGTCCGTAACCACGAAGAAGACGTCCTGCAGGATCGTGATGAAGAACTGGTTGAAGAATGCGTTGGACGTCTGCACGTCCGTCTTCTCGGCGATGTTGTTGATCAACTCTAGGCACATGTTAAGCCCTGCAGTTTCCACATCGCGGTTGTCGTGTTTGCTAGCCCACAGGCAGGAGTCGATGACAAACTTGAACTGCCTGTTGTCGAGTTTCAGGAGGGCTGGACAGTGTTAGAAGTATCCGACAGGAGACGGAAACATGCAGAGACATACCAGGGAAGCAGTGAAGGTTGATGGCCCGGAGGAGGTTGAAGAACTCGACACGGTGCTCGGGGAACTCGGAGAAATCCTTGTTGATCATGTCCAAGGTGCACTCAAAAACGTTCTCCATGATGACGGGCACTTGGTCCTCCATCAAACCCTACACAACCGTTAGTTTAAGCGGGTATCCTATGCGCGGCTCGGGTCCTCAAACATACCGATAGCTTGCTGATCATGGCCGTCATGGCCTTCAGCACCTCGGCATCACGAGCTCCAGGGACGTTGCGGTTGTAGTCGACGAGCACAGAGTCGAGGAGCTGAGGGACCATCTGTGTTCTGACGGCCTGCAGATCCTCCGCCTTGTCGACAAAGGTCTCAACGAGCTTGAGAATTTCCTTCTTGATGGTTCGGAGGCCGCGAACCTTGGGCATCTTGGTCGCAATCTCGCCTAAGTAGAGTGTAAGCAAAGGATATCCCGACAGGGAGAGTCAAGGCCGCTACAAACCTTCGCGAGCAACCGCCTCAGAGATAAGCTGGCTGGTCGCAGCATACATCTGGAGCATGTCGTTGTACAGCCGGCCAATTTGGGGGAAGAAGTAAGAGCCAATAGACGAGCAAGCCGACACGTTAGTCTTCATGATATTGCCAATGATTTTGATGGTATCGGCGTCCTGCAGGATAGCGGGGTTCATGGTGGCCTGCTTGATGATCTCGTCCCAGGCGGCGTTGGGGATTGCCATCAGCTCGGCCAGGAGACGCTCTTGTTGATTTCTATTTCCTTGAGCGGCCACCATGTAACCGCAGGCCTCGTAAAACGTATGGACTTGCTGGGGGGTCAAGTCGCAAGTGATCTTGCCGAGATTCCGGATGATCTCCTCGATGAACGGCTCGCTCTCGCTGGGCTGGAGCGCTACAAAGTGGCGCCTGCACTGTTTGGCGATCTTGATGAAGGTATCGCACGCCATGTCCTGAACACCTAGGTGGGGGTTAGCCAAGTCTGGGTTTCTGAGTATGGGTCCGACTTGCCTTCATGAGACTCGTGCATAAACTCGAACAGCTTGTTGACGACAGTCTTGAGGAACTTCCAGTGCGCCTTCAGGAAGCGCGGGTACTGGCCCACAATGTACATGATGTTGCTGGCGACAACGGCCTTGTTGTCCTTGCCACGCTTCATCTCTGTAAGTCCGAGCAAGTCCTTGATCACCGTGACGAGGAACCGCTTCTCCGTCTCTTCGTTCATGGCCAGAGAAATAGAACCGATGGCCCAGCAGAGCACGTTGCAGTTGTGCCACGACCACTCGCTCCCGTCTACTTGCCGCGCAAGCTTGTCGGTCATAATCTGCTCCGTGTCGACGACGTCCAGATGTGTGAGGTAGACCAGGCATTCGCGGATGGTCTTGTACAGCTGGACTGTGTCGGTCTCCTTGACGAATTCACGAACGATCTCGCCCTCGTCGTTCTCCACAACCAAAACCTCCTCGGGCCGGACCATCTTCTCGATCATGACGACTCGCAGGTTGGACAGAACCTCGTTGTACTTGTGCTTGCGGAGCGGGTAGTTGGTGAGCATCGCCGGGTTGGGCGCGCCGCCGCCCATCAATCCCAGAGACATGCTGTTCATGTCGGATATCGGCAGGGACTGCATCTCCTCGTAGAGCTCCTGGACGAGCTTCAGCCAGTAGTCAAGGCAGATCTTGAAGATCTCGCGGTCGTCGATCTGTGAAATTCGGATGAGGTAGAAATGGCCGTGGGTGAGGAAGTCACGGTTCGGTAGGTTCTCGATGAGCTGGAGTCGTGTCAGCAGTGCTAGGGGAAAGGAGGTTCAAAAATTACTTGGACTCACCGGCAAATGCATCCCGTAGAAATTACACAGGAAGAGCGCGAGGTTCTGGATGAACTCCTGATCCCGCGAGTTGCTCTGCGGATACGTTGTCTTGAGGTCCATATCCAGGGGGATGATGTTGGAGATGGAAGTCAAGACCTCGGTGAACATCTTGACCAATTGCTCATCGTATGAATTGATCTGGCCTGGGCCGCCTGTTTGCAGGCCGCCAATCTCGGTCAGGCACTGCAGTGTGATATTCCGGAACTCGGGGACCTCGAGGAATCGCGTCCGGAGCGTCTCGATCAGGGGGGTCTCGAAGATGTAGCCCAGGGGGATCCAGTTGCAGAAGCGCAAGAGCGTCTCCAGAGTGGCCTTGATAAGGCTCGGCTGGGTCGCGCTGTTGAGAATTTCTTGGCAGAGCTGGAAAATCTGGGAGAACTCGGCGCACATGGTCGTCTTCAAGTTGCGCGTCTTGGTCGACGTCATCTGCTCAGCAGAGAAATCGAAGACCTCTTCGGAGAGGAGTCGCAGGATGATCATGTTGTTCTCGCAGATAGAAAGGCTCGAGTGGCAGGCCGAGACGATCTCGTTGATGAAGGTGGGCCAGTTGTGAGGCCATTCCTGCTTGAGGACCGAGACGAGGACGAAGTTCAACTTGTTGAGGAGAGTGCGGTGGGTTTTGAGATCCTCCTCTGAGCTGGAGCACTGCAGGATAAACTGCACGACGAAGTTGCGGATACCTGTCGTTTGTTAGCGAACCTTGTGGTCTCGATGACAATAGTGACTCGTCGACTTGCCCTGGCACTGTTCCCGCGGCAGAACCTTCCACCTTGTCATGATGACAGTGTTGAGAACCTGCAAGCCCAAGACTAGTAGTGTTTGTTAGCCCACCGACGCCCATCAACAAACACCCCAACCCGTAACCGAGGAGAACAAACATTTGGTCTGCTCATATGTTGCCCTCGAGAGAATGTCATCGACCATCAACCAAGCATCGGGGTCTTCCTTGAACTGCAACGGGGTATTAGCTGAAACTGGCGGGGCAATGCGGTCGGGCGGTGACGGCGGGGACATGCCTGGTTGAGAGCGGCTTCGGCAGCTTTTTGCTATTTCGGTGAGGCGGTCGTCAGTATCACAGTTGCGTACGAACTGGAGAAACATGGCGATTGGGGTTTACCTGCTCGCCGCGGCCTTCATAGAAGGCGCGGACGGTGGCGTCCAACTCCTCGATGGAGATCGGCATGGTCGCACGCCTTGTTAAAGTGGTTTTTTGAGCTGCCCTGGGGGAACCGGTCGACGGTGAAGGACAAGTGGGCGAGAGGAGAGTTTGTCCGGGGACGAAGCAGAGCGCAGGTCAGTCGCGTTCTACTGGGCGGAGTTTGGGAAGCAGAAGGGTGCGCGGATTCGGGAGGGCGGTCAAGGCCTTGGAAAGATTGTGAGAGTGGGATGACGGAAGCATGGAAAAGAGATTGAGGATCGGGTCGAAAGCTCCAAAAGGCCGAACCCCACCAGCCTCTCGATTGTTGCTGCAACCCCGCCTTCCGCAGCCTGCTGGCGGCGCTAGAAAGCCCCACGACCTGACCCATGGCACCCGACAGGCCGCCCCGGCGCCCGCGGCCTTGTGGTCGGTCCTACAATCATCCGGAGCTCCCTGAGCCTTTGTGACACCCAGATTACAAATATGGTTCAATGAATGAAGAGCTAGCATTTATTGACCCTTGGGATGGATCCTTTGTCTTTTGCCATGATGTGATTATGGTCTATCAAGGTCGGCGTGGCCCGGTGCTCTCTGTCAAATGTTTCATTCACTGGCTTCCTGGCGAAGAAAGACAAGTGGCTCGAAGGAGCTAGAAAGCCAAGAAGAAGATTGAAACCTAATGGGGAAACAATACGGAAGCAGTGTAGAAAAGAAAGCTCAGGAGGCTCATGGAAACGGTCGCTATCCCTTCCAGATGGCGTGTGCCAAGCACCCCTCGTCGCCAGGTAACCAGCCTTGGCATGCAACATTCGGACCAACTCAACGACAAAACACCAAGAAAATCCACAGCTTTTGTTGGCGATACTACCGACTTGAATGTGTTTCATTTCGATATGACGGCGAAAAAAACAAAGATTCTATTATTTTCCCAAGTAAAACTAGAACCATCAAAGCAGTAGAAAATGCTTAACCTGATGCCCCTGACCCCCTATTCCACCATTTCTAAACGGGCCAGGCTTTTGGACGGGAGAGGTGTCTTTTGTGACTGTATTTTCCCCTCCTATTTAGCCTTCACTTCTTCTTAGATCTCGGAGGTATAATACCTTGTTGGTTGAGTCAGAATTTGCTTCATTTGGGCTCTAAATACCCCACCTTCATTTACCCTGGAGATGTATCCCCGTTGTCTATGCACGCGTAATAGATCCTTTAGGTGAAATTTCCCTTTTCCCCTGCCTTCTACGCCTTCTTATAACCGCACTCGGCCAGACCCTCCTCCAGCGCCTTGATCGCGCGCTCAATATCATTCCTGTTGGGGTCGAGCTGCCAAGGGCGTTAATATCACTATTCTTCACAATTCCATCGCGGAGCTAGATAGAAAAAAAATGGAATACTCACCACGCTAACACCCATGTGTCCAAACCGGATATACTTGGTCGCAATCTCCTTGTGGATACCGCCCGCAAACACGACGCCCTTCTTGGCGAGGATGGGCAGCAGGTCGGCGCCCTTGACGCCCTCGGGCAGGTAGATGGCCGTCATGCCGTGAGCCTGCTCGTCGGGGTTGGCAGCGACCTGCTTCAGCCCGAGGTCGGCGATGGCCTGCTTGATCTTGTCGGAGCCGGCCTTGTGGCCCGCGAACCGCTCGGCGACGGGCTTGGCCAGGATCTGGCCCAGCGCCGTGTGCAGCGCGTGGATAAGCTGGGGCGAGGGCGTGGCGAAGTAGGAGGGCTTCTTGGCCTCGTAGTTTTGCATGACTGTGGTTTCTGTTAGGGTTGTGGGAGGTATAGTTAGGGGCGCTGGGAACTCACTGGGTGTCCAGTTCTTCATGGACGCAAAGTATGCCGCCGGCGGCGTCTTGCGGTTCTGGAAGGCCTTCATGGCGCGGCCGCTGAACATGGAGATGGACAGACCGGCCGGGCAGCCGATGGCCTTTTGGCTAGCCGTGACAACGCCGTCCAGGCCCCAGGCGTCAAAGTCGATCTCTTCGCACGCAACACTGCACACGCCGTCGACGATGATGAGGGTATCGGGCGAGACCTTGTGGACGAGGGCCGACAGCTCCTTGAGCTCGCTCAGCACGCCGGTGGAGGTGTCGACGTGGGTGACGGTGATGGCCTTGTAGCGCTTCTCGGACAGGGCCTTCTCGATCTCGGGCAGGGTGGGCTTGGTGCCGACGGGGGCCTTGAGCTCGGTGACGTTGGCGCCGTACACGCGCAGGCAGTCGGCGAAGCCGTCGCTGAAGTAGCCGGTGCCGAGCACCAGGACGTCCTCGTTGGGCTCAATCAAGTTGGCAGCCACGAGATCCCAACCCAGGGTACCCGAGCCGGAGAGGACAAAGGGTTGTGCGGTGGGGTCGGTGGTCTGGAACAGCTTGCGCAGCATCGACAACGTCTCGCCAAAGGTTGCAACAAAGCCGGCGGCGACATGGCTCTCACTGTAGTAGATGCCATCAGCTTCAATCCCTCACGTCAATCCTGGGAAGCTCACCTAAAGTGACTCATGGACTGCAGAACGGCATCGTCAAACTCGATGGGCCCCGGGATAAGGAGCGTCGGGTGCGCGGCTTGGGACGACATCTTGGGTGAGGTAGAGAGATTGCGCGACTGGGTTTTGGGTAGGAGCGACGTGTCAATCGTGTCTGGGAGGCGCTCGACGGTGTACGGGGTGTTGATGGGGTAGACGGGGGCGAGGTGTCGGGAGATGAGAGAGAGCCGGGCGGGGTGATTGTCCGGCGCTTTTTGGCGGGGCATCGAGGCCGGCCCCATCAATCGTCTAAACACCGAGCGCGGAGAGCACGCCCACCTGGATACCTCGGGTATCATGTGCAGGCTCCCCACTAAGCTTCTGGAGTGCTGCGGACAATCGGGTCTGCAGGGAAAACGGCCGGTCTTCCTTCTTGCAGGCCTGTATGCACTGTGACGAAACTAATACGACCTCGAGTCTGTGTGTTTCAACCAATGTCCAGCGCAATTGACCAGCGAAAATCCCGAGAATCTGGCAACAACGGGATCGAAGCGCAAACGGATGTATTAGTAGGCGCCGGCAGCGGGGTCAGGATAAGAGACGCCGAAGCGGCCCCTGTCGCGTGGATCCCGGGATGACTTCAACAACCGGAGTGGAGTTAGTCGGTGTTTGGTATCAAAGGTCAGCCCCAAACCGGCCCTGACACATCTTCTATGCTGGAGGTAGTTGTGCTATAACATAGTGGCGAGGCGCATATGGAGTACGCCGTACTTCTTAGATTTCCCATAACTTCTTCTCTTGGGAGGTCGAGCCCGTCGCCGCGCACCCAATTCCTCCTCGCCGGATCTGCCAAGAACGGGGACGGCGCCGGTTCCCGTTGAGGAAAGACGATAAGAAGGAAAAAGAGCGAGATCCCGACGTATGCCCGAGCAGCAAAAGAAGACCCGGGGTATTCATCTGAAGGGGGTCCACGGATATGGACCAAAGGGAGAAGAAGTTTTGGCCAGACGTGCCTCTCAGGGCGCCAACAATGTATTTAAATCCATTAGCACATCGTAAGTATTGCTTGCAGCCCAGGTCATCCTTGTGTTGTTTGCAAAACGTGCGTACCTAGATTAGCGTTCGGCACGCACTCGAGCTAGATACAAAATTCAAGACTCCCGAAGTGCTGGAGCAGGTTCCTTGACGGCCGCTTGTTCATTGAATCGTTCGTAAACCTCTCGTTCTCTCAAGATCAGATCTCGCAGTCGTGGAATAGATGTGTTTTGATGACTGTCTGGAAAAGCTCGTCGACAACATGGCAACAACAGGATGCGTTGTACCCCAATTTACGGCGTCTTTCAACCCGAACCTAGCGGGATACTTGATGCAGTCCGACATTGGAGGTCGCAACTGAAGTTTGGATGACAAGACCGAAGCTGGTGGGGTTCAATGTGGGAATGACGTCCCCAAAACGAGCAACAGACCCTAACCCTGGGTGGTGCTGCGCCGACGGGAGCTCACCCACCCTGGCTGGAGCTCCTCCAACCACCATCATAGCCTCCCGCGACAACACCTCAGCACTGAAACAACCCACGAGCATATCGGCTCAGCACGACGTTCTACAGTTCCTACGATTTTCCTCCCGAGTCTCTCAAATACAGCGCACCCCGAACCTCACCCGACAGGCTAATCGGTCCCGGGTCCCCTCCGCACCGGCCGCGCAACCCACCACCGATCCCATCCCCGAGTCGCCGTAGCGACCGCTCACTCTTCACAATGGCCTTCCTAATCCTAGTAATTGGCGACCTGCACATACCCGACCGCGCGCTCGACATTCCCCAAAAGGTACCGCTTACTCTATCCCCTCTCTCCCCCGTCCGACTCTCCCAACCCCTCCTCAACCACCACTGACAACCCCCCCTCCCCTCCCAGTTCAAAAAACTCCTCTCCCCCGGCAAGATCGCGCAAACCCTCTGCCTCGGCAACCTCACCGACCGCTCCACCTACGACTACCTGCGCAGCATCTCGCCCGACCTCAAGATGGTCAAGGGGCGCATGGACGTCGAAGCCACTTCCCTCCCTCTCACGCAAGTCGTGACGCACGGCGCGGGCGTGCGCGTCGGGTTTCTCGAGGGCTTCACACTCGTCAGCGACGAGCCGGACGTGCTGCTGGCCGAGGCGAATCGTCTGGACGTGGATGTGTTGTGCTGGAGCGGCGGCGCGCACAAGTTTGAGTGCTTTGAGTACATGGACAAGTTCTTTGTGAACCCGGGGAGTGCGACGGGGGCGTTTACGGCGGATTGGGTGGCCGAGGGGGAGGAGGTGGTGCCGAGTTTTTGTTTGATGGATGTGAGTGTCCCGGTTTTGATGTCTGCTGTAGGTGGAAGTTATATGTTGATGCTAATACTTGGTGCTACAACAGGTGCAAGGGATTTCGTTGACGCTATATGTCTACCAACTGAGGAAAGGGGAGAACGGGGAAGAGAATGTGGCCGTGGAAAAGGTGACGTACACCAAGCCGGTCGAGCCGACGGGAACGTCATGATGAACCCCCCTAAGAGGTGGTAGATTACGACTTGAGATATGAAAGCAAAAGCATAGCGACATAAGTGCTTGGCCAAAGGACCCGGGAATTACGGCACCGGCATGGGTGCGAATGGGCGGTGGTGGGATCTCCAGGTTGACCTCGAATCCTGGATCAAGGCGGGGAGCCGTGACCTGAAAGGGATGTATGTAGTGGCATCTTCCCAGCGTATACAGCTTGGAGTGCGGATATTACAAGCCGAGCGCGTCCACTCCTCCTTGTTGTCATGACGGCTCTGCTGGTTTCTTCAAAAGGAGGCTGCTGTAGAGGAGAGAAGAGGCCAAGCCTGGGAAAGTTGGGATAGAATGCTTCCTTCTGAGGCGGTGTATCAGCAGAGGGCAGACATCCTGTCGTCGGCCAAGACTTCGCTCTGTCAAACTCCCAGATGGTTCCATACGAGATGGTCAGTCAATGATAAGGTTAACAAAAGTGGTATCATCTCTAACCTCTCAGCCTCATGCTACACCAAACATCACCCCAGACTCAAACGACCGAAATGAACAACCCAGGACAAGCCAAACACCTCTCCTAGCCCTTCCCGAACTACCCCCAACCATCCAAACAAGAAAAACGCCAGACGCTGTGCTGTGCATCCTCCCCAAAAGTTAAAAAAAAATACAAACGAAAGCTCATAGCATCATACTCCTCCTCCTCGAAATCCTATCCCTCCCCCCACCTCGACCCCTCTCCGCCTCACTCACATCATCCGATGTACCGCTGACACCACTCACGTTCCCCACCTCTTCCGCCACCATCTCCTCTTCCACCATGGAGATCTTCTTAGGTGCCATCATCGACGCCCGTTTCCGTGAATTTGACGCCCGTGACCTAGATGGGAGCGCTGGTCGTGTGTCCTGCTGCTCCTGCTCCTCTTCGTCAAGCAGCTCACGCAAAGCAGCGGCGGCGGCCATGGAGGATTTCCGTGTTGTGCGTGGCCTGGAGCCGGTGGAATTGCTGCTGCTGCTGCTGCTGCTGGTGCTGCAGGGTGCGGCGGGCTTTGGTTCGGAGGGCGGGGAGAAACTGGCAAAGTCGTAAATGTCAACTGTCGGTTTTGATGTTGGGGCTGGTTGTTGTTGAGTGTCGTCGCTGCTGCTCTTTTCGGTGGCGGTGGTGCCGTTCTTGGATTTATCGCTGCCGGGTTGCGCGGTAGCTGGAGTGTGGGCTGCGACGGCCGGTGATGGTTCTCCGCTTGTGTCCTCTGGCCCGTCTGACGCAGCAAGAGACTCCCGGCTGGTGCTCACCGCCGACGGCCGTTTCCGCCGCTCCGTGACCACTGTATTTGGGAGGGTATCCGTGAAGACGTCTTTTTGTGCCAGTGGGCTCAAACTGGCATGATGTTGAGCCTTGGTCTGTTCGCTGAGGACTGTCTTGCTGCTGCTTTTACTGCTACTCGTGAAATTCCCCGGCTCTGATCGGGCTTTGGTCGTCGAGGTTGGGGCTGAATGGTGATCGTCCAGCTTCGTGGTGGATAGGCGGTGAGCAAACTTGCCCTCCCCGGTGACGGCATCGAGCAGCTCCTTGGTCGGCCGCCGCATCTTGTCTCGTAGATTCGGTTCGGCATAGCTGACGGCTGACCTTGCGCGACGGCTTGGACGGGATGTCTCGCCGTTGAAGGATATGTCGGCTGGCGGAGGGGTGTCATGCGGCACCTCAGTCCGTGCAGGACGTTCCGGGGTAGCTGGGGAGCTCGGCATGGCGGATAACAGCGCTGTCTCGGGTTCGAGGGTGACCGTAACAACTGCTGGGGGCTCGGGCGGGGGGATTTCGACCTTGGGGAGCGGCCTCCGCGTGCTGGCTTCCTTGGTGCTTGAACGAGCCCTCGGCCCCTGCGCTTGTTCCTTCTTTAACCCCCCTGCCGTTGCCGTCATAGCTTTCCGAGGCGAAGACACGTCCGCATTGGTGCTCTTTGCAGCAAGAGGCGTCCTTGCAGGTCCTACCCTCTCCCGTCTATTCGCAGGCGCCTCTCTAATACTCCTCCTCTTTTGGTTGCCATGCGAAGGGAATGGCTTCTCGGTTTCGCAAACCGTAGCGTTCTCTTTGCCTGTTCCTGCCGTGCCAGCCGTGATGGTCTCATTTTCGTCACCATATTTCCTCTTTGATCCCGCTCTGACCGTCTGGGATGATGGCGCTGCCTGCTTTGCAGAGTCTAGTTCTCTGCTCGAGGTGGCATCCTTGACCGTGATCTCTTCCAAATCTTTCTTCGGTTCCGGGCTCCTGAGTGGCTTCCTGTCGTAGTCGAGTAACGGGGGGGATGACAGCATTGGTGGTAGTCTCGGGCTCTCCGGGATAATTTCCATAGCTGTACTCGTAGGAGAGTTGTAATTCACCGGATCTTCCTCGACAAAACGCGAAACGGGCGGGGGCCCAAGATCGGGCGAGTCGTTTTCGTCTTCAGCGGCGGCGCACAAGGCCATAATCTCGGCGCTGCTGTACAAATATTAGCATATCCTTGATGGGATCAGGCCAAAGTATCACATACTTCATCGTAGCCCGCGGATACGACTTGTTCTCATAGATTGGAGGCAACCTCCCCTCCTGCTCAGCAAGAGTCTCTGGATCCGCCTCGGTGTTGCGCCGTCTCCGTTGTGCGGGACTCCTCGTGCTTTTTCGACCCTTTTCAAATGCGCGCTCGTCCGAGGAACGCCTCTTTGCAGGCGGTTCTACGCCCAAGCTGCCGAGCAACGACGCGAACTCGGACAGCTGTACCTCTAGTTTCGCCCTGACCTCGAGCGCATGGTCGGCTATCCTTCGCGCGGTATTATCTTCGACTTGCTTCTCCAACCTCAGGATCTGGCCGCGGAGGTCGAGGTTTTCGGATAATAAACGGGCGATATCATTCTCGAGGCGTCGTATCTTTTGCGATTGGTCCGAGTTGATTTTCGCAATGTCTCGATTCTGGCGCAGAAACTTCCTACGGACTGCAGAGGTCGGATTAGCATGACATGACTTCGGTCGCGCGTCGAGGAGCGGAGCTGTGCGTACGTAATTCGAGATGGCCATCGGCGGGCACAGGTGGTTCGTTGAGTCTCGCCATTGCTCATGATCGCGGGCAAAATCCAAGCATCGGTTCCTCGCAAGAAAATTACAGGGCAAAGGTTTGCAGCGGCGTCAGGGTGGGCGGTTGATTCCTTGTGGGGTGCGGCGGGCGCGCGGCGGTGTCGTGGATGGATTTCTTTGCCGACGCAAAACAGAATCGGGAATGACGGAGTCGAGGCGTGACAGGTGCCCACAATTTCGCCGGCAATGTTTACTTCGCTTCCTAAATCGACTTAGCGCGTTGTGAGCTCCCACGTTGGCTTTTTCGTGTTCAGAACTCCACCAAACTCCAGAAGCAGCTCGTTTTGCCAAGGAGCAGCCCCACAACACCAGCTCATTGGACACTGACTGAATGAACAAGTCGGAGCCTGAAACACACAACAGCCAGCAACCGGTAAACTCCATTGACACAAATTATCTTCAATCTATTCAGCAACAATGTCTGGCTTTCCTCCGAGATCGCTCTCGTCCCACATGCGGCAGCCGTCGCTCTCTGCCAACGCCGGGGGTCATTCTCCGGCGTTGGTGGCGCGGGTGAATGAGAAGAAGGCCGAGCTGGAGAATCTCAAAGAACTCCGTGACCTCAGCGCAGCGGCTGCGTCGCAAATGGAGGCTCTTGAGCAAAAGCTGGCCACTCTTTCTGATGGGACTGAAGGTGTGTTGCTCTGCCCCGTCTATGATTGACATTGCTGACATTCTCCACAGCAATCGCTTTGGTGTTGAGCAACTGGCATAATGTGCTAAGGGCTATCAACATGGCATCAGGTATGCCTTCCTTTTTCCCCCCTAAGGTAAGTTGAGGTATGTGGGGTCAGCTAACACGGCAGCAGCGAAACTCCCTCAGCCCAAGCCCGAGCCCGAGGAGGGAGATGCGGTGCCTCTTCCCCAAACTCTCGTTCGGATCCCGACAGAACACGCACCTGCGCTCCAAGCACATGCAGAGGGGGCAGCCGAGGAAGAATCGGGGTGATGCAGATGACAACCGCAGGAACCAAATTTGTTTTGGGGCCTGCTTCATCATACCAGAGCAAGAAATCGGACGCTGCATTGTCGACCAGGCAGTTTCGCATCCACAGATACTGGTTTCGACTTCGGCAGCATCGATCAACGAGACAGCCGATTCGACTCTGGGCCGCCCATCTGTGCTGTGCCTCCCCCGTCATATAAAGGCGGGGTAAGGGTACAGAAGCCGCACGCGTCGCGTTCCTTAGTCAGCATTCTTGCTCTCTTGCTCTCTACGCAATTGGAGGATTCCCGGTCTCGAAGAGACATGAGACATTGATGGATATGAACCGTGCACGGGAAGGGCGATCCGGGGTAAGCGCCCCAGTGTTGCATGAAAGCGCATGGAAATGCGGGTGGCTGGTTGGACTGGACTCGAGGGAACTGGGTGAAGCTGGGCTGGAAACTGGGAATCTTGGAAGGCGCAGAAACCTGTGGTCCAATTTCTCTGGAACTCGGTGGCGGGAAGCTGCGCGGGAGCCCGCAGCCGATGCCTCCCCTCTCGGCCGGCGGAAGTAAACAATGCAACGCTCCCATTCAAAACAGCGCTCCGCCGCCTTGGCCTCAGTCTCGACATTTTCCCACTTATTCTTGCTTCTTTGCTTCTTGCTTCCCACTCACATCCAATTGCTATCGAGCATCATTGATCGTCATACCGAGCCCGCTTCTTTTTTGAATCTGATAACAATCTCCAGATCGATTCGCGACAACGGTCCATCCCGCGAGCATCAAACACCCCTCCCTCGTTCTCGGCCCTGGCCAATCGCGTTTTTATTATCCGCGAAATTGCGTTGACAATCACCCCGGTTTTCCCACACTTTCCGGGGCATTGAAGCTTGCAACCCCGTGGCCGGCCTTGGCTCCTTCTCGGCATTCCTGCTAAGATTGAATATTAAAGCCATGGCAACTGCCGCAAGATGCCGACCAGGTGTCCTCGGCGAGATCTCACTTGGCAACGCTCAGAATGCGAGACCCAGCATTGACTCGTTGACTCGCGAGCTGAACAACTTTCACATCTACGAGAGCGACAAGGAGAACTTCTTTCAACGATCCACCGCGGCTCAAGAAAACCAACCACCCACCACTGTTGAAGCCACCACTGTTCAGGTCTCACCAACACCAGGCGCCCGGGGTCCCGACTTTTGCGACGGCAAAAAGGATATCTCGGCGACGTTACAGGGTAAACTTAGATTCCTGCGCTGCCAGCATTCATGAAACAACGCTCACTAACGGTGTGGTCATAGACTTCACCATCAACAACCCGCTTGCGCTGGCTAGTCAGCAGCTTCCCAGCAACCAAGCGCAGCTGTCGAAGCACCAGGAAGGTCAGTTTGAGTGGCTACTTTCACTTCCAGTCAATGGCTCCACCAAGAGGCGCAAACCGGTCGGCGACTCGCGAGACGACACGGAGCTCGGCCAAAGCGCAAAGAAACTCCTTTTCGGATGCAACCTTGTCCACCGCAGGTCGCAGTCCGGCGGGGCGCTCGGTGACGACGGCAGACCAGCTAACGTGTATACCTTATTAGCCACCAGGATTGGAAGTGAAGAAGACTTGACGATTTACGAGGACCTGGGAACTGAGGAGATGGAGTCATATCGTCCCGATATGGTGGAGACTCAGGCCGAAGGATCACACATGGCCAGCAACTCGGAAACCGCCCTGGATTCCAGGGATGACGATGCCGCGAAGCACCTCTTTGTTCCGCAACCTATGAGGCCCGTGTCTCGGATTGAGGATTCGGTGGAAGCCCTTGATAAGCTCGAAGAACAGATCGACGCCCTTGTTGAAGTAACCCACGTTGAGAGAGTGGTGTCTGCTGGTACCGCGCAGAGGATGAACGGGGCAGGCGCAGCGACGACACCTCTGAAGCGATCAATCTCGGTCAGGACGGGCGCAAACTCTGCCACAGGCAAGACTCTACAGCGCGGGGCTTCGACTCGCAAGGCAGCCTCTTCATCCGACGGAAATACCACTGCGGCAGATGCTCCCAGCACTTCTGCACGAAAAGCAGTGCCAAGACCGGCCAGCCTTCTTCCACCGAAGCCACCCGCGAGGTCTAACAAGGCCCCCACGGTTCCGGCATTCGAGCTCCCCGGAGAGGCTGTGGCTCGCCGCTTGAAGGAACAGCGAGAGGCGCGCCGATCCCACCAGATCACGCCCGAGGAAGCTGCCGCCCTGGCAGCGGCCTACTCGCCGTCCAAGCCCCACGCCAAATCCAGCAAGCCGCCAACTCGGCCGACGTTTGAACTGCCCGGCGAGGCCATCTCGCGAAAGAAGCGCGAGGAACGCGAAGCAAAGCTGCGGGCGCAGGAGGAAGAGGAGCGCAAGAGACGCGAGTTCAAGGCCCGGCCCATCCGCAACAGCATGACGCCCAGCTCAGTCCCCCGCGAGACACTGGCCAGCTTGGCACGGCTGAACAAGCAGCGACAGACCGACGGCTCGGCCGACTCGACCTCGACGACCATCACCCCGACCGCCGCGGCCAACAAGAACAAGCGGAATTCGCTCGCCTTACTCTCCACACCCCGCACAACCACGCAACAACAACACCAAAGCCTCCCCACCCGCGGCCGCGACCCCGCAAACAACAACAGCCAGACCACCACCAGCCGCGGCACATCGACGTCGACGGGTAGCATCCACAGCGGCGCCAGCAGCAAGCGGAGCACGGTGGTGAGCGCGGAAGAGGTGGCGCAGCAGAAGCAGCGGGGGCGCGAGATCTTTTCGCGCGACAATCACAGCTTTATGGCGCAGCGCGAGCAGGAGCGTCGCGAGCGGGAGCAGGCGGCCAAGATTGCGCGGCAGGAGGCGGCGGAGCGGTCGCGGATGTTGAGTCGTGAGTGGAAGGAGCGGCAGGAGCGGCAGGAGCGGCAGAAGAAGGCGGAGGCGGCGGCGGCGGCTTCGGGGTCGAAGGGGAGGGTGAAGGCTTGATTTTGCTACCTCGGTGTCTTCGCTGCGAAGGTTGGGGGGTTATTTGTGAGGGGGTTCGGGGGGTTGACTCTTTGACGGAGCTTTGGGGGGTCTGTTTTATTTTATGTCGGTCTTTGGCCGGCGTGTCATTGTTGGGTTTATCTTGCGGCGGCGGTTACTTCGGGCGTGCAAAAGGCGCCTATGTCATTGTTAGGGGTTGGTTTGTCGGAGTTATTCTTAGTTTATTCGTGAGTCTGCCGTCGGAGGCGAGATATGGCCACATGGTGTTCTTGGGGGATACCAGATCAGGCTTTTGAGAATTGATCAAGTACTTGTCAAGTCTAGTGGTTTCCTGACCGACCCGTTGTGGATGACCGCTCTGGTTTGTGGCAGTGGGCCGGGACAGAAGCATGAGGAGCCGAAATTAACACCGATACCTATTGCAACGCAGGCGCCACGAAGGCAGCCGAGAAAGTGGCGATAATCGGGCAATAGAGATTGAGGGTTGGGGTTAGGCTCAGCCAAGGCGGTTTGAGCTGGCAGACACCCACATTTGTCCCCACCGGCCTGCCATACTCACTCCTCGTCATTGAAGCGAAGCCATCACGGAGCGAAGGAAGTAACCCTTCGTTTCACTTACGGGCTCAAAAGTCAAACGGCGACAGGGGTTTTCCGAGCTGCCATTGTCATATACACAATGAAGCTCAAATGCATAATTATATACGTACAGTACTTGGCCAGGGTATTCTGAAGCCCGCTTAAAAATAAGCGCCGAGATAGAACTTTCCGGGGCATCACGGCGTCTTGCCTTCGGGCCCCCTATGGAACCCCGCTGTAGTATTACTAGTATATATCGTATAGACTTTATATTTTCAAAGTGGGCGAGAATGTATAAATGAGAACACAGTATCTTCGGGAAGAGTTTCTCTCACGATGCCCCTGAACCACAAGTATTATCACCACTACTGCCGCCAAATATGTTCCGCTGCATTGTGAACCTGGCGTTAGCTTCAAGTACAGACCAGCTGCGGGTATATGGGTAGGGGTCACTGACTGTATCGCTGGCTAGACTCCATCTCCTATTCAAATTCACACCAAAGAGACGCCTGTACAGCAAATGAATGTCAGCGACGCTGTTGACTCCGAGACATGGAAATCAATCGGTGAATGATAAGACGAGACAGGGAAAACGTACGGAGCAGTCACTTGTGCAAATAGGTTGTACCCGGCATCGGCCCCGTAGCACCATTCCACGTTGCCTCCTACTGTTGATCCCGCGCTCGCAGAACCATAGATCTGGGCCCACGAGTCCAAGGCGAGGTCAACCTAGAATTGTAGTCAGCATGTACGGTCCATCCTCTGGAGTCCCTAAGATGAGCCTACCGCAGCATTGGGCAGTGCAAAACTTGGGTCAAACACGACGCCGAACGTCATGGTCGGGATACTACACCGGAGGTCAGTTTAACTAGTACTGCATGGACCCAACAGCTATAGAAAAGGTAAAGGGGCGCAACTGACATATGTGCAGTGATCTCTCCGTTCACGTCAACTTCCCAGCTGAAAGCAACCGGGCCTTTGTTTGTGCTGGCCTGGGCCTTTTTCTCATTATCTTCGTCAATGGGCTCGTCTCCCTGGTAGGGGAACGTCTGGGCGTAGTCCCACGAGATGACATGGAAGTCGATTCGAGCGTCTCTGGGAGAGAAAGACACGGTTATTTAAGATGAACAACGAGAGCACTGAGGAAGTAAATGGGGAATAGGAAACTTACGCGTGAATACCCATCTGGCCTTCGAGTGCCGCAATCACCTTGAACTCGGGGCCGACGGTGACAACCCCAGGGACCTTGAAGCTCAACCCGAGAGGGGCAATACCTGTTCCCAGGGTCAGTTACAGCCCGCATTCTGGGGCAAGGGGGTGGTAGAAAGAGGAAAGAACTCACCAAACAGCGTCTTCTCCCAGGACGGGAACCTCAACTCGGCCCAAGCATCAAACGTCAGGGACGCCTTAATCTCGCCCTTGTTGCGGAACGTCAGATACGTCTCAATGTCCCCGATGTGTGCCATGTCGCCCTTCATGGTAAGCAATGCCGACGTCTGCACATCCATGTCCAGAGTAGCCGAGATGACGGCGCCAATGTCGTCTTCCACTCCCTCGGGCAGCCATTCCAGAGGACACTCGTTTTTGACGTTGATTAGGTCGACAATGTACTGGTCGTGAATACCGTGGCTGAGGACCGTGGTCTCGTACGAGATCTTGCGCTGCCGGTTGATCCAATCTTCTAGCTCTTGGGAGAACCATTTCTTGTGCAAGACGTGGAGCTGGTCATCTGGGGTGTTGCGTCGCTCTGTACGCCATTCGTGGTCCACTGCAGCACCGTGTATGTCAGCTTGTGTCTAGGCGTGGAGCGGCGTTGGATGGCACGTGTTGACATACTATACCGTTTCCAGTCGCCACCATGGTCCCGCTTGACGATAGCTGCAACCTCATCATAGTCGTCTCGCTTCTTGAGTGGGTCCCCGGGTGCAGCGGCCACCATATCCTGCCAATATCCCTTATCGTTGCTGTAGTCGATCCGGATGAGGACATCCTCGGCATCTGCCCTTCCATGAAGCACGTGGAAGTTGTAATCGAAGGTCAGGTTGTAGACAGTAGCCCCCGGGGGAGCGCGCTTGACCAGCCTGTGGCGGTGCAGGTAATCCTTTGCGCTTCCAATCTCCTCGAGGCTAACGGCAATGGCACTACACCCTTTGTCAGCAGCTTGATCTTCATCTTGGAGCACCGCTGGGGAATGACTTACTATTTGCCGACACCACAACCTTCTGGCATCTCAATGATGGTCCTCTCGACCTGTCCCTTCCAGATGGTGCCGCAGTTGTGATGCTCGGCGTCATTCATGCAGACCATCTTGGCAGACTGCCTGCCTTCGTGTCTCGTCGTGTCGCAGTCAAACAGTTCCCAGTCGGACCCAGACCGCTTATCCAGGGTGGTCACCTTGTCCTCCGGCCCCGAGAAGATGTGCCAACCAAAAGCATGCTCATCCGGGTTAAGACTAAAGTCGGTCTCATCCAGGCCCTTGTTGTCGTCCACGTTCAGTGCCCACGTCTGCTTATCCTTATCCACGCGATCGCCGACGTTTTCCCAGAGATGGGTGATATCCACCGGCACGGTCCGGAGCTTGATGCTAAGTGCGTTGCGATCACAACACAGCTTCCTGGGCGCATCCACAGAGTAAGTGCTTTCCCCGTCGCTCCAGAACACCGGGCAACTCTCTCCACCACCCCAGTCGTGGAAGCCCAAATCGATCTCGTTGTCTTTGCAGTTCCAGCCACAAGACCTGAAGCTGATGCCCTCCCAGTTGGACTTGGCTTCCCAGTAACACTTTGGGTCCGAGACCTTTTCTGAACAGCAGAACGGCTCCCACGAGTTCTTGTCCCACCCACCGCCGCAGCTACCTTTGCGGTAGGTTACCGTTTTCGACCCGCTAGGACAGACTTCGGATATGGGCGTGCCCCGTGGAGTATCATCCAGCTCGACGCACTTGCCCGCCCACTGGCAGAGGTTATCGCCCGTCTGCTCCGCTTCGCAGCAGTAGTACGCAGTCCCGCCCGTCCTGCAGACCTCATCCTTGTTCGTTTGGGGATCGACGTAGTGGTCGTTTGAGGCCAGTGCCACCTCGCCCGGGGCACAGCCCATAGTCTTTGAACAGATTCCGAGAAAATTGGTAAAGGGAGGTCGCCACTGGCAAAAGTCTGTGTCTGGGACATCGGAGAAGGGGCAGCAGAGTGCCTGGTACTTGCCCGGTTCCGAGCAGCGAGCCTTGATGACGCCGCGAAATGGGCCTGAGCAGCCGCCTCCACAGTCTAAGGGTCTTGTTAGCCCTGGCTTAAGATTCACAGCAACAATGAGAATCTATAAAATGGGATGATGGCATGAAATCGTTCTCACCTGACCATTGGCAATACGTCAGAGGCTGGGACTCCCACTGGCTGCCGTCATTCCCTGCTCCATTCTGGTCCTTGAACTTGCCAAGGCCATCGGGGTACAGCACGGCATCCAAGAGTTTGTTGTCGTGTGTGTCTTGATCGATAGCCCAGATAAATAAACCGTTCAGTCTGTTGTTGGCCGGAGCATGTCAGCTGCTTTCATGTTCCACTTCCAACGAACTCATGTAGGTTTTGCTTTTGGTGCAGAGAACGGAACGATACTAACCCCTGCGAGTTGGCGAAGTCGACCTTTTGTTTGATAGTCTCGACCGAGTCGTAAGAGACCCATTGGTTCTCACCGTATCTAGGTAGGGACCGTGTTAGCTCACTTCACTTGGACAAGAGAAGACTAAGACAACATGGGCAAAGACATACGTCAAGTATTGGACAGCGGACTCCTCGTCATAGTGAACCGTGCCGGTTCCGTCTTCCAAGTGGTACTCAATATCCTGGTATGACATGTATCCCGCGGTCCCCTGATGTATGATTAAAGTGGTCAGCATCACCACGTTTTCATCCACATCAAAAGGCTTCATGTCAGCAGTACGTACCGAGCATGTACCTGCATGGCCGGCGTCTTCGAATACGCATCCCGGCTGCCAGCAATTCGGGTCTGCGAGCGTGTAAGATCTGCCATAAAATCCCAATCCAAGGTTCACTTGGCTGGCAGGGACTTCATTCCTCCACAGCAGGTTCAATGCATCTTTGATCTCGCTAGATCCCAGTGCCATGTCAACATACTTGTAGCAGACGCGCGCTGTCATGGTTCGGTCGAGACTTACGTCAGGTTGGTATGGGCATACACATGGGGTCCAATATAGTGCGAATCTTGGTCCCAGCTTCCATGTCTAGATGCGGTGTGTGTCAGTGGTCAGCATGGAATATGAACTTGGCGCCTCGGAGGTTTCTGACTTACAAGTCATATGTCATGAGATTCACCCAGTCCACATACTTGATCATCTCGCCAATGTTGAAATGCCGGAGATACCAAAACGATGCGGGGGCAGCAAACGAGATACCCCAGCCCCTATGATAAGACCGAAAGTAATCTCTCATCTCCCGCAGCAGCGAGACGTAGTTTTCCGTGTCTTGTGGATTACCACGCCTGTCCGGGGCAGTGGGATATTCCCAATCAATATCGACGCCGTCAAATCCCCACTCGAGCATGAAATTCTCCAGCTTGGTGAAGAACTTGAATCTCTTGTCCGCCGTGCTAGAGAGATCCCCAAACACATGCTGGGTGTCTGTGTCATTGTCGCTGAAAGTCCAGCCACCCAGAGACAGCCAGACCTTGAGGTTGGGTGCGTGCTGCTTCAGATCGGTGATGGCTCTGAAGCCGGCAATGGACGCTCCTGGGATGGGGTGAATGTCGTAAGAGTTTGGCTTGATGTAGCCAAAAGCGACGTTGATGTGCGTCAACGAGTCGTACCGGATAGAGCTGATTTCACGGTTGGCGCAGCCCCGGCGTAGCAAACTCCACGACTCAAAGTATCCGATGACAGTCTGACGCACGTCTCCGGGTGACTGATTGCCTGGTCCTGGCTGCTCACAGTTGGATTGACAGGGCCCAGAGTTGGGGTCAACGCTCTGCGGGTCGCAGAATTCCTAATGGCAGTGCAAGAGACCTTAGTAGTGCCCGACTGGACTGGCTCGCAGAGTTCAACTTGAAAAACTTCTGCCAGTAAGGCACACTTACCACAGTTGTGCCACATGCACCTGTAGCACCACAGCATACGTTTAGTGGGCATGTCGCTCCGGTCACATTTGCATACTGTCCACACTCGGCTTTGGCGTCACACTGCGAGACACACACATCCTTTCCACAGTAGGCTTCACCAAAGCCACACTTGCAGTGATGGCCCAAGTCAGTACGTGTATCCGACCTAAGGTTGCTTGTCCGAGGTGGCTATCTCTCACATATTGTCCGTTGCAGCATGCTTCTATAACGCAGGGTGTGTCCTTGTTGCACTCTCCTTTTGGCAGCTGTCGAGGCAACAACTGGTGTGTTGATAGCGGCATACTGGCATTGTTGGGGCTCCGTTCTATTCTGTCGCCGTCATGAACACCGTCGCTGGCTAGCACCAGTGTCCATGTCACGAACGCTGCCCCTAGAAGCCGAAGGGACAGCATCTTTGGGAGACCTTAGTGCTGGGTGAAATGAATGGAAGGTATGAAGAGGTGGAGGAGATGGGAAGACTGAGAGGGGGATATGGGGACAGCCAACATTGAGCGGGTTATTGATGAGCAGTTCGGCTTGTGGCAAGACTGGAGGTTCTGGGTGAAGAGTACCTGACGGTTGCCTGTCTGTTGCCCCTGCAGTAGGGGGTCAGCATGGGCGGCAGGACCCCTGTTACCTGTCCGGGAGAACGGCTCGTCACACTGCACTGTGACCTTGGGGCCCGCGCCGCATCCCAACGTCGTACTATTTAATTTCCCAGGCATTATGGCTGATGGTGAAGATGGCTTGTTGGACAACACCTGTGGGGTTATCAGGGCGAGTCCATCATTGATGTCTTCCGCGTGAGAGACTGTGCCGCTTCAAGTCTTACCTGCACACTGGCAGGGAACCAAAACACCACAACAATCACGATGTTTCCGTCTTTTGCTTTGGCTCTGCTTCTGGTGTTTGGAAGCGTGGAAGCGACCATCTTTCTTGCAAACGCGACAGGGCCTATCCCCGGGCTATCTGACACATGCATTTCGGTCCTGAACCAGGCTGTCGCCTGCGACGAGGCACTCACATCTGTCGACGCCTACAGATTCGAGACAGACGAGACTCTGGCAAAGGTGTGCGTGGCTACCTGTGCCACGGCCCTCAGTACATATGCTCGCAGAGTCACGGGGGCTTGCGGGAGCACTTTCTGGGCCAAAGACCCTGAAGGATACTCGTATTCTCTTCTCTACAGAGCGCAGCTGTACATGGAGAAGTACAACCTTGTGTGTCTCAAGGGCTCGTGAGTAGTTGAATTGCCCATGACTAAAGATGCGAAGCCAGCTTACATGTACATGTGAACTCTACTAGAACCGGTGCATTCTGCAATGCCGAGATTCGGGACCAGTTCCATATTGATCCAGACAGTCAACAGATGACCTCTGACCCTAGTAAGTGAACAAAGTGCATCATGTATATCCATTGATGGAGTTGTCTGCTAATGCTGCTTCTAGGTCCCTCGGTGACGTGCGGAGACTGTTTCATCTCGGCCATGAAGACCCAGCTCCAGATGCCGATTGCGTCAAGTTCGGAGCTGGCCTCGAGTTTCTCAAGTCTCACGTCGGCATGTTCAAAGACAGAATTCATTGTTACCGACCCTGTCACTCCAAAGACTTCATTCATCCTCAGGTCAGTCATTGATGGCAGTTAATCCAAGCCGCAAGGGCAGGTATGGTACAGGACAATGCAGCTGACAGTTGGCGGGTCTAGCCCTACGACAACATCTGGGAGCTCGCCGCAGCCAACCTGTATTGGAACGAGTTACACAGCCAAGACAGGCGACACTTGCCAGTCCATTTCCCAAGCCAATGGATTCAGCACAGCGCAACTCATGGCAAGAAATGGCCTACTCGGGTATTGTCAGACTCCCCCAACAGCGGGCACGACGCTCTGTCTGCCCGACAACCTCCGTTGCACCACGCACAAGCTAGTCAGCACCGACACATGCAGCTCTTTGGCTCAAAGTTACAACGCCACCTGGGTCAAGATGGTCAGCTGGAATCCCGAATTAGGAACCTACTGCGACCGCATCCCGAAGCTAGCATCGTACGGGTTTTACATCTGCGCCTCTACCCCAGGCGGAACATGGGTCCATCCCTATCCAGACGACGAGCCACCGGTCACGACGTCGACAAGCACCACCGAGACGTATTTCACCATCCCCAGCACCGCCTTCACGGCGCTTCCCCTGCCAACCAGAGACCCGGACCAGCCGAACCTGGCATGGGTCCCCGTCTACGGCAACGGAACGCGAGAGGACTGCGACGTCTACATGACCCCCCCAATCATCTGGAACGGCACGCTCGACTACACATGCGCCAACACCGCCGAGGCTTATCACGTCTCGCTTGCCGATTTTTTGTCATGGAACCCGGGGTTGCAAAATCAAACAGGTACCGAATGCGAACTGAGTCCGGACGAGCAGTATTGCGCGCAGTTCAAGCGCGTCCCGCCCGCCACTGGGCCAGGCGTTACCAAGTACTGCGCACAGTACCAGGTGTCTGAGCCGGGCTCTTACGGCTATGGTGACTGTCAGTCTTATCTCCAGTTGTTTGGTCTTTCCGAGGCCACATTCAACGAGTGGAACGGAGTGGGTTGTGACGGGTTTCAATCTGGCTATGCGTATTGCGCTTCTGCGATGCATTTCCGTCCTGCCGGTATGATATCAATGGCCACACTCTCCAAACTGCAAGACTCGGGCGCTCAGGCTGACAATACTTTTTTCTCGTCAAGGACAAATCGCGACCTGCAACTACTGGGCCATGGCGAATACCACAGGCAGCGCTGGGTGCGCCCAGTACGTGTCCAAATTTGGCATCGCGCAGGCGCGTCTGCTGGCCTGGAACCCATCGCTCAAGTCAGACTGCTCCGGCATGGTCAGATACTATGATTACTGCATTGGGACGCCAACGTGGCATCCGGCTTGATGAAGATGATGGCCCGGCGCTGTTGGGGGACTGGGGAAGGTGATCAATAGGGGGCTGAGGCAGGGTGGGCTCATGGGACGTCCCTGGTACATGCATGAAGTAGGATCTGTAGGCTCAATCCATGTACTGTACATGAACGGGTGGTGATGACCCCACGTCAATCTCGCAGATACCATCAGGAGAACAGTCACTTCCTTCAATTTTCAAGATGCGTGCATCCTGACCAGTGACAAAAATGCCGCAGGT
Organism: Trichocladium uniseriatum; assembly: GCA_017139535.1. NCBI lineage: Eukaryota > Fungi > Ascomycota > Sordariomycetes > Sordariales > Chaetomiaceae > Trichocladium > Trichocladium uniseriatum. The sequence continues at coordinate 1,551,949 of WOUO01000002.1, read as the reverse complement.
CTCGAGACACGCAGTGAGGCCTCCTCTCGCTTTCTTGACACATCCGGCGCGTTGAACTACCCAGCACCTGTTGGTTCAGGGGTCTGTGTGACCTGTTGGCTCGGGGGTCTTTCACACACACAGACCCCCGAACCAACAGGTATTCCGTATTTGGCGTACCTGTCCGTGGTTGCATGGCTGGGAAAGCATCGTTCCTGCAGAAATGTGATATGGGCGGTTACGCCTTGCATCGTCAGTGCATAAGGTGGCATTTTCTTTCCAAGTCAAGCTCAACCGTGCACCTCCCCTTCCTCCCGTCCGGGGCCATACCGGCGAGTCGGCCGACCATTCCGCAATGACAATGGGAAGGTGTCATCGGGCCTAGAAAGAGAATAGAGCCAACATCTGAGTTGGTGGGGGTTTAGGGCACTCCCAACCGAACGAGGGGTCTGTCGCTTCCCGTCAGTCACAGCAGTCATGAACTAAGAGGCATGAGGCCACCGATTGTTATCATGGAACAAACAAGGCACAGAGAACAGGAGCGATTCAGATTCAGATTCAAATTGAGGTGATTTAAACAAAACAATTGTTGCTTTATCCAAGGAGAAGGAAGGGAGCCCCGCTAGGCAGGGTAGTCTTGATCGTAAAATCCCGCGAAATAATCGAAGCCCGAAATCTCCGACTCCACGGCACTGTCCCGGTCGCAAGCTCTCTTCTGCAGCCTGTGTAATTCCTCCCACTCGGCCCGGACAGTCTCATTGTTCAGCAACTCCCTAGCCATCAACTTTCCCACGCCCGGCACAAACACCTTGCTCGACTCTCCCGTGACCCGGTCATTCAGGACGTCGTAGTCGTATACGGTAGGATAGGGCGAGTGCGTTCCAAAGTACCCCCGAGCATCGACCACGTAGAGATTCGTCACCACGCCGCGTCTCTTGAGCCTCATCAGGGCCGGGCGCTCTCGGTCGCCCCAGATGTTCATAAAATCGACGTTTGGCGGCACAATGGTCGAATATCTCTCGTGCAGGTCTAGCGGACGCTCCGTCAGGATAACAACCTCACCGCTGCAGCTCTCGGCCATGGCCTGCGACATGGCTTGGAAGTATTGCGTGGGATAGGGAGGGCCGAGTAGTGGCGGGTTGGTCCTTTGCAGCTCGACAATCTTGTAGAGCCAGTTGCCTGGTTCGTAGATGCCGTAGAAGTCATGTACATTCTGGTTCTGCTGGGCCATGCGCTTGTTGGGCCACAGGTGCTGTCGGTGCATGTCAAGTGACAGATCAGCAATCCATTATCTTTGTGGCAACAACATGAACGTCGAGGGTAACTGAAAGCAGTGCCTGCCTACCCAGATGCTGTACTTGTTGTACAGACAAGCCCATTCCGTTGCCGGGGACGACAAGGCAGCGATTCTGTCCTCGGCTCGGGTGTAAAAGACACACTTGTTGTTTAGGTCGGCTGGTGTCCCGCGCATGTACGTCTTCATCTTTCGTGCGGTCAACTTGTTGACGGTTGTCAAGGCATCTTCTTCCAGTACTTCTTGCTCCGGGCAGAAGACGCAGTTGTTTCCTTGCGGCCACACCGGGCCGTAGCGTCGTGGCAATGGCTCCCCTGCCCGCTTTGAGAGAATGTGCGGCGGAGCAGGCATTGAGGTAGTCCAGTTTTGGGCCCGAGGAGGGCCATTCTTGATGCTTGGTGCGGAAACAAAAGGATTGCCTTTGATACCGACAGGGCGGCTTGTAGCGTCCGAGTCCTCTGCGATGATTCCGTTGATAGAGAGCTTTCCAATAAACTCGGCTACCGGGCGTCTATCGCAGAGCGAGGGCACACAGAACAGGAAGGCTGTCAAGCCGAGAAACAAGAGGCGGACAGACATGGCGCTGGATGAGATGCCCCGGTGGCTTGGAGTAAGAGTGCTGGTGAGGAGTCAGGCTGGTTGCTTCAGCAGAGTCATCACTTGGACGTCTGCTGACTCGGCTCCGGGATTTTGACCCCCCCAATCTCTCTGGTGCCGCCATGCGGCGCGGCTCGGTCTTCCGGTAACCACGGAATTGGGATGCAACAGGGATGGTTATATCACATATGCCAAGATATTACATGGTCGCATTCTCGGGCGGACCATGCCATGGCCCACGGCATCTCTTTGTCTGACTTGTACGCCTGGAACGCTGCTCTAAACGGCGACTGTTCCGGGCTCTGGTCCAAAGTCTATGTGTGTGTCGGCATCATTGGCGCGCCGACGACTACCACTACCTCCGCCACGACGACACCAGGCAATGGCGTGTCCACACCCACCCCGACCTTTCCAACTTTAGTACGTAGAATCCTCAGGCCAACTCGGACTACTCGGGACTTTGGGCGAATGCGTATGCGTGTGCGGGCGTGGTAGGCTACACGGCTCCTACGAGCACCACCTTGAAGACCAGCACGACGACCAGTGGGAACGGGGTTACTACGCCGACGCCGACGCAGCCGGGAATGGTGGGCAACTGCAAGAACGTTCCACAAGGTTGTCTCTGGTGATACCTGCTTGGGACATCACAAACAATGCAAAGATTACGCTGGCCCAGTTTTACTCGTGGAATCCTTCAGTGGGTTCCAACTGCGAGTATTACTTGCAGCTCGGAGTCTATCTCTGCATCGGTTTGATCTAGTCGGAGAAGACTCTGGTTTCACGTCCGTCTAGTTGCTGGAAAATAAAGCTTTGATGTACCTATTCGTGCTATTTTAGCGTTTCATCGAGGCAATCAGAACTGGTAATCATCCTCGTCGTTGACTCTCCACTCCTCCGGGTTGCGCCCGCGCTGCTCAGGACTGGGAACGGGCGGCTCCTGGAATTTCCCATCTTCGCCAAACACCAACAGTCTGTCCTCACATGCTTCGACCCAATTCTCGCCACCATCCTCGGACCTCTTGTACTGGACAAACGCGGCAGCTTCGTACTCAAGACACAACTTCTCCCGCTCCTTATCCCACGCCGAGCCGGTGAACCATTCACCACCGGGCTCGTCCATATCCATCTCATGCACATCCACCTCATTTGACCATGTAAACACAGCCTCATGCTCAGCAGTACCACTTCCATAGTCGACCTGCCACTGCACCGACACCATCTCGCCCGGTCTCTGTTCCCTGTCAGTCAAAAGCCCATCCGCCCCCTCCACCCGCCGCAATTTGCACCGTTTTGCCGGAGCCTGGAAGCAATTCCACAGGGCCCGGCGCGACGATGGAAACACGGCCGACACCTTTTTCAAATCGGGACAAGCCCGGAACACCAGCTCGGGCAACCAGTACGCGGCCCTCTTCCAGATGACCCATTCCACCGCGAGATGGCGCACGGTCGCCAGCGTGCGCTTGTCGATATCCGGCTCATAGTCGACGCCGAGGCACTGGACGGACTTTTCGAAGTTCGTGCTGCTCGCGTACAAGACGTCGGTGGAGCCCCGGAAGGGGCGGTAGGGGACCTGGCAGTTGGCCTGGCGCGAGAAACGGAACCGGACCACGGGCGGGGGAGAGACCCGCCGAGAGGAGGAGAGGACAAAATGCCGCCATTCGCGACAGACGTGCATGAGCACGGGAAAGGCCGTGTCGACGAGCAAGGGGGTGACGACTTGGTCAAAGCCGGTCTGGTTGATCGGCCAGACGATGCATACTTCGGGCTCGGCGACGGCGGCGTGGAGCGCGAGTTGCCAGATGGCTTGCTTGAGTTCTAGGGGGAGGCCGTTGAAAGACATTGTGCGGGCGACGTCCGAACACGGTAGGATGTGTGATCAGGACAAGGTTGCGATTTGAATGATTGAGGACAGACATGATTTGGGGGGCGGTTTTATATCAAGAGCTGAGTCCTCCGAGCCGATTCCTCCTGTTCTCTTGGCATTATTAATCCTGGTTGATGAATATCCTTTTTCCGTAGCTGGATACTACCTCGTACCTACCCTCCTCGAGCTCCGCATCGTCAATGTCCCCAAGATCCAGTCTGTACTGCCAACGTACATTATCAGTGGCAGGAAGAACTCTCTTTATACTCTCCTAATTTCCGTTATAAGTGGGTTCCTCGGTCCTTCTATGTTCTATCTCAAACTCCAAAGTAGGCGATTTTCGGGATCTTCTTGCCTCATCCTTCTTAAGAGCGTATTGTCGGCGGGAGCGGCAGGCCTTCTCCAATGCTTCATGACAGACCGAACGGGAATAATTGTCTGGACCGTTTCGCATCCCTCCTGATTATGTAGGGCTGGGCGGAATACCCGGTAAGGTTCTATATAGTCACAAAGGTATAACTGGACGGCGGACAGGGCTGCTTTGTCTTTTCGGCAAAGGCCGAGCTATACCTGCTCGAAGTCATATTACTTCTTATACGTTTGAATAGCTAGCCCGAAATTCTTGTTAATGACAGGGCGGTTCAAGGGATAGAGCATATACTCACCTCTACATCGACTGCCAAGCGTAGACGAGTGTTTTGTTCCTTCGGGCCTACGGCCCGCTTGCTGTCAAAAACTGGCGGTTAAGAAGAGCTCGTCGTCTTCGTCCGCTTCCCGCTGTCTTATATCTCGACCGTTCAGGAGGTGGGTTTTGGACTTGTCGACAACTAGGACACGACGGGGCATTGTCAGGGCTTTGCAGGCTCTCTATCGGACTGTGTATACTGAGGGACAGCGGAACTTAAATTGCCTCTGTATGTGCGGCGCTGCTTGGAACTCGAGGGCGCAGGATATTGTGCATTGCACCCTCAAGAGTGTTTCGGAATAGCTACGCCGCTCTAATATGGAATGGTCTGGTATGCGCCCGTTTCGCGGCATTTTCCCTTCCTCAACAGATAACTTTCCTATTTTCGGTTTAGATGTCTGCTCCGGATGTCCCCCCCCGATAACTTCGTCTTTACGTTTCCCTCCCTCTCCCTACTCCTCGGGAGCTACGAAGTACAAAAACGCCATTATTATCACCCGCTAAGGCGGGGGCTTTTGTAGCCTAGGCGAGTACTCGTTTCGACGTTGTTTACTATGATTTTTCCACGCATCTACCCTCATCTGATATTCCGACGTCTGCCTTGCTCACTATGGCTGGAAGGGAAGACCACGCGGGTACCGTACCTGCAGACGAAACCCAACTGGAACGACGTCTCCTTCCGCGGCCCCGCCACCCCCTACGAGATCCCCAAGTCTCTCTACGACAAAGACGAGAAGAGGCAGGCCGAGCTAACTGACGACGAGCCTACCCTGCTCTGCAGCCGTGGCGACGTCAGCGGGAAAGCCCTGGCTGGCCCGACCCGTTGGCGCTCGAGGGAACCCACAGGCTCATGTGCTAGGCGCCGCCGGAGGTAGCGCGCGGTAATATACGGCGAGCTACCGGGGGGAGGCTGGGTGGGCCGGTGGAATTGTTGGTTAAGGCGAAAGGGGCGGCGAAAGAGACAAGAGTTGATGGGTGTCGGTTGGTTATGTTTCTTTTTTATGAGGGTGCCAATAGTTATATTGAGACTAGGCTCTGTCTGAGGTTCCGGGCAATCAGCAGGCGGCTGACCTGGTCTTTACTTGGAAGTTTGACCCTGAAGGGTGAAACGCGGTGGTGAACCCCTTCTTTCGGGCGAATATGAATAGGCTTATACGGATCATGCACCCGAGATGGAGATGAAGACCGACCCAAAGCGGAAAGCAGACGGAGAAGACAAATGTGTGCGGCCCTGACCAGTGCGACTTACAGGATCAGGGGGATTCGGTGATGAGAGCAGTACGCAACGGATATCGGTGCGGAAATGTCCTTGGAGGAAGAAGTTGAGTGGCGGGATGACCTGAGCGAGGGACAACAGGACTCAAGTGTCGAAATCGCTCACAAATAATACTGTGCCAGGAGGGTGCTGGCAAGTTCTGAAAAAGAGGAGTGAAGGTCCCGGATCGACGGGATGCTGCCCCACCCTCGTCGTTCTTGTCGGTTCTGAGAGACCGACCCGCTTCATCAGTGTGCCTTGCCTGCATTGTCTCGAACTCAACACCCTCCTTGTCTGCCCTGCCCAGTTCCGACACGTCGGATATGAGATATCCGGATAGCCTTATTACCGGCAGTCCCTTCAAGGAAGGTGCCTCAGTTCCAGTGCAACAATCCGAACTGTATACATTTGCTGACGACGCACTGTCGCGTGGCTGTACTTTGTACAACACAGCCCCCTCTTGTTACCGATACATCAACCTGATGACGGGTCGCGCCAGCCGCCTTGGATAAGAGGCCAACTGCCAAATTCGGCGTGCTTTGTGCCAAGACACTGATATGTTTGCGTCATGAATGGCGATGGCGTGGCCCTGAGCAAGCGCTGCAGCAACCCTTCTGAAACCATGTCTACGACAGGCATAGCTGCGCGGCCGCCTTGATTACCGATTGTCTTATGCTATGTGTCCAACGTGGCAGCAAATGTGAATTAACAGAGGTGAGCGTTGTCTCGGGCCCTCGCACCGCATGGGGCAGGCAAATGGTCCGCGGAGGAGTTATTCGCGAAACTTGACAGCAACAGCTGCATGTGTGGGGTAGCTTGACAAGCACAAGATCCTCGCGGCTAGACCCACCCAAGTCCAGACCGTTACGAGCTTACGGAGCTTACGTATGTTCTCCAGGGATTAAGAGGGTTAGGGTTGTAATTGGGGGTTGTGATGAAGGATTAAGCATTGTGGCGTTAACAATGACGATAGTTAGGTGACTCTTCCGTAAATACTACTTGTAGGGCTATTCTAATAGTAGTAGAATTATTGTGCTCTGCTATCGCGCGATTACGCACCTTGGACACCTCAACAACCAACAACACCGAATTACGCCGATTACTTCTTCCACGATGCGCCCCCACATCGGGTGCTGCGCAGCCCTGCCCGTGCAGCCAGACTCTTGCCCCTGAAAATCGTGTGTGTCTGCGCTAAGGTGGTTTGCCGCGGCCCGCCGCTGAAATTTCCCAATTCTTTCCTTCCAATTCACCCTTTTTTTTTCTTTAACCCGCCGACCCGCCGACCAAGCCCGCATCCCGCGGAAACCGGGAGCGCCCATCGCGTTGCCTTACTTAGCAAGCATCAATATGGCAGTACCTGGCAGAGTCTAGCCCATCTGCCATTCCCCGGGCGCCAAGCGCTCTCCGCACGATTCAGTGCGACAGTGGAGCTCCGCGACCGAGACAAACGGCTCGATGCTGCCGCCCCACCCCTCCAGCCAAGACGGCGCCCGCGCCTGCGCCAGCGCCATGTGCAGCCTCTCCAACTTGAACCAGCGGTCACGCCGACGGGTCATGGTATTCGCATATATCTGCGCGCTCGTCGTAGTGCTACTGCTCTGGCCCTACCTCTACCGGTCCCGCTATCCGCATCGCGGCTTTCGCCACCCGCCGTCTCGCTTCGATCCGCTGCTGCCCGTGAGCAACACTCCGGAGGACGACACTAAGACGGATGAAAAGACATCACCGACCGACATGACCGATGTTCAGAAACCCCTGCCGCCGGCTGACGGCCCGACCGTCATCCTCCCCCAGGGCATCTACATCGGCACCAGACTGCGCAAGTCTGGCCGCTTCCCCAAGTCGGTCGACGCCTTCCGTGGCGTGCCTTATGCCCAGGACACGTCCGGCGAGAATCGATTCCGCCCGCCCCAGCCGCTGCCGCAATCGAACGAGACCTTTGGTGCTGTCGAATGGGGCAAGATTTGTCCGACACATGGGGAGGTGCAGTCCAACATGAGCGAGGACTGCTTATCTGCAAACATCTACCGGCCCTCTGGGCTTGTCGACCGGGACGGGTACATAGATGAGGAGGGGACTTGGATCATGAAAAAGAGAGCAAAGCTGCCAGTCGCCGTATACGTTCACGGCGGCGGCTTCAATTTTGGCCACGGGACGGAGCGCAACATGGCGAGCTTCCTCGCTTGGAACGAGGAGCCCATGGTGACTGTTAACTTCAATTACCGTGTCGGCGCGCTGGGGTTCCTGCCGTCAGACGTGACTGCGCGAGAGGGTCTGCTGAATCTGGGGCTGAGAGACCAGCAGATGGTGTTGCAGTGGGTGAAGGATAACATCCAGGCGTTTGGCGGTGACCCGGACAACATAACTGTCATGGGTCTCAGCGCAGGCGCTCACTCGGTATGTCATGCCGATTTGCTTCTTAAGACTTGAAGCTGACAACCTCTAGATCGGCCACCACATTATGCACTACTCGCAGTCGTCCACCCCGGCCCCCTTCCACAAAGCCATCCTCGAATCCGGCGCCACCACGGCCCGCGCCGTTTTCTACCCAACCCACACGCGCCACCTCATACAATTCCGCGAGTTCCTCATCGCCGTCGGCGCCGCTGGCATCCCAGAGTCCGACATATTCGACCACCTCCGCACCCTCCCGGTCGAGACCATCGTCCGGGCCTCCAAAGTCGTCTGGGACAAATACTCCGACGACGTCACCTGGCCCTTCCAGCCCGTCATCGACGGGCCCCACCCCCTCGCCAACTCTAGCCACCTCTCCTCCCTCCCACCCATCATCCCCACCCTTCCCATCGCCTCCTGGCGCGCAGCCCACCACCTGCGCATCCCCATCATCACCGGCTACAGCACCCACGAAGGCACCCGCTTCATCCCCGAGTACAAAGACGACACCCCCGAAGACTTCCGCTACTTCTTCCAGACCCTCATCCCCTCCTTCACCGAAGCCGACCTCGACAAGCTCGAAGCCCTCTACCCAGACCCCATCGCCAACCCAGACGACAACCCCTACGTCGAAGTCCCCAAGTACAAAGGCCGCCAGTGGTCGCGCATGTCGGCCGCCTACTCGCACTACGCGTACATCTGCCCCGTGTTTCAGACAGCCCATTTCATGAGCGAGAACCAACAATCCAACAACAACAATGTCTATGTCTACCGCTACGCGGCGACCTCGACGTGGGGGACGGCAAACCACGGCGACGAGGCGGCCGTTGTGGTGCACGACATGGAAGAGCTGGGGCTCGGGGAGGGCCAGCAGGGGAAGAGGGACGGGTTGCTAGAGGTGGCAGAGGAGATGTGTGCCATGTGGGGGCGGTTTGTGGTCGGAAAAGTGGGGGATCCGAATCCGCCTCCTGGTGAGGATGATGACGATGTTAATGAGAATGAGGAAGGAGAGGATGGGGAGGAAAAGAAGAGGAAAAGTATCAACTGGCCGGCGTTTGTGTCGCCCTTTTCCGGGTGGAAGGACGGCGCCGGCAGGGTGATGGTGTTTGGCGAGGGGAATGATGAGCGGAGTGGGGGAAGTAAAAAGGGGGTGCCGGCGCAGGTGGAGATAATTTCTGATTTTGACAAGGAGGCGTGTCGGTTCTGGTGGGAGAGGGTTCCGTTGAGCGAGGGTCTGGGGCGGAGGGAGGAGGAGAGTAAGGCGAGGCTTTGAGATGTCGTTGGATAGGAGTTGGATTGAAATACAGGGGAAGGAGGCTGTATGATATCGGTGCTGCTGTTAGCATCGGAGGCGTTGGAGGCTTGGTTCCTGCATAAACGGATTTTGGATAGCATGGGGTTTGGATGAGCGATAGACATCTTGGTCGTGCTATATTTCTGAGCACATATTACGCTGCCTATTCCTGGCTTAATTGAAGTACATACGAAGTACGAAATATCAGACACATAATTTGATTATACATTTCGCTGTTGTGAGTTATGAGTGAGTGGTATGAAAGATGGGAAGTTTATCGCAGCTAACCCCTCATGACCCATAGTTGATAGCATCATTGAAACATCATTGTAACATCTTCACCACTAGAGGTTTTGTCTAACCGCCGTGTCGTCCCTGAGTAGACCGTCTCGACACATGCACCTGTAGAATCCCCATCCACCATGCAGCCACACATACTTTACAATCCAACCCAATGCAGATAATATAAATCATCACATCCACCGATCCCATATCTCCCTCTCATAGTCCATCTCTCCCAACCTACACAGACACTAAGCAGGACGAACCACTTAGGCCTTAAGCACACCCTCCAAAAGCCCGCCCAACACGCCCCTCACCCGCCCGCGATTCTCCGACACGCACGTAAACACGACAGCCGTGCTCGCCGCAAACGCCAGCGTCTCCCGCCACTGCTTTTCCAGGGCATACCGCCGCGGCAGCAGCGTCGCCAGCGCGCGGGGCGCCACAAACAGCGCAATGTCCTTGCGGCGGGCCGGCTGCTCGAGCAGGATGCTCCAGCCGCAGAGCATACACCCGGACGCGATACAGTAACCCCCGTCGATGGCCTGGCGGGCCGGTATCGATGTTCCCAGGATACGGGGACCGAGGCGCGTGCGCGCCAGGCAGACGCCGTAGTAGAATAGGGAGATGAAGGTGCTGAGGAAGGCGGAGGAGCGGGCGGACGAGAGGAGGGCGCGGCGGAGGGCGCGCAGGTTGGGGCGTTTGCGGATGAGGAGAATAAGGTTGAGTGGGAGGTAGGTGGCGAGGGCCCAGCGGAAGGAGCGGGCGAAGCGGGCGAGGGCGTGATATTCGCACGAGGAGCCCGCGCCCATGTGGACGATCTCACAGGGGAAGGGGATCGACTGGGTCGGGTCGCCCCAGGCGCGCGGCCAGCCGTAGTCGGCGCACATGGAGCCCAGAAGCGGGGCGTGGCCCGTGTCTTCGCCGTAGCGGAGCGTGCGGGTGTGACAGTGCTGGAGGGCCTCAATGAGGCGGGCGTCGACGGCGGCTGCGGAGCGTAGCCATTTGTTGTAGTTGTGCGGGAGGCGGGTCGGACGGTAGATCCAGGTCCACATGACTAGGCCGCTGGAGAGGGCAAAGAGGGCTGGGTCGGCCAGCCGGGAGATGGCGGCATCGACGGCGGTCCACTTGCCGGTGGCCTGCCGGCGCAGCCTGCGCCGGTGCCAGAGCTCGCCGCATATCACGTCGAGGGCGCGGGTGACGGCGAAGAGGGTCAGGTCCAGGGTGCGGCCGGCATACCGGACGGTCTTGGGCTTGGCCCCGGTGCCATCCTCGGACTCGGCTACCGTGTCAGTAAAGCCGGGAGTCTGCTTAGACTGGAGCAGCTGGAGGCTTAGCCAGGCTGCGATGAAGGAGGCGAACCACCTTGCGAGCCTGGGAGGGCTGTTAGTATGACGTAAAGAAAGGGGTAAAAAGGGGGATCGCTGACCTTCTCCGGGCAATGTCGGAGAGACTATTAGCTAGCCGGTCGAAAGCGGCTCGTAAGGGGAGCTGGAAGCAAGGTTGAACCGAGTTAGTGTGGTGTCATGCAGGTCGGGGTACGGTGTGGCACGGCAGGGAAGCGGCAAGGGTCGTAAGAGCCGGAGTAGTGGCGACGGGACTCCATGCTTTGTCAACAGGCTTACTTCGAGAAACGTGCTGCCCCCGACTAAGGCAGCACAAAAGGTGGGGAAGCGCTGCCAGTCCAAGCCTCCGCGAATGATGCGCTGCAGTGCTGCCAGAAACGGTTCCCCATTCCGCGCGTCGTGTGCCGTTGTGGTCTGCTTGTGTTTGCGGCGTGTGACGTGCTGGAGTAGCAGCGTCAGCAGCCTTGGTGCTACCGACGACGCATAGCCCAGGAGATAGGCGCGGACCAGAGGGCGGAGGATGGCGGGGATGCCCTCATCCCATTTGGGCCGGCGGGCAGCAACTGTGGCCATTGAATGGGATGGGAATTGCGGCGAAGTCCGGGTGAAGTCCGGACAGTGGCAGGGGGTTTGAATCAATCCAAGTTTCGTGTTTGTGTGGCCGTCCTCAAGCATACCCAGAAGCAGCCATGCAACAAACAATAAACAAGGCTGTAGGGTGTCAGCGGAAATCGTGGATTTGACGAGGAGTGCCCAATTATTATTTCATAAACGCAGACACTGACGCAGCAGAGAGTTGGTTACCTTTTAGATGCTGCAGGCTCTGTAGTTACTTCGTATGGGCCGGTATGTTGATGATGAACCTCGGGACATGGGCGGCGCCCGTGGACCCCGACCCCACGAACCTTAACCGTACGAGCCGGAGAACCAATAACCCAAGACGCGGAATGGCCACGGATCTCGAAGCGTCGGAACGTGCTTCGGTTTGGAACCTCCGGAAACCTAAATTCATAAACCCTGTCGAACCGTCCCCGGGGACTCTCTAACGAACCAGTTTTTCGGAGACGAGCTGTCAAAGTTTTGGACGCCCGGGAAGGCTACGAAAGCCTCGAAACGCGAGATCCTGCAGGTCGCTGAATCTGTGGGGTACTGACCGTTGTAGTGGAGGCTGACCTGAGCCGTCCAGGACCTTGCTGCAATTGTGGTTCGGCAGATGCGCACCATCCCTGTCAGCAGATCTGCTCGACTTGCAGAGTGATTTCGGCCCAGTGGCCGCTTTCGGCCTGCGTTAATGACAGGAGGAACGCACAGACGGTCTCAAACTACGCTTCCCCTCGTGTTTGCTTGACAAGTAAAATCTTGATACCTCTTGCGAAACCGGAGAGGGGATGGTGGCTGAAGGAAGCATTGGAAAGGTTTAGTTTTTTCCTTGGGAACAAGGGATCAAAAGAAGAAGGATGCTCAGGATTCAATGGGTTCCACTCATTGAAAGTGGATTTAAGGTCTTTCCTTGGCAGCCGAGTCCCAGTCATCCTTCCGCGAATTGTCAGCCGACTCAAAGATGCACCTGCCAATAACTCCGCTAATAACGACCAAAATTGGGCAAAAGTGGGAGCAAGTACCGATGACAAGCCTTTTTCACACAACGGCATCACCAGGCAGGAATTGCAGAGAACGTCGCATCGCGCGGAACATGTCGGCACCCCTGTCAGTTCTTGTCAGCTGGGGACACCTTCCAAGCTGTCTGCGGCTGCGGGGCTCTGAACGCAGAACACATGTGATGACTCGGTAAGATGATAGACACGCTTAAGCAAATAATTGGCAATGCAATTGGACCCTGATGACTCTAAACAGTGTACAAAGTCGATCAGGGCTTTGCATTCCCCTGGTTCAAACCTGTTTTGTCGCAAATCCCCTGTTCCAGCGTACCTAGACATGGAGACATGTTCCCTCACCGTCATCGTCATTTGCACAGGGTCCCGAGGTCTCGATTGTGTCTTCAAACCACGTTTCTGGCTCCTGGTATCCATGTTCCAGGTGCATATGCATTTCATGGCATTCTCGCAACCTGCATGGCTCGAAACACGGCTTACCTCAAGCTGACCTTGGCCTTCCAGAACGGAGAGTCCCACAGTTCGCAACAATTCCCCATCCAGTTTTCGTTCAGTCGGGTCCGGGGACGGAGTTGATCGGAGCAAACCAACCCTGCCCGTCCCTGCCAACCCTGCCAACCCTGGTTCGCCCAGCGTCCCCATAATTTCCAAGAACGAGTGCCTCCCCCGCACAAAGCTAGCCCCATGTGTTCCCCCTGCGAATCTGGAGCAGTCGTTCTCTTCCCAGTTGTCTCTCACAGCACGCGACGTTTTTTGCATGTGCCTCGTCCAATTCCCCGCCAAACACCACCTTCACAACCTCCATCAGTCGCATCACCACCACATCGTGAATCGGCGACACTAGGCCAGCATACAAGGGAGACGACCATTAACGGAATCTATTTTTCTCACTCGCCCAAACTATTGTCCTCCGGATTACCCGCGTTGTACAGAATAGTCGATCTGAGCACGGCACCCTCTCCGACTTTCTTCGTCTTTGCATCCAACACTATATGCGACCTTGCATGGAAACGGCAAACCGTGCCTCCAAACCCTCCGCGTCGCCCTTCTAGCCGGTATGCTCTGTGCGGAACAACAGATGGATCCGATGCACAGGCCGGGCGGGCCGTTACCATTTGGGTGTAAGTATTCCGAACCCCCTTCGTTCGTTTGGTCGCCAAAAGCTCATCCGGCTGATCAGGGTCATCCTATCCAGACGGCCTGAATCAAACTCTACCTCACGATGGCGAAGACCTCCAAGGGCCACCCGTGCCAGAGGGAGGCGAACTGCTCGACAACAACGAGATGAAATACCTGTCCAACTTCTTTGAGGGTGTTAACGTCAACGGGGGCTATGGGACGGGCCTATTTGGGGAGGGACTGGGCGGTTACTTCACACAGCAGTGGTGCTTTCCGCCCGAAATTGTCGGGCACGAAGTATCATACGGGAGTGCTGTGAACGGACTGGTCGAGGCCGCCTTCCCAGACGTGGCCAGCCTTCCGCTCCATAGTCAGCAGCTCCGGCCAACATCCGACCTAATGATGCCTACCATGTCCGCACCCACACAACAACCTCTACGGCCTCAACAACACCAGCAACCTCAACACCATCAACAACCTCAGCATCGTCTTAGCGACCAGCACCCCTCAGACGAAGTCCTCGCTGCTGCCACAGCCCTGTCGCGCTCTAGCGGCCAATTCGGCATTATGTTTAGCCCAACGCAAGAAATGCCGTCTGTCAATCACTCGGTTGGGCCAAGCCAACTTCACAGATACGAGGGCTCCGGGAACGAGGTCAACCAGCTGTCTTCCAACCAGAACCACCCCGACGCACTCAATCGAATGATGTACAATGTTCTCGGGGGCCGCGAAACTTACACTCGTCGACCCCGTCCGCCGATAGATGAAATGCAGTTTGGGTCGGACCCGAATTTCAATCGGGTAAACTTTGTGCCTCGATCAGAGAAGGAAACCAGCGAGGCCATTATGGCGGAGCAACTGGCGACACTGGGATGTCTAGAAAGGAATACCAGCGCCGCGCCTACGCGAGCGCCCAGTCCCACCGCCTGGGCCCCGCCCTCACCTAGCGGCCGCAGGAGCTCACTGCTCTCCCCGGTCAGACTCAAGACGATAGCCCACAACCCCCTCACGCCTGACGAGCTAGAAAACGATGATTCCGGGCGGCCGAGGAAGCGGAGGAAGAGCACCAAGATCGGGGAGGGTTTTACGGACCAAGAAAACAGACGAGCATCCTCATCATCCACCTTTACCAGCCAGACCAATGTGCCCGGCGCAAAATCCATAATACGAAGATCATCCACAACACCCATACCACGGAGGCAGAAACAGTCAGGACCGCTCACCCCAGAAGCCGAAGCCGCTGCCGCTGCCAGCGGGAGTAGGAAACGACGCAAGTCTGGAGCGTTGGTGGCGGCGGCCGCGAGTAGCAACAAGGCCCCCATGTCTAAGGCGCCAAGGGAGAACCTCACAGAGGAGCAAAAGCGCGAGAATCACATCAAGAGCGAGCAGAAGCGGCGAAACATTATCAAGTCAGGCTTCAACGACCTCGTCGCCGTTGTGCCCGCACTCAAGGGCGGCGGGTATAGCAAGGCGGCCATGTTAAACCTGACGGCTGACTGGTTGGCCGACGTCATTGAAGGGAATAGGAAGCTGAAGGACATGCTTGCGATGAGTGGTGGAACGGCGGTTACGGTGTAGAGAGCGTTTGTTTTATTCTGCTTGAGTATAGCGTCTATATTCCATTTTTTCCCCTGTTTGTCTTGACCCCGTGTTTCTCCGCGCTTGCCTCCTCCTGATTTGTTTGCTATGCGGGGTTTCTGGGGACATCAAATGGATACGCGCAGGGAGCTGTCACTGTCTTCTTTTCAGGCGGGAGGCCAAAACACAGCCGGGAAAGCACAGGGTATCGAGACGAGCAACAAGTGCTTAAAGGGATGGGTAGGAATGGCGGAGGAAGGGAGGCAATCGGTTTGGGTTATTGAGGCTGTATACCACCCCATGGCGTCTTTTGGATGGGGCATTCAACATTGGCGAGATGGATTATTTGGGAAGGTGGACAGGCGGTTGGGTCGGCTTTTTAATCACTATCATCCTTTTTTTTATCTTCCCTTCATTCTTGATTATTGTCCATCACTTCGCTTCACTTCGCTTCTCTTCTCTTCTTTCCCTCTTTTCTTCAAGGATGAGTCATGAAGTGAATGGATCGTGTACGTTCATCATAAGGAGCTGTTTGTGAGTAGCTCTATAGAGAGAGTTGAACTGTAGCGTGGATCGGTTGGCTAGGTATATACTCGCTGATGGTTGGTTAAGTTAGGTAGATACCACAGATGAATGGATCCATAACTTGTCGTCACTAACTCCGGAACCTTTTTGTAAGTCAAATCCAGCTGGCTTGGTATGCGAAAATATGTACAGGAACCATCTAAAATCACCGCTTTAGATACAAACGCAAGATACTCTCCGCCGTACTGTCAGTAAGGTACTAGTTCTGCGGCGGGACACCGAAATGTGCTGCCCAGGGATCGTCGCGCCAGTCGGTGATGATGGTGTGCTCCATGTTGCCGGCGGCAAACTCGGCGATGTCGGTGCCGTTGGGGTATTTGGCCTTGATGAAGGCAAACGCCAGGTCCAGGCCGGCTGTTACCTATGTGTTGGGGAGTGGGTGTTAGATCATCCAAGGTAGAGGGGTTGATAGGTGGGTAGATCAGGGTGAGGGGTGAGGGGGGGAAAACAGGCTGGCTTACCCCTGAGGAACTCCAGACTTTACCATCATCAACCCAGCGGGCGGGGGAGACCCTGGTAAGAGAAGAGGTACGTTAGTTTGTCTGCTTGGTTTTGGGGTTGTGTCCAGCGGGGTGGTTGATGAGACGCGGGACTTTGGTATGAGGAAAGGGAAAAAAAGGGGGGGAACGAGCAACACCCACCACTTGACATTCGTCCCCATCGCCGTCATCTTCGCC
The DNA here is from genome assembly GCA_017139535.1 of Trichocladium uniseriatum. Classification (NCBI taxonomy): domain Eukaryota; kingdom Fungi; phylum Ascomycota; class Sordariomycetes; order Sordariales; family Chaetomiaceae; genus Trichocladium; species Trichocladium uniseriatum. The sequence continues at coordinate 1,535,387 of WOUO01000002.1, read as the reverse complement.
CACGCCGCCTTATTCGTCGTCGCCCTATGCCCATCCAACACCCCAGCCTGCGCCGCAATCCCCGCCCCCGTGCAAATGGTGATCAGATACTCGAGCCGGGGGAACACCTTGCGGATGTACTCGATCTCGGGGCCTAGATCGGGCGAGCGCGAGGCCATGCCGCCCGGGATGATGAGCGCATCGATGGGCGGGTCGTCGTCGTAGGTGTGGGTGGGCACGACAGTGGGGAAGAAGGACGAGTTGAACTTGTTCATGGTGGCGCTGAAGGGCTCCGTTTTGGCCGGGTCGAGGGTGCGGGAGAGCAGGGAGAGCTCGAGGGTTGTCTGGCGCGAGAGGGCCTGGAAAATCTCGAGGGGCCCGAAGACATCGAGGACCGAGAAGGCGCGCGGGAGGAGGATGCCAAAGTGTTTGGGCCCGGGCTCGGTGGAGTTGTTGGCTGGGAGTGGTATAAGCGGGTGTGTATGTTATGGTAGAAAGGGGGTTATGGGATATTTACCAGTTCCGCAGCTCTTGGTGGTTTCTGCCCGGGAAGGTAGGGTCCCTCCAGCCGCCGGGTGGACCAAGGATAGAGAGAATAGCAGGACTGCCAAACTCCCTATGAGGTGTTTGGCGTTCCCGTAGACTGGGAACTGCATTTTGGTTATGTGTCACTGGACGATGGAAGCTGAATGGTAAAAGGGGTCAAGAGGTGTTGATTTCGGGGAGATAAACCACCTGGAAGGATTTCTTGACCAGCGAGCACGAGGTACACAAAATATGGAGGGCAGGTTCCCAGCATCCACGGCGGCATGAGTCCTACTTATATCCCCTCGTCAGTTGCATCCAATTCCAACCAACACACTTGAAAGCTCCCGCCAAGTGGCCGTTTCAAGCACCGGAGGCAACTAGCCCGCGAAGATTAATTATTGAATCCCGACGGAGTGTCACGTAAACTCCGATGGTGGTCGGCTTCAGCGAATCCATGTTCTTCGTGCTCTCAAAAGCGGGAAATAGAAGACCGCAAGCCCCTTCATTGTGCTTCGAAAGCAGATGCCCATTTGCTGGAGGAAGCAGTCTGAAGCTGAGACATTGTGTTACATGTTTGTTAACAAGGAAAGATCAGCGTAGGGCGGCTAAGAAGGTGCCCAACTGGCCTGCCTTTGCCTCCTCGCTCGAGCCATTGTTGAGGCGGGAAGGAGAGAAGCGGGCTAGGCAGCCAATGTTGATCTGTTGGTGACTGAGCGGGTAGGTATGAGCAAGTTTCTGCTGGGTACTACTTTCCCGTCACACTCAAACTGGGGTTGGTTGCAGCTGACATCTGTGCCAATGCGGCTCCCCAGGAAAGGGCATCCGGGGTTGAAATTGGTTCAAATCCTCCACGGAGCAGCGACATGGAATCCGTCTCATCTCGTTACCTGTTTCGTCGACGAGCTGAGCAAGTATTGGGCTTTGATTGGCTCTTAGGTAACGTGACCGAGGTACCCAAGCACTTACAAGCACACTGATAAGCTAACCCCTGAGCCCCATGCCGAGCTGCCCCTCCACCAGTGGGGGAAGCTACCCCTCCTCAATGCGCGTTATCATGGATTATCAAAATGTCACCACTCTTGATTCCGGATAACTCGGCCCTAGGGAGCAACAACACCCATCACCACCGCTTTTTCCAGCATCAAACCTCCAATCCCAATTTTCGATCGTGACACAAAGTGCAAAACAATATAATACCTGCTCCACCACCCACAATGGCTGCAACCCACTCCCATGACGGCATCACCCCGCACTCGCACTCCCACGACGCCTTCAACCCCGCAGAGCATGGCCACAGCCATGAGATCCTCGACGGACCCGGCAGCTACCTAGGCCGCGAGCTGCCCATCACCGAAGGCCGCAACTGGGCCGACCGCGCATTCACCATCGGCATTGGCGGGTATGTCATGTTCCCGACTTGGGCTCCTGCAGATCACTAACCCATGTCTCAACCACCAACCAGCCCCGTCGGATCCGGCAAGACAGCCCTCATGCTCGCCCTGTGCCTCGCCCTCCGCTCGCGCGTGACCCTCGCCGCAGTAACCAACGACATCTTCACGCGCGAAGACGCCGAGTTCCTGACGCGGCACCGCGCCCTCCCCCCCTCGCACATCCGCGCCATCGAGACGGGCGGGTGCCCGCACGCGGCGGTGCGCGAGGACATTAGCGCCAACCTGGCGGCGCTCGAGGACCTGCACCGCGAGTTCGACACGGACCTGCTGCTGATCGAGTCGGGCGGCGACAACCTCGCGGCCAACTACTCGCGCGAGCTGGCCGACTACATCATCTACGTCATTGACGTGTCGGGCGGGGACAAGATCCCGCGCAAGGGCGGGCCGGGTATCACGCAGAGCGACTTGCTGGTGGTGAACAAGACGGATCTGGCCGAGGCGGTCGGCGCGGACCTGGATGTCATGGAGCGGGATGCGAGGAAGATGAGGGAGGGCGGGCCGACGGTGTTTGCGCAGGTCAAGAAGGGGGTTGAGGTTGAGCATATTGTGAACTTGATTCTGAGCGCCTGGCGGGCGAGTGGTGCCGAGGAGGCGAGGAAGGCGGCTGGGGGCCCGAAGCCTACGGCTGGGTTGGAGGGGTTGTAACACCGCTGAGGGAGAAAGTCTGTTCAAGGGGTATATCTCATATAAAGGGGTAGATGGGTCACCATTGATATAGGACTGTAAAACTTTTAACCGCTAAGAACCCGTCATTATTCCCAAACGCCATCATGAAGCCCTCGCTGGGCAAGTCTATAATATGATCAATCACTCCATATCGGCATCCATCGCGTCCGCCTGCACCAGCTGCGGTACCGCATCCGGATCGAGCAGCGGCCCCTGGAACGGCTGGGCATTGCGTGGCCACACGCGCTTGTACAGACTAACACCGATCGAGTCTTGTGGGTTGATGCGCCCGTCAAACGTCGCCTTGAAGTACCCGTGGGTGCCAAGCGCTTCCTTGGCGTACCCGCTGCGCCCTCTCTTGGTCCACAGCGGCAGCGCCTTGAACCACTCGACGTCCTCGCGGTTGAAGAACATGTACCGGATGGTGACCACCTTCTTGTGGATGTGGTACGGGTGACCCGTCAGGATGGCCCGCTTGGCAATGACGCGCGACGTCGACGGCGGCAGTGTCGTGCCCGTAGCAATAAGCGTCAGCGGCAGGCTGGACTCTTCTTCGTCATCACCAGCTTCGCCTGGTGTGGTCCTCTTGAAGAAGAGAGCCGGCACGGAACCCCATGTGACGGGGCCCATGAATGTCGCCACAGCGGACTGCCCCGGGTGCAGGTACCGGCAGTACTTGTGCACATCGTTGGGTGTGGTGCCGCCCTGCGAGAAGAGAGGCTTGATGACGAACCTCCGCGGGCCGTATTGGACAATCAGCTCCTCCTTGGACTTGATCGAAGTCGACGAGTCGGAGCTGAGGTTGATCAGCACGTTGACGGCCGTCCGCTTCTGCTCGTGCCTCAAGAGGGAGAAGAGAGTGACGGGCCGGCTGGGGCTGTAAGATTGCTGGGCTGTCGGCGGCACACCCTTGATGTGGATGTGAACACGAGTTCCAGGGGCTACGCCGCCAACCAGAGCCTCGCGAGCCGCCCGGATCCGGGACGCTTGGTAGTCGGGGATCCGCAACAACCGCTGCCACTCCTCGGGCTCGTAGGCACGGTCCTCGTCCTCCTGCCACGGGCTGGTTCTCAAGCTCTTGAGACCCCGGTACTTGATCAGCCGCTCCCGGGCAAGTGCGTTGGGGTGAAGCTCGATCTCGTCGGGGAATTCCAAATCGTCCTCGGCTTCTGTCCTCTTGTTCTTGCGATAGGCCTCGAGCGCAAGGGCGTCCTCCTCCTCATTGGGCTCAATGAACATTTCTGACCGAGCATACTCAGATGGCGCGCCTTCTGTCATGGCCTCTCCGGCGAGACCCTCCATTCCGTCTTCTGGCCGTGCCACATCCTCAGCATCCTCGGCATCTTCCATCTCGTCGTCATCCATATCTGAACCTGAATCTGACACATCGTCGCCGTCCAAAAACCACGCAGATTGATACTTGGAAGTGCCCTTGGGGACTCTCCTTGGCATCTGCAATTCCTGGACCTGATCATCGTCTGAGAAATAATGGTGGTCATCCAACAAGACACCCTTCTTGGTGGTTGTCACAGTTGTTGCAGCATCCATATCCTCGTCATCGTCGTTCATTCCAGCCTCCTCTGGCGCGAGGTCGTCGAGTCCATCCCTGTCCTCGGATGGGACCGCGAGCGTCTCCTCAGCCGCCGCCTCATCCACATTCATTGTTTCACCTCCCCTCGTCTTCCGGGTTGCGAGTGGCGCGGCTGTGATCTTCTCGATTCCAAATGTCCCCCAGTCCCCAATCTGCACGAGCCGGTCGACGTTTAGCCCCTTGCCTCTGACGACACCAGTGAGGATGCTGGACTCGGACTCGGAAGAGGCAAACTTGATCTCCTCGACCAGCATCCAGCTGCGCTCGTCCCTCCACCGAATTCCCTTGGGCGTGGTGTTGCATAATGAGCGCATCAAGTTGGAGCACTCTTGCCTGTTGTCGAGGCTGTAGATCTTGTCTTGTTCCGGGTGGAAATGGGTGATGAAGGATTTGAGGGATGAAACGACTGAAAGCCTGTGCTTGGCAGGCTCGATCTTGTTGAGCCCCTGGACGACGGTGAACAAGTTCGACATGCCCTGGCTCTCGACACTCCGCAAAATCAGCTCGCCCAAATCGTCTACCTCAACCTCGGCTGAGAGAACAAGGACAATGAAATCGGCGACCCGCGCAGCATCCAGGCATGTCGTGAGATCCCTGGTCAGAGGGATATACTGCAGCTTTTGCTTGAACCGGTCCACGGGAACTCGGAAGCATTGATCCTTTGTCTCAACCTCGATGTCGACACTTCCGTTCAAGCTCTTGATAGCGGCGGCGGCGTCGCTGTCGGCACAGAGGGGGATGACCGCCACGTTTCTCGGAGCGCCATCTTTCCCAGCAAAGACTGACGTCTCATTTTGGTGTTCGCGGGCCTTTTGCAGTTGCTTCTGCTTGGCCTGGTTCCGTCGGTCGAGTTTCGACATGACTTGCTGGTGCGGCGTCTTGCGCAGTCCTTTCTCGCCCTGGATTCGGCCTAAAAGGGAGGATTAGCCCGTGTCGTGCAGATGGCCGAACCGCTCCTCCTTTTAAAATCATTTCCCACCAACAACTCGCAGGCTGCATCTGCGCAACTCAGACTGGTGACCGGCGTGACTCATACCTTTTGCGGCGTCCCGGATTTGGCCCTTGGTTGCCTTTCTCGACTTGAATGCCTTGTGCGACACCTTGGTCGTGGCCCGGTGGGAATGCCCCCCGCCCGCTGCGCCCGACATGTTTCCGTCGCCGCCGGCTTTGAATCGGTAAGGAAGGGACGCCACTTTTGCTGGGGTTACTCTAAACCAAACAAGTTATACCGGTTCGTCTGATTGATGAATGCAGTAAATTATTGAGGGGCGGTGATGGCGGGGCATGCCTTTTTTCGAGTTGTGCGTCGTATCTTATCGGGAAGAGAGCAGCCAACCAGGTGTAAGACCCCAAACTTTTTAGTGGATCCCGTCCGGTCAAAAATGTCGGATGCATCTCTTTGGATCTCGGCCGCTGCTCTTCCAACCGCCGATTGTTTATGATACGGCTGTCTACAAAATGGATACAACAGACACTGTCGATGCGCCCCTGACACGGGTTGAGCAGCCCAACGGGGCGCTCACCATTAACAATGCCCGAACCGAGTTCCGGTCCAGAGCCGAGCTGGAGCGCATCCGCCGCCACAAGCAGGCCCAGAAAGCCTACGGTCGCGGTCGCGGAATCGATGTCAAGAGCGTCAGGGACAAGAAGCTGCGCCGCAACCTCACCACCCTCGAGACCAAGTACAAGACGGCCGCCCTCAAGGCTAAGGAGGCCGAGATCCTGCTCGAGAACGAGTCGGGCTTCCTCGAACCCGAGACGGAGCTCGAGCGCACCTACCGGGTCCGCCAAGCAGACATTCGACAGGAGGTTGGCATCGATGTGGCGCAAAAGAGCTTCGAGTTGAAGCTCGATACTATGGGCCCCTACGTGTGCGAGTACAGCAGGAACGGGCGGGATCTGATCCTGGCGGGGAGGAAAGGCCATGTCGCGACCATGGACTGGCGGGAGGGAAAGCTCGGCTGCGAATTGCAGCTCGGCGAGACGATCCGGGATGCCCGCTTTCTTCACAACAACCAGTTCTTTGCCGTGGCGCAAAAGAAGTACGTTTACATATACGATGCCAATGGCGTCGAGCTCCATTGCCTGAGGAAACACGTCGAGGTTTCGCACATGGAGTTCCTACCGTACCATTTCCTTCTGGCGACATTGGTAAGCGCCCATTTCAAGACATTCTGGCGGCTAGTTCCTGACCACTTCCCAGAGCATCAATGGCCAGTTAAAGTACCAAGACACGTCGACCGGTCAAATCGTCACCGAGATCCCCACCAAGCTCGGAACACCCGTCTCCCTGACACAGAACCCTTATAACGCCATCCTACACGTCGGCCAGCAAAACGGCACCGTCACGCTCTGGTCCCCGAACGTGGCGGAGCCCCTGGTCAAGCTGCTTGCCCACAGAGGCCCTGTACGATCGCTCGCGGTTGACCGGGAGGGGCGATACATGGTGTCGGCAGGGCAGGACAACCGGATGGCCATCTGGGACATCCGCAACTTCAAGGAGGCAGTCTCCAGCTACTTCACCCGGTCACCAGCATCGTCAGTCGCGATATCAGACACGGGGCTGACTGCGGTCGGCTGGGGCACCAAGACAACCGTATGGAAGGGTCTGTTCTCGAAGGAGAGGGCGACCCAGGAGAAGGTTGCCAGCCCCTACATGACCTGGGGTGGCGAGGGCCAGTCGATCGAACGGGTCAGGTGGTGCCCGTACGAGGATGTGCTCGGCTTGGGACACACGCAGGGCTTCTCGTCGCTCATCATCCCCGGCGCGGGCGAGGCCAACTACGACGCGCTCGAGGTGAACCCGCTGGAGACCAAGAAGCAGCGGCAGGAGGGCGAAGTCAAGGGTCTCCTGAACAAGCTGCAGCCCGAGATGATTGCCATCGACCCCAACTACATCGGCAACCTCGACTTGCGGTCCGAGCAGCAGCGCAAGGCCGACAGGGACCTCGACGCGCCTGCGCAGGATCTTGTCGAGGAGATGAGGAACCGGGCCCGGGGCAAGAACAAGACGCTGAAGAAGTTTTTGCGCAAGCAGCGCAAGAAGAACATTATCGACGAGAAGAGGCTCAAGGCGGAGGAGATGTACAAGGAGATGCAGGAGAAGCGTGACGAGAAGCACCAGGAGCGGCAGGCCGAGCTGGGCCCGACCCTGGCGCGGTTTGCGAGGAAAGAGTAGATACCCCAGGCCATGAGAATAGAGCCGAGCATGGCGACTGCTGTCCAACGTGTGCCCGCTGTATGTGCCTCGGTCAGTCGCAGAGCGTCAAATCATGAAGACATACCTCTCCTCTAATCTATAAATCGCAGAACCCAAGACCGCCTAATTTAGCATCCCAAACCCAATTCTATAATGCCGCCTTCCTCTCACAAAACCCTTTATCACGTTTTAACCCCCCAATCAACCCTCCCCTACCATCCAATCCTACTTTACAACCCTTCCTCACAAAAGCTTCAACCCCCCCGTAACCTGATCCACCAAACTCTTGGGCGCCGGCCCCACCCCAAGGACAGTCCTGCTCCCAGACGCGATCTGCGTGCGCCCGGCGTCGGCAATCACCTCGGCCGTCACGCCCAGGCTGCGCGCGCGCCCCTGCAGCGCGAGCAGCTCCTCCTCGCTCTTGACCTGCACCGCAATCTTGGCCTGTCCGTGCCGCTCCCACTGGCGCAGCATCTGGGCGGCGGCGGCCGCCGCGGGGTTGTTGTTGGGTTGGGAAGAGGCGCGGAGGAGGGACTTGTAGCAGGCGAGGGTTGCGTGCGAGGCTTGGGCGGCTATTTTGCCTGGCGGGAGGTGGAGGTTAGTACATATGGAAGCGGGTGGGGGGAAGAGGGGATAAAGGGGGGAATTACCTTTTGTCATGCCGAGGTCGGTGCGGACTACGAGCACGAGCTTGCACTCTTCGTTGGGGTTGAGGGTAGGCGCGGCGGGAGTCGGGGCGGGTGGTTGTTGCTGCTGTGCGCTGGCACGCAGGCCCTGGCGGCGGTCGGCGTCGGCGCCATTGGCCCAGTTGGGGGCGTGGTCGAGCAGGGTCTCTTCCTCGTCAATGTCGGATTCTTCGCTCTCGAACGGGTCGTGCAGGTTTGCGTGGCGCTCGGCGGCCAGGGCCGGGGAGATGAGCCAGCCGCGGATGCTGTAGACGCCGAGCCCGAAGCCTGAGATGAAGGCCACGATGCTGGTGGTTACTATTACGGCCGAGTTCATTTCGGACATGATGGGTGATGAGTGAGTCCCCGGAGGTCGGCGGCGGGAGGGAGTGGGGAGGTGGGTTGCGGGTTGCGGTTGGAGACGTAGGTATTATTTGCGGACAAGTACGAAGGAACACGGAGGATTGGAGGATGCATTTCTTCGGTTGCCTCCGCCCGGCGGCGCCGGAGACCCACCTGTGAGACCCGGCAGCACGGTCCACATTCTTATCCCTGTCTGCGCCAACTCTCACATCAACGATGTCCAGATACGGATATCGAACATTGTGAAGACAATTGCCTTGAAAATATGAAATCCGGATACTAGTACAAGAAATATGTATCCAATTCCCCGTTCCCAAGCCCGACCGACTGCAAAAGTGCCCCAACTGGCTGGAAGTCGCGGCGACAGGGTTGCAATATTAATGTTGCAGGTCGAAAGCGCTCACTAACACTTACAAGTCTCGCGTCGCACAATTTCTTCTAGCTGTTTGGAGACACAAGACACGAACGGCGGGCTAAACATCTCAGTCAGCTAAGAGTCGGTACCACATCCCATATTGTTCCTTTCTATCTCTGTTTCTTTCCCAATGCAGAAAGCTGTCTGGGACACAGGATGACAGGTCTGTCAAAGTTGCGGCACTGTGTAGACAAGCTCCAAGACACACTGTTCACACCCCTCAAATGGCAAGACCCCGGCATCGGCACACTGTGGGGGCAGAGAACGAGGAATTGCGTCTTCACCTCCGCTAGGCTCACTTCACATCATCTCAACGGCTGTCTTCTTGATCGAGGGTTGTCATATATTTTGATTTCAAGGACTCCAAAGCCCTCAACCACTTAACAACAAGATCATCCTCCGCGATGAGCTTGTGACATCAACTTGGATTTTAACACGAGAAGAAACGCCTCGAGACCACAATCGCACAGTGCGGTCCGTCCACAACATGGACCAACGTGCAATCGTCGTCGGCATCAGCGGCTGCTCCTCGAGCGGCAAGACGACACTCGCCCGACTACTACGCGACATCTTCCCCGGGACCTTTATCCTCCACGAAGATGACTTTTACAAGGCTGAATCCGAGTATGTCCGGATACCCTCACCATCTTAAATCTCTCACTAACCCAACCACTACAAGACTCCCCATCAAGGATGGTCTCGTCGACTGGGACTGTCCCGAAGCCATCTCCTTTCCCGACCTAGAGGCCGCCCTCACCCACGTCCGCTCAACGGGCACATTTCCAGTCAGTGTGCCCCCCACCGCTCCGTGCTCCCACCGCACCGACCACGGCTGCCTCCCCCTCCTACCCCCACTCCCCTTACCCATTCCCCTTCCCCCCTCCTCATCAACAAAAACAAACTCACTCACCACCGCCCGTCCCGCGGCATCCCCCCACCCACAGCCAACCCTCGACTCCAAAGAAGACCTCAACTCTGTCGGCCCCTGCCCCGCAACCCCCGCGCAAATCGCCTCCTGCGCCGCCGCCGTCCGCCACTGGCTCTCCCCCGGCCAACCCGGCTCCCTTGTATTCGCTAAAAAAAACCTCAAACTCTGCCTCCTCGACGGTTTCCTCCTCTACACCCCAACCACCCCTTCCCTTTCAGACTCCCAATCCCATGACCCCCCACCCCAGCCGCAACCCTCCTCCCAAAGAACCGTCTCCACCCAAATCGACATCAAACTCCTCCTCCGCACCTCCCGCGCCGCCGCCATCGCCCGCCGCGCCGCCCGCGACGGGTATGTCACGCTCGAGGGGTTCTGGAAGGACCCCCCCGGGTATGTGGAGAAGATTGTGTGGCCCAACTATGTGGCGTCGCATGCGTGGTTGTTTGAGGGGGGTGTTGTGGAAGGGGGGAGGTTGGATAGGGAGGGGTTGAAAAGGGAGGGGATTCATGCGCTGCTGAGTGGGGATGATGGGAAGGAAGAGGAGGATGTGGAGTTTGGGGAGGTGTTGGAGTGGGCTGTGAAGGTGGTGATGGCGGAGTTGGAGAGGATTGTTTTGGGGGGGAGGGATGGGGAGGGGGTTAATGAATAGGGCAGATGTGATAGGATAGAAAGTCAAGTTTAGACTTGAAGTGGTACAGTATCTTGGATTCTTTTGGGTCACAAACTTAGAACGATTTACTCTGAAATAGATGTATATACAGTAGAAGATCAGCTGGCTATAAACAGAGTAGGGCTTCTCGTCCCGGTCCTGGCGCAGTATCCACCAAAGCGTTCTTTTCTCCGCCCCATTACACTTTTACCCCTCCACATCTCACCCACAGTTTACCGCCAGGTGGTATCCTGGGTCGAAGACGCACACGCCACAGCAGGCTTCGGCGTCGACGTCGGCGTCGCCGTCGTCGTCGTCGGGCACACGCACGCAGTCGGCTCATCCCGGGCGGCCACGGCGGCAGGCACGGTGAAGCTGCGGTTGGGGTCGGCCTCCCACTGCACCGAGCCGTTGGAGCCGACCTTGACGAACTTGTACTGCACCGTCGTGCCCGCCTTGAGAGGGATGGTGATGCTCCAGAGCGGGTTGCTGGCAGTGTACTTGCTGGACGAGAGCGCAACGCCGTTGGCGGGGTTCCAGTTGCCGAGCTCGGGGATGTTGCCGACAATCTTGACGTTCTGGCCCCACTCGGTGGTCGCCTTCTCGTTAAAGGTCACGTAGACCTCGGTGGCGCTGGTGCAGCCCGTGGGGAAGGGCACGGGCGCCGGGGCGGCGTTGGAGTTGGGGGTCTGGTTGGGCGGGAACGAGGTGGCCGTCGCAGCGACGTAGGTGCCGGCAACCTGGAGGATCGAGCACGAGCCGGGCAGAGTCTTGCCGTTCTCGGCGCTCCAGCCGGACGGGACGATGCCGGCGCGTCGGTCGGCGGCGCTGAGGAAGGCGGCGTAGGACCAGGTGAGGTGGGCCGCGCCGATGGGCTTGCCCGTGTTGCGGTCAAACTGCTCCGTCAGCGAGCCGCTCGGGTCGGCGTACTTGGCGCACACCTCCATGAAGCCGTCAGCGTAGGCGGAAACGGCATCAATAATGGTCTGGTAGGTGGCCGAGCCCGAGGTGTAGGTTCCGACGGTGATGGAGGGCACCAAGTCCTTGAAGAAGGCGAGGGAGACCGAAGTGACGGTGATGGAGGCTTCCTTCTTCCACACAATGATGGCATCGTAGAGCTGCTCGGCGGCGGCAAAGGTGGTCAAATACCAGGGGTTGCCGTTGTAGTAGATGTCTTCCGAGTATCTGCCACAGGCAACGGCCTTGCCCTGAGGAATGCCGCTGTTGATGCTGTAGATGGAGCGGAACGAGTCAACAAAGGACTTGTGGTTGGCCAAGGCCCTGTCGCTGCAGGGCTGGAAGGTGTTGGCATCGCAACCGGCGGCGGGATCGAAGTTGTGCATCGAGGTAAGAACCGAGTTGGCGTCCTTGCCGGTGCGGCCCCTGTCGTGATCGACTGCCCAGTTGTCAGATGGAGATGGCCTTTAGCTGCCACACGCTGGGGGATAACTTACTGTTGGACATGATGTAGCCGCCATTGTTCCAGAAGGTTTGCTGGAAGCACAGGATTTGCGGGGCGACAGTCATGCAAGCACGGCATTCTGTGCCCAGCTGAACAGCGAGATCAGCGCCCTCGACAAGAGCTAGATTATGTCAGTATGCCGTTTTCTATGAGACACCAAAAAGCACTTACCGCGATGGGAGCTGGCAAAGGTGAAGAACGAGCGACCGGGCACCTCCTCCCACAGGTCGAAGCCAATCTCGTGCCAGTACTGAGCAGTGTAGGCAAGGTCATTCTTGATGACGGGCCAGACAACCGAAGACGCCGTGTCCTTGTAGCCGTTCTTGATCAGCCACTTGGCGTACTGCATCAGAGCAATGGCACGGAGAGGCGGGCCGTCCCTCTGGGGCCGACCCCATTCGCCCGTGTACTGCTTCAGGTCGACCATGAACTTGGGCTCGGCGAGACCGAGGCCGTTGGAGAAACCGCCCGAGGGGTTCGAGACGCCCTGCAGCTTGGCCTGCGAAACAATGAAGTTCTGGATGTTGGTCTGCAGGTTGGTCGAGTAGTTGTGGGCAAACGCCTCCGCAACGCCGGTGAAGACCAGGGAGGCATCTCTGGTCCACGTGTACCAGTCTATATTGCTCGTGTTAGTAACCCGGCTAGGAGAGCCATGGCAGTCACTTACAGTCAGGGTCGGACTTGGAAGGGCTCGCAACAACGACGCCGGAGCCGGCGCCCGAGGCCCGGCAGCCGCTGGGCCCAATGTTGCAGAGGAGGTTGTTCCATGCGATAGGGGTCTCGGTCTCGATGAACGAGTCGACATCCCGCTTGGCGATATGGCTATCCCGCTTATAACGGGGAATAGAATCAGGGCGGCCGAGGGCAGCCTGAACGGCACACGAGCCCAGGAGGAGGAGCGACGAGAGACCAGGCATGTCGGGCAGGTTTCCAAGGAGGTAGGATGTGTTGACCGATGCGATGGATGCTGGAATTCCAAACGTCCACTCCATCATCCCGAGCCGATCTTCTTATAGACTTCAAACCCCTAGTCTCGTTTTTGCAATCTCCAGCCCTCCGAATGCGGATAGGATGGACGGTCTAGCGGCCCTAGTCCGGCCTCTAGAGCGTACGGAGCACGAACCACCACGGCCGAGGTATCGACATGAGCTACACAGCAAGCGACACAGTAGAGGCGGAGATTTGAGGATACCGTGCATGAGGGGAAAGGGCCGACATGTTCGGCGCTTCTTCGATCTTCGATGCAGAAGCCGCGCTCGGGTACAACGCCGTGAAGGCTAGCGCAGGTCATTGTCGTCATCCGCTCCCAGGCACCAGGGGTCCTCGTTCAGGTGCCAAGGCGCGAGCTGTGGAGAGACAAATCATGGGTCGTGGACAGGATGGGACTGGGCTAAGCGAGTGATCTGAAGATGCAGCTGCGATCAGACCGCCAAGCACATGCCCACAACTGTTGCACTTGGACCGGCTCCGCACTTGCCTTGAAATCGGTCCGTTCATCGACGGAGTCGAAGCGGACTTGGGGTTCGTCTGCCGTCTCCCCCGCACGGCAGCTGGGCAGCTGCAGGGCACACTGCGGGGCGGAACGCGGGAGCTTAACCGAAATAGAAACTTGGGCCGAGAATCAGGGACGACAACACCAGCGCCAACTCCCGTGACGACCCGAGTGGCCGTGGAATGAGACCACGGGCCCATGGCGACAAGCCACGCGGCGGTTAAGCGACGGGCCCCAAGAGCGGCAGCTCCGTCGTTTTCAAGAGTAAGGCCGTCGTTTGCAGCCAGTTGAGCTGACCTAGTCCTCGTTCAGCATCTTGTTCGCTAGCACCACCGCGTTGCCCGGCACGTTCCCATCCGGAGGTCAAAGAACGGACATTCACATGGCTGCGTCCAAGAGCACGGCTTCAACCTTATCAACCATCATCGGTCCTTCTCTCTGACGCCAAGGGCGCGAGATGTAGGTCGGCAATAGTGTCATGGCGCGAAAAAGTTGTGTGGAAGGCGAAGCAACTCGACGAGCCAAGGATATGGATTTGGTCGGACCGACGAGCGCGGTGCTGCAACGACGCACAGATTACGCAGACACGGACACAATGCAGAAATGTAGTAAGCCATGGTTTCCCCCAGCCCCATAGACCGACGGTCTCGGCGAACGGCTTGGAATATGGCGTCTCCTAAATCATCCGGTTCACAACGCTCAAGCCCTTTACAGCGAACGAGGCTCCCCAGAGTTCGGTCGATCTTGGACCTGTCGGGTGGAAATTGACATCATGTAGATAGATGGCTCCTTGGTTCACCGAACTGCCGCAGCAATCGACCCTGACCACCGAGGTGGCAGAGGATCGCTGGGCACAGATCCGTGAAGAAGAAGAAAAGAGAAGAGGAAGAATGAATGCGATCCAGAATTTCTTCCTAAATACTGCAGAAATTTTGGAAAGTGGGGTAGCCTTGCAGCCTCTGAGCCTCAGCCTCTCAGGTGCCTATCTTATCGCAGCCAGCCACTAGAAGGCTGAAGCCGACGCCAAGGTTTAGCTGCAGCCTTCCAGGCTCTCCATCAACATCAACCACCAGCTTTGTCAACGCGCCGTCGCCTGCGCATCACCAAAATGGACGCCGCATCGATTGAAGAAATCAACAAGGTCCGGCGGGCAATGGGAATGAAGCCCTTGCCCGTCCCCGGGGCAGCGCCACCTCCCGAAGAAGCAGTTGCAGACAAAACCGACGACGGAGAAGCAGCCAGCACCCTTGACACCCGCGAGGCCGCGGGCTACGACAATTACCGGAAAGCCCTCGAGGCCGAGGAATTGAAGAGGAAGCGCGAAGAGAAAGCGGCCGCCATCAAGAAGGCGCGCGAGCTGGCACAGCGATCTGCCGTTCTCGAGGGCAAGGGCCTGGCCGACGATGACGACGACCTCGACGTCAAGTCGTGGCTCAAGAGCCAGAAGAAGCGCCAAAAGAAGATTGACGCCACCCGGAAAGCAGAGGAGGAGATGGCTGCTGCCGAGGCCGCCAGGGCCGCTGCCGCTGAGCACTCGGCCGCCGACTTGGCTGGGGTCAAGGTCGCTCACGACGCGGCCGATTTCCTTGGTGGTGATGACCAGATTCTCACGCTCAAGGACACGGGTGTGCTCGAGAATGAGGACGAGGGCGACGAGTTGGAGAACCTGGCGCTGCGTGAACAGGAGGCGCTAAACGAGAGGCTCAACCTCAAGAAGAAGAGGCCTGTTTACGATCCCAACGACATCGATGAGACTGGCGAGATTGGCGTGTTATCCAAGTATGACGAGGAGATACAAGGGAAGAAGAAGAAGGCCTTCACATTAGCAGGAGCAGGAACCACGACGGAACTGGCTGATATTCTCAATGCGCCGGTCCAGAAAAGGAGGCAGCAAGTGGATCTTGATGTTCTTGGTAAGCAATGCTGCTCCTCCGACGGGCCCGATCTGATTCTAACTAACCCCGGAACAGAGGACGCACCTGCGCCAGTTTCAGACTACCTCGACGCGTCAGAAGTCAAGGTCAAGAAGCCCAAAAAGAAGAAATCCAAGGCTACCAGACAGCGCCGAGCGGATGATGATGACGTCCTGTTTCCAGGGGATGCACCCGAGGGCGATGAGGCTCAAGAAATGGAAATCGACTCGGGCGCAGTTGCTACAAAGAAGCGGAAAATAGTCGACGACAACTTTGTTGATGACGAGGATCTTCAGGCTTCCCTGGCGCGTCAAAGAAGGGAAGCCTTGAAAAAGCGGAAAAAGATAAGGCCGGAAGACATTGCGAAACAGCTCCGAGAAGAAGCGGCCACCGAAGATGCCGAGGCGGATGAGGAGAAGGGTGTTGTTATGGACGAAATCAGCAGATTCGTGGACGGCCTGCGCGCGGAGCCCGAGGAAGAGCGGAAGGTACGGAAGCCCAGGGCAGAGGAAGCAGTCACGACCATGGAAGACGAATCGGACGAGGACGCGGAAATGCGGGATGCCGACCATGGGCCGGACCGCGAGACCTCGCCGCTAGCCGAGGTACCCATCACGGGCGTCGAGGAAGAAAAGACGGTCGGCCAGGGCATGGGTGCCACGCTCGCGCTCCTCCGCGACCGGCACCTGATCGAAGAGGGCCAGGGCGCCGAGCTCAACGAAAAGAACCGGCAGCGGCAGCGCTTCCTCAACGAGCTACACCGGCGCATGGAGCTCTTCGACATTGAGACGCGCACGCAGCGCGAGAAGGACCGGACCAGCGGACGGCTGGACCGCATGTCAACGCGGGAGCGCGAGGAGTGGCAGCGGCAGCAGAACACGATGCGCGAGCAGCACCAGTCGCGCGTCATGGATCAGCTGTTCCGCGAAGGGTACCGCCCCAATGTGGAGCTGCGTTACGTCGACGGGGACGGGCGCAGCCTCGACGCCAAGGAGGCCTTCAAGGAGCTGTCGCACCAGTTCCACGGCAAGGGCAGCGGCAAGGGCAAGACGGACAAGCGGCTCAAGAAGCTGGCCGAGGAGAAGCGGCGCATGGCGCAGAGCATGCTGGATGCCAGTCAGAATGTGGGCATGAGCTCGGCCGCGTCGCACCAGACCAAGAAGCGGCGCGAGGCCGGTGTGCGGCTGGCTTAGTGGGTTGGGGTAGTTGGTGGCGTTTGGGTATCTACAAGGTGCATCAATCCTCTCTGTTTTTACGAATATATGGGTTTAGTCTGTACTGACACGGTGCTGGTAGACTATGAGTCGAGGTAAGCGTAGGCTTGCTGGCTACCTTGTTGGCTGGCCTTGTTGTGTTGATTATGACATGCCGTGATATGCTGTGACCCAGAGCCATCTCCCAGTTGTCGTTCGTGAAAATGACTATTACGACAGTACACATAGACTCTAACACAAGTCTATTCACCATGATTGGAGTTGTATCGGCGATGCCCAAGGTAGGGCGATGCCAGTTCTCAGACGAACCATACCTAGGCATTGAAGGTCCAAGTCTTCGTCGCGAGTCTTGGTGCGCATGTCCTCAGTGGCTGTGTCTGTCCCTTTCAGCGGATAGTAAAGAGAATCTAGATCCCATTTTATCAATTAACAATAATTTTATTTGGTCTTTTATGTTTATACAATACGATACAATACTCATGTCTTGGGTGTCTTCAAGCTCGGGTGTTAGGCGCCGCTGGGTAATCCCTCAATCCCATATACCAGGCCGTCTTCCTCGCGTTGCAAGAGCAACCAGGCCTCCCGTCCCCATGCCCATCCAAGCAGCGATGCGTCCAGCTCCTAGTGTCTCAAGTAAGGGTACGGCCCAGACTGCCCCCTGAACGATCAAATCCACCCTCCAATCATCTCAAACCCCGTCCCGAACCAAGCTCTTCCTCCTCTGATAAGCAACATCACCTCTCTCCACCATCCCACCCGCTCAGACCTTTTCATCATCTCTTCACTTCCGGATGCACACTGCCTTCCCCCTTCCCTTTCTCCGAAGAAGCCAGCCTAAACCACCACCTGAAAAAGCCCAATCCAGCACCTTCCTTCCCAGGTTCCCAGCCTCCCGTTCCCATTCCCATCCCCAATCACTCCGCATCCTCAAACTGCACCCGCCCCCTCCGGCCCGGGTGGATGAACTCGTCGACATAGGGGCGGGCGGCCTCGCTCTTGCGCGTCGCAATGTACCACGTGACCCAGACAGCGAGGATCAGGGTGGCCATCCAGACGAGGACGAGGCGGCCGGAGCGGCGGCGGCGCGGGGTATAGGGGCTGATGAATTTGCCGGGCATTTTTGCCTTCTTTTCTGGGGTTTTCTCGGGTGTGGTTGGTGTAGTGTAGGGGTGGTGATGCGGAATTATGGCACCTTAGAGGGAGAGGTTAAAGACTTTGAAGGAGGGAGAGGATGGTGTGGGTTTTATTAGATCTCGCTCCTCAGAGTGGTGCGAGAGACAATGGTGGTTTAGCCCAATTGGTGGATGGGGAATGGTTTCTGGTAGTTGTGGAAAGAGCATTGAACGTTTGTCCACGGCAGCTCCGGGATGAAATGCCGGTGACGTCAGCCGGCAGGAACGGTGGGGCGGCAGGCTTGGCATTCAGGGACCCGATGTCTTGGCGTTTCTTTTCGTTCGAGTCCATCAACCGAATTTCCCAACTCCAAAACAACACGATGGATTACAAGGACAGAGTAATCCGTATACTCGAGCAACGGAAATTCATCCTGGTAAGTATGAAATACTAAATATACAGTTTGACGATCACGCTCAAGACTTGCAATGACCGTTTTCTTTTCTTCGCTCGCCTTCGACCCAAATCAGGATTAAGAAACCTTAACACCCAACCCAAGACCAACAAAAGAAATACATTTCAGCCCTAAACCTCCGTCTCGACATCGGGCGTGCGCCCGCTCAGACTGCCGACCTTCATGACGCGCCGCGCCGCAAAGAGGGCCTCATCCTTGGCAAACTGGGCATTGCGCATCGGTCTCCTGCGGTCTTCAAGTTAGCATCCAACCAGACCACCGAGAGGAGAAGCACTCACCACTGCATCAGCCCACGGTGCTTGCGGTGCAGGTCTCGGCTGCGGTTGCGGTATTCCCGGTACTGCTTGAGGGGGTTCTTGCTGCTGGTCGACTTGCCGGTCTGCCCCGTGGCCGTGCTGTCGATAGACCTCCGGCTACTCTCACCATTGCCCTCGGGCTGCCACGTATAGTTGCCCTCGCCGCTGCCATCATCACCCGCCTCAGCACTCTGTCGGGCATTGCTGCCATGCGTCGCATCCTCAATCCCCAAATCCACATCGTCGTCACTGTCCTCCTCGCTGTCGTCACTATTCTCCTCCTCATCCACCACACCACCCGGACCCGGACCCCTGTCAACAACCGGTCCATCCATCTCACCAGCACCCTTCCCCTTACCAACAACCCCCTCCTCCTCCTCACCCCGCTTCACAAACGCCTCCGGATCCTTCCCAAACGCCCCGCTCCAATCCGTCCCGTCCTTGGACAACCACTTCTCCTTCTCCTTCTCATCCGCCATGGCCAGCACATCCCGCCCGTGCGTCAGGCTCTCGTCATGCAGCCGCTGCACCGCGGGCGGCACCTCGGGCTCGACGTGCTCCCCTCTCACCCCTTCGGCATAGCACGCCTCCCACGTCTCGATGGTCTCGCGCGAGTCGTTGTCGCTGACGAACCGGAGGTGGTCGCGGTCCATGCCGGGCTTGAAGCGCGCGGTGAAACGCACGCGGCCGACCTCGGTGGCGTGCAGGTCCGGGACCGAGTCGATGTTGGATTCGGTGATGTAGTTTTGTGAGAGGCGAGTTTGGTTGGTGCAGCGCCAGAGGGGGAGGTCGAAGGTTTGGGGGGTCAGGTCGGGGACGTCCTGCAGCCAGAGGGCCGCGAAGGTGTCGGGCTTGCGGCGGCGCGGGCCGTGTGAGGGAGGGTGGAAGGTCAGGAAGATGGGGGAGCGGTAGCGGTAGCGGACGGGGAGGCGGATGCGCGAGGGCTCTTTGTTGTCGTTGTTTTCGTTGCTGTTTTGGCCGTGGTGTTTGTGGCTCGGGATGGTGAGGTCCCAGGATAGACCGTCGCCGTCTTCCGTCTTGTGGCAATACTCCCCCTTGACTGAGGCTGAGCTGCCGCCGGTGCGGAAGCGCAGCTTGGTCTTTTCGGACGGGCAGTAGCCTGTCGTGGTGATGGTGTCGGACAGGAACTCGAAGGTGCCGATCTCGCCAAAGCCGAGCTGCGAGGGCGGCAGGCGCAGCTCGACGGAGCGGAAGAGGAGGCTGATGCGGATGCGGCCGAAGCCGATGCCGCCGTCGAGTGGGTACCAGCGCGTGCTTTGGCTGCTGGTCTGCAGCAGGTCCGTCAGGCGCAGCGGGACCACGCCGATGATGGGGTCGTGCTGCCGGTTGCGCGAGTCGCGCACCGTGACGGTGACGATGCACGTCCGCCAGTCGCGCACGAAGCGCTCCGTGCCGGCCTCGTAGATGGGCCGCGACGACACGACCTTGGTGCGCGTCTTGTACACAAGCTCGTCGTTGACCAGCACGGTGCAGTAGGCGCTCGGCAACTTCTTGCCCTGCTCCTCCTTGATCTCGCCCGCCTCGGGTCGCGCCGGCTCGTACTCGCGCCCGCCGGTGCGCTTGCCGCCGCGCGAGCCCTTGACGTTCTCGAGCTCGAGGTTGACAATCTGGTGCACCACCACGCTGAGGATGCCGCTCGGCCACAGCGGGTCGGGGGGCGTGTGCACGACGGCGTCCTCCTCGGCCGTCTCGAGGGCACCCTTATCGTCCTGCAGCTCCTTCTTGTCGCGCAGCTCGGCCGGCAGGCTCGTGTCGTGGCCGTCGGTGCGCAGCGCGCGCCGGAACTGCGTCTTGCCAAAGAAGCCGACCTCCCAGTGCAGCTCGCCCGGCATGGTGCTCTCGGCCTTGACGCCCTTGAGCTGCGACACCTGCGGGAACATCTTGCCCGGGTGTTGGATCAGCTTCTGGATGCTCAGCTCGACCTTGCCCACCACGTCGTCGGCCGAAGACCGGTCGCTGTCCCAGAGCTCGAGCGACAGCTGCTCGTCGGCCTTGATGACGTCGGCCGTGATGGGCAGCGCGCACGCCTCCTCAAAGATGGGGTTGAGGTCGTCCTGGATCACGCGCGTGCAGTACTGCGGCTTGCCAAACTTGGAAAAGGAGACACAGATGTACGGGTCCGACCCGCCGCCCTCGCTGCCGCGCCGGTCCTGCTTGCTGAGGCCCACGGCCTTGTGGATGCGGATAAACAGCACGCCGAGCGCGTTGGTGTCCTTTTTGATGTCGTCGCCCTGCAACATCTTGCCAATGTCGAGCGTCATCGACTTGGGCGCCACGTACATGTTGGCCGCCGCCGCGATGGCCCAATTGACAAAGTTGGAGATGAGCGGCAGGTTGAGGATGTTGGCGCCCTTCTCGACCAGGGGGACACAGCTTGCCTCGACCTTGGGCAGCCCCATGAGCGTGAAGCTGAGCGTCTTGACAAACGGCGGGTTCGGCGCCAGCGCGACGCGCAGCCTCGCCGTAGCCACCAGCCTGTTCAGCTCGACCCAGATCGGCAAGGGAACTCCAAACAAACCCTTGACACCCAGATAAAACACCAGCTGCATGCCCATGTTCTTGGCCTTGGACGACACATCGCCACCCGAAGGCAGCGAGTGGTAGGCGATGGTGGCCTCGAGGTTATAAAAATCACCACCCTCCTCCTCGGCCGCCAGCTCCTGCGGATCCTTGACCTTTTCGTCCCGCTTGTGAATCTCCTCCTTCAGATCATCCACATGATTATCCGGCAGCGCCCGCAGACTCAGCACCCGCAGCGGATTACTCCCCTGCGAGATATCATTCACCTTGACATGCTCAATCACGCCCGGCACGCTCGCCTGCATGACATCCTCGAGCGTATCCGCCACGGCCGCAAACATATCCGGATTCACCAACCCCCACACCAGCCCCAGCGCCGTATTCAACCACTCCACCGACTCCGGAATCAGATTCACCACCGCCGTCTCCCCCCTCTTCTGCTCGCTCGCCCACTCCGTGGCCCGGCCCTGCCGGATCAAATCCTTCGCCCACAAAAACACCCCCGACGCCACGCACGCGCCCAGCGGGATCAGCGTCCACAGGCTGCCGCCGCCCAGCGTCTTGCCCAGCACCACGACGGCCAGGAACACGGCGGCGCAGAGCACGTTGGCGCGGGCCTCGATGGCGGCAAACATGGGCTCGTAGCTGACTGTGGGGGTGGGGTGGAAGAGCACGTTGGTCTTTTCGCCGTGGATGGGCACGTCCGAGGTGGCGCCCGCGGCGACGGGGTCGGGCGGGGCGGTCACGTCTTGGGCGTGCTGGTAGTCGGTGGGGGATTGGTCGTGGGTGGTTTGGGTGGTGGTGGGTTTGCGGAGGTTGGCGTTGGGGATGGTCATCTGTGCCAGCGGGGAGTTAATAATGAGTGGGCGTTGGGGAGTTGAAGAAAGAAAGGGGGAAAACGCACCATGGGCTCATCAGCGGCCTTCATGTGGTGATCACTAATATCCTCAATCTCGACGTCCTTGCCCGTGACGGGGTCCCGGGCGGTGCGCCGGTTCTTGCCCTGCTTCTGGCCCGCGGGAACATGGTCGCGCGCCTCGCCGTGCTGATGCTGCTGCTGGGGGTACTTGCGCGCTCTGGCCTCGAGCTCGGCGTCGCGCTGCTTCTTGTCGCGGTCCAGGCTCTCGACAAACTGCTTGATGTTGGGGATACGGTTGGTCCCCGAGTAGTGCTGCCCCGAGGGGTACACCTTTTCGTCGGTGTTCATGGTGGCGGCATGGACTGTGTCTACTCTACTCGAGTGATGTGTGGAAGGGTGAGTGGTAGTAGGTTAGGAGTAGGCTTGCAGTCCTGGTATCCTCAAGGTAGGTAGGTATGAACTCCCGATGTGCCAGGTAGAGGTAGGTTCAATCAGAGCAGTAGCAGTGGATTACGACAGTAGATAGAAAGAAGCAGGGTTTATGTGCTTGCTCGGCAGCAGTTATATCATAGCTGTCCATGGGTCCTTTCAGCTGCCTACAGCCTGTTTACGTGAGCCAAGCTGCTGAGACCGTCTGCCAATGACACAAAAGCAAGCAAAGAGTGATCCCCATCCCAGCCGCATTTTACATGATCTGGGCTGGCCATGGCTGGTTATGGCTGCTCTCTGGGGTCGATCTGGGACAAATGCATGACGTCGTTGAGCTGCCGACCCACTTTTGCCGTGGGCTGACGGGGACCCGGCAACAAGGCCGGGATGACGTCGGTCGTTACGGGTGTTCCGCTAACACAGGACCGCGGATGGACACACCACTCCGGTTTCGATATCTGCTTGCATCAAACGCTTCTCGTGTTCTGTGCAAAATACGTAGGCAAGATGGAAGTTTGAAGCGCGCCTCCTATTCATACCCCTTGACACCAACGTCGTAATTATATACGTTTCATGTAAGAGTTGATAGAAGGCGAGGGAGGGTTCACTGCACCACCCAGACAGATCCAAATTGCAATCCAGACATTTTACATTCCATATTTGATCATATATATACATATAATGCCTGTACCCTGCATATTCCATACATGCTGTTGGTTTCAATATTCACATGCAAAGCCAAAATCGTATGTAACAAGGTGATTCATCCACACATCCAGTCATACATCCATCATAACTCATCCAGTACATGCCCCAGGTATCAAATGCTCACTTGTTTGCTTCCCTTTGCTTTCCAACGCCCTGCCCAATGATAATGATAATAACAATCACCCACTCTCCCCAAGGCAAGGGTATGTAACCCCTCACAAAACAACCCCCCTCCCCTCACGCGTCTCCCT
Organism: Trichocladium uniseriatum; assembly: GCA_017139535.1. Taxonomy (NCBI): domain Eukaryota; kingdom Fungi; phylum Ascomycota; class Sordariomycetes; order Sordariales; family Chaetomiaceae; genus Trichocladium; species Trichocladium uniseriatum. The sequence continues at coordinate 1,512,200 of WOUO01000002.1, read as the reverse complement.
CCACGGCGCCCACCTCCTCGCATCCAACACCGGCCGCGCCGTCATGGTCGGCGTGCCCTCGTCCATATCAACGTCCCCATCCCCAAGCCCAGACTCCCTCTTATCATCAACATCATTCAACCACCCCGGCTCATAAACCCCAATCTTGCCATGTCCCCCACCGCCGCCACAACCCTCATCGACACACCCAAAACTACTCACATCCGACATGTCCATATCATCATCATCATCTCCGTGGCCGCCGTCCGTCGACCCGAACGCAGAGCTGCTGTCCACGCTGGTGATCGACTCGACGCTTGGCGTAGGCGGTTCGTTGGGATTAATCATGGGGAGGTCCGGGGTGAGATGTCGGAGTAGAATGTGTGATGAGGGCTCCGGGCTCGGGCTGAGGCTGGGGCTGGGGCGGAGGCTAGGTGGGATCGGGGTCAGGTGGCGGAGGCTGTGGTGGAGTGATGAGGGTTCAGGACTCGGGCTGAGGCTGCGACTGGGGCGGAGGTGAGGTGGGATGGGTGTGAGTTCGCGAGTGGATTGGGTTTGAATTTGGGGTTGTTGTTGTTGTGGCCGCGGTGGTGCCGAGGGGATTGGGGCCTGAGCGGGGAGAGGGGGAGAAGCGGCAGGCGGTGATGAGCGGGCGGGTGGGACCGGTATGGAGAGGCGCGGCACTTGGGTGCTGGTCGCGGCAGTTGCCCTGGCGAGGAGGGATTGGTTTCGCGTCCGTGGCTTCGGCGCCGGGATGGCAAGCACGGGGACGGACGATGCCACTGGCACCGACGAGCCAGCAGCGGCGGCCGCGTCTTTTCTTTTAACCGTCGCCGCCGTATTCACCGCCGTAGCCGGCGTGACCGCACCCTCCCCCTCATCGGCATACTCGTCCTGCCCAATCGTCCACACCCACCGCCGCTTTTTCTCGCGCCGCTTACCACCCCGCTTGCGGATCCCCCCACCGCCACCCGTCGGCGACAGCGCCACGGGGGTCGACGCGTGCATGTTTGCCATGCGGCGCCGCATATCCTCAAACGGGCCGGGCGTCTGCCCACCATCGCGCGTGTCATTGCCCGCGTCGGCCATGGCCTGGTCGAGCAGCATGTCGCTGTCATCCGACGACGACATGGACGGCGAGATTGGCGTCGCATCCTCGGCAAGAAGGTCGATGTGTGATTTGACGTACTTGCTGGTGGTGATGGTTTGTGTCAGGGGACTGTTGTAGGCCACCCGGCGGGCTGCCTTTTCTTGCAGGCGGAGGGATTGCCGTCTCGGGGACTCTGGCGACTTCGTGCTGAGCGGCGGGAGAGGCGAGTTGCGGAGGATGCTGCGGAGACTGCGCGGGTGCGTGTACGGGAGTTTCATTGCCCAAGCGGGCATCGTCGACCGCCTCTTTGGATTCTGCGGCCCCGGAGTCCTCACACCTTGGTTGCTCGCGGCGATCTGGGTCGTCGTGTTATCAAAGGTGAATACCTGAGCGCCATTCTGCTCTGGAGGCTGGGCGGACAGGGGAGGTGTTGCGGTCATGGCACTGGGGAAGCAGATCTGCTTGTTTACCGCCGGTGATATCGCCTGCGCTGTTACGGGGGTGTCAAGGTACGGGCCGAGATACGGCGTTTGTGTGCGGCGGTCCTTAACGGCCGCATCCTGGGTCTGGAGGCGCAGCACCGGCCTCTTGCCTAGGATTGCCGTCGGTGGGTTCTCCTGAACGGGCGTTGACCGGTCGACGGCGGTAGCGTAAAAGTTGGAGAGCGTGTTGAAAGCAGTGGGTGACTTGACGTCGACGGCAGCAGCGACGCGCCTCGACGTCCGACAGCTCCCGCCATTGGCGATGGCCTCGATCTGGAGAGACAACCTCGGTCTCTTGGGTGGGCTCGACGGTGTTGCCATGGTTGGTCCCGCGGGCGATCGGGAAAAAAATACTAATTAATACAGAGAGCAGGCCACCTGCAATTAATCCCCTAAGCCAGCTAGGAAAGATGACAGGTGAGCGAGCAATCTCTGGTCTTGGTCTGGCCCGGCAGGTCGAATAGAGTTGACGACGGGAACAGAGTGTGAGCGCCGACGAGGCGGCATGGCAAGGGACGGGCGGCTATACTTGTAGACATACAACTGAACAAGCCCTCGAATCCCCCCCACTGTGGCCGCTGGCGGCTAGACTGCGGACGGTGACATGGGGCGGGATTGGGAGACAGAAGGAAGCGCCAGGCCCCGTTTGGACGAATGCGCCCACCCTGCAGGCCTTCGCACAGTGCAGCACACCGTTGTCCGTCCTTCGTAATTCCGCCCGAAAGAGGACTGGGGGCAGACTCAGCAGAGAAGAGCCAAGAGATGTTGACGAGTCGCTGCTCAGTCAGCGGAATCGTGCGAGCCAGATCAGAATCGCAACATGACAACAACAAGACGGCAGCGGCGCAAGCACAGAAATTTCCATCGTCCCTGCACTTTGTGGGACGGCAGGGGTGGTTGTGACAGGGAATGGCCTCAGCATCTTGGGTTGCTGCGGGGAGAAGCTGCGGGGAGAAACTTGCAATTGTGTGTGGTTGGCGGTGTCGAATCGAAGGAGCGGTCTTGCCATCCTGGACTTTGGTGAGTGGCCAGCACAGTCAATGCAGCTTGCAGGCGCAAGCGCCCGCCTGCCCAATCGCTGCGGATGAGACCCACCTGCAAGCGGAGTCACATCGCGTCTATTTGCCACTAAGCCCTATTTAGAACCACAAAGGAACGAGTCTCCTTCACGGTTGCGCCATGGTTGCTTCGTCACTTCTTGCGGCACATTGCTGTGGCTGGCGTATGACCTCGAAATTGGAGGAAGGATTCCACTGGCTTTCTGGAAGGATTTGTTTTCCAGCCCTCGACAATATTTTGTCAGTTGTTTTGCCGTTTTTCTTCAGTCCCGTCCGAACAGGCCAATCAGTAAGGGCACGGACCGTCTCCCGCATGGTCGACCCCGCCGTCGGATCTTCCCATGCCCCCCCCGTCAGTGGTGAATGCACGGTAAGCAAGATCAGCGGCTTGGAATTGGAAGCCTTCTCGAGAAAACCCGGTTCGAACCATTGGACCCTGGAGACGGTACGAGCACAAATCTCTGTCCTGTCATCGATGCCGCAAGTGTGCAAATTTTCCTTTTTTCGCAAGCCACGACTTCGTATGTACCGACGGGACCTTCCGGCGGACCGTGACGAAAATAGGTACACTACAGGGCCCAACCCGGTGCCCGGGAGCCCGGCTGGTCACCAAAGCTTGAAATTTCGACCGACCGCCCCGGTCCCGGGCTCAAATTTGAGGGCAAGAGGTGGCAAAAATAGGAATGTCGCTGTCGCGGTATGGAACTTGTAAACAATGTGCGTTTCTAAGTGGCCTAGCCATGTTCGGGAACCCGACCTTGCTCCTGTGGAAGCTTTCCGCTCCTGGGTGGGCCGACCGGGGTTGCTGCGGCGCAGGGCACAGACAGCCGAATGACGCCACTGGAACCTTTAAACTCGCTTTTGCTCAGATATAAACAGCCTCGAGTTAAATCACCCAGACCAACGGATAGCAGACAACGGACGATTTGACGAGAATCATCTGGTGTTCTTTGTCGGCGATGAACAGATGACAGATGACAGATGACGAGATTGATGAGGGACAACCCCACTGCAGCTAGCAGAGCAGGGGCATTACTAACCCCACAAAACCAACTAAAAATAGAGCACCCCTCGACCCGACCCGATCGCGTGGATTGAAACTTGAAACTGGCGGGCTTCACACTCCGAGCCCAAGACAGAACACCAAGTAAACAAAACACTTCAAAAATTGGCCCGACAATGTCGTCATGACACGTCCCGAGTCCACGCGTCGAGGCCCTTGTCCGTCGATCTCCGAAAATGGATTCTCTTCCCAGCAAAAAGGCGCCGCGCCACAAAGATGACCGGGTCATCCTCCACTTTGTACTGCCCGCCCTGCCCATGATGGCCTCTTCCGTCTGACTCTCCGACTGAGTAACTAGGATCTCGATTGCTTCTATGCCCAGGCACGCAACTCCACCGCTCCTCCTTGAGCCTCACACCGGACTCCCGCTTATTCTTGCCCACAGTGCGTCGAGAACCGTCAGCCGTCCCTCCGGTCCCTGCCCCTGGGAATCAAGCAAAAGGGCATCCTCGCCACGTGCAACTACGTGGCTCGCCGCCATGGCGTCAAGAAGCTGATGCCCATTGCCGAGGCCAGGAATATCTGCCCCGATTTAGTATTGGCTGACGGCGAGGACCTGTCTCCCTTCCGCGACGTGTCCAAACGTCTGTATAGCCTCCTCCGTTCCTACTCGTGGAACGGCAAAGTCGAACGTCTGGGACTCGATGAGATTTTTCTCGACGCCACTGACATTGTTTCGTACAACGTCGAACTCCTCAACAGCAATTCCCTGCCGCAGTCCTATTTTTGCCTATCACTCTCAGATCCAGAAGTCGGCTTCCCTTTTGACGCAACATCATTTGCTGGTTGTGTCAGCGGTCTTGAGAGCGGCCTGTATGATGATAATGCATTGCCATTGCGCATGCGCCTTCTGGTCGCTTCACATCTAGCGCAACACCTGCGGCTGAAGATTGAGGAAGAAGGATACACCACTGCCTGCGGTATCTCCACTAACAAGATCCTGGCCAAATTGGTTGGCGACAAAAATAAGCCCCGAAATCAGACGGCCCTCCTTGCCCTCTGCCAACAAGATGTCGTGTCTTTTATGGACCAACACAGCCTCCGGAAAGTTCCCGGAATAGGCTCCAAGATTGTTGGCGTGCTGGAACGCGTCGTCCTCGGCAAGGAGCCGGACCCCAATGTCTACTCGATGGAATGCTCCACCACCGTCGGCCAAGTACGTACCCACCCGGACATCTCACCCCCAGCACTCGAGAGGCTCCTTTCTGGTCCAGGTTTCGAGAGGGGTCTCGGGAACAAAGTCTGGGCGCTGCTCCACGGCGTTGACGACATCGACGTCAAGCCGGCCCGCGACGTTCCCACCCAGATAAGCATCGAGGACACATACAAGGGGCTCAACGAACCCCACGAAATCCACCGTGCACTGCTCGCAATCTCCGCCTCCCTCCTCCGGCGGATGCATGTCGACCTCCTCGAGGAAGACCCTAACAACACGACCTTCCCCTCCACCTCCCGCAAATGGCTCGCCTACCCCAAAACAATCCGCCTCACCACGCGCCCCTACACCTCCCCAACCGACTCCAAACCCTACAACTGGGCTCGCGCTTCCCGCAGCAGCCCGCTGCCAGGATTCGTCTTCAACCCGAGTCTTACAGCAGAGCAGATCGTGGAGCGGCTGGTCGCTGAGACGCTACTACCGCTCTTTCACAAGCTGAACCCAGGACCAGGACCAGTACCAGGACCAGGAGGAGATAAGAAACGCCGCGATGGCGGGTGGAACATTGGCCTGCTCAATGTATGCGTCACCAACATGGCGGGCGCCGGCGCCGGCGGCGTGGCTAGCGGCCGCGATATTGCGACCATGTTTAGGCGCCAGGAGGACGTATTGCGCGAGTTTACCGTTTATGATGATGGTGGTGAGGGAAGTGGTGCCGAGGAAGGTAGGACGGAGACGTTAGGTGTGGGACTGCACGTGTATGAAGAGGGTGGTGATGATGCTGTGGATGGTGAAGCTAGGGGAGATGATGATGATGATCCGGACTCGTGGGATCACGATGGCGACACCCCTGAGGAAGAATCGTACCGGTGTCCCCTCTGTGGCCGCTTCATTCCACACTTTGCCATGGTGGCTCATGAGCGCTATCATGATGCTGATGATCCGTGACAGGAAGAGGGCTCGTACCTTTCTTGTCTGCCACGTATCAATCGAAATAAAAACATTCTAAAATGATCAGTTGGTTGAACACCATAAGTGGTGACTAATTAATTGTCTGAATCCCACTTGATGTGTGAGTGCTCACTAACTAAACGCGCCTTCATAAACATGTAATTACAATGGGGGGTTAAATAAACAATAAGCATCCCAAGAAATACCCCCTTCTAACTTCTCGCACGTCTATTCTACCTTCAACGCAGCCCCGGAGTGATTGGTACCTTTTGGGAAGGTAAAAGAAAACACTGGTGAACAAATCTAAAGTTCTGTCTCATGCCGTCCAATTCTCCTTCCTCAGCGGCGAGTTGGGCACCTCAAACTCAAAATGATGATGGGAAAATAAGACAACAAACTTCCCAGGGGTTTAAATACGAGATCCACTCCAACATAAAAAGACAACGCCTCGCTCTCTCACTCCTCTTCCTCCAGCGGCGTCGGTGGCCTTGGTGGCAGCGGATACACCAACTCGGGTGGCATCAACTCGGGCGATACCGTCTTGATCGGCCCCGTGTTTGTCTGCACCGGCCCGGCTAACACCACCTCGGGTGGCACTAGCTCGGTCTGCACCGGTCTAGCCAACATCAATTCTGGTGACATCGACTTTGCCGGCATCGCCTTGGCCTGCACCAACTCCAATGACATTGGCTTGGCCGGCACTGGCTCGGTGTGCACCGGCCCGGTTGCCATCAACTCGGGCGACATCAATTTGCCCAGCATAGACTTGGCCTCCTCCCCCATCTCAGGCTGCTCCTCCTGCTGCACCGCAAGCTCCCCCATCCCCGACGTGCCCGTACCCTACCCAGACCCAGTCGACCCCCTCCTCCTCTCATCTCCACCTCCCCCACCTCCCGCACTAGTCTCCCGCTGCTGCTGCTGCTGCTGCTGCTGCTGCTGCTGCTTCTCCCCGCCACCCGCAGCCGCAGCCGCGCCCTCGCCAATCTTGAGAATACTAAAAATCGGCTCCCACGAATCCACATTGATGTGCGCAAAGTCCCGGCCCTCGGCCCGCTGCTCACGGTACCAGTCCATGGTCGGCGGGAACCGGTACGTCATGTGCGTGGGGGGCGGCCGGCCGGGCTCGGCGTGTGCCAGCGCGAGGCGGGCCTCCTCGTAGAGCACGTTGCGGCACCGCGAGCGGAACGCGTTTGGACGGTTTTGGTGGTGGTGGTTGTCGTTGCTGTTCTTGCGGCGGTGGCTGTTGTTGCCGCGTGGCGGGTGGAAGATGATGCGCGTGTCTTCGTCTTCTTCGGAGGAGGAGTCGGCTGAGGAGTGGCCGGCTTCGTGGGGTTTGGCGGTGGTCTGGTTGACAAAGAGGGAGAAGTCGGCGGTGCTGCTGGTGGGGGAAATGTCCATTGGGATATCCATCGGGATGTCGTCCATCGGCTCGTCGTCATCTGCCTCACGCGCGACTTTTCTGTATCCTCGCCTCGTCATGACGTGGTCCGGTGCGGGTAGGAACTCCTTAAGATCCTTGAGCAAGCTACGGAGGAACTTGAGCGTCACATCCAAGGGGTAGGGCGAGTCACAGTCTGGCGGCCAGTCGAACCCGCCGAGCCATACCTGATCGATATAGGTGTTGGGGTTCTTCGCATCCCCCTCGGCCCGGACGTGCTGTATCACCTGGCGCTGCATGAACGTAAGGTCCTTTTCCGCCAGGGCCTTCTTGGTCGAGAATTTGGTTCTGGCCGCTGGGTCCCAGATGATGACTTCGCATCGGCTGTATGGCTTAATGTGGGGATTGACCGGCCGGTAGATGGCGAGCCAGGGATGCCGCTCAGGCACCCGGCTCTCTGGGAGATTCTCCGGGTCCCAGTCCTCGGTGATGGTGTAGAAGAAGCCAATATAAGTGTTGTAACCTCCTTTAAAAGGCCACGCGAATTTGAACCAATCCTGGATCCTGTGATAGCTGGCCGCGAAGTCGTCAAAATGTTCAGCCATCTCGAGGTCCATCCACGAGACAGGGTATTTATACAGGATCCATCGCGGTTTGCTGCCAGGATAGTGGCCATCAGGCACCGCGGCCAGCTCATCAAGACAGCTAACCATGTTGGCAATGTTGGCCGATCGAATGATATCACTCTGGAACGACCCAGACCGCATCTCGTGACTGTTCTTCCTGCTGCCCTTGTCGGGAACCTGAGGGATCGGCTCGCTGTCGGCGGCGTCGGCTTTTTCCTCCGCGGCCTGGTCGTCTCTTTCCTGAAAGACTTCCATGACTGCCTCAGGGTCATTCAGCGTGACTTTGGAGTATTTCGGTATGCGCACGCGCCGTTCCCCTTTCCTAGACCCATGCAGCTTGATAGCTTGACTCGAGCCGACAACATGAAGCTTGCGGTACTGATCAGCGTGCAAGATCGTCCACCAACCAAACCAATTGACAAGGCTCTGCTCATCGTTCGGATCAATCGATGAGTCGGCATATACGAGCGAGCCATTGTCCTCTTCCTGCCCGTACAAACCGGCCTGTGCTGTCCGGTCCATGTTCATCTCGTAGGCCAAGTTGGCTGCCTGGAACCGAAGGTTGCAGTCTTCTTCGCTCAACCCGCCGAGATTTGCCGCAATCTCAGGCTGGACGTCAAAGTGCCGGCCCCATAGAGCCTGCCGAGCTTTGTATTTTTCGTCGGCCAGCTCCAAAAGATACTCGTGAATGTTCCATGCGGTGACAAGCCGGTAGTAGAATTTCCCGCCCGACCTCGACATGAACCATGTGAGAAGTTCAACGGTGCGCCGGGGCTCCGAGACCAGGAAGCTGGGCGTGAGCAAGATGGCCGTGCGGTAGGGAAATAGTCGTGAGAGGCGGACATCTCCGGGGGACACAAGGTCCTCGGGAAGTGACACGGACGGATATAGCGGAAGGCTGTGGACGGGCTCTGACAGGCACCAATACTCGTCGTTTCTGGTGATAAGAAGGTGTGAGAGATTCGGAAACCGGCGCAGGCTCCATGCCAGCGTCTCGTGGATGATGACCACTCCGGGTCTGGGTTTGGCGTCAGCTCTGTAGGCAGCCCAGCCTCCAGGACGGTCGCTTGTGTAAATGTGACAGGATGGGTTGCTAGCGCGCAGCCAGTAGCAGAGTGCCTCCAGTGTTGCTTTTCTCGATTCGGGGACAGCCAAAAAGATCTTGTGAACTTGGAGTGCGTTTGGTATCGCGGGAAGAAGTTTCGAATACTCGAAGCCAAGCAGCCTCTTCATAATGAGTGCTCGATCTGAGGGGGTCTCTGTGTTCTCTGGTTTCGAGTTTTCAGCTGCTGGTTGAGGAGTTGATGACAATACGGGGGCCAATGGGGGCAGCACAAGCCCGCAACCCTGATGCGACGCGAATATGAAGTACCGAAGCGCCACCGCCTCGGCAGGGCTTGTTGGGTCCTGTATGAGCGGGATCGACTTCCACTCATCGCATTTTGTTGGGAATATCAGGATATTGTACTCGGTCTGGCCGTAGTAAAGACCCAGCAGCCCAGCGGTCAAGTACTTTGCAACCCGACCTAGGCCCGTCTCGCCCTCTTTGGACACGATGGTCCCGCTTGCCAAGGGCTCTCGAACCAACGAGCTGATCTTGATAGCCACTGTCGCGGCAAAGCAGGTATGCTGAAATTCCAGGGTTTCCTTGTCCAGAAACTCAGAAAGCCATGAATGGTGGGTTGGTGATTTGAGGGGCAGCCCGTCGAACGTCGCTTCAACACAAGTCCGACCAAGAATCAACCTCTTATCCGAGCTCTGCGTGCCCTGTCCCGTTGTTCTCCAGTGGACTGGGTCTAAGCTGAGCTTTTCCAAGGTAGGATGGCGGCCTTGGGGTAGCTCGTGTGACAAGGAACCGTTCGTCTCGTTCACAGGGCTATCGACATCCATCTGTTCCGGTTCTTGAACAAGGACTCCTGCGTCTTCATCATCCCCCAGAACTTGAAAATCAAACCGGACAGATTTCCGTTTCTTTTTCACAGGTGCCACAGCCGGGTTCGGGACGGCCGATCCGGGACTAACGGGGGCCGATACCACCATGGGCTCCGAGTCAGCATTTGGAATAGCATCATCTGGCGAGGCCTGTTGGGTAGGGCTCTGGATAGACCCCGCCGAACTTCGCCTAATGGCAGATAACTCCTTGCTCAAGTTGGTGATGTTGAGGAGCCGCATCTTTGAAGGATCCGGAGCCCGATCTTCCATGTCTCGGCTTCCCTTCTCGGCGATTCTGCGATAACGGAATTTTTCAAAGAACTTTTGGTCTTTTGTTGGATCAGACATCGCTTCCTTGAGGTTGGCACGGCGCTTCCTCATTTTCCCGCCAGTAAAGATGTTGCCGGTCGGTTGAGTCGTGCTCTTTTTTGCTTTGAGTGTTTTCTGGATCCCCGGAGTCGTTCTGGCCGAAGATGGGACTGCGGGTGGAATAACAACGTTTGCGGGCCTCGCGTTTGGCTTTGACACCAACTCGTTGCTCGGCTTTCTAGCCGTTCCCTGATATCCGGTGCTTGGCGTACGTGCTGGTTCCCTCCTCTTGTTAGATGGCAAGGTTTCTGTCCCCGATTCTTGGCTCACAGAACTTGTCCGTCTGGACTCATTCTGCGGCCGGGTACCGCTCACAGAGATTGTGGCAAACGAGGGCGGCACTCCTGGCGCTGGCGCGGCGTTGGAGGGCCGACTGGAACTCGGGATTCCTTTGAAAATCCTCTGCTGAGCTGGCGGCCCCGAAACAGCAGGGCTCAAATCTGCAACTTCGATAACGGGGTCCTCGACAGCCTCGTCATCGCTCGAGTCCGTTTCGACCTGAATGGGAGGCGTCAGTGGTAGGCCTAGCCTTTTACGCTTGGCATTTCGGCGGCGGTGGCGCTCTGCTTTGGCTTCTGCAGCCCTGTCTCGAGCGTCATAAAATGCCTGAACATCAAACGGCTCTAGTTCGCCGGTTGCTTGCCTCGCTTTGGTCGCTTCCCATATCGCTTTGAGGTCCTCGCCGAGTTCCGTCTCGGGCTCCCAAGTGCTCTCGTGGAGTTCAAAACCGGTCCAATCTACGAGGTAGTATGTCATGCCGTCCTCATTGCGCTGTTCGGCCAGAATACGTTCCACCTCAAATTCCTCTTCCGGGTCATGGTAGTCCGGGAGTGTAGATGTTAGAGAGATGTTGTCATCGCTGTCTGATTCATCAGGAGAGCGGGCCGCAAACGGGTTCCTAGCGTTGGTCTTGAACATGACGAGGTATTTGCTGTTGAATTCCCGGCATTTGAGGCCGTAGCTAAATGCCTGTTAAATGAAGGCAAACGGACTGCGCGGTCAGCGAAGCCGGAATGAATTTTGATGAGGTGACGGTCGAACGCGCTCCTCGCTCAGCCCACCGGGGTCTCCCAAATAGTCGGCTGTCGTTGTTTGAAAACGACCAAAGATTGAGAGCGACGTCAAAAAAGAGGAGGCCTTAACTCGGTTCGGTGTGGAGTCGCGAGGGGGATGCGATAAAATTGATTGTTTTCGACAAAATTGGGATTGTTGCATCTGCATTCCTGCCTCTCCCCGAGCCGGTACTTTGCTCAGTGCAGCGCTCCAACCGCCGAACAACGCGCGAAAGTCTCGATTTATTTTGGGCCAACAGCAAGCCTAAGACTTTTTTGGTTCAGGCGTGGTCCTGGCCCCACTGCGCTGACTACAGCCAATAAAACCGTCCTTTGTTAGACAACCAACCACTTCCACCCGTCACAGGTCACTCGTCAAAGCCTCGATTGCAGGTAATTTTGTTAACTTGCATTTTTATTCCATGTTCTAGGGCTTTTAAAGTTACATCTAAAACCTTTGTGTTTATTATCACTCTTACGCAATAGCGACAAGAGACGCCAAGTCGAACATGAGTTCTCGGTATTTCTGTCTAACTGGGTAACAAGTGGGGCATAAGTGCTTTCATTTTATATTTTTAGTGCCTTGATTTACGAAGACACCTCCTTGACGGGGAAAATCCAAGCAATGGCGCTCCTTCTATCTATCAATGCATAGACCTAGACAAACTCAACGCAATAGAAGCCACCTCCAGAAAACAACTTCCTGCATTATTGAACCGCTGGTGAGTGGAGGTTAATCAACTTCGAGTGGTAGACCTGTGATGAGCTGAGAGAACAACGAGTGTTTCTCTCCGTCTCTGTTGGACCTATAGGTTTAACCAAGTTTGGAAGGGAAGGGGGATTCATTCTCGAGTGAACTACCTCTCGATCTGAAGAATCAGGATGATCCACGTCAAAACTGACAGCAGAGATAACCGTGGCCTGGATGATGACAAGGCACGGAGAGCGCGAAAAATTGCTGACTAGGCAATCCCACCGTGGTGGCCAAGTTCTTCGAGGCATACAAGACATTCGTGTACACGGCTTCTTCAAGTCGGATGTCAAGAGCCCGCATTGAACTTTGAAGGATGTAATCATCAAGATGCATTAAATCCGCGTATTCCCGTAATATATCATACGATACGAGGATGCCTACCCATTCGAGCGCCTTGCAGCTCCCTCTATCGAAATATTGATTGAGGCGGAGCTGCCGCTAGCCCGACCAACGGCGCCTGACCGCCTTAGGATTCATCATTCAAGCCAAGCAGGCAACAGTTGAAAACCCCCATTTTTGGCATTCTCTCTCTTCCCTCCGCCATCTAGAGTGCACCATCGCGGGATTCCTGACAATTCTACCTGAATCTTAGAACCGTGTTGTGGACTCATGTAGAGCGAGGTGTTCTCTTTGCAAATTCGCCCCAAAATATCGAATACTTAGGTCGGTGCCTATCATGATGGGAGTGCCCAACTGGCTTAGGATGTGGGTATTCTCTCACGCTTGCCCTGATCGATCAAGCTCATTCCATCTTGACTGACACCAACATCGTCATTCCGCCCGCAGTGCCCTCCTCTTTCTGACCTTGGCGTCGTTCCTACCCCAGCTCCGGCTGCTCTGGACACGACGTGACAGCTCCGGCCTATCCCTCTTCTATGTGCTCATCAACCTCATTATTGCAACTCAGTTATTCACCCTCACCTTCTTTTACGTCGTCAACTGTCGGTTTGAGAAGCTGCTCTTTTTCGTCCACAATCCTCCCAATTTCGGCGACACCCTCAACTGGGTTCAATGTGCGCTGATATGGGTGTTGTGGCTTCTGATGTATGTATCAACACACACCAACCTCAGGTTGAAAATACCTACCCTAGGATATACCTACTGATTCCTTCCCCGTCCAGCTTTGTCTCATGCTTCGTCTACCCTTCCCAGAACAGCTCACTCCGCAGCCGTTCCGTGGCCTTGGTCGTCTACCTTTCCTTCCTCTGCATCTCAGTCGTTCCCGTGTTCTTTGACTTTGCCACCATCGGCCCGGACGGCAAGTTCGGTCACTGGTGGGACCTCGCAATATTCGGCGGTACGCACATGTTCGTCGTCAATCCCATCTTGACCTTCTTCGGCATTACCGCAATCTACGCCCAGGACCGCGCCACCGCGGCGCGCCCGCCAGGCTCGGGACCCGGTGCTCTGAGTCTGGGGAGCCTGGGGGCACAGGCTATCGTCTTCGGCCTGCTTGCCCTCTCGTGGTTCGGGAGGCTTGTCATCCCGTGGGAGGATTTAGGGAAGGGTGGGGAATGGGGGAGGGTGTTTATTGAGGTGTGCATCTTGATTGGGTTCCTACCCTTTGGTCATGCCGCCTTTGCTACCGCCCAGTATATTGTGCTCTGGTTGGCGGTGGGGCATGCCCGGCGGGTGAGCGCACCTGGAACGCCTCCTAGCGAGACACAACCCTTACTGGCCGGTTGAACAGGTCATGGAGAGATTGTATATTATGTATTTATATTCATTTGGATATCGTGGTTTAGAACAAGGCAGGTGTCGCCATGTTCCTCAGCATCATCCAGATCTACCAGTCCCCCACGACGCCCTTGACCCAATGAGTTGTGGTTGATTTAACCTTCAAGGAAGAGGGTCCGGGGAATTTACCAAATTGTCTTTGCTTTTTTCTCCTTTGGAAAAGAAAACTGAGCCGTAGCCAATCAGAAAAGCCCATCAACCAGATGCGCATCCCCACGGGTTGATACGAGATGGTCGCTCGCGATGCTGATATCAGCCTTTGTGTTACTCTGGTGTGTAACAGGAAAATACATGTAATTCTTTTACAGCGACCTGTTTGTTTGGTTGTTGCGGACGCATTCCGTATTTGTGGCACGTGATTCTTTCCCAAATGCATGGTTCTTGACCCCGGTTTCTTTCAGTTAAGTTCCTCGGAATGGTGCCTTCCTTCTTTCTTGAGCACATGGTGGGCGGGATGACTGAAGCCCAGCCAACACGCTCTGTATCTCTCTGTATGCTCATAGAAAATGATAGGCCCCACCGGTTTCGCATGCCTTGTTCTGTGCAAAGTACTGCATTAAATTCCATGGAATTTTATGTCCTGTACGAAGTCTTTGTCGATGGTCTTCGTACCTCGAACTGCTGTGCCCCGCTGACCCCTCACTTGGTAGACCCTTGCAGCGCCGCCACTCGTCGTCAGCTGCAACGCCCGACCTGAATGAACCAACGACCCACCTTGCCTTCTGAGCCGCACCGATCACAGCCCTCCTGACTCTCCTCGACATCACCCTGCACAAAAGCACCAACACATCGCCATTTCGCGGGACTCTCCGATTTCATTTCGCGCATAATTTCCCACCGCAGCCATGGCCAACGACGAGTACGATGTAAGACACTCTCACCGCCCGTCCAGCTGTCGGATTGTGCGCGACATTGCGCTAACCCCGAGCCCCTTGGTCAATAGTTCCTCTTCAAAGGTGCCTAGCCTCCCAGTCAAACCGAACCCCAACCGCCCTACCCCTCGGTCGCGCGAACATTCGGCTGACTCGTTGATGCTTCTTACTAGTGGTCTTGATCGGAGATTCGGGTGTCGGAAAATCGAACCTGCTCAGCCGATTCACTCGCAATGAGTTCAACCTAGATTCCAAGTCGACCATCGGCGTCGAGTTCGCCACGAGGTCGATCCAGATCGACAACAAGACAATCAAGGCACAGATTTGGGACACTGCGGGTCAGGAACGCTATCGCGCCATTACCTCTGCCTACTACCGGGGTGCCGTCGGAGCCCTGCTCGTCTACGACATCAGCAAGAGCCTCTCGTTCGAGAACGTGACCCGGTGGCTGAAGGAGCTGCGTGGCCATGCCGACAGCAACATCGTCATTATGCTGGTGGGCAACAAGACCGATCAGCGGCACCTGAGAGCCGTGCCCACAGAGGACGGCAAGAACTTTGCCAGTACGTTTCGCTCGGGCAGTGATGCGTGTGTGGACCGCACCAGGCAGCAGCAGAAGCTGACGCGTAACAACAACTAGGCGACAACGGCCTCTCCTTCATCGAGACATCGGCCCTCGAAGCCACCAACGTCGACCTAGCCTTCCAAAACATCCTGACCTGTATGACCCCGCCTCGGTCCCCCTCCCCTTGGCTTTTCCCCACGATGCTAACCCTCTTTGTCGCAGCCATCTACGAGATCGTGTCGAGCAAGAGCCTGGCAGAGGAAGGATCGGACGTCGCGAAGAAGTTCGACCCGAGGGAAGGCAATAACATCTCGCTCAGCCAAGAGGGAGCGAAGGAGGAGAAGACAGGTTGCTGTTAATAGGTCCGGCACGATTGCATGGCGTCACTTATGTCTGATACGAACGGGGCACTCTTATGGGGCCATGGGGGACACGGATCTGCTAACCTTTGGGACGTTTGGGGGGTGAATTCTTGAGGGGGTTACTCTATCTTTTTTTGTTCTTGCTGCTTTACCTATTGCCGGCTGTTGGGATTTTGCAGTGCTTTCCGACCTTCCATCATGCATGGTCGCGAGGCAGTTTACCTAGGTAGTTAGATGAACCCGGGGTGATACCACGTCTATTTTATTCTGCAGATGCATCATGGAGAGAGGAGCCAAGGACTCGAGAGACTCGAGTTGATTCTGATGTCAGCTCGCCGTCCTGAGTCGATAACACTGAACCAGGTCATTATGTGTGCCGTCTTCGGTCGAGTCCCCTCGTGCCTGGCGTGCTTGGTTTTGGCCAAGAAACGTTTCTGTTCCACCTCCTTCTCATGGGATGACGTCCCTCCAATGGCCACATGGACTTTTTTTGTTTCACGTTTCAGGCAAGGCCGTAAGGGGCGCACGCCGCAGACCCATCAGCTCGACGCCATCACTGACCGCTTTTGGGGAAATGAAGTGACGCTAAAAAGATAAGGCTTATCGGAGAGTGGGGCCGCTATCAACGGTGAACTTTTTTTCGTTGATTGCCTGCATCGCGACCGGTCGGCAATCCGAGGCCCCGCCAAGAACACTTGCTGCTCATCAACCTTCACAACAGAGACAAAATGGCCGCCGTCTACAAATCCCTATCGAAATCGAGCGGCTCGAAGCCCGAGAATGAGACGGAGGGTGGAAAGGGCGCTATGGAGAGGAAAAACAAGCAGAGGGTGCTCATCCTCTCATCAAGAGGTGTCACCTACAGGTACGGACTGGGCCACTGGGAGTTGCAATTGTGTGGTCGCAAAGGTTCCATGGCTAACGTTTTGCGGGCAGGCACCGGCATCTTCTCAATGATCTTGCGTCGATGATGCCGCACGGGCGGAAAGACGTCAAGTTCGACTCCAAGTCCAAGCTGTACCAGCTCAACGAGCTGGCCGAACTCTACAACTGCAACAACGTCATGTTCTTCGAGGCGAGGAAAGGAAAGGATCTATACATGTGGTTCAGCAAGGTGCCCAACGGACCTACTGTCAAGTTCCATGCGCAAAACTGTGAGTCTGTTGTCTGGGAGGGGAGAAAGCAAGGGCGAAGCTGACGGTTCGAAGTGCACACAATGGAGGAACTCCATTTCACAGGAAACTGCCTCAAGGGCTCAAGGCCACTCCTCTCATTCGACGGCGCCTTCGAGCAAGAACCACACCTGCGCGTCATCAAGGAGCTCTTCCTGCACATCTTTGGCGTGCCGCAGGGCGCGCGCAAATCTAAGCCCTTTATCGACCACGTCATGGGCTTCAGCGTGGCGGATGGCAAGATCTGGATCCGGAACTACGAGGTGCGCGAGGTCGAGAAGGTCAAGGGCGAGGGCGACAAGGAGGACGACAGCAAGGCGCGCAAGTCCAAGGGCGGCGACAAGGATACGGACGTCAGCCTGGTCGAGATTGGGCCGCGCTTCGTGCTCACGCCCATCATCATCCAGGAGGGCGCGTTTGGCGGGCCCATCATCTACGAGAACAAGCGCTTCATCTCGCCGAATCACGTTCGTGCCGAGCTGCGCAAGTCGAAGGCGACACGGCACGTTGGGCGGATGGAGCAGCAGCGGGACACGCTGGCCAGGAAGAGGAGTCTGGGTCTGATGGATGGTGCGAAGAAGGAACGCGATGGTTTAGATACCCGGGAACTCTTTGCTTAGGTTTGAGAATGGATTGTTGTACGGCGTTATGTGGGAACAATTATTGTGGTTTAACATATACCACATGTGGCTCTTCAAAATGTCCACTTTGCTGTGGCCTGCCCGCGGACATTCAAGCGCTTGCTGATGATCGACTCTGTGAGCAAGAAAGCGCTATCATCAGCCGTCTTGAGGATCGGACTTCTTCACACCCACAAGGCTGGCCCCATGCTGCATTGCATTGCAAGGTGGGATTCCTCGGATTCCCACAACCACCCCTCGGATGGAACCGACCAACCCACTCCACCAACCCCTGACCCCTGCCACAAGATACAGACCCACACCTGGGGAACCTGCAGGTGCTCGCCACGGCGCGTGGGGACGAAGCGACCAGGGTGCGCGGAACCTTCCAATCTCGTGTAAACAGCCCCGTCGTCACCTCATCCCCATCAATCTTGGCTCCTTCCCGAATTCTCAATCCCCAATCCTCCTCATTCCTGTTCCCGCCATCATCGCCGACAATGGCAGCGGCGTTATCAACGCGCTCCCAGCCGCCCTGTGTCACCACCGTCACGACTATCGCGACATTGGCCGTGAGAATGACGAATCCGTGCCTGCTGCTGCTCCAAGCACGCTCTGACGCCTGCATCATCACCACCACAACCACTACCACTACCCCTCTACTTGATAGCCCCAACGTCGGGGTTGGCGCGGCTTAGGGTTCGGGGGTGAGGTTTGTGCGCTTGGGGCGGCTCTTGGTTTCTTCTCTCTGGGGAGAGCTTGAAGAAGAGGATCCTGGGCGTTTTCCTTTGGTTGGGTTAGGCTGCTTGTTGTTGGGGTTAGGCGCACTGCTAGGGAAGCAAGAGGTGCTGGAGTTTCTGGTATCGGACCCCGTACGGTTAAAACTCGTGGTGGTCCAGTGTTTCAGTCTGTGTTGGTGAGTCGCTGAATCATATCACACGCTGCCTTATCTGGGTTATCATCTAACGTGGCTTCAGTATCTTTCACTCTTAAGCGTTATCCAGACTCAGCATGGCGTCCTCTTGTGCTTTGCAGAGACAGACCGCTGGCGAGCAACACGGGGGTCCGTCGCTCGGCTTCGAGGATTTGCCCGTCGAGATCATCATCGAGCTCATCTCTCACCTCGACTTTGGGGCATTGGATAATATGTTCTGTGTCAACCGGCGACTGAAGCGCATTATCGAGATCTACTGGTCTTCGGTCCTCCCTGATATCATCGATCGCGAGTTTTCCCCGGCCGAAGCTTTCTTTGAGGTCCTCCGAGATGTGCCCCCTCCGCTCAACGGTCAAGGCAGGGCTATTCTCTCTGAGAGGGATAAGGAAGTCATCGGTATTCCGCAATACTGCCTGTCCGGGCTGTCCTCGGTCAAGCGGCTACATACTTTCCTGAGTTTCTGCCGCATCGTCAAGCGCTGGGAAATCGAGTTCCAGCGCCTGCGCTTCTTTGAGCATCCGGAGCACATCAGGAGCCTCCATCCGCATGAGCGCCAGCGACTGCGCCAGGGGTTGTATGCTTGGTGGCGATTTGCGCGTTACTTCCATGGCGGCGGCGGGCAATTTGGGCACAACGACCCTCCCATGTATCCGGAGAGGTCGGCCAATACCCCTGGACTGCGGCGTGGTTTCATGCAGCAAATGTCGAGTACGCAGCTGCACGAGCTCCATGATGTTTGGGAAACGGTCCGCTCGGCGGTGGGGCGGGAGGTGTGTCCGTCGGTGGTGGCGGTAAGGGAGTGGTCGGTGAGTGAAGGCATTGGGATTGTTGTCTGAACTAGATCGCTGACTGTTGTTTTGCAAAAGGGGGGCGCGCTTTCTAGGGTGGAGGCAACTCGTATCGGCTGGGGCGACCCTCCTGAGAATGAGCACATCCTGGCGACGATGATGAAGCTCCATCCAGAGGACATCCTCCATCTGCTCGTGTATCGGCACCGCTATGCGACCAAGGGGAGCGTCATCCAATTTGTCAGGTTTCGGCATCCGCGGTATGTGCCTTGCCCGATCTTGCAGCCCTCTTAGGGGAGTGTTGCTGATGCTATCATCTAGGATCGAAGACGGCGTCGAGACGTTTACAGAAGCCATTCTTGACGTGATGCGCGACCGTGAGGATGAGCGCCTGTTTAGCCGGGACACGTCCTTCTTCCCGCTGGTGTCTGGGTACCCGAGTCGCTATGGCGGTATCCTCGACCACCACAAAACTGAGGCGGAGGAACTGCGTATCGTGTATAGTAATGATGCTGGGTTGGCCGTGAACCGGTATCCGCAGCTGAGGGACGCTGTCGATCGGTTCATGGTGGTGGGAGCTCCCATGGGCAAGCTGGTTGCGAGTTTGTAGGATTGGTAGATAGATGTACGGAGGAATATACTGCCGTAATATGCAGACATATCCCTATCTTCCAAACCAGGATTCCTTGATGGTTGGGAGCTTCAGTGAGAGGCGCGATGGCGTTATGGTGCTTATCTGCCCCTGTAAGGAGAATGCCCCACAGTTGAGACAGTTTGGGACATTGCCCGCAAGATTTCAGCACACCTGTTCAGATTGACAGCAAAAAGAAAAGACATAAGTAATGGGAATCAAAACTTTCTTGACTGAGTATTTTACCGAAATACTTTTCTCTGCATCGTCCCTTCCTAAGCCAGTGAAGAATGATGGAGCCAAGACTGGGAGTTTTGAATATTCTGTAGTGGGGCGGCGGCGACTCGTCTGCTTGTCCCCAAACCCACCCAGCCACTCCCAGAACATCAACAACCGAGAACAAGGGAGATCAAGAGACCTATTGTGAACAGCTCGCGCGCGTGCATAACCAACCCTTCTGGGTTTAAAACTGTTTTCTGGGTATGTGATTGTTTCATTCTAGATTTCAGAGCTACTGCGGCTTTCCTCTCTTTTGCATTTTGTACACGACACGACGGCGCAGAGTGTGGACCAAGTTGCATCAAAGTCGCAATCACTTGGATCTTGTCGACCCGGCGACGATCACCTTGGATATCAGTTCATATCTCACCCACCACTATCCTTGGACTCTCTCAGCGGCTTCCAACTTCTTTTTTATCCCGTTCTGACTTATCCTCAGCATCTCTTTGGGCGTCTAATCCTTGGCCGCTACTTAGCCCCTCCAGTGCGTTCCGAGACGCACATCGATAACAACTTTTGCGCCTTGCGCTTGCGCCCTGCCTCATTATTCACCCTCTGAAACGAAACGAGGCTCCTGTCAAGTGAGAGTAGGTATTCTGCTGACTTGCGTTGCATCGACGTGGTAGCGGGTTCCGTTGCCCCGGCCTGGCTTCTCAAGTGACCACCACCCTTCTTCATGAGCAAGCGCCTTACACTTAGCAGCATTCGGGTCTTTGTCCCTCTTTAGCACCTCACTGACTGTGTTAAAGACCAAGACGATCGCAAGCTGCATTGGCAAAGACACCCTTCCTGTGGCCCGCCAGCCCAGGATGGATGACAACGAGAATGACGTCGCCATGGATGGCGACGACATTCGCATGGCAGATGGCCCTTCTACCTCCAACGGCTTTCTCGATCAAACAACCGGGGAAAGCTCATTAGAGACTACCAACGGCCTGAGCGCCGATGGGACGGCACCAGATGAGCAAGAATCCGACCCTACTGCGTATCCCGAACACCTGCGGCGTCGCGGTTTGCTTCCCACGGGGTGTTGCTACGATGATCGCATGAAGTTGCATGCCAATGCTGACTTTGGGCCCAATCCTCACCACCCAGAGGACCCGTCGCGCATTGAGCACATCATGAAGACGTTCAAGAAGGCGGGCCTCGTCTTCTCTGGCTCCGATGCCGAGCTCATACGCATCGTCCACGACCAGCCGAACAAGTACATGTGGCGGATCCCAGCCCGCGAAGCCACAAGGGACGAGATCTGCACCGTCCACCACCCGCGGCACTTCTCGTGGGTCGAGGACCTATCGCGCAAGTCGACCCATGATCTCCGCCGCCTTTCCGCCATCATGGACCAAGGCAGGGATTCCATCTACGTTGGCAGCATGACATACGAAGCCTCGCTGATCTCGGCCGGCGGCGCCATCGAGACGTGCAAGTGCGTAGTCACTGGGATTGTCAAGAATGCGTTTGCCGTCATCCGGCCGCCGGGCCATCACGCAGAATTCGACGCTCCCATGGGGTTCTGCTTGTTCAACAACGTCCCCATCGCAGCTAAAGTCTGCCAGACCGACTACCCCGACCTGTGCCGCAAGATTCTCATCCTTGATTGGGACGTCCACCACGGCAACGGCATCCAGAACCTGTTCTACGACGACCCCAACATCCTCTACATTTCCCTCCACGTGTACCGGGGCGGCGAGTTCTACCCCGGTAAGCCAGACAATCCGATGACACCCGATGGCGGACTCGAGCACTGCGGTGCTGGGCCTGGCTTGGGCAAGAACGTCAACATTGGCTGGCATGATCAGGGGATGGGCGACGGCGAGTACATGGCTGCGTTCCAGAAAATCGTCATGCCCATCGCCCACGAGTTCAACCCCGATCTGGTCATCATTTCGGCTGGTTTCGATGCGGCAGCAGGAGACGAGCTCGGCGCCTGTTTCGTTTCACCCGCGTGCTACGCCCACATGACGCATATGCTCATGTCCCTTGCCGGCGGTAAAGTGGCCGTGTGTCTGGAAGGGGGGTACGATCTCGACGCCATCTCCAAGTCGGCGCTGGCCGTGGCTCAGACGCTCATGGGCGAGCCGCCACCGAAGATGGAGCTCCCCAAGATCAGCAGGGAGGCAGCCAAGGTGCTGGCCAAGGTGCAGGCCTACCAGGCGCCCTACTGGGAGTGCATGCGCCCTGGCGTCGTGGACGTCCAGGAGATGCAGGCACAGGCCTCATCGCGTCTGCACGATATCGTCCGCACTGCGCAGCGACAGGTCTTGTCGGAGAAGCACGGCATGCTTCCGTTGTACATCCAACGCGACGTCCTGTTCAAGTCGTTTGAGAACCAGGTGCTGGTGACCAGGGGTATCCAATCGGCGCGTAAAATACTCGTCATCATCCATGATCCGTAAGTAGTAGCAGATGATTTTGGCCATTGCTGTTGTGATTTGGCTGACACCCCACGAAAGCCCGGAGTTGCATGCGCAACCTGATCCGTTGGACAACACACTGGAGCCTCACAATGCCTGGGTGGTATGACAGCTCCTTTCTGAAACTGATGAGAGACAAAACTAACCGGGCTGTAGACGGATGGAGTCACCCGGTACATTGACTGGGCCGTCAGCCAGGGATATGGGGTGATAGATGTCAATGTTCCCCATTACATCACTCATCCAGAGGTATGACCATGTCGTGGATTTCCGAAATGGCACTCGCTGACACCGGCAACAGGACACTGAAGCTTTTACGCCACGGGTCGACGAGCGCACCCTCCAAGCACAAATCCAGGAGCTGATGTGCTACATTTGGGACAACTACCTGCAACTCTACGACGGAGTCGAAGACATTATTTTCATGGGTGTTGGCAATGCCTATCTCGGCATTAAGATGCTCCTCATTAATAGACGTACGCCGCGCCCCCACCCCGCCCCCAAAAGAATCCCACTAACACCCCCTCAAGTGGACGTCAAGACCCGAGTCGCGGGCGTCATCAACTTTGTCAACGGCAGCCTGCGACCTGTCAAATCGGACGTGGATCAGGAGCTCTCGTCGTGGTACAAGGATAACTCGCAGGTCTATGTCGCCAACGACCACGCCTGCTGGTCCGACCCGGACCTTACTCGCAAGGTCATGAAGCGCAGGTTCGGTAATGTTATCCGCAGCACCGCGAATGGCCTGACGCCGATGATGGCGGAGCACTTTGGCGATGTGCTGCAGTTTGTGAGGGAGAGGGTCGGCGAGGAAGGGCAGGGGCAAGGCGAGGAGACGGAGGATGAGGGGAGGCGTTGAGACCTGGGGGGTTATTGGTGGTTAGGCACGGGGTGACACATGGTTTTGGAGGCGTTTTCGTTTTGCACTTGGTTTCCGTGCTTGCCCTGCCGAGGGGTGTACATACACATGGCAAGACAAGTTCGGTGCTGAGTTGAGAGGGTTTTACTAGTACCATGAGTCCTCCGACAAGGAAGGGACTCTTAGGTGGCTGTACAATAGGTATTCGAGACATCATTTTATACTAGCATGGCTCTCGTTGAGGCAGAGGGTTCTGCTCTTCGTCCTCAAGGGAATTCACAGTTATTTTGTACAGGGCCGAAGACAGCCATAAAACTTGGAGCTGGCTGGGTACAACATCCCCTGAAACAAACATCAACCCTAACCCTTGATTTCAATGCATGTCGTTCCCTTATCCGATACGGATATGCACGATAACGTTATCTCATGCATCGCGTCGGCACGGGTCGTCGCGTCAGTGGGTCCAGCGAAACTTTTGGGTGCCGTGACTGCCGCCGTCAGCATCGAGTCCCCCGACGTCCGTCCGTCTTTCAACAGCGCTAACACCATTGTTTGACGCTGCCACAGAGCCCAGTTTCACACCATGGATCGGAGTAGAAGGTTAGTGACTTGTGTCTTATCCTCAAGTGAGGTGTTTCCATTGTTTTTGCCGTTGCGCATGTTTCTGTTTGCTTTCTGCTTTGGAACTTTGGGTGGTGCATGTTGGCAGTTGCGACAACCTTCAACAGGCTCTAGGCTGCACCACCCTGCGACATCATGATGGTCTGTGTGGTGCTGCTACGGGTCACCGACCGTTCTCCGACAAATTCGCATGCCCGGACTATGAAACAATCTCGCGCGACCATCGAACCTTATTCTCTTCTCGCGAGGCGCTGCCTGGGCAACCCCTCGCCCATCGACTTGCTCCCATAACCACCCAAACCACCGACCGCTTCGTAAAGCATTTCGGTCCCCAAACCTCCTTCAATCGCTTCGATCCCACACATCATTTCCGACGTCGAATTGAAACAGAATCTGCGCCTGTCCACCTGCCATCCGAATACTCGATCGATCTCTTCGTTGCGCCGCTGTTCGCTCGAAACCGCGACCGACCCAGCCTTCGTCGATTTCGTCTACGGACCGCCCTTGACCGACAGACCGAGATAGATCCTACTTTTAATCGCCATCATGCGGTACCGCTGGATCAGGCGCTCTCCTATCCCCAGACAGGTGGCCGCCACGGTCTCGGGCGCCGCTTCGGGCGGACAGCCAGCCGATGAGGCCATCGTGGATGAATGGCTCGAAACCGCCGATGATCCTACAGCGCTCGCTGTTCTTCCGCCCCGTCATCCGACTATGACTGCCATGTACGATATGAACATGCTGGTCCTTTTTGGAGAGGAGCCATTGCCTCTCAAGGCGTTCCAATCGATCGACCAAGCAGAAGGCGCCTCGGCCATGGCGCAACTCTTCGCCAAAACGCGCCGCCCCGCTGAGATCATCCTCGAGCATAAAACGAAGCCGTGCGAAACATGGCCTAAAATCCATAAGTTAAGGGCTAAGATCGAGCATATCCGTTCAATCTATACGCCTAGCCCCCAAGCGCGGGGTTATACGCCTGAAGACGCGGAGCGGGATCCAGCTTGGAACCTGCCGTGTTTTCGAGGCCCCAACGCAGACCAGACCGCGGGCCACTCTTCGGGCGAGCTTCAGTCGGAGTGGGGTGCAACGGCCGACGACATCGAGGCTGCCAATTTCGAGGCCGCCCAGGCTGCGGATCATGGGCTTATTCTGGGCGCCACTCCGGGCGAGGGCGGAGAGGATGGCGTGGGATTCGTCCACTTTGGCCCATACCTCAACTTCGGCGATCAGTCGACGGGTTCCAGCGACGATGACGAGTCGATCAGTAGTAGCCTGGATTCGAGTCTCGAAGATGATGATGAGTCCAGCCTAGCAGAGGATGAATCTAGCCTCTCGGACAACAAGTCCAGTCGCTCAGACACCCAGTCAACCATTGACACGATGCCGGTTAGTCCCTCGGCCTTCCCTCGTGAACCGGAAGCTGTCCAGGATGGAGTTACTGCTGCCACGCAGCAAAAGCCCCCTGGCGTAACCATTTGCAAAGGAACTGCATTCTTCTTACCTTACAACTTGCTAACCATTTCGAAGGATGAGAGCATCCGAGGCCCCGATGTCTCCCTCGATGGACAAGACGTCTGGGCTAGTCTGCAAGATGCCATTCGCTTTTCTGACCCCGCGTACCCTAACACTTCATCCCGGAACCCGACCGCCCTTGATTGCCGGCAAACTTCATCGCGCAGCTTTGCGTCCTTGGCCGGGGAAAATATCAACTCTTGGATGGATGCCACACCGGGCTACGGAAACTTGCCTCGCGCGACGAACGCTGCGTCATCCTATGATGACACCGAGTATCGACAGGCAAAGGCTCAGATGAAGGAGCTTATGGACCAGTCAACCAATCCCACCGCAGGCCCCAACTCTCCGTCTTTTGACGCTGTTGGGACTCCCGAGGCTCAAAACCCCAAGAAGCGCAGGGCAGAGTTTGTCAAGGAGCTGCCGCTGCCGAAGCAAGCCCGACTCAATCGTGGTCAAGAGCCATCTATCGATACCCCTAACGGCAATCCTCATGATAGTCGCTCGCTCGACGAGGTTCATCTGCCGCAACCTCTTGGTCAGTTCGATGGCGCATTCGAGGACATGCCTCCTCGGAGAAACGGGCAGCGTCAGAGTCAACTCGGTCGCCCGCTCATCGAGCGTATCACCGCACAACCCGAGCAGACTGTGGGTCGCCCATCGCTGCCACCTCTGCGTCCTGCATTTCGGCAACAAACACCTGAGCTCTCTGAAGTCAATTCTATCGCCCTTCCATTGCGCCCTCGCACGGCTCCGAGTGGACCATGGGACGCTGCTGGGCCCATGCACAATGCGCGCTTCCGGCTAGACTTTGGGTCTTATACTAACCGACCGCTCAACAGGTACGAGGATGGAGAAGTTCGGCGATATGGCGCTGGTGAATCCTACCGTCCTTTTAACCGTGACCGGTCCCCTCCGCCACCCCCTCGAGGTATGAGGAGTCCCTTGAGGGACAGGGGCCGTACCCCGCCGGGGACCAGCGATAGTTACGTGCCGAACAGGTCTCCTCGGCGACGTTCCCGCAGTGCCAATCGCTTTAGACGAGATAGGTCTCGAGATAGAGATGGTGGTGAGAGGTGGCGGCGTAGCCGGAGTAGGCCCAGGAGCCCGATTCGCCGGCTCTCACCGAGACGAAGCCCTTTAAGGCGGTCTCCCCCGCCCCCTCGCTTCATGTCTCCACGGAGGGACGATAGAAGAGACGACCGGAGTGATAGAGCGAGGTCACCCCTGCGCCGGGACTTTGAGGTCAGGGACCTCATCAGGTATGCTTGAAGCTAACTATGCTCTCTACACCGAACTCTGCTGACTTTTACTAGGCGAAGGTCGCGTTCGCCATTCGACAGGTTCCGTCGGGAGCGATCTCCCCCAAGGCGTTCCCCACCCCCTCTACCACGCGGTGGAGGCTCGTACCGCCCGCGCTCCCGTAGCCCCGATCGACGTGGTCGCGATGACCATTATGTCGGGCTGGCCTATCGGCGCCCATCACCACCGCCCCTTATCCGGGATTCTGTCAATTCGTCCGCGATCCATTCACGTTCCGGCTCGGGCAGGTCTTCGCCCCGGCCCGCCTCTGTCCGGGGTCGGGATGACCGATCCAGGCCCCAATCGCCGGCGCGGTCTCATATGTCTAATGCGCCCACTCCAACCACCGCGGCCCCTCCGCCTCGGGAAATCCCAAGACCACCTGCGCCGCCTCCCCAGCCTGTGCAACAGGTGCAACCGGTGCAACCGGTGCAGCCCCAGCAGGCCCCACAGCCTACTCAACCGACCCAAAAACCGCCGGTAACCGAGGCCAACTCGACTCCTGTCAAATCCCCTCCGAGAGGCCCTGCTGCGCTGAGGGGCCCTCCTACGGGCCCGGCCGCGGCGAGAAACCTAGCCTCGCCAGCAGCACCACCCGCTGCCCCGGCGCCGCGTCATCCGCCTCAGGCCCCAAGTGGACCGGCTCGTCCTGGTACTACTAGTCCCACGGTGCCCCCGGCCGGTCCCCGCGGTTACATACCCTCGAGAGGAGGAAACTTCCCAAGTCGCGGCGGCAGAGGCTCCTGGTCCTCTGGCCCACCCCGGCATAGCATATCCAGCGGCCAGTCCGTCTCCCCCACCATCCCTCCCGCCGGGCCCAGCGGCGCCGGCGGCACCGGCGGCGGCATCCCGACCGGCCCCCGAGCCCAAATATCCACCACCTCTTCCACCGCCGCCACATCCCCTTCCCTCGCCTCCTCCTCCATCAAACCCTTCAACCCGCCCACCGGCCCCTCAGCCCAGCACATCCCGCACCCGCACACCCGCCCGACCCTAGCCCAGACCCTTCTCAACTCAATGCCGCCCATCATCCCCGGCGGCAAGCTCGACCCGTCAGCCGCGGGGCCCGACATGGACCTGCACCACCGCAAGCTGCGCGAGGAAGAGGAGCGGCACAGGGAAGACTTGCGCGCCAAGCAGGAGAAGCTGCGCAAGACGCTGCGCGTCTGGGAGCGGCTGGAGCGCGAGAGTAAAGGGTTCGAGCTCAAGAGTGACTTGAGCGAGCGCAGTCTGAAGAACCTCTCTGGGGAGGGGGGTGGAGGCGGGGCTTTTTAGTGAGAAGCCTTTTTGTGTAAGGGTGGGATAGATCTGGGTGATGGGTTTTTTTTCTTTCTATTCCTGTTTCTACCGCGCACGCCGATGTGGTAGGAGGGAAAGAAGGAAGGGGGGGAGTGGAACTGGACTGAACTGGGCTGGGCTAGACTGGATGGTCTACATGTTTTGAGTTTGTGTATGTATGTGTGTTGTGTTTGTCATATCATCCAGCGGAACGACTTTTCTAGAAAGAGCGAGGGATCGGGGATTTGGGCTCGTTTCGTTTGTCCTTTCTTGCTAAGTTGGCGGCGACTACTTTCTTGCTTGGTTGATGGGTAGTGCTGGTCGTTTGGTTGCCCAGCATCAGGAGTATCAATAGAGACCGCATCATCGCTTCTTGCAACGGGTCAGCATTGCGCCAGCAGCAGTAGCAGTGGCACCAACGAAGTGAAGCACACTAGTTTGGCTTGGTAACCGAGCCAGGCAGCTAAACCTGGCCTGGACTGCAATTCAACAAAAAAGCTTCATGTAATACATATAATAGACATGTCCTGGCCCTGGCCCTAGAATTCCCTACCTACCGGCTCGGTCTGTTTGTTGTCGGACCTAAATCGACAACAATGCTGTCAGATAACGAGGTATTGCGTATAATACAGCACGAGTCAAGTCCGCTGGCCATGGACTTCTTCACACACAGCACGACGGCGAACCATAATTGTTCAAGACCTTCTGGTATTTTGCTACCTGGCTACTTAATTGCATGCCTTACTTCCGAGACCATTGCATATTTTTTACCAAGAAAAAGAGAGTCGTTCAACCCTCTACAGTCGCGGGGCGCAACCGAGCTATTTACCAGCGTCGACCTTGGCGACGTAGGCGAGGAGGTCCAGGACGCGGCGGCTGTAGCCCCACTCGTTGTCGTACCAGCTGACAAGCTTGACGAAGTTGTTGTTGAGCGAGATACCGGCCTTGGCATCGAAGATGGAGGAGTTCTCGTTGCCGTTGAGATCGCTGGAGACGATCTCGTCCTCAGTGTAGCCGAGGACGCCTGGCTTTGTTAGCACGTGCTGCTTTCGGGCAAACGGTCTGTAAACTTACCCTTGAGGGGGCCCTCAGAGGCCTCCTTGATGGCGGCCTTGATCTCCTCGTAGCTGGCGGGCTTCTCGAGGCGGCAGGTAAGGTCGACAACCGAGACGTTGGAGGTGGGGACACGGAAAGCCATGCCGGTCAGCTTGCCGTTAAGGGCGGGGATGACCTTGCCGACAGCCTTGGCGGCACCGGTGCTGCTGGGGATGATGTTCTGGGCAGCACCACGGCCACCGCGCCAGTCCTTGGCCGAGGGGCCGTCGACGGTCTTCTGGGTGGCAGTGTAGGAGTGGACGGTGGTCATCAGACCCTCGACGATGCCGAACTTGTCGTTGACAACCTTGGCGAGGGGAGCCAGGCAGTTGGTGGTGCACGAGGCGTTGGAGATGACGGCGGCGCTGCCGTCGTAGCTCTTCTCGTTGACGCCCATCACGTACATGGGGGCATCGGCCGAGGGGGCCGAGATGATGACGCGCTTGGCGCCACCCTTGAGATGGGCGCTGGCCTTCTCGGTGGTGGTGAAGACACCGGTCGACTCAACGATGTACTCGGCGCCAGTGTCCTTCCAGGGGATGGCAGCGGGATCCCGCTCAGTGTAGAACTTAACCTTCTTGCCGTTGACAATCAGGTCGCTGCCATCGACGGCGATGGTGCCCTTGAAGACACCGTGGGTCGAGTCATACTTGAGCATGTACTCCTGGAGGACGAGGGAGGTTAGTTCTGAGAAACGGAGAGCATGTCGAAGCAGTAACTTACAGCGTAGTGGGGCTCAATGAAGGGGTCGTTGACGGCAACGATCTCGACATCGTCGTGCTCAATGGCATTGCGGAAGACAATGCGGCCAATGCGGCCGAAGCCGTTGATACCAACCTTGATCGCCATTTTGTCTGTGATGGGAAAGAGTGAGCAAGCTGAAAGGAGAGAAGAGTTTGGCAGTGAACGACGGAGAAGATGGATGTGGGAGAGGGAAAGGATTTTAAAGCCCCGTCCGGATTGAATGACGAGTCCGGAACCGGGCAGATATTGGCAAGTGGTTGGGACTTTAGCTGGCGTCGCAGGTCCGATACAGGCGGGGTGATGGAGGTGCGGGGTTGGTGGGGGTTATCTCTTGTGTTCAATTGCTTACCAGTTGTGATGCAGGGAGCTGTGTTGACTGAAAAGTTCGTTGAATTGTCTGGGGACGAGCTCCGAGACAGAAAATGGATTTTGGGCTGTTGTGAGATGGGAGATGAAGAGAGGGAAAGGAGGAAGCGTGATGGTGGCATCCATGAGCAACATATGGGAAAAATGGTTGAGCCCCTCGGAGTGGGGTGTTCTGTTCTGATGATGAAAGGTGGGGCAACACCGCAGAGCTTCCTTCCATGCTGCTAGTGCGCGACTTCCTGCCGCCGGCTGTTTTCGTTTGAATCAGCGCAACATAACGCTTCTCCCACGGCAGGAATGGGCAAATGTGCAGAATGCGCGCAGGGTATCCCCATAGCAACACCAAAAACTGCTCTCGCCACAATTTACGCAGCTCCGTCCCTGACCACTCGCTGCCCCGTCCGTACCGTACTAAGCGAATGGCAGGTGCGCGCCTTCGAGCTGACATTCTGCATCCCAGTTCGTCATGGTCTTGTTTCGGGCCGTTGATTTGAAATCCCGCAACGCGCCTTTTGAGTTCTGACTTGCCACCATTCCCAAACTTTGCTGTCATACCTTGACGGCCTGGCCGGGCAACTGGAAGTAGCGGCTTAACGTCCGATGGGTCTCGGGAACTTGCTACCGGCTACGAAAATCAAGGCCCGGCAGGAAACGGACGGGAACGGCTAAAAATGGACCCAGCTGTCACGAAAATCTCGGCCCAAGACCAGCAACGGCCGTGAGATTCCCTTTCACGTATCCGCACCTCAGCCGAGTGCCGGGCGGTGCCGTAATGGAAAAGCAACTGAAACTTGGAGCTGCCTCTCTTGGTGACTCGTTGCTTCGCCTCACGGGGAGTGAGGCAACGAAACTGGCCTGCTGGCCCTTTGAAGGAACAGGAAACGGTCCCGTCAGATCCGTCAAGTCGGGCCGGACAGAACTCCCTTGGAGTCATCACGCCACCCTTCCAATAACAACCAGTTCAAATCAAAGTATGGGCTTGTCTACACGTGTTGGGCGGACGACCCAATTGGTGTCGGATGGTGTGGTCTGGCGCTCCATCTGCCAAGCCTCAGCTGTTCGTCAAGGCTCCATCCGGTTACCCCTCCATCGAAGGTCAACCCCGCCAACAACCGCGTTTGGTGGTATCAAAGGCATCTTACCATGATGGGCTGACGGAAAACGGCGCGGATAAAACAATAGCTAAAGCTGTAGATTCCAGGTTTGAACACCCCATCAAAACATTGAGCCACCATCTGTTTGTTACTGTAGTTTGCAAGAGTGCAATCGAATGTTGTCGAAGAATCTCAACACGACGTCATCTTAATGGCCCCGCTTTTGGCAGCTTGGCCCCTGTCGATTGCCCAACCAGAGCTCCATTGGATCAGAGCTGTCAAAAATGTTTCCAGCTCTTCCCAGCAACCAGCTCCACGGCCTGCGAGGCTCGGAGAATGCAGGTCCGCAATATTGAACAACCGCGAGCTAATGAAACTGGATTCAATTCTATTGTTTCCGGGCGTCTAAAGTTTTGACGGTTGCCATGGGAGCAGCACAATGGCCGTGAACTGTTGATGCTGATTGTGCCTGCCCTTTACATCGTCAATAGCCAGCATCTGCTCCTTCCATCATATCTGAAGAATTCTGCTTCGCGCCTCAACCGAAACCATTAACATGTTTTAGGCGCCCCCGTGCGCTTGCTTAATTCTCAGGCTTATAAAACGTCCAGTTGCAGGAAACCCAATCCTGCCACACTCACCACGGCGCCGTGACGCATGATGACTACAAAGCAGCCAGATAATTCGGCAACCCACTGTAGCAAGAAGCGCATGAACATCAGTGGTAAGCATCTTATTCTTTGTCCCGTTATGTACTCTGTCAGAGACAACCTATGTAGCAAGCAGCAAGCAACCCCAAGGCCACAAAGTCCCCGGGCTGCACTTATTTCTCTTCTGCACCTCTCTACCCTCTTCATTCCTCTCGGACGCGCCAGAGAGGAGAAAAATTCCCTCAACTCTTAATACCGCTCTCAATGGCACGCTTCTCATTACCACCCTGCTCACCAACACCTCAACCCCATCTCACACTCCTCCCTCCACCAACTCCACTCCAACAAGCAAACGAAAGAAAGAAAAAAATAAAAAAATCTCAACGTCCCAAAACCGCCGCCAAAACCTCCAAATTCCCCTCCACCCCAAGCCACTGGCAAAACTCAAACTCGCGCGGCACCTCGTCCTCGCTCGCGATCCCGAACCGCTCCCGCGCCGCCTCGAGGAACCGGCCCAGCGCCGCAGACAGCTGTGCCGTGCCATGCCCCAGCCGGTGCCGTGTCTCGCCGCCGCTGGCCCCACCGCTGCCGAGAGAGAGCAAGACGTAAAAGGTCTTGTCGGCGAAGCGGTAGAGGGATTTGGGGACTTGGCCGGCCGTGGTGGGCGCCGCGGGGTTGGGGTTGGGGTTGGGAAGGAGGGTGGCTTGGTTAGGGTCGGTGGGGTCGGGTGTGGCGGTGGAGGATTTACGGGCGCGGGTTGACGGTTTGCGCTGGCGCTTGGGCTTGGGCTGTTGCTGCTGAGGGCCGGTGTTGGTTGGGGGCGGGATGGAGGCTGGGAGATGCGCGGCCTGATGAGGGGAGCCGGTGTTGTACCCGTTGGTTGGGGACGGCGATGAGCCGGCAGAGCCGCTGTGCTGGGAGGCCGCATATCCCGGGAAGTCGTTACCAGAGGAACGAGTGTTGCCGAACATCTGGTGCATCTGAGACACCTGTGGCATCTGAGGCATCTGAGGCATCAGAGGCATATTGGGCGAAGCCGACCCCCTGCCAACGACCTGGTTGTTAACCACAGGGCTCTGGGATGCGCGCGTCGAGGGTGTCTGCTGGACCTGGGCCGAGTGGCCGCTGCTGCTGGACTTGAGAGGCGACTTATACAAGTCGGCGACTTCCACGTACATTCTGGCCATACGCTTCTTGACCTCGGCGAGATCGCCACCAGTAGGGCGGCCCAGCAGAAGCTCCTTTCCAAAGACGGAACCATACACCTCCATCTCATGCACGATAGCCTGCAGGACCTTGTATGCGCCGTTGACAAAGGCCTGCTGCTCATCTTCCGGGTTCATCGCATCGGCAGCCACCATATGGGTCTTGGTCGTTTGCTTGATGTAGGCGTACGTCGCGGGGTCATTGAAGTTGGTGCCCGGACCGTCAATCAAGACCTGTGAGAAGACGGTGCCGCGCTTCTTGGCGTCCTTCAGGATCACTTTGATAGCAGTGCAGATCCCGGCCTTGATCGCGGTCCCGAACGAGATGAACGAGAGACTCGCGCTAGGAGGCGAGATGCTGTACGGCGAGCGCTCTGAGCGGGGAGTCTGGAATGCCTGGGTACGGTTCTGTCCTGTGGCGTGCTGGATGTTTGGGCCGGCCGTGGCCTGGTTGATCAAGCTCTGGTGGCGCTTGGTCGGGGTCTCCATGCCGTGGGCACCTTGTGCCTTGCGCTTGTTGTCCGAGGACGGAGTCACCGTCTGATGACCCAGACCATAGTTTGAAGCAGAAGTTGCGATATCTGAGAAGGAAGCCTGGGGCGACGTCGATGATGGCTGCTTAAAGAACATGGAGTAGTCGGCGGGCATCTGGCCGGGTTGCTGCACCATGGTGTTGACCCTGTGCGCAACGCTAGGCACAGTGGGGTTGAAGACGGCTTGGGCATTGGAAGAACCATGCGGACCGTCGATGAATGGGTCCGCGTCCATGCATTGGTCCAGGCCGAAGGAAGGGGCATTCATTTGCTGAGGGACCGACTGAGGCATCGTCGGCGGAAAGCCCTGTGAGTTCATGTCGTTGCTGAGTTGGGCCTTGGATGCGGCAGACTTCTTGCGGCCCCTAGGTTTCTTTGCCTTCTTCGATGGTTCGGCCGGCAAGAACTCGTTTGTCGCCTCGCGCTGGCTCGCCCCAATGGCAGAGTTCATTGACATGACTTCCGAGATGGAGGGAAACGGCTCCGGAGCGTCGGTCGAGAAGAAATCCTGGCCGCTGGTCATGTTAGGCTGGCCGAAGGCCGACAGGTTGCTAGCCATATTCGTCTCTTCACCGACAACCGGCAGGTCGCCAGCCATGTTGAGTTGGTCGCCAAAGCCTGGCAAGTCGTTGGTCGTGTTAGACAGGTTCCCGAAGAACTCCTGGCCGGCCATATTGGTCTGGTTATCGAAGGGCGGGAACTCGCTACCCATGTTGGTATCGACGCCAAAGTCTGGAAAGTCCTGATACGCAACCTGTTGGTCCTGCGCCGCATTTTGCTGAGCTGGGATGGTAAAGTTGTCATCCTGGTGCTCAGGGAATCCTGCCTTGATCTGAGCACAGACACGATCAAAGTCGAAATCGGCCTGAGTTTCCAGGCCCTGGAAGTTGAGGTTGCCGCCGAACAGTTGCCCAAAGTTCCCCGAGTTGTCCTAGAACTGGAAACCTTGACCAGCGCCCGTATCGGCGTTGTTGAAAGCAGCCTGGGCAGAGATCCCCTGGTCCATATCCTCTCGCTGAGCGCGCCCGCGAGCCTCGGCCTCGGCGGCAAGCCTCTCCTGCTCAGCGGCTTGGGCTTGGGCTTGGGCTTCAGCAGCACGTCGAGCATTCTCGGCTGCTTCGTTTGCGATTCTCTGCTTTTCAGTTGCCTCAGCTTCCCGTCGCTGCTGTTCCAGTTTCTCTTGCTCCAACCTCTCCTTCTCGGCCCTCTCCCTCTCAGCCCTCTCCTTCTCGGCCTTCTCTTTCTCAAGTTTGAGAAGTTCCAGCCTCATCACCTCCAGCCTCGCTCGCTCCGCAGCCTCAACCTCGGCCTTCTTCTTGCGCTCCTCGGCGGCAATCCTCTCCTGCTCCTCAGCCAAAGCCGTCTGGAGCCCAGCCTCAATCATGGCCTGGGCCGACTTTTGCGCCTCGACCCTGCCCCGCCAAAGCTCGCGGACACGCGACTGCCGGAGGAGACCCAAAAAGTCGTCGTACCGCGCAATCTCAGCCTTTTGCTCCTTCTGGGGCTTGCCGCGCAGCTCCCGGACCAGGTCGGCCCGCTCCGCCTTGAGCTTCTCGCCAGCCCGGATCAGTTTCATCTCGTCGTGGATGTTGGCGATGATGGGCGCGACGGCCGGGCTGTCGGTCTTCCATTTGTCAAAGTCCCGGCTGAACTTGGCCCAGGCAACTTGGGCGGCGATGGCCTGGGTCTTGAGCGTCTCGGCTGTCTGCTCGTAGTCGGTCTTGGCTTTGTTGGACTCGTTGGTGGTGAACTCGAGCCAGGCCTTGTAGGACTGCCTGTAGGCGAGCAGGGACTGCTGTCCCTTGCGATACCAGTTCCAGAAGTCGGCTCGCAGCTGGTCGGCCTGGGGCGTCTCGGGCTTGTCGGGAGACGGGTTGGGGTTAGCACTGTAGGCGTGCGCACCCATAGCTTCGTAGGGAGCTGAAGCAGAGGGCTGAGAGATGGGGATGTCGAGCAGGCGAGGATGCGTCGCAGGCGGGCGCTGCGGGTTGCTTGGCTCGATGATTTCGCCGTGGGCAGCGATGCTGGCAGCTTGGCCGAGCTGGACTACGTTGCCGGAGGTGGCTTGGAGCATGGGATCGCTTGGGGCATGGATTTGGTTCCCGGACCCGGGGAGCTGGGGGTCGGATGAGGCTTCGCCGTCGGTGAAGAGTGCCTTTTGCAAGTCTGGGCCAAAGAGGACGGCGCTGGACACGTTGGCCTTGGGCACCGACCCATGGGAGAGTGCTCCGAAGACGTCGACTTGGTCGGGATTGGCTGTCGACATGTTGGATGGGGCTGTGTTGGAGTTGTTGGTCAACTCATCCGTCATCAGAGAAGAGGCAAGCTCTGAAGTCGTCTCATGGTCAATGACATTGGCAGCAGTTGTGGGAGCATTGACGGGTGCAGCGGCATTGCCAATGATGTTATTGTTGGGGAATTCCTCGTGAGCTGTGGTGGCAATAGGGAGGGCGGCGTTGACTTGAGTGGAAGCGCCATTGTCGTTGTTGGGTTTGACGGCTGGGAAAGTCAGATGAGCAGCTGCCACTTGCTTCATGAGACGATCCGATCCAGGCTGCTCGTCATGGCTGAGAGCCTTTTCGTTGGCCGGAGACAAGTCGTTGGCGCCGTCCATCGAATGGCCCGCCCAGACATCCCCGAAGCTGATGCCGTCGTCATCACCGAACAGCGAGTCGTTGTCCGAGTCAATCTCGTTGGAGGCGACAGACTGGGTAATAGGGGTTTGGGGAAAGGAGAGGGTAGTGGCATTTTGGATGCTGGCATTGTGAGTGCTAGCAACGGGATGAAGCCCATTGCTTACAGCAGAGGCAGTGCCTGACTGCTCGTTGGGAGAGCTGCCACCAGCGGCCTGGCTGGCAACAGACGACATTGTATCGAACTGGTGGATTGGTTACAATGTGGTGTGGTGTGAGTCGATGATGTTAGTTCTGCATTGCCGGCAGGTCGGTGGTCGAATTGGGCGGTTGAGCTTTTGGAAAGGGAAGAAAGATGGAGGGGTGGAAGTAAGAAGTGGGAGGTTACGAAATTGGTGGGATTTGTCGAACTCGAAGCGGTTTCTCAAACTCGGATGACTTTCTCGAACGCGGCGAGATGGATTCTGTTAAATCAGAAAGAACGAGAGAAGCGTATAGAGAGCTCTTCAGCTAAGTTCAGGTCGAGGCGGATAAATACCCACGACGGCGAGAACTAGCTGTTATGAGGGAAGTTGGAAGTTGGAAGCAGAAAAGTGGTTGTAGAAGATGGAAGTCGGCGACCAAGTTTTGTTGGAAAAGAAACTTGGGTTGGAAACTCCAAGAGAGGTGGCAGGTGGTAAAGTTTTTTTCCTTTCTTTTGCCAGCCCCCTCGAAGCATTGACCGTGTGAGAGGGCAGCGAATGACGCGGATGGCGTTTAAAAACCGTGTTGTTCTTACGGGCCGGGCCCAGGTGTCTCGATGGGACGACGAGGTGGTGAACCTCTGGATAATCACAAAAGGAGGCAGAGCCATCAATCACATTGACAACACTAAGCCATGTAGATCTAGCATTCACGATGTCGATAGTTATTTCCTTTGATTTGTGTGAGGAACACAAGAACGGGGTGATAGCGTGTTAGTCAATAGAACATTGGGGCAGCATCATAACAACTTATGGTGAAGGGAGTTTCTAATTGGGGCCGGCACATCCAGTGCCTGCTTTTTGCGCACACGTTGGAACCAACAAGTTCCCCCCTTACTTTGTGTGTTGGCGCTTTCTGTTTTTGAACCATGAGTCACCAAACCTTTCCAATTCCGACCACCGGCTCCCAGCAACCACTTTCCTTCGTCGCAGAAAACCCCAGGAACAACGGATTCAGCAAGCAGTACCCAATACTCTATCGCAACAGTCAACACTTGACTGAGAACGGCCAATATGAGTGTCAACTTTTCCAAGGCCGAGGAGGAAGTGTTGCGGCACTGGCGAGAGATCGATGCATTCCAGACCCAGCTTCGACTTACCCAAGACCAGCCACGATTCACCTTTTACGATGGTCCTCCTTTTGGTACGAAACACCTCGATACTGATTGATGTATAAGGACTCCCAGCTAACTCTCATTCTGTCATAGCGACAGGTATTGTTCAATAACACCCCCAACCGACCCAATGATTCCTCGAATCTCACGTTAAAACCTAACTCCCTCACAGGCCTACCGCACTACGGTCACCTTCTGACCTCGACCATCAAAGACATCATTCCGCGGTATTGGTCGATGAAAGGCTACCACGTCAGTCGGCGCTTCGGCTGGGACACCCACGGACTCCCCATTGAGTACGAAATCGACAAGAGATTGGGTGTTTCTGCACAGGATGCGGTCAAGAGCATGGGAATTGAAAAGTACAATGCTGAATGTCGATCCATCGTGATGACTTATTCGGCTGAGTGGAGGCACACGATCGAACGTTTGGGTAGGTGGATTGACTTCGACAACGACTACAAGGTAAGATAGGCAGTGGATCTCTTGAACCAGATCAGCTTGTGTGTTGACTCTTTAAAAATTACAGTCAATGGACCTCGGGTTCATGGAGTCCTGCTGGTGGGTGTTCAAGCAGCTCTTCGACAATGGGGATGTCTACCGCGCCTACCAGGTCATGCCGTACTCGACCGCTCTCGGCACACCGCTCAGCCACATGGAGTCGAAGCAGAACGAAAAGATGACCCAAGACCCTGCTATCCTGGTGTCATTCACCGTGCTCGGTGTTGAGGGCAAAGAGGACACCTCTTTTGTTGTCTATACAACCACACCCTGGACCCTGCCCTCCAATCTCCTCATTGCCGTCCACCCCGACTTTGAGTATTTGGAGATCCTCGACGAGAAGACGGGTCACCGATACATCCTGCTGGAGAGCGGCTTGTCCATGTTATACAAGGACCTGAAGAAAGCACGATACACGGTTCTCGACAAGATCCCGGGGAAAGCTATGATCGGGTGGAAGTATAAGCCCTTGTTTACCTACTTCTCCGACACCTTCTCGGATTGTTTCCAGGTCATTGCGGCAACCTACGTGGAAGCAGACGAGGGAACGGGACTCGTTCATCAAGCTCCCGCATTCGGACAGGAGGACTACGATGCTGCCGTTGCTGCTGGGTTCATTTCACCCAGCCGTCTGCCGCCGTGTCCCGTCGACGAAGCCGGTTGCTTCACCTCGGAAGTGCCAGACTACGCCGGGCAGCATGTCAAGAAAGCCGACAACGCCATCCTCAA
The DNA here is from genome assembly GCA_017139535.1 of Trichocladium uniseriatum. Taxonomy (NCBI): domain Eukaryota; kingdom Fungi; phylum Ascomycota; class Sordariomycetes; order Sordariales; family Chaetomiaceae; genus Trichocladium; species Trichocladium uniseriatum. The sequence goes on along the minus strand of WOUO01000002.1, from coordinate 1,473,457 downwards.
AGATTTGCGGTCGACTGGTCGCCTGCTAGTCGAGAGCCAGGTCAGCCACGTCGACAAGTTCTGCTGGAGATCCGATACGCAGCTCATCCGGCGCGCGGTCTCGTCGTGGTTCATCCGGGTGACTGATTCGATCCCGGAGATGCTCGACAACCTCGAGAAAACGACTTGGGTTCCCCAGTTTGTCAAGGAGAAACGGTTCGCCAACTGGGTTTCCAACGCCCATGATTGGAACGTCTCTAGGAACCGGTACTGGGGAACCCCGATTCCGCTGTGGGTGAGCGACGATTACGAAGAGGTGGTGTGCGTGGGGAGCGTGGAGGAGCTGAAGCGGTTGAGTGGCTTCGAGGGGTCCCTGGATGACATCCACCGGGACAAGGTCGACGGAATCACGATTCCGTCAAAGAAAGGGAAGGGCGACCTTCGCCGAGTTGACGAAATTTTCGACTGTTGGTTAGTTGAGCCTCTTAAGACTATACCAACAACGCAGTAGACTAATATGGAGCAGGTTCGAGTCCGGGAGCATGCCGTATGCTTCGATCCACTATCCCTTTGAGAACTCGGAGCAGTTCCACAACGGCTTGTTTCCGGCTGACTTCATCGCCGAAGGCCTTGACCAGACCCGCGGATGGTTCTACACCCTGACGGTGCTCGGAAACAAACTGTTCAAGACGTCGCCGTTCAAGAACGTCATCGTCAACGGTATTGTGCTCGATGAGAACGGCAAGAAGATGTCCAAGAGTCTCCAAAACTACCCTGACCCTGACCTCATTTTGGATCAGTACGGCTCGGATGCCTTGAGGTTGTATCTTATCAATAGCCCTGTTGTGAGGGGAGAGTCGATGCGCTTCAAGGAGTCCGGGGTTAAGGACATCGTCGCCAGGGTCCTCCTGCCTCTCTGGAACAGCTACCGTTTCTTCCAAGAGCAAGCGCTCTTGTTCAAGAAGTCGACGGGACAAGACTTTGCCGTCCAAACCTCGTTTGACGGCAGCGGCTGCCTAGAAAATGTCATGGACCGGTGGATTCTGGCCGACTGCCAGAGCCTGCTCCGCTTCGTGGAAGAAGAGATGCGAGGTAAACGCAACCCCAACCCCTTTAACGCAGGACTTTTCACGCATGCTAACTCACTGGATCCCTCTATATAGGTTACCGCCTTTACACAGTCGTGCCACGGCTGCTGCAGGCCCTCGACAACCTGACCAACTGGTACATCCGCTTCAACCGCAAGCGGCTCAAGGGCGCCGCCGGGCTCGGCCTCGACGACACCACCGCCGCCCTCAACACCCTCCTCCACGTGCTCTTCACCATGATCCGCGCCCTCGCGCCCTTCACCCCCTTCCTCACCGAGCACATCTACCAGCTCCTGCGCCCGCACCTGACCCCCGCCACCGCGGACCTCCCCGACGCCCGCAGCGTGCACTTCCTGCCCTTCCCGACCGCGCAGGAGGCGCTCTTGGACGCGGCCGTCGAGCGGCGCGTCGCCGCCATGCAGCGGGTCATCCAGCTGGGACGGGCAGCGCGCGAGCGGCGCAATATCTCGCTCAAGAACCCCTTGCCTTCGCTCGTGGTGATCGCCGACGCACAGCCCCTGGCCGACGTCGGCTCGCTCGCGGCGTACGTCCGGGAGGAGCTCAACGTGCGCGATGTCGTGCTGGTGACGGAAGAGGACGAGGCGCGGTACGGGATCCGGCTGGAGGCGAGAGTCGACTGGCCGTCTCTGGGGAAGAAGCTGAAGAAGGATGTTCAGGTGGTGAGGAGGGCGCTGCCGACGCTGAGCCAGGAGCGGTTGAGTGAGTATCAGCGCACGGGGACGATGGACCTCGGCTGCGGGATCACGCTGGGCGAGGGCGACCTGACGCTGGTGAGGGTGATTGGGGATGGGACGAAGCAGGGGGTCGGGTCGTCGTCGGAGGGGGCGGCGTCGCCGCAGTGGGAGGCGGCATTTGCGAACGACATGGTGGTGTTGCTGGACGTGGCGCCGCGCCCGGAGCTGGTGGAGGAGGGGCTGGTGCGGGATCTGATCAGTCGGTTTCAGCGGCTGCGCAAAAAGGCGGGGCTGATGCCGACGGACGAGGTGTGCATGCGACAGCGTGTTGTCTCGGACCCTGATGGGCTTGGGCTTGGGAATGTGGTGGCGGCACGGCAGGATATGTTTGTCGCTGCGCTGAGGGGGAGGGTTGAGGAGGCACGGGAGGACGGGGAGGTCATTCTGGAGGAGGAGCAGGCGGTTGGCAATCTTGTTGTCATGCTGCAGCTTGCGAGGGTTTGAGGCACCCAGCCCGGGACAGCAGGCTGGGAAGGTAGGTACGCATAGAGACATGGTTCCGCTCATCCATAGATTCAGCAGCTTAATAGACTCTGCCCATAACCTGTATGTCATCGAGGAAGCATAAGCATAACACAACTCTTCGACTCATACATAGGTAAAGCAAGTCCAAGTCCATCTATTACAGCCTAATGAACCCATTGTATCCCCCAAGCCACGAACGCCGATTTTCTGTCTTCCACCCAAAGCAAAGCAGAACCCGTCCAACCAGCCAGCCAACCAACCCTCCCTCCATCTCGTCCCTCAAGAAACCTCCTCGACCATCTTCCCCCCAGCAATCTCCGTACCGCCCAGGAAAACCTTCCCAGCCGGCCCGGCAAGCAGCTCGTCGGGCACGGCCACGCGGCTGCCTTCCTTGGAGCTGACCCAGCGGATCAGAACGGGATCGGCACGGTTGGCGTCGACGTCAGGGGTCTCGTCGCCACCGGCGGCGGCCAGGGCGGCCTTGCGGGTGGTCTTGGGCGCTTGTTTCTTGAGGAGTTTGTTGATTGTTTCCATCTAGTCGAAAGGTGTCAGTGTCTAGGTAGATAAGTAGGCGGGGTTGGGATGTGAGGGATGTACCTTGACTTCTTCGTTGCGCTTATCACTGAGGTTGCGTCTGCGACGGGCCATTTCAGCGCGGCGCATGGAAAGTTCTTCGGCAGTGAAGTGCTTTTTGGCTTGGACCTCTGTTTTTTTTGTTTGGCTGGTTAGTTTGTGTGCACTGGCGGAGTATGAGATAAAGGAGCGGGGCATACCATCGGACAACTTCAGGTACTCGTGTGAAGCGTCGCCTAGTTTGGCACGCTGCCGGGCAGTCAGCTTGGAGAGGTCGGGCGTGCCGGTGCCCTCGTCGTCACTATCGAGCTCCTCCTCCGCGACTTCGGCATCCTCGTCGGCGACCTCGATCTCTTCTTCGCCCTCGGCATCCACGTCCTCGCCTTCGTCTTCGTCGCCCTCGGCGTCTTCCTCGCCGTTGGCAACTCGGACGGCATCGTTTACCTCTTCGAGGTCGCTGTCCAGCTCGCTCAGCTCCTCATCCTCATCGTCATCGTCTTGGCCATACTGCGCCGCGTTCTTTCCATTGGGCTTTGTTGCAGGAAGGGATTTCAACTTTGTCGGAGTGGCTGTGCTCCTGGAGATTTTGATGGCGGGCGGCCGCGGGGCCGGGGTGTCCATGTCGACATCGCCATCAGCATCCTCATCGTCATCGCCTTCGGCATCCAGGTCCATCTCATCGGCGTCGTCGTCTCCCTCGGCATCCTCACCCATGTCCTCCATCTGCTCGTCCTCATCATCTTCCTCATCCTCGTCATCGACAGTGGCGAAACCGGCCCGCGTGCCAACCTCAATCTCGTCCTCTCCTTCCTCTTCCTCCTCCACCTCTTCTTCCTCGTCCTCTTCGTCCTCCTCATCCTCGCTACTTTCAATAACATAGCTCTTCTTTCCGCCCCTAACCCGCTTGCCAGCAGCAGCGGCAGCATTGCTACCCCGGCTCTTGCCCGCCGCACTGCTGTCAGGCGACTTGCGCTTGGTGCCACTAGTACCGCTGCTGGTGGCCTGGCGCAGCTTGCTCGAGGGCAGCTTGACGGTCAGGTGGATGTGCTGGTTGGGGTCTGCGGTGCTGCTGCTCGCCGGGGACGACGACGGCGGGCCCCGCGATACCGAAGCGAAGCCGCCCGAGCGGCGGGAGCGCGAGGACATAGTGCGCTGCTCGCTTATGTCCCGGCCTTGGTCTCTGTCTCTGTCGGCCATGTCAGTGATTGCCACGGTGGCGCGCTGGGCGGCCGAGCGACGCGGCCGAGAAGCCATGATGATGGTGAGCTGATGGTGAGATGAGATGGAGGAACTGCTGCGTTGTGTGTGTTGCGTGCTGTGAAGGTCAAGGTGACGCGTGGCCAAGAGTTGGAGGTGCGGCACAAAGATGGCTTTCTCCGTTTGTCTCGGCTCCAAATGGTCAATGGTGTGGGGGAGAGTCGAAGGATGGCGGCTCGGGGCGTCAGGCATGGCGTTCGAATAAGCTCAATCAAAGGCTGCATGGCATGCCTGGCATGTCTGGTTGCCAATGGCGAAGCCACCCGAAACAACCGAGCGAACAGAGCAAGCGCAAATCCGCCAGTCTATCATTCGTTCGTCCAGTCTCCGCGGATCTTGTGAAGGCGGCGTCGTACAAGGGGCGTCTCTCGGCTTGGCCTTTTTTTCTTTTGTCTGCTTCTTGTGTTGCCGACGTCTGATGTCGAGGCACAGCCAACGGCCGGCATCGTCTGACGAAGCAGGTTTCACAAGCAATGTAGCATGGGGCGCCGCTCTGCATTTCTGACTTCTGACCGGAGGTTTTCGTCCCAGCTTGCTACCAGCCTCTTCAATCGCTCTCGGTGCAGATCACAACCGCAACGCAACACGGCAGCAGATAAATCTCACACCGCGCAGTCCCATCTCACCACACAGCATGCTCAGGGTATCTTCTATAATGGCACAAAAGTACTCACATTTTGGGCGGCTGAATACCCTCGGATCTCAGCTTTCGGCAAATCTCAAGATGCGATCCCGTCCGGCGTAGTAATCAATGAAGCGGTTTTCGATGTTTGTTTGTTCGTCTGCGAGCGACCGACGTCATCTCATCAGCATGTCACGCCAGCGTGTCGAAAATGCCCAAGCCCACGAACCAGATTGTGTTTGTCCGTCCGGGATGCGTTCCTTGGGACTGGTGGATCGTCTCGATGTCCGTGATGCCACTCGATGGTCGGTTACGCGCCGTCAAAAAGGCCTGGGGACCAGGGTCGTCGGATTTATAAGGTATTGAGCGAATAAGAAGAAAATATGAGATTTGGTGATCTGAGAGGGGATACTCTGTGATTCGCGATAGATACTTTGACTTGACGACACAAGACAGAACGAAGTCTCAATTCACAAATGACAAGGCTGCTGTCCACTGCCGCGAGGCCAAACTGCCCGGGGGCCACTCTGAAGACTGGGGTGGTGGAGCTGCCAATTGGTACGCTGCGGGCCAGGCCCACAGCAGAGCGCTCAGACCAGCTGAGGCCCTGGTCGGTCCCCTGGACCCCGGTTATCCAAAGGCGAGCGAGCCTCGGCACTGGTCAGCCATCACAAGTCCAAGTTGCGACAAGCTATCTTGGTCCTCAACCCGCAGTTTTTCTCCAACCTTTAAACCAATTCATCTACGGCATTTACAGTACACGCCCTACCAATCTACCAACCCTCCATGATGAGCGACGTCGAGAAGGAAAACAAGCCGGAAGCGCTGGCCGCACCGCCAACCGAGTCCAGTCCCGAACCAAATCCCGAGTCCGGAACCGAGCAGAGCAGCTCGCGCAAGACCACGATCGAGCAGGCCAAGAAGTTTCTCCAAGACGCCCAAGTGCAGGGAACAACACCAGAGCGGAAAGCCGAGTTCCTCAAGAGCAAGGGGCTATCAGAGAACGACATTGAAGGGCTATTAAACGAGGTCACGCAGGATGCGCGCCCAGAATCACAAGCCTCAGTATGTCTCGTCCCGGCTGTCGCAAAACATGAACTCACACCGTCTGAAGAAGCAGAGCAGAGAGGCGACAATAGAGCCCCCGAAGAAGGAAGACCGCCCGCCCATCGTCACATACCCCGAGTTCCTTACCAAGCCCGTGCGGCCACCACCCCTAGTGACAGTTAACGGCTTCCTCAATACCCTCTACGCCTTTGGCGGCCTGTCGACCCTCGTCTACGGCGCGAGCAAATACGTTGTCGAGCCCATGGTCAACACCCTCACCGAAGCGCGCATCTCCCTACACGACACTGCCAACCAGGACCTTACAAAGCTCGTCTCCAAACTCAAAACCACCGTCTCCGAAATCCCCCCTCCCAAACACAAGCCAACCCCCGGCGACTCACTCGAAACCGAAGCCGACAACGACAACACCAGCCACTACGACGACCCCACCGAGCTCTTCCACCGCGACATCGGCGTCCAAACCTCCCTTCCAACCACCCCCCGCCCATCCAGCCCGCCCTCCCTCACCTCCCAAGAACCCCCCACCGCCCTACAAACCCAAACCCGCCGCCTCAGCTCGCTCATCACCTCCGTCAAGTCCCTCAACGACGGCCTCGCCGCGCAGACGCAGTCATACTCGGACGTCAAGACAGTGCTGGACCTGCTGGGCGAGGACCTGGACAAGCTCAACGCGGCACACGCGACGGATTTTACCGGCGGCGGCAGCGGAAGCGGGTTCTACTCGCTGTACGGCGCGGCGAGCAAGAACGAGCCGGACGACGAGATCAAGCGGGCCAAGGAGAATGTGCGGCGGGTCAAGGGGGTGTTGTTGAGTACGAGGAGCTTTCCGGGGAGTACGAATGTTGGTGCGAGGTGAGGACGAATCTTGAGGTGTGATGGGTTAGGGGAGGAGGGAAGCGGAGATGTTCGGTATTCGGGAGGATGCTCGGGATCCGGGAGGGCGCCGGGATCGCATAGGGGGGATTTGGGGAAGGCTGTCAGCTCTGGTGGTGTAAGTGGTGTACTGTGTAAGTGGTGGAACCAAGTACCCTCCAGCGGCCCGCATCCGGGTTTTGGCTGGTTGTGGTCATCCAGCAACTGTTTGGAGGTCGATTGGTTCAGTCGCTGTATTCTGTGTTAGGCGAGATGGCGCTACTGCAGTGTGGTGGGAGAAAGGGATGAATTGAGTTGTCATCAGGTGTGGTGGTGTTGCCAAGCTGGCTGCTGTTGGAGAGAGAGTCACAGAGATGAGGATCATGGGATTGCAACAACGTGGGGGAGCGGGGACACAAACAACGAAGGGTTTAGGGATGGGATTCAGCAGCGGGGTAGCATTGTACACGATTATGTACGGATATGACTATCTTCTTTACGGAGCACCTTGCATTCTGTCAGCATCTTCAAGCCATCTTCAAGGCTTCATCAAGCTCTCCCGGAGTCTTTCAGACACAGCACAAAGATGTCCCTGGTTGTCGGGACGGGACTCGGCGGAGATGCCGAGTTCACCGCCCATTGTTGGGGAAGTGGGGTTCCTGCGGCGAGCTGCCTGAAGATCCCCACTGGGCTAGACCTTTCCAAGGGACCCATTTGCCGCCAACTCGGGCAGATGCCGAGACAATGCGGATCCTGGAAAGGATTTAGGATGCAAGATGCATTTAGGAATCAGGACCATCAACATGGGAATCAGTTTGGCCTAGACACCGCTTCTAAGGACTATTTGTTTAGTTGATTGCGTGATTCCGACGCTGAGGAGACATGATGCAACGGCTGACACGTGAAGCGCACAGATCAGGCGCCGCGGCTGAGATGGACTGAGCATCCTGGTCACACGATCGGGGACAAACGCCGCGTTCGACATCCCCACTTGGCGCCACCATGCAGTTCGATCTCATCCTCACTTTTTTTTCAACCACCAGTAATTGTGCGTTCGTTGTCAGTTGTGTGCGTTTCGCCCTTGTCTCATCAACAACCTTTTCTTGTCACAGTCGCGAAACGACGGGCAAGCTCGAACGACGAGGGAGAAGAGAAAGAAACAAGAGCTTGAAACGGAAACAGAGAGCGGGGAAGAGTCTCTGTCTTGATTGAACACTGCAGTGGCGTCGGACCCTGCCGCATCCCCAGACTAGCGGTCCAATCCGAAAACGCAAACGGCTGAACCTGAACCAGGCTCAGGGAGCCAAGATGCAAAACGACGGGCGAGTGATCTCAGAAGCGCTCGAACTGACCAGCAAAGCGATGATCCCTGAGCGTTTGTTGCAGGGTCGAACGGGGGGCGGACATGGCGCCCACGCCAGGCCTGGCTCTCCCAGTTCGGATGCTGTTCACCTTGGCGGCACGCCAAAAGAAACCCAGGCTCCAGCTGTGGAAGGGAATGAAACTGCGCTGCAAGTCCCTAACAGCAGTCTGAACCTCGGTACGTACCCCATCTCTCATCTCACCTATTCCCTTGTTCGTTTCGTTTTAGGTAATTATTGGACAGGCATGTCTCTCTCTTTCCCTTCCCGTTTGTCTTTCCTTTCCTCTTCCAGGTTGCTCTTGCGAATCCAAGACAACATTCCAAACTCGCACAGTCCTGCCGATATCAAGCCCAAGCTGCAGGTGCCCTTGTCGCTCAATTGCTTGGCTCCTTGGCCCAAGCCAATGCGCAGATCACTGACGCTTGCTGCCCCCCTTACCCAGGCTTAGGCGAGCCAGGCCTGCTTGGCCAGGACATCATCACACCACTTGAAGGCCTGGCCACCCCGCACCCGCAGCACAAGCAGCAACCCTGTCTCCAAACCCTCACACACGCGCCGCCAGCCTATATAAAGCCCGCGTCCCTGGCAGCGTCGCGCGGGGACGGCCGTGGCGATCTCGAAGTTCCCGTCGTCGGCCCCAACGAGACACCAGAACCGCCAAACATGATTTTTTCAGACCTCTACAAGTCGCCGAGGTCGCCCCTCAGCAAATTCCGCCATTCGTTCCCCCAACCCGTCCCGCTCCCGCCAGACCTCGATGCCGACCTGATCAGCAAGGACAAGACAAAGCAGAAGGAGGCCGTGAAGAGGTATCTCGCCGAGAAGATACGCAATGACTGGGAATTCGTGTGGCCCCCTGTGGTAGCTTCACCGCCTGCGCCTGCCCCTGCCGAGCCCACAGCTGCTGGACAGGGGGGGCCTTCGCAAGCAGCCGAGGGCGGCACGGTAGATGCCAACCCCGTGCCAGCGGCAGCCGAAGATGAGGACGGCCAAATGGATTCTGGAGAGGAGGCAGATTCCGAGTCGGACGCAGAATCGGTATACAGCACCGTCTCAGAAGACGCCTTGCACTTTCGGCCGCGCGCAGAATGGACCTCAGACCTCTCCGACAATGATGAACCCTGTCCTGCCCCCTCGCCCTTCCGATTCGACAGTCCCGAAGCCGTCGGGGCAGCGGTGCGGACTTCGATCGAATCGAAGCGTGCTCAGCGGCGGAGAGCCGTGCGCGACGAGGTGAAGTGGAACCCAGGGCTGGCATGCTTCGAAGCGCGCCGCGACGCCTGGACAGGCGCGAAGACGGTGCGCGTAAAACCCAAGCCTCCAAGCCCGGTGTCGCCGTCGTCCCCTCGCAGGCTGTTCTGGCGCCACCACAGGACCCAATCTTCGGCGTCGCAGGGCGTCACCTCCGGCTCACCGCCCGCGCCAACCTCCCCTCTTCAGCAAACAGTCACCCAAACTTCCCAGAATACCATCTCCGAGTCCGGCTCAGCCAAGAGCGCGCAAAGGACGAGTTCTCACGACTCGGCCCCTCCCGTCCATCACCCCGTCGAGACCCTCATCCCGCTCCCGCCACCACTCCTCCCGCCTCAAAACCCGATGCGCGCCTCCGTCCAGCCCTCCATGTACGGCTCCCTCTACGACAAAGTCATCGTCCAGAGCCTGCAACCCTCGTGTCCCGTCAACCTCGGCGACATGCTGCGCGCCTGTGTGGTCGGGTGGAAACGCGACGGCGAATGGCCCCCGAAATCGATGTATCCGACTCCCGCGCCCGCCCAGACGACTGCCGCAGAGCTGATGGCCATGCGCCAGCGCAAAGCACAGCAAACCAAGCAAAAGCAGCAACAGCAACAACAAGCGAACGCGATGCGCAAGACTGCCAGCAACACAACCGCCGCGGCACCAGCGAGCGCTTCCACCTCGAGGAGGTTAAGCTTCAACTTTCTCGGCGGCGGAGGAGGGAACAAGGGCGCCACCGCCGCATCGCACGATCCAAAGGAGAAAGAGGCCAAGGAAGCAGGCAAAGAGAATGCCCAGCACCACGGCTTGCGCCACTCCCTCTCCCACTCCCAGTCCCACTCCGACGAAGGCGCCGGCTCCGCGGGCAAGACGCTGTTCAGGAGGAGTCTGCAGCGGGTGCTCTCGTTGGGACAGCATGGGCATGGGCATGGACATAGTAATAATGGTGGGAGTGTGCCACCATCCCCGGTTGAGCATACGTCGGCCCCTTCGACTAAGGAGGTTACTGCCGCTGGCTAGGTGCTGACGGCGGTGGGGCGCGGCGGTCGGGGTGTGGCAGGTGGTGGTGGTAGCAGCAAGGGATGATGGGGATGTGGATTTTGTTAACTGGGTGGTTAAAGTTTGTTGTCATTACCCCCGCATACCTCTCTACTTTGCTTATTACCTTTGTTATTTGCCCTTTTATTTGGCTTTGGTTTTGCTCGGTCTGGTTTTGGCTGGCTGTCTTGGGTTTTTCCAACCATGGATGGGTGGGTGGGAAAGGGATAACGTACTCTGCGTGATACCCCGGTCAATTGCTAGCTTGTTTGATGCCATCTATCTGGGCTTATGGGAGGGTGGAAGGGGAAAGGAATGCTCATGGTTATATACTGAAGCCTGGCTCAGTGGCCTGGGGTGAATGAATATATTGGCATTGGGTTCCCAACTTGCTCAATTTTGTCCACTTTCTATGATTTTGGGATTTTCTCAAGTGATCAAAGTGTATCTGCTGCACCTAGCGCCGAGTCCAGATTAACAGGCCGAGATGCTTGCTGGACTTGGTACGAGCCATCCCTTTAGATTGCTGTGATGACCCCGAAAAGAACTGAGGGGGGAAGCCAAAGGAGCAAAACAAGAGACTACTACAGGCTGACGACGGCAGGCCCTATTTACCCTCTACCACAGTGTCTGTTTCATACACATTACTTCTCTAGATATACTTGTCTTTGTCTGCAAAAAACACGCTTCCGCCTGCCATGCCATGATGATATCCTATGTATGATGCACAACTCCCCTTACCCCTGTCCACACATATCCAAAACCACCACCCTTCCGTGAGGCGCATTATATATGTCTCTATACCTCCTCCCCTCCTCACATACCCGTCACCCTCATGGCCGCATACCCCATAGTCACCACCACCACTAGCGTCAACACACTGCTCGGCACGCCGCATCGGATGAAGTGCTTGACCTTCAAGTACCGCTGGCCGGCCGGGTCTTCCTTCATGATGGCAGCTAAAAAGAAACAATGCATTAGTCACCGCACGGGACCAGGTCAGAAGGGAGACTTGGAAAAAAGACTTACTCATATTCGGGAACCCGCTCGTTGGCAGCGCCATGGCCGCGCTGCACATCAACACGCCCGCCATCACCAACAAATTCGGATGCGGCTCATCAAGGTCCTTGCCGACGTTGTAAACGAGCGGCAGGATAATCAGCGCAGCCACCGTGTGGCTGATGAACGTGGCAATGACCAGGATCAGGGTCGAGAAGACGACAAGAACGCCGTACAGACTGAAGTCCTGCACCTGCTCGGTAATGGACTTGGTCACCGTGTGCAGCAGGCCAGATGAGTTGACCGCCTTGCCGAGCGACAAGCCGCCGGCGGCAAGGATGATGATGGTCCAGGGGAAGTTGTTGAAATCCTCCTTGGTCAGGATGCCGACGCCAAAGAAGAGGATGATGGGGATGATGGCGATGACGCCCATGTCGCCAAAGGTGCTCTCGAGGCTGTGCGAGGCGCACCACAGGCCGATGGTGGCGATGGTGATGATGGAGACGAACCACTGGACGCCCGTGAAGGGGTCGCGGACGGGGCGGATCGGCACGATGGTGGTGCCGCGCCCGGGCTTGAAGGCGATGAGGAGCAGCACCCAGATGATAAGGAGGGAGATGATGCCGACGGGGATGACGATGAACAGCCACTGGCCCCAGGTCGGTGCGGGCTCCATGATGCCGATGGCGACGACGTTTTGCGGCGACGCGATGGGTGAGAGCATACCGCCGATGTTGGAGGCGAGGGCGATGCCGATGATGACGGCCTTGGACATGCTGGAGCCGGCGGGGAGATTGCGGAGCATGGGCTGGGGGTTTGGTTAGTGTCGGGCTGGGATGGTTCTAGAGGGGTTACTTCTTACCTCAATGATACCAAAGCAGAGGACCGGGGCTGCGACATTGCTGACCAGCATACTCGCTACGGCGGCCACGGCCATGTTTGCGATGAGGACTGTTTTTGGTTTTGTCCCGGCCTTGCTGAGCACAAAGGTGGCGATGCGCTTGTCGATGTTGCACTTGGAGAGCGCAGCTGCCAGAGTAAAGCCGCCCAACAGTAGCATGATGACTGGCGTCCACATGGCGGCAAAAACGGCGGCCGTGGCCTCCTTGGAGCCCAGCCTCTCGTGTGGCGCATCCTTGTTGCGGAACACGCGCATGACGACACAGAGAAAAGGGATGATGAGGGCCGTGACAAATAGGGGTAGGGCCTCAGTGGCCCAGAGCAGACTGACGAGCACGAGCATCGCCAGGCAGTTTTGCTGCTCGGGCTTCTCCATGATGGGGAGGAAGAGAAGGGGGAAGAAGATGGCAAAAATGACGATGAGGGTGAGCGTCGTCGAGGTGAGAAGCCATGTGGGGCAGATGAAGCGGCCCAGGGGTGTGGTGATCGCCTTGGTCGGCAGCACGATCTCGTCGTCTCCTTGCAGTCTCGTGTGCTGGGGGTCCGTGTCGCGTCCGAGGAGCGTGTGACCCAGGCTGGCCGCCTCGGCTCGGCGCTCCATACCGATGAGATCTCTCCATACGGTGTTGCGCTCCCACACGACGTGCTCTCTCAGGTGTGACCTAAGGTCTCGTATCGCTGTGTCTGCGTCGCCTTCAGTAACAATGGTAGTGTAGGCTTGCACAATCTGGGAGATGCGCTGTTCCAAGCCCTTGGTGGCATCGGGGCGGAAGGGGTAGGCAGTGTCGACGAAGGTGTCCATGTACCTGGGACGCAGCCGGCGGTCGATGATCTTGTCGAACTTCTTGAGAACCTTACTAAAGCCGGTCCGGTTGAGCTGGATGTACGACTTGAGCTCGCAGAGCTGGACGTAGAGGTTGATCATGCGCTTCTTGAGCATGATGCCCGACGAGAAGAGAACGGCTTGCTCGGCGTAGTCGTCGTAGTTCATACTATACCTGCGCGTAAAATCCGTCGATGCCGTCAGGTCGGTCGAGGCCATCATCGAGTTCGGCCTTGGCCTGCGTCTCCCCCCAAAGCTTCCCCTCCTCTTGGTCGTGAGACCAGTTTCCTCGTCCCCCTCGTCATCGCTATCGTCTATGCCATCTTCAGTTGAGCGTCGGCTGCGCGTGCTTTGGCTACGGAATCGCTCCCTCTCAGGGCGAGACCTCTCGCCCTGACTTGACCGAGTAGTAGGACGGGAATCATCGGCGCCGTCTTCCTCAAACGCATTGACGTCCCTGAGAAGTGCATCGACCTCTTCGAACAGCTCCTTCTCTTTAATCACGTAAAACGACGTAATCTTCTCGAGCTCGACATCGAGTGCGCGGCTAAAGACAGCTTCGGGATCATCATTCTGGATCAGCGGCCGCGACTCTGCATCGCCAGAGGGCTGATGAATAGCCTTTTCGAGCTGGTATATGCTGGGGTTTGTCAGCGGGATGGAAGCGAACACGCGGGACTCGAGCAGACTCACAGCTTCTTGAGATTGCTGTATGCAATGTAGTGGTTGCTCCAATCCGGAACGGCATTGAACTGGATGCTGTGGGAGAACTTCATCTCGTCCCGCTCTTCTAACCACCGGCGCTTCTCGGCCCGTTTGATGTCGTACTTGCGCTGACGCTCCTGTGCCGCGTCGCGTTGCTCGTGTCCGGTAGTCGGATAGTTCCCAAGCTCGATCGACTCCTCGAAGGCGTCGGCAGTGTTTCGCAGCGTGCTCCCTCCCCTATCGAGAAAGTCTGAGGGTGCTCGCCCGGTCGATGCAGGCTGTCGCTGCGCTCGAAGACCCGAGGATTGGCTAGAGGAGGGGATCGGATACGCGGATGGGGGTGGTATTTTGGAAGTCTTTGCCTCCAGGGCAAAGTATGGTCTCAATTGATCACGCGAAGGAGGAAGTTCCGTGGAGGAACATGCAGCGTCATGCGGCGTCGAGGAAGCCAACATGTACACAGTACAAACGAAAACGGCCCTGGTTTTGGCGATAATTACAACAGCTTGGCGGACCACTAATGCGACGCGGACTCCACCCGTGGCATCCACAATTGGGTCTGGAAGCCTTGGAAAAGACGGTGGCGGCATTGCGGCCGACTCCGTCACGCCCAATTACAGCAGCATCCGACACTCCAACACCGTCAACCCGAAGGTGCGGACTGTGTAACTACCGGTATTGTTACTTTGGTAATTACCACGTCTCGGGCTGAAACATGAGACTGACTTGAGCGAGTTGCTTGAGGCTGCGCATCCTTTTTGGCAAGGCAGAGTCGCAAAGTGTGTTCATGTGCCAAGTTCAACCGCGGGTTTCGCCAAGCGGACAAGATTTCTCTGAGAAGATCATTGTCTCTTGGCCATACGTTTGTACACGTGTACGGAAATTCCAGGCATTCCATTACGCAATGGCGTGCTCCCGCCCTAATGTTACGTACCTCTGCAACTTTGATGCTTGGGGGTTCGGGGTGGGTTCGTGGTCTGGAACATTGGCAAGCAAGGCCCGTTTTGTCGATGGTTTCATCTCGCTCAGCTCTTTTTACGTACTTTGTATGTTGCTTGACAGCAGGCGGTTCCCGAATTCAGGGTGATTGTCTCCCTGGGCTGTGTTTGTACTTCGTCTGACATCCAGATAATTACCTGGCGGTATCGATTCTTCTGGGTGAAGGAGGTAGGAATGATTGAGGGCAAAGTAAAACGAGAAAATAAGTGGTGGGAAAAAGAAGAAAAGAGCAAGAGATAGGAAAAGAAGCAAGAATACAAAGAGCAAAAGTTCATAAGGAAGGAATATCCAGTACAGAACACGACGAGGTACTCGACGAAGACAACGAAGATAGCCAACCTCGAGCCAACCCACCTTACTTAGCAGCCGAGGTATCCGTAACGAAAAGACAAAAACAAGAGTATCCTGCAAGATGCATATTCCCCACAGTCCCGAAAAAGGTTGTCGTAAATCCTACTTTGTAACAAAGCACACGAGCACCCAAAACCGGGTTGATAAGAGTTGGAGAACCTTGACGGCCAGTGTTGTCATGAAGCAGGCATCATTTTCCTCCATATGCGGTACCTGCTCTGTTCGCTCTTGGCTCTGATCCCAAAGTTAGCTTGCTGGTGATGGATATTGCTGCTTTATGGTTGCAACGCAAAAATACCAATTCTACTCTCCTTCTCAGCAATGGGGGTTTTGCTTTGCAGAGAGTGCTGTTTCGCAGACGTCCGAGGGCGAGCAATCTGATAGCGGTATAACCCTAACCCTAATCAACCAAACAACTGCGCCCGACCCAATGCCGTCATGCGCCCATCGTCCCGGCGTGCGTGTGCCGAGACAGAGCTTCCATCTAACGGAATCCAACTACAGCTTCACACGACACAGGCCCAGCGCAGTCTTCTCCTTGGGCATTTGGAACTGCTCCTAATGTATCGATAATTGCTCTAAGCACGCGACAACCGACGAGCCGGCGTCGCCATGCTCTCCGCATTTACGGCTCGACCTATCATCGAGCTGAAGCAGCGCGACAAGTCCAAGATCGAGTCCATCCTCGCCTACGGTATGCCTCCTTTTAGTAACATGGTTACTGTACCTGCGGTCTCTTACTTAGATTCACCCAGGCGATCGTGTTCTCGTTGGTCTCAACACCGGCTCCTTGCGAATCTACCGAGTCAACGAACCCCCCGCTCCTTCGCCCGACGATAAACCCGACGGCAAACCCGATAGCGACACCGGCGGTCAGGCCAACCCTGAGCCCTCCAACTCTGCAACAGCAGCCTCGCAGAATGGCCAACCAGCTCCCAAGCCGCAGGCAGCCAAGCCAACCGACCTCCTCCGCGAGGTGGAGAAGTTCTCGACACGCGCCATCGAGCAGCTCGCCGTGATCAAAGAGGCCAACACCCTCGTGTCCCTCTCCAACTATGCCGTCTCCCTTCACGATCTCCAGACGTTTGAGCCCATCGAGGCCCCCCTCCCGCGCACCAAGAACGCCTCCACCTTCGCCGTGACGAGCAACATTGTCAAGGACCCAGCCACTGGCATCCCCGAGATCATCTCGCGCCTGGCCGTGTCCGTTAAGCGTCGCCTCTTGCTGTGGTCTTGGAACGAAAGCGAACTATCCGAAGATGTTACCGAGATTGTCCTTGCCGAGTCGATCCGGTCCATTACCTGGGCGAATGCGACAAAGGTTGTCTGCGGCATGAACAGCGGCTATGTGATGGTGGATGTGGAAACCTCCAATGTCGAAGATATTGTCGGTCCAGGGGCTATTGGTGGTGCCGCTGGCGGACAAGGGCGCTTCGGAGCCGTCAGCGCCGCCGGGATGGGCTACATGGGCCTAGGTGGCTACATGCCCAAGCCGCTGTCGGCCAAGCTTGCTGACGGAGAGCTGCTACTCGCCAAAGATATCAATACCCTGTTCATAAATGACTCTGGGAAGGCTTTGGAGAAGCGTCAGATTCCCTGGCAGGCGGCGCCAGAGGGGATTGGGTACAGCTACCCGTACATCCTAGCGCTGCAGCCGCCGGCGAAAGGAAGCCTGGAAGTCCGGAACCCAGACACGCTCAGTTTGTTGCAGACGGTTGGCCTTCCCGGTGCCGCAGCGCTGCATTTTCCCCCTCCGACCGTTAGTCTGGCACACGCCGGCAAGGGGTTTCATGTCTTGAGCGATAGGGCCGTGTGGAAGATGGACGCCACCGACTATGACTCCCAAGTGGAAGAACTCGTCAAGAGCGGCAGACTCGACGAAGCCATTAGCGTGCTCGGTATGCTTGAAGATGCATTGCTGAAGAACAAGACGGAAACCATGCGCGAGGTCAAGATGCAAAAGGCCGAACTCTTATTCCGCCAAAAGAAATATCGCGAGTCTATGGACCTTTTCAACGAGGACCAGGTCAACGCCCCACCAGAAAGGGTATTAAAGCTCTTCCCCAAAAGCATCGCAGGCGAGCTAGGCGTCGAGGAGGAGAAACAGGATGATTCGGAACACGAGAGTTCCAACGGCAAGGCGGGCAGTGAGCCAGAAGCAAAACCAGACCTTGCCGAAGTCGCGTCGCCTCCCAGGGGCGGAGGGTTTGCTAAATATCTCATGGGCAACCGGAAACTGAACCCCGAGACGGCGTCCATCGCCTCGTCCAAGAGGGGTTCAGATGACGAGACCGCAAGCATCAAGGGCAAACCCGTGGACGACCAAGCACAGCAAGGTAAGGACCTGATGGCCGCCGTCCTCGAGTTAAACAGCTATCTCGCCGGCGCCCGAGCGAGACTCCAACGCGTCATCGACCCAGCCACGGGCAAACTAAAGCCACGCAAATCCCAAAGCGGTTCCACCGAAGAAGCCTTCCGAAGCCTCCTCCTCTCGTCCCTCGACGCGGGCGACGAGCAGCTCGAAAAGGACCTCCAGGCAACCTTCCGAACCGTCGACACGACCCTCTTCCGCGCCTTCATGTACTCGCGCCCGACGCTCGCCAGCTCGCTCTTCCGCATCCCCAACTTTTGCGACCCGGACGTCGTCAACGAGCGCCTGGTCGAGCACAACCGCTTCAACGAGCTCGTCGACTTCTTCTACGGCAAGAAGCTGCACCACCAGGCGCTGAGCCTGCTGCGCAAGTTTGGCTCGCCCGACGAGCCCGACGATGCCGCGCCCACGCTGCACGGGCCCCAGCGCACCGTCATGTATCTGCAGGGCCTGCCGCCCGAGATGATTGACGTGATTCTCGAGTTCTCCGAGTGGACGCTGCGGAGGGATCCGGAGCTTGGGATGGAGGTGTTCCTGGCGGATTCGGAGAACGCTGAGACGCTACCGCGGGATAAGGTCATGGCGTTTCTGGACGGTATTGATATTGGGTTGGAGATTCGGTATCTGGAACATATTATTAACGAGTTGAATGACTTGACGCCCGACTTTCACAACCGGCTGGTCGAGTTGTTTGTTAGGCAGCTGGTGGGAAAGGAGAAGGGGGAGGAGTGGGATGCCCTGATGGAGCGACTGGTGCGCTTCCTAAAGGAGAGTAAACAGTATAGCCTGGGCAAGGCACGGAATTTGATTCCCAAAGATGGTGAGTTTAATGGTTTCCCAACACTGGGGCTTTGGGCTAATAGTTTGCAGATCCCGCCTTTTACGAGGCGCAAGCCGTCGTGCTCAGCAACATGGGCCAGCACAGGCAAGCGCTGATGATTTACGTATTCAAGATGAAAGACTACGCCAAAGCCGAAGAGTAAGTCGTCCCCCTTTTTTAACATCACATATATTCTAACCAACCCCCTAGTTACTGCAACCGCATCCACAAAGCCCAAGAAACTCAGTCCTCCACAACACCACCCCCAAGCTCCCGCGGCGCATCCCCTACTCGGCAACAAACCACAACCACCACCGCAGCCGCAGCCGCAGACGACGAAGAAAGACCCTCCATCTATCACACCCTCCTCGCCCTCTATCTCACCCCACCCCCCGACCAAGGAGGGCCCAACCTCGCGCCCGCCCTGGACCTCCTCTCTAAACACGGCTCCCGCCTGCCCGCGACGTCGGCCCTGTCCCTCGTGCCCGACTCGCTGCCCGTCGCCGAGCTCGAGTCGTATTTCCGCGGGCGCATGCGCAGCGCCAACAGCGCCGTCAACCAGACGCGTGTCGTGGCGGGGCTGCGCAAGACGGCGCTCTTTGCGAGCCAGTCGCTGTTGTTCCTGGGGGATGGGATACCTGGCGGGCAAGGGGGCAGGAACAGGCGGGTGGTGATTGGGGAGGAGAGGGTTTGTGGGGTTTGTCATAAGCGGATTGGCGGGAGTGTCGTGGCTGTGTTGAAGGATAATGCGGTGGTGCATTATGGGTGTTTGGGGAGGGCGGGGACGTCGTCGAGGCCGCTGTCGCCTGTTGGTTCTGTGGCGGATGGGAGGGGGTTGGGGACGAGCCCGGTGCCGTTTGGGTCGGCGTGGGGGAGGTCGGCGGGGTAGACGCTAAGATGTGGTACTGTCGAAGGCGTGAAAGGGGGATGTGTCTGGTATAACTTGCTGCCGATGTGCTAGTGCTGTATCGTATCTTCTGGAGACCGCCCTGTTTGACGCTAGTTGGCTTCGCCAGCGCCTTTGTCGTCGAAGCGGTCATTCCCGAATTGACGGCCGTTTTGATATGAATGGAAGACGAGCACCCATTAATTGGGATCTGGGAACCATCTGTCTATTCAAATATCCTCCTCATCCTCCTGCACCTCCTCGCCGTAGTTCTCTTCCTCCTTTTCGTCGTCAACCGCGGCGGCTGCCGCGCCCGAATCCCGCGCCTTGTCCTCTTCCATGCGCGCCGTGAGCTCCCGGTTGATTTGACTCTGCAAGGAAATGACGGATTGGCGCAGCTCGGAAAGGTATTTTGTCTTGTTTTCAACGGTGGTACCGTCACGGGGCGCCGTGATCGGGAGGGAGATGGTGAAGGGCTCGTTGGTGGTGGAGGTGTAGGTTGCTGAGAGCGTCGGCGGGGTGTTGGATGCCATTGTGGGATATGATTCTAGTTGAATATCAATCCGGTTGTTGAATCGAAGCGAGGAGGTGCGTTTGCGTAACCCAAGGAGGAAGTTATTTGAGGACTGATATTCGTCGGTGGATGGAAGTAGGTGGTGTCGTTGATGTGGAGGGGAGCTGACGGGAGTGCCCCGCCTCGCCCGCGTAGAATTTGAGGACTGCGGGGTTGCGCGGACAGTGCCCCTCCCCTGCTCGCGCGTTGGCGGGCCAAACAGCGTCGCTTCCGTCACTTGCATCTGCAGCTAGGGGCTGGGTTGGCACCGACATTCCAGCCGCATTCTGGTTCAGGTCTTGTCTGCAACCTCATTCGGGCTGTCCAAACATGCCCTTCATCTAACGACTTCACTTGCCGAGTTTTCTCTACGCCCACAAGGCCAGACTGTTTTCAGTTACTCAATAACATCGAATATCCCTACCGACCCTCGAAGCCTAATCGCAAGCCCCTCGATCTGTTGACCAGGCCCAAGCCGCCGCAAAACACCAATGTCTCGACCGGCCAAGATGTAACTTGCTTGGGTCACACCCGACTCGTCACCATTCGCATAGCCCCTATGCAGCCATCACGGCCCTCCCCGAGGGCTCCCGGGAGCTTTTCGCCCCTGTCCAGCAACAATTCTTCCAGCGCGGCGGACCTATCGCGCCCGAGACAAAACCGACAAGACTCGCTGTCGAGTGAGGAACCAGCGCCTTTGAACGTCATCAAGCCGCGCAATCAACGGGGAGGCCCTGCGCCGTCGCCCACGCCCATATACACCAGCTTCACCTCCCACAACAACAGCAGCACCAGCAGCTTACAAAACTTCTCGCGCCCGACCATCTCGACCGCCGTCTCTGCCGCCCGGTCCGTCGCTGGAGCCCAGTCGCCCAGCGACGGTCATCCGCGCAACGGTCTCGGACCATTCGCGATTCCACCGACAACCTCCCCATCTACACCTACTTTTTCGGGACGAGTTCACTCGCGCAAACATTCACAGAATGCGGGCTTGTTCGAGCCCACCTTGCCGTCCACGAGCGCATCCAATCTCCCACAAATCGGCTTAGGGCAATCCTCCCCAAGACCAGGCCCAACGCCACATCGAGAGATGTCGGCGAGCCAGATCGCTGCTCAGGCGGCGGTAATGCAGCACCAGAATCAGCAGCAGCAGGCGCAACAGGCGCAACAGGCGCAACAGGCGCAACAGGCGCAACACTCACGGCAACGGTCTCAGACGGTCCCGGCAGATTCCGACCAGCCTGCTAAGCGCGGGAGTGGCGGATCGATGAATCCCCCGATGTTGAGCCTCACCGAGGCGAGCGTGCCTCGAGATAGCGTGCTTGGAGGTCAGTCCTACCACAACGGGCTCCTTGGCAACCACACCCTTGCCGCGACGGCCGCCGCCAACATGGTCTTCCCAAGATCAGCACAGACGTCACCCGGCATCCCTAGCCAAGTACCCACACCCCAGATGCCTCCGCCTCCACCTCCGCCACCTGCCTCTGAGAAACCACTCAAGCCAGAGAGGTCCAAGGTGAAGCTCTTCTCGCGGCCAGTCAAGATTGGCGGCAAAAGCGACCCAAAAGACAAACCCCTACCCAGTCCAGGAAAAGTCGGTCACGCGTTGGCCAGCCTGCAGCGAGGCAACTTCAGCACTACCAGCCTCGACTCATCTTCGCAGTCATTCTATAGCCTACCCAACTCTTCAACTGCGACAATACGGGCAGCCGATATGCCGGCGGAGAAAGAAGGAAAGGAGAAGGAGAAGAAGCACCATTTCTTATCGCGCCAGAAGCACAAGCTTAAAGATGACTATCACCTCCCGCTGTCGTCGGCCATGAGCAATTCAAGACCGACCGATCCCCGCGCCCCAAACAGTCTTTACAGCTTTAGTCTCCCCCAGAGCCCGGGGCCGAACAGCACGAGCTTCAAATCAGCCCTCGACTTACGCCACGGAGGACGCGCTCTGCGAGAGAAGAGGAAAGAGGAAAAGTCGATTGACGATGCCTCGAGTTCTGGTGTCGGGAGCGAGTGGCCGGGTTCGAGCAGCGTCGCGTCTGGGTCAGGCACGTTGGCTTCTACGCTCTACCTGAACGAGCCGTTTGACAGCCACAAGTACGGCCTGAACAACATGACCCATGACGACGCCTGGCCGTTTTTGAAGGCCAAGTTGCTTGTTGTCTTTGAGGCCGAAGACCTTCGCTTGCCCGTCGAAGACCTCAACCGCGTTGTTACGATGCACATCCAATATTGCCTGGCCCGCCGCAGTCCAAATATCATCGTGGATGATCTGAGGGAGCTACTGGCGACAGGCTTCTCCAGCCTCGATCAGACCCTCCGCAAGACGACCGAGGACAGGCTGATCCCGTCCCTTGTCGAGCTGTGGATCTTTACGTTTACGGGCATCCTACCATATATGCAGGCCGTGTTTCTGCCTTTGGATCTCGAGTTTTCCGGCCACGGACCGTTGATGTCATCGGAACAGGCCCGCGATTTCTGGGGAGGCATCCCGGCGACGACGTCAACACCTGAGCCATCTTCCTCCTCCCAAGGCGCTGGCCGCGGCGGTCAGACTGTCAGCGTATCTCCAGCGTCGGCAGTGCTTGAAGTGCGTCGCTTTGTCCTCCTCGCCTTTCGCGACATTGTGATCCTCCCCCGCTATGACACGCTCAAAGCAATGTTTTCGCGGCTCTCCCTCGAATTCCTCCCGCAGTCCCTCGCATCCATGGCCCTCGCCTCTCCACCACTCCCCATCCCTTCCCCAGGCTTCCACAACCAGGCCGCCTCCTTGAACCACGCCCCCTTCTCCTCCTCCCCATCCGACCACCCGGCCTCCACTAGCCTTCCGACCGCGTTCGGCTACCGCCCAGGCACCGCCACCTCCCTCGACCCCTCAGTCGCCAGCTACAACAGCACGGGAACCACCCTCCTCAGCGGCGGCGGCGGCGCCGACAGTTCCGCCTCGGGCGGCTCAGGAAACCGCAGCCGCGCCATCAGCAACGTTAGCTTTGGCAGCGACAGCGCCGCCCACCCGGCGCGGCCCTTTGTCCATTCCAGCTTGCACCCTGTCACCAGCAACACCACCACTGGCTCGGGCTCCATCATCTCCAACGCCGGCAGTGGCAGCCTCCGCGACCAGAATGTCGAGGATTCGAAGCAGGTGACCGAGATGGTTGGCCGCATGCTGCAGTGCATGAGCGTGCTGGCGTCGGTGGGCGTGTCGTTTGCGGGTGGTGGTGGCGGTGGTACGGCAGGGAGCGGTGGATGTGAGAAGCAGGAAGAGGGCAACCGCATGGTGGAGGAGCTGAACAAGCTGCTCAAGCTGAACTGGCTGGGGCGCGGCAGGACGGGGCGGAATCGCAGGGGCATGGTCGGCGGCCGGGCGTTTAAGAGGGCCGGGCTAGTTGGCGGCTCTATTAGTGGTGGTGCTGGTTCTGTGGGAGGGGGGATTGAGAGTGTGATGGAGGAGGGTTCGCGGTATGATTGATGCCCTTGCTTTTCGGGGGTGGACTTGGGACAAGGGGGTTTGGAGTCTTTCGGGCAGGATGCAGCGGTCTGTTAGATTGGGCGAATTCAATGAGCGCGTTGGACTGGTTGGGAAACGTCGGTGGGAAGACGGCAGGGGAGTCGGGGGTTCAATGGGCAATTGTGTTTACAATGATTAATGATCTTGGATTGGATTGTGTTGTACAATGCAGGAGTACGGTTGAGTTTCTTGTAAGCACCCCAAAAATTGTTGTTGGAAGTGATCGATCAGGCTCGGCGCCTCTCCACGGGCCTGATATCATCACGAACAGATGCCTCAGGGTCGAACAAGAGGTGGTACAAGATGCGTCTTCTCAGCCTTGGACAACGCGTACGCGGTTCCGGAAGTTGTCTATCATCCTTCAAAAACAAAATAAAACAAAATGGTCATGTCACTGATGTTGGCAAAATTCAAGGCAGGATCAATATTTTGTATTTCATCTATCCTACTGATAGGGTGGTGGCAAGTCGCGACCATCGGGACACCTGGACCAGCAAAGTTAGCAGCTGGTTCAGAAAATCAACGCTCAAAAAAGAATGTGATTTGGTGTGCGATAAGACATCCAAGGAAGTATTCTCCCTCATCTGTCCCGAGAAAGGCTCGTTTGGGACTCGAGTGGAAACTGCGAATGTGTGGGAAATTTTCATCATCTCGCAATGGGGGGTCGGTGAATAAAGAAAAAAAAGTACTAACCGTTTCAATGCTGTGATAGCGATTTGCTGCGAGGTTAGCAAACATGGAAAGCATCGAACGCATGAGACCCGAAGAGAGCGCGAGATCTTGGAACAAGTTCTTGGGAAGATTCTGTTGTTGTCTGGTCAGCAACTGGATTGCGAGAAAACATAGCAACGGTGGAACCAAGAGAAAATCTTCGGCTCCACAGTAAGAAAGTTTCCGCTTTGTCAGACAAAAATACTGGCAAGTAGCAGGCCCCGTCCCGTAGGAGTGAGGCCCGAAAATCCTCGTTCATGGTCGATTCAGTTGGGAAAAGAAGACGATGTTCAAAAGTTATCATCATTCAAAGCGGGAAACAAAATGCAGGGGGAAGGAGAAGGAAAGTATCGGCTTACCTCTTGCGTCTGTCATGCGACTGTTGCCGCAGCTCAGCTGAACCTGCGAGCTGGGCGGCCTTCCAGACCGGTCCAGACTGGCTCACTCGCGCGGCGCCAGACAGCTCAGGGAAATGCGCCGCAGAGAGAAATTCTGTGGCTTGCTTCTCCCGTCGCCGTTCACAGTCGTGGCATGCCGGGCGAGCAAGTCCAGTCCATAGAGGTCGTTGGAAGGTGGGATATGGAAGAAGAGAAATCAAGCTCAAAGTTCCTGCGTCGATCATTCAAATACTTGGGGTCCGATAGCGATAAGGAAAAAATTCGGGTGGAGTATCACGTGGACTGCCACGTGTAAGCACCTGGCAAATCAGGGACTGGGCCGGCCCAAAATAACTCACCGTTGGCGGCCGAGTGGTGCGATCCATATTCGATCCATCGCTGTATCCATAACATTCAGTCATTGTAAAATGTAAAATGCCTGCCACGAGTTTCGTAAACAGCACGGGGTACTCTTACGGTTGCAGAACGTCGTAGGAACCTCTAGACATCTAGAAATGGCGATTCAATGCGCGATATCATAAGTTAGCATGGCTTTTAAGTTTGCGCTGTGGTGCTGGGTTACACCCTCGGATTTGTCCGTTCGCTCCTCTTCGTTAAACGGGGCATCGGTACGGATCAACTTGTTGCTCGCTACTGTTAGATGCATAATAAATGATTATGATGCTCACGGGGACCAATCACTCGGAGTCTCATCACTGTATCGGAAGGTCAGCCTTCTCTCACAAAGACCCATCGATCCCCGAGAAAAGCGGCCAAGCCAACTCCCGTCTGCGACGCTTCAACGCCCGCCAGTCTGCGACACTTCGCAGTCCCTGCCTAGACTCCCAGGACTCTCCACCTCCCTGCAGCCCAGAACATCAAGTCTTCGTCGTGCAAGAGGAATTATCGTCACCCAAATACTTAGTATACCGAGTTTTTTCGTTTTTCGACACATACACAATCCAACGCAGAGTCTGCTGTTGCGCAAACTGCCAGTGTGCACTGTGCAGGATCAAACCGGATGTTTGGGCGGCCGAAAGATTTTTGAGTTGCTGCCGCTGCCGGGAGCCAATTTTCTATCGGGCAACCTTGGACCCAAGCGACGGAGCCACAAGGTACCTTACCCACATCTTTCGAGCCCGCGTCGCTGGTTTTGGTTCCCTTTTTGCCAATCCCAACCCCCCGTTCGCCAAACTCCACAGTCCACCTCCCGACCACGACACGTCGTTGCCGCACATCGACACTCGCCCAAACGCCCGCCCAACGCTTCTAGTGCCGCATGGTCGCCGATTAATATCGCGCATAAGTCCTAATTGTTGTCGTTGTCGTTTGGCCCCCGGGTATTTTTGTTTTGCACTGTCCTCGGTGGCTACTTGGAGGCGTCGCACCATTCGCGACCACGTTCCGGCCGACCGCGATACCTACGGTATCCCTCCACCGGCAATTCACGCCGCCGTCGCAATCGCCCTCTTATTTTCTGTCACGACCCGATTCTCCTGACGGCCACGCGGCCGTGCCCCCGATTCGCGCACCCGCGCACTCGCGCCCAGCGGCGACGAACAACTCGTTTTCCCAGTCTCCCGACGCACCTCGAACCTAGGCCTAGCTTCGTATGCGATAGCGCGGAGGAGCCAACGTCGATATCCACGCTGTGGATAGTCGACAACACTGGAGATGATGGCTAGTATGGGACCCTCGTTTTCGCCGCATCCTGGCGCGATGCAACAACATCCGGGCGCGCCCCCGGGCCATCCTATGGCTCCGGGTATGGCCCACAACCCAAGTCAACCCGGTGTCTCGACTCCAGGAGGAATTCCACACCAGCTGGTCGGTCACATGGGAGTCTCGGGCCCGGGTCCTCAGATGAATGCTGCTGCCCTCATGGTGGGCATGCCACCGGGGGCTGGTGGTCCGAACGCCCATGCGATGCAGCATCTGAGCCCGGCGCAGGCCCAAATGTTCCACCAGCAGCAGCAAATGAACCAAATGTGTATGTCCCGCGTAGCGGCCCTGTTTCTGTCCCGATATCATATCCTTTGCTAACTCCCTTTTCCAGACGCCGCGGGTAATCCGGCTTTACAACAGCAAATGCAACAGCAAAGACTCCAGCAACTGCACCAGCAACAGCACGCGAGGCAGGCCCTGATGGCCCAGCATGCGGCATACCAGAATATGAGCGGGGCGCCCCTTGGTATACCAATGGGGCAGATGCCTGCTGCGCAGGCCGCTCATCTGGCGGCGCTCAGGAGAGGAGGAATGCCGGTAGCTTCTCCCCTTCACCACCTTCAGCAGGCACATCTAGCTCAACAGCAACAGGGTCAACCTATGAACGTAAGGCAGCCTCAGTCGCATCGCAACTTGTATTCACTTTGCTGCAAAATTGCGTAGGTTTTATTTTGCTAAGACTTTTGTGCTAACAAACCACCCGCAGCCCAACTTGGTTGCGCAACAGATCGCCCTTCAGCAGCAGCAGCAGCAACAGATGAATCAAATGGGGCAAGGCGGTAATCCGAACCAACATCCGATGAATCCACAGCACATGAATCTCCAGCAGCAAGCACAATTCGCCGCGATGCAGCAGGCCCAACAGCAGCAGGCGCAGCAGCAGCAGCAGCAGCAAGCCCAGCACCAGGCTCAACAGCAGGCTCAACAACAGCAAGCGCAACAGCAGGCTCAGCAGCAGGCTCAGCAGCAAGCAGCACAGGCCGCACAGGCCGCCCAAGCCCAGCAAGGGCCGGGGCAGCCTCAACAACCGCAGCCTCAACAATCTCAACAGCAGCCAGGCCAACCGCAACAGCAGCAGGCTCCGCAGCCCGGGCAGGCCGTCCCGGGGGCGAACGGACGAGCGCCGACGCCGGGGCCTGGCCAGGGTCATACGCCGCAACCTAATCCTCAACAGCAGCCGCAAGCACCCCCCCAGACCCCTCAGACGACCCAAGCACAACAGGCCCAGTTGGTCGCCCAGCAGCAGCAGATGCAGGCGCAACAACAACACGCGGCCGGAATTGCAAACTTCATGCAGAGGCAGCGCGAGGCGGTCAACTTAAAGGGCGTGTATCTGCTCAAGCTGATGCAGTTCAGCGAGCACTTGAGCGGATTTCCCGTATGTTGGACATCCCCACGCGTTGCCACGCAGGTACCCCTTACGGGCAAAGCTAACTCCACCTTTCTGCAGGGATCCAAGGGCAAGGATGACCTGGATTATTGGAACAACTTCGTCCAGCTGTTCTTCTCCCAGAAGGGCATTTTCAGACATCAAATACTCACCCGAGACAGCGAGGACCAGGCCCAGGAAAAGCAATACGAGATTGCGTACCCCGCGCTTGCCCGCTATTTCCACACGCATTTCGACAGCGGCGTCAAGACCATGCAGTTGATCATGGACAAGGGCACAACAGACCGAGCACTGCCCGGGGATTGCCATGTCATTGAGAACCACAAGGCGAGCTTGGTCTACTGGTTCGATGGCGGCTCACACGTAAGTTGTGCTTCTTGGTGTTAGTTGACTTAAGAAACTAATGAGTTGATGCAGCTCGTGGCAAACGGCACCCTTCGTGTCCAGTTCGATAGCGAGCAGAGATTCGAGCTCTTCGAGTTCTTGACACATAACCATGAAGAGTACATCTCGAGGCGGCTTGTGATTCAAGCCGCTCGACCGGCGCACAACTGGGTCAAGGAATGGCACAACCTCAACCAGCACGACGCCAAGCAGTCTCCTGAGATGAGCAAAAAGAGCAAAGCTAGGCCAGCGAAAGCTCCGCCCGGCCCTCCGCCCGATCTTGAGCTCCCTCATTCCGTTGTAAAGAGTGGTATGGGGATTACGGAAGCTGTATACCAATTCCTCGAGGTACTTACCCCCTCTATTTCTCGCAGCACTACTTGGTGCTAACTCTTGTCACAGATTGTTGAGATCATGGGCCAGATGAACCCGCTTTTCGGCTTCTACCACACGCACCCTGGGCTGACACCTTACGCTGCGCTTGATCAGTACATTGGCCAAATCAACAGCGCCTCTGCACACGCTATGAATGGCCAACCCATGCCTCAGGGCGGCCCCAGGACGCCTGGTTATGGCCAGTTCCAGATGAATGCCAGCCCTGCCATGGCCAACTCGATGCTGCCCGGGTCTCCCCATATTGTCGGCAGTCCGATTCCTGGTCAAATAGTTGCGCCAGTGATGCAGCTGCAGGCAAGCCAACAAGGCACCAGCTCAAGCGGACCGAGCGCAAACACATCGCCCGCTCAAAACAACAAGAGGAGAAGGCCATCGACCGTAAAGGGCGATGAAGATGGGCCCGCGTCGGCCCCTACCCCAATCCCTGTTGGGACACCGCAGCTGAACGGCGTTCAGATAAAGGGGAAGCAGCCCCCTACCCCTCGGATGCCGAAGAGACAAAAGACGGCGAACAACCAAGCTTAGCACGTTGCTGGTTCACCCTCTCGCTTTCGGGCTCTCCATTCCTGAAGGACCTGGTGCCGCGCGCGTTGCGGATTCCTTGGCATACTACTACGGCGGTGTCTCGGCGTCTGGTTACGGGGAGTCTTAATACTTGTGCTTTATGTTTTGGACGGCCCCCCTGGGACGGGATGGCTTTTAAAAGGGGGGTGGTTGAGACGGCCGTGTTTTTTGCATTTGAGAATCGGCTACTACTTGTTTATACTTGGCTTTTTTGTTGTTTGGGCGGCCCGGCGAAAGCATTTCTGGGATCGGACCGGACCCTGCATATACCCCATATCCCATACACCGTTTTTTTTTCTTCTCGCATCAGACTCGTTTGTGTCTTGCGCGCGCATACGCCTGGGGACTGTCCCGTCAGTCTCTGTCTCTGTGATCTGATCCTGCGTGCTCCCCTTTGGAGGGTAGAGGAGGCGGAATCAGTTTTACGGAGATTGGGGTTGACAGTTGCCCTGGCGTACTTCAATGTGTCTCTTGTCCTGTACAGTTTTGATGGAGGCGGAGGGATGATGGGGGCATATTCTCACGTAGTATGCAGTACGCAGTATGGAGTATGGAGGATGATTAATATGATGAGTGGGATGGTGGGTGGTTGGTAATGAACGGCGGTGGGCGGTATTTGTGGAGGAGCTTTCTATGAGTTGATGGGTGGATGGCAGGGGGGATTCTTGATCATTGGTACCAGCATCGTCATCATCATCGTTAGTAGTTGGCGGTTGCTTGCTTGTGTAAAACCAGTCTTCTTTTTATTCTTTTTTTCAGGTTTGGTTTATCTACGCTACCTACCTTGACCAGCGTTGAGTTAGACCGGGTGTTATTGAGTTTGCTTTCTCTGGATCTATCTTTCTGTCTCCCGGACCTTGCTTAGTTTCTTTAGGTCGTTTTGGAGTTTTGTCATTTCATCCTTACCCAGGCGGCGACAGGAGAAGGAGATGGCGAGTTCTAGGGTTGGCTTGGTTTGGTTCTTGAACTGAATGTTTCATGGGGCGTTTGTCCCGTTGGTTGGAGTGGTGAGAGAGTGGCTGACTGGAGGTTAAAATGGTGTATTCGAAAAGGTTGGGAATGAAATAAACCTCCTTGACATTGTTCTTACTGGTATTAGTGCGCATTGACAGTGTCCGGCTGAGTTGTCTTGCCGCCCTCATGAGGCTCATGAAATGCCCGGTCTCGGGTATAGGTTAGGGTTGACACGACGGACTTAGCGGTACCCAGCCTTATTATCTTTAACCCAGCTAAATCATAACGGCCGACTGCAGCTTGAACCGGTACAGCACATGTTACACCATCATGATGGCTCCATGAACACAGGAGCGACTGGATGTATTGCTCAGTTTCTGACCTTTAAGGCCCACCACCGCATGTCCGGCTGGTATGTCCGGAAGTGTCCGGGAGTGTCCACGGTGCCAAGCCCGCAAGTGGCCCACTCAGGCCGGAGCCAGGCCGCTCTTTGCAAGGAAGGGGGCTCTTGTGCACCCCAAGACGGGGATCCACGGCAGAGGGAAAGCTTGATTCGCGGTGTGTTAAGAAATCCCAATAACGATATTCTCTAAAAAGCCCAGGGTCCAGCAAGCAAGGCCAGGATTGGGCTACGGAGTACAGTTGCTGGTCTCTCCCGAGGTCTCCGGCGTGCCGTAGAGTCCTGCCAAACCAAAAAGACGGCGTAGAAAAAGAGCCAAGAACAAATGCAGCGCATGGTACACACCCAGTCCCTCTGTTCCCCGTAATCCTCGATCTCTCAAATCATCCCAAAGTCAATAACCGAAAACGCCGTGGACGAGCCTAGGAAACACAACGAGACAAGCGTAAAGTCGAGGGTTCGTCACCCTTTAGGCGGTCTCGAACCCCCCAAAGGTGTTCTCACCCGAGTAGGTGATGTAGAGGAACCTAGGTGGCAGAAGGTTAGCGCGAGGCTGCGAAACCGTGCGGGCCAGGGCGGACTCACCCATCCTCATCCTTGTGCTCCTCGTAGATGCTGCTCATGAGCGCGGCGGTGGGCGGCAGGACCTCATCGACGAAGATAAAGATGGCCTTCTCCGGGGACAGCTTGATGCGCTTGCGGATGACGTAGACGAACTGGCCGACGGTGAGGTCTGCCGGTACGAGGTACTTCTTCTTGTCGATTGTCGCGATGTCGCTCTTCTCGACCTTTTCGCAGATGACCTGGATGGGGATGACGTGTTAGCGACACGATGGTGCGACCGGCCGACAAGCTCCTAGCTTCACCGCCTAACGACCAAACAAACGTACCGGAATGCGGTCAGAATACTTTTGGCGGATCCGCTCGGCCTCAGCCTTGCGCTTCTCGAAGGGGTGCTCGTCCTTAAACTTGCTGCGCATTTTGATGGTGAGGGAGATGGACGGCGGTGTGTCTAGTAGATGCCGGTGCAAGTGGTGCTATCCCCGAGCGATACGGTGTCAGTGTTGTTGCTGATGATGTAGATGATGAATGGTAATCCGGCGCACGGGTTTTGGGGTGCAAAAATGGGTTGAGTTGGTACCTTGGATGGAGAGGCCGGATGCGAAGGATGGTTGTTGGAGGAAGGAGGTTTGGTGTCTGGGAAGGTGTTGCGTAAGTTGCGTATGGTTGCCGCCTTGATAAACGGCACTGGGGGGTTTGGGTTGGGACTGGGCGGAGGCGGAGAGGCGGGGCTGACCCGATGACTAACTGGGGAGGCAGCAGACCTAGCCAAATTCGGCTTGGTCTTTGCTCCAGGGCTGGGTGAATCAGACGGGGTGTTCACATGGGGTTTGTGCAGGGGCCAGGTGCTCCCTTCTTTGCTCAGCTGGTACCGGTACTTCCGGGATTTCCAGGTTTGCATGCATGCCTTTGTCACCACCCCGCAGAAGCTTGTTCGAGACGGGCAAACTGGCCGGGCACCACATTGGTGTTCCTGTCTTTGAATCTTGATATTCCCTGCGATGATCCGCGCTTGACTTGTTGCGGAACTGCCTCTGCCAGGGCATCGTCCGGCCGTCGGGAGCCCCCACTTTTAAGGGCTGGCTGCCTGCAAGGGACCCCGCGCCGAGGTGAACATGTCGCGGTACGCGGGCCCAGGCCGAATCCCGGTGGGTGCCGGCAAGGGGCCCGATTTCCAGGATCCCATTCCGAAGCTCTGGAATTTCATGCAACATCCGATTTCAACAGCGAAATCAGCCGAGCAAGCCCGGCCATTGCCAACGAGCGGATCTTCCAGACTCTGCTGCAACTAAAAAGGATCTCCGCGGTGTGCCCCGGTATTCGAGGTTACTAGATTTGGAAAGTGGCCTTATGTCTGCGCCCAGAATCGCCTGATTGTTTTGCTCCCGCCACTTGGACTTTTCGTTACTTAAGAAAAGGCCCTTCGCGATGGCTTCTCGGCGGCCAGCCCTCCGTCTCTTTGCGCAGTGCAAGACACGCAGTCAATTGACCACTCCGCGACAGTTGACGTCCAATTGGAACTCTCGGAGAGCGTCGTCAACCTTCCCTGGTTTTGGAACCTCCAGCCAAACTTTCTCGCCACTGACCCGATTCTTGGGCTGGACAGCTTTCGGTCTTCTCGTTGCCGTGCCGTTGACATACAAGATGGTATGCCCGCATTGCGCTCCCGGGCAGCATGGAAGCCCGTCTTGAGCGGCGTTGCTGACCATCTCGCTCACGCAGGCCATCGACGAACCCCTCAAAATGGACACGCCGTCTCTCGCCGAGATCGACCAGCAACTGAAGCGCGAACAGGGCGTTTCGGACGTCTCGCCCATGCGCCTCCGCATGGAGAAGTTTGTCAAGGAGCAGCAAAAGGAGATTGTGCGGGCACTGGAAGAGGTGGACGGCACAAAATTCCGGATCGACGAATGGCAGCGCAAGGAGGGCGGCGGCGGCATCACCTGTGTGCTGCAGGACGGCAAAGTCTTTGAGAAGGCCGGCGTCGGCGTCAGCGTCGTCTACGGCACCCTGCCGAAGCCGGCCATTCTGAAGATGCGCGCAAACCACAAGAACATCGCCGAAGATGACAACATTCCCGACAGCCTAGAGTTCTTCGCCGCGGGGCTTAGTCTCGTCGTACACCCCAAAAACCCCATGGCGCCGACAGTGCACCTGAACTACAGGTATTTTGAGACAGCCAAGGCGGACGGCGCATCGGGGGCCTGGTGGTTCGGCGGCGGCTGCGACCTGACGCCAAGCTACCTCTTCGACGAGGACGCGATACAGTTCCACAAGGCGATCAAGGAGGTCTGCGATAAGCACGACAAGGATTACTACCCGAAGTTCAAGAAGTGGTGCGACGAGTACTTCTTCAACAAGCACCGCGGCGAGGCCCGCGGCATCGGCGGCATATTCTTTGACGACCTGGACGAGAGCGTGTCGGACAGGGAAAACCTGTTTGCCTTCATCCAGGACGCGCTCAAATCGTATATTCCGACCTACGTCCCCATCGTCAACAAGCGCAAGGACATGCCGTTCACCGAAGAGGAGAAGGAGTGGCAGCAGATCCGCCGGGGCAAGTACGTCGAGTTCAACCTGGTGCACGACCGGGGAACTGCGTTCGGGTTGAACACGCCGGGCGCGAGGGTAGAAAGCATCCTGATGAGCTTGCCTCTGACGGCGAGCTGGAAGTACATGTATGAGCCAGAGCCGAAGAGCCGGGAGGCGCGGCTAGTCGAGGTGTTGAAGAACCCCAAGGAGTGGGTATAGATGGGTGTACGCGGTTCTGTATTGTATGTGATTAGACTTGTATTATAAAAAATGGCAGGCAACTTTGGCGTTTAATATGCTTCATTTACAGAGGCGGAATGTTTTGGACATTGACACAAACTACAGGTAATATTTCATTTACGACGGTTGGTCAACTACAACCTTTCATCTCAACAACCATCCATCCTATCTACACCCAACCAAACTCCATCAAACCAAAACCACAAAATGACCACCCTTCAACAAACCAACGCCCCTCTCATCGATCAACAACCACAAATGGCCCTCCCAACCCCGCGCGCCCTCCTCACAGCCCTCATAACATCCATCTCAACCATCCCCCTCCTCCCCATCCCTGAACCAGACCAAGGCCAAGACCATGATCAAAACCCAGCAGTCAAAACAGCCTCACGCAAACACGCCCTAACCGACACCGCCTACCCAAAAACCAACCCCCTCCGTCGCGTGCCCCCTTCCCACAGACACCTCATCACCACCCTGCACGTGCTGTTTCCAGATATGGTACTCCCCGCGCTAGACACGCTCGAGCGCGGGCTGGTGGGGAAGGTGACGCTTATTTCTTGTGCTGAGGGGAGGGATGCGTCTGCAGCTGACGCGGGTGGCCGCCATGGGGACGCGGGTGGCGATGGAGATGGGAATGGAGAGAGGTGTGGGGAGAAGCGGGAGCAGGACGGGAATTCATTCTACCTCGTGCATTCTATTGCGTCGGCCAGAAGTGAAGGAGGGCGGCGGTATGGGGAGCGGGAGGGAGGCGGACAGCAGAGAAGGTATATTGTGCGCTTGGGAGCGTGGCATTGTGCGTGTGCCGCGTTTGCGTTTGCTGCGGTTCAGGGTGAGGGGGTGGTGATGGGTCTTCAAGGCAGGGAAGGAGGCAAGGCGGAGCAAAATGAGACGGGGTTAGGCTGGTCGTTTGGAGGGATGAGTCTGGACGGGTTGGACGAGGCTGGGGGAGCGGTCCCCGTGTGCAAACACCTGTTGGCGTGTCTACTGGCGGAGAAGTGGGGGACTGCGTTGGGGCGGTATGTGGTTGAGCGGAGAGTAGGGAGGGAGGAGATGGCGGGTATTGTTGCGGATGTGTAGGTGCACGGTGGGAGTTCTTCGGTTGGACGGTAGATGTCATGGACACATGGAAAACGTTCATCGTGGCACTCAGTTCACTGAATCCTACCAACGCCATTGCCGTGATATTAACACACCCGAGCCCGTTCCCGAGCAATCTACCAGTCCCTCGTACAGTCATTCCCAGGCCTCCCTGTCCCATGTCTACCTTATTTCTTCTTCTCCTTCGACCCTTCCTTTTCCTTGTCTGCGGATCCTTCCTTTGCATCTCCGTTGACCGCAGGGGTGCCTTCCTTCTTCTCGCCCTCCTTGCCGCCGTTCTCTCCCTCCTTCTTGGCCGCCTCCTTCTCCTCCTGTTGCTGCCGGTTCTGAATCTTGTTCTCGATCAAGTCGTGGAAAGCCGTAATGGCACGGATGAGACTGCTCAGGTAGATGGCCATGAGCTGGTCGTTGGTTTTGACGCTCATTGCGTAGTTGAGATCGCCCTCGGGCTTGCCGCCAGGCACGCTGGTGCTCGATTTGGGTGTCGAGAGATTCGGCAGGAGGTTGAAGACGTCCTGGAGATTGCCGAGAATGGCGTGGTTGACTGGGAGTTTGCCGTCGAGGACCTTTTGCAGGTACGCCTGGATGTCTCGCAGGCGGTGGTGGAGGCCTTGCAGCGACTGGAGCTGGTTGGTGACGCGCGTGGAAAGGGTGCCGACCGCTACGTCTCGGATGTCGCGCAGGAGGTGCTCGACACCAATCTCCTCTGCCTCCTCGGCTTCGATAATCGACGGCGTGTGAACAAAGGTCTTGGATGTGGTGGTTCCATCCTGACAAACGCAGGTTAGCTCGGTCTTGCGGGGTAGCAGTCGTAGTAAAGGATGGCAACATACATCCTTGATCTCCTCCACGGCAAAGTACGCATCTGTAGGAACACCCGACTCCTTGGGCTGGACGTCGATAATGACCAACAACGGGTTGGGCGTGTAGCGCTTGAAGAGCTCGTTGATCTCGAGATCCGAGGCCCGCAGCTTGGGCCCCGAGTGGTACCACCCTACTAGCTTCTCGCGCGCATTGACTTTCTTGAACATGTCGTTCATCGACTCGACGTAGTTGTGGTCCAGGAACCAGACCGACGGATCCCTCTCATCCTCCTCGAAGGGAACTGTGCAACTGCGTCAGAAGGTTGTGAGGGGTGCGATTCTGGGGACGGTATGCCGCTCACCTGCGAAACTGTTGGATACGCGCACATTATCCCCATCATTATGACCTAATAGCACACCGACAACCCGCTTGGTCTTGCTCTTGAAGGCTTCGGTGCGGTTGTAGTGGTCGACGACGGAGAGAAGAACGAGGGGCGCAACTGTGACATTGCGTGTCACTAGCGACAGCGTCTCTGCGGTTGTGGTTGGCATGGTGAAAAGTGGTCGCAGGAATCGGTATCGGTATGGGAGCGTGGGGTAATCGATGCGCAGGGGAAAAAGTGACAATTCGGGGAATGTGGTTCGGTTGTTGGGTTGCTTGCGGTTGTCGTCACGCAGCTCGCTGCCTCGCCAGTTGAAGGTCAGTACCCAATCAGGCTAGTTCGAGGCTGTCAAGGTTGGTTGGCTTGGCAGGCAGGCGGGTCAAGCACCAAGGCTGGGACGCTTGGGCCAGGCTTCACCTGCTTGAAACAGAAGGTTCCTTTGCCCATTACATAATCAAGGAGCTGCCCCATCTGGTCCGACTGCCGTGTCACAGGTGGTAGGGATTGGCAGCCTTTCGTTTAAAACAAGGGTCCGTCCGCGCATAAGTTCGGAGGGGCAGCCATCCTCTCGCCACCGACCAACACACCGAACACAGCGTCATCGCGTTTATCAACACCAACGCCAAAAACATACTCGCACTCTCACTGCAGTTCCGAACGTACACGAACATCAAGCGAGCTTCCCAATAGACCGCAATCATGAGACTCTTCTCGTTCTTCATCGCTGCTCTGACTCTCCTCTCTGGCGTC
This sequence comes from Trichocladium uniseriatum, assembly GCA_017139535.1. Taxonomy (NCBI): domain Eukaryota; kingdom Fungi; phylum Ascomycota; class Sordariomycetes; order Sordariales; family Chaetomiaceae; genus Trichocladium; species Trichocladium uniseriatum. The sequence goes on along the minus strand of WOUO01000002.1, from coordinate 1,436,974 downwards.
ATCGCTGTCGACATCCAGAAGTCGGTTCTCATCACCTATCCCCCCGAGACCCCCGACTCGGTCGTGAACCAGGCCAAGAAGGCCATTGTCGATGCCGGAGGAATGATCACTCACGAGTATACTCTAATCAAGTATGCAGCCACTCTAGGTATCCTATTGCTCTTGCTGCACGGCATACTGACAGCAGTAGGGGGTTTGCGGCTAAGGTCGGTGAGAAGGTCCTTGATACCGTATCGGCATGGGGCCAGGATTACAAGGTTCTCGTTGAGGAGAACCAGGAGGTCCATATCATGGGAGGCAGCGGCCTGTGAGGGAAGATGTCCATTGGGAGAAACAGCCAGAGCGGGGTTCCGGCGTACACGATTACGAGCTACGAAGCGCCTTCATGGCGACGAATAAAGTGCCGGACACTGCTACTATGATGGATTGGGTGTTGGGAGGTTGGCTGGCGTTATCGGAAGGATTGGCTGTCAGGCAATGCCATGATGGCATGGAGGTGAGAGGGAAAGCGTTGTGACTCCTGTTGTACTCAATTTTCTCAGTTGTTTATCATGAAAAAAACAATATTCATTAGAAATGCGCCATGCCGAGTAATGTCGTCCGGATTCGAAATACACTTCCCCCCTCTTTGTTTGTTAGCGTGGTACCTGCTTTTCAACCTTCACACTCTCTTTTCTTTTTCCTTATTTCTCTTTTCTGTTCCCTCTTTCACTTTTCTCTTTCTCTTTCCTTTTTTCTCCCCTTGTTTTCTCGTTCTTTTTCTCCTTTCTCTTTATTTTTCGTTCCTCTCTCTCGTCTCTCTCCTACCAAATCTCTCGTCCGCAAAACGAAGGTTAATCAGTTTACAGATCCCCTGCTCTCATCTACCCGGGATACCACGCTAACAAACAAACAGGGGAGGAAGTGTATGGGGAGGGAATGACCCCATCTCGCCATCATGTCTTAGTGAAAGCGATGGACTGGGCATCGCATACCTAAGTGGGGAAGATCCAAAGCCGGCAACATGATGTGATATCGAGGCATGCGATACTAAATACCATGAATTCGTATACTCCGTCACAGATCAGAGACTAGAAATTGATTGACACTGATGGAAGCGGCTACGACTTCCACGTCTCTTCTGTGCATGATGGCGCTCCTTGCGGCAGGGTCCAATCTCAGGCTGGTGCCAACCCCCTGTTCCGTGCCCCCAATTGGGAAGTATTGGAGCTAATCGACAGGGCCAGAGCTTCCTGCCGGGATGCTGCCGGGCGCTGCGAGGAAACCCAAGTCCCAATTCAGCGAAGCCCTTCCCGACTCTTGAACAATGCCTTTCGCAAGAACAAACTGCGCAACACAATCATGAAACGAAAGATCCTCGACTGCGGCAACACTCCGGAACCATCTCTCTAACAACCTTTTCTCTTTTTGTAACAATGCGCCATGGGTCTTTCCTCATAATCCACACCTGCTCCTAATTACGATCCCCTCGCGAGGACCTTCCTCTAGATTGCAGTCCCAGGCCGCGCTCGCTGACAACGACATCCTTCCAAACGACACGCCGATGGGGTCGTCTTTCCCGAAAGCGGCCTGAGTCTGGAACATACACAAACCTAACTGACCTAATAATCTTGCACCCCAACCATGACGCCGTACAGCCCTTCCACCCAAGCCGCCCTCTTAAAATGGGTTGGCACGTTTGAGACGCGGCACAATGCCGAGACGCTCCAGGACCTGCGCGACGGCATCATTCTCGGCCAGATGCTCGAGCAGATGCTGCCCTCGGACTTCCACTCCTCTAGCCTCAACTTGACTCCAGTTTCGGAAAGCGACAACCGGCAGAACCTCGAGACTGTCTACCGCGGCCTCGCGAGATTCCTGCGTACCGACAACCCCCACCTTGCCCCCTCGCCCTCCGAATTCCGCGCCATTGCCCAGAACCCTAGCGACAATGCCATGTGCGAGTTCCTCTCGGCCTTCCTGACGGCCGCTTGTCTGGGCTCCCTCTCCAACGCCTACGTCCCAAAGATCATGGCACTCGACAAGCCCACGCAGGGTGAAATTGCCAACATCATCAACGAGAAAAGCAAGCTGAAAAGGGAGAGAGAAGAGCGGGAGGGGGAGGACATTCTGGAGGAGGACTATCCGGAAGGCGAGGCCGACCCCGCCGTCTTTGCACACAGAGATCCGGCACTGATGGCCGAAGAGCTGGACCAAATGAAGGACAAGGTTGATATTCTCAGAAAGCAGAATGCTGATTTGCAATCCCGGCTCGACAAGCTTCTAGATTCCCGAGAAGCCATGCTACACGAGCTGAGGTCAACCCAGGACGAGGTCACGACGCTGAAGCGTGCCAGGGGTTCCGATGCAACGACTGCGTTTAGGGATTTGCAGAACCAGATCCGCGAGAAGATGGATGAGATTGACCGGCTGGAAGACTTGCTGGAGAAGGAAACCTTCCGCTCAACGAAGCTCGAAAAAGAAAACGACACCCTACGGGCAAAGACCGAGCGGCTAAAGGACCTCGAAGACAAGGTTATGGAGCTCGAACACGACACAAAGCACCAAAAGCAGTTGATCAAGGGGCTGGAGAATTACAAGAAGAAAGCCCAGGACCTGACAGCCATCCAGCAACGAAACAGGGTCTTGGACGAACAGATTCTGCAGTTGGAACAGGATCTGAGAGAATTTGATGACATCAAGGCCCAGAACAGAAGGCTGCAGAAAGAGGTTGAGGAGAAAGTCAGGGCATTGAGCAACACCGAGCAGGAGATCATCTACACAATCCAGTCCAAGAATGCGCTGCAAGATGCCAACGAAGAGTTGTCGAGGAGGGTCGAGTACCTCGAATCGAAGCGCCATGCCGACGAGACAACTATCCGCGACCTCCAAGAGCAGGTCGAAATGGGCGACATACCGGAACGTGGATCTGACGGCCCAGGGGGCAACGGCGCCAAGTTCAGCCTCGAACAGGAGCTCGAAACTACGGCCGACCCGGCTGTCGCACTGCGTTTGGAGGTCCAGCGTCTCAAGGCCGAAAATGGCCTGCTCCGGAATAACATGACTGTGGCGTCTGAGAATGAGAGACTACGCGGTGAGCTCGACAGCGCCAGTCAGAAGGTGGAACACTACCGCGTTCAGTGCACCGACGCCATGCAGAAGCATGCCGTGGCGCAGGAGCAGGTCAACGCCTTGGTCACCAACGCCACCAGAGAAGAGTTAGTAGCCGTCCTCCGATCCCGCGCTGGCAGGGGGCAATCTTCATTTACTAATCCGGGTTATTTCAGGGATGCTGCCTTCATCGCCATACGCCGTGACCTGCTTGAGGCAACAGCAGAGCTTGAAAAGCTTCGGAAGCGGGCACAGGAGCTCGAGCGGGATGCCGCGGACCGGGAGCGCGAACTGATCCGTCTCAGATCTGACCGTATGTTACATGCTTGCATTGACCCCGGCGTGGATTTTGTTAACCTCGGGGCCACAGTCGAAGCCATTGGTGAGGAACAGACGACCGCTCTCGCCGCGCTCAAGTCATCGGACGAGCTGATCTCGGAGTCGCTGCGCACCGAGCTCGAGGCGACGCGCAAACAGCTCTCGCAGCGCGTCTTTGACTTTGACCAGATGAAGGAGCAGCTCATGGGTGCCCTGGTCTCCAAGGACAAGATCCAGAAGAAGCTTGAGGATGCGCTGGCCGCGGCGGCGCCGGCTGGCGACCAGCAACAACAGGATGAGGCGCCCAAGGGCAAGAAGGAGGACGCCGAGAAGATTGAGAAGCTCAAGACTGCGCTGAGGCAGAAGATTGAGGTGAGTGACGGCTCCCCGTTTCATCTCCTTTCCTATGGTCCGTCTTCTTTCTTCCTACTGACTCCATCTCTCCTTCAGCAACTCGAGAAATCAGAGCAGGAAAAGTACGACCTGCAACGGCGACTCAAGGCTGCCGAGAACGGCAGCGCATATGCGGCCCTAAAGGTATGCTTCTCTTTACATATCCACCATTTTCTCCAGTCCTGCCGTTCGTGCTCCAACAGGGGTGGTCATGGGCCCCTGTTTCTTCCTTCCACTCCCCCACCTTGCCTTCATAGATTTCAGACTAACCCTGTGTTCCAAGGCTGCAAACGAGCAAATCATCCGCAACCTGCAGCGCGAAAACGCCATGATCACGACGGCCTGGTACGACCTCACCAGCCGCCTGCAGAGCAACCATGTCGTGCTGCAGCGGCGCCACGACGCGCCCCGGAGCTGGCTGAACAAGCAGCGCCAGATGGTAAACGGTGAGTTTGCCCTTTACTTATGACACTTTTGCTAGTTGCTGACTGAAACTTGTTGATTCCACAGCTACGCCGAGGAGATAGTGGCTCGTGGACGTGTAGCGAACCTTGGTTTACCTATCTGTGTGCTGTTGTTTGTGTGTGGTCTTCTTCCCCCTTTTTCTTCTTTCTGTGCGTTTCAGACCCGAGGAATGACAGCTACCGTTTAATTTTGGTTTCTCTTGGTCGAGGGAATACACAGTAGGCAGGAAAAACACGCTGGGACTGCCTTTTGCCTGGGCGACGGATGGACAGGCTGTTCTGGATGGATAGATGCATGAGCGCGGCATGCTGTTTGTTATTGGTTTTCCTCTTCTTCCCTTTTTGTGTATCCTAGAGTAGCTGCACTGCAGTGCACTGCTTCTTCTTTCGCTTGGTTGGCTGGCATATTGCATCTGGAATACCCTTTCACTATACTATATCGAAGCAGTAGATGGGTGGGCAAAGGCCTTTTACCTATATATACCCATTGAATAGATGAATCATGGATATATAGCTTTAGGAGAAATTGTTGGTCGTGAAGGGGACGGGAGTTGGTTGGCCGGGTGACCATCCCCTTCTTACATGACTTGGCCACGTTATGTTTGAGAGCGTGACTTCGCCGGTTCTGTTGTACTCAAAAAGAATGAAACAATTGCAAAGTCATGGTTTTTCTACATTGTAGTAAGTACAGCGCTTCTATCGCACCCTCCCAGCCGGCTTGGCAGATTCCTTCCGAGATCCACCATTGTCGGCCTAGGTATAAGTCCGTAACGCCTTCCAATAATACACGCTTAAAAGGCATGCTTGATCGGATGGCGTTGGGAAACAGAGGTAGAGTCCTTGGATATCCGGATATTTCCCCTTTTCCGGTTCCACGGCCCGGGGCAGAAAGCAAGACTTCGATGAGAATCTAACCACCAGTCACTAACTGCGGCCGAACTACAGCAGCAGTTCGAGTTCCTGAAGCCTCGACGGCGGACCGCTCTTCCCTGCCCCGGCTCCGCTCCCGCTCCCAGCCCCGTCCGTACCCGCCCCGCCCATCTATGAGCTGGGCGTGAGCTTGCTCAGAATACCGCTGCCGGCGGCGCCGGCCTTGGCCTTGTCGTTGTCAAAGATGGCCAGCAGGCTCTTCCACACCTGGTTAGGGGCCTGGGCGGCATCAATCGCCTTCCAGATGCCCGTCTTCTGGTAGTAGCCGACCACGGGGGTGGTCTGCTTGTGGTAGGTGGCCAGGCGCTTTTTGAGAGCCTCGGCGTTGTCGTCGCTGCGCTGGATTAGAGGCTCGCCCGTGACATCGTCCGTCATGGACACCTTAGGGGGGTTGAAGGTGGTGTGGTAGCTGCGCCCGCTGGCGGGGTGGACCAGGCGGCCCGTGATGCGCGACACGAGCAGCTCGTCGTCGATCTTCAGCTCGATGGCGTGCTGGAGCGACTGTTTGCGTTCCCGCAGCATCTTGTCGAGGCCCTCTGCCTGCGGGACGGTGCGCGGGAAGCCGTCGAGAATGAAGCTGTCGCAGGCATACATTTTAGCGCACACTCAACACTTCATCGTCTAGCGCCATCACATACCCGCCCTTGCACTCCTTGTTGTTGTCCAGCTCCTCCTTGATCATGCCAATGACAATGTCATCGCTGACCAGGCCGCCGGCATCCATGATCTTCTTGGCTTCCCGGCCAAGGGGCGTCTTCTTGGCGACCTGGGAGCGCAGCATGTCGCCGGTCGCCTAGTTGTCGCAAAGAGTAGCGGTTAGCGATCAAACGCGCCTAACAAGCCGAGATCGCAGATCAATTGGCTTACCAAGTGGCAGCAGTTGAACTTCTCCTTGAGCTTGGGGGCCTGTGTTCCCTTGCCTGTGCCGCGACAGCGCACCGGTCAGTAATCCCGCGGTGTTTGTTGTCCTTGGTGCTACCGGGCGAGTCCCAACGTACCAGCACCGGGAGGTCCGATGAGGATCATGCGGACCTCATCCGCCGTCTTCTTCTGGCTGCCGCCCAGTCGGCCATCCTCGAGGGCCTTTACCCTGGTCTCAAGACCAGAGATGACGCCCTGCATGCGCTTGACTTCGTCTTCGAGGTATCCCATCTTGTCCGGTATCGGCTCGGGGTGTTTTGGGGGTGAAAAGTAAAAAAAGAAACCGGGCGAAAGCTGTGTTCGCAAGAGGCCGAGTAAGAGCGGAAGAAGGAAGAGGGAAGATGAATTGACAACGAGGAAAGAGGGAGGCGCGTCAGAAAGATCAAGAGGCTCGCTCCCGAAATTTTGATGGGAATGTACACAGTGCTCCGTACACCTGGCTGCCGCGGGCAGGCGTTTTTTTTGGCCGAACCGCATCCATGGCAAGCAGGGCAGGTGGACAGGGGTCGATTGCGACAGCCGTCGCCGCCCCAGGTAGCCTGGTCGCCGAGGCGATTCCACTTATACCAGACTCGGAAACGGAATTGGACATTCAAACTTTCTCTCAACACTCAACAATTCCTATCGCTTGATCAATTTGGGAGAAATTTTGTACAATACAATATTGACGAAGGTACCTCTTCCTCGTCGTAAGCTCATACACATGAAGCCAGCCAGCATCTCTCAGGCTTGCCAGCTCCTGTCCGCCGAAGTGCTTTCGGGTGAGCGTCTCGTTTCCGGCTGCACATCCCGCTCGACGCAGCATGCGTAGTGCGAATCAGGGAGCTTCAATGCAAGCCGAGCGGCAAACCGGATGAATGGCCCTTGTAAGCGGGGACCGCCCCAGATCCGAGGGACCCCACCGCATGTGGTTGATCTCATGCAAGTCCAGCTCTGTTCAGTCGGTGATGGAAACGAAGACATTCGGAGCAGTATTCATGAAGTACAGCCAACAGTGCTTTGGCCAGCCTTCGAAAACGTTGATGGGACAGGGCTGGGACGGGAGGATTGCCCGGAGTGTGGCTGGTCCAAGCTTTCAACGATGCGTGCCAAGATCCCGTTCGCAGATTGCCGCAATCCGCAGGCCTGCAGGCTTGTAGGCGTGACATCATTGAATGGATTCGAGAAAGCTCAAGATCATGGATTTAGGCCTTGAGATATTCGTATGGTGTTTTAAAACCTCCCTAATGTTGCCCTAGAACGCCGTCGCAATGCTGAAATCCCTGGCAGACCTTTCAAGGCAGCCGACTGTTAATGTGAACTCACGGGGCCCGCCGGTCCCTGCAACCAATAATCCCAAGATCATAACACCCCCTGAATCTAGGGCTTCGCACTCCCAGGAACACTCTCACTCTCTCCCCAGAGGTCCTTGCTCTCCTGCTCAACAGCCCGCATCGAGGTAGCCACCTCCTCCAACTTAGCAACCACATCCAACACCCCCTGGTTCACCCTCTGAAAATACCGATCATTCGCCTCGCGCCGCTTCCTCGCCAGCAAGATATCCACCTCTGTCTCTTCCTGCATCCTCGCCCCCAACTTCTCCTGCCCTCCCACATTACCTCCAATCCCCAGCCCGCTGCTCCCAGGCCTCGCTGCACTCGCAGTCCCCGCGGTACTCTTCGCCGCTGCCCCTCCATCCGTCCCACCACCACCACCAGGCGCATCACTCCTCCCGGCAACACCAACCCCATCCGAACCAGCACCCCCCTCCGTGCCCCCAACACCAGCACCAATCCCCAACCCGCCAAGCCCACCTCCACCACCAACCGTCTCAATCGCCTCGTCCGCCTCGCTCCGCGCCCACGCCTGCGCCAGCGCAATCTGCGCCGCCCGCAGCCCGTCCAGCTTGTGCTCGTGGTCCGGCCCAAACACGCGCGGGCCCGCGGTGCTGCCCGCCGCCGACAGCTCGACGGCCTCGAGCGTCGCCTGCATCTCGGCCCAGAGCGCGTCGGTGCGGTCCGTGGCGCGCGTGGACTCCCTGCGAGGCAGGGACAAGGGGATGGGGAGGCTGATGTTGAGGCCGCCGCCGGGTTGGATTTGGATTGGGTTGTTGCTGCTGCTATTGGGGTTGGGGTTGGTGGAGGGTGAGATGACGGAGGAGGGCGGGAGCGTTACTGCTGAGGCTGGGGAGGTGAATGCCGAGGGTTGGGGCGCTGCCCCGGGGTTGGGCCCCGGGAGAGAGGCATGGGAGGCGGTGCGTGAGGGATGGTTGAAAAGGGCTGGTGGCGGGTCGCGGGATTTGGGCGCGGTTTTGGTGAGTTGAGACATGGCTGTTACATTTTTGGTGGGTTCGTTTTGAAGGTGTTGGTGAACAGCTCTTCGGAGCGTTGAGATGTTTCCATGAAGGTGAGAGATGAAGAAGCAGTTAACCAACTCATGCACTTTCCGAGTGAATTCATTTAAGCGTGCATAACGCACGGACCCTTCTTTCGCCTCAGGTGGGGCTCGTGGCCTGAGGCGGGTGCGCGCTCACCCAATCGAGAGGCTAGTGTAGGGTTTTCTCGCCCTACTGCGAAACTCCGCCGCCAGACCAAAAAATCGGCACCCGCGCAGCGAACTTTCCGCATCACGAACTGCACCCAGAGTCCGCGATCATCAACAAGTCGGTATGTATCTTCGCCCCGCTGCCATCACCGACCCTATCGCCATCGACAATTTCTATTGAGGTATTTCCCTCACTAACTTTGTCGACCCTCAGCCAAAATGTCCGGTGGAAAGCCTCGTGGTCTCAACGCCGCGCGCAAGCTGCGCAACAACCGCCGCGAGCAGCGGTGGGCTGATCTTGCCTACAAGAAGCGTGCTCTCGGCACTGCTTTCAAGTCCAGGTGCGCAGCAACCAGCGAAAATACCGGTCGAATTCGAGTTTGGGACTAATGTGGAGGATAGCCCGTTCGGTGGTTCGTCCCACGCCAAGGGAATCGTCCTCGAGAAGGTCGGCGTCGAAGCCAAGCAGCCCAACTCCGTACGTCAACCGCAACTTCAATCGGCATTCGAGATTTCGACTTGATTTCCGATTTCGATTCCCCGATCCGATACCAGGGCTAACACGATGGTACAGGCTATTCGCAAGTGTGTCCGTGTCCAGCTCATCAAGAACGGCAAGAAGGTTACTGCTTTCGGTACGACGACCCCTCCACGAGACACGAGAATGCCGCCAATATATGGGTGGATGGTTTGATGGACCAGGCGCTGACGGATTTGTCTAGTCCCCAACGATGGTTGCCTGAACTTCGTCGATGAGAACGACGAGGTCCTCCTCGCCGGTTTCGGTCGCAAGGGCAAGGCGAAGGGTGATATTCCCGGTGTGCGCTTCAAGGGTTAGTTTATCTCGGCTCTCAGCCACTGTTGCGGTTACTGACCCCCTCACAGTTGTCAAGGTTTCCGGTGTCGGTCTCCTTGCTCTCTGGAAGGAGAAGAAGGAGAAGCCCAGATCATAAATGCGGGGCAGCACGGAAAATGGGACGGTTCGGCATGGGGAGTCTGCGTGGCTTGTTTACATTGGCATTCCGTTACCAGGTCGGGGCATCTGGGCACTCACGGTAGACATGGTCTGGAAATAAGAGATCATTAAGCCGAAAACAGCAGACCGTTCACGTTGGGGAATGGCGTCATGTAATGATTGGTGACTTGAGCACCCCAGGCTGGTCACTTAAGCGTTTTATGATACATGGGATCTATTATACAAAGGCCCCCAACAAGACCAATATATCACGCCGACTCCGCCTCCGCCTCCGCCTCATCTCTCTGCGCATATCTTACAAGATAGTCAGCCCCCAACCCCAGGCTGATGACACCGCCAGTGATCCAGCACCCATTGACGAACCACCACCAGCAGTCCTTGACGCTCTTCAAGTTGACCCGCTTGATCATGATGCCCAGCGTCACCAAGGCGCCTCCACAACTTCCGAGGAAGAACACCGGTCCAGCGCCCGTAGCAATCCCGGCCCCGGCAAGAAGCGCCACTTGGGTGAGCGCCAGCCCCGTGAGAACCTGCTTGGTCTCCTTGTCGTGCTTGAGGGCAATACTCTTGATACCCGCCTTGGCATCATCCTTGATGTCCATGTGCGCATAGATCATGTCATACAGCACCGTCCACGCAATATTCGACGTGTACAGCAGCGCCGCCGCCGCCTGGGCCGCCCCGTTCGCCAGCAGGTCTACCCCGAGCGCGGGGAACCCCATGATGGCGCCCCACGAAAACGTCAGACCCAGCACAAACTGCGGGTAGTATGTCACGCGCTTGGCGAGCGGGTAGGCCGCGACGAACAGCAGGCTCGGGGTCGCGTAGAAGAAGCACGACATGGGGAACTGCAGCAGCACGGCGAGCCCCGCGAGGAGCTGTGCACCCGTGAAGACGAGGCCCTGGAAGGGGGTCACGGCGCCGCGCGCGATGGGTCGGAGTCGCGTGCGGGTGACGTGCGGGTCGAGGTTGCGGTCCCAGAGATCGTTGATCGTGCAGCCTGCGCCGCGCATGATGACGGCGCCTGTCAGGAAGAGGAGGGAGGTGCCGAGGACGGTGGAGGGGGCCGCCATTGGGGTCGCCAGGGGCGCTGCGAGAAGGGTGGAGAAGATGCAGGGAAAGAAGAGGTAGTAGGAGCCCGTGGGCTTGTCGAGGCGGATCAGTTCGGCGTAGGGGACCCATGAGGCGGGGAGGACTGAGAGGAGGCCGGTTTTGGGCGGGGAATAGGGCTCGAGGGCTGGAGGAGTGGTTGTGGTTTCGGTTGCCGTTGCTGTTGAAAGACGTTGGGTGGTCGTGTGGTAAGCGATCAGCGCGCGTGGGGATGAGCGGGTGTAAGTCTCGACTGCGAGTCTACGAGGGGTTGAGAGGCCTCGAGATGCTTGAGCCGAGAGCCGGATCGGCGAACATTTGGTCGTTTGGGAAAAGGCGCGCCGCAAAGGCAACCTTGAAATAAGGCGGCAGCCAGCCATTGCCATGATCAGACAGGAATCACTGCCTAGCGAGAGAAATTCCGTTGTTTAGAGAACGTTGAATGCTGCTTCCGCTTATGAGGTACAAATCCAACTCAAACCGAGTGCAGGAACTACCCACCTTGATTAATTACACCTCTTATTTCGCCTGATCTTGCTTATTTTAAGCTCCAATTCATAGTAATAAGAATATGAAAACCGAGGCCTGGTCACCAGTTCATTTTTGAGTTATTTCCTTGCTTGATAACACAAGAGGTCCAACTTTTGCATGTGTTGAAAGCATGAACTTTTTCAGCCTCACCTTTAAATTTGAGCGCCACGGACACCCCAGCAATTCGAGCTCGCAGCCACTTTTACTCTAATTGGCTGTATACACCTTGCACCCCACCTTTTCCGTTCCCCTCGGGGATTTCATCCAGACGCGATCACTAGTGGAATCGCGGTTTCCGCGACTTTGGAGTTGCGCATCTCGGGTCGCCAACTTTGGACCCATTTTAGCGTGCTTCACGGCGCACATCAAACTGCCATGTAGCTCGCATCCAGCATTGTCAATCTCCATTCAACACTCGCGACGTCGCATTTCGAATCCGTCGGCGCGTTCGAGCGTCGCATTCGCAGTCGCTGCTGCAATGCCGCCCATCGCTCAACATCCCCAGGCGAAATTCGATCCCATCCCGCCCGACCTCGACTTGCACGAACTTGTCGAGAGGACTCCGAATTTCCATTGGGTTCTGCGCATCTCTGCCGCTCAGATCCGAAACATTGGCCCCCAGGAATTTGAGAAGCTCGTCGTCCTCCATGTCATTCATGGCGGGAAGCCGCTAGTCATTGAGAAATGGAACGACCGGTTGCCCAAGTCGCTCTTCAGCGCACAGTGGCTGGAGGCCACGTATAACAAGAAACGTGAGACTTTACTTGCTTGGCTTTCATCTCGCCATCTCCGCTGGCTAACCTGAGCAGCCGAGAATGTCCGCGACATCGTCGGGCAGACCGACATCCCCATGTCCATGGGGCACTACTTGCGGTCGATGAAACAGCTGGCGAACCAGTGGACCCCCAACAACTTCCGCGACGAGCGCCGGCAGCGCCTGTACCTCAAAGACATCGACTGCCCACCAGAGTGGCAGGAGCGCCTGCAGAAAGCGATCCCTCCGAACCTATTTTACATGAACGAGAATGTCGACGAACGGGCAGGGAAAGGGCGTGGCGAGGATTTGGACATGTTTCAAGAAGGACGGTCGGTCGCTCCTGCGGGAGACCTGATGAGCAGCCTGCCCGAAGAAATGCGCGCCCAGAACCTCATGTGCTACATCGGCCATGAGGGCACTTACACCCCGGCCCATCGAGAAATGTGCGCCAGCTTGGGCCAGAACATCATGGTAGATGCGTCCGGTGACGAGAACGGCGAGAAGCCGGGCAGCTCCATCTGGTTCATGACCGAGACGAAGGACCGCGAAGTCGTCAGGGAGTACTTTTTGTCCATGCTAGGCCACGATATCGAGATCGAGAAACACTTTGCACAAATCAACGGGTGGAAGAAAGCGACATTCCCAGTCTACATTGTGGAACAAAAGGTTGGAGATTTCATCCTGGTCCCACCTTTAGCTCCTCACCAAGTCTGGAACCGCGGCACCAGGACAATCAAGGTAGCGTGGAACAGGACTACCGTTGAAACCTTGCAATTGGCACTGCACGAAGCGCTGCCGAAAGCTCGGCTCGTCTGCCGCGACGAGCAGTACAAGAACAAGGCCATCATCTTATACACTCTCCAAAAGTACTACAAGGAGATGGTGGACATGGAGAAGACAGCCGATATTGGCCTGCTAGGATTTGGCCAAGACTTAATCAAGAACTCGACGAGGATGAAGCAGATGGCGGGGGATTTTAAGGCGCTCTTCCGCCTCTACACCGAAATCCTCGTCGACGAGATGTTCGCAACCAAGGAGAGGGACGTTGACTATATTGAGTTTGACTCCAACATCACTTGCTCGTACTGCCGCGCAAACATCTTCAACCGCTTTTTGACCTGCAAGCACTGTATACGGCAGCTGGTCAACGGAGACGAGGACACATACGACATTTGCATGGAGTGCTACGCGATGGGCCGTTCGTGTTTCTGCGTCTCTAATCTCAGCTGGTGTGAGCAGTGGCGCTGGTCCGACTTGGTCGAGCGCTACGAGGTGTGGCGTGCGTTAATCATAAAAAACGACGGCTACATCGACTTTGACACATCACCACCTCCTTTGGAGCTAGCGAGAAGGAAGTACGGCAAAAAGTCGGTTGCCCAGATTTGTCAGGAGCAGCTTCGAAGACGACCGTGGAAAGACATTACCCAACAAGTCAAGGCACCATCCGAGCCGGATGAGTCGGACATCGAGATTGACGAGAATGGCCGGCCAGTCAAGAAGAAGAAGAAGAGGCGAGCGAAGAAGGGTGACGTCTACCGTTGCCACGTCTGCAGTCACAAAGATTACACGTACAAGTTGGCCTTCTGCTCCAACCAGGGATGCACTGACGCCTACTGCTACGGCGTGCTTTACAGGGCGTTCGATCTCTTGCCCCAGGATGTGATGCAGAACGAAAGATGGCAGTGTCCAAAGTGCCTCAACATTTGCAACTGCGCTTCGTGCCGACGGGCAGGGAACGGCAACCCCTACGTTCCCAAGAACACCCTACTTGGACACGACACCCGCCGGGTCGCGGATGATCGCAGTGTTGAGTCCTTGGTCGACTTTCGGGTTCACAACCTGTTGTGGCTCAAGAACGTCGGCGATGAGAGCCGAAGCTTATCAAGTAAACGAATGCAGAGGCTGCAAGAGGCAGCCGACGCGGAAAAGGCGAAGCAGGCCGACCTTGCCAGCGAGGTGCCTGCATTGCCCGACAGTGCGCTCGCCGAAAGCATGGACGCCGCCATGCAGCAATCCGTTGCCAACGGCTACGCCGCTCAGGGTGAAGCACCTGGCCCAGAAGTAGCACCCATGGGAGAGTACCCGGTGCACGCTGGTGCTGTCGACGATCATCAGCCAAACGGTGAACACGCAGGCCCTGCCCAGGTGGCTGATATGTCTTTGGCCACGAGCCAAGACCAGTCGTCATATCCGGACCCGTCAATACTCGGCCGGGAACGCATGCTTGGCATGGGCTACTACGAACAAGACGACAGTCCTGATAAGATTCTCTTCGACCCCTACCAGATGCCTTCGGCTGAGAGCATGGCAGCGGTTGATGATGAGCCCGAGATGTCGGAATATTTGAAGAAGCAGCTGCGGATAGCGAAGCGGCGGGCCCGGCAGGAAGAGGATAACGACCCCGACTTCCGAATCGCACGCTCTCACCATAAAAAGAAACCCAAGCTCGACCACGAAGTCCAACGCGACGGCCAGGACGTTGCCTTGAGCAACATGGACCCGGCCTTATTTGGTGGTGATGAGACCATGGCTGATGCTCCTGCGGTTGAGGACGGTTCGGCTCAGCCCGAGACGCCAGCAGAAGCCACCCCACAAGCCCCCGAGCGCACAGAAGAACCTGAAGACCCGGATGAACCTCGTCCCTATTCTCCGAACCGGCCAGCCCTCCGACATGCGCGGCCTAAGATTTCGTACGTCGAGGAGGAGGACAGCGAGGAAGAGTTTAGTGAGACCCTAATTCCTCGGTCACGGAGACCTCTGGAAGGTATCACATATTTCAACCCAGAAAATGCCAAGAAAGATCCTCTCGATCTGGCATCTGCGGCTATCTTTTCAATGGGTGGTGCAAACGGTCCCACTGCCCAAGGAACCAACGCGCAAACGACAGCTCCGAAGAAACGGGGCCGACCTAGAAAGTCGGAGGCTACCCAGGCACAAGCTGCACCGCCGGAAGCGGCGGAGAAACCGGAAAGACGACGAGGACGGCCTCCGAAAGCGCGACCCTCACTCAGTGCCGGACCTGACAATGAGGGAGACGATGATTCGGTCGCCGCAGCTGATCTTGACGCTCAGCTTGCTCAGCAGCTCGAAGGTTTTGACGATGAAGGCGAGGCTATCAACTCGGCGCCGGCATCTACGACTCATGATGAGCCTGCTGTGTCTGGCCCAAGGAAACGAGGTCGCCCGCGGAAATCTCAGCCGGCCCAGCCAGAAGCCCAGCCAAGGAGGCTAGAGGTGGCAGTCGAACTTCCGTCACAACCTCTATTGTCCATGGCTGAACGGATGAAGCTTAAGGGCAAGAAGTTCAAGATTGGTCAGCGCAAGAGTACCGGCGGCGCAAAGGCTGCCACTTCGGCCAGAGCAAAGAGTCCAGTCAACGTCCAGCCTCCTTCTACCTCCAGATCGCCGTGGCGCAGCCCAACACCTCAACCCATCCCCACGACTAGACAACCCGACATCGCAGACGACGACTTTGACCCGGCCGCCGAGGAAGAGGCCGTGTCGGTCGCCTCGTCTGAAGCCGCGCCCAGCCCGTCGCCATCGCACGCGCGGGAAGAATCCATCCCGCCCAGCGTTTCTCTCACTCCCGCTCCTGCACCGATTCCAGCTCCAAGAGAAGCTTCCCCATCCCGCTCCCCTTCAGTCTCACCGTCTCCAGCACCAGCTGAACAACCTCCCTCAGCTTCCCCCACTCCCGCTGCCGAACCGTCCCCATCACCCTCCCCCTCACCCTCACCTCCTCCCCGTCCTCAACCCCCCGCTGGTCCGACAATTGTTAGGCTCCTAGACTCGGACGAAGAAGAGGATTATGAGGGTGGCGGGGACTATACGAGTCCCTCTGAGAAGGGGTATGACTCTGACTCGGCTGGCGAGCTGAGCGCGGCGCGGGAGCCGTCGTCGGGTTCGGATGATGATGACGAAGATATTCCTGCGCGAAGGCCGGGGCCGGCCAGTCGTGGAGGGGGTGCTGCTGGTGCTTCAAGTGTTGGAAGGGGCGGTGGTCGGGGGAGAGGGCGAGGGAGGGGTAGGGGACGCGGGAGAGGACGCGGAAGGGGGTACTGAAGCGGCGTGAGGAGTGTTTGATATGTATGGTGTTGAAGGTGTTGAATTATTCCCCTTTGGGCATCTGGTTTGTGGCGGCGGGTTATTTGAACATTTGGCACTTTGGCGTGCTGGATGGGTTTGGGATGTTTGTAGGAGCATATTGTAACTGACACCAGACGGGGTTTCGGTTCGCATATTGTAGGAACAAGATCGCGGGGCAGATACGCCATGCCATGCCATTCAGTCATTCTACGCAATATTCCCATGACGTCCCGACCCCAATGCATCCATCAACCAACCCCCCTTGTCCCCATATATACACCCACCCGCAAATACATAAATAAACAAAATACAAACTCTCCCTTTTCATTCCTTCATCCTCGCAGCAGCAACTACTCAACTCGAAGTCTCAGAGCCCATCCCGCATGCTCGTCCTGTTCTTGCTCGTCTCCTCGGCGCGGCCTTTCGTCTCCTCCTGCAGCTTCTTCAGGCTCTCCTCGTCCGTCTTGGCGCCGCCCGAGCGGTCCGCCTTGACGCTCTCCTCGCTGACCGACGCCAGCTCGGGCTTCCAGTGGCCTTTACCCGCCTTTTGCTTATCCAGCGAGTCCTTCTTGTGGTGCTCGTACTCATCTGGGTTGGGGTCTGCTGAAGGGTTGTTAGTGACGAATATAAGTGGGGGTGGGGGTGGGGGTTATTAAGGGGATGGATGGGGGGCGTACCGCTGGTGGATTCTTTGAGGGTGCGGGTGGCAGTAAGGCTGAAAGTGCGGTATGCTGGGAGAGAGAATGCTGGGCGAGCAATGGCCCGGGTGGTGGTGGTGAGGAGGAGGCGGGCAGACATAGTTGTGGTGTTTTGTGGTGTTGGCGGTGGTGATGATTCTTGTTTTGTTGATAGCGCAAGGTGAACGGATGTTTTTGCAGTGACTTTGGTGGCAATTGATTGATGATATTTCTTAACTTGAGCAATTTGTAGCAGTTACTGCAATTGAAGCTGGTCAATTGAGGTAGGAAGGTGCCTTTTCTTTAGGGAAGGGGTGGAGGAGAGGTCGAATGTGGGGATGACGTCACTACATGCACTTGTCCTTGCCTTCTGCTTTTGTGGATCTTCTTCCATCACCCGCATCACTCGCTGCGACGAACAACTGCGCAGTGCGCAAATCGTGAGCATAATGGAGATGGAATTGACAGAAGCAGTTCCAAGCAGTTCCACTTGACGCCATAACAGCAACTAGGTCCTGTTGATCAAGAAAAGGGTTGCCGTTCCATCTAGCCGAGGCAGTGTCTCCGCGAAGAATTCCGTACACCTCGCCGACTTGTATGGAGGAGAGGCCTGGGTACGGAGTACTTCGTACTCTGATTCAACACCATACTTCCATATCTCATCGTCATAGCCATCGAGGTAGACTACGACTTCCGCGGGTTGGCTCCGCCTCTCATCAAGTACGCACCGCTTCGTGCCTCAGACTCAAGGATGCCAAGTATCGTGCGAAGTATGTAGCTAGCAGCGCCTCCCTCCGAATGGCGTGTCATGGTCAAGTCAAACCCAGCACGTAGTAAGACCGTCTGTATGTCGACCGAATCACGAGCTTCTTAATCCTCAGAATCGACGCCGAAGCCGAACCAATACCACCAACCAACCGTGTCGGTTGCGGCCCGGGCCCGGCTTGGCCGACCAGACCACGGCGACCACGGTGACCAGCCGCCCACCCGTTCCGGCGAGTTGGGTATTACGGAGGTCACAACGAAGGAATCGAGGCCCGAAACAGGCCCGGCCTTGATGAGATTACTTTGGCAAGACCGCTG
The DNA here is from genome assembly GCA_017139535.1 of Trichocladium uniseriatum. Taxonomy (NCBI): domain Eukaryota; kingdom Fungi; phylum Ascomycota; class Sordariomycetes; order Sordariales; family Chaetomiaceae; genus Trichocladium; species Trichocladium uniseriatum. The sequence goes on along the minus strand of WOUO01000002.1, from coordinate 1,419,136 downwards.
GCCGGTCTTCGTTTGGTGAGATCAGTCAGGTGATGTGAGGGCTTGGTGGTGGATCAGGAGAGAATTAAACGGGACGGCAGGGGGTTGCATCCGACGGATTCCGTCTTCTCAGGGGCGAAGGGCACTGTCTCTGTTCGGTGCATGACTGCATGTTTTGACATGCAGTTGCTGCCCAAGGTACGGAAGTGGAAGAGTCTAGCACTCGGAGCATGTTTCTCAACCCAAAAACGGACTGGACAACGGAACACCCCAGGCAGACGAGATAGCGTACGTAATTACCGTGTTGGTCACCGGCGACGTTTGCAAAACCATTTGACGACGCCGAGCTGTCTTGCAGGAGGTACGGATCTGGACTTGTGCTAGTTATTACCAAACCCCCACCCTCCCAGGGTGGGGTGAAAGGGGCAAGCATCCAGTCCCAGCATCCAGCCGTCCTCGGTCTCACTGAACTCCGGTGGTTCGCCCGTTTCTGAGGTTGCATCTCAGCCGTTTACCCTTGATTGCGCACCATGCCGCCGCAGCTTGCATGCAGGTTTCCAACCAGTTGACGGTGTGCAGAGTCGAAAAGACAGGATCGGGTGCAGTTCTGCCGATCGAATGCCAATTTTATGCCCATTTCTCGTTTGAAGGTGATGTGCGGATCCCAAAGCACATCGCATGTCTTTGTGCCTGAAGCGGGGCAGCCAAGTCAAGCTATTTTAGTAAGTTTAATGTCGGCGACGGGATTGGCCTCGGGACCATGAGATTGTTGAGGACGGCTGGCCCGGTTCCTGGAGGTTGGCTCGGGGTTGGCAACGCCGCCGCAACAGCAAGCGAGAGAGGGAGGGGGCGGGGGAAATCGAGGGGTTCGCATCCCTTGCTTGAAACCCAAACACCCGGCACCGCCTGGTCCCAAGTGTGTTTTGGTGGGAGGGGAAATGGGTAATTGCCCGAGTCAATGCAGCCCTTGACGAAACGAGGGCATCGAAAGGTGATCGAAGAAAGATGCACACCACATCGAAGGAGTGAGATTGTTTGCCGAAGAGTCTGCCATTCGTCGGACGGATGCCTGCCGCGTCCAGGAGGCCATTCAACTTCGATGTTGACATCGGGCTGTGCTTGATGCCAAACGATGCAGAGCACGGTCCACATCATTGCTACAAATATAAACACTGTGGGCTCGGGTTTGACTGGATTCGTTTTCAACTTCGAGATGCGTAGTGTTAATACCTAGCAGCCCTAAAGTGGCCGACGGTAAGTACGGGGTACGGACACTCCGAAAGTTGCGCAGACTCGTGACTCTGAAGAGGCGAAAAGCGAGCTGGCAACGGCCTTGGAAAGCCCGAGTCATGGAGTCATGAGAGGGGCAGTGTCTCCTCGGCCGTGCCATCCCTGCTCGACACGCACTGTGAGATCTTGCCAGCCGATCCAGGTCCTGTTCAGAGCGAGCACAGACCGTAGACTGGTCTCAACACACAGCCAATGGCGGGATTGAGGACGATCCCGAACCGCTTAGAGTGGGGTCACACTGCCACACCGCTTCTTTTTCCCACTGTTGTGCATTCGATGGTCCTCCAGTGGTGTGGGCAGCGGCACACCACCATGCCCCCGCTGGGGAAGCCTGTTGGAGGGCGCCGGGCGCCTGCTCGATCAACGCCACTTCGGTGCTTCCATCCCCAGAAAACACCAGATAACGTGCCAAAGTGATGCATCATGGACGGCACAGCTGCTCCAGAGGGGAGAACGGAACGAGACACATGCATGCATGCAGCCGAACCCGTGCTGACCATCCAAGCTTGTCACCAAAGTGCTGACATGCGTCCACAGTTACAGAGGTACCTGACGGAGTCTGCAATGCAGCCCCGAAATCCATCGATGCCGATGGGATGAATCCCATCTTCTGTTTGCTGCATTGTCTGCATTGCCTCTTAGCTGCTCGCCTGTCAGGCACTGGTTTCGACGAAACGCTAAATCGCTTGTGGTTACAAAGTGCATCTCTGTCGTTCTAACAATACGAACCGAAGTATTCATATGGAAGTCGACTCCGCCATGCACCGTTTGTCGGCGCATAGCGGCGAATGGGAGAAAGCCAATGACATATTGCTATCGTAGGAGGGAGGCTGGCCAAAAAGGGGGATCCTACAAAGTCAATAATGTAACTTCAGTGCTAAGAAAAGATCACCAAAAGATGCAATTGAACGCATCACCGCCGTCAATCTGAGGAGCGAGCGCCGTCACTTGCATCCTTTCGATACCGACAAGAAGTCCAGGCCAGTCGGGATCTGCAGGATGTGCGACCTCTCTCTTGTTTCCATCGCCCTATGTCCTTCCACAGCGTTGAAGTGTCGGACAACTCCTGGCCGGCAATTCAAGCATCAAATCGGCTCGTCAAGGGCAATGCCAGGCCCAGCCGCATTTGGTGACTTGCGTCTCTCGATGTAACGGTCACTACCAGTCAGGGGGACATGCCAAGACCCGATCCGTCTGGTGGTGAGTCTGGCGATGTTTGGGGAGCAGTCAGGAGCGGTGTTCCCGCCCTGCAGCAAGGCTGGGCCGAACTGATCTTCTTGTGGCCACTCGGCTGCTCTCACTTGCTCATCTCGAGCCGCCGACGGAGGTCTGGGAATCGCCGGGCAGGGCCTGGGCCAATTGGCCCGTGGGGCGCCAGTTTCAGCATGGAGAGGGCGCCTGATTGCAGCTGCCGCCCACGAGACCACGGCCTCGAAGCTGGAGATGGGACGGGAGATGTTTCCTATTCTCCTCACCTGAGAGCCATACGGAACTGATGGGAAACCTTGAGCGGGTTCGTTGTGGAGTTGCGTCTCGATCTCACAGCGTGCACAGTGTCGAGCGGCGAAAAGCGGCGCTGCGTGCCGCCGATAACAAAGAGCTTTCCGTACGGAGCACAATGCACCTGGACTCGGGACTCGGAAAACCGATTTCATCAGACTGGACTCGCCCGAGACTCGCTGGAGCCGATGATGCTTGTCTGTTCTGGAATCGCCAGAAGCCCCCCCATCGCATCGGGCCACGTCGGGTGACAGCTGTGGGCAGGCAGGCGCTAGCTCCAACCACAGCCAGCCAGCTCGATCCAACCGTTTTCGGCACTGGCTGTGAATGCCCACCAAAATTGCACGACAACCGCAATCCAGTGCGCTAGACTGTTCCTGTCTTAGTCTCATATTGCCGCCCAATCGCGTCTGCCGCGGCTCCACTTCCTGACGGCGGCCTTGCCACCCAGCCGCAAGCGGAGTGGCCAGTGCATGGCTCACGAGTTGTGTGTGTGTCTGGGGTCCTGCCTCTCTTGTGCATTAGCGCAGACCCTGGTCGCGCCCCCCACCGTCTTGTCCTGTTCTTGTCCAACCCTTCGCCCGCTCCGGTCGGTCCCTCCCTCCTTCGCCTCTTTCTTACCGGTACTTTACCCTCGCCTTCCCATCCCCACGCCCACCAAAACATCGCAAAATTCGCTATCCAACCCCCAACCCTCGACAAAGCCAAACACGACCAAGCCGACACAATCCCTCCTCGACCAAGCTCCTAATTTTCTTGCATTCCCCGATCTATGCACTAGCGCCACCGACTCAACGACGCGTCGTCTGTTTAGCATTCGCTTTGTGATTGTCTCAAAACGGCCGTTCCAAACTTTAAATCCACGCTACTCTCGACGAATTTTTGACGTTGGCGTCCGCTGTCAAGTCTCTTTGCACTCGCAGACGTCGCCTTGTCGCTTACCAATCATAATGTCTTCGTACTACCACTTCAACGCGCACCAGCAGCATCCAACCCCGGCCACCGCCGGAGCCGTCTCCCACAGCCACCATGGCGGGCGGAATCGGAGAGCTCCGAGGCTATCTGTCTCGCAGAACCCCCAGAAGCAGTTCCGCGGCGTTAGGAGTATGAAGGAGCTCACCGAATCGGCAAATGTTGCGTCCTTTCGCATGAAGTACGAGGCCGGGCGGTCGTTTGACCTAGAAGACGACATGGAGTTTTGCCCGGGCCTGTTGACCGACAGCGATGTGAGTCGTCACCGTCGACTTGAGACCCCGCTGCCATTGGCTGGCATCCACGTGGGCACATCTGGACTGACCTTTCCAACAGCTTGTGTCGATACACAGCTCATCCTCGGAGCGGTCGTCGCTTGCTAGCAACTCGCCCCAAGGCTCGCCGACTCAGCAACCCACTCAGGTTGCTTCGGCCTTCCACCTCCATTCGGCATCCCCGGCCTTCATCCCTCCGTCGTACCAAAGTCACCAGTCGGCCTTGAAACTTCACCAGCCCTCTGCCACCCGCGCCCGCAACCCGATTCCCATCATCAACCCTGCTACCGGCATCAGCATGTCAAGCCCGCCGCCCTCGGTCTCCCCCGCCAGGATGCAGCCGCAAGTTGGCCGACGGTGGTAAGGTGGTTGAAGTCTCGCTTCTGTGTGACGCCCAGACGAGACTAAGCCAACCCGAAGCCGTCGTCCTCGTTGCAAACGAGGCTGTAAAATTACTGCGCGCATTCGCTCATCATGCAGCTGGTCATCTTGGCGGGCACCGACATACAACCTAGCAGGAATCGATTTTTTCTTTCTTCTTCCACCCTCTGGCAGGCAAGGGCGACAAAACCAAAAAGTTTCAAGGTCGACTGGATTCTCGACTTCCTTGGCACAACCCCCCACCTTCACGGCGATACCCAACCTGTACAAAATCCCTTTGATCGACATAGGCCTCTCCTTTTTTCGAAGCGGAAAACTTTTTGACATTTTCGGACGGCGCGATGAAAGAATAATCGATACCTCTTGCTTGTTTATTCCGGTACAAAACAACAACCTCGGTGCGGTGTTCCCGACCTCGAAAGATGGCGGCTGCGGTTTTTCCTTCGATTTACAACAACGAAATGGGCGTTTCCACGGCGGTTTTGCATCCTCAACAAGCCAGTTTTTTTTTGCATCGGCGACTCACGACGGAGTTCTTGCGGGTTTGCTTTTTCTTATTTTCGGATACCATACATTCGGGGTTTGGGCGTGCTTTTTTTTTTCCATCATCATCACGGAAGCGGCGACTTTCAACCATCATCACACGATAAAAAAGTCTTGACGGTTCACGGGTCCACGAGTTCAGCAAAGAAAAAGACGTATCAACATATAGAACGACTTTTGGACGGGGTAGGGGTGGTTTCTGGTGTTCTCGATCTTTTTGGGGGCTAAATCGGCGAGTATTTTGGCGGGAGGCTGGCTGGCGAAGACATTGCGGTTTTTGTTGTTGGGGAATCTCAGTGAGCTGGTATTTCCGGATCGGTCTGGCGGGATCTGGGGCGGCGGGGAGTTGTTGGCTCATAATTTCCTTTTTCGCGTTTCCATGTCACATTTGGCTTCTTTGTATCATGGGTTGACGGTGGGCAGCTACGGCTTGTTTCCCACTTTTATATCCTTTTTTTATTTCCTGTCCGGTATTTATTTCTCTTTTTTTGGGACTGCATCTCGGATACGGGTATGGCGGGAGAGGAGAGCGCATTGCTAGGTTCCCTGGTTGTCTGGAGGCTTGTTTATGCGCCGTATCTTTGTTTGGGCTGTTGGGCTCGGTTGGCAAAGCATAGGGGATTCGGGAGCGGGCGTGCAAAGCGTGCTGTGGTTTGGGTGTCGGTTCGCTTCTGTCTGTCGCAAGTGTGGGATTAGGTGGTGGGACACGGGTTGGCTCCTGCTTTCTGGCTCTTTCCGAATGGCTTTTCCGGCTTCCCAGCTCTGGCTGTGGCGGCGGCGGCGGCGTTTGTATGCCAAGATACGGTATGAAAGCTGTGATTATGGGAATCGAACAATGGCGACTTGTGCGCGCCTCTTCGCTCTGCTTCTTGGTTCCAGGTTTTTTATGTGAAGGTTGTGTTAGTGTTGCTGTCACGGAGTACTTGTAGTCTTGCCCCTTTTCCTTGCTTCTACGTGTCTCCGGCCCTTTCCCTCTCTCGTCAATCTTTACACTTTTCTCTCTTATTAGTAACATACTCTCTCCATTTCCTCACTTTGATGGAATCTTTACTTTTCTTGGATTAACGACAATACCCAATCGTTTTAGTCGATGTGGGATTAACGTCTGTAGAGTCTGTCCGCAGACTAAAGACGTCTGAAGCATTGCTTGAACTGCTCCAAAGACAGCTCTAATGCATACCATCGTCCTTTTGCCCTTTTGCATCATGAGAGCAAAGTATATGCCCCAATTCCACGATTCACCACGGTTCTGCCCTGAGTAACGCTCGGTGTGCGGGAGAGGTGTGTGGTGCTCGGCACGTTTCAGGGGCGGTTGTTTACTTTGGTCAGGGGTAAGGAGGTTCTGTTTTCTTCGTTCCGGCTATGAACTAGCAAAGCATTATGTGATAACCCCTTTTAGAACTGCGCGGAACAGTCATGGCGGATTGCCTGAACTTTGTCCAGATGATCTTGACGGATACTCTCTTTGCGAAACCAATTGTCATATTGTGCTTCTCGCGCTTCGTTCGGGGAACCACGCGCCATATTAGCTGTCTGTTCCTGCCTTGGTAAAAGTGAATGGAATATCACCTATCTGTTCCGTTCTTGGTAGAACTGGCTGGCTCTTACACCTCCCTCTACCCCCTTTTCTCTTGTTCAGGAACAGCAAATGACTTCCATACCCCTCTTCCTCACTTCAGATTACAGAAAGACAGTGTATCACGTGTCTGTTCATTTCTTAGCGAAGTCAGACACTGAAATGACATGCTTTCCTCGCGTTTCCTCGAAAAAAGACGGCATATCACCGCCGCCCTCGTCTCATAACAACATCAGATGACCATCACGCCTCCCCCTCTTTCCTGGAAAAGCTGGACGGCCATCACACACCCTTTCCCGTCCTTGTGGAATCAGACAGCACAATAGGCACGTTGTGTTCCCTTTCCTTTTGGCAAAACCTGACGGCCATCGTCATTAGGCAGTTTGGGTCTCTTGGCAGAACTCGAAGCCATGATGCTTCCTACTCCGTCTCTGGTTTGTAGACCTTGTGAGGGCATTATCCGTTCCCTGCCCTCATCGGCTTAGCTGATAGAATGCGACAAGATACCATACTCCGTGTTCCTTCCTTGCTCTGTAGAACGCGATAGGATGCTGTCATTCCCTTGCCTTCCTTGCTCTTGAAAACCAAATGGCAAACTACACTTCCTTTCCATTCTTTTTACTCTTGACAAACGGGCTCCTTCCTGGATTTGTGTCCCTGGGACTCAACCATTGTTCTTTTGCCGCCCCATTACCCTCCATTGAGCTATTGTAGCCAGTGGAGCGCTTCGCCGTCCTCGTCCTCTCCAACTATTTATTGCGTCTTCCCCCCTCCCTCCCACTCTCTCTCCTCTTCTTCCACTTCCTTCGCAACGCAGTCTTGCAAGGTTCAATACTGGAACTTGACATCTCGTCAAGTTTCACAGCATCGTTACTAGTAAGCACTCCTTCCAGTGATTCCATTCTTCTCTCCGTATCTATCCTTCTCCCGGCATCCATTCTTCTCCCCGCATTCTTTCCGGCATTATTCTCCCGCTATTATTCTCCCGGATTCTCACACATCGCTATTTGCAGACAAGAACAATTGCTACCTTCTACCTCTCGCACACAATGGCTAGTCACGGCCAGAGCACCCAGCCCCCGCGCACCTTTGAGATCGCGGGTCCCTTCCCGGCTGCTGACTCGACCGACCGGTGAGTGAAACCATCTACCTGCTTGAATTAATTGTGTTCTTTGTCGGTTTGGATTCAATCGCTGCTCTTTTACTCCTACAACCAGCAACCAACCGACTGACAAGCAATAATTCACCATGGCGGGCAGCAACTACACAGAATGGAACGCTAACCATCACGTTTCTGACTGCAGCTGGCTTACCGACCGCATTGTTACCATCACAGTCGGCCCCGACGAAAAGCGCTGGACAGTCCACGAGAAGCTGCTGTCGTCGCAGTCCGAATTCTTCAACGCCTACTTCAATGGCACCGAAGGGGCTGATGGCGCTGATGGCACTGATGGTGCTGATGGTGCTGATGGTGCTGATGGTGCTGATGGTGCTGATGGCACTGACAACCCTGCCGACCGCGAGGAGATGAAGCTGCCTGATGATGATCCCAAGCTCTTCGCCCTCTTCATCCGCTGGCTCTACGGCACTGCCTTTGCCACCTCGGGCGGCAGCCGCGTCTTTCGCTTCACCGTGCCCGACGGCGTTGACGTGACGGTTCGCGACTAGTAAGTGCTTTCCCTCCAACTGATAATCTCACCAGAGTCAGACCCAAACTAACACGACACTCCTCCAGCCTTGCTCTCTACGTCATGGGCGGCAAGTTCGGCATGATTGGCCTGCGCAACGCGGCCATTGACGCCCTCTACACCTACTACGGCGAGGTCTCGGAGAACCACGAGTCTCCCAACCTCCACGACATCAAGTACATCTTTGCCAACACGACGCCCGACGCGCCCATCCGTCGCTTCCTCATCGTCCACACGCTCTTCTTCCTCTTCTGCAAGGGCCGCCAGAACAGACCCCTCCCCGAGGACTGGGCCGAGGTGCTCCGCGAGGAGGGCGAGATTGGCTACTCGATGATCCGCATGCTGAGCGAGTGGAACTGGGTCATGGGCGTCGGCACCCCGCCCATGAAGGTCAAGGCCCGTTCCGAGTTCCATGAGCGCATGCCCCAGCCCCTGATCGTCAAGGAGGAGCCCGAGGAGAGCATCGAGGTCTAGAGGACTGGCCGGGATATCAGTACCGCTGAGGAGGTTGGCCGGAAGGAGACGCGCTTCTCGTTCCGCAGCATTTGCTGCTTGCGCAGGATTGCTCATTAGGAGCCATGGTGGGAATGGTAGGAAAGCATGGCTAGGATTTCGGCGTTACATTGATTTCTAGCACAGCTAAATAAAAGCCTTACCCTTATCATGTTTTTGTTTTGTGCGTTTGGTTGCCCTCGGATGCTTCAAAGTTGTGATTTGTGCGGCAGTCAGGGCGCGAGTGTTAGTAGTGAAGCGGACTGGTTGGGACGGTTGTGGCTTCCCCGAACCTCAAGTTTCCCATCTTAACCCCAATGGGCACCCGCGAAAGGTCCAGGCTAAGAACACAGCCATGCCTTCGAAAATGGGAAGAACGATGGGACGTCCACCTTTCTGGGCCTTGGATGCATCCGCCTTCCTTGATATCTCCCCACTGCTCCTTCGTTTCTTTGCTCTCCAACTCGGCACCACGACAAGACCTACGCGGCTTCCGTGGCGACGATTTGTGCCTTGACCACTCGGGGAAATGACATCCAAGCACGCGATGTCAAGGTTTGTACTTAACTGACCGTCTATTCTTCCGCTCTGCGCAAGTTCCCAACTCCGATATCCGCATCCCCTTCTGTAACCTCAGCCCTATACAGCTTTATCCCGTCAGCACAGTCCTCCAACATGACACCCAAGAGAATCCCGAAGAAGCCCTCCAATATCAACCGTCGCCCGCTCGGCAGCCGCGGCGATGCCTTCTCAGCCTTATCGTCAAGTCCGGCAGACGAATACCCCCCGTCTCCGTTCCTGTCAGCCGAGTACTCGTCGTCAGAGCGCGGTAGCAGCTCCGGTCCATCGTCCCCCCGGCCAAACTCTTGGTCCTCTTCTCTCGGATCCTCAATGCAGTCCTCGATGCACATATCGCCGTCGGCAGTCTCTCCAGACCCTGAACCGCCCAGTTCACTCTCAGAGTCACTCACCACAGAGCAGCGGGAAAGCTCTGCCGAGCCCCAAGACGATGACTACAGCCAGCCGCAGGCCGGACCTTCGAACGCGCCAACAACTTTCGGGGAGGCACAGAACGGCTTCAATACTGGCACTACAGGTCGCCGTCCCCTGGTTCCGCCTTTCATATCTCGCAGAAGGGCGGGCCGGTCCGGACCTACCGCATCAACTCCTTCGAGGCAGGCACAGAATAACCCAAACCCTAGCGCTCCGGCTCGCAGTTCTCGGCCACCGCCCTCCGTTTCTTATAGAAGGGCGGGCCGGGCTGTTCCTGGTGTACCGACTAGTCCTGGGAGAGGGCCGAGTGACGCCGGCCCAGCAACAATCGGGCGAGAGGAACGCAGTGAAGGCGCTGCTCTCGATCCCTCGACCTCTCTAACGCTCAACTCCAGACCCTCAACAAGGGGCCAATCAAGCAAGTCATCTCTTGACACAGAGGTAAAAAAGCCGCATGACGAGTCCTCCGCAGCGCCAGCCCCTCCTTGTCCCGAGTCGCCAGATGCCAGGCCAGCAACGGCCCGGGAAGAGGGACAGAACAAAAGCGCTGCCCCTGTGCCATCCCGTATGGCGGCGCTGACCTCCAGACCGAGCAGCGCGCCTCCTGTAATCCCGTCGCCAACATTCGGCTCCGCTCGTCATCCAAACCAGTTGACCTTTCTCGCCATGGACGACGATGAGGAGGATGATCAACCACCTGCGACGTCCCCGAGGCTTCTGGGGGAACCGGCATCCACACAGTCTCACCATCCGACCCAGCGAGACCAGATATCTTTTCTCTCACCTGAGACTGATGAGGAGGCGGCCGGTTCGTCCACGGCGCCCAGGAGACTCTCCGGAGGTGTGCCCCCCAATCTGCCGGCAGCACTCGGAGGCGGTGTTCAACCGGGTCCATCACAATTGTCTACCCCAGCGGCAGCCACTTTCCTTTCAAATCCAAGTACCGGGCCGCAAACAACAACTCAACCAAACCAACCGGGCACAGCGCCAACTGCCTCGGCAGTCGCCAACCCCAATACTAGCCTGGGCCCAACACTTGGCGCCAACCATCATCTTCCAGACTCTGCTGTCGGCTCGTCCATTGTCTCGTCCGTCGGCTCCTCTTCGGCCTCGTCGGTGTCGGGGAATAGCAGTGTGTCGCAGGTATTTTCGGAAGACGTGCGCAACACGAGCCGTCCGGACACGCCGCCGACTGAGTGATGACCCTGCTGGTGTCGTTGAGCAAGTGAAGAAAGGGAGTTGGGAGTTGGGAGTCGGGGGTGTGGGAGGAATAATAATTGAGGAGAGGGTGGATTGGTGTCTCTGGTTGTTGGAGGATGTTGGAGCTGGCTTTGTGATTTGGCTATCAGCGATTTGTTTTAATGGGAATGAGGGGAGATAACGATAGGGGAATAAGTTTTTGAATATCGTTTAGGATAATAAGAGACAGCGATACAGCGTTTTCTAACTCGAGAGAACTGAACTTGGTGTCGTTAGATTGTCATGTTGGCGGACGCGTGACCTGTGAGTCCAAGACAACTGAATACATCTAACTACAGTTCCGCGCAAAAGCCTGTGGAACTGCAATTTGCAAGTGTTCAAGTGTCCCTTGATGATCCAGACTGGGAAACAGCCTGAAGAAGTTACCTGGGTGCTTGGATTACCGAGTAGGGACTACCTCGCGAATGGCAAGCGGAGGAGTTTTGCACCATGCTCTAGATTAACAAGCTGTGGTTTAACTACGGAATCAACATTTCTGGAGTTGGTGTATTACCTGTGGTCAAGATGAGCAGGACGACTGGGTGGTTGAGTTCCGGGTTACACCAAGTCGCAAGGCAAGGCCCACTATCGTGACCCCCAACCCCTGAGTCAGAAAATGACTCAAACTCACCCCTTAAAAACTCAAATTCTTTCTCTCCACCCCAACAACAACAACAGCACAAGCTGCGTGGCGCAGTGGAAGCGCGCCGGGCTCATAACCCGGAGGTCACTTGATCGAAACGAGTCGCAGCTACAAGCTTTCCTTTTGCTGTTTTTATCTTTTGGTTTTTTTTTTTTTTTTGACTTGACTCTGTCTGTGTCACCGTCTCCATCTCCAAGAGGTACTTACACCTGTGCCACCTGTATCTCTGATCCTCCCTGTTTCTTCACACCTTCTTACTCCCTTTCTACTCTCAATGGACCTGTGCGCCCATCCAGTTCTTCTTCACATCCCATATGCATCCATCCGTACACGAGTCACAAACGGCAAACTCTTAGAAGGCTATTCTTTGCACCGTGATTGAGACAGTCAAGGGGTGCCTCCATCCTTCCTGCCTGGTCCTGCCCTACTCTGTCGCCATCATCATCCCTCATTGCCACCACAAACTGCCACTGGCACTGTCGTTTTTGACGTGGCGAAATAGACGATGTGTTGTTTGCGTGCAAAATGACGGCTCGGCCCATGTCAATGTGGCTTGGAATAATCCCCGCCGCTGCTGCATCCCCCCACGCAGGTGGTTGAACTTGTGGACAATTGTGCCCACGTGCTCGGTATGGAGATCTCGGCGGGCTTGTTGGCGTCACCGGCGAAGTAGTAAAATTGGCTCATCGAACCTTGTCGCTCACCACACAGGGTGGGTAAAGCGGTTGGTGTCGCCTCCGGGATCCTGGTGTTTGCGACGATGAACCCCCGGACCGAATGGTTATGTACTAACGTCGTAAAACACCATACCTCACTTGTCCAGCGCCCGCGCCTTGATAAAGCGACTGATCTGCTCGCGCGTATGCTTGTCGTTGTACTGCTCGTGGCACTCGTAGAACGAAATCAGCTCTTGCGTGCAGTCCACCATGGCCTCGATATCAATGTTGCTGTCCGCCAGCCAGGCCGCAAAGCGCTGGACCTTAGCCAGCCGGGGGTCCGTCGCCCTCTTGGGCTCCGCAGCACCCTCGCTTTGCATGCCAGACGGAAAGCCCTGAGTCGGTGTACCCGACCCCCCACCGCCAGCCATGGCGGCAGCCCGAGCCTGCGCCTGTGCTTGTGCCTGGGCCAGCGCAGTCGCCGCCAGCGCAACCCCTCCGGACCCCGCCCCAGCCGCCGGGCTGGCATTGCCGCCGCCTGCATTATTACTCGGGCGCAGAACCAGGGCCAAGAGAACAGCCGTCAGGGCGGCGATGTGCGGCGGGTGCAGCAGCGGCAGGTCCGTCATGTAGTGGTCGTTGATGACGGTCCAGGCGAGCGAAGTCTCGTCGTGGGTCAGGCCGAACTCGTCCTGGACGGCGAGCAGCGTGCGATAGGGCTGGTGCACAATGAGCTGGGAGCTCATTTCCGAGATGAGCGAGAACTCGCACTCGCCGACGCGCGTGGCGTCATGACCGTGCAGGTCTGACGGCCACAGCGACCGGGCCTCCTGGGTGAGCAGCCGGATGTGCTGCGGGCACTCCTCCATCTTGCAAGCGAGGTATAGGGCGGTGGTGATGACGAGGTAGGGGTTCGTGTGGCGGATTTGTACGCGCGTGTAGAAGCGTTTGAGGTAGACCTGGGCGGTGGCCATGCCTTGTTGTCGGACTCCGAGGCGCTTTCCGAGGCGGTTGATTTCTGTTTCGTGGTCGAGGGGTTAGTATCGTCTTCTGGCCGCAATTGGTCAATGGCAATGTAATCTGAGAGCCATACGTTGGTTGAAGTAGATGTTGAGATGGCGCAGCTGCGGCAGAGGGAACATCTGGACTAGGGCCGGGTCTTCATCGTCGAGTCGCTGGCGCGTGGTGGCCAGTTCGTCCTTGGAAAACTGCCAATGCCGCCGCTGCGTCGATTCCCAGAAGTTGGCCGCCATCCGGGTCGCGGGATTCCGCCCGTCAAGGGCTACTGTCGATGCCAGAAAGTAACTTGAGATGGCCCAGCTTGGTGGTCATTGCGCTTGAAGCACGAGGTTGCGCCTCCTTCTTGATGTCGTTATCTTATCGGTGGTGATGTCGGGAGCAGCCGCACGGCGGAGCCGATTGGGTGGTTGTGATCTGAAATGGCTGGCGAATTGGACTGCAGCGAATTGGCTGACGTAACCGAGGCCGAACCAACCAGTTCGTTTCAGCTCAATGTGGGGCTGCAAGAGCCTGCGTGGGGCACCGACCTCTCTCCAACGTTGTGTACACCTAACACATGAGCAGGGCTCATTGGATGACAGCTTGAACAAAGAGGCGCAGAATAGTTAAAGGAGTAATATACAAGATGGAATTTGTATTTACTATTTGGACATAAACCTTAATGTGTGCAAAATGCGTTCAAGGTAGTGAAGACATGGGTAAGACATCTCAAGAGCTGTTATTCTCGGTACGGCATCTCTGGTTGCCGAATCCCGCTCCGCCTTTTTTTCTGCCCCTTTGCGGCAATGTCCCAAGAATTCCCGGCAGCCAGGACTTGAAGCAGTGCAGCATCCAAACAGCGATCGCCGTCATCCCGCGCAATTGGTCAACACCCCAAGGGACCATCTCCCCCCTCCCTCCGAAGCTATGCGATACCGGTTAGAGACGAGTTGAACGTCGAGACATTTTCTTTACCCCGGCATGTCGTGTCCGTAGCCTCGATCTCCAAAACCCCGATTTCCCTTCCGAGTCCCCATCCTCGAGCTTCCCTTCCTACCTATACCTCGGAAGCCCCTAGTATTTCCCTCATACGTCATTAGACGCCGGCGCCCGTTGTTTGCATGCCGCTGCCACTGCCGCTGTCGCCGCTGTGACCGGGATACCATGAATGCCTCGACCCGGGAATGAAGTTATCCGATGCCGTCTCAGATATGATGGTGGAGATGGAGGAGCCACAGAACCAGCGCGATAAGCGCATCGAGGAGCTATGGAGGAAGCTCGACCCTGCGGGACAAGGGGAGCTCGACTTCAAAGGCCTGCAGAAGGGCCTGCGGAGGATTGACCACCGTAAGCACACCCTCTGTCGGACGGGAACATCTTTGCTCACACAATCCGTTACAGCTCTGAAGAATGCCGACCAGATGCTAAAGTCGATTATCGGCCTTGTCGACACGAGCGGCGACGGCAAGATCCAGTACGAAGGTGGGTGTTCCTCTGCCGGCCGAAGAAGGGAATGGATGGGCGAGACATGGGGAACCGAGTTCAAGTGCTAAGATGCTATGCACCTAGAATTTCGCGTCTTCGTCGAAGCCGCCGAGCGACAACTACTATTCCTGTTCCGGTCCATTGACCGCGACAAGGACGGCCGGTTAAACAAGCAAGAACTCCAGGCCGCTTTCCGCCGTGCTGGCCTTGCGGTCCCGGGGAGGCGGCTTGCGGGCTTCTTTGACGAGATCGACCTGAACCGCGACGGTTTCATCACCTTTGACGAATGGCGGTACGTTGCCCCGGTCTACATCTTGTTGGCCCCTTGGCCCTGTGCCTCTTTTCAAGAAGCCCAATTAGCGACCCACTCCAAGGTGGATTTTGCCGGGCCTTGTTTTGTTTATTTTAACTTTTTGCCCCGCCGGCATTCCCGCCTGGTCCAAGTTTTCAAGCTCGCTGCTGTTTCCGATGAATTCTCTTTTGGGAGCTACGATCGGTGGTGGTTGCCGCGGGGTCCTTCTCATGGCGGCACATGGTCAATCTCACGACGGATGCTGACCCGTGACTTTTGCAGCGACTTTTTGCTATTCATGCCCACGAACCACGACGGGTCACCACTCGAGGCTGCCCTCTCCTTTTATTCATCTATTGTTACGGTCAACCCGGAGGGCGATTCACTCGTCAGTGATGAGACGTTAGAGGGACTAGGTACGGCCGGCTTCCTTCTTCAAGCTCTTTTTGGTTCGCTCCTCAGGATCGCCAACCCCGATCTGGTCTACGCCCCGAGGCGCTCGCCGGATGCGAAGAGTGTCTCGACCTCGACATCTGACTACCCACCATCGCTCCCTTACACCGATCAAATACAGAGCGTGCCAGCAAACATGGCCTCCGCGGGAGCCATCGGTTACCGTCCCGCCACCGCCGTTCCCCAGCAAGTCCTGGCGGGCGCGGCAGTCAAGCGACCTATCGCGCAGTACGGGGCCGTTGAGGAGTCCGACACCCAAGCCCTTTCTGACCTAATCGAGGAGGACCCAGAGGGCGTAACAACCAGACTGACAGATCTACTACCTGAACCAGGATATTTCCTCGCCGGTGCCGTTTCAGGTGGTGTGTCGCGAACTGCTACCGCGCCTCTGGATCGCCTCAAAGTCTACCTCCTCGTCAACACAAAGACTAGCACCGATGTCGCTCTCGCCGCGGCGAAAAGCGGCCGTCCGCTTGCCGCCTTGCGGAACGCGGGCGGGCCCATCATCGATGCCATGGTGAGCCTGTGGAAGGCGGGTGGGGTGCGCACTTTCTTTGCAGGTAAGCTTGCCGGGTTGCTTTGCTTTCATGAGTAGCGCTGACGGTGTTGCAGGCAACGGTCTCAATGTCGTCAAGATCATGCCAGAGTCTGCCATTCGGGTAAGTACCACCGGGTTGTGAGTATTCCTTCGAGAAAAGGCACGCTGACAAGGATTAGTTCGGCTCCTATGAAGCATCCAAGCGTTTCCTCGCGGCATACGAAGGCCACAACGACCCCACCCAGATCAGCACCGTCTCCAAGTTCGTCGCCGGCGGCATTGGCGGCATGACGGCGCAGTTCTGCGTGTACCCCATCGACACACTCAAGTTCCGGCTGCAGTGCGAGACGGTCCAGGGCGGGCTTAAGGGGAATGCTCTGCTCATCCGCACGGCCAAGAACATGTGGGCGGATGGCGGGCTCCGCGCAGCCTACCGTGGCCTGGGACTTGGCCTGATCGGCATGTTCCCCTACAGTGCCATCGATATCGGCACCTTTGAGTTTCTCAAAAAGTCGTATATCCGGGCGGTATCGCGTTACTATGGCATTCATGAGGACGACGCGCAGCCGGGTAACGTCGCCACTGCCGCTGTTGGCGCAACCTCGGGAGCCCTGGGTGCTAGCATCGTCTATCCTCTGAACGTCCTCCGCACGCGGCTGCAGACCCAAGGCACCGCAATGCACCCGCCCACTTACACGGGCATCGTCGACGTGGCCACCAAGACAGTTCGCAACGAGGGAGTGCGCGGTCTGTACAAAGGCTTGACGCCCAATCTCCTCAAAGTCGCCCCTGCACTGAGCATCACCTGGGTGTGCTACGAGAATATGAAGAGCATTCTGGCCCTGAATTAACGGGCGCCGAAATTCCCAAACCCAAAATTTGGGTAAAAAAAAAAGACATCGCTACCTTGGCACAACCGGTCAAGGGCTTCTAGCATGGAGCAGAGCGGATTTTGAGCATCATAATGGGCGTCAGGGTAATTGGAAGGCGATTGGGGGACGATTGCATTTTGGACGGCCACTTTGGCCGCGGCGTTTGGGTGTCAGCGACGGAAGATACCAGCTAGAGAGGCCATCAAGAGCCGGAGATGGATCCTGGGCTTGGATCACAGGCAAGGTGGATGAAGGATGGAGGATGGATAGACAGGGACATAATCGAATTCCGAGTGTGAATATTTTCATCGCGCCAGTCACCGACCATTGATTCCCCGTGCGGCCAGTCTCGCTATTCCTTGCGTCTCGCCCCGCAGCCATCGCGGGGCCGGCCGTCAGCCGGGTGAGGCAATCGGGAGCGGTGGAGATGTGATTCGGGAAGAGCTATCCCAACAAGGCATGACGTGATGCGTAATCTTGCCCATCTTATCCCCGCATTGCATTTTGTTGCTTCGCAGCTTCCTAATTCGGGATGGGCCTCGCCAGGCTGAGCCTTCCCTTCTGCGAAGGATTGGAATTTTTGCACAAATTCTTCACGCCGGCCGCTCTTGGCCCAGCGAGAGAACCTTGTAGTTTTGCTGTCTTCATCACCGGGCTGACGAGGCATGACGCCGGCGTGCAGACCGCAACATCAGGACGCGACGACAGGACAGCTCCCGAGTTGCCCCTCATTCTCGGCTCGGCTCCCGAGTGATTGTCCCGGAGGCCGGATATTGCGGCTTTCGTTTTCTCGGATTGTTTGACGAGTTCTTGTGTTGTGCCGCCGGACAACAGAATCATCCAAGCTTACACTTAGCCTCTAACCACTTGCGTCCCGAGTGTTGCCAGCGACCGACGTCCAAAGAAGCTTTGCATTCTGTCTCCACGTCTTGGCCCGTAACCCGCCGTCTCCGCCAGAGGTGCCGGGAGCCATGCCTTACTCGGACAATCTCTATTCGATGGTGGACGATGACTCGGATGCCGAGCCCATTGGTGGTCCTTCGAGTCGGCCCAGAAACCTTGAGCGCGGCATAGTTTCCCAGCACGCGCCACTGGACACCCACAACATCTCGGACGCGCACGAAGGGTCCAATGTCGAGGATCCACATGTTCTCTCGCCTACTGATGGCTACTTTGGCACGGTGACTGACGTTTCGTCGGAGTACACGGCGCCGACGTCATCCAATGTCCCATATGTACCCAACGTATTGGTCGAGGACCCCTCACTTGAACGGAATGCTGCCGACGGCAAATCTAGGGAAGCTGAGCAGGAGAGGCTACGCAATAGCCAAGGCCTCTCGAACCCAGACAATGGCTACACAGCAGTTTATCCGTCTCACACAACGGCGGCGTCCCGAAACGGCCCGCCATCTGCATACGCCGTGCCATCCGCCCAGCAATATCCCGGCGCTCTCTCCCGATCGGTCGGAGCCACGTACCACAGCCCGTCATCATCCGCCCACATCCCTTCGGCCGCCGCGCCGACTTCATATACGCCATACGGGACGCGAACCTTTGCCTACCATGTCCAACACATGCCCATCCTGCCGAGTGAGGCTCCGCCCGCCTATACCCCGTCCCCAATATCACCATCCCACTCACACGGTGCTGCTGGACTCTCGAGGAATTACAACACCTTCTCTCCACCCACATCCACAGCGAGCGATATGGGACGCCCAGAAGAAACACAGGGCCTGCTGGCCCACCAGCCCGAGAGCATGCGAGACCACGGCCCTGGCGGTCGCGGCAACCCGACACCCACCTGGAGAAATCGTATCAAGAGAGTTGGGCAGTACCGCAACTGGGGTAGAGGCAAGACAGCCTTGGCTGCCCTGCTACTTCTGCTGGCCGCGTTTAGCCTCCGCACGATTCTGTTGATTGCCGAGGAGGAGAAGGTACGTGTTACGCGTCGTGGTGTCTGTTCTTTTGTCTTTCATCATATTCTTGATGGATGTGTGGGGTCCTTCGTCCTATTGGGCTTTGGCTTGCGTAATGCACCAAGTTGGTTGGCCCGATTTGGCTGCCCTAGTATATATTCCTCTCTTACACTCTTTCATCTTACCCTCTTCAAGTTCTTCATATACACTCTCCTCTTCCCACCTCCCCATTATACATACGCTCTTATACTCTCTCATCACCTCTCCTATCAAGTCCCCACTGACCGACCCTTATAGTCGGGACATAGCAAACCCCCCGCCGACAAACCGCATACCAAGCCTGACGACCCAGCCATGAGCTACCCGGACATAGATGGTGGCTTCAACTGGGGATCTGCATCCACTTGCACGGATGCCCAGATCACCCGTCCTACCGAAACGTTTGACCTCTCCTTCGACGGTAACAAGCCGCTGAGCTTCTTGGAGAAGACCATTGATGATGACGGCCGCCGCGGCTGGAGCGAGGTCAATGTCCAAGGCGCCGTAATCCTCCGCAGGGCTGGATCTGGTACGCCAGACTCGTCAGTGACGGTCGAGATCGTGATCAATGACGACCGCCTCAACGTTGACACGTTGTGGGATGCCGAGAGTCAGTTCCTTAGGATCATCGTCCCTCATCGGGTTGACTGGCGCCACGATGGACGGCCTTGCGTCAACATCAAGGCGACGGTGTGGGTCCCCGAGGGCGGCAAGCTTAACCTGCTCCGAGTTGATGCCACTCACCTTGACATAAAACTCCTCGACAACCTGTCCATCTCGGTTTCCGAGCAAACCAACCTTGTCAGCACAGTTGGCGCCATCACGGCTGCGTCCACGGGTACCGACACGCGAGATGACAAGATCATTGACCTTGGCGCGCCCGAGTCCTTCCGCTTCCACTCGCGTATCATTGAGGTAAAGACCACAGCCGCCAACATCAAGGGCTCCTGGCCGCTGTACGACTACCTCAACTTGCAATCCACAGCTGGCAACATCAAAGTGTGCGTCGAGCCCAAGGAAGCCGACTCGGACGCCCCAAAGCCCGCTATCCTCTACGTCAAATCCCTCTCGGGCGATGTCGACCTTCGTGAGCCCATCCACGCCGCCGAGGACGCCTTCGGTACCGCGCAGGCCCTTGCCGAGCCCGACCGCCGCCGCGCGCAGCTCACGGCCGAGACGCTCATTCCGCCGCGCGACTATCGTGTTGACGTGCATACCACCAGCGGCGATATCCGGGGCGCCGCAGCATTCAGCTCATCGGCCAACTTCCGCTCCACCTCGGGCGACGTCCGCCTCGACCTGCTTCCCGTGCTGGACTTGTCGCTGGCAGAGGACGACGCCCGGGGCGTTTCGCTACAGACGGCGAGTACCAGTGGCTCAACCGATGTCACGGTGCTGGAGCCCCTGTGGGTGGATGCGGGCGATTCTGTTGGTAGCTATGTTATGGCGCGGGAAGACCGGGCGCTGCGCTGCTTGTATAGCTCGCACACGACCACGTCGGCGCACATCCGGCTACGGTACCCGTCCAGTTGGGAGGGTGAAATTGCGCTGTCGTCGCTCTCGGGCGGGCTGGAGGTGGGCGGGGAGGGGTTGAAGGTCATTCGCAAGGGTGGTGATTGGGGTGGGATTAATAAGAGTGTGTTGGCGAGGAAGGGGGGGGAGGGTAAGGGGGGGAAGGTAGTGGGCAAGAGTACGTCGGGAGGGTTGGATGTGTGGGTGGGGAAGAAGTAGGTAGTGTACGTGTGGGAAGGGTGAATAGTGAGTATGGGAAGGCAAGAATCGTGAGAGGCGTCGGAGGGCGTTAATAAGGGGTAGGGTGATGAGCTTAAAAGCGGTCATGAAGTTATGAGGATTCGAGCGTTTGAATTGCAGCTGGAGAAGGAATTACTGGGTATATTTGGGCTCTAAGTTTTGACTCGGCGTCTGCAGGTATTCCTTAATGAATATGTCGTTTGGTTGAGTTTGAGTTGCCATGTCTTGGCATTTACCCCTTTTCTGATGTTTACCTGGTACCAACAGGGCGCTGGGGCAACTGATGAACCCAACACCATTACTCTGTATGCTTTCCACCATGAATGCCGTCTGTTTCCTAGTAAAACCCAACGAAATAACATTAAACGCCCAAGACGATCACACCTTTTCCAAGATTCAACAATACAAGAAAATTCCAAACCCAACCAATAACCCTAACAGCGCCCTTCCCACCCTCCAGCCTCCACTTATCACCCATGTCAAGATTTACCGAGGCTCCATGGATGCTCCTACACAAACCAAATCGTTTCGTTTACAGACGCCTGCACAGCCGCAGAACCGTGTGCAGGCACTCGTAGCACCGCTGCGGATCGACCAGCTCGACGCTGTGCTGTGGTTGCCGCCGCGGCCAGTTGGCTGTGCACACTCTCGGGCGGTGGCCGTCGGGCCCTGGGGTTGCATCTACGTGTCCCGGGACATTGTGTCAGCCATGGGTATTGATGAACTTCTTCTGCTTCCCTTTTGGGAGTGGTGGGAGATGTTGGGTTGTGGGAGGAAAAGGATTCTATTCTCTTCAAGAGAATAGTCGTACATGGTAAATGGGGTGGGGGGGGGGGGGAGAACCAACTTGGGATTGACGTACAGAGAAAGCGGTGGCAGGGAGTATAGGCGTGCTCTATGTATTTTGTTGTGTCTGCGCGGACGATGGAGGTTAGTCGGGTGTTGATTGACAGTGACTTATCATGGGTATGGAAAAGGAGTGGGGGGGAAGGGAGTTTGGAGTTGGCGTACTGCAGAGGGCACAGTTGTGGCAGATGATGCGCTTTTGGCACATTGTGGCTTGTAACTGCGATGCTTGGGAATCCGACCTGGTGTTATTTGGAGGGCTTGTTGTAGTGCAATAATGATTGGATTTATCTGATGGCTGAATGTCGAACGTGTGAGTTGATGCCGGCTTGGGATACTAGACTTGGTATACCGACACTGGCTGGAATTAAACACAGATGACAAGGTGCATGCGACCATGGTTCATATATCGGCGGCTATGACTACTTTCATGACTGAAACGGCCGAAGCTGCCGGTGTCCGATCTTCAGTCGGTTTATTAGTTTGGTTTAAGTGGCGAACTGACCGAGCAAAGATTGGAAACATTGACCAAACGCCAGTGTCAATGTTTCTAGGCTGTGTGGGTTAGACCATTGTTACCACGGTAAATCAAGGTTTAACCACAGTCTTTTCTGTTTTCTCGAATCTTGACAGCTCCGAAGGCTTTGACTTTTCTGCTTGTTAATCCCGAGCATTTGACCTTTGGGACATTGTTGAGATAATATAGACAAAGAAACGTTAACTGGGGCAATAAGTTAAACAAATGGATTCAAGCCTCCGGGTCCCACCTCGCCTTCGGTTCTGCTCATATAGGGAAGAACCTAGGGACTTTCGGGGCCAGACGCCGGAGTTTGATCGGCATTTAATTTTACACCACTCAGCCTCTCAGTAACATGTTGAGAATAATCTATTAGCATCCAACATGGCCAAGATGGCCTTCAAGAGATGTGGGCGTAAGGCGTACCAGATCACAGTGTTTTTCCAACCAGCCACAGAGGGATTGTAGATTTCATTTCCAAACCAGTTTTGCTGTTGGATCAGAAGACCGGGCACCACGTTGCTCTCTAGTGTCCAAAGAAGCCATTCCCAGCTCGGCCACAGGCTGGCCTCTGCCCTGCCCGTAAGGGGGCGGCGTTGAAGCTAACCTACCTAGGGCTCTTCGACGGATGTAGCCAACCTCTTGCCATTGCCCCTGAGGATGCCATTGAAGACTTGTATTGACCTGGCTTGAGATCCGGTGGACAAGGACCTCGATAAGCCCCGAAGTTCATAGATTCGTTTTGTCTCGGCTGGTCCGCGACTGGAAACGCGCCGAGTTCGGACGGAATATCGAATATGATGGGAGATGTGCAAGAAGAACTTGACGCGACCGTCCAAGTCGCGTTCTTTCCGGGGCCTGGTTCTCGCTCTCAACTTTGCTTCCCACTGCCATCGTCGACCGATCTGCATTGTTCCACTCTCTTCGTTCGTTACTCTGCTCCCCGCCATCGAGCGCCAGCTTTGAATCGCGATCTTTCTCTCTTCCCTTAATTTTTTGATACAAAGATCATCATGTCGTTCCTTGTGTTCCCGCCTTCACGCACTGCTGTCAACGTGACAATTTCAAGTGCTCCCAGTACGTGAGCATCTTTCCTGTGTCGGTCGTCGGCTAACTGTGATCCAGACTCTCCCCGGCCCGGCCCCAGCGTCAAGACGATCCTCGAGATTGAACAAGGGCTTGGTGATGTCGGCCGTAAGTAATACTCGCTTCGAAGTGGTGGCCAAGCTGACCCCAAACCAGGAGGTGCCGACTTTCCCATGTCGCGGCTCCGGGCCGGCTCTGCTCCGTCTCGTGGCAGCCTTCCGCCCGTTCCGCCCGTCCTGCCGGTCCCGCCCGTGCCAACACGTCCTCCGCCCCCGCCGCCTATCCCCGCCCAGGCTGCACAGAGGGCTCAGCAATGGAAGCGGGACACCACCGTGAAAGCGCCCGAAAACCACGGGGACAAGGTCGGGCTGCCCCTGCCAAGAACCCGCCCGTCCAAGCCAGGCCCGAGCACCTCCCGGCAGCAGCAGCAGCAGCATGAAGCAAGCCTGGCGCCGATCCAAGCGGGCCGTTGGGATGGCCCTCAGCTTCCTCGCCCGCTGCTAGAGTTGCCCGATCGCCTGATGGCCTGCCTTGACTCGCGGCCCCTTCCCTCGCACAATCGGCCGACCACGGCGACATCGTCTTCTGCCCCCTCGACCATGGCCGCGCGCTCCAAGTCGGCCTCCCCAGCGCCGTCCTCGGTGATGAGCACCCCGATGCCCCCTTACAACCCATACGGGCTTCCGCAGCAAGGTAAGCGCCCCTCCTCCTCCTCACATATAGGCCACACGCAACTAACAAGCCCAGTCGTCTACCCCAACAACCCCTACGGCTACCCCCAGCCGCCCCCCTTCCGTAAGTCCCCCCATCCCAAACACTACACCCAAGTCTGGACCGCTGACAAGCAACCCAGGCCACAACTGGGACCACCCCAACCGACGCGCCGCCAAAGGCGCCATCACCAACCCGGCCAAAGCCCTCGACGCAGGCTGCACTGGCCCGCCCGCTGGTTCTCGCCCGCGTCCCCTTCCCGACCCGCCGGCCAAGGCACCCGCTCGCGCACCTGTTTCAACTTCCGCTCCAGCACCAGGGCGCTCCACCGCTCGTCCCGACTCCGCCACCATCCCCACGGGCTTGTTCACCTACTACCCCGTCATGAGCCCCTACGAGGCCGAGGTTGCGATGGGTAGGCCTCTCCTCTCCCCCCTTCTTTCCTCACATCTGAAAGAATGGAATGGTTAACACAAGAGGTTGCATAGTAAACACTGCGCGGGGCTACCACGAGCAGCAACACCAGCAGTACGAGCAGTATGAGCAGTACGACCATCGGCAGTCGGCAGACCAGACGATGTATCCGCTG
Source organism: Trichocladium uniseriatum (assembly GCA_017139535.1). Taxonomy (NCBI): domain Eukaryota; kingdom Fungi; phylum Ascomycota; class Sordariomycetes; order Sordariales; family Chaetomiaceae; genus Trichocladium; species Trichocladium uniseriatum. Next base: position 1,394,814 of record WOUO01000002.1, on the reverse strand, counting down.
CTGGACCATGAGCTGATGCAGATGATGGCGGCGGGCGAGGCCGGGGTTGTGGCTGCTGCTTCGGCGGGGGATATGGTTGGGGGTTATAGATCGTCGTCATGCTATGGAGATGGGGAGGGGTTTGGTGAGCAGGAGAATGGTGGTGGTGGTGGTGGTGGTGGTGGGTATGGTGGGTATGGTGGTGGGTACGGTGGTGGTAGCGGTGGTGGTTACGGTGGTGGGTGGAGGTTTTAGGATTGGTGATATCGGAGGAGGGGAGAGGAGAGATTCCCTTGGGGTGGCTGGCCTTGGGGTGGCTGGCCTTGGGGTGGCTGGAGTGATATGATACCCGAGGTGTATTGTGATTGTTTGTGTACCTAGCTAACGTTAAGCCACCCAAGATGATGGGCGGTAAATATGGGAAGGGGTTGGTGGGATGGATGAAAATAAGAAAGTCGAGACGAGCTCACAACATCGTTGGGCCCTATGAGTGCTCGCTTCTGAACCCAAGATGTTGTGTCAGTGAGTGTATGAGTCTTATACTCAACGATGAAGAGGATGGATGTCCACTTGGATCCTCTGGGTGAAACTGAGAGACGCGCATCGCGAGTATCAATTGACCAAGTTGGTGTACCGGCCATAATTCCCGTCCTTTGGGTTCCTGATACAAGGCATAAGAGAGCAAATACTTTCCTGCTCTTATCACTGTCAGGGTTCCTTCGTTTTCACGGGGCTGCCAAAGCACGAACACAGGAGAACCGAGATGACTTGTGAGAAAGTTCGCCCATCGCTTCCCCAGATTGTTGAACGCGTTGGTGGGGTACACGCTAAATCACCCCACTGAAGCCCCGCTTGCTTCCACCAACGCTGCCCCGCTCCTTCCGGAAGACTGCATGCCAAGACCCCTAATCGGGGGCTTCCCGCTCGTCTGGGGACTGGAGGGCTCCAACGACGACTGGACTCTGGACTCTGGATCCTGGATCCTGATGAACTGCAACTTCCATTTGCCTGCCAAGGTGCTTTTTTCAACCAAAACCCCAGAGTTTCTTTCATTGTTATACACCACTTTGCTTTTGTCCAGCCCGCGTGGATACTCTCTTTGCTTGTTTCGACCTGTGCCTGGAACCATCGCCGCATCACCAGTTTCTGCACTCCACTTGCTGCAATCTCTCAGCCTTTCTTCGCTCTTAGCGGCCAATCTTGCCTTTGGATGGTTGTCGTCGCTTTGACCTTGCTCCCGCCATGGCCAAGAAGGCACGCCAGAGGATAAGCTACGGTTCGTCCTGTCTCTCTGTCCTGTCTCGGCCCTGCAGGTCCCAGGAAACCCCGCACCGGTCGCTGCGCGTCGATCGCCAATCGGACAGACCGCGTCTTGGGATGAGAGGCTCCGCTTGAGACCACACCCGCATGGCGCACGCCACATCGTCGCACGGCCCGTCGCCTGGACCATGTTTGTTGACTTGATTGTTCTGCTTCAGTTCTTGAGCTCCCCAACTCGTTACCTGGTGGCCATCGCCTCGGTGTCAATGGCCTCGCCGTCGACCGCGACAATGCTATCCTGTGAGCCCTTCTGAGACCATACCCTGTCATACAGCCCGGCCTTTTACTTACCGCTGAACAGCTACTCTGGTGGCCGAGATGGTGTCATCTGCGCATGGGACCTGAACCGGAACTTCGCCGGTGGTAGTCATTCTGCTGTCGTCGACAGTTCGGCGCGCGCTAATGGCAGGCCAAAGTCGATAACTAAATTTCGCGCGCAGACTCAAGCTCATACACACTGGGTCAACGACATTGCTCTTGCGCAGAATTACACAGCTCTGGTGTCGGCCTCTTCAGACTTGCAGGTCAAAGTATGGCGGCCCCTGGCGAGCGACATGACGGAGCCCGTCACCATCGGCCAACATGCCGACTACGCCAAGTGTGTCGCGACGCCGAGCCAGTCTACAAACTGGGTAGCCTCAGGCGGACTCGACCGGAGGCTGTATCTGTGGGACTTGTCAGGAGCCGGCAAGACGCTTGAGATCGACGTGAGCGGTGAGGAGATGGTCGAGAAGGGAAGCGTTTACGCGCTTGGTGTCACCCACGATATCCTGGCCAACGGCGGCCCCGAGAGCATTGTTCGATTGTGGGATCCAAAGTCGGGCAAGCGCATTAGTAAGTTCGTGGGCCATACCGACATGATCCGCGCCATCCTGATCAACGACTCCGGGGACATGGTCTTGTCGGCGAGCTCGGATCAGACCGTCAAGGTCTGGAGCGTCACGGCCGGCCGTTGCATGCATACCCTCACAATGCATGACCACAGCGTGTGGGCCCTGTTTTCGGACGATCCGAAGCTGGACGTCTTTTACAGCAGTGACCGGTCCGGACTGGTGGTCAAGACGGACGTCCGCGGAGCCAACGGGGACATGGACAATGGCCTGTCTCTGGCTGTTGCTCAGGAGAATGATGGCGTAAGCAAGCTTGTGGCTTGGGGAGACAGCATATGGACGGCCACGGCCCGCGCCTCGATAAATCGGTGGCGGAACGTGGATACCGACGACGGCATACAACTCCCGGAAGCCTACAAGCAGCACCGGGCCTCGATGATGACGGTACGGAGCAAGGAGGGTCCCGCGCCCCTCCCGGCCGTTGCGCCTGGGGCGAGTGAGTCCACCAAGACCGCAGTCCCGGCCAAATCCATCCTCCGCATCTCGAATACAGCACCCTTTCCACTAGTTATCAACCGGGAAGATGAGCCGTTTGCAAATCTGACGCGGAAGGCATCGGACCTCCTGATTGAGCCCAGTCTCGTGGAGCCAATCCATAACCTGCCCGAGGAGACCATCGAAGGGCAGTTCGGTCTGGTCAAGCACAAGCTATTGAATGACAGGAGACGTGTCCTCACGTTGGATACCGCTGGCGATGTTTTACTTTGGGACCTGGTCCAAGTGAGAACCCTGGCCCTCATTATACGAGTTTCTAGTACTGACTACCGCTCAAGTGCCGCCCCGTCAAGAGTTTTGGAAAGCGACACCTTGAAGATGTAGAACCCGAGGTCAACACCCGAGAGGCCGTTGCCCCCTGGTGTTCGATCGATATTAGTTCGGGCAACTTGACCGTCGTTCTGGAGCCCTACAATTGCTTCGATGCCGAGATGTATGCTGATGAACTGGCATTGGAGGAGCCTGTCGAGTTCCGGGAAGATCAGAGAAGTATGTATGAAATCCTTTCTTTCTGGCCTCAAAATACTGATATTTCCAAAGTAAATCTTGGCAAGTGGGTTCTTAGATATCTATTCGCAAATCTCATCGACGAGGAGATACGGCGTGATGAGGCGTTCAGACAGAAGCTCAATGAGGCGGCCTCCAAGAGAATGGGACCGACAGGGCGGACACCACCGCTGGCGATATCCATACCTCCGCACCCAGGCTGGAGTCAGCCGGACCTGTCCTCTGCGACACCACGAGCGAGTGGATTGCAATTCCCACCCACGACGCCGGGGCTGGCAATAGGAATGGCGACCCCGGGCTCACCAATGGCGACGCTGCCTGAAGGTTTCACTACTCCTTTTAGCCCACTCGACAAATTGCCATCTCACGTCAGCCGGCCGTCGGTAGAGCGGGAGGATTACTTTGCAGACGCGATACAGAGCCCAGAAGGAATTCAAGGCGCTAGACCGGCCCAAACACCCGCCACAGAGGCGCCACCGCCACCGGCAGAGGAGAAGCCGGCCAAGACGCCGGGTGATAACGGCAAGGAGAAAGAAAAAGACGCCAAAGACGAGGATAAAGACAGAGACAATGGAAAGGTGGGAGGCGCGTTTGGGCTGAAGAAGTTCCGGATGAACATGGCCTTTGGCAGCAAGAAGCTGGGACGTTCGGCTTCGACAGTGGCGGCCGAGAAGCCTGTCGTGGTGGATGAGAAGGCGGAAGAGTCCGAGTCTTCATCTAACCACGAAAAGGAGTTTGACGACAGCTTCCTGGGGGCGATCCAGAAGCTCCGTAACGAGTATGAGAAGCAGCTGGCCGAGAGCCCCGACCAGCTCGTCGAGACCAGGGTCACGCCGAGCCTGTCCAACGATACGCCCGTGCTCAAGTTGCCCGCCGGGACAAAGGTCATTATCCAGGAGGAGACAACTGGCGGTTCGGCCGAGATTTACCGCGGCACTGTGGCGTCTGTAGGCGCTGACGCGGACCTCATCGAAGAGACGGGCCCTCAGTGGCTGGGTGAGGTGCTGCTCCTCAACAGTCTGCCACCCAAGGAGCCAGTCAAGGTGTCGTTTGTGCTGTACCCGTGGAAGGACACGCTGCCGCCCATTGTGTCGGCTGACGGCAACAACCGCCTCAACGCGAACCGGATGCTGCGGGTCAGGAAGATTCTGGCATACGTGGCTGAGCGCATTGACCCTGTTCCCGAGGGCGAGGAGCCAGATCCGGACGCTCTGAAGCCCGAGGAGTACCTGGAATTGTACTGCAATGAGCAGGTAAGTTGTTGCTCTAACCGCTGCTTGATATCGGCGACTAATGGTATGTAGCTGCTGCCGCTCAAGATGACGCTTGCGACGCTGCGAACACACATGTGGAGAGGCGGGAACGACATCATTCTGCATTACAAGGCGAACGGCAGGAAGGAGATACCCATGCCGCCCCCTGAGGTTGTGGAGGAGGCCGGCAGTGAGGAAGCGGCGGGCCAAGCGGCTACCTGAGTGCTGTGTTGTATCCATTGGCGTTTATTCGCGCCTGTGTCTATAGGGTATATGTGTTTTCTTACTGTACATTTGTTAGCTTAGGGAGCTTCCTCGACCCGCTCCGAGGACCCGGCGCCTCGAGGTAGATGATGGGTATCAGTCGAAACACAGCGTTTAGCCGGCCCTCATATTATCAGTTTCTTCTCCTCCAGCGCATTTACCGCCCACTGGTAACTTCCCAGGAATATCGCGCCTCCGGCACTGATCCACATAACCCGCGGCCCGATGCCCGCAAAGAAGGGCCGCACCCCATTCTCCTTTAGAATTCCCCGCACGATCTGCGCCATACTCTCGCGCTGCGCGCTCAGCATCACCCGTGTCTTGAGCACATCCAACGGCGTCGTCACTGCCGCCGCAAACCCGCCCGCCAAACTCCCGTACAACCCAGACTCGGCCGCGCCTACCTCGCCCACCCCAGAGGGTCCCGCCGCCCCATGCACCGCAACATCCCCAAACAGGCCCCTCCCCGTCCGCACCCGCCTCTCCCGCCCCCACGCCTTCAAGCCCTCCCATAGCGGGAACTGTAGAATCGTAAACGGCACCTCCCGCATCACCGTGATCCCCCACCCGCGATACAGCTCCCGCCACACCCCGCCCAGCCCAATCGCCGCCCGCTGCCCCAGAATATGCCGCAGCGCGTTGGCCGACGACCCGCCGTGCTGGCCCGCCTGCGCCCGCTGCTTGATCACCTCGGTCGGCACCCGCACCGCGCACGCCGCGATCTCGCCGGCCGACGCGGCCAGCATGTGCTGGAGCGCATGGGAGTCGTGGCGAGAGACGGAGAGGAGGGATTTGGTCGATTCGTAGGTGACGAAGAAGAAGGCGGCGCCGGGCGCGGAGCCGACGACGGCGGAGCCGACGCCCCGGTAGATGCCCCGGAAGCCGCCGGACGCGAAGAAACCTTGGGAGGATTGCAGCCGGGTCTTGAGGGTGTCGAGCGGGAAGAGGGAGAGGTCGACTGTTGTGCCGGCGAGGGCGCCGGCGAGGAGGGCGGTTTGGAAGGGGGGTGGGGGGGGTTGGGAGTTTGTCATGGTGTCTCTGTGTGGGTGTGTGTTTACGGTTGGGGGAGGTTGGGGTGTTGGCTTTGGGTGGCTCGAGGGGTTCGGTTGGAGGCGGAGGGAGTCACTGCCCGTGGCCGAGGTAACGTTGAAGGTGACGTTGCGATTGGGATTGCGCTGGTTCTGGTGGGCCAATTGGTGCGGGGACAGTCTTGGGAGGTTTAATTAGTGAGGGCAATCATCGGGACATGGTGGGCGCGAGGTTGTTGGGGTGGTTTGCTCAGTGGTGATGGTTGACAGTGTGACTGTCTGGTGTTGGAATTTTTGTCGCGCTCGGCTCCGGTCCCGGCAGGCAACGGGACCCTGTGAGATCATGGGTGGGTCCCACCCGGGGAAGCAGCAAGGCGCTTGGACCATTTGAATTCCAGAAGTGCTTGCATCCAATCGCGTCACTCATGGCATGTTTCTCCCTGCAAGTCACCACTGGGATCTTAAAACCTCGAATACCCGTCACAACACACCCATTTGCTCCTATGGAATGACCACAATACCCGTACTGAACCCGGTGCACCGCAGTGCGCGGGCTATCAGCCCCAATGAGTTCCTCGACGCCCTCCGGGCCACTTGCGTCCCGCGCTTTCCCCGGGCCCGATCGCGCACCCACCACCCCATTGGTAACGCTTCCTCGGTTCCATGGCCACGGATTGTCTTGACCAGCTGACCAGCTTACCCGCCGGAAGCCCTTGCAATCAGTGGCGGCGTCGACTCCATGGCCCTAGCCTGGCTCTGCTCCCAGATCAAACACACCGACCACTGGTTCAGGGTGGCCGACCATCCCGTTAGCAAACCCCACGCCCTTATCATCGACCATGGCATGCGCGAGGGCAGCGGGGACGAGGCGACTAATGTCGCAAAATCTGTTGGGGAACTCGGACTTGCGGCCCATGTGATGCAAATCAACTGGCGCAATTTCCTTGGAGACGACACTAACCCAAACGACCTGCCCAACGTCGAGACTGTGGCCCGTCACCTCCGGTACCGCCGCCTCGGCATATACTGCAGACATCGCAGGATGCCGACCCTTCTGACGGCGCATCATGAAGACGACCAGTACGAGACGGTGCTGATGAGGCTGCTCTCGGGGCACGGGTACCGCGGCATGCAGGGGATGCGTCCCGCAACCGATATACCCGAGTGCTACGACCTCCACGGTGTGTACCAGAGCGGTCTCATCGATGACCAGCGCCTCCAATGCCCCTTGTACAATATGCGGCCGACCAGCGCAGAGATATTTCGGATAAAGAGGGAAATGAGGCGTGAAGTCGACCCTGCCATCATCGTCAAGGAGATCGAAGCGGGCTTGAAGCCCACTCCTAGGTACCTAGACGAGGATGGCCTCGGCCGGGGCCGCAAACACAACCCTGCTTTAGTTCCATTGGAGATCGAGGATGGAGGCGTGATGATCTACCGGCCGCTGCTCGCCTTCGGCAAGGATAGGTTGGTTGCAACATGCCTCGAGAATGGCGTTCCCTGGTTCGAGGATCACACCAACGCCGACCAGACGCTCACCATGAGGAATGCGGTACGATACATGAGCAAAAACCACAAACTGCCGGTGGCACTGCAGAAGCCCGCTATCCTCCACCTCGCAGAGCGATGCCGCTCGAGAGTAGCCACAGAAGAGGCCGAGGCGGGCAGGCTCCTCAACAGCGTGGTGATTCACGAGTTTTCGGCAAATGCGGGCACTGCCGTCGTCACGCTCCCTCGGTTCTCTTTTCCGACCGCCCCGAGGAGATCATCAAGGTCTCCGGCCAGTCGGCAGCGCCGAATCGCACACTACCGCCACATTGCTGCTCTCTTGATACGCAGGCTGCTCTCCATGGTGACGCCGGAGCGAGAACTTAGCCAAGTGGCGCAGCTCGACTATCTTGTCTTCATGCTCTTCCCGTCGTTAGCAGAAGACTCACGTCCGCCAGAACCGAAACCCTATGTTATTTGCGGCGTGCACTTTGTTCCCGTCATCGGGGATCACCCGCTCCGATGGTTGCTGACAAGAGCACCGCACGTCTCAAACATGCCGCGGCCATCGACTACGTTTTACGGGCCCCACATTTCATCGCGCGCCCATAAACATCCCAGGGATTGGAAATGGCCCAGTGTCTGGTCCGACACGCTGGCTTACGACGGCCGCTACTGGGTCTCGGTTTGCAATCGCCTCCCCTGCCAGGTTATTGTTGCTCCCTTTGAGATGGAGCACCACAAGCCATTTAGGGGAGGCCTCGCTGACGACCAGACCCGAAAGGACCTGTCATCCACGTTGAAGAGGTATGCCCCGGGCAAGGTCCGGTACACACTCCCCGGCCTTTATGCCTCGGTCGATGTGAGCCGTTTGTTGGCCGGCGGCGACTGGTGGCCACCACATCTGGCTGCAAAACCCGGAGCCAAGGAAGGTTACGAAACCGGAATTCCTCTGCCAGAAGAGATGGATGACGAGATTGGAGTGTCCGACCGAGACAATCGTTTTGACCCCGGCCGGGCGTGGGAACGCGAGCTGAGAGAGCGTGGGCAGATGCAGCTGCTTGCGCTCCCGACGCTAGGGATCGCCCTCCCCGGCATTGAGAACTGGCTGAAGTGGGAGGTTCGGTACCGGAAAGTAGACGCCCAGCTGATTCGGCTGAGCAAGCTTGGAGGCAGTCGGCTCGGACGAGGCAAGCTGAGGTGGAGGGCCAGGTTTTTGTACGGATATGCAAGATCCCGGCGGCGGAACTGAGGATACAGCCACCACTTGGCATATCGCGTAATCAGTTGTGGCATACCCAAAGGTAGACGCAGTTCAACAACCGTATTGCCATGAGTAGGGAACGATAGAGGGGGTTCACTGCAACAGAGCACATCGTATTCAACCAACCGTACGCCGATAATCACGAGTCATTCACCTCCGTCCCTCAGCCCACTGTCCCTCTCTAGATCAGCCCACCTCCCGTTACGCATCGGATCCAGCTCCTTTAGCTTCCCTAGCCATGCAACCAGGTCAGCCTTCTCACTCTCATCGGGCTGCCGGTCCTCCAGTTGGCAGAGATAGAGCGTGTATTCGAACAGCCCCTCGTATATGAGCTTCACATCCTTGTAGTCCTCCAGCAGCTCCTTAATCTCCTCAATCTCGTTCGTCACGTACGCCACACGGTCCGCCAGCGTGAGTGCGGGGGCAATGGTTGCGCGCTCGTCGGGATAGACTAAGCCGAGCATCAGAAACTGGTGGTAGTACCACAGCGACTGGTCCTCCGGCCCCACGTTGAGGGCTTCGCGACTGTTGTGGAGTTCTGAGCTAGTGTTAGTTAATCTGCCCGCTTCAGTCGCCATCACGAATAGCTGCATACCCTCGTCCAAAAACGCCCTCCTCGCTACGTCATCAGCCCCCCGCTCATCTAACAGTCGCGGAATCAGCTTGCTCCGACTGTGCCACGCCGAAAAGTTGGACAGATCGGTCTTGATCATATTATCCGTGTACTTAAACTCGGTCTCGACCATGCTGCTCCCTCCCAGCGCCGCGCTCTCCAGCTGCTCCACCACGTGCCGACGGTAGCCCCAGGCGTGGAAGTTGCGCCGGTCCTTGCCCAGCATCTTAGACGCCAGTCCCAGCTCCGTCTCCCAGAGCTGACGCGCGACGGGGGCCCGCAACCGCTCGATCGCCTGCCGCAGGATCCAGAGCCGGTAGCTCCATATCCAGTAGCACTTTGGCGATTCGAGGAGGAGCGGGATGGTGAAGTGGAGCTCGGATTGGAGGGTTTCGAGGTCTTGCTTTTCCGCGGCGGCGGCGGCAGCAGCAGCAGCATCTTCGTTGTTGCTGTCCGTAGCAGCTTGCCCCTCGGTATCAGCTGTTGTACCACTCTTCCCAGCTGTCGGGGGGCCGGGGCTGGGCGGGGTCGCGGTCGAGCATGAAGACGAGCAGCTGGCGGAAGAAGTTGTTGTAGTGGCGGAACGAGTAGTACTCGAGCACGCCCTCGAGCATGACGATCCAACTGAGGGTTTTGAGAATAATCCAGAGATTAGCGAGCGTCTGCGGACGTTCCATATCGTGTAGTATTCCGGGTTGAGGCGCAGCAGCTTGGACGTGAGCTTGAACACCTCGAGCGAGTAGTCCCCCTGCAACGCGCGCGCGCGCACCTCGTCTTCGAGTTGGCGGTAGGTCTTGATGCGTTCGAGGTCGCGCAGGCGCTGCTCTTCGGTGCGCACTCGCGATGTCCGGGCTATGCCGTGCTGCGACCCGCCTTGCTAAGGTGCTTGCTATCAGTCAACTTGTCTGCTGGCGGTTGCGGTGTTGTGTGTGTGGAAACCGGGTGCTCTTACATCGGCCATTTCTTGAACTGCGCAAAGGAAGCGATCGAGTTTGGGGGCTCGGCAACGTCGCTCGTGGTGTCGGGGAGTGGGAGAACCCCCGGGGTTGGTCCGTGGTTACCGGGGGCGTTGACGCCAGCAGCTGCAGCTAAGGTGGGGCTTATCGATAACGACATCATCCGGAGTAGGTGCCCCTGACCCCTGGCACAGATCAACTTCATCCACTCCTTCCACAAATCCCCCTGAACCTGAGCTGTTCCTGCTTCAGTGTACTTGACTGGGTACCCACGAGTCAACATGAACCAGAAATGGTTAGAGGGTGGTGATGAATCTGCAGAGATGTTGAGGCATTCAACGACATGAGGTTGCTCCTTCCCACAACATGGTCAAAAAACGGAGAGCAACACTGGATTTCCAATTCTTGGAAGTCAACTTTAACTGGAAGGCTCTCCCTGTTCTTCTTCTTACTGGCACATCCAGGGGACTCCTTCTTTCGGAATGATGTGACGTTTGCAATGCTTCAATGCCATTCTAGCGGTTAAACCTCGTCTGCCTCCACCCTCCCTATGATCTCAGAAGCATCAATACGCTCGACAACTTCCGGCACGGGCTACTAAGTTACCCGCCGGACAATCGAATATTATCGCAGACATCGGCCGATTACGCTCTGTATAACTGTTCCGGCGTTGTGCCATGGTGGTCTCCAAGGCATCCCGGTAACCTAGTCATTTCGACCGAGGATCGCAGTCCGGGTCTGCATTCGTTTGTATCGAACTTATTGTATAGCTGTTGTGTGCCGTCACCCGTACGCTGTCCTCTCCCCGCCCCGGGTGAACACCATCATGCTCTCCAATGTCCCCCTTCAACTGCGAACCCGTCGCCGGCGCCAGACGACAAGCCCGTCACCCAGCTCCTCTGCCAGCCCCTCAGACTCTGGCTATGGCTCAGCCTCACCACCATTGGCACCACAAGCCAAGGAAAATGGCCGACCCATGGCAGAGCTCTGGACGCACGGCGATGGCAACCAGTCAGATTCGGATGACCCCTTCGTGGACAGCGATCGTGGGACTGCGTTCAGGGAAACGGCTTCAGCACCATACCGGGCGTTACGCAGTTCTCAGAAAAAGCCAGTGGCGCTGCCAAAACGAACGCCGTACTCCCGCCCAAATTTACCAATATCCTTCTACCCCGGCTCGGGTGCCAGGCTTCAACAGCGGGGCCGTACCCTTGGCTCTCTGCGATCCCCAGACCGCTTCATCCCGGCGAGACCCCAAGAAGCACACCCTACCGAAAGATTCAGAACCGGCAAGGAACCCCACGAGTTGACAGCCACTGAGAAGCTTCTTCGTCACAGCGGAGGCACCGAAGACGCGTTTTGTTACAGTCGAAGGCTCGTGACACCTCTAGCGTCCGAGCTTCGCCCACAGTCTCGCTCCGAGAGCGTGAGCCGGATCAGAGGTCAGTCAAGACTCGCTGAGGGTGACCATGTTCAATGTTGACTGTGCTCTAGTGGGAACCGTACTTGGTCCCCTGGACCAGAATAGTATTGACGGCAATGATAGCCTGGTCAGTCAAAGGACTGTATGGACGGTTGGTCTTGGAGGGACCGCCGTTGACAACGGTCACGGCCAGTTGATCAGGAGTGGGACCAACGCCCCTCTCTTCCGCGCCACGTTCCCAACTGTGAAACCGAAAACCGTCGAAGAGCAAGAAAAACACGGAGCCCGGCTTGCCGCGGCACTCGGGCTGGACAGGGCACAGCGCGTCTTTGAAGTGAACCTGGCCTCACATCGCGAAGGTCGCGGCCACTTCAGCAAACGAGGTGGAAACCCTTCCACACAGTGGAACGGTACGGAATGGGTTAATGAAGCACCTCTTCCAAAGCCTCGAAGGCATCTGGATAATCGAGCGCTGCCCACCGCTCCGTTCAAGCAAGTTACTCTAAGCCTGTTAGCCCATGGCTAATCCACTGACGTTTGGCAGGGTTCTCGACGCCCCGAACTTGCGCGATGACTTTTACTGCTCAATCCTGGCCTATTCACCGACGTCTCAGACGCTGGCGGTTGCGCTTGGGGATCTCCTTTACGGCTGGTCCGAAAGCCGCGGGGTGCAGCTTCTCAGCGCCGGGACAGACGCCGATTGCCATCTCACTAGCGTGGCCTTCTCATCAGCTGAAGGATGCAAATCGATCTTGGCTTTTGGAAGGTCCAACAGGACACTGGGCCTGATGTCCTTGTACGATGACCCTGATCCCGCACCCTCACATGCCGCACCGATGCCGCGTTTCGAGGTAATCCAGCCGGCCCCTGTTGCGTGTCTGAGCTGGAGGCCCGCATGTACAGTCCGCCCCTCAAGGAGCCAGACTCACCCAGACATTCCTGTGAAGACGGAGGATCTTTTGGTGGGGGACGAAACCGGCCACATCTACTACTATGCCGTCGAGTGGCCAGAGAGATGGGAGGTGGAGCGCCACAACTGGGCGGGAGAGATGACGCTGCTGGCTCGTATTTCAGTTCATTCGCAGCAAATCTGCGGGTTGTCCTGGTCGCCAAACGGTGAGATCTTTGGGTCCGGAGGGAACGACAACCTCTGCTGCATATTCGAAACGACCAAAGTCTTCGAACCTGAGCCCGAAGGCCAAAGCAGCACTGGGGAGCGCCAGACTAGGCGGCCGACACTGGCGCGTGTCGACGCAGCAAGCGAGGCGTCAGAGGCAGAGTCTCGTACCGAGGCGTCTCAAAACCCTCCACCCCCTGTTAGACACCTCGGCCCTGGCGATGAAAAGCATCGATGGGTCCACGGAGCGGCCGTCAAGGCCATTGCGTTCTGCCCCTGGCAAGAGACTCTGGTAGCCACTGGTGGAGGGTCCAATGACAAGTGCATCCATTTCTTCCACACCCGCTCTGGCGCCGCGCTAGCATCCATCTCGGTCTCAGCTCAGGTGACCAGCCTCATCTGGTCCACAACACGACGTGAAATCGCAGCCACCTTTGGTTACGCGCAGCCTGAACATCCCGTCCGCATTGCCGTCTTCTCGTGGCCCGAGTGTCGCCAGGTGGCCGTCATCCCCTGGGCCGGGGAGCACCGAGCGCTCTATGCGATCCCATATCCTATCGTGCCTGAGGGGTCTCGCTCGTCTGGGAGCGGCAATACCAACAGCAACGTGGTGCAAAGCTGCAGCCGTGCTGAGATGGAGGGCTGCATCATTGTAGCGTCGAGCGATAGGAGCGTCAAGTTCCACGAGGTCTGGGCGGCAGACAAGAAGGCGACGTCTGGCGGTGTCGGCATACTTGGAGGCAGTGATATTCTTGAGTATCTCGAGGGTATTGACAAGGAGGGGCCTGTTATTCGGTGATGAGACTTGCTGAGAAGGCTTTTCGGCATGCTTGAGCAAGGGTAGAAGAAGTGAGTAGAGTATAGCTAAGAAGATTGTGGTACACAACCGTACTTGCTTGTCTGGGAGGGCCAGACTCGAGACTGAGATGGAGTTATTGGTGTCTTAAACGCAGCAGGGGGGGGGAGCTGCATAGCGTTGTGTTCGCCCGGGGCTGGGGAGGAATTGTTGGAAGGTGCGACAAGTTGAATATGAATAAAAGAAGTATGCACTATCGTCGCTGATTCCCTGGCAAGAACCCTGGTGATTATACCTCATCTTGGACGACGTTGCTGCGCTCCTTGGTGTCGCGATCCCACGGGATTTCTCATTCCGCCCTGACGTCCCGCGTCGTGCATGTCTGGCTCAACCACAAGAAACAAGAACAACGACCCGTCCATCCATTAGATTGCTAATGGATGGGCAGAAAGAGAGCAAAAGGAAATGCCCAATAACAGGATTGAACTGTTGACCTTCGCATTACTCAATATACCGCGGTGGTGATATTAGTACGACGCTCTAACCAGCTGAGCTAATCGGGCTTGTGGATTAATGGAAGAAGGGGTCGGAAATGGGGTTCATGAGAGTGGGGGACGGATGCTCCCGTTCAAGTTTTGTGTGTGTGGAGTCGAACAGTGGTGATGGGGGTTGTGGGTGTGGGTGTGGATAACGGGCGATGGGTCAATGGTGGAAAGGGGTGATGTAGGGCCCCTGACATTGTATGTATAAATCGTGAAAAATAGAAGCAAAAGACCGAAACGCCGTTCCTCCCAAGACGCTGTAGAAATGCAACCCTCCCAAGCCAAAAGTCCGCCCATTAATGCTCCGAGTGCAGAGCCATGAGATGGGGGAAGGCTCTTCCAAACAAAACCTTCCCTGGCCGACTGACAGACCATAACCCGTAGAATCCCGAACCAGCCAAACCGCCCTCACTTCAACACAGCAATCAACAACACCAAAATAATAATCAACAGCACAATCGCACCCATCTGCCTCCCCTCTCCACTCCTCGCCGCGCCCCGCGCAATCCTCCCCACCTGCCGCCGCGCCCGGCCCAGAGCATTCGCCTGCCGGTCGGCCGCGCGCTCGCTCTCGTCCAGCATCAGCACGTGCGTGTCGAGCTCGTCGCCGATCTGCTCGCTCAGCTCGCGCTGGCGCGCGATCGACGCGCCCAGCGCGTCCAGCTGCGCGTCCTGGTTGGACAGGATCTGCTCGTGGTAGGCGTGGATTTGCGTGTTGGTCAGGTTGGACTGGGCGATGTGGTCGGCGTAGCCGGCGGTGTCGTCGTCGACTGGGCTGGGGTCGTCGCGGTAGGGGAAGAGGTGGGCGCGGGAGGAGTGGGTTTGGGATTCGAGGTCGGTTGTCGGGGAGGAGAAGCGGACGGCCTTTTTTGTGGTGGTGGTTGTTGTTTGAGGGGGTGGGGTTGATGGGGCTGGGTGGGAGGACGTGGAGGACTGGGCGTGGGCGAAGTCCGCGGCTAGGGAGGGATCGTTGGGGGAGATGAGGGTTGAGGTGGTTGTGGTGGAGGAGGAGCCGTGGAATTCGGAGGTTAGGTTGGTGTATTGTTTGCGGAGGGAGGCGAGGGTGTCGCGGAGGGAGGAGGCTTTTCTGGTGGGGTGTTAGAGCGCGGGTTGATGGGTTTAGGATATGGGGTAAGGGGGACGGACGATTCATCGCCGGTTTCTTGCAGACGCTGCTGCTCCTTATCAAGAGCCTCGAGTCCTTCCCGGAGCTGGTCGAGCGAGCGCGAGATGTGGCCGTCTTGGGAGTCTCTCGAGAGTTTCAGCGTCTTGGCCCGCTGCTGCTCGAGGAGCGACAGCTTGATGTGGTCGGCGAGGAGAAGAAGGGCGTTGGGGTTCGACATGGTGTCGATTGTGTGAGCGCGCTGATACGCAGCGATTGAAACAAAAATAAATTTAGGAAACCTGCAGCGGGCCGACGATGAGCTTGTCTTAGTGAACGATCTGGCGATGCATCGTCGAGTTTCGGTTGGCTGGGTCCGCTGGGATTGCTGGTTAAAACGGCAGGCTGGCGCTGCTGCATTACGTAGCGGGCAGGGCCGCAAGGGGTGGGTCAACGGCTGGTCTGTGCACCCCATCCGCCGCTTGGTCTCGGCCCCTGGGGAGTGGGCACGAGGCAACGCCAATCGACGCCGACCTTGGACGCGTCAAATCTGTACAAAATAATTGTGCATCCTACAGTCAACTTCATCGCCTTTCTTGTAGCACCCTCTACTTACACTGCGTCAATTGCACGCTCAAGGGAAGACACATTGGTAGATTTAAATGGCCAATTCAGCTGAGGTCATGACCGACGCTGATATGGCCGAGGCGCCAGAACTCAACGAAGCCAGGTCCACGCCCGGGCTGAGGGAGCAACAATCCGTCGACCAACACCAACAGCCTCAACCTCAGGCTGGGCAGGAACATGACAGGATTGAGCAGTCATCTCATCCACACCAACCCCGTGTCGAGGATGCACGACAAACTGAACCCGAGGCCTCGGCCTCGGCTGCGGCCTCGGCTGCCATCGCTCCCGCCGCTTTGTCCGACTCTTCAAGCCATCAATCACCCCTTCCAGTCGCCTTCCCCAAGAAGCGTCGGGGTCGTCCGCCCGGCCGGCCCAATATGACGGTGCGCGAAACCGACTACGAGGACAATCCCTTGGTCCAAGCCTGGAACGCCGCAAAAGGCGAGCGAGCCGTTCCAGTTGTGTCCATCGGCATTCGCGCCGCCCTGACCGAGCAGTCTCTCGTCCACGAAACCCAAAGAGCCATTTTCCGCTTGCCCAGCCGAGAAACTATTCACTTTGTTCAAGGCTGGATTACAGCCCGCCACATTGCCTCGCAGCGCCCGAGCTATGTCAACGGGTTACTCATCCACTCACGAGGTCACGATGCCCCAGTGTCTTGCGCTCAATGCACCGAACGTCGTGCCAGGCATGCTCTGGGTCCGTTTCTGAGTTGCCGCGTCTTGCCGGGGAGTTACCACAACAGTTGCTCCAACTGTAAGTGGTTCGACAACACCTCGGCCTGCTCGCTGTACACGGGCCCCAAGCCCAACCGGAAACGCAAGGCCAAGGAGCAGCTTCCTCAGCCCCCGCCTACCGGTATTCTCCACGAAGACGACACAAACGAGACCAGTCCAGCCGCCACACACATGGAGGGCGTGCGAGAGACTTCCATGCGTCAATCTCACCCCTTATCCCAACAAGAACAACCTCATCTACAGCCACCACGGCCACAAAGCCAACCTCAACACCAACCTCAGCACCAACCTGAGCCGGACATGACACCTATACGGCACAACCAACAGGAGCGGAACTCAGCCGCCGACCATCTAGTTGACCCATCAATCCACCCACGGTCTCACAACGAAACAAGCGGCTCCGAAACGGCCGAAGTTCCGAGTCAAGCCGACTCCCTCACAGAACAGCACTTTCTCCTGTCCAAATCGGACAGGGGTGAAGACAGTGCGCAAGCAACTGGGCATGACGACGAGTAAGTGTTGTTGCAGTGCCTGAGTGTGCCTGAGACATTGGCACATGGCACACGGCAGCCTTGCTAACTCTCTTCTCTGTACCTCTTAGTTTCGTGGCGGCCCAGCTAGCCGCGCAGCTGTTGCCTGAGATTCAGCGTCATGATTCATGAAAGCACGGGAAGATCTATTTTTTTTGGTGTTGGGGGGGGGGGGGTTGGGGGGGTGGTTTAACTCATGATAATGTCACGGTAGCTTTCTGACTGTCAGACTTCTCATGCTGGTAATTTATGGCACATGGCGAAAACCGGCGAAACCGGCGAGGCTAGGTTACACTCACTTCGAGCCATTGAGCCGCGGAACGCCAGCACGGGCCGCAAAGACGACTAATATCGAATCCCACTAAAACACGCAACTACAAGCGAGTCATCAGCATGACAGGCAGCACATACGTTCAACCTTCAGCTTTACGATCCATCAAACATCTTGAAAGGCAGTTATAGCCTGGATAAGCAAGCATCATCCCGGCCAAGCCGCCTACGTAAAGCTCCCGCTATGTCGCCGTGGTCGGCAATGGGTGCGCTGTCGATGCATGCAGCGTATACCAGGGCAGCAGGAAGCTTGCAGCCTAAGACCACACCGCCCCGCTAGAGGCTTGGGGAGAGATAGGGAGGTGTAGTGTGTGTGGAGCAGGCCGGGTGGGTGCTGGAAGAGGAAAGGGGGTTGTTGGGCTTGGAGGAGTTGGGAGGAGAAGTAGGAGGGGGAGAGGGCGTCTGAATGACGAAGAGTTGTGTAGGTTATTTACTGTACTAAAACTGAGAGGGAGGGCGGGCGTTCCAGTTTGCCGTGGCTGGCAAATGCTCTCCCTGGAGTAGCTGAGATGGTCAGCCTGTTTGATGATATGAGACTCTTCCACGACTAGTCCCGGGTTCTAGACATCGTGATCCTGTCCCCTTGTTTGTGGTGAAACATTCTCTGATGTCCCAAGGCAGTCAAGCATCATGTCGAAGCATACCAAGAACGTCATCAAAGGTGTGACTACGACTTACACGTACCGCTGTACCACCAGTCTACCTCTTTAGTAGTATACATAAGAGACTTCCCTAATATGCCCCGGAAACTGCTTCGGCTTGCCCATCGCTCAACCCTCCTCAACATCGGAATCCCAATAACCGGCTTACGAACTACGATACAAGCTGCAAGGCGGCCCACCAGCAGCCATCACAATGGGAAAGGGCAGGGAAGTCGACGTCTCGGACTGGCGAGACCAAGAGGTCCTGGACAAGGTCAAGGAATGGGTAAGCCAAGTCCGTCTTGCTAGATGTTTGATAGAGGTACTCACGAAAACTAGGTCGGCTACGACGTCACCTTTCTCGATGACAACTATGACAGCGCCGTGGCCATTGTCGTCAGCTTCCTCGATAACGAGGCATACCTCAAGGTCCACACGGCTGCTGGGAATGCGGTTCTTCTTGAGGTGACGGATCAGGTGTGGTATGTACTCGTAGTCATGCTTTGCTGTCCTGGCTCAGGCTCCGGTTCTCAGTTTTATAAGATATGCGTGGCTGACATGAATTATTGGCTCTTTGATCAGGTTGTTGGGCGATACCAAGCAATATTCGGCCACGAGGACGGCGGATGGGGTCCGGTATATTGGCAAGGAGGGTTGATGGCAGGTTTGAGGTGGCTTGAGGGGCGAGAGGGTGGCTTTGGAGCCAGGCTTTGATTTTTGGCATGCAACGGGAAGGTTTACTTGGAGTGTCTTGTGTTTATTACGCGGTTTGAGAGCACAACCGTAGATCGTCCATTGTCTTCAGTTCTCTACATTACTTGTGACACGTCTGTAAGGTTGCTGCTGGTAAATCGTTGGGAAGAATGGACGGCAAATAGTACTTACATCAACGTGATTGGTGTCAACTGATAGGATTTGGGAACAGGATGAAGGAGTACTTATTTCAGGGACACCCAATTCGCGCTAGTTAGTGACCGCCTAGTAGCAGGAGTAGTATGGCTTTGTTTTCTTTGTTTAGCTACCTCCTGGTAATATCTTCTAGCTTCGGAGAAAATGCACTAAGGATAATGGAACTGAGGATAGCCCGTGGGAAGGCTTTGTATCAAATGGCCGTCTCATAGTGAGTCTGTGTCTATGGAACATGGAATCTCACGTGTGGTTTCAGGGCACGTCAACAAAGCATAGCGGTCCTTTGCATGGCCTTCTATTCTGTATATAGTAAGGCATCGTTACGCAGGTAGCAAGCAATAAGCGTCGACCCTCACATCTGCCGTTCCGGTTTCGAAGCGCTGCACCAAGTACCTATAGAGTTTTTGCGAATTTTCCAAAACAGCCCATCAAAATGATACGCCACGAACGGGTAGGTTCAGGACAAGAGCAAGGATTGGTTGTTCGAGAAAGAAATGACATGTTGACTCTTTGTTCCTCAGGAGCATCGGTACTACCAGAGTTCACGGCCGCGAACACCGCCCAGCCCCAGCCTATCGGAGTCAGTGCAGTCATCATCGACCTCGGTGCAGTCATCAATGGAAGCCATGGACATGGACTACCCACGCCAGAAGACTAGAAGCATCGCCAAAGAATGGGAGAGACGTGTCAAGGCACTGTTGGCCGAACACGGACTGGACCATTACCTCGAGATGAACAGCCCGCTGGATGCCAGCAAAGACCCGACGGGCAAGAACATCGAGAAGGATCTCCTCCAGGCGCAGCTGATGGTTCTCGGCTCCATCACGGACCGAACGGTAGTGCAGGAGATGGAGCGCGCGAAGCCACAGTGGCTCTACTCCGACATGAGCCCGCGTTCGACCTTTCGTCTGGCGTCGACTGTGATGATGAAGAGGGACACGAAGATTATGGATGAGCGGATGCAGCGGAACAATGAAGAGGCGCTCAGGCAGGGTGAGAGGCTCGACGGGTATAGACAGCGGATTTCCGAATTGGAACAGAAGCTGGGATTGAGCGGGTTTTCGGATCGGGAGAGCCAGCCCGCGTCTCGTCACAATGGTAGAGCTCCGGCTACCCAGGAGAGGCCGCGGACTTTGGGTGAAGAACTTGCGCGGGCTGAGAGATACTATTACTAGCTTTAGCTTGGTAGGATGAACCAAGGCCGGCGTTGGCAGTTTCTTGAGACGCTCCACCCTGAGTTTAGGCCCAGGGTTAACACCAAAGATATGCCTCATTACCTTATGCATTCGCATTTCCAGTGTCGTTTGTTTCGCGAGTGAGCCCAACTACACACGTCCCACACCAGTTGCCAATGTCGCTGTTCTCCCACCTTCTTCCCGAAACCATGTCTTCGGCGGCCCGCGGTTGAAACGCTGCACAAACCCACGGGGCTAGGAGAACAACAAACGCCGGGCAGAAAAGGTCCAGTGGTAGCGTGTGTGATAGACCCCGATATCACACCTTTGGGACCTTCGGGAGGCGCTGCAAGATCCCGGGTGGGGGTCAAGGATAAACATGTGACGGCCTTGCTGTCGACCGTTTGCCCGGTTCCAATAAAATCCAACTTGTACCGGGCTTCAGGTTGTTCTTTCGAGTCCACATTACGACCAAGCTGAACCGACAATGCAGGCTCTGCGGTCAGGTAGACAGTGGTCGAGTACCTACCTGTGCCAAAGATCTTACCGGGGATCTCTGGAGTCAGCTGTAAATAGCGAGTTGCCATGTGTGCTCTCAGAAACAAACGGAATCTACTGGCTGTCACCTAGGCGGCCAGCAGCTTCGAGAGCCAATTGAACTGCGGAGAGCTGTAGGCTGCAGGCTGAGCCGGATGGTATTGGTGGTGTTTGGTGACCTCTGTTGATCTTGTCAGTCGTAGCGTCGTGGGCCTCAGTGCCGCCTCACTCTCGGCCAGAGAGATAAATCAAGTTTGTTCTGCCTGGACAGGTCTCAATAATGTGCCCAAGAGCGTCCCTCAGATCAAGTCCCGCCTCTGCTACCCGGCAGCTCCTGACACCATGTTGGCATTGGTAATTGTGGTGTCCCTCCCCTTTGCTCTTCTCCTGTTCCACAAATGGCGGGCGATGGCTGTTCGGCAATGGGTGCAGCATCAGAGAGGTGTCGCCAGCCTTCGCTTTCCGGGTCTCTCAAAGCTCCGAGAAGAGGAGCGGCTGGAGTTGCGGGCGGAACCAAATCACCGCTTAAAGTCTGCCTTTGGCATCGAGAACTCTCTGACCACCAGATCCCGCTCTATACACCGCGTGTTCCTCCGGACAGCAAAGCAACTCCTCGACAAGGATAGAAGTTGGGTGAAGCTATACAGTGTCGCCGAGTCTTTCCTCGAGGCTGAAGTCAAAGCCGCAACAGCCAACAACCCCCACACCCTGCCGCTAGCCGAGTGCGTCCGCTGTATGTGCCTCGCCGTCGTGCTGTTTGACAACTTTGGCATCGACCCAGCCCACATCCCGCGCGCGGATCTCGTCACCATCACAACCGAAATCAACGACCAGTGGCTGCGCTCCAAGTGTGACCCAGACGTGGCCCGGTCCGCCCTGCTGGACTCAACCATGGCGTCACTCAAGCTCCACTCCGCTGACGAGCCCAGCAAGGCCATGGCTCCAGCACAAGTCCTCAGCTTGCTCATGCCGCAGTACGAGACCCTCTGGCGGGTCGTCCTCCTGACCTTTGTCACGGCATACCACCACCAGCCAGCCGCACTTGCCGACGCAGTGAAAAGAACTGCCAACGTCCCGTCCTGCCTGGGCGACCCAACGCAGGAAAACGAAGCCCTCAAACTCGCCATGGTAAGTCCCCCATCACCCACCCACCCACCGGTTGAACTCACCAACTAACCCCTTTTTTCTTCCAAAAACACAGGAAGGCCTCCGCCTCTTCCCCTCCAACAAACGCCTCTACCGCAGTCACCCCAACCCCCTCCCAGCAACACCATCATCATCATCCATAAACTGCGACATCTCAACCCTGCACCGCCACCCCTCCATCTGGCCCACCCCTCTCACCTTCCTCCCCTCCCGCTTTGACGAGGATAATCTCACAGACCTGCAGCGCACGGCGTACATGCCCTTCTCGATTGGCGCACACAGGTGCCCGGCAGCGGGTGGGGATAGGGGCAGCGGGTTTGGGAATAGGATGGTGGTTTGTTTGGTTGTTGCTTTGGGGAGGGGGTTGGGAGGAGGAAGGGGGAGGGTTGTTGGGATGGGGGCAGAAAAAGGGGGAGGGTTGCCGACGGGGAGGGATGAGATGGAGGGGTGGAAGTGGGAGATAAATGAGTGACTGGGTGATTGATGGATTTTTCTTTTTTCTTTTTCCTTCTGTGGTGGTGGGGTGTTTGATAGACTTGGGTGGGGGACAAAAGGCGTTGTTGAGTGTGTTGGGGAATCTAACGCGTTGGGAAGCTTGTCGTGTTTTGTTCGCGGAAAGTGAGAAAAGAAATCATAAAGAATCTGTGTTGCCCCACTTTTTGTTGGCTCACCCACTTGGGCTGGACTTTTGATGGCCGAAATCATCAAGGGTGACTAGTCTAGTGGTCAGGACGCTTCGTTGTGGTGTTGCGAATCCGAAGAAACCCCGGTTCGATTCCGGGGTCGCCCACACTTTTGTCTCTTCTCATGGCAAGAGACACCACAAACTTCGATTTTTTTTCGACAAATTCTCCGCCAGATTCCCACTCCTCTTCCCCAAAAACGACCCGCTTCCTCAACAACTAGCAAAGGGTGACTAGTCTAGTGGTCAGGACGCTTCGTTGTGGTGCGAGCAAATCCGAAGAAACCCCGGTTCGATTCCGGGGTCGCCCAGCCTTTTGCCGACCCTGCCGGCCTCAATTTTCTGTCGTCGTTAGGTAATTCGTCAATTCATCAACCTCGGGACACAACTTCACATTCTCTTTCCCCGCCATTTTTTCTTTGTCCACCAAGCATCAGTTGACACTTGACAGGCCGAGCGCAGGCGTTCCTCGGGGTTCGATGAAAGGCGCTACGGCCCGGAATGGACACCTGCAGCAACCGCCTGCCTAAGCACGTTAGCCGGGCCGTCCCATGCCTTGGCTGACGATGCGTGCAGATCTGAGAGGCTGAGATTGTCACAGATCGGGTCACCAAGTTGCCTCGATGCGAGCATTTTGCCGACCTGCAGCTGTCAAATTGGGAAGCCCAGCTCCGTCCAAAGGCTTAACAGCAGGTGGTATTGGGCAAGGCCTTACCCAATTGCTGCAGACGCCCCTCATCACAGCACTACCTCGGTAGTATCGCGACTCGAGGGTGCCGGGAGGCCAGGAACAGATCGACAGACACGGAGGTAATCCGCCCTCTGGGATTGGCCAATGCAACCCCACGTGCAGTGGTTCATGGTCATGTCAACTCCAACGCTGCCAAGCTGCATGCTCGCATTCGCACCTTGATCCCCGCCGTTGCCCGGGTCTGCCGTCAGGATTTAAAGATGGACACCATGGCGGGCCCCAGCTGTTTGCCCCAGCTGTCTCGTAGCTCCCACGGCCAAGATACACGTCGGTCTGTCTGCAGCCATGTTGTACCGCCTGACTCTCGGCGCCCTTGTCGCCGCCTCCGTGGTGGAGGCTTCCTTCGAGAGGAACCTGGCTTACAACAGTCCCTCGCGCCGCCACCCGTCCCTTGCCGTGCCCCTTTCCCACGTCTCCAAGCGCCAGACGGGCGACCTCTACACCCCTGATGAGGTCAACTTCACACATGGCGTCGCCTCCGGTGACCCCTATGCCGACTCGGTCATCCTGTGGACACGCTTGTCGCCGACGGCCGACAACGTTGCGTCCGATCTGGTGCCCGACGGTGTTGTTCCCATCTACGAGGTCAACGAAGGCGCCCAGCCGTCGACCAAGGCGGCATGCGTCGAGTTCAAGATTGCGACCGACCTGCCCTTGACCAATGTGGTCGACCAGGGCCGGGCCTACACGACGAGTGATGTCGACTACACCGTCAAGGTACTGAACTCGAAATCTTACTTAGGCATGGACGCTAACTGGACTAGTTCGAAGCAAACGGGTTGAAGCCCTTCACCACGTACTACTACCAGTTCAATGTCTGCGACTCGGACAAGACCAGCCCGCTCGGCCGGACCAAGACGATCCCGGCCAAGACGCAAAAGGTCGACAGGAACATCAACCTCGCTGTCTACTCGTGCTCCAACTACCGTGAGTTACAACCCCCATTCCTTGACCACACGCCGCTAACACCCCCCAGCCGAGGGCTACTTCACCGCCTACGGTAACCCGGTCCGCAAGGACTCGGTCGACTATGTGTTGCACCTGGGCGACTACATCTACGAGTACAAGGGCGACTCGTCGATCGGCCGCACGCCGATGCCGGACCGCGAGATCTACAGCCTGTACGACTACCGCGCCCGCCACGCCACCTACAAGACCGACGCCGACTTGCAGGCGTCGCACGCAAAGTTTGCCTGGATCCCCGTCTGGGACGACCACGAGGTGGCCAACAACGCGTGGAAGAACGGCACGGGCAACTCGGAGGGCGAGGTCTTCCGCAAGCGCAAGCAGGCTGCCGTGCGCTCCTACTTTGAGTGGATGCCCATCCGCCAGGTCGACATGGACGACAGCCTGCGCATCTGGCGCAACTTCTCGTTCGGCACCCTGTTCGACCTGACCATGATTGACACGCGCCAGTACGACCGCGACTTGACAGTCCTGGGCGGACTCCTAGGCATTGGCGGGAACGCGCCCGAGGTGGAGAAGCTGGTTGACCTAGAGAACCGGACCGTCATGGGCTTCAAGCAGGAGGCCTGGTTCTACGATCAGCTGACGCAGTCATCGGAGCGGGGCGCCGCCTGGCGCCTCATCGGCAACCAGATTGTCTTCAGCCGCATGTCTCTGGGGATCCTCAACGACCGCCCCTTCAACCGTGACCAGTGGGACGGCTACCTCGCCAACCGCGACCGCGTGTACCGCCACCTGGCCACCAACAAGATCAACAACACGGTCATGCTGTCGGGCGACTCGCACGCCGCCTGGGTGTCAGACCTGGTCTGGAACGGCAAGTCGCCGTACGACAAGGACACGGGCGCCGGCTCGTTTGGCGTCGAGCTGGCGGGCACCGCCGTGACGAGCTCGACCCCCGTCGGCAAGAAGATGCCCAACTTGATCACCAACCAGCTCTCCAAGGTTCTGGTCAACAAGAACCCGGAGCTGCAGTGGCAGGACCTGTTCTACCGGGGTTATTTCGAGCTGAGCATCGGTTACGACGCCATCAACGCCAAGTTCTTTGGCATCAAGAACGTTGAGATTCAGAGCGATGACGAGATTATGCTGGCGCAGTTCTTGATCCGCAGCGGGGAAAACAAGCTGGCCCGGAACCCGACTGTCGGCGGCGGTCATGCCCGGAGCGGTGCCTTGAGGAATGGCAAGGTGAAGAAGTAGTTCGTCGCATTTGGATATCTGGGCTCGTATATATCGGCATAGTGGAATTCTGGATTCTGTCGATGTATCCTGGGCTACATTTAGTCGCTAGTATCTAATCCTAGTATTTACTTTCCCGTTGTTCCCGGACCCTTCGGCGCCAGCTTTTGCTTTTCCGCCTTCGGCATCCGACAGAGCGATCATCGTTTAACCTGGCGCATACCAAGAAGCCAGGTGGTCTTTGATTGGCTAAGTATTGTCGAGTACGGAGAGGCCGCCGAGAATGTCTTAATGATCCGGACGAAATATCCGTGCGGCCGGCGTCTCGGGAAGAAGACAGACGCGCCGCGCGACATATCACGGACTCGGCGTGGCCCACTGTCGGGTGGACGTCTTGGCCCGACAGAGCGTGAGAGAACATCTGGTAAACAGCTAAATATGTCTGCATCCCGCTCATCCGTTATTGTCTCGTATTCTCTCATAGTAGGTACAATTGTAGTGTTGACAGCATTCATCAGCAACTCTCTCACGAACCAACCGACCTGACTAGGCATTTCCAAGCCTATCAATTCCAAAATGCGCCTCCTAGCCTTCGTCTCACCCCTCCTCGCCACGCTACCCGTCACCCACAGCCTCCCCTGCCAACCGCACCCGTCACACCCCGAATATTGGGAGACCCTCGCCCCGATCCCTTTTTATCCGCGGCAGGAGCATGCCACCGTCGCCCTCTCGCCCACCACTCTCGCCATCCTAGGCGGCATCATCCCAGCTGAGTCCTCGGACGACAGCCTTCAATATGCCACGACCTCTCTCTTCCAACTTTACGACATCCCCTCGGATACCTGGCGCGAAGCGGCGCCAATGCCCGAGCCTTTGAAACGTACGTACCAGATTTGACTACCCAATCTTTCCACGACGCTTCAAACCCCCCCACACTCACCTACCAATAACCCGACCCCAGAACCCAGACACACAAAACACTGTTCACCGCTCCTCAGTCCTCACTAAATATACTAAACCCCCCACCCTCCCACGCAGACCCCAACGCCGCCGTCCACGCCAACAAACTCTACCTCCTCGGCGGCCTCACCCCCACCGGCGCCCCAACCACCCGAAACTACCTCTACGACCCTACCACCGACACCTGGTCCCGCCTACCAAACCTACCCGCCTCCGACACCCCGCGCGGCAGCGCCGCCGTGGGCGTCGACACCGAGTCAGGACGTATATACCTCGCCGGCGGCCTAGCTGCGCAAAATAAGATCGTGGATGTAGTCTCTGTGTTTGACACCGTCACGTTGGAATGGGTAAAAGGAGAGGAGAACGAAGAATGGAGGCGGATGCCTGGTAAACGAGACCGCGCCGGGGCGGCGGTGGTGGAGGGGGTGATGTACGTACTTGGCGGGCGGGAAGGGGATGGGGAGGTGTTTGCGTTGGGGCTGGATGGGAAGGGGTTGGGGAGGGGGTGGGTGGGGAAGAAGGGGCGGATGGAGACGGCGAGGGGAGGGGTTGCGGCGGCGGTGGTGGCGTTTAAGGTGTTTGTTTTTGGCGGGGAGGGGGGTAAGGGTGGGGTGTTGGGGAAGGTTGAGGTGTATGATACGTGCTCGGATACGTGGGAGACGAGGGGGGAGATGCCGGTGCCGAGGCATGGGGCGTCGGCGGTGGGGGTGCTGGGGCGGGTGTATATCCCTGGAGGGGGAGCTGCGCAGGGGGCCGCGCCGGTCAGCACGTTTGATGTGTATTATCCGTGAGGGTTGAAGGCTAGTATTCTTGCCGTCTATCATGATGAATTAACTGCTGTAGAAGTTGAGTTCCATTCCTCTGTGGCCACCCATGGAAAATCGCGGCAACAAGTCTAGCATGGACCCTGTCGACCGTCAGATTAGGCTCGTGCAAGCTGGAGAAGGACACTTACTATTTGTGTTGGGGTCTGCCAGGAAAGAGGCGGGCGAGTGGTTAGCAATTCACTGGGGTAATAGTTGCGAAATATATGAGGCCCCTTACCCATTTCTCAGGGCACTTTGCCGGGTGGTTAGCGAGGCAAATATAGTAGCAGACATGAGCCTCGTCGAACACGGCCAGGCTTTTCAGAGAAGGTCCTTTCGGGGCTTTGTATGTGGGACTGCGTTGTCGCAGACCGAGTTAGGGAGGTAGGCCTGCATGCCGGGATGTTTGTAAGGGGCAACTGCTCTTTGCTCACCTGTTTTCTATGCCTTGAGAAAAGCTACCAGTAGTAGAGATTCTGCTTGGCCTAGAAACTTGGACCTCGTCAGAGAGCCCTGGCCCAGCCGGAGTGCCTCTGGCAAGCCTGAAAACAGCGGCCAAAGCCAATGGCTTCATGGCGGAAGCGAGGCGGGAACCTTCGAGGTTGATTAGAGAAAGTGTTAGAATGACGGAGTTCTGAGCGCCACCCTAAGCTCTGACCATGAGTCCCTACGCGTTAATATATACTTATTTTCTGGTATTACTGCGCTGTTTTCCTCTGAGTACTTTGACAAGTGAAACTTGCAAGTTCCTGTCGCGCCGATTCATGGTCATTATCCGTCTTACAGTTGCGGTACGTTAAACGCAGTTCATGACTGGGCGTGGCTTTTTACCAGTAAAGCAGGACCAGGTGTTACGCGCTACAAAGATCTTGACCAACTGGAGAGACACAACACAGAGTCAAGATCGCGTGGATTCACAAGGCATCTAGAGAGGCAGCTTGGAGGACACTAGACACAATAGTTAAATTTGCCACATCGCCAGAATACTGCCGACATAGGAACGTAATGTTCACAACATCCCGACAGCTTACATCAACTCTCTGTGCATAGCAACGCTTATCAAATATGGCCACTTTGTTTTAACCCCTGAAGAGAATGTGGTCCAACCCCAGACCTCTGACATCGAATGAAGAAACACGCTCCAGGGAGCCATGAGAAGCACATACGACGGCCCGACCCATGTACAGATGGCAGAATGATCTGTTCCTTCACAAATATGGCCAAGATTCAATTAATTGTGGTCATCGGCACTGATATATTGCCTGTTTGACCACGCTCTTACAACAACAGCACCAAGCCCGCATGGCTCAGTGGTAGAGCGTGTCACTAGTAATGACAAGGTCGTCAGTTCGATTCTGGCTGTGGGCATCTACTTTTGCCGAGTTTTCATTTTAACCTATTTTTCCTTTTCGGAAGTGGGGCAACACCTGCGTCTTCACCCACCCCCTTTTTCTCCACGGTTGTCGCGGCACCTGGCCTCGATTTGAGATCGGTCGTGCAAAGTACGTGTAATACCATACCGCAAGTCCCGTCGATCCAGCCCGTGCCTCGACTCGCCTCGCCTCACGTTACGCACCATCCGAGACCCTGTCTCGCCTTCCTCCACTCCCTCGGTCCCGTGCCGGTGCCATCAACACCTCGCCAGAAGAGCACACAGAACACAATGACAGAAAAAGCCCAACCGCCCGAGCCACAGACTCGGACTCGACCGCTCACGCCGATCCCCATCGACGATCGCCTCCTACGCGCCGTCTACGCCTCCGACCAGGCCATGTACCCGGTCGCGCTGTCCTACGGCCGCCTGTGCGCCTGGGTCGCTGCCTGTCCTGACCTGTCTATTTGTTTTCGTGACACTATCACAGGTACGAACACAGGTACAAGTACAAGTACGGCCGCCCCATCGTCGGTCGACGTGGGCGTCATTATTGTGCTGCCACTGCAAAAGAGGTACTGGGAAGGGGTGCTTAGTGGGGAGGTGAAGGAGGCGGATATTGAGGCGAGTATGTTTGCGGGATGTGAGGAGGGTAGAGAAGGGGAGATGGAGGAGGTAGGGCTGCATGTGTACCATGTTGAGAAGTTTGCCACTGGGAGTGGTGCAAACCGAGGGAGAGGATTTGCAGAGTTTGCCCTGGAAGAGGTGATGCGCCGGGT
This sequence comes from Trichocladium uniseriatum, assembly GCA_017139535.1. Taxonomy (NCBI): domain Eukaryota; kingdom Fungi; phylum Ascomycota; class Sordariomycetes; order Sordariales; family Chaetomiaceae; genus Trichocladium; species Trichocladium uniseriatum. The sequence goes on along the minus strand of WOUO01000002.1, from coordinate 1,365,650 downwards.
GGAAGCCAGGCGAGGGTGGAAGGTTATTGGGATATCAGGTATGTGTGCCGGGTGCTTCGAGTCCCGTTTTATTAGTCGCGGAGGAGTGCTAATGGTGGTATGCAGCACTGACAGCCACGCCCGCGGGGAAGAGGACGTTTGAGAGACTGGGCTTCACGCCAACGGGCTACAGGGAGCTGTTCGTTGCGAAAACCGTGCAAGGCCAGCAGCAGATAGAGATGACCTGTGTTTATCCGGGCGATGAACCTGTACAGGGCGCACCTGGAAAGGCACCCGAAGGGGACTCCAACGTTGTCTCGGTTTCGGAGATGAGTGCCAAATATATCAACTGATTTTTGGGGTTTCCCATGGCCCAAGGAACATATGACATCGCGGGCTTGAAATTCTGGCGAAGAGTACCAAAAACTGTGACATGACAAGGGACTCGAAAGGTCTTAGGCCCCAGAGATGCCAGCTGATTCTCGTCCACACGCAATGTGTTGAAAAGCAGAAAAAAAGCTGCGCTGCGATCGTGTAATCGCAGGCGCATCAACTTGATTCGATCCAGGATTGAACTGGAGACCTTCAGTGTGTTAGACTGACGTGATAACCAACTACACCATCGAACCTTGTTTGTTGAAGGTCTAGATCCCAAATTGCCACTGAGAAGGGGGGTCTCGGTGGGGTAGGGCAGCTGAGTGGGCGCGGCGTTTCTCCACTCACTCCCCTTTCTGATATTGTGTTTCAGGGGTTGTGCCCTCTTTCACTCCAGAGACGATACCTCTTAACCGCCTCTAACGAAATAAACATCCGGTTTGTCCTCCGAAGCAACCAAGGTGTTCGAGGTGATATATAGCATTTTTCCTTCCTCTACTTTGTTCCTCCCCGTAGTTAGCCACTCGTTATCTACGATAATCACACCGTTAGGCCCATCGAAGTTGACAATAACTGCAACGTGCCTTCGGTCGGTGTAGTTCGTATCAATCCAGAAGAAAAGCTCGGATCGCTGTTCTGGGGTCTAAATGGGATTAGTCTTTAACCTTCTACCGAGGTTAATTCTAAACGTACAATGTCTTTGCCAAACTCCTGCCGTACCGCCTCGATGATCTGCGCGTCGCTCCAGCCTGTAACTTGCATCCCATCCCGCCCATGATCCGAATCGTAAATGTTTGGGATAGCAGTTAGGACGTCGACGTTGAACGACGACATTGGTGCCTAACCGAAATTCCGCGCCACCCATCACCACAGAGGGGGCCCGGTAAGTGGGTGGAGCGGATTAACTTAGATGCGAGTTCTAGGTAACACTCCCATATCCGAAACAGAGAAACTTGAATCGCCCCGAATCCCAATGCAAAGAGCAAGAAAATGCCCAGCCCAAAAAGCAAAACATGAAAAAGGAAGCCATGAGTGCGTTCTGGCACATAGTCCGAGACAACAAGCCCAATGGGCAAAAGCAAAGGTCCTACCCGGAATCGAACCGGGGTTGCCGGAATGTTCTGAGGAGATCAGAATCCGAAGTGATGACCGCTACACTATAAGACCTTGTGTGTTGCTTGTCTGTTGTGGCGCCGCGGGACCAAGGTTGAAATTCTACTTCGTAGTCCACCATGGAACTCCACAGTTGCAAACTCTTGCCTTTTGCACGCCAGCAATTTATGACAGCGGGCCTGGGCCAACGCTCGCCCGAAGTTCTGCCGGCCGAGAACGCGTTCGCGTTCCCGGGACCGGGGCGCCTCCGTAACGGCTCCAAACGGCGCCTGCGACGGAGGCCGGAAGTCGTCGCCCATTCCACTTCATTCACACCCATCAGAGTCCTCCAGCGCGCGCCCCCCGCATTCGCGATGGCGGTGCATCTTCGGCGCCAGGATCCCGTCCCCTGTTCGGGGACGCGAACCAACTGCGTCCGCCCCTCGAAGAGGCTCGGTGCTGGCCTGGCTCGCTCATGCCGTCGTGGCCTCCATCCTCCCTCTTCCCCCGACCCCAGAATTCCCTTCCTCTCTGCTTTCTCGTCTTTCTTCATACTCCTAACGCACTCCTTGGCTCACTATGACGGTACAACAACAGTTGCGCTTCTCCAAGGTCGACCAGGAAAGCGTAAATGCGCTCCTCCGGGATTACTTGGACAATGCCATAGAGGAGGAGGGTAACGAGCAGCCCTTCGTTGCTCCGGGCACGCAAGCGGAGCGCGATAGAATATGGACTGCCTGGACCGAGTATGTCTTCATCCCTCCTTCCCTAGGCTTCCCCAACATAATCCAATCGTCGGGTCGAACCCAAGCTCTTCCTCGCTCATCCGGAGGAATCCGAGGATCGTAGACACGAACCGCAGCCCATCCTTGTTAATATCGAATTGCTCGGAGGCGATGCCCCCAAGCAGGTCAAACACCTATATCCTCATGAGAGATCCGCAGAGGGTGAAGCCCAAGACGAAGCGACGGGTGTCCTAAGCGGCAAGCACTTCCCTAGCGTACCTGCCAAGATCGAGCCGCACTTCTGAAGGTCTATCGGCAGATGGGTTGCTCTTCAGCTCGCCAGGCACGAGGATCTAGCTCCAGTAGCACCTCGAGTCTTTCCTAGCTTTCGGGTCGTCCACGAAGCCGATATCCATCTTCCGTTTCCTAACGGAGCCGGTAATCGGCTCGTCAGGCTTCGCCAGTAGTCTTCGTTTGTATAGCGGAGCGGAGTTGCAGCTCTCTGCAAAAGCCGCCAGCTTCTCGGTAAAGTCCACAAACTAGCTCAACACGTCATCCTGCTTCGCTTCTTCGGGCCAACCCATCCAGCGTTCGCCAAAGAGCGGATTACTACCCTCCAAGCAGTCCTTGAAGAACGTCTTTGATGCGGTCTCTAGGTTTGGTACGTCGCCAAAGTACGTCTTGTGGAAGTCCCGGAGATCAATATACATAGGGCTAAGCTCCTTCTTAAGGACCTTATCTACATGTTCACGGTGTTCGGATGAATTGGCGAAGCTGCCAGTGTTGCGCAACCAAGGGGATTTGTTGGAGAGAAGACGCTATCGGTCGGGGCGGTGGGGTGGATTCGGTGACGGCAGTGACGGCATCGTAGACTCGGTTCTAGACAATCGTATCGTCTAGATCGTTAGTAAGGGCGGCTTTTAGGAGAGGTGTAATACGATCGAGGTTGGAGTCGTCAGATTCTAGGGAGAGCTCGAATCGTAGAAGGTCGCTCCGAAGGGTACTATAGCTAGCCCTCGTAGGTAGTAGACGGGCGGTAGCAAGGTTCTGCGCCGCTGATAAAAAGGCAAGTGCAAGTGTCCGGAGATCTGCATGACAGTTAGAGGAGGATATACAACGGAGGTAGCTGGCCTGACCTTCGTCGTCGAGCTGATCAAGCGTGTCTGGCGCGTACGGAATGCTCTTGCTATTGTAGACCGATTTGTATGAAGCTCGAAAGCCCTCGAGACCGTTCCCGATCGGATTTTGCTTGATGATCTCCGATCGCGGTTGATCTGCTATTGTGCTTAGTATGCGCTTCTCAATTGGAAGTGGACGGATGCGTGTTTTCTCTTGTGTCTGTGCTAGCAGCTAAGCTAAGCTAACCCTGTGAGCCGTTGTGATCATTAGTTAGCAATTAGTTAGCCAATGTACGTGAAGACTACGTCCAATATGACGAGCGACGAGTGAGCCTTTCAATCTATCTGAGAGGAAAGCGCCGGACCCAAAGGAGTAGTCACTAGATATGAAAGGTAATCCGGGAAACGATCAATTCGCAATGGCAACAGGAAGACTGGAGCTGGACGAGGAGAGACCGGATCAATCACAGTAGAAGAACTCGACCAACAACACATCACCTCACAGCCTCAACCAGCAGACCCCGCTTTAACTGCTGAGGATAGGACTTGGAGAACGTAACCTCCAAGTCGATCTGCTAACAGCGCAAGAGGCAAAGGATGCGGTGTGAGACTGTAGAAGAGTAAGGGGCTTGTGCAAGTCAACGGGAAAATGGCTTCGGTTCCCGATGTACGGATAGTTAGCGTGCCAAGCAAAGCCTTTGAGGCTCCATGCCTCCGGGCAACTTGACGCTATCCAGCAGCACCGCGACTTGGGGTACGAGGGCATCGCAGGCTGACAGATCTTCGCGCCGTCCTCTGGCGTTTATCTCATCCTCTTTTAGGTTGAATTTGACTTGGGTATGGTGGAATGCACTCTTTCTTCGTGAGCGCTGATTGGCCGCCATGGCTACCAATCGCCCAGCCGCAGCTTTCAGCTCCCGCACAGCCGCGCAGCACGTCGATTTTCCCTCATCTTGCCGCTCTTACCCTCGCCATCCCATCTCTCCGCCAGATTCCTTGTACAACGCACGAGGCGTATGCCCAGCACAAGAGCCTGTACGACTCTGGTGAGTACGTTGCTGGCCAGATTGTCATCAAGGTGGTCCAGAATCTGGACTGGAAGAGGGCGAATCCGGGGTGGGAACACCAGTAAGGCTGCAAACATGAAGGCATCTATGGTTTGGTTGCAGAGATGAGGTGTGACGGTGGGGCACAGAATGATGGTCACAGGGCAGGCTTCGGTCGTCAAAGTGTTCCACTGGTGGTTTTGGTTTTTTTTACCACCGTGCAGAAGCCATGGTATGTATAAGTATTACCAGGATGTAATAGTGATAATACTCACCTGACTTGTCTTTTTTCGGTTGTCTTCTTAAGGTAATTACCGGGCAGCTTCACGTTCGAGAGGTTGTTACTATCCAACCCTAGTTTGTTTTGTTAGCGCGGAACAAAGGGAGTTAACGTTATAACCACTTTCATTCTTATTCAACATTCTCTCCAATTTCTTTTATTTATATCTTTCTTTAACGTTAACGTTATCTTTTTTCTTATTTCATTTTTTATCTTTTTTCCTTGTTTTTCTTTTTGTTAACAAACAAACCAGGGCTGGATTCTATATCAGCCGGACGGGATTCTCCCCTTGTTTGGTTGGTCCTTCGCTTCGGTGAGTCAATGCGGGAAGGAGACGGGGCTTTCCTTCCAAATAGATATATTCCATCCATTCCTCCAGCCTGCGCTCCTTCCCCATCGCACATTTCATTCTGAAGGCCACCATTTTCGATCAATGCGACCATGTCGCCCCACCCCCTCCCATTGCGTCAGCAAAACCCAAACGTCTCCTTCATTGAGTCTCTTGCTCCCGAGAGGCCTACCGTTCTCTTCCAAGACACGGGTAGCTCGCTGGTGCCATTTCGATGCTCCGCATTGAAACAGCCAGATTCACTCCGTTTGTTGAAGCTCGAACCATCCGCGACCGGTGCAGATGTCCTATCCTGCTCGTTCCTGGACGTGACGCTGTCGGCGAACCCAGAGTACGAAGTCCTGTCGGGATTCTGGGGCCACGAAGGGTCTCCGTTTCGGCCTGTTTCTTTGCTTGCCGACGGACAGAGCTGCAAAACCACCGCCGAACTCGCACAGGCGCTCTTCAGATTCCGACGCCGAGATGGGCCGAGACTCATGTGGATCCAGTCGCTCTGCGTCAACAGCGACGACACCGGCGAGCGAAGTGGGCAGATAGAGAGGCTCCGACACACCTTGCTTTCTGCTCGTCGGCTGATCGTTTGGCTCGGCCCAGCCCAGGACAACTCTGATCTGGTGTTTGAACACGTACGGCGCCTTGGGCACTTGCGCGGTGAGTATGAACGCCCACCGTCATGGCCTCAGGACTCGTCCAGTTTCCGCCGGGAGGCTCCTTTCGGACAGGCGGTTGCAACTGCTCCCGATCGCTTGCAGGGCTACCCCGCGGACGCCGACGCTGCGTTTCGAAAGCTGTGCGCAAGGGCCTGGTTCTACCGCTCTTGGAGCATACCCGAACTCGCACTGAGCAAGGACATCATTGTTGTGTGCGGCGACCACGAGCTTGGACAGCAGGTCTCCCACATCAATCCCCTTTCGTGGCTCTGTCGGCTATCCCCGCCCCGTCGCCAGGCTTTGCCGTCCAGGGGCGTCTCATTCTACGAAGAGCTGAACATTCCTGTCCTCGACGCCGTGGGCCACGTTTCCACACTTTGCTTCGACCATCGCCTGCCCGGCAGCACCGTATCTATGGGGGAAGCATATCGCATCGTCCGGAACTGTCGCGCAACCGACCCTCACGATAGCGTGTTTGCCATCGCGGCCCTTGAGCCTGTCTCCCCCGTCGAGGTCGACTACGGACTCAGCGTCTCCGAGGTGTACCAGCAGGCGACCTTTGCCCTCCTATCACAGCACCGGTCGATCCAAGTCCTCCGGCGGCTCGCCAGCCCCAGTGGAAGAAGAAGCCACGAGCTTCCCTCCTGGACGCTGGACTTTTCCAGTCCGCTCGAGACCACCTCGGCCCTCTGGGCCCTTCCCGGGCCGCGGCGATTCCTTCAAGGTGGGCCCTACTTCGACCACGAGAAGGCCGACGCCGACCGAAGCGGGCTCTGGCCGTTTGACTCCCGAGTCCCGCGACCGCGCCACGAACGGCACACCAACACGCTCGTCCTCACCGGCCTGCTCATGGAAACCATTGCCGCCATCGGCCCCGCCATGTCCGCCGCCGTGGCCGCCACCGCCGCCGCAATAGCAGAAGCAGAAGCAGCGACAACAACGCACGCCGGTAGCAAGGACGACGACGACGACGTCCACGTTCGCTTCAGCCAGATTCTGCACACTTGGGAAATCCTAGCCGTCACCCACCTCCTCCACGACGACAACCCGTCGTTGCCCAACAACTCGACGACGACGACCAACAACGGGGGGCGGCGGCGCTTCCTGCAACCACTCTCCGACGCGTTTCTCGACACGCTCATCGCGCACGACGCGCATGACGTGTTGCGCAACGATCCCCCGCGGCCGCCCGTCTCGTCCGAGGCAGACCGTGGCAGGCGATGGTACAATGCATGTGCGCGCCGTCGCTGCGGAATAACGACGGCTGTGTTGAGCGCGGCCGAGCCTGAATATTTCGCCCTGCGAGGAGGAGCGGGTGGCGAAAAAGAATACTGTTTGCCCGCTGGGCCGTGGTGGGGGCTTGCTCGCAGCAGCATCGCGGCCGATGATGCTTACTATCATGACTCCGCTGTTGGCGAGGGCGCGTTTGGCCGGCGGGTCGCGCGGGCGTGCGCGGACAAGCGGTTCTTCGTGACGGATAAGGGGAGTATGGGGCTGGCTCCAACCGGGGCGAGGGAAGGGGATGCGCTGGCGTTCTTCCCGACGGGGCAGTTTCCCATGGTATTGCAGCCGTATGGCGGGCAGGACAAAGCAGGCGGTGGTGGTAATGATGATGCTGGGCGATACTGGAGGTTGGTCGGGGAAGGATTTCTGTATGACTGGTGGCGTCATCTGTTGCCTGTTTTTGAACATCGCAACAAGGGGCTGGGGTATACGCATTTGTTGACTGAATTTGCCATCCAGTAGACACACTGGTGACCGAGTCAGGACTGGTACATACCTAGGGAAGCATTGAACCCAACCAACCTGTTGCGTTGGTACCTGTGACATGTTTCGTTGGTTGAGCGCAGATGATATATTTAATATTAAGAGCTCCTCGCTACTGTTACGTTTGATCCATCAGCTGCACGGGAGGCAAAGGAGGGCTTGGGAGGCAGGCCGCTCATGCCCGCACCAGCATCTTTTGTGTACAGCACAGTGACATAAGTCAACTGAATGTGGTCACGGAACTCTTAACTGAAGTATGACCTTTATAACAACGCTTGCAACAGCTTGGAGGCCACCTGGTACATTTTGCGCAAAATGGCCCGGACAGCTGAGCCTGTTGGGTCCAAGTCAAGAATGCAAAATCTTAGGATACGGTTGTTGACTCAGCACACCTGGCCTGGCGCACCGCTCGCCCGGTGTTTTGCCGGACGCGATCCCGGACGCGTTCCCGGACCGCCGTCGCCGCCTCCGTAACGACTATAAACGGCGTCGGCGACGGGGGTCGGAAGGCGTCGCCCATCTACTTCGTTCACGCCCGTCGAGTCTTCGGCAACGCCTCCCGCGCATCCGCGTTGAGATGCATTCTTGGCGCCAGGATTCCATCCGCTGTCGATGTAGACAAGGTAGAATGTTGGCGCGGGTCGTTCGGGGCTGTCGTCGAGGATGCGCAGTGCAGGCTCGCTCACGCCGTCGGAGCTCCCTCCTCCCTTCTTCCCCCAGCCCTAGAATTCCCTTCCTCCCTTTCTCCTCATTCTTCCTACTCCTAACGTACCCCTTAGCTCTAGCTCACCATAACAACACAACAGCAACTGCGCTTCTCTATAGTAGAACAGGAAAGCATCTTGCGGTTTGGTAGTTGGCGAGCGCTTGAACTGATGTTCGTGGCTTCGGATTCGTTGTTTCAGGACACCTTTGTTGCGAGCCGGGCTCATAACTGTTGGAAGATCAACAGCCACGTATCCACGGTTGCCACACAGATGAGGGCTTTCGACAGTGGGTTTGGGGGTGCTCCTGAGCACCAAGAAGTGATTGATTGATAGTCTCCCCTTCTCCCTCTCTAAAGGTGGGCAATTCCTTGATCTTAACAAAAGGCTCGTTGTCTAGTTACTCCCTAAGTTGCCCCTCGACAATAAGGCACCGGCAACCTAGCTCCCGTGTTTCAACTTCCCTGACTTTGGCAACTGGAATCAAAGGCTTCCCCTTAGTGGGAGCACAGCTCCGCTATTATTACACCTAGTCGCGGACATACCCTCTGTATCTATAAGCATCGGACCATCGGGGCAGACGACGCAATGCAGTGGCACACCGAGATCATAATGCTATTGGATGGTAGGTAGATAGGTACACTGGCCGTACTGACCAGGATCGCACTTGCTATCACATTGTACATGCTCGGTGCACTCGGGGGTGATTACTGGCGGCGTAACTTGTTCTTTAAACGCCTAACCAAGTAGGGTACCTACATGTATCCAATCCCGATCAAACCTACTTCAAATCATCGACGACAATCCCGCCCTTCTCTCCCGCCACATAGTGACTATGATTGCTAGGGGGATACGGTGTCATCGCGGCTGCCACTCGGAAGCCCTGACAACACGTCCGGCACTCGGCAGGATCAAACGGCGACCCGCACCCCGAGCAGTTGAAATCAGCACAAGGATCGGTTCCTTCATCGCCTCGGCCACCCTCAAAGGTGTACAACAAACAACCAGCCTGGCACGAGCCACCGACACCGCCGTTATTGCCTGGGACAAAAAAGTGTCAGTTGCCTTGTCTCTTTTTCCGATTTTTTGAAGCACCCATTGGATGAAAAAGAAAGAAAATGAAGAAGGGGAAAAAAAAAAAAAGGACCTCCACTCACACTTGGTATAGTCCTCCCTCACAAGCAAGTACGCCGTGATCAAGCTCTGCGACATGCCCAGCGGGAAGCGGAAGCTCTGCCTCTCGACCTCCGTGACGCACCCAGCCACCCACTCGACGCGGTAATCGTAATTGATGCCGTGGCGATCCGTGCGGCGGAGCCGAGTCGGCGCGTCGCCCGGCCCGATGGTGTCGATGTCGACGCCGCTAAACTCGACCGAGAATGTGTCCTGGTCCCCGGACTGGAGGTCGCCGTGGCCCGGGAAGTCGGCTTCGTTGAAGCAGTTGACGGGGCCCCGCGTCAGCGGCACGAAGTTGGGGTCGGGGGTGGAGGAAGTTGTGGGGGTGGTGGTGGTGGTGGTGGTTTTGGTGGTTGGCGGCGCCGTCACCGTCTTGTGCACGGGGTCCTCCGGGTCCCAGTAGTCCGGCGGCACGCCGGTCGGGCTGGGGAGGCAGTAGTAGCCCGAACAGAGGGTGCCGCAGCCCGAGGCGCAGGTCGGGGACGGGGTGCCCTGGCCGAACGTGATGGAGCCGCCTCCCGAACCGGTGTCGGGATTCAGGACGAGGGGGCAGCTCGCGCCCTCCTGTCGCTTTCTCCTTCTCGACCTCGCGGCGCCTCCTCCTGACGACGACGATGCGCAGTCGGCGCCGCGCGGCTGCAGGTCGGCAATCCGCCTGCCCGCCATGTCGGGCGGGCAGCCTGGCAGCGTCGGGTCGACGAGGCAGTCGCCGCCCTTGACACGGCCGGTCCAGAGAAATGGAACGCGGCGTTCGCCCTCGGGCCGCCTATTTGCCCTTGGCAACAAGCCATTCTCCAAGATGCGAAAGGATGGGTAGTTCAGCTTCCGGTGCATGTACTGCACCAGCTTCTTGACGTTGGCCGGCTCCTGCAGCTCGGCTGCCCATCCCGAAGACTCGGGAATCTTGAGCCCTCTCCAGTACGCTATTGTGCCAACGACAAGAGGGGCCGCTGATTTTCGTTTGAGTCAGTACCAGGCAGAAAGGGAACGAAGACACCGGGGGGTCTTTTAATTACCTAGGGATGCGCCATCATCAATGCCGTAGCCAAGATCGACTGTGTCGGCCACATTGACCTGGTATCCGGGGGCCAGAGCAAGCCATTCGGCGTACGGATTTTGCATCGAGATGCGCGAGTTCTTGTCGATGCCGCTGACGACAATGAGGTTCCTGATGGCCTTGTCCTCTGGTTGGCGCGGGTGTCCGAATTGGCTGGGCCAGCCGTTCAAATCGTTCCGGATGAACGTATAGGCATTATGAGATGCCGCTACCAAGACGGCGCCGAGATCATCGAGCTCTTTGAGGAGTCGGTCTGAAATGGGGTTGATTAGTGAAACCAGGTCCGACGAGAAGGCAAAACTGAGGTGCGCAAGCGCACGGGTGTCACACTTACAGAGGATATCCCAGTGCGCCGAGTGCATCCAGTCGGTGTCTTCGTCGCGGCGGTCGAGCCATCCAAAAGACATGTTGACGATGACGGTGCCCTTATTGGCGGGGTAGTTTGCCCGCACATCTTTGAGGACCTCGACAAGACTGGCGAGGTATCTCTCGTGGATGTGGTTGTATTTATCCTCAGGGTCACGGTTGAAGTTGTTCACGACGACCAGGCCGGCATTCTTGGCCAACCCGAGGAGGATTCCGTAAGCTCTGCTCGCCACCTCGGTGCCATGTTCGATATTCGCGGCGCCTTCGTTCTGCTGCGGGAATTTCATAGCCTGCAGAAAGCGAATTCTCTTTCTGTCGGTTCTCGAGCCACCGGGCGGCGTATAAGTGGAAGCAAATTCCTAAGTCACCTGCTTGTCAGAAGACCAAGAATAGAGAAGTTGGAAGAATACTAGTAGAAAGGAAGGAAACAAGAAAGTCATTGCTTGTACAGGCACATACCGGGTGATTCACATCAATCGCGTCCTCGATCATGTATATTGTCTGTCCGCGCCCGTACGTGTCGTCGGCCTCAAACTTGTACTCTGTCGGATTCCCCGAGTTCCTTGGCTCAAAGTAGTCACCCCAGTTTTCTCCCGGGGGGACCGACATCAGAGAGAGTTCCCAGAATGGCGTCTGGGATTCTAGCTGAGGGCGGCTTCGGCTCGTGCCCGCGTAATCGTTTTCCTTGTTCCACGTCCATATCCCGTAAGCATCAGCAACCTGGCACATTGTGTGTCAGTGGCACTATCCTATAAATCAGGCAGGTAGAGAAGGAAAAGGGGGGGGGGGAGGGCAACGTGCTTTCAAGAGGGCCCTGCTTGTCTTTATGTCTTTGAGGACAGTCGTTGTCAGGCCCTCGACAAAGAAAAACGCAGTGAACCCGCCACCCTCCACCTGCTTGGTCTGGTCCCACCAGCTCTTGCTGTCCTGATCGTTGGGGTTCACCTTGGTCTCCTTGAGGTAGTCAATGATGGCCTGGACATCGTAGGGGTCGAGCGGGTAGATGATGGAATTTTCGGCGTTGACCGGTGGGCAGGGCGCCCTGGCGTGAAGGCCCGCTGCTGTTGGCGAAGCCTCGGGGACTGCATCGCGGCGCCCCAGCGTCACTGTCGGTGCGCCTGTGCAGCTGCTTGTCTCGGTGACTGTGCTGTCGTCGTCCTCGACATTGCACCCGACGATGGCTGTGCAGGTCGACTGCGTGCGCGTCGATGTTATGGTTTGGGTTCCCGACGTCGTGATGTCCAATGTGGTCGTGGTCGCGCAGATGTCGGCCGTCTCGGTCGTGCACTGCTCCGGCTGGTTGGTCGGATACGTGACCCTGTTGTCGCGTCCGATGCTACAAGTGGTCGTGTTAGCCAAGTGAGCTCCTGCATCAACTGAGAGTCTGGACTCGGGGCGGGTTCTTCTTCTCACGTCACGCGTGGCCAAGGGCCCGGGGTTGTGCCCTTGATAGTGATGCCCGGCGGCCACCGGATGGACGGGGGCGGACCTGGAGGAAGGATGCCCGGGGGAAACTCCCATCGCCAGCCGCCAATCTTGATTTCGTTCCAGCTGATACAGATCTGTTCGCATCGATGGGGTCAGCACGGTCTGTTCTGTGTTGGATGCAAGGAAACCGGAAAGCCTGTGCTGTTTTCACGTACAAAGAAGAACCACAGTCTGCAAGTCGTCTTGTTATCGTCGCCGGGTTCCTCATCTTCGTCCTCGTCCCAGACAAGCTGTCCTGGGGGCCAGGTGGTGTAGGTGGGCAGCGGCTCGCCAGTTCCCGTAAACAGCATGCAGCCCAGAGAAAAGGACTTGTCGGTCGGTGCCTCGATCCCGATCGTCGTGGTCGGTGGGCAGTCCCAGAAGAGCGTAGTGCCGCCGCTGCAGCCGGACAAGGTGATAACGGCATCCACCTCCCGGATGTAGCGCGTCTCCGGGGGACACCCCATGACCACCGGGGGCCTCGTGTACGGCGGGTCGACCCAGGTCACTGGTTCGGTCGGGGCGGCACCGCCGGCGACGACCGTGACCGGGGTGCATTGTGTCGTAAAGGTGGTGGTCGAAGGCCCAACGAGCGTGACGGTCGTCTGTGGCGGGCAAGACCAGTCAATTGTTGCCGGGCCGCTGCACCCCGGGAGCGTAAGCGTGGTGGCCGGGGATTGGAAGGCAAACGTCGTGGGAGGGCAGGTCACCACCGAGGATGGCGGTGCTGGCCAGCCGAACACGGCCGTTGTCGGGCCCGTAATGGCAGTGGTGACAGGGAGGGGATTGCCAATTGGTACTGAGGACGGTGCGCCGCCGGAGTCGGAGTCCCAGGGTCCGTTCTGTGACGACCATTTGTCTGGCGGTCCGTTGGTGATCTGGGGCCAAGGGGGGAACGTGATGATCCTGTCAGTCGTGCGGCCGTTGCCGTCGGTGACCTTGATGGTCGAGTGCGAGATGGGGACGCTCGGAGACGGGTTGAAGCCGCCCGTCTGGCCGTCATCGACCTCCACGTTGGACTGGGGTAGCTTGTCCGTCGTGATAGGGGCGATCGTGACAGTCACGGTCGTCGTAGTCACGACAAAGCCTGTCCCGACCGAGGATCCAACCTCCAGAGACGTAGTGTACGGTGGGACCAGGATGGTCGTGCTAGAGCCTAGTGTACTGGGCGGCAGGACAAAGGTACATGGTGCCTCGCACTGCGCGGTTTGGCTGGTGTAGATTTCGGGACCCAGGTAGACGATGTTGTCGCTACCATCTGGCGGGAAGAACAGGCTGATCTCGGCCGTGTAGCCTTGCTTGTTGTCGCTCTGCCAAATGTTGGTGCGATTGCTGGAGCCAGTGGAAACCTGGGTAACGCCCTTGGTGAACAAGTTGAAGACGGCGACGCGCGCCGAGCCGCGGACCTGCATAATACGCTCCTGGCAGTCCTCCGTGGTCAGGCACTTCTGTTGGTAGTTGATGAACCACGAATACAAGCCCGCGCTGTGAACCACCACATCATCCGAATCTAGGATCCGGAGTCCCCAGGCTTCCCGGCAGCCGTCGCTCTTGCAGTCGTCGAACGACGGGTCGGCGTTGAACTTTCCAAGGGCCACCGAGTTCTCAAACGGCGTGGGGGCCACTGGTTCAGGCTGGAAGTAAGGCGTTTCCGTTTGGATGTGGCCCATGTAGATGTTCTTGGCCTTGTGCAGCTGGTATTGGTAGAGGATGGTGTGCTCGGAGCCGGTTCCGTAGAACCACATGGGACCCTGAGACTCGATGAGCATGCCTCGACCGGCGTAGATGCTGATCTGCGACGCGAGCTTGTCGAATTCCCAGTATATGCTCATGTCGTTGTCACTACAAGATAAGTGTACCGTCAGCAATCGCCGGCTTAACACGCCTACCTGGGAAGGCGACTTACTGATCCGCGACCCACGCCCAGACATTCTCAAAGTATCCGCTCGATTTTGGAGTGGCATGGAAAAGCAAAGATGCTGTAATACAGGCTTCCGAATAGCCAAGCTTCGGACAGTTGGCGTGGTCTAGGTCTGACCCAAGGGCACCGCCGACACGAATATGCGTGTCCCACATGCCAGCTAGAAACGTCTCGTCAGTAACTTGGACAAGAATGCAAAGTCTCCGATAGCAGCAGCCACGGAACGCAGGGCATCATACCTGCGCCTGGAGAGGACTCCTTCACGTTCCACTCCACCATGATGGCTCCGGCAGTAGGACCCTTGACGCTGAAGATCATGTCGGTAATCTCTAGCGTGCCCTCGTCTCCATCGTAGCCCACCCTGACCACGACCTGGGGCTTTTTCATGTCGGCAAAGTAATCGCCTGTGGCCTGGATCTGAGACCAGGAGGCGCCCACGATCTTGGAATTCACGGGGACATGGACGGTGCCGCCGACCGAGTATATGCCGGCCGGGAAGTAGGCAACCTGACTGGCAGCAGCAGCTTTCTCAAGGAAGCTGTTGATGGCAGCCGTGTTGTCTCCGGATCCGTCATTGGAACAACCGTTCTCGGTTGCAATCAAGAAGCTCCCAACGCCGAGGTTTTCGTACTGCGGGCGCGATCGCGTGAAGAGCTTGCCGTTACTTCCTAGGAGTGCCGCTGGCTTGGTCGGCCGCCCAGTCACGAAGCCCGTGTGGAAGGCTCCATCCATATCACCGCTCATGTATCGCCGACCTGTGGCCCAGAGGTCGACCTTTTGCGAGCCTATCGCGCGGTTAGATCTCAGACGGTGTTGACGCGAGAAGGGGAGAGCATGATGGGACAGGGGTTAGAAAGAGGGGAATGAACTCACCAGACAACAAAGTATCGCCATTCTCAACCTGGACGGGGGCGTTTACGCCATTGAAGGCGGTATTGTCAATGACAATGTTGGGAGCATCTCCAGCAGAAGACTTCCTGGTAAGAATGCCGATGGGAACGTTGTTGATGGAGGAGTCGATCAGCGAAATGGATCCAATGCCCTGGCCCGTGACACCGCCCTTTCCGCTAATGTTCAAGGCGATGCTCCCGCCGTTGACCTCGATGTCCTGCCAGTTGAAGCCCCAGTCCCAGACCATCTGGATCGACGTGATACAGTTTGTGAATTTCAGCCCGCGGGCTGTATATTGCTGGGAGCCGACTCTCCAGCCGATCGCGCCGCCCTGGAACTCGAGATCCGAGACGAAGCCCCCGGAACCGTTCTCGGTGAAGATGCCCACGTGCGTGGTACTGCCCCCGCCTGTAGCCTCGGGCATCTTGAAGAGTAGGTTCTGCAAACTGCAGGCCTGACTGACCTGCCAATGGATGCCCGTAGGCACAAGAGGCTGGCCATTTTCGTCCGTCTTCAAGGGCATCTCGGTGAGGTCGAAGACAAAGTTGCGAATCTGACGGAAGAACTGGTTCTGGTTGATGTACCTTTCAAATAAATTCAAAAGTTAGTACCGCGCCACCGAACAAAAGGCTGTGATTACGGAAAATCCCACCAGTTGACTCCAGTACCATCCGGGTTGGCGTCGTTGGGAACGTATGGATCAGTGTCCATCAGCGCAATCCCAGTGAACTCGTCGCAGCCCTTGATGATGGGACGGTCGTTCGCATCTCCAATGAACTGGGTGTAGTAGAGTTGGATGATGGGCGTGCATATCTTGTATGTGCCCGCCTAAGTTTTGCAAAAATCAGCATCGGGCCGATAACTAGAGAGTGATAGAGTCCAGGGGCAGCGTACTGGGAAGTAAATGATGGCGCCTTGGGAAAATGAATTTCCACACTCCAAACCGCAGCGATTACCGTCCTGGATGGCCGCATTGATTGCCTCAGAGACGTCGACGTCGCCCTTGTTGGACGCTCCATACTCCGTGACATCGCGGTAGAACACATAGCCATCGCCGGCCAGCGGTTGCTGCGCCACCACGCGTTATTGTTAGCTGTTGCCCATCAGGTTCCATTGCGTGAATGATCATCAGACAAACCTTGCCCAGGGGTGCGAGAGATGGCAGCCAATATCCTCCGGATTGTCGACTGTGGAGGGTGGTGTTGCCATGAGTGGCTGTAGCATTGGGGAATGTAGATGTGCCAGTGATCTCTCCTTGGTGCAGTCTTTCCATGTAGTTTTCGAAACTGCCCGAGTACGGCCACACGGGGCCGTTGTATTTGCCTGTACCATATTATGTTAGAGTCAAAAGAGAAAAGAAAGAAGAAAAAAAAAGAGAGGAGACAGGGCTCGAGAAGGCATAGAGAGCAAGAGAACAAAGGATTGAACTGAGACGAGAGAAAGAGGGCAGAAGAAAACAAAGAAGAGAGAAAAAAAAAGAAGAGAAGAACAGAGACGGCATACCCTTGTTGGGCGCCTGGCCGCTCAAGTTGTCGGTATTGTCCACCATGTACGCCGGAGGGTCCTGAGCAAGAGTGAGCCATTCGCTCCGATGCATGTACAACTGGACTCTGACAGCAGCGGATAGGTACTGTACTCACCGGAGGCTTTTGCTGGAACACGTTCGAGTAGCCCTCAACAACGCCGGTGTCTTCGATAGCGGCCCATGATGCAGACACATGTGCCGCATTGGCCAGAGCCACGAGGAGGACGGAAAACACCTGCATGGCTTGCAGCGGCAGCGGCAGGACGCGGTGTCCTGCAGAGTTGGCGGTGTAGAGCTCGACTCGGGGAGACAGCCATTGAACGGTACCATGATGTTTCTCTATATACCAATTTCACGAGCTCCTCCGTCTTCTGGCCTGCATGAATCGCAATTTGATGAATGCGGCGCGGTGAGTCGCCTGGCTGTCCGTGACCTTCTTTGCAAGGCCCCTGGCGGCAAAAGCGGCCTCATTTCCGAAGAAACCGAAGTGAAAGGACTAGGTACTCTGTAGAGGTCAGCACGCTGCCAAGAAGGTGGTGATTATTCTTGAGGTTGGATCAATACGAGTGTTGCCTTTGAGGGCCCCAGTTACAATGCAACGACAGATACCTACAGGGAGGTAGTTTGCTGTAGGATGACCGAGAATGGCACCGAACCATGGTTGTCTTTTCAATAAAACCAATTTCCCTTCCTGTCAGGCCGGCGGCGTAGTATACAGTGGTCTCTCCACAATACACATGCATGGCTCATGTTGCCTCCCGAATCCCGAGCGTTGGTTGGTCGCAGAGTGATTTTAAGGCCGATATCTTAGGGGCTGCGATTTGGGAGCCGATATTTTGGGGGCTATGTACATGTACATAGGAGCCGTACAATGTAACAACCACCGGCCCGACAGGGCTGTGGGCTGACTAACACGCGAGACGAGCCGTGGATGTCTTTTCCATAAACAACAATGCCTTGCTACCTTCCTTATCCGCTCGGGTCCGACCGCCGGGTTATCTTACGGCGTTGCGTGGTAGATGGGTGTGCGAATCTTCCGATGCATGTGGTGAACCACTTGTGCATAGTCTACAAAATGGGGCCTCGGTTTGGAGGACTGAAGACGTGATGATCAGCAGTCGCTAGCAATCCTCACAAGCTCTTTTCTGTCTCGGTCAGCAGCACCCTTTGAGCATCCCATCCCATCATCATGATTCTCTCGAACAAGCTCCTTCTCGCCGCCTTGGCCGCTGCCAGCCAGACGGCGGCCATCTGCTTCGCTCCCGAGCCGGCCCACAGGATCTGCTACAGCGAGCCCGGCGGCACTCCGCAGGGCATCTCCCTCCAGGAGATCACCTATGTCGCCGGGTACCTGCGCTTCTACGGCCGGCAGCCGGGCAACCCGCAGTTCTACACCATGAACCTACCCGAGGCCGACAACTGCGCCGAGTGGCAGGTGACGACCAAGGGCACGACGTGGGTCATGGCCAAGCTGGTCGGCGACGGCCCCGTCTCGGTCACGTTCGACGACATTGCCAACACCATCGACGGCGGTGCCGGGGCCGACGCGGCCGCCAAGGCCAAGGCCCTCTACGGCTGCAACACGGCGGGCGGCCAAATGGGCGTCGTCGTCAACTCGACCGACGCGCGCTACCAGCAGCCCCAATTCACCGACGGCACCTTCTCCAACCAGGGCATCGTCATCAAGCTCGTGCGCAACCCGGGCGCCTAGATGGATCATGGATGTGGCTCGCCACTGCAGCGCCTGTGCCGGATCTTGGTACCGTAGGGTTGAGGCTGAGGGGTGGGGACGGCGTGCGAAGGGGGGGAGAATTTCTTAAAGTTGCACGGAAGCTGCGCGATGGACTCGGGAGTCGGGATGCGCTTGAGATTGTGGGCCGTAAGCCGAAGGTTGCAAATGTACGGTACATATCTTAGGCAGAAATCGTGATACATTATACATTCGCATGGTACCCAGACCTTGGTTTTTGCCCAATCGGATCATCGGATGATGCAGCTCGCGGAATTCGCCCGCCTGCATTGATGCTAAGAAGTATTCCGTAAAGGATGCCTTGCAACCGACATCATAAACACCTGTCCCTTGCATATGCCGGGAATTTCTGTCAGGCTCAGTCCAATTTCCCACCAGACCCGGCCGACTTGCCGAGGCTCGCACAGAAAACACCAGACGGCTTTCGCCCGCGACGCCCGTGCATCCACGCTCCCACGCATCCCAACACGACGTCCCAACACGGCGCAGGTCCCCGGTCGCACCTGTCGCCATGGACTGTACAGAGCCCGCCCACGACGCAGTAGTGGGGACACCGCCGCCGTCGCCACCGTGCCCGCTCGAAGCGCTGAATACGGACTGCTTGATGGCCATCCTCCTCGCAGGCAACTCGCTAGCCGACCTTGGCAGCTTCATTCGTGCCTCGCCAACCGTTCTACGCTGTTTCGTGTCGGCCAAGTCCCTGATACTCCGCCATGTCATGACCAACGAACTCGGGCCGGCCATCCGGGACGCCCGTGTCATGTCCCTCACCAACAATATAAACATGTTCGCAGCGGGGACCTTCCAGCAGACGTTCGACAACGCCATCTGCGCATGGCGCGAGAGCCTGCTCACAGACAGGCCACCCTGGGTGGTACCACCCCTGGACGACGACACCGCCGCCGACATGGCACGGCTCACCCGGCTCGTCCTCTACTTCGTCGATCTCTACATCAGCCTCCGGCTTCGGCACTTCCGTGAGGCCCTCGACCCGCCCTACGCTGGCGAATGGGGCGTCAGCCAAACAGAACGTCGCCGCATCGCCCAAGCGCTGATGCGGACCCAGGTCCTCGTCAGCCTGCACCACCCCTCGTTCGACCATCCGGACGGGGCTGATGAATTTTTTACCTTGGCCATCGGCCTGTTTGAGAGCTGGGAGCTGGAGCAGATGTCCACAATGGCACATTTCGTCTGCGACCTCGTCATCGCCTGGCGCCGGCTGGACAAGCACGCGCACCTGCCCGAGCCGCTCCCGCCCGGGAACCGCTACCACTCGCAACAGTACTTCAGCCTACCGGCGCTGTATGCGCGACTGGCACAGAACCAGCTGACCAACGGCGGCACCTTACACAGCGAGCTGCTGCGCGTGCTCAGTCTGTACGCCGGCAAGATGACCGGCGCCGGATCGGGCGTCCGGTGGCTGCGGTCAAGCCACCGGTGGGTGTGGGTGCGGGCTGGCGATGCGCCGGCCGCCGTGACGGCGCTTCTGGAGGAGGACCAGCCGTCGCTGCCCGAAGAACAAGAAAAGGCCGGAGGAGCAGCACCGGCGGTCGTTTTCGACGGCGACGACTCGCCCACTAGCCCGCCGTGGGGCTGGATCCAGGCCTGGAACGGACAGCGGGTGAGACGGTGGGGTCTTGACTTGGTGCCGGAGAGACCGCCTGCTGGCGGCGACTGGGATGAGCACGAGCGCGTTATTGACTTGGTGTACCGTTGGAGGTGGCTGGGCCTGGAGTTCTGGGACAGGGACCGTGCCGAGGCGCTCTTGAATACCAAGGTCCTAGAGCGATGCAGGAGGCCTGGCTGGCTTGCGTCGTACACGGTTTCTGGCAGGATTGAGAGTACGACGGCGTTGGAGCAGGCGAGTGGCGGGACGTAAGCTTTCACTGCAATGTATTTGATCAAACTGGGCGCTTGTATGGGGTGTCTACCTACCTTTGACTGATTAATCTGTGCTGTGCCCGGCGCTAATCAGGCACCCCAAGCTCTACTAGGCCCAGTGTCGAGTAGTTAGGTACTTACGCGCAAACAAAAGGTAAGTTGACCTATGAGTATCACAGCCCAGGGCGGACAAAATCAAACCAACAAACGTGAAAAGCAAAGACAGGACCAAAGTTGAATATATTTAGACCGTTTCTCATTCCCACCACGATTCTATCTCAAAGGACAATTCAGATACCACCACCTTACATGAAAGAGGCCAACCCTAGCTAGGAGTCCAGTACAGGTATAAATCCCCGTTGAGTTTCCAGCCCTCATCTATAGTGGATCTGGTAGGACCTGGCATTGTTGATGTTGAGGCAACCCCCCGTGCCACTGGCGATTATACCGCCGCCGCACCCCTCAGGCTGCCGGAAGACCGCGACTGCGCCGGAAGTTAGACACACTCTTTACCTATTACATCAAAATAGCGCCTACAGGCAGGG
Source organism: Trichocladium uniseriatum (assembly GCA_017139535.1). Classification (NCBI taxonomy): domain Eukaryota; kingdom Fungi; phylum Ascomycota; class Sordariomycetes; order Sordariales; family Chaetomiaceae; genus Trichocladium; species Trichocladium uniseriatum. The sequence continues at coordinate 1,344,986 of WOUO01000002.1, read as the reverse complement.
GGGATTCTAGGAAAACAGAGGTCAGGTACTTACTGCTCTGCGCGTCCTGCGGGTCTTGCGCCGAGATGGCCACAGATTGGGCGTTGATGGGGACGCCGCGGCACACATGGTTGGGCGGGTCGACCACGGGGTACTGCGTTCCCAGGTTCGCGTTCCGGCAGTTGGCGCCGAGGTAGAATGTAAGCCGGTAGCCCTGGGCCACGGAGGCCAGGCTCGCTGTGGCGAGAGTGAAGAGCGAGATCTTCATGGTGGATGGAAGAAAAGCTTGAGGCTTGAAGCGTAAGGTGTATTTGAAAACAGGAGTGGCAAGGTGTAGAATTGATGAACGAACGAGCCTGGAGTTGTCTCTCGTGTAGGTAAGGCGGGTTGCTCGAGGCTTTATGTAGGTACCTAACTCTCACTATGAAGGACTCGTCCTTGAATATGGACGGCTGGGGCAGGTTGCAACGACCTGCACAGTGGGCATCATGCGCGGCTGCGTTCACCCGGCCGCTTCCCCGTTCCAAGTCTCAAACTAGCCCTCCATATCTGTGCGTGGAGTAGCAGGGAGAGATGCAGCCGGCCTTGTTCAATCTGGGCGTAGTGAGGGTTCCAGGTTGGTACTCCCACGGTTCCACTGACATGTTCCTTGCAGGTTGCCCTACCTACGAGCTTCAGGTACTCTTACCCATAGTTCTCAGTTCCGGCTGGTCCGGCTCTGGCTATAGCCGTCTGCCTTACCTTTCCGCGCTCTCTGTGCCTCGGGGCTACGTCCACTGCATAGATTCTGAATTGGGCAATGCCGGTCGGTCAGCACATTTCGTACTTGTACTTTGGAGGCTCGCCAGCTAGCGACCAACGCGACGGCAGCCTACGGCTTTCCCAAAGCGGAAGGACCCAAGAGTGTTGTTACGTTAACCGCGGCACGACCCCGGCCCCTGGGACTCCGGGTCGTTTGCCCCGACGCGTGCTCTCGCCTTGTGATCGGAATGGACGGCCGCTCTTTGCTAAGGTAACCATCGTTTGATATGTCATGCCCATGTTGCATTCACCGGCGCTTCTCTACCTAAGGTAGTAATCTATACGTCGTCGGCAAAGCAGTGAGACCAGACCCCAGTTTTGTCTCCCCGGACGTGACTGGGCTTTAAGATGTAGCTGGCTCTGTCAAATCCTACCTTACCCCTGTCGGCAAGATGGGACGCATGACACCTTACCCCTGACGGCAAGATGGGACGGATGATCTTGGCGTAGCTGCCCTTGCAGCCCAAGATTGACAAATGCACGTGGATGCAGTGACGTTGGGGGCCAAGTTGGCCCGAAATGTTTGGTGCCCTGGTTCAGTTGATCAAGTTAAGCTTAAATTGTATGTACCAGGTACCTGCCGTGCCCTTACTTGGACGGTTTCGCATGCACGCAAGTTCGAGACCAGGCCGCCAGATGCAGTTTGTTATCCGCAGTCTACGGTGCTATCTATGTACTACCCAGTTTTGGTATTAGTAGGGTGCGGGTTATTGCTGTTGCAGCGCCTTGCGGGCCCGGAGTTCCCTCATGCGATATGCGTTGGGGTTGAGATCCGCACAGTGATTGCAGGATTCACGTAGTATCCACAGCACCCTTGCGGCTAAAAACAAGTGGGCCGAATAAGTGGGCTTTAAGCCCCACGGACCTCCCCACTATAATGCCCATAAAACCATTTAAGTTCACCGTTCCATCTGTCACGGCGTAGGTCAACGCCGCATGACCGCCGGAACACAAGGACCTGACATATTCTGCCGCTCCGGCACACGGACTCTTTCCGCCCACCCTGGTACACGTACCTGTACTTGGCCGTTGGACGTTGGGGACATCTTACGAGTTTGGAGGATCACAGTAGACTCGGAATGTACCCGGTGACTGGGGCGCTTCTGGTAAGTCCGCTTGAACGTGGGCTAGAGGGCATTGTTGGGACTATTGATTCGGTCCCGGGGCGGACCCGGCCGGTCTTGTCACTTGTTAATGCGAAGGGGTCGGCCTATCACCCGGCATGTCAAAGGACTTGGCTGCCTGCAACATACCTAGCTTGGCAGGAAAGAGGAATAGGAAGGACAAGTGGTCGAGCTCGGCCGGTCGTCGGCTCTGTCGGCCTGTCCCCCGTCTCGTAACCTCTGCCAGCCATTCGAGCCTTTTATTCCCACTTGATCAGCCGAAGGCTCGCTGGTCCCTGAACAGGCCCCGTTGCTCCGGAACTGGGGCGGTGGGCTCAGCTCCCCACCCTCCCTCTTCGGTCCCCCTTCCTCATTCTGACCGGCAGCTCTGTAACTGATCAACCATCACATTAGAGTGATGAACTTGGCGGTATCGGCGCAACTCGGGGAAGCTCGAGATCTTGACTCGGAGTATTCCGGGGCTGCTTGGCCGCAGAGACGGGACGGGGCTGGCCCGCCACTCCACAGGGAGATGGGACCAAGGCAAGAATATGGAAGACGTAACCTTTTGGTTTTGATCCGGGTCTGAAGGCGTAGAACACCTCTGCGTTGTCTCGATGACGTGGCAATAGCCTCTCTTGGGGCGTCGTCGTCAGAACTCGGCTGGCGTTCTGGATCGGACGCCTCAGCGGCCTGGTATTAGGCTGGCTCCATTGACAATTGTTGCCGCCGATGTTGAGACGGAGCTAGGTACTCGGTAATGTGGCCGATCCTCCGTCGCAGTCTAGCCACAGTCTGATAACGAGAAGTGATCAGCGAGTGTGTTAATTTTTCGGAAATATGAACGAGAACAGAGAGAACGGGTACTCGTCCTAGGCTGGGTTGGAGTTGCAGGCGCAGGCCGGGCTCGGGAATAATAGTAGGAGACGCCTGCACATATGTTAGGTAGCCGCCTGAAAAAATGACAACATCTGGGTCCGGATGCTGCAATAGGAAGGAGAGTTCAACTTGCGTCCAGATTCGAGTCCCTAGCAAACGGTTTGCATCCGAGTCGGTTTAGGCAACGCAAAGTCAGAGACTGAGAATTCTGAAAGTCTCCTTTGCTTTCCTGTCGATCATGGCGTTGTTGAGCGGTCAGCAGCGAAGGTGTCGGCTAATATTGGCGGTTGCATTGACACAGGTTGCTGCTCGCGGGACAGCGACTGCAGTTAGAAACTTAGAAATTCGGGGCGTTTGGCGCGATCAGCGTCCTTTTGCTAATCAAGTCTATGCGCTCTATGTAGTGAAACATGAAGTTGGAAGAAGCTTCAACTGTCGGGGTGCGCCGCTGCGGGTCTGGGCAAAATGGACCAGATTATCATGTTGTGTGTGGAAGGCGGTAAAATTGTGACTGGCGCTCATTCTCAGATGTACTGCATTAAAATTGATCTCCCCTTAAATTCCATGTTTCGAACCTCTTGTCATATCCGTGGACGATAAAGAGTTTTGTTAATAACCTAACCTGACTCGAAGCTACTACTGCATGCCGATGTGACATGAGCGGAGCTTTCCGCTGGTGGTCAATATCGCTGAAATTGGGGGGGGAGGGTGTAACAAAATGAAAAGGAAAAAAAGAATGTTGTGTAGCAGGAGCGGATAGGGATTGATGAAGTAACCTGAGAGAAAGTCGGTAATTTGGCCGGCGTTGTGATGCTGTGACCGGTATGCCAGTTCAGATGACCGACTCTGTCTCCCCATGGCTGACATATTGCCCGAGTCAATCGTCAGTTGAACTGCAGTTCTGGTTGGTGGTGACGCAGGAACGATGCCTCGATCTCCTGCAAGTCTGCAACCCGGGTCCTGCCGCCTGCGGGGTCCCGCTTTATTGTCAGTGCGTTGAAGTATGAAGAGTACACCGAGACATCCAGCTCGACACTTGGGATCCTTTTTCCCCGGATGCAGAACACTAAATGCGCTGCAGCAGTCGCGGGGCTGAGATGCCTGGCCTCTGTCTCACCACAAGGTGCCTGAGAAATATTATCGGATAGGATTGGAATTAGAAAGTGATTGTACTGGCCGTGCTCAATCCCTGTATTGAGATCAGTCGGGTTATTTTCCTGCCGTAGCAGACGGGACTGTGGGCCGGTGGCTGCGTCTGGCCAGGGCGGGAAGGAAGACACCCACCCGGACTTGACCATGGAGAAAGAGCGGAAGAGTTCCAGGCTCCCGCCTCAAACCCCAAGTTATCCACGGCATCTTCCGGCATATCGTATTCCATCCCCGGATCAGGCCAACATATCCCGACGCGCTGGACTAGTTCGAGATCATCAACTCTGACCGCCGCAACATTTGGATAGCGGAAAAGGCCCGACAACACCTCCGAGAATGAGTCGCACGGATATTGCCCGACCACGCCCACAACGCCACCGCGGTTGCCCTTCGCTCAGCAGTGTCTCACTTGCAAGAGCCGGGACCATTCGTCTCACAGCATCGCCGTCCAGAGTGCCAAGAAGGGAAATTTTCGATGTCGATTTGCGAAGAACACCACCACACCAGTGTATTGACGGAGGACCGAGCGACAAGCCACGTAGGACAGCATCGAGACTGATACCCCGACACTTTCAGAGAAAGCCGGACTCCAGGTGAGATCCAATCCCATGGAAATCATGTATATAACCGACCTCCCTCACCCTCCATCGACCATCCAATTCTCTCCAGCATCAGCATCAACAGTTCCAGCCCAACGCATTTAACCAACCCAACAAACAAACCATCTTCTCGCTTCTTCCAAAGCAGCCCCAACCCACAGCCATCAAAATGCAGTTCTCCACCATCTTCACCGTTCTGGCCGCTGCCATGACCGTCTCCGCCCGCCCCGGCGCCGGCGGCGACACCACCATCACGTCGTGCTCCTCCCAGCAAGCCAACACCTGCTGCGATACTAGCGGGCTGGCAGACGTCCTCGACCTCAAGTGCCTCGTCACCATCATTGGCGGCGCCTGCTCGGGCCAGGCCTACTGCTGCGAGACCGCCGCAGAGCAGGTGAGTTTCGACTCCTCTTCCCTCCCTCCTTCTCCCACATACAAACGCATTACTAACACACGCCCTCTCTCCTACAGGGCTCGGGCATCAACATCAACGCCCTCAACTGCGTCAAGGTCGCCTAAGCGCCACCACCGGCACACACCACACGCCAACACACACACAGGGCAACAAACAAAATCGGAAATGGTGGGCTCGCTGGCCAGGAAGAGGACCCATGGGCAATTGATCGCGACCTGGCACATCAGGGGGTTCCACCATTCCGGCCGGGGAAGAAGAAGAAGCAACACGAGGGCGGGGGTCCAAACCGGGGACAAGGGAACGCGCGCCGGAGGGCAACTTTGTGTACCGGGGCGGCCTCCCAAGGAAAATAATGTCGGGTTCTCATTTGTCTCTGGTTTTGTTTTCTCAGGCCTGGGGGACTTAGCCGCTCACACTCTTTCATGGATATGTAGCACAGTACATTCGCCATAATCTAATACTTTTGTGCCGGCCATTTCCTTGTTCCAAACAGCACCCGCAGTCTTGTCAAGGCTCCAATCTTGAGAAATTGAAAACAGTGCTTGATTGAAATAACTGACTATGGTAAGCATCACCATCATAGCTAGGTGAAGTATCCATGAGCTCAATATGTTGTACCATGCGCTGTTGTGGTGTTGGCCATTGTTGGCCATGAGCTGTCGTGGTGTTGGTCCGAGTCATGTGAGCTGCCGTGTTCTTGGTGCAATATCCCTTGCGGATCAAGCCGATTCAAGCGGCCCCGACGTCAGCCATCCCCAGCATCGGTGCATCGACGGCACCGTTCCCCTCAACTTGCTAAGCAGTGGCCCCGGTGCCGTTGGTGCTACCGATACCAGCAATCCGAGCCATGGCAGCTCCCATGTCTCCGGCGAGGCCAATCTCCACCATCCAAGCAGCCGTCGCCCACGGCCTGTGCTCAAAGCTCGGGAGCTCCAGCTGCTTCATGAGGCCTCGCTTGTCCTTGATTCGGCGCTGGGTTTCCGCCGAGGTGTCGTCGTAGAGGGGCCCGACAATCTTGTGGTACTCGCTTCGGATAGCGCCGAATTCTAGCTCCCTCTCCAGTATCTTGTCTGCCACAACCTGGTCGTTAGGCATGACGCCGCGCTCGATCAGGGTCAGCGGGATTGGGCGCCAGTCCCTGTCCGAAAGGAAAGCCGGGCGTGCGTCGTAGCTCTCGTAGGCCGGCAGGATGCTGACAGACTCCCAGTCGACGACGCCGGTGAGCTTGTATGTGACTGGGTCGACGAGCAGGTTATGCTCAGAGAGGTCGTCGTGAAAGAGGATACCAATGTCTTCTGGTCCATTGTCATCTGGGACAAGGCGTGGAACGAGGGCTTTGAATTGATCAAAGACCGCGTAGACATGGTTCTGGTGGCGGGCGATTGCCTCGTCGCTTCCGCAGAAGTAAGGCTCGCCTGGGGTAGTTGAGAGGTTGTGAAGTCGCTGGCCAAGAAGATCAACGCGAGCATCGATCAACTGGCGTGTCGTGTGGAAGGGCCCGCGGGAGCCACGAAAGTGGACGCGCTTGTTGAAGAAGAAGTCTTGGGAGACGAGGCGGCCCATGACGAATGTGCTGTTTGGTCCAAGGTCGGGATCCATCTCGTCCAAGTTGCCGTTGGTCTTGACTTCTGGGAATGCCTCGGGCAAGATGCCCACCTGGTCAGTGACGTCGGCGAAGTAGATGTTGCCAAACTTGCTGAACCGGAGTGACAGCAGTTCCTTGACATGGCCGGCCAACTCAGTGAAAACCTGGGTTCTGGCTGCTTGAGACATGGTGTTCCAGACGGTGCGGAGAGGGACCCCCTGAAGAATCTCCATGAGAATCCATTCGTATCCCAGCTCGTTTGCGTCGCTCGAAGAGAAGGCAATGACGCGTGGCACGGGCATCGATGTGTGCTTTCGGACGTACTCCATTGTTGCCACCTCGCTTTCGGTCTTGAAGAACGGCTCGACGGGGATCGACACGCGGAAGAGGTAGGTCTTGGGCCAGTTGGGGTTGCCAACGCTGTAGAGGCGGTTGAAGGTACCTGCTGCGAAATACTTTATCTCGGCATCGGCAAACTGGGGGAACTGTCGGGCAAGGAGCCCACGAATAGTGCCAACCCAGGCATCATGGTCGATGTCGGCGGGCCAGTACCGCTGTAAGTAACCTTCGATCGCCTCGCTTCTCCAGTATCGGTGGAGTTCGTTAAAGGTGTTGGTGAGGTTGGGCTGGTGAGTACCGGGAACGCGGATCGGAAAACCGGTGTCGGGAGACTTGGAGTTAGAGCCCATGATGCTGGAAAGGTGCTCCTGGATGGCGATGGAAACTTCAGGTCGATCGTCGCAGGTGCAAAAGAAGAACCAGAAGGTGAAGATCAGGAACGAACACCGTTTTGGCGAAGACGGAAGGCGGACAGAAAAGGCACGTGGGCAAGAGACTCTGAAAGTTGATGGTACCTGCCCTGCTGGCAAAATGACTTCCTGTTTGGAGGGCGACGATGGTACATATAGCGCGTGGACGCGTGACATGGTGGCCCGAGCATGACAATGATCACCCTTATTCTCTGTTGGTTCGAAAGTGTCTGAAAACTGGGAAGGCACGGCGGAGTGAAGAGCGTCACCTGTCCGCTGTTGCAAGTCGGGGAACAAGGGAACTCGAAAGCTGTCTCCTTTGGCTCACGTTGGTCACGGTGACAAACCTGATGTTCTGACACTGGACTCCTTTGAATTATCTTTTAGGTACTGGAAGACTTGAGGCATGCGGCACACGTTCAAACATGCTGTCACTGCGCGTGGAATATCGGACGATTACAACTGTACCTCGTGGGAAGCCACTTAGAGTCATTTAGCCGACGTAGGGTTGTGCTTTCCAAAATTACTACCACTCCGCACACAATTGCGTCTGAGCTTTGGAGCCTGACCTGGAAAAAAAGAATACCACGTGAGACTCCAAGTTGGACCCAGTCGTGTCATGGTGCTACTAGTACAGCCTCTACCTACACACACACCAGAAAGGAGCACAGCGGGGTCAATGATATGAGTCTGAGCCTGAGTTTGGATGGACATTAGAATTAACAAGGACGTCATCTGCCCAGGATAAGTACCTACCTGCACATAAGTCACGTACTAATGCATTATTATACGGGTTGGCTTCACTCTGAGAAACTGAACTGCAAGCAGCGCCATCCCGGTAGAAAGTTTGACCCCTATTGGACTTTTCTAGGTGCGTTGAGAAGAAGGGAGGATGATCTGTAGTGCAAAAATTTTACCATGAGCTTCTTAAGAACTGTGTTCACAAAATTTCAAAACCATGGTCGCGATAAAATCGGGTCGTTCTTTCCCAAGTCAACTTGCCAGGGAGGTGTGCCATTATACTTGTACAAGGGGTGAAATGCTAGAGCGAACTTGGTCTGAAATAAAAGTAAGCAGGGTGGGTATATTCAACTTCTATCCTCTATCTTCCGAGCCTTTTATCCATTATGATATCTGTACAGAAATATGAAATGACCATGTTGCGGCAATATTAGTAAGGTTAGACCTTCCCGAAGAGGCCCTGCTTCGTGGTCATCTTCGTCGCCAGCGTAAGAAAGCCACCAGCCAAGCAAATGACACCGCTGAAAATCGACACCTGAAGGAACCCGCCATACTTGTCCAGCAGCACTCCGTTGACGGGGGGCCCGACTAAGGCCGCGGTGGAGCCTACGGCCATGCCCATGCCCATGTACGTGCCCAAGTTGCGGGGATCATCCGTGCAGATGGAAATGGCGGCAGACATGCCCGAGATAATGGTTCCCGAGCAAAAGCCAAACGCAATCGAGTAGACGATCAACCCGGCCGTGCTCGTGGCGCTGTTCAGACACAGGACCACAATCCCGGTCGACACTCCGCCCAGTCCAAACATGTTCAGCCGCCCATACTTATCGGCTAGGATGCCGGGGATGATACGACCAAACGTCGACGCCGCATTGACAATGGCCAACATGTACGACGCGAGGGTCGCGTCGACACCTCTGGTGACGGCATAGGTCGGGAGGAAGAACAGGGGCGTAAACATGCCGATCATGCAGCAGAACATGGCAAAGATCAATGACACAAACTTGATCTCCTTGAACGCCGAGCCGATGAAGAAGTTGGTCTGCCTCGGCGGCAGCCTCGCCGTCACGGTGAAGGCGGCGAAGGCCAGCAGGGGCGTGACGACGAAGCCCATGATGCGCACCGACCAGCCAAAACCGAGCGACGTCCCGTTCAGCATCTTGGACAGCGCAATCGGGAAGATGATGCCGCCAATGCTGGAGCCCGACACGACGAGGCCGAGCGCCGCGGCGCGCTTCTTGTCAAAGTACTGCGAGACGGCGGCGAAGGCAGGGACCTGGAGCATCGACATGGCGAAGCCCGTCAGGAGCCCCTGCGCGAGCATGAACTGCCAGTACTTGGTGCAGAGGCTGGTCATCATGAGCGCAAAGACGTAGAGCACCGCGCCGGGGCGAACGACCTGCGTTTAGTCAGCCTACAGCCCGCTAACTGGGGAAGAGAGCTCCAAGTACTCACCCAAGACCCGTACCGGTCAAACAGCGGCCCGGCAATGGCACCACCGGAAAACTGGACAAACGACATGATGGATCCGATCCAGGCGACATTGTCTGGGGTCTGGTCTCGCAGCTGGTTGTTCATGTAGTACTCCTGGAAGACGCCAAAAGAGTTCATGAAGCCAAGGCACGAGAAGAAGATGCAGGCGGATCCGATCACGACCAGCCAGGCCTTGACACCGCCCTCTGGGGCGGGGTTGTTGATCGCAGGGTTGATAGCATCTGAATCGGCTTCATACTTGGCCTCGGCGGATTCGATATCGGTTCCAGACGCGGGGGTGGTGTCGGGCCGCTTCTTGTCGTCATCGCTTGATATGTCTTGGTTGTAGGGTGCGGCCATGGTGAATGAAGGCCTTGGCGGACGGAAAAATTGGAGAATGTCTCAGACCGCAAAAAGGGAAGGTAGCACAGGGCGCCGCGTCGTCGAAGGAAACTTAGTCGATGTTTCCTGATTCGGATTCAAGTATTCAAAACTCAGTGGCCATGGTCAGCAGAGTCGGTCGCTAGAAGTCGGACGGGTACAGGATTGATATTTATTTCTAATCGACCCCCAACACCAAGAAATTTGAACAGGCTCGGACTAGATCGCTGTGGTTGCGCCGCCCCCGGTCTAAATGCCGTTATTGCCGTTGAAACCGTTGGGTTGCGCTCGGCTCTCGGGGATACCACTCACACAAGGCCCCCGGCGTGGTCGGACTCGGCGCTCGGACTCGGGATTTGTAGTGAAGGAGACCAACCACGATGGCGCATGTGGAGCCGTTGACGACGACTGTGCGGCACAGCGCATGGGTTGGTGATCTGGCACGAAAATGCCGGTTCTGTGATTATTGAAACACACAAAAGCCCGTCTATCCTCCCCCATCTCCGGCGAGATGCCGGATGACTCGATCTTGATCCGAGCGACATTTCGTATTCCCGACCGATCAAATCATGACGGAGCCTGGGCCCGGGCAGGAGCGCCAGGAGCGTCGGCGGAGACGTCCAGCAGTGTATGTTCGGGTCTTGGCCGTTGTCCCCTTCCTTCCTTCCTGTCGGGAAATTCAGGATCCTCCACTCCTACCTCCTCAAACGGAACTGACAAATTGACGCTGACACTGGCACGCACTTGCTAACATGGCGACAGCTCTTGCATTCTTTGCAGACGCCGAAAAATCCGATGCAACCGAGAGATGCCATGCAGCAACTGCGCTAAATCCAAAACTGCCACTTGTGTCTATCGCGACGCGCCACCTCGTCAGCTGCAAGGCCCTTTTGTAGGCGATCCTCCTGCCGCCCTCGGAAATACGAATAATGGGACCCCCTTAACCTTACCCTTAACCCCGAGCGCGAGCTCGTCATCAACCGTCCCGAGTCACCCATCTCGGCCCACTCGGACGGCGACGGCCGGCTCAACAGCTGTCTCAACCATAGGCGATCACTCGCCGCGCAGCTTATGCCATGGCGGGCCTGCCCAGAACCAGACGCCCGCTACCCAAGCCGAGCAGCCTGTGACCCAGCCCTCCATTCGGGGGGAACCCATCTCAACCTTTACCAAGAACTCTCGCGTTGAGACGACGACAATTGATTTCGCCGGCAAGTTCTACTTCCACAGTGAACAACGCCTGCCCGGCCAACCCCAGGCAGTCCATCGCAGTGTCACCCACAAGACGCGCCTGTTTGGGCAGAGTCACTGGGTTAATGCTGTGGCACTGGTACGTCCTCGATGCTCTTCTTCGATCCCCTACCCTACTCAAGTCGGGCCCACTGATCATATGTTTTAGCTCCCTGACCTGTTCATGGTCCTTGAGCGGATCATGCGCGACCGCCAATCTACCGCTTGGACCATCGAGCAACGATGCAAAGCTTTCGGCAGAATCATCAAGGCTCGTCGAGTACCCCCATGGCCCTGTCCGCCAACCCCCGAACTGCCCGCCAGGGCCATTGCGGATGCCCTGATCGGGCGCTACCTTAGCACGAGCGAATCCATCTTACGGGTGCTGCACATTCCCACTTTTATGCGCGAGTACGAGGCTGTCTGGGAATTCAATAGCAATCCCGACCCTTCCTTCCTGGTACAGCTCAAGCTCGTCCTGGCAATTGGCGCCTCTACCTACGACTCCGCCTTTTCCCTGCGTGCTTCGGCCATAAGATGGGTATACGAGGGGCAGACATGGCTCTCGGCGCCAGAGTTCAAACACCATCTCGGAATCCCGGCCTTACAGACAAGCGTGCTACTTCTCCTCGCGCGTGAGGCAACAGGCACGGGTGAGGACATGGTTTGGGCATTGGTCGGAACTACCCTCCGTATGGCAATGTACATGGGCCTGCACCGCGATCCAGGGGGCCTGGGGCCAAAGAACAAGACGCCTCTGGGCGCTGAGATGCGCCGGCGGCTGTGGAACACGATCCTCGAGCTCGTCATTCAATCCAGCCTGGACTCGGGCGGACCACCGCTTATAGGCCTTGCCGACTTTGACACCGAGCCGCCGGGGAACTTGGACGACGAGGAGCTGTCGTCTGAACCCGGCGGCCAGTGTCCTACGCCAAGACCAGAAGATCAGTTCACCCAGACCACCATAGCCATTGCCCTGCGCAAGACTTTCGCTCAGCGGTTAGCCATCGTAAAATACCTCAATGACCTCGCCTCATGCGGTACTTACGCAGAAACCCTCAAACACGACGCCGAACTGCGCACGGCGTCCAAAACCATGAGCCTCATTCTCCAGGCTTCCAAGTCATCCTCGTCCTCAACCGGCCCCTCCGACTTCTCTCTCCGTGCTGTCGACCTCATGGTCCGCCGCTATTTCCTCTGCCTCCACCTTCCCTTCTTTGCCCCCGCGTTGCAGGACGCAACCTTCACATACTCCCGCAAGGTCGTTGTCGAATCTGCGGTGCGTCTCTGGCGCGCCGTGTTCCCCGCGCCTTCGTCTCGCTCGGTCCCCCCTACACCAAACAACGACGCCGCCGACAGTTCCGATACCAGCGTCACCGACCTCCTCGGCAGGTGCGCCATTTTCGGGTCAGGGCTGCTCCGCACGGCTGCCGTTCAGGGGTTTGTGGCCATCGCCGTCGAGCTCAAAACGCTGCTGCGCGAGGAGGAGGAGGGCCTTGGCGCGCTGGGACCCATCGACGTGAGGCCGGATTTGTTGCTTGCGATGCGGGACTTCAAGCTGTGGGCGTGGCGGGGGCTCGAGGCCGGCGAGACCAATACCAAGGGGTACTTGGTTGCGTGCATGATTGCTGCACAGGTGGAGGGGTTGCGGAGGGGGCTTGGGGAGGAGGGCACTGTACAGTTGGTCATGGATGCGGCCGAGGAGTCGGTTGAGAAGTGTCTTGCGTTGCTGGAGGGTGTGGTGGCGCAGGGGGACGGGCAGAGGGCGGCGATGGCAGATGATGGCCAATGCATGGGTGGGTTGGGCTCGGTGCCTGAGTTGATGATGGAGGACTGGGATTACATGGTGAGGATTGTTTCTGACCTTGCCAGGGAGGATTTGTATTGACGTTTTATAGGCGACGAGTACGGCGCTGTTTGATTCTGGCGGAGTAGAGTTCTCTAGTTGGTTTAGTGATGCGGTTTTCTGAGCATTCTGGCTTGGATACTATGGCTGGTAATTAATTCCTCGGTATTGGAATCCACGACGCGCCTCAACTACCCCATGCCATGACGCTGGAATAGTTCTTCCTAACGGCAGAGCCATCAGAACCAAAACTCTGCTTCGAGCCGACTTCAAAGCACCCCGTCCTAATGTCATTACTGCACAGCGGCAACACCTCGCGGGTTTCCATGTTGCAGTAAAGCCCCTCGACGTGGCTGACAAAATCCGGACCGCGCGAGGTCGGGCTCTCGCAGAGCGCAATGACGTTGTGGGAGGCGGTGCTGCCGAGGACAAGGCGGTTATCGATCCGTGGGGGTCGGGGCTTGGAAGCCTTGGGCGAGACCCACGTACCTTCCTCATCGTGGCGGAACGACGGCTCGTTGCACAGGGCCAACGGGTCTTCCGGAAGAACGTCGGCCGTGAAGTCCGGCAAGTGGATCAGCATCGACTTGGTACTGAGGTGGTATCTTTCCGGGGGGTCCCACGGAAACCACGGCTCCCAGGTGCCGCCGTCGACCCAAGTGCATAGCGGTTTGCTGGAAACGCCAGGTTTTATAAGTGGCCATGACACACACGACTGGCGGCGAAGGAAATCTTACTGGCGCGATGAATCGACATAGACGTCGCTATAGAACCACTCCATCCCGCACTTCATCCCCCAGTCACCGAGCCATCCGTACCTCGACGAATCGGCCATGGTGCGTGTCAGGTAGGGGATGCAGATGGAGTTGTCCGAACACGGATACGGTGGTGTATCGTTAGAGGCAATAATCTCGACAAACGTCGCCTGCTGGGAGCTGTCCTGGCTGATTTTGATGTCACGATAACCACCACTCTCCACGCCGCACATGGCGGGGACAAAACACGGTCCGTCGCGAGCCCGCCCGGGGAGCTCGTAGTGCTCGTTGTACAGCTTCACGTCGAAAAGGCAGCCCTCGGCGCCCTCGAGCCAGCCGGGCTGGTTGGGTCCGGTGGCCCCGTTGAGTCCCGCCGCGACGCGGACGGTTGCGGAGTGCGATGTGTGGCCGCCGAAGAGGTCGGCAAGCATCTGGATGATGCCAAAGGTGTCGCCGATGAGACCGATTACGTCCAGGCCTGCTTGTCGGGGGGTGAGGGTGGGTAGCTGCATGGTGGTGGCGGTGGAGTTATACGCTTGGTCTGGGTGAAGAATTGATGATGTAATAACTACTGTAGGACCTGAGGATTTAGAGAAAAAGAATCTTAATAGTAACAGTTAGTTTCCGTCTCTCAGCACCGTTTTTATGACCCGGGAGTCGACAATCTTCGGAATATTCTTCCAAACCTTCGGACAACTGTGCCGGGTATTACATCACCGTCACTGCCGTGACACGTACGTAGTCCACTCGTTCGGAGTCTGCTCCGTCATTCACATGCAGTATCACCTTGCAATTCTTGATTGCTCGTTCGCTTCGTTGCGTAGTGCCGGTGCTTCTGGGCAGCTACCAACGTATTAAGATACTTTGGGGGCTCAACGGGAAAAAACCGATACGACTAGCGGCATAACACACACTGGCCCCCAACATCACGCATCATGGCCATGAGTGTACCTCCAAACTGAACTGAAATTAGCGAATCGTACTAACTGAATCGTACAGTGTATTCCGTACTTTGAAACTCCATGTAATAAACCTTTGCCGCTTGCGCCATGTCACCTAAAGTCCTGACTCCCAGACTCCCAGACAACTGGGCACATCATGAGCCCACAGTGAAACGGTCGACAAATCTCTGCTATCACACGCCACATCACATCAAGCCAACAAAGTAATCCCAGTACTGGCAGAGAGCACCAACATGCCACCCATGCAGCTCTCGACCCAACTCGTCCACATCCAGAATCCGGCCCAAATACCGACTCTCCCACTCCCCAGAACCCCCGCGCTGCGAACACTCCCACCGGGCCTTGCACAGCTCCCAATAAGCCGGATACCACCCCGCTTGTTCCCAGCCAATTATTGCCACAACGCGCGGATTCGGTCCAGCCGAAACGATGATATTGCGCGGGTGAAGACCGCCGTGCGTGAACACGACGGGGACGTTTTCCGGAAAGAGGTGATGGGGTGTATACCGGACAATACTCTCGCCAGCCCCAGCCTGCCGGCTCTGCGAGATGGCCACCGCCGCCGAGACAAAATAGTCGTGGAACGCCGACACCGACGCAAACGGCCCGGCCGGCATACCCGTTGTCGCGCACGCCCTCAGTACCTGGTCCTGCAGCGGTCCTTGGTCGACGCTCCCTAAACCAGTCTGTCAGCCCTTGTCTCTTCACCCAGCACTACACTCAAACCCAACAACACTCAAAGAAAAGGGAACCTCACCAACAACATCCCCACCCGCCCCCGGCACCCTCAACCGCCTCCACCTCCCCACCAACCCCCTCACCTCCTCACAAACCCTCTCCCTCTCCCCCTCCCCCATCCCCTCCCACCTCCTCCCCTCCAACACCTCCCCCTCCGGCAGCGCCAGATACAAATACCCCTCCCCCGTCCCCGCATCCCTCCGCCACCCAAACACCTCCGGCACCATCCCCCCTTCCTCATCCACATACCGCCTCAGCATCAACAACCCTTTCCCCTCCGCCGCGGCGTGTACCCCGGGGCCGTATTTCACGAGGAGGCCTATTTCGGGGAAGGGGACGTGCGTGATGCTGTTGCCATTGCCGTTTGTTTGGGAACGGGAAAGGTTGAGGTAGGCGGCTTGGAGACGGACTTGGGAGGGGGAGGGCAGGTCGATGTGCGGGCCGTTGGGGCGGGTCGGGTGAGAGTGGAAGAAGGAGGAGTGGGCGAAGATGACGGAGTCGCCGGGGGGGAAGAGGGCGGTGACGGGGATGGGGGTGTTGTCGGCGCTATTAGGATGGGAAGAGGTGGTGGTGGCTAGGGGGGATGGTGGGCTGGGGAGCTGGTTGGGGAGTGGTTGTGGGTTGGAGAGTTGGTTGGAGATTTGAGGGTTGGCGGTTAGAGAGAGGTTGGAGAGGGAGTCGTAGAGGGATTGGAAGGGGTCGGCTGCTAGCGATCCCGGGTCGGGGTGGTGGGAGTGGCCCGAGTGGAACGGGTTCGGGGTGTAGACATGCTCGGGAGAGGCGAGCATTTTGTGGTTGGTAGTACCGTACTTTGTAACTTAGTACAGACTTGTGCTAGGACAAGTGAAAATAAGTTATAAATGAACAGGAATCGGATGTTGAGTAATGATGAGGGGGGGTGCAAGAACAACGGGAAATCAGAATCAAGTGGTGTGATGTGACTGGTTTTGGTTGGGCATCTCTTCACGCTAGGCGTGGTGCCCAACCAAGTGGCTCGACGCCAAGCGACCTATGACCCCCCTCTTCAATCCACACATCTCGCCCGTTTTTGGCATGGTTGCTCTTTTGAGATAGTTGGTCCAATCACTGCTATGAAGGATTTCGGCTGACTTTGGCGTTAAGTTCTCACTGGGTATCGCACGACTTACACGGTGTGTGATGCGAGATCTCATCCCCCCGAGGTGCTTGAAATCCAGTGACCAACCAACTTTATGCTTTCAGAGGAGATGGGTCTTCGAGTCTCTGGTTGGTAAACGAATGGATATTAATCATACCTTTAGAAGGAAGCGGGAATAAAATAATGCTTATTTTTAGAGATGCCATTGGAATTATATTGAAGACTAAGAAACTTGAAGGAAGTAAGTGGGAGGAGACGAGCGTCAATTTGGCAGGCAACCTTTCAGTTCAGGCCAATAGCCGTCAGTCATCTCCCCAATCATATCAAACCGACGAGGTACAATACATCCATATGGCGTGTACAAACTAGGTCACCAGCGCAATCGCGGCAACGGTCGTGAGTTGTCAATGTTGTGTCAGACTGCAAAACCACATTCTCAAGGCTCCACTGATGATGAATCTTGGACAATATATGTTTCTTTCTTCTTTATAGCTCACGCGCTAAGCCCTCAAGCCTCTGTTGAGTATGGTGAGCGTGGGTATCCCCATATGAGAATGAAAAAAGAGTACAAAAGTCATAGTCTTCGGGCGTATGGTCTAGTGGTATGATTTCTGTTTTGCAAGGCCTCAGCTGCACCGCATCTACAGACGGTCCCGCGTTCGATCCGCGGTACGTCCAAGATTATTTTTGACAATTTTTGTCATTCCCTTATCATTCTGCCCTCTTATTCTAGCACTGGAGCCCGATATTTGTTACTCAACTCGTGAAAATGTTGCCAGCCCCGCTCTTCGCAATTTCCACCTTCGATTCCAAACCAGTTATCCTCCCAGATCTGTTCCCGCTATCCCTGAAAACGCGGAGGCTCCCCACCATCCTATCGACCTCCGTGTCGGCTCTATTGGATTCATCATTCGGAAGAGAGTAAACAAAAGTCGCAGGGCACGCAATTTCTAGTTTGGCCGCAATATTGCCCTTTGAACTGGATTTAATTAACGAGCATAAAACATAACGAGTGACTTGTTCCCTTCAACGACTGGCGTGAAGAAAAGAAGAGTGGGGCCGGCTTCCCTTGCCCAGATGATGTAGCTGACTCAGTATATAACAGACGGCTTCCCAATTAGTGGCCCCCGTGTACATGCGTAAGGTAGGTACCGAGTGAGGTCTGTATCTTGGTGACATGGAACACTGCAGTTACAAGGTGCCAGGGCTAGAAATGCTATGTAGATCTATTTTACCTGCCAAGCCAGTGGTCGGCCGGGTGGGGTTCAGCCACTGACAGAGCGGGAAGATGGCTTGAAAGTCCGGGGCCGGGGTGGAAAAGGAGATCCAAAAACAGCAGAAAAGTGACCTGCAAATCATTGACGAGGTGGGTTATTCACGATAACCCCTGCATCTTGTACTGCACTGTATGCAAACAAAGGGGTGCAGATTCGCACTACGTATTAACACAGCCAGGTACAGACTTTTGGCCGCGACCTTTTGTTGAGGGCTTGGTAGCTGAGCGCGGTCTGCAGTACCACGACAGGAGATCTCATTTGTGTTCTAAGCAAGCTAGATTCCTTTCTTTCCTTTGCTTACCTAGTGATCGTCCCAGATCCCCCAGAGCCCTGGTTCTAGCTCCTACCGTGTGACACTGGATTCCAAGGCCGAGCTGCGCTGTGCTGTTTGACCCTAAGTTCCAGGTTGTCTCGGCTCGGCCCTCGAACTAGTTCGGCGGACCGGGATCGGAATCAGTCATGGAATTGGGTAGCACAATGCTCGCGAGTAGCATTCCGTCTAGCCGGGTCCGGAACCTGCACTTCGCAATAGTGGTGCCAGCATTGGCCACAAATTGACCACCACTGGGGCTCGTGAGGCCTAGGGTCAGGATCGTACAGGTTGTGAAAGTCGCAGTCGCCGCAGTACCAAGTAATGTTCGAGGGGTTAGTCGTTTGAGACGACACGTCGGAGCTGTCAGAGGAGGACCGATGGTGATCGCTGCTCTCCTCGCCGCTGCTGGTGTCGGACTCGCCCATCGCTGCGATGTATTCGGCTTGCGCGGTGAAATATGCCTGCTGGCGCCTTCCGAGCTCGTCGTAGGCCTGCGAGAGGTGATCGTAATCAACCCGGACATAAGCAGCCCGCCCTCTAAGGTCCGCGTCATAGATTCGTTGCAGGTCTTCGACTTCGGCTTCCATGCCTACGAGCTCCTCGTGGCGAATTTGGAGGACCTGGTAGAGTCGGTGCCTCCTCATCGTCTGGCCCGCTCTGGCTTGCTTCGAACAAGCTTTCTTCTTGCCGTTCCCCTTGCCACCCTCGTTGCCTTGTCCACCTCCGCTCCCCGTTCCGCCGCTCCGAATCGCCGTCGGCATGACGGTCCGGTAAAGATGAGAAAGAGAGGTGTAGGTATGGTGGACTGCAAAGTGGAATGTGTGGTTAGCGTGGGTTAACTACAGGCAAAAAAGAGAGAGAGAGAGAAAGAGAGAGATAGCGAGAGAGAGAGAACGCGAGAGAGAGAGAGCGAGAGAGAGAGCGAGAGAGAGAGAGAGAGCGCGAGAGAGAGAGAGAGCGCGAGAGAGAGAGAGAGCGCGAGAGAGAGAGAGAGCGCGAGAGAGAGAGAGAGCGCGAGAGAGGCCACAACCACGTGCGGGTGGCGGCACGTGACAGCCCGCCGACCTCATGCCTGAAACTGGGACCGACGCAGCGTTTCCGCCCTGGGCCAACGTCATGATAACGATGCCCGAAGCAGAGCTAACCGCCCCGGGCTTCGGGTCCATCTTCCTCAGCCAAGGCTAGTTTCATGCCTCAGGGATAGTCCACCAGCAAGGAGGAGGGGCCAGTTGTTGGGTGATCCGGGGGCTTTTGAGCGCTTGGTCCGGCAATAGAAGCATCCACTCCTACGGCTTGAACATCTCCGACGACGACAACCACGGCTGCCGGCTGCCGGCTGCCGGCTGCCGGCTACGCGCAGGGTGGGGACTGCGGCGAGTGAAGAGGTAACAGAGGAGAAACAGCACAAGCGGGTCGCCGAGCACGGGGGGTTCAGACTTCCGAGTAAGCGGCTCAGCCGAGGAGTGCGTAGGTTGGTCCAGACGAGGCGCGTTCGGAGGGCGGAAATAGGTGACCTTGTGTAGTAACGTGCCGCAGCGCTGGTCTGCATATCTGCCTCCTCAAGTCGAGTCCTCGATGGTAGTGGCCCAGGCAAATCCGGGCGTGAGAAGGCCGCTGCCGTAGTCTGCAAAGTATCAGGCAATTAGTTAGGGAGGCTCCAGTAGGTAAATCATAACATGAAGACTGAGCTAAACCTAAGTGGGAGAATTGAAATCCATCCCGTGAATAGCTCTCCCTGCCAGAACCGGTGGAGCGGCTTCCGAGGATATAAAATGTCAAATCTGAGTAAACCTGCGGATGGTGATGGCTCAACTGAATCAATTGACTGTGCCTGTTGGGTCTCTGCAGAAGATGGACTGGTTAACTAGCCATCGCCAAGCTGCGGCTGCCGTTCTGAAGGATCCGTATCCACATTAACTCCTAGCGCCCCATTCATGCTCAACACTCCCTACCACCAGATGCTCGCTGTATCGCTGCATAATTGATGCTGCTGTCGTGAAAGAGGCTGAAGGCGTAATACCCCCTTCTGCGCCTGTTCCTATTTTCCCTTTTTTTCTTGTTTTAGCTAAACTCGTAACTCAGAGCTCCCGACACGGGACCTACCTAGGTAGACTCAGTGCCGGGTTTCGGGCCCGCTGTCTTGGCTGTCTTGTTGGTTTCGGCCGCCTCGAGCTGTTTGAGTTCCTTTGCAGACTCAGAGCCGGGGCTCGAGCTTGTTGTCTTGTTGGTTTCGCCCGGCTCGAGATATTGGAATTTAGGCTCCGAGCTGGGGTCCCGGCCAGTTTTCTTTATCTTCTCGAGGTATTCGAGTTCCTTTGCTCGCCTTCTCAGAGGTTTGAGCTGGCGCCAGATGGGCGACACCTCCTGGGGGGTCTCAGCCATGCGGAACAGTGCGGTGAGATGAGCCATCTGCTGCTTGAGATCTTTGAGCTCTTGAGAGCGCATCCGAGACAAACTCTCGGCGGGAGGCATGGCGATGGACAATGGAGAATATGAATCGATTTTTGGTTGATGGGGCGGGTGTAAGTCGGACGGTCGGCTGGTCGATTTTCGGTCGATTTTCGGTTGATGGGGTGGGTGTAAGTCGGTCGGTCGGTCAGTCGGTCGGTCGGTTTTGAGTCTTGCCTAACGTTATCACGTGAGTCAAGCCCACCAACTCCGCCGGGCTTCGGACAGCAGCCGCAGCACTGTTCACCCAACCAACAAAGCAACCAATGTTAAGAGGGGCGTGCAGACCGCTAACATTCCATTCCCCAGGACTGGCCGTTGCCCATCACGGCGTTCCAGTGCTGGCTGTCAATGACCTTCTGGCACTGAGACAAAAGACTAATACTACGGGTAGCCCAACGCACACGCCGGTATCAAAGACGACGCAAAGCGGCGGCGGCACTATTAGCATTGTTATCAAGACCGGTAAACGGCTAGCCGTAAAAAGGACCAGGCATCGCTCGCAAAGCAAACGGTGACCGACTTCAACAACGACTTCGGCAAATAGGCCGGGATGCCGAAACCGACCATGGCTCCAGCTGCCTCCGGGGACTCGCTCCTGGGCTCTCCGCCAGGTCCCCGACTCTAGTACGTTCAAGATGCAAACCCGGGGCGTACCTTGGAGCGCCTTCTTTCGGTACCCGCAAAGCTAAAGTTGCTAACTACTCATTTGATGTCGACGAGGCAGCGTGAAGTTGATTTCACCTGTGATTCTTGCGCCTGCACACGAGCACAAATAGCGCAGCAGACCGTGCACCGTCAAGGTTCTCACCATCCTCCATCGAAACGCCAAGAACAAAAATGGCCCCTACAACCTATTGGTCGACGCATCCTGTCGGTCAACTCGGACCCGCGTACGCATCACCGTGCCTGCCGGTTCGGGCCTCACGCAACGGAAATGCCTCGCTCAGGCCGTTGGCCACTCTGAGCCCACTCTGAGGGTTCTTTTGCCCTTTGGCTACGTGAGGGAGAAGAACACCATCAGAAACCCGGCTACGGACCAAACGGCAGAAGCCATCGAGGCCTGCAAGAGTAAACAAGATGCTGTAGCCCTGTTGAACCCGAGGGGATCCTGGTTCTTTGGCTTCAACTTTTGGATGCCGAATCCCATGACAGTCGACTTCTGCCCCAGCGCCGCGTGAGAGACGATGAAGGACTTCTTGGAGTATGCCGCGACCGTGATGGAATTTCTCAGGGCATCGATGAAACTCAAGGCTGCTGCCGCCGATCTCAAGAAGTTTTCGCAGACCGTTGACGAGCTCAACAAGTTCGTTGAGCGCCTCAGGAGCGATAGCAAGCATCCGACTCCACTGTTCGCGGATCATCAGAACCGCAAAGAGCTGAAGCCAAAAACGACAGACACTCAGGCGACTGCCATGTAGGGTCTGTACACGATCCCCGACCGACATCCCCTGGCTTGCTGTTGTAGAGTTCGTTGGAGAGACACGCCACGCCAAACGGCGGGCCGGCACCGCAGCAGGCGCTATGCTCTGCATCGGGATCGCAAAGGCGGTCGTTGAGGATGACATCGCCGTTGGGATAGTAGCATCTACGCCCGGCATCGGTAGACGCTGACTGGGCGGAGCATGTGTGTGCTAGACTAGCACAGACGAGCACGACAAAAAGCTTCTTTAAGCTGTCCATGATGATGGTGATGACGGATAGTGTTGACGGGGTTGATTTACTGTAGGTATCTTGGGTTACGCACCGCAGAGCAGACCTCGGATTCAAGAGGCAGTTTGAGATGCTTAATGAAACTTCACATGGCTCCAGCATTGCGGGGGGGGGTTTTCAGGCTCACCGCGAGTTGTCGCAGGTTTGGCTCTTATTCGTTCTTGTTCTGCTGCCTGGGTCCTGTTGCTGCATGGTCTTTGTGTCTCATCTCGCCAAGCCAAGCCAATTGAAGCCATCACAGGTGTAGGACGAGAACAGGGGTCAAGAAGATGGCTGGGAAACAGAATCCTGAGAGAGCTGGAGCTATTAGAGAAATGTGAAAGTACGATGGTATGATGTACAATTTCCAAAAGTCGACAAGAACTTGACATGAGAACCCGTCCTCGACAATTCTGGTAAGAATAACAACAAGATAATTAGGACCGGAATAAGCTTCCACCTTAACGACCTAGAATAGTTAATGTGCGTCAGTCAAGAGAGAACAACAACCTTTCTCTCCTCAGACTCACCAGGAAGATCATTACTACCACTGCCCTCACCATTTACGTCCTCCTCTTTGCCTACGGCACCTGCCTCCTCCCCTGCAGCAGGATCAGCCCCCTCCGACGCAGCCGTAGCATCAGCCCCCTCCGACGCAGCCGTAGCATCAGCCCCCTCCGACGCAGCCGTAGCATCAGCCCCCTCCGGCGCAGCCATCACATCGCCACCAGTCACGGGAACCCCGTCGCGCAGCCGCTCCACAATGGCCACGTACTCTTCCGGGCCCGCTGCCGCCGCCGCCGCCGCGGCCATCAAATGGGCGGTCGGTGAGAGGCCCGTGAGCGGGACCCGCGGCGGCGGGTCAAACCACCCGGTAGGTTGGGGTTGTGGGGCGGTGTCGGTGTCGGCGTCGTCATCAGCGTCATCAGCGGCGGCAATGACGACAGTGTCGTCGGTGTTGGCTGCCGTGGCGAGGGCCAGCATCTGGGCGAGGAGATTGCTCTGTTGCTGGGCGACTGGCGTGTCCAGGGCGGGGCGGCCGGGGCCGAAGGCGGGGAGGTGGTCTTGGGCACGGTCGAAGTGCCAGAATGAGGTGATGAGTCGGTTGAGCTCGGCTGCGGGGGGGCGGCTGGGGGGTTGGCGGCGGCGGCGGCGGTGGTGGCTGTTGGCGATGGGGGTCGGGCCCGGGGGGTGAGGGTGGTTGGGTGATGGCGCTGGGTTGGCGCCGGCGGGGGCGGGGGCGGTTGTTTGAGGCTCGGGGTTTGGGCCTGTCGCCGGCGATGGCTGCTGCTGGGGGGCCATTTTGTGCGGTAAGGGATAAGTCACTTGTGGCTTGGGTCGGGCAAGTGTGCTTGAGTTTGTCTTTACCCAGAACGGGACCGTCTTTATATACCATGGGAACGATGAACCTGGCGCGCCGAGTGTCCGAGGTCGGGCTTTTTAAAGTTTGGCGTTATCGTCCATGTTAGCATAAGGTTTGAACCTAAATCACCCGCTAGCACGAAGTTTAAACTGGGTATGACAACTACGCCTGCATCCACGCTAGAGTCACTATCTAACCAAAGGATATTGAACTCGTCCGAGTCAGAAACATTATACGTTACATGGGCCCGCATGCCGGGCACACGATGAATTCGAATGTGCTGGAGACCCAGCTGGGCAGTTTTGGTACACGGAGATCAAGTGCAACTCAGCGTGCTTGGAGGTCGGGTGACAGGGAGGATGGCAATGGTGGTGAAGATGGTGGCGAGGGAGAATGGCTGTGATAGTGAGGATGGTGGTGAGGAGTAGTTTGCTCTGAAGTGTTATAGTGTAGCGTATAGTTGACGTCTACCCTAGAGTTACAAGGTCTGAGTTTGCACTTCCCTTCTCTACCCAATACCCATATTTAATTGTATGGGTACTCCCCACCCACAACCCAAACTATTTCGGTATGGGTGGGAGATACCCGTTTGTAGATGGGGTACCCGTACCCATGGGTACTCACGGGTGGGTAATTCCCGGGCCTAGGACTCTTGTGTGAGACGAAGTATGGTATGAGTCGAATCAGTATCACATCCATATCCGGGCTGTTTTGGCAAATCTTCATGTCAACGACTCAACGAGGCTGTTGCCTGGTAAGATACGAAAAAAGGGGTCCAGCCATAGGCAGTTTCCCTGATTTCAGACGTGTGCCTACGGCCGCCAACATAGCCAAAGGGCAGACAAGATGATATGTCCAACATTTCGATACCACTAAAGCCAACACTGTCCCACCCCGGCGGTCTACCTCCTTTTCTTAAATACCAACTGACAGCCATCCTACACCTCAAGTTAGCACAACCATCATACATACCAAAGCAAATCAGCTAAACACCCAAGACGAGAAAATAAACTCACCATCGGAAAAAGCGTCGCAAACACCCTTACCTCGTCCGACCCCTTCGTCGGCCAATGCTCCCACTCCACCTCCCTCACCGCCGCCCTCACCACCGCCGCCAACACCAACGGCACATACCTCCTCGCCAAACAGTCATGCGCGCCCGCCCCAAAAACTAACCAATTCCTCGTCTTTGTCTCCGCGTCCCCCGTGATCCACCTCTCGGGATCAAACACATCGGGGTGGGGATACGCCACGGGGTCGTGTAGGGCAGGGTAGCACGACGGGATGACCATTGAGCCTTTGGGGGCTGTGTAGGTCGGGGTGAGGGGGAAAGGGCGGGTGGTGAGGTAAGGGACGAAGATGACGGGTGGCCGGTGGCGGAGGGTTTCTTTGATGACGGCGTGGGTGTAGGGGAGGGTAGTGGGGGAGAGGGAGTCGAGGGTGGAGGGTTGGTCAGAGGGGGAGGTAGAGGTAAGGTTCTCGGCGCGGACGCGGGCGAGGATGGAGGGGTGCTGGGCAAGGAGTTGGAAGAGCCAGGTAGTGGCGCTGCTGAGGGCGTCTTGGGAGGCGAAGAGGAAGGTGAAGAGGGTTTGGCCGATCTCGGCGGGGGTGAAGTCGCGGATGAGGTTGGGGGGTTTGGCGGGAGGGGGTTGGGAGGGGTCGGCTTCTGCGAGACGAGAACGGTAGCGGTCCGACTCGAGCATGTGCATGACCCAGTGGTCGACGATGCAGGTCGGGGGTGCGCCAGTGGCCATGTTGGCTTTGCACCGGGCGGCGCAGCGGGCGAACTCGGCGTGGATGGCGTCGGCGGTGCGTTTGCCGCGCCAGGGCTTGGTGAAGGGAATGTACATGGATAGTGGGATGTTCACGAGCTCGAGAGCGGCCGTGGCGAGGTAAAAGTCGTCGGCAATTCTCTTGACTGCGTCTTGGGATATGTAGTCGCCGAAGAAAGTGCGCAGCGAGAGGGCGCAGTTGAGCTCGCGGAACAGTGTCATGAAGGCCATGGGCTTCCCATTGTTGGCTTCGCTCGCGGCGACGAACTTGGCAAAGTAGTCAGAGAGGACCTTTTCCTGGGCCGGGAGGTAAGTGGCGATGGCCTGGTTGGTGAACAGAGGGGCCAACCCCCTGCGATATTCGGCGTGGTCTTTGCCCTGGAGGAACACCCATGCTTTGTGGCCGATGATGTCCTTTGCAAGCGGCACGATGCACGGCTCGGCATAGGTGGGCGACTTGAAGACTTTGTGCGCGAGGTCTCGGTCGGATGCAAGGACGACGAATCTAATACACATCCCGGTTAGGTACAAGAAGTGTTCTTAGGCGATGAGAAGTTTTGGGGGAGGTATACTTGTGAAAGACGGATACACAGCTGAGAGGACCGCTTGCCCACTGCTCTAGGTAGGCTTCGAACTTTGGATGAAGTGCTTGGAGGAACGGCCCGGTGAGGGGAATCTTGAACCTGGGCCCGGCGATGGAACCTTTTCGCCAGAGGTACATGACTAGGTGTGTTAGCTGGATGCTGTATCCGTAGGCTTAATAGGCGTTACCTTGGTCATAGACCACCACACCAAGAAGAAAAGTTACCACGTATTGCCAGGTGGACCAGTTGCCGAGAAACTCGGAAGGGCTGCCAGTAAGACGCCATGTCGACCTCTGCAGCCCGAGCTGGACGGTCGAAGCGTTGGACTCGAAGTGAGCAGCCATGTTGGATTGAGGCCCTTTAGCAAGCAAAATGGCAAGCTCGTGGCCGACTTGTAGTCTCTTATAAAGCCATCCGGCCTGCCTCCGGCCCGTAGTCCCGGGCTCACCGGGGCGTCTCCGATGAAAGTTACTGGATTAGGTCTAGACTCCGAATGCCCATCATGCCAAGACGGACCGAGATACGGATGGCGGAGTCTAGTCCTCTTACGGTTAGCGCAAGATGATGACAGACAGTTTACCAGTTTACCGGGCCGGATTTAGGCGTGTCGAATACGGACAGAAACTAAAGGAAATTTGAGCACAGCCTGCGTTATTTTCATCATTGGCCTGGCCCGATTTACGCGTTACATACAATCGACGAGACGAAACGTGACAGCCCATGCCGCCAATGGTCATTTTCTTCCAAGTTCCAAGCCCAGAATCAAACCCGTCAAAAATCAAATCCGGACTGCTCCCGCCCGTAAGCCACAGTGGAGCACCCGCTGTAACACGGCCCTGCGGCATCGCGGATTGCTCGAATCGAGTCCGAGTTTCGAATCTCCGAGCCTGATTGCTCAATTCTCCCCAGGTCCAAACCCCCAACTCAACTTCCTCCAAAACATGCGCCAAACACTCCGCCGGTCCTGTGCTGCCTGCGCGAGATCCAAACACAGCTGCGACCTCGGCACACCACGCTGCTCCCGCTGCATCAAGCGCCGAGTGCAGTGCGTCTATGCCAACGAGCCCTTGAATGCGCCGCCTGCTCTGGTCTCTCCAAGACCAAGTTCCGGGGGTTCCGGCGTCCTGACCCACTACAGGTTCGCCTCGGTCGATCCCTTTGATTCGTACCCACCCACGAGACTTGGCCGAGAGCACGTCCAGCGTCTTATTCATAGCTGTAGGTACACTTTCCGACGACCAATGAGGATTAATTGTTGACTTGTAAATCAAACTAGTCCTGCACAAAATCGCTTTTCAATACTACCCCCTCGACCTTAGCACCACATCGAACCCTTTTCTCATCTCGTGGTGGCCCATCGCCCTGGGTGATCCCGCCCTGTTCCACGTCTCGCTGCAGACAGCATGTCTCGACGAGGAGCTGCTGGCCCAAAAGGGCTTCCACACGTCCGAGCTGCTCATGGCCGACTCGGTCGCGTTGCTCCGCCGCAAGCTCGATAGCACGTCATTGGCGGTGCAAGACGGGACTATGAACTCGGTCATCACCCTGGCCACGATTGAGGTACCCTTCTTTTTCTGTCCCATTACTGCTGACCACTAACAAGATGCAGTACGGCAAGGGCAACACCAAGGTCAGTGAAATGCACATTGACGGCGTGAAGAAGCTGGTCGACATGAGGGGTGGCATCAATGCCGTGAGACAAACCAGTCCTCTTACCGCGAGAATGGTCAGCTGGTAAGCACCCATCTCTTCATCCAAGATGCATCCATGCCGTTTACACCCGCAGGGTCTCCCTCCTCGTAATGGGCCACCCCCAATTCGAAACCCAAGACGACCTCGGCATCGGCCACGGCATCCCCCCGATCCCCGAATGGCAACTCGACCCAACCACCGCCCTCCCCTCCCTCTCCTCCCTCGGCATCCCCGACCAAGAAATCGACCCCCAAGTCCACAACGTCTTCCTCCGCCTCCGCCACGTCTTCCACCGCGCCCAGCACATCCCCTTCCCCACCACCCGCCTCCACGACCTCACCTGCTACGTCGTCCACCGCCTCCTCCTCCTCACCTCTTCCTCCCTAGATGCATTAACCGAATGCATCCGCTACGCAACAATCCTCTACATGTTCCTCGTCCAGGGCCCAACCTATTACTCCCACGCCGTCATCTTCAACAACATGCTCGCTCACCTCGTTACACACCTCAAACGCCTTCACCACCAATCAATATCGCATATATATACACCCCTCGATGTATGGTTCTTTGCCGTCGGCATGGTTGCGTCGTCCGGGACGGTGCATTATGAATGGTTTAGGCAGGGGGCGAGGGCGGTGGTGAGAGGGGGGTTGGGGTTGGATGTTGCTGGTGGTGGTGGTGGGTGGGAGGGGGTGTTTGGGTGTGTGAAGGGGGTGTTGTGGTTGGGGATGGCGGGCGGGGAGGAGATGTTTCGGGGGCATTGGGAGGGGGTTTTTGGTAGTGTTGGGGTTGCGGGGGATGGGGTGAGTAGGGGGAGAACGCCGGATGGGGAGGAGGGCTTTTTGATAGGGAGGGCTGGGGGTGGGGGGTATTTATAGGTGTGAATGTGAGAGGTTATGATTTTACACTACTTGACATACCCCCGGCCATGTATGTCGGTTGGGTGTGGTTGGGCTCTCTCTGTGTTGTTGGGATGTGACTAGGAGAAGGTGGGGGGGGGTTCGGGGACGAGGGAGTTTAACGGTCGACATAACTCGAAAGGATCACTGGCAAGGTTCTAAATAAAAATATGCTGGCAGTACTGATGCAGATTTATTTATTTCAGTAGTGAACGACAATAGTTGGTCTGCCAAATAAACTCCCTGATGCGAGGGTGGTCATGGGGCCACCTTGGCACCTAAGCGCTAACCTCGAGACGCTGGAAGCCACCAGCGACGGCAACCTCCTTCTGGAGCTCCGCCATCCGCTTCTGGTCGCCGGTAGGGTCGGTCGAGTCGGCTTCGAGGGTCCACTCGAGGAACTCGTTGGTGTAGTTGGGTACAAAGGCCTCGTCCAGCACGCCCAGGCGCTTGCCGTACTTGGTCACCTTCTCCCAGTCACGCTTGACATTCTTCAGGTCCCGCGAGAAGTAAGCGAAGCTGCGCTCAAAGATCTTGCGGTTGAGCGCCGAGCCCATGACGGGCTTGAAGTCGACGTACTCGGCCCAGGCCTTCTCGGGCTCGGCGAGGACAAAGTCGGTGGCGCGTTTGACGGCGCGGAGGAAGGCGCGGACCTTGTCCGGGTTCTCGGACACGAAGCGCTCGTTGCCAATATACAGGATGGAGCAGAAGCAGCAGCAGCCCAGCTCGGCGAGCTGGTCGATGCGCAGCATCTGGACGTCGTCCTTGGGGCGGCCCTGGGCCGCCAGCCACTCCTCGAGCTCGACCATCTGCACGTTCTCGAGACCGATGCCGGCGTCGATGGTGCCCTCGATGATGGCCTTGGACACGTTCATGCCGCAGCGCACGGCCGTGTAGTCGGACGGCGACATGCCGTAGTGCGAGGTCAGCTCGTCGATCTGGATCTTGCCGAACTCGCCGACGTAGCCGATGCGCTTGCCCTTGAGGGTGCGGAAGTCGGGGGTGATGCCCGACGACTTGAGGTAGACGACGCCCGTAAAAGGCTCGTCCAGAAGGCTGCCGATGGACACGACCGGGAAGTTGCGGGCTTTGGCCTGGTGGGAGTCAGCAAGCATTCATCTATACTAGTTCTTAGGAATACACGTACCGCAAGCGTGTGAATCATGGCCTTGAATCCAAGGTCGACCTTTTCAGTGCCGATGATTTCGGTCACATCCTGTAGATGCTCAGCTTGAGATTCGTCAATGGTGACAAATGGTGAAGCATTAGACTTACGCTCGGGTCGTTGGGCTCAAGCAGGGCAACCTTGATGCCTTCATCGGCAAAGTAGCCCTTGGCCTGGGCCAGGTACAGCGGGGCGTGGTACGGCGTAGCGTGCCTGACCTGTGTTATTAAATGCCGAAACAAGAAAAGAAGCCACCCGGAAGGATGCTGTAAAAATCAGTCCTAATGCATACCAGTTCGTCAGGAAGGTGATCTTGTCAGTCGACATCTTGAAAGATCAAAGCGTGAGCTAGAATGGGTTAGCC
This sequence comes from Trichocladium uniseriatum, assembly GCA_017139535.1. NCBI lineage: Eukaryota > Fungi > Ascomycota > Sordariomycetes > Sordariales > Chaetomiaceae > Trichocladium > Trichocladium uniseriatum. Next base: position 1,314,915 of record WOUO01000002.1, on the reverse strand, counting down.
GTCAACTCCAGCGTGCCCGAGATGGCACTTTGGGGGGTTTGGGGTGGCTAAGAAGCATGTCCTTTCGCTGGTATTATCCAGATCAAGTTCTACCGGTATTTCTCAGAACGACAACATCGCTGTGGTAAACCCCCGGCCAAGCCCTCCCCGTTCTTGACGGACGAGGGCATCGACCAAGAGAGCGCACACAGCGATGCTGCGAACACCCGGCTGCTCCATAACAGAAGTTACCTTGATCTCGTAGATATGTTCCCTGCGACAGGCTCCATTGCTTTTTCTTTTGCCCGGGTATCGTACAATGCTGAGGTGTATTGTTGGTGTTGAGGGCGTCTCGTTGGCGACAGAGTGTGAGTGGGATGAAGAGGGGAAACCAGTTTGGGAGTGAGCGATGGATGGGGGAATATATCTAGTTCTTCCGGCATTCCCGGTCCCCGCCCCCACACACTCCATCAATATTTATCTTGGTTCATGGATATCATCATGTGGTCATGCATGCCCGTGTGTTACTGGTACATCCTATCAGAGCTGGTTCTGGTGCACGCAACTGGAGTCTTGGGCGGCGGTTGTAATGAAGACCCCGCCAAACATGCAAGTGAGGGAATTAGAGGCACCATTTCCGCGGGCGGCAGATGTTGGTCTCGTCGCCCAGGGACCTTTATGAACAGTCCTAATCTTATCGTCGCAGACAAAGAAGTTCCATTTTATTGAGACGGCAACCGACCTGAAGACACGGAAACGGAGGACAACCTGTTGAGGAACCATGAAAACCAGGGAGGGCACTCTGGCCATAATTACCCGGATTCTTTAATTAGGTCCTCGGCGGGGGAATCTGCTGTCACTTCTTGACATAATCCACATCGGCTATCGGCGGCAGTGGTTGCTTTGACGATCTCGGCTCGACAACGCCGGTCTCGGAGGATGATTTACCAGGAACTTGGGAGACGACTCAGGTAAGCACCTTGAGAAGAAGTCCCAGGTTCGGAAGCAGTGCCAAGCCCCGATCGGAGCCCAGTCCGACGAGACCCCCCACTCGACTTGACAAGTTGGAGTCACTAGGAAGTTTGGAGGAGGAAAGATAATTAATACCTTGCAAACTCCAGCACGACACGCATACTGCGACGCGCTCTCTCCTCCGAATCGCTCCTTCGACCACTTCTGGCTGTGCTCAAGACTGCCATTCCACTCCAACGGCGTCCAGCACGCGAACTCGGCAAAGCACGAGTACCAAAAGACTTTCATGGGATTCTCGGGTAGCTTGGCGAACTGAAATTTCTCTTTTCCATGGCGAGAGAGCTCGAAGACGACAGCTATGTTGTAGTCGACAATGACGGGCTGCGGCAAGGAGTCAGGCTGTTTGTCGCCTGCCGACGGCGAACTGGACCGTAAAACGACATTTCGTGACGCTAGATCCCGCTGTTCCACCCCCGCATGCCGCTGTCTCACAGCCCCATCTAGAAGAGGAGGAGTGTGAGGTTTGATTTCCACCTGAAAGCCAATTTGATACGGAAAGGCGGGTTTCTCGGGGTCCAAAGGGGGCTTCCAGAGCCGGTGATGAGAGTGAAGTGGCGCAACAAATTGAGGAAATGAGGCCATGGCCGACACGTATGATGCTGTGGACTGAATGAATGGCAAAGGTTGCAGAGACAAAAATATGATGGATGGATGAGTTTGGATGCCTAAAACGGGCCCCAATGCCGCCAAATCTCCAGTCCTAAACCCCCGACCAACCACCGCCCTCTTATAAAGCCGCCACCTTCACCGCGAAGTCGGAGCAGCGGGATATGGCACAAGAAAGGAGCATGTACCAAAAGAACACTGCTCAATTTTCTCTTCTAGAAAAAGTCGATCATGATCACCGCTCTCAACATCATGGCGCAGCCACGCGACGACCTAATACCCACAACCAACTGCCCTAAGCCGTCTTATGTGTATCACACGCGGTTTTGAGCTTGTGCGTCGGAAGCCACTCGGTGCTTGTGCATTATTTGCCTTCCTTCCAACCCGTACACCCCTCGGCCCTCTCTGCCGGAGCACTGCAGCCGCAGCTGTATATACGCGACGCCCAGAATCACATGGTTGTGGTTTTGGCTCTGTGAGGGCTATGAGCTTCTTAACGCGGTTCGGACTTGGGTTCGCCCTATACCTTGTAGGGAGGCTGTTACTTTGTGTTTAGGGGGTGTCACAACGCTGATCAGTGTGAAATGAAGGTGATGGTTAGAGGCTTGAAAGTTTTTTTTTTTTTTTTTTTTCGACAGGTATTAATTAGCAGTGAATCTAGAGGCATAGGAAGCGATATATGCTATGAAAAGGGATGCGGATGAGTTGAACACAGTGGCGCTGGCCGTTGGTAGCACCGAAACCACGCTACATGATTCACGGAGTGTATACTAGAAAACCGAGTCATGAAAGAAAGTTCCTCGATAGCACCGCTGGTAATCACTGAGATCAAAACGTCTTGTATCGTTAACACGTGGTAAGCGTCAGGAGAACAACAACTACCCACTGACCACCATTCTATTCAGACCACAACGCAACTGTCGAAGTCAAGTAGCATTTGGAATCTCACTTTGCTACATGCATGTGCTGCTACTTCCTTGTGCAATACCATCAGTCATATTCCTACTAAGTTTCTGCTCAACCTGTCCTTCTCGTTCCATCAACCCATCTCCCCAGCCCCTTTCCACGTAGCCCCTCATGATATGTACCATGTTCAGACCCTTACTGCGAGTGAGTGGAGCAGTTATAGCCCAGATCAACATCAAACGACAACAGCACCGGCTATGGACATGGCTTGCCCTCCGCAACAGGGTTGTAGCGCTTAGCCAGGGTCTTTGACTGCTCGCAGCCACACGAGCATCTGAATGTTTGGTAGGTGCACTCCGTCGTCTGGTATTCCCGTACATACATGGCTGGTCCATCCTTTACTTATCTAACCAACGTTTCTTACGCCGGGTTTGTTCGATGCCCCTTAAACCACGAGAAGGACACCGACTCATTTTCCCCGGTCCAGCACCCTCACACCCCTCCCTCCCGTTCCCGAGAAAACTCCGGGCATCGGCCCCTGCACCGTCGTTTCCACCAAGACCTACCTACTTCGCGAGCCCCCTTTCAAGGAGTGTCTTGAGCCGGTCATCCACACGACCCAGGTAGTCTGATGAGGTCTTCGTGTTAGCCGCGGGAGGGGCAGATAACCCTTCAGCAAACAACACGTCACCAGGAATTAGCTAGACGTACCCAACACTTTCTTCTTGAGACCGTCAGGAAGATCTTCGAGCGTGGGGAGGATGTTGCGGAGGAACTGCGACTCCCCGTTTTCCTCGCCGCATATGATCTTCCACAGCTGGCGGGCTTGCATGAAGTCCTTGTCGGTGAACTCTGTGGCGAAGCCGGCAACCTCGCCCGCGAAGTGCTCGTGCGTGGGCACTTGGACGCGCTTGCTGGCGCTGACGGGTCGCAGCTCTGAGAAGAGGTAGTCCGGGTCGCCGCCGTAGTTGCCGTTCATGGTGCCCGGCCCGTCGCGGATGTAGGGCGCGTACACTTTGTTGTGTGGCCGGTTGGGCGGCAGCTGGAAGTAGTTGGGCCCGACGCGGTAGCGCTGCGCGTCCGGGTAGCTGAACATGCGGGCCTGGAGGACGGGGTCGGCCGAGGGGCCGATGCCCGGGACCATGTTTGATGGCGAGAAGGCGGCCTGCTCGATGTCTTGGAAGTAGTTGTTGGGCTGTTGACGCCATCCATCAGCTACTCGGTTGCTGCAGGAACGAGCATCAGACGACGGCACGGCGGCACTCACGTTCTTGTTTAGAGTCAGACGGCCGATGCGGCGGAGTGGATACATTTCGTATGGTCAGGTGTAGGTGCAGTCAAAGATGTCAATCGGCGCGGATTTGACCTGCTCCGGAGTCATAACCTGAACGGAAACGATCCAGGTCGGGTATTCGCAAGCTTCAATCGCCTTGTACAGGTCCTTGACATGGTAATCCGGGTCAGTGCCCGCGAGTCTGATGGCGGTATCTACGTCCATGGTGATGATCCCCGCTTCAGGCTTGAAGTGCCACTTGACATAGACATAGCTACCATCCTGCGGGTTCTCTATCAGCCTCTCACGCTTGCCGCGGAATCCCGCGCTAGCGTACGCGCAGGGGAGAAGTCAGAACTCACGGCCTTGTTCAGCGTATACGTGTGAACGCTAAAGCCGTTGATGTGGCGCAGGGACGCGGGAGTGCCCCGCTGGCCGAAGAGGTGCATCAGCGCATGGATACCCTCCGGGTTGTTGACATGAAAGTCCCAGAACATGCTGTGGTCCGGGACGTTGGTCTGCGGATGGCGCTTGTGGCTGCGATTCATGGAGGGGAATTTGATGGGATCACGGATGAAGAAGACAGGAAGGTCGTTGAAGACGAAGTCCTGGATTCCCTCCTCCGTGTAGAACTTGGTTGCGAACCCTCGCACATCGCGCACCGTGTCGCTGGAACCCTTTTCTCCTCCAACCGTCGAGATTCGGCAGAGAACCGGCGTCTTCTTGCCTACCCCGGAGAGGAAATTGGCGTCGGTCAAGTCCGAGACATCTTCCAACACCTCAAACTCGCCAAATGCGCCTGCCGCTTTGGCATGGACGCTCCTAAAAACGTCTCTTCGCGTTGAGCTAGTGGAGCACATCAAATGGACACGTATAAACCCACCGCTCTGGAATTCGCTCGCGGGCAAAATGGGCGAGGAGCTCAATGGTTTGGGTGTCGCTCAACACGACGAGACCGCCATTGGTCTGGCCGTAGCGGACCTGCTGGACGCCTCCTGGGTTGTCGGTCGGTTGCCCTCATCATGGACGGTCAGCATCAAACACTAAAGAAGGACAATGTGCACCGGCACCAAAACGGAGAGAGTCCAGGAGAGGTATTACCGTTGGCAAGAGTGAGTATCGGGTTGTCGTGCAGCACGGCGGCCTGAAGAACAGTCAGCAAGAGCATGGGACCGGCCATTTGAGAGAATTCTCCTCGCGAGATGCACAAAGCGTTCAAGAACGTACCGTAGTCATATTGGCGGATCTCTAATGTTCGATGCTCAATGTGATGGATAGCTGCAGTTATCTTCTGTCAGATTGTGTCCAAGTCCCCAGGCGACAGTTTCGATCCGAGTTCCTGACGTGAAATGAGGCGTTCGTTTCTTAACCCCTCCTGGATAAACCGAGAAGCCATGATGCATCGGTGATTATATAGTCAGGAAACGACGAGTTCCCGTTCCCAGCGTCGTTTTCGATGTTCAGCAACGTCTTTAGACGGATGTCATGTCAGTCGTACGTCAGGCTCTCATCACAGTGGAGCTCCTGTCGGTCGTTGTCTGCAACATCGTACACAGCGCCGCCACCAAATTAAGAAGCCAACTGGGATTATTCTTCTCCAAGAAGCCGGCCAGTGCGGGGACCAAAAAACTGCCCGTATTAATCCAACTTCCCTCCACCCCTTCCTTTATCTGCTTTCCCCCTACCCCCTTCCACTGCCTGTGTTTTTTGCCAATCGTGCCTCTATTCAGAACTGAATGTCATAAATCACAAGTCGTCAGCAAACAAACGTTGCAATGTCGCGTGTTCAGATCAAACACGACCGCATCGAGAACCGGCCTGATGAATGGAAGATCGAGCAGGGTTTGTCCGGGGCAGTTATGCCCGTCCTGGACATGACCGGCCCCGAAAACAAGTTGCTTCTTCCGCGGGTCGCTGGCGAACTCACCAAGGATGAAGAAGCCATCAAGTCCGTCGGAGACCGGGACGAGCTCTTCAAGAGGGAGCGAAAGGGATGGAAGGGGTGAGTACCCGTCTTTTCCGTTCCGCTCAACAGGCCCAGCCCTAACCGAGTGCTCATAGATATGTCGAGTGGGAGAATTGTCCCGAGAAGAAGGAAGCCGCGCACAAGATCCTGACATCCCAGACCTTCCCGTTTAGCCCCGAGTTCCAGATGGCCGACATTCCCGCCACGAACCCGGTTCTTGAGGGCACTCGCTACAAGTTGTGGCATCACGCTGTCGGCGGCGAGCTTGACGCTGTCCCTGAAGATTCGTGGAAGACGGTCCTCGAGGAGAAGCACCCGGAGATGCTGCACCTCCTCCAGTTCCCGTACAACGGGGAGCCGCCCAAGCGCCTGATTGCGGGTGTAGAGATCACGCCCAACTCGCTCCACTTTGTCCGCAACCACGGCGGCATTCCCCTCATCGACAAGGAGGATTTCAGCTTCCTCATCGATGGTCTTGTGGCCAAGCCGCAGTCCTTTACTCTCGACGACTTGATGGACGAGTCACGCTTTCCGCGCGTCAAGAAGACCATCACCATGCAGTGCTCGGGCACCCGCCGCATCGAGCAGATCCTCAAGTACCCCGGGCAGGGCGATGAGGTGCCGCAGGCCCCGTGGGCCGAAGGTGCCATCGGGACTGCCGAGTACGAGGGCGTCAGCCTGAAGAAGGTGATCAAGGCATGCGGCGGGCTCATCGACGACGCCAAGCATCTCGAGTTCTACGGCGCCGAGACGTATGTCAAGGACGAGCGTTGCATGAACTACGTGGTCAGCGTGCCGTGGACCAAAGTGAAGGCGAACGAGGTGATGCTGGCGTGGAACATGAACGGCGAACCCCTGCCGAGGATCCACGGATACCCCCTCCGCATCGTGGTGTTTGGCTATATCGGCGCCAGGAGCGTCAAGTGGCTCTACCGCATCAAGGCCATTAAGGAACCCTCGTGGGCCCCGGTCCAGAGCCAGGAGTACCTCTATTTTCCCCAGCAGGTCGGCAAGCACAATTTCAAGTTTACGGACGGTATCCAGATCCAGGAGATGCCTGTCAGCTCGGCCATCTTGTCACCTATGCACAAGCGAGTGGTCATCCACAATGGCAAGATACGCTGCAAAGGTTGGGCCTACTCTGGCGGCGGCCGCTGGCCCGAGAGGGTCGAGCTGTCTGCCGACGGCGGTTTCAATTGGTACACCGTGCCTCTTGAGAACTTGTCCAAAAAACGGACGTGGACCTGGCGCACGTGGAAGATCGATCTCCCGTGCGACGTCGAGGCTGGGTCGAGATCGTGGTTCGCTGCTGGGATAACGCGCTGAACACGCAGCCCCCCGAGGTGCGCACCGCGTGGAACTGGGGCCTGCACGTCACGAGCTCGTGCCATCGCGTCTCGGTGTACAGCGTCAACAAGTCGAGACCGCTGACCAAGGCTCGTCTCGACGAGTTCGAGAAGAAGGGCATTCCGTTCGGCCCCCTGACCGCCCCGCTTCCGTTTCCTGCGCAGACGTGGGATGAGTATGGCCAATTTTGGGGGAAGAATGAGCGCAGAGACGCCGAGGATGACTGAGCAGAGAAGCCTGTTCTGCGGCGTGCCTGGTTTATTGATTGGGGTGAGTGGGTTGGAAGAAAGAATTGTGACGAGTTGAGCAGACACCGGGTTTGGACATGGTTGGTTGTCACTAATGGATGTAATTGCTATTTGCCCCCTATCCAAACCTCTCGCTGAACGTGGGGAGACGTAACCGCCCCTGCTCTATTCTCCAGGCTGGGCAGCCTTTCTAAGGTAGTAAGTACATCACGGTGAAACGTTGATGCTCTCATCCCGTCCCGGTCCGCCCACCTCTTACGACGGCGGACCGAGTCTCGGACGGTCCCGGCCCAATTGGTCAGACGGCCATCTGCTGTGGGAACCAGAGTCGTCCTTGTCCCCGGCCCCACGGCCGGTCTCAAGAACCGGGCCGTGTTCCAGAGGTGAATCCTGTCGTGGATCCAGTCGTCAATCTCGTCGCAACGGCCAGCACGACGACGGTGACGGGAATCGCGATAGTCCAGTACAGGGACTGGTTTGCTTCGATGTCGCGGATATCGACCGTATTCATGCCGAAGAAGCCAGAGACAAAGGTCCTGCGGTTTATGGTCAGCAATGTTAGTGCCAACCACAGCGGCCCATCCTTTGCACATACACCGTGACGATGGTGAAGATAGTACTAAAGCAATACCTTATTCTCGTTACTAGAATACGAAGCCTAAGTAGCGTTGCATTATAAAGGAAGGCTTAAATCAGTATCTTTATTATATCTAACTGGGCGCCTTATATACATGTAACGGCCCTAACGTAGTAAGCTCTTATACGACTATTATATGTACAAATCGTGATCCAACATACCTCTATCTTGTCACACAAGAGGAGCTCTAAACAAGGGTTTTGGGAGATCGGGGGAGGATCACTGAGATGAACGAGATCTACAATACTACCCTGACTGTGACGATGACTCCTACCCCCTCGGTAAGTGAGAAGTGAAGCTTCCGAGCTATGGAAGGCGCGCAGATCTGGAGGGTAACACTCCAAACTCCCCACACTCGCCAATTCCACTGCCCTAACAATTTTTAAAAAATCAAAATAAATTATAATAGAGTGAGAATTTAGAATTCACCTGGATACTTCGCTTTGCATTGGGTCGAGAAACGGGGCTTGGGCGCGCAGTTACGTCCGCCGTGGGGCTCAAAGAAAGTCGCTAAGAAATGCCATGCATAGAAACTTCCACCTTTGCATGTTACCGTCCTTCTTGACCCCGCTGTAGATACGATATAGTGAATCAATTTGATGCGATTTGCGCCTAGACTACTAGAAACCGACTATTTGTTGTGCCCCGATTACCGTTGTACAAAGTGGCTACTGGATTCTAACATGTTCGTTCCTCGCTCTTAGTGTAATTATGCCATCACCCACAAAACACCATCGGCGGGCATCTATAAAACCGCCTCGGCTCCTCCAACACCACCTTGGGCGGCGCCGCCCCAATCCTCCGATACGCGCTCCTCACCTTCTCCCTCTCCCCCATCGGCCTCCACGTCCCACTCTCCTCCTCCCCCTCTCCTCCTTCCCCATCTCCTCCTTCCCCCTCCCTCACCCCATCCTTCCTCTCTTGTTCCGTCACCGGTACCACAAGACTCAAAAACTCCCTCAACACCTCCTTCCTCCCAATCTTCGCCCCGCCAGGTTTCATCGCCGCCCTGACCCTCTCCCACCGCACCTTCTCCCGCACCTCCCTCCTCTCCTCATCCCCGAGATACCGCGCCGTGTCCTGCGGCGCCGGCAGCGGGACCACATCCGGGGTCTTGTGCTCCTGCCCCGCGACAGCAGTGGCCGAAGTAGGCAGGCTGGCTTCTGCGGCGGTGGGGGAAGGGGGCAGGACCGACAGGCCGACTAGGTGGGGTACGGTCGGGGCCGAGAGGGAGGGGTTGAGGTAGGTGTCTGGGGTGGGGGAGTAGGGGCCCCAGTGGTTGCTGGGGAGGGGCGCCCAGAGGGGAGCCGCGAGGCGAAAGGGAAGGGGGGCGGATTTGGACGTGTCGTCTGCGGGGTGCACCGCGACGGAGAAGGTTGAGGTGAGGGAGTCGCTCTTGTGCATGGGCCGGCTGGCGATGGAGGCTGCACCCGAGATGGCCGGTGGGGCCGGGGTAGAGTCGGTGATGCTGGCGGTGCTGATGGGGACCGGGCTGCGGACCTGGAAGTGGAAGTCGTTGCTGCGGACGATCCAGGTGTCGTCGTTAGCGGGGGCCCCGTCGGCGTTGGACGGTTTTTGTGGTCCAGGATCGACGACGCGGCCGGAGGTGAGGGAGAGGACGTGGGCTTTTTTGTACATGTCTTGGACGGCGTTGCTGTTGCTGTCGGCGTGGCTGTTGTCCTGCGGGGCGGTTTCCGTGAGCACGAGGTCAAGGAACTCGACCAAGTTGAGCGCCGGCGGCTGGCCGCGGACCGAGTCGCCAAAGTGGACGTCGAAGCTGAAGATGGAAACGTCAGAGTGCACGGTGCCGCCGAGCGGCGGGCCGGAGAGGCTTAGGGTGGCGCCCAGCTCGATGCTGATCTTGGTGCGGATGAACCAAACGCGGATCTCGTACGACACGCCCGCCGACACGGCGATCTCGGCCTCGTAGTGCAGCGGCTTGAGGTTGACGAGGAAGTCGGCGTGCGCATCGAACCACGCCGTGAGCCCGCCGAGCTGGAAGCACGCGTGCAGGAGCGCGCCGGCCATGATGGCGCCGGGCGTCACGGCTGCGTACGCCTCGCCCGTCACGCTGAGGTTGGAGCTGATGGCCCACGAGATCCTGAGCCGCGACGGGTTGGGGTAGTGGTCGGGACGGCGGAACGACGGGTGGTAGCCGCCGAAGCTGACGACCCAATCGCCCGCGTGCGGGTTGTTCTCGCCGAACCAGCTCTTGATGGCGAACTCGCCCGAAGGCCGGCAGTTTTTGTTGAGGATGAAGGACGTCGGGTTGATGGTGCCTAGAACGGAGAATTCGCCGTGCACGAAGTCGAGCTTGCCCATGATGGACAGGTCGATCAACATCAAGGCGTCGTCTGGCTTGCTCCCGCGTGGCAGGCATGCCTGAGCCCGCGCCAGCAGGGCGACCTCGCCCTGGTCTGGGCCAAGCGCTAGCATCGTCACCGCCTGGATATCGAGCGTCTGACAGGCCCGCATCAACAAGCCGGCCGCCAACCAAAGCGACCCCATGCTGGGCGTTATCCAACCGGCCGGGCCCGTCAGAGACGTTAGAGCATCCTCCAATGAGTAACCCTCGGGGGAGCTGAATCCGGACAAGAAGGGGAATGACGAGAGCTGACCCAGCTCTGGCAGACGTAGCTTGGAATTGTATCCGAACGCGGCAATCAGGCCGGTAATCTCGGCCCAGCCAACGGTAAACAGGGTGCCTTCGAGCCTGGCGTAGACAAAGAAGGAATCGTACGCTGGGTCCTGATCCTTGGCCGCCACCTGGGCGTACTGGCCTAGCGCTGCCATCGAAAACTTGGGGAGCGAAATCGCGACTCCTCCGTTGTACAGCTCGGCCTCGCTTGACTTGGCGTGATACAGCGCACCCGCGAGCATGACGGGCGGCCTGTCAAAGGCCATGTCGAATCCGTCGATGCGCACGTCGACGTCGCACTTAAGCAGGTCGTGCAGACCTCTTGCTTTGCTGAGGTTGAACAAGACGGCTAGTCCCTTGATTCCGGCCTCGATAAGTCCGATCGACACCCTGGCGTCGAGGTAAATCTCCAGCACACCAGAGTCGAAGGAGAGGCCGATACCCGAGATCTTCAGGCTCCCCTTTTGTTTCTTGAGAGGGGCCATTGTGGGTGGTTCGCTAGTGGCTGTCTTGCCTCCAGTTTCCTTATCACCACCCCCAGCGGGCTGCACTGGGGCAACCTCGCCTCCCTGTGCGCCAGATTCCCCGCCGGCAGACGGGACCGGTGTCTCGGCCGCAGCATTCTTCGTGTCGGAGAAGGCGTGATCTATCAGCACATAGCCATGGTCAAGTAGCCGGAAGTGTAACCCCTTGGCCAACATGTCGTCGCCACTCCGAATGGCGATGGGATGTTGTGACAGAAAGTCGATCTTTGTATTGAGCGCCTCGACGTCGTTGGCCGTCATGTCCTTGCTCGCCCACAGAAACTCAATCCCGTCGCATGGCAGGTCCAGCTTCCCAATCAGGGGGAACTCCTGACCGATCGAGGGCAGCGCCAGAGCCACCCGGATGACCCTCTTGACCGACGGGGCCGGAGGCTTTACCGTTTTGCCCTCCTCGTTGGTGGTGGCCTTGCGCTCCGTCACGTCGGCGAACTGGGCAAAGTGGACGCGCACGGAACCGAAGCTCAGCTCGGCCCCAAACACTAGCCGCGGCGGGTCGTTGTGGCGGGTGCACATGACGCTGAACCTGTCTTGGTCGTTGCCGGAAAAGGGGAGCTCCGTACCCTGGATGACGTCCGGGAGTACGTCGGTTACCCAAGGCCCGAGCAGATCGCTCACCGCGCCGCCCAGGGTCAGTTTGCACGGCCTGCCCTCCTCGTCAAGCTCTCGAGGCCTGTCCTTGGACAGCTTGGCGGAAAAGGTCCAGTCCGTCACGCTGGAACGACGGAACTCGACGTCGGTTGCCAGGCCGGCGACGCTGAGCATGGCGTCAAAGCTGACTTCTGACGCCGCCCCGCTGTGGAACTTGTACCCGAGTGAGAGCTCCTTCAGCTTGATCGCCCTCAGCATGTTGACCACGGCAGATTGCTCCGCGCCTCGCGCAAAGAGCGAGTAGAGCGCGGCCATGGGGATGTTGGCGGCAGTGGCGTTGAACGACCACGCACTCGCGCCGTCTCCCGACCTGTACCGGATGGAAGCGATGAGGTAGAACGGCAGATCATCCTTGTAACGCGTCTTGAGCTTGACGGAGCCGTCCAGATCAACCGAGAATTTTGCCGGCGCCGCCGAATAGTCAATATTGACGTCGAGGCCGAGGAACACACGGTCGATTCGGAGAACGGGAAGCTTCGTGGCGTCGGCATCTAGCAGAGCTGGTGGCGGCATTGCCGACTGTAGTTGGGTGCGGAAGTGAAGGCCCTTGTTGGAGATGGTAAGATCAAGGGCGGAGATCTCGGACGGCACACCGTGCGGTATGCTCAGCTCCTTGCTGGGGTCCAGGTACTTGAGTGACATGACCTCTTCGGACCGAACCAGGGGCGTGAGATGCAACCATCGCTCGTAGTCGATGTTGTACTGGATCGGGACCTTGACGGCGCCTTCGTTGTCGGGTCGGGAAGGCCGGCCCGCGAAAGAGCCGTGGAATTGGTACATGCCGGGTCGCCAGGTGAAGGACAAGTCAAAGACAGCGTGCTTGTCCTGCGGAACCAGGAAAGGAATACTGGCCTCGAGGTCAATAGACGCCGCGTGGATACCCCGGTCGGAGATGGTCACAGAAAGCTTGCGCCAAAAGATGCCGTTCAGGTTGCTGTCGGTGGATGGTTGCTGCTGCGACGCCGGGTCTCCTGTGGCCGGGGTGGCTTGCTTGCGGCTTGCCGAGAGAGATGCGAGATCGTCCTCGAGCTTGGTGAACGAGCCCATGATCTCGTCGCAATTCTTCTTCAGCCAGTCCTTGAGCGCGGCCCAGCCCACCGCCGGCGAGTAGCAGACGAGCATGAAGGTGACGCGGTCTTCCATGATCGAAGCATAGACTCCAAGGCCCCTGGGGGCACCGATGTCCAACTCGACGCCCAGGGTCAGCTCTCCGAGACTCTCAAAATACTTCTCATGGGGATTGAAGACCGGCACTGTCGTCCTCTTGGCCACCACGGGCATGAACGGAATGCTGTCCTTCCAGGACGAGAGATACTTTTCAATGAAACCCCCGAAGCTCGTCTGAAGATCGATCCTTCCCTCGAGTCTGAGGCAGCTGGTGAGCCGGCTTCCTGGCAGGAACCACATGGCGTTACGAGAGGCACCGGCTCCAGGCTTCGTCAGCGTGACATTGGTGTTGGATAGGAGCAGCGACAGCCATGGGGAAGACGTCAAACCGACAAGACTGAACATGTCGGCCAGAGTCTTGATGCCACCGTGGGCCGAGACGTCGTCCTCGAGGCCCAAAACCACGCAGCCGGGAAATCGGTCAATGCCAGACTTCGTTAGCCACTCTTCCGAGGGGTCCGAGTCTGAATCTGAGCCGCCAGGGGACGACCCCTGAGTTCCCGGCTGACCACCGGTGCCGTGAAAGGCTTGGTTGACGACCTCGCTTCTGGCCGAAAACCACAATGGTGGGCTGGTTCCGTCCATGGAGAGCGCCAGTCTCAAGTCGTCTAAGCGGAATAACTCGTTGTTCAGATCGCCCGTCGTGTCTCGCGACAAGGCCACTGACATGTCACTGATCAACGGAACCCCAAAGGTCAGTGAATCCTTCCGAGCCCGCCAGCCATGTTCAAAATACTGCCTGGTCAAGTCGTCGCGCGAGAGTGTGTGCTGGCTGTTTGTGCTGGATTCGTCGCCGAATGGGGAGTCGAAGAGAAGTGGGCCGGTACATGCCAGCAAGGTTTGGCTGGGCTCGTTGGGGGCGAGGAGCGAGACCTTGACAGCCGGCACAGGGGGAGTTGCCGGGCCAGGCGGCGTGGTGGGAGAAAGGGCCTGAAGATCTAGATGCCGGGCGTCGGCAGCAAGATAATAAAGGCAATTAGATGCCTGCTCCTGTGGCGGTTGTGTCGGGACGTTCTGGGGGCCCCCCGTCGGGATCGGCTTGGCCTTCTGCCGTTTCTGCAGTGATGTATCAGCATCGGTTGCGTCCTGATTATAGTTGGGCGTAGGTCTAAATGGGGCTTCGAGGAAGGGAGTTGACTTACTTTGGAATTTGCACCCGGCCTGCGTCCCAAGACCGCAGTGGTGGCGGGCTGCGGAGAGGTTCCTGCCAAAGCAGTCTCTGGTTCCTCCTGTATGCTTCCCGTGTTTTCTTGAGTGACGGTGATGGCCTCGACGGACTTGTCTTCGGTCTTCAGGTCTAGTACGGTCTTGGCGATCGACTCCACTGTGAGAATCTCATCGCCGTTGGGGACGGACTCCAAACTCGAGGTGGTAGCAGCAAAGCTTACAATGGGCATGGCAGAATCACCATCGGCTGCCTCTTCACCGTCCTTTTCCAGTTCCATAGATATGACGCTCTCGTCGTCATCGTCATCAGGCTCGGCATCCGCTCGGGCGAGGATGCCCTGATAGCGGGCCATATCTCCCGGTTGGGTTGCATCATCATCCCCCAAGTGATTCATGTCCGCGTCGTCGCTCTCATAGTCGAGGTCGCTAGAGTAGTCAAGCACGGTCTCTGTGTGGAGCTTCTTCTGAACCTTTTCTCCTAGGGAACCTTCTGAGATGACAGACCTGTCATCATCATCATCAGACTCATCTTGATACGGCTTCTCCCGCTTTCCGTTTACGTTCGAGGAGTCCGGTTGCGGATCCCCCGGCTGCGGATCCCCCGGCTGTGGGTTGACGGGCGAGGCGGTGATGGTGCCAAACAGTTGCCGCCCAAACCTGTCTAACCACCACACGTCCCATCGCTGCTTCGCGCGGATCTCAAGGCTCACAAGCGGCTGCCCCTGCTGGACTGGCAGCTGTGTGTTCGGTGGTGCCCACAGATAGGCAAGGCTCGCCACACCGCCGAGCATGCTTCCAACGGTGCCCAGTCGAGTCGACCGGCCGTCGTAGTCAGCATCCGCTGACGCGTAGATGGCGACGCAGCTCATCTTCACGCCCACCTTTTCCGACTCGGTGTAGAGGCTCCCCGTGTGGGACATCTCGGTCCAGCAGCGGCGTAGGAAGCACGCCATGGCGAACCGCTGTTTCTGCAAGTGATGCTCGAGCTTGTTTTCCAAGCCTTTCTGATACGTGGACTTCCCCTTTCGCCCGTCGCCACCTCCCTGCTTCTTCTTCTTCTTGTCCGCCGCCTTTTTCTTGAAAAACTCAAGGAGGGGTGCCCGGTCTTTTGTATACTCCTCGTCTTTTTCCCACTTCTCGAAGAGCTGCTCTAGAGCGCGAGGAATGGAGCAGTGTTTGTACAGGTAGTCTGCCATGTCATTTGGGGCCAGCGGATTGGGGTTATCGATAAAGTATTTCTTGAAGTGACTGTCGTGGGTCTTTGGCGCCTTTCCCGTGGCAGGGTTGTAGGGGTCCGGGAGGATCGGCGGCTTGTCGAGAGAGAACTCGCGGTCGTCTGGAAACGCAGCCTCAAAAATGGACTGCCATTTGCTGCGCTCCCCGTCGCCCCGGTAGCTTTCTAGATTGATGTCGTAGAGGCCCAGTTCTTTGGCGTTCTTCCCCTGCGAATCATCGAGCATGTAGTATGGCAGACGCATACTGATCAACGGCCATTCTCGCAGGTGGAAGTTTCTCTCGCTTCGCATTCTGTGAGAGGGGTGGGGTTTGTTCCGTTAGTATTGTTTTGGCAAACCAACGAATTGCCAAGAGAGAGGGGGGAGGAGGCAGGAAAGGGAGGATGAGTAATTAATTACCTCCGAAAGTAGGTTACTAACATGGCAACCGTCTGCCAGCCTGCACATTGCGTCAGTCGGGTCTTTTTTAACAGGCGGAGGGAACACCTACTCGGATGACCATGAGCTTTGCCAGCAGAGATGATAAACTTCTTGGGCCTACAGTCGAGCAGCAGGTCTACCGGGGTCGACGACCTGGATCCATGGTGACCGGCCTTCAGCACCTCGATCGGGAGCGGATGGTCGGCGGGATCCTTGAGAAACGAGAGGACGGCCATCTCGGTGTTCATGTGGGCGTCGCCGCCACAGAAGTGGGACAAGCGAACGTCCTGGCCCGTCTGGCCCATCTTCCACGCCAGCACGGCCACGATGGAGACGTAGTTGTCGACGGTGGCAGGCTCGACGTCGGGACGGTCGAGGGAGGGCCGGAGAGTGGGTGGCGGCTGGCGGACCTTGTCCGTGTAGCCATGGACGTATCCGCAGATGGCAATGCAGATGAAGAACGGCCATGACGAGTGGGCTACGGTTGGTTCCGGTACCATGGGATAGCTCATGGGCTGGCCCAAAACCTTGAAGAGTCGGTTGCTCTCGGCCTCCTCCCACCAATTCGCGTTCATCGGGAGGTTGGCCGGTTTGAATTGGCCGTGACTGAAGAAATCAACACCCATGACATTCTGCTCACCAGCAGCAACCTTGAAGAGCGGCTCGGACGTCACGCAAGTCTTTGCGGTTTTCTTCGAGTATTTGAACTGGAGCGGGAGGGCGGGCGTGGCCGAGAGGTAGATGGTAGCGCACAGGTTGTTGTCGAGGTCCCTGACGAAGATGCCCGGGGCGCCCTTGGGCTTTATCTTGTCTTGCTTGGTGCTCTGTGTCTTGGGCGGTCGGGTCCATGCCGGGCAGTACATGACGCTCAGGCAGTCTCCGTTGTCGTCGTATTTCATGTACGAGCAACGGGCCTCCTTCGCGGCGAGGTGGTGCTTGTAGACATCATCGCGAATCATTGGGCTCCCAGATGTACGTCCAAGAGAACAGCGACACCATGGCGACCAAGGCGCCCGGTTGCCCCGCGGCAATCCAGTCGACCCGCGAAGCCAAGCCCTCGAGAGAGACGAGATGTGCATGCACCGTCTGAGGGACGGCCGTGTTCCCCGAGTACGGCCGTGATCGGTGGCCCAAGATGGTGCTATACTTGTTTGTCTGCTGGCCAGCCGCGACGGGATTCCCATCAGTACCGTCGCCGGAAGAAACCTGGCCCGTGTCCGTCATGTAAGTCAGGTATCTGTAACGGCTGAGGGCGTGTTCTTTCTCCGTTGACGAACCCCCGGGATACTCTTGCGGCTCAAAGTACGACTGAAACGCCGTTCCCTTGACGAAGATGAAGGCCGCCGTATCTGTCGACGCCTGGTCATTGGGGAAGGGAGTGCGCAAGCAGAAATTGCCCTTCTTTGAGTTTACCGCATCCAGAGTCAAGGAGAGGGCCTTGGTCGCCGAGGGTTTCGTCTTGCTGTCGGTCAAGCTCAGCGGCACCGAGAGCTCGTCGGGCAGGAAAACGAGCAGGGCGAGCCACGGATACGGCGCCGACCCCTCGGCCCTCGTGACATCGGCTAGTGGCCACTCCCACGGCACCGCTCCCGTGAGCATGATGTGCGGGAGAGTGGTTGCCGAGACGGAGCGCATGCGCGGCGGGTAGAAGGAGTGTACCAACGCCGGCGGGAGCACGTACGGATCCGTCGCCTTGACGTGGAACGGCCGTGACGAGGTGAGCTGCTGATCCGGCTGGCCGTGTGAGGAGACGGTTTGCGTCACATCAATGTTGTACGCGCCCGGTGCAAGCGCTGGCGTCTCGTAGGCATACACCCTCCCGCTGCCTTGGGCCAAGCCAGCGGGCGGTGCTGGGTTGGGCGGCTCATCTTTGTTTTCGTCGCTGCTCATGCTAGATCCGCATTCGTGATGTCAAAAATCAGGGGCAAGTCCGGCGGAAGATGTGGAAAGCTAACTCGGTTGTGTTGACAGTCTCCGTCGGCGCTCCTGGTCCTGTGAGGTTTCTGCCCTGGAGGACGGAGTTCATGTCACAAAGCAGCGACCAGATAGGTTACCGTGCGAGACACTGTGTTGAGGTCGAGAACCCGAGACCGCGGCTACGGGAATAAAACATGGCTATGAAAACCCCTGCTGCGGCTGGGGCCGAGACAGGACCGAGACCCTTCAGGGCCCACCAGCCTATTGATGCACCCCTTGCCTGGGCCCATCGATCCCTGCCAGGTTCCACATCCAAAGTAACTGGTGTCCAAAAGGGGCGATTCAGCTTTGGCGGACGCGTAGTCCAAGACCCGTCGCAAGCGACCCCGTCGCCGCCCTGTCGCTCCTGTGTGTGCTAGGGGCCATGGGCCAAGCTCAGGAGACGGCCTGGAACTCACCCTGAGCGTGCTGTTGCTCTGGTCGAACGTCTTTGGTAAGTCCAGGTCATCATCGTGGGGTGCCTCTGTTGAAGCTGACGCTGTGAGAGTGTAGGAAGCCGTCTGAGTTCCAGTCGTAACCACCATGGCGGACGCTGCATCAACTTCTGATTCCGGCACGCCTACGCCGGCTTCAGAGCCTCAGCCTGCGGTCCAGGACGCTCCAGCACTTGAGCAGCCCGAGGACTCTTCGGCTGACACCCAACCGACACCATCACCACCAGCGGAGAGCCCTATCCTGCCAGCGGACTCTCCGGCGAACCCCACGCCATCGTTCAGCAACAACTCCGTTGTACACAACAGCAAGCCCAGCAAAGCGTCGGTCGAGTGTCTCTCCATGCAACTGGACGCATTTGTCCTCAACAAGCAAATCTTTACCGACAAGTACTTTGTAGCCCCGCTCAACGTTCCCGACCACTCGGCATTCCTCCCCGGCGCCTTCAGCGCGCCCGATGTGGTCCCTCCAATCGACCTCGACTCGGCGTATCCCTGGTATCGAAATTCAAGGATTGCCGACGTCACCAAGATCTCGGCCGGCACCGACCCCGAGGACCAACGGCTCCGAAAGGACCGGCTGGGGGTCTATCTCCACTGGTGTCTCCCTCGACGCTTCCGAGGCGCAGCGCCTATCACGGACTCGGAGACACCTCCGCTCTCCGGAGACGGCGATGATGGCGGTGATGCGGACCTGTCAGAGGATGATGATGATGGCGACGCGGAGGAGACGGGGTCCGCAACGCCTGGCGCGGACACTGGCAAGCCACTAAGTGAGGTATGAAGATCATTACTGCTATCTATTCACTGTGCCCTATTCTGAGATGAAGTCAACTCATTATACTCATTCTTCTCCCAGCACGCCGCGGTTCCAGACCGGTGGATCATCATCCGCTTCGTCGGCCAGGCCAAGCCGGTCAATCCTTCTGACCCCCCCGCTCCGGCAGTGAGCGCCTTCATCGTGGAGAGCAACCGCATCCGCCACCTCGGTCGCGGGGACGAGTTCCTCGATGTCGAGCTCGAGGCCGCCCCGTTTATCAACCACAAGCTGCCGGTCGAGAAGCAAGCCGATGTGTTCCTGGGCATGAAACGCAAGTTCGACGACGACTGGGCGGATCCGGCTCCTAGGGGCCAGTACCACTCCCCGCTGACGCTGCTGGATGCCGGCAACCCGCTCTTCGCCGATTTTCAGCATCACAATCCCAACGTCTTCTCCATCCACGACGACCTTTCGTGGACGAACGCTGACGGAACCGAGACATTCCACGCGGCAAAGGCGACGGTGTCATATGCCGTCTTTGGGTACTTCTCCAACAGCAAGGAAGCCAAGAAGTTGGTGTGCCACGGCTCGCTGTTCCACGTCGAGTGGGACCGCCATGGCAAGCCGGACAAGATCGAGGCCGAAGGCGTCTCGGACGTGGTCCGGGAGCAACAGCCGATAGCTGTCGGACAAGACACGCTCGAGGCCCTGGAGACATACCTCGACACGTTATCGGACCGGTCCAACTTCAACTGGATGACGCTGATCCGCGAGATGAAGATTGTCATTGACCAGGCAGGCCGGGGGGCCGGTATGCTGGACGCCCAAGCCGTGTCGCAAACCCTGCGGTCGGGCTTCAAGCCCGCCAATGGCGGCCATTGCTGGCGCTACAACAGTCAGCACCAGGAGCAGATCGGGGCGGTCTCGCACGAGAAGCACGAGCCGACTGTAGAGGAGATGGAGAACATGTTCATCATGGACCGGTACCAGGCGTACATCGACGCGCTTGACCGGGAAGAGCGATACCTGCGGCACAGCCTATTCTGCGAGTGGTGGAAGAAGCGTTGCCAGACACCAGGGGGCATGTGGGAGACGGAGGCGTGTCGCGCCGAGTCGAGCCGCCGAATCCGAGAGGCCACCGACAAGCTCGAGTGCATCAAGAGCCTCAAGAGAGACTTCAACAAGCAGAGGATGCCGCACTTTGCGGACCTCACTGCAACGGCAAGGCCGAGTTTCTTCAGCCGCCACGATCCCACCATCCTGCTGGGCGGACTGGGGACCGCGTGGCCGTCCGAATTCCTGAAGAGCAAGCAGGACGTCGGCCGTGACCTCAACAAGTTGCCGTTCCGCGGGGAAGATGGCAAAAGGGCAATCCAGCAGTGGCTGAAGAGTCTGCTGGTACCGGACACGACGGACCTTTGCACTCAACACGGCATGAAGCTCTTCTTCGAGAGCGCCGAGTCGATGGCCAAGCTGAACGAAGGGAACAAGGAGAATCCCGACATCAATCGCATGCAGGAGCTCTTCATCTCGATGGACAACATGCAGGCACTCCACTGGGCGGCCCCCGGTTGGGTGCGCGAGGCTGTCGAGGCGCTGATGCAGGAGTGGGTGTATCTGCTCAACAAGCAGCCGATCGAGAACCTGTCGCCACCGCCAACCTACTGCCAGGATCAGGAAGTGAGGTGGCGCAACACGCAGCCCTGGCGGGCGCTCTTTGTCGAGTGGGAGCTCGAGTACTACCACCTTCCCAAGCGCTTCTGGCGGCTGGAGAAGGAGGCGGATGGCACGGCGCAGTACAAGATCGCCCCCGACGTCAACATTTCGGCGTACGACGGCATGGACCGGCAGCGGCGCACCGTCAGCGGCCGTTCGCTGCTCCGGCCCAACGCCGGGTGGGTGCTCACCACGCTGCTCGCCCAGCTGTTCGCCAAGCTGGACAAGAATGTCGTCGAAGCGCGGCCGGCGTTGGCGACGGGCGCCAACGACATCCTCCTCCGCCTGCAGGAGGCTCTGCGCAAGATGAACCTGCTCGTCTGCAACCTCGAGGGCTTCACCGACAACCTCCTGACCTTGAATCGGGGGACGCACGTCATCCCCCACGGCACAACCACCGAAGTCGGGATGGACCCGGCGGATGCTGACCTGGTTCGGCTGCTGTGCGAGTCCCCAGACGGCTTCGATGTCACCCCCTACCGGGAGTCTAGCTTCTCGGCGTTTGGAGCCGTACTCGACTTCAAACCCGTCACGCACGGGCAAGCACGCTTCACCAAGTTCAACATTGTCGACAAGTTCGGGCAGGTCGTCTCGCCCTTGCTTACTCCCACACCGGTTCCAGGACAGGCACAAGGCGGCGGCGGCGGCGGCAGCGGTCATCCCGGAGCAGGCAAGGACCCCAAGCTGTGCCCATGTATCGGCCGGTCCCTGGCGTGCCAGCCCAACGCGGCCGAAGGGCCCGGTTTCGCCAACAGCATCGAGCTCGACGCCGACGGCAAGTCGCAATACTTCCAACTCGGGCACCGCATCAACCAAGACGCACGGTTGAACACGTACTTTGTCGTCAACTCGGCCGACTGGCGCTCGCACCATCCCAGCACGCAGTGGTACCGCGGCGATCCTCCCGCCGACGGAAGTGGTATAGGCTCGAAGCTGCCGCCCCAGCACATGTGGCGCCCGACGACCGAATACGAGGACCCCGTCTGGGGCTGGCTGGTCATCGACTTCCGCGACCGGGGCATCCAGGTATACAACGCCGCGGGGGAGAGCATGGGCGAGGCGCTGCTGCCGGGCACGCCGGGTGGCACCGTGGTCTGGCAGGCGTACTACGCCGAGGGCGACCTGGGCACGACCGAGGATTTTGACGACGGGTCACAGCTGCGGGAGCTGATGCGGCTCATGGACGACCCAAAGTATCTCATTGGCTTGTGGAGTGTGCTGGCGGACGCGTGCCAGAATATCCAGCCTGCCCCCGCAGGATCCGGCGGCGGCAGCGGCGGCGGCACCGCACTCGGGTCGGCGGCCGGGGGCGTCGCAGCGGGTTCTACTTTTGGCGACGGCCGGCTGCTCAACCTCGTTGGCCGGGCCATGGCTCTCGTCAACGTCGGCATGTCCCTCGAGCTAGCCACCCCCGCCATGCAAACCCAAAGCTACGCCGACCTCCGCAAGCGCGCGGCCCCCGGCGGCGACGAGATCGCCCTAGAAGACTACCAATTCGAGGTCCTCCTCGGCGACAAAACCAACCTCAACGACGGGCTCGTCGGCTACTTCGTCCCGCCACCCACCACCACCACCACCTCCCCGTCCCCTGGCCCCCCTCTCCGCCCCGACCTCGGCTGCCTCTACACCCCCTTCGGCTACCCCTCCCGCAACGACCTCGGCCCCGGCTACAACAACCCTTCTCAACCCCCCAAATCCAACACCTTCTCCCCGCCCTCCTCCCACCGCCTCTTCCTCCGCCCCCACCACCCCTCGCCCAGCGACCACCCCACGCCCACCTCCTACACCCTCGCCCACTTCAACCACCCGACCACCTCCATCCTCACCTGCCTCATTGACCCCAGCCAACCCCTGCACATCGCCACGGGCATCCTCCCTACCACAACGCTCTCCCTCCCGCGCTGGATCGTGGCGCGCACGCTGGCCAGGCTGCGCCTCCTCTTCCGCGGCGGGCCGATGCTCATCCGCGGCGACCTCGCGAGCGAAGATGACTGGGCGCGGCCGCTGAATCAGACAGAGAGAGTCGCCAGGGGGGTCGTGCCGCTGACGCCTGACGCTCCGGGGGTGGGAACAAAAGGGCGAGGGGAGGAGGGGAACAACAATATGGGTGGGGGTAGCAGGGCGGGGTGGTTGCAGCCTGTGCTAGACGAGCGATGCATGGATAACGTGCCGGTGTTTGTGCCGTATAATTTGGCGGATGGGGCTGGGGGGGTTGATGCGGCGGGGGAGTGGCCGTTGCTGATGGGGCCGCATACGTGTTTGGAGGGGTTTTATAAGATGGGGTTGCTGGAGATGGAAGCGCGGGAGGGGAACTTGTTGCCGGAGAAGCCGGTTGTTTCGATGGGTGGGCCGGGAGGGGAGAAGGAGCCTATGCTGATGCTGGGTGGTGATCTGACGAGTGAGGATGAGCAGGAGAAGGGTGAGGGTAAGAGTGAAAACAGGAGGGAGACGCCCGCCAGCGCGAGATATCGGCTGCGTGGCCTGGCTTGAATATGACATCTTTGTTACACTGTAGAGGATAGAAACCGGTGTCTGGGAGATGGGGGCGGATTAATAGGACGAAGAAGCTGAATTAACGTGTGAGATCTAGTTAAAAATCCAAAGGAAGCTAAGAATCCAGAACCTCATAATATTATGCACCGTGTAGTGCGCTCAGTTGCCAAACCCCGGCCGACTTGTCACACATCTACCACCCCGCCAACCATGGTCCATGAGTGATAACCCCGTCCTTGCGCTCTCCACATCCTCCATCACCTCAACGTACCCGCTCACGAGCAACCAAAGGATACTTGTATTTCAACTTTCAAATCTGGCGAACCCGGGTACGCAGCCGTCTCCTCGTCCTCCGGGCCCGGGCCTCACATTCGGGACAGTCTCGCTCGTACCGGTTCGGCCAGTCGTCCCACAACGGCCAGGGGCATGGGTGGCCTTCTGCTACGTCCAGGCACTCTTGGGTCTGGGTTACGTGATGGACGTGACCGCAGCGGTAGTAGATGACTAGGTAGCGGCACATGGTTCTTTTGGGAGAGGTAGAATTGTTCTGTTTTGTGGTGATGAGGAAGTAAAGTTGTTGGAAAGTTAATATGTTGTGCTGCTTGAGGTCTAAGTTTGGTGAGGATTGTTATTAAGCAAGTTAGTGTGTGCTGCGTAGAGGGAGAGGAGGTTTTTTATGGTATGGCTATGGCTTCAGGGAATAAGTGCAACACATAGACAGTCGAGGTTCATTCTACGTTGCCTTTCCATGTTGTCATTATGAGAGTGCTACTCCCATTCAGTCATGGTGGGAACGCAGAGCCTCAGCATTGATATGAACTAGCGCGGGTATAACACGAAAACACACCACAAATTTCCACATTTTTACTTTATCATTCAGTACATTAGGACCTAGAATCAAGATTGTTGTTACATGAGAGCCAGAGACGTGTCACCTCCTTGAAACATACTACTCCAAAACAAACCGAACACTCAGTAGATAAGCAGAAGACACATATTTCTTTAGATAGGTACCTTCTAAGTTGATTTTCCAATGCACAGTAGCCGGCCTGCCCCTATCTCCTCCCGTTTTTCTTCTAAACCATCACGAATCTAGAAGCGTGTACGTCGTTGCTTGCCCCAGCCTTCCCACAGTCAAGAGATACCCTTTCTCAACAAGGAAAATAGAGTAATGGTTAACGGATGGCAACATTGGAACGCACCACAAGCCTGCAGGTTATCCATCCCATGTCAAAAAGCCAAAGTTATTGCATTGTTATTGGCACAGTTGGAACTAACGAAACACTGGACCTCTTCAACGCCCCTTACATGCAACAAATAAGAAACGGCAAAGGAAAAAAAAAACAGGCAATACCATTCCCAACCCCTTCCTAATCAATCCTCTTCCTTCCGACACCCCCAATAAACCGCATGCCCACAACCCCAACACCTCACCTCCCTCCTATTCCTCGTCTCCAGCCCGTCCCTACAACACAACCACACCCGCCCCTTTTTCCCTATATACACAACTCATGTCCACACAAGGCTGGTCGCCCGAGGCAAAGTCAACGATGCGGTTGGGCTTGTCATAGCTGGTCGATACGTCGCCACAGTTCTTGTTGAGGTGGTTGGTGGTAGTAGTGACGGCGGCGACGGAGGCCTTGGCTTCAGGACAGCGGATGAAGGTGGGCGGGTCGAGGTAGTGGCCACAGACGGGGTGGGTGTAGACTTGCCAGTGGCACATGGTGGCGTCAGTGTTGGTGAGTAGACGTTTGTGCTTTTGAAGGTTTGTCACTGGAGTGTCAATGTTGAAGTCAGGGTCTCCGAGGGGGGTCGGAAATATAATAGGTATTGTTGTAGAGAGTTCGGCGAGGTGTCCGTTCTGGTCACTGACATTCTGTCGCTGTCTCGGAAGTAGATGAGGAAGATTAAGGGCTGTTGCACAACTGTCCCTCTTTCAATATGACTACCCTACTTCTATTTCTATGAACCTTCAAGAACAACAGGTGAGCATAACTTAAGAAAAACAATACTTCCCAAGTTACACAGCAGAGTCATTCTCATAGGCATTACGAGAACATTGTGCTTGGCATGGAACCATAATGACAAGGACAAGTATTCCGTTCTAGCAGACCGCGTTGAGGGGTACGCAAGCCCACAACAAATCCCTCTACCCTACAAAACCCTAAGCAAGGAATGACACCTTCCTCCATCCAACCACCCCTACCCACTCCCCAACATACCCCAAAACACCTGCCCCTTCTTTGGATGTATCCAGTCAATCCACATAAACCCCCTCAAAACCTCCCTCACCTCCCCCCATGCCTTCCCCTCCAACCCCAAACTCTTCACCACCCCCTTCGCCGCCCCAACCAACAACTCTTCATCTTCAACTCCATCCAGCACCGAAACCCTCGCCACAAACAAAACCCACAACCACAGCCTCTTGCCTCCCACACTCTCCCCTCCCTTCCCCCGCTTAATACTACCAATACCCTGAACACACTCCCTCACCCTCCTCGCCAAGTACCCAAACCTCATAGGCAACTCCCGAATCTGACAAAAAGTCATGGTCGTAAACGCCAGCATGCCCAAACAAAGCACCATTTTCACTTCTTCTTCTTCTTCTTCTTCCTCCCCTCCTCCAGATTTACATCCCGATCCCTGCCGGTCGTCCGAGTGATCATACTCACGCAGCAGAGCCAGCAGCCGGTATTGTGCCGAAACCAGCGTCTCACGGAACAGGTGCGCAGGGATCTTGCGCTTTGTTTGGAAGGCGAGGTTGGCGGCTAGGGAGAATTCTTGGAGGTCGAGGAGGGTGTTGCGCAGGCGAGAGTCGGTGATTTGGGGGAGGAGGGAGGATTTGAAGCGGGTGAGGGGGGTTGTTGGTGATGGTGAGGTACTGCTACTGCTGCTACTGATGGTGGTGGTGGTGGTGCTAGAGGTGGTGAGGTAGGGGTCCCAGGAGAAGCCCGAGGTGAAGAAGAGCGGGGCGGTGCCTTTGTTTAGGGCTGCGCCGAGGTCGGCTCTACAGAGACATCCAGGTTAGAGGTAGGGTTGGAATGAAAGCGGCGGGGTGCTGACCGAAGAACTTTGGCTTGGAGCTCAGTATTGTGGGAGAGGCCCTGGATGCCGCCGCGGAGGGTGACGAGCCTGTGCAGGCCCTCCATGTGCTTCTCGGCTGCGTTGGGGTCTCCTAGTATGTCGGCCAGCATTGCCAGGGTAAGGACGGTAGAGATGGTCGAGTCGGAGGTTGCGACACTGTCGTCTAGAAGCCTTCGGCGCAGTGTGGAGAGCGTTGGGTTGAGGTGACGCAGCGTTTTCACGCCAAATCGGCCGTTGTGGAGGTAGTCGAAGACGGCCTCGGCGGCGAAGAGAACCGAGTGGACATAGGCACGGTCGTAGGAGAGATACTCGACCCACTGATGGCCACCGGGCTGGACACAGGCCTCGACAGGGTACATGGCCTGCTTCAAGATGGTGAACCCTGTTTGGTGTGGCAGGGGTTAGTGCGGCCATGGCAGGTAAAATCCGGGCACAAACATTTAAAAGTCAGCTCGACCATGTATGGCTTCATGTCGCCGGCAAAGGGGATATGGCTCATGTCATTCCCAACGCGTTGCGGAATTATTGAGCATGCTGCCTCGGCCTTTTGGAGGCTCACGCTCTGGCTGATCCATGAGCCAAGAGGGGCGCTGTCCCCGGCGGGGCGGTGTTTGCGGTTCTTGCCACGCATGACATGGCTGCGGATCTGCTTTCTGGTGGCCGGATCGACTCGCTTGGAATTGCTGGCAGCAGTCGTCGTGACAATCACGAACTGAGTCTCAGGCTTGCTGTCGGGGGCTGACACGGCCGCTCCTGCAGCATCAGTGTGAGCGGCATCACCGGTAGCTTTCCTTTTTGGCATCTTTGGTTCTTTTTTCAGTCTAATTACGAATATCCTCCGTGTTGTGAGCGGAAACACACCGATTTGGCAAGAGCAACCCCAAGTGATTGCGCTTGGACAGTTCGGTAACAATTCGGTTGACGACTTGACGTTGAACAACCTAGGTTGGTAAGCCATGTCAGGCAACCATCCCCAACGAGTTAAGGCACCCCACAAGCCCTGCCAAGACACGATTGCCTGCCGTTTCCGGAAAGCTGGGGGCGGCAGGGCCCGGGGCGGGCTTATCTCCGGTCAATGTCCACGCCCGGATCCACGCCGAGTTCCACGTCGAGCTTCCGACTCGTCCAAAGTAACCTTATTCGAGACCCCATCTTTAATTCTTGTCCCGCGTCCGGGCCCGCTATGCTATTTGAGTTCGCCAAGCATCGACTTTGACCTAAAACAGACAACAGCCAGGACGAAGCGTGGTCATGAGTTTGATTCAGCGTCATGGTCAACCCGTGTCTCTCTAACGAGGCAGAGCGACACGCGGCCACGGACAATTACTTTGGTTGACAGTCAACTGACTGACTCACAATGGTAAAAAGGGTTGAAGGACCCCGAGCTTGGATGTCCTCACGCTCGTCTACAGATCAAGCCAACCATCATTTTCTACATCAGTACCTAAATCATCTCGACTATTTGAGCGCCTCCGAGTCACCAAATCTTCCTATCTACGACACTAAGTACCTACCTACCATTCAACCACCACCATGCGCACCACCACCACCAAACCCCCCACCACCCCCAACCCTCACCCCCTCACCCCCTCTCCGCCTCTCTCCCTCCTCCCAACCCGCTCCCCCGGCCGCATCTTCCTCCACTCCTAATTCCTCACCAACCCCCGCCTTCCTCCACCATCCACAACCCTCGCCAACAAAACCGCCCTCATCACCGGCGGCACCACCGGCCTAGGCTACCACGCCGCCCGCCACCTCCTCTCGCTCCACCTCTCCCGCCTCATCCTCGCCTGCCGCTCCCCCGACACCAAAGGCGAGTCCGTCGCTGCAGAGCTGAGGGCAGATTTCCCCGACGCGGTGATCGAAGTGTGGGAGGTGGAGATGGGGAATTATGACTCGATGACAACGTTTTTGGGGAGGGTGAAACAGGAATTTGGCAATTCAGATGAGACCAACGGCAAAAAGAGGTTGGATATCGCGATCCTGAACGCCGGGTTGGCGGGCGCCGAGTTTGTGCGGAACGAAAGGACGGGGCATTGCGAGGTGGTGCAGGTGAATTACTTGGGGACGATGCTGTTGGCGGTGTTGCTGGCGCCGGTGATGAGGGATCGGGAGAGAAGGGAGGCGGGGAGGTTGACGATTGTGAGTTCGGGGGGAGTGTTTACGGCCAAGCTGCCGAATCGGGGGAAGAGGCCGTTTTTGGAGTCGTTTGATGACTTGGCGGTGCAGCCGTGGGACGCGACGGAGCGGTATTTTGCGTCCAAGGTGTTGGGGATGTTGTTTTTGGTGCGGCTGTTGGAGTACCTGCCGCCGGCGGACGAGCTGGTGGTGAATATGGTTGATCCGGGGTTCTGCAAGGGCACGCAGCTGCATCGCGAGTCGACGGGGTTGGTTGGCGCCGTTATCTCGTTTGCCAAGACCCTGACGGGTCGGTCGCTGGCGGACGGTGCGTGGACCTATGTGGATGCGGCCGTGGTCAAGGGGAAAGAGTCGCACGGGTGCTTTGTCATGGACTGGGAGATCAGCCCCGTAAGTGATGCTATCTTTCAACTTTAGAGTTTGATCTGGCTAACCATACATCAGCTTCTATTACGCCATCTACGAACCTGAGGGCAAGGAGCTCATGGACACGCTGTTTGAAGAGACCATGGCCGAGCTGGAGTTTGCTGGGGTTAGAGAGATTCTTCAGAGTCTAAAGAGGAAGTGAGGTGTATGAGATTGTTCCCCTTGTTACACCCAAGAGATGGATATGGTTCCCGATGTTTTGACAATAATAATTCTCTTTATACAACGGTCTCTCATCCAGGCCAATCAAGATTTCAATCCCTCTCCATAGTATAAAATGACTTACTCTACTTGTTCCCTTCCGCCTACCATGTAAGCACGATGTCGGCGAGGCTGTGCTCAAGATCGAACGCTGCAAGTCGCGGCTTCAAAACAAGAGTATCCGATCCACAACCCGATTAATTCAGTCTGCTTGTCCTTCATTAAAAATTATCGTTGCTAGATGTATTGTAGTAGGAGAAGAGAGAAGAGAGAAAAGGGGGAAAATAAAGAAAGAGAAAAAGGAAAAAAAGGAAAAGGGGGGTGAAAAGCAAAAAAGGTCCGTGTAGGTACCACGCTAACATCTTAACCAGGGAGAAGTAATATAAGACTAAATTCTAAAGGTTATATTTTTGAGACTCGAAAGACGACGACGCTGTCGTCTTGTCGTAGTATTTGAGTTGTGTGCTGGGGTTGAGTATGAATTACGTAAATAGGCATTGCTAATTTAGGAATGTGCCAAAGTAAATGGGACCGGGACCCGGTTGCTTATTACTCAGACAAGTTGGCAAACCTTAAATCAACGCCGGTACACAAAATTACAAGACCAGCAAGGGAGCAGAGGTAGCAGTTGCAGGTAACACCCGCCAATTACATCACTTCTCATATACGTGGTATCAAGTACTAACAACCCAAATCCTCAAATCCAAAAACCAAACCCAGCCGAATCGCCTGCGTTCCCACTAAAACAAGGTCGTTTCTGCCTCACAGTAACCCATGAGCGACCCACGAAACAGGCCTCGGCAGGGCAACACAAGCGATCCATTCTCCCATCTTATACCAAGAAGGTGTAGACGAGTCTCTTCCACGCGGGCATCGCCGCGAGCCTGGCGCGGTACTCATTGATCACGTCCCAGTCGTGCTCACGGCGACCAGTGTCGACATCGATCTGGTCGGTGCGGAGCCAGCCGGTGCGCTTCCAGATGAAGCCACCGATCCAGAAAAAGATGACGACGGGCAGGGCGAGGTACGACTTGAAGAAGCCCTCGGCATCGTTGAAACCACCGCCGACGGGGCAAATTGAGACATAGAACTGAGAACAAACAAGGTCAGAATATACAATTACGCACAACGGGAGGGCCGAAGCCAAACATACCTGGGCAATCAGACAGAGAATGTTGAGGATGAGGCCGAGGTAGGAGCCGTACACACCGCCGATGGCCTTGAAAGGAATCTCATCAAGGGTGTGGCCCTGGCGAAGCCAAGCCTTGCGGAAGCGGATGTGGGCCAGGCAAATGGAGCCCCAGGTAAAGAGGGCGGCAAGACCGGACAAGGCGAGGAGCCAGTCAAAGACAGTCGGGCCAGCGGCGGCAAGGTTGACGTAGGCGAGAAGCCCGAAGATGCCCACGGCGCAGACAGACCAGAGCGGACGGCCAGAGCGGTCGATGTAGGTGAAGATCTTAGGGGCGTAACCCTGCTGAGCGAGGGCGGTGAGCGTGCGGGAGCCACCGTAGACGGCAGAGACGCCGATAGACAGGACCGAGACCAGAATGATGACGTTCATGAACGAGTCATAGCCCTTGAGGTTGGCGTACTTGCCCACCAGCACGAACGGGGAAGCTTCGACGTTGACGAAGCCGTTGCCGCTAGAGCCCAGGAGGTTGTCGTCGTTGTAGGGGATCAGGAGGCCAACCATGAAGAGGCCCAAGATGTAGAAGAGGGTGATACGCCAAAAGACCTGCTTGATGGCGCCGGGGAGCGACTTGATCGGGTTCTTGGCCTCGGCCGCGGCGAGACCGACAAGCTCGGTTCCAGAGAAGGAGAAGGCGGCAGTGACGAAGACGCTGCAGAAGCCGCGGAAGCCGTTGGCGAAGGCACCTGGGTCGTACCAGAGCTTGGCGCCCGAATAAC
Source organism: Trichocladium uniseriatum (assembly GCA_017139535.1). Classification (NCBI taxonomy): domain Eukaryota; kingdom Fungi; phylum Ascomycota; class Sordariomycetes; order Sordariales; family Chaetomiaceae; genus Trichocladium; species Trichocladium uniseriatum. The sequence goes on along the minus strand of WOUO01000002.1, from coordinate 1,283,966 downwards.
TGTCATAGGCGCTGCCCTCGGGGCCACCGCCAAGAACCATGACCAGGGCAATGATCAGGAACACGACGATGGCACCGAGCTTGAGGCACGATGCCCAAAACTCCTCCTCGGCGTAACCGAGAGCACCAAAGATGTTGACCACAACAATGGCTAGGAAGAAGATGGTGATCCAAACAGCTGAAAGACACCCGGTTAGTTGAGGGATTCCGGATATGGGGCAATGTTTGGTTGAGACTCACCGACGCTGATTTTCTGCTCAGGATCCCAGTATTGTACCGTGAAACCGCAGACTGTGAGTTCTAAGGGTAATACGACGGCCCACTGCATGACGTAGTTCCAGCCCATGGCGAAACCCCAGGAAGGATCAATAAAGCGTGTCGAGTACGTGTAGAAGCCGCCCGAAACGGGGTACATGACGGCGAGTTCACCGAGAGCGTAGACCGTGTTGAACATCATGATACCGATGATGAGGAAATCGATGATCAGGAAACCGGGACCACCGGTGCCGAGGGCCTTGCCGGAGCCAACGAAGAAACCGGCACCAATAGAGCCGCCAATCGCAATCATGTGCATGTGGCGCGTCTTCATGGTTCGGTCGAGCTGATCAATGCCGCCGACGGCATTGTCGCGCTTCTGGAAGGAGCGCATGTTAAGGCCATTCCGCGTCGCCCAGCTCTCCTGGTCGCGCGCGGAGATGGGGTCTGAGCTGATCCCGTACGCGGGGACAGAATCATTGTCGGGTGAATAGGCCGCATGGCCTTTTTCGTGGCCTTTCTCTTCTGACGACATGGTGAAGTGTGGTTGGATTGGGGAGTGAAGGAAAGGACGAGGGTGAGGCAGTGGAAAGCGAGGAAGGAAAGGGGATTATAAGAAAGTCTGGCACGTTGCCGCTCTCGTGCTGTGACCCCAGCTGCTGTGGTTGTTCCAGGGGGCCGCGTCTGGTGGAGCAGTCGGGAAGAGGAAGCGAGAGAGGTGTCTATGGGAGAGCAAAACGGGGCAGGTGAGGTCTGGGCTTTACCATTGGCCACGGATCCCTGGTGTGCCAGGCCGGAAGCACAGAAAACGGCTAGAAGCCGCACCGAAGGTGTTCGAGGCTTAGCCAGACGCTCGGTGAAGGGACGATAGCAACCATCTCAAAGAAGAAGGAGCCAAGCAATCAGATCAATAACCTGGCGTGCGCAGACCAGGAGGGACCCAGCGGGACGAGCCCGTGAAGACGGGGTGGCACATGGACAATCGGGCTGGGACGGGGTGATGACGGAAGCGGCAGGCCGACAGTAGTGAGGAGCGGCGATGGCCGCGTCAGGTCAGCCAACTTGCAGCCCAACACCCCGTAACCAGACAGGAAACCAGTATACTTTTGGGGGGAGGGGGGGCAGATGATCGTCGTCGTACAGGGCCGCCGGCAGCGGAGGGCCAATGACAAGAAAGCATTGAGCGTGCCGCCTCGGAGATTCCATGTGTCAAGCGAGTGAACCGGGATCAGTTGCACAGGGACAACTGCGTAGTATTGCCAAGCCAGCGCAACAGATCTCCTTTCCCCCGCCATCGGCCATTGGCCAGACCTACTCGACTATGCTCATAATCGGCGGGCGACCAACGCCACTGATGCTTGATATGCCTGGAACCAATAGGAGGCACCGCAAGATGGGAGTGACGTCGTACCACAGGACGCTGAGGCTACCCACGGAATGTTCCAAGCCAAAAGAGCTCGGAGAAAGCGACGAGAAGTTGGTGTTTTGCCAGACAAGCTCATGGCCGTCTCAGGCCTCGGGGGTTGACACGGCACGTCGAGACTTGGTCGTGTTTCGCGGTGTTGGGCGACATCGGTGCCTGCCCATCAGAGGCACGAGCCAAGTCGGCGGGATCCTGGGGCGAAACCAAGGAGGAGACCCCGAGCGTTGCCCCCCTCCGTCTCGGCGGCACATCTTGCCCTCTGGGGAGAAAGCACCGAAGGTACGGAGAGTACGGAGAGGACAGGCAAGTCTTGACAAGTTTGTGTCGCCTGTCATTTGTTGGTCGACAGGGAGCCAAGCAAGATACGACTTGGCAGTGCCGGGGGTCGCTATCCAGCTTCCCCTCCTGGAAAAGCTTAGCCAAGGCCGGACCCACCGGCCTGACCGTTCCATTGTCTGGGGGAGGCGAATTTGGCGCTTTCCGAAGGCCGTTTCGGTGGAGGATTTCGCAACAAGCTTATCAGCATTCAGCGAGGCCGCCAGTATTTGGTGGAGACAGGCAGTGGATCACCCAGATTGCTCCATGATGCCCGCACGACTCCGCAGTTCCCCCGAGTTGATAAGACGGTCGACGACAATCGGGGACCTGGGAATGGTGATAAGATGTCGGATACCTCTTTTGTTATCTCGCGTCTCCTGAGCTTGATCCTCCCAAATCTCCGCTAAACTCGCGTTTCGCGCGCAATGAAGATGAGGGCTTGCGCCGACGAGAAGTTGTGAATGTCGATTCGGTTTCGCGTCGTGGCCTTTGTGGTGTCGTCAATCTGCTTGCAAGAGGCCCGCCCAGCCCATGGCAAGGGGACTGGACCCCGGGGTGGGGCCTGTCAGCAGTGTGGGGAACCCATGGTTGGGGTTGGGGCTGGACCTAACCACGGAGTCTGGGTTTCCAACACCAATTCTCGGGCCTAAGTTGGCAACTGGGCGTCTCATGATGACCCTGCGTGCAACCATTCCAGGTTCAGGGTGTCCCGTTGCAATTGTGCGACTGTCATCCCGTGAAGGATAACGGCGGCTCTAGTCGATAGCGCCTCAATAGGCCTCAGCCCACGCCACGCAGTCGGCCGGTCCGATGAAGTGTGCAAACGAGGCCAAGGACTGCAGTCGGGATGCGGCACATAACGCATTCACATGTCGGAGGTTGGCCTGGGACGGCGGAATTGATGAGTGAGGACTTCGTCTTGTCGCTTGGGATTCGGGAGAGTGGTCGGGTTCCATGTCTCAAATGGGACAAGTCTTGCCGGGAGTTGGTGAGCGGGACGGAATGACAGGCCTCATCGCCTGGCACTTTCCCTGTCAACGACCAAACATCAGCAGATTGCGCACGCGACAACGCACCAAGGTCTTGAGCTAAACTTGTCCGTGCCCAACACGTCGTAAAAGTCCAGCTTCACCGAGTCCATTTTCAACTGATGCGCCGAATATTGGGCTTGGGAGGCGTTCTCTAGACACAGTCTAGGATGCGCCGTTTGCGATAGATCGTCGGGGATCCTTCGTGGCCACTTCCGTTCGTAGCCATGTCTTCCCTGTAATGCTGTGCGACGGCGGCAAGTGATCGATAGCAGGAGCTCTTGAGCCGCGGCAACCCAAGCATTGGAATCGAGATCACTGGCGAGTCTCAAGAAGAAGCAATTGTGCTGGGTGCTTGCCTCCCGGACTGACACGTCCCTTTTGCGAATCTAAACAGGAAGGAGCAAAAGGCGACCCAGCAATGCCCAGACCTGCAGCCGCATCCTCGATGGGACGGTGCAGGGGATTTTCAGACTTTCGCATCCAACGACGGGGTTCGGAGGACACAGCGCAGCATCAGCGATGCTTGGCTTTGCTGCACACCGCACACACACAGTGCATTTCCCCTTTTGTTTCATGCCTCCGAGGTTGCACTTGCTGCCTTGTGTTGGATAAACTTGGAAGGTCTGACTTGTCCCTTCCCTGCCGTGGCAGGTTACCACGGCCTGTGTTGAACCGCAGACGGGAAGGAGCACCATCCTCCCTCCTCATTAGCACCATCACAAATTTAAAATCAATGACGGCAACCGCCCGCATCCTGACCTCCGTCCGCCCGCAGCTTCCAAGTTTGTCCGTTAACGGTTTAGTGTGACAGATTGCAGTTTCGATGGAGACGGCCCACCCGGCCACTCCCAACAGCCTCCCCCGCAAGATCTGACACGGGATGAACCCCCACGAACCAGCTCAGTCCACAATCCACCCTCGACCCATGCCAAGATTTCCCTTGACAGTTACCTCGGCCTGTCCCTTGGCTTCCGTTTCGCCCGGCAATGGACCTCCCATTCAGGCCCACATGTCAATCGACTTGAATGCTACAATCTGAGTCGACCCATTTGAGACCAATTTGACAGAGTGCCTCCCTCCCCACCGCCGGTCCGGAGCGCTATCCGAGGGTCCGAGGTTGTTCTGATACGACGACGGCAGGCATTCGCTGGTACCGAGCCGAGTCAGCATGCGACATGCGAGGGGGAGACCTCATTTCGTTGGTCTCTGAATATCATCCGAGTCCCAGGTTTGATTTCGTCCGACTTTCGGCTGGCGACTGGCGGCCGGCAAGCGAGCGGGTTCGCTCTGTTGTGTCTTGCCAGCCTCCGGTGTCGAAGCTCGCGGATGGCGACGTGACTGACGATTTACCACTTGGGGGGCAGCCATGCCTTCCTTTCACTCCCCGGATCGCTAATATTCGACAGCAGTTTGAGCTTCAAGGGCACGACGGGGGACGGCACATATCTCCGGACACAGAAGCTAAGTCAGAGACCCTGTATCCCATCGCGTCACCCCTGACGATCTGCCCTTGACGCGGGACTACCCGATCAGAGGCGAAAGCATGCCGCAGTGCTACACAGTATGCCAGATGGCACCCAGCCACGGCAGGCAGATCGTCGATCCAAAGCCACATGGAGGGACCGCACCCGCGCGTGGCGGCCCTGCATCCCGCGGAAACTTTCCAAAGCTTCCTGCAGAAGCTTCGGGGTTTCGGGCCTATCCTGTTCTGCGGTGAGACACTGCGTCCAGGAGGGGGTGAGGTCATGTCTGAGAGGCAGGGTGCCAGGTGCCGAGGCCACAGTGCCGTTCATAACCCAAGATGGGGGTCAACAGTGGACGTCTAGGTGATATATCTCATGCACCCTTCGATCTGGGCCTGTGTTCGATCCCGTTTCCGTCCTTCTTCTGTTTGCCCACCAAGAATCAAACTGGGGACCCCATGATGAAATCCAACATCCTACCCTGAACGAACTTGCTTCACATATCCTCTCACGTCGGCCTGCCTGGGCAAGTTTCTAGTACATCACGGTGTTCCCCTCGCCGAGCCCAACCCTACAACAGTGGGCCTCGCACCTTATTCCCTTGGTTTGTTCCCGGGAAGCGGAAAGAGAGACAGGAGTAGAGTCTCTACGCTCGTTGACGGCACGACGATGTACACATGATTTCGACATGGGTCCACCTGGGATACTCGAGTCGGCTGCCCTGCAAATATACCATATCCAATGACGAAGTCACGTCCTCACGTTGCCACTTCGCCGGGTTGATTCTGTGATGATACCCTTTCCCCAGTTGGAAGCCGGCCTGGAGCCACAAGCAGCAACGTGGAAAGCTCGCAAGACCATATAGTTTGGCGGACTGTCAACAGTCAGCTTCACTTGAGCCAACTGCTCCTCGACGACGACTCGATATCGATCCGTGATGACACGGAACAAACCTTGAACCATAACACCCCGTCGAGACCACCATACAAATGCGCAGTGCTACCGACAGCAGTCGACATTGAAGACAGCGATGTGATGTGACGAAGATCTCCCGTACCCAGTCACAAGCCGCAGCTCGACCAACAAGACATGAGTACCACGCATGTCCTCGCTCTCCTCGATATGCCATTTATTTCAGATACAAGCGTTGCGAACACCCCGTGTAGCTCACGGGGCCATCGCCGACAAAAAAACATCAAGGACCGAAGGGCAGGTACTAGGGCTTTGATTCAATTTCGCGGCACCGTCGTACACCTATATCATGTCCTAGTTGGAAGCAGCGAACATCCAACCAGCCCCGCTACAATGAATGTTCACATTCATACATCTTCCGTAGTATAGTGGTCAGTATGTGAGCTTGTCACGCTCGAGACCCGGGTTCAATTCCCGGCGGGAGAGGTACTTACCAGGGCGATTCGTTTTTTGGGGTGAAAATATCTCTTTTTTGCCCCTAGATGACCCCTGGCCGCAGTTGGACAAGTCATGGATAACCCTCGCCACGAACTCACCACTTGTTTTTGCCGAGAGTCACAAGTTAGGTAATTAACCGGTCGGGATTTCTGACACTCACCCATGCCATCGTCCACAGAGCTATTGACCAGGTCGGGACTCCTGCGAGTACTACGTCTCGGCCATAGAACCCAAAAACGGAAACAACTTACGGGCGGGCACTTGAGTCTGGTCCGGCTTGGTTCACTGGATCTGGAAATTCGCCTCTGGGGCACTGGCACTGGCCCTGCAAATTACAACCCGAGTCACCAGTAATCAGACGAGTCACGACTCAAGAATGCATCTTGGCTTACTTGGCCACGCCTCCCAGAAAGCCAAGGAACTTGGCAACAACTAGTCCCGGGCAAGCCGGTGAGAAGTGCCGAGGCCTACGGTCGCCGTTGTTGGAGCTAGCTTTGGCGAGGTGGGCGATAACTAAGGGAAATGCTCCGAGTGGTCGAGTAAAGGAGCAGAAGAAGAAGCGGTCGGATGGTGGGAACGGGACACGATTTAGCCGCACCTTGTCCTAAATTCGGAGTCAGCCTCAAGACAATTCCAGCTAGTGAGTGACGTTTAGTTGAGGTTGGCTGTTGTTGGGGTGCGGATGGCGAAGAACACGGTACTAGTATTACATTTCCTTCTCTGTCTGTTTGTTGGCGTATTACCTTGAGGTAAATGAAGGGGATCTGGAGCTTGAGATTATGACAGCTCCGAGTGAATTGCGGAAAAGTTTCTAGGGAAAGTAAGAGGCATTTCTACTTTTCACTTTCTTTGTTTTTTATTCTTTTTCATTTTTCTCCTTCTCTTTTCGTTAGGTACTTTCTCTCTCTCCTCTCCTCTTACTAACGTATCCATCGTCCTTGGACAACCCGAACGAAGATTGATTAGTGTCTAGGTCCGTGCTCTATGTATTATTCACCCCTAGATATCACGCTAATAAACAGATCGAGGGAGTGCATCCAGAACCCGAGCCGAAGTCATATTATCATCCCACTTAGTCACTCCAGGATATCACTAGTAACGCTTCCCTTTGAGACCGATACTAAGTTCCGAGGTCAACTATCCGTATTGACCATGAGGTAGGCCATGGTTTCTTGACCTTGCTTTCCTTTCCTGCAAACTATTTATACAGCATCTGCAAGAGTCACTGCAGTTCGTCCGGAATTATTCTGGGTCAAATACTCAATATGCACACTAAATTCATACAATCATAACTTCATATTAAACGACAACTGGGTACTGTAGCAACCAATACTCCAACAAAAAGAATCCCGCCCCAAGTCCCCTCTCCCCCTATTCATTAAAACACCTCCATTTCCCCATCCCATCAGGACCCCCTCCAACTCCATCCCCCCAACCGAAATCACTCATACTCCTCCTCCCCCTCATCATCCGCAAACTGCACATGCTGCGCAACCAACAACCAATCCGCCCCGGCCGTCTGCCTCCACGTACTGCTCGCCGTACACACCATCTCCCTCTCGCCCCCCTTCCTCCCGCGACTCAACCGGAACACACTAATCTTGTACACCAACGCGACCGCCATCAACCCGACCTCCACCACAAGCGGATCCCCGTGGATCCGAAACCCCGTGTACCGCTCCCCTCTCTGCAGGACATCCTGCACTTTCGGCTCCGTGTCCCCCGACAGCGGGATCGACGAGTTGTTGGGCGCCAGCAGGGGGTTGATCATGATGCAGTCGTGGGCGCAGTATTCCTTTGCCGTCTCCGGGTCGTCGACGAGGGCGCGCCAGAGGAGGGTCTCCATCTCGCGGGCGGCGGCGTGGTTGCGCTTGGAGATGGTGTCGAGGCGGGTGTTGGAGCCCATGGTGACGGAGGAGGAGACGTGGGGCCCGGAGCCGGGCGGGGTTTTGGATTTTTCGTTTGTGAGGCCGAGCGCGGTGGGCATTTTGGTTGGTGTTTTTCTTTTTCTTCCCTTTTCTTTCGCTTAAAGGATTAGTGTTAAGGTTTTGTGCGCAGTTGCACTAGTGTTGCTAGCAGCTGAGATGTCGCTCCGTGACAAAAAGTGGTGGTGATGGATGATATGAAAGTGCGCGATGCAAGGTGATTGATTGAACCCTTGTTAATAAAGTCAGTCTAGAGAACGAAATCCTCGGAATGACGACAGGTCTTATACCAGACCATGCGCATGAGCCAAAATCAGGAATTCCCGGCGTGGACAACCAAGTCTCACGGGAATGTCGTAGACTGACGTCACACGTCGGGTCCCTGAAAGCGAACCGCCACCCCTCCCCGCCCACAACCTCACCAAAAGGTCGGGATCGCCCTGCACGCGACGCAGCTTTTTGTTACCTGTTGTGATTCCCGCATAATTGTTCGGTCGTATGATCCATAGATTGTCCGGTATATGGGCAGATTCTCTAATACCCACAACCACCCAACACCGTGGATGACTGATCCATCTGACTCGGAATATGTCGCTGCTGTGGCATTCAACAACCCACCTGCGCCCACTGGTATCACGTCCGTATAGTTAGTTATAAAGGTAGTTATCGGCCGAATACTATATTCTAGGCCCCCCCAAACCCTATCTAGTGTTGAACCCGCAGCATCAAAAGATGATCATGTTCATCTAAACCATACTAGTACTTATACATTGACCGCTGGCAGCAAGGCCAGAAACACAAATCACTCCGTCTCCGATAGAGATTACCCACCCATCACCGTCCCCGAAAGCAAATAGACACCTCCAGACTCCAAAACGACCCCAAGAAACTGCATCGCAGAAAACTCAAGTCATACCTGGCCCCATTTATCCATACATCATTACTAATAGTAGCATTAGGACTGTGTCTGCTCAGTGCCATCAACCCTTCCAAAGTTTTGGCTGGCCCGGCGTAAGTTCATCATCATCTTCTCCAGCAGCGCCGAATTATCACTCCCCTGGCCTTGGCCACCATCTTCAGGCGGGAACGATTGCGCCTCTGGCGACTGCTGCTGCGTTGTCGGGCTTGGCGTTGGCACCCCCGCCTGAAGCGCCGTAGGAGAAACATCCCTCTTTCCCGGCGGCACTCGCTGCCCCTGCTGTGGCGGGCTTGGATATGCGTGTGTTCGTGGCCCCGACCCAGATGCTGCTGTTGTCTTGGTGTCGGTAGGGGTTTGAACCGGCGTTGCATTTGCTGTGCGGGGTGATTGCGGAAGCTGCGGGGATGCCTGCGGCGGCGGTTGGCTCAGCGGTGATTGCTTCGAGCCGCTAGGTGACGCCGTTGCCAATTGCCTCACGTACGGCGGTAACGGAATCGGGCTGTGGCTCTGTTTCGTGAACACCGGCTTGGCCTGCGCCGCAGCCGGTGCTATTTGTTGTTGTGGAGGCGGCGCAGCTGCTGGCCAGGCTTGGTGGTTCTGCTGGCTTGCGCTTGCATCTTGTGGCCAAGGGGCGCCATACTGTGGCCGGATCGCCGGGTGCAAGGGCGCCGATGGTTGCTGCCGAGGGTCATAGGAGGGACCGCCAGGCGGGGTTGGGCCCGGATATCCTTGGTTCTGGTACGGCGTTCCCTGAGATGGGGTAGGCGCTCCGATTGACTGATGGGGTGATGGAGATTGTGAAGGTCGAGGAAGAATATGCGGGTATGAGGAGGCGTGTGCGGCGTAGGATGGTGTACCCGGTCCAGGAGAGGTAGCGGTCCGTGGCTGCAGAGGCTGCAGCAGTGAAGCGGGTAGCTGCTTGATTGGACCTTTGCTTCCACCTCCCGAGAGAGCCTTCTGAGCTTTGAGCAGAAACTCGCGGAGGTTACCTTCATAGCCGTTGGTGAAACCGCCCCAGGGCCCGTACGGGGTTCTATATCGAGACGAGTCCCTGAGTCTAAGTTAGTATTGCTTCCCGATCCTCGCTCAGGGACGTCGGCGAGGCCTACCTGTTGTGGTTGACTTGGAAAAAGGTGTACTTTTGATACGCGTTGATGTGTGGCTGCCCGCCTGCTGCTGCTGCTTGTGGGTTGCTGACACTCGGAGAGCTCAGTGCCGACGATGTCATTGGCGCCGGATGGGCCATGGAATTGCCCGTCGGTGAAGACCAGGCTCTTGCCTGAGGCTGAAAAGATTGCCCTGATTTCATGTGAGCGGGGGGCCAGGTTAAGCCAGGAAGCTGCGGGAATCCATTACTACCTCCGACGGGCGCGAAACGATCCGACGAATATTGTGTTGATGAGCCCTTCCGTTGGGTGTCCATGCCGGGGGGTTGGTACTGCTTGACTTGCAGAGGAGCCTGCCACTGCTGCTGCGCGTTCTGCTGCATGGTCCGCTGCACGTTTTGCTGAGGGAATACGTGATGTTGAAACACCGGTTGGTGCTGCGGGGGTTGCGGTGGCAGTTGTTGCCGTTGTAGAAGTTGATACATCGCGGGTGAGGAAGGTGACTCGAGCGCAAACGTGTGCGACGTGAACGGCGCAGCATGCGGGCCGGCAGGAGCAACAGGGTTCCGTGGCTTATAAACGTACGGCCTGTCTTGCCTGGAATGTGTGGCTCCGGGCATTTGGCCTGGCATTGTTCCCGGTGGCATCCCCGAGATGGGTGCCCGTGCCTGATATCCTCCAGGAAACGATGGCCTTTGTTGAGGGAGCAGCGGCGCCCGGACTGCAGGGGGCGGCTTTGGTATGGTATCCAGGAAGTTACCCTTGGGGTTGTGGTGCGGCCTGGATAGATCCTCGGTGTACTGAGCCCTGGCTTCGGTCGACGTCTTGCCAAGGTAGTGCCAAATTTGGTTCTCCTTGGAGAAGTCAATCTTTATTTGTCCAGGGTTCTTGACGGCGTCACCGGCGTGGAACTCGGCCCAAACGAATCCAGGAGCAAACTCGTCATCCTTCCTGGGGGATTCATCTACGGCCCGCTTGGCATTGATCTCCTTCTTCGCCTTCCTACACGTAGGCATGGGGAGGGCATTCGCCGATGCCTTGGGAAGCCGGAGGTCTGCCGGGTCGGGCAAGAGCAGCCACTTCCATTCGACTTCAATCCGATCCCTGCTAATGGTTAGTCCAAGTTCATTAGGCCCGCCGCGGTTGACGTACCCGTTAGGTATAACGTCGAGGAGCAGTGTCTCCTCGTCGAAACGGTTCTCCACCACAACACCAGCAAAGATCTCTCCGCGATAGTACTGCAGCTGGCAGATGTCGTTCTTCTTGAGTGCCCTTGCGGCCTCGCGGACCTGGGGGTTGTTCTCGAGAGCATCTCCTTCGGCCTTCCTGTCTCTCTTGGACCTGTGAAAACGACAGCTGAACTCGAATGCCTGCTCCTTGTATTCTGTCCCGTCCTCCCCGAAAACCGGCACTTCGCCTTCTTCCACGAACACGCCGGCAGCGGCGGCACACGTCGCGTGGTAGGCCCGGGGGCACTTCTTTTGAGAACACTGAAAGCAGGCGCCCTTTTTGGAGCGGCAGTACAGGCACTTGAGTTCGAGACGGGCCTTGTCGATGCCGGCCACGTTGGCGATAATCTCGTGGCCATCCACCGTCTCGATGTATGTCTCGGGGAGATACAGAGCGCACATGCGGTGAGCCTTGCGGCCATCGTCTGTGGGCATGATCTCGGCCCCGGGGATGTCGTTGGGGCAGAGGCAGCACGGCGGCTCGACGTGTGCCTTGAGACGCAAACGAACCCTCTTGGTCTTGGCCCCCGGCTCCCTGTCGTCGGCTGCCCGCTTGCGTTTGCGCCCGGGTTTGACTCGGACCGCGTGGCTGGAAGGAGGACTGAGAAGACCCGTCTCCTCGTCCTCGTCCTCGTCTTCCTCCTCGTCTTCTGTCTCTTCATACTCGGTCTCTTCACCGCGGAGTTTACGCTCGATCTCGTAAACATCGACCCAAACGCTGTCTTGGGCCTGGGCACACTGGCACTTCTTGGCAATCTTGCCCATGGGAAGCCAACTGTCCAAGGCAAAGTTGACTGCCTCGGCACAGTTATAGCCCAGATTGTAACCCGAGTGGTAGCCGTATGGGTACGTGACAACAAATTCGCCAGGGTACGAAACGACTTTGTTGACGGTGATGTTGTAGTGCTGCTTGAGATGTGATGGAGAGATCAGGAAGGATTTGTGTCGGAGGAACTGGTCGCACGCTTTTGCATCGGTGGGCCAGATGTTCTTCATGGCCGCTTCAAACCGCCGGGCATCGGCCTGAGAGATGCTGTACCACTGTTTGGGCGCTCCAAAATGCAGGTAATTGATGCTGTAGAGATCAACGTCCTCGAGATGCCATGCGAATGTTGCCTTCCACATGCCGAGGTAGAGATAGGCCGTGTTGACACCGGGCACCTTTGTGCCGAGGACATCAAGAAGATTGGGGAGCTTGTTCAAGTTCCAGAGCTCGGTGGAGTCGTCGAACAAGCTGCCCAAAAGGTCGGCGCCGTACAACGGGGGAGCGTAGGTCAGCGTCTTCCAGTACGTCTTCTCCAACTCTTCGCAGCGCTCCGGCGTATATTCGGAAATGTCCATGTTGTAATCCCAATCCTTGAAGGCGGCCTCGTCGATCATGGCAGAACCCTCGCGACGGCTGTATTTCCGGCGAGCTGACGTCGACTGCGTTTTTGGCTTGGACTGTCTCGAGAAACGCATTCTCGACACGGGCGGACCGTCCTCTTCATCGTCGCATTGCTCCTCCTTGACGCCCGGGTCCCCTTCCACGGATTCCAAAACCTCATCTTTTTCCGGGGCCGGCGAGACAGGCGTCATGGGGCGATCCTCGGGTTCTTCGGTCTCCTCCTTGGCGGCCCTTGCCGACCTCCGCGTCACTCTTCCTCCACGCTTTTTGGCTGGAGCGGCCGGTGCGGCACTCCGAGTAGTCGATTGCGCAGCGGCGCGAGTCCTGGGGGCGGGTTTTCTCTCGGCGTTGGCACGGCGCTCGCCTCGCCTCGCGGGCGGCTGGTGTTCGCTCTGGTTGCATAGCTGCCTCCACTGGGGGAGGTTGTAAGAACGCTGGTGGACGAAGTTGACTTGTCGATATGTTCCGTTGGATCCCATAATGTCTTGCTTGATGGGCTCGCGAACCCGGATCTGCTTGACAAGCTCGTTTATTGGCGCCAACGACTCCCTCCACTCCTGGGGGGCGACGATCTTGATGATGCCGGACTTCATGCCGTACTTGTCTACCTTTTCCATCTGGAATCCTTCTGTCAGCGACCAGGTGGGGTGGAATTGGGGCAAGAGAGATGCAACATACGAATTGCTTGAAGTCCTTGAATTGCTTCATGGTCGGCTTGAATACGGGGACGTTGCCAGACCACTCCTCGGGGAGGACCTCGCCAATGTCCTCGACTTCAGGCTGGGCTTCATGTTGTCCGGGTTCGTCCTTGGATGCGTCTGGGGATTCAGCCTTGGGTTCGTCCTTGGGTTTATTGACTGGTTCGTCGTTGGATTCATCCGTAGGTTTGTTGGCCGGTTCGTCTTTCGGCTCATCATCAAAGGCCACCCCCAGCTTATGGGCGACCTCGTCGAGGTCGCTCAGCTCCGAGTCGCTGCCGTCGACGTCCATCGCATTGTTGCTCTCTGGCGGCGAGTGCAGGCCGAGTGGCTTGGAGCTGTCGGCGGACAGGCCGCCGTCCATAGCCGCAGGCGCCGGAGCGCCAATCGCTTCGATTGACATGGTACCGAGCACTACATGCGTCCGGATTTCTGTGGTTCAATCTTCTGCGACGACGACAGGGTGCAAACGCGATGGTTCAGTGAGCCAAGGCGAGGATCTGTATTACAGATGGGCTGTCGAGGTGCGCCTGGGCGCCAGCAAGTGCCGAGTATCGATCTTTCGTTTCGGAAAGCAGGCGGGGGCTGGGGTGTCGGAAACGCAGGCTTGCTTGCCGATGGGTCGATGTCGGAGGAATCTGGGCTGATCGACTCCCTGAGCGCTGAACAGGGACTGCGAAAGGAAAATGCGGGAGGGCACGAAACGGGAAAGGCGTTGCTGGAACCGCTGGAAGGTTTCCGCTAAGGCAGTTCCAGTGAACGGGCTGCGGCAACCAATTGAGCAAACCCGAGGTGAAACAATCTCGAGTCCGTCGTTCTCTCGCCTGGAAAAAATAAAGGTGAAATTGGTGGAAACAGGCGAAATGGGTTTCGATGTCTGACAGCCTTTCTAAATTCCGAATGTGCGTCGCGTGGTTTGGATGTGCTTCGAGGTGCGACATGCAAGGCGCTCGCATCTCATGGAAGGCGGAAGAGGACAGTCGCCGGGTCCATCAAGTCCGACCCAGGCTAGGCCTGATCGGGTAGCTAAACCCAGAACTTTTTTGGGGGCGCTTGCACGTGATTGGATTAGAGACCGTTTAACCACGGCGAACCCGATTTTGCACTCGAACGTCATGGCCACGTCTGGGCTTTTCTGGAAAATTTGTCAAGATGCGTCGAAGAGGGAAGCCCTGGAGCAACGCCAACCCTTTCAGAGAAAAATAAAAGTCCTGTTTCAATGGATAATAGGGAATTGTACTTAAATCTCGGTGGCACTCTTCTATGCTTCTTTCTCCCTGTCTCTCCCTTGTCATGGGCTCCATGAAGGGATGAATGTGGACGGGATGAGGTCCGAATAAATGCAAAAGTAAAATCTGACCTCCCGGTGCCTGCTTGAGCCCGTTCTCGAGGGTGGAAACGGCAAAGTGCGGTTAGTATCCGCATGTTCGACGTCGTAGAGGTGTTTCTCTCGTGGATTGAAGACTCGAGCAAGTGTATCCCGATCAGCTCGCAATTTTCCCCGACAGGTCACATCAAAAATCAGATCAATCTCCCGCATGGCACAGGGGTAGCTTGCAGAAGCTAGTGATGGCGACAGCAAATCGGGTCTGGGGGAGATTAGATAAGATGCGGCAAGCCAGACAAAACAAAGCAGCCCCTGAGCCACCGGGGTACAGCTGCCGGGCGGGGTGACTGGACCCGGCCTGATGCCCCGCGGGGCTCGGCAGGGTGCGGATGACGGATCTAAGCCGAGATGCGGAGATACCGATCCTTCCCCTGACCCATCATCTGGCCTGAGCATGATTCCACCGCGTCGCAGTCCACTATCCCACAGTCCTTACAGAAACGTCATTCATTATCCAGGCAGCAGGGTGGCAGACCAGCTCCAAGCCGCAAGAAACAAAGTAAACTAGGTACAGCACCGAAGTAAAACACCCTATATCATCATCATGTGCTGAGATGGCCCGCCCCGAGACCGATGGCCTCAAAGGCAACAAGCACTCCGTCAACCGCCAGCCACCCGATTCCTGTGTAACCAATCAGCCAGATGCCCCACCAAAAAGCGGAGGGGTAAAAAGGGGAACATACCTGCATAAACCACCAGCTTGGTCACCACCTCAACATCATACCTCACCCTTGGCTTCACCAGCCTCGAAAACACCTCCCTATCACTCAACTCATCCTCCTCACCCAAGAAAATATCCGGCCCTGCCACACACTCCCCATTGGGAGTCATCGCAGTCGGGCTGTCCACCGCCGCAGACTCAACCACAACCGTCCCCGTGCCCATCATCTTCTCAAACTCGGCCAGCCGCCCATTCTGCTGCACCCCCGAAGCCTGGGAATAATCGCCATCCACCTCGGCCTCGGCCTCCTTCTCCCCCTTGGCCTTCTCCCTCAGCGCGCCCAAGCTCGCCTTGCCCCTCACACCAGGTGGGCCACCACCACCCCCATCACTCCCAAGACTCTCCCTCCGCCTGCGCTCTCGATACGCCAGCGTCTCGTACGCGTCTGCCGCGCTCTGCGGGCCGATGCTAACCGACCTGCCGCGCCCGGGACCCCGGATGCTGCGGACAAGGTTCGGGAAATCGCTGACGTTGGGCAAGACATTGTCGTCGCGCACATGCAGCGGCACGTCCTTGTACTCCGACGCCGAGAGGAAAAAGCGGCGCGGGAGGGAGAAGCCGTGCGTCTCAAAGACGCGGTAGAGGTGGGGCAGAAAGCGGAGCAGGGCGGGTTTCATGAGCTCGCGCCAGGCAAAGATGACGGCGACGCCAAAGGCGAGGCGGGCGCACGTGGTGGGCCAGCCGAGGGCGGCGAGGTCAAAGGTGGCGTCGGGGCCGTTGTAGATGGGGCCGAGGGCGTCGTCGCGGGCGAAGCGCCACATGCCGCTCTCGACGCCGATCATGACGCCCGCGAAGGCGACGCTGTCGTCGAAGCAGGGGCAGTCGTCGGCGGGCTCTGGGTGGATGCGGACGAGCGTGAGAATGACGAGGGCGACGGCCAGCGGGGCGAGGTAGGTGTTGGAGTAGAGCCAGGTCTCGAAGGCGCGGGCGTAGTAGAACTCGAGCAGCGAGATGGCGGCGCCCATGAGGGAGCCGATGATGACGTCGACGAAGCCGTGCATGCCGCAGTAGAGGCGGCCAATGACGATGGATATAGCGTAGGTGTAGGCTAGGGCCTCGAGGGCGAGGGTCACGGGCGGGGAGAAGATGTTGAGGTCGCTGCGGAGGGTGAGGATGGCGTAGACGGTGACCGAGACGGCGTTGGCCGAGTGGGTGGACGGGAACCCGTACTCGAGCGCTGCCGAGCCGGACATGGTGATGCGCTGTAGCGGCGGGGACAGCGGGCGCGGGAGGGAGCACATGTCCTTGATGAAGCCCGTAAAGAAGACGCCCATGGCGAGGATGTGGACGAGTCTGCCCGGTTTGCTATCAGCCCATGTCCAACACAACCACACTAGAGCTTCCCTACCCCTTGCCAAAGTCCCGAAAGCCGCACCAGAACATGATTGGCAGTCCGACCATGAAGAAGGTGTGTGTGCCGAGGTTGGCCGTGATGGCAAAGTAACGATCGAGGGCGGGCGTGCGCATCATGCTCTGGAGGGCGGCGAGATGGGGCGTCTCCCAGCGGACGATGGGCAGGAGGCGCTGGCGCAGGTCATATCGCCATTTTGGGAGCGCGCATTTGTCTGGTTCGCACTGTCAGTGCCATGGTTCACGAAGGCCGAGTATGTTTCCTCAGGGGGTTCCGAGGCGGGGCAATCATGGGGAAATTCGAGATGCGATCGATAAGACGGGACCGAGATATTGACGGTGCTCTCGGGACTCAATCGGTGCAAAGCACACACATACAATGCTCTAGATTCTTCAATCCCGCGTCCACAACGCCCTTTGTTGGCTCGGCGATTGAAATCGTGGGCGTCGAGGAGGAGTTGGAGAGCCCTGGGCCGGAGCCCGAGCCGCGGCCGTCGGGATTCATGAGAACGGAGGCGTGCCGAAGCGCTGCTCCCCAGTTCGGCTCCGGAGTGGGCAGCGGTGGCAGTCGGGTGAGGAGCGGTCGGTGTCGGTGCGTTGGCAGCCGTGAGACATTTGGCGGGTGCGATGATGCGAGTTCAGAGAGGGAAATTCCCAATGGTGCGGACCTACTTCGCCAAATCCTTCAGCCTATGCCATTTGCACAGCACCGAGGTGGAAATGCAGGTTGGCCAGCTCTAACGAGGAGACCCTGGCTTGGGCCTTGGCAAAATCCAATGCATCAATTGGGGTTGTGGAAGCCAGTGAACGCTTCCCGAGCTTTCACCGCCCAGAGAGCCTGTTTCTGATTCGCCCGATGCACAATTAAACCCCTGTTCTGCCCCTGACGTCGCCGGTTTTCCTCGGTTTGAACCAAGCTGCCGCCGGCAAGCTTCAGTTCAGGTACCGTGGACTTAGAGACTGGCAAACTTTAAGTCAACACCACAGATTTAATCCACTACTCTTCAAGCTTCAAGACAGATTCACACAAAACTTAATAATTAGCCAAAGACAGTAACAATGCTCCCCTCCTCCCTCATCAACAAAACCGTCGTCATCACGGGCGCTACAGGCGGCATCGGGGCCGCCATCGCCCGACGCTTCGCCCGCGAGGGCGCCAACCTGGTTCTCACCGGCCGCAGGCAAGAAAAGCTCCGGGACACGCTCAGCGAGATCCGGCAAATCGAGCCGTTCCTAAGTGTCAAGCCGGAGCATCAAAAGATCGACGGCTTCCACCTCGACGTGCGCAAGATGCCCGGGTGGCAGCACCTCGTTGAGAAACATCCCGTATGTCTGCCAGTTCTCGTAGTCTCTTAAACCTGGATTTATGCGCCGTATTAAATATTTAAATTTTAACCATCCATTTGTAAACACACAGAAGATCGACGTCCTCGTCAACTGCGCCGGCGAGTCGCAGCGTTCCTTACTCGTGCGCTCCGCCGAGGCGGTCATCGAGCAGGCCGTGCAGACCAATCTGCTCAGCGCCATCTACGGCTGCAAGGTAGTCGGCAAGGCCATGATCCCGCAGCGCAGCGGCTGCATCATCAACATCTCCAGCCTGCTCGCCTCTAAGGCTGTAATCGGCACGTCCGTCTATGCGGCCACTAAGGCGGGTCAACTTGGTAGGTTTGTCGTTTTAGTACTACAAGTATCTCGAGGACTTTTGCTTAGACCATGCAGGCTTGACCACTGCGCTTTCCTCCGAGTTCGCGAGTTATGGCATCCGAGTCAACGCCATCGTACCAGGCTTCATCGACACCGACATGACAGAAGGTGCGTTCAAGTTGTCTCCATTCGAGTTATCATGTCCGCTATCCCCAATAAACCGCTTGATATTGCCACGCTGCCCATCCACCGGACTCCCGTGGACGAAGGAAAAGAGAAACCCTGCCTCCGTGAACTTGTACATTGCCCAAGGCTAATCATACACGTTATCCGCGTGTCCAGAAAAGGAGATTGGGGATAGGTCCAAGATCATGGCCAAGATACCCCTGAAGCGCTTCGGGACCCCCGACGAGGTCGCCGACGCCGCCGCCTTCCTTGCCAAGAACGCCTACGCAAATAACTGCATCCTCAATCTTGATGGCGGGTTGAGTGCCGTCTGAGTCCTCTGGCCTGTGGCGTGTGTAGTTATCGAGGCTCAGTCATCGTCAATGACAATGGCACCTCCCGCGCTGTCGTCGATAAAAACGACTTCGTCGTCCTGGCCCACGCTCAGCGCTGCCGCGCCCTTGGTCCTCTTGGCGCCCAACGCGTCCTCGGGGCCCTCCGGATGCGGGCGCTTAGCCGGTGTTACCGCGGCTACCGCTTCATTGCCCGGCTTCTCGCCATTCTCTAGGGTCCCATCGCCGTGGCCGTTGGCTTCAGACGCAGGAGTGGGCGATTTCTTGGGCTTAGTCGGGATTTTGACCTCTCCTGTCGCGCCCTTGATGGGCTTGTCCTCGAGCGGTTCCTTGCTGCAGAACCAGTCAGTAAAGCGAGAGAGATTGCAGAGGGTGAAGAGCATACGCTGCTTGGATCGCCACCACCACATTGACAAAGGGGTCCTCGTCGTCCTCGTCCGTGATGGTCACAAACGAATCCGGCTTGATGCCTGTACAACAAAGTTAGAACCACCAACTCATGTACATTATGACAAAAAAACCATACCGAGTTCGCTCAGCTTCTTGTCGAGATTGTCCGTCTCATCGGGATCGTATAAAATCCCGACCTCATTGCTGACCGAGATCTCCTTGTCGCCATAGCCCAGCTCAAGCTTCACGAAGCTCTCCACAAGGTCGTTAAGCGTCGCCCTCGACAAGTCGACATAGACACGCGTCTGGAAGACGCCGCAGACTGGGCATTCCGGGTTGGGCTCCCTGGCCTTGTCCGAGGCCAAGAGCCGGGCAGGCGCAAAGGGCGTCAAGAACACCTCCTTGGTCCTGTCATACTCGCCCTTGAGTACCTTGAACGCTTCCATGACGCAGAGCCCTGCGACAATGGCATTCGTGGTGGCAATGGCGGGTATGATGTTGCCCGCCATTTGCTTGATGTCAAACTTGGACTTTCGGTCAATGCCGAAGAGGGTCGACCTGATGTTGGCGCTCGCCGCGACAAAATCCAATGTGTCCTCGTCGTCCTTGTCAAAGGTAATGACGGCATCTTGCCCCGCGCCGCCCTGAGCAGCCTTCATATCGAGGATGCGCTTGCTCAGCCGATCCAAGCTGTCGACAAAAACAATCAGGTTCTCCTCCAACGACCAGACTTTCTGGTCGTCCTTGAGCACGGCGTCCTTGGCCGCGAGAGCCCCCGAGGCCTTCTGCAGCAGATCCTTGTAGTCGAGCGGCTCTGGCGGCTTCCTGGTCTTCCACATATCCTCCATAGACCGCAGCCGGACGATATCGGTATTGAAGACCTTGTTGAAGAGCATCTCGTGGAACTCTGGGCTACCCACCGATTGCCTAATCTTTTTGAGTGCCTCGGACTCTCTCCTAAGCTCCTCAATCTCCTTTGCGTTGTCTGCGTCCGCCGAGTGGTCAAACGCCGACTCGTCCTCGCTCGTCCCGAATATCTCGTTGAGCAAGTAGCTCTTGCCCCAGACGATGCAGTGGATCGGCTGGCTCGGGGTGCTGCGGATCGTGCAGACGGGGAAGGACTTCGGTGTCTCCTTTGGCGCGCAGTCGTAACACGCTGTGACGCCCTTCCTAATGACCTGGACCTGCCCGTTGAAGCCCGTTGTCCCGCTCTCAATCAACGGCACATCAGCTGCGAGGCACATCTTGTTGACGTGCCGCCTTGCTTCCAGGTTGTCGAGGGCGTTGAAGACGATGTGGAACCCATTGAACCAGTCGATGCTAAACTCGGAGTCTTTGATGTTTGCATGGTGGGCGATGATCTTGACGGTCGGGTTGAACCTAGATGCAACTTCTTTGGCGACCTGGTTGAGCCATAGGTGTCAGTCTATGCTGGGTTTGCGCGCTTGGGGGGAGGCATACCAGTGCTTTGGACTTTTTGATGTGTTCCTGGCGGAACAAGAACTGGCGGTTCAGGTTGCTAAGGTCAATTGTGTCGAGATCGACAACATGGACCTCGCCGACGCCGGTGAGTACGAGGTTCTTGAGCAGTTCGCATCCGATTCCACCGGCGCCGACCAGGAGTACGCGTGACTGTTTCGCCTTAGTTAGCGGGGACACAGGGACTGGCTGCTCGTCGGAAGCCATGACGACGATCGTCAATATGATTAAAGAAGAAAAAAAGGATGTTCGCTGGGTAGAGACGGAACAGCTGCGAGTCGAATGTGAGGTGCGGAGGGTTACGACTTAAGCTTCGACGCTGACTCAAACAGCTAATGCGGGCTGTCGCATGGGAGAAAAAGAGCGATTGACCTTCGGGTACCCACCTGTTTAACATGCGCATTCAAACTGCGACCCAGCGACTGCGAATTGAAGCTGTCGCGATTCAGGAGAGGTACCGTCACGGGCGCGACAACGGTTGGGCTGATGGATGGGACGGGTGCGACGGGTACGACGGGGAACTCCATGATGCAATACTTTGGGGCGACGAGAAGATATAGTAGGACGGAAGGAAAGAAAGAACGAAAAGGAAAACGTCAGACGGCTCAGTGATAGTTACGGAGCCATCCGCGTTTGTTGGGAATGGGAGAAGTGCACAGTCGGTTGCGCAGCCTTGTCGCGAAGGGTTGTCGCATCACAGTTGGCTGTTGGAAACCGGGCAGGCAAGGTGCGTGCATGAAGTCGGCACCAAGACGCGCCAGCGCGGCGGAATTGAAGTGGCCTGCGCGTGTGCCCCGCGGGAATCCACAGCTGTTCCCCTATTGGGCGCCTTGCGGCCCACTCGCTTTCGCTCCCCAGCCCAGGAGGCTCGCAGGCTCCCAAAAAAAAAAAACCTCGAAAAGTGATTGGTGAAGCGCAAGCTCCCAACTCAACTGGCTTCCATCTTGATTGCCCGTCGTGATGGATGCTCAGCGCCATTGACTTCCTAGAGAGTTTCTTTCTCATCTTCGAAGCAACCTAAATAACGATTCATTAACGTTTCGAGGAGGCTGCTAATTAACCACCCAGGCTACCGAGGTAAAATACAGTCCAGATGATCCAACAGCCGCAAACCCAATCTATTCTTTTTGTCACCCCAACGCCGTTCGAGAATCGAGATCCGTCGCTCAGACGGCGTGGCCAGGCCGGATCTTGTTGACGATACCAGCCTCGTCGTCGTCCCGAGAAGATGCCTCGTCAAAAGTTGTCTCATATGACCTCTGCACATAAATCCCACCGTCCTTTTGGGTGCTGGTGTGCATGTCATCCAGCGGTATCGACTCGGCCACCATGACGGTCCTCGAGATGGAATTAGGCCCGTAGGCACCGTGCCCGCCGCTGCCGCCGCCCTGGAGTGTCGCGCTCCTCATGCCCGGCCCGTAGTTTGCCTTGAGAGGGTTGCTCCTCGAGCTGTATTTTTGCACGCTGCGCGAGATCAGCGCCTTGAGCGGAAGCAAGCTTCCGACAACCACAGCGGTTGAACTTTCGATGGCGCCCCAGACGGCGAGTCCGATGATGTCGATCGCGTCCCCCTCACTAAGGGTGACCTGGGTCATGCGCACAATGGACACGGCGATGATGATGATGCCGATGCTGAAGGCGACTCCCAGGCCAATCTTGCGGCGGATGTCGAGTTGTAGGGATGGCAGGATGGAGATGGGTAAAGCCATGATCATGATGTCGCTCGAGACGTCGACGGCGGTGGAGAAGCGCATACCGAACCTTTGCATCCAGAAATCTTGCGGCGAGTTGCATTTCCCTGGGCAGGAGTCAGCTATGTGAACCAAGTCCAACTCACAGTCATACCAACTCAAGGCACACTTACCAGGCTTGAAATAGTCGGCCGGAGGCCTACAGGCCAAAGCACTTTGCAGAATGCACCCGACGTAGGCGAGAACAGTAAAGACGGCGACAGCGTACCACAACCGCCGAAGGATCGGAAAGGGCTTGACGAGACGGTAGAAGACGGCCAAAAAGCCTGCCTTGACGGACCACAGAACCGTATAGAACAGCTTGATGATGGGGAACTGCCAGCGCTTGAGTTCTCCCTGCCAGTAGATGGCCTTCTCGTCTGGCAGGATGCGGCCTGCTCGGAGGTGTGTAAAGTACCACAGGGCCGGCACCTGGGCCATCTGCAGACTGAACATGGTGAGAAGACAGGTCCAGGCCAGCATCATCCAGTAGTCGTCCGAGAGAAAGGAGCGATGTTGCCGGAAGCGGACCGCCAGGCGCAGAAACACCAAGATGGTCGCCGTCGCGAAGAAGACCCAGATGATGGCGATCAGGCCGGCCTCGCCAACCGACCCGCCAACACCTGAAAGCGGAGCATTTGGATTGGCGGTGCGGGTCGGAGCGGTGGCTGTTGCTGTGGCTGTTGCTGTTGTTGTTGTTGTTGATGTCTCTGACATGGCTCCAGTTGTCCCTGCTTGAGGCAGGACCAACTAAGGATGTCAGAATGCTAACTCTCAGGCTCCAGCAGCAGCAACTCGGTGATACAACGAAGAAGAGCCGAGAGCGGGGACCGGACGTTTAAAGTCTTGTCAGAGATAGAAATTCTTCATGTCTCTCGGTGTGGCGGCCGGCCAGACCCCGACAACCTGGACGCCGCGTGGGAGCCAGCCATTTCTCGACTTCTTCCCGTGGTATGGGTAACATGGAAACCTTCTTGCAGCATGCAGAGCGGCCGAGGCAAAGACAGATTGCTCCGTATTTTCACCGAGAACGCCCTAGCCAGGGGGGCAAGGAACTTGGAGGTGAGACGCCTGCTTCTCTTCCCCACTGACCCTTCTCCCTTTTCAGTCAAATTTACGTACGCCACGGCCTCCGACACCCCGGCAACCTTCGTCTTCCGCCTCCCTAGGTAGGAAATAATAAGCATGAGAGGGATACAACTTGTCCGTATTACTCCTGCCTTGCAATCTGCCGGACGATGGGTCACAGACATCGACTGTAACGAGTATGTATGAAGTAGACAGTCATGATGGAGACGCTCGAGGATCAATGATCGATGATCATCGATCTGATCGATCTTGGGCTTGGAAAAGTTCCACCTTGCGCCCAGGACGTTCGAACATGTTCTAACAGAAAACAGAGACGACTAGACGATCTTTGCGGGGAGCTTGGAAGCGGGCCCGGCGAGAGGAGAATCCGGACTGAACCCCTGGTGTAAGTCCCGTTTCGCCAAGAGTCTACCCCATAAGGCTAAGAGAAACCGAGCGGCACAGCGGGGAGATGAGCCAACGGCGTTGAACCTTGCTAGGATCAAGGCATGAACGCATTCTAACGTGCGTCTTTAGACTGCGTTCCTGCACCCCCGAAATCACCGCGTCGTCCCACCAAGTGCTCCGTCTCAGCAGGCCCGAGCCGGTCTGCTAGGGTCGGAGATCTCTGCGGTCCTCCCCCGATACAATCATCGCTCGCAAGTTGCTCAACAGCTCCGCACAAGCTCCTCACCAGCTCCTCTGCGCTCGACGGCTATCGATGCCGGGGTTCCGCTCCCTCGGTCATGGATGCCACGTTGGTTGCTAGTGCCAACACGATTGCATTTCTCATCCCTCGCTTTCGCAAAAACAAACCCATGGCTTCTCCGCTCTCTGAAGAGAAACACCAGCATACTGGTAGATTAGGGTAATATACTCCGCATCGTTGGTTGATGCGTGCTTACCTCTTGACCCCACGCGCCACTGCCCCTGGATGCACCAATCAATTTAAAACCAAGCCGTCTCCTTCACATGAAATCTTCGCTCCTCCCCAAGCTGAGTAGTCCCAGGTGAAGCCGTCAAGATGCGTCTCCAAACGGCACTGTCACTGTTTTACACCCTGGGTGCTGCAGCCTCCGCCACGGGGCTGCAGGGAAAGGACCCCAAGTGCAGATGTGTAAGTGTTTTGCCACCTCATTCCTTCGTCTAAGTCTCAAGCTAACCCCCTTTCTACAAAGACCCCTGGTGATGCCTGCTGGCCCAAGGCCTGCCACTGGGAGACCTTTGGCAAGCAGCTGGGCGGGGGGAAGCTGATCAAGACTTCGCCCATCGCCGAGTCGTGCTACGATGGCCCGAACAAGGACCTAGACAAGTGCGCCTACGTGACGCGCATGTGGCCGGATCAGAACTTCCAGTCCGCCAGCCCTATCGGCAGAGTCTACCCCTACAATCTGACCTGCCCGAGCGTCGACTATGCCGCCAGCGAGACTCCTACCTCGTGCCTCATGGGCCCCTCCCCCGTGTATGCCGTCAACGCGACCACGAGGAAGGACATTGCCCTGACGCTCGATTTTGCCAAGCGCAACAACGTCCGTCTCGTCATCACCAGCACGGGACACGACCTCCTCGGCCGCTCCGACGGCTATGGCGCTCTCGAGCTCTGGCTGCGCCACTACCGCAACGGCATCAACTTCCAAAAGACTTTCAAGTCGGCCAACAAGTGCACCAAGTCTGGCTGGAAAGGCAGCGCGATGCACATTGACGGCTCGTGGCAATGGGGTGATGTGATCAAGGTTGCCGAGGCGAACAACGTCATCGCCATCAGCGGCGGCTCTCCCGGACCCGGCGCCATCGGCGGGTGGCCGTCCGGTGGTGGCCACGGCCCCGGCACGCGCAACTACGGCATGGGCGCCGACCAGATCCTTGAGGCCGAGGTGATGCTTGCCGACGGCCGCATCGTCACGGCCAACCATTGCGAGAACACTGACCTCTTCCGTGCCATCCGCGGCGGCGGCCCCGGCTACGGCATCGTCCTGAGCGAGCACGTCAAGGTGTACCCCAACGTCGACGTCATCACGGCTCACCGTCTCTCTTTCGCTCCGCTCGAGGGAACCCCCGAGAACAAGGACTTCCTCGACGCCGTCGCGGCTTGGATCCAGGAAATGCCCGGCCTCGTCGAGAGGGGCTATGCCGGCTACGGCTTCTGGTTCCGCAACTTCCCCCGTCCCTACGTCGGCGACGCCTACTCGGGCTACACCCACGGCTTCTGGACCATCGGCATGAACCAGACCGAGGCCGAAGCCGCCATGGCCGTCGCGCTCAAGTCGCTCGACAAGTACAAGGACAAGCTATCCATCACGTCCTCGTACAAAGAGTACACCGACTACTGGTCCTTCTACTACGGCGAGTCCGCGCTCTACGACCCTGCGGGTACCACATCCTTCGTCAGCTCACGCCTGATCACCGCCGAGGCCGTGGCCGACTACCAAAAGGTGCGTGACACGGTCGAAATCGTCGGCGGTAAGCCCGGGCAGGTCGCCTCCAACGTGCTCCTCCTCGTCTCGGGTGGGCAGGTCTTCAAGGACGCGGCCGACAAGAGCTCGGGCCTCAACCCGGCCTGGCGCAAGGCCCCCTTTGTCATGATCAGCGGCGGCGGGCTGCCCAAGGTCGCGAGCCGCGAGCTGCGCGAGTCGGTTACCTATGACATTACGCATGTCAGGGGTGCCGCGCTCAAGGCGCTGTCCCCCAACACGGGTGCTTACATGAATGAGGGTGATGGCAACGATCCGGATTATATTCGGGAGTTTTATGGCGCCAACTATGCCAGCCACCTCAAGGCGAAGAAGAAGTATGATCCGAAGGGTGTGTTTTACTGCCGGACGTGTGTCGGCGCCGAGGAGTTCGTTGATCAGCCGGATGGGCCCCTGTGCAAGGCCTGAGTTGGGGGGCTGAATGTGTAATTGGGAGGAGATGACTTTGGGTTGACCGTTGAGGACGGCTGTAAGTCACGGCTCACTGGGCTTGCATGTATTCATGTTGTAGCTTACTATGTACTATGTATTCTATCTAGAATCGGCATTTTGGTTCATTGCCCACTGACTTCAACATGAGTAAGACTCGGAGGTTGTGACAAGGCTTGTCTCATACATACCCCTAACCCTGACCCTTTGTCATTTCACCCCTGATTCACTCATTGCTCCTTACCCATTGGGCGCCTGAGACATCTGAATGGAAATAAACTTTCAGCGGTGTCAAAGACGTTCTTGCAGTGAATGAGAGTTATGACATGCATACCCTTGAATCGTATATTCAACTCCCAATTTATTGTACATTAGCTATGTTTGTCTTGTTTCGGCCGACCCTCGGGTGGTCATAGCAGCAAAGAGGCATCAAAATTAGTGGGCTTGTAATATTTAATCTGGCGGTCACGGTAAATAAATACAATTCTTGAACAACCACAATTCTGAATACCACCTCCTGTCACCACCAACCCGATAACGGTCTAAGTAACCCTCAACTTCCAACCCACCCAGTCTTCACCTCACTTTTTTTTTCCCTACCCCATTCAACTCAAAATGTCCGACGACGAAGCCGACCCCGAACTCCTCGCCCTCCTCCGGGCGCACCTGCAGGGCCAACCCACCCGCCCGGACGAGCCCGAGACGGGCGTCCTCGAGGGCGCCGAGCACGTCTATGACAACGCCATCGACGTCGCACTCGACATGCGCTCGTGCAAGAACGCCGCCGCCGTCATCTACGCGCAGATGCAGCAGAAGGGGTACGCCCCCGCGACGTGGGCGTCCCACGAGCTGCACCCGAGCGTGGAGAGTCTTGGGGAGGCCGGGATGGTGGCGTTTATTTTTACGATGGATTTGTTGAACTTTTCGTTTTGGTCGGAGAAGGGGGAGGGGGAGAGGTTTGCGGTGGAGTATCGCGGGAAGCGGTGGACGGGGTACTGGAGCTTGGTGGCCGCGTTGCGGCGGGCGTTGGATGAAGGTGGGTGATTTCTGGGTCGTGAGAGGGGTGTTTGTGAATCTGGTGTTTGAGTTGCGGATTCTTTTAAAGGGTTCCTCTTATGGGCTGTTGAGGGCAAAATACTAATGAGCACCTAGGAATCCCCATCACCGACTCGCACTTTTGGCAGGATGAAGAGGAATGCACCCTCGATGTCCTGAAGCAGGTCTTTAGGTCTTGCACAGACGAGGAGATGCCGCTGCTGGCCGAGCGGCTCGCCTGCCTGCGTGAAGCCGGGACGGTGCTCTACGAGGTATGTTCTCAGCCCTGGCATGAGCCCTTGTTCATCTTCCGGATTTTAACATGCGTCCAGAGATACCAATGCCACC
This sequence comes from Trichocladium uniseriatum, assembly GCA_017139535.1. Classification (NCBI taxonomy): domain Eukaryota; kingdom Fungi; phylum Ascomycota; class Sordariomycetes; order Sordariales; family Chaetomiaceae; genus Trichocladium; species Trichocladium uniseriatum. The sequence continues at coordinate 1,256,233 of WOUO01000002.1, read as the reverse complement.
CCATCCACCTGGTTGACGCAGCCGACGGGTCTGCTGCGCGCCTGGTCAACCTGCTGGCCCGCGACTTCAGCTGCTTCCGTGACGAGCACCGGTTTGAAGGGCGGCGCAAGCCGATTCGCCTGCTCAAACGGGCCCAGATCTTGGTTGCCGATCTCTGGGCCTGCTTCGAGGGGGATAGCTACGGCGAGTTCCGGGATATCGACAAGATCACCATGTTTGCCGACTACCGCGTGCCGCAGATCCTCAATAGCATGGGCTGTCTGTATTACAGCCCCCCACTGGAGACGGCAATAAGGGCCAAGAGGGATATTCCCTCTGGGAGTAGCTGGGAGATGCAACTAAGGGGTAAGGATGCATGTCTGGTTTGTGATGAGCTTATGCTGACACAATGACCAGGCTGCAGCATATGGTGCGTAGAACTAATACGCAGGGAGATCGTCAGGGAGCACCCAGGCACTCACATCAACGCCATATTGATCGACTTTTTCCTGTACGACACAATAAAGGAGATGGAAGCAGCGGGGACCGAAAATGTCCCGCACCATCGCACAAGGAGCATATGGTACTGAGCCAGAAATCCGTTAGACTTTAGAGCAGGTCTCATGCGAGTCAGTGGGCGGTATACCTAGCTAGACGAGATTCTCAAAAATAGACCACGAAGCAACCCAAACTCCAAAACGCCTGTCCTACCCAGCCATCTTTGTCGTACAAAATCGCTGCAAATCCATGCCACCACTGCTCAAGCTCAAACCGAGTCCACCGCAGCAGAATTCAGAAGCTCATCCATATGCGCCCTCTCAATCCCCTTATTCCCCTTCCTCTCCTCCTTCAGCAACACCGCCAGGACCTCAATGGGCGGGTTCAGTCCCAACCTCTGCGCCCGCTGCCACCGCTTCAACCGCGCAACACCAATGCACGGCTAAACCACACGTTAGCATCCAACCAATCCCCGGATCACTGAGACTTATAAAAAGAGAGACAACATACCCCATAATGCGAGCTCACATCAAAGTACCGCAGCACCTTCTCCCCCGTCGTCAACCCCTCGCCATGCTTCTTGTGCACCTCCCGCGCCCCGCGCGACGCTTCAACCCCGCGCCAGTACCGCTCAATCGCCGCGTCGCTGACCTTTTCCGCCTTGCACTCCGCCTCGCTCTTGTCTGCTGGTGCAGCTACCACCACCTCCGCCACTGCCGGCGCCGCCTGGTCCTCGAGCTGTTGGAGTTTGCGGTCATGGCCATGATCATCCTCAGTCTTGGCGCTGACGGGTGTGGCAACGCTCACGGGGGTGGTGGGCGTGGCGGGGGATTTCAGTTCGGCATCGGTACCGGCGTCGGGCGCCGGGGATGGCTCGGGGATGTACTCTTTTGCGCGGGCGGGGGACTTGTAGCCTTCCTTGCCGGCCTTGATGCTCTTGGTGACTTTGTTCTTGAAGCTGAGCGTCGACTGCTTGCCGGGGCCGGACGAGGCCCGGGTGGATCGGCGGGTGGTCGGCATGGTGGCGGTCGAGGTGTTTGGGTGGTCGGGTGACGTCAGGTGCGTCGGTTGCAGAGGTCGTAGAAGTCGTTAAAGATTGAAGGAGGCCGGAGATTAAAGCAGGTGGGGTTTAAGATCAATGGTTGGCTTGATTGGATGGTAGAGTCGTAAGAAAGAGCAACTCTCGTTGTTAGGATTGTGAAATTGGGGGAGTTGCGAGATTGCTGGCTGAACTTGCATCCTGGCAGTGGAAGGCGCTGGCGGGGCAACCTGCCTGGCACGACCAGGGCGCCAAGTCAGGTGACTTTGGCGAAGGGTTTCTCAGATTTGGTGAGGGAGGGTTGTCTGAGATCCAACCCTAACCCAGGATTTCAGAACCATGTTCAATGAAGCACTATGACACATCTCTCCCTTCAGAAGGACTCAGTCTCTGCCGTCATATCCGGGTTCGATCTAACCCATTCATGAGCTCATCGTACCTATTAGGTTGTAGACTACCTAACAGGCAACACCTCGAGAGCCGCCCCTATTCATCCATGTGAACTAGCCTCAGAGTCCCGAGATTCCCTAAGCCCTCTCATCACTACATACAGTTGCGGTTCCCCCTGGGTGCTGAGGGAAGGGGCCGCTTAAAGAGCTCATCGGCGAGTTGTGGTAAAGGAGGTGAACCTGGCTGAAACCAATACACAAGCCATGTAGTAGTTCAGCGCGCTCCGTTTTCTCTATCCCACCCATAGGCCGGCGGGCAAAGAATAGCAGCCAATGCTATCTCCCGGCTGTCTAAGCGAGCCAACAAACCAACGCCAATCCTCAAGACCCAGTAGCCTCCCGATAGAAGCTGAGACTCCGGCTTGCACCAGCAGCGCAAAACATCTCTCCCTTACCCAACCCGGGCGCCAGGGCCCGCTCAGTTTTGGGCAGCCACTTGACGCTCCACAAGGCTCCCTCGGTCTCGCTGTGCGTCGCCACGCAGACACCCCGAGCCACGTCCCAGACCTTGACCTTGCCATCCAGCGCCCCGCTGAGGAGGTACTCGCCCGTGTCGTTCCAGTCCAGCGATGTAATCCACGCGGGCCGGGTGCTCGGTGTTGTGAGGTTGCCCACATGCTCGCCATGCTCCATGTCGTAGATCGCAATGATGCCCGCGTTGCCCGCCGCCGCAAGGCGCTTGCACCCCGGCGAGAAGGCAACCGCGCGAACGGGCTTGGCCAGACCTATTCATCGTTAGCAACTCCCCCACCCCTCCAATACCCGGCCTTCCTTGGACTCACCAGAAAGCGAATAAACCATCCTCCCCGCGTCATTATTAAACACGTACACCGCACCACTCTCATGCCCGCTCGCCGTCAGCCTCCCGTCCATACTCAAATCCACCGCCATCGCAAAGCTTCCCCCGCCCCTCGCGCCCGTCTCATACGTCTGGATCCGCTCCCGCCCAGCAATATCCCACACATGCACCCGCCCGTCACTCGTCGTGCACGCGAGATACCCCTCGTCGGCGCTCAGCGCCACGGCCCAGACATCCCCGTTCCCTGCCCCATTCCCATTCGTATTCCCATTCGCAGCACCACCCCCGGTCACCTTGCCCGGCGCAATCTCCCACTCCAACGCCCACTCTTTATTATTATTCTCTTCCCCATTGAGGCGCCAGACTTTGATCTCCCCGCCGAACCCGACGCTGGCGGCGACGGCGCCGAGGCCGCCGCGCGCGGTGCACACGTGGTGGCAGCCGAGCTTGTGCGCGTCCGGGATGGTTTGTTGGAGGGGGAAGGTCGGCTCGGTCGTGCTGTGAATGCGGAGGGCGGAGGAGCCGCTGGCCGAGATGAGCGAGGTGGTCGTCGGCGCGAGGGAGAAGATCTCGGCGGGGTGGGCTGTAGGTTTGGTGTGAGTATGGGTGGTGGTTAGGTAGTTATTGGGGGAGCGGGAGGATGGCGGGGTCGTGTCTTGGAGGAGGGGAATCGGGTTGGGGAGCTTGTTTGCTTGCTTACCTTCGTCCACCGTGTGGGCGGTGAGGTATTGTTTTGACTAGGAGGGGTTAGTGGCTGAAATTATTACGGTTCTTAAGGTTTTTCGTACCATGGTCACCTATCCATATATGAATTTACGGTTATTGGGGTTGTTGGCGGAATGCAGTGTTGGAAGTTCGCTGGTGGTTGCAGCTCTGGTTGCAGTGCAGAAGTTATGGTGGGGTAATCCTTCGTTTCGTTATCAGACGTCACAGCGATCAATCGATCTGCTTGCCGCCAAAACACAACAAAATTCACAAAAGAAGTGGGAGCCATACTGTTTTGTTCGTAGTCAATTCCCAACACTCTTCCCACAGGCTGCCTCTATTGTCTTTCCGACTGTTTCAAAATGGCTGGCCGCCCGCTGTTGCAGCGAAACAGCGGCTCAACCAGCCTTGATATGTTACAATATATGTACACCGGTTCCGCCCGCGAGTTCTACGCCGCGGTACGGCGATGGAGGTGCCGAAACACGGGAGGCGGACTCCTCTATCGACCCATCGGCCCACGCCTTATTTCCGGAATTCCTTCAAACGCTCTTCTCCTTGGCCTGGTCGTTCATCATCTCTCTCAGTTCTAGCACCAGGTTAGCTTGTAAACTAAACCACATAACCCTCGGTGTTCCTCACTGTGTGCGCAATGCGGGCATAGAAAGTGCATCCTCTTGAGCTCTCCGCAGGCAGGGCACTTGCACAGCGAGGTCACATCCTTCAGCGCCTTGCCCGCCATCTGCCTATGTCTCTTCTTCATGTGTGATGTCTTCTTCTTGGGGACCGCTCTGAGAATCGACTCCCAGATCCCCTCGAGCAGTGATGGGATCGACGGGAGCAGCTGGAAACCGGCGGGGACGGCGAGGGTGAGAGACGGGAAGAGGGGGAGCGAGAATTGGCGTGTAAGTAATTGCATCCTTGTTGTCGAGAATAGGTTCGAGGGGAGGAGTCTCGGGAGGAAGGAGCTGTAGGAAGCCATCCGCATCGCCGGCGCTGCCATGGCCATCGTTCACCGCAGGGGGTTTTCGTGTGTCGGCTCGGGGGGGATATCGATTTGGCAGAGAGATGTCTGGGTTCAATCGGATTCCCGTGGTCTTGCACTACTGTCCGCTGTGAGGATGCACCGGCATGCCTTCCTGTGGTTGCTTCGCGGGTCGTCGTGGGTCGCGCTTTCGATTGGAGTCGCCTAGAAAAAATGTCGGCTCTTTGCGACGGAATCTTCCTTAGCAACTGGACAAACTCGACAGGGTTGCACGGTCCATCTTGAGATGGGGGACTCACTGAAGGGTCTAGCCTAATCGGGCGTGATGCCTGGGGCAGCAGTCTCCACCGGCCCAATTACGAGCAGCCCGCTTCCCTCCCCCTTTCCCCAGCGCTGAGTTGGACCCCTTGACGGAAATTATTGCTTGCTCGAAGCTGCCAGCGGGAAGTTACGAAGAAAATCCCCCCTTCGACAACTCGCCCGACCGCATCCACTTCGGCCTCAATTCCCATCACAACGTCCCTTGCCGTCTTCGAACCCTCTACCGGCTCGCCCGATCATCTCGCGACGAGTTGCTTGTCCCTCGCTTTTTGGAATAGAACGTGCCCAAGCCAGATTATTCAGAAACCGAAAAAATGGCGTCCATGCCCGCTGCTACCATTTATCCCCAGAGCCACGTCGGTTTCGACAGCATCACATCCCAGATTGAGCGCAAGCTGCTCAAGCGCGGGTTCCAGTTCAATGTCATCTGCGTTGGTCAGTCCCCCTCGTGCCTGAGCTAGCTCCCTTGCTCCACTCTGCGAGCTCGGATTGACGTGTCTGGTGTGTTGCAGGTCAGACGGGTCTGGGCAAGTCGACACTGATCAACACCATCTTTGCCTCGCACCTTATCGAGTCCAAGGGTCGTCTCAACCCTGACGAGGTTATCCGGTCGACCACCGAGATCCAGTCGGTTTCGCACATCATCGAGGAGAATGGCGTCCGCCTCAGACTCAACATTGTCGACACGCCCGGCTACGGCGACCTGATCAACAACGACCGCTGCTGGGATCCCATCGTCAAGTACATCAAGGACCAGCACTCTGCCTATCTGCGCAAGGAGCTCACGGCCCAGCGCGAGCGGTACATCCAGGACACGCGCATCCACTGCTGCCTCTTCTTCATCCAGCCCTCGGGCCACTCGCTCAAGCCGATTGACATTGTCGTGCTGAAGAAGCTGTCAGACGTGGTCAACGTGGTTCCCGTCATCGCCAAGGCCGACACGCTCACGCTGGAGGAGCGGTCCGAGTTCAAGGAGCGCATCAAGGAGGAGTTTGCGTTCCACAACCTCAAGATGTACCCCTACGACAATGACGAGTTTGATGACGAGGAGCGCGCCGTCAACAGCCAGATCAAGGTGGGTTATGCGGGTTCAAACTGGAAGGATTAAACTAACATTTGAGCAGAGCCTGATCCCCTTCGCCGTCGTCGGTTCCGAGAAGTCCATCATTGTCAATGGCAAGCAGGTCCGTGGCCGCCAGAACCGGTGGGGTGTGATCAACGTCGAGGACGAGAACCACTGCGAATTCGTCTACCTCCGGAACTTCCTCCTCCGCACCCACCTCCAGGACCTCATCGAGACGACTTCGCAGATCCACTACGAGACATTCCGTGCCAAGCAACTGTTGGCGCTCAAGGAGAGCAGCGCACAGGGCCACAGCGGAAGCAGCAGCAGGCCCATCAGCCCGGCCGCGGAGCGCGAGATGAGCCGCAACTCGCAACGGATGACGATGAACGGCTATTAAGGCTGCATCTTTAGCAAACATGCTCTTGGCGTGTGTAGCGCCTTCGTCTGAACCTACGACCGCGAAAGACTTTTGATATCCCGGCAGTAGCGTGCCAAAGCCTCGCACCAGGAAACGGCGTCCGAGGCAGAGTTGTGGGGAGGAACAGCGCGGCGCAATTCGATCGGTTTACAGGTCATACCCCTTTGGCCTTTGTGTTTACGTCTTGTTGGCAATCGTATTCCGCGGTCTGGACTTGTTAGCCCTATTTTCTTTTAGTCTCCAAAGCTCCTTCGCATCTTTGCTGCCTCTTTTCTTTCTTCTTAATCACAGCCCTCATTACTTATTAGAGAGCTGCTACTAGTTTCGATACCTCACGGAATACAAGGAGTTCACTGCGAGTGGTGTGCTGTTTTGGACTGACTCTCGAGTCTAGCTACCGAATATACTTCTCAACAGGACATTCATTACGTATTTCATTCGTATTGTGATGGTGAGATAAGCCAGTGGACGTGATTCAACTCGTATTTAACATGCTTTGCCTCGTATGCGTCCCATTGATACTTGACTGTTCCGGGTTAGGGTTAAATAATTTATCCCTTCCCACCAACGCGTCTCAAGTCGCGTCAGTTTCACTTTCACATCCCACCGGACGGTGAAGTCCAGTCCAACCAACACCCGCCAGTTGGTTGGTCAAGCAACATGTGAACGCCTCAGTTTATCAATTTCTTTCATTTATTTCCAACCATGCTCGGTTCGCTTCCACACCCGTCATTACTACATTTTCCTTGAACCCTCTCTTTCTCATAATCCAACAGAGAAATTCCCCAAAATGCCCACCACCTCACCCAACAACCCCATAACCCCCCTCGACCCATCCTCCCCCTTCGACCTGAAACCCCTCATCGCCGACATCCTCCGCACCCGCTACTGCATCCCCGGCTCCGTGTTCCTCGTCGAGGGCGTCAACCGCTGCGTGCAGATCCATGGCTTAGGCGAAAAGCATGACACCAGAACGGGAAGGAAGAGGAGGAGGCACAGAGCGGTGCGCTTGCTGCTCGGGGACGGGGAGCTGTGTATCCAGGCGCTGGTCAGGCCTGAGATGCATTGTTTTGTGGATTCGGGGAGTGTGGCGGAGGGGTGTTATGTGAGGGTGGATCAGTTCGAGCTGGGGTGGGTGGAGGAGGAAGGGGGGATGGGGAGGGTGGTGTTTTTGGTGGTGGGGGATTTGGTTACCGTGGGGTGGGATGCGCGGTTGGTGGGGGGGTTGGGGAGGGAGCAGGAGAGGGAGGGTGAGGTTGTTAAGGGGGTTGGACGGGAGGAGGGTGTGGATGGTGTTGGTGAGGGGGCTGAGGCCGTGCCGCAGGGGATGGCAGAGGAAGAGTCTGGGGAAGTTATGGCAGTTTCGAACGAGGTAAAGTTTGGTCCAGACGAAGATGCTGGACCTTCCCGTGCGAAACACAAACCGACCAAGAACGGCCTTGACGATCTGGAGTACCTCTCCGACTCGGACGACGCCTTTGAGACGCTTGAGATCTCCGTGGAAAGGGTCGAGCAACGCCGTGTACCCGTCCCTGTGGCAGCACCCCGAGAAGCACCCCAAGCAGCCATCGTCCAGCAAAACCAACCCAACCGAAACCACAACCCTAACAAACCCCGCCCGTGGATGTCAAACGACCCAACCCAGCCCCTCAAACTCACCCCCCTCCGCGCCATCCCCCACCTCCCCTACAAACAAAACTGGATGGTCAACGTCCTCGTCGTCCTCGTCTCCCTCTCCGATGTCGAACCCTCCCACCTAGCCCCTTACCAACAACGCACCGCGCGTCTCGCCGACCCCAGCACGCTCAAGCAGGTCCATCTCACCGTGGTCCTGGATCCGCACAACTTCACGCCCGCTATAGGCAGCGTGGTCCTGCTGCTGGGAGTCAAGAACCACATGTTTGATGGCGGATCGCTGAGGAAGTATGTTAGCGATCGGCCCAAGAATGGGACGAGTTGGTGGATCCAGCATCCGGAGGCGCTGGGGTGGTGCGATGAGGAGGTGGAGAGGTTGAGGGTGTGGTGGGAGGAGAGTGGAAGGGAGAGGGAGGGGTGTGAGTGATGGGAGGTGTGTTGTTGTGTTTGGAGTTTGATGGTTGCATAGATGGTGTGTGTCAGAGTGGTTGGTGTTTGTGGGAGCGTATCATTGGATTGACAGGGGATGGGCTTGCTGGGTGGATAGAAAGCCTGGGGACCTGGAGCGGAGTATGGTGTTTGGTTTATTGTTTTCATCAGAGGCGGTGACTAGCATAATAGAGCTCTGGAAACGTCAGATACCGTACCTAGGTACCATGAGTTATTTAATGCTCCGGCCCCGTGAAGAAAGCCTTGACTTTGATAACCAGGAGGGGATCTTAAGGGAGGGGCTGGAGATGCCATCGCTGCCATGGAGTCAAAGCTCGGGGTGCCCAACTCGAAGCCTAAAGAATGGAAACAAAGTTCACTCATCCGCTCTTGTTTTCCGGCTCATTGGCGCGTTGTGTTAACTGTCCTCACACTACCGATAGATCTACTAGCATAGCCCAAGATACTGATCGCTTTACGAATAAGGCGGACAGCGCTCACTTGGGACTAGCCATCAAATTTTGTCCCACCGAGGCACTTGGCCTTTCAACGGGCATTTTGCCAACCAAGGTTGACTCGAATCCCGGTCTCTACTGTGAGCCTAGGCCCTAGGGGACGCTACCACGCAAGCCCAGGGCGGGAAGTCTTGTCTTCGTGGATGGAACTCCCGTCCAAAATCTACATCGGACAGTTGGTAATGGCAGGAGGAAGAATACCGTTGAGCCGTTGGCGGGGGGCGGATAGGAGAGCATATACCTGTAGATCAAGAGTGTTGTAGTGTTTACGCAAAGCCAGATAATGAAGCGACGAATAATGCCATAAGTAGGTAACCATGAAGTATGCAGGTGCTGAGCTGATATTATGCCATCCAACTAACACCATCGATCATACTGACTATTCCAGAGAGCGTAAAGATAGCGGCAAAGCTACTAAGAACAATCACGCGCGATTTCTGTTGTATCATATATAGGCCAACGGGTATGGGCTCTCAAGCAAGTAGACTGCAGCTAAGCTCTAGAGTGAAAGGAGAGGGAGGGAGGGAGGTGTGAGGTGTGGCTGATTTCACCGTTGTTATAGATGTTGGGCGTGTGAATGAAAAACCCCGTGAGGCTGACGCCCTGCACAAGTTGTTGTTTCCATCTCGCCGTGAACACGCGTGATGGCAGCTGTCTACCTAGTCTGCCTGTGGCAATTGCAGAAGCCGGCACTGGCACTGGCACTGGAACTGACACTGCCAGTTTAAATAGGGCAACCAGCAGTATCTTCCTCGACCGACCCGTCCCTTCCTTTTCACACTTTTCACACCACCTGCACCCGGCGAACCGGGATATAATCAGCACTGCGCTTTCTTTTTCCTACACCTTCCTTCTCAGCACCTTTCCTCTCCGCGCTTTCCTTCTCAAGCATTTCGGTACTTCAAATCGCCTATTGAGTATCGCTCCGAAATTCGCGACCTTGCAACCAACCCAAGTTACCCAACATGACGACCTACTTTCCCCATCAAGGCGACGATCCAGCCACGTCGGTTGCGTCGGTCGGTATTAGCATCCAAGGTGTGGTCGGCATTCCAGAGCTGGGCAACATTATTATTGGCTTTCTAGCAGCCCAAGATAGCTTGCGCTGTGTCAGCCTCACAAGCAGGTGTTTTTATTCTGCCGCCCGGCCCTACATCTGGCGCGCATTCAAACTGCCCTACATCGATCTATCCGCCGAACTGGAACATCGTCACCACATCTCAAGCCATCCCTTTTGGGAGTCCTCCGCGTGTGAGCTGAAACGTTACACGCGCTCGATTTATGTTGACATGAACGCCACTGCGCCCAACGTCTTGAGCCGCATCCAGACCCCGTGGGATCTTCTTGCCCCTGCCAACCACGAAAGGGGTCCCAGTCTCAAAGACCAAATGGACCTGCTGTTTCACCACCTCAAGGAGACTCTGGTAAATGTGCCACGACTTCGGGCGTTCAGCTGCCGGGATGTGCCTCGAGTCCTTGACCTCATCATCCTCCTCCGCCAGTGCCCCTTCATCGAGTCAATCGACATCGAGGCGTACATCGGGGACATCATGGGACTCGACCGATATCCGACACTTGATGTATTTCGCTGGGGTTCCTGGCGTAGTGAAATGTCGGGAGTCGAGCTCGCCATCGCCAACGTCGTCAACCTCCACGTGGGCCCGCCGATCGAGCCAGTGTTTGACTTCCCGAACCTTCGCATCCTATCGCTCACCAAACTTCAATTCAATGGCCGCGTCGGCTCCGAGTATCTCAACCACCTCGTCTCTATCTTGAAGGCATCACCCAGTCTTACATACCTTGAGTTATCGGCGTCTATCCGGAAGAAGGGCGTTATGCATAGGCTTCCCGCTTACTTTATAACCGACGTTGGAATGTTAGAGGAACTCTGTCGCCAGTACAAGAGCACCGGTGGACAGCCTCTGCACCTCAAGAGCTTGCGAATCCGCGACGGATTCAATAGCCGAGATGGCATTCGCCCTCAAACGTTCCTTGGGGATTTGATAAACTACGATTGCCTTGAGGAGTTACACTTCGATGACAGTTGCGAGGCCAGTGATTGGGACGGCGAAGAACTTTGGGGTCTTGTTCGATTTGAAGGTATGCCGAAATTACGCAAGCTGACCTGGCCGTGGGTGAAGCCCGACTTCATCCGCAGATTCCAGGCAATCGACCCGGATTTCCTCGCAAGAGTCATTCTTCGAATCCCGGAGCCTCGCCAGTTGGGTTCAGGTCACCAAATTCGATGGGAAGGAGTTGCATACTTCGTATTTCGGAGGCAGTGTCAGTCTGATAGTGACTGCTACCGGGGAGTGAAACTTCGCGGGCTTGTTATGCCTTCAGAGTATTTCACCCAGGAAGAAGCCGAGAAAATCCTGCCGTTAGCCAGCCTATATAAGGGTCTAGAATCCTTTAAGATACGTTTGCCTCGCCTTTCCAGCAGCGGAGGCGTCAGGGAATCAGAGAAGCGCTTTCAATGCTTTGCGGAAATGGAAGAACCCCGCGACTTATGGCTTTCAGATGGCAAGTTTGCCAAGTTGATACACGATGATGCCGCGGAGACCACTTCTCCTCCGGATCCCGGCTTTAATGACGCCGAGCTGGAGGCGCTCGCTGGCAAATTTGTCATGATCTGCCCAAAGCTCTCGTACTTGAGAATCCTTAATCGCGCCTGGCACATTGTGAGGCGGGAGGAGGAGAATGGATCGCCAGAGTGCGGCCCCTGACGGCGTGGGGGGTGGAAAATAAGCTGCCCTATGCCTTCGACTATCGCACTCCAAGGGCGGTTTAGGGCGCAACAATATCTACATAGCCGTTTCGCGGGGGAGACGATGCCATTAACCAGACGCTTTTTCGACGCGAGCTCGATTTCGGCTTTTGTCGAGGCAAGGATAAAGGAACTGGAGACAACGGAGTCGCGCACCTGTTGATGGCCCACTCACGGAAACCATACAAAGGCAGGGGGACTTAGGACTGGCAGGGAAAGAGGGCGGTTTGTTGGCATATTGGTGGACGAAATTGATGGGAAACATGTCACGCGGAGGTGGGATGGGACGGACTTATACGGGGGATCTTGTGTTTTCTTTTTTCATGTCCAACTTACCACATTCGGGATGACCTTCTTGTTGTTGGGTCGGGATACACCATACGATTGGGAACGGGTATTGGCAAAAACTAGAGAGCGAAGTAATGGACGATTATAAGGGTGCGGATAACAGAGACGCTGATCATGTAGATAAATCCAACAAATATCACAAAACACACCACAGTTGATGCAGCTGGCTTGATCTGCGAGGTGGCGGATAGCCGCCGGGAGGAATTCAAAGGCCGCGAACAAGACAAAATACCCGACGTGCAAACCATCAAAATACGCAGTTAGGATGTCAAAAGAGTGTATTGGTATCTCGCTGCCCCTGGCTTACGCCGACCGACCAACCAACCGAGCAACCCCTTTTCAACGCCTACCACCCCCGACCCATAGGAAAACCGCTGGGTATCGTAAGACTTGGCCCAATCTAAAATGGAAATCCCTGAAACACAGACCAAACCTCACTCTCGTACTCCTCCAAAGCAATGACCGAAAAAAAGAGTAAGCAAACCGCGAACGGTTGCTCGTCTAAGCCCCAAAACAAAGGAAAGGTATGGCTGTGGATAGGTCTCGATGGACGACTGACCCGATGCCCTCTAAAGGATTGTGCCTGCATCGCACCACCTCACTCGCCGCCCTCAACAGCCGCAGCCCCGTCATCCGACGGCAGCGTAGGCTCCTGTATCCCCTCTTCAACCCCATCCCCACTCCCATTCCCACTCACACTCCCACCCTCACTCACACTCGGCTCCCGGCTCCCCGCCGCACTCGGCCCCGCACTCGCACTGGTACTCACAACCGCCACACCCCCCTCCACCGCCGCCGCCTTCACCCCTTGCACCACCCCCCTCATCTCCTCCCTGACCCTCTCCCCTTCGACCGCCTTCCCCCTCCTCCCCTCCACATCCTCCCTCCTCACCAACCTCCTCAGCGCCTCACTCGCCTGCACCAACCCATCAATACTAATCGCATGATTCGTCATGCGATGATTGATATACATATACACCTCGGCCGGGCTGCCACACGCCAACAAGAACCCCTCATTCAGCTTCAACAACGCCAGGGCCACCTGGAACAAGAAAACCCCACCATCATGCGGCGAGCAGAGCACGACGTCCCAGACGCGGAACAGCGCCTCAGCCGAGAGGCAGTCTGTGAAGAGGGAGAGGAACCACTGGAAGGTCATGGTCTCGAGGTCGATGGCGAGGGCGTCAAAGTGTGCGGAGAGGCGGGGGAGGATCTCGGAGACGTACTGGCGGAGCACGAGCTGGTCTGCGCGGGAGGCGAGGAGGGAGTGGTCGAAGTAGTTGGGCGGGAGTATGGACTCGACGATGGCGACGAGGATCCAGAAGGCGTCTTCGGCGGAGGGGGTGAGGAGGAGGAGGTTGGCGACGACCAGGTTCATGCCCTGGCAGTAGCCGACGGTGGGGTTGCGACGGGCATAGGCGAGGAGGACCTCGTGGAGTTTTGCGACGCCGGGGCCTTTGCGGAAGAAGATGTTGTCGGTCAGGGTGCGGGTGATGTCGGCTTTGATTTGTTGGACGACTTGGGGGTCGTCAGGCTGGTCGGCCGGGCGGTTGACGAGGCTTTCGTAGTAGCCCGGGATGCGCAGGGCATTGGCGCCGCAGCACTCGGACCAGATCTTGGCGCGGTAGGCGACGGGGATGCCGCCGAGGACGAGGGAACGAAATTCGTTGGCTTTTGCGCGGCCCGTCTTGCCTTGGATGCCGAGGCTGGCTACGCCGATGAGCTCGCCGTCGCCGAGGCGGGTCTCGGGCATCACGGCGGTGGCGCGCTGGAACCGTGCTTCAGCAGCGGCAGCGGCGGCGGCTGCAGCGGCTTCCCCATCTCGTTTCCGCTCAGCTCTGACTTTTCTAAGAAAGTCGTTCCATCGCACGGTCTTTTCCCGCTGCAGGGTGTCGTGCAGTTGGTTGAGGTTCTCGAGGAGCAGCCTCACCGGCTCGGCGTCCTCCTTTGCGAGAGTCACTGAAGGCTGCTCGCTCTCGGAAGGGGGTTGAGTCTCGTTGTCGACGGGTGTTATTGCTGCTGTGGTTGTGGCCGAGGGCAAAAAGCCTCTCTCTTCAGACGTGATGCTTGGTGAGTGGGTCGGTGATTTGGGCGCCTCGGTAGCTTCCATGACCTCAAAGCCTTGGGCGCTGATCAAGGGCGTGTGGGATAGCAGCTCCGTTGGGAAGGTTGCAATCTTGAGGTAGTCCTGCCACCTCCTTGGCTTGGCGTCCTGGAGCTCTTCGGACGAGCATGGCGTGTCGGGCCGCCCGTCACTGCCGGTGTCCAACTTTCCGCTAGCGCTGTCCTCTAGTAGCGCTGGGGAGATACCGTTCCGGTTACTCGAGATCATCTCGGTGAGACTACCTTTCCTGGCATGGCGGGCCATCTGGGCGGCTTCTCGCTGGCGCTTCTTCCGGCGCTGATCATAGATGAACCCAAAGCGATCGGTGAGGTAGTCGGCCCCCGCATGGTTGTTGTAAATGTGCGTCAGTGTTGGTGGTTGCGCGTCAGGCGGAAGAATGGTGTCCATCTCGACGGGCCCATAGCTCTGGTGGCGTGCGACTAATTCGCCTGCCGGACTGGATACCATTGTGTCCCAGCGCTCTTGAGGCTGCGTCCGCGGCGGGGCATCTACGGGCCGAAGGGGGCCGCCAGCGGTACGACGCATCGCCATCAAGGCCTTTGGGCCGCCTTGGACTGATACGGCACGAGAAGAACTAGTCGTCTTTACGCTCGAGGATGACGGTGCCCTCATGGAGCCACCTTGCGCACTGCTTGCGCGCCCGCGAAGTTCGCCGTCGCGATTGACTGCCGCGCCGCCAGCGACCAGGCGCAGCGCCATGCTTGCCAGAGACGGCTTTCGGGAGGCATGGCCCGAGTGGGTACTGGATGCCCGGCTTGGGCTCCGTACCGCGCCCTCCTCGGGCGGGTTGAACAGGTCTTCCTGGAGCGGGGGCCGTCGCTCTGTCGGGGCGGCTTTGACGACGGCCGGCGGTTGACCCTTGCTGGCCTCCTTGATTAAGCTGTTCGCCCGGCTTGATTTCTTGACTGTGCCGGTTCCCCAGAGGTAATCCTTCCAACCCCGCGTCGAGCCCTTTGTATTCTCGGTGTCTGAAGCGGCAGGCAGGGGAACCGAGTTTGCCCGAATGGTCGCGTCATCTAGAGCGCAGCTTAGATAAGGATGCCTGACGTCCTCGGCCATCGCGTCCGTCATGAGTTCCGAGAGGTGCTCTCCATGCTTCGCCGCCCCGTTCGCTTTTGTCTCGTTCTCAATCGCGCGCAGCCGCGTCTCCAGATCCAAGCTGGATATGCCGCATTCCAGGGCGATCTTGCGCAGTGCGCGCTCCCGTTGGTCGGCGCGGCGGCGCAGGTTCGCAATCTGGGTATCCCTCTGTGCCAAGTCTTCAGCAATTTGGCGCACTAGGTTGACGGCGCCATGGCGAGCGATGAGGCGTTCGATGTGCTCGTCGTCGGCGTGATGCAGAGCCCCGGGTATCTTTTGTGTGCCAAGAGGGGCATCCTCAAACAGAGCGCCACGGCCGGGGGTAACAGGCGAGGTGGTGATGAGGTTGTGAACGATTGAAGCTGGCTGCAGCTGCGGCTGCGGCTGTCCCTGTCCCTGTCCCTGTCCCTGTCCTTGTTTCGGGGCCTGCCCCTCTTCCGGCTCTGAGATGGCCAGGCTTTGGCCAGATGTCTTGCGGGATGAGCTCGGCGTGGTCAAGTCGTCGCCGTCACGGAGAAAACAGAATCTCTCTTCGCGGGGCGAGTCGGGCGAAAAGGACGGGAACGAGGTGAGCGACTTGTCTGACGGGGCGATGGAGGATGCGGCGCTCGAGGGTTGCGAGGTCAGCTTCTTGCGGGTGCGGGCAGTTGATCGGTGGCTCCGTATCGAGGTGCCCGACTGCTGCGAGATTGTGCGCTCCAGAGGAGCCGAAGAAGCAGCGGTTGACCCTCCCATTTCGTCGAGTCACAAAAGTCAAACTGGCGGCGACAGCAGCGGGCGATGCTGGCTGCGCGTTGGACTACCAAATCATGCCAAGGTTATGTGCTGCGGGTTTGCTGGTGTCGGTGTCTGTGTCGGTTATCGAAAGGTAGAAGTTGGCGTCGTCAGTCGTCGCCGTCATCGGTCACAGGGTATCCGTTGAAGCTGGTGCATGAGCTTGTGGAGTCTAGGCATCCTTGACCCGCATGGTGCTGCACAGATCTGACTCTTGCTGATTGGCTGGATGTACCACAAGCCGATGACCAACATCCCTGGCTGGCCGTTGGCCCCACACGGTCCCAGCCCGCTGGAAGCTTGCCTGAAGCTTGCTTTAAATCTTCTTTGTTTCTTGTCATGCTGTGCCGCAGTTTGACGAAGCACTTTGCAACAATCCCAACAGCGACAAACTCGGGTACAATGCCATGTGCGTTTCAAGCTACGGCTTTTCATCTTACCCAGCGAAAACGCAACTCTGAGTTTCTCGACGGCCTCGCCGAGGACAGAGTCAATACGGTACCTCGGTACTTCGTATTCCGTCTAGAGCACGAGACCAATACATGGATCGACTTTTTCCCTGCAGCATCCTGCAGCATCCTGCAGCATGAGATCAATGAAATCACCAAACTGCAAGGTTTGTTAGGATCAAACCGTTGACTGCGTCGATCATTCTGTCTGGACCGCCGACCCCAGCTTCTATCCTTTTCATCCCCGTTTTACTATTACGGAACCTGAGTGACGCGTCAAAAACCAAGCGTCAAGGTAAAAGCACTTGATCTGCATTGCATCTTCAACTCGTGAGCAAACCCCCACCGCCAATAGAAGTAGTTTTTAACACTCATCCATGATATCCAACGGAAATCATCATTTCAACGACAAAAGCAATGACTACCTATCTCAACTCATCCGTTTCTCACCAGAATATATATCCAGCCAGCCAGCCGGCATCCTCACATTGTGGTGGGAAAATCCCCTTGCGTCAACTCTCCTCGCCAATACTTCTATCACCATATACTTGACTCCTGGTATCAGAATAAGCCACTTATAGATATTTCACCAACCCCAAATCGCACACCCACCTTTTCCATCCCCTTTCCTGAACCCTAAAGACCCATCCCAACTCTCTTTTGCCGGAAAGGAACAAGGAAAAAAAAAAAGAAAAACAAAGAAACCATCAAATCCTCCCCCCAGATGAAAGCGGAAGCCCCCCTTCCTCTCTCCAACTCGACATCCTCGACACCCCCGCCTCCGGCCCCTTACTACTACCCTCACTCGTCCTCGGGCTAACCTCCACCATCTCCCTCTTACCCTTCTCTCCCGTCCCGCTCCAACTCCCCCAACTCCCCCCCGCATCCCCCTCCTTCTCCTTTCTCTCTTCCATCTCACCCCCAGCCCTCACTCTAGCATCACCCCCAACCCCAGCCCGAACTGACAACACAGGCCCCGCTTGCCCCCTCCCCTGGTGATAAAACGTCGCTCCTCCGCGCATCACTACCGGCGCTGAACTCTTTACCCCCTTCCCATTCCCACCGCCGTTCCCATCTCCCCTACAAAAAGCAGGTGACCCCACCCCGGACCCCATCCCCCGTGACGACGACGACAGCGGCGGGGGACGTGGCAGCGCACGATTCGGCGGGGGACTCAGCGGGGGCGGCGCGACTGACGCAGGAGTGAGGAGGTCGGGGATCTCGAGCGGTGTGTCGTGGGGCCGGGGCGGGCGGAACGGGGAACCCGGTGGTGGTGGGGGAGGGGGTGGCGGGGTGTAGATCTGGGTGTTGTTATTCATAGGAGTAATGTGGTTGTTGTTGGTGATGATGGTGGTGGGTGTGAGGGAGGGGATGGCGATGGAGATTGGGATTTCGTGCTGGCGGAGGGAGGAGTGTGCTGTTGATGGCGCAGCGGCGGCAACACCGCCATCGCTGTAGGTGCTTCCGCTGGTGCGGCTGCCGCTGATACTGCCACCTGGGACAGGGATCGGCAGGGAGAAGAAGGTGGGTGAGGGAGAGATCGGTCGGTGGTTGTGGGTGTGGTAGGCGTGGGACCGTAGCGTGCCCTCGTGGCGCGGGATGAGCTTGTTTATCGTTGGCGAGCAGATGGGCGAGGACGGGAAAGCAGTGCTTCCGTGGCCGCCGCCGGGCTGCGGGCTGTATGCTGGAGTGAGAGGCGTTAAAGGGGGCGAGGGCGAGCGACTACTTGGTCGAAGGATGGACGGGAGGAACTTGCGGTCGCGGAGCCGGAGAGGTGGTGTCATGATTGAGCTGCGGCCGATGGCTGAACTGGTGGGCGAGATTAGGGGCGTGGGTGAGTCGGTTGCCGGGGCGTCGTGGGATCGCAGGGCGCGCTGGAAAGATGACCTGCGGCGCTTCCGCCGCCGGAGCCAGAGCAAGGCGAAGCACACCAGGGCAATCAGTGCCAGCGTTGAGCACACTGCGACTGCTGCTATTTCTTGTCCAGACAAGCTACTCCCGGATGTTGTCGATGCTCCTGTGGCAGCTACCCCCATAGTAGCAGTAGAGGTTTCTGACGTAGACCCTGGAGGTACCGCTACCGGTATATTCCCTGGCTGTGTATTTGTCGCCGTCGGGACTGTGCTGGAAGATGCCTCTAGTGGTGCGATACTCGACTGCGGCAACTGAGTCGTCTCTGGGATCTGCAAAACGGTAGCCGAACAACGCCCTGCGGCATTTGAGTCGGTGTTGCACTTGAACCCCGGCGGCGGCGGCCCCGGATCGAGGATGGAGGTAAACCCGTTACTAGTAACGTAACCAATCAGCCGGAAACACTCCCAAATGTGTCAGAGAGAAGCCTCACTTCTGACAAGTGTTGATGATGAAGTCGACGCCCGCTAACGCAACATTTAGCCCGCGGCACTCCCTCTCCCGTCCCGTCAATACTCACGATCTTGTCCCAACCCTCCTGTCTGATTTATTCTCACCCCGCAAAATGTCTCGTCACACCAGTATAACGACCAAAACTCGCGTATCGGCTCACTCTCGTTGAGGGCCCGACACCCCTCCTCCCATCCCGAGCTCTCCACCCACCCCGTCGACACAATCCCCAGGAACTGTAGTTTGCACCGCTGCGTGCACTCGATAGGATCCACCTGCTCCTGGCCCTGTCGTATATCAGCCGCGTTGATGTAGCATTGGCAGTCGGTCTCGTCGGTGATGGCCGCAACGGCCCCTATCCTCGCCCCGTCGTCCATGTTCGGTCGATGTGACGGCATTACCCGGGTAGGTCGTTCTCAGGAAAGCCAGCTAGACGAGATGGCGGCTGTGGCGAAGGGCATAGTCTAATTCCCACAGCTAATTGTCAACGACCTCGAACGCTAAGCGACGGGATGGGTGCCGAACGTCAGAGGCAAACGTCGCAAGTAAACTCGAGGAACGGCGTATTCAGACCTTCAAACTAGACCCAAAAGCCATCAACACATACGGAACATACGTCAGGGCAACAAAAGCAAAATCCAAGTGTCAAACATCAGAGACAGAAGCAGCCCGCCCAGGTCCACGGGCGTGCAGGCAGCACACCAAGACTATATACCTCCCCCTTCCCCCGTCTTCCCGGCTCCCCGGGCACACACACACAAGATCGCTAGATCCCAGGGGCCATGTATGCTCATGTGCGCCCTCTCTTGTCTACTCGCAAACTGAGAAGAGAAAAAAAAAAGACCCCTGTAACGCTGCGCAACCATGAACGGCACAGCATCACATCATCGGGGCACGAGTCACCGCAGCCGCCGTCGTCCGACGCAGCCAACGCAGCGCAAGCAAGTGCTTGGCCTGGCTAGGGGTCGGGTCCCTTGGTTAATGGGTGAGTGTACGAAAAGAATTACACATGCACATACACCCATACACAGAGGGCAGAGAACGAGATGGGTTGCCGAAGAGAGCTAAGACTAGCGGGCTAAGATAACGCGTGACACGGCTGGCTGTAGGCGCCCGCTACTCGACGAGAATAGGCTCTCGTGTGAGGGAGAGGGGTGCAGGGAACAGGAAGACGAGTCTGCAGGCACCCGTCTCGTCGGCCTCGTGTGTCGGAGGGCGGGGGGGGCCAAACTCCGTACTGGGACCAAGGTCACCGCCAGACGCCTCCGACGGAAGCCATGTGTATCTTGCCGTCAGGCTGGGGGCAAAGCCGGGTGTAGTTGCGGTCAGCACCACGGGAACATCTAGCGGCTGCCGATCACAGACTTGCGGCCGACAGTTTGGGATGCCGGATGCGGGACGGGTCATATCTCTTGACCAACCCCCCCGCGCTAATGAAGAAGTAGGACAGGCCGCGAGTTCGACGAGGTGCCCGTCTGATTAGATATCCGGGAATTGCAAATGACGTGAAAACAAAAGATGATTGGATTAAACAGAGCTTGGGATACCGGGAATTGTACTGCTCCCACTGGCTTGCTCTCTACAACGGCACGGCAGCCCTTTTGAGCGCAACCCCTGTGTTCATGCTGGTGTCGGGCTAGATGCCGCTGTGCCCAACACTGTCAAATCGATGCCGAGCAGGCCCCTGGGTGTGACGGGGCCAATAACGCCGTACCTTGGTTCGTACCATCGGGTGTTGCATCCCTAGCGTGGGTTTCTCGTCGCCGAGGAGCAAGCAACCGGCGGTACCTGCGGCCTGTTGCGCAGGGCACAGGACTAGTCTTCCCTTGCCAATAGTGCTGTTAGCTACCCGAGTAGGTACAGTACTTCTGAAGTTGGCGTAATACCGGTACTACAAGGTTCGCCTCAGGCGTTGGTGTAGGCCTTCCCGTGCCCGGCCGAGGCCATGTTCTGTGTTTTCTTGGCCTGATTCGTAGGGTATATCAGAACACGTCCTAGTTTCACCGATCTTTTAGATATTCGTATTCTGTCACGTTTTACATCACATCAAGGCTTCAGGCAATCAGCCCGTATTGCGATATCAGGGCGAGGATTGCGTGTATCGGCTTCCGAGTGACCAAGTCTCCTGAGCCATTCGCGGGCTTTTGAGACCGCAAACCTGCTTGTGGCGTGGCCTGCCATGTGGGAACGGGAGTCGACGCGACATTCTCGAAGCTCAGCCGCGAGCCTGGTGGGGTTATTGACGGCTTGATACAGGACTCCATGCTTGTATCCGCAGGCTGCCGGCTGGAGGGCGAACCACAAAAGAAGAGCAGACTGTTTCGATGAGAAGTCATCTTGAGATGCCCCCCAGGATGCTGCCAACCTAATGTGCAAAGGGCGCGGCCAACTTGACTTCAATTTGTTATCAGACAACGCTTGTTGTGACCTGCCCATGGGCATGATGACAGTTGCCCTAGTCCCAAGAGAACTACTATTAGCAATCTCTTGGTCAATCAGCATCGGAATGGCAACTCCCTCAGCCCTAAGAACCGGCTGACTTGCATCATGGCGCATGGCAAGGAGTATTCGGGCTGAGTAGCGGACACACAACGCCTACCAGCAAGCCGCCAAACCAATAGGCATAGTGTGACAAACGTTGTGTTTCCGATTCCTCTCAGAGATCTCGCGGGCACCAGGCTCCATACCATGTCCCTAGACTTGTACAGATGGGCATAAGAGAGGAATAAGCTGCGCTGGATATTGGTCTGACGCGGCCTCGTCCCGACAGATATCCAGCCAGGTTCTTCGCGGCTTGGGCGTCTTCGAAAGCCCTTGTAAGCAGCTCGCAGGCTCAAGAAAACCAACAGTAAAGGGGGTAAGTTTCCGTTGATTGGGCGTTCTAGGTCGACGGCCGGTCTCCGGAACCCAGCCCCCAAGGACCGCCGCTCTGGGTTGCTTTCGGGTCTTGACGCATGCCTCTGGTGTCTTGAGCTGGGCCCACTTGTGGTCCCATCAGTCTCGTCGGAGGGCTCGGGCCTATGGGGATCGGTGGCCCAGTCTGATGCCATGTCCCGCATCGGCACCGGACCAGCGGGAGAAGACGCGCTGTTGTTGCTTCCCACCCCTGCGGGCAAATGCAGCGGCGTGATAGGCCGCTTTGCGGAACATTTCCGGCCGAACTCGCAGACGTTGTTAACGAGTGGGCGCCTGAGACGGAGACCCAAGAAGCTATCCAAGCTTTAACCCACCAGGGCTCCTGGAGATGACCGTCGGCTGACTCAACGATCTCAAATCTCCGAGACACCTCGCCGTCCGGGGTCTAGAATTTGGGAGGTCTAGAACTCTATGGGTTCCTGCTCCATATCTGCAAGTCATCTCCAAAGGTTGTGGCCATGGCCAAAGCTCTTGCAAAGTCGCTGGCCCATTTCGGGAGTTCTCCAAGACATCCGACAACGGACGATCCGCAGTCCGAGAAGAGTCCCTAACTTCCCCTGATTGGCGCTGGTGGCGTAAACTCGGGGCACACCTCCCGAGAATCGAGACGAAGCTCCGAAAACTTTGCCGATGTGTACCTGGTCAATTATTGCGGTTGATTTGGGAACTTGGATAAGTCCACTTTGAGACATTGACCCTGAGACAGAAAAAGGGTGATGTCGGCCGGTCTAGATTCCAAGATCCAAGTCACCCAACAGTATCCGGGCCGCCCGTCGAGTATTAGAAGGTAGTACTCGGTAGGTGACAATGGAAACGGCGTCGTTGAGAATGTTTTGATGGGGTCGTGATGTTTCGACACAGTGTCAATCTCATAGACGATCGCGACCCGGTCCAAGTTCCACACCGGCGGATCCAGACGGAAGGAGAGCAAGCCACAGGGGAATTTTTCTCCCATCTTTGGGGAGAGATGGTTGGGATGGATAAATTTTGGCGCCTCCTGTATCCTATTTATTTCCTGTGAAGTCGACCCCGCATGAGGTCCCTCAGGGTAAAGGGTGAACCAACGGATGCGAAGTAATAAATTGGACGTTGTGCTTCTCGAAAGGAAACCCCCGTAGGATCTATCTATCATGGCCCGAATCTCAAAAAATTGATGGCCAATCAATTATCACTAACAGCGACAGGGTACATAAGTGTTAGTGGTTAACAGCCAAACCACACTGTAAGTGGTAACAATTAGTTAAGGAAAGAAAGAAAATACAGGCAAACATAACAACGCACTATTACCGTCACTTTCAAACCGAGCTGGAGGATCTCCTTCCTTCCCTGCTCGGCACTAACACGCGGGGAAGTTTTAGTGGGCCGAGGTCACCCGTTGTCAACCTCGGCCGGAATCTCTATAATACAGAGCGAGTAAGGAGCTACCATATGTCAACTTGCACTTCCCTCGTCAACTTTTAGAAACAACAGCGTTGAATCGGCTTGTGTTTGTGAAAGGAAGGCGCTGTGCGTAGACCAAGCACCATGTCCGACTCAGCAAAGCGACGTGTCGGCGCAATCGCCAACCAGCTCGCCTCAACCGCCTCACAGATCCCGTCGATTATCAAGGTTGCGCCCGCTGAACCCCGAGCGGCGGGCAAAGTGGTCATCATCACCGGTATATACTCTCAATTGGAGGTCCCATCATAGTCAGTTTACTCACAACCGCAAAGGCGCCAACTCCATCCTCGGCATCGGCCGCGCTTCGGCCCACCAGTTCGCAGAGAACGGGGCAAAGGCCATCTACGTCTGCGACTACGACGCCACCCACCTCGAGACGCACAAGCGTGAGATCAACACCCTGTGGCCCACCGTCGACATCCACACCCGCCAGTTTGACGCCGCAGACGAGAAGGCCGTGAAAGACGTCATTGACGATGCGATCGTGCGCTACGGCCGCCTCGATGTCTTCTTCGCGAATGCCGGCACCGTAGGCCCGCACGCGCTCTTCACCGACATCGACGCCAGCGACTTTATGGAGACCATGCGAGTTAACTCGCTCAGGTTCGCCAGCCCTTGAAATCATTCCTCCCCCGCTTCGCAACTAACAGCCCCACCAGCGTCTTCCTCGCCGGCAAGCACGCCGCCCCCGCCATGCAGCGCACCTCCCCGACCAAACCGTCCCCTTCGGGCAGCATCATCGCCACCGCGTCCGTCGCCGGCCTGCGTTCCAACGCGGGGAGCACCCCCTACTCGGCCTCCAAAGCGGCCGTCGTCTCGATGGCGCAGACCATGGCCTTCCAGCTCGCGGGCACGGGGGTGCGGGTCAACGCGCTGTGCCCGGGGCTGATCGAGACGGGCATGACGGCGGCCGTGTTCGACGCGGCGCGAGCGCGAGGCACCGAGGGCAAGATCGGCCAGCTCAACCCGCTCAAGCGGGCGGGTCACGCCGACGAGATTGCGCGCGTGGCGCTCTTTCTGGGGAGTGACGAGAGCAGTTATGTGAATGGTCAGGCGTGGGCTGTGGACGGGGGGTTGAGTGCCGGGCATCCGTACGTGCCTGGGCGGTTGGGTTGATGGGTTGATGGGTTGATGGGTTGATGGGGGGGCTGTGGGGGCCTTATGTAGATGTTGCGGTAATTACAGATTATATATTGTGTTAGTGATGAGTTGGTTATACAGGTGCCAGTTGTTTTATGCATTGTGCGTTGCACCTTGATAGATCATTAATATTCGAGAGACGCCAGGGCGAGAGCATCACCATCCTCCAAGTCGGTCAGGGTTAGGGATGGTGTCATTCCGGCAGGTGCCCCGAAAGGCATGGAATCGGGGCAAACTCTTGTATATATTATCATTCGTACACCGCTATGCCCGCAGTAGGTCATATATAGCCCCGTTACGGACTCGACAGTGCATGTCTACTGTGGGAAGAAAGAAGAATGCTATGTAAGCTGACTCCTGTCATTGAGGGGTGTTGTAGATCTACAACTCGCATCTAGTGTATTTCAATTTATGCCTAGCTATGCTACTCATTACTATCTCAATCCCAGAATAACCGTCAGGTTCAGAATTAGAAGACTGGCGGCCGTATGTCCGTATATTAGCCTAGGGGTTTTGCCCCGAGACTGAACATGGCGACGGTCGGGCTAGCGCTGCTTAATCCACCTGAGGATTAGAGCGTCTCTCGGGTCCGGCTTGATCGACATCAGTGGTGGCGGATTGTCATCGGCGTTATCAGGGTCATAATCCAGAACCTTGATGTTGAACAGCCAGTCGCCATCGGCATCCTCTTCCTCCGGGACATCTTCCGGAGGCTGGTCCACCTCGTCAGCCTCATCAGGACCCTGAAATGCTTGCAACATGGTCATGTGCAGGCTATCCGGAATCGGCCTAGCACTATCATCATGCTCACCAGGCTGCGAAGAACCCCAGCGGCCCCCTTCGTACTCCAGCAGCTCCATCAGCACCACGGCGACTTGTGACGTGTAGTACCGAGCCGACTCGCTTCGAGCATGGCGCGGGTGACAATCATCAAAATCACCGGTTCGGGCTGAGGACGATGTGTCCGTGGCTTCGGCCTCGGAAGGGCACAACAGGGCGCATATGACGGCGGTGCCATGACGAAGAAAGGTCTCTTTAAAGGCGGTGACACGTTCCCAGTGAAACGGGTCCGAATCAGGGCACTGGAGTTCTTGCGCATATTTCATGCCCATCAGACTCGCCAGCAGTGTGAGGAAGGCCAGGCGGATGGGGGCCAAGGAGCGGATGTATCTCTGGCGAGCAAGGTGGACTTTGTGCTCGACGACCCATCTCCTATCCTTGATATGGCCAGTCTTGGGTTCCTGTCCGAGATGGATGAAAGCGGCGCAATCGGCGATGTGGTCGGCCACCGTGCAGGCGTCTTTGAAGCCGTCGATCAAGCGCTCCACCTGGTTTGGCGTTAAGTCCTGGAAAAGGGGAAGCCGGTTGATGGCTTCCATAAGTTGCTGGCCGTAAGGACTTGTAGATCTGGAGCTGAAAAGGCTGTTGATTTTGCGCTCTCGAGATTCCAACTCCTTGGCAACGGCAAAGCTCAGAGGCTCCAAAACTTTGCGGTCCAAACTCGGCTGACCCGGAGCGGATGATGATAGAAGGGCACCAAGTGGTGGTCTGAGCATGGGATCGTGAACCATTTTTGCAATCTTGGCCGTCACAATGGACCGTTCGTGGCCCCTGATGAGCTGATAGTTGGTTTTGGAGCTGAGCATGAAAGGGGCCATAGAATCCATGTCGACGTGCTCGGCGATGAGCACGGTAACGTCATAGCTGATGAGAGCCATGTTCTTGGTGGTCGGGGTTCTTTGCAAGCGGTTGTAGAGAATGGACGAGACTGTCGGTATTCGGCCGCTTGGCATGGAGCAAGACGCTCGTGAGATCAGGAATCCTAGAAGCGGGAGGATTGCAAGAACAAAATGACTACAATGCAGAGAGGTTTCGAGATGAGTCCAGGAGAAAGAAAATCACCAGGAGAAGGTGGCGGGAGGGACCCTTATCTGTGCGTGTGTACCTTGATGACCATGTCCAACAAGGTGCACGAAATGTAAATACAGGTATATACCCTGACCCAGTCGCGTCATCATAATGCCTCATTCCGTGTCTGTATTGCTGATGCAGTACCATCAAGTCTCGAACAGTGACTTCTTTCGGAATCTAGTCCGCATGTGTGCGAAATGACAGCGTACGAAGGGGTATTGTAATTTGTCGCGCGCCAGGTCGTTTATTAATGAGCCAAACTTTCCACCGCCATCGTGTTTCAAAAGTCGCATTGTGGAGAAGAGTTGACAAGAAGACTCTCGAGTGCTGGATGGATTCTTTGGGGGACGTCAAAGCTCTATGACGAGTGGTGTCCGGAGGCGTCCCGCCTTGTTGCGGGTGATAAAAGAAAAGTGCCTGCCTTTTCCCTCGCCGGCTTCGTTGTCAAAAGGAAGCTTGGCAAAGCGACCTGGTGCCGGCTGGTGGAGACGCCTAAACAGAAACAGAAAGCTGCTGCAATGCAGATTCGGGCGAATGACCAGCTGAAGACAGGCTTGGGCTGATTGGCCTGCTAACCCAAGCTTGGGGCGGATTGTGCTGCTGTGCGGTCGCAGAAAGCCACGGTAACCAGGTTTTCATAAGAATACTACCGAAGAAGACACGACTCACAAGGACGGCCCTAGTAGTGCCTGTTGCTAGTTCAGTGTGCCATAGTCGAGATACTGGCGGTCGTGAACTGCTTAGCGAGTACAATGTCGAGATTGCTTGCTGGATTGGAAGAGCGAAGTAGCAGTGATTGAGCACCTAAAGGGAGTGGTGGCTGGGACCACGAAACAGATGTCAATGGCTACTGGACAGGATATCAGGCTGGCTTGGACGAAGAGGGAGGATTGATGTGCGGTTGAAGAATGAAGATGGAAACGCACTTGATGTATTAGCAGTAGTTAGAAACGGAATGTGGGAAAAAGAAAAAAAAAAAAAAAAAAAAAAGGTATCATGAAGCTTTGCAGCCTGATGATCGTTAGGGGGGATCAACAACTCAAGCCCTCCGAGTCTCCTGCCTAGGCTTTTTCGGGGGGCCGAGTGGGTTATTAGTGCCTGTGGTATTGCCACTGCCAGTGTGATGATAATGTCAATAATAATCTACCCAAGACTCCGCGTCCCTACGCTGCTTTTTGGAGCAGCCTAAAGTAGCCGGCTGCTTCGCCACATGGTAGATGTTCCTTGATTTCCCGGACCGGAACCGCATCCTAAAAGTTAATAATTTTCCCAGTATTCACAGACGCGAGCCTAGCTAGGGTCAGGGCATGTGGTCGGGTTGTTGTCAGGGAGCTCGTTTTGAGGGATATAGTAGGCGTCTTGTTTACCAATGGTGATTAGAAAAGTGATTCGGAGTGCCTTCAATTTGTGGTTTTTTCAGTTAGGCACCTGCTTGTGGGTGTGAAGAGAATGGAGACGAACTCTGAGGCCGCTGAGGAGGACTGGAGCAGGGCTGCCTCGGACAATGATATGTGGATCGCTGAGAGAGATAAATGGGCCTGCTGACAGGCGAGACTTGGCTAGCCGCTTCATCGACCCGAATGTGTTTGCTACAGGCGCATGACATATTGCCACCATCCTTCATATTCCCCAGGGATCCAGCGGCATGTTAGCATCTGGGGTGCAGACCGCATATTCAGCTAGAGCCGCCATGACCTCGTCGAAGAACATGGCGTGATGGTGGGTTCACAAGGAGGAACGAAATTGATGTTCTCCGAAAACATCGTCCCAGGGGTCCTCAGAGTCCAACGACAACGAGGCAGTTATTAGGTTCATCTCATAAAAGAATATCCTACCTTACCGTAGCCGTTCATGACGGGCCACTGCGCTCCCCTGCATTTGGGAACAGGCTAGACTACACTACACGCGAGTAGTGAAAGGTGAGCTGAAGCTGGCTGTGGATCTTGTTTCTTCCTGATTCCCTGTTTTGGCACCCCCTCCAGATGTCGGCCGAACAAAATGCCCCTGGCACAACGGCAATCGTTCCTAGCAAGCATCTTCAGGGCTTAGCCCTCCTCGACCTGCTCATTATTCTCGCCTATTTCGTCATCCTGCAGCACTGTTTTCCATCGGGGGTATCTCGGCCTACCGAATCCGCTAATGGGGTGAGTGTCGCACTCAATGTGAACTCACCCTAAAGATTTCTCTCCATCACCTCCCCCTCCTCAAGCGCCTTTATCTCTAAATCTTCCAACTCCCGATACAGTCCCTTTCCCTCCACCTCCGGAACAGGCCTCGTGCAGCGCGTGGAAGTCTTGCCCGGCTATGCGGGACTTGGCGTACAGCTTCGGGCTCTGCTGTTTGACGGAATCGAGGAGCTCGGGGGAGTGGGCTTCGCTGAGGGGGTTGGTAATCGAGGGTCAGAGATCGAAAGGGCCGGTATTGGCAGTAAGCCCGGAATTACCCGCCCGTGGGGCCCCATGGGTAACCCGAAAAGTTTGGGTTCTACCCACGCATACCCATATAATACGGGTTGTGGGTGGGCAGAACCCAAATGTTATTTGGGTTGTTGGTATAAACTTATTATAGGTAAAATGATACATAACGTTATATTTACAAATGTTACAAATCATAGATGCATACCACCTGTAAATTAATTATTTTTGGGTTATGGGTTATACCCAAATACTACTACAAACTTTGGGTCCAACCCACCCACCCATGGGTAATTCCCGGGCCTAATTAGCAGGGCTTTGACATTCGTACAGGAGATGATTCTTCAACTTCCGATGCGTTTGTTGTGGGAAACTCTGGCAACTCGGGGATCGGCGCTTCGGGCCTGTTGTCGCAAGGCGGGGAAGGCAAGAGCAGCCCTTCGTTCTGTTCCGTGGCAATGCTGAGCTACTTGGACATGAAGAAAAGTGAAGCAGTATCGCCAGCAACATAGTGCCGACAGGGCCGAAGATTCCTGATTTGGACTTTGAGAGCAATGAGTATGTCGGGACCCATAAAATGACACGGTGTTTTATAGACGATACTCGCAGCTTGATTCAGGCCATGCTCATCTCCAGAGTCGGGCCCCTTATGAAAGGCCAGCCAACCTGGTTGTCCAACTCAAGGCGCCGCTTTTGATGCCCACAATTCACCTTGCCCCAAACCAAGTACCTTGCTCCGGCGTCGGACATCGAAAGGGCGCTACTGATGCACACGGCCGCCGACGAAATGGGATAACCGCATCTCTTCCAAACGCCACCATGCACGCACATCTTATCAGATCATCAGCTAATTAAACGCCTTGGGATGGGCAATCGCCTACCGTCCCCACCCGTTCCGCCCGAATACCGGCTACTGTATGTGGAATGGCAATAAACATCTCTACGGAAAAGCCCTCAAGTTCACAACATATTACATACTAAGAAAGTAGCGGATTGGGCCGTTAAGAAGGTCGCGCTCGTCGTTGTCCTACCCATCCTGTGGGAACTGCGATGTCTGCCTTGGTGTTAGGCTAGATCGTGTCTAGACGTAGGTACAGTTCAATATTACTCTCAGAATAGCGCTCCGCCGTGCGATCGCCTCCGCCCTAGACCCGGGCCGCTTTACGCGGACCGGGTGAGCCAAGCTAGCTCACCCTGCGAAGTTGGTTGCGCGAGCCAGGGTAAGGTGTGGGCGGCAAGGCACTCGGTCTAACCAACTCGACCTGCTGCCCTCCGCCCTCCGCACCTTCAACTGACGCTCAGTGACATCTCGATACCCTTGTATGAAGTATCTTGCTAATTAATAAGTTTACTAGTATCTGCAGGAATACTATGTAAGCCTATCTTCTATAATATATTATCACGCAGTTGCGGCCAGGCATCCTATCACCGAGGACAGCCTCAATCGGTCAAATCCTATCATCTCGCTGATCTTCTATTCCACATCTGTCGCAGCCGTCGCCTAGATCCAGCTCACTTGGACCGGCTCCTTTTGTTTTGCTATCATGACAAGACACCTTTGCCAATGCCAACTCCATGTCGTGGCCGCCGAACCGGGGACTCCTCCGGGCGGCTGGCCTTTGAGGTGTGTTACGCTCAGAATGGGGAGAGACTCGCCGATGAGAAAATGAGCGTACAAGATCCCTAAAAAACGTACGAACCACGGGAATACAGGCCGCAACAATGGTGAGAGTCGGCTCGAAGATGGACCAGAAGACCAGCTTCCAGCCATCGACTGCAAAGAGGTTAGTGTATTGCCCGTATAAAGACAGTAACATTGGTGTAAACGGACAGCTGAAGTCCTCGGCAGCCACCAGGTGGATGTGCGCTGACTTTACAAAGGATGCCGCTGCTGCACTGTCGCTATGGGTTAGAAACCCCTCGGTGGGCCGGACCAGCATTTGATGGATGGATCGGTCAAGGATGGGGAAAACTTACAAAACGCCCAAACTCATCACGGCCACCAATCCAAACTTGTCTCTTCTTCGGACCGGCAGACACCATATAATCTTCCAGGGTAACAAAGCTAGGGCCAGATCTACCACGCCCGAGTATGCTATTCTCTCGTTAGTACATTATATCCAGAATCCACGACTTGCCCATATTCATCTCCAGGTCTGTCTCACGCGCTCCCCAGCCAGCCAACCGTCATCATGTATCCATCACGGTAGGACTAACCAGCAATGGCTATACCCAAATAGACCATGGTGTCGCTATTCCAACATGACCCATCGATCTCATCTCTCCAGGTATTATCCATAGGGCGGCAGACTATGATAAATATGGCCGCCACAATGGCATACAGGATGTTGAGGCTGATAATAAGGCCCAGGATCACTTTCCTTATCCACTCGGTACACCCAGAAGAGGATATCCTGAGGAGAAACAAAGCAAAGGACACTTTAGACCACACCGAGGCGGCTATAGTTAGGATGGCTGTGATGGTACCGAAACGCAGCACGGCGGTGCGCGCGTTGCTGTCGAGAACCTGGATATGGCGGCCGAGCCCGTGGTTTGTGGCGTAGGTTATGCATATCGATGCACCTACGAGGCACACCTATGTATGTATTGTACAAGGCACACTATCAGTCAGCAAACTTTGCTCGATCGGAGTTCTGACAGGGCAGAGGGAGATACCCATGACACCAGCATCACATAATCATCCCACCACCACCGCATTTTTTTCCTCGCCCTGGCCAGTATCTTTAACGCGATGAAGACTCCGGATAGAGCGACCATGGACCACGAGGTCAACAGGATTTGCGGGACAAGCGTTGCGTCGGCGGGGCGCATCGAAAAGCAGACTCGCGGCTCGGCAGAGCGCTGTGACCTTTTCCGTGCCTTTGATGGTGATTACTCCCATTTCTGACCAGAGAAAGTTGCTTACTAGGCTTTGGATGTTGGTGACCTTTGCTTGGGTTGGACAAGGAGATATTCATCCTGGCAGGTCGCGGCATGGGCGCCATCTTCACCAGCACGTCACACTGGAAACTTCCGAAAGATCTGCGAGAGTGTGATTTGCCTGTTCATTCAAGCGTGCATTAGCGGCAACCCAAAGTTTGACGCGTGGGGTCGATTAGCGGGGCTTGTGTCCAAAGTCAAGAGCTCTGTGTCGAGTTGCCACAGTGGTCAAATGTGGTGAACGCCACAAGCGCTGAGCAGGCGTTAGACCCGGTGTTCCTGGCACTTGGAAAAGGGGATCGGGTTAATTATTGGTCCGATACTAGCTACCAGTGAACAACAATTTACGCGCGGGGGAGCTCAACCTTTCCGGGGTTGACGATCTGGTTAGATATTATATGTAGGTATTCCTACATGGCGGGCGCGCGAGATGTTCCCCAGAGCCAACGCCGCCCACACACAGGAGTAAGTTGGAATATTATGCCGCAAACCCCAACTGTGTGATTCCCCATTTATGATTTCTGAACTGGTGCCACCTATAACGTTACTCACATTTCGTTTCAAGTTTCAACCGTCACTGCAAGCTGACGTGCCGGAAGTGTGGACACGTATTAAAGGGTTTGAAGTAACTAGTCTCGAGATCGAGCTCCATTGAACGCAGCTATCCTTGGTGTTGCTCAGCGATTCCCGCATAAGCGTCCAGCGTGCGGTACGTCAGCTTGCCCGCCCCCGGTGAGGGTTTGCAAAGTGTCCTGTGTACGGAGTAGGTCTGGGCCTAAAGCTCCGCAAGCTGCGGCCTGCTGCTCGAGGCGCTCGCTCGCTTCGTCCCTTACCTTGTCAAAGGCGCCCTAACTGAGATTAGTTAGCTCCGTCAGGATTGTTCCTGAAAGGGTTTCGTCAAATCTGTCGGCCAAAGGGGCAAGGGCTCCACCGCACTGTACAATAAGCAGCCACAACGGAGAAGCGCACTCCGCCGACATGATGAGACTGTCGCCCACATAGCGTACCCCGGTTCACGGAGGTGACATGTTTTCCGGAGCCGGCCATGGTTGCGTGTCGGCTGTCCAAGAGAAGTGGAGAGATGGCTGGGATGAAAAAGGAAGGTACTGCTGTACCAAGGTATGCGAGAGACGGTTGTGGGCGGAGTCGAAGCGAAGCGAGGCGTACTTGGTACGTGTTGATATGACTTTTTGCGCAGGCGGCACAGAGCAGGGTATGTGTGGGGGTGGGGCTATGCTCGACGTGGGAGAGGCGGTTGTCCGTTACATTCTTCCCAATTTGAATAATAGGACCCAAGCTCTGGACATCACGATTCACGATGACTCACTTCAGGTGATACAAATAACCCTAGGAAGCCCGGTTCCATTTTGGCTTTACCCTGGGGCCCTGCTAATGCAGACGGGAAAAGAGAAGAATCGAGAATGCTGCTCTTCGCCGTGGGTCGGGGGTGGTCATAGTCGATCAGGGCGGAAAGCCGTCTCGACCGGTGGCGGTTGACGACATGAATCCGTCAAGTCACTCCCCAAGCGAAGAACAAGCTTAGCAACCTCGAGAACTCCAAGATCCATGCTTCGTATCGTACAAAAGGTCATACAATAGGGCGTAGGATCCATCAGAATCACACCCAAACTCATCATGTTCACCCCCAACTTACTAACCCCGAGGCGGCCAAAGCACTCGACGGCACGGCATTGGATAAAGACCTCGCGGAGCCCCTGCCACTAAGAGATCCACGCAAGCGGTTTAAAACCCAGCATACTCGGGGCGATGATCACGAGATAGCTGGTGCCATTAAACCGCCGTGGTACGGCGCTGAGGACCGCCGGCGTGTTGAACGTCGACGACATTTGTCGTCAGCAGGGACTAGTACCAGTAGGCATAGCAGTAAAGGAAGCATTTGTCCTCGTATTTGGTCGCTGGCCACGCCAGTTGCTACCTTCAGGAATTCCTCCGCCGTATACGACTTGCTGGCCCCCCTAGCCCCGTCGACTTGTTCCGATCCTCAGCCGCACCTCTCAATTTCAAGTTGAGGCCATTGCTTCGCCAGCCGTGGAGAGCGGTTCTTCTTTTGGTGGGATCTTGTTTAGGGGTTGTGTCAGATGTTGCGCAGCGTTCCGCCGCCCAAATTAATCGATCTGCAGCTACTCGTAGTGGTTCCTTAGCGCCCTAGGCTCGCAAAAGGTAAGGATTGCGGTTCATGTTATGTAATGTACACTATGTAGCTTCATTCATACTTACTGTGTACGTACATCGTTCCACTTGAAGGGCCAGGTTGAAGAGACGACGCTCCCGCGCACGCGGACTGCAGCTAATGGACTAGGGTGGCTAGCCTCTCGTCAAGTTTGACTCCTCGCTTACACCCCACAGGGGTCGGGTTGGTCACGATGGCATCAACGTGCTTAACCGAGATGCAAGACCGCGAGGAGAGGCTCGGCGAACACCGAGGAAGAAGCAATCGAAGCCTTGGCGAGTGAAAGGCGAACACCGAGGAAGAAGTAATCGAAGTCTTGGCGAGTTGAAAGGCGCACGGCCCGTCCCAGAACGTTGCAACCTCGAGCGGCCTGGATTCAGGGCTAGGATGGCCCAGCTGAAGCGTGGGAGAGCCTCGATGGCATGACGGGAGTTATAAGAGGGGCTCCAGCCATGGCACCGCCCTCTGCTTAGCCGGCTCGTCATCGAGAGACTCTTCCTTTCTCCGCCGCTCTCATCGCTCCTAGACACTCCCAATGGGTCTCCTGCCACACCTCTTCCTCGTCGGGACACTCGCCGGGCTTGGCCTGAGCCAGGACTGTCCCATCCTCGGTCCAGCGTATCCAGAGGTCGCCAGCCCCGGTTCGTCGGCTGTGTTCAGCGCCGCCAAGACCGCCATCGACAATGAGATTGCCAAAGCCCTCGCTAGCGGGCAGCTGGACAAGGATACATACTTTGGGGTCCAGGTTTACTCGCGAAACTCGGACAAAACCTTGTATGAGAAGTACTATGGGCCCTCGATCGGCCCGGACACGCTCTACCGCATTGCCAGCATCTCCAAGCTCGTGACCGTGTACGCGACCCTGACCGAGCTAGGAGACAAGTACTGGGATGAGCCCATCACCAAGTACATCCCCGAGCTTGCCAAGCTCAGGGTGAAGAACCCAGTTTACGACATCAACTGGTCCGAGATCACGCTTGAAGCTCTGGCTAGCCACTTGGCTGGTATTCCGCAGCAGTGTAGGACACCGGATTCTCCCTCTTCTTCCCATCACACGAGGCTGACAGCGACAGATGCTCTCGGAGACCTCTCCGCTTACTGGCCGGAAGGAGCTCCTGGGCTGCCAACGCTGAACGCGTCCGAAAAGGTCACATGTGGCACCGACGGGTTCAGAGCGTGCACAAGAGAGGGTTGGTAGCATGCTGCTCCTATCTGACCAGTACTGACATCCCACAGAGTCGTTGGCCATGATTGCTAGGGCGTACCCCATCTCGCCCAGTTACCGGACCCCGGCTTACTCCAACACAGCTTTCCAGCTGCTCAGCTATGCTGTCGAGAAGATTAGCGGAAAGAAATTCCCCAGCATCATTGAAAAGAGGCTGCTCAAGCCCCTGAAACTCACCCGCACCTTCCTTAAGCCACCCGTCAACGACAGCAACGCCATCGCCCTCGAGGGCTGGGACATTGACATAGGCGACGCAGCCCCGTAAGCCCTCCCCAAATTACCTTCCCCTTAAACGCCACCCCCCTAACCCCATACTAGCGCCGGCGGCTACTACTCCTCAGCCAGCGACCTCACCAAGCTCGGCCGCTCCATCCTCTCCTCCACGCTCCTCTCACCGCTGCAGACCCGCCGGTGGCTCCGTCCCGTCACCCACACCGCCAAAGCCACCTTCTCCCTCGGCTACGCTTGGGAGATCTCGCGCCTCCCCGTCCCAGTCTCCACCTCCCCGAACTCCGCCACCACCCGCCTCGTCGACCTCTACCACAAACCGGGCGGGGCGCGCAACTGCCATACGCTGCTCGCCATCTCCCCGGATCACGGCATCGGCTACTCCATGGTGACCGCCGGCCCGCAAGTCTCTGCCACGTACGCCTTCCTCCTGGAGAAACTCAACACCATCATGCTGGCAGCCGCCGAGCAGGCGGGCCGCGACCAGGCCCTCGCCGTCTACGGCGGCAACTACACGCTCCCGGACAACTCGGTCGTCGAGGTGATGCTGCGCCCGGGCGAGCCGGGGCTGTTCCTGAACAGGATCATCAGCAACGGGACGGACCTTACCGCCATGGTGGGCCCCAGTCTGGGGGTCCCCGCCGGGGCGAAGGTGGGGGCGTGGCTGTACCCGATGGGCCTGGCAGGGAAGGGCAAGGTTGCGTTCCGCGCGGTGCTCGGGGCGCTGGGGCTGACGGCGGGCGAGACGTGTTCGGGGTGGGGGATGTCGGATGTGAGGTATGGGGGGTATTCCGCGGATTTGTTTATTTTTGAGATGGGCAAGGATGGGAAGGCGGCAGCGGTGGAGGTGCCGATACTGAAGAAGACGTTGAAGAGGGACGGCGAGGCTTGTTAGTACAGAATTCTACTGTACATGGTTCGCTTCTTGGCGTAACACTTAGCACACAACCCAGTTTAATACCTCCGAGACAGACTAGGAAATGGTAATACCGCGGTGGTGAAGAGACTTTGCCCCGACTTTGAGTTGGTGGAGTTTGGCGTCTTTTAGGCACAGGATCAATGGACTTTCGGCTGGGTGTCCTCTGGTCCCCAGTGTATGGGCTATCTTTTGCCATTCTTTCGCTGGGGTTTCGCGTGGTTTTCTGGTCTCAATGGCCACACTTGCTGAGATACTACTTTAGCTGCGGTTATCCGCTGTCAATTTAAGGCCTCCGTCTTTCTCTCCCCCCTCCGTTCCTGCGTGACTTGATACTGTCGAATGAGTTCTCGGCCGTTGTTCATGTCTTCCTCTGTGCTTGATCACAAAGTTATACCCCGGATAGGTACATGTACGATCTAGCTTGTCTGCCGTTCAGTTTGCTCTGCTTCAAGAAGCCTTGTAAGTTACTCTAGTCCGAGAGTACGGTGACTCTATGGCGATCCCCTTTGATGTAGTGTCTCCAATGCCTGAAGGCTTCTACTATCGCCATCATCTTTTTGTTAGGGGTTCTATAATCTTTAGCCGACCAAAATGCAACAGGGTGCTTCTTTTCACCTTCTTCCTGTTGCGATAGTACAGCTCCTATTACGAAGTCTAAAGCGTCGGTCTCAATTGCGACAAGGAGTTCTGGATCATAGTGACGAAGAAGGGGTGCTCCCTTAAATGCAGCTTGTAATCGCTAGAATGACGCTGTTGTTTCGGCATTGAGTCGCAATGATCCAGGTTTCCTTCCCCGTTTCATTCCTTTAAGTAAGTCATTCAGGGGTAAAGCAAGTTCTGAAAATCCGAGAATAAATCTGCGGTAAAAAACTCCAAAATCCCAAGAAAACTTGGATCTCGCGAAAAGTTTTGGGCTCTGGCCATTCTTTAACGGTTTGAACCCTCTCCGAATCCATGACGACTCCTTCTCGATTCACAATGTAACCGAGGAATTCAACTTGATTTTGGTAAAAGGAACACTTGCTGGGTTTGTAGTACAGCTGAGCCGCCTGCAGTCTTTCAAGGACTTGTCGAAATGTGTTTTGTGTGGGTTTCGCGGTCAGGGGAAATGAACAAGGTATCGTCTAAAGAGGCGATGCAGAACTCATCCAGTGATGCAGACTGGCAGGCCCGAATGCCAGCGTTAACGTGGGAGCACTGACTTGAGTCAGCCTCCCACGCCCGCCAAGCCCTCCGTTGTTGGTCAGGCGCGGGATGGACCTGGTCCAATTGTGGGCCCACTGCCGCTTGGCTCATTGTCCGCGGTCTGGGGTGCATGCGCCGAGAGGCTGGAGTTCCATCTGGGGCCTGGACCAAAGTGATGACGAGCTGGAATGAGACCCGGAGAAGCTTCCAAATTGCGTTCCTGGAAGAGTCGGAGCTCTCGGGTTGCAATTACACAATCAACGTGAACGGGGGCATCGGAACACAATGACGTCGTGCCCGTTGCTGATAAATTACGCTGAGCTTTCCTTGCGCTTCCTTTTGTTGCAAGGAATTCGAGATTCGAGGGAACTTTCCATCTAAATTAGCGTCGTTCTTAAACAGACCTTTCCGCCGCACAAAGGAGCTTAGCTACAGCTAAGTGGTGTGGATTTTAAGTTGACGTGTTCGTTCATTGTTGCAGTGGAAACGGCGGGTTGAAGCCAATCCTGTTTGACGTTTGACTACTTTGACAAAGGTTTGAACACGGCCCCCACTGAGTCGTGGGTTAAGCTCTGGTCTGCATATGCCTGGTCCATTTTGCACCCCGACGATGAATTGACGCGAAGGGATTTGGTAGGGAGGCACGCGCGCAGTGCTTGAAAGCTGCAGTCGGCATTTCATCGCCAAGAGATGGGGACGGCACGATGCGGGGAACAAAAGCAACTGTAGGAAGTACCAAACACGCGACTCATCGGGTTCAATCTGGAACCGACTCCTGAGGCACACTCGAAATTCAGTCATTTGGTCAAGAGATCGTTCCGTTGATGACTCCCATGCCCAGCCTCGTCAAACGCATCTCCAGACAATGAGGCGCGACCCCCAGATTGCACTGTGCCAGGTTCGGTGTACACAGTGGAGGTACGTACTTGAACGTTTCCAGGGATCTGCTGTGGTCAGTGATCGCACCTGCAAGGCCCTGCATAACCCGCCATTACGCATTCCAACTTGTACAACAACGGCCAACAAAATCTGGTCGGCCTCGACAGGGCGTTGTGGCAAATCGATCATCACGCCCACACACTTGGAGCTCGTGGTTTGGCGCCGATCGTGTCTCGGGAGGGGGGAAAGAATACAAGGCGGACACCGCCCAGGGGTCCACGTAACACCCTCCCCCATTTCCAAGTCGGGTCCAAGTGTCTCGACTCTCTTGCAGGCGGGTTCGCACTGTTTTTAGCCCTGCTCTCGGGGCGGAGACTGGGTCCCACAGACCGAGACCCCCACACTCACCTGCCAACAAAAGCGGTCCCCCAGACGCTGCTTCCTCTTCTTCTTTCACGCGACAGCATCGGGACCACCTCCTTCTCTTTTTCCCATTGCATTCAACATCGCAGCCAATTTGGGCTTCCGCTGCTCTGGTGCCTACAACCCGCCCTGCGCATTGCTTCGGCACCGCTAGAGCCACCAGCTGGTCGACTCTTCTCTCACTCCGCAAGACGAACTGGAACTGTCCCCACTTCTTCAGTCAACTTCAAAATGAAGAGAGGAAAATAGATCCACGCCAGCCTCAAATTGAGGTGTGTTGGGACTCTTGACGGTCCTGATCGCCTTCCGGTTGCCCCGCCTCACTTTCTCGACCTACCCTTACCCTCTTTCCGACCGCTATATCCGTACCTCCGTTTTTGCCCAGTCCCTCGGTCGCCGATCCCGCCCTCGCTTCTTGCTCGGCGCCCATCCCGGCCCATCCGGAACCTCACCGCGTTACGCCGCCTCTCAACGCCCCCTCCACCGCTCATTCGCTGGCCTGCGGCCCCGGCCGGACCCGAGCGAGACCGCCCGGCCAACTTGGAGCTGCAACCCTCTCCTCCCGCCGCCACCAAAAGTCCCCCAAGGACGGACTGCCATGTCAGTAGGAGCCAAAGTAGTGGTGTCGAAGCGAAGCGCGAGACCCTACGTCGAAGACGGCATGGAGAAGGACGCACCCCAGTATCTAGGAATGCGAATGACCAAGCACGAACAGATGGAATTGGAAGACCAGGACAGGAAGTCTAGAGCCACAAGTCAGAGCAGCCAAACCAGCCTTGAGTCCTCCCCCATGGTCCACCCCGCAGATGGGGAGCACGAGGTGGATGCATTGTCGCTGGCAGGCCAGGGACGGAAGAAAAGCGGTTCCGGCATCCGAGATGCCTTCTATCCTCCGACCACAAATCAACACCTCGCCTATCCGACCCACGAGCTAGAAGAGCGCCTGCCCGTTGAGGGCCGGCCAGCCAACTTTGGTGTCGTCGTCCCAGGGGTCTACCGCAGCAGCTTCCCGCAGTCGGAAGACTATGCCTTTATTGAAGGCCTGAAGCTCAAGACCATTGTGTAAGTCCCGCCCTGGACCGTTGGGAGACCGTGCGCTGACCAGCCTAGCACATTGGTGCAAAAGGATTTCCCGCAGGGATACGATGCTTTCCTCCAGAAGAACGGCATCCGGCATTGCGTGTTCGACATGAAGGGCACCAAGAAGGAGGCCATCCCGATCAACACGATGAAGTCGATTCTCCGCATGGTTCTGGACCGGCAGAACCACCCGCTGCTAATCCACTGCAACCACGGCAAAGTGAGTTCCGATTTTTCTGTCTCAGCAGACCCTAAATGCTAACGGCGTTTGACAGCACCGCACGGGCTGCGTTGTCGCCATTGTCCGGAAGCTCTCGGGCTGGGACCTGGGCAACATTATCAGCGAGTACAAGACGTACGCCGAACCAAAGGTACGAGAGTGTGATGTTAACTACATCACCACTTTCGAGCTGGCCGACATTTCAAACTTGTTCCGGGAAGCGGCTTGCCCCTTTCGGATACGCACCTTTCTGCGCTCAGTAATGCTCGCCCTTCTCATGGTTGCTATCTGGGTCTTCTCAGGCAGTAAAATTGCCTCGACGCCCAAGCGGAAGCTGCTAAAGTGAAAACAACCCTTCCAACAGCATCCGACTTGACACCCACCCGAGACACCCGTTGTTTTTCCGGGGATCGACAGGGCATGGTTTTCCAGTGGCTAAACTGAGATTGTTTGGTCACGGAATGCAATTCTATCCGCCCTTGGGTCAACAACCAAACATATGGTCCATGACCACTCCAGCACAGGACCGGCAGGCCTGTTTGCATATCCACTAGCTTCACAATCCGTGGAGCGGAAGGAGCGGGACACTGGCGACCCCTGGGGGGCGCCGTAACTTGGGAAGCATAAAGGACCTGGGGTCTTGCGGCATACCTGCGCTCAACAGGTTGGCTATCTGGGATTTTCAGCGCACTTGCATCATCATTTTGGGCATAGAGAGACACGGCGGATGGAACGGAGACCATCAAGTGCTGAGCCGTCTCCCCGGCGTTTGATTGGCTGTGATATTTGTTCTCTTTTCCTTTTCCTGTATGGGTGTTCCTGCGAAAAAGCTGTATAGTGTTTTTTGTACAAGGTCTGTTTTACAACTCCTCTGGCATCGACCTTTGCAAACCAGGAGCGGGATACATTATAATAATACACGAAGCACCCACGTCCTCATCACCCTCAAGTCTCCATATGGACAGCTTGAATCGACGTGAAGCATCCGAATATCCCACTGCCCTCCAACTGCCCTTCCCAAAGTCA
The DNA here is from genome assembly GCA_017139535.1 of Trichocladium uniseriatum. Classification (NCBI taxonomy): domain Eukaryota; kingdom Fungi; phylum Ascomycota; class Sordariomycetes; order Sordariales; family Chaetomiaceae; genus Trichocladium; species Trichocladium uniseriatum. The sequence goes on along the minus strand of WOUO01000002.1, from coordinate 1,215,354 downwards.
GTCTTTATAAACCCCCCACCGATTCACCTCCCTCCTCTCCTCCTCCTCCTTCTTCCGATCCCCCGTCCCGTAAACATATAGCCCCGCCACCGTGTTCGCTACGCCCAACCCCATCGCCGTCCCGCGCACGAAGCCGCGCAAGGAGAAGCGGCTGCGTAGGCTAGCCGGGCGCCGACGCGCCGCGAGCAGCACGTAGATGCCGCTCCATGCGGCGGTCATGCCCGCGCCGTCGATCTTGAACCCCGCTAGGGTGAGGTAGCTGCTGAAGGCGAGGAGGGGGGCGAAGAGGAGGGGGAGGGGTTGCGGGGGGCGGAGGTGCAGGGCGGTGATGAGGGAGAGGAGGGACATTGGGGGGATGGAGGATGCTGGTGGTAGTTAGTAACTTCCAAGTTGGTATATGGATGATAGGTGGGGCTGGGAGACTTGGTTTGGTGATTTGTCTGTTTGGGGTAAATCGGGGAAGCTGAGTAAAGGGAGGACGGTGACTTGGTGGTGAGGGCGAGAGTGTGTGAATGGGTTGGGAGGTGGACTTACTTCCCCATGCTGTGAGGGTTTCTTTGAAGCCTACGGGCTCGAGGTCGTCGTCTTTGGGCGCCATTTTGGTGGTGATGGGGTGGTGGATTTGTGGCTGAGTGAAGGGTGTCTTAATGTCCGCAGTAGGGGTGAGAGTGGGCGGCTCCTCAATCGCTCCCCTCGTTACAGAAAACAGCTCTCAGGCCGTTTCTCTCATCAAGTCATTCCGAGCTTCGACTTTTTTGAGATCGGTGACGTCGTGAATGGCTTATCGGGATGACTAAGCATCCTCATGCCCCTGTCGCTGTTGCATGCCCCACCAATTTTGTCAAATGCCAACAGTGCACGGGCGTTTTTTGTCTTCTGCTTGGGGTTGGGATGTCAAGTATCTCAAGTTCCAGACTGCGACGTGGGACTGCCATCCAAATCTCCAGCGGGAACTCAGAACGTCGCCATTGTTACAATTGGGATCGAGTCTTTGTCTGCGACAAAGCAGTTGTAACCTATTTTTCGTCCAGCTTGGCCAGGCGACGGAGGCTACAAAGCCTTTCTTTTATTGGCAGCTGCACAAAGCAGGGACTGTTCAAAAAGCCACGATTCCCGGTCGATCTGACGCCGCATCAATCGTCCACCACCGAGCGCCAACAGTACAGTGCCTACATTTGGGACTAGAACACCAACACCAAACGACCGTTATTCTCGCGAGCTTCTGCTCTCCGGAAACCGTACCCTGGTAGCCAAAGTCTACAACCTCAACCAACAAAATCCACCCATAGCCCTCCGGTATCCCCCAGGGCAACCATGGCCGACGCCTCGGCCTCCGGGGCCTCGACCTCGAAAAACGATGGCGCGCGCAACCGGCGCGAGCACAACCAGGGCAACCAGGAGCGCAAGTACACGGTCGAGCAAAAAGCCGCGGTGCTGCGCATCCGGCGGTGCAGCCCGACCGCCTTTTACGAGATCCTCGAGCTGCAAAAGACGTGCACCGACGGCGAGGTCAAGAAGGCGTACCGCAAGCTGTCGCTGCTGACGCACCCGGATAAGAACGGCCACGAGCACGCCGACGAGGCCTTCAAGATGGTGGCGCGCGCGTTTAGCGTGCTGGGCGACAAGGAGAAGCGCGACAAGTTTGATCGGTTCGGGACGGATCCCGACAGCAGGTTTGCCAGCGCCCAGCAGCAGGCACGCGCGGGGAACCCGTTTGCTGGGTTTAATAGGGGTGGAGGAGGAGGGGGAGGGGGATGGGAGGGGGCCGAGGATATTAGCCCCGAGGAAATGTTTGCGAGATTCTTTGGGGGTGGTGGGTTTGGAGGACCATTTGCAGGTGGGTGACATGTTTTGATTTCTGCCATCCGAAAGGGAGGCCATGCTAACTCTATCCAAGGTTTCGATGGCGGGCCACAGTTCATGTTCAACTTTGGCGGGCCGGGTGTCAGGGTGCATCAGTTCGGCGGCAACCGGCCACGGGCCCGGCCGCGGAATCCAGCACAAGAAGAGCAGACAAGTCCCTGGAGCACACTAGTGAGCTTGCTGCCCATTCTTCTGCTCGTCATCTGGCCGCTCCTCTCGTCCATCTTCTCCGGTTTCACATCCACGGGGCCGTCGACGCCGAGCATGGTTTTTGACCACCCCCACCCGCCGCTTTACACGACGGAACGCACCATGCCCAACTACAAGGTCAAATACTATCTCAACCCGGTCGACATTCAGTCGTACACCCCGACCAAGCTGCACCAGCTGGACAGGAAGGCCGAGGTGCTGCTGGTACAGCAGCTGCGTCTCAAATGCGAGAGCGAGATGGAGCACAAGCAGCAACTCCGGAACGCGGCGCAGGGCTGGTTCTTCCCTGACCCGGACAAGATGGAGGTGGCGAATGCCTACGAGATGCCTGCGTGTCGGAGACTCAACTCGCTACGGTTATAGGGGGCGAGGGGAGGTACGGAGACATAGTAATTAATGATCAAACTGGTGGCGGGGCGGGCACGTTGTGTACAGAAATTTAGACGTTTGTGTATTGTTTGGACGGTCTATGATACCGACTGCTGGCGTTGGAGAATTTGCATATAAAGCGCGAGCGGATTCGCTTTGACTCGGAGGAAATGTCTCATGCAATTGACACTAAATATGGAACATGTGCTCCAAGCCTCATTGAGTCCCTTGCATGGGACAAGTCATCCGATCCGAACTCGCAGGGGTTGCCGTGTGCTGGAGTCAAATCCTCTTGTTTTCATTGTCGCGCAATTTATGTACGTGCCGTGGCGGCGCGGCTTTGTCGGAAGGACACGGTCAAAGACGCGCAAGCTGTCGCCGCGGACTGACAGAGTCGTGGCAACAATCAACGAATGCTCAACTCGTGGGGAGAGATGACGAAGCTTGGAGGGCCGCCTTTGGCTTGGGTCGGCCTGATTGGCCGGGACCCGGGCTGCCCCACTGATCCACCTGCCTTTCATGGTTGCCGCACTCAACCCCAGGCCAAGCCAGAGAGGTTCCAATGACGGATGTTGGGGGGGGGTCGGCACAACCATCCAGTGCAACCTGACAGGAGCCACTGCGGCGGGCAACCACTGCGATCTTCACGAATGCTTCATCCTTTTCATGTCAAGAAATGCTCGAGAGTAGGTTGCTTAGATGCTGGAGATTCTACTAGTTCATTTTCGCGTATACAACAAAAGTTCCGCGTCCACGTCTCGAATAGCCGTTTCTCCCAATTGCTGCCTCGACCAAGCTCCCTTCGGTCAGCTCAAAACGCCGAACCTAGACGATCCAATGATGCCGACTTGCGCCACTAGTTTCTCGCAGACACAATAGCAATCAAGGCTCCTGACCAAGCATATCGGATTCACCTTGCGACAACGGCCGATTAACCCTTTTTTTTAAGTTGGTGCTATCGTCGCATGTCCGTCGCAACAGCCGCGTGCGCCGTCGCCTCCCTCGTTTAAAGGCCCACTGTCAAACCGGCTGCCTCTCAAGCCCAGCTTCTGCCAACAAAGCTCCCCGACTCCTCTACTACGTTTCTAATTCCGATAGACGCAAATTCACGATTCCATTCGAATTCGCGCAATGGTTGCCCGAAAGCCGCTTCCCGACGATGCCGCCCTAGACCCCGCCGTGCCCCGGCAGGCAAGGGACGTGGGGTCGCCAGCCAACACCGGAGGCGAGCGCCCATGGGGGGATGAAACGGCTCAACATCACTACAGCGATCAGAATAACGCCAACCCAGCTCCGAGCGATGTACCGAATTCCCTGAAGCCCGGGACCACACCTTTTTCTGGCTATGAAGAGGAGAGCAACATCTGGGCTGAAGGTATTCCCGCCCTGGCGAGGACAGAAGATAGGAGCGGGGTACCAGCGGTTCTTCGGCCGGGCAGCAGTGGCAGGAAGGAGGTTGATACAGATCGGGCGCCTGGGGCCGGCCAGGATGCTGCTCCGGTGCCGGTAGCTCTCCGGCCTGGTGGCGGGAACCCCTGGCCAGAAACCAATCCGTTTAAGAGAAAGATGTCACTCAGCGCGTCTGGGCCTCCCAGTCAGGGCGAGCTGAGCAAGCAGACTACCGGATCAAAAGTCCCGACTGCTCCCTCGGTCCCCGTCGCTGCCTTTTCGCAGATGAGCGTCAACGAGACAAGCAAGAACCCCTGGCAGCCGGCCCTCGATATGAAAAAGGATCATACGGGGACCCCTCCCGTTCCAAAGTTGTTCGACCAAGATTCTGTGGGGGACAATGTATGGGATTCCGCAAAGCCGTCCCGCCAGGCCACCCCGGGCCCATCAGCCTCACCAGCTGTTTTGTCTTTGCCATCAGATGACGGATCGGCCGGATGGGATGAAGAGGCCAGAAAGCCGGCCATTCCCCCACCGACGATTACTACAGCTAACGAGGAGGTCTATGAGGACGCGCATGCATGGGATGACCTCGGGGCGCCTGACAAGGGAAAGGCTGCTGCTCCTCCCCCTGTGCCGAGCAAGGGAACCGACGACTGGAACCTTGTCGACGTGGAGGGACCCGGACCTACTCTTTCAAGGCAGAGCACATGGGAGAATTTCCACGAGGAGGATGGTAATGCTCCCAAGACAGCTCCTGCCACAGAGGCAAAAGCTGAGGCAAAAGCCGAGGAGGTGCCTCCTGAGCTACCGCCACGGAAGTCGGCAGAGGTACCCCCTCCAGCACCCCCACGCCCCGTTGACAAGTCGGAAACGTACCAAATCAAAAGGATCAACTGGTACGATTCAACGGCTGCAAAAAACCCTCGGGTATCCCCTATCCTCGTTCAAAACGCCAACGGACCGTGCCCGCTAGTTGCCCTCGTCAACGCTCTGACCCTGACTACACCAGCGGACAAGTCCAACACGGCGCTTGTTGAGACGCTTCGGTCGCGCGAGCAGGTTAGTTTGGGCTTGCTTCTCGATGCCGTCTTTGACGAACTCATGTCGGAGCGGCGAACACAACCAGACGTGGCCCTTCCCGACGTGACAGAGCTGTACAACTTTCTAACGGGGCTCCACACGGGCATGAACGTGAACCCGCGCTTCATCCCCGCCCCAGAAGTCGTCACGGCATTTAAGCGCACATCGCTCACACATCTTCACCCTACCGAGCGCACCGATATGATCCCCGGGACGTTTGAGCACACCAAGGAGATGGCGCTCTACTCCATCTTTTCAATCCCACTGATCCACGGCTGGCTTCCGTCCAAAGACGATGCCGCGTATGATGCATTTGCACGGCAGGCCGTTTCGTATGAGGATACTCAGAATCTGCTCTTTCGAGAAGAGGAGCTCGAGGAGAAGCTGAGCAGTAGCCGCAGCCGGGGTCTCACTCCGGAGGAGCAGCAGATTTACCAAGACATTTTGACCATCAAATCGTTCCTCAGCATATCCGCGACACAGCTCACCCAGTTTGGCCTCGACATTATCAGAAAGTCGATGAAGCCCGGCTCGGTGGCGATCCTCTTCCGCAACGACCACTTTTCGACCCTCTACCGACACCCGCAGACGCTTGAACTCCTTACCCTCGTGACCGACGCGGGCTATGCCGGCCACGCCGATGTTGTCTGGGAGTCGCTTGTCGATATCAATGGCGAGAGCGCCGAATTCCTCTCGGGAGACTTCCGCGTGGTCGGCGGCGTCTCGCATGACCAGCCTGCTTCCAGAGACACAGTGCCCGAGAACTGGGAGGATGCTGTCGACAACAGCACAGGAAATAACGATTGGACCACGGTCCAAGGCCGTCGCGGTGGCCGGACTCACACCCCTCAACAAAGCACCGCGAGCCAGCCACCCGTATCCCCGACATATGAGCAGGAAGATCGCGACCTCGCACTCGCACTCCAGCTCCAAGAAGAGGAAGACGAGCGTCATCGCGCCGCGCAAGAACGCCGCCGCAGGGAGAGCCTCCTCTCGGAGCAATTCATCGAGCAGCAAGCCCGCTCCAACGGGCCCGCACCCACAACGAACAGACGCGGCGGCCGAGGTGGCGGACGAGGCGGCAGCACAACCTCGGTCGGCCCCGGCCGCGCCACCGCCTCCCGCAGTACAACCTCCCTCTCTTCAACCCATGCCACCGGCCGCCGCGCGTCTGCGTCGGCATCGACCAGCTCAATACCTTTGCAGCGAACGAACACAACCAGCCCCACTCCCGCAGCAGCAAATAATGCGCCCCGTAACGGTCCCCGCCCAACAACACAGACCGTCCGCTCTCTGCTTCCCCCGACACGGGACGAGGACCTGCCCCCGCCGAGTTACGAACAGGCTGCGAAACAGCTGCCGTATGTCCCGCCGGCTGGACACCCGAGCCATCCGGCGAGTAGTCCACGAGTTGCTGGCGAGGGGCCGGTGAATGCTCACTCGCCTCTCCCCGCGGGGATGACACAGGGGCCACCACAAGGACAGGGGCCAGTGAGGGGTGGTTATAATGACGGAGGGAGGGGGCATGGACAGGGACATGGGCAGAGGCAGGGTGGTGGGTATCCTGGCAGTGCGGCTATGGATGGGAGGGGGATGAGGAGGGGTGTGCCGCCGGCGCCGGGGATGGGGGTGGGGCCGCAGGGAGCGGTTTCGGCTGGGATGGGAGGAGGGAGAGAGAGGGAGAGGGATTGTGTTGTTATGTGAGTGATGAGTGATGATATAAGATGGTTATGGTTATCGTTATACGCAGCGGGTTTGGGATGGGTTGGTTGGGTGGTTGGATTTGGGTAGGAGGGTTATTTATTCTACGTTAGGCCATGGCGCTGGGATAGGCGCGAATACAATGAATGGGTTTGCTCCAACATGGTGGTGGCCCTGAGCTCTGAGATGGCTCATCTACAGTGGAGGTCTGTTATCGGTGACGTCTGGCGTCGTATCCGTACAACGTATCAGTGCTAATCTGTGCAAGATGTCCCAACCTCGGTGATACGACGACATAGCTGTCAAACACGTTGGATTTGAATAATTCGGGCATTAAAAATTGGAGACTTTTCAAAGACACACATCGACATCGCAACTTTAAGCCGTAGTCCCATTATCCCGACTCTAGAAAAGGTGTTGCGTGCGTGCCCCGTACGATGCGCATGGTATAATACGCCAACGATACGTAATGTACCGTATTCGTACTGAGAGGATCTCAATAAAGCTCGCGGTGTTAGCAGCTTCCCTGACATCACTCGCTCCTGCGCAACCAAGACCTGCGAGATGCCGTTTGAAGAGACGGCAATGTAACGGTTGGCGGAACGAATCGCGTTTGTCTTGGCCTTCTAAATTCCATCTTTCTGCTGTCTTTCCTCGCTTCCATCCCTACCACAGGCGGCGTAGCGGTGAACTTAATTACCCCGGCAACTGCTCGCTTTAATTTGAGCGCCTCATAACACAAGAGTTGTCAACTTCCACACCCAGAACTTCAGTGTGCCCGACTCACACCTCACAAAACACCAATCCTCTTCATCACAAATCAGCCCAACATGGCCACCTCTACGGTCGGCCTTATCAACAACTGGTTCCCGCCAACCCGCGAAAACTACGAAACCATTCTCTCCATTTGGAAATGGTTCCCAGTCGTAAGTCTTCCCCCTCCACCGTCCCACCCAAACATTAGCCCTCTAACCCTCCCCCCCTTCCCCCCAGGCCGCCTCCCTCCAATGGCTCATCCCCTGGTACGGCATGGGCAAAACCTCCGTCACCTCCCGCCTCAACCTCCCCGGCCGCATCGGCTGGCTAACCATGGAAGCACCGGGCTTCCTGACCCTGCTCTACACCCTCCGCACCCTCCCCTCCCAAATCCACCCCACTCTTACGCAACAAGACTCCCTCCCCTGGCAAAACCAAGTCCTCGCGGCGCTCTTCACAATCCACTACCTCTACCGCGCCCTCTTCTTCCCCTTCCTCCAGCCCAGCATGTCCCCGCTGCACATCATCATCTGGCTGTCCGGCCTCTCTTTCCAGCTCTTCAACGGCCTGTGCATCGGGTCGTGGCTGGCCGCGTACGGGCCCACGACCCAAGCGGAATGGGCAGCGACGTCGTCGGCTGGGGTCGGCCAGTTTGCGGTGGGCATCGCGCTGTTTTATGTCGGGTTGGCGGCGAATTGGTATCATGATGAGGAGCTGAGGGAGATTCGGCGGCGCAAGGGAAGAGGGGGGGATAAGAAGCAGGGGGTGGAGAAGCACTATGAGATTCCGCAGGCGGGGTTGTTCAAGGTGATGCTGTACCCGCATTATTTCTGCGAGTGGGTTGAGTGGTTTGGGTTTTGGATGGCGGCTGGGTGGGGGTGTGTGCCGGCGCGGTGCTTTTTTGTGAATGAGCTCGCGGCCATGGTGCCAAGGGCCGTGAAGGGAAGGCGGTGGTATGTGGAGAGGTTTGGGGAGGAAAAGATCAAGGGCCGGTGGGCTGTCATTCCGGGTGTGTTGTGAGAGTGGTGGTTTGTATAAACAGCATCATTAGACCTGTAGTTTTTCCTAAATACATGTCTCCCAGGTCGAGCTTGTTTTCTCGCACCCTTCCATTCACCCATCGCCACAAACAAGTAGAGATGGCTCTGGTTAAAGTCCGACGGGGACTCATTTAGATACAGAAAAAAATAAATTTACACCGCTATGGGGTATACGGGCCCCAAGTGACGATCAAACACAAAAAACGCCGCCCATGCCAATCAACCGATTTCGTATCGTCTCAATCTCGGGAGAGTACCATCCTAACCAAAATTGCTCATTTCTCCGCATCCCCGTTGCCATCACTCCGGCTCTTGTCCGGAGGAGACATTTGACTTGAGGGTGCCGGGGGTGGCGGGGCTGGCGGTGGTGGGCTCCCTGGCCCCGCACTATCACCGCCAGCGCCTTCACCTTCCAGGGGCGGGATCGGCAAGCCAGGCTTCATGGTCTCGGCAGGCTTGGGCACCGCCATGGGTCCGAGCGGAACGGCAACACGACCCGTCAGCTTCTCGCCGCGCAGAATCTGTTCCACCTCGGCGCGGTCCAGCGTCTCGTACTCCACCAACGCCTTGGCGAGCAGGTCGAGTTCCTTGCGCTTCGATAGCAGCAGCTTGCGGGCGCGCGCGTACGACTCGTCGAGCACCTTCTTGACTTCGGATTCAACCATGGCGCGCGTTTCCGAGCTTAGTCGGTCGTACTTGCGGAGGTACTCGACGGGGCCAAGACGTTCCGACATGCCCAGCTGAGCAACCATCTGCCAGGCAGTACGGGTGGCGCTATCCAAATCCTGGTTTCCGTTAGCATGTGCTACTTCAAAGGGGGGAAGGGGCCTTCACGTACAGCGCTGACACCACTCGTCACGAGCTCATTACCATAGACAATTTCCTCTGCAACCTTTCCACCCATGGCGCGGTCAATCCGGCCTAGGTAGTCCTTCACCGTGTACGAGTACTTGTCCATCTCGGGAAGGAAGGCCGTGTGGCCGAGAGACTGGCCGCGAGGGAGAACCGTAACCTTGTAGAGCTCGCCCGAGCTATCCTTGGAATAGTAGGCAACCAGAGCGTGGCCGGCCTCATGGTAAGCCGTCATTTCCTTTTCCTTGGGCGTGATGATCATGCTCCTCTTCTCGGCACCCATGATGACCTTGTCCTTGGCCCACTCAAAGTGCGTCTGCATGACAGATTTGGCCTTGGACTTGCTGGCGTGGATAGCGGCCTGGTTGACAATGTTCTCGAGCTCGGCGCCAGAGAGACCCGAAGTGCGCGAGGCGATGGCCTCAATATTGACATCGGGCCCCATCTTGATCTTCTTGACGTGGTGCTTCAGGATGGCGATGCGGCCGCGGACGTCGGGCAGGGAGACGACGACGTGGCGGTCGAAGCGGCCGGGACGAGTGAGGGCCTTGTCGAGTGATTCGGGGAAGTTGGTAGCACCCAGGATGATAACTCCGCTGTTCGGGGCGAAGCCGTCCATCTCGGTAAGCAGCTGGTTCAGGGTTTGCCGGACGTAGGTTGCATCGCGCGAGTTGCGTCTGCCACCAATGGCATCCAACTCGTCGATAAAGACAATTGAGGGTGACTTGGCCTTTGCCGCGTTGAAGAGCTCACGGACGCGCTTGGCGCCCACGCCAACGTAGATCTCGTCGAACTCGCTGCCAGACATGAAGAAGAAGGGCACACCGGCCTCTCCGGCGACGGCGCGGGCCAAAAGAGTTTTACCAGTACCAGGGGGGCCGACGAGCAGGACGCCCTTGGGCAGCTTGCCGCCCAGGTTGCTAAACTTATCGGGATTCCGCAAGAAGTCGACCAGCTCCTGGAGCTCTTCCTTGGCCTCGTCACAGCCGTGCACATCGGTAAACCGGGCTTTCTGATTCTCGGCCTTGGCTTCGGTGGCGTCCAATTTGCCTCCAGGTCGCTTGAGCGTAGTCATGCTCTCGAGGACCATGGTGATGATGACCAGACTGAGATAGGCGCAAAGACCGAACCATAGGAGGAACTTGATCCACCGGAGAGCAGTAGTACCGAATGTCTCGTCGACGATGACGTGCAGAGGACCGTTCTTGGCGCCAGTTGCTCCGGCTCCAGCGGCCCCTCCGGCAGAGATTGCCATGTTGCCACCGGCACGATGAGCGGCTACCGCCTGACCGACGACCTGGAGCCCAGTCGGGCTAAGGCCAGAAAGGTTGGCAGCAGAATCACCTTGCGCGAGACTAGTCGTAGCACCGTTAATCATTGCGATGGCTCTGTGGTAAGCTTCGTCGGTGGCTTCGTTGGTGGCAAACCGTCCTGTAGTGAAGCATGTTAGCGTGTATCCATGAAAAATAACCCACGCGGTAACTAACCAGACTGATAGCGTTCCACAACAATCGCGGGCATGTTGGCCTTGAGGAGGAGCTGGTAGAAAGAGTTTTGGGCTGTGGCGCTACTCGGGTTGCGGTTAGCAGCCGCCTCGCGGTTGGCGAGGAGGTCGCGCGAGACGCCGCTGGTACCAAAGCGCCGGTATTGAACATTCCGAGAGGGGGCCTGAATCTTGATCCATGTGAACTGTTGCATGCGGCTAGGTTGATATGTGCTCATAGAGCGGAAGGCGGGTACGGTGGTCAGAGGGCGAGCCATCAGGGCCGCGTAGGAGCGGCGGATGAGGGGGTTCGCCATGGTGAGCGAGCGAGAAGACATGTTCGAGATTTCCGAGAGAAGGTTGGTAGGAGACGCATTTGCGAAGCCCCGGTCGAGGAAGCGCGACATCACTGGTTCCCGCATGAAGTCCGGAAGGTCGGGATTCGCCTTGGTCGCGTTGCGTTGCGCATGGAGGGAGGAGCTAGGCTTTGCTGTTGCCGCTGCCGACGATTTGGCATCAGCCGCAACGGCAGCACGGTTGGGAGGGGTTCTTGGGGTCGGCGGGGAGTATGTCGAGCCTTTCCAGGGAATGGTCAGGGTGTTGACGATGGATGGCCAGAGGTCGGTCGTTGCGGCCGCGATACTCTGCAACACTGTCAGTAAAGTCGATGTCAAGTCGATAGAAGACGTCACTCACGGGCAGCCCACTTGCGTGGAAAGCCATCGTGTTGTCCCGCGCTCTGCTCCGAAATGTCGGATGCGGGATCAGATTGGAAAGCAGATGCAGATGATGCAAGGAGCGACAAATGGTTGGGGCAGTTAGCGGATTGGCGGGCAACGGCCGGTCTTGGCAAGATGGCCACCCCGGTTTTGCCCCGACCCCACGTGACCTGGCGTTGATCGACTGTGGCGTGGCTCGTCGAGTCGCGTCTCACAGGCAAGCGCATCTCTGAACACTCACTTATCAATGAGAAGAATCAGAAAATCGACGTGTTGAAAGCCGTTCATCGATGGCTGAAAGCTACCAAGTTATTTGACTCAGATTAATACCCACTGGAACACTTTCCACACTCTGCCTTCATATCTCATCTTCCCTACCCTGTTTTTCCAAAAACATCAACAGCCATGAATCGCTCAATTGAGCAAGCGTTGTTATCTTTGCTGCCCACCCACAGTTCGGCCTTACCGCAACCTCTCTCAGACCTCGCAAGCTCCCTTTTAGCGCAGTCCCGGCACCGCGCCAGCACGCTCAAGGCAGAAGAGGAAGTCGCCCGGCCCTATGCCTGCGCACACCTAGCCTGCGACAGACTCAAGATCACGCTCAACCTTCCACCAATAGAACCACGGCCACCAGTCCCACCACGCATCTACAAGCGACTCTACAACCATCTTGACAAGATCCTGCCCGCTTCCGCCTCCACCCCAAGCCGCGCCACACCAGGCGGAACCGGTCTTGGGAGCACCCGCATCAGGACACCCAGCACCAAACTCCTCGAGCAGCAACTTCTCGGCACCTCCCCGCTCGCCAACAAAAGCCGCGGCCCGCCATCACGCACAACCCCAAGCAAAGAAAAGTCACTCGCCCAGCTTCGCGACCTAACCTCCGCAGGCGCCGCCAACTCCCCATCCAGGAAGCGCACCACCGCCTCCAGAGCTAATGACGCTCTCCCACGCTGGATCCGCCCCACCATCCGTTTCCTCACCACGACTCTTGGCCCCGCACAGATTGGGCCCGTGGTCGCGTCCGGCATGGAATCCATCGTTGCCCCCCGCGGCAAGCTAACCGACGACGCTTGGGTGCTGGCTAACCTGGTGCCCGTGCTCGGCACGCTGTACCTGTATGTCTGGCGGGGCGTGACGTGGCCTGAGGAGGAGCTGGATAAGGAGCACTATGTCAAGTTTCGGAAGGAGGTTGCGGGTGCGTTGGCGAGAGCGCGGAAGGAGGTGGAGATCTCGGGGGTGGAAGGAGATGGGGAGGAAGAGTGGGAAGGGTGGCGGGAGGTTGGGGTGAGGGAGTTTGACACTGCGGCGCTGAGGGGGAATCGGCATGGGTGGTTTGAGATGAAGTGGGTGAGCGGGGTGGGGGATTTGGCGGACAGGGAGATGGATAAGGGGCAGAGGGATCGTGATGATGAGGAAGAGGGCCTCTCGAGGGATGAGCCGGTCCAGATTCGGAGGGCGGATACCATGTTTCAGGAAAGGTATGACTACCTGAGCGAGCGGAAGCGGAAGGCGTACGCGGAGTGGAAGGAGGGGGTGATGAAGAGGATCAAGGAATTGGAGAGGGGCGATTATGCGCGGTAACTGGGGAACGGTCTCTATTATCTCTATTCTAACCTAATGCCGCCGTTACACGGCCGCTCACGCACCGAGCTTCTTCAAGCAGTTTACGGTATCGACAACAGACTTCTCAAGCCCAATCCACTCGATCCCCAGCAACTTGCTCGTCACCGAGTTATCGTATTTGAACCTCTTGTCCTCCGCCGGCAGCTCCCCGCCCTTCGTCTCCTCGGTCGGCAACCGCTCGGCATCCTCGGGGAAATTCTTTCTCACCAGTGCCCCCAACTCGGAATTGCTAAACAGCCCCGACACCACAAACAACCTCTTCCCGCCCGCCTCGGGAACCTCCAGGCCGGCCTTGACGTGCGCTGTCGCCACATCCCGCACATCGACAAAGATAAACGCCGCGCCAGTCGGCGACACCCCGTTTTCGCGCCATTGACCCCGCAGGCAATCCAGAATGCGCTCATTGCTGGCGTTGATATCGTTTAGATTCTCGAGGTGATGCGCGATGGGGCCAAAGACCATGGGCGGGTTCACCGTGACAAGATCGAACTTGGCCCCGTTGGCAGGGTCGCGCACAAAGTCCCAGGCAGCGCGCTCGGCGAGCGTCTTGCTCGCGCGGTAGGCGGTTGCAGGGCTGTTTTGGATGTCGTCCAGCGTGATGGGGTTCCAGCTGGCTTCGGTGAAGGTGTGGGTTGGGTCGGTGATTTTGGCTTCGTCGATGATGGCTGCGAAGGACGAGGTCACGACGACCCGCCGGACGGTCGGGGCCGAGCGGGTGATGGCGCGCAGGATGGCCGTTGTGCCGATGACGGCGGGGTCGATTAGTTCCTTTTTGGCGTCGGCTGTTTTTATGTGGAGGGAAGGGTTAGGTTGGGCTTTGAGATGGAAAGGGGGTAAGGGGTTAAGGGGAAGGGTCTGACTAACTCCATTTGTAATGGAAGGGCGAGGCCGTGTGCAAGACGACTTCGAGCCCCGGGACCTTGGCCACCTCATCAAAGGCATCTTCCCTGGCGAGTTCGGGCACGATAAAGACGGTTAGGTCACCTGCGGCTGCTTGCGAAGGGTACGCGTCGCGGATCTTGGCCGCCTTTTCCTCGGTGCGGACAGTCGTCACAACGCTGTGGCCTTTGGCGAGGAGTTGCTCCAGGACGTGGGCTGAGCGTGTCAGCGTCTCAAACACCTGCATTCGGAGGGAGATGTGACACCCGACCGGTTTGTGCAACAAACCCGGCTCGGACCGAGCCGGCGGTCACACCCGCTCAGGACAGTTTGCCAACGTACCTGCGATGAAGCCGGAACCGCCTACAAGACGTCACAAATCTGTCAGCCAGTGAACAATAGTCATGAATGGCAGCGAAACTCACCGGTCAACAAAACTTTTGTCATCTTGTCGATTTTTGAAGAGACTTGTTGCTTTCTATCCCCTGAATTATCCAAAGACCAATCGCTGGATATACGACGACGTCCCTCTCACTCACATAGGGAGCTCGGGTGGCTTATATATCCACTTCCCCCTCCGCCCTTGCCCCTCACGGTGGGGAGGCGCCAACAGGTGGGGTGAGGCCGGAAGAGTCCCCGCGGTTCGGCGTTCGCAATGAAGATGGCCCGTTACGCCATATTATGCCGGCGCGGCCTTGGCTCCGGGTGTATCAACGGGGATAACCGCGTCTCCAGTGCATCAACGGAGATAGTCACCATGACTGGTGGAGAGTTAAAGCCCAATGGCCGAACAATCCGGAAATACTCAACCCTAACCCTCTCTCCCTTTCCAGCATTGCTCCGGGTGACACGAACACCCCCTGGCCAGGCTGACTTGGTTCCCCCCTCCTTCAGAGGGAGTTACGGACTTTACAACGGATATGATGTTTATCACCAGGTCATCAACACAGGCTATATCATTCGATGGCCGCAATGGACATTCCGATCAACGTATCGGATCGTGAGCGCGCCTCAGTGCCATCTCAACCATGTCAAGGCACTCAACGCCCTCAACCCCGCCAGTCGGGCAGGCTTGAGTCCAACTTTCATCTTTTCCCGCTTCTCCCAGCCGAAATCCAGGCCCAGATTTGGCTTGAAGCGGCCTTCGTTCCCCGGATTCTCTCTCTTGAGCGGACACGGCCAACCGCAGAAGCACAAGCTTTGTTCACTCTGGCCGAGTCGAGCCAGGCGACCAGGATGTGGACCCCGTTCGCAAGGTGCCTTCGCTGCTACACGCCAACCGGCACACCCGTCAAGTCTGTTTGCCCATCTACAAGACTCGGCTCCAAATCCCCGGCTGCGATAACTGGTGGGAGACGTACATTCTCGCCAGGCACGACGTTTTAGTCCTTAGCCGCTCAGGGCTGGAACTGCTAGCCTCTAGTTGCGAGACATAGCCTCGGGATCCCAACTCTAATCGGTTTGATCAACAACACCTGGAACTGTGCGAACGTGCCGTCGAATACGGAGTGGAAATCTCCGATGTCGATAAAATCTCGCCCCAGGTCACCGCTGATATGGAGAAAATATACATACAAGACCAGTCTCTGAGAAGAGCAAGACTTTCACGATGTTGCCCGTAGGCTACAACAAAGGCCCGTCTCTTTGTGTGCATGTAAACGTTTGCAATGCTTTGACCTGCAAAACCCCTGGGATACATACCACAACAACCAGGAACACACTCATTGTTTGCCACCATTTACATCAGACTCGAACGTTATAAGAGTGAGAGCCACTCCAGAGTGCTATAGACCCGCCGTCTATTGATATGGTTGCCAGGGCACTATCAAAGCGGAAAGTAGGTAAACTTCTCCAAGTTAACCCTAGAAACTCAGTCTAATTCACCACCAGCCCACGGGTAGGTAGGTAGCGTAGCCAGCCAGTTTCTCCCGTCCAAAACCACCCGCCAACCAAACCCCTTTCTCTCAAACACCTTCCCACCCTTCACACCGAAGGGGGAAAGAAAGGGTAAATGAACAACCCATCCTTATACCTGAAGAATAACCGCCACAATGTCCTCAACCACAGACGCCGAAACAGACATCATCTTAACCCTAAACTCCCCCCTCCCACACTACTGCTGCGAGTGCAAATGGCGTGATTACTCTGCGCTACAGGTCTATTCCGCGCAGTGTGAGCAGTGCCGGGAGGAATTTGCGAGAAGGGAAAGTGATGGGGATAGTAATAAGGAGATGGGGTCGGATGTTGAGGATGAGGACGAGGAAGCGGAAAATGTAAAGGAGAAGGAGATGGAGAAGAAGGTGGAGTTTGGGGAAGGGGAAAGGGTGAAAGAGCAGGAGGAGCAGGAGGAGCAGGAGTGGCGGAAAGTGGATTGGGTGGTGAAACAGAAGAGCAGGAGGCGGTCGGTTTGGCTGAGCCTCTGCTGCGGCTTCTGTGAAGGTAAGGGCGAGGATGAGAATCAGGATGAAGGGAGGGAGTGGGCTTTCCCTAGGCAGAGGACCGCCTGAAGAGGTAAGTAAGTTGTGAGGGAGTAGGAGGGTACTTGCGCTGCTTGAAGGAAAGTTGGAGCGAGTCTGGATGGCGATATTGCACAGACAACCCGAGAAGATGAGTGCCATTTGTGAAGTGTCTAGGCTATCGCACCGGACTACCGGGTAGCCTTTAGTCTCACGGCACAAGGTTAACGCGCCGCATAACACTGCAATATTGGGAATAACTCATGATTTTAACTAATCCATGCCCAAGGTAGCCAGCTCCAGCATTCTGGCAATGCTCTCCTCATCAAGCCCACTACCGTCATAATCTGTACACAAACAACAGCCAATTAACCCTCCGTAACTCCCAACCCCGGCATCACAAATCGCCAAGTACTCACCCGTCAAAGTCTATGATGAACTTAGTCATTACCAATTCATTCCACCCATTCCCTTTCCTCCCTTTGCCAACCAACCAACCTAACCCTACCCACCCCATCAATAACCCCTACCACAAGCTGTTTACTCCGTCGTATCCATTTCCTCCACAACCTCGGCCACCTCCCCCCTGGCCTTGGCCCGCCTCTCCTCCTTCCACTTCTCAATCCGCCCCCTCAGATCCAACTCCGGCACCACATCGTCAATCGTCATCGGCTGCCGCGTGTACGGATCCTTGGGGTCGCTCAGCAGATGCTGCATGATAGTCGACCGATCAACAATATGCTTCGACGGCAGGATCACGGGATCCGTCATGAGGATGCCCATGATTGGGTCCTCAAACTCGGGCGGTGCATCGTCATAGTCGGCCTCAGCACGGTCGAGTATCTCCTTTGCGGCCTCAAACTTGACGCTGAGCGCCTCCCACGTTTGGATGTCTTTCTCGTCTTTGAGGTGCTTGCTGCGCAGGATGAAGGCGGTGGCGGCCATGGTGGAGGGTTTGTAGGAGCGGCCGTCAGCGGCGACTGCTTCAACAAAGGCCGGCGAGGAGCCGAGGTTGATGTAGATATCGACGAGCTCTGGGAGGAGGGTCTTGGGGCTGAAGAAGTACTTTTCGGGGTTTTCGACCTTGAGGGACTTTTGTTTGGGACCGGTCAGGATGTCAAGGTTGTAGTCCAGCATGCCGGCCAGGCGCTGGACAATCTCGGGCATGGTGAAAGCCTCGCTGAGCGTGGTGGTGAACAGTTTCATCATGCTAACTGTCTCGTTGGCGAGCTGCATGTAGGACGTGGCCTGGCCCTCGGCGGTACGAAGCTCTTCCTCGGTCTTTTCGCGGTCTTGCTGCGAGAGGCTGGGGTCCTTGAGGCGGACCTGCAGGTCGTGGATCTTGGGGAACTTGCTGAGGCCTTCATCGAGCACGTACGTGGCGTCGTTCATGAGCATGTTGACGAAGCGAACAAAGAAGGCCCGGTTCGACCTGTTTGTGTTAGCAGAAGAAACACCGCGGCTAAGTACGGAGGGCAACTCACTTGCTCGACTGAACTAGCTGGTGGCGGTACACGTCGTTGGTCCAGATACACTTGATGACCTGGAAGATCTCGTAGCGGATGTTGAACTTGTCGTAGAACTGCGTGTGAGCGCCCGTCGACTCGCACTCAATGTAGAACTTCATGACGGCATGCAGCAGGTAGTCGTTGGCAAACTTTGTGCTCGTCATGAGGTCGCCCAATACACCCTTCTTCAAGTGGTATGTGGGCCACGTTCCATGCGAGAGCAGTGTGACGAGTGACGACTTGAGGTACGGGTTCTTGACGTATTCCGACGACTCCAGGAAGGTGATGCAGAGCGCAATCATCTCGTCGCCAACCGCCGAGAGGATGATCTGAGGGATGTACCGGAACACGAACTTGAAGTTGTCCACAATGTCCTGCAGCGCATACTCGGGAAGGCACTTGAATGCCTCGGGCTGCTCCGCAGGCAGCGGGAGCTTGAGCGGTTTATCCGGGGTGTACTCGGTCTGGCTGGCGACGCGCAGCAGCCAGACTGTCACATAGCGCATGAACTGCAGAGACCTGCTCTGCATCTTCTGCTCCAGCAGGATTCCCTCTATGGAATACTTCAGCGCCATGGACCGCTCCAAGACGGCGGTGTGCCGCTTTAGCGCCTCCTCTAGGATTCGAAGCTGGTCTGGCCGGTTCATGAGCTTGGGGCGTTCTGCCTCCATCATGAGAATGTTCTTCTCGTAATACTTGATATCCCTGTCGAGGTTCTTCATCTTTGAATTGGCAGCCTCGCTACCGTAGTGGTGTGCAGCCAGGGTTAAGAAGAAGATCTCGGTGATAAAGTTAGACTCGCCATCGACCTTGTTGGCATAGAAAGCATCCGACTGCGCCTGGTCCGCGTTGAGCTTCGTTTCGTCCTTGATGTCGATTCTCGGATTCCTCCTAAAATAGTTGACATCGATGCGTCCCACTTTGGAAAAGGTGCTGTCCATGAAGGGCTCGCACAGATAGTCTAAGATGACAGTCACGTTTATCATGAAACCATCCGATGAGACCTCGCGAGGGTCGACCTGCATGGCGCGTCGCTTGTGGTTGGCGTTCATGATGTAGGCGAACCAATCTAGCACCTTGTTTCGGGTTTGGGGACTGGCCCGGATGAAGGCGTTAACAATGGTCCGGAGGTCAGTCTGATGGGCCCCTAGTGTCATCTGCAGGGCACTCTGTGACGTCTGGATACGCCCCTTGTCCATAGTCCTCGGTCCCGAGAAGTAGACCGTGGTCACCTCTGGCTGCAACGGCGATATCCTAAAGAAGGGGCCAAGAAGCGTGTTCTTCTCAATCCCAGGGGCTGACTGCGCCATCTGGAAGACGGGGTGCTGTGCCAAGGCATTAAGAAGAGGCGGGAACCTCGAGTATGTCAAGAGCGCCTGCCAAGGTCAGCAAAAGGTGAGCCCGCATTCGACTCGCGACTCACGTTGACACAAGGCTTGTAATCATCATTCATGCTCATCGTAGCGAGCTTGCTGCTGATGTCCACCATAGCCTTTGTAAACAGCGGCCCAATCGTATCGTCCTCCTCCAAGCGGGCAACGGCCTCGCCCAAAAAATCCATGCACAGGCCGTTCTCGCTCTCGACCTCGCGCAGGAGATACGGAACGACAGTGTCATGCAGGGGGTTCGGTTCTCGGCTAGGTCACATACGATTCAGTAACAGCCGCAAACATCCCTTTTAGAAAGGAAACATACCCAAACAGCTCCGGCATGGTCAAGGCAAAGATGCAGTTGCTAAAGCACAACCGCCTTGCCTCCTTGAGCATCGCCTCCTTTTGGGGTGCGGGCCCGCGGAGCACCTTGAGGGTCCTAACCACGCGCTTCCAGCAGGGCAGGAAATAGTCAAACAGCGGCCGTTCGTGGGGCAGCGCCGTGGCCACCTCCATGATTGCCTCCTCCAGCCGGCCGACTGACAGCTTGAGCGGAGCGCCCTCGTCGGCGAGGTCGCGGCTGAGGTTGGGAAGAAAGACGAGCTTGTGGCCGTGGCCATCTGTTATGTGGTTCACGTCGACCGTCACGCGGAAGATGGTGGAGAGCATTCGGTCGGCATAGTCCTCGATCGTTTCTTCCCGCAGCGGGGTCTGCTTCCGCGGCGGAGCTGTCGCTAAAGACCCATCAACCTCTGATACCCGTCTCTTGGCTCGGGGTTCGTTGGTGTTGGTAATACCTGCTCTGCTGTTGCTCTCACTGGCGCCGGCGCCGGCGCCGGCGCTCTGGGGAGTCGCTGGCGGTGCCGGCGAGATGTTGATCTTGGGGCGGTTCTCTAACAACGACGGCTTCTCGGCCTCTTTGGATTCGGTCGTGTCCCCGGTGGGCTTCGAGGAGCTCGATTCGGGGACGGGCGGTGTCCCGCTTCTCGGGGAGCCGGGCACGGGAGTCCCCGAAGCTGAAGCTGAAGGTCCTCCGAGCTTTTCCAATCTGCGGCGACGGATCTGCTCCATTGTCTCTTGATCAGGCGCGTCAGGCGTCGCTGCCGGCGGCGGCTGTTCGTTCGGATCCATTTTGTCGACGGTCGAAGTTGATGTTGAAGGACGTTCGTTCGGTGTCGAGAGGAGAAAGAAAGCTGGTGACCGAAACCCGCGAATCGTCGAGGTGAGACAACAGTGGCCGAAGGTTGCCTGAAGAGCTTTGGAAGTCGCCGAAAAGATGGGATTATGGCGGGGTCGGACTTGGCTCCAGGCTGGAGTGCGCTATTGATTGCAGCCTAATTAGCGGTTCCTGGGCTCATCGCAGTGGTTCTGGAAGGCGCCCCTGTTTGTTGGAAGCAACGCATGGAACCTTTGGAACCTTGGAATCATTACTAATATCGGAGATTTATCTATCAGGCTCTTATCGATAAAGCATCTTATTGGGGGCGAGGGGCTCAACGCGGGGCAGTTTGCTGTCAGCTGTGACGCGTCTTCCGTGAAACAACAGTGAATTGATTGATCATTCGGTTTGATGTCTTTGAAACAAAGATGCCATGGCAACTCTTCTTTGACTTATCTGACACATGTCATAGCAATCCCGCGGTATCAGATTAACGGACATCTCATGTCCGGCCCCAATTCCTCAACTCCTTTTCCCACAAGCCCATAGCTCCGAACATGACTTCAAAGTCACCATCCATCCCCACCTCACAACATTCATATACACATGCCCAACCCTCTATCACCTAAACAACTCCAGAAAGCAGTACCAGAAATCATCACAGAAAACAGAACGCGGAATCATCACGTCCCTACAACCGCGGGGGATTCTCCATTCTCCCATCACTGTTCCGCCGACTACCCCCTTGACGGCGTATCCCGCCCTCAGCAGAGGTTCTCACGCCGCCAGCGTCGGTCGCAGCGGACATGGCAGAGTTTTGCGTCCCCGCTGTCGAACCAGCACGCTGCTGGGCATGATTCTGACGTTGCATGTTCATGAGCCAGGTGGTGTGCATGTTCAGGACGCCGACCTTGCTCGCGAGCTCGGCGAGCTGCTCGTTTGCCCGCGCCGTGTGCTGGAGCAGGGTGAGCGACTGGTGGGCGTCCATCTCCATGACCTTCTTGCGGAGGTCCTCCATCTGTGTCTCCATGCGCTCAAACTGTGCCAGCATGTAGTCTTCCGGCGAGCCCCACGCTCCGTTGTCGGGGGCAGAGCCCGTGAACAGGGTCCCGTTTTCGCTCATACTGAGATCCGAGAGATCAGTACCGATTAATTGAGAGGTGGTTTCGTTCCGGCGCTCGCGGCGCTGATCTCGGCGCCTGTTGCGCGTCTCGAGAGCCGCGAGCCGGCCGCTGAGCTCGTCGATCACCTTGCGATCCTCTGCCCGCTCCTCCAACAGTCGGCCGATGGCCTCGAATATGCATTCGCTCCGTTCGTGTCCTTGGACCACCCGACGCTTGTCGGCGACCTTGCAGCCCGCTATATGCCACCTACATTGCGTCACCCCCTCTGGGCAGTCTTGGGATTTGTGCTTCTCCAAGAGGTGGCGCACCATGGTCGCGTCGCACTCTGAGCACTTGGCTGTGGCACCCGTGCAACCGTGGTCGTAGTGCGCGTCTAGCTCGGCAACCGTCATGACTTCGTTGCAGTATTGGCAAGTGATGTCCCGATGCATGCAGCCTTTTTCGGGTGCGGAATCACGGCGAGCAACACGCTTGGTGCACTTGGAATCGGGGCAGCGGACCAGGGTGAACTCGCAGCGGCGCTCATAGTGCCCCTCGAGGTGCTCACGCGAGCATTCATGGTCGCAGCCGTTGTTCGGGCATCTGACCTTGAGGCGGTCTAGCTGGTCTTTGATTATCAAGGGAAGTCGGTGGTAGTCTTGTGTCTTATTGATCGGCTGGCGGTCGATCGGGCAGACGGGCTGCATCTCGAGCGCCCGGTTGATGCACGCTGCGCAAAAGGTATGGCCGCATGGGGTCGTAATCGGAGAGTGGAATGGTGTTCTGCAAACCGGGCAAAGCAGAGTCTCGTCAACTGGCCCAATGTACTCGATCGCCTGGTAGTCGAGCTCTAGGAGGGAGTCGTCGCCACGGGATGCGTAGGCGACCACGCTGCTCAACTGCGGTGAGGGTGGTCGAAAGAGAGGAGGGGACACCGGGCGCGAACTTGGAGCCGTTATGCCCTCCTCGGGGGTGTTGGGAGGCGGCATCGAAGCGATACGGATCGTGGCACGAGGTTAACCAGGATGGGCTCGGTCGGAGGAGCGGGAGCGCATGTGCTGCTGGATTCACAGCCAAAGTGGGAAGAGTGAGCTGGTCGCCAAAGCAAAAAGAGGAGGAATGGTCTCAGAAATCACCCGATCATTCCCATCAATAACCAGTGTCTTGAAAAATAAACGACAGGTTTCGCGGCTTCCGGGTTGCTCTCGACGCGCCGATTCCGCGATGCGGTTGATGGGCGAGAGTGTGCAAGAGCAAGGATGCGAGAGCTGCCGACGGCAAGAGAATAACCCCACGGCCCCGCGTGTAATACAAGCTGTAACTACACTAGTAATTCGTAAATACCGTAATCTGGTCAGCGTCGAGGAATTTGAGATCTCCTGGCTACAGAATACATTCATTCCCATTGAGGAATGGTGATCAAATTGTTCTCATGGATCTGTACAGATACACGCCATTGTCATTACTCACGATTTGGTTTATACCATAGTTAGCGAGTACTAAGTTCGGTTCCAATGTGGTTGAGAGATGGAACCCCACATGCTCCTGGCAGCGAAGATTGGGCCATAACAAATTCTCGAGAAAGATGGAAAGATCTGTCTTGTGCGTTTCACTTCCAGCGTTGAATATGACAATATGGTGACCAAAGAGGAGACAATAGGGCTATAGATCCCTATTATATTCCCCATCTCGCTATAAAATAACACGCAGGATCTCGAATGACCAAAGCCAGAATCTCGTACTTGTTAGCGCAATACCACTTGCACAATCCCGGCCTCAAGCACATGTGATAATTGTCCTCCCCCAAGATGGACGGCCCGGCTCTTGACCGTCCCTCTCCTGCTTCTATGCTGTCCTGATCCGTGTATTTGGCCCGAGGGAGTACCTGCGTCCCCATGTCTCATCATAGAACCTCGTCGTAGCCAGATATGAGCAACACTCTTGGATGAGCCGACATTGTCGAATTAAGAGGAGAGTTGGAAACTCCCATTTACTTTATTGTAATGGCCGAAAGGCACTCAAAATGATCCTGGTCCGCTTATGACTGCAGGTTTTCCCGGGATATAAACTTCCAATTTGAGACGGATGTGTAGGCAATGGCGAGGACCGAGAGGAGAGCCGCCGCGGGGCGGTTCCCGGGTTGCGGTGTTGGGTTGGACCCAACGACGGGCTCAAAGCTCTCCGGTGGGTTGATGCAACGTCTGAGGCCTGTGATATCTGCGAGTGTCGTCAGGCTCGCCGTCGCTGTAGGACAATTAAGTGCTTGGGCAAGAGGCGCTCCGCCTACAGTTCCCCATTAATTAAGATATGAAGCAAAAAAACAGAACCAAAAAAAAAGCCTAAACACCCCCCAAGTAAAGCAGCTCCTCCACAAACGACTTCGAGTCGTCCTCCCCCACAACCAACTCGCCCCTCACCGGAAACTGCCCCCCGAGTCGCGCCAGCTCCACCCACTCCTCATAGCTCAGCGGCTTGGCCAAGCTGCACCGCTCCAGCAACTCGGGCAGCGTCCCGCCCCTCTCAAAGCACGGCGCGCACACCCCATGCCAGTACGGCGCGGCCGTCACACAGACCGGGATCGGCGCCAGGTGCCGCACCTCCTCTCCCCCATCCTCGGTCGTCGCCCGGGCAAACCGCCGCTCCCGGCAGCAGCTGCACATCTCGTCGCCCAGCCGCACCGTGCCGCACAGGTATATCAGCGCCGCGGCGCGCGCGCTCGTGTCGGGCGCCGGGTCCGTCTGCTGCAAACGCTTGTAGAAGGCGCCCTTGGGGTCCCAGAAGGGAAGCGAGAAGCGGCAGGCGTTGTCCGTTATGATGGTGGTGGGGTTGACGGGGTCCCGAAGGCCGGTCTCAACGGAGATGGGCTCGAAGTCGCCCGTGCCGTCGTCGTAGAGTTTGCCTTTTTTGAGGGTCGAGGCGGCGACCATGGCGACACAGTGGGCGGTGTAGGGGTGGGTGCATTGGATCCAGTCGAAGCCCTGGGGTTTGGTTAATGCTGCGAAGGTTGCCGAAAATGGGGGGTATATGGCATACTTTTGTGCGAAGACCGGAGTCTTCGGGCTCGCCTTGATCACTTGAGTCTACACGATGTAAGTTAGCCGAGGTCTGGTAAACAGTACAAGGGGCGGGCACATACCGGAGCTCGGCGGGTCGACGGCCTCGGGCGATACCTAATCACTCGGGGCTCTCTCGACTGCCGGATGCAGCACGACGTCCTCTTGGTTGGCCATCTCGGCCAACTCCTCCCGAGCCATGGGCTCGTTCCGCTCCAGCGCCTGCGCCATCCGCCACGCGACCGCCGGCAACTCGGCAGCAGGGAGACCGAGCCGCTCCTCGATAGAGGCAAACTGCTCGGCTCCCTGCTGCTCGTAGCCATCGAGATTGTCCGCCATCGAGATTTGGTTGGGGCAGGTAGTTGAAATAATTTATTTGAATCTGTGATGTAACCGTCAGCAAGGCTCAAAGAGAACGCGGAGACCAAGCCCGTTTTCTGGCTAGCAAGACTTTGTTGACCTACAGGAGGGCTTGAACGTTGGTTTTTGTTCACGATCGTCGCTTTGGAACTTTGGAAATAAACGAGGGGAACTACGTGGGTTTGGGAATATTTTCTTACAGCATGGCGAAGGGGATCCACGTTGGGACCCGCGTTGAGGCCCGCATGACTTACCCCCGACGGCGAGGTGGTGCACTGGAACCGCGGAACCGTGTTGGACCACCCCAGACGGCGATGGTTACCCCCCGGTGATGTGATGGACCAAACTCGCCGCGTTGGACAACCCCAACGGCGATGCCCAGGTGGTCACCCCCGACAACGACGCGATGAAACAGACTTTGGATAATCCCGACGGCGATGGTTACCCCTAATGGCAATGTCATGGACTCGGCCGACATTGGGCGACGTCTTGGCGACTTTCTCCCCCATGACGATGTAGCTCACCGTCAATAGTGATGTGATGAAGAGATCCCTGAGTTAGGCACCTCGAGCGATGATCATGCTCGACGAGGGTTGCCCTCAACGAAGTAGTGAACTTGATCTTCACTGGGTAACCTAGCGGCGGGTACCCCAAAGACGATGCGATGAACAGGTTCCTCACCCTTGCCTATCTCTAGGGATGGTCGCCACTAAGGATGACGTGATAAACTGAGCCCTGTAATAACTGGGCCCTGGCTAACCTCCATTTTCTTGCCTTAGCAGTTATCGTCCCTGCTTGTCGGTATACAAGTACATTCACCTTCTGAAAACAAAGGAGTATTCTCTGGTAGCCAATTCACAGGCGCTGTTGACTTCAATATGCTGATATGATTCAAATAAAAAGAATGCATTAGGTAACGGGCCCTGACTTGTCGTGACGAAATCGAAAAACTTCACCATGTACTTGTAAGTCGTGGTGGTGATGCTCCGGGAGAGATGGCCAAGGTGCCAGAACCCTAACCCTTGTTAAAAACAGAGGTGCACACCAAGGGGTGAAGGGGGTTCGCTCTCAAGGTCACAATGAGCCTATAACGTGTGAACGGGCTTTTTTAGTACAGCATGCTGATCCATCCCGAAAAAGTAGGGGCCCTGACAGCGGGAGGACACTCCTCGGTACGCGGACCTCAGCGACTGTATGCTAGACCGATGAACAAACCAGGGATGTCCTTGGGCAACGAAGACCTGGTCACAGCCCCTCGAATTTGTGCAGAGCGTGTGTTGATACTCTGCATAATCAAAAATGCATAGCGAGTCTGGCTGAACATGATATAGGTAATCGTGATCAAAATAATACCTTTCTGAAAGTCGGTCAGCATCCCCTGTGGTGGAACGGAAGCACAACGCAGCTGTGGGTGTCGTATTCCTGTCTCAATCCGTCTGTGCCTCGACGTGAAATGATCCAGGCGAGAATACGACAGTCTCGGACGAAGACGTAATGCGGCGGTCATCAGGAAGTGATATGTCGACCAAGGAGAGAAGGGACATTCGATGAACGAGGCAGATTCCTCTGTCCTATGTACATCAAGTCATCCCCCATTTCCAATGCGGCCCGGGGAATTGGATGGTTCGTCTTCTGGCGAATTGAAGCGGAGTACCTTGCTGGCCCAGGTACCCAGCACAAGAGTTGAGGAGCCAACCGGAAGTGGAAAGGACTCGCATGATGTCGGCCTGATCTCTGCAGGTTGAGTAAGCCTCGAAACGCCAGAAAATGAGCAAAAAGTCGTGTTGGGAGAGAAATTGACTGTCAGCTTCATCCTCAGACGCGACCTAGGCATTCAGGAAAAGTGATAGGAACAGATAGATATGCTTGTCCCTAGGTAAGTTGGACAGATTACCGAGCAAGAATGCCATGTGAGTTTGGAGTTGACATGGACTTTGGCCCGTGCCGGTTCGTGGAACAATTTGAAGTGTGACATTGATGCCCAGCAGGGGAATCGTGCTGCCTTGAACCATGGTCCTGGGGCCCCACCCAGACCCCTGGGCACTCCAAAAGTTTACCCCTCGGCTCAAGTTTGGGGGAAAATCCAGCCCCGCCGAGCACGCCAAATGCAACCCCGGTCACCCGGACCCACTGCGCCTCAAGGTCCCGAACTTGCAGTGGTGCGCGTGCGCAAAGAGTTGAAACCGAGAGCGATTTCTTTCACTTGACGAGTCGGCAACTGCCTTTTTGCTTGCTCACTCGCTGCCCCAAACAACCACGGAATGCGGTCAATTGCGTGCCGCAATGCTTTGTATCCGGCCACAGTAGCCTTCCCAGCCGACGCAAGTCACCACGAACCAGTCATAGCGGCAAGTCGAGCCGACGACCACAACCACCCCCAACCGTCCGAAGGCGCAGCCGAGACAACAGGTGCAGCAGGGACAGGGACAGGAACAGGAAAGAGGGACAGCATAGCAGGAACGTTGGCAGAGACGGCAGTGTCAGGAGCAACAGCAGAATCAGCAGAATCAGCAGCAGCACCACGAGCAGAGCACCAGCAGCCGCGTCGGAACCAGCATCGAATAGCCACGAATTGCTGCGAGGAGCCGTCGGCCCTGCTCAAATGAGCGACGAACTCGAGGCCCGTTGCGTAACCACAAGACCCAATGGGAACCGCGTCCACTAGACAATGACGGCACCTGAAGCCATGGACAGAACAAGCGGAAACGAGGCCAAGGCCATCAAGTCCGAGAGCGAGACCAGGTCCAAGGATCAGCATGCGTCTGCTGCAGACGACGCCCACCGGAACCCTAAGAAGCGGCGCAAGGTGAATCATGGTGAGTACCGTGGCGTCTTGGCCTCCCCCAAACTGCTGCTTCTTGCAAAGCTAACCTGGTCTGCCCGTCTCTCCCAGCTTGCCTCTACTGCCGTCGATCTGTAAGTCACTGACCCCAATGCGCCCCAATGCGCCGGGCATATACACAGCCCCTGCCCAGCAATTGGCCCTCGATTCGCGGGTGGCGCCGCAGGGCTGCCACCGTCGAGAGCCACTGCAGCGGGGGCACAGACGTCCTCCCAGCCAGATACGGCAACCAGACGCACACATCAAGTCGTTATAGTGGCTAACCGTGTCATGTTACTCTGGCCTTCTCCAGCACATGACGTGCGATCTCGTATGTGCCCTCTCCCCCAAGGCGGCGCGCATAATTGGCGCCGGCGCGGACACACATTGACCCGGGCCCGTTGGCGTGAGCAGGAAAGGCCGTGTACGAGATGTATCAAGCGCAACATTGGGCACCTATGCCATGACGAGCCCCGTGACCAGGAGTCACGCAAGTCCAAAAGCGTCCTCGCCCCGTCCACCGTTCACGAATCCGGCTCCCAGCCGGACCTAGGACGCGGCGCCATAAACCAGAGTGCCCGCTCCATGAGGCCGCCCTCTTTCGACTCGGCCATGGGCAACGGGCCTGGGCAGGCTGCGAAGGCCGCCTTTGACGCTGCTGCCACGCTAGCAAGTCGGAGCAACAATCCCCTCCAGCTCGTGCAACCCACACCGGTGTCGGGGTTGCAGGGCAGCGGCCTGAGCACCACCACTATGAGCCAATGTAGGTGGCTGGAAATCCTTGGAACACTCGTTTCGTCTGCGGTGCGCGGGGAGGGCGCTGACGTTTGCGGTCCCGCAGTTGCCGGTTTTTCGGACGCTTGGCTGGCTTCCCAGAGCCACTTCCACGACATGCACAACTTCAACCCCAACTATGTGATCGCGCCCGAGGTGACAAACGAGTTCAATCTCCTCAACGACTTTTTGCAGACGAGTCTGCTTGATGACAGCGCGCTCGTTTCCGATGACCAGAACCAAGCGGACTCGGCTTCGGGGTTTCCCAACAGCAGCGCCATGCTCCCCCCGAGCGCCGTCCCGGGGAATTCCATGCTCCCGCCTCCCAATGCTGAGCATGGTAAGGCCATCTCACGGCCCGCGAGCACTCTGCCTACAGACAAAGCACGCGAATACTACCTCCAGGCCGCAGACCCGTCGGGCAACGCTGCACCAGAAGAGCGCATGCGCCAAGTCTTGCAGGCCAAGTACGAGGCCGGGCTGCTGAAGCCCTTCAACTACGTGAAGGGGTACACTCGCCTTCAAACCTACCTCGACACGCACGTCAGCGCGTCTTCGAAGCAAAAGATTCTTAGGCAGTTGGACCGCTTTAGGCCAAAGTTCCGCGAGAAGATCAAGGACCTGGTTGATATGGACCTGGTCTTGGTTGAGATGTGGTTCGAAAAGACGCTCATGGAGTATGACCGCGTGTTTGCGAGTATGGCTGTCCCGGCCTGTTGCTGGAGACGGACAGGAGAGATTTTCAGGGGCAACAAGGAGATGGCCGAACTCATCAAGGTGCCGGTCGAGGACCTCCGAGGCGTGAGTACCGCGTGGCGTTTAACCTTGTGTTCCTTTCTGACTGTCTATATCAGGGTAAAATTGCTTTACACGAAATCCTTACTGAGGATTCAAACGTGCGGTACTGGGAGGAGTTTGGCACGATCGCGTTCGACTCAGCACACGACACGCTCCTCACGGCCTGCCAGCTCAAGAGCCCCATCGACGGGGTGAATCATGTCATCAACTGCTGCTTCTCATTCAGGATCCGCAGAGACGAACACAAGATGTGTGTTTTTTCTCATATCTCCATCTCGTATCCTGACTGCTAACCTTCGACAGTCCGAGTATAATCATTGGGAATTTTCTTCCCCACGACCCCGACCAAGAATAATACGCGCTTATGCGCACAACTATCATCGCTACACGTTAACAACACGTGCGTTAGGTGCTCGTCATCCCAGAGCTCTACATCGCAGCGACAGAACACGGGACTTCTTTTTTGTTATTGGCTTTTGGTATGGGCCCTACGTATGCATTTGTGTACACGACTTCGGTTCTACAGGTGTAATCAAGAAAATCGGTCCCATAGATGGAACACCCAGGTGTACGGGCCGCAGATGAAAATGGAAACGAGAAGAGTTTTGAAGACGAATTTTTGTTGGTGCTGATGGCAACCACCATGATCGCACCTTCCTCCACTGTGAGCCTCCCAGGCAGAAACCAGCCACAGTCTCGATTTCCAGATTCCTGCCCTTCCGACAGTTCATTTCAAGTTGTGCAAAGAATTGGCACTGGCACATTGTCACCGTATCCGTGTGTCTTCATTGGACCTGAAACTCACCTTCAAGCATCTCGTTCGGAGACCAGCTCTCGACCCAAGTTCCAGAAGCACTTCCAAACGAATCCAGAAACGCCAACTCGCAATGCCCCCGGCCCGATTAACCAAACATGCGTCGCAACCAAGCGCAACCAGCAAGTCCGAGAAACGAATCGAAGAGGCGGTGGGTACGTGTCTACACTCCATTTCCATCCCAACCCCATCTACCCCCTTTCCTCCCAACCCCCTTTCCCACCAGTATCCCCTAACACATCACCACCAACAGAACTAGCAACCCGCCTCAAATCCCTCCTCTCCACCGGCCCGGACGGCCGCCACGGACCCGCCGACCTCCCCGCCACCGAAGCGCTTGTCGCCGAGATTGCCCGCCACATTGACCGCCTCCATGCCTGCTGCCAGACCTATGTCCCGGGCTTGTCGGGGGACCCGGAAATTGATGGGCTGGCGACGGGGCTGTGGAATGTTTGTGTGCGGTTGGGGAGGGGGTGTGAGGATGGGAGTGAGTTTGGGGGTCAGGGGGAGCAAGGTCGAGAGGGAGATCGAAGGGGGGGAATAAAGGGGAAGGGGAGGAAGAAGGGAGGGGCGAGGTTGGGGAGGCTGTACTTGCATGGGCGGGTACTGGCGTTTTGTCTGTTGGCGGTTGCGCGGCCGAGGGGGGAGGGGAGGGTGGGCGTGATTGTGAGGTTGATGAAGTTGGGGTTGAAGGTTGTGAGGGGTTGTGTTGGTAAGTACCTGCCTGCCTGTGAGTGTTTATTGGGGATTTTGGTGGTGCTGACGGTGAACAGATGCAGAGGAGACCAAGCTGGCTGGGCCGGTGTTGCAGATGGTGGCGGATTACAAGGGGTGGTTGCAGGATATGGTGGGGAGGCTGCCGGAAGAAGAGGTGAAGGAATGCAGGTGTTTGGAGGTGGAGTATTTCATCATGAGGACTGCGCTGGTAAGTGAATCTGCCAGGGAGTATGATTGATGCTGACCTTTTTAGTCGTGGGTGGAAAACAGGCTAGATGTCGCCGAGCACATGTACACCAAGGCTGAGAGCCTCCGCCAATTCCTGTCCCCTGATTACGCCGAGAGACTCGCCGATATTCTCTACGAGATCGGCAAGTCGCTGTCGGCCCGGAGCGACTTTGCCATCGCGATCAAGTGGTTTGAGCGCGCAAACGAGGTCATCAACGGTCCGGGACTTGAGCATCTGTCCCGCGAAGGCGTCGAGTTGCGTCTCGCGATCCTGCAAGCACTGGTCACTGCTCTTCTCGGCGCCGGAACGTCAGAAGGCCTCGAGCAGGCCAAGAATTATGTCGACTTCATCGAGACAGAAGCGGGGAATAAGTTTGTGGTCTCTCTGCTCAAGCTCGAGCTGCTTCAAAAGATGCCCGCCGAGGTCTTCGACAGCGAGCCGTACGCCGACGTCTTGCGCCACATCATAAGGAACTTTAGCTTCTCCGAGTCGGGGTTCAAGCTGATCATGCACCACATCCGAAAGTTACACGACAAGAGCCCTGGTACAGGATGTGCGGTTTTGGACGATTTCATATTGGCACTTAGCGGTGCCAACAAGGGCGGGTGGATGGAGAAGGCAGTTGTCACTCGCATGTGGATGATCACAAACCAGCGGGACTCGGTCGAGACGATCAACGCCGCGCGGCACGTGCTTGGTCATCTCTCAATGCCGCTGAGCGCGGAAGCAGCTGTGGCATCTCAGGCAGTAGGGAATATCCTGCGTCTTTGGTGAGATTGGACTGACATCTGGGCAGTTGTTATGGAAGAAACTGGAATCAAGTTACACTCAGGGGCAGTATGACCTCGCTGAGAGCTGGTGTCAACTGTCGCTACAGGACGTCTTTCGAAACTGTGGCCCTAGGAATACATCCAAGTTGGAAAGGTATACATTCCTCTGACTCTGCTACGAGAGGAGGCTGACAGCAGAAAGAAAGTTACTCCTGTGTGCTCTTGCAAAAAACAACCCGGACGCCGCCGCGTCGATTATCCACAAAATGTCGCAGCAGAGCTGGAAAGAACCCATAACGGCCTACCTGGCGTTCAAGGTTGCCATACGCGTTGAAGACCGCAGTTTGGCCGAGAAGTGCCTCGAAACAGTAGCGCAGGCACCGGACCATGTCGACTACCTCGGTGCTTGTATTGCGGAATCGCAAAAGGCCGGGGATGTTGTATGTGCCATTGCCGCCTTGAAAAGGCTTCAGGAGCAATACGAATACAAGGAGCCGAACCCAATACACCTACCAGCGCTGTTCCGATGTACGATCCGTTTGCTGAGCCTGCTGGCAGACAGGTCAGGGGTTGATACCGATGGTGTAGTTAATGATCTCTGTGAGGAGTTCGATGCTGGTAAGCATTACCTGCCTGTTCCCCGGCACCATACTCATCACAACAGTTGTCATCGCCCTCGAGCGACAAAAACAGGTCGGTGGACCGGGACGAAAACTATTCACAGTAGATGAGCTAGAGTGGTTCAGCAGAAACGCTTACAACCTCGCCTTGAAGAACACAGCCGTTTGGGAACTACGCTCTGTCGTGAGAATGCTAACAGCGTGCGTCAACATTATCGGCCACTTCCCCTCGGATATCGGGTCCAAGGTTGAGTTGTCCCTCAAGACGCTCTTCTCCAACTTCGTCATTGCGTCTGCGCTGGTGGCACTCGCGAGGACACAAGACAACGTTGAGAAGCAACTGCAAGACTACGGCACCATGCGGAAGCATGTCACGGCCTTTGACACGGAGCTCCCTGAGTACCTTCCGCAGTTGGATGAGCAGTCGAGGGACGATATGCTGCGTAAACACGCCACGCTGCTGGCGTTTGACTTTGAGGCGGCCGTTGCCCTGCAGCAGTGGGAAGACCTGGGTAGCATCGTACAAACGGCGGTGCCGTGCAATAATATCACGGCGTTCCAGGCGATGGCGGACTGCTTGTTGAGGGCGCAGGCTCCAGGGCAGGGTAGGTTTCGTCTGGTCCAACCCCCTTTCGGTTTGCTGACGTTTTCAAGTCCTGTATTCCACCATGCGCAAAATAGTAAACGAAATATGGGTTCTCGAGAGCTTTGACGCCATCAAGTTAGCCAAGTACACGCGCTGTCTGTTTCAGGCAACGCTGCCGCTGGATGACGGGCTGGCAGTGAAGTTGCTGGATGAAGCGTGTAGCAAGGCGAGGGAGTTGCGAGAGGTGAGTGACTTGTGTTACCAAATAGCGCTTTGATGACTTACCGTGTCCCAGAGCGAGGCGAACTGGCCTGAAGAAGAGCTCGAGTGGATGGCGACGACCGCATTCAACCACGCCATTGACTGCTACAGCGCTCATGAGATTGAGCGGGCCAAGGAGTGGGCGGCAAAGGCGATTAGCCTGGCACATTACTGCAGCGACGCGAGGTTGGAAGAGATTCTGCAGAGCAAATATCTACGGTTGAGCTTTGACGGGGAGTCGGGTGATTGATGGATTTGAGCGGCACATCAAGAGGCAACTTGGTCTCATGGTATCTAGCTTCAGCAAGATTTGCCATTATCTCACAAGAAACCTCAAACCTCCAGCGTACTCATCATAACGTGATTCATCAAGTGGCAAACTATCCATACCACCCAGCCATGCTAGCATGCAGTACACCCAAAACTCAACCAAAAGCCATGATGTAGACCTACCAATAACTTGGACCTTCCACCCTCAAATAGCAATAAAAAAGCTCTTCTCCCCCTCCTTCGGGTTCACCCTCGCCCTCTCCACAATCGGATCAACACACGCCAACCTGATCCTCTCGGCCGTCGCGGGGCTCTCCAACCTCAACAACCCATCCTTATCACCTCCTTCCTTCCCCACCGCCGCCTCAACACCATACTGCTTCCTCGCCGCCACCAGCGCGTCCCGTATCGCAAAGAACACGGCACTCCCCATAAACAGCGGCGGCTCACCCACCCCGCGACTCCGCTGAATCGTCCTCAGATCCTGCCACTCCACATCCTTGAGCAAACTAACATTCCACACCTGGGGGATATCCCGGAACCCAGGGATCTTGTACGCCCCCGGGCCACGAGTGAATAAATTCCCCTTTTGCGAGCCGTTGCGCAGCCACAGCGACTCTTCCATGGTGAACAAGCCGACGCCCTGGATGAAGGCGCCCTGGATCTGGCCGTAGTCGATGGCCGGGTTGATGGACCGCCCCACGTCCATCTTGATGTCGGCGCGGAGGCAGGTCGAGGTTCCCGTGAGGGTGTCGAGCTCGACCTCGGCGGCGGCGACGCCCTGGGTGAAGTAGAAGAACATTTTTCCACGGTTGGTGTCCCAGTTGTAGCCGATCTCGGGGGTTTTGTAGAAGCCCTGGGCGGAAAGGTTGACGCGGTCAAAGTAGGCGGCGTGGGCGAGCTGTTTGAGGGTGGCGGATGGGCCGAGCTTGGCGCGGTAGGGGGCTAGGCGTTCGTTGAGCTGGGCGCAGGCGTTGTGAATGGCGAAACCGTTGAGATCGGAGGAGGCCGAAGCCGCGGTGGCGGAGGCGTTGGCGATGGTGTTGGTGGCGGTTTCCGAGATGAAGACGTCTTCCATGGGGATGTTGAGGGCCTGGGCGGCGATCATGGTCATTTTGGTGTGCAGGCCCTGGCCCATTTCGGTGCCGCCGTGGGCGACGAGAACCGAGCCATCGTGGTAGATGTGCACGAGGGCGCCGGCCTGGTTGAACCAGAGGGCGGTGAAAGAGATGCCAAACTTGGTCGGGATCAAGGCGAGGCCGCGCTTGCGCCACTTGTGTTCGGCGTTGAATTTGGCGATGGCTTCGCGGCGGGCTGCATAATCGGCTTCTTTCTGAACCTGCTCGTACATGAGTGGGACGTGCCAGTCGGTTATGGGCTGGTTGAAGTGGGTGACGTCGCCCGGCTTGTACATGTTAATTTCGCGGAACTTCTCGACGGGCATATCCAGGCGGTCGGCCACCTCGGTCATGTAGCACTCGGCAATAAACATGCCCTGGGGACCGCCAAACCCACGGAAGGCCGTGTTGGACATGGTGTTCGTCTTGCAGAGTCGGCCGCGCACATGGATGTTGGGAATCAGGTAGCAGCCATCCGAGTGTGTCATGGCGCGTTCACAGACAGCGGCGCTGAGATCCCAGCTCCAGCCGGCATTGTTGAAGATGTCGAGGTCAAGTGCCTGAATCTTGCCGTCCTTGTTGACGCCCACCTTCCACCTTCCCAGGAAGGGATGGCGCTGGCCAGAGGTGACCATGTCCTCCTCGCGCGTGAGCATGCAGCGCACCGGCCTGCCAGTCTTTTGCGCTGCCAGAGCAAGAATGGAACTGAGCTGCACCGAGCGCGTCTCTTTGCCCCCAAAGCCTCCACCCAGGCGCTTGACTTTGACGACAATCTTGTTGGACTTGACGCCGCAGACTTGCGAAGCATACGCTTGTCTAAGAGGGGTTAGCAATGCTCTCACAGAAATACAAGAAACGGAACACCCACGCTTCGTTCGGATTCTGTGTACTCGACAAAATCTCCATCTCCCCATCCTCCTTGGGAATAACCACCGCCGCATTGGTCTCGAGGTAAAAGTGCTCCTGGCCGCCCATCCGCGCTGTCCCGGTAAACACATAATCACACTTCTTGAACGCCTCTTCCGAATCACCCTTCTTGATCTGCCGGAAGAAGTTAAAGAAGCTCTCCTTCTCAATGGCCTCCTCAATCGTAAACACGGCGGGCAGCTCCTCATACTCGATCTTGACCGCGCGGGCGCCCTCAGCAGCGCGCGCTGCCGATGTGGCAAGGATCAGGCCGATGGGCTGTCCGGTCGTGTACACGGCGTCCTCGGCGAAAAAGGTCTCTTCAAAGTGCGGGGCGCCCCAGCGGTTGGCTTTGGGGTTGGGCATATCGTCCTTGTCGACGTAGTCTACCACGCCAGGAATATCAAGAGCCGGTGAGGGGTCGACCGAGATCAACTTGGCGTGGGCCTTGGTAGACAGAACGAGGCAGCCGTACAACTCGTTTCTCATCGGGGGAATGTCGTCCGTGTACTGGGCTTCGCCGGTGACTTGCTTCAGAGCGGCGACATGCGGGTTAGATTTGCCGACCGTCTCCTGCATGTACGCGGCGGCCGCCTCTTTGTCTTCCTTGCCCGTGGAGATGTCCCTCTCGAGTTCGGGGACAGCCTGCGCATCGGCCTCTCCGCCAAGCGATTGCATGACCTCATGGTAGAAGCGGTAGAAGAAGCCCAGGGCCAACGACTTTCTGTACGAAGCCATGCCGCCAGGGACGCCAAACTGCAGGTCGAAATCCCGCCCCAGCGCGTTCATGACACCCTCAAGGGTTTCCAGCTCGGCAAACCTCCGCCCGACGAGATACGCGTTCGCCTGCTTCGCCGCCACAGTCGTGGGTGCCATGCCGCCGTAGACGAGGTTGGCGACCTCGACGATGCCGCTGTCACTGAGGCGGAGCTTCAGGGCAGCCGTGACGATGGCGATGTCGTCGTCTTTCCGCTTCGCCTGTTTGTAAGCCCGGAAGAACTCGTTCTTCTCTTGGGTGAGCGGGATGCGGATCGATGCGAGGACTGCCTCGGCTGGAAGTGCTGTCCGGCGGTAACCCTTGAAGAAGTCGGCCATGGGGATCTCGATTTCCTTGCTAGGCGTCTTGGCCACCACAACGGCGTCTGCAGCCATGAACACAGGGTTCAAGTCCGAGATGGGAGACGCCGTAACCAGGTTGCCAGCAGGTGTGCCGACGTTTCTGATCTGCCTGCCAGCAAAGTACTTGAGCTGCTTGTAGACAGCACTGAATATTTGCCCGCGGGCTTCCCCGTAGTGCTTGAGGGCCTCGTGGCAGAGATTCTCGAGGTCGGTAAGCGTGATATTGCCCCCGATCTCCAGATGGTCCTCCTTCAAGGCGTACTGCCTCAGCTCCGGGATATCGCCCACGTATACCGAGACAGGGTACTGTAGCGCCTTGAACTTGATCTCGATCTGCGTCTCGGTACTCCCGCCTATTATCTTGGCGTCGGGATACGCGCTCTTGATCTCGAGCAGCTGATCCAGAGTGACGGGCCGGAACCACCTTTTGCGCTTGTTGCCAAACCCCAGCGGCCTGAACTGATGCTTCTTCAACGCTGGCGGGAAGATAAGCTCGGTGTCCGGTTTATACTCAATAAACCCCGGCGGAGTAAACCTCTTGATCGGCTGATCGTCCTTCCCCTTCCCATCCATACAACACCCGCCACCACCACTGCCCTCTTTCCCATCCATGCAACACCCCCCGTTTTTCCTCTCCCCACACCCCCCATTAGTCGGCGCAACCACAAAAGTCCTCGCAGCATCCAAAATCGGCCTGTACCCCGTACACCGACACAAATTCCCATCAAACGCCTCCTCCACCTCCCCCTCCGTCGGAGCCTCATTATTCCGCAGCAGCGCATACAAACTCATGACAATGCCCGGGGTACAGAACCCGCACTGTGAACCATTCCCCTTGGCGACGCGCTCCTGGGCCGGGTGGGGCCGCTTGACGTTGCCGATGCCCTCGATGGTGATGACATGCTTGCCGTCGACGGACGCGAGGGGCGCGAGGCAGGCGTTGACCGAGGCGTGGTAGATGCGGCGGGTGGTGGGGTTGTATTGAGAGACGACGACGGTGCAGGCGCCGCAGCCGCCTTCGCCGCAGCCGCTGCGGGGGGGTGTTAGTCGGCTTTGTGTTCTTGTGTATGAGAGCGGGGGAATGTAGGGAAGGGGACATACAGTTTGGTGCCGGTCAGGCCGATGCCCCGGAGGTACTCGAGCAGGGTGACCTCGGGGTCGATCTCGTCGAGGACGACGCGGGTGCCGTTGAGGTAGAAGCGGAGCGTGTCGTCAAAGGCCGTGGTCAGTGCCCTGACGGGGGGCTTGACGGGTTCTGGTGGTACAGCCGACGGCGTCATTGTGAATCGAGTTACCGAGTTTGGTGGTACTCGCTTTGGTGAACGTTGAACCTAGTCTGTTTCTCACGGTGACATTCCAGGCAGCCCGAGTCTAATAAGGTCAAGACTGAAATACGGTAGCGTAGTGAGATATGGTTGTTGAAGGGGTGTGTGTGGCGATGTGCTGGTAGCTATTATTATCACAGATGTCCGTCCAGTGAGAGTGAGCAAGTTGATAGATGAAGGTTCCGTGGATGAAGCTGGGATGAGCAGTGGCGACCCAAGCTGGACGTGTCGAGGACGCCACCTGCCTTATGTCGGAGGGCCACGGGGTCCAGATTACAAGCACACAGTACAGATTAGGAGGAGTAATGAGTACAGATTACAGATTACAGGCCCCTCAGAGGCCCTTCAACGGACATCTACCCCGCATTTCGTGGAGAAGCGCAGGGATGGCAGTTGGAGAAACCGGATGCCGCTATCAGCTTCCCGATTTGTTCAATGATAGCCTCGAGAACCTGCGTCGCCTTCTTTGGGTTTGAGCAAATGAGGTTGCAACACTCCCCGATTTGATGTGAAATGCCTTGGTCCACAATGGAAGCGAGCTTATCGCCAAGGTGGGGTATCCTTCACGCTAACCAAGTCGAGCCAAGAACCCTTGACGTCGGCCAGCGCCGCCAAGCGCAATCCGCCGTTGTGGAAGCGGAGCTGTCGGGCATCTCCATACCCTAACCCTGGTCAACCCCTGAGTCTCTGTCTGTCCTCTCAAGAGCACCGAGGTTGGCACTTGGGACTGTACTAAATGCAGGGGCCATTTGGTACTAGCTTTTCTGTTTCCCTAAAACCAAATACTACCAGATGATCAAATCTGTCATCCCTCTGCCTCCCCCAGGCCACCTAGCCTCTGCTTTGCTCTCCTACGGATAGGCGGGTGCCTACCTATATTGGCACACCAAGAGCACTACTCACTGCCTTGCGGCCGGCGATAATGCGGCGCATCCTCATACCTCCCCTTCCCAAACCACTCAGCCCACATCATGTACTGATCTCCCAAGCCAATCGTCATCAGGCATCTAAGCCAAATTCACTGGAATCCCTGAACTGACTGCCCCGGCCGTAATGTGGTATACCGCCGACTGTTTGCGCGTGAACCACCACTCCAGCTTTCCATGCAAGGGTACAACCAACCACGACAGTTCACTATCCTCCGGCGGTGGCCTAAGCCGGACATCTTTGACCCATCCAAGCTCCTGACTGCAGCCAATATAGAGCATGTCAGCCTCGCCAACTTGACACGGTTCTGACGCCCAATCGAAACGGAACGCGCCGACACAGGCCCTGTCCCCGCTGGCGTAGCGGACGAGCATCCCGATAATGCCGTCCGGGTATGCCCCTCGACTTCTGCAAAGAGTTACTTCAACGATATTTTCCAGTCGGCAAGACGAAAAGAAGGGTCGTTCTTCTGTGCCCTCCACCTCCATCGGCGGCGACGTTGGGATAAGTGATTCCGGATGCGCCCTTCGTTCCCTTTTTACTGCGGGGCCCGGATTCTCAAATGCAACATGGAAGATATTCTGACTGGTGATGCGTCCTGTGCGACTGCCCACCTTGGCCGGGTTTACAACGTTGAAGTAGATAGGCGATCCGCTCTGTAGGGGTTCGTAAATGCATTCGTAGTCATAGTTGCGATGACGCCACATGGGCTCCATAGAAGGACCAAACGACGTGGCTCGACCCTGATCCGTAACAAACTAAGCGACGATGAATCCCGAGTTAGCTCAATGTGGAGGCGGTCCCGAGCATGTCTCGCCTCACCGTTAGCCCAACACTCTTGTTGGCACCAAGCCGGTTGGGCCACGCCCATATCTCCTTGACATACTCGCCGGGGTTCATCGGCATATATATCCAATGGGAAACACTGCTTCCGAGCCGGCCGTAATCGGGGTTCGCCTCACCGTTCCGGTGTGCGTGTAGGAAGCACACGCCGCCGTCCACGGACGCTGCAGAATACCCACTTGTTCCGGGCGAGTTGCACTCGATACGCATCATCCGAATATCGGCCGGGATGGTGCCAAAACTTTGCACATCAGAGCGGAACCACTGGTCCTCTCTGAAGCCATCCCAACGAGGGAGAAAATCGACCGGCCCAGGGTTACGGACTGGCCAAGCAATACAGTATTGTGAGGTTGGCCCAGCACCAACACTGCCCGAAACATTGATGGATCTAAGTTTCAGGGCCTGTCATCATGGTTAGAATCCATCTGGGATAGCTTGATCTTGGTATGTACTGACATCGGCTTCCGTGCTAAGGTCTGACACCTCATTTCTCAACAGATGTTTCCACCAGACCCCTGGGATGGCGTCTGGGCCGGGCAAGACACGATTCGGAGAAGCAAACTGCAGCTGCCGGATGCCAAAGTGGTCAAACGCAGTGTAAATCCTGTCAACAGTGCCGGCTCTCGCAGCATCCAGTATTCGGTACTCGCGTTCCTCCACCTCGGATTCTGTGGCGTTCCG
Source organism: Trichocladium uniseriatum (assembly GCA_017139535.1). Classification (NCBI taxonomy): domain Eukaryota; kingdom Fungi; phylum Ascomycota; class Sordariomycetes; order Sordariales; family Chaetomiaceae; genus Trichocladium; species Trichocladium uniseriatum. The sequence continues at coordinate 1,174,796 of WOUO01000002.1, read as the reverse complement.
TATGCTCTGTACATAACGGACGCCGTCGAACAAGACGTATCTTGCGTACACATCTTTGGAGAGATCGATTAAGTAGTCCTCGGACTTGCCCTTGTACTTCTGCACCTGGTCCTGTGCTGTGATGACGGCGCACTCACGGAATAGATACCCTGCGATCTGGAGCCATAACTCGGGAGGGAGATAGCGCGGGGCAAAGGCCTCACGGAGTCTCTCAACAAAAGGCTGGAAGAAGGCCTCCCGCCGGCGGCATTCGACGGCTAAGTCTTCGAAATCATGGGCCGTGACGGAGAGGAGCTCCTGCGACACGCCAGAGGGATTTAAGCGGAAACAGCTGGCGTGGTGACAGGGCACCACCGTGGTTCCATGGTCCGAGTAACGGCAGGGGCGACAGCAGGCGTGGACGGGGTAATACATGTAGGCGACGCCGGCATCACAACCCTTTCGAAAGCGAAATTCGGCCGAAACATCTTCGGCATCGGTGCCTGCGCGAGTGAGCCGGCGCTGTCTGGTTGCGAACAGCCTGGGGTTGTAACTTACCGACAACAACCAGGTCCCCGTCCTCAATCTCGAATCGGCAGAGCCCGCATCGCGGCACTGCAATGCAATAGTACAGCATGGTGGTGCAGACGTGAGAGTTTCATGATAGTAAGTTGAAAGGAGACGGAAAAGATAACTCAGAAGAAGATGGAAAGAATTGTTTGACTGCTGCCTTCCATGCACTTATTCAGTCTTGAGTGGGCCAACCAAAGCCCCCTGCCAGCACAACATGGGGTTTTAACCAGGGCAGCGAGGGCCTCCCTGGCACCTTCCTTCTGCTTTAACCATCCTTCCTGTCGGTTTTTCCTTCAGGTCTCGAATCCCAACGGACGGACAACATTTGCCTAGGTAGGCATGGAAAAGGACAGCCAAAGTCAACCTAGACCAGAGGTTTGTCAGATTGTTGTGAATGTGCCCAAGACCTCCCCCACATGCCCCCGAAAGTCTGCGCAGCCAAGTCAATTGCAAAAATCACACCCTGACGAATCCCGCTCATCATTCTCTCATTCCTTCTTTGAGCTCAGCTAGCAAGAATTCCCAGAGATTGCAGGCACGAGATCTTGAGGTTCAGAACTCGGATGCAACCCAAGCACCCAAGCATGAGCCGCACCCATGAGATGCGCCCTGAATGGGGCCACTCCCTTGCCAGATCAGGCGAAGTTTAGCCCCTCATTCTCCCCACCGAGAATGGAACACCTGCCTAGCATCTCTAAAGGTCGCAGTGGTCCGGATACTTGAATAATAATATTGCCGATTATTCTTCGGGCTCCATCGCGCCAGGATTTGAAGGCCACAAGAACGACAGAGCAGTTTCACCCCTCTGATCCGTCGCCACTTGAACTGCCGACTTTCCCTCCCACGGACAACGGCCGGCAACTTATAAAATGCAGCCCCAGTTCTACAACGTCATCGACGACGAGCTGCGAGGCAGCGAGCAGACGCACCGGGTGACTGACCCTAGGACCGAAGAAGAACTCTGGCCCTGCCCAATTGCCTCCCCCAACGACTTTGAAGATGCCGTCGCTGCTGCCCAGCGGGCATTTACTACGTGGTCCAAGACAACCGTCCCTGAGCGCCAGGCCCTGCTGGTGAAGCTGGCCGATGTTATCAAGGAGAATGCCGAGGAGCTGGCCAACATTCTCATGAAGGAGACGGGCAAGTCGGTATGCCACCGATTCTCGAGACTAAGACCAAGCAGCACGCTAACATGGCATGCAGAAAATCCTCGCAGACATCGACGTCCAAGGCTCCGTCGCCCAGTTCCTGTATTACTGTCAGTCCCATCCCTCCCCCAAGTCCCCAACAAACAAGCCCCTGACCCCCCCCCTTCCAGCCCAAAACGGCCTCCAAGACGAAATCCAACACGAGGACGCCACCACCAAGATCGTCGCCACCCACGTGCCCCTCGGCGTCGTCGGCGCCATCAGCCCCTGGAACTTCCCCCTCCTCCTCAGCACCATCAAAGTCGCGGCCGCCCTCGTCACGGGCAACTGCGTCGTCGTCAAGCCCTCCCCCTTCACCCCCTACACCATCTCCAAATGGATCGAGCTCAGCCGCAGGGTGCTCCCACGGGGCGTCCTCCAGGTCGTCAACGGCGACGCCGACCTGGGCGCGCGCATGACGACGCACCGGGGCATCGCCAAGATCAGTTTCACGGGCACGACGGCGACGGGGAAGAAGGTCATGGAGAGCTGTGCCAAGACGCTCAAGCGGGTGACGCTGGAGCTGGCGGGGAATGATGCGTGTGTGGTGTGTGCGGATGCGGATTTGGAGGTGGCGGTTCCTGCGGTGGCGAGCGGGGGGTTCTTTAATGCGGGACAGGTTTGTGTCGCGAGTAAGAGGGTGTATGTGCATGAGAGTATTTATGAGGAGTTTTTGGAGAGGTTGGTGAAGGAGGTGGAGAGGGGGTATACGATCCAGGAGGATGGGATGGCACCGAGTCTGTTTGGCCCGGTGTCGAATCGGGTGCAATTTGAGGCGGTCAAGGCGGTGATTGAGGATTGTAAGAGGAATGGGCATAAGATTGTCACGGGGGGAGAGACGCGGGCTGTCACGGAAAGGGGGAAGGGGTTCTGGCTGCCGCCGACGATTGTGTCGAAGCCGCCCGAGGACTCGGTTGTGGTGCAGGAGGAGCAATTCGGTTCGTTTCTCCCTTCTCATTTATCATCTCCTCCCCTTTCAACCTCCTTTTCTTCTTACCTTAAACCGAGCTTCATCATTAACCACCTGTGTCTAGGCCCCATCCTCCCAATCTCGCCCTGGTCCTCCGAAGACGACGTCATCGCCCGCGCGAACCTGGCCAACGCCGGCCTTGGCGCCTCAGTGTACTCCGCCAACCTCACGCGGGCAGAATCCATTGCCCGCCGTCTCGAGGCAGGCAGCGTGTGGATCAATCAGGCCGAGCGGCCGAGTTTTGCTGCGTACTTTGGGGGGATGAAGGACAGCGGGTTTGGCGGGGAGATGGGGAAGCAGGGGCTGTTGAGCTATTGCTATACGCAATGTTTGCATTTCCAGAAGTGAGGAAAGGGGGAGGAGAGGGGGTTCACTGGGCACGGATGGAATATGTTCGGTGTACGGAGTATTGTGTACCGATTTACCGTGTAAGTGCCCGTCTGGCAGCCCTGGCCTGATGATGTCTACATTGAGACGGGACTATCCGTGAAGTGGCCAGGGAGAAATATTTCCCCAAAAAGCTGGGGGTTTGTCAGCGGCTCGGGCTTGATCACATATTCGTCCGAATCATCACTCGCCCTCCTCCCCTCCCGCTCCTCCCGGGGCCTTTACGGCGCGGATAAGCGGCTTACTACTCCACATCGGCCGGGCTTGGCGGCCGCGGGGTGTTGCCAAGCCCCGAGTGCCGAGATTGGCCGGACAGCTGGAGCCAAGCATCCGTACTCCATACGAAGTACGCGAGGATATACGAGGTACCTACATTGTATTATTGATTCCTGGGAGTTTATAACATGGAGAAGTGAAGATTTTGCCTTAATAACCCTGTTTCTATTGCTGATGAGGAACTTCCGTTTCTATCTTAGCTTTCGGGCTTACCGTCAGGGCCATCAGATGCTTACACTTCTGTAAGTCATTTTCAGGATAACAAAAAGAAGCCATGTGAACTCACTTTGGCCACCTACAAAAACCAACAAAAAGGCATTAGAATCTTGGACTGGAGTAAATTGGGTGTGACAAGGATCAAGCTGCCGAGGCACATCGACGGCACCCCGCATCCGGGGTAAGGTGGGGTGAACAGGGGGTTCAAAAGCACATGGGACGGCCGAGTCGAACGACAGACCTCGAGTTGCCCCTTCTTGAACCTTTCACCTCACTCTTCTTTTTTTCACCTTCAGTCCTCCGCTTCCGGCAAATCTGTATTCATCTCTCATCCCACCTCGTTTTGTAACTTTTCAATCAAACACACTCTAGTGACACCACAACAACCATGGCGCCCAAGCAAAAGGAGCCGTGCTACGTGCTCGGCGTCGGCATGACCAAGTTCATCAAGCCGCGCGGCAAGGTCGACTACACCGAGCTTGGCTATGAGGCCGGCATCAAGGCCATGCTGGACGCCCAGATCTCGTATGACGAGGTCGAACAGGGCATCGCCTGCTACTGTTACGGCGACTCGACCTGCGGCCAGCGCGTCTTTTACCAGTTCGGCATGACCCAGATCCCCATTTACAATGTCAACAACAACTGCTCCACGGGTTCCACGGGTTTGAACATGGCCCGCAACCTGATCTCAGCCGGTGCCGCCGACTGCATCCTGGTCGTCGGCTTCGAGAAGATGATGCCCGGCAGTCTGCAGAGCTTCTTCAACGACCGCGAGAACCCCATCGGCACCACCTATGCCATGATGGGGTCTACCCGGGGCTTCACCAAGGCTCCTGGCGCCGCCCAGATCTTTGGTAACGCCGGGCGCGAGTACATGGAGAAGTGCGCTCCCCTCCTCTCTCCCTAACCCACCACCCCCCAACTAACAACACCCCCAGATACGGCGCCAAAGCCGAAGACTTCGGCGAAATCGCGCGCATCAACCACGCCCACTCCGTCAACAACCCCTACTCCCAATTCCAAGACGTCTACACCCTCGACCAAATCATGTCCTCCACCGCAATCCACTCCCCCTTGACCAAACTCCAATGCTGCCCCACCTCAGACGGCGGCGCCGCCGCCGTCCTCGTCTCCCAGTCCTTCCTCGACGCCCGCCCCCACCTCCGCGACCAGGCCGTGCTCATCGCCGGCCAGTGCCTCGCCACCGACGCGCCCAGCCTGTTTTCCACGAGCGCCATCGACCTGGTCGGCCGCGAGATGACGCAGCGCGCGGCGAGCACCGCGCTGGCCGAGGCCGGGATCACGGCCAAGGATGTGGCAGTCTGCGAGCTGCATGATTGTTTTAGTGCCAATGAGATGGTGCTCCTGGATGCGTTGGGTCTGGCGGAGCCCGGGAAGGCGCATGAGTTGGTGCGGCAGGGGGGGATTACGTATGGCGGGGGGAAGTATGTGGTGAACCCGAGCGGGGGGTTGATTTCCAAGGGGCATCCGTTGGGAGCGACGGGGATTGCGCAGTGTGCGGAGCTGGTGTGGCATCTGAGGGGGTGGGCGAATAACCGGGCGGTGGGGGGGACGAAGTGGGCGTTGCAGCATAATTTGGGGTTGGGGGGTGCGGCGGTGGTGACGGTGTATCGGAGGGCGGATGGGCAGGAGGCGAAGGTGGTGGATTCGCAGACGGTTGGGAAGGTGAATGGGTTGGGGTATAACCCAGCCGTGGAGGCCAGGGGGTTCACGGCGGAGCAGGCCAAGGCGGCGAGGAGTAAGGACAAGACGCATGAGTTTGCCATGACGGCGACGCTGCCCATGTTGAAGGCGGCTCAGAGCAAGGTTTAGTTGGGGTGGCCGAATGTGTTGGTGGATTGGCATCGAGATATCAATGTGTAATATTTGCGACATTTTAAGAACAATACTGGTACTCTCCTTAGATGTTTCGTTGCGGTCGTACAGGCAGACGCAGGTGAATGTGGAGCCGAGTGTCCATATCTTGGTATCGCACTACCCCTGTTAATCCATCGGTTGGTGAAACCCATTGCCCAGGCGAAGCGGTTGGTTCCCAGTGACGACCCATTCGGACCTGTCAACCCTGGATGCTGTTATTGGGTTACGCCAAGCAGCTTCTGCTCTGATTGGAACATCTGACACCAGCAATTAGGCGGTCGTTTGCCGACTGCCGTTGGGCTCCGCTTCATCATCCGTTCCAGTTTTCAACTCGAAACATCCGGTACAGTTCACAGTCTCAAGACCTGCTAGTCCGTTCGGTACCTACCTTGAGTATAAGAACTTGCGAAGGCTCATCAGTTCTTTGACCAAACATTTCTTTTCTACCCACCTCACGTTCCCACATTACCTAACTCTGTCATTTTCATATAACCAACACGCCCAAACAACAACGGACATGTCGAACGAACTTGAAGTCAGCGCGGAACAGGCCTCCCACTCGGCGCAGAGCCTCTCCATCCAGTTGTTGGAGGCATTCCCCGCCTACGACTCCGAATTCGAAACAAAATGGCAGAGCTGGCAACAGGCCATCTCGCCTTCAGCTGAGTTTGTCCTTCCGTTTATGAATTCCAACAATCAAACATTCACCTTTCTAATTCGTTGATGAAATACACTCAGCCCCTCCACCTGGTCCTCGGTTGCACAATTCGATGCCCTAGTAGCTCTCGGGCCAAAGGTTATCCCCATAGTCCTCTGGAAGATAGTGACGAAATACCCCCATGATACTACGGCCGTATACCTCTGTAGGCCATCCCGGACCCTTAATATGTTGTCAATTCACGCGACTTACCCTCACTATATAGACAACAAGTTGGAAAAGGATCCTGCCTATCTCGGCAGTGGCGTCAACTTAGCAGATCAAATCGACGGCATCCTCAAAAAGAATTTTAGACGAAACCGCCTCATCCGCAACGCAATTCTCGACTGGGCCGAGCACTGCGACATGGTGTCCCGCAGTAGCAGTTCCGTGTTTTACACGGACTGCGACGAGTACGAAGCGCTCGTCAACTTGGGCCCCGTCGTCATCCCGCATCTGATGCTCAAGTACAAGAAGACCTTCCTGAAGGAGGACTCGGATGGGGTCCGGTTGACGTTTGCGTACGAGCTACTGCATGAAATCCTGTGGGGGGAACAGACAGAACTGCAGACCATTTTTATGGATCAGCAGTACAAGATGTGGGTGGAGTGGTTTGAGAAGAAGGATTATCACCAGGCGCCGCGTTTCCGTGATGGTCGACGGGTTCAGTGATTTTTACTTGCCTAGTACCTTACCCTAATACGGGCTACACTAGTTAGCTATCTCTATTCCTGTGATAAGAGTCATATCTCTTCTTGCTTGGTTTTATACCTAATCTCCCCCCTCTGTCTTGCCTTTGAATTATTCCTTCGCTACTTTCCAAACTCATGGCCACAAGAGGTTCCCTACCCTCCTGTTGCTTTTCTCTGTCATGACCTTCCCTAATATCGATGCGATAGTGCTTGGCCTATTATTGCGAAATTGCGCTATGATAATGCAACTGAAATGCAGTTGAATAAACTGCCTCGTACTAATACTAAGGTTGAACCTTAGGGAAAGATAGAGGAGAGCCATCATACATCATAGTCGAAGAGGTCAAGTAGGCACAGTCCAAAAAGACTAGCTAAAACTAAAACCCGGATACCCCTGCCGAAACACCTCCGCGTGAACCTGATCCATTGGAAGTCACTGAACCCTCTGCCCCTCGCGATAACGCGGCGCCTCCTCCCAATCCTTCTTCTCAAACCACTCACTCCAAATCCGGTACCGATACTCCATGAAGACAGTCTGCTCATCCGCCCGATGGCCCCACACAATCTCGTGCAGCAGTTCGTACGCAAACGTCACCCTTTCCCTCTTCTTGTACTTTAGCATAAGTTGCGGGACGACGCTCGCGCCAAGCTTGACCAGCTAGCTCCCTGTACTCGGCGCACTCGGTGTAGAACTCAGCCCTGCTCTGGCAGACCATTTCCCAGTACTCGGCCCAATCGAGAAGGGCGTTGCGGACGAGCCGGTTCCGCTGGAAGTTCTTTTCCATGATGCCAGGGACTTGGCTTGTAAGATCGAGGCCGCTGTCATTTACTAGCCACTGGGGGTCTTTCTCCAGTTTGTTGTCAAATTAGGTTAGTATCGTGGCTCTCGACGATTTGAAAAACCGGGTAGCATCCGTACAGAGGTACACGGCCGTGGCATCTTCATCGTCCCTTACCAACTTCCAGAGGACGAGGGGAATAACTTTTGGCCCGAGAGCAACAAGAGCGTCAAACTCGGGAACCGAAGACCAGTTAAACGGGCTGTGGGATAAACCCATGAAATTAGCAAAGTAGAAAATATCAATAGCTGATGGTTGGAAAGAACAAACTCGGACGACGGCGAAATGGCCTGCTGCCAGACCTACCATCTGGCGTCGAATTCGGCGGCATACGCGGGGAACGTATCTGCCAAGTTTGCAAAGAGCCTCTGAGCTGAGTAGAAAGCCCTCTTTTCGGCGCTGTACTCGATATCAGACATTGTGTTTGTCGTTTTCCGGACTCGTAAGTCTTAAATTCGCCCGAAGTTGGGCTATCTTATGGGCTCTTCAAAATTCATGGTCGGGTATGCGGCTCAAGACTCTTGTTGGCCTGGGGTCACCGGTTGGGTCTGGGGTGCAGATGCGTTGGTTGTGTCCCAAATGCATACATGTATTTCGAGCACACTCGTTCTCCTCCCCAGTTGACTAAATTATTGGTTTACTGGCAAGACACCGGCGGTATCGGTCATTAGGGTGGTCTCTGTTTCTTTCAAATCGTCGGTTGCATAATGTTGGATGACCTTCACTAGAACTTTTCGCTCATGGTCCATGAATAAATAATGCATTCCCCATGCCGAATAAGCATGCTTCCCATTCCAACCGCCCAATCTATGATTACATGCAAGGCGCCCTATTTACACTATTATACAGATCAAAAACCGCCAACTGGCCTCTGATGCCCATGGTATCGTCACAAGCAACCCCATTTTATATATTGATATAACCCATCTGCGATCCTAATACTTTGACCTGTCGACCAGCCCCGCCAAAAACTCAATCATGAACTGCTCCTCGTCATGGCTCAGGCTCCACCTCGCCTTGAGCGCGTCATACACATCCATCACGCGCTCCTGCGTCGAGCAGCGGGAAAACGCGCGCAACGCCCAGATGGCCAGCCACGTCTTGACCTCGAGGCCCGCGGCGCCCGAGTCGAGTGCCTGGATCAGCGCGTTCCAGATGCCCACCAGGCGCTGCTCGCTCCAGGGCGAGCGGGCGTACCCGCCGTGGCGGGCGAAGCCTTTGAACAGGGCGAGGAAGATGGCGTGGTGCAGAGGGATCTTGAAGAACTTCATCTCGTCGACGTAGGCGGCCACACGCGCGAGGTCGCCGCGTTTGACGCCATAGTGGTTGGCCAGGATGCGATACGTCTGCAGGTCCGGCGAGAGCAGCGCCATCTGCTGGAGCGTGGGCCGCATGGTCGGGTGGCGGCGGCCGAGCTTGGCAAACATGAGCAGCGCCTGCGTGATGGCGCGGTCCGAGGTGGGCGTGCGCACGGGGATCTTGCTGGTGTCGCTATCATCGGCACTGGTTTTGAGACTGATGGCCTTCATGCGCTCATAGAGGCGCTCGGCGGCGGCCTCTTCGCCTGAGCGTAGCAGACCCGAAATCATGGCGTTGAGTACGACCGTGTCGATGATCTCGCCGGCGTTGACCATTTCTTTGTAGGCGGCGCGCATGCCGCCCGTGTCGTGCTTCAGGCCAAAGAAGTGGATGAGGCTGGTGTAATGGTAGCGGTTGTAACGGTGCCCGCGCGATTCCATCTCGCGGTAGATCATCTCGGCCAGCGGGAAGTTGCCGGCCTTGGCGGCGACGTCAAAAAGGATGTTGAAGGTCACATCGGTGCCTTTGATTCCGGCCTGGCACTCCATTTCCCGCCAAAGCTTCAGAGCCGCCTCGATCTCCACCTCGCTCGCCCTGCCGACATATTTGCTGGCAAAGGCAATCCCACAGTTCCATTCGGCAGTTGTCAGGGGAATGCCGGTGTTCTTGACATCGGCAATGATGGAAAAATAACGCAGCATTGACCCAGAATCCCGCTCGTCAGGTTGACCTAATACCCGCAGCAGCTGGTGGCGGAAGCGGGCGTGGATGTAGAGCATGCGCGGCTCTGGCAGGCGCTGGTAGAGGTCGTATATGTCGTCGAGTTCGACTTTATGGGGGCTCCTCAGGCGTGTTAGGACTGCGAAGCGAAGTTCCCAGAGCGTCCTCTTCTCCCTTTCGCCAGCCTCCATCACCTGCTCGAGGGAGGGGTATTCAAAATCCTCGGCAGTGCGCGCGAAGGTGACTTTCGGAGCGTCGGCGTCGGCATACCCCCGCATGTAGGGGTCGCGGAGATACTGGAGGTAATCATCGACTGGGCCAATTTCTTCATCATCGTAGGGGTCGACGAGGTCCAATAGCTCCTCTTTGGTGAGATTGGGTTGTAGTTCTGGTTTTGGTCTTGCAGAGCGCGACGGGGGGGGTTCGGGCCCGGGCTCGGGTTCGAGCTCTGCCACGGGTATCTGTGCAGCATAGTCGCTGTCGTTCTCTGGATCAGGGGATTGGTAGCGCTCGGATTGGGGTAACGGGACCTGGGCAGCAGCCTCGTCGACGTCGAAATAGATATCTGTGTCTTCTATTCTTGCGGCCGCAGCCACATGGTTCACGCGCACGCGCACGGCGGATACGGAGGGCCTGGAAGAGCTGCCAGAGCAGGCGCTGGATATTCGGAGGGCCGGGACAGTCAACAGCGGGCGACGCGTGCTAATGCTTTGTCTGGCAGCGCCGATGGCATGGGAGCTCCGCACAGGCCCTCCGCCGAGGCTATACACGCCGGAAGGGAAAGCTGGAGCGGCGGCGGCAGACCAAATCGACGACAGCGACGGGCGGTGCAAAACGGAAATGGCGCCGCATATCGACCCGTCAATTCGGCTGGAGACTCTCATGAGCTGTCGTCCAACATGGTGGCCTGCCGTCCAGCCCAGCCTGATGCCCAGAAGTTGCGGGCAATTCGCGTCGTTCGGGGGGTGGGGAGGGCAGGAGGGTGGTGGGCGGGCGTTGTGGTTGTCGCTGAGGGTCAGTGCTGATAGGTACAGGAAAAAAGTCAAGTTGGCGAGCTTATCGCATTCGACGTTGCCCACGCGCCGAGCCTCCGCATTGGCAAGGGGCAGTGGGTCGCAGGGATTGAAGCCGCCTGTGGCCCGCGCTCGCCGGGGGCGTTGTTGGGATTCGGTGAGGGACAAAATTTTGCCGGAGAACGACCCCCGAAGATCAGCCCTGAACCCGAACCCTGGGGGACCTCGAAATTTTGGGGACTTGCAGCACGGAAGAAGCCGCCAAGCTCCACACCCAATCTTCAATTCGACATCCAGCATCGAGGGACGGCCGGTACTTTGGCGGAGGAAGTACGAAAAGTATCCGTACAATCGAACGACAGCACAACCCAATGGTGCCGAGCTAAAGCTCCCTCGATCCTCAAGTGCACCAGTCGAGCGGCCCTCCCAGACCAACCGAACCAGCCAGCTCCCAGCTTCCTCCCCCCGACGGGAAAAACCTAAAATTCACAATGGCCCGCGGCCGCCAACTCGTCGCGGCGCGCGTCTATGAGACGGCCCAAGCCAGAATCAGCAACACCCTCTCTTCCGGCAGCAGCATGAACCGGGCGGCCCCGTGGGTGAAGGCGGTGGCGCAGATCCCGCCGACCGAGATCCTGACGCGGCCGTACCCGATCCAGCACACGGCGCCCCGGGACCGGGGCCAGGCGGCGCGGCGGCCGCGCAACCTGTTCCGGCCGACACGCATCGTGCACCCAGAGGACCGCCTGCGCCAGGAGTTCTACCGCGACCACCCGTGGGAGCTGGCGCGCCCCAAGCTGGTGCTCGAGCTCGACGGCCAGGACGGCCGCCTGCGCGACTGGAGCAAGGGGCTGCGGCAGCCGGGGATGAAGCTGAGTGGTGAGAGGTAGGTTCCTTCGTACCTGTGTCCTATGAATATGAACTGTGTTGGCTAACATGACCCCCAAACAGTGTTGTGCAGCGCCAGCTGTGGCTCATGGAGGTCAAGGGCATGCGCAAGGAAAAGGCGTACGACCAGGTGCGCAAGGAGTTTTACAAGCTGCGACAGCAAGAGGAGATTGACCGCAGGATAGCGGTTGAGGAGGCGCGCATGTACGGCGCCTACTTTGGCAAGAACAACCTGCAGGTCGGCATGGACCTCGAGAACGACACGTACGAGGGCTGGAAGAAGTGGGCCACGGACCAGATCGAGAAGCTCGACGCCGAGAGGAGCGCCGCCTATGCCAATGTCGTGGATATGGCGGAGGAGGCCGAGGAGGCGGAATTGTAGGGGCCTGGTGCTGTGTGCTCAGCGGCGACGGTTGGGGAGCCAAACTGAGCTGGCTGTGTTGCCGGCTCGTGTATCTTTGTATAAAATGTAACTTCACGATAGAAAAGAAGCCTGTACACGATCTCACACTTGCAAGCCCTGTATTAAATCAAGACGATTGAATTCACTGCTAGATACTCGGGATCCCGAACGTGGTGCTATATATGCATTCCCACCTATAAGACGGGGCTGTCGGATAGACCACGAGCAAGGCAAATCAGAAAGCGCCTCTGCCCAAATCAATACCTCCCAGAGAGTTCCCCGAAGTGCAAGACTGAGCCTTGTCCAAACCCGAGCTATGAAGCAAGTGAAATCAGTACGTAAGGGTCTCTGCCCAAATCAGACCATGCCTAGGTCGGGGATGATGGGCCCGTCAATCCCACCGCCCAAACTATATGCTCCCACGAGTCTCCTCCAACGATGCAAAACCAGGCAGACCCCTCACCGAGCCCAATGCCCAAACCTCTGCACCTCAAACCATGGCCGTCCGTCCGGCCACAGCCTCAATCGCTTTGCGCACCAAGCAGGTACGCAAGCAACCGGCAGCCAGCCCTCAAACAAACACGACCCTACCGTTGGGCAGCGTCATGGTGGGGCGCGGATGCATCGGGGGCACCTAGCCCGGGGGATACAGCGGCGCCGTCACCTGGCCGACGTGGACGCCTCCCGTCGCGCGGGCCAGCTCCTCGTGCTGGACGCAAAACATGTCGGCGATGCCGGACCACCAGAACAGCTTGCCCGTCAGGCTCAGCGTGCGGGTGCGCGCCCACGACTCAATGTACACCATCTTAAGGCGGTTCTGGGGCACCAGGTAGAAGATTTTGAGAAGGTGCGCGACCACGCAGACGATGAAGCCCGTGGCGGGGCCGTTGGTGACGATGACGTGGGGGTATTTGAACTGGCGGCCGTGGCGCGTCTGCGGGCGGGCGTCGGGCTCGCGCGTGAGCGCGTTGATGGCCCAGAAGGCGGTCGCGAGGCAGGTGAAAGGGGCCGTGAACAGAGGCTGGTGGACACGGCGAGCGCGCGGGAGCGAGAACGAGTCGACGGTGCCGCGGCGCTCGTCGTCGAATATGTTGCGGATTCGGAGCTCGAGCTCGTTCAGGCGCCGGAGAGAGTCGGTGTCGCCGATATTGATGACGTAGCGGCGGTGCTGGTTCGCCTGGCCTTGGAACTTGCGCCGGATGGTCTCAAGCATCTCAGTGGTATGGCCGCCTGAACCGAGAACGTAGAGGAAATAGACCGCGGGAAGATTGGCGACGCTGGGCGCCGGCAAATTTGGGTTGCGCGGGCTGACCCAGCGACGGCCTGCCTCCGGGCGCGGCTTCTCAAGCTTGATGGACACATGGCGGAACTGAGATGGAGGTTAGGATTCATGAGTCGGTGAGGCCGCGATAGTCAGACTTACGATGATGAATCCGATCAAGACAGCAATGAAGGCCGTGATCCAAGTCCAGGGGAGGCAGATAAAACCGATGAGTGCGATGCCCATGACAGCCAGAAAGCCGAGGTAGAAGACCACTGAGTAGCTGTCGGGACCGACATCGTCGATAAAGTCGTCGATAAAGTCTTGAACTACCTCCATCTCGGCCTCTTTGTCTGTTGTCGATTTTGATGATGGTATTTCAATCGGGACCGTTGCTTTGATACCCGAACTGGCCGCGGAAGCGTTGTGATGCCGCGTCCTGGTCTTGTCGTCGGGTTTGTTGATGGAGAGTTGAAGAGAAGGGCCCTCGCCATTTATTTTCTCTTTATGCGAGTCCATGGTGCCCTTTCCCGTTTGTGTGTCGTGTGTGAGGGCTATGATGTCGTCGCCGACTAAGCGGAAGAGTCAAGCCACGATGAGCGGTCTGTGCTGTGAAGGGGACGCCGAGCCGCAGTGGCGGTGAGCCGCGGTTGTGGTGTTTTGTCTTCAGGGGTAATGGGCCAGTGATCAGCTCAGGGGTAAACCGACAAGCTGCCCAACAGCAAAACAAATTTGTAGGAGATCAGGGTTCCAGGGATGGATCCAGCCGGCGGGTGTACTGAACAGAGTTGTAACTCAATCACACAATGGCCGTGGCCAGAGAACCCCGTAGCATGCCGGGGTGAAATTCAGACGGTGAAAGTGAGGGTGACGTGTATCTGTCTCTCTTGGGAGATCAATGGCCAACTAACAAAGTTAACGACAGTTCAGCACCAGGTATACATTTCAAGCAACTCACCTTGAGTAGTACGAGAGTCTTGGCTCTTCAGTCTTTGTTAGAGAGAATGCATGGATTGGATTGACTCGAATGACCCTCGAGTACTCGACTTGCGGACGACAACAATGACGGGATGGAATTGGGACGGGAATCGGAATGGCACCGTGCTCGATGTTTTGAGGTGAGAGAAGGAGCTGTAGGATTGAAATGCCTGCAATTTCAACCAGATGGCAGTGTACAGGTAGAGTTGGAGTCAAGAAAAAAGCAGACTCTGGACATGGTTGTGAGGTCAATGATCAGAGTCAAGTTTGGGTTTGGACTCAGACAGGTGAAATGGATGTGAAAGAGGTCACTTACAGGGGCTCGAAGTGCCAAGCAAGCTCCGAGCTACGTGGCCCGTGCATTGCTGTTTTCATGCTCCTGACAGGGATGTGCAACCCCTGCAAGACGGCTGGAACAGCCTGGACAAAGACCCAATGGCATTCAAGAATGCCCCTCCAGCCAGCGCAGGTCGCAGCGGGAACCATCGCCTTGAAAACAAGACCGCCCGGCAGAATCTCGAGTGCCGGGTAACCTGCACAAGATCAACAAGAACAACCGCCAACTTTTCGACATATCCGATTACACGGTTGTGCATTGTGCGGTTGCCGTGACATGCGCATCCCCTTTCATCAAAGAGCAACATGCGGCGGAATCGCTATTTGACCTGTTTTTACTGTGGGCGCAAGTCATCAGTACTCTACGACGGGAGTCTTCGCTCTTTCGAGTGCATTCGTTGTGATGCCACCAACTACTTGGACGAGGTGAGCCCTGCTGCAGATCGAGGTCACAGAATGTCCGACTGATCCCCACAGAACGGCGACATTGCCGACCCGCCCGTAGCCACAGACCGAGAAGCCACGCCAGCCAGACAATACGTCGTCCCGCGCACCTTCGCGCTGCCCTCGAGCCCCACCACCACCGCCATCTTTTGCGCAACTTGCCTCAAGAACCAGCACCTGCTGAGCGCATCCCTCGCACAATACCTCCCGGACCCCGACGACCCCGACTATGCCGAGCGCGAGAAAAACCTCCACCATTTCCGCAAGCACCAGGAACGCGTCTACCCGCAGATCTGCGCCGAGTGCGAGCCCCAGGTACGCCAGCGTCTCCAGCAGGCCACCTACACGGCAAAGACCGACGCGCTACGCCGTGTGATTGATCGGAGCGCAAAGGCGAGGAAGAATCTCAAAGGGCGCGGTTGGCTGGAGCTGTTCGATATAGCGGGTTGGTGGCTGTGGATCACGGGATTCGTCCTGCAGCTGGCGTGGCACGCTGTCGTGGTACGCGCGCTCGGTTCGCAATACGTTGAGCGGGCTAAAGCGGATGATACTCTGTTTGCTTTCAAGATCCTGGAGATATGCGGCCCGCTGGTGGGCATGCTTCCGCCGGCGGAGAGGCTGCTCAGATGGAGTTCCCGTGCTGGTATCCTTGCGGTGTGGTGGAATCCGAAGTTTGCAGAGAATTTTAGGGGCCTCACCATACACAACAAGGGATTAGCGAAATGGTATATTTCCCAAGCCGTGATCCTCGCCGTCCGCGTCGGCTTGCCGATGGCATGGGACATGAGCCTGCCCAACCCGCAACTGCTTGACCTGCAAATTGCAAGCCACGGAATTACCGCAGTTCTTAGCCTCCTAGTAAGCCTCCCTCAGTCTATAAGCACGACCACCCACTCACACCCCTTAGATATTCATCCTCGGCCCTCGCTCAATCCGAATCAACTCAAAGCCCCTATTCGTTAAGACCAAACCAAAGCCCCTCCTCCGGATCTCCCACGACGAGCGCCCTAGCTCTTCGCGACTCGACGAAACCAAATCCCTCGTCGAGCTCCTCGACGAGATCGCGCGCTCCCCGACCAGCACCAACCCCCCAAGCCCAACCTTCAACTCCTCCGGCGCCACCCCCAACCCCTTCGCCGGCCCGCTCATGGGCCACACCCACACCGACGCCGCCCACAAGTTCGACACCAACATGGCAAAAATCACCCAGCTCCGCCTGCAGCCCACCTCCACCTCCTCCTCCGGATCCTCCAACAGCGCCGTCGAAGAAATGGACTGGTGCCCCACCCTCCCGCCCGCCCTGGACTCAACCACCTCCCAACACCGCGCCTTCAGCACCCAGGGCCAGCGCGCCACCCAGCCCTTTGGCGCCGCGCCCGTCGCGGAAACCCACGACCGGCCCTTTTGGTACCGCGTCCCGCCCGCGCCCACCACCCCGGCCCAGCGCGTCTTTAACCCGCCGAATCAGCCGCGGCTGAGGCCGAGTCCGCAGCAGCAAGCTGGGGCTGGGTCTGGGTTCCGGTTCGGTGGTGCCGGTGCCGGTGCCGGCGGCGGGCAGAGGAATGGGAATGGGATGGTGATGGCGAAGGAGGTACTGGAGAAGAGGGAGCGGGCTGTGTCGTTTGCGGAGCCGAGTTTCTTTGCCGAGGATGTGGTCCCGAGGAAGAAAGGGGGTGCGGGCGATCCGAGGGATAATTTGATGGGTTTGTTTGGGAAAGGGTTGACTCTGGAGGAGGAGGAGAAGGGTGGGGAGGGGGAGGCGGGGTGGTTTAGGAGGATTGTTGGTGGGGGGAATGAGAAGGGGAAGGGGAGGAAGAAGAAGAGGGTGTGAGGGGATGGGTGTGATGTGGGTTTGGCATGGCGTTGGTTGGTTGGTTGGTTGGTTATGGCTTAGGCTGACTTTGTTTAGATTGCATTGCATTGCATTGGTGTATAGGTACGGCATGGCCTAGGTATACTGGTCAGGATCAATTGGTTGGCGGTTTGTTTGGTTGTCAGTCATATCATCATCCGGTTTATTCATATTACATGAGATACACAAGGTAGCCAGGGCATCCATCTACCAATATATACCCCTTCTCCCTCTCCCTCTCCCTCTCCCTCCCCCTCCCCCTCCGTCCCAAATCACCTTCCCGCCGGCACATCTCTCCTAATCATCCCAAACCGATCGATCCTCAACACCCCCTCCCCCAACCCCGCAAAAACCCCCTTCCTCTCCTCCGCCAACCCCTTGACCCTCCCAAAGTCCTCAAACGTCGGATACGTCCGCAATCCTCGACCCACCTCCCCTTTCCGCACCGCCTCGGCCAGCCGCGCCGCGACGGACCGGTTCAGGTGCGCCACCAGCTCGTCAAACGAAAATACCTCGGAAATGGGCAGCAGCAGGGCCGAGAGGAAGTTGTGCCCGTGCCGCGGGAGGGAGGTGTACTCGGTGGCTTTTGCGCAGCCGGGGCAGGTTGGTGGGGATGGTCGGGGAGGGGAGGGGGAGCGGGGTGGTGCGCGCTGTTGTTGCTGTTGTTGTTGCCAGGGTGTGGTGCAAATGGGGGAGCGGGCGCGGAAGTTGGCGAGGATGGTTTGGCGGAGGGGAGGGAGGAGGTCGGTGTTGGGGTGGGGGTTGAGGGTAAGACTGTTGTTGAGAGCATCGGAGGGGATGGCGTGCAGCCAGGACGAGATTCCTCGGCGGGTCAAGTAAACATAAACAAGTGAGCTTTCCTGCAGGGACAAACAAACCTCCCTCAGTTATTGGGCCGAGCTCGATTCCATCCCAGGTCTCTTGCATTATTCGGCGAACTTCCCTCCAGACTTGACCAAAGTATTCGGAAAAGAAAAAAAAGTAAAAAAGGAACCTATCTCCTCAAGTTCTATGCTTTTTTGCCAGGACCAAGTGCCAACTTCCAACCAAGCACCGAGCACCGTCTTATACATCATCGACCCCCCCGACAACATGTCCAAAACAGCAGAGGTGACCGACATCTACAAGGTTGACGACATGTACGCCAAAAACGTAGATTTCCAACGCCGAGAATACCGCGTATGCTGGCACAACAACTGACGAAACAGCCCAGATCTCAGTGCCTTCCCGGACGTGCCCGGCGCAACCATTGCTCACATCACACACAGCCCCGAAGTCGACGAGCTGTGGTCCAAATCCCAGGTTCTCCGCTACGGCGCCGACTCTCATATCAGACTTCTCGACCGCCAATCTGATGACGCCGACGACGCCGACGACACCGACGACAACGAGTTCCCGGTTTGCAAAGTCGCCGTCAACGACCGCCAGAGACGCGTCATTGTGGATGAATTTGAAATGCTTCGCGAGCTGGCCTCAACGGACGCACCGGTTGTTCGTGTTCACCCACAGCCGCTTGTCGACGGGAACGGCGTCTTTGGGTTCAGAATGAACCAGCTTTCTCCCATCGACCCGCACACCCGAGTTGACAAGAATGAGCTCACCAAATGCCTTGAGAAATTGCACGCAAAGGGGATTGTCCACAATGACTTCCACCCGAGTAACGTCATGAAGGATGGCGACGGGCGGATTGTCATCATTGACTTTGGGCGTGCCGGACGCGTTGGGACCACCATCCCCCCCGGGAAGCGGTCGCCATGGTGGCGGGCCGAGTCATACTCCTTCGAAGCGGATTACATTTCTCTAAAGGGGTTCTTCTGTATGTTAGGGAACTTAGAGAAGCAGTCCAATCATTTGACTGACGTGTCTCCCAAAGTCCACCCGGACGGCTGACCAAAATCAGGTTAAAGGGCACGGGAGTTCGGCCAACAAAGACGTTGAAACTATTCTCGCCAGTTTGGCGGTTGGCTGCCCACAAGGATAGCATCCTTTTTCAACAGGTATCTCGCTATCACCACATGCCTACTCATATACTGCATCATTCATTACATTCACTTGATCTTGCTCATTATCGTCTCCGGCCCCCTGACCACATCCATCTGCGCCGCCCTGGCCTTGACAGCATTCAGCATGCTCCGCTCAAAATCATCCCGCGACCGCAGCACCGCCTCGACCCAGCTGATCTGCAGGTCCCAGTACGCCGTCTTGAAGGCGGCAAAGGTGTCCGGCACGGCCTCCTTCTCGACCGACAGCAGGCGTAGGAACGGCTCCGAGACGCGCCACGTCTCCTTGATGGCGTTGCCGACGGCTGGGTTGGGCAGGCTGTTGAAAAAGTCAAAGGCCGTCTTGAGGTCGTCAAAGATCTTGTCCTGGAACTGGTCGGTCCGCCGGAACCGCGCGCCCTTGTTGCGCACCGACGTCAGGTACCGGATCAGCAGCTCGTCGGCCACAATCTCGGTAAAGATGTCGACTAGCGAGTGGTGCAGCACCTGCCGGTAGTCGCTAACATACTCCTCAAACGTGGCAATCATGCGCGCCATGGCCGTGCTCGTGTACCAGCGCGGCGTGAAGAAGTCGGGCATGACCGTCTTGAAGTCGACGGTGAACACGAGCTGCGCAAACTTGGTGATGCACCACGTGCTGAGATCGAGGTAACCGTCGCGCAGCGCCGTGACCTCGGCCTCGGCGCGGTCCATGTACTGGGCCGAGACGAGCGGGCTGAACTTCTTCTTGAAGTCGGTGAGGTAGGCGACGCGGCCCTCATCCTCATTGTCATCAATGCACGCGATCTGGTCGTTGGCCGTGGCCACGAGCCAGTCCTGCAGCGGCTGGAACCCGTCCAGCTCCACCACCTTGCCTGTCTCGTACCGCGCCGCCTCCTCCTCGAGCATCTGTTGCCACGACTGCTGCCGCTGCCGCAGCCGCTGGAACATGGCGTCCACAACACCCTCGGCCACGTCGGTCCGCTTCGAGTTGGCCGCCGCGTCGAGCTGTCCGCGCAGCATCCGCCACAGGTCCACCAGGTTCTTGTTACGGAAGTAGCCGTACTCGTCCTGGTCCAGGTTGCCGCCCTCGACGTTGCGGTCGGCAAAGTCTTTTTCTTCCTGTGCCCAGATGTTGCCGATCCACTCGTCCAGGAACTTGATGATGAGGGCCCGGAAGTCGCGCACCAGCTCCGTCTCGCGGTTGTCAATGACGTGCGGCGTGAGCTCGTCTTGCTTGAACCCGAGCTTGTTCATTTTGCGATAGTACTTTTCCGGCCAGCTGACAATCTCGAGCGTGTGTGCCGACGTCGTCTCTGGGTCGTCGATGATGCCGATCAAGAAATCGTGCATCATGCCGTGGTAAATGTTTGTCCACGTCTTGAAAATCTTCCATTTCTTGGGCATCAGCTGCACCATGCCCAGCCTGACCGTGTTAAGGTCGTTGAAATACCACCGCAGGCTCTTCTCTAGCCCCTCGGGATCCCCTATAAAATCCTCCCGGCTCTGCGCAAACTGCCCCTCGCCAATCTTCCTGATGGCCTCGAGGAACTTGTCTTTGTACCCCCGCACTTTCTTTGCGCCGTCCGTGATGCTTTGGAACCGCGTGGCCATCTCCTTGTGGTCTTTAAGCGCCTCCTGCAGCGCGAGCACCCTTTGATCACTCTTCTCCTCCGCCTCAATGACCAGCGCAAAGCGCACCACTAGGCTTGTGTTGTCGGCAATCACGAGGTTAACCAGACTCCTCGCGATCAGACTAATGTGCTCGTCGAACCACTCAATCGCCCCGCCCAGGCGCTCAAAGTAGTCCTCAAGCGTCGACTGCAGGCCCGGATCATCGGCACGGTGGATCTGCTCGATGGCGTCGTCGCGGATGTTGCGCAGCTGCGTCAGCTCGTAGTGGATGGCCAGCAGGTTCGGCATGTTCTCGGCGTCCTCGTCGTCCCCGCGCAGCATCTCCTGGATGCCGTTGAGGCGCTCGTTGAAGGTCTCGAGGTTGCGGCGCATCGTCTCGACGGCGCCAAAGTTGCGGTGGGCCTGCGACACGAGGTTGATGGTGGCAAAGTCGGTGATCATGTTTTGCGACTCGGAGCAGATCTTGTCGATTTTGATCATCTCGTCCTTGATTTGCTGCACCGTCTTTTGCCCGTCGGCGAGCCCGTTCATGCCGGCCTGGGTCGTCTCGAGCTGCTCGCGCAGGCCGCCGCGCAGCTGCGAGTCGACGGCGGCCTTCTTGCGCGTGAACTCGGCCTTGAGCGCCGCAATCTTGTCGAGGTCGTCCGGGTGCCGGAGCAGCTCCGACAGCTTGACCGGCGGCACGTCCATGGTGTGTGGTCGCTCGATTGACGTCAGACCATCTCGGGTTGTGGTGCGGCCGTCTTCGGCATGGAGTGCTCCGTGTATGTTTGGTTTGGGTTTCGGTCTTGGGGGGTCCAGCGCCAGGGGCACCCCACGCTTGACTGTGCACCCCTGCCCGTTCCAGTGTGAAATGCTTGGCCCGTGCACTCGTCCTGTCCCAGCCCCACTGTTCCATTGCAGGGCTCAAGCAGGGCAGCTTCGCCCTCGTCGACCTTTCCTTCACTTCAACATCCATCCCACCCAGCAAACAGCGCAACCATGCGGTACATATTTAGAAGCTCGACAAATTGACAACTTTCCCGCAGTTCTTGTGCGGCCGATTGATTTTCACTTATCCCCAACTCCCACACTTCATCCTTTTGTGCAAGACACCCCTCCATTCCAAGGTTAGACGGCAATGTTGCGCAGCAACTCCTGGGGGTCCCTCCCGACCGAGGTACACCTCGAGATTCTCGAAGCACTAAGAGATGATGGATGCCCCGTGGCTCGATTCGCCTCAGTCTGTAGAGAATGGCAGGCCGTCCTCGAGCCAAAGACCTTTGCCCGACTCACAATTACTCCGTCACGCGTCGCTGCATTTGGCGACATTGTCGGTCCGTCCCGGCGTCGATTTGTGAGGTATATTTGGTTTTCTATTGAGCTCCAAGAATATGACTGCACGCAGTGCCAGGAAAATGTTACGGAAGAATGGCGCGAAGCCGATATTCGCATCATGGAAGATGCGTTTCGGGGGCTCTTGCTCACTCTATCCACGTGGGAGCCAGGGGGGAAGTTGTTGCTTGATATCGGCGTCTACTCTCCTAGCGACTCGAAACATTACTTTAAAGGCGTGCGCTATGGGCCGGATGCAGTCCCCGAGTTAGATGACCACGGGGGTGACTTAATCCAGGATCCGAACCACGGCTGGATCGATGGGAGGCCGGTCGAAGTCCCGCGAGGTTCCATCTCGAGGTGCTTTGCCACGGCCCCTAAATTGAGGATTGAGTGCAACATTTGGAATGAATTTCCCCCGATCAGGGCTGTGACTGGTGTTCATGTGCGTCGGCAGTCGCGCCGTAATTGGAGCCAGTCTTTCTTGACCTCCCTTCGCCTGGCTACGATGTTCCCCTCGCTTGAGGAAGTTTACTACGAGGGTTGGAGTACACACTATGATCCCCTCCTCAATTTCCACGGTAAGTTTACCAGGCCTCCCGGCGGGAAGCACGACTCGCGAGACTACAGAGTACACGCTGACTTGTACAACGTGGCAGCTTTGATGCTGCCGCCGCACCCGCGCCGCAACCGCAACTGTAGGAGGGTGGTCATGTTTGAAGATTTTAGCAACTACGAAAGCCCGGAGCTTCGACAAGTGTTTAATTCCCCCTATCTCGGTCCAAACTACCGAGTCGACCCTACCGTCAGTACCGGGATTGCCAAGAGAAGCCTCAAACTAGAACACCTCTCGGTGGCATTCTTTGCCGAGGCCGCGGACTTCTTCGAGTTCCAAGCACCCGAGCCAGATTGGAACTGGCCAAATCTTGTAACCATCGCGCTCACGTCGCGATTCCTACGTCCCGGAAAAAGACATCGCAAGATAAATGTCCTGTTGAGGCAAGCGGCAGCGGCCGCCATGAAAATGCCTCGCCTGAGAACCATGGAAATCTGGAACGGCAGAAAGGGGTTGGCCGGTGTTTTTCGATACCAGGTATCCGAAGGCTCCCAGCGTGCGGTAATCACTTGGCGAGCGAGTTGGGGTTTGCAACTGGAGCCGATAACGGTCAGTTCGTGGGAAGCCGTGGCAGAAAAGAATGCTAAGGATGGGTTGGAGATTGTCAACGAACTGCTAGACCAGGATTCTATCCAGTCGCTGTGCCATGCCATCACAGAGCTAAAGTTTGTGAACCAGGTGGTTCACCCCGTTTCCTTGTGGCAGATGGGACAGGAAAGGTGCGTTCAGTATGTGTCCGGATAGGGTCTTGGAGGAGACACGGTCGTCACCGGGATATAGTTGGAGAGAGCTCAGGCATGATGCGGAACACGTCTATAAAACGGAACGCAGTCAGGCTAATTTGCTAATACTCTTCTGTAATACTGTGTATTGGCAACCAAGACTCTTCTCCCACAAACCCGCGTAACGAGCAACCTATGAGAAGGAAGCGTGTTTCCCGCTAAGCTCCGTCCATCCATTCCGAGTCGCGGGCGAATCCGAAGATTCACCCAACGAGCCCTGGCAGCCTTGATCTCCCACCCATTGCAAGCAAAACACACACACAGCACCGACGCCGACCCAAGGAAACAACTCGACGTTGATGTCTACTCTATCGGCCCCATATCATATACACATCCCTCTCTCCGCCTATCCCCTCTCTGTTGTGCAAAACCCCACAACCTCTATCCACCCATAGCCAGCCGATAGATAACCACCTGTCCATCATCCCCCGCTCACCCATCCATTCCACACCCAACACCCATTTACTTGGCCGGGTGGTAAGTCTGCCAGACTGCATTCCCCCAAACCACGTCAGCAATTATTATTACTATCCCTTCCCCCATCCCATCAAATACCCCAATGTATTATCGTAGGTCGGTAGGTAGGTAGGTAGGTAGGCAGGGTTACGTACCGGCAATGCCAAACGGCAGGCCAAAGCCAATGACGCAGTAGCTCCAGTAGCCGTACTTGAAGCCCTTGGTGCGCGGGTTGAAGGGCAGGTTGGACAGCGGGCCCTCCGGGTAGTGGTAGGGGGACGACAGCTGGGCGCGCGTCGTCTGGAAGCCGCGGCGGGCGGTCGCGGCGGCGAGCTGCTGCGAGCTGGCGCGGACGGTGGCGCGGGCGAGCATCTTTTTTCCGGGGGGAAGACGGATTGATTGATTAGATTAGTTCGTCAATTGGGATCTGGGATTGCTGGGGGATTGGGGAGCGAGGGAGATAGGTACCTTGAGAAAAAAGTGAGTGGAGTGGTGGTTTTCCTGTCCGAAGAAGCGAAGAGGGAGGCGGTGGTGGTGGTGAGGTGAATTCGAGCTTCCGGATTGTGACGCTAGCGATTGGGAAACTTGATGTTCGGATTGGGGGAGCTCGGCTCGGGTGGTGTGACTTTTTGCGCGGCGGGGGAAGTCGGCGGCCGTAGTGCAGGGGTAAGCTACTTACATAAGCCAAGCTCTTGGGACCTACTGTTCAATCAACAACGAAGCTCCATCCAGCCAGCAGGCAGGACATCCACAATTCAACACACAAGACCGGCCCAATCGTCGGTCATATTCTTCCTTGGAGGAACAACTTCCATAATATTGACGGCTGGCTGGTCTATGGTATATCAAACAAACGGGCCTCACATACACGCTCTTGGCCTCAAATCTACACCCCCGACATTAGATATCCCCTTACCTCAGAGTCACCAGCTCTTCGGCGCTAGTCGGGTGGATCGCGACGCAGCTGTCAAAATCGGCCTTGGTGGCGCCCATCTTGACCGCGACACCAAACCCTTGCAACATCTCGCCGCTGCCGAGCCCCATGATGTGCAGGCCCACCACCTTCTCCTCCGGGCCCGCGCAGATGAGCTTGTAGCTGGTCGGCCCCTTTTGCTCCGGGTCCATCATGGCGTAGTACATGGCCGTGAAGTTGGTTTTGTAAATGGTCAAGTTCTCGCGGCCGTACTTCTCGACCGCCTCGGGCTCGGTCAGGCCGATCGAGCCGACCTCGGGATGCGCAAAGACGACCGACGGGATGTTGGAGTAATCAAGCTTGGCGGTGCGGAACTGCTCGGGCCCGTACAGACGCGCGGCCAGCTTGCGGCCCGCGGCAATGGCCACGGGGGTGAGCTCGACGCGGCCCGTCACGTCGCCCAGGGCATATACGTTCTCGACGTTGGTGTTTTGGTAGTCGTCTGCCACGATGTAGCCCTTCTCGTTCGTCTTGACGCCGGCCTCCTCCAGCCCGAGGCCTGCCGTTGCGGGTGTGCGCCCAATCGCCCAGATTAAGTGGTCAACATCGCTGAGAACACCCTCGCCGTCGCCGTCCTTGTAGTGGATCGTGAGCTTGCCCGTCGTCTCGTCCTTCTCCACCTTGCTGGTGGAGCTGCGCTTGTGCAGCTTGACGCCGATCCTCTCATACTCTTTTGTGACGCCCTCCTGGATCAGGGGATCAAAGTGCCGCAGAAAAGTGTCGTACCGGATAAACAGGTGTGTCTCGACGCCGAGCGCATTGAACATGCCGGCAAACTCAACAGCAATGTACCCCGCGCCAACGAGTGCGACCTTCTTGGGGAGCTTGTCGATGTCGAAGAAGCCGTCGCTATTGGTGCCGAGCTCGGAGCCGGGTATCTGCGGGGGGATGGTCGGGTTGCCGCCGACGGCGAGCAGGATCTTCTTTGCGTTGACCACCGTCTTTGTGCCGTCATCGAGCGTGACCTCGACCTGGTTGCGCGACAGCAGCTTGGCCCAGCCGTGCACGTACTCGACCTTGTCGTTGGCGAGGTTGCGCTCATAGATACCGTTGAGCCGCTTGATGTAGGCGTCGCGCTTGTTCTTGAAGGTGGTCCAGTCGAAGGGGGCAGTCTCTTGCACGTTGAAGCCGTAGGATTTCGCTTGGTGGATGGTCTCGGCGATCAAGGCGGCGTTGAAAGTCACCTTTTTGGGGACGCAGCTGTATTCCAACCAACGCAGGTTAGCACTCTTGGACGGTCTGAAAAAGGAGTGCGCGCTTGTACTGACCCCACGTTGACGCATGTACCTCCTAACCGGCTGCCCTCAATGACCATGGCCCTGGCGCCATACCTGGCGCTGGCGGCGCGGGCCGCTCCAAGCCCTCCGCTGCCGCCGCCTATCACGAGGAAGTCGGTCTCTTTGGAAATGGGCGCCATGGCGAACGAGGTTGCAGAAAAGTGTCGGGATAGGGCGTTGATACGGCCGGTAGCGGCTCTCGAAGAAAGCAGGGGGCGTCTCGCCAAAACAGAAATGGATTGCATGGAAAGGGTATCTCAACAGAGGGGGAGAAGAAGAGGCTACCGCGGGGTTGGAGGGGTCGGAGGGTTATATACAGACGGAGACAACGAGTGGTGACAAATCCAATCAAATGGCATTAAACTGGGGGTCTTGGGGATTGCGCGACACTGCAACTCTCCTGCGCAAAAAAAGTTATGGGGCAGTTCCCGATCCGTATTACACAATACAGCACCGCACCGGTGAATCCGCTCTGGAGGGACTGGAAAGATCGAGTGCTCAGTAAGCAGCAGCGAACGAAGGGCGGTCGGCTTTGGTCAGCAACTTCGAGTTGAGGTCCGGATTTGAGGCAGTCGACCCACTTCCCCGGCAGATGCTAGCACAGACCCCGGATCTCTCCGACGAGAGTAACCCTAACCCTCTAATCATTGTTTTCCTGCTTCCCCTGGCGACAAAAACAAATCCAACCAGAAAATAGACCGAGACGCTGAAGCCATTCGCAAGTGACGTCATTACCACAACTTCTCCCTCACCTCCCGTTCCCCCTTTTCTCCCAACCGCCGATAAGGTCCAGAATAAAGGTTCTTGACAGAAGAAAAAGAGCTCAGGAACCCGTTACTAAGGCCCGGACCAAGCGGGGAGCAACTTGGCACGATTTGACTCGTGTTACTTCCGTCATTGTAGCCCTGGCTCTTCACTTTGTTCTTTTGCATCAGGCTGCAAGGTTGCTTGTTTGAGAGCAAAAGAGGCAAACTGATTGGGTTTGAGTGAAACACCAGGACCAGGGAAAACAACGAAAAGTTGAAGGGAGGTGAGAACAACCGCCGCCGGGGACAGAAGAGGGCAACTGCAGAGCAATGGCGGGTTTCGCTAGGGGTGGCCAGTCGAGCTGCGCAGCTGCCCGACTTGGACTGGTGATGACGGCCGACTAGCGTGGAGTCCTTGATGGTCCCTGATGGTTGACCTGATAGGGGTATCGAGCTAGGCCCTGCAGCACATCGTCTCTCTCCTGGTTTTGGAAGAAAGAAACAAGCATGAATAGAGGCCTCTCTGTTTTCTTTCTATTCTTTATTACTTTCCATGTCGGCTGATGGTTATCATCCAAGAGGCTTGCTTGATCTATCCCGCTTGATCTATCAGGCCTTTCTCCGTCTTTATTTGTCCTCTTAGGCTCCTATCATGCACAAGCCACGGCAAGATGGACGCCCCTTTGCTTGGGGCAAGTTTGCAGGTTCTTTGGCCCTCCGGCGCTGCCATCAGGTATATTAGGAGGTATGATCGCAGACCCTGAGCGGCACTTCTCGCACTCTTGAACCATCACATCCAAGGCCCTGAGCAGCACTTCTTGAACCATCACATCCAAGACCCTGAGCAGCACTTCTTCCATTCTTGAACCACCACATCCAAGACCCTGAGCAGCACTTCTTCCACTCTTGAACCATCCGAGTTGCACCACATCGCGGCGTCAACAAGACAGATCATCATGAAAAAACCCTCAACCATCCTCTCACCAACTGACAACGTGCACCCGGTGCTGACATTTGAGATGAAGCATTTCGAAGTGCGCCACGTCCATGCACTGTCCTACAACACCGGCAGGCCCCCCACCAGCTTCGTCTATGTCCACATGGACATCATCAAGGAGAATCAGAACGAGTCTGGTCACAGGTTCGAGTTGAGCAAAACCGACAGAACCAACACAGCCGCCTTTACAGAAAGGCCCTGCGGAAACCCCATTTTCTCGTACTCCCAACTTACTCGTTTTCAGTCCATCGGGTGGGTGGACCGCAAACGTGGGATCAACGAAATCAGGGAGGTGTGCAGGGAGATCTGGCAAAACAGCCAGGGACGCCCTAGCTGCTGTCACAACTGGACCAACGACGTCATCAATCGTCTCCATTCAACCCAAGTTCTGCGGCAGCCGGACGACGAATCTCTATTCACGGATGACGAAGCCATGGACGGCGGGGTCACGGACGGCGGGGCCACGGACGGCGGGGCCACGGACGGCGGAGTCACGGACAACGGAGCCACGGACGGCGGGGCCGAGGGTGATGGGGCCCTTTGAATAACCCTCGACCATCGTCGAGGTTTTGGGGACCTGTTTGGAAGTTGTTGGTTGGGACGGGAGGCCGGGACAGGAGAGGGGGGGGAGGAAGGGAAGGGGGAACAACATGGAGGGAGACGGAGGACGGTGGCGGCAAAGATAGACTGTATGATATGCTGAGGGAATCGGGAATTGGCTTGGAGGAAAAGAAATTGTACGGAAGAAAAAAAGGTGGGGGGGGGGAGGAGGGCAAAGATAGACTGTATGATATGCTTCTTCACTGAGGCTTCCAACCTTCTTCTCGCATTCCCAACACATCACAATTGCAAACCCCTCGTGAGGGCTGGTTGGGTGCTACTACCCGTCGGAACGAGGTCGATGATATCTGGGTGTACACTGCATCAATAAATTGGCTGGGGCATGATTGGAAAGGAAATACAAATATCATGGTTCAACCCTGTCCAATGGTGCGTTCACAAGGTCAGGTATGAGAAGAAAGAAGTTCGCTACCTAGGGGAATAATAGGCTCATGAGAAGCGAAATAACTAAAATAGACATATCTCGAAGCGCCAGAACTGCAAAAAAGTCCGTCGTTGAAATTGACCAGCCTATACATGGCCTTGGGAAAGAAAGAAAAACAAGAGAACCCCTCTCGCGACAGTGGTGTAGGGGACTCGATATACAATCCACAAATACGAATTGTGAACCCGCCTCTTTACCCTATGCACGAGTGGCAAATCAAGAACTCTCGTCCTGGGACACCTCAGCGGGTGCTTCCGAGGGCGCTAATACGAGCGCCAGAGGGCCGGTGGATGAGACTCTCCGCGAGCTTACCCATGACCCCCGGTTCCTGCGGGGGCCCGGGGATGGGGTTGCCCTCGGACTCGCTAGCCCGACCGTCAGCGGCGAGGTCATCGACGTCCTCGTCGTCCTCGAGGATCTTGGTGGGGACATCGTGGTGGTGGTGTCCGAGGAGATACTGCTGGGAGGTTCGCTCAGGGGTCGTGGCCGCGGTGCTCGCGAAAGACATGCTAGTGCTGCTGCGGTTGGGAATGAGATCCGGTGTGGGTGGGATGCTAGAGATGCGCCCGCTGTTTGGTCGGAGAAGGGTGCTGCTGCTATCGTCACCGACATCGGACGTCGCCGCCGAGGTGTTTCCGTCGTCACTGGGTGGGACTGAGAGAGAACTCCCTCGGCGACTTTTTGAACAATCCCGAACCCGAGAGGCCGGCGTACCCGGCCTCCCAAGCTCGGCATCTTGGGCTAGTTGCAGGCCTTCAACGGCGGCCTGGCATTGTTCCGCAATGTTGCGGATGATGTGGGCGATGGCATCCGTCTTGTCCTTGAGATGGCGGTCCGCCACGTCGGCGAAGGTCTGGCTGGAAATTCGTCTGCTCGCAAGAGTGAGGTTCTTGATGAAGCGCGCATCGTTCTCCTCGGAACCTTGTTCTACATCGGTGTTAGAAATTGACAAGCACAGCAACAACAAGGCAAGAAAGGAAGTCTTACGCTCGGCGACGTGGGCTTCCACCTGCGCGGCGAACCCGGCCTCAATCTCCGCGGCGAGCTCATCGGGGGACGTCAGCGTCTTGACAAGGTGCTCCATGTGGTGGTGTTGGCCAGAAATCAAGCTGCGCAGGTGCAGCACGACACGGCGGGCTTCGTCGCGTTGCCGGACAATCGTCACGTTGGTGTGCTGAAGAGCGCTAAGCTCCTTCCGATTTCTCTTGCGCTCCCGCTCCAGCTCCTCGGCGATCTCCTGCTGAAGAACAAGCGCCTCGAGAGCGTCGTCGCGTTGCTTCTCTGTGCCAGCCAGACGGACCGATAGCCTGGCAGCATCATCCTTTTGCTGATCAATGAGACCGGCCAGACGGCGGTTCTCGCGCTTGTGGGTCTCGATCTTGACCTTGAGATCCTGCGTCTCCTTGGTGAGGGTATCGGCAAAGGCCTGAAACTTCATGAACTGCATCGTCTGTCAGCCGAGGTAGATCCACCCGCCCGAGCCCGGGCCCACTCACTTGCTGCTTGAAGCTTTCCAACTCCTCAATGAGGTAGTTGTTCCGCTTGGTAACCTTGCCAAGTTCCGTGTCCATCCGTCCCTTGAGGTTGATGAAATCCTGCCAAGCCTCCAGGGCGTCTCTCGAATATTGGTTCCGCTCGCGCACAATCTCATTCAGATGCCTCATGGACACCTTGGTCATCAGCGGCTTCTTGACCGATCCACCAAAGACAGCCTTTAAGCCAGTGTTGCGACCCTACGTGTCGTTAGCGTCTTGGACTAGTTTCCCGTCTAAACATCAACTCACCATCTTTTCGCAGACGTGGTCCATGACGGACATGACGGCATCCTGGTTCCACCACTCGGGGTCCTGGATGGACTCAACCTCGCCACGCATTACAATGATCTGACCAGCCGGGACCAGTTTCCCGCCACCATACGCGGAGCGCAGGTGCTGAGGAACACCCGAAGGCGTAACATCACCATTGAGGGCCTGTGTGAGTCTTGTCACAAACTTGTTGCGCTGGCCAGGCTGGAGCGCGGTCGGGGGGTTCGAGGTGAGGACAAAGTTGCGGTCGAGATCGATAACCAAAGCGTCGGTGGGCGCAGTGAACAGGGATCGGCACTCGGCCGTGAGACCCAGAATGTAGGGGCCGGGTTCCTCGACCAAGTCCTTAGCATGGCGGGCGTGCACGACCGGGACGTAAAGGCCGCTCCACTCGTAAACACGGACGCAGAACCGGACCGTCTCCGCCGCCATGGTGAGCATGGCGGGGTAGTGGCTGACAAAGATGATGCGACGTGTGGGTGAGATGGCTGCCTCGATGACGCCAACAATGTTGGGGATCGACAGGCAGCAAAAGAGCGGCCACATGGAGAAGTTTTGGAACCCTGTGGGTGAAGAAGGGAATTGGTAGCAAAGCGCATAGTCCTTCATGTCGATGCGAACTAGATCATTCAAACGGGGGGCCGGGAAGCTCAGAATCCGGGACACCTCCTCCGCATGGAAGAGGTTCGTAGCCTTGTTCCAGTGGATCCACATGCCACGCAAGTAGTCGCCGAGTAGGTTGTAGAGGGGGTAGCGAGAAAGGAACGAGAGGCAGTAGGGGATCCAGTACTGCTCATCCGGATTGTCGTAGAAGTCGGGCTCGGTTCTTTTCCTGAGCTCCCGTATCGTCTCGGCCCGCTTCTCGTCGGCGCGCGACCACACGCGCAGACAGATGCCGTATAACGTGTGGGATGAGTCCTGCTGAAGGACGAAGGCGTGGTGAACGCAGTGTGGCTGGCTTCTGCCAGTACAAATCTCGACATCGTGGGGGAAGCAAGCCTGCAATTGCTAGTCAGCCAATGGGCCCGTGACGGGATCCGGCCGGGACCGTCGGCAATGCTGAAAACGTACCCTCATAGCAGCGTGCAGAGCGCGGGCAATCTCGTTATCCTGCTCCAATCTCGGGCTACTTCCCAGGATTTCGGGAAGCCAGAACTGAGGGACGGCACCCTTCATGTGGCCAATCTTACCCTGAGAGGGTGTCGGGGCCTTGACCCATTGCGACGGCTCACGGCCGACGCCGCAGACCATGTAGGCATGTGTGAGAGTCTTCGGCGTCCGTTGTTGGGGCTTGATGTTCAGCGTTGACGGGATCGGTTGGGTGATGCGCGAATGGAGGGATGAGGTCCGGCTCGGGATGATGAGGTTGCTGTCGACCTGATCGCGGGTGACGGGGCGGGTATCGCGATCGCTGGTCCGCGGCCGTGTAAAGGAGGCGTGAGTATTGAGGGAAGGAGGCATTTTGGCGACTTGCTCGGGTGGCTCAGTCTCGGGGGCCACACAGCCGCGAGGCCGATAATCCGATCGCGCGGTTCGTCGGTGGAAACAAGCGCCTGCGTGTTTCGTTCTCGACGTTTCAAGCCCAATGTATTCGTCGACGAGTTAGGGGCTCAAATAAAGAAAAAGAAAAAAAGGCAAAAAGGTAATGAGGCAACGAAGCAATTGAGCGAGCTTGCCGCTTGTTCAAAACAAACGAAAGGAGTTGTGGGGAGACAGGTTCAACAGGCTGGCTGCGGATGCCTGTTGGCGCTCGTCACCCACACTGGCTGCTGGGAAGGTCCCTGGAAGGAAAGACGCAGGCAAGAAATGGGACGGGGAAGCCAACGAGAGGCACGAGAATGCGCGAGGGAAAGGGGAAGAAAGTCTCGGAGGCAAGAGAAGGGCCGAGCACCGTGGGGACCTGTGAAAAGGGAGCGGCCAGGCCCCAAGGGTGTGATGAGAAAATGGAGCAATCGGGACCCTTGAGGTGCGTCGCGCTCAGCGAGACGGATTCGTCGCAGCTCGAATGGACCCTTCCATACAATACCGATGGGACCTGCCTCCCTGTCCCCAGAAGAAAGATGGGCTGCAGCTGCTGCAGCTGCGGGTCAATCTGTCACGGCACTGGCAGCCAAGCAGCTTTGGGTAATTGGACCGGCGACGGGGAATTGGGAAATAAGGTGGAGGCACTGGCTGCAGGCTCAGGGGCTTCCAGCAAGGGTCACTCAGGGTCAGCAGCAAGAGGGTCCGAGCGCTGAGCACGTTCAATTCGGCTGGGAGCGGCATATTGTACCTGGTACTTGTGGTTGTTTGTTTCACATTCTCGTTTGCTTGCTGTCTTATGGCGGAAATGGCAAGGCCCTGCAGGTTACCTAGAAGTATCTGGTACTTTAACATCTTTAACATGGCCCCCACTCTACAACCCCGGTTTTGGGAGCCGGTTTTGCCAGAACTTCCCTTGGGGCCTTGGCCAACCCACTTCGTTCTGAGGATGGCATTTTATGCAGTGGGCCAGTCGGCTCCAAACCTGCTGCATTTGCCGCATGCAGAAGTGGACGTCGGTTTTTGGAAGTTTAGTTTTTTTTTCTTTTTTTTTTTTTTTCATATCAGCCGCGCCTGTGCCACAGACTTCCAGGTTGTGAGAATTGGGACGAGGACCGCTGGGCCACAGCATTTTTATTTTTCATGCGTGGGCCGCGAAGATGCTTCCATGGTTTGCGGGGTGATCGCACTTACCATCCGACACGCCGAGACGAGAGGAGAGGGAGGTGTGCCATTGCGCCCACAATTTACACCACGCTTCACATGGCCAAAGCACCAAAACACCGAAACGTTCTAGTTGGGGATCTTTTGGGCAAACGCCGCATACCTCGGTATTCGTACGTATCGTCAATCTGCGAATTGGGGGTCTTGTTTGACGAGAGCGGCTGCAATGGGCTCGGTATTCCCTTCTAACAGGTTGGGACGGGGTGCTGAATGGGGGATTCGAGAGGAAGGATCAGCAAAAATCAACTCGCTCTAGCCCCCCGACATCCGGCGTGCTGAGGTTCACACGCAGAGCACTCTCTCTCTCTCTCTCTCTCTGACAAAGATGAAACTGTCTGTTGCATATAACTAAAGATGCCATCATTATTAGTACTCGGGAAGAAGATAGTTGGGGGCGGGTACGTGCGGCACGTCCTTGGAAAGGAGAGCCAACAATTTCCTTTCCGAGATGGACCTTGCGCGCCTTCACTTGAGGCACGGCTGAAGTATTAGGTACCTTGGCTCGAAGAACAGAGCGTGCTATAACCTCGTTGGTCTTGCCTCGGGAACTTGGCGGTTCTAGTCTCTTTTGGCCGGCCAAGATGAGATGGGAGTATCATGTCAGAAGGCCACGACGGTGACGCCACGGCCATTTGCCGGATTCCAGTCTCTCTATTCCACGGCACTTTTC
This sequence comes from Trichocladium uniseriatum, assembly GCA_017139535.1. Lineage (NCBI taxonomy): Eukaryota > Fungi > Ascomycota > Sordariomycetes > Sordariales > Chaetomiaceae > Trichocladium > Trichocladium uniseriatum. The sequence goes on along the minus strand of WOUO01000002.1, from coordinate 1,140,868 downwards.
AGACTCGACTCAATCTCGACGCCGGCTCATTGTTACCTGAGCGGCCGAGGAGACGAGTTGATGCAAGTGGCTTTTCGAGCAACGGGCCACCATCTCCGAGGGCAATGAGAATAAGAAAAGGACCACTCTGTGATGTACGATCTGTCCGTACCGACGCCGCCCTTGCCGTTCCACCGTCGAGACGCGCGGTAATTATAGCGTCAAGGATGACGAGTCGCCATGTAGGCTTTGTCCCTCGAGACAAGTCGAGCTCACCTACCAGACCAGGAGGTGGGCCGGGTCCGGCGGTGGTCTACATTTATACGAAAAACGCGAAGGAAATGCTCGGCTCGGGCCAACAGCAGGAATCAGTAGAAATAGGGGGGCACATACCCCTCTTCCACCGTCAACCTTCCTCAACGCTAGCGCCATCTCGTCTCAGGCGGAGGAATCAGAAAACGGCGGCATGCTCGAACCCCATAGAGGCACAGAAGCTAAGCACAAAGCCAACAATGGGGACCGCATCTTTGCCCAGGGCACTCCTTCTTTTCGCTTAGACAATGCCATTATTGAACCTTCCGCAACCTTTTTACTTTCAGACAAACCCTTGGTGATTCCCTTCAGGGGCAACGGGCTGCATGGGATCCGGAGCTCGCTTTGTCTACCAGACATGTATACAAGAGGTACAAGAGATCGAGGTTATTTTCCTCTCTGCACCAAAGATCTCACAACAACATCACACAACAAAGCGCCGATACCACCTTCTGAATATTGATCCAAAAATTCTCTCGAGGACGACACCCAACTCCTCTGACACCGTTACCCACTCCCTCTCTCAAATCCCGACCCCAATCTAGGCCGTCATCTGGCCAGGTACGGAAAAGAAAACACCATGGCTAAGCGCCATGCTCTACCCTACTATGCTCCCCCCGAGCTCCTTCCCGCACCGCTGCCGACCGCAGCCGAGGTCTTGGCTGTAGAGCGAAAAGGCCCGAACCGCGTTTCGCGCGACATGGAATCCCCCGTGATCCGAATGGGCGACCATTTCGTGGTCAAGTACGGAGGACAATGCATACTCCAGGAGGGCGAGAATATGCTCTTCATTCAGGACTCGACTAGCATCCCCATTCCCAAGGTCTACGCAATCTTTACCGACAAGGACAGTAGTAGAAGTTTCATTGTGATGGAGTATATCCCCGGGACGAACCTGGAGGTCGCATGGCCAGGACTCGGCACCACCCAAAAGCGAGCCATCTTTTCGCAGCTCCGCCGACACATAGATGAGTTGCGTAGTATCCCCTCGTCGGGCTACTATGGCGGCCTCTGGAAAGAGCCGATCCAAACCTTCTGCTTCAGCGAGGTCGCTGTAGCAACGAACCGAACCCACTGTCCGGAACCTGAGATTGTAGGGCCCAAGGAAACAGAGGCGCAGTGGGTCGATTCGATGCTACTTTGCATTCAGAGAATGCCAAATTTGGGTAGCAACCTACGACAAAGTCAGCACGAGTACCTCCGGCAGACCTACCACGCCATTTTTACGGGACACGCACCCGTCTTTACCCACGCGACTCTCGCCAGGAAGAATATCATGCTCCGGAAAGATGGAACCGTTGTTATCACCGACTGGGAGGACGCTGGGTGGTATCCGAGCTTTTGGGAATACTGCACCAGCATGCTCATAAACGGGCGCTCAGAAATGTTAAATGACTTTTACAAGTATATTCCTGAGATGCTGGACGAGTATGTTGCTGAGTTAGATGTGATGGGTGCACACTTCGATTTAATCCTACATGAGAATCCTCCGGAATGGATCAAGGATAAATGAGGGCAAAATGGGAAGACGTCCAGGTTAAGGTTAAAGGCGGCGGGTAGGTATAAGGGGAGAGGTTTTATGACCGGCTGAGTGTGACGGTGGCTAGATCCGTCAACAGTACATAAGCTGCCAAGGCGTGCAAGTTGTCGAACTTGAATTCCGACGTCCTTTTGTGGAGGTTTGGCGCAGTGATAGCAGCTCAACTGCACAAACCGTCACACTGAGAGAGCGAGAGGAAGGAAGATATAATTAAAAACATATAAAAAAAAGGAGGAAAAGAGGAGAAAAGGAACAGAGAGATTGTTCGAACATTTTTATATTAGCTTAGTAGGGGAGAAAAGGTAGAAGGGGTAGAAGGGATAGAACCAGAGAAAAAAGAAGAAAAAGGGGTAGAAAAAGGGGTAGAAAAAGGGGTAGAAAAAGGGGTAGAAAAAGGGGTAGAAAAAGGGGTAGAAAAAGGGGTAGAAAAAGGGTCAAGGTGGTTAACGTGGGCAGAATTTCTTTTTTTGTTGTAACCCTTCACTGATGTTCGGGATGATGGTCTTTTCCTCCAAAACGATTCACAATCTCCCTTAGCGTACAGGTAGTAGTTCCCGTCTACTTGACGAGAGATAGCCAACCCGTGGGCGCGACCTAACTACCTGGCTTAATTATTGTATGTGTCCGTACCGAACTCGAAGTGCATAGATCGAGCAGATGCCCCCTCGTTAGTTCGGCCCGAGCTTTCGTAATTACTTGCTGTGTGCTGAATACTTTGTCCATAACCAGCTCACTTCGGGATATATAAGTCAATGTTGGCGATTGTGCTGTTGGAACGAGACGTGAACAACCGACAACAATCATGTGGAACCACGATACAGTGCACGGCACAACAGCAACACAAAATCAAGCTAGGTTCCAGGGAGAATAACATCTGTATTTCTCGGGAGGATTCCACGCGGGTGCCCAGGGAATCAAGCGGCTCGCCACGACCAGCCAATTCAGCCCAAGTCAGTCCAAGTCGTATCCCGGTGCCCAGCATCCAGCGCAACGCTGCTGAGATTAACGCTTCTAAAGATGGCTCGGAGAACCCGTTTTCGCATCTTCCCTGTAATCCAGTCCATTTCATTTCGTCACCGTCACCAACTTCATGTATGCGCCCCGGCCTTCCGTTTGGCATTGCCCCTTGCCGTCCTGATATGCGAAAACTGAGTGAAAGCCACAATCGCCAATCATTAGACCCAGTATGTTTGCCGTTTCGTAGCATCATCCCTCCAACGCCCGCCCCGAAAACAAACAGGCTAGGGATCAATGCCGCCGCCGATAAAAAAAGCAATCCCAAATCCAGAGGCGCTGACTAATAGTACAGAAACATCATCTTCATATCAGAAGGCCGGCTCAGACATGCGTCTCGAAGTCGAGCAGTTACTGAGGAGCCGGCTGAGTGTTGTGGTGGCGGAATCCACCATTCCCGCCTCGTCCGCCGCGGAAGCCGCGGCCCCTGCCGCCGCGACCACGACCCCGTCCTCCACGATAGCCGCGATAACCACCGTCGACACTGCCCTGGCCGAACGTCTCAATATTCTTGCGCTGTTCCTCGCCGCGCCACTCACGGCCACCGGGCTTCTGTGTGGCGTTCTCTCTATCCTTCATCTCGCTCGAGATGTTGTCGAAAAATGACTTAGACTTGTTGTACGCCGGCTCGACAGAAGTAGGGGCATCGGCGGCGGTATCTGCCGTCACCGATTCTCCGTTAGGCGCCTCGGAAAGCGGCGATCCAGCAATGGCCTCCTTAACGACATCATGCTTGTTGAACTTCGCATTGGCGGAAGCAAAGTCATAATCCGTGTTGGGCACCTCGACCTTGGCGGGCCGAGGACCGCGACCGCGACCACCACCACCACCACTACCCCCACCACCACGGTTGGAAGGTCCTGTGCGTGCGGCGTTAATATTCATGTCGTCAACCTTCTTGGTCAGGTTGTCCACGCCATTTGTAGCCGACTGCTGGAGCGTCGCCGAGGTATTATTAAGCTGGGCCATGGCAACTGCGACCGCCTCTTTGGCAGCCTGTGTCGCGTCCCGCAATGCCGCCGCCGCCGCGGCGGCGTTGTGGGGTTCAGCAGCCGGCTTGGGAGTAGCTTGGTTTTGCTGAGCAGCCTTGGCAGTAAGAGCAGCCGGTAGAGGAACGGCTGGGAGAATCTGTGTGGGGCGGCTGCTCTTCGGTCCAGTCGGGATAGACCTCGCCGGCTCCCGCGCTGCGGTTGCCGGAGCAGCATTGGCCAGGGACGCGGCTGTGGCATTGACTTCCTCCACCGTAGGCTTCGACTCCACAGGAGGCGGAGGTGCAGTTGCCGCAGCTGGTTGCTTGGCTGCCTGGTCGAAAGCCTTGGATTCAGTTGGTAGCTCAGCTTGCTGAGCTGAAGCCACAGGCTTCCTGTCGGCAGCGGGGCCAATCGGGGCCGGCTTTTGCGTCGGTCCTTGATTGCTGGGAGTGTGGTTTGCCGATTGGCGACCTTGTCCTGGAGCGCCTGGAGCACCCGGAGCGCCCGGGGCGCTCGGACCGGGAGCACCTACGGGGCCGCCTGGGCCGGGTTGGTATGGGTAAGGGTTCCACGGACCATGGCCCATGGGTGGGAATTCCTGGCCAGGCGGGAACCACCCCGGAGGCGGGTACGGCATGCCACCAAAAGGGCCGGGAGGCGGGCCTCCGGCGCGGCCCCAGCCTCCCATTTGCGGAGGGTAGTAGCCAAAACCCGGCGCACCAGGGGGCGGGCCTTGCTGGTTTGCTGCACCGTGAGGGCCAGGCATACCCATAGGGCCTTGGCCTTGGGGGCCCTGAGGACCAGCAGGGCCAGTTGGACCAGGGGCGACATTTCCGGGCCGAGGTCGAGCCTTAAGCGGGGTTCGTTAGCAAGGACTCCACTTCTGAATGAGGGCTTGAAGGCGAGTTTTGTGGCCACAGGATCAGAAGGAAGGCAACGGAAATCTCAACATTGTTTTGTTTGCGCAATTCAGACAGACAAAAGTTTAACATCCGAAATGGTTCATCATGAAAGGCCGAACGAGGAAAACGAAAGGGGAAAAGAAGAAAAAAAACTCACACCAACAATGGCGGGATCGTTGGGCATCGCCGGCGGCTTGTTCTCCTTGACGACCGCAGGGGCTTCTTCGATCCTCAAGTCCTTGACATCGGTGCCACGGAAGACGATGTACTCGTAGAGCTCGACAGAGGGCGGGACCTCCTCTTCGGGGTTGCCCTTCCGGCCCTCGGTGCCAAATGACCTCACATTCTCGAGGGAGACGGTCGAGTCATCCGAGTTGATGCTGTGCAGAGTGCCGACATAGCGAATGTCGCTCCGCGAGATGAGAGATATCCTGGATCTGTCGGGCGAAGATGTGTTAGCCGAGATGACGAGATGAAGCAGCTGTGCGGGGTGTGAGTCGACATACCCGAGAAATTCGGACATTTTGATGGTAAAGAACGGTGGGCAACCAAATGCAAGGAGCTAAACGCGCGATGGTGAAGTATGACGGGGTATCGAAAAAGGGACGAAGAAAAGAAAAAAGGAATCGAGGATGAAGGATCGCTCCGCGGAGACGATTGATGGGTCACGAGGGAGTGCTGGCAGGCGCGCTGCGCAGCATCGTCTGTGGTTTTGTGCTTGTTTCTGGGAGGTTGGAAGGAAGGCGAAGGTGAAAAGTCGCACGCTATGAAAAATCGGCGAACTTCAGCCTCCCGCTTTCTTGAGCCAAGCCTCATCCTCTGTGGGTGTGGATCTTCTGCAGCTGAGCACCGCCACAGATATTTGCACACCCCTAACCCTCCAACCCCCCAAGTTGACAGGCGTCTTTCCTCTCACCTCACAGTTAACAATGTTCGTCCATGTTTGCGTTAAGCTGTGCTTTAAAACTCGGATAACTGACAATATCGCCAGGGTGAAAACGTATACTTGTCTTTTCCGAGAAGCTGTTTCCCTCACTCTGCTGCTTTGTCCTCTGGAGGATGCAAACTTAGTCATCAACGGCCATGACTCCATCGGCGAGCTAATACTGTGTATTACAAGTAGTTACTTTGTAAGAACCTTCCGTTCCATCCCCAGATTCACTGACGGAATACATCAATACATCCTTGTGAGCCCAGTCCTCAAATTTTGTGGCAAAATTCCAGAAGGCCGCCTTGAAAAGTAAAATCATTGCACTTATTGCCTTGTAAAAAAGTATTTTTCAGAGACAGCCGTGGTTGCGGCTTTCCGCAAAGGCAACCAAGAAACTTAACTGCCCCTCTATTCTTTCTCTGGCATGTTCCTTTTCATTCTTCAACCCCGCCAAGCTTCTGGGATCCTCGCTCAACCCTCAAAACAGGTCATCGACAAACGGGCACCATGGCCAGCAGACAGCTACGCAAGCTTCGAAAACAGCAAGAGTTGCTTGGTCTTAAAAACGAGGCTGTTGAAAATGAAGTGAGCGAAGAATCTGACGATGGACGACACGCTGTGGCGAAACCCCGCGGGAACATGTTTTCGGGCTTCGCCGCGCTGGGAGACATGGGCGGCGGCGGGGACGAGGACGAAGATGAGGACGAAAATGAGAGCCGGAGAAGCGAGGAAGGTGAATCCGCACCACAGCCAACGCACCAAGAGCCGGCCGCCGTACCGGGAGAACCGGCCAAGAAGAGCAAGAAGCCCAAGAAGAAGAAGAAGGGAAAGCAGACGGGTTCGCCAGCACCAGCCGGGAATGAGCGCGCGTCTCTCGACGAGATTGACCGTGTCCTTGCAGAGCTTCAGCTCGAAGGGCAGAAGCAAAACAGCCTCGCCGTGGCCCCCGCGACGGCTGACAAACCGACCAACGGGCTCAACGAGCTCCTGCGCATCAACTTTCAGCACCTCAAGGCTATGAACGAGATGCGCAGGCTCTTTGGGAAGGCGATGGACGCGGCCGAGGTCGAGGAACGCCCGCAGCAGCCCCGACAGCAGGGTCTGCCCCAGAACATGGACCTCGAGACCTTCCTCAGTGCTTCGGCAGCCTACGCCACCCCTCAAGGGCGGAAGCAACCCAGGGGCATGTTCGACACCATTCTGCGCACAAATCCGTTCATAGACGGCAAGAAGACGTGGCCGCGGGGGTCGGCCCAAGGGCTCAAGATGGTCCGCGTCGCCAAAAACCCGCAGGGAGAAGTCGAGTTCGCCTTTGCTCATGACCAGACCTACGATACGCTGGAAGGCGGTTTCTTTGGCCTGGTTCAGATGTACGACCCCATGCAGATTGTCTATTTTCTGCACCGGTATCCGTACCACATCTCGTCGCTCATCCAGGTGAGCAAGGTCGCCAGACAGGACCAGAACACGGCCCTGGCAGCCGACCTCATCGAGCGGGCCCTCTTCACCTTTGGGAGAGCCAGCCTGAGCGAGTTTCGCAAGAACCTCGAGAGCGGACTGTCGAGAATGGATTTTGCCAGACCCGAAAACAGGCAGTTCTACCTTGCCGGCTACAACCTCATCCAAAAGCTGGTCCTGAAGGGCACCTACCGTACCGCGCTGGAATGGGCCAAGCTGTTCCTGAGCATCAACCACAGCGACCCCTACGCCATGATGCACTGGATCCACGTCCTCGCGATCCGCGCTCGCGAGCCGCAGTGGTTCATCGACCTGTGCAGCACAGACACTCTCCCCCCGACGGGCCTCTACGCCAAACAGACGCTCCCGCTCGCCCACCTCCAGCTCGCCCACCCCGAAGCCGCCAAAACCACCCTCACCAAAAACATCGAAACCCTCCCGTGGCTCTACTGCGCCCTCTTTAGCGCCCTCAACCTCGACGCGCCCAAGTCCATCTGGGCCGTCCAGCCACGCACCGACGACGAGGCCCTGCACGTCCAGCTCTACATCCACATGGCCAAAGACCTCTGGAACACGCCGCAAAACACGTCGCTCCTCAAAGAAGCCGCCGCCGCCGCCACCCGGCCCGCCGACCTCTCCGCCCTGGGCCCCAGCCCACCCGTCAACCTGCCCGTCGCGCGCTTCGTCTACCTCGACAACACGCCCGCCCTCATGGCCGCCGTGCCCCGCCACCTGCTGCACGCCACCCCCAACTTTGACTTTGACCCGCTGCCGCCAGCCAAGGCGTCCAACATCTTTTCCAGCGCGGCCCAACAGCTGCCGTGGTCGACGGCCGAGGGCGAAGGGCAGGGTCGGCGGGCGGTGCCGGCGGCGGCCGAGATTGAGCGCGAGTTGGCGCGGATGGCGCCGGGGCAGCTCGCGGCGTGGCGGCGGGCGCGCGGGATCCGCGAGGAGGACCTGGACCCGGCCGGCGAGGAGTTTTGGCGCGGCGAGGAGGCGTGGGAGAGGCGCGGGATGGAGGGGGAGTTGGAAGGGGAGCGGGAGCTCACGGCCGGCGGGGCGCGTGGCGCGTTGGGGAATTTGTGGGATGCGATTTTCCCGCGGGGGCCCGCGGCCGGGCCGGCGGGTCCTTTGACGGGGATGCCGGGGGGTTGGGGGGAGGATGAGGGTGAGGATGATTGGGGAGAGGATGAGTTTGAGGGGGTGGATGATTTCGAGGGTGGTGGGGTTGGTGGTGGAGGGGAAGGGGATGCGCAGAGGGGAGGGTAGATGTGGTGGATTATACGTATCGGTTGCTTGAGGAATGGGAATCTTGACTCGGTGTAGTCTTTGCAGAGATCGACGGGTTGCTGTTTGGGGAGGTTATCATAGCTACGGGCTCAGGGTGAGCAGTTGCACGGAGTACAAAATAGTAGACTACATCACCAATCTCGGCAGGCGTCAAGTGTAAAGCGAAGTTGTCTCGCGCATTTCCCGCTCGCTCACGGAGTGTCTGTGTCCGGAAATGCTCGGCTCAGTATCTCCAAACGACTCGGGGGCCGGATTTGGGGTCACTTGGGGTTACGGAGGAGGTTACGCAGTGGGTCAGATGAGCACGTTTCATGTTCCGGGGCGCAACAGAGGGGACGGCAGCCAATGCCTAGAATGAATTCCTGTTTGTAGCTGTACTTGTAAATGAAGTCGAAAAATACTTGAATATTTTGTATTTACACTCTTACACACTCGAATTGGAAGGCCGGAGCAGCAGGCACAGGTTGGTGCCAGCAGCCACTTGGTCAAGACTGTAGATCGAATGCCATCGAACATATTATTAATTATTAATTGACACCCATTTGGTTTTAACAGGCTTAACTAGGCACAAATACCGCTGAGCAATGGGACGGCGCAATTCTCTCAGCGGCGCAATTGTCGCAACCGTGACCGCAAAAGTGTCGCAATCGGCCACCTTTCGTCATTAAATAGGCCCCTCCCCCGCCCTGTCCCATCTCTTGCCCCTCCATCCTCAAACAGACACCTTCAACAACACGTTTCGCTTTCCCCAAAGAACGCGACCTAGCACTCGGCATTCCTGCCCTTGCACTTCTGTATAAGAGAAGAGACCTTCCCTTCCGGGTTCCTGACCAACCGCGGCGCATCGAGTCCAAAGTTCCCACCAGACCCCACCATCAACAAGCTTCAACCCCCCACTTCTGCGACCAGAGCTTCCAGCTGCCTGCCTAACAACCACCGTCATCACCAACACCACATACAAATTCACAATGGCTGACGTCGACGCTCCCACCACCACCGCCGCCGCCGCCGGCGAGCACACCTACCTCTTCAACGTATCCATGTCATGTGGCGGGTGCTCTGGCGCCGTCGAGCGCGTGCTCAAGAAGCTCGAAGGTACGCTTTCCCCCTCCTCCCCTTCCAACACAGCAATTCCATACATACACAATGACAATGACAATGGAAGAGAGAGAGAGAGAGAGAGAGGGAGAGCTAACAACAACACCGCACCCACGACCCAGGCGTCAAGAGCTTCGATGTCTCTCTCGAGAAGCAGACGGCCACGGTCGTCGCCGACGAGTCGCTGTCCTACGACAAGGTGCTGCGCACCATCGCCAAGACGGGCAAGAAGGTCAACTCCGGGGAGGCTGATGGCGTCGCCCAGAGCGTTGAGGTCCCTGCTGAGTAGAAGGGTTTTACCCTGGTTGCATACCCAAGTAAGGGGTTGTGAAATGGGGGTGGGGAGGATATCGGGTTGGTGACAGCTGGATGGGGCCTGTGCTGCCCTTCCTCTGGTGGTGGTACTGGGCTTGTGGGGATTTGGGACGGTGGGCTTTTGCATCTTGGCCGGCGGCTGTTTACTCGGGGTTCTTTTGATAGCTATGCTGTCCTACAACGACACAGATGGGCAGCACAGGCTCGCTGGGGCTCAGTGCTCACAGAAAAGATTTAAAATTTCATGCCATTGTCTTGATCTTGACGCCAAGGAATACCCAGGTCAGCGGACTCTATCCCTGATTCTCCGTGTGATGGAGATTTCTTCATTTCCCACCGTCCCTCCTCTAATCTCCAGAACCCCGCGGTAATTTAGGCAGGAAGACACCAGCTTCACCTCTCACTTCAAAAACCGCTTTAGCCCCCTCAACCTCTCCTTCGCATCTTCCAACACGGCGTCCTCCTTGCACACGGCAAACCGTAGATAATCCTCCACGCTGTGCGCCCGCTCGTCCGTGTAGAACTCGCTCGGCGGGATGGCGGCGACGCCCAGCTCCTGGATCAGGAACCAGGCCAGCTTGAAGTCGCGCGGGCGCTCGGCCACGTGCGGGGGGAACGGGTAGTCCGGCGGCATCTGCACGCCCGCGAGGTTGACCATGACAAAGTACCCGCCCTCGGGCTGCGAGTAGGGGACCCCGAGCTCGTCCCAGATGGCGTTGAAGCGCGTCATTTTCTGCTGCATGTCGGTGATGCACTGGGACCAGAAGTTTTGCGAGTCGGCTTGTTCGAAGCCTGGGGGAAACGTTAATATGAGGAGTGTGGGAAAAGCGTTGGTTTAAAAGGAGGGCTTACCGATGGCGCAGGCTTCTTGCAGCGGCGAGACGGACGAGTAGCAGATGCGGGTGTGGGCCGCCGAGACGTATTGCAGGAGGGAAGGGGGGCCGATCAGCCAGCCTGTTTATTCTCATCAGTATCGAGATATCAACATGAATTAATGTAGACAGAAAAAAAAGAACTCACCAACCCGCCATCCCGTGGCGTAAAAGTTCTTGCCGGCAGACCCAACCGTCAGGGTAATCTGCTCGACCTCGGGCGAGAGGGTGGCGATGCGCGTAAAGGGGGTGTAGTACAGGCGGTCGTAGACCTCGTCCGAGAGGATGATGATCTTGTGCTTGAGGCAGAGGTCGGCAATCTTTTGGAGCTCGTCGCGGGAGAAGACCTTGCCGACAGGGTTGTCTTTGCTCTGTTAGTCGGTGTGAGATGAGCGAAATCAAAGGTGGGCGTACGGGGTGTGTTCAGAACAAGCATCTTGGTCCGGGGCGTGATGGCCCGCTCAAGCTCGTCAAAGTCAATGGTCCATTCTCCAGCCGAGAGCGTCTTGACGGCGCCGTCCTTGGGAGGGTGCATGGGCACATAGACGATCTTGCCGCCGGGCATTTCAATGTTGCTAATGTACCTGCCCCGTGTCAGTGTGCGTCCACGCGTGCTACTGCTGTGGCCCGTACTGGTCGAAAAAGGGCTCAAAAATGATGACCTCGTCCCCCGGCTCGATAAAGGCCATGAAGGCACTCAGCATCCCTGCTGGCTGGTCAGCGGATGCTTCTCGAACGAGTACCGAGGGTGAGACGGGACGGACCCTCGTTGGCGCCAGTGGTGATGGTGATTTCGGTCTCGGGATCCAGCTTGCGGCCCCAGTGCGGCGCATAGGCCTCCGAGATGGCCTTTCTCAACCGCGGGCGGCCCTTGGTGGGCGAGTACTGGTTGCATTCGACCCTGTTGAGGGCCTCCTTGGCGGCATTCAGGATAAACTCTGGGGGGTTGTATCCAAAGAAACCCTGACCCATGTTGATGATGGGCTGCTTGGGCGAGGCGGCAGCGGCCTCGTTGATGATGGTCCTTGGCGCAGCGTGTTAGTGGCACGTTTTTATGAGAAAAAAAATGAACAAAAAGAAAAGAAACACACCAGACATCCTGCCGCCTGCCAGAGACACGGGCAGCAGGCTTCAGCTTCTCACTCATGGTGGGAATGGAGCGATGGAAGTTTCTTCGGAGAGTGAGTTTGGGAGCAGTGGTCAAGGGTCGCCGGAAGAGAGGCACGAGCGCAGTTCGTGACGAGTTCATGAGAGGCCGATTTGTAAGAAGGTCGGCCAAAAAGTTATAAACTACCCGACCAGAGATACAGTCATAGTATTTAGCGCTATCAACTGCGGGCCGGCCAGTTTCGCTTTGTAAAGGCACAAACCTTGCTCTTCGGACTCTTCTTGGTCCCTCAACAGCGTGGTAGCCGAATGCTTGTCCGTCATCGGCACATGGCCAATTCCACTGTGCCAGGGGTGTGGGGGATCTGGTGGGGCCTTGCGATGGCGCAATCAGTGGGCTCACTGGCCTGGCCGATGAGCCAAGAAAGCGGGACATGATGATATGCATCAACCCGAGTACAGCCCCGATAATCCAATATCAAACAACACCCCATCTTCACAACGTCTCTTGTCGCGAGTTAGATAGTGACCTGTACTTCAAAAATATGTTGTATTCTTTTATTTTACCAGCTAATTAGATCTTAGGAGCACACTGCCCATTCCTGGGTGAAGTTAGCGTGTTAGCCCCTGAATCGTATGTCAACACTGAAGGAGGCTGCGTTGCTCAGTCCTTTTAATCTTGAGAGTTGATGACTTTGGCCAACTAATCTATTTCTATATCAACAAACTTGAAATTTCTGCGGCTGCCAAGAGCCTGTGACACATCCGTTTTCCTGGTACCTCCCAAATCTTGACAACTCGGGTTGCCCCCTGATGGTGTCGGCTGTTGTTCCCCCTTGACCGAGTTACACAGGAACCAATTCACATTTGGTTGGATTGACAGAGGCGTTCTTTGGCCCCTTGCTAAGCTAGGTCTCGCATCAGAACAGATGCCAATCGAAGACGGTCACCAAACATAAACCGGAGACTCTGGCCGCAGTTCTACGGCAACCGATGGCTCACATACAAGACACAAGATGGTTCTTGGTGTTTTCGGCGAGCAAGACTTGGAGGTCAAACTGTCTTTGAAGACACAGTGGGCAAAAATCCGCATATTAGACCACATATTGACATCCCAAAACTGTGCCCTGCCATTCTGCTCATAGCAAATCTGTGTTTGTTGTGTCAGGGGGTTTCTGCATTCCCATATCTGCCCTGAACTGATCTCTGCCCCTGACGACTGTGTTAGCATTGTGCCATCTTAATCCCTGAAAGCTTTGTATGCCGGCCCCAAAGTGTCCTCGTGATGTGAACATGTCCATATGAGTTGTCTGAGTGTGAACCGTCCCAACTCTGTGGTTAGCAACGTCTTGTCCCCTATCGCGGCTCTCACCTTGAACGCGCTGATAGCCGCCACCGCGATAACTAGAATCACGACTTCCTTCCGTCTGAATTTCCTGGACGCGTCCGACACGCTCAACGCCTGACCAGAGAGCTCGGGCCTGTTCTCTGGCCTTCTCATAAACTTCGCAACGACTTCCACCGACCGACGAACTTCTTTCTTCCCGCGCATCGACCGACTTTCCCACCCTTCTCGTCACCATCGTCACCATCGTCGTTCCGTCTACTGCGCCCTCCATCTCTTCTCTTCTGCCCGCGAGCCCTTGCCTCTGTTCTGTCCTCCCCGCTCGCGACCGCTCCAATCCTTTTTTTAAACAAGAAATAAAATCGACAAAGGCAAAGTCGCAGAGATCGCCGCGATGACGCCCGAGAAGTGCCGCCCGCTCCGACCGACCATCCCCCTCCCGATGGCGGGTGGCCGCGCCCAACCGGGCAACACGATCCGGCAGGTGGCCTGGCCCGGGCCGGTCTACGACCCCCTGGCGCCGGCCACAAACGGCGCCCTACCTGCCGTCGGGAGGCCCCGTACTCGACCTGGCGCCCCCGCTGCATCCCCGGATGGCCCCCGTGGTCTCGGCCTGCCGACCACGGAACGCCGGCGCCTCCCCGCGCAGCAGACCCTCCATCTCCCCGGGCCCGGTCAGTTGCTCGTCGGCAGGGACGACCGGATTGACAACCGGTCGCCCCCGCAGATGGATGACTGGCTGGACGGGAGAGTCACCTCGTGGATCGACCACGAGGGGGAGGCTGCTGTCGCTGCTGTCGTTGCCGCAGGACACGCCGGAGTGGCTATTATCCCGACGGGCAGCACCAGCGGCGGGGAGGTAGCCGGTGTTGATGCTGCTGTAAGTATTTTCCCGTCTTTTGTGTTGCCTTTTGCCTTTACCGAAGCAGAAAAAAAGCCTCGATCAGAAAAGAAAAGACAAAAGAGAAATCGACCAAAACTCACCATCTGCCCATCTTACCCATCTTACTATCCCTTCTTCGCACACGGCAAACTGACAACCCCTAGCCCAACATCAACGATAACGACGGCTGCGCCGGCTTCCCCATCACCAGAACCGCCGCGTCCGGCCCAATTTCGCCTGCCGAGGCTGCCAACGCCCTCGCTGCGGCCCTCACCGCGACCTCTCTTCTCCCTGTCGGCCTTCCCCCCACCGACCAGTACGGCGACACGGTCGCCCTCCTTCCTCTCTCAACCAGTCGCGGTACCGGCGCCGCCGCAGCTGCTTCTTCCTCTCGCACCGACCCGCCCAAGTCTGCCAAGGTGGCCACGCGCATTGTCCGGATCTGTTTGGTGGGAGATGTTGGGGCCGGAAAGACGGCCTTATACAAGTAAGTCCCTTGTTCTTCGAGTGGAGTGGGGGTGAGTGTGTGCTGACATGGTGGGCTATAGCCGTCTGGTCAATGGCACATTTCCTGAGGTAGGTCTTTGTCTCGTCTTACCTCTGCACTCCTGCCCGTTCTGAATCATGCCCAATACACACACCCATACACCCTTCATTTTTGTGGACTTTTTACCTCCCCGGCCTCTTGCTTGCACCTCTCAAAGTCCCTTTACCCTTGCACTCCGCTCCCGGTCCCCTCACGCATTCTTCCGCCTCCATCACACCCACGCTCCTTCGATAAATCATTTTGTACACCGGCGCGCTCTCTCTCTCACCTCCCTGCGCTCTCCCCACCCCCACGAGCCCTTCTTCACCTTCTCGGACACAGCTAATAGTTCCAGACGTCGCCCTCACTCGCCCCGGAGTCCAAGTCGGTGCTTGTCCGCCTGTCCGACGGCAGGATTGTCAACGTGGAGCTGTGGGACTTCCATGGGCCGGTCGCCGACCAGCGCGGGACGGCTCTCCTGTCAACTTTCTTCGATGCGTCAATCATCTGCCACGACATGGCCGACGTCCGCAACCTGAAATCGCTTGCTGACGTGGTAAGCCCCGCCCGGACACCGCGCCCGGAAACCGAGAAACCTATACTCTTTGGTCCGAGAACTCACTAACACATGCTTGTTTGTTTGCTGCTGCAGTGGAAACCCAAACTCGACGCGTCGCTACAGGACCGGGCGCTCTTTGTGCTCGGCCTCAAGGGGGATCTCCGGCCGGCTGATGCCGAGCCCATGCTGCGTCTGTCACTGCTCCCGACCAAGCCGCCCATGACCGCCGGAATGGTGACCTCCCTTTTCCCTCCCCCGAGCTCTCTCTTCTCACAAAACAAAAAGCTAACTAACCACCCACCCCCGCCCTAGACCGCCGCCGCAGCCATCGAAGCCAACGGCTACGCCGAGTGCTCGGCCAAGACGGGAGAGAACGTGCTGCCCGTGTGGAAGGCGATTGTCGAGTATGTCGTGGCCGATGTCGAGCGGCACGAGCGCAGGGAACGCCGCCGCAAGTGCTGCCAGCACCTTGGCGCGGCCGTCGTCGAGCTGTTTGCGCGCTGCTGTGGCCGGAGGAAGAAGGAAGAGGGGCGTGAGTGAACGCGGGGTGCTTTCTTTTTTTTTTTTAGAGGCACGCAGTGCAATACCGGTGGAGAGGTTAGGGTTTGCGTTCGGTGCCACGGTAGCGACTAATGACGACTAGAGAGTCGTGGACATGCTTTCTCCTCTTCTTTCCCCTCCCCTTTTTTAACCTACCTACTTTCGGAGGGCCAGCTGCGTGGGTGGGCTTTCTTCTGATTTTATTATCCACATGGCGTACGGAGCATTGGGGCCAACGGATTCGGTTTCTCGGGAGTCTGGGTTGGGCTGATTAAGGATACCAAAGGTTAGGTTGGGCGTCTCATTCATCGCTGAGTCTAGAAGGGCCAAGGATTTGTCTCTGATGTTTTATGATACACACGGCCGAGTTGAGGCAAACTCGGGGGCTATTTTGGTCGGTTCTTCATGGTGAAAAGTTAGCATTACTTCAGGCCTGCCTAATACCTAATCCGAAAGTGCTTTGAGGGAAGTTGAGTTGAAGTTGAGACGTGCGGCATCAGCCGCCTTCGGCAAATGCATGCCAAGACGCCAATGCGGGGAATTGGAGTGGCTCCCGCGGCCCTGAATCCCTGCGCTAGCCCGAGCATCATGCAACCTTGATGAATCCGTCTGTCATCCAAGTCCAACCACATTTTTCAACACTTTCCAAACAGATGATTATCTCTCACATCGACAGGTGACCATCGGTCATCCAACCCACCCACCATGAGCGGCAACAGAAAATACCACGGCGGCAGCTCGTCATCGTCATCTGCCCCGTCGCCTACAAAACCACCCCCGCGAGAAAACCACCCCCTCCTCCCACGCAGCCCATCCGCTCTGTCGCGCAGTCCGTCTGCTCTCCTACTGCCGCCCGCCCCGCCGGCCCTGCACATTACTATCCGCTTCAGCACCGCCCTTCCCGACCTGCACCTCGACATCCCCTCGCCGCAGCAAACCACCATCGTCGCGCTCAAACATCTGATCCGGGGACGTCTAGCAGCCGATGCTGATGCCGACGCCGATACCGAAGCACAACCCGAACATGATGCCCCCACACAAACCAACCCGGCCTCGCACGCCTCGCACGCCCGCCTCCGCTTCATTCACAACGGCCGCATCCTCCCGGACGCCTCGGTCCTCAGCGCAGTCCTCAAAGCCCCGCCACCACCACCCCTCTCCCACCCAGACCCCAAAGGCAAATCCGTCGCCGGCGGCCCCTCGCGTCAACAACAGCGCGTCTTCATAAACTGCAGCATAGGCGACATCCTCACCCCAGCCGACCTCGCCGACGAAGCCACCGCCGCCGCCGCCCCCCCACCCCCCCCTCCATCCTCCCCCTTACTCTCCCCTTCCCCCACCCCCTTCCAATCCCAACAGCCCCCAACCCGCACCCCACCACCAAACCTCACCCTCTCCACCACCACCCTCCCCCCCTCCTCCTCCCCCAACCCACCCAATACCAACCCCAATTCCAACACCACCACCCGCCCACCCCCGCTAGGCTTCGACCGCCTCCTCTCGGCCGGCCTGACACCCGCCGAAGTCACCCAGCTCCGCACCCACTTCCGCGCCATCCACACGGCGCGCTTCACCCCCGACACCCTCCCCTCGCCCGACACCCTGCGGGCTATGGAAGACGCCTGGTTGGATAACAGCAACAATAATAATAATAATACCCAAAATGCGTCTTTATCGGGCTATGGTAGCAACGTCAACGAAGGAGAAGGGGAGGCAGCGGGGATGGCGACGGAGGACGCGTACGGGCTGGCGGCGGTGGCGGGGCCGTTGATTGAGGGGATGCTGATTGGGTTTGTGTTTCCGCTCGGGGTGGTGGGGTGGTTGGGTAAAGAGGAAGGGGTGTGGTCGCGGCGGATGCACGTGTTTGTGGTGTTTGGGGTGCTGTTGAGTGTGACGGTTGGGGTGGTGCGCGGGTTGACGGGGGAGGGGTAGTTCTTTTCTTTCTGTGGGTTTACCCAAGGAAAGGGGGGGAGGGGATGTTAGGGAAGAAGAGAGGTAGGTGGTTGGCTGTTTGTATTAATATTGATACCCTAGTAATCGATGATATGCCAAAGTACGATGAAACATAAATAGAAAAGACTGGCCGACACAGATGGGTTGGCCAAACTGTTTCAAGCAGCTGCATAACTGCAGCAGCACTGCACACCGAAGAGCCCAGTGAGCCCAGCTACCCGACAACTAAAACTACCGGTTCTATCCATGACAAGCCCATGACACTCTTTTCCCACCCGAATCAAAAACACCCAAAACGCCAGACAGAACCACATGCACGCCTTACAGATACAAACTGTTAAACGACACAATGTCGCGCCGGATCTTGGACAGGCTCAGCTCAAACTTGTCCTTGAGCTCCTCGCTGCCCATGACCTTGGCCGCCTCGGCCATCTGCCGGAGCAGCTCCTCGAGACGGCGGAACAGCCGGATCAGCGACCCCTCATACGCGTTTGTCATTTTGCTGCCCAGAGTTAGTTGGTATTCAAACATTGACAGGGAAAGATGACTCACCAAATGTCGGAAAACGGCTTCCCGTTGGCCCACGCCATCACCGTCTCCATCAGCTGCCACTTCAGACTCTGCACATACTCGTCCTCATTCACCTCGAGCTTGCTCTCAGCGCTGACCTTGGCCACGATCCTGGCCTGCGCCTGGATCTCGCGGAATGGCTTGGCCAGCTCCTCCTTGAGCGCCGCCGTCTCGACCTTTTCGTCAAAGATGAAGACGCTCAGCACCGACGCGCACGTCTCGGGCGTCAGCTCGTTGAAGAAGCGATTAAAGAGCAGCTCGGCGAGCAGCAGCTCATGGCCCTCGGTTGACGAGATCTCGCACGCCACGCGCGCCTTCATCTCGACCACCTCGGCCTCGTTGATGAAGCCCAGCCGGCGCAGCACCCGCTTGCGCGACTTGAGCTCGTCGAGCTGCGCCACGCTGTGCGCCTTCATGATGGCCTTTTTCTTGTCCTTGATCTTGTCGCCAAGCGCGAGCTTGGCCGACAGCTTCTCCCAGAGCTCGGCCAGCAAGGGCGAGTTGTGCAGCGGGTTGGCGACGAGGCGCGACTCGAGCACCTCGATCTTGCGGAGGAGCTTCTTGAACGAGTCGTCCTTGATGCCCATGTTTTCGAGCGGGTCCATGATGGGGATGCCGTCGGGGAACCGGCGCTTGACCTCCTCGAGCGACTTGCCCACGGTTTCGCGCTCGGTGCGCGACGAGGCGTTCTTGGGCACAAAGATGCGGATCTGGCTGAGCGCCTTCATGCAGCTCAGCAGGCAGGGGACAACTTCCCACCTACTGGGCTCGCCATTCGTCGCCGGCACGACGCCCTCGGGCACGGCGATGTCGGCGTGGTCCTTTTTGGATTTCGAGCTGACATCAACGCTGCTTGCCGAAATCTTCATGAGGACATCGATAAAGTACGACTCTTGCGGTTGCCAGTCGGCCTCGCCCGTCTTGGGAGCCTTGCGAGGGATAAAATCGAGCACGACGCCCCAGCCAAAGTCGGTCCCGCTCGGCGTTGCAATGTGCACAAGGCGGCCGGGGTTCATGTACTTGACGCAGTGGCTGGGGTGCTGGATCACGGCAATCATGTCCTTGGTGTACCCGTCGAGCTGCTGGCGAAGCGTGTGGTAATCCTTGACGGTGCTCTCGTCGGGGATGATCATGCCGTCCCGCTCCTGCTGTAGGCTGGCGAGGTCGCGCTCGAGCTGCGGCACGCTGGACGCGTTTTGGAAGTGGAGGAAGCACCTCTCGAGCATAAACTCGGGCGAGATGGCCTCGATGCGCAACAGGTTGAGAATCATGTTGTAGCCGAGGTGGAAGGCCGAGTTGAGCCGGTCCTGGTGTCCGACAACGACGCTCCTCGCAACATCCGGCTCCAGCTTATCGTCAACCATCATGATGACAATACCCCGGTCGTCGAGGCCACGACGGCCGGCACGACCTGCCATCTGGATGTACTCGGACGAGGTCAGCGGCCGCCGCTGGACACCGTCCCACTTTGTGACCTGGGTGAAGACGACGGTCCTCGCCGGCATGTTGAGACCAATGGAGAAGGTTTCGGTCGCGAACAGGACCTTGATCAAGCCTTCTTGGAAGAGAATCTCGATCGTCTCCTTAAGAATGGGCAAAAGGCCCGAGTGATGGACACCGATGCCCTTGCGCAACAAGGGGAGAATGTTGGAGATTTGCGGGAGGTTCTTGTCGTCGTCGGATAGCTGGTTGAGCGCGTTCTCAAACACCTTGTTCACCATTTCCTCCTCGTCCGGCGCGTTGAACCTCATGATGGAAGCCTTGAGCGCCATCTGCTCGCACTCGCGCTTGCTAAAGTTGAAAACAATGACGGGCTGAAAGTTCTTCTTGATGATCATCTTGATAATCTTGGCAATGTCGGACATCTCGTCCGGCGCATCGCCGCCCTTGTTTGTCTTTTTGTTCTTTCCCCTGCCCTTTTGCTTGGCGCTCCAGTCGGCCGGGTCCGAGCCCTTGTTGTTTTCAATCATGGACATGGCGTGGTTGAAGTTGTTCTCCTTGAAATTGCCCTTCTCGTCCACAATGAGGAAAATGCCCTTGCCGCCGGCGGGGAAAAAGTAGTTTTGCAACGGAGTCGGCCGGAAATCCGTGTAGACGACGTGGCAGGCCTGGCGATGGATCTTGGCGATCCATTCGGCGAACTGGAAGGCGTTGGGGATGGTGGCAGACAGGAAGACATATCGCACTTTGTCGGGAAGCAAAATGATGGTTTCCTCCCAGACCACACCGCGGGTCTTGTCGCGCATGTAGTGAATCTCGTCAAAGACAACCCAGGCAACCTCGCGCATGATCTCGGAACCGCGGTACAACATCGATCGCAGAATCTCGGTCGTCATGACAAGCACACTTGCGGTCGGGTTGATGGTGACATCGCCAGTCATCAGGCCGACGTCGCCAAACTCGGCCTGGAAGTCGCGGTATTTCTGGTTGCTGAGGGCCTTGATGGGGCTGGTGTAGATGACCCTCTGGTTCTTCTTGAGGCACTGGGCGATGGCATACTCGGCGACGACCGTCTTGCCGGCACTGGTGTGGGCCGATACGAGCACGCTCTCTTCGCGCTGAATCGAGGCGACCGACAGGGCCTGGAAGGGATCGAGCTTGAACGGATATATCCTTGCGGGGTCCTCGGGCGCCTTGTGCTCTGAGAGGGGAATGTACTCGTAGTCGAGATCGGGCGGCAGCGCGACCTGGTGCTGGATATTGTGGGACAGGACGAGCGAATCGCCCTCTGCCGTCGGCGCGAATCCCTGGGCGGCCGTGACTTCTCGGGACTCGGCTGTTTGGAACGTGTCGGTGATGATGGGCTCGGCTTCGTCTTCCATCTTGAGCCTCTTGGTGTCGCCCGTCTGCTCGTCCGCGGGGGGGAGCATTTCCTCGTCATTCGGCGCCGACTGTTGCCCACTCCCATTGTCATTTCCGCTGCCACTGCTATTGCCATTGGCGTTGCCATCCGTCATTTCGACATCGGTGTCGGCCTTGCGCTTCTTGGGCGCCCGAGGCTGCTCCTCGAACACGGAGAAAAGCTCATCCATGTTGGAGATTGCGCCTCATGCGCTGATTTATCTGGCACTAGTCGCGGCGTTGGGTGTCGGGGTTTTAATAAAGAAAAGAAAAGTGGCTTTCCGAGCTCGCAAACACCGAGATGCGGGACGGGCTGCCGTCGGTGCTTTCCAGTTGACAAAAAAAGTTCGCTAGATGTTTGAATGCCCCACTGTTCTGCCGCCGGCCCACTAGCTGGCCCGCCTGAAACCAGGGCGGTGAATCTTCTGCAAGCGGGAGCGTCCAAGCTCCAGGCCTGGGGTGCTGAGTGGGGCTGGATCGGTCCCAGCTCCGAGGCAACGAGCTGCTTGGACCCGCATCCAAAAATTGTTGGGGACTTGTTCTTGCTTGACAGTGCTGGTCATAAAAGCAAGAATCGATCCGACACTTCCGTTTCCCGACAGGTTTTCTTGCTTGCCATTGAAACTGTCGGCAACATGGCGTCCAAACTGTCCCTCAAGCTCTCCAACCGAGCTCCCAAGAAGCCCATCAAGAAGCTCCCGGCCTCGGTTGAGCTGCCCCACGATGCCACGGTCGAGGACGCCAAGATTGTGATTGCGCGCGAGACGGGCCTTGACGATTTCAACCGCATCGGCCTGTACGATCCCACGACCAAGCAGACGCTCAAGAACCGCAAGGCCCTACTCCGTGATGAAGCTGGTGTTGTCTCGGCGGGGGAGCTGGTCGTCAAGGATCTGGGTACGCTATCCGGCACTTTAACCGCAATCAGCTGCTAACACAGACACCAGGCGCCCAAGTGGCATGGCGCACCGTCTTCGTCATCGAGTACTTCGGCCCCATTCTCTTTCACGCCCTCATCCCGCTCATCCGCCCGTACATCTACTTCATCCCGCCCTTTGCCTACAAGAGCGAGGCCGAGACGCCCATGACGCAGGTGCAATGGCTGCTCTTTGGCCTGTTCCACCTGCACTTCCTCAAGCGCGAGTACGAGACCATCTTTGTGCACAAGTTCTCGGCCAATACGATGCCGGTCCGCAACATTGCCCGCAACTCGGCCTTTTACTGGATCATGGCTGGCCTTCTCTGCGCCCTCGACATCTACGCCCCGGGCAACCTGTCGTCGCGCGATGAGCTGGTGCCGCTCGACTACGCGGGCCTGGCGCTCTTTGCGATCGGCGAGGCGTGCAACTGGGCCGTGCACCAGCACCTGGCCAGCCTCCGGAAGCCCGGCGGCACCGAGAAGGGCATCCCGAACTGCATTGGCAGCAACCTGGTGACCAGCCCGAACTACATGTTTGAGGTTCTTGCGTGGGTGGGTGTCATCATGATCAGCCGCAGCTGGGCGGTGGTGCTGTTCATCTGCACCGGCATCATCTACATGCGTGACTGGTCGCGGGGCAAGGAGAAGGCGCTGCGCAAGGAGTTTGGCGACCGGTACAAGAAGAAGCGGTACACGATGCTGCCGGGGCTCATCTAGGCTGATGCATGGGAGGGGGATGAGGTCCCCAGGTGTACGATAAGGGTCGCTGCGACCTGAAAAGGGCAGTCTGTACTTGCGCTGCGCCATGCGCTGTTGGAGTTTCCGGTAGATTTAGTGGCTGCTTAGATTATCAATCGTACGGCCTCATCATGGTGTGTACTTGGAAGCTATCAGTATGGATCCTGGCCTTTACTTCCTTACCCTGAAGAGCCCTCCCCAGTTCTGGCATGGATAGCAGCACTCGCAACCCGTAACTCCCTTGAATCAACAGTCGCACCCCCCATGACCACATCACCCTCCCCATCCCTTCTTTCCCTGTCGACCTCCTCTTCACCCTCCCCCTCCCCATCCTCTCCCCCACTCCCACTCTCACTCCCGCTCCCGCTCCCACTCCACTCACTCCCACTACCCCCCTCACTATCCCCATCCCCCTCATCAACCAACCTCAACGTCTCCTCCAAAATCACAAACTCCCTCTCCAACATCTCGGCCCAGTTCTGCACATTCCCAATCTCCTTCACCTTCCGCGCGTGCGTCTCGGCCAGCCGGCCCAGCTTGTCGTTCTCGCGCCGCAGCGCGTCCGTCGCCCGCGCCACGTCCCGCTCCTGCCGCGCGATCGCCGCGTTGTTGCTGTGCAGCTGCGCCGCGCGCGAGGTGAGCTCGCGGTCGAGCAGGTTGGAGATGGAGGCGACGATGGCGGTGCGCGCGAGGGCGACTTCGTTGGCGGAGGAAGAAGAGGTGGGGAGTTGGGCAGGGTGGTGGGGAGGGGAGGTGCTGGTTGGCGGGGTTGCTGTGGTTCGGGTTGTGGTGGTTGTGGTTGTGCTGCGGGCGGTGGGGGTTGTGGAGGTGGTTGTTGCGGAGGGGGTGGTGAAGCTGGGAGTGGTGAAGCTGGTGGTGGTTGCGGTGGTCTGGGGAGGAACCGGAGGGGGGCCGGTGGAGACGGAGACGGAGACGGAGGAGGAGGCGATGGAGGGTGGGCCGGAGCCTTTGGGTCGGGAGAGGAGGGAGGAGAAAATGCTGGCGGGCTTTTTGGCGCTGCTGGTGCTCGCGCCGCTGCTGATTGATGGGGCAGATGCTGTGACAGTTGTGCTGGTAACCAACGGCGCCGAGGGTTGCGCGCGGCTTATTGAGGCGGGGGTGAGGGCGATTGGAGCTGCTTTTGATGGCATCTTGAAAGCTGTGGTCCTTTTTGTTACACTTGATGATGTTTGGGACTCCATTGTAAAAGGATTAATCAGTTGGCAGATGGGGTGTGTATAAGTGCGTGTCAAGCAGGTTGTGCATCTGTGACACGACGGTTGTAAGTGAGGGGTGGGTGTAACTGAGTGGACGTCGGTAGTTTGGGATGCGGGGTGAGTGAAGCGAGCAAGTCTTCGGCGGGCTACTGCAAGCCTGCATCACACCATGTGACATGCAACTCAAGCCTTGGGACACCTCCATTCGTCCAAGCAGACGGCACAGGATTCATGTGTAGTGTATGAGAGTTCGGAAGTGAGCACATGGAAGTTTGGACTCAATCAGAAGAAGAACAAAGCCTCGGGGATCCGGAGGAGAATGATCCTCACTGGTGCTCCGTATCTTTGGGGGAATGGGCTTCATGGGGAAGCCTGTTGTCAGAGTAATGAGTTAGACATCAAAATTCACAGCCATGATCGGCGCTGGTAGCTGACCAGCACAGAATCAACAGTTCCCAAAACGCCCGGTTTTCATTGTACC
Source organism: Trichocladium uniseriatum (assembly GCA_017139535.1). Lineage (NCBI taxonomy): Eukaryota > Fungi > Ascomycota > Sordariomycetes > Sordariales > Chaetomiaceae > Trichocladium > Trichocladium uniseriatum. The sequence goes on along the minus strand of WOUO01000002.1, from coordinate 1,116,507 downwards.
ATGCTCGCTCAACCACAACCAGTCAAGACAGCGGACACCTGCCGCTGAGTCCCTTCCATGCAAACCAGCACAATGCATCCAACTGACGAGCCCAAGAGATATTATGGATATCCATATGCAACCAAAACCACCCATGCTCCAACGCGCCATGCCGCTCCCAAAAGTCTGGCCCCCTTCACAAGACCATCCATCGCGCGTAAACTCGTCCTCAAAACCGTATACCAAAAATCGACCTGGGCGAAAAACCCCCCAGAACCATGGAAATGCCGACTCGGCATATCGCCTCACCCCCTATTCAATACCCCCCAACCTTCCCACCACTCCCCACCCCCAACCTCAACCCCAACGGCCCATGCGGCGGTCCAAACGGCCCAGACCCATGCGGCGTCATCCCAAACGGCGTTCCCCCGGGGCCCGGACTCAGCGCCGAGCTCGGCGTAACCACGCCATCGCTCGTACTGCTCATCGAGTGCAGGCTCGACGTGGTCAAGCTGGCGGTCGAGCTGGAATTCATCGTCCCGCTGCGCGACGACGACATGAACATGCCAAACCCCCCGCCACCACCATACCCCCCTCCGTGGCTGCCGCCGCCGCTGCCATGACCGCTGTTGATCGACAGCAGCGAATCAGCGCGCTCGCCAAATATGCTCCCGTTGCCCGCCGCTGCGGCCGCAAAGGACGCGCTCTGCGGGGTGGACGGCACCGTCGCCTGGACGGCTGGGCCGAGAGCCGCGCTCTGCGGCGTCATTGGCAGGGGTAGATGCGTAGCAGACGGGCTTGTGATGGCCGTCGCTGTATGCTGGTGGTGGTGATGGTGGTGGTGGTGACGGTCGGGGCCGTCATGCCCGCCGCCGCCGCCGCTGCCGCCCGAGGAGGATGAAGGATGGCGCAGGAAATATGCCCACGGCGATGTCATCATCAGGTCGCACGTTTCCTTCATGCTCTGCTGGATCGGGCGCAGGCGGACCTTGGTGTCGATGGGCAGCTGGATGTCGGACTGGAGGTGCATGAACTTCTGGATGAGCACGTACCACGAGTCGACAAACGTGTTGCAGAGCCGCCAGAACGAGGCCTGCGTGCGGACGCCGGGCTCTTTGAGTTTGATGGACGAGAGGCGCGCCTTGAGGACCTCGGTCTGCTGGATTGACGTGTTGCATTTAACAACGAGGGCGCGCCAGCACTGAATCAGGTCATCTGGGGAACGCTGGGCCGCGGCAGCGCGCATCGACGACATGAATTGCGTGTTCATTGCCGGCAGGATGCGCATGACAAGCTCGGTGGTCTTTTGGAGGGAGAGGAAGATGCGCTCAAAGATGCGGTCTTCCTCGGTGAAGTCGGCGGATAGGTTGCGGCCGCCGGTGGTGCTAGTAGACACGAAGGACTCGCCGGACCGGGGAGTCGCGGCGCTCACCGTCGCATTTCGGCCGGTGCCGTTGATGTAGGGCACCGAAACATCTGTTGTAACCCGTAGGTTGCTCGGGTTGTAGACGAACGTAGCGTTCCGTGGTCTGCCCCTTCGGTCGGCTGTCGGAGTGACCGAGTTCTCGCGCGAGTGAGGCCGGAGCGTCTCTCCAAAATCAGGCCGAGAATAGGTGGGGCCGGCGCGTTGGTTAACCTCGGGCGTGGCTTGGGAGCAGGTTACACGCAGCTCCATGATACTATTATAGAGCTGCGTCAACAGGGTCCGGATGTACCGCGGGTCGCCGTGGTCGAGAAAGACGTCGACGTTGCTCATCAAGAGCGAACACACATGCGTGTAGGCATTGATGAGGGTGAGACATGCCCTTTGGACATTCTCGTTCTCTCTGTGGCCGTAGCCGTCGTCTGCGGCCTGGTCGTGCTTCTGGATCTCCAACTCGAGCTGCTCGACATGGGCGTTTGTGTTATAAAAGACAATCTCGAGGTTGGACCGTCGAACGGACCCGTCGTTGGTCAGGCCGACCAGCGTCTGGATCATGGGGTGGATCTGGAAGATGGAGTAGAGGATGCCCTTGGCAGCCTCTAGTACTGGATCAAAAATCTTGGACTCGCGCCGTCTTTCGGGGAGGACCGAGAGCCTGCGGATGTACACGGGACGTTGGAGCGCCGGCTCGGCCGGGCTCGACAAGTTTGAGCTCTTGCCCTGCATGGCGGCACCATTTCCCTGCATTGCCGACCCGTGACTGAGCCCGCGGAAGTGGCTGAATCGGTTCACGTCGATTTCCTCCAGCGTGCTCAGTTCTGACCGCTTGGATACGATGCCCATGCGCCGAGACCTGCTTTCGGACCGCTCTCGGCTCGAGGTCTGGATGATGGTCTCAGAATTGCTGCGGAGGCGCTCGTTGGGGTTTCCGATTGTCAACGGCATGACCCCGGGCCTGCGCTGTGCCGAGTTTTGTTGCGAGAGTCCACGGTAGTGCGAGCGGTTCGGTATCGGGGGAGGCCGGGGGACAGCGGGGGATCGGAGGTCGAAAATTTCACTGCCGTTCACCTTGATCGGGAATCTGCCACTAAAGACTCGCTTGATCGTTGGCCGCGGTGTTTCGGTCCCCTCGGACGCGCCGTCGCCCGGCGAATCCGCCGCGCCGCTCGCTTCCTGCTTCAAGAACTTCTTGATGGCCGCCGTGGCATCAATCTCTGTGGTCTCATTCTCTTTTGCAACGCCGTCGTTCTGGCCCCCATTGGTCCCTTGCGGTTGTAGTACTTCGGGCGGCGGGAATTTTAGCGGGTTTCCCTCCAGCTTGATCCAGTAGAGCGACGGCATATCGGCCAAGCAGAGCGGTAGATGGGTGATTTGGTTCTTCGGTATGGATAGCACTTTGAGGGATGACATCTTTACGATTTCTGGCGGCAAGAGTTGTAGCATATTTCGGCCCAGGTCGAGAATTTCGAGCGACTTGAGATCGCAGAGCTAGTCACAGGCTTCGTCAGCAAGTGTATGCTCCGAATTAGGGGTCAAGCCAATGCTCACCACAAGAGGGAATTCCTTGATCCTGTTTTGCCTGACGTTCAGATACCGCAGCGACGTGCATTCCGAGAACCTAGCTGGGAAGGTCTGCAAGTAGTTGTGCGATAGGGCAAGCCTAGTATGGCGCATTAGCACACCAGCCTACCCGGGGCCGGGTGTCGATCTCGTACCGCTCCAATTCATCTTTTATGACGTCCACAATTTCTTCCGGCAGTGTCTGGATCTTCTTCCTGCTCAGGTTGATGGTAAGGCCGGGCTTGAGCCCGCTGGCCTCGGCTGCCCTGGCCTCATTCTCGCGGGCAGCCCGCATCGCCTCTCTCGCCACGGCAAGCACTTGGCTGGGCGAGACGGGCTGCGCGGCGGAGAGGTTCTGGGACGACGGAACATCTCGAAGGCTGGGGACGGGCGGCGGGGGGGTCGGATTCGCGAGTGCGGCGGCCGCAATGGCACGACGGGCCTGAGCCGGATTGTCGGGCAACCCCCGGGGGAAGTCCATGGCGGCGGCGATCGCCCTTTAAATCGGTCCCAATCGGTCCTCGCGCGCCTCTTCCGAACAATGCAGCGACCGAAGGGATAGCGGATCGGATTTGTGTCTTGGTTTCTCGTTAAGCCAGTCGGGCAAGATTTTTTTAGGCCGGATGGCGAGGTGGTGATAGTCGGTCGGACGAGGTCATGGCGAGACCAACCTCTTGCGGTCGGGGACAGGGGTAAGGGAGGGACCGAGGCGGTGAACTGTCGAAGGGCTAGCCGCGAGAGAGGCGCGGCATGCAGTTGCAGTCCGTCTTCGTTGATGCCCAGATGCGTTCGGTGTTGATGGCGCCGAAAAAAATGGACAAAAATTGGCCTGCTCTGTTTGAATTGTTGCGTTGCCGTCTCGAGCCCATGTCGGGTTGCAAAGCAAAACGCCCGAGATAGGGGTCAGGGTAGAGGCACTGTTGGGGTGCATGACAGAAAACCGACAGGGATGGGACGGTCTGGGCGCTGGCCAGCGCGGGCCCTGGGATGGAACCCCGCTTTGCTGGCCCGTGCCGCTGTCGGTTGCGCGGAATGGGCGTGCGCCTAGCTTCCGAATGCGCCAAACGCCTCTTTGACGGGCCTAGCGCGCCGCAAAACTGCAAGGGGCGAAGCACACCTCGAACGTCATCCACTGCATCCGAGTCCGTGGAGGGACGCTGGCCAGGCACACGATCAACATCCTCCCAGAGCCGCACCGATTGGCTACTTGCAGCGACGGATTCGAGAGCGGATGGCCAACAAAACACTAAACTTTCCGCGTGAAACGAAACATGGTGCCTCGTTGAAAACTCGATTGGCGCCGACTGAGGGAGCGTTTGTTGTCTGACCCCGTCTGACGCGGGTGGTATTCTGTGCGATCTTGGCGCGCCTCGAGTGTGGTGCTTACTCCGTCGTCTGTATTTTGGACCCGGGCGGGAGGACGGAATACACAGTAAGCTCGACACTGAACAATAAAACATTGTCATACCCTCCAGCTGCGGAATGGGCGAAGCGACTGGCATGCTGGTCGAAAGCAGAAAGCACAACGCCCTTTAGCAGGGGCACAAAGGGAACCGAACGTCTGAGCGAGTTCTTTGTCCCAGACATTTCAGAGTTCGGACAGCCCGACAGATGGGAGATACCGTACGGAATACTTCGAGGTAACGCTTGGTCGGTATCGGTATCGGTGGGTATTTTACAATACTTGGTACAATAAGATTCCGTGGACGGTGTGATTATTCTGTAGAATTTCGAACCCCAACCCTTATTCTTGTTTCCACTTGCCAAACCCGTCTCAACGGACGACTCTTCGCCGCTCCAGGTTTTCCACGACATTGAAAGTTGAAAGTTGGGAGCCTTGTTTTTGAGCCCAAGGACTCCCAGAGGACCATTCAAAGTATTTGGCTTAGCATCACTTTGACGCCCATCTGCCTCCCATCAAGACGTTTCGAGCCGAGCAAAGGGCCCCGCTCTGCATTTGGCGCAAAACAACACAACTCTTGGATAACCAGGCAACCCCGCGCAACACATCACGAAGTTGATGACAACGGGGGGAAACCATGAGGCGATTTTTATGAGACCGACACTTTTCTGAAACGATCCGAAAGAGAAGGCATCATGCCACTTGCGAGGAGCGACTCTCTGCAGGACATCGATTTCACCCTCCGCCGTCAGTTCGGAAAAGAGACATTCAGGTACTGGGACAGCGTCTTTTGGCTTTTATCATCATGATGCTCATATTTTCAGACCATTCCAGCGCGAGATTATTCTTGCAGCCCTCGATGGCAAGGATGTGTTTGTCCAGGCAGCCACCTCGTTTGGCAAGAGCCTATGCTTCCAGCTCCCTGCCGTGATAGACCGGGGAAGTACGTTACAAGCCTCTCACGGTATTATATATTGACATTAACTAACCTCCACCAGTCACGATTGTCATTTCCCCCTTGCTGAGTCTCATGGTAACCCCGCCCATACTTTGAACCCGCCCGGACGCAGCTCACCTTGCCCAGATGAACCAAGTCGAAGCCCTCCGTGCCGCCAGCGTGGATGCCCGAACACTAAACAGCAACACACCCTTGCCCGAGCGGGATTACATCTACCAGGACCTCGCCACGGGCCATCCGCGCACCCGCCTGCTCTATGTGACCCCCGAGCTCTGCTCTGGGGACCGCTTCCGCGAGCGCCTCAAGCTGGTCCACGAGCAAAAGGAGCTCGCCCGCATCGCCGTCGACGAGGCCCACTGCATCTCAGAATGGGGCCACGACTTCCGCAAGGACTTTAAGCGCCTCTCGTGGTTCCGCGAGACCTTTCCAGACGTGCCCATCATGTGTCTGACGGCGACGGCCAACGAGCAGGTGCGCCAGGACATCACGTCGACGCTCGGCCTTGACAAGACGCCCGAGAAGCTCAGGTCCTTCACCATGACGGCACACCGCCCAAACCTGCACCTCGAGGTGCGCTTCACCAGCGACGAGGCCAACGACCGCTACGACGACTTTGTCACCTGGCTCAAGGGCGTTTACTCGCGGCGCGCCGCCCCCAACCGCAAGACGGAGCTCGAGGCGGCCGGCGAGCGCGTCAACAACGTGTCGGGCATCATCTACACCATCTCGCGCGACGAGTGCGAGATGCTGGCGGCGGCGCTGCGCAACGACGAGATTGGCGCGCGGCCGTTCCACGCCAAGTTGCCCAAGGAGGTCAAGGAGGAGACACTGGCGCGGTGGATCGCCAACGAACCTGGGTACGACATCATTGTCGCGACGACTGCGTTTGGCATGGGCATCGACAAGGAAAATGTGCGCTTCGTCGTGCACTGGCGGTTGCCCAAGAGTTTCGAGGGGTACTACCAGGAGGCCGGGCGGGCGGGGCGCGACGGGAATGCGAGCTACTGCTTTTTGTATTATGCTCGCGAGGACAGGGACCGGGTGTGCAACATGGTCATGAGGGACGGGCCGTCGGCGAGGGATGGGGATGGCGTGAATAAGAACAAGCAGGCGAGGGCGCAGAGCCTGAACCGGCTGGTGGCGTACTGCGAGGATACGAATACCTGTCGGCACGCGGCGATCTGCAGGTATTTTGGCGAGGCGCTGGTGCCGGAATGCGACTATGCGTGCGACTGGCACAAGGACGCGCAATTGCTAAAGAAGAGGATGATGGCTGGGTTGGCGACCGAGGAGTGGGTGAGCACGCAGAGGGAGGAGGGGAGATATGACGAGTACTGGAGTGATTAGGAGTTAGATATGATACCCAATTCTGAAGATTGAGGCCCTTGATTAGTATTTAAGTCTTTAATTCATTACAGACCTCAGTCCTCGAGCAGCTCTGGTCGCTCTCTCGCCAACTTCTCCAGATTCCTCTGCCACTGTAGCCACACCATGCCCTGCAGCACAGAATCCGACAAGTCGTCCATTTTGGCCACAACCTCGGCCACAGCCTTCTTCTCTACCTTGGCATCACCCTCTTCCTTCCCCTTCCTCCCACCTCTCTTTCTCCCCTTGCCCTCCCGCGCCTCCAAAAACAACCCGGTCATCTCCCTCGCCTGCGCCGTCTTTGCAACCACCACCTCCCCGCCAGCCAACCACCCGGCCAGCAAATCCACCTTTGCCCTCTTGACCTCCAAATACCCCGCCTTCGCATTCGGGCCCTTTTTCTCCTTTTTCTTCTTCCCTCCCCGACCACCCTCAACCCCACCACCCCCATCCCCCTCCACACCCCGCCCCACCCTCTCAGGAAACAAAAACCCCACCACGCTCCTCGGCAACACACTGCTCACCCTCCCCTCCCAACACCAATCCCCCTCCTCCTTCTTCCTCTTCCCCCCCACCACCTCCGGACTCCCCCGCCAGAGCGCGGCCAGCACGGCGTGCAGCATCGCCTCGAGCGTGTTGACCCGCAGCGTCCACTCAAAGATGGCCGACGCGCCGCCGGTGCGGAACCGTTGCCGCTCAATCAGCACGTGGGTCGGGCGCAGCGGGAGGAGGTGGGTGCGGGTTAGGGAGAGGGCGAGGGACGCGAGGGCGGCGGGGGAGAAAGCTTCTTCTTTTTCGTCTTCGTCTCCATTCTCTTTTTCTTCGTGCTGGGGTTGTTCAAGTTTTGTTAGTGTTGGGGAGGAGGGGTTGGTGGGAGATGGTAGGGTGAGGTCGAGGAGGCGCCAGGCGTGGAGGTGGACGGGGCCGGGTTGGATGCTGGTCTGGTGAGAAGAAGGGGGTGTGAGGGGGGAGGGCGGTGGTGATTGGGATTGGGATTGGGATTTGGATTTCGGGAGTGGTGCGGGGGTGAGCAGGCTAAAGGCAAAGTTCTTGAGGCCGAGGTCGATGCTGAGGATGCGCGCGGCTGGGGGCAGGGGCTGGAATTGCCTTGCTGCGAGGCGGAGACGCCGGACGAGGACGGCCTTGGTCCCCGTCTTTTTGAGGCCGCAGGAGGAGCAGAGTGCCTGAAGCGCGGCGGCGGATTGTTTGAGAAGGGGCCGGTCTGTCATGCTGGCATTCGGCCAGTGGGCCGTCGGGACTTCAAGACGAGAGCCACTCGTCCAAAAGGGGCGTGTAAACAACTGGGAAACGGAACCGTAGCAACTGTTGTGATGCGTACAGTAATTAATGTACCTACCTAGGTACCTAGGTACGGTCGGTAACTCAGGTCGGTTTTGCTGGGTGATCGCTGAATAACCCTAACCCCTTCCACGGTTCCCTTGGGGACCTCGGCAACGTTCCGACAGCAGGGTTCTGCCGGCCTGGTCCCTGGAAAACAAAGCCGCCCAGTTACCTTCTCGAGTCCTCGCGCCGGATCTCAGCACATCCGGCGGCATCAATTGGAAGGCTCTTTATCTTTTAGCTATTCCAGTCCACTACCTCAAAGCTCGTGTGTTTCCCACTGGAACTTTGCAAAAGACATGAGCACCTTGTAAGTTGTCGGGTAGAAAAGGTCTGGTCCGCCTCCCCTTCTCTACAGCTCTCCCATCACCAGCACCATCTTCTCGCAACAACACCGACACCAATCTCCTCTCAGCATCGTCACGGATCCCAAACTCGACCCTCAACCGAGCAGGACGGAAACAGGACACAACTATGGCTACGCGCCCTTCCCTCCCATACTTTGCTCCTGCCGAGCGCCTTCCCGCCCCCTTGCCAACTACAGCCGAGGTCCTGGCCGCAGAAGCCACGATCCTCAATTCGGGGAAATTTAAACCCCGTGCGGTTCGTGTCGGCGACCACTACGCCGTCAAGTATGGGGGGCCAAAGATCATCCAGGAAGGCGAGAACATGCTCTTCATCAAGCAGTCGACTACTACTGTCCCGATCCCGGAGGTCTATGCCTTATTCAAGGATGAGGCTACCGGCTTCTCTTTCCTTGTGATGGAGTATATTCATGGAGAGCATCTACAATCTGTCTGGCGCCGTCTCGATACAACCAAGAAGCGAGCCATCGCCTCGCAGCTCCGCCAAGGTATGGACGAATTACGTAGCATCCCCCCGCCGGGCTACTACGGCGGCATCTGGAGACAGCATGTTCAAGATTTCAGTTTTTGGGAATCATGCTACGACGTAGACTTTAACAGCCCCAACCCGTACTTTAACCCCAAAAAGTACGGGCCGTTCGAGACAGAGGAGCAGTGGGTCGACGGGATGGTAATGTGCGTCCAGGGAGACCTGGCGAAAGCAGCTTTGGTTCCCCGCCTCCGGCAGGCTTACCACGACGTCTTCAAGGGACACCCACCCGTCTTCACTCACAGCGATATATCTGACAGGAACATCAAGCTCCGAGATGACGGAACCGCTGTCCTTATCAACTGGGAGACCGCCGGGTGGTACCCGAGCTTTTGGGAGTACTGCATCGCCGCGCTCAGAGCCGAGTGGGACGGCCCGGACGGTCTTCAGCCCTCTCTCCCCGAGATATTAGACGAGTATCCTGCTGAGCTGGCTTTGATGAAACACCACAATTGCTTAGTTTTGATGCACATGGCTCCACCGCCCCTCCTCGAGCTCCTCGAGGGTAGTACAGAACAAGCCTGATTAAGAAGAGTGTCGGGTTGAGGTCAAAGTGGCAGAGAGCAAGGTGTGCTTTGGGTAATGAATGCTATGCTAGGTAAGAGAAACCACGCTGCCTTTGACTTCTGACGATAGTCTTTTGTGTTTTGATATAAGGGAAACAAGTCTTCTGGGGTTCATCACGGTTGGGGGAAAGGGGGGGAGAAAAAAAAGAAAAGAAAAACAGAAAAAAAAAGAAAGAAAAAAAAAACTTGAAAAAAAGAAAAAGAAAAAGAGATAGAAAAGAAAGATAGAAAAAAGGTTACAAAAAAGGGGAGGGAGGAGAGAGAGAGAGAGAGAGAGAGAGAGAGAGAGAGAGGAGTGTGGGAGTGGGGGGAGAGATAGTAAAAAAGATCTTTGAAAAAGGAAAAATACTTTCTTCTAAGTTGTGTAAAGATATGGTAGAGAAAGAAGCCAGGGAGGAAAAGGCGGGTAAGGCAGATAAGGCGGGAACAAAACGAGATAAAAAAAGGCGGGGGTTTGGGGAGGAGGGGATTTAGATGGCAGTGGCCAAAGTTGACAAGGTCCAAGGATCCAAGACTCTGTTTGCTCAACGGCTACAAAAGGTACCCAAAACCAATTCTATTCCGCTCAGTGCACTACCGAAAGCTTGTTTTGCAATTTTGTCACGGCCCTCCCCCCCGAGCAATGAAAGAAATCAACAACTACCCATCCCCCTCGATTCAGAATCCCTTGTTGAATGGAATAGAGAAAACCCGAGCCGGGAAAGATGATGGCGTGTCCCTGGGCCCCCGACTGGTTTCTCCCCTTCCTTCGTACCTGACGCTGTCCTCAGGGAGTCACCAGACACAACAGAACCGCCAAAACAAAGACCCCCAAGAGTATCCAGAGTTTCTCCTCCTCCTCCTATCCGCTCCACCGTAGCCTCTATAGGCTTTCTCATCGTCCGTCACAGTGGCTCCGTGGTTGTAAAGGAATCTTCCGGCCTCATCGGAGGCTCGAATCGATTCGAGAATGGGGGGGCGGGACAGGCGGCCCCGTTCGGTGATTTGGATGCTCTCTTGCAGCTTTTCGATGACGCTGTCGGTCCACCGATGGCAGACTGAGGGGCAATCTGGATGATCCGGATCGTTTGTGTGGCGAGGCCGAGGGACTCTGGCGCATTGTTCCACAAACGCATCGAGACAGCCGGCACGCAGGACCCAGCCAATGTGCCACATCTTCCATTCAGAATACCCTGACACTCTCGGGTGATTCGCGGGGTGGTTTCTGAAGGTCTCTGTCTCTCCAGGGCCACCGCCGACGTAGAACTTGTGGCCAGAAAAGCCTCCTTTCACGGCATTCGTCTCCACCCAGAGGAAGCTGTAGCATCCGTTGTTGGATGTTGCATGGACGCGGAACACTTTGTAACGGTCCATTTCGAAGTAGGGTATGCCCGTGTTCTCCGTGTCCTCCACAGAGTTCATGTTGTTGTGATGAATCGCCATGTCGGCGCCGCGATGCGATGATAAAAGATCTTGAGAAAAGCTGGTTTGTTCGACTTTGGGTGCGGGTTGGTTTGCGAAGTTGTGTTGGCGAGATTCTCAGGATCTGGGACCAGGGCTCTTCTAATATGTCCGTTGGCCGCGCCAGCGAGACAAAGAGCTCGCTCCAGGCAAACGGGCGTCCATCTTCCTGCAGTCTGTTAATAGGAGTCATCTCACTGCAGTCTGTGCATAAGAGTCTAGGAGGAGGACAAAGAGAGGCGGAGAAGGTCTGGGTAGACCTGTCAGCGACATCAAAAGTGATAGAGAATAGAGTGAAAGCAGAGGGAGCCCTGTCCATGCCTGTTTCTTCCCCCCTCCCGAAACCAGGAGGGAGATGGAATGCTGCAGCCCGTGGTGTCCTTGAATATCACCCTCTTTCAGTCAAGCGTCAACAGCTCCATCCTGTTCGTAGTTCGTTGGGTAATATTGCACGAAGTAGTAAAGAGGTCGTGACTCGCCAGCGGAAGTCGACTGACTGTCCGGCTTGGCCGGCCGCCCCTGGCTAGACCTGCTATTGCCGTGCCGACTGGCTGGAGCGCCGCAGGGCCTGAGGCCGTGGAAAATGACAAGGCCGCCTCTCTCTGTCTCTGGCGCTGAAACGGCGGTGGCGGTTGCTCTTCGCCTTCGCCTCCCCTTCTTCGTGTGTTTCTGGCAGCCGAAAAGCTGGCGAATAACGAGCGTCGGCGACAGCGCTCTGGTCCTAGTGTCTCATCTTTCTGCCGTCCCCTACAAAGAGACGCGTCTCTTCCCTCGCAGCCGAGCAACCCCTTGCAAAAGAACAAAGTGAAAGAGCATCGTCAGGAGGTAACATGAATCGCGCGCCATCTTGTTCCTGCTCGGTTCAGTAAATTAATTGCCTCTTTTCCTTCAGTCAATAACCTTTGTTCTGGAGCTTCCCGGCTGTTGGGGGAATTGGAGGTGGAGGTGGAGGTGGAGGTGGAGGGAGAAGAAGAGGTTGCGACAATGACATCATTTGGGAATAGCCTCACCGACGCTGGTCCCGCTTGTCTGGTTCTGCCGGAAGATTCCGTATGCGAATACGAAGGATGGGATGCAGGCCAAGGCAGTTGTGAGAGGTCATAATGGCAGACAATTTGGACACTTTCGCCTTTGTGTTTGTTTGAAAAAGCGGGCTGGCGACCGCCAATTTTCCTAGAATGACGGGATGAGGCCACCACCAAGTCACAGCCCACCCAATTTTGCCGCAAGATACATGCCAGGCTTGCTGATGAATTTTGTTCAAGGCGATTCGACGGCTTTCCAAAGCTCCCGACGACACAACGCTGTTTTGCAACCAAAAGATGGAAGCATGGAAAGAGAGATAGTGTGGAAGTTCAGCGGTGAATGCATTCCGGATGCGATAATCTGTATGGTGCGGAAAGGGGCCGGCGGATAGAAGCTTGAACCAGCGTGATGTATTTTGCTACGGGATTTTGGTGGCGAGTGACTTACCTGAACCCAACCCGTCATTCTAGGAGAACCGGGTGACTGCAAAGGTGCGGTGAGCTCTTTACGGCGCTCTTCCGAGACCGCGCTCCTGGCAGATGACACATCATTTAGACAGGGAAGGTTCCCGGGGAGGCCGTAACTAAAGTTTGGAAGGCACATGCTACCTTAGGTGGGCATCTCTCTTTACCAAGACAGGTAAGAGGGGGGGGGGGAGGAGGGTTCCTTGGGCTCATGGGCGGGGATGTTGTACTGTGCGTGTCCAATGCGTGTATGTGCGAATGGTAGATATATTCATCCCCCGAAGACAAGCATATCGGACGGTATCTCTGATGGGCCGAGACAGAAGTGACCGACATCTTCCCACATCTCGTCTGGAGAAGAGGCAGAAGGAATGGTGGGCAGGTGCTTATGACATGCAACATGAAGGCAGGATTCTAAACCAGAACTGAGGATGAGGCGGCGGTTGGTGATCAGGACTGGACATGAACCATGTCTGGCCCACTTCCACCCCTGCCGAGCAGCACAACATCCAAGACACGACTCATCACAGAGGGAATAGACATGATAGCACTGACTGGTTTGTCTTGAAAACTCCCCGAACAATCATCAATTGCTTGCACCCCCAGCGAACACGTCGCATCTATTTGACCCCTGATCCATCCCTCTCCCCCATCCTGCAAAGCCAACGGCACTGATACAAAACCAACAACATCAACGTGTCGTACAAGAGGTGATAAGAGAAAAGAAAAGCCCGTTGCCGCGCAGAGGAGAGGGAAAAAAAAAGAAAAGTCTATCTAGAAGTCTATCGATGCAAAATCCCGTGTCCAAATCCCAGTTGATATATCCCATTCCATCCGTACATTCGTCCATCCATTCCCTGCCCCAAGCTCCAGTGCCATCAATCCCATCCCGTCATCATCAGGAGGGGTACATGCTTCCAAAAACGTATATCGTTGTTACAAAGTCAACCAAGAAAGGGGGTATACTGAGCCAAACAAACAGGAAACAAGAACAAGAGTAAAAAAAAAAAAAAAAAAAAAACAACAACAAGCTTTCCCAGCGAAACAAACGTTGCATGCGTTGAAGCGTGCGTGATGTGGAAACCGTGTGGGGTCTGTCGTGGAGTCCGCGGGGGCTCCCGCTCATCTCCACCGGCCACCGTTTGCTCGGCCCGGGGGTGGTGGAGAAAGCGGACGGGACCGCAGTCGGGGCTGGTGGGGCGGAGCGAAGCTTAAACCTGGAAGACCCACAGGCTTCGGTCCCAAGCTCCCAGGAAGGCCATGTGGCTGACAGGCGCAGGCAGGGCGAGGCGAGGCGCACCCACCGACCCCCGGTCGAAGGATTCTGAGAGGCCGCTCGGAAATTTCCAAGTTTGCGGTTTTTGTGTGATGCGACGTGGGTTTTTTTTGTTTCGGGTAAAGGGTGGGGCTCCGTTGGGCTGAGTCGGTAGCGAGCCAGCCCGCCCAAGGAGGAAAAGGGTGAAAAAAAAAGGTGGAAAAAAAGAATTTGCGGCCCGAAGAGAATCAGGAAATGGCCGAATCGCGACGCTCGCAGCTGCCCATCGTGGCAGGGCTGCAGACGCTGGTGCAGGTACCACCAATCGGGAACCTCAAGGACGAGAGACCGGATTGGTGTTGGCGATGGAGCGGTCGGGACCAACCAGAGATCGTGGTTGGTGGTCGCATTCGTCGCTTTTGTGCTTTTGTCGCTGGCCCATTACCTCGGGTGCCGCGTGGATCGCGGGAGGGTGTGCGGGTGATAAGGGTCTTCTTCCTCAGCGGTGTACTCGCTGCCGTAGGGCGCCGTGTAATCGTCGGCGACGTAGACTGAGGGGTGGTGCGACCGCGGCGTGGTGCCCTTGAATGGCTCGCGGATGCTCGGGTAGCCGGCGGGCGGGACATAGGGCGCCGTGGTGGCAGGGTATGCCGAGTACTGCCGCGTCGACGGCGAGGGCGGGACGGTGGCCTGTGGCCTGGGAGCGCCGTGGCCGAGCGGCTCAATGTAGCTGTCGCGACGGTTGCGCTGGCTCTTGGTCGAGGCGCTGCTGCTCTTCGCGTCGCTCTCCTCGCCGCGCGCGTCGAAGCGCTTGCGGAGCCGCTCCGTCTCCTCCTTCTCGGCTCTCTCCTTTTCCTTGCGCCGCTGCTCGCGCTCGCGCTCCTTGATTTCGCGTTCCCGGTCGCGCTCCTTCTCCTTGTCTGCCCGTGCAGACGGCTCCTTGTGTCGCTTGCTGGAGCTCCGGCGCAGCTTCTTCTCGTCGGACGAGTCGGAGGGGGTGACGGTGGATGCGGATGGGGACGAGCCGCCGCTGCTCTTGCGGTTGGCCTTCTTCAGCTCCTTGGCCGAGTCCTGGAGCTGGGAATTCTGCTCGGCGAGCTCCTTGTTGGCCTTGGTGAGTCTTTCCTTCTCCTGTCCGAGCAGCTCGTTCTCGTTGGCGAGGGCGGCGAGGCGGGCCTTGGCCTGGGCGAACTCATTTCGTACTTGCTTGAGGCTGTCCTCGAGGTCGGCGACCTTGACGAGCAGATCGTCCCGCTCCTGGCGCGTCGTGTCGAGGGCGTCGTAGAGGCTGCGGTGGTCATCGTACCCGGGGGCTAAGTAGTCGTGATCAGGATTTGAGGCGCGGCTTTCGCAGTCACTGAACGAACCCACGCCCGAGTCGCTCCGCTGGTGGTCGTAGTGCGACCCACCCGAGGGCGAGCCGCGGCGGAACTTGACGCTTCTGCTCATGTCGGCAGAAGCACGAAAGAAAACCTGGAAGGTTGGTGATGCGACTGCAAGACAAGGCTGTATGTAGGCTAAAGCCGCAGAAAAGATGTGTTGTGTGCTGATTTGACCGCCGACTGGGAAGGACGCTGCACAGGTGCCCGACTGCCGGCTGGTTTATAAGTGACTTGGAGGGAAAAAAAGTGTGCGGGATTGAGCCAGGGGGGAAAATTGGGCGAATTGACTGGGCGGCCGGGGGGCGGAACGGCGGGAAGCAAGGCTGGGCGAGGAATGCTAGGGCGTCTCGGGTTGGGCGTCAATCATATGGAAAGGCTAGCCGAAGAAACCAGTTTAATACCCCTTGGGCAGGAACGAATTTCGCTTGGAGGGTGGGAAGGACTGTCAGAGGCCCAGGGATCGACGGCAAAAAGGGACGCAGAGGATGAGAAATAAAATCCCAGGCTCGCGCACATCCGTCTTTTAAGAATCCAGGACTTGTTGGGTGCGGCTGCTGCCTTCGCGCATTGTCGCGAAGCAAGACGTCAAGCGGCCGCCGACAAAGAGGGGGAATTCGAGTGGCATAGAGTCATACAACGCACCGGCAAACGTCTAGGCACCGCCCCAACAGCCGCCGCAAGGCTCACCGAGAGTCTGGCTGTCTGGGTTGTGTGGATGAATGCGTCGCCCACAAAGCAGGCAAGGAACCACCCACCACTTGGCCGACACCCTGTGGCATTTTTCTGACAAGGCGTTTTCTTCCTCAGAATTTCGGCAGGGGGACCCACAAGGCAATGCCAAGCTCCACTCGGATGCCTCCTTCCCACCGAATTTTTCTAACCCTTTGCCGTGGAAACCTTGGAATTTCCACGAGTGTGCGACCTCGGCGGCCCAAAAAGGTCGCACCGTTCTTGCTCTGACGGGCTCGGCGGGACGGGTCCGTCAAAGAAGGGCGTGACGGCCCTTTGCTGCCGACATTTCCGCCCACAATTTTTTTTTTGTTGCGAGAGCAACCTGCTCAGACGTTTACGGAGATCTGACGGAGGATTCACTCACTGCCCATTGCTCAAAGATTGTTTCGTTGCTCAAAAAGTGCGCCGGCCACTCACCGCACAACCTCGACCCCCCCTGCTTTCCCAAATTGTCCCTCGTGCGGCGCGCGGACGAATCGACGCCGGCGGATTCCTTGCTGACCCAGTTATTTCTGGACGATCCGCGCTTGTCAGCGGCCGCAAGACGGTGAAGGGTGAGTCACGGCGAGCGTGATGCCCCCGGCTCATGCATTCTTACCGTCAGGAGCGTTGCGTTTTAGCGTCCTCAGGCCTGCGAGTCCTATCCAACATTACATGTGTGCACGAGGTGTGGTGTCAGGCAGGGACCGAAGCGGCTTGGCCCCTCTGCCGGGGAGGACAGGCGCCCATCCGGCCCGTTCAGCAACGCCCGTTTGGCGGGAATGCCAAACACGAAGCGCTCCGTGTTGCTCCGTATCTCCCCTGGATGACATCGTCTGGCAAGTTCTTGCTGCTTCTATGGAAGAGTCAGGTGCCTGTCACGATCAGTTCAGATATTCCTGCTGCCTCGCATTTACTGCATTAGCTGCAGAACATTGAGCTCATCTGGATCAGAGCTAATGATGGTCTGCAAACCATCAAATCGTGGTTACCTAGCTTTCCCCGTGGAACACATGTCAAAAGTCGTTCTCGAGTTTATGTAGATGGGATGAACCCCGTGCGGGCCAGCCCTACAACCTGCGGGTCTCTCCAGATTCTCCACCAGAGACAAACGGCCCCATTCGTTGAATCCACCGTTCTCGTCGAGAAGCATGCATCACCGGCCGGGTGGGGCCGCGTCGAGACCCGCTCCTCTCCGCGACAAGTGCCCGCCTGTCCACTCCGTTTCGCTCACAAGCCGCGACCGGTTGACTCACGAGACGGCCGGGTCTTGGTGGGGGGTGCAGGATGCCATATTGGGAAGGAGAAGCATCTCCCGAGTGGTCGCCGGCGGGGAACAGCTTTCAAAAGGCCAGAACCTGGAGATGCGGGGCATCTGCAGATTGCATTTTCCCATGGAAGTTTTGCTCAGATGGGCACTCTTCACAGCAGGCAGCTAGGAAGCAAATCCATGTGTGCGCCCCAATTCAGGGACTGCCGACAAGACCCCTCTCGATTTGCTGCTTCCATTGGGCATTGGTAACCTGTGGTTGAGTGACAATCACGGAACGGCTGCCGATTGTCCTTTTTTTCATTGTGTCACCGATCTGGAGCGAGCAGAGGAATTTTCTTTGGTTGATCGCAAGAAGATCCTCCGGTTGGACCCCCTTGTCCTCACCACCATCAGAGAGTTGAGACGGACTGGGGGGGAGGGGTAAGTCAAAAGTGGCTTGGCGTTGAACCCTTGCCAAGTCTCCCACGAGACTGCGCAGCTGCGCATTTGGTGCGCGCACCACTTCTGAGGACGGCCAAGGGTGGCGAACCTTAACCCCGAGCCCATCCGTGTTCCTGCCGTGGAGAGCTCGACCAAGGACAATTCTGTGCAACAACACCAGAACCGCCGAGGACGGAGACGTTCGACGCCTCTGTCCGTCGCATGCCTCGCAGCTGGCCCCATCCGAGACCCCTGTTATCGCTTCGTTTCAATTCCCAAGGGGCCATCCCGATGTCGTCATACTGTCCCACAACAACGGCAGACGCCGATTTCAGGGCACGACGTGCCGCCGTGTCCCATGTCCCATGTCTTGCGCGACAACAGCCCAACCGGTGACCGGGAAACCGGGCATCTCAGTCAGGAGGCAGTCAGACAGGTAGAGGCAAGCTGAATACCTGTCCCAAACCGGCCGGTTGTGCACACCAAAACCCCCCCTGCATAGCAAGGCAGGAAATGGAAACAGAACAGATGCGGTTCTGGACCCAAACCGATCAATCCAAATCCCGCCTAGCCAGGACTTTCCAGGCAGGCAGGCAGGCAGGCATCTTGGCCTGCAGGAGCCGCCGTTCTCCACAATCCACAGTTCGCACCCGGCACCCTGCTGGCTTGCCTTCTTTCGGACCTTGCAGGGGCGGAGGGGGACCGCATGCCCCGCTCTTCCACTTACACGAACTCACCGAGGTCAATCGGCCAAAAAAGCCAAAAAAGGCAGTCGTCACCAAACCCACCTTGATGGGAAGGCCAAGGCGAGGCTCGGAATGAAGGCAGCCATGATTTCATGCATTACGAATATCACACACGCGTCGTGAGGCAGATATTTTGGAGATGAGAGGAGAAACTTCTCGCCACCTCCCCCTGGACACAGATTATGCCATGCTATGTCATGCATCATACATTGCAAAGCATTTTTTCGATACATAGGTACATGGGCAGTTCCGAGGTAGGTACTTCGTACCAATGGTGCAAGGAGCATCGTCGTCCCATGACCCCTGTTCCAGATGTAGGACTTGTGCACTCGTCCAAACCCCAACCCAAACCAGCCAGGTTAAAGCTGCAGGCTGCAGGGCTCTGCAGGAGCTGCGTAATAATTGGACGGGGGCAGGCATGGCTTGCAAGTCACCTTATCACGATTGCAGATGGATCCAGTGGTAAATGATGGAATATTCAGGGATAATGTGTTTTTTGTTTAGAGTTTCTGGTAATGTTTATGATTCTGTCTCCAACGACAACGTAATTGCATTCTTTGGTGACCCAACTAACATCTGTGACGAGAACCAAACCCAATGATGTAAACAACGTTCTATGTAGAAACCCATGCTATCCCACGCTCAAACATTCACCAATGCTGTGAATAACCAGAATACCCAAACCCAAGCCCAAATCCATGTAGTAGTACAAATAGTTCCAAAATCCAACCGCCCATTCCCGCCGACCGACTAGGCCTAGGGAGATGAATCTCAACCTGTCGCCCAAAAAGAAACCTTTCCTCCCGTGGTATCAATCATCCCGTTTTCGTAGCTCATACAACCCAACCAGAAACTCTTGTGGGGGATTAGACATCCAACCCAACCCAACCCCAACCCGACCCCTAACTCCAAGAGAAATGATGTGATATGAAAAGGGAATGTTGTTGTTCTGAGCGGAGGCTGTTAGCATTCTGGTGTGTGGTTGCGATGGTTGTGGTTGCGTGGGCTCACTTTTTTATTCAGTCTGCGAGGGAAGAAAAAAAAGGAGGGGATGCGTATCCCCCCGCCGTGTTCTATGCCGTGTCCGTGTTCGTGTCCCAGAGAACTGAAGAAGGACGCCGTAGGCAGAAAAAAAGCGAGTCCGTGGTGTTACAGTCGAAGGATGGTCAAGGATTATCGATGATGTTGCCGAGTGGTTGAGGACCTAGAAAGCGTGGCGGCGCGGGACGCGCTTGAGGGCGGCGTTCTCCCGCTCGAGGCGGGCCTCGGCCTCGATGTGGGCGTCGAGGTTCTCGCGCATGATGTCGAGGCGGCGGGTGACCTCCTCGTAGCGGCGGTGCTCAGCCTCGTAGAGGCGGCGCCACTGGGCGACCTGGTCCTTGAGGTTGTCGACGTCGACCTCGAGGCGGGCGTTCTTCTTGCGGGCCTCCTTCAACTTGGACTTGCGGGCCTCGGCGTCGGCGCCCGGCTGGTCGGCGGACCGGCGCAGCTCGTCGTTCTCGCGCTCAAGCTGCTGCGTCCAGATGATGTAGCGCTGCAGTTCGAGGTCCTTTTCCCGGTTGTCGATCTGCAGGATGTGGTTCTCGCGGCGGAGCGTGTTGTAAGCTTCACGCCCGACCTGCTCGCGTCCCTGCTGCATGTTGGCGAGGTCGTCAAAGACGGTGTGTGTCCGGTCGGCGCTGCGGCTGCGGCTGCGGCCCTGGCTGGCGCCTCTGGTGCGACGGATGTAATCCACGGCGTCGCGTTCGACCACGAAAGAGACTCGGCGGCCACGGCCTGTCATATGGGAGACGATGTGGACCCTAGTGTTCTCTTGAATTGTTGTTGCGATGGTGGGCAGTGGCCTCAGCTGGCGTTGTAGGTGTTTGCTCGGTGTTTGGTGGTTGTTGGTTGATGAGTGATGCTCGAGTTGTTTGGTTTGTTGTGATGAAGAGGAGAAGGGGAAAGGAGAGGAAGAGTTGGGGTGTTTAAGTAGACAACATGGTTAGAGTGAGTGGTAGAGCACCGGGAGGGTTCTTCAAGGTTGACAAGGCTGACAAGACTTGTACTTGGTACCAAGTATGCAAGTGATTGTGCATGCGGGAGGCCATGGGCCGGCCCCTAGGGAGGCTCAGTCTGAGCAGGGGGGTTGGCGTGGGGTAAAGATGGCCCTTGCCATCGGACTACCCATGCCCATGTACGAATGTATGTACTCGAAGAGGTGGAAAGTGATAGGAGAGTGACACCAAGGTTGCGCAAAAGGGAGTGACACAAGAAGTACCAACATGGCCGGGCGCGGTTGATCAAAAGGTATCCGTCCAGGTAACTTGAATTCGTCACCAGAGAAGGCATGACCTCGTCCTCACCGGGCAGCGTCACATCTGAGCGGCCGCCGAAAACTCGGGCGCCCGAGTTTCAACGGGGACAAAGAAACCCATCTGTCAAGGACCGAGAATCTAGGTGCCTGTTCCGTTCTCACGGCGGAAAGAGGGGGGTTCCACCATGGTCGAAGACAGTTGTTTGAGTCGACCTCCAATGGAAGATGGCCCATAAACGTTTGCTCCACTGCAGGCCCGATCAACGATGCGTCACTGGCAAGATCGGCCGGGAAGCAGGCGGTGCAGCCTCCACGATAACAAAAAGTCGCGGCAAACCGAGGACCAGGGGGTTGTGTGGTGTCGATGGATCTTGGCCGTATGAAAGCCGTTCAATCCCGCCAGTTTGGTCCAGAGGAGGGTTCCAGGTCCCACAAGGGCCACAAGAAAATGCTCAGGAGCGGGCGCACGATGCGCCACTTGATCAGTGGGCAGCGAGCCTATCCCTTTCTGGGAGTCGCTCAAAGCCAATGATACGGCTTGAATAGTCTCCACACTGCTAATTCAAGCTTTGGTGGCCTCATCAAAACTGAGAGAGGTTACAGTGAAAGAGAGGCTAGTTGGGGCCCAGAGCTCGGTCAAGATCACGTGATTAGTCCTAGATTTACCCGCGCCGCACGCGCGGCTGTGAGTGAGCCTCGTGGGCACAGCCGCTGCCAAAAAAGCGGGGGCGGGGTCAATGTCTTTGTTGCTCTTTGCTCTGCATGAATCTTTGAACCAAGGCTCTGCGGCACAACACCGGACTGGCCCGGCTCCCTCTCTGACCTCATCCATCCAATGCCATCTCTCAGCCGCGCCGCATTGGCAACACCAAGTTGACAACCGCAAAGAAAGAGAGGCCGCCTCGTCTGAAACGCTTCACCGTTTGTTTTCCGCTACGTCGACTCGATTCAATATGGATTGTTTCAATTCCTTTAATTCGCTCGATTTTGTTTCGGCAGAAAATGTCTCGACATTGCAATCTCGAGTTGCACAGCCCCTCTCGATGATCAAAGCAACTTGAGAATCAAAGAACCCTGCCTGACTTGCAGAGTCTTTGCCTTGACGTCAGCCAACGGAGTCGGACCCTCTCTGAGTCTCTCCGGTCCGCACCGACCTGCCTTTGGGCAGTGGGCTGTTTCAAACTAGCGCCTCCTCCTCTCTCGTCGTCAGACATCAGTGACCCATTCCTTGGGAGTCAGGCGTCTAGGCCACCGACGGACCGACGGACTGAGGGAATGGTGGGTGTGGGTGGGGTTGGAGTAACGGGACGAAGACTGAGACTGACCGACAGCTCAGAAGGCCCAGTCGTCCGTTTCTCAAGGGCACACGCGCCGCCCCCGGAAAACGCTGGTACAACTTTCCACCGCATGCCTCTCGCAAGCCTCTCAGGAGTCACAGACCGGCCACGTAGTTGCTGGCGCCAACATAGCCGCGTCGACACACCATGTGCCCGAGTTAGACCGGCGAACCTAATATCGTACCAGTCGCCCTGGATTCTCTCGAAACTCACACGACGGCCCTCGGTCTTGGAGTCCGAGGAGGGACACGGGCAGCAGCTTTGTGTGCCAGGTTGCTGCCTTGCCATCCACCCCTCTCTTGACCCAAGCAGCCAAGTCTCTCAGGGCAACGTGACCGCCGGGGGATGCAGGGACCGGGGTGTCCTCTTGTTGAGACACTCTGCCCGCATACCTGCTGAGCTGAAGAGAGGGAAGCCTGGGGACCGACATCCCGCGCTCGTGTGTCGAGGAAACAGACCGGCTCACTTCTTGGGTCCGCAATCAGGCGCGACATGACCCGATGCTCGTGGCTGGGCGGAACGGCCGTAGGACCGTGAACTGGTCTGATCACTTTCGGTCGCCTTGGTCGCCGTTCGCTCTTTGCTCGGCGCCATGGGCGGGGTTGCGAACCGTGGTTGCCTTGTCCGGCTCTTTTCGTTTCGTTGCATGTGTCGCCACCGCGAGAGGAGAGGTTGTGGATACGCTAGGCAGAT
This sequence comes from Trichocladium uniseriatum, assembly GCA_017139535.1. Taxonomy (NCBI): domain Eukaryota; kingdom Fungi; phylum Ascomycota; class Sordariomycetes; order Sordariales; family Chaetomiaceae; genus Trichocladium; species Trichocladium uniseriatum. Next base: position 1,093,976 of record WOUO01000002.1, on the reverse strand, counting down.
TCTGATCCGGTGTGTGGGTGGTTCGCAACTCGGGAGAGCCTCCCAGAGGCGCTGCTCAAAACCTCGGCAGTGGGTGTCGACTCTCGGTCTCGTTTGGAACATCGTTGCAACGGCTGCCTTCGGACAATTCGGAGCATTGAGCATTGGTGCGTATTGCTGGTCCATCTCTGTAACCCGGTGTACCGCGTCTTGCGTCTCGCGCTGTGGCATGCCGGTGTGTCCTACGTTGATGTGTGATAGGGGACGTGCGAGAACACCGAAGAAAATGAAGAAGCACAGCAGCTCAGTGCGGATCATCGAAAAGGGGAGTTCGTCTTAAAATATCTCCTTCAAAGCCATGGAGAGTCCTCGGCTTGCGCAGAGCTTTCCCTTCTAGGGACCGATGGTTTTGGTCTAGCTTACGAGGGCGCAGCGGGTAGCAGTCACCGGTCTTTATCAGGGCGATTCTTGACTCAAGAACTGGCTTGTCTTCAAAATCGGTTCCTGTGGCAACGGCCCTCATCTGTCCACACACTAACACGGGCCAACAATGCTTTGCTCTCTTACTCTAGGAACCAACACCATCTTCGATCGACATGCTTCGAACCCGAGCGGAGGAACCGGTAATGTCGAATTAAAGGAGCAGTGCTCGTGGTATTGTCTCTAGTTCAAGTTAGGTCAGGGTTCGAAGTTCTCGACAACACCCTCCCTTACTCTCCCTCAAACCACACTACCCACAGGGTACTTGAGCACACCCAACGCTCTCGTCTATCACATACGACCATAGACAGTAGAAAATTCGGGATCCCGTCCGCTCTCCCATCGACAAGCTACTGATCGCTGGACTAGTACTCAGGTCGGTGACGACTGGGGAATCCCCAGTGTTGTATGTTTTTGTTTCTTTTTCATTTTTCCTTGGTTCAGTATTCCTACATCCGTTGGTTTGGGCTTGTCGCCGGCGCTTTGTTTTACGCCGATAGAGCGACGGTTAAAGGTACATAAGAGTAAAAAGATAGCTCCTACCTGCCAAAGGCATGTTCATTCCACTGTGACCTGTGAGTGAAGCCTTGGCTTTATTCAGATTGGCCTCTTCATTTTCGTGATATTCTTCCCAAAACAAAAGCGAGAAAAAAATGATATTGTCTCCTGAGTTTATTTGGTCTGTACCCTAGTGATTTCTACCGCTCTCACTCCAAACCGCCGCCATTCTTCCTCCTCCCATTCTTCCTCCCCTTCTTCCTCCCCTTCTTCCTCCCCTTCTTCCTCCCCTTCTTCCTCCCCTTCTTCCTCAGTCGCGTCTACCAAACTGGTCCACGGCACTAGGGAGGTGGCGGTCGCGGGTGTGGATGCGGAAGCCCGAACCGCTTCTTACCAAAGGGTTGCTCGGGGTTGATAAGAAATTCGACAGCAAACCGAGGCTGCCAGTATGCAGTGGACGACATTGGGTCAAAGTTGGCCTGGTAAGCCCAGCAGGTAGATTTTTTCTTGCTCCTGGCCACCATCGTCGCAAAATTCATGTCGTGCCCTTCGGGTTGGGTGTTAAGTAATGAAAGCAGACCATGGATTGCGCGGGGAGGTCGGCAGTCGGCCGCTGGCGTGACATGCAGGAAAAGCAAAAAGTCGGTGGCGGGATCTAGGAAGGTGCCGGGGAAAGCTCAGGGTGATGAAGAGGTGTCAAGAGGTTCGGGACTGGCTCATCATGCCCGCGTCATCCTGAAGTTTAGTTTACCTTAGTTTACGATGAATAGACAGCAAGGTGTCCAGGGCAAGAGTGGTCGAAATATCCACCGTTTGAACGATGCTCTCAGTCGGTATTCGTCCTGGCGGTAGCGGACAGCAGCAGCAGTGGTGGTAGGCGGGTCCTGTGAGGACTGGCCGCACCGGAGGAACTGGTCCCCTGAGGGTGTGGCGAGCGGATTGACGATGCCGCGCGATTGAGGTCTGCAACTGTGGCGGACGTCGAGTGCTGAGAGTTTGAGGCCCTTGTTGAGTAGAGCCGGGCCGCCCTCTGTTGTGAGTTGCAGCTTGTTAAGCTGGGCTTATACAGCAGCCAAGGAGGGCAGGTGAGAAACCTTGATGAGGTCTTTGTCTCTAAATTGAATGGCCGGGTGGTATATATAATTGGTGAGGTGTTGGTGGCCGTCATTCTCTGCGCAGGTGCGGTTGCATCGTGTTTGATTCTGGCCCTTGGGGTAGCTTCGTAGGGCTACTTTCTGAATGATCGTCGGAGGCAGCCACCAGGTAATGATTTGGGCTTGTATATTGTGGGTGGTGCCAAGATCCTTAGACTGCTACGCTCCGCGCATGTCAACCAGGGTGTTTGTAAAGAAGATCACTGTTGTCTTACTCAAGGGCTTTCAAATCGCGGATGTGAGAGGTGTGAATAGCGCTAAAATAGAGCTGGAAGAAGGGCAGCCACAAGGCAGAGTTCTCGAAGTAAGGTCGGTGGGCCAAGTTATATAACGTCGTCTTTCCTCCTCGGTTGAAGAACCGGGAAGCCAGAAGATTGTGTAGTTCCGCGAGGTTTGAAACCAGTCAGCGGTTTCACGGCCCGGGCCTTTCTGACAGGGCGTTAGCCTTTTGTTTTCATCGGACCCGGGAGGTGCGGTCGTCCCAGCAGACGGCGTATGAGACGGGGGATGTGGTGGAAACGGAGACTGAGTAAATTGGGCCCGACAAGTTGGTGTATGTTAAATGGAGTGGTGGTTATATAATTTGGTGAATCAAGCCCAAAGATCGATATATGCTGCTGCTCATCGCCCCTTTATGTGCCGCTACGGGGCAAGGATAGGAGGGGGTGTTTGGGTGATAACTCTATGAGTCAACATGATTGCTTACCTTTGATAGTAGTGGCGGGGTTGGATGTAGTTGACCGGTGCACCGGTCGGCACAAACAGCAATAACCACCCAATGAATGGCGATTGGGAGGGAAACATGAGCAAATAACCGTCATCGCAACCACGGCAGCACAGAAAACAACAGGTCAAACACCAGCCAAACAACCATATATTGTACCCCCCTCTACCATCCTCTATCCGCCATCTACCCCTTAAACGGAGTATACCGCGCAATCTGCCCAGCAAGCTGCTCGGCAAACCACTCAGCCGGCTGGGCACTCAACCGCGCCGTCTCGGCCGTCGTCAAGATGGTCTTGATCCCCACACCGACCCGCTCCGACCCGCTATACTCCCTCACCCGGTTCAGCACCTCATTGATGTCATTGGGACCCTCAAACGCGCCCGACTCGCCTAGCACGGCAGCCAGCTCGCGTGCGTCCTGCACGGCGGGCACCCGGATCTGGCGGTCAAAAGCGGTGGAGATGTCGAGCTGCTCCATGACGGACTGCTGGGAGGTGGTGGCGAGGATGAGGAGGCGGTGGCCCTTGGGGGGCGGGGTTTGTAGGAGCGTGACGAGGGCCTGGAGAATGCTGTTGGAGAGGCGGGGACCGACGGGATTCCATTCGATGATGCGCTCAATATTGTCTGCGGGGGTTAGTAAATTTGCTTAAAAGAAGGGTAAATGGTAAAGGAGGACACACCGATGATGAGCATGCTCAGCGGGGACTTGTAAGCGTCGGTAAAGATCTTGTGGAGGTGGTCCTTCTTGGCAATCTCATCTCTAAATCCGACCATGGACGCAGGGGTAATGATCTTGATGAAGGGGTAGTCCGACTTCATGGCAATATGCGCCGCCAGCGCAGTCTTGCCGCTCGCCGGGGGACCGTGCAGCAACACGGCGGTATGTCGCAGCCTCTCCTGCTGCCGGACGTTCTCGACGTACAGCAAGCCGTCGTTGAGGATGGCCGAGATGCTCTGCGAGAAGTGAATGATGCCGTACGGGAGCGCGTCCTCAAGCTCCGAGTCGTCGGCGCCAAAGGCGGGCTTGACTTCGTTCAGGGCGTTGAGGAAGTCCTGGCGGCCCACCTTCATGTTGACCACGTCCTCGCTGACGCTCGCCGTGGTGCCGGCCTTGATGTTTCGCGCAAACGCAAAAGACGTGGCCGACTTGACGAGACCGCTCAGCTCGGCACCCGAAAAGTTCTTGGTGAGGGCCGCCAGCTCGGGAATATCGACGTCGCTACCCATGACATTGTTCTCCTTCATCTTGGAGGTGTGGATCTTGAGAATCTGAGACCGGCCGAACTCATCGGGGAGCGAGATCTCAATCTGGACTTCTAGACGGCCCGGACGCAGCAAGGCATCGTCGATCATGTCCTTCCGGTTGGTCATTCCGATGAGCAGGATGTTGTTGAGCTGGTCGACACCGTCGAGCTTGGACAGGAGCTGGTTGACCACGCTGTCACCGACACCCGTGCCGCCACCGGCGCCCGAACCTCTCTGCTTACACACGGCATCCAACTCGTCAAAGATGATGATGTGCAAGCCAGACTCGTCGCCTTTTTCCTTGTACTCCTTTTCGGCGTCGGCGAAGAGCTTGCGGATGTTCTCTTCACTCTGACCAACGTACTTGTTCAGGACTTCTGGACCGTTGATGATCTTGGGCTCTCTGGCGTTCAGCATCTTGCCAATCTGTCTGGCAATAAGCGTCTTTCCTGTTCCAGGAGGTCCGTAGAGCAGCATGCCCTTGACGTGCATGATGCCGAGCTTCTCGATGAGGCCCGGGGGAAAGATACGTGAGGCAAAGGCACGGCGGAAGATGGTGGAGAACTCGGTATCCAGACCACCAATGCCCATGTCCTCGAACTTGAAGTCCGGGCTAATGATGGCGTTGGCGGCGGGCCGCCTGTTGGAGGCCTTGAGGTTTATGGGTGACCTGGCGTCCTTGAAGAAGTCTATGCTGGCCTGGTTGGTAAGGATGCCCCTCGCACCCGGGTCGCTGCGCGTCGGCGGCTCGTTGGTCTGCTTCTGCTCCATGGTGAGGTCAATCAACGTCACTGTCTTGACCAGGATGGCCAAGGGGACGTTCTTGACATCGAGCAGCAGCCTCTGCCCGGGGGAGAAGACCTGGTTCTGGAAGTTCTTGATGAACAAGTCGGCGAGCTCGTCCTGATCGTACGGGGCCTCTACAAACTTCCTTGCCGACGCAAAGCCAACCTCGACGGACATGGAACCAAGATAGGCGGGGCCTCCTTGGCTAAACGGGTCGTAGAGCTCGCCGGCCAACTCGTCCATCATGCCGACGCCACACCATGTTCGCTGCGGGTCAGACAAGCTGATGCAGCCGTCGGGGAAGCCGGGAATAGGGCGCGCCGTCACCACGTAGTCGCCCCTGATCTGGTTTCCGGTCAGGCGGATGTACAAGTCGGAGCCGTCGCGGTTCGGGGGGAAGTCGTTTGGCGACACGGCGCAACTGGGCGAACGGTCAGCGAGGGCTCTCGACGCAATGGTCCACGGCGCGTACTCACATATTACCGAAAATGTACTGCGCCTGGAGTGTCTTGTCGTCGACCTTTGCGAGCCTAAGCCGCACCTGTCGGCTCCTCGGCTGCGCCTGGTATGCAGCCTTGGGCTCCGAATATCCACCCCCTCCATAGCCTCCTCCTCCGTAGCTATCTCCGCCATATCCCCCGCCGGGTGGGTTCTGGGGTCTTCCGGGAGGGGGGGCACGCCCACCGTAGCCGTCGTAACCTGCGGGCGCATTACCATATCCCCCGGCGTCACCTCCTGGCGGCCGCTGAACCTGGCGCCCAGGCAGTCCCGGGCCCCCTGACCCTGCGCGGGGTGCTGGTTTGCCAAAGAGGTTGTTGCGCAGATCCATGATTGCGGTCTATGTCGAAAGAGCGAGTTCGAGTACAGAGGACGGGGTGTTCGCAAGGTGTGTAACGTGCGTAAGCGTGGTGGGACGAGTACGGATTAACGTCAGACGGGAGGCGTTGGGCGAAGTGGGTTGGGAAAGATGGGACGGCGTTGCTGACGGGATGTCCTCGAAGGCGGCCAACTTTTAAAGTCTGAGCCGGGGACGTGCTGAAAACAACCAACAGGAAAGAAGGCGAAACAAGAAGAAAGCGGTTGGTGATGGTCGAGACAGGTTGTCGTGCTGGTGGGAGCTTCAGTGGAACAGCACTGTGTTTCAGCTTCGCCAAGATAGACGCTACAGAAAATAAGGAGACAACGTGGAAATTGTTGCAGAGTTTATTAGGTTTAATGTTTGATGCCCCTCTATCGACCCTATTCTTGGCATCCCATCGACCCAACAGTACGGCCCACACTGTGCTTGCAGGGCACGGAGCTGATGTTCGCCCCGCAAAGTACGCTTGGCATTAGTGGACACTATCAGATAAGGCAACCGTCAAGGTCCTCTATGTCACTCAAAGACACCCGGGACTCTTCAATCAACCATACCGCAATCATGCCTCTGTAAGCCATCCTCCACGAGACCCTCAATTTAAATCTCACTAACACCCCACAGCCATCTATTGGGCAAAAAATCATGGAACGTCTACAATTCCGCCAACATCGCCCGCGTGCGGCGCGACGAAGCCGCCGCCCGGGCCAAGGAAGAAGCCGAAGAGCAGCGCATGCAAGAAGCCGATGCAGCCCGCCGACTCGCCATTCTGCGCGGCGAGGTCCCGCCTCCTCTCGAGGCCGCCGAGGAACCTAACGCGCTCCCCACCCCGTCCCGCCATCACCGACACGACGGCACCGGGCGCAAGCGCAAGCGCCACGGCGAAGACGACACCGATTTCGAGATGCGCCTCGCACAGGAGCGCGCCTCAGCCGGTGACCGCGCGGCACGCGAGTTAACCGCCCCTAAACCACCACCATCATCATCCTCATCTTCTTCTGCGCCGCCTGTGTCGCTGGTCGACAGCAAGGGCCACATCTCGCTCTTCTCCGCCCTGCAGCCAGTACCACCAGCCGAGAAGAACGAGGAAGCCGAGCGGGAAGCGGCGCGCAAAAAGCGCGAGCTGCAGGACCAGTACCAGATGCGGTTGGTCAACGCGGCGGGCCGGGATGGGCAGGGGCTGACGGACGGCGGGCCGTGGTATGCATCCGGGGAAGGGGAGGTGTCCGGGGCGCTGGTGCCGAGCACGAATGTGTGGGGGCGGGAGGACCCGAAGAGGAAGGATCGGGAAGCGAAGAGGCTGGGTGCGAGTGACCCGCTTTCGATGATGAAGAAGGGGGCGGCGAAGGTGAGGGAGTTGGAGAAGGGGCGTAGGCGGGAGGTGGAGGAGAGGGAGAGGGAGTTGGAGGTGTTGAAGAGGGAGGAGAGGAGGGAGAGGAAGAGGAGGAGGGGAGACCGGGGTGATAGTCGGGATAGACATGATCGGTCAGAAAGGGAGCGGTCGGGCAGGGGGCGGTCAGAAAGAGAGTGGTCGGAAAGAGAGCGGCCGGAAAGGCGGGAACGGTCTGATCGGCAGCGGGGAGATGGTATAGAAAGGCATAGAGATCGGAGCAAAGAACGGGACAGGCGACGGCACAAAGACGGGCATGAGAACCGGCGACACACGGACGGTGATAAACATCATCGCAGTTCACACAGATCAGACCAGGACAGAGATAGACACAAATCCTCCCACTAACACCCAACTCCATAGAAACCAATTGATACCCTCACCACCCTATTCCTCCTTCCATGGCAACCGGACCTCCACCTCCCTCATCTCCCTCTCCACCAATTCCCCCAACCCCTCCAGCCCCTTCACCACCCTCCCCAACTCCTCCAACACCCCCCTTACCAACCCCTCACTCCCGCCCTCCCTCCTCTCAAAATAAACATCCACCCCCTCCTTAGTAAAAACCGTCTCCTGGAACCACGTCACAACCCACCTCTCCACCACCTCCCCATCGTCCCCCTCCACTTCCCCCCACCCCAACACCTCCCAATGACTCCCCACAAAAAACAACAGCCCACTTCCCCGCCAGTCCCACGTGCTCGTGTCCCCCGCGGACGAGGCCGTGTCGGTGCCGGAAATGCGCTTGACGCGGCTGCGGCCGGAGAGGGGCTCGTACTCGACCAGGTCGGAGAGGCGGTCTTTTGTTGCTGGTTGGGAGGAGGAGGATGAGGAAGGGGATGGGGGTAAAGGGCCGTAGGTGATGCGCACGTTGCGGGCGGTGCGCCACATGCTGAGGGTGGAGTGGGTTACGGACCAGGTGCGGTGGAGGAAAGTGAGCGGTGGGGGGTTGAAGGCGGTGGTGGTGGTGTTTTGAGAGGAGTTGCGGTATTTGGAGGGGAGGCGGATGGTGATGGGTTGGGGGTCGGGTTGGGGTGCGGTGGCTGGCGGTGGTGGTGGTATCGCCATGATGAGGGTTGGTTGGTTGTTGGATTGAATTGTTGGATTTACTTAGAATCTGACTGATCTATTGGAGTATTGATACATCAAACCTTTAAGATGTCGTGAAGTTGATGTGAAGTGAGAGAAGGAGGGAGGTGCGAGGGACGACGTCGTTCTTGGAGAGCAGGGGTTATGTCTGAGGGCGAGACAGTGCTGATGCATGAAACACAGTGCGGGTGATTCCCAGGTTCAAAGATGAGGAAAGCCAACCTCGACTGCGTTGTGCGGTAAGTGCTTCGTCATCACGGAACTCACTGCATGAGATTGTCTCAAACCGGCTCAATTCCTTGTCTGAACGAACCATCACTGGAATAAGAAGTAACAGATGCGCCGATTGCATGCACCGATTGCATACTGTGACATGTCCCCTGTCGAGTGCGGCGGCCCCTGCCTTTCGCGGCCCCACAGGGCTGAGAACGACACGCCAAGCATCGTTCTTTCATTCGAGCCCACTCGCTGTTTTTTATCATTTTCTCATAAAGCTACCGAGTTGTAATAACACACCCAGCAAGCGTATTCGTACTGTCCCGGTTTTGTCCATCACTGGTCTCACAGGCAAGAGATTCCAAGCACCTTCCATCTCATACGCATAGCTGCAAACGGAAATTCTGCACAAAGAGACGCATTCCACCAGCAAACACCAGCAAACTCTCTCACCTTTGATTGACCCGTATCAAAGACATATCAACCTCACTCTCTCCATCCGCTCTCACACCAACTCACTGTCAACTCATATCAATTCCTCCAAAATGGCCCACACCAACCCCAACCCTGATGAGATCGACCTTGATGACTCGGGCTCCGATATCCACGCCAACGAAAATGCCAACCCCAACCCCAGCTCCAATGACGACACCAACGAAGACGACCTCACAGCCGAAGAAGCCGCCCTCGCCGCAACCCTCGGCTTCACCGCCTTTGGCGCCCAACACCAACCCGACGACACCGCCGATGACAGTTCCCGCCCCCTCAAAAAACGCCGCTTCAACCCCCACGCCAACGACGCCATCATCGCAGCCCCCGATCACACTTCCTCCTCCTCATCAACCCTCCCCACACACCTAACCGCCCACCGAGTCCAAATCCCTCCGCCTACCACAGATGAGATCATCAACTACGACGACTCGGACGCCGGCCCCAGCAGAGGGGGCACACCCACCCCCTACTCGAATCCCAACCCCTACCCCAATCCCTACCCCACCCACGGTAGCTATGGCTCAGCCCGGGGTGGTAGAGGTGGCGCCAGTAGAGGTGACGGTTCCGGTGCTAGTGGTGGGCATGGCTTCAACCCGACCTGGTACATCGACTACTACGACGCAAGCAGCAACGCCAACCCCTGGGAAGCGCTTGAGAGGAAGCGGGGGCTGGCGGCTGTTGGGTCGTGGCTTGCAAGGGGTGCTGGCGGCGCATCCACGTCCGCCTCCCATGGTGTTAGTGCTGGTGCTGATGCTGGTGCTGGGGCTGGGGCTGATGTTGGTGCGGACGCTGGTGCGGGAGGGGAGAGCGTCACTACCGCGACTGCGACTGTTGCTGCCGCCAGCTGAAGTCAAGATAAGGTCTAGCTCAACCGTTCAACCATGGTTCGGCATCGGTATCAGCATCAGCAATGACGGATCAGCTCAGCTCAACCACGCCTCTTGCTCAGCATCAGTTCGGCTTTATATGGGGTACCCAAACCGGGAGAAGGCAAGTGTTGCCGTTGGGATTGGCAAATGATGGACAATGGGGATGAGGAACGACACTGAGGCGAATGCACAAAAGAAAACAAAAGGGGCATCACGTGACCGGCTCAGGAGCTGCCATGCAGGTCATATCTCGCACAGCTGGGCAACCACCACGTCACGTCACATGATGCGCTGGACAGGTCAGGCCGTCAGAGCGGGAGGGGAGGAGAGGGCGAGAAGGCTCAAGCACAGCACAGTGTTGCTATGGAGGCACGGCACTATACGTATCCATCAGCACAGCGGACGGTGCCCGATTAGGTCAGGCCAAATCAGCTCAGGTCAGGTCAGGTCAGGCCATATCGGGGGCTTGGGCAGGCTGAACCCACCTGCTGGCTGGCTACGCACACAAGGGGATGGCACCAAACAAAGCTCTACCCGCTGTTATTGCTACTCGTTGAGGAAAGGACATACAGAAATACGATCTAGTAAAAGACCGAGCAGATCCAATAAGAGTGGACCTTCCCAGCCAAACCCTCCAGATATATCCCCAGCGCCAAAAAAGGAAATACCTTGCTTTTTCTCCCCCCCCTCCTCCCCAAACCAGGCCCAAATCAGCCAGCCAGCCCCCTCACGTGCCAGCCCGCCAGCCTAGCAGACCGGCCGACCGGCTGGCCACAGTCCCTGTCCGGTACTGTGCTCCCAAACAGGGTGGGCACTGCCTTCTAGCTCGCCCAGATCCGTCCCGCCATCCCAGGCACACGGGACGCGCTAGACCCGTCCCATCGCTCCACAGCTGCTGCTGTTCCCGCCGCCGTCTGCAGCCCTGGCAGCTTGCTGTCCGCCCCTCCTTCGGCAGAAGATCCCGCCCTAGCATGCAGCCAGAAAAGAGAGGGGTGGGGTGTGGGGTGTGGTATGAGCGCGGTACCAATACTTTTCCACAAAATCCCCCAAAAACGCTGCCCCCCGTCCGTCCATCTCCGTCCCCGTACTCAAATCCAGATCCAAGAAACCGAACCCCTGTCGTCCCGTCCAATCATAGCTCATAAACATCATGTGAAACAGCCGCCAAACGTGCAGAAAAAAAGGAAGGGTGTGGGAGACGCGGGCCGTCGCGTGGTGGAGGGGGCGTGAGATCTTCGGGCTCCAAAGCCGCACGCACGCACGCCGCGCGCCGCAGCCGCCGCAGCACTGCAGGTACTGCAGGAGTGAGACCGCTGGCACGCCCCGATCCCACCGTAACGGAGACGGACGGGGCAGACGGTCGTAAAAGCGGCGGGGAAAATGCGCGGCTGACACTTTTTTCGCCCTTTTGCCGCGCCTCGTCTCAACGTCACCTCTTTCGCGAGGCTCTTGCTCACACACCCCCGTCTTCTCATCGCCCTAAAACAAAAAGGGGTATGAAACTGCAGATACAGCCGCCTCCCAGATCGCCGGTAAATGAGGCTCAAACTCCAAAAAAAGCCGAAAGGAGAAAATTGAGGCGGAAGATTAGTACAGGTCCGGCGACGGGAACCGCGCCCGGACCTTGGCGTATTCCTTCGAGTGCTTCTTTGAGGCCTTGGTCTTCAGAGATCTAATTCCCGGTATCTTGTCAGTTTTGCTCTCAAAAAGCTTTTGTGATTGGAGCTTCCCAGCTCGCAAATCGCAGAATTCGAAATGCTCGAATCCAATTCGACTCCCGGGGGAATCACAACTTACGCGACTTTTTTCTGAGTCCACTCGAGATCGTTGCGCACCTCGCGCGCATCCTCGAGCCCCTGCGCAAAGCGCGCGCGGGACTTTGCCAGGCGCGCTTGCGCCTTCGCCTGCAACTCGAGCAGTTCCCGGTGCTTGGCATTCAAGTGGCCGGATCTATTCGAGACTTTGCGTTAGCAACAAGCTCCCAATTTTCGATTGCAATTCCTCGCGAGCTCGCTGACAACTCGTATCGAGTCGCCCGCTCGCCCAGATTTCAGAAAACGCAACTTACGTCTGCGCCTGCTTGGCGGTGCACTTGTCGAGCGGGAGCGGGTCAAAGGTGGCCGCAAACCTCTCCTGCATGTACTCGTTGAGGTCGACGCCGCTCGCGGAACCCGCGCTGTCGTACTCGCCTTGGCTGCTGCCGGCGTAGCTCGTCGTCACAGAGTAGCTGTTCCCATACGAGGCAACGCCCGACGAGGAAGTGACAGAGGCATCCAGATCCTCAGGCGGCGACACTGAGTAGGTGCTGTCACCGCTGGTGTAGTATGCAGGTTGCTGGTACTGGCCCTTGCCGGCGGGGATGGGGAGGGCAGTAGCATAGTACTGAGTGGAGTAGGCAGAAGACATGGTGAAAGTGTGAGAGGCAAACAACCAGAGTGAAGCGAGGTGTGTGACGAGTGCTGTAGCCGGGGTGGGGCTCTCAGAGTTTAGTGTTGCTAGGTATGGACGAACGGTGTCACTTGGGACCGTTCAAAGTCTGTTTAGACGAAAGGGGGATCTGTGCTCTTGGGCGCGGCGGTCGAGGAGCAGAGGAAGTGAAGAGAAAGGAGAAAGAAGAACTTGCCTCGACCCCGTCAACGACGACCCATTTTATACTTTTCTGAACCCCCCTTAGCTGATGGCATGTCGACATGACGAGTTTGAGAAGGATACGAGCCGGTGACTCTATTCGTCGAGACGTCCTGACCCCGCCCGAGACCAGGGAGAGGTAGTATGTGATGAGGGTGATGGTGACGACGATGGCCCGGCCTTCCATCAAGACACACCTCTCTCGCCCATCCGTCTCCCGTGGGGCCAAGCCAACCAGATGAGCGGGTGGCATGGATGATGGGGTGATCCCTGGAGCAATTGGCCGAGCAATCACATCCGGATTGGCTTATGGAGGAGTTTCCATTGATCAGAAAAGGAGTGAACAAAACATGATGCATATGCCGGGGGGCGACTATCACCGTTTGCGCTGGTGGGGCTTGCTCTCACGGGGAGGAAACGGGATTGGGAACCGTGTCCGTCAAACCAGAAACTCGAACCGTCGGTCTAGAGCAAGGGGCCGGTCAAGCTAGAGACAGCAAGGGGCGAAAAGGCACTACGCGGGCCTGAGAACCGGAGGCTCAACGGCCAAGGTCCAGAAAAGAGGTTTGGGGCGGGTGTGAGCGTAACAAAAGTTACCGTCGAGCAAGGGATGCCGGAAGCATGAGCAGGGGTTGATCTTCTTTGTGACTGGGCCAAGAGACGACGGAATGGGGCATCGGGGCAGGGTATGACAGGCTGGCCGAAGGTCCGGCGATGGAGGCCAGGGAACGACGGTTCGGCTCAAGAAAAGTTTTGGAGGTCATGAGGTGTGTGCCCTGGGACTGGCTGGTCGTAGGCGAGCGAAACGGTGAGTGGAGGCTTACACGAACGGCGGACCGGAAGACGGAGAAAACGACAAATCGACCAAATGGTACCAGGACATTGGACGCTTGATGGATCGGCCACCCACGGCAACAGGACGCGGGAGGATGGGCAGCCAACGCCGCACAACGAACAACCGCGGCCTGACGACGCTAAGCAGAATTGCAAAAGCGGCGTAGGATCCGGATTCCGTGGAGCTGCTTTTTCGTTGGCCCGGCAGAAAGAATGGCGACGTCAAACAGAGCTTGCAAAGTCGTGTTAGGCAGAGATGCATAGGTCGGGCAATGTGTTGTCCCAAATACCTGCAGCCAGGCTGTATTTTTTGGGGCGTCTTACACGCTTGTGCCAGGGCCTTGGCCTGTGCGGCTTTCCTGGTTGGATATGCCTCTTGGAGTCAGGGAATGGCAGAGAAAAGTGTAAGGAAAATCTCGATTGGCCAGAAAAGAGTGGGTGAACTTCCAAACCCATTCGGCCAAAATCGGTGAATTTAGCAAGTACTGGGGTGTCGTAGGTAATGCTACCCGTGACTGGAGGGTTACGAATCAGGCTGCTGGCCTGGACGATCAGTGTTCACGGTCCGTAGAGGAATGGGTGTTGATAAGCCCTGGCAGAGGTGAGCTTCTCTTGTGTAGCAGACAAGTCTTACAGAGTTCGTCTGGGTCCGGTTGCCAGCGGGCCCCGCCATGACATGTATGTCTCAGACTTTGTGCTCTGTTCCAACCTACCGAGATAGCGAGCAGAGAGGTCTCGGAATCTCGAGCAGTGGCAGCTGTAGGGGAACTGTGGAGGTTCCGAGTACTACATGGCACGAACCTTCAATTGACTCCAGACAGCCGGTGCCGGGAGCAGATAGGGCACCTTCGCCACCTCGGTAACCCCGGTCGTGCAAAGTATCGTGGGTAGTAGTGTCATATCATGTAAGTCAAGGGATGACGGAAAACCTGGAGGTCTAAGACAGAGAGGCTGAGTCAACCGTGCAGAAGCCGTCCCAAAACGTCAACCTCCAAGTTGCACCTGCCGCTAGCATTCTGCCATGAGCTTCCGGCTTCGACCTTCTGAAGTTCCGGGTGCAAAGAGAGTTTGCCTCGTTGGGACTGACTATCCCGGCAGGCTAGGTTCGGGCTGGTCTGTCAAGACGGTGCGAAGGGTACACTTCCTTGGCCCGGCCATGGAAGAGATGGCGAACAGGGGTGGGCGGCATGACTTGCGGCCTATGCGAGGGAAAGGGGGCCGGTGCTCTCGTCGGCCCAACGAACTCCTCAGTGGCTCCATCGGGGGTCCATTATTGGGCCAGTGATCGAAGGAACCGGAGACCTGGGGTCTATTAGGACGGGAGCTAACGGTGACTCGTCTCAAGCCTCTGCATGAGTGACAGGCCTCGCCGGCAAGAACTGTCCTCCGTTAGAACTGTCCTCCGTTTTCGCGCTAAAGGCTCTGGCGAGCGGGAGCAATGATTGCGTCAGAGACAAAACCATGGCTGGCCATGCTGGCATCATGTCGCTCGAGAGGTGGCGGAACGGGCTCGGGTTCGTGGTCTGAATGGGGGACGAGGACCGGTGGATGTGCGGACGGGTGAGATGCGAGACAACGCATCGAAAACCTTCCTGCAGGTTTGTGGGGGGGGGGAAGGGGGGGTGTTGTTGCAGCTGCGTCCCGTCTCCCTAATTGCTGGGTTTGATGGCTTCGCCGGCTTCGAGAAGGAATGTGCAACGTGTGGGTACCATGAAATGTAACATCAGGCTTCGGTGGAAGTCGAGGACGCAGTCAAACCGACGCTGGTTGATGACTGGGCACGATTCTATAGGACAGATGCGCCACAGCCGGGCCTTGACGGTGCGTTCTGAGAGGTCCATGGGAGGACCGTACATGAGCATACAGATGCCCACTCGGCCCTCCATGGAGCCGAGATAAAGGGAGGGAGACTAGGAAGACCCCACATACCTCGAATGCTCCCGGACCAAGGCGTGATACTTGTGCGTTGAACCGTAGTACATCTGGGGAGACACGCGAGATGCGGGCGTTTTCGGGCATTTTGTGGATGGTGAGCGGTTTGCATGCAAAGGTCAGGGCGTTCGTGCAAGAATGCAGCTAGTGCTCATGTCGACGTCGTTCTGCGAATCAGACGTGCGTATGCGGTGAGAGGAGGACGGGGCACCGGAGGACGAGAATTGTCGTTTCGGAATCGGGAATTGAGAAGTGATCTTTTCTCCCCGCTGTTGAGCAGCGGAACACAGACAACGGGACGACGGGAAGGAGCGAGGATGGCGTACGGAGTAAAGTTTGAATGTTGGCAGGTTCCATGCTTGGAAGGAATCAAGGATGGTGGTCCTGTCGTTGCCACTTTTTTTTTTTTTTTCGGTGAATCGACCCCTGTCCAGAGCTTCTTTCCCCTTTTGTGGTGATCCCCGCGGCACCGAAAACGCCAGATGCAAGACATTCATACATCTGTACTTGCGTGGCATCTGCATAGCCAACCGAAACCCTGGCAATTATTTCGATCCATGGCTCTCAATTCTTCAATGCTGGTCCCAAAACCGCTTGGGTGGTATCGGCAGGCCGAGGGATGGACATGACTTCCTCAGCGAGCGCGGGGTAAGGCAGACACCACAACCTGGAATCCACTCGGGACGAAGGAGGGACGTCAACAAGACTGCCCGGGGCTGAGTGAAAGATTCGAGATTCCAGATTCCAGATTCGAGATGGTGTCTAAATATTCGCATATGGAGCGATAAAGTCAATCTTCACCTCCGGCCCGGCCCAGCGCATCCCGCAACTCCCGGACCCCGCTGTCCATGAACGCCGACCATGCACCCGATAAACATACACATCCAGCCATGCCCTTCATTACGGCAGCGGCTAGCTGGATTTTCCGTCACTTTGTACTTGTAGCCTCCCCTAGCCACTCGGCCATTAACCAAAGATCTTCAGGAACCCCCAGATCCCGAGTCCGCTCAAAACGGGTATTGTGAGATTGTCATCCAACCCAAACAAATCGACCACCTCGCTGGCCGCAGCGGCAAAGCCGGACCAAACACTCATGACTCCCAGAGCGAGCGCCCCAGAAATCGTGGCCTTTGCCGCGGGCAGCCCCAGAGCATCGACCACGATACCGGGGAGGCTCAGGGTGCCGGTAAACATGAAGTTCTCGTCGCCGGGGAAGGGTCCCTTCGTCGGGGCCAGCCAGCCCCAAAAGAATACCGAAGTGCCAACGCCGACAACAAAGGCAGCGAACGACCCAGCAAGGGACTTGCCGCGGCGGATGCGGGGAGTGTAGCGGCCATATAGCCTCCCAAACGTGCTCGCGGCAGTGTCGCACCAGCTCAGCAGCAGCGTGCCCATGACACCCACATCCTTGGGGAAGAAGTACAGGACGGCCCATGCGCCGAGGAGGTAGAAGATGACACCGTTGTAGCCCGAGAACTCGCTCTCGCGCATGAGGGCGCCCAGCCAGCGGACGTAGAGGCGGTTGAAGGGCTGGTAGTTGTGGCGCAGCACGTCGACGGCCGCGATGGGTATCAGCGCGCTCATGAGGTAAGGGCACACGGCGTAGGTTTGCGTACCCGAGAGGTACAGCCAGACGACGAAGAAGCCGATGGACACGTGCAGCGCTTTGCGCGGCACCTCGTGCTTGTGCACAAAGGTCTGCCAGCGCCGATGGATCGGGATGAGCCCGAGCGGGCTCGGGCTGCGGCTAAAGTCCCTCCAGCTCCATCCGTAGGATGTTGAAGGGCCTGGCGGCGATAGATGGCCGTTTGGCGCGGCAGCCTTGTCGGACACGTGCCCATTAGTTGAACCTTGGGCGGCGGTTTTGGATCCGTTTGCAGAACTCCTCGATGTCCGCCTCCCTAGTTTCCGCCTGTCTACGGGGCTGTGGCTCCGAGTCCGGGCCCTCCGTAGATCGGGGCTCTCATCCTCATCGAGTTCCTCGGTGGCCGGCTGTGGCGTAACCCGCCTCCGAGCCGCCGACCGGGTTGTTGGCCCTAGGTAGGACGACTCGCGGCCGCTCGCATCTCTCTCGGACGGTGTCGGGCTCGGCGAAATAACGCGCGGCGTGGACGGGATGCTCCGGTTCGCGCGCCCGGCCATGTTGTAACGAAAGGGCGGCAGCGCAGACAGCTGGATGACGCCGGAAAGGATCGGCCGGAGGTCGTAGAATCGCAGCGGGCAGAGGGCGGTCGAGTCGTTGTGCTTGTCTCTTCTCGACTCGCGCGACGCGGCCGAGGGGCAGGCTATTGCATCAATCACGGACTGTTGGTATCGAAAGAAAGCAGAGATCTTTTGGGCGATGGGATCCAGCGTGAAGGAGAGGCGGCGGAGTGTCGAGACTCCACCGCATGGTTGGTCTGGTCCGAAACCCGAAATCCGGGATGAGGCGATGCGGCGTTGAGCTGCGAATGCGCCGTCTGCAGGCTCGTGGCTATTGGTGCAGCAAGATTAATAAGGGCGGTTGCGGGGGGTGCGATGGCCGGTTGTGGGAAGGGCTGTGCGAAGAAATTTCGGCTGCGGCGGAGGGACAGCGAGAGCGCGCTCATGCGTCACTTGTCGCTAGCCTAACGGCATGTGACAGGCTGACAGCAGCTCGAAGCCCGACAGAAAATCTCCGAGTCCGAAGCGGATCTCTGATTTTCTTGTCGCAAGATTTCTTCTTATGGCTTGAGAAGAACCCGAGTCCTTTTGAGGGTCGGTTTCTTTGTGATGCAATATCTAAAAATAAAGAATTGCTGGGTTCGCCATGTTGATGGGAAACCGTTCTGGAGAGATCTGATGAAATACCTATGGTGACGCAATTCCTACCAGAGAAAACCGCTGCAGCTACCGGCAAACATTCCTTTGGTCTCACGGCGTCCTGTAAAATATTTGCCACGCCAAAATAACTCTACCAAACGCTTGATGACTTCAAGCACTTTCATTTGATGCCTCGTTATTGCGAAGCCATCACAAGACTTGCGGTCAACCTTTCCAGTTGTCAAAAATGTTCGGATAGGGCCGAGAAAGATGCAGAATAAGGGTCCGCTGACTAAGGTGGAACCTTTGGCTAGTGAACCGTGCACTGCTGCCAAGCTGCAAGCTTCAGTCTCGATAAGCTGATAAGATAACGATTCCCCAGCATTTTCTGTCCATCGTCGCAACTTGGACTTTTGGAGTTGAGGGGTTCACGATTCTGCCGGTGCGATTCTGCGACACAATGGCACCAGTTCAAGCCCGCGCCAAAAAGGCGCCAAGGTCATGGGATGCCTTCACCCCGAGTCTCGCCCAATGGGTCCTCGACTACCTCTCATCATCGGGATTTGAGCAGCCGACCCCGGTACAAAAGTCGTGTCTCGATATCTTCCGCGGGAACAAGGATGTCGTGGTGGAAGCCGTCACTGGCAGTGGAAAGACGCTTGCCTTTTTGATCCCCGTGGTTGAGGTGAATACTATTCTGTTCTTGTATGTCCCATGTCCTGCTAACCGGGCCTGCAGAAAATCCTGCGCAGTGAAGAACCGGCCAAGCGACACCACGTCCAGGCCATCATCATCTCGCCCACTCGAGAACTCGCGTCCCAGATCTACAATGTTCTTTCAAGTCTCATAAAGTTCCACGGCCCGTCCGCCGATATTTTACCCCACGCCAAAGGGGATGAGAAGCGACCCGCCACGACCGAACCCGTGGTGGTTCCGCAGCTCCTCGTCGGAGGCACGACCAAGGCTTCCGAAGACCTAAGCACCTTCCTACGGCTGTCGCCCAACCTCCTTATCGGCACCCCCGGGAGGCTCGCTGAGCTTCTGTCGAGTCCCTATGTTAAGGCACCATCGTCCACTTTCGAGGTCCTAGTCATGGACGAGGCCGACCGGTTGCTAGACCTCGGCTTTTCGCAGGAGATTACACGGATCCTAGGCTACCTCCCCAAGCAGCGTCGGACGGGGTTGTTCAGTGCCTCGCTGAGCGAAGCGGTAGAGAGGCTCATTACCGTTGGCCTATTATACCCACACAAGATCACGGTGCGGGTAAAGAGCTTAAAGGATGGCGGCGTAATCCAGGAGAGGAAAACGCCCATGTCATTACAGATGTCCTACATCGTAACACCGGCAAGCCACAAGATCCCAGCCCTGTGCCAACTATTAGAGAAGCTCGAACCTCGCCCCTCCCGCTCCATCGTCTTCTTCTCCACCTGCTTCGCCGTCAAGTACTTTGCCCGCGTCCTGCACGGCATCCTCCCCCCAGGCTTCTCGATCGTCTCCCTCCACGGCAAACTCGAGCCCCAAGTCCGAGAAAAGAACTTTGAGCGCTTCGTCAACGCAACCTCCCCGACCGTCCTCCTAACAACCGACATCGCCGCCCGCGGCCTCGACATTCCCCAGGTCGACCTCGTCGTCCAGCACGACCCGCCCACCGACACCAAAGTCTTCATCCACCGCTGCGGACGCGCCGGCAGAGCGGGACGCCGCGGTCTGGCAGTCGTCATGCTACAGCCCGGCCGCGAGGAAGGCTACGTGCAGCTCCTCGATGTCCGGCAGACACCCATCACACCACTCGAGAAGCCCTCCATCTCGGTCTCGGACGCCGACGCCGAGGAGTCCTCATCCAAGATCCGCGCCCAGGCCCAAGCGGACCGCGAGATCTACAACCTCGCGCAGCGGGCCTTTGTCAGCTGGGCGCGCAGCTACATCGAGCACCAGGCGACCTCCATCTTCCGCGTCGGCGACCTCGACTGGACCGACCTGGCCAAGGGGTACGGCCTGCTCGAGCTGCCCAAGATGCCCGAGGTGCGCGGCCTCGACCGGTCGCTCGGCCTGGGCATCGACACGCAGGCCATCGCGTTCCGCGACAAGGCGCGCGAGAAGAAGCGGCTGGCGGAGCTGGAGGCGTGGAAGGCGGAGAAGGTGGCGGCGCGCGAAGAAGAGAAGGCGGAGAACGGGACGGCGCAGAAGAGGAAGAAGAATGAGGCGTGGAGCGGCAAGCTGGAGCAGGAGGACGTCAAGCTTGCGCGGCGGGAAAAGAAGCGGAGAAAGAGGGAGGCGCAGCGTGCGAGCCAGATGACGGAGAAGGAGAAGGAGGAGCAGAGGAAGTTGGAGGACATGATTGCGCAGGTGCGCAAGAAGAATGAGGAGCTGGCTGCGAAGGGGGGTGAGGCTGATGGTGACTTTGAGGGGTTCGATGATTAGGGGAAGGGGGTTGCGGCGATAGATACCCATAATAATATATCCTTGAGCACACAAGTGAATTGGCATGCTGCAGTGGCTCTCTGTTTGGATTATGAGCTCCGAGATTGATGAGCGTTTGACCAAGTGCTCCTCAGAGCAAAGTGACAACCCATTAGAAGCCAGCCCTCAGGGCCCCGGTGCACTCTACTTAATTAACCCAGGCCGTTGTCATACGCATGTGCTCAGAATCCCGCATGATTGCCTCCTGTTACCGCGTACGACTAATAAGATCAAGAGAAAGGTACTAGCGATATTTGTGTAAGTGAGGTAGATGGGAATATGTTCTATTCTGCGTTGTAATGATTGCTGTGTATAAGATGAAGCTCACTTATGGGACCCCCCTAATTTGGACCCTTCTTGGGGACCTATCAGTGTTCCTTAAAACAAGTCATTTTCACCTCGTCACTCAAAAACGCTGCCAGCAATTCCAAAACAAAAACGAATGTGGTATCATGAGCAACCTGACCTAAGAACCAAAAATAGGAAACAAAAGCACTGGAGCCCTCGGTATCATAACATAACCTTCCCACTGTCCCATCCTGGCCCGCAGTTCAAACTGGTATCATTCCCCCATTTCCAACCCTGTTCATCATTGGCCCCCCACCCCCTTTATTCAGTCAATAAAGGGGGTTCCATTACAGTGTGCAAACCCAGTCATATGCCGGGTATCATCATCGTTGGGATATCAAAACAACCAAAAATCAATCCGTTCCTTTCCATCCTCGGCAGTTTGCGTACGTCGAAAGGAGAGTAACAATCCGAGGAGTCCGTAAGCGAGATAATTAGGCGAGGCTCTTCCCAAGTCGAGAGCTGTGGGGTCCATTGGGAAACAGAAACTCAAATGTTCTCAATCACCCGGGCGTTCATGGCCTGCTGAAAGTGCGAGTCGTGGCCGCCAAAGTCGGTGGCCGTGTTGGCGCCGGCGGCGCCGGAGCTGCCCTCCTCGAACGGGTTGTTGCCGGCCATGGCCGTGTTGAAGGCAGCCGAGCCGGGCATGGAGTTGGCGCCGGGCAAGAAGATGACCTTGCTGTTGGCGCTCTTGGCCATGGCCTGCATGGCCTCGAGGTAGCGGATCTGCATGGCGGGAGCCGAGGACAGGATGTCGGCGGCCTGGCGCATGAGCTTGGCAGCCTCGACCTCGGCCTTGGCGGCGATGATCTTGCTCTCGCCGATGCGCTTGCTCTGGGCGGCCATGGAGAGCGACTCCTGGAGTTCCTGGCTGAAGAGGATGTCCTTGATAAGCATACTTTCTACCTGCACGCCCCAGCCGGCGGCGACGTCCTCAATGATCTCGCCGATGCTCTGGGCAACCTCCTCGCGGCGCTCGATGACGTCCTGCAGCACGCGGGCGCCGACGACGTGGCGGAGGGTGGTCTGGGTGCGCTCGATCAGGGCCTGGCGCACGTTGGTGATGCCGAAGGCGGCCTTGTGCGGGGCGATGACGTGGTAGTAGATGACCGAGGTGAGCTGCAGCGTGACATTGTCCTTGGTCATGCAGACCTGCTTGGGGACCTCGACAATCTGGATCTTGACGTCGACCTTGATCAGTTTCTCGCTCAGGGGGTTGATCTGGACGAGGCCGGGGTCGACGGCCTTGTAGAATTTGCCGAATTTGGCTGGGCAAGAGTGTTAGTTATAGTATTCCGAGAAGCTTGGGGGAAAAAGAAAAAAAAAGACAAAAAGGGAACGCACTGATGAGGCCAACGCTTCCTTGCTCTACTTCCTTGAAAGGATTGGGGAAGCAGATGCAGACCGGGATGGCTCCGAGGGTGCCGATGATGGCGCCGAGGCCGTTGGCTGTTCCGTGTTAGTCAGCATCGTTGTTACATGAGAGAAGCAGACAGAGAATTGGGGCCTTACTCATGGACCCGTACCAGCCCCTGGGGTTCGCATTGTCATCAACCACACTGGCATACGACCTCTGAAGGTCCTCTGGCCTCGGAGGCTGGACCGTCATGTTTGCTTGGGGCCGGAAGCCACCATTGATGCCCTGAGGATCGGCCGCCTTGCCCCGGGAGGAGCCCGCCTCAAAAGAGTCCATGTTGGGTGGTTTGGCGGGTGTTTTTGATAGAAATTGGAATGAATCTTGATGGGAGTGCGTGTTCTATAGGTTATTCTAAAACTTCGAATGGGCCGACGTGAGATTCCAAAGTCAAGTGTTTCGTTTCCTGGCCGGATGCCATGTGTTTATATGCCGGCTGAGGTAGGTAGGATGCATGCGGGAGAGCTTGCCCCGCTTCGGCAAGCGAGGTGCCCAAGCACCCTGGCTGCAGGAGTCTTGGCATGATGGGTTTGTGGGGCCCCATCGACTTCAAGTGGACCCTATTGGCCCGGCCAGTGATCATAACCAAGCCTAGCAGCCGCTCTTCTGCAATACGATCCATACGATCCATACGGGCAACTTTCACTGGCTCCAAACAGCACACACACATCTTCCCGTCCACTCTGGATGTTCAGCAAGAGATTCCACATAGTATCGGTCAGTTGACAGCCTGACCGGGCAGTGCTTCGCCTCCGTTTTTCTTTTCGAAAAGGCCGTGCGTCCTGCGAATCATCCTGGAGATGAGGGAAATAATTTATTTGGTAGTTGGTTGTGGGAACGTCGTATACAAGGTTCGGACTTAACAACTTCTCAATTGGGCCCTTGCTATGGGGCTGTGCCGTTGGCATTGCAACATTCAAGTGGTAACAGGAGACAGACCACGCGTGCCGCTTTTGATGACATGACCGCACTGATGACAGGCAGACACTTTGTTTCCGTTTGAACCCGGTACCAAACGCCTTGGGAATCCCCGATCAGCATGCCAATCCCGATCCTTCGTTCCACAAACGCCCAACAACAGCAAGAAACCCCCAGCACGGCCACGACCACGCCCTCTGACATTTCTTGGAAGGCCTTGCCATCAAAATGGCTTAGATCCCAGATCTGAAGATCCAAGCCGCCTGTGCCTGACGATGTCCTCCGTCAAGCACCGGGAAGCCCCGGTGATGAACACGGCCTTCCGAGGAAGTGGCACCTCGTCCCCGTCACCTGAGAGACCACGGCAGCCCCACAGCGAATTTTTCTAGAATCCTTCCATTCCACGATGTCTCTCACGGCGGCTGAGCACTCGCCATTGGAAAGGCCAACCGTCAGGCAGACTCACTACAATACCCGAGTCCGGACCCCCAACCCGATATTCTTGGACCCGCCCCCCAACGACGTCGTAGACAACAATGAATGACTGGCCAGGTATCGTATGTGTCCCAACTAAAGCCAGCAGGTAAGCCAGTGGGAAAAGGTACCGTCGTCTCTGCTGTGGCTATGCCATATGAATATTACGGTACGCTCTTAATCACCGGCCCGTCAACCCGGAGTGGTCAAGCAGGCATTTGGTCAGGCGCTCAAGACGCGGCCATCAAGGTGCTCGAATGTTTTCTGCTATCTAAAAGAAAGTGAAAGAAAGGCATGGCTGAGCAGGTGCCACGAAACCAGTCCGCCGTCTTTTGGCTCCGCGAAGGCGAGGAGTTACGGAATCAGTGTGCCTTAATGGCGAGGCATTCAGGGGTCTAGGTCTCTTCGTGACATCGTCTCCTGGCGCGAATATCATTTGCTGCTCGGCGACCTTGACATCATACGCTGGAGCACTCTCATGGGATTTGGAAACTTCATCTAGCCTCGGGACGAACCGGTCTATCCTCGAGGTGAAGAGTGAGCATCGACTCACTCTATCCAGTCGTTACTAGGATACCGAACGCTATGATAGACTCGTCCTAGAGAACTTGGACTCAACACAGTTCACTTCTCAGCACAAGCATGACAGTTCAACGATGTGCCATGCCGCATTACCCAGAGCGTCGCGCAGGACATGATCTTCTCACTGTTAAACACTTGGCCGTTCCGGTTGGCCAGGCCAAGGGTTGCTTTATCCCTATCGGCAAGGAACTAGTCCATAAGGCGTAGTACCTTGTTGTGGCCTGCCAGCCCGACGAGGCGCGGACTAATGGCAAGAAGGCATGAGAGTCTACCGACCGTGCCAGCCAAACAACTCAGCTTACACCATCCTTGATAGGGGATTCAAGGCGTTTACGTTGTCCGGCGAGGTCGGAGATCACTAGGGCTGGGTCATTCCGCAAGTTTAAGCCGTTATGGCTGTTTGTCAAGTCGCCGTCGTGTCCAGTGTCAACCATCGCTGCCATACTTATAAAGCAATGTACCATGTAAATGATATATGAGCTTTGTATAGAATGGCCTTGGAATCTTCTCCCCAAGTTACCGGTACATATTCTCTATCCAGCGATGCTTCTCACATTGAGAAGGAGAATCCAGAAGTACCATTCATGTTAAAAAGCAAAAAGCTCACCGGCTAACCCCTCCACCGGTCGGAAGGAGGAGATAGCCGGCTACGAAACTCCTTTAGTTGAGGGGTTTACTCCATGGGAGGAGGGGGGTATGGGTGGGGGTTGTGGAAGGAGGGGTTTTCTTGAACCCCGTCCCCCTCGGGGAATCGAACGGGTGACCTCGTCAGGTTTCCCGCGCCAGAGGAGCAGAACAAAGCTGCCCCGTCCCCCGACTCGGATCCTCGCGGGGGGATGTTGTAAGTAGGCTGCTTGGAGTGGTATATACACTCTACCCTGTGCGGCGTGGGACGGCTTTGTATGGTCCAAGTTCCCTCACCCCCCACTGTATCCAGGTTCCTCTCCCGGGAGCCCACCGTGGTCGGTCACACATATCTCAGGCCCTAAACACCCCATCACAGGTCGGAAACGATCAACTGACTCTTCAAATTCGAGTAGCACCCAGAGCCCATGGTATCACAGGCAAAAAGCCCATCCGTCTAGGTATCGAGCCCCAGAGCGCCGCCATCCACTCGCGCCCAACACAGGCCAACCTTGAAAGCGACGACGCCGGGGTATGCTATGCTATGCTATGCTATGCGCTTTACATCATGATATATAGATTCCCAAGATCCCAGGCAACAAAAAGTAAGTTGTAGCTGCCATAAAACGCCATTCCGTCCGTCCGTCCGTCCGTGATATCTAGATCCTCCTGCCTCTATTCCCACCATCCAGTTTTCCTCCTCATTCTCCCCCGTCTCCTTTCCCCACTCCACCCTTCCCTTCAACACCACCAGTCTGCCTACACCCCAGTCTCCTCCAACACCAGCCCTCCCATGTCGTACCGACATTCTAGGCAACTAACCACCCGACCCCTCCGCCGCCGCCACAGACACCTGATTCCCACTACCGCTGGTTCCCGCAGCACCCTCACTCGCCGACGACGCCGCAATCGCGGCCTGCAGCGTCTCAAACAGCTTAGTATCCTGCGCATGGTCCGGCGTTGAATGGTGGTTCGGCGGGATCGGAGGCAGAGGATAGGCCTGGGGCGGCGCGCTGTTGGCGACGTTGTTGGAGACAGGTTGTGGTTGTTGCTGCTGCTGCGATGTTTGAGACGCGGGTTGGTGTGTTGCTGGCGGTTGCTGTGATGTTGGACGAGGTTGTGAGAGAGGCTGGGCCTGAGGTTGTGACTGTGCTTGCGGGGGGGGCTGCTGCTGGTGGTGATGTTGTTGCTGTAGTTTCGGCTGGCCTGGTAGTGGCTGCCCATGTGGCTGCTGCGGTAACGGTTGTCGGTGCTGCTGCTGCTGCTGAGCCGTTTTCTGGGGTTCGTGTTGACGGGGTTGTTGAGGCTGATACTGCTGTTGCTGCGGCACTTGTTTCGGCTGTTGATGCTGGAACCCTGGTTGGGGCTGTAGAGCCGGCAAATGGGGCTTGTGGGCTTGTTGCGTGGCTGACGCTGGAGGAGCCGGCTGGATCGGAGGGAAGGCCGTGACCTTGTGGTGTGCGTGGGAGTGGTGGTCTGCCGGCTCCGTCTTTACCCGGGGTGAAATGGGCACCGGAGGTAAGGATGCGGTATTCGCTATCCCGTGAGTAGGGTTAGTGGCGCCTCCGCCCGCGCCGACAAGATGAGTGGCGGGGCTGGTCCGTTTGACCGGCGAGGGAGCAAGAGGGCTGTTTGCTGCAGAGTGGTGGTTGTTCTGCAGACCACCAGCTAGGGTCATTATACCCTGAATCCTCGCCTGCTCCTCTTCCAAGTTCATCCGCGCCTTCTCCTCTGCCTCCTTCCGAGCCGCTTGACTTGGTGCTCGAGTTTTCAGCTCCCCGGTCACGCTTTGTAGGTAGTATGGCATCTCCGAGTTCGTCTTGAGGAAGAATAGTTTCAGATTCCTGGCTTTGTCCTTCAACTGGACCTGGGTCCGGTCCTTCAAGATGTCGGAGATGGTCCCGTGCTGCCCAAAGAGCGACAGAATTTGGCTCCAATGAGGCCCCTTGACCATGTCAAGACCGGCCATGAGCGCCTTCTCCTCTTCAGGGGTCCATGGCCTCCGCGTAGAGTGCAAGCCTTCACGACGTGTCGTGTTGGAAGACTTGGCAACGGCCGCCTGGCGCGCCTTTTCGTAGAGGGCAGCGGTTGGCATGGATTGATTGGGTGGTAGATTCTCCCCGGCGGCACCCAGGGGGGCTTGGGGGGTCGAGCCTTGGGGATATGATTGATACGGCGACGAATGCGTGTGATTTAACTGGCCCAAGTACTGGGGGTGTACTGCTGGGACGGTTAGCCACTCGGAAACGAAACGTCGCGGTGATTGCTTACCATTATTCGAGCCGGCAGGCGGCGTTGGCAGATTCGGAAGCCCGTGGGTGGGAATGTCGAGGTCATTTTTCAATTTCTCCGAGATTAAAGAAGCCAGGTTCTTGGAGTCGAAATCCGGTAATCCATTTGAGGCAAGCTGATCAGGCGACTCCTTCAGCTCCGGGATGTGGCTCGAGAGCGATTGCTCGATTAGTTTCTTGAGGTCGAGATTGTCATCCTCCACGCCGGGCTGTACTGAGGCGAGTGCGTCAGCGAGGATGTCCTTGACTTGGGTCGTGTCCCCTTCCTCGGTCTGAAGATGAGACGTTGCGGACTGCAAGAGGGCGGCCAAGCTGTCGTCCTCTTGTTGCTCGGCGCTGTTTGGGTCTCGGATGGTGGCGGTCTCTTCCTCATTCAGGGGGATATTCACCCCGTATTTCTCGGCGTAATCCACGACCACACCGAGGTGGCTTTGCAGGAAAGTACTCAGACTCTCGGTAAACTTTTCGATTGATGACTGTTCCTCCAGGGATCCTAGATAGGTTAGCATATGCCGGTTTACACTGTATTGAGAGACCAACTTTTAACGGACTCATCATCCGTACTCTTCACCAAGAGTTCCCTTCTCTCTTTTACTTGATTGGCTAGTCCTTCCTCGTCCGTGCTCAAGATCAAGTCACCGGTGCGCTGCCTCAGGGACTCGTCAAAGTTGGCAGGGAACAGCGTATCAAGCAGCCGTGAGTCCGGCCGCGGCTCGGGCTTATTCTGAGCATCCAGAAATAGGCATGTTTTTAGACAAACGAGCGGCTCAGTCAGCGATGCTTTGTATTCGCCGTCTTCGGGAATGAATATGGAGAAGAAGGTTTCGTGGACATCCTCCAGGGGCACATCTTGAGCGCCAAAAACACTTGCAGCAGTGGCGGCCAGGTTTGACATGCGGATTGTCTCGCGATCTTCCGAGTCGGTAATGTCTAGCTCGTCGGGCGACAGCAGCGGGGAATCGGAGAAGGCCTTCCTCGTGGCCCGAAATATGTCCCTTAGCATGTCGTAGGCCTTGCGGAACTCGGAATCGGCGTCGGCCAGAAGAGATTGTGTCTCGGACCGCGGCTGCTGGGACAACCTGAGCAGGATCTGGACGGCGATGTTGCCAAGAACCGGGAGGCTCATGGAGCGCATGACGTAAAAGGGGTTGCTGGAAGCCTTCATGATCTTGTTCTCGGCTCTTTCCGGCTCGGGGGTAGTGCTTGCGGGAGCGGCTGGTTGCGGCATGCCGGCATCGGGCATGGTGATATCGAGGCTCTCCGGGATCTCATGCTGATCGAAATTGGCAAGCGCATCGTTTAACATTGCCGCTAGGTCGAGATTGGGCGCCTCAATCGCGTTCTCCTCCTTCTGCCCTGTTTGCTCTGTCTTCTGCCGCTTTATGGTGCTCTCGTCGAGGCCATCGGGACTCCGGGCGCGCTTCGGGGAACGTAGTCCGTTGGCGGTTTGCGGAGTAGAGACAGGCGCAGCATGCGGGGATTGGAGGACTGCTGCATCGATCCGAGAGGGGGCAAGCGGCTGCGCAAGCTTGGGTACTGGAGGGCTCGAGATCTTACTGCTCAGTTCGGGAACTGGTGCCGTGGTGGGAGCCGCGGGAGCAGGCGCGGGTAACGGAGTGGCAGCGGGCGCAGCGGTCGGTATTGGTGCCTGAGCAGGAGCCGTCGGCGGAGAGGCGACATGAGGAAGAGGAAGCGAAGGAAGAGTAGGAGCAGGAGCAGCAGCAGCAGGAGGAACAGGGGGCGCCTCGGGTAAAGTATCCGGAGCAGGCTGAGGCTGATGCTGATGCTGGGAGGTGTCGGTCTCGGTCAGCCCAGATGTCTCTGGCTCGGGCATTGACGCGCCCAGGGCGGCAAGGAGATCCGCTTCTAACGATGCGTCGGCCATGGTGCGCAAGTTGCGACTTTGAGGCCCATTGAGTTCAGATTAATGGGATTGCCGGCTCTAAGCAGTCTCTTGGGTGCGGGGCTCGAATCAATCCAGGCAGTCGAACTCGTCGGCGCTGGCGTCGCAGCAACAGCAGTGACTCTTAGACTTCTCGCGACATTCAATTGTTTTCTTTTACGATTCACGATACGATGTTATCGTGGCTGCCAGCAATCGGCTGGGGGTGTTGATGCCGTCGTGGCCGGGCGCGGGGAGTCGGAGGCTGGAGGCTGGAGGCTGGAGAGATGTCGGAGAAATTTTTGAGATGTCCCGATCCCCAAAAGTTGCCCTTATTTTCTGCCCCAGCTCCGATACACACCCCAGCAGAACCTCTGAAAAATTGCCTCCAGCGAGTGCAAAACCAGCCAGCATTCACCATTTCGGCCTGCACGATGCAATGCGGCGGATAGATGATTCCAACCCATCGTCCATTACTTTTGTTGTGCCAGTGTTGCTTTTC
Source organism: Trichocladium uniseriatum (assembly GCA_017139535.1). Lineage (NCBI taxonomy): Eukaryota > Fungi > Ascomycota > Sordariomycetes > Sordariales > Chaetomiaceae > Trichocladium > Trichocladium uniseriatum. The sequence goes on along the minus strand of WOUO01000002.1, from coordinate 1,064,526 downwards.
TGGCTCGGAACTCGGCCCGTAACAGCGTCAGTGACCACCTACACGCTCTGGGCGCTCCATGGAAAGACGGCCAGGAATTGATGCAAGGCAAAGCGAAAGACAACTCCATTGCCATTATCGCTCGCAAGTTGATGGATGCTTCGTCAGAAGTCTGTTGGGCTCTTGCCCTGGGACGGGATGGAGCAGGAGCCGGGACTGGCTCGATGTCTAGGGATCGTCTGCCCAATGATCCACTGGCCTGGCCATCATCGGCCCAACATGGCGGCGAGCACGGTGGTTTCACCAGTTGAAAGGCTCTGTTCACGGCCGTTGAAAAGCATCGAGAAGTCCGAGATACCGAGACTCGAGCGGGCCCCGTCTTGACCATTGGCTTACATGCATCCCCGGGGGGAGGGAAGGATCTCGGCGACCCGGAGCGTCTCTCGCGGGGTCCCGATCCCGACTACGGGTGTCCGGATGTCACTTTGGTCAGCAGACACCTGCAGCTGCTTGTGGGAGTTTTGGTTAAGACCACTTTTGTCGTTATCCGTACAACCCCCTCGATATGTGCATTTCCCGTGCTGTCGTCACTTTCGGTAGGCATTACCCCGAGACGTTCCCTCGACTTCTCTTCATCTTGTTGGGGCTCCAGCAATGGGTTTCATTAACACAAGATAACCCAGCCCAGGCCCAGCATCTACCGATCCACTACGGGATTGCAGTTTCCAACCCGAAGCCAATGATTCAAGAAAACTTGGACGTGGAGGGGTCACAGTGCCGAGAACGACATGCCGAGGGGTGGTGCGGGGTACAGGGTCCTAGTTTCCGTTCCAAGGGGAAGGTTGTGAATCTTTCTGCATACGAGATTGGGGGCATAAGACGCAAAAGAGGCATGGCCAAAGAACTCGTTCTGTCATCGTCTGAGACCGTCGAGTCCGATTGCGAAAGGCACGCACTTAGTATATCTCCCTCCCCCCCTTTTCCCGGAGCATCTGGAGCGCTTCGGAACGGCTTATTAGAACTTGCATGGCGCGATGCGGGGTCCCGTCTCAGATCCCGCGTCACAACCCGAATGCGGGGAAATGGGGGCGACATAAACCTTCGATAAGAGAGGGTCTGGGAAGATGATGGATGCGTCGGTATAATTGTTGGCGACTGCTCTCGTATCTGAGATTCGGAGGTTGAAATGGGTTGAGCAGCAGAAGAGATCTTGCTCAACCTTCCAACTCCAAGGGTGCAAGCCAAATCCCGTCCCTGGGACATACCCAGGTCGGTTGGAGATGGTGCGGAGAGCTCGAGGCAGACGGCCCGATGCGCGCTGGAGCTTCCCGAACGTCCGCGAGTCAGCCGGTCGACGGCCACGCTCTTCAAATCACTGCCACCGTCGGGTGCCCTCCGCCCCGAGCTCCTCCTCTCGTCACACCCCAATTTGGACCCATTGACCCCGCTTCAACGCATAATACTCCGTAATCACGTTCCACTCGGCCGTTGAAGGAGGGGAGAGGGGCCCGGTGGATTGGATTGCCAGCTTGCCACGCGCTTTGTTCTCCATCCCATGTCCTTCCGCTCCCCATTACCTAGTAGGTATATAAGTTCGGGCGGGGAAGCCGTCCAATCTTTCCCCAGTAGCTCCCCCTCTCTCACTTCTCATCCTTTCCTTCCTCACAACCATCCACATCCACCGCCAACATGTCAAACCTCTTTGTCGAGCTCAAGACTCCGGTCACCGGCCCTTACAAGCAGCCCACCGGACTGTACGCCGCCCTCTCGAGTGATTACACCTCGCATCGCATAAGCTAACCCATCGCCAGCTTCATCAACAACGAGTTCGTCGAGTCTGTCGACAAGAAGACGTTCGAGGTCATCAACCCGGCCACCGAGGAGGTCATCTGCTCCGTCAGCGAGGCCACTGAGAAGGATGTCGACATTGCCGTCGCCGCCGCCCGCAAGGCCTTTGATGGCCCCTGGCGCCGCGTCACCCCGCAGCAGCGCGGCATTCTGCTGATCAAGCTGGCTGAGCTCTGCGAGGAGAAGCTGGACCTGCTGGCCGCCGCCGAGTCGCTTGACAACGGCAAGTCCATCACCCTGGCCCGCGGCGACGTCGGTGCCGTCGTCGGCTGCCTCCGGTACTATGGCGGCTGGGCCGACAAGATTGAGGGCAAGACCATCGACATCTCGCCCGATATGTTCCACTATACCAGGCAAGAGCCCATTGGTGTGTGCGGTCAGGTGCGTACCCCCTCGTTTATTTCCTTGTATTATTGTCTTGCGGAGTTGGGGTTGGACAATAGCCCCTGAGACGGTAGCACCCCCCCGAGAACAGAACAGTGGCTGACATATTCCGTGTCTAGATTATCCCCTGGAACTTCCCCCTTCTCATGCTGGGGTGGAAGATTGGCCCTGCCCTCGCCACAGGTAACACTGTCGTCCTCAAGACCGCCGAGCAGACCCCTCTGTCCGGCCTCGTGTTCGCCGAGCTCGTCAAGGAGGCTGGCTTCCCCCCCGGTGTCCTCAACATCATCTCTGGCTTCGGCAAGGTCGCCGGCGCTGCCCTCTCGTCGCACATGGACGTCGACAAGATTGCCTTCACTGGTTCGACCCTCATCGGGCGCACCGTCATGAAGGCGGCTGCCGACTCGAACCTGAAGAAGGTGACGCTTGAGCTGGGCGGCAAGTCGCCCAACATTGTCTTCAACGACGCCGACATTGAGGAGGCCATCAGCTGGGTCAACTTTGGCATCTACTACAACCACGGCCAGTGCTGCTGCGCCGGCTCGCGCATCTTTGTGCAGGAGGGCATCTACGACAAGTTCCTGGCGGCCTTCAAGAAGCGCGCCGAGGAGAACAAGGTCGGCGACCCGTTCCACCCGGAGACCTTCCAGGGCCCCCAGGTCAGCGAGCTGCAGTTCAACCGCATCATGGGCTACATTGAGTCGGGCAAGGAGGAGGGCGCCACCGTCGTCACGGGCGGCGGGCGCCACGGCGAGAAGGGCTACTTCATCCAGCCCACTATCTTTGCCGACGTCCGCTCCGAGATGAAGATCATGCAGGAGGAGATCTTTGGCCCCGTCTGCGCCATCGCCAAGTTCTCCACCGAGGAGGACGTCATCAAGATGGGCAACGACACGTGCTACGGCCTGGCCGCGTCGGTCCACACCAAGGACCTCAACACGGCCATCCGCGTCAGCAACGCCCTCAAGGCCGGCACCGTCTGGGTCAACTGTGAGTTTCCTCCTATCGTCTTATCTACACCGAATATCTCTAACCAGACTTGCAACAGGCCACAACATGCTCAACCACGCCCTCCCCTTCGGTGGCTTCAAGTCCTCCGGCATCGGCCGTGAGCTCGGCGAGGCCGCCTTGGCCAACTACACCGAGACCAAGAGTGTCGCCATCAACATGGCCGGCAAGTTGTTTTAAGCGTGGAGGTTAAAAGTTAGCGGCGGCAGGGCTTTGCACATTCTTCCCCCAAAAACGGGTAGATACATCAGCAGCGCCACGGTTGATGGATGGTGTGGTGGGACTGGCGATAATTAGGGCAGGCCGTTTGGTCGGCAGCCAGCCCCTGGGCATGGATGGTTCCTTCTTGGGCGGACATGTTACGAGTAATGACTGTATTTGTGATATCTAGCTGGGCGATGGCAATGCAGAATGCTTTTTTTTGACAAGAAGTTGAAAGATCAGCGGTGCGTGAGCAACTTACTACTAAGTAAACGCCCTAACAGGAAGGAGGATAGCTGGAAGGCGGCGATTGTTTCAAAACGGAATTGTGAGATCCTTCGCGGTTCTTCCTTTTTCGATGGCAGGTAACTCATCGAGTGAAGGACGTGTTTGGGGTTGACTTGACATGAGAGATATCATGACGTGATTACCTCTTTACTGGCAGCACCCAACTCGGATCGTTTGCTTAAGGTTGATTTGAGGCGTTCCCAATGTCTCATGACGGAACCCTTTTTAGGTGCTGGTCTAGACTCTCCATGATATGCAAGGTATCTATTCTACACCCAACACTCTTTTTTGCACCACTTGATGAAAGAATAGCGAATACCTCTCTCTGCCCATGACCAGTGTCGAGATGAGGCCATCTTTCCCCCCACTATATATCCCTTACAAATCAACCATCATGTGCACCTTCTCACCAGCAAGCACCCCACGACTCCACAACAACAACATCGCAATAGTTATCCACTGTTATGTCATCCGTAGGTCCGAGGCAGATAGACAAGCCTTACGAGGCGAGCGACACGCCTCCACCGCCTCGGGATCTCAGGCCCTGCCGATCATCTCATCTTCGAGAAGGCAGATCCCACACACAGAGTCCGGATCACTAAACATTAGAACCCTCATGATCGCACTAGATTTTCTCACCAGCACCCACGGTCACGGGGTTTATCTATTCCCGGGTAGTCGGGCCCCACCTGTTCCGAACCACCGAGAGCCCTCCGTCCATACTTGATTTCTAGAATCGACGGGTAATATCATGGAGCCGTCCGCAGATCCGCAAACTTCGAATCCGATGATCTACTATTCGGCGATGCCAAGCGGCCCAGTCTCCCCTCTGTGCATCTCAATCTGTACCTTGACGGCCACATTGGGATGTCCTCGAGATCCGTTCTGAGACTTGTATTCCTGGATGTAGTTAGCAAAAACTCCGGATCAGGACCTCGAGCAGGTGGTTGCCCGGTCTGGAAGCGGCAGTTGCGGTTGCGCGCCAAGACAGTGTGCAGATCTCCATTCGGGCGATCAGCCGCCCTGGAGGCTCGTCATGACGGGGCGGGCCTGGCCCACGGCCAGTCACCGGCAGTTGTTGAGGACGAGGCGTCGATAGATTGGTGACGATCGAGCGACGGACGGCCGTTGATGCCCGGGAGCAGCCGGGCGTGAGCCACGTTGTTGGTGGTGCGGCGCATTGTTTATTGTTCGGTGTGTTGTTGGTTTACGGATACCTAGTTATCCGTACCGCGGCTAGCATAACTCCTCCATCGACAGTGTAATTTCGAGGCGGTGTGATACTGGCCTTGCTGCGAGACTAGACATGGGATTCGTCGTCTCGTACATAAATCAGCCGCGTCCTCTGGGGAAAGATGCGGTGCGACGCGAGCTGGCATCGACATATGCAGGGCAGAGGCGGCATGGTGCTCGACGTCATTGGCCAAGGGACTTGTGCAGTTCCGAGACGCCGCCGTGGGGCGTGGGGAGGCGCTGCTTCGCGTTCCAGAGAACCTTATTTGGGGCCTGGCCAATGCTTTTTTTGGGCGCCTTTAGAGTCTTGGGTCTCGGGGTTCCCTTGGGACCCTGGAAAAACAATCAGAAAAAGGGGCGGTTGTGGGGACGATGAGTGGCGGTCTGTTGGCGTCTGGGCTGGAAGACTTTTCTGTCTTTTTGCCTCGAGACGAAGGACAGAACGTGCTGGCCGTTTTAGTAACCCAGCGTTCCGAAACGGCGGCGTTGCGTCTGGCTGCAGATCAATCGTTCGATTCTAATTTCTGACGACGCAGTAAACACCGAAACTCGAAACTCGAGCAGGAACAAGGGCGTTGGAAATCGATTCTCGATGGTCGGCAGTCGATTCCGTCCGTCGAATCCGTCAGTCTGGGAAATTGGACGGGCCAAGGTCCGACAAGGTCGAGCCAGACGAACCGGAAGCTGTTCCCCGGCCAAGCTTGCTCCATCCAGGCTTTTTAGCACAGTCCTGACCCACGTGTGCGGATTCCCAGCCCCCACTGATTCCAGGAACAGTTGCGACAAAAACTCGAAATGGGTTCAGGCGGATTCAAGGAATAGGGAAGTAACGTTAAAGCATTCGATTCCTTGGTGCGGGGTAATTGTATGCAATGGCCGCGGGAGGGCAACAAGCCTCGCAAGACTTCCCTCCTTGTGTCTCTGGCCAGTGTGACGCTCCCCCTCGCAGGTCCTGCTCCGTCCGGTCGTGGCCTGGTCGACGCGATCCTGGCCCTCGCAGCCCCGCTCCGCCGGGTGCGCTAGCTTAGTCGAACCATGCGCCCGGGCGCGGACTCTACCGTTTTCTCCTCTCGTGCGCTTGTTTGGTGGGAGTCGGGGGCGGGGGCAAGAGGAAGAAGTAGACTAGTACGGATATTCCGAGGGAGGTAGGTTATACTTCGTATTGGTAAGTACGAGGTACGTTGCAAGTGAGGGAGCGGAAAGAGAAAGCAAGGACAAAGTGACATGGTGACATCAGTCGCGGTGTCCGTCCCAACTTCAACCAGCCGCCCAGCCGAGCCCCACCCGCAAATTTCCCACGGACCTTATCATGCGCTGAGCTCCTGACCCTTGCCTGCCTGCCAGTCGTGCTTTTGGGCCGGGGGTCAGCAGGATCCATGCCGAATGCTCTTTTCCCCACTCGCCGATCAACTGTTGCTCTCCCGTTGATTGGGAACTCGACCTCCAGTTTTCTCTTTTTAGTTGCTTGCTGGCGTCCAGCTTCCAGCGTCATTCGCGACGACAATACTGTCTCGGCCGCTCTCACTCTCTCACTCTCTCGGCCTCTTTTTTATTTTATTTTGTCTTTTTTTTTTGCAAGTAGATTGCACTCATTGCGTGTTTGCGTCTACTTTATGGCTCGGTGCAGTCGGACCCGTATGTGACTCTCAACCACGCCAATCCCGTTTCCCTTCCATCGTTTGCTCGGCTTCCCCTCTCCCATTCTTTCATGTAGTTTGGTTGGACAAACCCCCAAACCAAACGCTTTGCGCGCGGCCTTGTTTACTTGAACCCTCCGAGTCACCTTCGTCGCCTTATTCTAGTGTTGACCCTCAATGCCTCCCGTTACAGACCTTCCCGCCATTGGCCGCAGTAGCAGCAGTCGCTCTGCCACATAGGACCTTGTCCTCGCAATGGACACTAGTAGTCCGCCATCACCGCCGCCAGCGACTGGGCTCACCACTCGATCCCGACAGCAGCCCCCCTCGCCGAGACACCCCCCCGTGGGCCGCGATCTGCCATCACGCCCAGAAAGGACACCCCGGGACGCGCGCCTCCGACGGTCACCACCCGAACCTGGGAACGATGGCGAACGACCCAAGGTGGGCCGCGGGCCACCACCCGTTAGCCTGCAAAAGCCAAAGCTTTGGGGGTCCGCAAATGCACAGGCGAAGCCGTTGCTACCCCTTACCGAACGCAAGTCACACGAGGAGAACCTTGCGGGGAGACGCGCGAGGAAAGGTAGCCAGGATGGGGAGAAATGGGATATCACTCCGGACGGAGGCTCTGCCGGTCGCGAAGGAAGGCAGTTTGCCGTTGCGAATGTTGGAAACAATGGGCGCATCTACCTTAGGTACGCCAACCATGCGTTTATGGCTCACTCGGGGCCTCCAAGGTGCCGTGTTCCCCTTGTTGCGAGATACTGACGGCTCTCAGGCCAACCGTTCGGCCCGCCAACCAGCGCTACCCCCAGCCCAACTTTGTGTTCCCCATGACCCCGCCCAACACCGCCGGTCTCGAGCCTTCCGGTTCAGAGCAGCGCCGGGACCCGGACGTTGCTACGCAGCAGCTTCCCGGCCGTCAATGGAGCCCGCTATACCCTCCTTCTTCCTCCACCGGCCTCGGACGCGAGAATTCGAGCGATACACAGACCAAGATTCGCCAAAGGCATCGTCGTGCCATGTCAGACTCGACCTTGCCCGAGACCAGCGTGGCTCGTGAATCCGAGCCAGGGGGTTTCAAGATCGTCATTACGCAGCCGGGAGAAGAGCAGAGGCCGAAGACTGTCGATGAGGGGGATATGGGCCGGTCCCCTTTCTTGGAGATTGCGATTCCGTCGTGGAGGATAGGTTCGCCCAGATTCAGCCTTCGCGGGACGCCATTCATCCGCGGCTCGTCCTGTGCCCCGACCGAGGAGCTCCGCTCAAGCACCGGTTCGCTCCTATACCGCACATCACAAGGGACAACACCCCGCGGCTCTAGGGTACCGAGCCCCTTTCCAGGCTTCGGGATACGCCACCCCCAAGCCGACCTCTCCGGCTCTGTCAACCCTTCCACAATTCACCCGCTACGCGCAACATACATGTCGACTCACGTCGTGATTGAGCCTGCCATGTTCGACGCCTTGACCTTTAAGCCCGCTTGCGATGACCGCACGATTGTCCGGTACTCGACTTCCGGGTCTGTAACTGCCGCGACCCCGCCCCGCTTGGTCGCTGAGATTACATCACCGAGTTTTGTCGACTACGAACTCCTGTCCGACTTCTTCCTCACCTATCGCTCGTTCCTCGAACCTTCGGGCCTCCTTCGCATGCTCTTTTCGCGGCTTCGGTGGGCGTTGAGTAGGGCCGATGAGGTTGGCACTGTGGTGAGGGTCCGTACTTTTGTCGCCCTGCGCCATTGGATCCTCAACTATTTTTTGGACGATTTCCTGGCCGACTACAGCCTTCGGGTCACATTTTGCGCCCTTCTGAACGAGTTGGTCGGTGAGCTGTCGCAGGACTTGAAGGCACGGAAGGTCCCGCTCAAGATCTTGACAGAGCTCAAGAAGTGCTGGCGGAGGGTGTGCGCTCAGTTCTGGGATGGACCATATTTTGATGCCTCCCTAGGGCCAGATATCCCCATCTCACCCGGGGGCCTTGCAGGCCACCGCGACCCGCACCTAGATCCAAGCCTTTGTCAGGAATCAGACGCCCCATCACCGCAGCGGGACAGTTTTATAACGCACATCAATCCTCGCGGGCATTCCAGCTTATATGCCGACGTGGCGAGAGCCGGCCATATTGACGCTGTTGTGACCGGGGACCGCCCGGCCACCCCTGACAATGTCCCAGACTACGACGTGCTGGAGAGGAACGCGGCATCGCCAACGAGCATCGCCAGCGTCGATGTCATCTCCTGCTCGTTCCCCACCAAGAGCATCCGACCCGCGCAACCCGGTGCCTATCAAGCGGCGCATCCAGCAAACCCGAGCCTCATGCACAGTACTGACCCTGTCGCGACCACTCCTGCCGCCGTTGTAGGCAAACGCGTCCGCCCTCAGCAGTCTCATAAGCGGAACGGAAGCCTCAGTGATTCCCTCCGTGATCATCCGACTGTGACGGAGCAGGCCCTCTTCAAGAACGCCGAGCTTCTTCTCGCTCTTCCCTATGCGGGGAATCTGGTCCGTGGCAACCTACTGCCGCCTTCCCAGGCATTCGTCGAGGTCCATCCACCGAGCACTACCGGAGCAGGAGCGAGGCAAACTACTCTGGTCGAAACCCCGCCGACCGATATGTCCAAAGAAAATACCATAGCCTCGCCTATGTCTGGTCAAGGCATGAAAAAGCTCCTAGGTAGCGTCCGGCGCGTTTTGAGTACCAAGGGACAGAATGTTTCGCAAACCCAAGGGGCCTTTATTAACATCTCTCCTCTTGGGCCCAAGGGCGCGACCGCAAACAGGCTTCCCGGAACTGCCATAGTACCACAGGGACGAAGCCGCCAGAATGGTGCTCGCCCTCCTGTCCGGATTGATTTACTCGGTGCTGAGGTGGCCGAGGACTTTAAGAGGGCTGTTCGGGAAGACTCTACTGTAGGATCTGAGCAACCTGGATATCTCCACTCGAGCGAAAGATCAGACGCTCGGCCTATGAGCGACATGGGGATTACCGCCGGTAGCAAATCTATCGTCATTGTTGACGATACTGCACTGCCGGAGGATTATTACCCCGTAATGTCGGGTGCTCTGCCAGCTATCAGCCCGTCTGTTGAGGCATTCGCCGAGGCCTTCGCCCGAAATGGAGCGGATCCAACGCCGCCAACCACACCCCCTTGCCGCCCTCTAGGGACACCTAGGAGGTCATCATACCTCCTCGGCCAGCATATTTTGCACCATTCGCTTTCAGCGGACCCGTTGCCGCCATTTGTCCCCGATATGAACACGCTCGGGCAGAACCCTGATCCTTCTCAGGTCCACGCCCGGATTTCTTTGGATGCAGTGAAGCAGAGCTCCGACCAGCCTCTATTCGACGGTGTGAGCGGGCATACAAGACAGTCGTCGAGCCAATCGTACATCTCAGTTCTCCCGAGAGGTCGTGCGCGCAACGATTCCTCGGCTAGTGGTATCTTCCCCCAACCGACTATCCGGAGTTTTGACGCCACAACAATTTCAGGACAGTCAATTGACGACTCGTCTCAAGTCCTCGTTCCACAGCCCCTTCGAGTTCTCAGGAGAAGACCAGGCGGTGATCTGCGTGCCGTCGCTAATGGCGGCGACCAAGATATCGCGGGTCTCAGGAAGTCCCGTTCCGTCGGGTCTCTAACCACGTTCACGGAATCCATGGGTAGCTCGCATTTCCGCAGCCCCATTGCTGATTCTAGCGGCTACGTCGATGTTGTCGCCAGTGACTATTCCCCCGGCCGCCACGAAACATTCTCTCTTGGTGCCCTCGCCGAGCAAACCCCAAAGCTGAATCTTTCTCTGTTCAGCACTCACTCATCGAAACCCATTATGCGGCCCTCGTTCGAAGTGGAAGCACAGAAACTGGCACAGATTCCCGACGACGTGGACGACGATGGCGGTGTCGAGTCTGCGCTATTGAAGCTGGAGGGCAAGTACCAGAAGAAGGTGGTAGGCGCCAAGCTATCCATGGACCTAACCAGGCCTCTGAATATTGCCGTTTCTTTGAAGACAGAACTGGAAGAGGCAGGCAGACATTCTGCGACCACGGATGAGAAACAGGACCATCGCCATGTCCACGTCGCGGAGGAGCCGCGTCCGCCATCTTCCTCGACCATCCCCGCCACGGTTACGACCCATGGGGCCTTACTAGACGTGGCCAGTCGCCAAGGCGTTCAGTCTTTCTTGTCGGACGATTCGAGGGCATCATACTCTTCCCGACCGTTATTAGAATGTGGCCTGACGGATGACGGACGCAGCAAGCGGACCGCGACCTTGGAATGGACGGATCGTTCTGTTCTCCAAGGTCCTGATGAAGGCGGCACAACTCCGTTGGACCGCCGCAGCGTCCAGGAGTCACAGCACCCTTCATACGATTTTATCATGAAGACCAGCAGTATGGATCAAATCCTTCCGGGGTCAACGATGCCAGCAGCGGAGCCACCCCGCGAAAGTGTGGAGCAGTCATTCCTGGATGTGGGGAGTGACGACGACAGTGATCTTTCCTCTGAAATGTCTGCAGAGGAATTGGACGAGGATGAGGAGAATGGCGTTTCGCCCTCCAAGATAGGAATCGCCATTTCGACATTGCCCATTCATCCACTTGCTGAGAACCAACAGCCGAGCGCAAGGCCACCATCGCCACCCCTTACACTCCTTCAGGCCCTCCGCATGTCTCCAGAAACGGCTTATAAAATCCCGACACTCCAGGACCATCAAATCTGGGAGAAACCGCTACCCCCGACCCCTGAAACAACACCGACCTCAACTGCGGCACCATACAACCAGTACCCGCTTTCGTCACCCTTGGACCCAACGGGTACCAAGGAGGCGCTTCACAATGCCGCTCAACCAGAGGTGCAAGATCCGGTTAGCGAACCTGCCAGCACGCCCCCCAACAAATTCTCGGTCCACTTGCCGTTCATACTCGCATTCGACAGCGACGTTCTCGCTCAGCAGTTCACCCTCGTCGAAAAGGACGCCCTCAACGAGATCGACTGGAAGGAGCTGATTGAAATGCGCTGGAAGAACGCTGAGCAGAATGGGGTCAATGTCCGAAGCTGGGTTTCCTTCTTGCGCGACACGGACGCGCGCGGCGTCGAGGTGGTGATTGCGCGCTTCAACATCATGGTCAAGTGGACCGTTTCCGAAATTGTCCTGACCCAAGACATCGAGGAGCGCGCGCGCTGCATCATCAAGTTTATCCATATTGCCGCGCACTGCCGCCGCTACCGCAACTTTGCCACCATGAGCCAGATCACCATCGCGCTCACCAGCAACGAAATCAGCCGCCTGACCAAGACGTGGGCCATGGTTCCCGCCAGCGACAAACGCACTCTCCAGGACCTCGAGACGCTGCTGTCGCCGACGAGGAACTTTTACAATATGCGCGCCGAGACCGAGGGCGGCGGTTCGGCCGCGGCCGAGATGGGCTGCATCCCGTTTGTCGGCATCTACACGCATGATCTGCTGTTCAATGCGCAGAAGCCGAGCGAGATTGCCAGCTCGCCGACCACCGCGCCCCTGGTCAACTTTGAGCGCTGCCGCGCTGCCGCGGGCGTCATCAAGACGCTGCTGCGGCTGCTAGAGGCCAGCACGTTGTACACGTTCCAGCCGATTGAGGGGATTACGGAGCGGTGCCTGTGGATGGGCGCGTTGACCGATGAGGAGATCCGAAAGCGTAGTAACGCGCTGGAGTGAGAACGAGACGGACCCCGATCTCGAATTGAATTTTCATGGTGTACACGAAGACCGCCCACACGACCACAACACGATGCGACACATCCCTATCTATGCATTGCCATTTTTACCATTTCCTTTCCGTCTCAGCATTTTCACGGTTGGGCATACGCATTACCACATAAACAACCGTCTGCTCGCGCATACTGTCCCATCACTGCGCCGTCGCATCCTCAGTCGATTACCTTTACCAGCATATCCGCACCATGATATTACTACTACCACTACTACTACTACCACCGAATACCTAATCCTAACTATCTTCCTTGCTCCCTGCATTTTCTTTTTCTTCATCATATCTGTTCATGGCATCTACCTACCCTGTCAAGGTAGCTAGCGGGCGTACGGGCGCTTCTTGTTTTCTTACTTTTATTTGGGGATGGGTTGGGGGGTTGGGCATATGGATGGATTGATGGATGGGGCGGATACCTTGGCTTTGCCTTGCTGGGCTAGCCGGTTCCGGTTGCTTGCTTGTCTTGCTTGAAGGAGGGGGGCATTTCTGGCTTTGATTTCGCTTTCACACATTGCACTGTTTGTTATGTTGGGATGGGATGGGATATTTGTTGTGTTGTGATACCAGAGTAGAGTAGAGGGTGAGAAGAAGTTGGTAGATGGTGTGAGTGTGTGTGTTTGTGTTGAGGCTTAGAGAGAACGGGGAGTTGATGAGAGATGGCATGGAAGATCAATAGAAGATGAGTGTTGACTTCAACCCCTTTGCGTGTGATCACATATCCGTTTGTTGGTGTCCGTTTGTTCTTGGCTTCTCTGAGGAACTAGTTGCTTTGGATATGAAGCCCTGGGCGTTTGGTTTCTGTTTGCTTGCCGGCGATGACACATCCGGTATCGTCATGGGCATCTTTCCTCTTTGCCCCTGTTGTTTTCTTACTTCATTGCTTCCGTTTGTTCTCTTTGTGCCCGTTACTTGCCGAGTTTCTTTTTTCCTCCTTCATTCTCCGTTTCTCCTCGTCTTCTTTCTACCGAAACTCGTGATATCCTCCCCTTCGACCCAGGCCTGGTCTTTCTGCCTGTTGCCTCCTCCCCCATTCCGTCCGAAGGTGAGGGGGGTGCCTGTTCACATAAGTCCCATCCACGAACAAGTCCTTTTCGTTTGCTTCCGACGCGTACCCTACTTTACTTACCCCGCGGTTGTGACTTTCTCTCGCACATCTCCTTTCCTACCACACAAATCGACCGACCGACATCGAGACTTGACTGTCGAAAAGTCATACCCAACTTTACAGTTTAACAACCTCGATATATTCTCTCACAGCTTCACCGATTCTACCACAACCCCCATTGACTCTGTCACGAATTCATCGACTTTGTCACCATGGAAAAATCTCCAGCTGAGCTGTATGGCATGGTAAGTCTAACTTTCTCCCACCACTCTTTCTCTCTCACCGACAACAACTAATAATACCACAGATCGTCACCCATCTGCACGATGACTTCTGTCACTGTACGACCGAGAACTCGCGCCCGGCTGTATGGGATACTGTCCGCCGCGATATTCTCGCCTGGGACAATCGCACCCCGAAGCGGTTCCAGCGCGAGCTCTGCAAGCTCCGGCTTGTCAACAAGAACTTCAACCTCGCGGCGACCAAGATGCTGTACAGCCATGGCAACCTCACCTTTGATGTGAGCTACTTTTGCACTTCGGCTATCAAGCGGCAGATGGAGTTTTGGTATGTTGACCTTACTTTTGATTCTCATGGGCGTCGTTTAACTTCTAAGACGACATGCTTGCTCGTAAACCCACATAAGGGCATGACTTAACTGACAGTTGGACAGCAAGAACAAAGCCAACCACAGCGTCTTGGCCCAGATCACCGGTCTGCGTATTGACTTGCTCCTCACTGGCCTCAGTCGCCGCCTGGAGCTCATGGATCGGCCGGGTCAACAGCAGCCACAGGTGTCAAGCACGGTCAACGCGGAACAGATCATGACTGCTGAAGGCGCCCGCAACGATTTCCTGGTTGAGTTGCGCACCCTCAAGTTCCCTGTCGACTCCATCACTGCGCTGGAGGTGCGCCTCGACGAGCCGACCAGCGACCGCGTGGACCGCACCCGGTATAAGAACATTTCGGTCTTCATCCGCAACAAGCTGCACAACCTCACGGACCTGTCCCTTCGCGGTAGTGTCGCCGGTGAGTATTCGACATTGTCGCCTGGTGTAAGACCAGAACGTAAACTGACAAAACCATCTATAGCGACCGACGCCATCCTGGGTAGCCTGCCTTCCACCTTTGACACCAAGTTGCGCCGTCTGTTGATCTCTGCCTGCCCTACTGAAACCCCAGCCACTCATAACAACCCATATGCCTTCCATCCCCTCTCAGTGATGGGCTGGGGCGTCAGCTACGACGTGCTCCCCCATCTCGAGCGATTTAAGGAACTCAGCGAGCTGTACATCAGCGGCTGCCCCAAGGGCCCCATGATGCTGCATCCCGAGAACAAGAGCCTCACCAAGCTGTTCCTGAAGGGCGTCACGACCTCGGCCGAGCACCTGATCAACGTTATAACCGGAAGCCCCATCCTTCCCTCTGACTCTGGTGATGCCAAGAACGATGCCGAGAACAACACCCCTCCCAGTCGCCCCAGCCCTCTGGCCGAACTCGCCTTGTCCAACGTCAACCTCGCCAAGATCCAGTACCAGGGGAACCAATACGGTAAGCATCCTGTCCTCTCCTATGCTCGCTTCCTTTCTACACAACCTAGACCAACCAACCGCTAACCTAAACCCCTCCACCGTAAAAATAGAAGCCGGAACCTGGCACACAGTCTTCAAAACCGTCGCCTCCCGCTGCCCGCACCTCCGCATCCTGCACGTCGGCCCCCTCTCCTACGACACCAAGCCCAGCTTCCCCAGCCTCCACAGCTATGCCACCGCTGGCGCCAGCGCGTGGGCCACGGCCGAGGAGGCGGCGGCGACGATGGCAAGCAATGCGTCTGACCGCGCGGGGCTGGATATGCTGGCGGCGCTGGTCCGTGCCAGGCCCGGCGCGGTTGTGAGCGGTGAGTGTTTTGCGTAGTGAGCTGGTAAGTGGTAAGGGGGTTGTGTCTGGATCTGGTTATGCGTCACTGGGGGTTGCTCCTACTACTGCTACTGGTGGTAGTGGTGGTGCTGCTACTGGGGATGCTGCAGCGTCTGCAGCGGCTAATATGGATGATCCAGCGCCCTAAGCGGATTTTATGCGCTTTCCCGCCTCTTTCTCCTAAGTGTTGGCAGGATGGAGGGGAGAATGCCAGGTCGGATATGGAGGGAGGCAAAAGGTATGGGCGGAAGGGATTTGGCATGGGGAATACTTCAGCTCTGGACTGCTCGGCACAAGGGGATTTGGTATGTGCGAAGCTCAGGCTGCCGGTTCCGGGGCGCAAGGAGTTAAGCATTGTGTAACATTGTACGAAATTCATCAGACATTCATCGACAAAACATGAGGACATGGGAGCGAGGCGCAGGCTGTATTTTCTGTGGCATTTGTTTGTTGGGATAGCGGGGGGGTTGGTGTCTTACAAACACCATTGTAGGGTATTTAGAGACGCACATAACGGCAATTTCGGTTGCTTTGTAGACCATGCCCGTGTTGTTATGGTCCTCGTGATCCTGCAGATGACCCGTCACTCCCGGATCTTGGAGAGCACAACTCTTATAAGCTACAGCAGAGGAAGGGAGTGGTAGACCACACCGTAGTCAGAGAGACCAACCCCAACAAAAAGATCAAAAAGATCAATTAGTGAGTTGGTTATTCACTGGAGAAATGGCGAAAGAGCATATCAGTAGATGTAAGAGAGTTGTTGATACTGGAACAAAATGACGTCCATCGTAGGTGGGAACTCATGTCTACACTCCTTTACAATATACTCGCTCACCACTTCCGACACGCATTTCTTGGACTAGGCTTAATGGAAACATACGCCGTGGTTAGGTACTTGGAAGAGATGGCAGATGGGGGTTCAGGGAGCAATAACTGGGCAAGGGACACGAGAGACAGATGCTAAAGAGGCACAATCCGGCATCAGACCAAGTACATGAAACCATAGTGAGACATGTGATAATGGCATCAACCAGGGTCAGAATTCGGCACGTCACCAGGTGCTAGCAAGATCTAACCATTCATCAACCGGAAACAGTGGTAGCAAAGTGAATTCCTCCGGCAAGGCGGGATAACGATTAAGTCCACCCCTCTTGACCCCACAGGGCATTCCCCCTCTCCAGCAAAACCCAGAGAGGATATCTTTCCCTCATTAGTGCGGTCAAGTGGAACCTTGGCCAAAGGAGACTTTGCAAATAGTAGCCGGGGTAGGAAGAACAGTCCCAAACATGCCTGTTGTGCAAGAGGGAAGTGGTAGAAGAGTGATCAATGAGCCCCTTGTGTCTGCGCCCGTTACGCCTGACCCCGGAAATTGCCATTTTTTATTTGACCGTCTCTTTTCTACCAGCCCGAGGCCTCCTTGGGGGCCTCAGCCGCCCACTCGCCGGTAGGGGCGGTGGCAGCGGCGGCACCAGACTCCCAGGTGGCAGGCTGAGCCTCAGCCCACTCGCCGGTGGTGGCGGCAGGAGCGGCAGGGAAGGCAGCGGGGGCAGCCTCCCAGTCAGCACCAGTAGCAGGGAAGCCGGACTCGATGGCAACCGGGCCTTCCTCCTCGACACCGGGGAGCTTCTCCTCCTCGACCTTCTCCTCGGCCTCAGCCTCGGGGTCGCGGTCTGCGTGGGGTTGTTAGTTTTTGGCAAACCTCTAAAAGGCCAGATCCAGGGGGGGCGGAGGACATACAGAAGTACAGATCAACCATGGTGTCCCACGGGGTCTCGCGGTTGTAGATGGTGCCGCGGAGGCGGAGGACCTCACGGGCGAGCATCCACCAGACGAGACCGATGGCGTGGCGACCCTTGTTGTTGGTGGGGATGGCAACGTCGACGTACTCGGTGGGCGAGTCGGTGTCGCAGAGGGCGATGACGGGGATGTTGACGTAGCTAGCCTCCTTGATGGCCTGGGCATCGGTGCGGGGGTCGGTGACGACAATCAGGCGGGGCTCCTTGAACGAACGGGTGATGTAGTTGGTGAAGGAACCGGGGGTGAAGCGGCCGGCAATGGCCTGGGCGCCGGTGTGGGCGGCGAACTTGAGGACGGCACGCTGGCCGTAGGGACGGGCCGAGATGACGCAGACATCGCTCGGGTTGTCAATGGCAGCGATGATGCGGGCCGCGAGGCAGATCTTCTCCCTGCAAGTTGGGTCTGGTTAGTCCGGTTTAATGTCGAAAATATCGGGATTTCCGCGACGTTGTCGTACCAGGTCTTGCCAACGTTGATGATGTTCACACCGTCGGCACGAGTCTTCCAGAGGTAGGCTGCACGCAGAAACCTGTCAGAATTTTCCTTCCTTGTCGGAGAGTCGATCGGGGGGATTTACGCTGCATGTGCACGCCCAAGCTATCGCGAATTGTCAGTATGCTCGCCCGTCGCCAACATCGAAATATTCGGGAAATCGGAAAACGCACTTCTTGGAACCGATGTGGCACTGAGCAGCGAGGAGCTGCTCAATATCGGTGCTCGTGGCATTGAAGATGGAGGGGAGGTTAGCGGGCGCCATCTTGACTATGATTTCTCTCGTAGACGTGACGACGGGAGAAGGTGTCAAGATATCGGGCGTTCGAGAGTGGGATATATTTTTCTCGCCCGGCGCGAAGCTGCAGGCGGAGCTCTGCGATTTTGGCACACAAAAATCAATTTTGTGGAGAGCCCCGCCAGGGTTCCGCCGATGGTTGGCTAGAATCGCACCGTGGGGGTAACGGTCGGGGCCAGGCGGCAACAGCTGTGGCCATTGAATCGGATTGGAATGTTTAGCCGTCGTTTTACCGACTGAGGACCCTGGCCCGGACTTCCATCGAGCGCTAACTCGAATAGGGATAGTGCATTGGCTCCAAAATCTGGGTCGCAGCGCAGCGAGAAAGTTGTGAGCAGCGAGACGGACAAGGAGAAGGAGCGCCGGGGAGATACTCCAAGTTGATCCAGACCACACCGTTGCGATGCCTCCTCGGACACCCGCCCCCCAGGGGCTGCGAAACCTGACGCGTGAGACTGCCCACTCAGGACCCTATCTAGCCAAGTCAATTGCACTGACACCGACTCCGCAGTATGCCTGCGGCCGGCCTCGACCACGCCTAATCTGCTGCCGCGGGTGCAGACGGCCAGCATCTCGATGCGGGAGAAGAAGCGGAAGATGAAGCAGGATCCCTACGGCTGGGCCCAGGCGCAACAGCGCAAGAACGCCAACCTCGAGCGACGGGCCGAGCTCGAAGCCCAGCGCAAGGCCAACTGGGGCGACCCCGTGCACGGCATCACGACCCCCTTCGTCGAGTCGTTCGACACGGCCGGCCAGGAGGCCACCACGGCCAGCGCCGACGGGGGAGAGTCCAAGCCGCTCCCGACATCGCCGCACATCATCAACCACCTGCTCACCAAGGCCGAGCTGGAGGCGGCCATCGAGAACTCGCGTCGGGTGACGCAGCCGCTGGGGCTCGAAGAGAACCCGGGAGCGGACCCGGAGGCGGCGCAGAAGGACCTGGAAGAGCACAACGAGAAGCACGCCAAGGCGTTGATTGCGCTGCAGCGCATCACAGACCTCAAGCACGGTAGCGCCAAGGACCGGAAGCACGCCAACATCCAGCGGTGCATCGAGACGTTCGGCCGGCACGCCACGGACCACACGCTCGAGAACCCGGCGCCGCCACTGGGGCGGAATATGGAGCCGAAGCCCAAGCCGATCCGGGCCGGGCCGGACACGGGGAGCAGCGAGGTGCAGATTGCCATCCTGACGAGCAAGATCCGGGCGCTCGCCCTGTCGCTCGAGGGGCCCAAGGGGCACCGGGACAAGAACAACAAGAGGAGTCTGCGGCTGCTGTGTCACAAGAGGCAGCGGCTGCTGCGGTACATGGAGAAGAAGGAGAGGGGCAGCGGGAGGTGGCAGCATCTGATTGAGACGCTGGGTCTGACGCCAGCCACGTACAAGGAGCAGATCTCACTCTAGTAATTCGGCGACTTGTAAAAACCAGCAAGATGTAACTTCTTTCATGTACAATACCGACAGAATAAAACAGGAACGAGTAAAGACCCGCATCTCGCAAATCCACGTTGCCGCTGAACGGCCCTTCGCCCATACGCCGTGCCCAATAAACGCATGCTCGAGCTTCCCAATAAATTCTACAAAATGCAATCAGAACACGCTGATGTAGTTGCCGATGCGCTCTTTCTGGTTTTGCGCTATGCACTCGGCAATCCATGTGATGTTGCGGATTTCCTGGTTCATGTTAGACGGATGGCCTGAGCTAGTGAAAGGGGTACTGACCTGCTCCCTCAGCTTGACCCATGCATAGACAATCGCATAGGTAAACTGCCGCGTAAACGCGCCCTTGGCGATCTCCATCTCCTTCTGATAGAACATGTCCTCCAAGCTCCTGCCATCGGATCCGGTGCCGCCCGCCATGTTCCCGGGCCCGCCAGGACCGCCGCCGAGACCGGCTGCCTCGAAAAAGTTCTTGTAGTCGGTCACGCCCTCGACCGCCAGCCGGACGCCCTCAAAATCGTCTGCCCGTGACAGGATCAACGTTCCCTCGGGGTACAGCTGCCCAAAGCTGGGGTACAGCTTCTTCCGGTCCGCCTTGGACAGCTCGGTGCCAAAAGAGTTGAGCGTGATGTTGATGGCGCGGCGGTCCGCCTCGAACTCGAGAAGCTCCGACATGACCTCGGAGGTCGGGGTACCCGCCATGTCTGGGTGCGTGTTGACAAAGTGGTAGAAGTCCTCGAGGTAGTTCTTGTAAAGCGTGTTGCGCACAATCTCGATGTTGAGCTCGTCCAGGTCCTGGTGACTTAGACTGCCCTTGAAGTACGGGGCCAACGGCGTCTCGATCAGCACGCTGTTGTAAAGCTCCTCGATGTTGGTCGCCACGCAGAGCACTGGCATCGTCTCGAACCAACCCAGCGGGTGGCACCGCTCGAGCAGCTCGCGCGTGTCGCGCTCATGGAGGGTGCCCGTAATGAGAAGGGCGACGTTGTCGATCATGTAGCCGTATGTGACATAGTCCATGAACTTGGCGAGGGACCCGACGGCATTGGCGCGAACGTAGCGGAACTCGGAGACCAGCTTGTCTGTCGTCTTGGCCGCGAGGCTCGATGTTGAAGGATTCGGAGGGAGCGTTGCGAGGAAGTCGCCGTAGGCGGGGCCGAGTTGGAGCTTGAGATCTGCGTAGGCTATTAGGGCTGGATTTGGCGAACACTAGGGATGTTATCGGCTAACCATCGATGCTCTCGCATTGTGTCATGTTGGTGTAGTTGGCGCCAGTGAGCAGTCCATTCCGGTAGCCACGAACAATGCCCTCGATGTAGCTGCGGGGAGCGAAGCATGTCAGCCTTCGGCAGTCACCAGAAGGTACACGGCTAGCATCAACTTACCCATTGTTCACATTGAAAAAGAGGCCCTCCATCTTGGGCGGCCGTGTACTGAAAAGCTGTGATGACGACTCCCTCTTGACCTGTTGGAGGTTGAGGTGCGGCTCAAGACGGCGTTGTTGGTTGGCTCGTTGGATTGCTGGGCCTTGGATGGCCTTGGGGGTTGGGCCGTGCAGCACACATGGGAGATCGGGGTACGTACCTCCGGCTGAACCAAGCTCGGACCCTTTTGCCCCACCTTTGAACTCCAAATCGGTGGTAAAAAAATTGTTCTTCGCTCTCGACTTTTTTTCTTGCGAAGCCTTTGGTGAACTGCACGCACAGCCGCAGTCGAGCCGCTTTCCCACCCTTCCCACGACACCTGCAACCGCGGCTGGGGGCTCACGAGACTAATCGACAAAATGCCTCTCTTTATTCTTACCGAGACCAGCGCTGGGTAAGTCCATCTGATTCAATTGCACCCAGATGCGTGCGAAATGCGACGCGGCGTGGTGCCTCTTCTTTGGTTGGGTTGGTTTGTCTAACTCAGGATTGCAGCTACGGCCTGTTCAAGGCGGCCGACAAGAAGCTGCTGGACTCGGATAACCTTTCGGATCGTCTTTCCACTGTCGACAAGATCATCAAGGAGTAAGTGTGCCATTCGCCTCTTCCCAAAACTAGCATTCGCATACCAACACCCCGCAGGATCAAGTACAAGGAGTTTGCCAAGTTCGACAGTGCCGCTGGTGCGCTCGAGGAAATTGCCGGTGTCATTGAGGGCAAGGTCACGCCCAAGCTGGCCAGCCTGCTCAATGAGTTCAAGGACGAGAAGAAGGTTACCCTGGCCGTGGCCGAGAGCAAACTTGGAAGCGCCATCAACAAGCTTCCGGATCTCAATATCAAGCCCATCTCCGACTCGTCTACCAACGACCTGTTCCGCGCCATCCGCCAGCATCTCCCCGAGCTCGTCCCCGGCATGCTGCCCGAGAACTTCCAGGAGATGTCGCTCGGCCTGTCCCACTCGCTCTCCCGCCACAGACTAAAGTTCTCTCCCGACAAGGTCGACGTCATGATTGTCCATGCCGTTTCGCTTCTGGATGACTTGGACAAGGAGCTCAACACGTATGCGATGCGTGTGAAGGAATGGTATGGCTGGCACTTCCCCGAGCTGGCCAAGATCCTTCCCGACAACCTCTCGTACGCCCGGGTTATTGTAACCCTGGGCATGCGTGGCAATGCCGCCAACGCCGATCTTTCCGAGATCCTCCCTCACGAGATCGAGACGGCCGTCAAGGCGGCTGCTGATATCAGCATGGGAACTGAGATCACCGATGAGGATCTCGAGAACATCAGACTGCTTGCTGAGCAGGTCATCAGCTATTCCGAGTACAGGAGACAGCTTGCCGAGTACCTCGAGAATCGCATGAAGGCCATCTCGCCCAACATGACGGAGCTCGTCGGCGCTCTTGTCGGCGCTCGTCTCATTGCCCACGCCGGCTCTCTCATCAGCCTCGCCAAGAACCCTGGTTCCACCATCCAGATTCTTGGCGCCGAGAAGGCTCTTTTCCGCGCGCTCAAGACCAAGCACGCGACTCCCAAGTATGGTCTCATCTACCACGCCTCGCTGGTCGGCCAGGCCTCTGGCCCTAACAAGGGCAAGATGGCCCGTCAGCTCGCCTCCAAGGTGGCTCTTGGCGTCCGCACCGACGCTCTCGCCGAGTTCGAGGACGATGCGGATGATGAGACGCGGGCTGCCCTGGGCATCCGCTCCAGGGCCAAGCTCGAGAACAACCTCCGGCTGCTCGAGGGCAAGCCGCTGGCCAAGACCACTTCGGTCGGGCCTAACGGCATTCCGCTTGGCGCTCCCTCCAAGTGGGATATCAAGGAGGCTCGCAAGTACAATGTTGATGCCGATGGCCTCGCTGCCGATGTGCCTAAGAAGCTGCTCATTCAGGAAGTTGACGAGGAGATGGTCGACACTGCCGCGGCGGAGCAATCCGACGAGGAGATGGAGGAGGCTCCCGCGAGCAAGAAGGAGAAGAAGGACAAGAAGGAGAAGAAGGAAAAGAAGGACAAGTCCAAGAAGTCCGAGGAGATTACCGAGAAGGACTACCCGCGTCTTGCCGAGGCGGCCGGCCTCTCAGTGGCCAAGTTTGCCCGCCGGTTCGAGCGTGGGCAGATTAAGCTCAAGGCTGATGGCACCCTCGAGATTCTCAGCAAGAAGGACTTCAAGGAGGACGAGGAGGAGGCCCAGACGCCCGTCAAGTCCAAGAGCTCGAAGCGCAAGCACGCCGAGGATGAGGCTGAGGCGACGCCAGCCAAGGAGGAGAAGCCCAAGAAGAAGAAGAAGAAGAGCAGCAAGGAGTAGGCGGCTACCGCGCTCTTTGCTCGCTTTTTTTTTCAACTTGTTTCTCTGTATGATACACCTTCTGGCGTACTGGCTGGTGGTTTCTGTTGGCGTTTGGATGGGTAAACGGCGGCGTTTTGGGGCATTAAGTGCGAATGGCGAGATTCATGTGGCACCTCGCTTCATCGTGATGAAAAGGGCAGGGTGAGGCCTCCGGGTGGTGTCTGCTCACTTGGAGCGTCACTTGTCTCCCGGTAGCGGAGATTATTATAGCCTCCTAGCGCATGAAGTATCAAGTTTGACCTGATGTTTTTTTGGCCAGTGATCACCAAGCATTATGTTGATTCAGGTTGTTGATTTTCTTATCTCTTATCAGCTCCCGCTTTGCGCCCATTCGCCCCACTTAAATTCCGTCACAGGTCGGCTCCCTCACTGAGCGACTGTGCAGGTAGAACCTTGCCTCAACATCACACCATGGCCGACTCCCCACGCAGGCGATCGCGGTCGCGCTCGCGGTCCCCGCCGCGGCGCCCAAAAGTAAGCGGCGGCTTTCGCTGGAAGGACAAGAGCCGTAGCGATGCAGACGATAGGCGCGATTCGCGCGGCCTCCAGCGCGGATACCGCGATCGCTCGCCGCGGCGCGATAGGGAAAGGAGTAGGGATCGCGGGTACGATAGGGACAGGGACAGAGACAGAGACAGAGATGGGAATCGCGACAGAGAACGGGACCGGCGCGACGACAGAACCCGAGACCGCTCCCCGCGCCGCGACCGCGACCGCGACCGCTCGCCCTACAGTAATCGACCCCCTCCACCGCGATCCAACGACCGCGACTCCCAGCCCCCGAGACGAGACAGAGAAAGAGACCGAGACCGAGACAGACCGTCAAGAGATAACAACAAACCCCCCAAATCAAAACCCACACCCGCTCCCGCACCCCCCGCAGCAAACACCGGCGAGGAAATGATTGTCGTGACGGTCAACGACCGCCTCGGCACCAAGGCGCAGATCCCTGCGTTCCCCAGCGACACGGTCGGGCAGTTCAAGATCATGGTAGCCATGAAGGTCGGGCGGGAGCCGCACGAGATTATGCTCAAGCGCCAGGGGGAGCGGCCGTTTAAGGATCATATCTGTTTGGGGGACTATGGGGTTTCGAATGGGGTGCAGCTGGATTTGGAGGTTGACACGGGGGATTGATTGAGTGGGATAGGGTTGGGGAGGTTGGGTGGGTGTATGCTGGGCAATTGTTGGGGGAGGGGGGTGGTTGAGGAGGTTATATCTGTGTTGATGGGATAATGGGCGGGCGATTCTTCCCTTGGTTGTTTGGCTTGGAACTGTCTAGGAAGCATGCCTCACGTTTGAACTACTGGCTACAATCATACCCAAGCCAAACCAGAATACACGGGACTAACAACATCCACCTCGTCGTCGGTTTCTCCAACAAGTTGTGGGTTTGATTCTCATCACAAGTCCGCCGTACATTGCGAGCTCCCGAGGGAGAATTTATAACTTGCCATCATCCATTGATTCATAAACGTTGTGTAGGCTGTTTGGTCTCTGAGTCTGGGTTTTTTTCTTTTCCCTCTCTTTTCTTTGTTCTCATGACATATAAAGTCTGCGCCGTACCTCGCTTTTAATCCTCCTCTCCCGGCGCGGTAAACCTTAGACCACGCCCATCCCCGAGTGATCTGTCGGAGATTCCGGCATACCGCCATCTTTCACTCCGACTCAGTGTTGTAGCTAGGCGGCTGATGATGCTGTTGCTGGCTCACACCCACACCCGCGCGCGCACTTGAGCGGTCTAGAGACCCCTCTGAGGGGGCAACAAGACTCTTACGTGGCACTGCCCGTCCGTCATCGACCGGCGTGTTTATGAACTCAGGGCGGTGGCTGATTGCATGTTCATGTCCATCATGGTGCCCAACACCACCGTCCTGTTGGTCACTGCCGTTGAGTGCGGCAGAGTCGAGGTCCGAGTTATCGGATTCGTGTGCGTCTTGCGAAGTGGCGGGACGGGGCCGTTGGCGTTTGGCCTGGACTTGGCGCTTGCCTTGGGATACGTAATGTGCTTTGAGATCTGGGGTTGTATGATGAGTGTGGGTTGCGGGTGTGAGTGTGAGGGGAAGGACCTACGGTCTGGGCAGAGGGTTTCGAAAATGGCTTGCTGGTGGCATTTGGGCTTGGAGCAGCCGTCTGTTGGGTCTGTTAGTTGTCGGTGCCAAGTTATATAGGGGGACGCCTTACGGGCGCTGCAGAATAGCGACAGCTTGTCGACGTAGTCGTGGCAGTTATCGGCACGGCATGTGTCTGACGCCCGTGTCAGATTCGTTTGGGACACAGTTGCATGGGGGAACGCTCACGCAAAGGGCAAAACTTGACATCACCATCGGGATTAGACGCCCGGGCACGGGGATTCTGGCAGCTTGGCTCGTCGCAACGGTCTAAGCACGGGTTAGAAGAGCACTTGCACCAAGACCGGAGTTGATATTAGGGCCTTACGGTCAACACAGTACCGCTGCGCCGAAGCAACTGTCACGCAGTCTCGCTCGCGACAGGTATGGTTCTCACAGAAAGGGGAGCCGTCTATCTTGGTGGCGGTACATCGTCGTGCAAAGCAGGCCGCGTCTGGAGGTATCAGGGTATCAGACACCGGGATAAAT
Source organism: Trichocladium uniseriatum (assembly GCA_017139535.1). NCBI lineage: Eukaryota > Fungi > Ascomycota > Sordariomycetes > Sordariales > Chaetomiaceae > Trichocladium > Trichocladium uniseriatum. The sequence continues at coordinate 1,038,780 of WOUO01000002.1, read as the reverse complement.
AACCATGAGGGATGAACTCACGGTTGGCGCAGTACGCAAGATACTCGCCTGTCTTGTCCGAGAGGCGTTTTGCCTCGCCGCACCCGTTCATCTCGCACTTGATGTCTGGAGATGATGTTGGTTGCCGACTCCTGAACTTACGATGGATAGACTTACGGATCGCACAATAGGGAAACTGTCCCTCGACGATGGTCCGGCAGCCTCGGGTTCGGCACTGGTCTTGATCAACGTCAGACTTAGCTTACTTTTGACCATCCCTTACGACTTACGCTCCTCACAGCAGTTACGCTGATCCTGACGCTGCTTGGCACAGTCTTCAGCCTGGCAGGCGTCTTCCCGTCATCAGCATGGGATGGCTAGGGCAGGCAGTGACAGTCAATAAGCGGCTTACGAGCATGGCAGAAGGGGGTTCTCGGGGACAGTCGTGTTCCAGGACACAACGGGACGGCGCACTTGTCTGGGGGCTGTTAGCGACTCTCGGTGGCTGAATGTGAGCTGTGACATACGGTCCGGGCACACTTCGTAGCGGGCGTATCGAGGGATGGCATTGGACAGGGGGTCGAAGCTGGGGTCTAGGAACTGGGCGCGGGCCTGGACGCAGTTTTGGACGGGGCATCTGATATCTGGACAACTTTGAGAAAAGGGTCTAGTCCGTCCAGGGGCGTTGGTTGCTTACGGATGGGGCAGACTGTGTCGTGAGGGGCCTTCTTGTGAATGCAGCGCTCGTCGCCATGGAAGTGCACGCATGTGTCTGACAACAGGTGAGTTCCTGGTTCGGATGGTGATAGTATAAGATACAAGGTAGGCCCTACGTTGTTTGCAATAAGGAGACACTTGGATAGAACTGTTGGAGTGTCGTTGGAAAGAGCCCATGGGAGAAGCCCGGTCGGTCGGCGACAGAGGAGACCGGCCACCGCTTGCTCGCCGGCTGTGCCCATCAAGGGACGCCCCATCAATTGTCTTAAACAAGACCTCGTTGTTGCATCCTTCGCTTCTGCATTCAATCCGCCGGTTCATTTTCATGGGCTGTCAAGTAAGCGTAGAGTAATGTTGAGTTCCTTGGTTGGGAACTTTCTTGCAAAAAGACGGATTCTGGGTTGTAGGTGGCGGGTCCATCATGTAGGGATGATGGGCAGCTGAAAACATCAGGCTGGAGATTATCGCAGTGGCCGGGCGTCATGTAGTGCACACCAAGTTTGACTTTGGCGCATTTGCGCCTCCGCCAGGGATGCTGCATCGACCCGGCATCTCAGCGCACGAGGCTTAGATTTAGAGAAGCAAGAATTCCCATAGGCCGAGATTCTTCGGCTTCAGAACCAGGACAGCAAACGGCCAATGGGCTGTGTCCCGAACCACCTAGTCACCCCATTTGCCCGGTTTCTGAGGAAGGCACGAGGTCAGGTCAGTCATGCGGACGAGGTCTCACAAATGGCAGGTACGGGTAAACAAGGCCTTGCAAGATGGTTCCACCAGAATTACATTCCAGATTCAAGAGGTGAAAAATGTGAAGATGTTTCATCGTTCATCCTTAGTTGAAAAGGAAAACGTCTCGATCGACGTCGGCGATTCTTGGAGTTTAGTTCAATATGACATCACGTGACCTCGCATCATCCACGCGCCTCGGCAGATGGCCCCTGTCACTGAAACGCGCCCTTGGCCTGACATCAGTCTTGCTCCTTTCAATCGCTTTCAATATTTTCCAAGATCTTGTCTGAATTGTCTTCCCTTTCAGAGTTGTAGCGCCTCACCCGTTTTAAGTATCATAGTCCAAAATCTGCCTTCTTCTCTCACTTTGCCCTTTCAACCCTCCTCCGTCACCCGTAACTAGTGAATACCGACCACGAGCAGGTTGTCTTTGACTCTTCATCATCAAAATGTCATCCACAACCGCCACAACCACCGCCGCCACCACCACCGTCACATCCACAACCATGAAAATGGCCTCCACCCGAACAACAACAAAGATCACAACTCCCCTCCCGCCCATTCTCCAAACCAACCCCCGCGGCACCCCCTTCGAGCGCTCCGTCTGGCGCCTAACAGCCCAAATCCCCGCCGGCTCCTTCAGCACCTACGCGCTGCTCGCTTCCTACCTGAAATCCTCCCCGCGCGCCGTCGGCAACGCCCTCCGCCGCAACCCCTTTGCGCCGACGATACCCTGGTATGTCCGCCCTTCCCTCCCCGCCTTTCTTTTCATCCCCCCTCCTTCCCCTTCACCACCCCCCATACACAACCAAACCCAACCCAATCCAATCCAATACCCACCAAACAATAATTGACACACACCCCTCTAACAAAAAAAAATATAGCCACCGCGTCGTAGCAACAGGCGGCACACTCGGCGGCTTCAAGGGCAAGATTGCACGGCGCGACGGCGAGGGCATCACGCTGCGCGAGAAGCGCACGCTGCTGCGGCAGGAGGGCGTCAAGTTTGACGGGGCGAGCGGCAGGGTGTTGGGGACGCCGTTTGCGGGGTTTGTTTGATCTTCTTACTCTACAAAGAGGTCAGGTCAGGGTTGATTGAGAGCGGCTGCTACGGATGGGTGGGTAGGTGGGTGCTGTTTGTATGTATGGATGGCGTTTTTTGGGTATTGGATGGAGACAAGTATGTATCATTGGGAGTTTACGGATGATTAATTAATGAATTGCGCTGCGTTCTTTCTTAAAGGATCTAAAGCATATCATGGCCTGTTGCGGCATCTTAAACTTGGAGATGAGGGCACAAGACTCATACAACATCACAGGGCACCACCAATAGCCGTGACATCGTCAATTGGCAACTTCGTATGATACATCTCAACCGGTTGACCCACGCCAGATCTCCTCGCAGACCGTCCCGCCACCCCAAACGCCAGCAATTCGTCTCGTTTCATCTCAGTTGATCCCAAGCCACATACCCCTTGATGCCTGGGACAGCCGCCCATATTCCCCTAATGTACAATAGCTTCTACCCCGAATGATCAAAGCAGCCCAAATTCATGAAAAGCATATGCGGTTTTTATCAACGCCAATGATGTGTGCAGACGCCACGCCGGCACCAGATGGGAGACAAGATCGAGCGAGAAATCCCTGCCCAGTGCGCGTGTCCTCCCCGAAGACGGCCAAATCAGTCCTACTGCTCAGCACCGCCACGGCGGGGCCGCGAGGGCATGCCTCCGCGCGGGCCACCACGGCCGCGGCCACGGCCCTCACCGCGGAACCCGCCACGACCACGGTGGTGGCCGCGTCCGCCACGGAAGAAGCCCTCACGGTTGCCACGGTTGCGGCCCGGCACCGATTGGAAGCCATCATCGGCGGGACCGGCGGGAGCTCCCTCGGTCTCGGGATGGTCATCGGCCCAGGACTGGGGGTTGGCCGGTGCGGCAGGCGCGGCAGGCGTGGCGCTCACACCAGTCTCGGTCTCGCTGGGCTCGCGGGGAATCTTGACGTCGACCCACTCCTGTGAAGCAGACATGTCGTTGGTAGTATCCCACTGGCTCTCGCCGGCGGCGTTGGCGGCGCTATCGGTGACGTCAGCGTTGCTGGGGGCAGCGCTGCTCGAAGACGCCTCTTGGGGTTGACCGTTGGTCAAGGCGGTAGCAGATCCCTCCTCAACCTCGGTCAAGCCGGCGTTAGCGACGGTGGGATCGGTGCCGGGCTCCTCCTTGGACTCGACGGCCTCGGCCTCGGTCGACTGTGGAGCGGCCTCAGTCTGGGAGACGGGTGCCGCCTGCGTGGCAACTTGCTTAACCTGGGCGACTAGATGAAAAGTTAGAACCGTTAAGAAATAATGAAACGCGAAGGAGGAAGGCACCCACAGGTAGTCTGCAGCGTCTCGCCGGTAGTGCTGCGAGTCTGCTCTTCCGAACCCTGCACCAACTTCAACATGGTGGCCACGGCATTCTCGTCGCCAGAGTAGATATGGAGAAGCACGCCCTCGAGGGCCATGCTCTCGTCGGATGTGCCCTCGGGATCCTCGGCGCGGCGGGCTGCAGCAAGGCGAAGGAACTGAGAGAGAATGAGGAGGTTGTCGTGGAGGGCCGTCTGAGCATCTGCCTCGGACTTCTCGGTGAGCTCGGCAACAACATCGGCCTTCTCCTTTTCAAACTTCTCAGACAGTGTCTTCTCCTGCTCTGCGAGGCGAGTCTTGTACTCCTGGTCGACCTTCTTGTGCTGGGCGAGCTGCTCCTCGAGCTGGAAGAGCTGGGCCTGCAGCGAAGGCTTCTTGAGGTGGGCCGCCTTCTGGTCGACATTGATGATCTTGAGGGCCACGAGTTCGTCAAGCGACTGGCCGCTGTGCTCGGCAATGATGCTGTCGATCTTGGCCGTGTTGGTCTCGAAACACTGTCAGTATTCTGTCGGGGCAATGTGGTGGCGGCGCAGGTGGGACTCACGATCTTCTTGGTGATGTTCCGGATGCTCCTGCAAAGACGCGTCAGCGATGTCGGCAAGATGGGCGCGTGGTGGTAATTTACTTCTTGAGATCGCGGATATAGCTGTTGTCGGACGAGTCATCCTGGGTGTCGGTGGCGGTGACCGAGGCAGCCTTCGAGGCGGTCGGTGCGGGGGACTCGGTGCGCTCCGTCGTCTTGACCTTCTTCTTCCGGGCCGACTTGGACTCGGCCGGGGCCGGCGGGTTCTGGATGTCGGTAGAGGCCATGTTGATTTTTGTGGAGCTCAAACAGCTGTTTGGTTACGGTTGCAAGGGGAACGACGATGTTTCGGTGCCGCTCTTGGTGATGTTTGGTTCGGACCAAGCTTCGTCAGTCGACTCGAAACGAGATGGGGAATTAGAAGGCAGTGGTGGGAGATCAATTGCCAATTTTTAGGGCAAAGGTCGGCCGGTGCTGAATGATTGCGGCTGTTGGTTGGTGTTTTGTCAAGAGGTTGGTCTGGAAATTTTTAAGGCATCGAGGTGCCTCTTCACAGCAGCTCTTGCCGAGCGGGCCACATCAGCTGCCCCTCTGCCATTGGCCGCAACAGAAGCCTACAGAAGCAGCAAGAAAACAGCGAGCACCACCTTGATTGCTATGGATGCATACTATTCTTCGTAAAGCGATAACTAGTCACTCCGGTAGTCATTGTTTCATCCTACAACAACCTTCGCTCAGGTGCTTTAAAGTCTTCACAGTGCAGCTAAAACGTCGGCATCATCAGTGTTGGTGATGTCGCCTCCACCCGAGCTCCCTGGTGTCGCGTGCCCCAGCTGCCGGCTTGTTCGAGTTCTCCACTGTTTGCCCTGCAGGCAACCCAACTCGACAGAACAACTCTGGAGCGGCGCTTGGATGGAGCCATTAGGCCCCTTGATTCTCTGTCCATAACTTCACCGTCCTCCAGCGAACACATCACCCCCGGAACTTGGCAAGAGAGTCCTAGATTGGGTCGTGTGAGTGTCACCGCTTCAAAACCAGCTGACCTAGAGCAACCCAGGTCCAACGTCGACTTACCGCTGTGACCTTCTTGACACTGCGGGCGGTGATGCCTCGCTCACCCCCTTGCTTAGCTTCAATTGCAGCCTCTTTCATGAGACTGGTCCAATGTCAGTGGGACGGACCCAATTGCGCTCTCGTTTTGGGATTTCCTTACGTTTGCATAAACAGCATATAATCCAAGAACATCTGGAGCCAGATCAATCAACGATGCTCCAAGGCGCGTTCAGGGGTGGGTGATGGATACCATGACATCAGCGTTCTTGCTCACATTGCAATTCGAGTGAGCCTTGACAATCTTCTTGACTGTCGCGCGCGGATAGAGCTTCTGCCCAGCCATCTTGGCTATCGAGGTGCAAAGAAGCTTGATGGGATATGCGGAGATGTCTGGTCTCGAGGATTCACATGTGTGATGTCTGCTGTCTCGTCGCAAACGGCGCAAATACTGGCATTTGTTTGTTCGACGGTGACCAGGCAGTTGTTGATGGTTTGACTAGATGGGAAACCAATCGGAGAATAGAGGGGAGAACCCCACAAACACCCCTGTCCCTCCAAGACTTGGGTGTCAAGGGTTAGGGTCCACGAGTCTTTGCCAAGACCTAGTTCTCTCGAGCCCCGCCATATTGCCCGCCCAGCTCTCAGCACAGGGCCAAGGCACAGCTCGCAAGTTCAGTGCAAGCCCAGCCCAACTAGAAACCCATCCTCTCAGTAGCCATTTCGGATCCCACCGGGCGAGAAGCAAGATGATGAGCCGGCGCATGGTACGCAACCAGCTTCGGTCCCGACCATTCGAATTCCGCTAACCGTTAGCGCACAGTTGACGAAGGAGGAGGAGGAGGCCATGGGCGACGAGATCGAAGTCCGCCGCGAGGACCAGGACAAGATCAACAAATTTAGCCGCCTGCACCAGCACGAGCTGTCAATAGAGGACGAGTTGAAGACGAAAAACGTGAGCGGGCACACACCACGATAGGTCAATACGAAGAAGACCTCGCTAAACCGTCGCCACAGAAAGAAAAGGAAGAGCTCGAGGACATCACAACCGAGTTGGAGCTGGCCGACGAGGATGATACCGTGCCGTGAGTGTCTCTCCCCCACGTGCGGCGAAACCGAGACACATGCTGAACGACGGGCAGTTACAAAATTGGGGACGCCTTCTTCCACCTCCCCCTCCCGCAGGCGCAGGAACTGCTCGGCATCTCGACGGCGAGGATAGAGGAGGAGATCGGGGAGCTCGAGGAGAAGATTGGCAACATCCGCGAAGAAATGACGCAGCTGAAGGTGGAGCTGTACGCCAGATTTGGGAAAACCATCAATCTGGAGACATGACGGCAGAAAATGGATCGACTTTTTCTCCAGATCTCGCAAGTTCACGAGCCTCCTGGTAGGCATGTGAGCGAGCATTTTCCACATCTGTTCTGGGAGCAGGCTGGCAGGCCCGGAGAAGGCCCGATGTTCGGACGCCATAGGGAACGGCAGCCTGTTGTAGGGCCTTTTCTACAACTGAGAAATCATGGCGGTGGGCGGTGCTGATGCATCTTGCAGTCCACCCCACAACTGCTACAACTGTCAACTGTCGCCCGTACAACACCACATTCGGCCAACCCGCTGACACGGCTTACCCTCTAGAGGTTGCGCCTCTGGTGTCCCGGGGGGTGGATTATCCTATTTCCAACCCAAATGCAGCTGCCGATCCAAACCAGGAGGCGCTCTCGCTGGTTTACCCCGGCGCGACTTCTGATTAGCTCTGCAGACTGGTCTGATAATATACCTTAAACCAATCTACCTTTACTTCAGCATTGCAGCCAGACGACGAGAATTATGCGGCGCGGCACCATAGCTTCATTAGGCGCGACAAGTAACCCCGGCCTCCTCTTCGGCTACCACGATGGGCTTCTCTACCTTTCATCCGCCCTCTCCATCCAAGGTTCAATTTGGGCTGACTGACATCACAACGACAGCGGCCTAACTACCTAATGTAGGTTGCCTGCGCTAGATCTCAGGAACCGCCACATGTTAACCCCAGATTTCAATTCGGCCCGACTATCAGATGCAACGGCAACCCCACAACCGGCACGACATATCCCGCCATTAAGCCTTGCAAAGTCCCTTGATTCCCGTCATGATCTGCTCAATTGTGTGGGGGGATGCCAAGGAAGATGTAGACGCATCTACTCTACTGTCGCGAGCATGATAGAGAGGCATGAGAGCTGGATGACCAGGTCTTCAGGGGCGCCCCCCGGACCCTGCCGGCTGGCAGCCAGTATCTTCACATGTATACCCGTCAATCTTGAGGTCGATATATCGCCTTTGTTTCTCGCTGGAGTTATTTGCCTGCATCGTTAAGCCACGGACAGACACTTCTCTTGACACCCGACATCTAGGCACGAGCCCAGATGGTGCGCGCTCGTTATGGATATGCCCCAAACCGATGACCACGACGACGCCGTCCAGTCGCGGCACTCTAGCGAGAGCTGCTACAGTGTTCCTGACCCCGTCGTGGGGACTCAACAAACCGGGCAGGCCGTCGAGCCGGGAGAGATTACAGAAATCCAACCGCGGGAGCTTACCCCTCGGAGGTCGTTTGCTCTTGTCAAACCAGTGACTCCTACCCACCAAGAAGTGCCAGTCAACACGGAGTCAATATCCCGGCCGCCAAAGCTTACCTCTCAGAGATCATTTCCGCTTGTCAGGCCAGCAAAACCCGACCACCCAGAAGTGCCGGCGAGCCAAGAGGCAGGAGTCCGGCCAGGAAAGGCTGTTCAGGTGCCATTTCCGCTTACTGGACCAGAACAATGCGAAGGGAGCCATTCTCAGGGGCAAGCCTCTCGACCCGAGCTTCCTAGACACAGCTCCCCTCCAACCCAGCCGCCACAAGACAGGTCCATCCGGCGACTAAGCTCCTTTGAGATTTTCGGGCTTCCGCTGCCTGAAGTATCCCCGCAGCGGGAAGGCTCCATTCGACGGGTAGGATCTTTTGAGATATTTGGGCTTTCGGGGCATGGAGTGCCTACTCTGCTGGCAGGTGGAGACGAGCCCAAAGATAGGGGCAAGTCTAGTACAGACGTTAGCCGGCCAGCCGGCTGTCATCGTAAGTCTCCCCTCGAGTGGTTCTGACTCCCTCTAATGTCAGTGAAGGTTGTCCGATCTGTTCTAGCATACTCGACACAGAGATCAGCGCGCAAGACCTCGCGGCTCGGTGTTGGACAGTGACCACGAGAGATGGAGCCACGTCGCACCACGTCATGGTTCCGTCCTCGATATCTGCCGAGGAGGAAGAAGAGACGATTATCGCGTGGGAGGATGACGATACTGAGAACCCGGGCAACTGGTCTGGGCGGAAGAAGACGGCCATTCTCCTGACCATCATGATGCTCATTGTTAACTCAACCATGGGAAGCGCGCTGCCGAGTAACGCCCTGTCTTTCATTGCAGATGAGTGGGATGTGACGTCGCAGCCGCAAAAGGTCCTGCCCATTTCCATTTACCTGGCCGGGTATGTCATGGGTAAGTGTACCACGGCTCTCGGACAATGTACTTGGCTGACAGTGCTTGATCAGGACCAATTCTATGGGCTCCTCTAAGCGAGCAGTTTGGCCGAAAGATACCGATTCAGGGAACTTTTGTCATGTTCACCCTGAGCACGTTGGCTTGCGCGCTGGCACACAACTGGACCACCTTCCTCGTCTTCCGACTCCTGGCAGGGGTCTTCGCCAGCGCCCCGATTGCCATTGTGCCAGGCATCATCGCCGACATCTGCAGCGACCCCCGAGTCAGGGGCAGAAACATGGGTCTCTTTTTCATGGTAAGTCCCCCTCACAACCATCAAACACACCCGTCCCTAACCCACCCATCCCACAGACAACCGTCTCCGGCCCGCTCCTCGCCCCCATCATATCCGGCTTCTGCGCCCCCACCATCGGCTGGCGCTGGGCCTTTTGGATCGCCCTCATCTACGCGGGCGCCACCGCCCTCCCGCTCCTCTTCCTCCCGGAAACCTACACCCCCGTTCTCCTCAACCGCCGCGCCCAGGCCATCCGCCGCCGCGACCCCCGCGCGCGTGTCACCGGCCCGCACGGGGAGCTCGAGAACCCGTCCCTCTCCGAACTCGCCACCGTCGTCCTCGCCCGCCCGCTGCGCATGATGCTGCGCGAGCCGCTGGTGGGTACGAGCTGTGCGTACATGGCGCTGTGCTATGCTATCTTGTACATGTGCTTCGAGGCGTACCCGCTAATTTTCGAGGGTGTGTATGGCTTGTCGCCGGGTCAGTGTGGGCTGGCGTATTTGGCGGTGGGGATAGGGTGTCTGATGGCGCTGCCGGTGTTTTTTGCGTATGATGGGATCTTGCGGAGGGCGCAGCGCGGGGATGCGCCGTGGACGAGGCAGGAGGAGTCGAGGAGACTGCCATTGGCGTGTTTGGGGGGGCCGGTGTTTGTGGTGGCGCTGTTTTGGATGGGGTGGACGGCTAGGGAGGGGGTGCATTTTGTGGTGCCGATGTTGGCGGGCGTGCCGTTTGGGTTGGGGTTTATGTGCATCTTTCAGGCGCTGCTGTATGTCTTTTTTTCCCCTCTTTTCTTTTCTGCTTCGTTCTTTTTACCCCTCACAAACGAAAAACTAATGTTATTCTGCAGTAACTACCTCACCGATGCCTACGCCACCTACGCGGCCTCGGCCAACGCCGCTGCATCGTGCTCGCGCTCGCTGCTTGCCACCGTCCTGCCGCTTGCCACCCTCCCCATGTTTGGCCGCCTCGGCATCAGCGGCGCCTTCTCCCTGCTGGCCGGCGTCAGCACCCTCATGTGTGCCGTGCCCTTTTTGTTCCTGTGGCACGGCGAGCGGCTGCGGGCCGCGTCAGGGTTCTGTAGGACGCTGAAGGAAAGGGAGGGGGAGATGAAGAAGAGGGTGGAGGGGCAGCGGTTAAGAAAGAAGAGGGGGAAGGGAAAGGAAGGGGCGGTGATGGTGGCCGGAACGGGGGATGATGGGAGGGATAGGGACATGGCTGAGTCGGCTGCTTCGTCGGCGAGTGCTGGGACAGGGGTTTGTGTGGAATACTTTGAGGGTGATGGCGTGGTGGACTGTGAGGAGAAGGGGGTGTGGTTGGGGAAGGGGGAGCGATTAAGGGAATCTACATCTTTGAGACGGTTAGAGGAGGGTGGGGAGGGGTCGAGGGCTGAGTGGCGGGTGAGTTTGGAGAAGGATATAGGGGGTGGGCTGGGTAGGCTAGGTGGGAAGGAGGATGTGTAATTGTTGGGGGGAGGGAGGGGGGGGGTGATGGACAAGCCATGTGAACTTGGACGAGTATATCTGTTTACGTTTGAATAAGGGTACCATCCCGTTGGTGTCCTACCTTACCATCATCACGGTCATTGGCCAGCGCGTGCAGCCACCCTTGTGCTATGAATTTCCTATGGCCAACAATTCCGGCCTCGTGCGTTAGGGATGTTGCGAGGAGGAAGGTGATGGTGTGAGGCCTGATGGTATCAAACGACTAACAGCCAGTGCAGCCTATCCCGACCTAGTTACCAGTCATGGGAAACGCAATTTTATTTAAGTAGGTATCCATTTGTGAATGTAGTTGTTTTTACTCTGATGACAGGATGTTACCCACTCCTGCCTGTTAGAGGAATTCCAGAGCTTTATCCTCGAGACCACTTTCTCTTGTGACTTTTGTACTCTTGACAGAAGGGAAGAACAAGGCCAGAAGAGTCTAATGTAAGTCACCACGGGCGGTCCAAAAGATGTACTTTCTCCCAAATCCACCCATGACTTTGAGCAACATAGGGATACCTGAGATTGCTTTTTTGTCATTCCTTGGCCATTCCTCATTCCTTAAACATCAACAAAGTCCAGAATAACCGCCAGCATAATGTCAATTCCCGTGGAGTATGTCCCCGACGGCCTGCAAAGGTCTAGCACCGAAGTCATCAGGTCAATGCTCGATGCCACGCCGACCGTGTCGAGCGGCAACGAAACCCTCTACACGAGCCGGATGAGCGACTGCATCGCCGTCGCAACCTTTGACCACGGCAACGCAAACAAGCGGACACTCACCTACCTCTGGGGAGGCATGGCCGCCCCGTCGTACTACCAGAAGCTCGCCTCCATCATCTCATCCGACACTACGGTCATTGTGGCGTGCGGATCCCCTGGAACCCGAGATAAGTTGCTGGAACCCTGGTGGTCCAGGCGGACGGGAAATACGGGAGGGTTAGGGAGTAGGAAGGTTCAGGGGGGTGTTTATTTCAGGAGACTAGCATACTCACAAGGCACAAGAGTCTTGAAAGCGAATAACGAGTAACTAGCGAACACCTTGCAGAATGTCTTGGCCAAGCACGCAGTCGTGTGATGCCTTTCCCCTAGTCCCTCCTGTCTTCCATCTCCCAAGTTTCTCGGCCGACGGCGTCTCGCCACTGAAGTTGTTGGTGCAAGAATCACAGAATGCAAGCCAGCTGATTAATCTATTTATTCTAGACCCACTCGGGCGCTTAACCATCCATCCCCTTTCCGTTACCGCAAGCCAACAAAAGGGACGTTGTCATGGCAACGGCAATATCAGGGTTAGGGTAAACGAGAACCAGCTCGCCAAGCACCCCGCGTGGGTCCGTCCATCAGCATCAGCGACCCCTCGGGCCCAACTCCCGAACCGCGTCGCGTTGAATTAGTGCCAGGCAATTAACGACCCCTTCAGCCACCACTCAGAAACAAAACACCATGGCCTCACAACAGCGATCGGCGTCCGTCGCCGGAACCCGGGAAAAGACATACTTCGAACAGCAGCGGGAGGAGCTGATCGGCGAGATCGCGATGGTGAGAAGCCCTATCGCTGCAATCCGCCAAATCTAGAGGCACCCAGGAACTAACAACCCAATGCACCACAGAGCTTCGAACACGTCCTAGCCAACATCAACAAACTGAACCGCTCGCTCGAGGCCGTCATTGCCGTTTGTCACCCCCGCTGGTGAACTAGCTGGACCACTCCAAACCAATGCTAACCGCTTGGCCATGCACAGGTCGGCAACGAGTTCTCGTCGGTCGAGGCGCTGTGGTCGCAGTTTGAGAATGTCATGGCCAAGGAGCCCGAGGATAACAACAATGGGGATAACAAGGCGGACGAGCAGGGCGAGGGGCACGATGAGGGCGACCGGACAACAAATGATGATAGTGACGGAGAGGGGGAGCGGAGGTGACGGCGGAATACCCAGGATAGACTTGCTTTTATAATGATACCCATTTTACCATTGAACCACATAAGGTACATACAGACATACATACATACACACTTCAAAAACACACGGCTGGTTTAACATATTTCTTTCTTCCCACATCTCCCTCTCCAATCCTACTAATCCCACGCGGGCCACCAAGAAAGCCGGGAATCCATCGTAAACACTCCGGAATCCACTGCCGTCCCGTTCCCGCCCGCCCGCCGTCCCTCAGGGGTATCGCATCCCTTCTAAAAACCCTACAGCAGTGTTCACGAAGAGAAGGTACACTCCAGTAATACACACCCGTGTCCATCCAGCCCGTCCCTAGCCAACCAACCAGCGTCGCGCATCATCCATCCATCCATCCATCATCCGTCCATCGACCTCCTGCCAGACGAGATAAATAAAAAGAAAGGGAAAGAACAGGAGAAAACAGCAAAAAAAGAGTCCTAAAAGTCGCCCGCTCGTATCTTCGGTAAGCTCGTGACAGAAGAAAAATGGTGGAAGAAGGAAAGAAAAAAAAAAGGGGGGGAATAAACAGAGGCAAAGAAAAGAAAAAGAACACAACAGCAGCGCCAGTCGTGTCGTGTCGCATCATGCAGTTAGCAGGTCGTAGGTCATGACCCCCATCTCTCGCCGCCTCCCTGGCCCGCCCTGCCTTGCCCTAGTAGGCCGGCCGGCCGGCTTCTCGCCCACCCCACCCCGTCTCATCCCATCCCGCCTTACACCAGAGCGCACTTTCTCTTCTTCTTCTTAACAACCGGGATCGGCGCGCCGTGGCTCCCAAACGACACTCCACCACCACCGCTCCCGCTCCCATGCGCCGTACTCCCCCTCCTCCCAAACCCGCTCCCACTCGTCTTGCCATCGCTCCCGCTGCTCGCGGCCTCGGCCTCGAGCGTCTTGCGGTCGTTGGCCACAACGGTGAGGATGGCGCGCTCAAAGATCTCCTCGACGCCCTTCATCTCCTTGCTGCTGCACTCCATGTACTGCGCGCCCATCTTCTTGGCCACGGCCAGCCCCTGTTCCGTCGTGACGGGCGTCAGGCCCTGCGTCTTGAGCATGTCGATGCACGTCTTCTTGTAGCGCAGGTCCGACTTGAGCCCGACCAGGATGAGCGGCGTGTAGGGGCAGAAGTGCAGGACTTCGGGGTACCACTGGGTTTTGGAGAAGTTAGTTGACTGGTTGGGGTAATGTAAACAAATAAAAAGGGGTGGGAAAACGAACCTTGTCCATTACGTTTTCTAGCGAGTTGGGGCAGTCGATGGCGAAGCACACAAAGATGAGGTCGGTTTCCGGGTACGAGAGCGGGCGCAGCCGGTCGTATTCTTCCTGGCCGGCTGTGTCCCAGAGGGCGAGCTCCACCGTCTTACCCGTTGGCGGGTGCACGGGGTATGTGATGTAATTTTCGAAGACAGTCGGGACATATTTCTGGACAGGTTATTAGTCTTGTCATCCAATAAAACGATAGAGGAAAGAGAAAAAGAAAAAGCGCACCTCTGGAAAGTAGCCTTGGCTGTAGCTGATCAACAGACAGGTCTTGCCGCAGCCGCCGTCGCCGACGACGACAATCTTCTTGGAAAAGGCCGGGCCCTCGGTCATGGCGGTGCCCGATGATTCCCTGCCCGTCGACTCCCTGCCCGTCGACGTGCTCATCATTGTGCTGACTGTCCCATCACTCGACCGTGTGCCGCGCGTGTCCCGCCGCGACGACTCTGGTCTCCGCGAGGCGCTGCTGTCTTGCCGCTCGTGCATGTAGGTCGAGTTGCGGTACTGGTACGACGCCATGGCACTCTCGGTGTGGTGGGTGTGGATGGTGTGGATGTGTGATGTGATTGTTTCTTTGTTAGCGGCCAAAATGGACAAGCCACCGAGGTCGAGGCGCTGGGGCAAAACGAGAGTGCAGCCAAGGGTGATGCTGGTCCGAAATGCTGAATCTCCAAACTCGAAACACTCTTTTTTTCTTTCTTCCCCGCCCCGCCCGGATGCAAACGTGTCGGGTTGATCTGCTCTCGGTCAATCCGACTGGAATGATGCGAGTGTTGGTGCAGGTTGAATCGACGAGTTTTTTTTTCTGTGTGTGCGGCGCTGTGTGTGTGTGCGTGGTCGGGTCGAGGGATGCTGTGGGTGATGGAAACGGCCAGCCGCAACAGCTGCGGGAGGGAATCGGGCTGAAGGTAAACAGTCGGCTGGGCAACCGCTCCTGCGAATCGGTTATGACACAACCGCGGGGCTAAAATAAGCAGTGACCCCACTGCAACTCATGGCAATCTGTAACAAGACATTGGCCCAGATACGCGCAGGGAATTGGTCGATCAACGGGAGCACTGCATCGTTGAAAGTCTGTCTGATTGGCAGTTTAGCGCCCCTGGTTTATACCTGATACCTCTTTTCAACCTCTTCTTATCAATCCCCCTTCCACAAGCCGCGGCGACGTCACGGGCAACCGCCAGCCCTACGTCCAGCCACGTACCAGGGAAGTACCAGTCTAGACCCCGCTGTGGAGTTTTCAGCTGCCTTGGTCTGAAGGGACTAGTGCGCTTCGGGTCTTCGTCGGCTGGGCACAACAAGGGCCAACTTTTCCCTCTCTTTTCTTTCCAAACCAGATTCTTCCACCGTGTCTGACGCGTTTGGTGGTTGGTCAAACACCAACCCCTCCATTTCCCACCAAGATCCGTGGGTGATTCCATCCTTCAATGACGAAAGACTAACCACGCGCAATCTCGCTCCGGGCTTCACCTCCACTTCGACGAAGCGCAAAACTTTTCAAGTGAAAATTCTTCGCCGAGGCAGAGAGACCAAACAAGACCTCCACATCGTCAGTCCACCAAGATGGCCGACGCTGCCAGCAAGTACATCACGCTCGTGTCGAGCGACGGGTACGAGTTTGTCATACTGCGGGAAGCGGCGCTCGTCAGCCCGACCATCAAGGGCATGCTGCGCAGCCAGTTCACCGAGGCCCAAACCGGCCGCTGCACATTCCCCGAGTTTAAGTATGTCCCACCTCTTCTCTCTCTAACCTCCCCGCGGGTATCCGTACCCTTCGGTCGTGGTCCTTCTCCAATGATGATACAAAGCTCTTCCGCTGTGTCTTCACATGACAGACAAACAGACAGACCGCTCTCCAACGACGAGAGCCTGGGCTGAATGAGCGTCATTCTATCTACACTTGATCTGACAGCGCAGCCCTCGCGTCCACTTTTGCTGCGTCACGCAACTGGAGAAACAGAAAACGGCCAGCCCATGCTAACCTTGGTTTCTCCTCCCAAACAGCGGCGTTGTGCTTGAAAAGGTGGCCGAGTACTTCCAGTATTGGTATCGCAACCGCGACAAGGAGGACGTGCCCGACATGGACATTCCCGTCGAGCTGTGCCTGGTGCTGGTGCAAGCGGCAGACTACTTCAATCTAGATGCCAAGATGGGGCTGAGGGATTTTGCATGAGCTCGGGTCTCATTGTCATGATTTCTGCGGCGAACGGCGTCGGTACGGAATGGCGGGAATGGCGTAGGTTACGGCGTTATGGGAAACAAACGGATGCGTCATTAGAGGGCAGCGGGAGAGCTTTATTGATGGCCATCTAAAGCTGGCTCAGGCCATTCAGAACACGGTATCGTTCTTGACATCCGCGCTTGCCTTTGCGTGCTGCTTTGCCTTTTTCCCTGATCCCCCATTCTAGCATATGCGTCCAGCCCTTTCTCTCCCATGGGTACGACGTCTAAAATGAATGGAAGATGGACCTACTCCTCTACGATCTGTCTGGCTCGCGACTTCGGTCGAGTTCTGACTTTATTAACGAGGAGACATGCCGTAAACTAAATAATACGAATGCAATTGCACTTTGCTTGACAACTGGCTTGAACCTCAATATCTAAATTCTACGCCATTGCCGTGAACAAAGACATGACACTGGGCTTGACTAAGTGATACCATGATATGTCCTAAGAATACCCAAATCTCACTGCCCCCTACCCCATCCCCTCCCTCCTCCGCCTCCGCCTCCGCCTCCCCAACCCCTACCTCTCCCTCCACCTCTCCCTCCTCCACCTCTCCCTCCTCTCCCCCTCCCACCGCCACCACCGCGCCCACCCCGTCCCCGCCCTCGGCCCCTCCCTCCCCCATGAAACTCTCCCGGCGCAGGCCCATCAGGCCCCCTCTCTCTCCGTAACGCCCTTTCCTCGGCGCTCGCATCCCACAAATTCTCCACCCCAATCAGCTCACAAAACGCCGCCGTCTGCGGGTTCGTGTACTCCTCCGGCTGGCAGCTGTCATCGACCCGCTCCGGGTCGACGCCCGGGTTGTGCGGCGGCGCGGTGAGGGCAAAGTTCACGGGTACGTCCAGCTTGTCCTGGGCGACGATGTGCTGTTCTACCCAGGACTCGTTTTCTTGGATCAAGGAGAGGTAGTGGGCCTCCCCTTCGTCGGGCGGGGTGACGGCGTGGCGGTCGCCGAATTGGAGGAGGGGGTGGAAGGTCCGGAGGATGGCGAGCCATTCCGGGTCGTATTGGAGGCGGAGCGGGGCTGGGAAGGGTTGGGCGGAGGGGATCTCCATGAGCTGGAGGAACTTGCGGCCTGGGAGGCACTTGTCGAGGGCGAGGAAGCGGGTGGTCGTGTTGGTTATTCCTGCTGGGACGGGTTGGCCGGGAGTGGTTTTGGGTTTGGGTGTGGGGGGTTTGGCGAAGGCGGCGGGGAGCTGGGAGCGCAGGTCGTCGGTTGTGGTGGCTTCTCCGGCCGGTTCGGGAGCCGAGGTCTCAGCTACGGCCACGGGGGCTTCGTTGTCGTCTTCGTCAAGGTCAAGGTCAATCTCGTCTGGATTTGCGGCTGGGACAGGCTCAGGGGCGGGTTGAGCTGGTTCTGGGCTCGGTTCTCCCTGCTTTGGCGGCTCATGCGTCTTTATGGCGGAGAACTTGCAGTGCATGTGGGCAGAGAACCAGTACTTCGGCCGCAGCCGGTCCAGTACGTACTCGGCGGCGAAACTCCCGAGAGTGCCATCGATCGACTCTTGCCGGAAGAAGGGCTTTTGCTTGAATAACAAATTTGAATCTCCGTGGTATTCAATGGCCCGGGGCCAGTCATGACTGATGCCGATGTCGACCTGGGTCCGCAACTGCAGCAGCTTGCGGACGTCGATCTCGCGTACATGGTAGAAACTCTTGACATCGCCGGCGTTGAAAGGTAGGCGCTCATGGTGGGATTTCCTGTAGTCGAAGCCCTTGCAGATACCGCTCATGCCGGCGATGCGCAGGGGACCCAGGCGGAGCACGTTGGCGGCGCCCATGTAGTAAATGTTGAGGGCAACCCAGCCGCCATAATAGAGCTCCCAGAGGTGGGAGGCAGCCTCGTGGTTGCCGGCGACGAAGAGAGTCAGATAGGGCGCTTTACGCTGGCCGCTATAGTACTCGGGAAAGTCGCCCAGCTCGCGGTACTTGGGCGGCACCGACATGACGTTCATGTCGACGGCATTGCGGACAGCCTGGAAGTCGCCGCCAATGATGAGCAGGTCAACGCCATCCCAATTGCGCTCCTTGCACGACCTGTCGACTGCGGCGTAGATGGCATTGAGCGTGCCGTGTCCCTGGGTACCGTCAGCGATGATCAAATAGACACGCAATCTGACCGGTTGAACTTACACAGCCCTCAATTGCGATGCGGACGCCATTGGTTTCGAGAGTGCCGCTCGAAGCCATATTGATTGGATTGGCGGGATACGGTCTTGGCGAGACTCGTCGGATCAGATGGTCGAGCTTCACGTACGAAGTGCCGTTCTAGAACTTGGAACGAGATGCACCAAGAGTCGTTCTCTGGATTCTTTGGACTGAGTGGCAGTCGAAATGCTGCTGCTGGGTTGTTGAGGCAAGTGCGGTCAGTGTGCTCCAATTTTTATCGCTGCATCTGTGGGCGGGGAGTTGCAACCACTGCTGAATTTCAACAATTTGACTTTCAGGTTCGGTCATCGCTCGACCTTGAAGGTTTCTGACTCACACCGACCACAGAGCGTCGTATCGGTCTTTTCGCGTTCAAGATTCCTGATTCCTCGTCTCGCAGTCAATGCCTGATCTGCCAAGTGCGCCACAAGTTGCTGTTTTGCCGCTTGCGGTGTCGCACCCTAAACTTTCCGCTCCATCGCGATTCGACCCGCAAGCTGAAAACGGGCTCGAAATGATGTCAATTGGCGCTGTAGTATAAAGAACGGACGGCTTTCTTCCCGGAAAGGGTTTTGGGTCTGCTCGTTTGAACTTGTTTGCTCACCTCCTCCACCACTCACCACACCGCTGACCGCTGACCACTGACCACTGATCGTCGACCACTAACACCTTAACACCCTGACCTCCTTGGTCCACCTCAGGAATGTTCAACTTCACCTTCACCTACAAATGGCTGCACTGGCGAGCCCCAACCCGCCCCCTCCCCGCCCTACCTGAGGGGATTGAACGCTTCTTTGTCCAGACTCCCGGCGGCAACATTGAGGTGTTGCATGCCAAACCCCAGGACCCATCACAGCACCCCGATGCCAACCCCTTATTCTTTGTCCACGGCGGCATGGGAGGTGCCTGGGTCTGGATTGAGTACCTGCAGTTCTTCTCGGCCCGCGGTATCCCGTGCTATGCCGTCTCCATGCGTGGCCACGGCGACAGCTGGCATCCCTCGTACCTGCGCATGGTGTATGCCACCACGAAACGCATGCTGGCTAACGATGTCGTCGCCGGCTTGCGCTGGGCTCAGGAACGCGAGGGCGGGAGAGAGGTTGTGCTGGTTGGCCACTCGAGTGGCGGTGGGCTCTCCCAGTTTATCTTGTCTGAGGGGGATGTCAGAGTGAAAGGCCTGGTTCTGGCGGCTGCGGTACCCGGGTTTGGCTCGTAGGTTTGATGACTTTTCACAGGTGTGATACTGGCTGACTTGCAGTTGCAGCATGAGCGTGTACTTGAACTGGTGGCGGCTGGATCCGTGGTTTAGCCTCAGGATGATATTCCACGGCTGGCACCCCAATTCCCCCCTGTCGCATCCGGCACTCACAAGGAGAGTCTTCTTCAGCAAAGAGCTACCGGATGTCTATGTTGAGCAGTTCCAGGAAAGGACATGCTCATACGAGAGCTTTCTCTGGCCTCTGGGCATGGGCGTGCCGTTTGTTAACACACAGAGGATGCTCCCGCAAATTACCAGCTGGGGTACAGGAGAGAGTATCCTGGTGCTTTGTGGTGAGCTGGATACGATCATGACCATCCCTATCATGGAAAATCTCGCAAACGCATACCGCAAGGCCTACACGAGTCTGGTCAACCAGAAAAAGCTCGACGCTGATGACACTGCGGTTGTGCCCATCCCCGGGGACGGCGGGAGCGACACTGCAGGCCATGGAGTGAGGCAATGTATTGTCCCAGGCGCTGGCCACCACTTGCAGAACGATGTCACTTGGGAGACTGGTGCGCGGAAGCTCTTGGCTTTTTATGAACAGTTATAAAACGGCGAGTTTTGATGCAGGCGACTTGCTTTGTAGATATACGGTTTGGCAACGGCACTCTCGACTTTACTGATGGTTTATGCATTCATGTTAATGCCATGTTTTGATTGGCAGCATTTATTGTACAATACAATATGGCAGGCAGCGACCTTATACGCACATCCATCAAGACTCCAT
Organism: Trichocladium uniseriatum; assembly: GCA_017139535.1. Taxonomy (NCBI): domain Eukaryota; kingdom Fungi; phylum Ascomycota; class Sordariomycetes; order Sordariales; family Chaetomiaceae; genus Trichocladium; species Trichocladium uniseriatum. The sequence continues at coordinate 1,018,533 of WOUO01000002.1, read as the reverse complement.
CATGTGATGGGAAGAATGTGGCCTCGAGGGAGTCTGCAACTTAGATGCCTATAACCGATCGGCCCGGAGCTCAGCGTCTGAGTAGGGTGGGATATCTTTTTGTATCTCCTATATCGGCCGCCAAAAGCGACGTGGTGCTCATGGGGTTCAAGCGTGCCAGCCCCTATCCAACCCCATCAATCCGTAACTTGAGCCGCAGTGAGTCGACGGTAAAGACAAAGACGAGACAGCAAAGCGGCGGTTGTCCTATCCATGGTATATAGCTACAATGGCAAAGCACGATAGTATTTTCTTGACGCAAGGCAATCTCAGATCATGTTTTCTTGTCACATCATTTGTGTATTGAACACCATATATCAGATGCTTCCCTATACAGCTTCGTTTTTCACAGATAAGCCTTTGGACAATCCCTATAATGCATCTCAACTTCCCAAAGAGAAGTGTCAACGTTAAAGCTTGGCCGCTCTGGATTTTCATCTGATGTGTGAGCACCTTTTCCGCCGCTCCCCGACATCGAACACTGGATTGCAGCACATCCCAGTAATTACCAAAATATAGAATCTTCCTGGTTGACAACAAGTGGATATACACTCGCCCAGATGAAGACCATTCGGCGGCGACTGGAGACTGCTGTGTCTCTCCGCGAGAACAGAAGACGGTACCAACTTGGGCCTCGCCCATTGGGCTTCTTATACTTTGTAACTACGACCACGATCAGCCAGCTAAAATGTTTTGCGATCAGGTGCATATATCCAGTTGCTGGTCGCGGGACACTTCTATGTCGTATTATACTTCCCGTCCATTATGCATGCAGCTAAGCGGCAACCCAGCCGAGGTCTTCTTACCCCTGACCCTTTGTTGTATATCCTCACTCAGCAACGTCGTTCAGTTTGACAACATTCTGTGGGCTCTCCTGGGCACCACCAAGTTGTGTACAACTACGCGAGGCTTTATCACCAGCAATGAAATGACCTCCCCTCATAATGCCAACATCAACAGAAACGCTTCCTGACGTAGTGATGGTCCAGAGTTTCGGAATGGAGATACCGACCCAACCACCCGGCTGCATATGCGGCCATGGAACCAAGTTTCGGCACCCGGAAAGCAAGCGAAAAGCCTATCAATAGAACAACTATTAATAGGACCACTACGGGGAAGGGGGTTAAGTTGACATCAAGCTGCCGGGACGGGCGGAAGCGACGGCGATCAGAAAACACCAACATCTATATCATAATGTGAAGCCGTGAAGCCTGTCCCGTGGACTCAATGACAACTGCCCCTTTCTCCGACTTATCAAGTAATGGCTGGGCTCTTAGCCATAGCATTAGCGAGAAACACATGGGGTGTCTATCTGTTGTTGCAAAGGGACGTTGTTTATATCACACTCAATCACAGAAGAAGTGGCAGACCGCTGTAACTACATGCTAGACGAGCCTCAAGGTTTGCGGCTTTGTCCTTCTCTGCAGAGTTAAATGGATAACCGTGTCTTAAGGAAATCGAGTCATCACTGAGAACCTCAAGCACCTTATTTCGATACAGCAACCTCTGCGCCGGAAAGGTCAACAACGGGGCGAACAACGCGAGTCATCACCTCACATTGGACGGACATGTCATCCGTCCAAAGGCCCTCACCTCTCCCAGTTTCACACAACGTACAAACGGCAACAACAACGTGTGTTTACAATACAGGGAGAGCAACCCAACAAGCACGCCATCCGTATTCCAAAGTTCAAGATGCATCAGAGCACAACAACACTCCGGAACCTCAACAAGTAATACTCAATCAGTACAGCAATAGGTTCCAGTGTATACTAAACCAAACAGACAGCGGCATCAGTTTCGACACCCCATCCGCCCCCAAACTCAGGTCAATCTGTAAGCCAGCCTGAGAGGTCTCAACACCGATCACACCCAGAGGCACTTCAGCATGCTCGCACATCCCCATCACACCTCAACTCAGACACCCGAGTACAACCACCCCATCCCACCCCCGTCTGAAGTTTCCCCTGCTCTTTTTTACTTGCTTCGAGAAGCTGCTGACAAACTCAAACTCCACGTGTAGTGTAGTGTATCCGGAGAGTCTCAACCGGCCCCGGATCACGCCCAGCCGCCAGAGCATACCAAACAGGGGGTGGCTCGGCCCAGCACCAGAAGTCCTCTCAGACCACGCTAGTGAGTCAAGATAGATAGCAGCATGTCATTCATCCATCGTTCTTGGTGGGTATGTAGGTGTGGTGGGTATGGGCGCGCGGGTGTGTGTGTTGGTGACTGACAAGCCTTGACAAGCCTGTCCGGGCGCAGTTCCGACCCTAGGGCCAGGAGCGCAATTCAAGACAAGTGCCTTTCTGTATGTAGGAATTGTACGCATACCATGTCAGGCAAAATCCCCAACCATGCGCGCCCTCACCCATCCCCTCCCCTCCCCCTGAGACATCATCACACCGCCCACTTTTGAGCCCCTCCCGGTAAGGATTTTTATGGCTGCGCACTGCATCAGCTGCAGACCTGGGGGGTGTTAGTGTACCAAGCATTCCCATATGCAAGTCAAAAGCCAGGCGCACACACACACACAGACACACGCAATCCACACCCACTCCAATGTCATGTCAGTGACTAGCGCATCATCCCTCCATGCAGTGTCCCTCCCTAGCACAATGCACCTGAAACGCCTTAGCATTTGTCAGGGGACCTGCAGCACAGCAGTTTCACTCCACCCTCCAACTGACTCCTCCTTTGGGTGATGCCAAGGAGCACTCTGCTTGCTCTGCCTGTTGCTTCGCAGGATCAAGTGAGCCCTCACAGGCCCAAAGCAGACAAGCCGACGCCGAATCTGGCAAAGCCGTCGATGCAACACCCCAACGCCACAGGACCGAAAGGGCCGAAATACCTACCGAGCGCCACATGGAATCATAGACTTGGTGGTGCTGTTCTTTCGTCCCCTCGCGGAATCTCGCGATAATGGTAAAACACTTCTCCGTACGGAAGGCTGCGCATGCCGTAATCTCCGAATTGGACTGCCGCAGGATGCAGTTTCGTGAGATCCGAGGGGAAACCCCCACAAGCGTTTGCGGAAGACAAAGCCCCACACCGAGTTCCGCCGTGTCCGGCCCGGGCCGCTTGCGGTGTGACCTTGTGAGATGGCAGAGAGAGCGACGAGAAGCCGTCAGGTCTTGCCGTGGTACTCTCGAGGTTGGTTGTATGCTGATGAAACGGTCCGTTTTTCTCTTGCTACGTAATGGAGGATGGCAGTACACATTGACTGCCATCCATCACTGCCAGTCAACCTGGGAGTTGATGCAGCCTCCACTGCCAACCTGCCGGCGCGCCTTGTCAGCAAAGGTGGCGTGCAGACGCGGACTCTCTGTGAGCGGACAACAGCCCGCGTCTCTCTTTTTGGCGTAGTGGCATTTCATGCTTCATGCTTCATGCGCAACCCTGGCCGGTGACTGTTGGGTGTGCGAAGCAGCCCTGTGTCGCGGAGACGTGTGTGTACGCTCTCGCTACCAAAGTCGCCGGGCCCTCACCGCAGATCGCCCAACTTTCCCTTGCAAACCCGATAATGTGGCGAGGCTGAAAAGCCCACCGCCGAACCGAAGAAATAAACCTTGTCTTGTCCTCTCAAAGTCCCTGGATGAAGCAACGGAAGAACGGCCTGGCAATGGCCAACTGGCGGGAGGATCACTCATCATCGAAGCGATCTCACTCTGCAGGCGCTGATCCCTTCCCTCCCCACCTCCCATTCTTCCCCCAGCTTCCCAAGTCCTTCGAGAAGCCTGGCGGTCCCGGGGGGGGGGGTGTCGCACAGACATGCTTGGCATCTGGCTTGACAGCGCCAAGGACATTGGTGGGACTTGGAACTTGGTTCTGGTGGTTCTCGAACTCGCGCTAGCACAAAGGAGTACTCCGGCTAAAACGGGTGTGGGATGCCATTGGTGAGGTTCCTGAGTTGGTGCCCGGGGTGAGTCGAGCCCTAACCCTTTCGGACTTTATCTCCCCTCCCCTACCCCTGTCATCGAGAGCAGCACGCTGAACCCCGCTTTCCATGTCTCGCGGCGACGATGAGGAGCCCGCAAGGCGGTGGACCTGACCGTGTGTGGGCCGGCAGGGAGATGCTGACAAGAACTGGCGAGAGGGAAGGGACCCTGTGACGGTATCTGTGGGGTCGTTTGTAGAATCGTGACACTGAACTCGAAAAGGAGGAAATATCCCCGATCCTCTGGCCGTTGGAGGACCATTCACTCCCCGCAGCGGGGTCGGCCCGGACAAAAGCAAGAAGGAAAGTTGACATTCATTAACGCCTCTTTGCGCGCATGTGAAGCACACTGATGGTGAATGAGAGAGAATCCGAACCTGGCCCGCAATGCCGCCAAACTCAAAGTGCAGTGACCGGCTGAGAGAGCCGGGAATGGATCTTCGATAGTTCGGATTGCCGACGGGACCGCTTGATCAACCCCGTGGAGATGCGTTCCTTTCTGCCCCAGCTTCGGAGGAGGCTGGTTCGGCACTTGACAGGGTTCATTGAGCGGTTCTCCTCGCTATTCTTAGCTGCCTGTTCCTTTCCAAGCTGAAATCCAATACGCGGCCGAACCGTTTTCCTGGAATCCCCACCCACTCTAACAACCGCTGACCACCCACATCCCGAACTGATGAGCTTCGCGAAAGGTCTCGAGCCCGATGACCGCGCGGTAGTTCGCTTCACACCTCGCCTCTGGCGCCGCTAGCGCATCTCCAAGACGACGGTGGAATTTCTAGAAACCCAGGTTGACCAGGGTTCGGGCGTTAGCGCCGGAGAAGACTTGACCTAGAGGCGCTAGCCATGTGATCGGCGCAACGTGGATGGTGCCGTTGTTGAACATGGTGAAAGAACATGATGCAATTCTAACCAACTCAGGACCCCCTGGATTAACCGGTGAAATTGACGAAAGTCCACGCGAATCTGGGCGGTGGAAGGCCCTGGCCTTCCCCTCAGAACGGGGACCAACCTGGGCATTTGGGCCCGAAATTGTTTCCGGACGAGCGCGAATCATGTGTGCTGAACTCCCGGGGCTGCCGAGACAGACAACTTCTTCTCGAGTCGTGTGTGGTGTATCGCTCAGCCGAGCGCGCCATTCCTCCTTTAGTGGACACTTGAGCAGCTGGATAGAGCGAAGGCTGTCTGGTGATCATATCCCGGTAGAGTAAAGCTAACCGGGCTGAACAAGAAGCTAACATCGACAAGGGTGCAGTTTTTGAAAGAATGGGGGAAGATTGGCCCTTCGAAGCGAGAAAACCCAGTAAATTCTCAACGCCTTTGGTCTGCGGTCAGTTGGTTTTCTCCGTCCGCCGCCTTGGGTTCGGTGACTTACGACTTGAGCAGTGGGCTTCTCAGATCCCCAAGAACCGGTCAACACCTCTGAAGGGGGGGTCGGCTGCATTGTGGCTTGGCCATCGCGAACCGACCGGGGATTTGCTGCAGGCCTGTCTCTCTCTGCCGGATTTACGATTTGGGATCATGGAATTTATCCATGGCCGTGAATTCGGGGAACCGAAGCACTGTGGTGGAAAGGCGAGTGCTCGGCCGCTGAGATCGGTTCCATGCTTCTGAGAGGACAGAATTCCATGGGTGAATGGTGCCTCACATCGAGCATGCGATCGAGATGGTTTAGCCCGAGCATAAGTCAACGCCGAGAGATAGGTGGCATACCGAGCGCAGTCGTCCCAGCTGTGGAATTCTACCGCGACGGGCGGGGAATTCCCAGCATCTTTGGCCTCCTTGATGCACAGTGAGCGAAGACGTCGGGAGCCCGCTGGCCCAACGAACCAGTCCCCGAGAAGTCGCTACTCGGGGCTGGAACTATTCCTTCATCGTATGCCAGCCGGGTGCAGACCTTCTCCAAGGTCTGTGGAAGAACCTGGGGTTGGCTGGTGGAAGTCGAGAGCGCCCATCAATGTCTGCGCCTCCCGCAGCTGACGGACGGGAGGCCGGAAATCGTGACGAGCTGGCGGGGGAACGGACTGGGTTTTGGATATTGGTTGTGTTGTACAGCATAGATCTTGAAGAACTGGAGATCCATGGACGGCAAGTAAACACAACATCGAAGGATGCTATGCATGGTGCCGGACGCGTCGATCAGCTGCATCGGCAATCCGATGACTGGGCTCCCAATTCTTCGGCATCTCGAACCACCCTATCGATTGCAAATGCAACTAGCCGCTCTCGCCTCGCGATGACTTCCTCACGAGATTTCCGCAAGGGGAAAATCTTGGCAGCAACTAGGCGTGCTCGGCACAGTTGACGGTTCCTGATTTGACTGACAGAGTCAGATCTGGTGAAGCGGTCATCATGATGGTTGAGGCTCAGAGGCTTGACCCCTTCCAATGGTTCGCTTCGAATCCAGGGTCATCCAGGGCCACACCGTCAGCAAGGAGACTGACTGACTGCATGAAATGCCGAATCCGGTTCTTGGTATTCTCCATTTCACTGGCAAAAAGCTGCGCCTCGCCGACATGGTTGGATGGGATTATCGAGTCTGTTCGCAAGGAACTGGCTGCAGTGCTACTTGCTGCAGCGCACGGCTCCGCTAGAGTCGCTCAACATCTCGAATCGGAAGGGCTGTTCTCGATGGGAGATGAAGAGGGTGATGTGATGGGTCGTTCCGGGGGTGTGAAGGATTGACAGTATTCCCGAAATTTCCGCAACGCACACGTTGCTCAGAATGGCTTGTTTCGATCCGCGCGGTGGCATGGTGGTTGGATCTACGTTTGATCCCCCGGAAACTTTTGGAGACGAGAATTGCTTCGGTCTCTGGAGCCGGGACTCTCGGCTGAATATCACGGAAGGGTGTTGATGTGTGTAATGACCCCTGCGTTGATTGTTCGGAAGCCGAGACGGTTCATGCATCCGAAGCCGTTGACAATCATCCTTGAAGGCGATCCACGTTGAAGCCAAGCAAGTTCTTGGCAAGGAAACTTTCAAGGCAAGCGGCCATGAAATGATCAACAGCGACTTTGGGCGTCCTCGGAAAATTCAGGGCAGAGGCAGTTGCTCCTCCCAGACTAGCATCTGAGAAGAACTTGAACATGGAAGCTGCGTTGAGGAACTGGTTCCTTTATCGTTATCTCCCACCAGGTCCTTCCTTGGCAAGGATTTGTGAGATCCTCTCTGCGGTCCTCGAGCTCAATCCAACAAACTCTGGAACTCTTTGACGGACCGTGAGATTCTCAACTGGGTCTTGCTCCTCGTGCGTTTCTCTCTTGGTTACAAATACACACCCTTGTCCGAGAGATGTGTGAAACCTGGCAGTCGCTTCCCACATCCAGCCCGCAATACGAAGCACTGTGAGGAAGACCCCGGGAGATGGTCGCAATGGTCGATGTGATCAAGGTGCAGGTGGGCTCGAAACCTGCGACGAATGCAACTTCACCCCGCTCTCACAATATATATCGGTCACTGGCGAGCCATGCGGATGTCCCGCCCCATCGCGATCACTCATCGCTTCACGTTCTCGAACACTGGCACCGCGAGACAAACGAACGCGTTGACTTGCAAGTTGAGCCAACACTTCAGAGTAAGCCCCTCGTGTCCGTCGTTGCAAGTCTGCTAACACGATCTCCATTCTCATTGGCGCGCTTCCTCATTCTGTGGCCCTCGTGGAAGTCTGGTAAGCTCTTATCCTCTGATTCTTAAAATCCCCATTCCTTCGAGTGCCGGCAGCGGATTCAATACCCGGGGTTCCTTGTCAGTCCCTCAACGGTTTCCGGCCGGCGCGGTGCGGCTGAAATTCGGCGTCGCACCATGCGGCTTTCGGCGCAGCCTCCGAACCAAGACTCGGGCCGCCGGTTCCTCGGCCGGGCTCTGTCGGGGCTTCAATGTTGTTCATCCGGAGAATGTGGGATGTCCCCAGATGATCCCATTCAATATAAAGTACATTATGAGGTAATTGTTAACAGATCTGAGCAACTGTGACGGGAATTGATAAGGCATGTAGAATCCAGTCGCTGGGCACATCGCATAAGTACCTTATGTATTCCGTACAAACAAGCACAATCTGCTCCGTAAAACAACGGCACGGTATTGCAGACCCCATTGAAACCGGAGATATTGCCCGATTGGAAACACTGGACAAATCAAAAGACGGAATAGCGGCGCGAGGGTCTCGACGTCTGTGCGCTCGGTCCGTAATTTTCGTACACTCCGTCGTGTCCACCCTCCAACCGCACGAACAGCGGCCCAGACGAAGCTGATAACCCCGCCGAGTCCGGGTTCTGCGGCATTTCCTCCCTAACTCCCTTTTATTTTCTCTCGTTTCTCGGAATTCGTTCCCGACGCCGCAGAAGCTCAAAGAAACCGGAAAATAAAATAGAATCTGACCAGTGATTGTCATGTCACCGACGACATGGGGCTTGACATGGTGGGGCTATGCCGGCGGTACCTGCAAGGGGTGCGGAGAACATGGGAGCTCAAAAATATTGACCAGTGACGACAGACGTTCCTGACCTCCCGCGAATATGTGATGTAATGACATTTCTACTTTTGTCCAGAGTATGTGGCATGCAAAGCAAGAGCGGCAGACCCAGACATTCAGTTCTGGAACAGCAACGCCGGAGAATTTCTTGCCAGTGTGCGTCTATACATCAGCAACAAAACTCACGAGACCTCGCCCGATGTACTTCTTCCGAACTCGATTCGGAGCGCGCACTCCGTCCAGGTCTGGTAGATCTACCCTTGCCGTGGAGGCGGAACATCGAACATCTCACCCCTCGTCCGTGTCTCGCCGGAGTCCTCCCCGCCAAACCTTTCTGGGAAGTTCACAGTACCAGCAGCTCCAAGTTGAGCCATTTGATTCCCGTCCTGGAACAACTGGGTCGAATTGGGAACAATCTTGTTGGTGGATGGAAATATTCCCGGCGCCCTCTCATGAGAATGGTACGATCAGCATCATGTCCTCGCACAACGGAATTGAAAGATGAAGCCGTTGTTTCCTTGCCATGCTCCATCGACACAGATTGACGTCAATTGCTCATGGAGGTCGGTATGTCCCGAGTTTGTTGGGGACGACATGGAGAGGTTCCGGGTCTCACGGCAGAGGTGGGGCCACGATTCTGTTTCGACGTCGTTTCAGATCAAAGTGGTGCCAACTATGGCTGCCATTGGCTGGGGGCTCGAAAAAGAAGAGCTCTCCCACGTGGTGCTTTAGCCCTGCCAGATCTGACTCCAGCGCGCCTCGTCACCGTGGGCGAATGGGGCTCATCGGTCAAGGATATCATCGATCTCGCAGCGTTCTTTGATTCGACGTCAGCGCGCTTGCTTTGACCTCTGCATAGTGGTTGAGAACATGTGCCGCCAGAGTTTAATGATACCCATCAAACACAATGAGACTACCTCTCTATTGGAGACTCTAGGACTGGAGTTGTCCTTCAGTAACTCGTAACTGGACCTTTCAGGTGAGCATCTGAAGTTCCACTTATCTGGGTCTTGACCATTGCGTACCGTACATACAATCTATTTGGGGTCTGAGGACGAATCCATGCAGTTTACCTCTTACCTCCTGCGGCGGATGGACGAGGGAAAGCAGAGCAAGCGCGGATTGGACGACGTCTGCAGTTCCAGGTCCCTCGCTCTGACAAAATCGACAAACAACGGTCAAGGTGTGTCAAGAACACCTAAACTGAGACAAAATCAAATCCTGCAGCGGAGGCGAACCGTAAAAATGAGGTCAGTCGTTCGAGGTGCAGCAGTCAAAACACAGCAGTGTCGACTCTGTCGAGAGCTGACGAGGACCAAAACTTTGTCGAGACTTATTACCAAGTACTACAAAGCAACGGCTCGCCTGACAAGGGTTGGCCCTGCAGATCGAACTAATGTGGGGGAGGGGTAAGTGGGGCTGTCGCCCGTGGTGGGGTTGTCAACAATCGAGGACCTCTTTCCCCTCCAACAAACCACTGGCACCGTTCACCATCTGCCGGTGCCTTGCGACGTGCTTTGATATTTCTGGACATTCTACCCATGTTTAGCGTCAGCATATTGAATTTGATTCCCACGTTTTTTTTTTTTGCCCAGCTATGCCGTGCCTCCCGATTGGCTGAGGGCGTTGCTCTCTTCAGATTTCTCATCTGCCGACTGTGCATCCGAGCCGCAGGGACCGAGGAGTGCATCGGAGTCTTCGCTTCCAGCTCCTAAAGCATTCTCCCGCATCACCTGAGCTGGTGAGTGTGGGGATGGATAGAAGTAGGGGGCTTTGAGGATGCAACTGCTATGGTACCAAATGGAAGTCACCCATGGGGACGGGGGCAAGATACCTACATAGCTGATAGTTGCATTAGTAACAACGGACCGCGACGAAGGATCTGGTGATGTGCTGGATACTACAAAGACTCTACACTAGTCACGGCGAATGACCACACCAGACCGCCGGTCTCTCTTGAAGAGCGCTCCCGCACGCCCCCATGCGCCCCCACACCGCCCGAGCCCGACCATTCCCACCATGGACAAGGGGCGAGTTGTGAGACCACAACGGCGCAACGTCCCAAGTGCTTGGAGTGCCAAAAGAGGAATCCATCTTTCCGATCTAGAAAGGGATTCTTGGATCTCTGAGCACGACAAACACCCACATCTGGCATTGCCATGTCTCTGCCCTTTCCCTAGAGAAGGCCCAAGAGGTCACTCTGAGAGTTGTCTTTCACCCCACGGCCAATCAGTTCCCCTGGCCGCACACCCTTGCTGTTACGCACAGACATCGTCAACTTTGGGTCAAAGAAGGGTCGAACGGTTAGATCCATCATCCATCTCTCCATAACGCGAGAAGCTAGAGGTAGCATATACGGCAGTTCCTTCAACCTCTTGCACAAGCGCCCCGAGCCGCGCCTGTTGTTGCATCGGATGCTCACATTCCTAGCTTTTGGAGACCATCCGCAAACCCTAGCTCTTCTAATTGAGAGGATCTCGAACCTAGCGAGGTGGTTCTGCAAGACGCAATGCAGCGAAGAGTTTGACGCCAACCACGCTATGAGCCGTGTCTGTCTGCAACCCTCCCCCACATGACGCTCGTCAACCCGTTCCAGCCTCTTCAAGCGCCTTGGAAGTACCGCTGCGACATGGGTTTCCCGCTGCTCCTCCACGTTCGCCAAGTCCACGTACCCCACAGTCACCGAGCCTCGCCTCTGCACACGAGGGCCGGGAGACTCCACGGTCATCAAAGTCCCTTGCCGTCTTGTCATCATGTGCTCTGGCCATCAACTTGGCTCCTTGTTCGAGGCCCGCGAAGCTTGAGCGGTACGATGTGACGACGGCTTCAGCGTCAACGCTCCGTGCGGAGTGCGCCAGACCCCCTTGACATCGGTTGCCCGCCGCCGCTCCCCCACCGTCCCGCTTCTACTGCTAGGGCGGTGTCACTCGCTTCTCCCGTTTTCTCCTCAACTCGACCGGCACTCCGCCGCTCGCCTGCCGCAAGACCCGCCAAGAACATTGCTATGGCCTCTTGTTTCCAGGTTTGGTCGGCAGCCGAGCCGAGCCCGTCGGCCATGTTTCGCGCTTCCCCGCAAAAACCCCAGAGCCTCCCGCTCCCAACCTGCAAATCCCTTAAAACTCGCAGGAGCGCAACGTTTTTTTCACTGGCTCCTCTTGGGCCCGTGCCGCGTCAAGTGAGTTGGCATTGGAAGAACCGCTCGCCGCCGGGTCTGGTCGCGCACTACACCTAATGGAGGGGTTGCTTACGAGGGAGGGCACCGGGTCGGCCATCTCTCTGGATTCCCGTTCCGAGACCTCGAACGTGGGGAATCCTGGTTATCTGCAACATGGACGGGTTGATTCAAGATCTGCCGGTAAGGGATTCCGCGGCAAGTGTCTCATGCCAACTTGCCGTCGGTACGGTAACGAGCGTTTCGCAGAGCCACCCATGAGAGACAGCGAGGCGTCATCATTGCCGATTCGGTCTCTATTTTCCTGATGCCTGTTATCCAATGTCCTGCGCATCGTGCATCGTCTCGAGGTGGGGTTTATGTTGATATATAAACAAACCCCTTCAACTTGACTGTTCATGGATTAAAGGTTAGAACGAGGATGCCAAGCCTATCTGTTGCCCGCGGCAGACAAGAGCCTGCCGCTCAAGTGCATGACAAAATGCCAATACTGCAAGACACATGCAGTCATTTTGATCCTTTGATGGGCTAGTGACGCTCTGCTTGCCGCATTGCATGAACGTTTCGCAAGGGCAGCACCCCATCAACCTTCACCGCCTGACCAAAGCAACAGCAAGCAGAGTTGGGGTTCCTTCAGCGTCAGCGCTGACTTCACAATGTGCCATCACGGTCGTATCGCGGCCCACAAGTCACTGTCGGTGAGGGACGTACATGTAGGAGATGCAAGGAACAGTGACGAGCAAGGCAGTTGGTTGATGTGGATTGTATCAGCCCTTGCAGCTTATCAGTCAGCGGGGCCAAGCCTCAACGCTGTACACACTGTCCGTGTAAGTCATTGAAACAGAGACCGGGAAGTTCAAGGCGATATATAATATCGATCGTCATATTTTCGGGGAAATCCAATGCAGGAAGCAAAAGATCAACCCGACAATGATATTCCATGCTAGTGCTAACTAATGGTGATGTATCCGTCAAAATACCTAGTACTTGTAGAACTCTCTGCTGTCGCCTCCCGCATCCACTAAATTTTGGGGGTTACAGCTCGGCTCTGCACCTGTTTTCTTTTGATCAGTGCTTCGGCTTTTTTTCGTCTTCTTTTTTTTTCCCTACTCCTGCAGTTGTTTCTTCCCTCTCACATGCTGCAAGTTAGTTACACACTTTGTTTTTATTTTCGTATCTCGCGCCCCGAAATGACGCAACGATGTTGGCAGATGCCCTCAATTGGATGGCGTCGTGCCACCACGGGTTCAAGCCTCCCCGCGGCGAGACCTGCGAGGTGGCTTGGATGGCGGACAGGAGCCAGTTGCCCCTCGACGGAGCCCTTTCCCGTCCGATGGCGCTGTCAATCAACCACTGCAACGGAACCGTTCATGAGAGACATTGCGGCCCCTCGCATCAGAGATACGCAGCGCAGCGGAGGTTCGCGACGGCTGAGAAGTTGCATCTCCCTCTTTTCTTCCGAATGGCACCGGCAATGTCTTGCTTTTTGGGTATTGTACCTGGGAGAAGGAAGCCTCGTTTAGTGAGCAGAGGGCCATGGTTGGTGGCGATAGTGTTGCACAGTCCGCCTCTTGCCTCTGGCCCTGCATGATGGGATTCTTTGCCATACGAGAGGGACGTACGAAGGACAGCCTGTTCCTCCGCCAGTTTCTCTCGATCAGTTACTGCACATTACCTTACAGGCTGCGCTTGTGCTGCACGCTGTAGCGGCTACTGCGCACACTACCGGACACTGCGGAAAATAGAACCGAGAAAGCGACCTTGGATGCACCACCAGGCCGTGTAACCGGGAGAGAGCTGCTGGACCTCCGCTCCGGGATTGACAACCCCATTCTCCGTCCCGGCCCAGCCCAACACGCCGGCCCCCGACGGATGACACTTACACGACATCGCTAGCTCCACCGCCCACCACATCGCACATCATCGCGATCGGGATTTGCCAACGACCGACAGCTTTGTCATATTTTCGAGATTGCTTTGCTTCTCTGCCCGATCTATCCGTTCTATTTGGGCTTGGCAGACAGGGCCCAGGGACGGGCGCTCATCAGTGTCTCCGTTCCTCGCTTCCATCGCTCGCGGGGCGCTCGCGGCCTTGCAGGCCCAGCTGCAGGCCCTCGGGAGACCCTGTTCCCTCCCCGCTGGGGACCCATGCTTGTTCCAGGTCACTTCGAAGCTGGCCAGGTCACCACTAAACTTCGAACCGCACCCAACACGAACCATTGCTTCGAGAGGCTTGCAAGGACAAGCGGTACTCGGGGACCCCGGTCGGTACCTGCTCGGGGACAGGGATGTGGAAGGTGGGGAGGTGGGGCCTGCAGTCAAGTGCCAGCAACGTCCGTGCCATTTATCCCTGCAGCGATTCCGCGAATGGGGTGCCCAACCAGATTTTGATGGGCTCCACACGACTGGACACAGAAGGGAAGGAACCCTCTGCTGGCCCTGACAGACTTGAGAATCAATTCACCCATTCGCCAATGGCAAGCCAAGGAAAGCAGCCCGCGGGGAGGATGGGCCGTCTCTCTCTCTCTCTCCCTCCCTCTTTCTCTGTGTGTGTGTGTGCCCTCGCTCCTTCCCGTCTGCCAGCCCTCCCGCCTCTCACCTGCCTGTTGGTCTGGCCGGTGGAGGGACGAACGTCCCGTCCCTTTTTGGCGAGATGTGGGATGGTCTGTTCCTGTCAGCCACACCCGCCCGCCATCCCGTCTCCTGCCCCAATCCGTCCGCCGACATGGCGTTTGATGAGCCGGTTTGAGGGGCGGGATGGTACGCTCTTTTTTAGTCTGATAGTACATTCAGACATGGATGCCTCCAGACACACTCACGGTGAGGCTGGTGATGGTGGAAAACGCCCCGCGATGGCCAAGTCTTCTGGCGTCCATGGATGAGATGGACTAGCAGGGACCAGGGTGACCACGAGGGACGCCAACGGCAGCAACGACGAAGCGAGGGTCCAGGGAAGCCCGAAAGTCCGTCCCTTTCGGTTGCCAATTTCAAGCGATTTCAATTTCCTTACCAAGCGCACGCGTACCCCGTTAGTACCCCAATGCGAGCTGATTCCGCTTCTGCAGGGTCCGGCAACTGCCAGATGACTTTTTTCTCCTTCTCCGCTCCCACTAGCCATCTCTTTTGGTCGATCGTGGCGCCGGACTGTTGCCTCTTCTAGGAAAGCTCGGTTAAAATTGAAGGCTAGAAGTCGGAAGCCAGAGACAGCTTCCATCAGCCGGGGGCCGCTGTGTTCCCCAACGCGCCTCACTCTCACCAACCCCTACCCTTGACTAACTCACCTCCTGCAGTAGCTATCCCTGCTTTCGCCTTTTGCCCCATGTCGCTCTCAGGCTGCTGCAAGTCCATCAAGGATTTGTTACGGACAAATACCAACCAGCGGCGTTGCTTGCAGCTCTCTTACATGCCACCATTCCCACCGACCGAGTGCTGTGTATCGAACCGGCACCCACATCCACCTGCAAACTACGGATCACTAATGCGACGGCCAGCATCTTGGGGTTACCGATACTCGGGCTTTCAAACAACGCCAGACTACTTCCGAACCTCATCCCCGAACTAGCCTGCAAGTTGGTTGGGTCGTGGATCGTGTGAGGGCTTCCACATCCGCCGTCTTCGGTCCTTCTTCCACCGGCGGTTGCAGCACAGAGGCTGAGGCCATTCACGCAAAGCCGAAAAGGCCCTTTCTTTTTATCCCAATTTACTCAGCAGTTACGAACGATTCCGACCAAACCAGTCGACTCCGTCCGAAGAACGTCGTAGCCCAGGAGACTTCCCCAGAAACTTACCACAACACCAGCTGTGCCCAGCCCTCAACTCCACCAGCCTACCGACCCATGCCCCCACAAGAACCAGCAATCCATCGCTGCTGGTCTTGCTTGGTCCTCCTCGGCAGTATCGTCTTCAGATCTGAGTTCAGGGAGGCGGCGGCACTTGCCACCTTTTGTTCCCACTGTCTCGGTCCATCTCGGGAAGCATTGGTGCACGTAAGAAGCAACGATAACACCGATTCTGAAGGGAAAACAAGAATAGATTCCGTTCTTGTTCATCGACGATCCCGACCGACGACCTCGAGCATTTCGCCAGAAGCACCCATCTTGACAGACTAGCTTTATTATCCTCCGGTTCTGCCTTGTCCCATCTTCTCATCGTGAGAGAAAACGTCGTTGTGGACACTGAGCCGAACTTCGTTTCATTGCAAAGAAACAAGCAACGTCTGACGAGAGCAAATCCAAAGGCGCAACCCCAGCTTCTTGCGGCGCAATCGCAGTCGAGAGTCGACACGGCGAGACACCCCTGGCCGCCTCATTCGGCAGTCGGCCACAGAGCTACCCAAGTTAGGTAAAAGAAGCCCAAACCCGCACCTGCAACGAAGCCGCATCCAGGCACCGGCAAGGCAGGGCCAGAAGCACCCCTCGCCTCGCGGATCTGCATCCACTTGGGGTGTGGTTCCTGACTGTGCAGGGACCCCCGCCTCCTCTGCGGCCACCCCTCCTCGTCCCCTCTCCTTGTTTCGGAAGCTTTGGCCTTAAGGCACCCCCAGCCCTCGCAGCCGAGCAGCACTCGACTGCATCACTTTGCAGGATTCCCGCACGAATACTGTCACGAAAACCACCCCGAAAGAAGGTACGAGGTACTTCCATGTCTTGCGTTGGCCCCCCCATGCATCTCCTCTCTGCTCTCCGCCGTCATCCTCTTTCCCGTCTGGACTTTCATGGTCTCCTCTAGCCTCACCCCGTCCTGGTTTCATGGCAGCCGGCCTTCCCGTCTGCTTTTTTCAATTCGCTCCCCTGCACGACAGACAGTCCGCAGCAGGTGCTCGAGCCAAACCCTGCCCGCTGCTAGCTCGTCAAGCCATGCGAACTTCCTTCTAAGAGCTGCATATTCCCGTCTTGTATCGTCCGTCACCGGGCCATTTGACGTTGCTGGCAGTTTGGGCTTTCCACCGTCATCTTAACCCGCTTCCCCGCCATCATCTCATCACGTTTGTTTGTTGTGAAGAGGCCGAGTGGTTGTTGGTTTTTGCCGCTGTCGTTACTGTTTCGGTTGCTGACGACCTTCGAGCCCATTAATATCCATTCTTCCGCTTCCCCTCATTCGAAAAGCGAGCGAGCGTTCCGTGCTCTGCTGCCTCTCTCTTAAGCGCCTCAACTCTCAGTCTTTTCCCGCCTTTGGTCTCGGTTGCGCTGCCACCTTCAGCGACTCTGCGCTGGACGCTTGCCCGACTCGCCCACCAACCTCGAACTCCCACAAATCCAGCGAACTTCCCAGGCCCAGACCCAGCATTCGCCACTGCCTGACCCTCCCCCGCGTTCTCAGGCCATCTCCTCACCTGGAACTCCCTGCTTGCCAGCTCCCCACAACTCCATCACCTCCAACGTGCCGAGGGGCGAACCGGAGGCGTTCCTATAAGTAGAGAACGTGCGCAACCGACCCGCCCCAGCTCGTCCCGCGCACCGATCCTCGAGCGCCAGGAGCACCAAGAAGGAACCAGGATCCCAAACAGTCTCTCCAGAAATGGAACTAATGGAACTCGTCGACCACGAACCCGGGACTCGTCCCTTTCAGTGCAGCTGGGATGGATGCAGAAAGGTGTGTAGAGTGCCCATCCTCGATGGGAGGCGCTCTCAAAGAGTCGCGACGACGGCCGGGATACTAACGATGTGCGATCATAGGGCTTCAACCGGAAGTCTGATTTGCAAAGACATTACCGGATACACACAAACGAGCGCCCATATCACTGTCAGGAACCAGGATGCGGCAAGAGCTTCATCCAGAGAAGCGCCCTGACTGTCCACATCCGAACCCACACTGGCGAGAAGCCACACGGATGTGCGCAAATCGGATGCGGCAAGCGGTTTTCAGATGTATGTGCACCCCAACCTCGCTTGCCTCGCCTTCATGCAGCGTATACTGACTTCAGTACAGTCGTCTAGCCTGGCAAGGCATCGACGGATACACACGGGCAAACGCCCGTATACGTGTTCTCATCACGGCTGTGCAAAGAGGTGAGTCTTGCGCGTCCTATCCTCGAAACGCGCGCGGCACTAACCGGCAATCGCTCATACCCAGCTTCTGTAGAAAAACAACGATGGTAAAGCATCAGAGGCGATCACATCATCGCGGGATGCACTCATCTGAAATCGATGACTCGTTCTCTGACACCGGGAGTGAAGACTCACCGGCGACGCCCAAGAGCCACGCCACCATGACTTGGCCGACGCATGATGGGCCCTTGATTGACGCCCACACTCATGAGCTTCAACGGACCGCCTCCTATGACGACTTTGGCCATGGCATCAACTACAACTTCCAGCCGCAGTATAGCCATCGACACAGCCTAGCATCCGGCGGCCCTACCGAATACCACGGTCAGGCGCCCCTCCACTCGCACGGCCAACCCCAACAACAGCAACCACAACCGCACCCAGGGTATCCGTTACTTCAACGGACAGCGAGCATGTCTCAACCGCATCTCTTCATCCCAGATGAGCGCAACCCAAGCATCGCCAACATGAACCCAAGCCCGCATGCCGCGGCGCACCACATGCAATTCCAGCAGATGCCCCGACATGTCGAGCGGCCTGTTGTCGACGTTTCTTATCAAAACGCCGCCGCAGTCTTGCCAGGTAGTCTCCAAAGCAGCCCGAGTAGCTTCTCGCCCGTGTCGGTGCGGAGTCCGTCAGCACAGCACGAGAGCATATACACCCACGTGCCGCCCACGCAGGCAGCGACATATCCGCTGCACGCCACTAGCCCCATCGAGCAGCAGCAGCGGCAGATGGTGAGCTTCCAAAGCCAGCTCTCGCCTACCCAAGCGGCGCCGGCATCCGCCGCGCAAATCATGTCCCAGACGGCAGCGGCACAGCAGCAGCAGACTGTGCAGCATCAGACCGTACAACATCAGCAGCAGCCGGCCCCCGGCCAGCCTGTGCCGTACCAACATGCGCAGCCGCATCCGCAGTCGCCACAGGAGCAGTGGTATAGCGGTGTAGCGTATGAGCCGCCCGTCGAGGTGCCGGTTCCCACCATCAACTCGATCAACGTGTTCGGTTCGGGGCCCTTTGATCCGTGGGCGCAGGACAAGCTCTTTGCGGACGCTGGAATTCAGATGCCGAGCGAGCGTATCGCGAGCATGTGAGGTGGTCGTCGGGGTTTGTTGCCTTCTGCTGTGTTGTTTTTATCCTGGCTTGCCGTCGTCAGGGGCGCCGTCGTCGCCTTTGTCGTCGTGGCACTATTACTTTTATTATCTTGCCATTTGGCATTGTCATTTTTACCTCTCTTTATCTCTTCATCGATACCCTCTTTTCCATGCCGGCGTCTCAGGAGGAGGGCGGGGGGGCGAGGTGGAGGGACGCGTGTAACACCATTCTGGTGGCCCGGCGATTGCTTGGGCTGGCCGAAAAAGGAAACACACAAAAAAAGGGCTTTTGCTCGATGTTTATTCTGGAATTTTTGGAAGTCGGAGTTGGGTACTTTGTGCTGGCTTGGGATACGGATACGGATATTGATTTATGATGTTCCGATTTGAAACGGCCGCTGCAGTTGCATCTCTGCTGTTGTCCTGGTTAGCAAAGTGGGGAGGATGGGGTTAGCATCTAAACCGATGGAATGGAGGGGTGGAGAGGAAAAGCAGGGCACGGTTGCTGTTTGGAGGTGAGGATAATGGTGTTTGTGTGTTTGGCGATCGGCAGAGTACTGTTGACGAAAAGGGCGGTGATACAAAGGGAGGGTGAGGCGTTGAAAGGACCGGAGGTCGGGTTAGGGGTCGGGTTGTGTTCCGGAGTGCTCCTTGGACTGATTTGGCTTGCTGCAGTCGGGATAGGATGACCTGTCGGCCTCGAGCTGTAATGTTTTTGGTCGGACGGCCGAATAGGCGATGGTCATTACATTCGGAACGGGGTCGTCGTGATGGGATGATTGGTGGTTTTTGGCAGTGAGTGATGCTCGCTTGTATAATTAGTTCACCACATTCTCTTTCCTTTTTTCCATCATCTGTCGGAGTTTAGTCGAATATGCATTGTCACTTGAGGTTGATCGTAATCGTGTTTGTGAATCATGTCTGTGATGTCGGTAATACGGGAGGGGCGGTTTCTCCAAGAGTCGAGGGAGTGAAGAGTCGAGTGAAGAGGGATGAATGAAGTTGAAGGGTGCTGAGGAGTTGAGGGGTTGAAGAGTCAAAGGGTCGAGGAGTCGAAGAGTGGACGGGCGGCTGCTGTGTACCCTCAAGAGAGAGAGGACTGTCCAACGAGGAGCGGTGCGTATCCGACGGTGGCTCTTGTCTCACCGTCCCATCACCACGTGTTCGACCGAGGGAGGGGGCGGGTGCCGAAGACTCGGAAGAGATGCGAGACGGGAGGGGGACTTCGTTCAAGAAATATGTAGTCATCGTTTTTCGAGCGGGAAGAAAGTGGTCTGACATCAGGGACGGAGGAGGGGAGCGGTGTTTGTCGAGTGAGTGGTGAGTTGAGGCTGCGTCGATGCAAACCGCAGGTTGGCCATTCCCGTTTCTGTCTGCCTTGCATGCTTTCATCGACGCCACCTGCTCGGAGATGCCGTGCTGAGTGCTGACAAACTTTGACGTGATGCGGGTTCAGGCTGGAGTGTACTCCAGAGCTGATGGATGAGTTGGACAAGTAAGGGAGATGAGGAGGTAGATGAGAGATGTACTGAGAATGAAAGGGAGGCGTCATTAAAGGGGAGGGGGCGGATGGGGGCCACAACGTTCCGGGAGGCGCCGTGGGGCTGATATAGTCCGCCAGTCTGCGAGTCGGCCTGGACTGTGCCGTTGGCAACCTTGACAAAGGTCGCATCGAACTCGGCGGCTCGGTGTCCTACACACGTAATCCGTCCATGTATGAAGACGGCGTTTCTCCCGCTGGCTGCCTGGTTCCCCGATGTGTTCAGCTGCACGGCGTGTTGGCAATGGAGGCTCGGCGGACCAATCGACGAGGTTCAAGCACTGTACGAAGTACTCGGGACGGAGTCCGGAGTCGGAAATTCCGGCTCACACGGCTCGCAGACGCCGATGCAACTGTAGATCGGGATGCAGGACCAGGTACTACGGAGGGAATCAGGCGCGCGGCTTTTGTTGGTGGGCAACTCTCGAGGCTGGCTGTCTTGGCTCCAGGGACGGACCGACGGGAGGGCGGGTGCTGAAGAATGAGAAAATAATAAGTCGACAAAAAAGAAGAATCCAACTGGTGCGAGAGGAGACAAGGCACCTCAAGTCTCGAAGCGTATAGAATCTGCAACGCTACTCGGTATAAATAGTTCGGCACTCTGCACGCATCGAAGAGTAGAGATGGTGATGCAACCAACCCCAACCGCGGGGTGAGAAGCACTGATAATAATTCATCCAATTCTCAGGTCGACAGGCAACAAGGGGCGACGAGCCCTTTTGATGCTTCTCAACAGAGACTCGACTTGCCCGATCCAGCCATTCACATGGCCGAGCTCCCAAAGCCGAGAGAAAAAGAGACGCAAAAAATACCTGCTTTGGGCAAACCACATGGGATCCGCGCCGACAGCCAGTGTGCCACTGTCAGTGTGTCCAGTCCTGGCGGTTGTGATTGGCGGGGCGGGGCTGTCATGTCCCAAGCGCTGATGGTTGTGAGAGGGCGGCAGTGACAGCGGCAGCTGGGATGGCGGGGCAGCAGTGAATTTGTGCGCGGAGCCCCGCTGTAGCCGCGAACCCTGTCTGCTTTTGGCAATCTCGACAATGCCTCCATCCCTCACTTTTTTGAAGCTAGCCGGGAAAGCTTCGGTGAGTTGAAATGGCACGGACGTATCTCGAAATCGGAAAAGAACTATTGGTGCGGGAGTTGATTCCAATCCAATCATGTTTCGTCGGATGAATCTTGACCAAAGTTTGTTTTGCAAAGTAAAGTTATCAGATCAATGCATTCCAGGTTGGTGTGCACTCACTGATTGAATGGAATGGATGGAATGACTCCATGCCAACCGATCTCTGGGGAGCTGCAACCTCGGGCCCTGGTCCCTGCTGCTGTCAGATCCCGGCAGGTGTATGTTGGTCCGAGCGGCGTTAACGTCGATGTCTTGGCACGAACAAACAAACGACGACGACGACAACCGACGACGCGATCCAACTTGCCGAGTAGTTTACAGGTGCTCATACAACCAACAACATGCGCTTAATTACAAGTAGTCTCGTTATTGCAGGGATAGCAGGGTGCGCCCTCGCCCACGGCGACCACAGTGGCGGGTCGCAGAAGCCCGTCGTCGATGCGAACGCCGACTGGATGACCAAGCACATGGCCGGTAGGTTTGGATTGTCGCTCGAGGGAGGGTGATAGCAAGGAATAAACGCTGACCTGATGGCGTCAGAGGAGCACCACGCCGACGGGTTCGACGCGGCCTCCTTCTTTGCCCTGCACGACTTTGACGCCGACGGCAGCTGGGAACCCCAGGAGATCCTGCGGACGTACGGCCTGATGGACGAGTCAAACAAGCACGTCACGCAGGAGCGCAAGGACCAGATTGTGCGCGAGATTCTGGATTTGATCGACGATAACCACGACGGCCTCATCAGCCGCGAAGAGTTTGTGCACTTTATCCACACCGGCAAGACGCTGCCCGACATGGGCACCGGGCCTGGCCACCACGGCGACGACGAGTACGAGTATGAGATTCACCACTGGGAGAAGTAGGCGCATTATTCCCCAATACACAACCGAAACAGGGGCTGACTGACGGCACAGGTACCACGACGAAAACACCAAGCTCGAAGACCTCACGCACCCCGAGGACATTGAGCACTTCAAGAAGCACGAGGAGATGGAGGCCGAGCAGCAGCGGACAGAGCAGCTCAGCAAGCAGAGCATCGTCGAGGCCAACATCCCTGCCAAGTTCCGGCGCGAGTAGGCTGCAGGGCGGCACTCTAATGAATACACGAGCCAATGTATCAAACCACTTTTGTATTAATGATAATGTGTATTCCATCTTCACCTTGTCTCGCTAGATCCAGTGATAAACACATCAAAAACACAATGCCACACCCCCGGCGCAAACGTCTTGACCAGCTCGACATGTTCCACCCTCGCCTCCCTCCCCGCCTCTCCCGCCCACCGATCCATCAACCGCTGCACCTCGGCCCTCCTCCCCTCCACCTCGTCCACCCCAACATTCTCATGCAAATGCAACCACCCTCCCGTACCATCACTACTCCCGACCTGCATCCCCACCGCATCCCTCCACACCCCCTCGCTACTCGGCAAGAACCCGCAATTCACATGCACCACCTCCATCTTCCCGCTAACCTCGGCCACCCGCCGCGCCGCCAGCCGGTTATCCTCGAGGAACACGACAATCTGCTCGCCGCCGGCCAGCACCGCGTCCATGTCCACCTCCACTTCTTTCTCCTTGTCAGAAGCAGGTGCGGCGGCACCGACGACGACACGAACAGACCACCCGTTCCGCCGCGCCCCGCGCACCAGGCCCTCGACGCTCCAGGGGTTCAGCTCCCAGCAGAGGACGCGCAGCCCCAGGCGGGCGTAGCCGAGGGCGAAGTAGCCGATGCCGGCGTAGAGGTCGACGGCGAATTTTTGGCGGGTCGCTAATTGCCCCTCTGCTGGTGAGGGTGTGTTGGTGGCATTGGTTGGGTAAGATGGAAAAGTGAGGAGCCGGGCTTTTTCCTTGACGTTGCCGCGCGAGAACATGGTGTGCAAGGGGGCCCAGGTCTGGTGGATGGTGTTTTGGGTCGTGGTCACCCAGAGGGTGGAGTTGAAGTCGGCTGTTGTGGGCGGGGAGGAAGGGGTGGAAGGGCCGAAGGAGCCAAAGAGGGGGCGGAGGCCGGAGGGGGAGCGGAGGATGTTTTCGGTTTCTGGTGCTGCCTCTGCCTCTGCCTCTGCCTCTGCTGATGGAGAAGAAGAATTGTGTAATGGAATGCCTTCGTTTATGGCCAGGTGGGTGAGGGGTGGTTTGGAGGGCGGGGAGAGGGCGGACAAGATGGCTGCCCAGAGGGTGTCTTTTTGGGACGGGGTGAGGAGGGTGAGGAAGGCGGGCCATGGTGAAGTGGTGAAACTGCCGCTGGGAAGGAGCACCATGGGCTCATAGACGACCCAACGCTTGGGGCCGCGGGCAAGTAGCTGTTGCTTGGTGTCATTGGTGTCGTCGATGCCGAGTTGGGTGGTGAGTGTTTCGATGAGTGTCTGTGGGAGCGAGTCCAGCCATGACTGAGTCGCCGTGAGTATTGGGTTGACTTTCTTTTTTGGTGGCCGTACCATGTTGGTGTTGGTGTGGTGTGAACTGTTCAGACTTGAAATAGTAGATCCAAGACTGAGTACTTCGTACGGATATGTCGAGGTCTATGCAGGGGTCAGACCGGCCGTGGTCCCGCCGGGAAAGTGGGGCCGGATGCGGGAGAAAACTCGATTTTCTCGGGTGGGCCGCATCCCTTGACGAGCACCATTTCCGAACCTCCACATATCAATCCACAAGCCCGATTAGCTCAGCTGGTTAGAGCGTCGTACTAATATCACCATCTCGGTATATTGAGTAATGCGAAGGTCAACAGTTCAATCCTGTTATTGGGCATTTCTTTTTCTGTTTTTGCTCTCTGGACATTTCTCCTTTTTGCACTCGAGAGCTACCGGGTAGGTGGCGAGAAAGAATCTATACCGCTGGCAGGTACTCGCTATTGAGGAACAAGAGACCATACCAGTCATACAACTAGCAATAAAACCCAGCGACAACTTGATGTTAGGTATTTTGTATCGCACTGAACCATAGATAATTATAGTCCTATTAAGATCTCCCGTCACCACGAGACACAACTCAACGTCTCACACACCAGTTCCCCCACCCATTCCCCCTACCGCCCCTTCGCCGCCTTCTCCCGCCTCAACCTCTCCACCACCAAATCAAACCTCTTAAACGCCATGGCCCCCTCCACAAACACGCTCCCCACCCAAAGCCACCACACGCGCGACCCTCTGCGCACCCCAAACGCCCTCAGCCTGCTCTTCTCGAGCCACCACGTCTCCGTCACATGGATCGCCAGCACTGGCACAAAGATCGCATCCGCCAACCACCGCAACCCCGCCACCCCATAAGGGAACCGCACCATCTCCACCAAACCCGCCAGCAAACTGCCATGCCCAAAGAACCCCAACCTGAGCAGCGCAAACGTGGCATAGTACACCAGCACCGCCATGAAAACAACCCCATCATACGGCCACCGTGGCGGGCTGTACTCCCTCACCACCACCTCTACTTTGCTCCCATCACCATGACCATCCGCACCAACATCATCATCAACAACCCCCAACGCCCTCCTCGCCGCTTTCGTCATCTCCACCAACCTCACCCTGCGCTCATCCCAGCTCTGCAGCGGTGGCTCAAACGGAAGGACACACGTCGTGTCCGCGTCGGGCAGGCGCAGGGTGATGGCCGACAGGGTGATGTCGAGCATCAGGGGGTCGGCAGCGTCCTGTGGGAGCGAGTTGGCGGCGGCGGTGGTGGGAGCATAATGGGCGAGGATGTGGCGCATGTCGCGGCGGTGGTCCTTGTTCATGTGGGCGATTGTGCGGGCTTTTTGGGCCGGGGGGATTTCGGGTTGTGTTGTTGTCATTTTGAGGGTTGGTTGCGGCTGGAGGCGGTTGGTTGAAATGACTGACTTGGAGTGGGAAGTTGAAGTGAGAGTTGATGGAGGAGATGGAGTGAGGTTGAAATCGGATCGCCGGGAAGGCATGGGGGATCCCATATGCAGGGGTGGTGTGGGGCAGCCGAGATCAACCGGCAACGGACCGCCCCGGCATGCATTCTTGGAAGACCCTTGCTGGACTGTTTTGTGACACCTTCTATCACTTTTATCAACTTAGAAACAAAGGTCACGGTTGAAAAACTGACAAGTTTGATTTGAATTTGCCAACTTACAACGGTTATACAAAGTCGCTGGTATTCTTTTATTCCCTACCGCTACTCGTAGCTCTATTCCCCGAGTCAATCCAACAATCCAACAACGTGCATTCTTGTGCTCCCATAAGTAACTTCGTCCGCCCACGCTGTCGCTTGTCCCCGTTCGACATAAACGGCCCCAACTCACGGCACGCCCACCTCAACCCGCGGCTCCGACATCTCAACCACCGGCGAAACCTGCCCTGCTTCGCCTGACGACTCGCCTGACGACTCACCCGATGACACAGCAACGACAACCCCGCCAACCCTGCCCTTCTTGCCACCCCCCGAGCTCGGGCTACCCGAAGCCGAACGCGGCTCGTTGCGCCGCGCCGCCTCCGCCCTCCTCACCCCACGCCGATTGGCCAGCACCCGAAGTGCCGGCAGACTCGTGACAATGATGCTGACGGCCACCTCGAGACCGGTCCAAATCACAGCATCCGTATAGTCCCACGTCGGGTTGGGCGAGTCGCCAAAGCTGTAGATGGCCCACAGCCGGACGCAGCTCGTGATGAGCACAAAGATGCCGAGCGAGAACATGCCCATGATGGCGATCTTGGTCCGCAGCGGCACGTGCAAGCCGACCAGCACCGGCAGTGGCAGCAGCAGCACCACAATGTCCTGCGCGATGCTGAACGCCGCCGACGTATAACTGAGCGTGTTGACGTCGAGACAGCCGTGCGGGCCAAACGGGCCCTTCCTCCACCCCTCCCAGATGAAGGCGACGGGGACGCACTGGAAGATTTGCAGCACGACAACGACGACGCCCGAGAGGCCGACCCACGCCATGACTACGTATGCAGCGACTCGGAAGCCCTGGTAGGGAAAGGTGCGGAGGTAGAAGCAGAGGACCGCGATCTTGGTGAGCGCCAGAATCGCCAGGTAAAATGACTCGGCGATGTAGATGAACTGACGGGTCAGCTTTGCTTCTCTCGCACAGTGCCAGTATGAACAAACCATCAGCGTAATCGTCATATCCGACGCATCAACAGTCCAGATGTCGACTCCCATCCCCTTTTGCGCGGCTGCCAACGTCAGAAACGAAGCAAATCCCTAGAGTGGTCCATACCTATCGTCCCAAAGATTTCAAGGCAGATATAAAAGACCTAGCCGTGTGTGTGTCAGAATACCAGAAATGCCACCTGAAAGCATATTGCAGCATACCATAACCACCATCATGACAAAATCATCCCACTCCCACCTCCCCGCCGCCACCCACCGCGAGTACAGCCTCGCGAGCCCACACACCAGCGCCGGGCCCTCGACCACAAACGGCACCAGCAAATCCACCTTTCTCGACCGCCGCGGCGCGCCACACCCCTGCCATGCCTCTCGCACCGTCTCTGCCGGGTTGGTTGTCAGCATTTCACAGAGCACGCGCAACCAAACCACTCGCAAGGCCAAAAGGCCATAATAAACAGTGATAATAATATATATATAATAACTTATCAGTGAAGGGGGGTGTAGGTAGTAAAGAGGGGAAAACAAACCCATCGCCTCCTCAACCGTGCACCTCCCCCTCACACACTCCAACACGCCCAAATAGTACCCGATATCATCCTCACATAGCCTGGGTGCACTCCCACAAGCCACGAAGTTGTTGTCACCTTCCTGGCAGGTTATTGAGCTGTTATTATCGGGGGTATCGAGCATGTCTGATGCGTCTGGTGCGTCAGATGCGGCATTCGTGTTGACATTGGCATTGTCACTGGATGTGACATTGGCGGTTCGATACGGATGTGCCGTCGCTGTTAGACAGGGTCTGGCGCAGTCGGGTACGTTGGCGGCGACGAGGGGGGGAGGGATGTCGGTGTCTCCTGCTGCACTTTGACTTTGACTTGACACAGAGGGGAGGTAGAGGTAGAGGAGGAGCGTGAGGAGAGGCGTGTTTAGGAGCTTCATGTTTGGTGACGGGATGTCGCCATCGGTTTCGGACTGCAGGTGATCCCGGCCGAGGATATTAGGTCGGTTGGGATGGGATGCGGATGGCGACGGTTTTGCAAGATCTTTAGGAAGGGTGTGTTGTTGTGTTGGACTTCCATGGCGTTGACTGGACTATCCTCAAGTTGTGGCAGAATGGACTTGGAGTGTTGGCAAGCGCCATCCAGAGCGAATCTGCGGTTACTTGGTCAGAACACCACTATCGAAATGACGGCCGAGTCTGTCCAACCCGGGAGTATGGCCATTGCTCCTTCTACCCCAAGTTGGGCATCATATCATGCGATCCCTCGCAACTGCCATCAAGCCAACCTCCAAGAACTGACCAAAGCAGAGCCCCGCCCGCATCAAGGAGTCATAGCAGCTCAGTACCTAGCATACACAAATACCATTCCCATTCCATTAGTCTAAGCACCTCTAATGGCGAGTAGAAGGTCGAGTGAAGATGTGGGTATCAACTATACATGGTGCACCAATGCCGTCTTTTCCTGCCTCGACTCCAAATCCCAACAGTTAACGGTCATAGCCAGTCAATAGTCACGGCATCATGGCGTCCCAGTCAAAGTTGCCGCTGCCCCAGAGCTCGTTGAGATTGAGCCCCAGGGTCTCGAGGTTAAAATCGGGATTCAAGGGACAAATCTGTAAAGGGGTCAGCTCCTGTTACAACAAGCCGAACATCGGGGAGAACAAACCGGTGGAATGGCAGACGGATCAGTCGCGTTGGGGAGCCACCACGGCGTCCCGGGGACCTCGATCTGGCCAGCTGCCGCAGCCGCGCCGCCCTGCTGCGACGACGAAGGGAACGGCGTGACTGACTTTGAGCGCACAAACACCTCGGACGGCGCAGATCCCGCAAACCCAGCATACGGCCCCGGTGCCGTAGCCGCAGCCGCAGTAGCAGTCACGGTTCTTGCCTGCGGCTCGGCCGGGCAGCACCCGCCAACTGCAACCCCCGACTGCTGGCTTGACACGGGGGGGTCCTGCCCGGCCAGCAGCTTGTAATGCAGGTTGATGAACCGCTCCGCCGACGCCGCCTTGGCCGCCTCGGGCGTCTTCGTTCCTAGGTGCGCCTCGAGTAGGCCGAACGCGGCACACATGATCGAGTACCCCCAGGGCTCGTTGTTGCCGCAGCGTAGGATGCGGTCCTCCTTCATGGCGAGGCACTTTTCGAGTAGCTGCAGCGTGTGCTGCGAGTTGATCATGATCATGTTAGTCGACCCGCGCGGCTGCAGCATCGTGACGCTGCTGAGGTTGATGGCCAGCGTCAGGCTGTCTTCGCGCAAAAAGTTGAGAGTCCGAATCCCCTGCTGCGCGAGGCGGTCGTTGAGCAGCACCATGTCGCGCGCCGCGTTGTAGTAGATAATTTCCGAGTATTGGTACTTTGAGTTGGTCTTGCGCAGGCGCAGGAAGGGCTGGTGGAGCGGGATGATGTATTGTCGGAGTTGGATGTGCAGGAGCGTGTAGGCTAGGAGTGGCTTCTTGAGGACGCCCTCGCCTGCCTCGGATTCGCTTACGTCCCAAGATGGGAGCGAGTCGATTTCTTGGTTGATCTCGTTCGTGTAGCGGATGACGCGGTCGTAGTCAAGCTCCTCGGGCGGGCCCGTGAGCACTCTGCTCAGTTCCAAGCGGAGATGGAGGCTCTGACGGCTGATGTGTTGGTACGACGAAAAGGTGTAGTCGTTTGGCGAATGCGACGGCGGGAGTTCCTTGGTGTCTTGGTCAAACTCGTCGTCGTCGAGGTTTCGCGGCGGGTTGACATCGTAGTGCAGCGAGCAGAGAATCGACGGCAGGCCGTGATCAAACGACGCCTGGAGGTCGTAGCTCTGGATCGTCGCCCAGATCCGCCTCCGCATTTCCTGGTTGAAGGGCGAGATCTTGTCTGACATGTGGCTGGGCTCCCGGTGCAGGCCCACCGAGATGGCATCCTGCGTCATGGCGCTCGCGTTCTTCCAGAACCGCTTCTTCTTGACCGTGTTGACTCTTTTGGCAAGGTAAACAAGGCAAGCGATCTGGTAGTGTATCAGCCTCCGGTGCTTCTGGCTCTGCCGTTCTTGCCACTCGTCAACCGCCTCGACCCATCTCAGGGCCTGTGCGTGAGAGGACGATATCATCTTTTCGAACTTGTGCGGCAGATGGGCGCCTAAACAGCTGGAGATGCCCATGATGGCCAAGACGAGGGCGGTAAACGAGGCGTTTCGGGTTTCCGAGGGGACCCAGAACTTGGCATAGTCTCTACGGAAGCTGGGGATGTGGACAATGCGGTGGACCTGCTCGAACTGATCGAGATAGATGGTCACCAGACTATCTGTTTCTTCTTTCGAAGGCAGAAGGGACTCGAGCGTGAGGTCGGGCTCGCGGAACTTGCGCTCCCTCTCCTCGGCGCCCTTGCGGCGGTCCTTGGTCCGGTGGATGTGGAGTGGCCGCAGCCACTCCTCCGAGGTCTCCTTCATGAAGGGACATAGTCCAGTGAGCTGTTTATACGTGTTAGTGATGGTACGTTGCCAAGAAATCCTAAACCGGCATACTTCCTGAAAGGCCAAGAAGGCGCTGTGAGGACCAAAATAGCGAGTCTTGAACTCCTTGCCACGGAAGAAGCGGAGCTCTTCTCGATCGGCACACGTTTCCTGGGTCTGCAGGAAGGGCGGGATCTCGACCTCGGGCTCGGCACACACATCCTCGGATTTTGGGTCAGGGGGCGACCGGTCCTGGACGGTGCTGCCGTCGAGAGATCCGTGCTTGACGAGGAGGTTCTTGAGTTGCGCGACTTCGAGCTCGAGCCGTCTGATCCTGTCGGCCTCGCGGCCGTCTTTCCGGAAGTAGGGGGATTCTCCCCCGGTGCTCGGCAACGACAGGCGGGCATCGAGGCCCGACAGGGCATTGGGCGGGAGGCCGAGCTTGTTCGGCGGAGCCAGACCGGGTCGCGTCTCATACTCACAGCGCTCCGGAGTGCCAGACTGCAGGCAGCGGGAGCAGGGGAACTCGCGGTCGCACGACAGCTTCCGGCGGCGGCACTCGAGACACGACAGCCTCACGCGCTGGCGCTTGCGGGGCGGCGGGCGATCCTCTCCATCGTGATGCGACTCGTGGGACTCGGTGCCCAGAGGGCTTTCGCTGCGCTCGCTCGGCTCCGACATTGTGTCACCGGAGCTATCGGAAGCTTTCGGAGCAGCGGTCGGCTAATGGGCAATCGCCACTATTCTTTGGATACTGGGCCCAGGTCAAGCTCGGCAAGGGAGGGTGGTCTTTGGTGGTTCAAGTCGGAAGCCGAATTTTATCAATCGATCTGATAAACAGCGCCTCCATCACACCTTGGCATTACTGTGTACTTGTACTCGGTAATCGACATCCAACTCAATTCCCCGATTCCTACGTCGACGGTATCAAGGTTTCACGAGGATGACAAATGACGAAGAAAACGCCCAATCGGCCAAATTTTTGGATGGTCATGGATTCGCTGTCTGCAATTTTTTTGGTCGCAGGATTTTTCTTTGTCATGGGCTCGCTTCGGAGCTCCGAGCAATTGCCGAGTCGCTTGCCCAGACCGCTGGTACGCTCTTGGCAGGTGCGCCTTTGGTTCTGGATAATTCCGAGCATCGCCGAGATGGGCAGCTCTTTCCCTGCCAGCATCCTGTGGATGGAATCTTGAAAAGTGGCATGAGCCCGGAAGCTCGACGTTGACATATGTCCGAGTCTTTGGTTTCGATTGGATCCGATTTTTGTGTCAATTGACTCCAAGGTGGATGTCAAGATGACCCTAACCCTGAATCGCTTTTTCTGGTGAGACAAGCGGATCGACTGAGATGTCATTTCAACGAGGATGAAGGGGAATATAAAGAAATGACCTCAAAGACTTTCATCACACTCTTTCTCTTTGTCTTCGAGTCCGGGGTTCTCTTCTCGGTCTGTTAGTGTCTTGGTCGTGCTCCTGGCTGGGCTTTCCGGAAGTCTTGGCGCCGAAACGTGTCGACTTCGTCTCGTGTCACTTGGCTCATGTTTCCGGCAAAGATGCGGCAAAAAAAAGCACCATGCAGCGCCTCTTCTCAATTCTCGGCGGATTGGCTTGCCTGGCAGCCGTATCCGCAGTGAACATTGTCCCTGGAAAGGCATTTGACCGGTTCATCACGATCTGGCTGGAGAATCAGGTGTGTTGCTCGCGTGCAGCGGTACTCGGACCCGAGTCACTGGGAGAGGCCCACCATTGACCGCTGAACACTGACCGGCCACCTCAGGATTATGCCAAAGTCGCTGTTGATGCCAGCATTGTCGACCTGAAGAGGCAGGGAATCCTACTGACTAGATACTATGCCCACACACACCCGAGCCAGCCCAACTATCTCGCAGCCATAGGCGGCGACTACTTTGGCCTCAACCACGACGACTCTGTGCGCATCCCTGAGAATGTCGCAACCGTCGCGGACCTGTTGGAGTCCAAGAAGATATCATGGGCCGGCTATTTCGAAGACATGCCGAGCCCCGGCTACATGGGCAATGCCAGCGACGGCCAGACCGGCAACGGCACCTGGGACTACGTGAGGAAACACAAGTATGTGACTCCTCTCCTCATCGTGGCAATGAGACAGTCCATGTTAATACTGTTCGCAGTCCCTTTGTGTCTTACGACAGCATCACCATGCGGGGTGAGAGGCTCCTATGTCTCGACTCGTTTGACACCTTTCAGCGGACCTTTGCGGCCAAGAAGGTGCCGCAGTTTGTCTTCATGACCCCCAACATGATCAACGACGGGCACAACTCAAGCCTCGAGTTCTCAGCGAAATGGTCTCACGGGTTCCTCCAGCCCCTGCTGGCCGACAAGGCCTTTAGTGAGCGAACGCTCATCATGCTCACTTATGACGAGTCAGAAACATACAGCGAACCAAATCGCATCGTCACCCTGCTATTGGGCAACGCCATCCCGCCATCCCTGAAGGGTACGCAAGACGACACCTTCTACACGCATTACAGCATCTTGTCGACCGTCGAGGCCAACTGGGGGCTGCCGCATCTGGGGAGGTACGACGTCGGGGCAAACGTGTTCCAATTTGCGGCCGACATGGTAGGATACACCCAGAACAGGGACCCGGAGAATGCGGCAACGGTGAACAACTCGCTGTCGTACCCCGGTTTCCTCCACGACGACCCCCAGCAAAGACTGCCGATTCCGCCGCCAAACCCCAAGCTTGTCGGTGCTAGTGGGCGTGGGATCCTCGGCGCAATCGAGGCGGCATGGCCGGGCGCGGAGAAAGGGCCTACGCCGTACGATGGCAGCGGGAACGTCTGTGATGGGGACGGAAACCCCCCCGTTTACAAGTCGCCAGCAGCGAATCAGCCATAGATGTTTTTTGTCGTTAAATGATTATGCGCCATTCTTCGTTCGTCCAATTCTGCCAGTTCCCAAACCCGAGTCAGAAAGAGCCAAGGGCTTTTAAGGTCCGATCTAGCGCCTCATTATTTCCCTCGTACTACCCGCGCACTGTCCCTCTCGCTCCTTCCACGAGAGTCAAGAGGTGGCACAGATATGGAAAGACCTTTGGGTAGGTCAGTGGGCCCTGCGGCGACATCTAATTTTGGTGGTGCGGAACGGAAGTTGCGATCCTCCCGCAGGAGGCCTAGAGCTCTTGCTCGATCGAGCCCACGGGTGTTCGGACTGTCGTGCCAGTGGTGGGATGGGGAGCCGCGAGCTCAAACCTCAATGGCTAGCTCAACACCGGACTTGTTTCATCTTCGAGCTCAAGTTATTGACTGGCATCTTCCCATGGATGCCCCCCCCTTGAGCGACCGCGGCTACAACTACTACTTCATCGTATCCATCAACAACTTTCTTGGAAAACCACCGTTGGTTCCCAACTAAATTACCGCAGCCAGATGTAACGAAACGACCTTTGGCAGTTTTGGCAGTTCCACTTGTTCTTCTCGACCTGTTCTCGACGATGCCTCTCCTATGCTTCTGCGCTGCCCCTTGGATCAAGGCCCGCCCGTCTGCAACCAAGGACCAACCCGTCCTTCCCTCTCCGCCGCGTCCTGCTCGGGCCCCCGGCCCGCTCACTCTGAATCCAGTGACGCCCATACCGACAACATCCTCCGAACCAATCTCGCCGCTGCAGCCATCGACTCAACCAGCCATCGTCTCTGTTGAACCGGATGGGCTGGACAATCTGGTGGTCGAAGACTCGGAAAGTGACGATGACCCCGAGTGCGCCGCTCATAGAAAGAGCACCGGTGCGCTCCAGATTGTCAAGTCCCATCTCCGCCGCCACCTCTCCCAAGACTCCCGGGCCCATCGAACTGCCCGGACCTCCGTGGGGACCAGTCCGCAGGAGGTTGAGAGGCGGGCCGAGCTGAAGAGATTGATGCACAAGAGGATTCAGGAAGAGCTTCGCGATGAGGAGAGCGATGCTGCCTTTCAGAGCGATTTCTCGTCATCGCGTCGATCTCCTGACAGCCCCACGACCGATAGCTTCCCTGGCGGTGGTCCTCGCGACAACCTCGAGTTTTGGCACACAACCGTGTCCCAGCCCGTTCTCGCCTCCAATAACACCATCGAAAGCAAAGAGCGTCGGTCTAGCTGCCCTGAGAGTCGCCTTCGATTGGTGTGCCCTGCTGAGCAGCGAAGCTCGACGCCCCGCCCACCATCATCCCCAAACTTGCTTCCCAAACGCTACCCTAGCAGTTCACTGGGGTCCTGGAGGCTTTCCATCAATTCTGATCAGCTTGACGAGTTTCTATGTGGCGCCGGAGAGGATCATGTCACCAGAGATGGCGGTACACTGGGGGAAACTATCCCACCGTTGCCCAGAACTCGACCAACCACCCCCACCCGCCAACCATCCGAGCTCGCCCCCTCCTTACATCGGTCACATTCTTCGCCTTCCTGCCACGGGAGCCCCACAAGCGCGAAATCGCACATTCTGGAGCAGTCGCCGTTGCGTATGTGGCTGCGCAGTCAAGGTCTTGGTCCTCGGCCACCCTCGTTCGCGAGAGAGTCTGACCAAAACTTGGAGCAAGGTGCAAGTGTAGGGCAAGCTGAGGTTGTCTACCTGAGGCGGTGGAAATCTGTGCAAAACCCTGCAGTACCCGAAGCCGATAGTCAGCGTTCTGGATTCGTCCATCTGTATGACATGGACATCCACCATCAGCTAGCTACTCAGACAGTGAGCTCTCCGGAAGAATCTCCGGCACCCTCTGTCAAGAAGCGTCAGCAGAGCCTTGATTACGCTCTCAATCAGCAGGCAGACTTCGTGGAGGGAAATCTTGAGTTTCTAACGCATAGAGGGAACGCGTCACACGACCGACCGGACGATACGGTGATCAATGGCTCCTCTGTCTATCCCTCAGCAGCCACCAGTGTATATGAGAGCCCCACAACGTCAGCCTGGAACCTTGCGAGTCCCATGCCCACCCAAGGGTATACACCGGCTCTCTCCCTTCTCGATTTCAATGGTATGTATATGTTCCCACGTCGTTAACTTAGTCAGGTGACTCATGCTGCTGTAGGGCCTGACAGTTTACCCAACTCTCGAAAGCGCGGTAACTCTGAGCAGAAAACTCCGCAAGTTGTTTGCGAGAACTTGCAGGATAGCCCAGCGCTCTTGGACACGGGTACACAGGCCCCAGTCGCCTCTGAATCGACCTTGGATATTTCTAGCAAGCCTCCGGGGGAAGCACCTGCGGACACCGTCGAGAAGAGCATCGGATATTTTGAGCATGGCAATGGCGTACCTGCTCTAGTTGTCCAGAGGTTTCGCCAGGATGTCGACCGCCCGCTCCAATCCCGCCCAAGCAGGCGATCTCTTCTTGTCCGGCTTCACCTCTCCATCCCCAGGAGGAAGCCGGTATCTCGAAGCTTTGACGCATTGAGTCAAGAAGAACAGCGGGAATCGCCAGAAGCGGAGACATCATCTTCTCGTCCTACCCTGATAGCCGGTGACCGGCGGCCCGAGAGGCGGTCGAGCTTCCCTGCCCAGCCTCAAGCCCGCAGAGTACCTAACAGACAGTCATCGGCCCCAATCTCATCACATCCTATGCAACGCGAAACCGCAGAGACAACTCCCTCTAGTAATTTTGTGAGCGCTCGGGGCTTGACAGATGAAAGGGACGTTCCCCAAACATCTCCATCGGCATTCTCAAAATATCCGCTTGGTGAGACTCACGTGAAGGCTCTTGACGCCTGCATGGCGCCTGTCCCGCAGCTGCTTCCAAGCAAGCTCAGTCGAGCTGTGAAATCAGGGCTGGGCAAACTTGTGCCGGCACGGCCTTTTCCGACTAGAACCTTTTCTCACCCATCTCGACTGAGCAGGAAGAGTGGCGACTACACTATACGTAGCGTAGCAACCCAGGATCGGGCCGCTGAGCACGGGCATCCTCGGGGCCAGGCACTGGGTCATGGCTTACAAGCATCAAACATTTCACGCCGACTGTCCTGTCCTCTGGCCATGCAAGACATGGAAGTTGATAAGACCAAAGTCACTCTTAGCCCCAGAATGGCCGTTTTGCTTCACACCGATGGAACGACTGACTTGGCCCGAGAGGATCAGTCGACTTCCACCCTTACTTTGGCTCCTCCGATCAACCGAACAAGCAATGCAAATCACAGGAAGGAATCGACGAGCACCAGCAAGTTCGTTACGCCCCAAAGCTCCATGTATCCCAGCAACAACTCGTCATTCCATTCCTACCCGCAGTCCACGCTCGAATCTCGTGCGATGCCGGTTGTGGTTGATGCCCTCGCTCAGACCTCGAAACCGGACGATCTGGCTTCAGTGAAGAGCGACACGGCTCTGTCCAAAGGATCACGCTCAAGCATTCTTCCCAGTCTAGGTTCTACTCCCGTTGTGTTGGCCAAGTTCAAGACATGGAGCGCAATGCCAAGGAGCCGCCCTACCATCAACAGGGAAGACGTGGGCGAGAGTTATGTTCATAACAGGGATGTGATTTCTGTGGTTTGAGGTTGTGTTTGTTGTATCATGGCAGAGAAGGGATGGGGAGATATTCAAACCCGTGGCATAAGCCCCTCCCCTTACCCCTGAACGGCCCATCTCGCCTAGAGCTCAGATGGATTCTTGGTTTTGATCAGCTACTTTTACTGTTGCATTCTACATTGTTCTGGCGATGGTAACAATGTATGTTTACCTGGTCAGTTGTATGTTAGGTATTGGGGGGGAAGAGTATACGAATACATGCTGAGCAGTTGTTTAGTTACTAGCATACCGTCCCGTTATTTAACACGTGATCTCTGTTGGTTTGCCATGATTGATGGCTTTACCGGGGCAGGCCAACCATGTAATCACCAAAACATAAAGAAGAGGTTGTGTATTGCCCACCACCAGTTAGCTCACCCACACCCCGTCCGGGCCAACCCGCCTGACTTCAACTCTCGAATCGAAAGGGCCTCGATTGTTTCCGCCATGGACGATCTCTCCAATTTCGTGCCATCAGATCTCCTGCACACGCAAGAGCGGATAAGCCGCTATTGCCTAGGGGGCTTCCATCCTGTTACTCTTGGCGACACATTCAAATCCGGCCGCTACAGGGTGTACCATAAGCTGGGCTACGGCGGCTTCTCAACCGTCTGGCTCGCAAGAGACGAATCGTATGTACCGGATACGCACAAACCTGCCTTTGAAAAATATATACATGTACTGATGCGGTCCTGTCCCAGACACAATCGATGGGTCTCTCTCAAGATTGCAGCAACCAACAACGACGGCACCCAGTCCTCTCGGGGGTTGGATATTCTTCAAGCGTTGAATAAGGCCGGCGGTATAAAACACCTGGTTAAGCTCCTCGATTCCTTTATTCACCGGGGCCCTAATGGGGAACATCAGTGCTTTGTCTTGGAGCTACTCGGTCCCACGGTTGACCATGTGGTTAGCGACTACCGAGATTGGATGAATCCTGATAATGATAAGCGTCTTGATCCTGAGGTTATTTTGCGGATTACGAGGCAGCTGTTGCAGGCCCTTGATGGTACCGGTACCCATGCATAGGGAGGGGTATGGGCACGGAGCGGCTGAACTGCAGCTCAACGGGATCGCAAAGAGCCCAAGAGACCATAAAAACTTCAACAAAATTTTCATGGGCAGAGCTTCGGACAGCATGTTGCCATTGATTCCAGTGCCCAATCCACTACTGGATCGCGAAAGAGCTGCTCAAACCATGTGCCCTTGTTTTGATTCAGTTCTTCGAGTTGTGGGGTCGCGCATACGGGCGACCTACCTCGACCCAATTAAGCTGCTCCCGAAACTCAGCCTTTGGGTTTTCACCGAAGCCATTGCCAGCTCACGCAGCGGCCACGTTCCCGTGATTAGAGCCACTGCCGTATTCGTGGCAAAAAAATGCTAGAACTAGGTCTCTTCCTCGAGGAGGTTGCAGTGTTCTAGCCATCAGCCGTCGGACTTGGCCAACGCCATGACGATGGATGGACACCGGTGAGCAGAGAGTCTCAGAACAGAGACGACTGTAGTAACACATTGGGGCAAATCCAAGTATCCCGACACTTGGGCTATAAAGCCCGCCCGACTTTCCCGGTTGAACCGCACCAAATTCTTTTCCTATCCCATCCTACCTAAGTATCCAACAGAACAGTATAGCCATCACACGGAATCCTCACCCGAACCCTCGCCACAATGAAGGCCCAAGCCCTCCTCGCCCTCGCCATCCCGGCCGTCCTCAGCACTCCAGCCCCGCATCCTGGCGATGCAGGCAGCATCATCGCCAAACGTGACCCTGACACGAGTTGCAACCCCTACACAGACTGGGGCCACACCCAGGGCACCCAGAGCTACTTCTGCAATAATTTTGCCGAGTGGTGGGAGACGCCGGACTACCATTGCGTCTCGTACAAGTCGGCCGACTTCTGCTCTGGCAAGATCTTTTGCAGCGACACCCAGAAGTGCCCCGGCAACGACATCTGCCGGTACGGTATCTGCCTGAAGAAGGTCAATGGCAAGCAGTGCCAGCGCACTTGCACTTATGTGAGTCTTTTTTTTGTATTCCATCACCCAGGGTAATGTGTTGGAGATGTTAATTAATGTTGGGTGCTCAGTAAAACGTTGATGGGGGTACGCCCTCGGGTCTAGCGCGAGTGGTATAAGGAGCACGGGAGATGTTGGGCTTCGAAGCCTGTTTAACCTCTTTTTGTTGGCGAGGAGGGTCAAGGTTCCCCGTTGGTGCATCACATACTGGATCATTCGGCGATGTACCCGCTTGTCAAGCAGGTGTTACCCCGATGCAGTTTCCTCCATCCTTTACGTAATTAGTCCGTATCAAACTTGTCAACCAATTCAGGGTCAATATCCTCTCTTTTCCGCCACGTGTTGGCCTCGTCAGGAAAGCCCCTCCACTTAACGACGTATAGGGTTCTTCTTCCCTGTGTCCACTTGGCAAGCAACGCCTCAACCTCCCAAATGTTTTCCTCCTCGTCGATCGCGGTGGGCGGACCATCCCCTTCGTTGCCGTCTTCTTGATACCTGGGAGCTAACTCTGTTCCAACATCATCCATGCGATCGGCAGACGGTATGCCACTCTGCAGCTCTGGGTCAACCAACTCCAACGGAACAGGTTGTGGCGAACTTGGTAAGATCCTGTCCATCCATAATGAGCCGTAATGACTAGGTGTCAGAAAATCCTGGGAAGTCGCGGCAGTATTTTCGACCTGAAATGCTCCGTTCTCGGCTGCGGTCCAGCCATCGGGCCCGCCAAATTGCGAAGCAGACGAAGAGCTGGGTGGATATGACGTGGACTGATTGCTATATTCCCCGGCATCAACAAGGCTGGGAGATGGTGATGACACCGAAGTGACTGATGGGCATCCCTTCTGAAAAGTTGGACCGATGTCGAATGGTGAGGACAGGCCCGTGCTGCCATCGGAGGAATCAATGGACAAAATCGTTGCGGCCTTCGACGCAATGCCTTCCGTGAGCTTGGGGTTTCCCATGTCTTGCTGATGGTAAACTCGACGTCGCTTTCTTTCAACAGGGTCGTATCCTCCGTTCACGAAAATGTCCCTTTTCTTCTCTGTCCCGGTCCTGGTATTCCGTGGGGGATAGCTCTGAGCATCCATCACACAAACATACATATACACCCTACATAGCGAGGCAATCATAGTATATTTGGTATAAAATAAAAGACAGCTTCTATGCGGAAAGAGATCTCTTCGTCAAGAAAGAGAACCAGCTTTCCCTCGTCAACCCATATAATACTATGCGTGGAACAAGCGTCCTGTCTGCAAGCCAATTCATGAGTTGTCATCCCGGGAGGCGTCTATCTTCAATAATTGGCAAGTTCAGCCGTGGTGGCCGTCCGAGCTCACCCCGGCTCACCCTGGCTCACCCTGGTTCAGGTTAAAGCAGCAACGGCTCAGGACCTTGAGCAACAATGCAAATCTCCATCGTCGAGATTGAGGTGTCATACTTAACTGTTATAGACCCATCGAAAGAACCGTCCATTCTGAGGGCAAAATTCGCCAAGCAGGTCTAAGAACCGAGCTTGAAACCTCTCCTGCCCATTATTGAGGGGCTGATGCGTTTCCAACCACAGAAGCGAATCTCGGCCGCCGAAGCACTGAGATTGCTGGATAGATGAGATTAATGATGCCGACGCCAACCGGGTTTGAGGATTGCGTGTTGGTTGGTACTATATATGTACCTAACTAGTATGGCAGATATAGATGAACTCGATCTGTGCTCTCCTTCAATAACCCCGTCTTGGTTCTAGTAGGTTGCAACCTGTTTCGTCCCCGTCATTGAATTCAAGCCCATTGATAACCGACCTCACAACCGAGGATTGAATAGCTGGGTATAAGTCCGGCGCGGATCGTGGTATGAGTAGCGACAGCGACGGTGATAGCGAAGAGGGCATGTGTCGTAGGCTAGCAAAAGTGTGGGACCACATCATGCTCAGACCCTACCCCTTTACATAGGCCAACTGAATTGTGACAGCATGCCTCCGTTTGCTCCCGACAACCCCTCCTTTACATCACAAAACAGGGTAAACAGGCACGCACGAGGCCGGGCTGCCGTTTGCCCACATCCTCGGCCAGTTGCCTTTTTTGACGGATTTCGCGTATGCATGCGACCGCAGGATTCCTATAGGCCTTATACTAGTAGCACAAACGGCGTGCAAGTTATAATTAGGGATGATTTATGCCGCGTGGTGTTGGGAGTGTGCTCCCGATTTAAACGGGCACAGCCCTACCATTCCATGCCGGGAAATTTGACCGAGGCGCAACGACTACTATGGAATCGACTTGACCAGCCTTCCTTGATCCAAGGGATCTTGAAGAACTTTGAAAAACGACGCGTGATCGCCAGCGTCTTAGTTAAAATTCAGATAATTCCCATAGATGTACATGTGATATCCGATACAGTAAGCTACGAAAAAAACACCCTAGTGCACCATGCTCTTGCCAATCTCGCTCTCCCACCCCTTGGCCCTCTCAAACCCATTCGAGTGCGTTTGATAGTCGACAAACGCCTTGTACACCTCCTCCTGCGACGTCAGCACAAACGGCCCGTACTGCACCACCTTCTGGTCCAGCGGCGTGCCGGCCACCAGTACAAACCGCGCGCTCCTCTCGGCCCCCTCATCCACCGACGCGTACACAGCCTGGCCCTTGGACTCAAACACCACAGTATGAAACTGCTCGACCGCCCTCTGCTCCCCGGCCTCCCCACCCAACAACACCTCCCCCTCCAGCACATACCCAAACGCATTCCACCCCTCGGGCAGCGGCTGCACCACCTTCCCACCAGGCTTCACCTCCACATCCAACAACCACACGGGCGTATACGCCAGATCCTTGACCGACTCCACCCC
This sequence comes from Trichocladium uniseriatum, assembly GCA_017139535.1. Taxonomy (NCBI): domain Eukaryota; kingdom Fungi; phylum Ascomycota; class Sordariomycetes; order Sordariales; family Chaetomiaceae; genus Trichocladium; species Trichocladium uniseriatum. The sequence goes on along the minus strand of WOUO01000002.1, from coordinate 977,250 downwards.
CTGACTCTCCCCACTAATCACCTTGACCCTCACCCTCCCCCCATCCACCTCCACAACCGGCACCTCCTCACTCTTGAGGTCGCGATAGCGCGGCTCACACCCCTTGAGCCGCTCCGGCAGGTCGACCCACAGCTGCAGCCCCACGTTGGGCTTGCCGTCGGGGGACTGCTGCGCGGGCATCTCGGCGTGCACGATCCCGCGGCCGGCCGTCATGAACTGCAGGTCGCCGGGCCCCAGCAGGCCGCGGTGGCCGGCAAAGTCCTCGTGCTCCATGCCGCCCGAGAGGAGGTAGGTGACGGTCTCTTGGCCGCGGTGCGGGTGGTCGGGGAAGCCGGCGCCGGGGGGGACTGTGAAGTCTAAAAAGGGGGGTTGTTAGTATTGTTTTCTTTTCTTTTTTTTTTTTTTTTTGGTCTTTTTTCCAACCCATCTTTGGGAATGGGGGAGGTAAAACATACGGTCTAGCATGAGAAAGGGCGAAAAGTTGCGCAGCTGCGGGGTGCCGATGGAGCGGCGGACGCGGGCACCGGCGCCCTCGGACTGCTCGACGGCGAGGAAGGACTTCCGCACGAGGCGGGGGAGGAGTCTAGTGGCGTTGGCAGACATGGCTGCGGTTGTGTTTGTATTTGGGCTCAAGATGGCCGTTGCGATGAACTGTGCAATAATTGGTGACTGTGTTGCGAGCTCGAGGATTTCTTGTCTCCAGAGGAAAATAAAAACGGAGCAGAAGCCGACGACGACTGGGATGTAAAGTGTGAGTGAAGAAAAAGTCTTCATTGAACAGCTTCAGGTGAACGGCGCCTTATATAGAGGAAATCGGACACAATGAGAGCTCAAAAACATCATACTGCAGAAATCACTGAAGAGGTTGTCTAGCTTTATAAGAAGGTTGTAAGCTGGCCCCTCGCTGTTGCCGAGTCTTAGTTAAGCAACCACAAATGCCAGCTACGATTGCGGGTCGGAGGAGAGCTCGATGCCCGATTGGGCTAGCGGCATCTGCTTACATCATGTGTCGGTAATCGAAAAAGACAAGGGGGCGACAGGGGTCACAGTGTTGAGTCCAAAGAGGGGCACGAATGCTTGAGAAGCGCTGAGTGATGCTGATTCAGTGAATCTCCCAACGGATTATTACTCGGTTGAAAGAGATTATGGGATGCTGATGTGTATCAAGTATAGAACATTGGTATCCTACCTAGTTTTTATTGCTTTTCCTTTCTCTTCTTTTCCTTTCTGCTTGCTCAACTCTTCTTGGCATTCAGCACAGGGATGATGACATCGCGACCACAACGACTGCCTGCAACGTGTGAATTGTGTACAATTACTATTTACCCGACGCCCCAAAACACCCGGCCCTTTTGTTCTTCGCTTCCTTTTCCACAGCCCAATACCCGTCCCGATACAAAGGAAATGTCTCAGTCAAGGCTTCAAGCGTTGAACTCACAAATTCTAAAAAATCCCACACCCTAAATCCCCCGACCAAGACTCTCCGGTTGGCGAGGAGACACCGCCACCCGTCACACCGTCGCGCTCGTGACCTCTCAAGCGCTGGCACTCTTAGGCTCGGGCTCGTCCCGGACCTGGCCTTGCGCCTTTGGGGAGGCATCCTCGCCATTGGTCGACGTGTTGTTGGCGGCGATGGCCGAGTCGACGTCCTTCATGGCCGTGTCGAGGGACTCGTGGACCTTTTGGACGCCGATGCGAAGGCCCTGGGCGGTGACGACCGCCACCGTCTTGAAGGCCGCCTTGCCGTGGGCGACTGTGTTTTCGCCGGGGGTCCTCTGGCACATGACGTCGTAGACCTTGCCGATGTGCGCCGCCGGCGCGTAGACCGAGCTCTTGGCCTCGTCCAGAAGCTCCGGGTAGGGCTTCTTGACGGCCGGGAACCTCTCCTCCACCCGCGACAGCGTCTCGTTGCCAAACTGGTCGACCCGCTCGACGTAGGGCGACACGTACTTGTATGGCTTGTCAAAGTACGAGAGGAGCGGCGCGCCGGCCTCGTACGCCGCGTTGGTCAGCTGCAGTGACATCTTGCCCACTGACGTGGCTTGGAACATCCGGACGCCCTCTTGCACGGTGGGGTAGGTCAGGAGGTGCTGTGTCATTGCGTCAGTTGGAAGTCCAAAGTCCTGAACAGGGTGGTTTCGTTCTGGAGGCGACCTACGCGGAGGGTGCTCGAATGCGGCGTGTCGCCGTTGGCCACAGTTTTCGACTCGGAAGACATCCTGTTCTTGGATGACGTTGCTGACAAGAAATATTAATATCGCTGCAGACTGGAAGATAAATGAATGCGAAAAGGAGAGAGAATGAGGCCACAAGTGAAGGGACATACCTGGCTAGAAATAGGATTTTTGGGCTTGGTCTGTGTGTAGCTTGCCTGTGATTTGGCAAAGTCTGTGATCAGAAGCTGAAGAGTGAAAGAGGACACGGGAATGCGGAATGAGGGGAGGAGACAGCGGGAATGTTTATGGGATGCCGCGACCACTCCCGAATTCTACGCCACCCCTCGCCAATGAGGAATTTCATGTGCTTCGCATACGGCCGGCCAACCAGGGACCCGCTGGCAGGGCTCCGTCCATGGCAGCTGCATCTTTATCGCCGTCTGCGGGTGTCATCTCTGCGTCGTTCTGCAAGGAAGGCGTGACGGGGGCGCTTCCAACCAAACATCAGCCGCTAAAACGCCGCTAAAACCGTTGCCAGCCCCTGTCTGCAGCGATAAGGCCCCTGCAGCGCCCCCACTGCTTGGGCTTGTGTCGATCAACTGACATGTGAAAGCAGGCCCAAGCTCCTCAAGCCATCGACCGTCCCATCAAGTCGGGTCCAGCAGAACATGATTGCACATGAAGGGTGAAAGGAGATATCTGGTTGATAACCGCTTTGGCCGTATCCGGGCGGCTCTTAGCTGATAACAAGATGGAAAACAGCTCCGATGCTCAAACTCGACGTGTGCTGGTTCTGGAACTGCTGTGTAACGTTTCGACGGCATTGTCGGGTTGGCCTCACAACGTGTCGTGAGAGCGTGAGAAAAAAAAAGAATAAAAAAGAAGACTCGACACTGAGAGAAGTTGATCTCGACTTTCTTTAGAGATATCAGGCAAGATTGTCAACACTCGAGTCTTTCTACTTTTGACATAGCTTTGCAACTTTGCTGATGATATCGCCCGCAAGCGCCAAAAGCCGGTCTTGTCCCGGAGACAACCTCCCAGACAGCGACCCACTTCAGTTGCGGATACCGCTTCCGAGAGACCCACATGTTATGCAACCTCTCAAAATAGGTAGGAAGACTGGCAGGGATGCAGTGGCTTTCACATGTCAGCGACACAAAGAGCACCACGAGGGTCCTTAATCGGATACAATTGGAGCCACAAGCTGGACGTTACGAGAAAAACACAAACAAAGACAACGGAACGGATGGAAGCATCGAGACCACACCAACCGCCTTCGTCTCGCCACCGACAGACCGAGGAAGGCTCAAGAACGAATATCGCCAATTTGCTCGGCCTCGGGATGCGACCATCAATTGGCCCTTTCACTACCCGGCCGGGGCCCGACGATGGCATTTTCGAATACTGGACCCGAGAGCACGAGACAAAGAGAGGTCCTACCCGCAACGAAGGTCGTGTAACCACCATTCAATTGCGTACCGCCCCTCCCGCTTCGGCCCGAGAACAAAGAATATGTGGCCAGGGGTTTTGCCGTGGGCCGCCTCAAGATTGGCATGACGAGTAATATTTCACTTTTGAACTTTTCTACTATAAATATAACATCACCGTTGTGATGATAACACGCCATGTTTGTTTGACCACCGTAATGAGCCCCCGTAGCTCGCGGTGCCTGCGTTGTGACTTGTTAAGGTTTGAACTGTTTATTGCTCGCTGTAATACATTCCCGACAAGGCACCGTGGGTATTTCGAGTGTCCCCATACTCTACACTTAAAACTCTTACACCGCGAGACAATCACTCAGCTTCAAAAGCCCATGACCTTCTCGCTCATAAACCCTCCCACCCAGACAACATCAGTCCGAGTCGTCCGACCCATAATCCACAAGCCCACTCTGCGGTTTCCCCCCTCCCATTCCCTGAACCTCCCTATCGTCCTCCCCAACATCACCCCCACTCCCGCCAAGCCCCTCAATACCATCCATCCCGACCCGGCCAACCGCCTCACCCACACCACCCATAACCTCATCCCCATCACTATTCACCTCCCCGTCCTCCGCCTCCATCTCAACCTCCTGCACAATTTCCGCACCCCGCGCCGGCCGCCTCGCCTCAAACCTACCCCTCTTCCCCCCTCTCCCGTACGATGTTGTCCCCCGCGACCTCTGATCCCCATATCCACCGCCGCCGCCCCCTTCTCCAAACCCCCTCTTCCTCCCATCCCCCCCACCCCTATTCCCATTCCCATTCCCATTCCCATCTCCATCTCCCCCCTTCTCCCTCTCCGCTTTCTCCCTCCTCCCCACCCCGCCCAGCACACACCCCGCGGGCAGCGCCCGCCCCGGCGCCAACGCGTACACGGTCGGGAACTCGAGCACCGTGCGCCCCGCTAGCGCATCCGTCAGGGTGTCGCCGGCGGCGAGCGGGATCAGGCACTTCGGCGGCCCGCTGGTGGTCGTGGTGGTCGTCGTGGTGGTGCCGCCGCCGGGTGCGGGTGCGGGCGCGGGCGCGGGCGCGGGCGCGGGCGCGGGCACCTGGGCGAGGAAGAATTGCCAGGTTGCGAGAGTCTGTGCGAGAGGAGGAGGACGGGGGGGAGGAGCCGTGGGGGTTTGGTTCCAGGCGGTGGCTGCTGCATGTGTGCTTGTTGTGCCTGTGCCTGTGCTTGTGTCTGTGTCTGGGGAGGGGGGAAGGGGGAAGGACTGGGTGTAGTATGGAGCCGCGGGCCAGGTGCCGGTAGTTGGGTCCTGGGTTTGTGGTGGTGGGGTTGGTGGGGTTTTCTTTTTCTTCTTCTTGTTGTTGTTGTTGTTGTTGTCGTTGTTCTTGTTGTTGTTGTTGATGTTGATGTTCTTCTTCCCGCTGCCGTTGTGGTGGGTTTTTGTTTTTTTGGGAGGGGGGGCTGCGTCGTCGGGGTCGGCTTCGTCGGCGGTGCTGTCGTTGGCGGTGCCGTATTGCTCGCGGGATTGGCGGTCGAGCTGGCCGCGGTGCCAGTCCAGGGCTGACGCGAGGGAGGTGTGGAGGGGGTTGCCTTCGAGGGCTTTGCAGAGGACGCGGAGGGGTTCTTGTTCTTGCTGTTGCTGCGGTGGCGAGCCCAGCGGAAGGGCGCCGTAGACGAGCCATTCCACTTGCCAGTTGATGCTCAGTGTTCTTCTGTTCCAGGCCGTCTTGTTCTCTCTCTGCCGCGCCATTCCTTTGGGCATGGTGATGGTCTCGATGTCGAGATACCGCAGCCGGCGGCGCACGTGCTTATCGAAGCCGTCAATGAAGGACGGGCCTTCCTGCGGCCGGCCATGTTTTGCATGAGGCGGGGGCTGGACAGGGACATGGCGCAGCTCGTCGCCGTACCAGACCTTGTGGAAGAGGCGGTCCTCGTGTTGCGGTCGCAGCTCCTTGTCGCTCAGCAGCTGGCGGACTTCGACGAGGTCCTTTTCGGACCGTTGGCGGGCGCGCTCAATGGACGAGATGAAGTTAAAGTCATGATCTACCCCGGCATCGGTGCGCAGCTGGCTGATGGGCACATAGGCTCTAGGGTTGCGGATGCCGTCGCAGTCAGCGCGGGCTTTGTGCTTTTGGATGCACGGCACCGAGCAGGTCCGAGCGCTGCATCGCGGGCACTTGTATTTTGGCGGTTGAGCATGGCAAATACTGCAGAGCGTGCTGAGGACCGTATCAGACATGGTCAATGGGTTTGTGAGCGGCGCGCCGATATGAAAGTTTCCAACATTGACTTTCATGCCACCGCCCTCATTCATCCTTTGCGTCTCGACAGTGTCTTGTCAAGGTCCGTCCTCTGTGGGTGCTGCTGCCCGGCTGACAATTCTTGGGTCGACCGATAAGGCTTGCTTATCGCAAACTCTTTGGTGGGCCCTCGGATCCACCGATTCCACCCCGCTGGTTCATCCACGCCGCCGCGAAACATGCAGAAATGTGACACTTCACCTGTTGCCCTGCAAGCAAGACGGCTCAGCAAGACGGCTCAGCAAGACGGCCCAGTCCACTCCAGCCCCTCAGGCAATGATTCTTAAACAAAAATAAAATACCAACGGGCTGTCAACAGGATCTAAGCTACAATATCCCTCTTCTACGACTCTATCTGTTGGGTTGCTGAGGTCGAGTTATCTTGCTTGTCTTGGTGAGAGAAATGCCCACCTCGTTCGTGTCACATTTATTTTTCGCACCTTAACTACCTACTTACCTTCCAAACTTCAATTATGCTCGGCCTTCCCAGGAACAACATGGAAACCTCCCTGCCTAAACGATATGCCATCTGCCAGGCAACGCGTGGCCAGGCTCGCCAGGAACCGCGGTCTCGGAAAACGGCAGGAAAGAGCTCACCGCACCTCTGCAGAGGAGCGCGGTCGCCGACCGCTTCGCAAATACACAAAGGCGAAAAAGGGTCGTTATGACCTCTCACAACTTATGGGGCCACGCCCATCAAAACAATCCGCATATTCGCACAGACTACACCCCAGCCACAGGCAGGTGACGGCTCGGAGTCCTCCGGCATTCAACAAGGGTCCCTCTGACAGAACCAGACAAACGGTACCTCCGTAAGTGAAGCTATTCTCAAATGATGTCATTGCCGCAACTTCCAGCTAACACAAGCTCCAGAATAAGGGTTCTTGACGGAAGGAAAAGAGGTAAATTACCGAATCGAGCAGGAACAAGATGACGAGATTCCTGTTGCCTCCTTACAATGCTCCTTTACATCGGACTGCAAGGCCGCGAGGGAAGAGACGCGTTTCTAGGTTAGCAGAACAAAGAAAACAAACAGATGCAACACCAGGACCAGGGGGTCGTCGCCCGACGCTAGTTTTGCGGCTTTCGGAAACACACGAACCAGAGGGGGCTGAGACCAACTGCCGCCTGCCGCCTGCCGCCTGCACCACAACGTAGGGCCAGTGCTCAGAGGCACCCCCCTACCCCTACGTTCCTATATTACATATTATAAGTTAGTTTGTTTTCTTCCCTTCCTATTTCTTTTCCTCTTTTCCCTTCCTACCCACACCCTCCCCGCCGCCACCTCCCCTTCTTTATATCATTTATATCCTTATCCTAGCCAATATACAAATTCTACGGAAAACTAACCCTTGTCTTTTCTATTTCTTTTTTTCTTCCTTTCTCTCTTTCTTTTTTTTTCTCCCCCTTTTTCCTTTTTTTTTGTTCTTCCTAGCACATAGAAGATTATAAGTCAAGGCAGCGCGGCTTCCCCTTAGCCAGCATCGCTAAAGTACTCACCTTGCTGCCCGCTACCTTGTCGCCAACCCAGCCCTGCAGTTGCCTAGCACTCAGGCTTGTGCTGGGTTTTTGTTCGGGATGACGACCGCAGGGCCACCGTTCTGGGTGAACCCTCTAAACTCTTTCATCCATTCCCCCTCTCCTTCTTTAGGATACTCGTCGAGCATCTTTGGAACATACTCGTGGAAGTCGGTGCGGCTCCCGACATTACGTATCGTAGTACAGTAGTCCCAAAAGGCCGGGAACCACCCGGCAGTCTTCCAGTCGATGATGACGAGGGTTCCGTCGTCCCGGAACATGATGTTCCTCTGGAAGAGGTCGGCGTGGGTAAAGACAGGTTCCTGGTATTTCTTGAGCATGTCGAGGTTAGTCCGCCGGAGGAGCTCTGCGCGAGCTGCCGATAGCGGTTTCGGACGCGACCTTCCAACGCATAGTGACAACGCCTCAGAAAACTGCTCCACCGTGTCCCACGGTCCAAGCAGCGCGGTATTCACCTGGGCCTCCTCGTACTCATAGGCTAGCACTTCCCTGAAGCCCAGGTCTTGGCATGGCTGTCTCCAGATGCCGCCAAAGTAGCCCGGCGAGGGGATGCTACGTAGTTCGTCCATGTATCGGCGTATCCGCGAGGCGATGTCTTCCTTCTTGTCAGTTTCGAGGCCGTTCCATACACAGTTCAGGCTCCATCCGTGGATATATTCCATCACAATGAAAGAAGCACCCGTTGCCTCATCGTAGAAGATGGCATAGACCTCTGGAACGGGGACATTGGTAGTCTCCTTGACGAAGAGCATATTCTCGCCCTCCTGGAGAATCCATTTCCGTCCGTACTTGACGGCGTACTCGCCGATACGGACAAGGGGTGTATCCCACTCGTGCCCAATGCGGTCCGGGCCTTCTAGGTTTATAGCAAGGATTTCGGCTGCAGTGGGCAGGGGCGCCGGAAGGCGCTCAGCGGGGGCATAGTAGGGAAGGGTATAGCGCGTAGCCATGGTGACCTTTTCGTACTGGTTAGATGGGGATCGAGTTGGTGTCAGTGTTGAGGTGGAGAGGAGGTGGTCGGTGTTGGTAACGATACTGAGAGGGTTTCGTGTCGGTATTGAAATGAGATTGTGCCACAGTGTTGAAAAGAGCTGGTTGCTGATGATGATGAGAAACTGCTGTAGAAAAGGAACCGGCGAGGGTTTTAATATCTGGCCCTCGGGATTGTGGCGTATCTTCAACTAAAGCGAGGTGACGGGGGAAGAAGGGGGCTGCGTCGACGGTTCGTGTTTATCTTTGTCTGATACGACTTATAAGTCCCAAGTTCGCAATCTAGTTTGGCCAAACTCATAGAGGTGGAACGGCACCGCAGCAGAATCAACGATCTCCGGCCCTCTGATATTCACCCCCATATCAATTCAACTAACCAAGAAAGAAATCAAACCGTGAAACGTCTTAACGGTCCGAAAGACAAGCTATAGAAAAGGCTCTCTACAAAGCAGAACTCTCTAAAACCCCCCTCACTTCAACCAATGACTTCTCCCATCATCATTCCGGCCTCTCCAGCCACTCCCGCAGCTTCTTCAGCGCGAACCCATCATGCTTGGCCTGCGACGTGAAAAAACATCTCCTCGTACCACCCGGGCGAACCCAGCGACTGTAGCCGGCCCCCAAACGGCTGGCACGACCCAAAGTCGATCAGCACCGGCGTCCCGTCCTCCCGGACCATGATGTTGTACGGGTTGATGTCGTTGTGCGCCAGCCCCAGCGAGTGGAGGTACGCCACGGCAGACTCCAGGCTCTCGACGAACTTGGTCTTGTCGAGCGAGGCAAAGCCGGGCTCGTGGATGTATTGCATCAGCGTGTGCTCTAGCCGCTCGAGGAAGATGGACGTGATGCGGCCGCGGCGGACCCGGCAGCCGAGGTAGCGGATGATGTTGGGGTGCGGGGTCTGCGAGATTTGCTCCATGATCAGAGTCTCCTCTAGAACGTCCTTGGGGACGAAGTTGGTGCCCTTCATGCTCTCGTAGCAGTTCAGGCCGGATCGTTTGATGAAGGCTGAGGTTTCATCCAGGTCGGTGGGTGCGATGGTGAGGGCCGTGTCAGGGGGCACCTCTGGGTAGATCTCGCTGTCAGGAACGTGCTCCAGGGCGGAATTGTACTCCTCCAGGCTGATTTCCTTCTTCGGCTTGAACAATTGGCCAAAGTATAGCTCATCCTCAGCCGTCACCAGGTAAAAGGTGACGTATTTGGCCACGGTCGCCCCCTGGTCAAAGGCCTCGATGATGGCCAGGTCTTGCAGACCTGACAGCACCGGCGGTTTCTTTTCGGGGCTGATATCGGCCGGGTCGGGCGCGGCCATGGTGAGAAACGAGAAGGGCAGAGGGAAGTGTGAAAAGAGTTGTGACTGGGATTGATGAGCCTTGAGGAGGAGTAGTATGTCAGGCAACCAACCGTCCGGACCCACTTATCGTCACACAACGGCTTGGTCAAATCCCTAACCAATCATGAGCCACCCTTTACTAGCTGATCTGGGTGAGAGCGGAGGAGGTCCCAAGTTTTCTAGTAGGTATGGTTGTATGTGATGTGAGAGGGGAGACACGTGGATTATATAGGGGGCGGTAGGGCTGGGGAAAGGGGGGGGTATTGGTAGAATCGGGCACCAGAAATCAATAGAAATCAAAATCGATATGAAGAGGCCTCGAGCGTGGTGCAGAGAAAATGTTGTGTGATGGGCTCTGGTTTGTAGATGTTGGGTGAGGTCGGGAGGCTGCCGATGGGCCTGACTCGAATTGAGCAAGAGTCCGAGAGGGATGGATTTTCTTGTCTGTTCTTTCACTTCTTTGATGCTTGATTTAAAACTCAATAGACGTCTTGCCCATGGCTCTCGTCAATGGATGGGAGGGTTGGGTTGGCTTTGGTTGACAGAGAGGAATGAAGATCAAACCGGGGATAAAGGGGTGAATGAATATACCTGGAATGCCACGTCGTTGACGGTTCCCCACACATCAATCACTGTTTAATACAACAGATAGAATATTCATCTACAGCCCAGGATTTGCGTCCTCGTGTTTGCCCGCATCACCAATAGTGACCTCCCCCTCCCCCCTTTTGTACCAAAGACCAATATCCCCTGGCTCCATCACCCTATACCTCCCACGCAGCCCTTCCTCATTCCCATACGGCAGCGACCGCACCCACTCCCACTGCTCATACTTCCACTCCCCATACATCTCCACACACCCATCCGGATCCGCCTCCACCCTATCCCCCCACTCGTCCGACACGCACATGTACAGCTCCCACGGCGCCGCATTCGCCATCGAGTCCCAGTCCTCATACCAATCCCACTCCGACATCGCCTCGACAATACCCTACGACCTGTCAATCGCCATCAACGTCGCCGTCGTCGGCGCCATGCATGTCCCGCTGCTCCTGGTAGTACCAGTCCTGGTACTTATCCGGCAGCTCGTCGTCCTCGCCAACGGCCCCCACCGCCCGCCGCTTGAGGTCATCTGCATAGTACCGGTTGGGGGATTCCAACGCCTGCTGCCATAGGTGCAGGTTGGGGCGGATCTCCAGCGCGTCGTAGGTCAGCATGTAACCGGCCGCGATGCAGGCCAAGGCCACGGCCTCGCGGATCCAGGGGTTGTTGGGCCGGCGGCGGGCCAGCTCGCGGCGCGTCTCCTCGCGCGGGAAGAGCGGGTGCCAGATGATGCGGGGGAAGCAGAGTTGTCCGCCGGTGTCGGTGGGGTCTTTGGTGATGAAGGAGAGGTCGTTGACCATGATGTGGCGGGCCTGTGATGGCCAGGCCGATGGCCCAGGGAGCGGGGTTGTGCCACTATCGTTCGTGGTTGTCGTGTTCGGCGTAGCGCGCGAAGCTGGTGCTGTGGTAGATGCCGTGGATGACGGCCTCGGCTTTGTTGCGGACCATGGCGGGGCGGCGGAAGCGGTGGTAGCGGTCGACGTTGCCTTTGTAGGCGGCCATGACGATTAGGGCGGACGGTTGGGAGGCCAGGGGAGGGGGGAGTATAAGAGGTGGGTGAATTCGCGTGGCAGGCCGGGGTTTTCGCTGCGTGACTCGTTTCGTACTCGGTCGTAGCCTTGGTGGGCCGACTCCTCGGTGATGTCAAAGTACTTGGCCCAGGTCCAGTGGTGGTCTCCGTCCTCGTCAGGGCTCAGGGGCGGGCACAGGGCCGTGTCCCCGTTGAGGAAGGCTCCCGCGCGGAGTTTATCCAGGTTGACGGTGAGCGTGTAGTCGTCCATGACGGCGTATCAGACCGGTTGGCTCATAATGTGCTCCAAGATGGCCACGGAACCCTCGCTTTTTGACTCCCTGGCCTCTTCGGCGATGGACACGTCAGGGACCACGTCGAGCTCCAAGTAGAGATCCAGATAGCCGCCCACTACACAGGCCCGCGCGACCTGGTACCGCATCGAAGGGCAACGACGAACCAACTCACGGTATGTGTCCTCGGTAGCCGGACCAGGGTACCAGACGCAATAGGGCCTCTCATCTGGACTGCCCATGAGGGGGATAGTGTTGCTCGTGATGAGTCTGGCATTGCATCTTGCGCGCTGACCGTAGGCGTTCCACCTCTTACACATAAAGTGGATCATCAGAGTGCCCTCCTGAGATCTTTGACTCCGAGTCCCCCGTGCTTGGCCCCTCTGGTTCTTCTGGCTCAGTTGCCATTGGACCTATGGGCGAACGTGTTGCGGATTCAACGTCCGAATCCATCATGATCAGCAAGCAGCGAACCGAAAACAACGTGGGAATGGTGCGAGAAGAATGGCATGGCTGGCGGAAATAGGTTATATGAGAAAGGGTCCAGAGGACCTAGATCGTCCGAGTTGAAAACCGTGGTAGCATTGGTTGTTGGTTGTTGGTTGTCCAAGGCCCACTTGTTGTGGCAGCCCCTGAGATTGTATCCAGGAAAGGGGTCAGAGATACGATAGATCGACTGGACGATGGGGTGGAGTGCACATCTAGAGCAGCTTTTAGGACGTTTATTTGTCTTATCAAAGTCACGGTTCATACCTGCTCCGCTGCTGTGAAGACCTCTATCGTGAACTGTTCATAACCTGGGAATTACTGAGAGGACAAGGCGAATCCCTTGCCCGAAGGCTCATTTGCCTCACCCCAACCCCCTTCCCTAACACCCAGCGCCCCCGCTGTTGCTTTTCCCGGCCTTTACCAGGCCCGGCCCTAACTGGATACCATTACCGACTCAAGCAGCCTGAGATGCCGATCCACTACCTCCGTCATTCTTCTTCGTGGCTCCATCCTTCCCGCCAGCGTCCTTAGCCTCCTTGCCCTCTTTTCCTTCCTTGTTCTCCTTGCCCTCCTTATCCCTCCCTCTCCCGCCACGCCGCCTCCCACCCCGCTTGCTCTGCTGCTGTTGCGGCTGCTCCCCATTCGGCTTCTCCGCCGCCGCCGCAGTCCCAGCCTTCTCCGATGTTGCCGGCGGCGGCGCAGGACCCTGCTCAATAGAAGCAGCAGTAGTAGCCGCCTTCGGCTCCGGCGCCGGCGGCGGCGCAGCAGCATTCTTCCCTTGGCCCTGTCCCGACGCAGCCCCCTTTCGGCCCATCTCCTTCCGCTCGAGCACCTGCACCGTCGCCTGCGCAACCGCAACGGGACTGGCCGCCATGGCCTTGACAAGACCGTCTGATGTGGCAAAGTCGACATAGGCAAAGCCCTTCTTACGGTCAATCTCGACGGCCGTTACGGCGCCATAAACAACTAGAGCCTCCTTGAGCAGCGCTTCGGTGACGCCCTGTGAGTGGTTGGCGTGTTTAACAAAGGCACGCGTCGCTCCGGGGCTCGGAGTCGCCGCATTACTAGCCCCCTTTTTGGACCCGCCTTGCTTCTGGGCAGCACCCGCCTTGGGGCCCGTCGGGGGAGCTGCTGGTGTGGTTGGTCGGGGGGATGAGGATGGGCCCGAAGGTGCGGTCGATGCTGATGTTTGCGGTTGTGAGGGTTGTTGTTGACTGTCCTTCTTCTTGAGGACCGTAACTGGCGGCTTTGATGGCGCCGCGGTGGAGGTTTCCAAAGTCTTCTCGCCTTTGGCGTCTCCCTTTGGCTTGCCGCTATCCTCCCCGGTGCCGCGTTTTCTATTTCGAGACCTACCCGAAGCGGACGGCTGTGCCTTGGTCTGAGTGGATGATGCTGAGGGCTCAGTAGATGTGGTAGGGGGTGCCGGCGCAGGGGCGGCTGGGGCAGCCGGGGCAGCTGCCTTTGGAGTCTCTTTCGTGGCAGGCGCCTTGGTCTCTGTCTTGGCCTCTGCCTCTGCCTTGGCCGCTTCCTGTCGGGCTTTGCGATGGGCGTTGCCCGGGCTGAGTCCCAAGTCGCGCTGCAAGATGCGTGCTGCCGCGGCAATGCCCGCCCTACGGCTCTTGGGGGGCGCCTCTTGACTCTCGGGCTGCGTGCTAGGTCGGGCTCTCGGCTGCATCTGGGCGGCAACGGCCTTTGCAGCTTCTGCCGCCGCTTCGGCAGCAGCGGCCTTCTTGGTCAGTATCTTGACCGACTCCCTCGGCCTCTCCCTCTCGGCTTTCTCCCTTTCCCCCCTTCCATCCCTCGATTTCTTCTTGGGTTCCTCAGACACGGCAGGAGTGGCCTTGCCCTTGGCACCCTGCGAGTCCTGTCGCGCATGCTGCTTCGCGCTCTTGGCTGCGGCCACTTCCTTGGCCTTGGCCGCCTTCCTCTCCTTTAGGTACTCGATCAATGGTGTTGTAGTTGTTTTCCCGCCCTTGGTGCTTTCCTCGGTGCCTTGGTCAGATTCTGGTGCCTCTTTGTGAGCATCGGGGTTGGCCAGGCCCTCGAGGAAAGCCATAAACTCGGGGTCCTGGTCGATTGTGCCTTGCCGCCCATCAACCCGCTTCTTGTCCCCCGGGACTTTCTTATAAATGGAAAACTCGACCGTGGGCGGCGAGACCAGGGCGGGATCGTTGTATGTCTCCTTTGCGTCCTCCCATTTTGCCGATTGCACCGTCTGCAACAGGGCCGTCAACAGGTCTCTCTTAGTGACATGAAGGTAGGCACGCGACGGGTGCGACGGCTTTGAGGGGCTGTAAGAGGTGTGCGTCAGTATTTACAGCGTAACGATATGCGGGAAGACGCCGACTGACTGTTGCGAGACCTTGCCGGGCCAGTAGGAAAACCAATCCACCTTGCCACGACCGACAGTCCATTCATCGCCGAGAATAGCAACAAACTCGTCTTCTGTCAAACCCGGGGGCAACCGGCGGACGACAACCTTCTCCCCTTGGGCTGGTGCCTTCATCCTGGGGGCCTTGGGCGCTTCGTTCGAGGTCTGATGTTGGCTGACACCATTTGGCTTTCTAGATAATAGCAGCGGGGCTGCCATGGTGCTTATGAGCGTGAATTGGTATGCGCGGTTGTTCCAGTGTACGGGGTGAGCGGAAACCGAATCCGTCACTTTTCGATTCGATAATCCCCCTCGTCAGATGCGGTGTGAGCGGGGTCGGAGGGAAATGGTTCGACCCGTGAAGAAGGCAACAGTTGTGGTGAGAAATAACGAACAATGTTTCCCAGGTCGCCTGCTGATATCTTTGTTTTCGCCGGGATTCTCGCCGTGCGCGAAATGTTTGAATGAGTCCTGGGCCTTTGTTGGAGAATGAGCAACACTTCACTTCGCAGCTGCTCCCAAGAAATCCATAGTCTCGATAAAATCTGTGGGGCAGCCTTATCGGAGGCGTTCACGTCGTTGGACAAACATGGCCGTCTTGGCATGACGCTATCCACGCCCAAAGCATGCTCCAGGGGGAGCTGCCGCTGCAGGGCGCTGTGGAGACGGCCTGGAACCCGCAATTGGGCGCGTAAATCTCGGCTGAAGCTGCCCGCCGTGACCTCGAGCGGGCCGCTGTCGGTCTGACATCCCGACCTCGATAAGGAGGTCTTCAGGTGCACCATTCCCAACTCGGCAGAACCCAACCGGCCGAAACAGCAGCGATAGTCCCCAATGCCCTGAGGCTAATATTTCGAAACGATCAGCCGAACTCGCAGTTTCTCCCACAGATCCCGCCTCTCGATTCCCCCTGCAGCAACAGCAGCTAACGTCACCCATCGCGGGGTAATGAGTCCGAGCCCCTCTCAAGAGACGAAACCGATTTTACGCACTTACGCACCAACACCATGGCTAGCGTACCGAAGCCGGGCCCGGCAAACCTTCGGCCAGGTGCCGGCCTGGACGAGTGGCTCGAGGAGGCGAAACAGTGCCACTACCTGCCCGAGCCTGTCATGAAACAGCTCTGCGAGATGGTCAAGGAAGTTCTGATGGAGGAGTCCAACATACAACCCGTCGTCACGCCCGTCACGATATGCGGTGACATCCACGGCCAGTTTTACGACTTGCTCGAGCTATTCCGCGTGGCCGGCGGTATGCCCGGCGAGTCCAACGTGCAGGCGCCCACGACGAATACCACAGTCATCACATCAGACGACATCGAGCCCCCGACAGAGATCACGAACCCGAAGCTGAGAAACAAGGTCAAGAATGCAGGGAGCCCGGGGGCTGGGAACAACGCCGACGACGACGAGACGATCCTTGAAGCGCAGGAGGAATCGCGTATCTCGGGTGCCGCTGGCGACTCGGGCTCGCAGTCGGTCGAAAACCGCTTCGTCTTCCTCGGCGATTTCGTCGACCGGGGTTATTTTAGCTTAGAAACCTTTACCCTCTTAATGTGTCTTAAAGCGAAGTGAGACATTACCAACCAAACCGACCGAGAACCGAGCTAATAGTCTGCAGATACCCGGATAGGATAGTGTTGGTTCGGGGCAACCACGAGTCCCGCCAGATAACACAGGTGTACGGCTTCTACGAAGAATGCCAGCAAAAATACGGCAACGCCTCCGTCTGGAAGGCCTGCTGCCAAGTCTTTGACTTTCTCGTCCTGGCCGCCATCGTCGACGGGACGGTACTGTGTGTGCACGGCGGCCTGAGCCCCGAGATCCGCACCATCGACCAAATCCGGGTGGTCGCGCGCGCCCAGGAGATTCCCCACGAGGGCGCCTTCTGCGATCTCGTATGGAGCGACCCGGAGGACATTGACACATGGGCCGTCAGTCCGCGCGGCGCAGGCTGGCTGTTCGGCCACAAGGTTGCGACCGAGTTCAACCACGTCAACGGGCTCAAAACCATCGCCCGCGCACATCAGCTGGTGAACGAAGGGTACAAGGTCAGTTAACCCCCTACCCCCATAAACCCCTTAAAAAAGTCCCCCCCACTAACCCCCTTATCCAGTTCCACTTCGCCGAAAAATCCGTCGTCACCGTCTGGTCGGCCCCCAACTACTGCTACCGCTGCGGCAACGTAGCGTCGATCATGACGGTCGACGTGGACCTCAACACCAAGTTCAGCATCTTCTCGGCCGTGCCCGACGACCAGCGCCACATCCCCGGCGGCCGCCGCGGGCCGGGCGACTACTTCCTCTAGAAGGCGGAGGCGGCCACGCCGTGGACACCGCTCCGCCCGCGTGCCGAGAAGCTCGGCCGGATGGCCTGGCCGCTGGTTGCGGGGTTGGGGGTGGTGCCGAGGTATTTTGATGGTGATGATGATGAGGAAGGGGAGGAGGAGGATGGGGATTATATGGAGGAGTAGGGGGGTGGTGAAGGGTCGGGATGAGATGGGGAGTGGCTGTCGTTTTATACCATCGATGGGGATGCGGTGGCCACGATTTGGTAGAAATGGCGTTTTTTTTGTTTGTTTTTATTTGTTCCCAGCTACCTTAAGGACTGGCAGACCTCCTTGGGGCTGTTGCGGGTTTGTTTTTGCTTGGCATGAGATGAAAGGACGGCATGACAAAGACGAGATGAGCATGAGCAGCGATAGGCGAGAAGTGCAATGAACCAGACGGTCTAGCAGCAGCGTCTTGTATATTACCGTTACAAACGAGCGGCTCTCTGATACCCCCTAACCGAGCATCTCTTGGGCTGTGCATCACAAACAGTTTGGGCTGTCTTTGAAAACACAGATACGCATCGAGCGCTGTCAAGCATATCTCAGTGCATCAATGACGATGGTATGTTTTTTCCGTATTTTTCCAACCGGTGTATCAGCACCCAATCCCCGTCTATATACAATAACTCATGATCGCTCGCTTCTCTTGAGCATGCCTCGAGCTTTTATATGCAGGATCCGCGCGCCGCAACTACCTTGTCCCAGCCCTATCCAGGCCGCTCCCGGCTCATGATCATCCAAGAAAATTGGCCTAAACTCCGTAATACAGCACTCTATCACCTCGCCCCGTTCAACTCCTCCTCGACCTCGGCGCGGACCAGCTCCCGCACCGCCTGCCAATCGTTCTCCACGTCCCGCACCCGCTTCTCCCTCTTATCCAGCCCGACAAACTCGGGCGGCAGCACCTTGGAGTCAAACTCGAAGCCCTCCTCGTCCTTGAGCGCAAGTGTCACAGCGCCACCGAACTTGGCCGGATGCGCCGTGGACAGCGAGATGATAGGAGCCTTGGCGGGGCTGGCGTCGGCATCAGCAGCGCCATAGGCATCCTCACCCTCACTGTTGCTGCCGGTGGTGGTGCGCTGCAATGACCGGCGCGCAGCCTCGACACCAACCGCTGTGTGCGGGTCGAGGACGTAGCCCACCTCCTTGTACAAGCTCCTGATGGTGTCGAGGGTCTCATCGTCGGAGACGCGCTCGCTCTCAAATGTCCGGCGAGCAGCCTCGAGCACGTCCTTGTAGACGGGGCCGAAGCCACCCTTGTGCTTGAGGTCGGAGAGCCAGCCGCTAACCTCCTGGCCGGCCTGCTTCTTGTTCCACTCGTCGTCCATGCCCGCGCTCGACGCGAACTCGTAGGCGAGGAACCAGAGCAGGCGCTCAAAGTTGCTGGACACAAGAATGTCCATGGCCGGGGAGAGGGTCTCCTTGACTCCGTCCTCGTGGGCCTTGACGCCGTCGGCGACGATGCCGCCTTCGGCCGCGGCGCCGTAGGAGGGCTGCTTCTCGTAGCGGCCGGTCTTGAAGAAGCGGTCGAGGATGTCGTTCTCATTGGTCGCAATGACGAGCTTGTCGACGGGCAGGCCCATACGGTGGGCGAAATAGCCGGCGAGGATGTCGCCAAAGTTGCCCGAGGGCACCGAAAAGCGCACCTTGTCGCCAATTTTGAAGGTTTCGGGCTGCTGCCGCGCGAGCGAGAAGTACGAGTAAAAGTAATAGACGGTCTGGGCCAGGATGCGCGCCCAGTTGATCGAGTTGACGGCGCCAAGCTTGTGGGTCGAGTTGATATCGGGGTCGGCGAACAGGGCTTTGACAATGTCCTGTGTCGTGTGAGCATGTCATACGCAGGGGTAGGAGACAGCGAGCCGCTCACCTGGCAGTTGTCAAAGTTTCCAGTCACGGCGAGGTTGTGGACGTTGGCGTCCAGCACCGTCGTCATCTGGAGCTCCTGGATCGGGCTCACGCGACCCTTGGGGTGAAGCATAAAAACGGAAACATCCTTCTTCCCCCGGAGGCCGTAAATAGCGGCTGAACCGGTGTCACCGCTTGTTGCGCCCACGACGGTCAAGTGGTACCTGTCGCGACCCGTCTTGCCCTCGTTCCGGCGCACTAAAAAGTACTCAAACAGGTTGCCAAGGAACTGCAGGGCCACGTCCTTGAAGGCAAAGGTCGGGCCGTGGAAGAGCTCCAGCAGATGGATGTCCCCCTGCAAATGGATCAAGGGGGTGACTTCTTCGGCGCGGAAGGTGGCATAACTCCGGCGGATAATGTCCTTGAGGTCCTCGGCGGGGATTTCCGAGGGCGAGATGTAGAGCGACAGGACATTGTAGGCGAGGTCAACAAACGGGAGGTCCTTCCACGATTCCCAGTTCTCGGCGGCGGGGATGTGTTCGGGGATGTACAGGCCGCCATCAGTAGCGAGACCCTTGAGCACGACCTCCTCGAAGGAGAGCTGTTGTATGTCAAACCGTCAGCAGTGTTCTTTTCTCTCTCTTCGCCAGAGGACAGCGCGACGTGTCCGAGGCGCAAAGGGGGGGTAGGGCCTACACCGCTGTCTTCGCCGCGGGTGCTCAGATAACGCTGCGACGGCGTGTGCGTCTGGTTAGAAGAGCCATTGGGAACGGCGCCGTTAGACATGATGACGGCAATGTTTTCTCGTGAGATGTGAGCTGGAGGCAGGCGGCCTGTAAGTGGTGGTGGTCGGACCCAACTGCTCGGGAAGGGGAAGGGGGGCAGATCGAAAAGAGTCAGAGCCTGAGAAAGGCGTGCGCTGCAGCACCGAGCATCGGAGAGCGGGGCCGCGAAAAGCTGCTGGAGCCGCAGAATTTTGCCCCGCATCCGAGTGGAACACCGGTCGCCGCCAGCCGCCTCCTAGTGTCGTTTGATTGCGGGGTCCTCTCAACATCCTATGGCATGGAAATATTGACGGATGGCGAGGAGGTTTCATGGGACACGAGGAGGCAATTCCCCAATGCTTGCATTTCCTCGGCTGGCATGATCCGGAGCATCTTGAAGGTGGTGCCCTCCCATTGTCCACGACGGTTGCGGTGACAGTGTTCGGGATGAATAATGAAATTCAAGCCACTTGTGATAATTCAGCGGAGCCATTGGAACATTTTTGTCTTGCGATTTTGAACGCCAGCACCTGATACAACCCGTGACCTCACTGTGCCGATGATCGACCAGTCGCCGGTGGCGGACCCGCCGGCCTGGAACAAAGGCAAGTTCCAGACCGCGAACATCAGGCTACCGGGCCTCGCGGGCTACAACCAGCTTGATCTCTTAGGAAGACAGAGCCGGGAAGGGCTCTTTGATGTCGACTTCCACATCGCGGGCTCGGCAGGGTACTGGTCGCCAAATTGCCTCAATGATTGTGCGTATTCGGAACAATTTGGCACGTCTTGCGGGAATACACCCATCGCAAAGCGCTGGCATAAATGGTTATCGGTGTCTCCGCTTTCGGGAATCGGCTTGCAGGAGGATTGGCGAGGGCAGTTCGGAATTGGCTTCAAAGACGCAGCGCGTGGATTGACACAGTGAAACAATCTGTCTGCTGGCGACTCGCAGCAAAAGTCCGCCCACCATCGAAGGCGGCAGGTGAAGAAAGTTGACAGTGGTGGGGTTGGCCTTTGGAGCCATTGGCTAGCCCCAAAGTTGCGGGACGCGGGGCAGAGCGGGAGGTGGGTCTGCATTACCCAAAGCACCAATGACAGCATAGCACAGCGCTAGCCCCTGTCCCGCTAGCGGCACGTCGGAACCCTTTGGTGCTTCTCCGCAAAATCGAAAAACACTGTGGGCCATCACCTCATTGCTTCCTCCTTTGTCGAGCTCCCGACCCGAGCTCAAAACCGATGATGGATCAAACTTGACTCGGGAAATGGCTTGACAATGGCCATACGGGAGCACATAGCTGAACGATTGATTCATGCAGCGCGCCTCGGGCTCGACGAAACTAGCAGTTATGCAGTATCGTACGTCCCAAGACGAGGATCAGCAGCGCCGAGATGATCAGGCCGAAAAGGCCCCACGCCGCCCCGGCCTGAGCAGCGGGTTTGATGATGACACGGGGTGGAGTTCAAGGGCGCCGGCATCTTGTGCGGCCGCAACATGCCCGACTGCTCCGATCTCCAGTCATGATACTTTGATGATTCCGATCAAACAGTGACCAATTGCTTCAGCGTGATGGACAAGCTGCAAGCTCTTTATTGTCCTCTTCTCTCCAAGTCCAGAGTACGGAGGACGGGAGGAGTCGACGCGCGCCGAGTCCCGCCCGCGTCAACGAAGGACGAAGTAGGTTAGGCCGTTCCTTTTTCTTTTTCCTTTGTATTTCACTTTCTCCCTTTTCTCCTGTTTCTCCCATCTCTTTGTTCCCTACCATCCGAATCCAGGTAGCGCCTGTGGCAGACTTGAAGCAGCCTCTCTGCACTTCATTTCTCTAAGCCTCCGGAGTCGAGCACCAACTGACGCCATTGCCGTCCCACAGCTGTCTTATCTGCCGCCGCGCAACCCTGCACTTGCACCACAGCGGGCACTGTGTGGTTAACAAATAGTTTCACTCCTTCGTCCCCTTCCAGACTTCAAGCAGGGATCTGCGATAAGGTTGCTCTCCCCTCACTCCTCTTGAGGGACGACGCCCAATCCCTTTCCGTCGATTGCTCCCGATCTCCCTCAATCTTCGACTTCGGTCCCGGACATGCTCGAGCGCATCTTCAGCAGAAAGACCAAGATAATTTAATCATTGAGATACCCCACGAGGCCATCATTGGCCCTCTTTGTCTGATATCTACGGATACGAATACTCGGTAACACGCTCGCTCTCGGATCGAACCAGAGTCACGTTGCTCCTTCTCGCGTCCGTCCCGTGTCGATGCTGGTCCATCTCTGACTCCGACGACGCCGACTATGATGGCGACAATTGCCCTTTCCCGACCCGTCGCAACGCACCGCTCCTCATCCTCCCTCACGTCCACCATCACCCTCGATAGCCTCCCGAGCCAGCCGTCGCCATGTCCCGTCCCCGTTCCAAATAAACACATCCCGGTGTGCCCCCCGGGCCCCATTCCCCATGAAGAGCCCACCACACCGCCCCTATCTCCGGTCAAGGAGGGGGAACAACTGCAGCAGTCACTGCTGTCCCTCCCGGACGAATATGCCCGCGTCGACGCCGGCCGTCTGTCTCTATACAAGATCGACACTGACGGCGTCGCCGCTGCCCTCCACCACCTTGCCTGCCAACCCCTACCGGATCCCGCGCAGGTGTTTCCCTGGCTGCATGGCTTACATCCCAACAATCAGATCCAGCAGGCCTTCTTCATGGCCCGAAGACGCGCTCTGAGGAAGACTCCCCCCTGCCTCCGTGGCATCACCGTCGTCAAGGCCGACGGGGATTTGAACGTCTCCCGCCTCAAGGGCGCCATTGCCCCGCACGAGTTCTTGCAGCTGGGAGGTGCCGCCGCCGAGTTCCTCGAGGTCGACCCTCGGGAGGGCTTCTCGGTGCGCAACTTCCAGATCCAGGCCGCGAAATCGGCCATGACCTCGGACATTATCGTCTACGGCGACGACGAGTTGGTCGTGCGCAAGCTGGGTTGGGACATTGCTGCCGCCCAGCAGAGGTGGCGCGACAAGCACGAGGCCCTGCGTCATCACCTGCCCCGATACAACACCTTTGTCTGCGTCAGCCCTTTTGCCGAGTTCGAGGAGAAGCACCCCGAGATTGTGTCAGTCAACTCGTCCGGCCTGTTGACGGGCAACGTCTTGGATTTCTTCCACCAGGAGAGGAGCGAGATGTACGAGATGACGCGGGCGTCTGAGATCTCGCACAACGTGTGGATGGGGCCCACGCCCGACTCGGGATGTGAGGAGGAGCGGGCCTTTGATGTTTTGATAGAGTGCAGCGACCTGGGGCGACTGAACCCAACCGCGCTGCAGGCAATCGCGGAGAACACCGACGACAGCGAGGGCAGCCAGCACCACCTGGACTTTCCCTCCTCGGGAAGCATCCTCGCCCCAACATGGTCTCACGCCGAGGCCGATGGCATCCTTGAAACATGCAAATGGATCTATCACATCGCCCACGGCACCCACCCCTCGGAGCCAACCGGGAAAGCCACCGATGCGGATGGCGACATCCCCATGGCCTCAAACCCTGACGGACCCGCCTCGCCTCAACCGCGGCCCTGCAAGGTTCTCCTTCACTGCGCCGACGGCTACACCGAGTCGACCATGCTCGCCGTCGCCTACTACAGCTTCAGCACCGGCCGCCCGGTGCCCGACGCCTGGCTGAACCTGCATACTGCCAAGGGGCGCAACATCTTTGCCTACCCCTCCGACGTCGCTCTCCTCGCCGCCATCGCCCCGCGCTTGCTGCAGGAGTCGCCCATGCGCGCCTCCCAAAACAACTGCAGCAATCTCGCCGAGGTCACGGCGCTGGTGCGCAACGAGCCCAAGTGGTTTGCCGGCTTTGACGGGTCGTTCCCGAGCCGCATTCTGGAATACATGTACCTGGGCAATCTGGGGCATGCGAACAACCCGGACCTGCTCAGGGCCTTGGGCATCGGGCAGATTCTGAGTGTGGGTGAGACGGCCATGTGGCGGGACGGCGAGCTGGAGCAGTGGGGGCGCGAGAATGTGTGCGTGGTGAAGGGAGTGCAGGATAACGGGATTGATCCGTTGACGGACGAGTTTGAGCGGTGTTTGGCATTTATTGGTAGGTTTGGTCCGTGTTGTGTTCGGGTTGCATCCGGGCGCCGTCCGGATGCTCCCTTCCCCTATCCTCCGTGACCCTATCCCTGATTCCATTTCCATTTTCATCATACCCTTGCCCGCTTTCCATCTCATTCTGATCTCGATCGCCCCCTTTCACCTTGTTTCCATCTCATCACTCTCTCATCTCACCACACCTACATCCCCTTTCCCCATTGCGAATGCAACAAGTGTAAAACAAAAATAAAAGCTAACGTTTGCAATTCCAGACCGCGGCCGCCGAAACAACACGGCAACCCTCGTCCACTGCCGCGTTGGCGTCTCGCGCTCTGCCACCATCTGCATCGCCGAGGTTATGCGCTCCATGGGCATGTCCTTTCCACGCGCCTACTGCTTTGTGCGTGCCCGCCGCCTGAATGTCATCATCCAGCCACATCTAAGGTTTGCCTATGAGCTTTTGAAGTGGGAGGAGGTTTTGCGTTCCAACTGCGGCGTCAATGACGCTGGAAATGGTGTCGATGGCCAAGATGAGGCCAGTTGTAAGAGGGAGCTGGAGTGGGCCGAGATTGCGCGCGAGGTGGCGGCTATGAACCGGCCTTATGCGAGATAATTCTGTGGTGTATGAAGAAAAGGGGGTTGGGGGGGAAGGCGTCGCTCCCCTGGTGGGAGATGGTCTTTGTTTAGGGAGATGGACACCGTACGCTCACTGAAAAAGGACAAGTCCGGGCAGATGAATTGCCCGGGGCATCGATATCGACGACTTGCCGACAGAACCGACATTCGACTATCATTCGCCGTCTACACCTAACTTGGACATGCCAAAATTCGCATCACATCATCTCATCTCAAAAACACCTGGCGGGCGATCGCCGTTGTCACGACCGAATACGACAATTTCATTTTCTTCTTTTTTTTTTTTGCTTCTTTACATATGACTATTTTATTTATTGTTCGATCTACGCGTTGCTTTCTCTCCCAAGGTTTTCCTCCGCGGGGATGGAATGCCATGTACGCAGGGCTTATTATGGGTTTGACGACTGGCGTCTGGATGGATACTTGGGGGATCTTCTTTGGCGGACCGGGGGTTGTTGTTTGGATATTGGATGCCTGTTTGTTTGTTTGACTGATTAGCCTATTTGGCCCTGGTTGGAATTTAACTGAATGGGAAAGTCTTTGGGGATTATTTTGATAACAAAGTTGCTGTTTCTCTGGGTCATCGGTATGGTTTGCGTTTCGTTTTGTTTTCGTTTTTGAGAAAGATGGGGCACATCAAACTGGATACACACACAAAGCAGGCAAGGGGACTGGATAGTTAAGCAAAGGAGTAGGAATCAGTTCTGTTGGTTGAGTCCCAGTTTCGACAGTTTGAATTTGACAGCGCTGCCTTGAAACTGCTCCTACTTGTCCGGTCAACCATATGTACAGTCCCCTTCCCCCATTATCCTCACACCCTCAACCTCCATTCCCCCCATTAACCCTTCCACAGGCACCGCGACCAAAATGTGTTCAGTGCTTTAGTAGAAGCAGGTGCACTTGCAGGTGCTGTGGGTCATGAAGCAGCCGCCGCTGATGTCGGAGTCAATGTCCTTGCACTTGTAGCCCTTTTGCTGGGCCTCGCCGATGCACTGCGCGTTGCAGCGCCCGGCCCAGTCACTCTTGCAGCCGCCCTTGGCCTCCCTATTTTTTTTTACATGCTGGTCAGTTGCGCGTGTCTTTGTAGAGTTCTAGGAGCAAGTCCCGGAGGGTTGGAGTTGGGTGGCTGGGTTACATACCACTTCTTGGTAGCCATGATGGAGACGTCGCCGTCGTCGCGGGGGACGGCGTTGGAAGGCATGGCCATGGCCGCGGTGGCGAGGCTGAGGACGAGGAGCTTGAACTGCATTTTGGCGGTTGGGGTTTTGTTGGTTGGTTGGTTGGTTGGTTTGTTCTGGAGATGCGGTTAAGGGATGCTGGTGAGGAGTGATGATGGAGAGGTGGACTGATGCTGGAGAGGAGGTCCCCTTTTATGTTCGTTTGCTGGCTAGCTTGAGGAGTTGTCGTTGTCGTTGACACCCTCGTGGTCCGTCCGTCTTACTCCTCGTCGTGGATGCTGGATTCCCCTGAAACAGTGAAGCCATCGCCTCCATGCACCCGAATCACCGCTTTATCGTCACTGACGGTGAAATGCTGACCCGAAAAGTGCCCTTCGAATCACATGGTGATGGAGTCGCCAAGGCATCATGGTGTTGAGAGGTTGAGTGGTGAGCAAACGAGGAAGGTGGCCGGAGGGTTGCGAGGTTGAAAGACTTGGTGCTGACTGACAAGTTTGTTGGTGAACGTTGCATCGTGAGCGAGTCCCACTCAAGACGGAGCGGTGTTGAGCTTGGCGACAGCAAGCTTTAGGAAGGTGGTTGTGGTGTTGAGACTCAACTGGGCGACGGAAGGTTGGTTGTGGGCCAAGGTTGCATCGTCGACCCGATCTGCGGTCGAAACAGGAGTTGGATTCAGGGGTGACAACAAATGAACCTCATGGCATCTCATCTTACATGCATCCGATTACGATTGTGGGGTGCAGATGCCGATCGGGTCGCTTGGGGTTTACGCATTGAGTTGATATCTGGGGTAGTGAAACTAGCCCGTTGATTTGTCATGAATCATAGGGAGGGCATATATGCATGGGATGGACTCGATACATTCCTCAAGGCAGTCAGTCTTTGGCAGGCCGTAAACGTCTACGGAGTAGGCAAGAGCCCAACACAAAAGTGACATGATAGAATAAATACCCAGAACAGAAACGCCAGACCATACATACCACTTGCCTCAACAAGCCTAGACAGAGCAGATCCCGCCCGCCCGCCCGTCCATCTTTTTTTCTCTCACTCCTTGTCTAACAAAACCAAGATCATAACCCCCCTGCAGCCAAGCCATCACCCCCACAGCGGCGCAGTAACCTCAACCGCCCTCTCCACCACGGCTCTGACTCGGTCGGCAAACACGCGGTTCGCACACTCAACCTCCAAGCCCTCCAACCACACCTTCGCCTCCATCTTGTCGACCCTGATGGCCAGCCCGGGAACAGGGATACCCAGCGCGTGCAGGCGCGCCAGCTCGGCGTGCTGCCGCTCCCGAAGGCGCTTCTGCTCCTCGTCCTCGTCGTGGTGCTGCTCGTCCTCGGACACGTCCATCGACGCGCCGCCGTCCTCCTCTGAGTCGTGGTGGTCCTTGGGGGGTGGGGAGAGCCGCGGCGGGGTGGGCGGGAGCTTGGGCTCGGCGATGGGGGAGACGTTGGTGGCGCCGAACTGGGCCTCGAGGAACATCATGAGGCGCTCGAGGCGCTCTTCCGGGGAGAGGTTGGCGTGGAGGTTGCGGTGCGGGAGGGTGAGGATGTTGTCGTCGGCGGAATGCGAGTGAGAGTGCTTGCTGGCGGAGCCTAGAGACGACTATGTTAATTGAGGATGAAGAGGCTAGAGTAGAAAATGAACCTACGCTTCACTGCGGCGGGGCTGCTCTCAATGCCGAGGAGCACGGCCATGACGGCGTCGGCGATGCCGTCGTTGAGCATGTTGCCCTCCCACTCGAGCTCCACCTCGCCGCTGGCCCGGTAGCGTACCGTGACGCAGCCCATGACAAGGTAGGCGGCGACGACTTGGTCGATGGGGAATTCCTCATCTGCGTCCTCCTCCATCTTTCCGTTGCCGTTGGTGTTCTCATGTTGCGGCTTAGCCTCGGGCAGCTCCTCGATGCTGCCAAAGGTGCCCTCGAGACCCCACTTGATAAGGTCGATGCCGGCTGCACTAAGCTTAAGCCGCTGCTTGCAGGCGATTGTAGTGGTTGTCAGGCCGGCGTATTCGCGCAAATCTTCGGGGGCCATGAGGGACATCTTGAAGTCGTTTTGAACCAAGACGCCCGTGATCAGTTGTGGCTCTGGAGCACCGTTGCCATCCTTGGGAATCTTCATGGGCTGCGGAATAGACGCGAGCTTGCCGACCACCTTGGCCGTCTTGTCCGTCTTGAATGGGATGCGGAGCTCCTCGCAGTTTCGCGGGCTGTAGACCTTGACTTTATTTGTCTTGTTCGCGTTTAGGGACAGCAGCTTGGACTTGAGACGCATCATATTGTGCACTTCGCCGTGAACGAGGATCTGCCATTGCTGTTAATCACTTGAAATTCAGGAGTGGACGAGAGGAAAAGAAAAGGACATACCACGACAGGAGCGCTGACCTCCTCGATAAACTCTCTATTCTCGGTACCGTCGACATGTGCGGCGAATGAGTACTCCTGAACCGTGCAACGACGAGGAATCATGACCTTCTCGGCGTCACCGCCAGGGGCTCGCCTCCCTCCAGCTGTGCTCCTCGTCATGACGGCTTGGATTTGTTCGGGCTCCTGCATAATCTGCTTGGCCATGGTGCCCTCGACACTATAGCCGGTGATAATGATGCCATTCTTCTCGCTCGGTGCCCACCGCTCGAGGAGCTCGCGGCTCACGCCGTTCTGCAGCATACCGGGGCTGGCCAGCATGACGCAGCCGCCGACGTCCTCAAAGCGGTCGATGCTTTTGAGGGAGCGGATGAACTTGAAGTCCCACGGCCCGCCCTTGCCGGCACTGTCTCCGGACGCCTCGGCCTCGGCCATGCGTTCTCGGAAGAGGCGCTTGATGTTGTCGTTCATTGCGCCCACGTACGTCTGGTACACCAACATACACTTGCGGGCGAGGTTGCTGGCGTAGTAGATAGGGAATTTCTGGTACTCTTTGTGCCTGCCCCAGTACTCGTCAAGGATGAGCAGCAGCTCCTGTGCGCGCCCCAGGGCAAAGACGGGCATGAGAACCCGGCCGCCGCGGTTGAGGACGCCCGTGATGGACTTCATCAAGGCTTGTTCCCTCTCTAACCGGGGCACGTGGGAGGCAATGCCGTACGTCGACTCGGTGATGAGAACATCAACCTTGACGCCCTTGGGCACTTGGGCAGATACCAAGTGCCGATCCTGCTCTCTGGAGTAGTCACCGGTGAAAAGGATGTTGAGGCCGGCGATCTCGATGAGGAACATGGCGGCGCCGAGGACGTGGCCCGCCGGATACGGCGTAATGCGGATCGACGAGATGGTGTGGGTGGTGTGGTAGTCAATGGCCTCGATTTGGGGGAATGTGTTCAAGTGGTCCTGCTCAGTGTAGACAAGCTGTGTGGTCGGGTTTGACGACGTGTTGCCAACCCGCACACTGTCCTGGATGAGCCACTTGTAGATGGCCTTGGTAGGGTGCGTCATGAAGACACGGCCACGGAAGTTCGTCTTGGCCAAGACATATGGCAACGAGGCCGCATGGTCGATGTGGAAACTGTCCCCGTCAGTCAGGACGTGTGTCTCGAGGAAGTGGAAGACGAAACAGGGGCGGGCTCTTGGGAAGGGCTTCACACGGGGGGCATGCAGAGGCGAGGCGGCGACAAGATTTTGTATTTGATATCATCTGAGTACATATGACGATCATGGATGATACATGCATGCTGCGGGCCCCGGGGTGGCTTCTTTGCGGCGGTCATTCCGCAGTTCTAATGACAATGGATGTCATGGCAACTCGACGCCCGTCCGCCTCTACCCCATGGCTATTGCCCCAAGCCGAAGATCGCAAGGTTCGTGCTAGGTATGGGAGATCACTCAAGCAGGCACTTACTGGCTAATGAGAAGCACATCGACAGTGCTCAGGTCGAAGTCATCGAAGAACGGGAGCGCAGCAAGGCCGTCATAGGCCGGATGCTGGCCGGCATCAAGCTAGACAGCAGGGATTCAGGTCAAACAGGGAGCTTCCCCGGGATGTAAAATAGGTAACTACACACCATGACTGTCTTTCCCTTGTATTGAATGATGTGACATGAGCGGCCGACCTCGTTGCCGCCGCCGAGACAAAGAAACATGAGCTCATCGGCCGGGTCGACGGGCTCCTCGGGCACGGCAGAAGCCATCGCCGAGGCCTTCCGTTTGGAAGCCATAATGCGTGGAGATTACCGAGTGATCAGATTGTAAGTTTCTTGTTTATGCGGATCCGGTCGATAAGAAAAGTCTGTTTAGGTTAGATGTGCTGCTTCTTGGAAGCCAATTATTGTGAAGTTCTCAAATAATGATTTGGGTGCTTGAATGCGGAATGCAAAAATCTGGAAAAGAAAAATCAGAATGTGTGCCCCGCGCCGTTCTTTATTTAGAGTGTTAGTAACTCGTAGTATTCAGAGGCGGGTTGGAATGGGGAACAATAAGACGAAGCAAGGGCGAGCGATGGTTGAATAGAGGTCTTTGTCCATTCCACAATGGCAGTCGCGTGTTGAAGCAGGCTGCAGCACGGACCAATGCCCCACCAGTACTCAGCTACTTAGCCTTCACGTGACTGGCTGGAACGCGACAGACTCGGCGGCGCAGGAGCAGTTGACGATTTTCAACCCGACAGCAACTCGAGAAGCGACTCCAACAATCGACTGCGCCTGCGCCCACACTCGCATCGATTCCCCGGATTCCGCAACCCGCGCAAGTTTACCATTACACGAAGAGCCCGTCGACTCGATTAGCGCCGACTCGAAGAGAAACAGAACAGGAGAGCGTCGAATGGGTGTCGAGAAGGGTGTTTGAAGGGCGCTTTGGCCGGCAACGCGCTTGCCCCGGGCTTGGAGCTTGGAACCTCTGGATCTCTGCTTTCTGCATTTCTGCACTTCTGGCTTGCGGGAAACTAAATTTCTCTTCTCTTCCCACTCCATTTTCGCTCCTGCGATTCCGCACTATTTCCACAGCTTCCACGATTTGCCATCGCAACCTCGACGAGCAAACGAAGCGACTTCCCGAACTCGACCACATCGAGAAACCGCGACATGGCGCAACCACATTCGCAGGTGCCCCAGGCGCCGCCTCAAATGCAGGCCCCCCACATGCAACAAATGCAACAGATGCAGCAGATGTCCCCGATGCCTCAGATCCCCCATCCCCAGATGGGCCAGCGCGCGTCCTACTCGCCTCAACACACCCCCTCGCCCGCAGGCACCCCCCAACCCCAACCTGGGTTTGCGATGCCCCCGAACAAGCGGCCACGCACCTCGCCCACATCTCCCCCTCCCCCTCCGCAGTCTCCATACGTCACCACGCCGTACGCCGCGAGCCCGCCGGTTCCTGCTCCTTCCCCCGCGCCTGCAAGCTCACCAAATTATTCAAACCTGGCCGCACCGGCGCCAGCGCCAATGCAACAGCAGTACACGGGCCCATACATGAATGGCAATACTGCGCCGTCGCCATCACCGGCCCCAGCCCCGGCCCCGGCCCCGTCCCTCAGTCTCCCGGAAGCGCGACCCTCATACCCGACGTCCCCAGCTCCATCCTCGGCGCCGACCCCCCCCAACTCGCAGCAATATACGACGGCCACCATGGCGCCCATTGCCCCTCCGCCTCCTCCTCCGACACCAGGCACAATGCTGCCTCCGTCGAAACCCGCCGAACGACCGATCAAGGAAGTCGAATACGATGTCAGTGACTCGCTCGCAGGAACCGGTATCGACCTTCGCGCCGAGGAGCAGTATTTGGCAGAGTTCTACGGCGGTTCCTTTGCTCAAGAGGCGAGGACCGGCGCACCAGCGAACGCCCCGGGGAACAAAGGCTCCTTTTATGGCGCCGGCATGGCGAATCAGCCCGGCGAGTCTGTCACCACTCCCAGCCAGGAGGCTTACGAGGCCGAAGCGGCGAAGAGGGCATGGGACGAAGCAGCGCACAGATTGGCCGTTGTCCGCAGCATTGAGATCTTGAACCCCTTTCTGATGATCTCTAACCTGCATCACCGAGTCGAGAAGATTGCAAAGGAGCACGGGATCGGCGTGAATCTGGAGTTGAAGAACGCGAACCCGATGGGAAAGCTGAGAGCGCCGCAGGAGTTCCCACAGCCTAAAGTTACCGTGAGCACGAAGCCTGGACCCGACGGCGCCATGGTGTCCACGACGGGCTCATTCATACCCCACGACGCGTATCTGGCAGACCAGTTGGCGCTCGTATCCATGGGCACCAAGCACCGGATCAGAGAGTTGTTGGAGGACGCCAGCAAGGTAGCCGTGATTCGGCAGACGACTTCCCATGGAGAGATACCACCGGAATGGACCGATGTCGCAGTGCCGCTCAAGACCGGTCTGGACTCGCTGCCGGTCGACGACTTAGAGGGCACTGCGAACCCGAACCCGCTCAAACGTACGGCCGCACCGGTTTTGCTGCCTATTTTATGCTCTTGTTAACATGGTTTCACAGGCTCCTTCGATTCCTTTGCCTCGCAAAGTTCGACGTCCAAGGGCGGCAAGCACGGCCCAAAGAACCTTCAGGAGGCTGTACGGGAAGTGGCCAAGGTGGACCGCGACGTGGAGGAGGAGAGACTCAAGAAGCGCCAGAAGCGCCTAAACCCCGAGCCGGCCCAAGGCGGGTCCCGTGCCGGCTCCGTCGCTCCCGGTACCCCGGGTTCAGGAGCAGCCCCCGAGGCAGAGACGGCCGCAAAGGCACCGTCAAAGAAGGAGCTCAAGAAGGGCGCAGCCGCGGCGAGACTAGCAGAAGCGTCCAGCACCGCGAGCGCCAACCAGACGCTGAGCACTCTCATGGGCAGCTTCGGCAGGAAGAAAAAGAAGGAGTATTCGTGGTTACAGAAACCCGGTAGCGGCGCCAGCACGCCGAGGGCGAATGCGGCTGACTCGGCGGCATCAGCGGCTGGAAGCGCTGCAAAGGGACCCGAGAAGACGAACTTGACGCCAGACCCCAGGTATCCCCGCCTCGGCACCTGGCGCGAGGATAAGGAGAAGGGCAAGAACATCCAGCTGCGAGACTGGGTTGTTGCGCTTGAGATGGACGGCCTCGAGGTGAGGGCGCTACAGGACGCATACATGAAGCTGGACGCTTCGACGCCCAAAGACAGGAATTAGAGCACAGCTGAGATGCTGTGATGATGCTACCATGGAAGACCTGCACGAACGTATTGCACAGCAGGACCAGCAGAGATGGGTCTGCCAGCAGCCGCACGGGTACGTGGAAAGACGAAAGACCTCTTGCGCGGCACCGCGCTACATCACGATTCGATCCGGCCGACGGTGCATCACAGGTCGTTCATGGGCATACAATGGGGGGTGGAAGAAAGGGGGGAAAAAACATTCAAGATGCTTCGTTTTTAATCAGAGGATGGATGAACTCGACGAGTGGAGAAACCGACCGAGGTCACGAGAGACCCACGGGCATTGACTCTCCTGCGTCAGGCATCCTCTGTTGTTGTAATTCAAGTCGTTACCTTTGACTTATCTAGCAAGGCGTTCTGAAACGGCGGTTTGGTGGGGATGATGGCTGGGTGGCATTCGGATTGGGGAGGGAAGGGTCAGGACGGAGGGCATTGCTTGCTGGCTTTTATTCTTCTTTCGTTCTGACAAAGTTGGCGCTTTGAGAGTCCTGCACATTCATCCATCCCGTCCACCACCCCGTCGAGATAGAGGGGTGGGAAATTGATTTTGTTCTAGACGGTGCCTTTTATTTCTGATAATTCGTCAGTGATCGAGAGTCATTAAGTACCGTCACGCCGTGATGTGATGTCCAAAGAGTAATCCGTCAATATAATTAAAGTCCCGTCAGCTTCCTCCCTAATCGTATCCATATGTCCATTCGACCCGGCTCAAGCTACCTAGGTAACTGCAGGATGTGTCCTCTTGCAAGAAATTGTCGTGAACAGAACACAACACCTAACACCCACCCACGCCAATTGGCCCGTTCACTCAAGAGATGCATTGCGGAGCAATTTTCCCAATCAGGAAAGATCCTCACAGCGTCAGTGGTTTAGTGGTAAAATCCATCGTTGCCATCGATGGGCCCCGCGTTCGATTCGCGGCTGACGCATTACTTTTGATCTGATCATCTTGCGCTTTTTTTGCTGCTTCTTTGGCTGATTGCTTAGACATAAACGTACATAAATTGGTATACTTATACTAGGTGACAGAGAGGAAGCACGTAGCGGAGAGAGCTGAAGGGAGTCGGCTAGTGGGTGTTTGTCCAAGTTGGATCCAGGTTGAAAACACGAAGTTCGAGCAGTAAAGTGATATTGATGACTGTCATTCTACCGGGATGAACGACAACAAACCTTGGTTTCATGCTGCGAGTAGATACTGTGGTAGAGCAGATAAACAGATTCCAAGGACATACTGTGTCCAGTTTTCCTAAAAGTTTGAAGCAGCGATGTTGGCATCCAGAGAGCAGTGGCATGATCTCTACGAGATACAAGCCAGTCAGCCATTTCTTCGTATTCGAACCACAGTTGAGCCAGAGAATAATAAGACCTCGTAAAGCAACGACAGCTTATCTCAGGTTTGCATACGCCCACTTGGCGTATCCCACCCAGACTTTAGGATGTCGGGCATCCTCTGAAAGCAGTAGCTGTCGACAACTAACAGTATCGAGGCGTCCTGCTCACCGTCTACAGAACATCTCTCAAGAACTTCTACATTCTCGTTCATGCTCTAGAGCTTACCCAGACTTATATGTTATGTTGGTCCCCTCGTTAGCACCCACGGTGGCCAAGCATAACCAGAACCATCCACATAATGATACACTCAACGGCAACGCACCCCTCGACCATGTGATTTATCACCAACATGATAGCCTCAATTTCTCCCGGTTCTCACCGATCCTGGCCACTTCGTACCACATGGTCTCTCCATATCTCGTTGGGAACTCTCGGGCCTCGGCCGGTGAGTTCAGAGAAGGATCAAGGAATCAAGGGTCTATCCGACAAAAGTTTTCTCCCAGCCAGCCGGCCGAGTTACCAGGGGGTTGCTTGTTGGGCCGCCGGGAAAGGGTAATTGTAATCCTTCGGGCAGATTCCTTCGGGTGGCCGAGTGGGACATGGGGCGGGATTCGGCTGGTACGCAACACATGGTGAGGTTGCCGTGGTTCAAAGCGTCCTCAGCTCAGGTGTGCGGTGTACACCGTGCACCGTGTCACCGGCGGCGAAGCGAGAGGGCTTTGACCTTTTCTTCACCGGGACTACCGGAAGAAGAAGGTTGTCCCAAACTGTCGGCTGAGTGTTGTGACCGGTCTTACATATGGTGGCGTGACGAAAAAAGAAAAAGACACACAAGACTCGCTCGCTACCAACAAGCCGAAACACGGGCCCCGCGAATAAAATTGCCAGCTCTCTTTCGTACCATCACTCTCTTCGGAGTGTTGACCCGGCATCAACAGCAAGCACGATGTCATCCGTAAGCAAGCACACAGACGGGTGAAACAAACAACCAGTGTGTGTTTGGGGTGATATCAACGGGCTGAACAACGGCACCTGCGCGTTCCCTAAAGCAGCCGACCCCGGAATCCCGAGTATTCGGGCCTTTGCCTTGTTGGAATCGGGAACGGGCGCGCCATGGGAAGCTGCTTGGTGCCCTGCCCGCCCAGCCGGGTGCTCGTCCCCGTTGCTTCTCCTTGGAGAGTAAAATTTTTTCATTAATCCATGAACGATGAACCCCAACCACGGCAGAATGTGGGTTTTGCCGCAAAAGCGGAATCTTCCCCGGTCCCATGCGACGCCGTTTGATGGTTGCAGGGCAAGGATGCGACGTCGACAAGGGGGGAAAGTTGTGGTTGGGACCGGGAAGGTGTCCGGTGAGCTGATCTCCAATCCTTGGTCAATCCTTCCGCACTGCTTCCAGAAGTGTTCTCTGCAGAGCCCACACGGAGTAACGACCTGCAGCCTTGGTCGTCATATCTTCCCTGGACCATGCAATGGGACGCTGGCACGCACCGTGTAACTTCCATCCTGGCCCATCATCCGCTTCTCGCTCACAAACTCCGTCTCTCAAACTTGTTGGTAATCTGTAGGATTCTAGTCTCGATCCCGACTTGGTTTGCAGCACAATCTGCAGCGGGTTTCACCTTTGCAAGCGGGGTCCCATCGAATCAAAGAGACAGCGATGCACGGTGTGGAGTCCGGTCACCGAGGGACCGGGAACGAGCGGCGGATCTCTTCAATGGGGTTAGTCGCATCGCGCTTTGTGGCTTGGTGTTTTCTCGAAATTTGGATCAGAGTTTAGCGAGGCGAGCAGTGGGCCGGCTCCGTTTTCCTAACGCTAGTGTCAGCACCGTAACGGCCGTTATTGACATTTGCTAGGCAGGATTTGCCACGATGTTAACAAGGGAAACGACGGCTATTGCCTTTTTGCCAATCTTGTCTTAAATCGGCCGCGAGATTCAACTTTGCCTGCGGGATCTGAGATGACCATTTGAGACCACGATCCATCACGTTGGCAGACGCCCTGTCACATACTTGCACCGTGTTATGACGGCTGCCGGGGTAGAGACATGACCGGCCAAGCCTGAAACCGCCTAAACTGCTTTCGAGCCGCTGTTGAGATCTGTGCAGCCGAGCCGTGATTGACATGGCCCAGCCGCAACACCAAACAAGCCGGGGCGCTTGAGACGAGAAACAACGATCTGTCAGAGGCTCGCTGTCCACAACGACAGGCGCCACACTGTAACTATCGTCACATGACGAGTGCCAAATGCACACGGAACGAGAGGTTTCAGCCTCTCGTCCACTTGCATTGCATGGCGACTGCAATGATGATGTTTGTTAGCGGTCTGTCATGGATCAATAGAAACCTCCGTACCTAAAACATCACCAAAGACGCTTTTTGCTTCGTCTTGATGAACCCACATGAATAACAGTCCTCGGGTCTTGAGACTTGACTTGCGCTTTTGACTGGCGCCGCGGATGGGCGCCTGTTTGTGCCGCGACAAAACCCAACAAACTGCAGCCGCCCCAACCCCCGACGCAACACGTTTGTGGTCCTGATTCGTAACGATGGGATTCGACAAACGAAAAAAGCAAACGACTCGAATGGAGAAAAGAACCTCCAGAGTACGGAGCACCCGTGGTATTTTCATCATGCAGAACCTTTGGGCGCCCAGCAATAGCGGACTGCACTAATGCAGGAACTAAACCTGAGGGACGAGTCCCGGCAATGTCGCGGCCCCGCCTGCAAGGTACCATTTTCCAACTCATGCCGGCCGGGAGGTGCAGGTACACCAAGTCCAGGTATCGAGTGTGGGCCCTGACGGGGGTATCAGAGACTTTTTGCTGGTCTGATGTGATCTGTACTGATGATAGAGTTGACAGTCATCATCTTCAGGAAAAGGGGGCAACGGGGGCCGAATCATCTTCGTTCCGGACCAACCACTCGGAAGCTCTGCATAGTTGACCCTTCGCCAATGCTTGCGCACCTGCCTCAGCTCACCAACTTTTTCGCTCTCACCTCGCTGCACGAATCGTTGGTGTGGGTGGCACCACGACACGTGCGGTCGGTGCCTGGACCGGAAGGCCGCCCGTGCGGCAGACGTCGAAGCACGTTTTCATGTGGCATCGCCCTGCAATTTACCAACCCACACGGCGGGGTCCATCAGCGACGTGCCGGGCCCAGCCCCATAGGTTGCCTTTTGGGAGGGGTCCTCAAGAACTAGCCAGAGGCCGCCTCGCATTCGATTCGCGCTCTTTGCCTTTCAGCCCGGCGGCACCGGACTGTGAAAGACAGCCGCGTCATCTCGTGCTGTGCAATCGTTTAGCTGGTGACGGAGAATGCAACCTGTGGCCTGTCAGTTTGTGTGTTTCGTACACAGTCAATACAATGCCGAATTTCTGTTGATCAGATGCAGAGGCGGCTCAGGGCCGGATGTCTCTGCCGCAGTGCTACAGGATGTCAGCCCGGAGAGAGGAATCAGGAGGACAAGGAGGCGCGAGAGTACGACAGTACAGATTACACGGTAAGCTTGTGTATGAGTGACCGAGCCCAAGGTTTTTGGGCACCATCGCACAGCAGCACCTATTTCCGGAGGCTGGAAGAGCGCTGTGCGATTGCAGAAAATACGACGGCCGAGAGTGTGTGTTCCCTTGTTTCAGTAAACTCATCAATATCCATCTCAAGGTTTGGTATCCGGCTCTCGGACCCGCCACTCTGGACGCGAGTGTCCCAGAGATCATGGTCGCTCCTCACTGAGCATCTTCGCCCTTGCTTGCGTGTGGGGTTGGGTCCACCTCGGCCCTCTTGGTCCTGGTCAGAGCCGAGATTAGCATTCTTCTAGAAGTTTTCTGGTGCCGTTGCGGCAAAGGATTGGATGGGGCGGAACGGGCCAGCCGGGTTCTCTCCGTTTCTTGGCCGTCAACTCCGCCTTGTCTCCTCCGGAGTCAAGTCGGTTGATGTCTCTCCACCAAATCGTGTTCAAACGATGCGGCTATGCAAGATCAGGATTTAGCTTTTGCGGTGCGAAACTACACGCGGCTTTCGCCCATCGGGCTGACCTGACATCTGTAAACTCTGCTCCGCCCAATACCGACACTGGTGCCTCACTTCTAGTGTCGCGGATACCGACAGCCTGGTCAATGCTGGGGAGGTCGGTGCGCGCTCTGTGCAGAACCAAAGTTCTTGTTCGGTTCTGGTGCAGTGGATGGCTGTCTCGGGAGCTGTGTTATCGAGCGGGGGCACAACGATTAAAAGTCCAATATTATGTAGCTGACCAAGGCAATCGCGAAAGTGAACCGCCGATCGACACAGGACCGAGTTCACCTCGTGATACTCGGCACTCACTTGGTTGTCCGAGGAGTGGGAGCCAGCTGATGTGACTCAACAATCGGGTTAGACAAGGATGGAATTTGAGCCAGCTCATTTCTGTTGCGGTCGTGCGTGCCATATATGGTGACGGATAAGGTAGAGGATGAGTTAACTGCATCCCGGAAACGAGACACCAAGTCGGAGGGAGGAATTCTGTCCACCAGAGACGGAACTTTTGGCGGTCGAGAACAAGGGCCCAAATTTGGTGGGTTAGGGAACTCATCAGACCGTGGACGAGGTGTTCCTTCCGTAGATCGCATGGTCTAGTTGGTTCGATTTAGGAAGTTGCGAAGCTGCGAAGTTGCGGTGGGAGGTCCACATGCACGGATATGCATCTCCATTGCCCTTTCCGCCATTTTGCATGCAACTGCTAAGGATGTTGGGCATCATCGCATTACTTTTGCCAACTTCTTCACCTTGTTTTGCGGTGAGCTCGGGCTGCGACGCAAAGCGGCCGCATGCCGGAGCTCACTTTGTTTTGATCCCTTGTTGTGATCCACCGCAGTCTTGTTTACAGTCGGTTTGTCGGAGGACTCAAGCCTCGGATGATGATTCACCCTCCTACTCGGCCACTGAGTTGACTGGCATCCACATCTTGTCTTTCCGTAACGAAGGATACTGACTGGTGCGGAGCCGGGCTAAGGTCCGTTTAGATTGTTCTCACCATTGTAATGAAACGCCAAGACATCTGCGGAGAGGTAAACTGTCGCCGGTTTGACTGACAACACATGCCGTCCGACGTCGCAATTCAAGTGTGAATATACGGGGTATGGATTCTTTCTGTTTTCCGGGTATATTGGAATTGACACCCAGCTGCGCCATCCTTCCGTTCGGACCGCCCCGCAACGGGTCTTGTATGTGCGACTCGGAACTCGATCCACCAATGACACTTTTCTTTGGAGAACACAGAAGCTTGAGTATGCCCTGCAGATCACGGCCAATGACTGAATCATCAGCCGGTACTCTGCGTACAGAGTACATCATGCCGAAAATTTATTGTTGATCTACCCGGTGCTTGCACTCGGTCTTCCCGGCGGACGTACTCCGCAATCCACACTTGGGCCTGGCTTCTCGGATCCGGTCGGCCGGCTTCGCCTGTGGCCATGTTGCGGATCCCGGTTCTCTGCTGTCCCGGTGGGGACCCACCCCGACCGGCTGGCTCATGCAACCGCGGCTGGAGGACTGCCAACCGACATCGACAGACATATGCGCCTGTTGCACGGCGCAGGGACATCTCGTCACGCCGGGGGCGAACTGCCGCCCAGATCCAATAGCGCGGGGCTTGTGGCATGAAACTCAACATCACTGCCTGCCGAGGTAGACGGAAACTTTCCCGGATGCAAAGCATGAGGCAGGTCCGGGACCGTGAGCGTCCAATGCTCAGCTGCGCCTAGCATGTTGCGCCATGTTGGAAGACGTCGTCGCGTGGACGGCTCTCACGGACATTGGTCACCCCAGCCGTGACTTGTGGCCGGTGGCCGAATAGGCATCAACAAGCCGGGCAGTTGTGACGGACTGGCTCACTGGATGGTTCTCAAGACTCGCCAAGCCTCGCCCAGGAAGAAATCACCGGGTGCGGTGTGCAACGCGAAACGTGGACTCCAAGCAAGCCAACACCTAGGTCGACGGGTGACTTCGCTCTCAGTGCGGGCCCTAAGAATAGGAATGTATTTGATGCAGTGCCACGGCATCTAGCAGAGAGAGGGTCTCGTTGCTGTATACGCAGGGCACAGATGCATGATGGGGATGCGTTGGGGGTGTGGGGACCGGGGAGTGTCTCGAGTATTCCCGGTGTCTCAGTCCGGAGCTGGCAACGTACCCGACTCGGTCCTCTCGTCCCATGGCTCGTCGATCCGAACATCAAGTGGTGTGGTTATGATGTCTGACCCGACCGTTCCATCCCCTACAGGGCCCTGGAGCGGCCTCAGTGCCCCATGCAAGAAATGATGGAGTTTGCAACCAGAGGAGAGGTTTTGAGGTCCATGCAAACGGACTCCCATGCTGGGTTGCTAGGGAAAATTTTCAAAATTGCGCGGCATCATATTTTGACTGTGTAACGGAAGCCACAGCCGTGCCAGGCAGGGCCTGTATCTGTTGCTGAGTTACCTCAGGTAGGCAATTTGTAAAAGAGATGGATTTTGACTGTGTAATTTGTACACAGAGTACTTGAATCTAAATAATACTGAGTTCCTCTCGCGCAAATGGAACGTTGGTGGCTGATGGCTGATGAGCGATAGAGGGAGTTCCGGATATCTCGATAGGACACTGTACTTTGTGTCTGTAGGGTTACGCCCGGAGGGCGATCTGATGTGACCGATTGGGGTGACGATGTGGCTTGTCATCTCCAATCTGAGCCGGACTGTGGTTGGCGCTTTCCCTTTTCATCCAAACTGCCTCGCAGCCTGCGACTTTTTGGGCGTCCATTGCAGCCCCAGCAGTTCCTGCCAGATGGTTCCTGGATCTCCCATCCAACCACTTGTTTTCTGGAGCAGGCAGTCAGAATTCGACTTCATTCTCCCGGCTATGTCCCGTTGACCCGTTCAATGATGCCGCCGATCTGTTGCGAAAATTTTTCTGCTCGAACGGCACGCACGGCCAGTCTTGCGGCCGCATCACCCATCGCCTGTTCCCATGGCCCAAACAAGATACCAAGTCCCAAGAACCCCAATGGGCTTCATCTTCATCTTGACATTGCGGACCCACTAGCCAGGGCAGCTCACC
Organism: Trichocladium uniseriatum; assembly: GCA_017139535.1. NCBI lineage: Eukaryota > Fungi > Ascomycota > Sordariomycetes > Sordariales > Chaetomiaceae > Trichocladium > Trichocladium uniseriatum. The sequence continues at coordinate 936,379 of WOUO01000002.1, read as the reverse complement.
AGAGCACCGGAACCTATCACGGATTGGAAACACGCAAAAGAAGGTGGGCACCAAACACCAGCAATCACTGCCGCTGCGCCGAAGCTGTTGCATCGTGATTGTCTTTCTTTTCGCCAGCCCCGGCAGTCACATCTCGCCGAGGAAATCGTCGCGATGCGGTGCCTGAAAGCTGTTCCTGGCACGGTGTGCTCACATCATCCGGTTTTCAACAGGGAGCTGATGGCTGCCAAGGGGTACACATGTCTTCAGGTACCGCAGAGCTCCGTTGAGAGGCAGCATGGGTACCCCTGGCTTGGGAAATCCGCCGAGGCCGTCCGCTGGGTCCTGAAATGGGAACACCCCGGGCTGTGGAACCGAGCAGGCATCGCCCGAAAAGGAGGCGCCAGTTCTGACAACGGGACACGACTGAGACTCGTAACGGAGCGTGTCCAGGGGTAAGGTACTTTCCGGCGAGGTACCGCGCCTGAATGGACTCGACGCCAACACCAGGGCCGGGGAACAAGGGCAGGGGAGGGAAAAAAAAAAGGTCTCTGCCATTTCGATTCCCTGGTCTCTCATCAATCCCATTTCCATCCCTTTATAATAAGACCGACGGCTCCCCTTCCCCGTCTTGTCCTTTTCCTTGGATTCCCATCACACTCCTCCCAACCTTTACACCGGGATTTCCTCTTCCAAGCTTCATTGCTGGTCGCCCTCCTCGCTGGCAACTTTTCGGACGAACCCAAGCCTACTTTGACGCAGTTCCTTGTGACGTCGTGGAGCTGTACCTGAAACCACGGCAGCCAGTACCGAGAGCCCAAGCCGCCATCCCCAGACAGTTGGAGCAAAAGGCCCGAAGAAAGAGATCGGACGTTGACGACTTACGACGAGCACACTTGGGTACATCGCATCCGCTGCGCCTCATTCCACGAATCCCAACTGTTACGGAAATCCCCCTGTGCGAGTGACCATCCGCCTTGGTCGCATCCAGCGTCGCCTTCAGCTCCATTAAGAAACCCCGACGCTTACTGGGCCCGCGCCTAACTGGCACTGCACACGCGATTTGGCAGAGTTCCACGCTCCCTTGCATCATCGCCTCAACCACTCTCACCAATACCACCCGACGAGGTGTCTAGATTGTGAGTCACGACTGCGGCGGGAATACTACCTGCTTACGGGGGGACCTGGGAATTAATTTCGGTTTCACTGCCGGTTCCTTGGTCCCGGAACATCACCGATGTTCCACATTCTCCCGGCCTATCTATATATACTCGGCGGCGTGGATTTTGTTGCTGACATGGATCCTTCTGCCCTCTAGCCTCAACCTCCGACTTCGTCCCACATCAGTCAACATGATTGTCCGAGAGTCAGAACAGCTTTCCAACTTTGGGCGTGGAGCGTACGACACAACGGGTGTCCCGAAGCCGCCGCCGCCAAAGCCCCGGTAATGTCTTCCGACACTACTCGGAGTGCAGCAGTGCGCCCCACGATTTGCGTCGACGCAGATCATGGGCGTGTGTGGCCAATCCAAGCTACAACACCATCGCATGGTGTTTGCAGTTTGCGCACCATGCAGCTTGTCCGATCGACGGATCTATCTCGACCTTTTTCTGAGCGACATAGCCTTTTCACACTTTGACGATACACACTTTAATCACGCCTACACTGTTGGGTCCGCATACTTCAACCCTGATTCGCACACGCCAGGGATTCGCATTCCGATACAACATTTTAATCACCATTCCTCACGCGATACATATTTTTTGGCTCAGTGCCACTTGCTTCCCAGCAGCAAGGAAAGGGACCGAGACACGGTGGTCTCATTTGGGGTTTCCTTTTTCTTTTGTTTCCCGGATTGCGCGGCGTTCAGATATAGACGGGCTCGGCTTCTTTTGGGAGGTTTACGGCGAATCACTTGTTTTACACGCACCACAGCAGCGATGCACTACCCTCATCACCCTCCCAGCCCAAACCGATCCGGACCACCTAATTCGCTGGACCACGGCGCCGCAAGTTCCGAGGGACATGTGTTCCAGCCGCCAACGTCTCGCCACCACCCTGGTCTTTCACACGGATTCTCTACTTTCTTTTTTGGTTTTTGGGAGGGCAGGAGGTTGTTTTGGTTCGGGATCAAGCGAGGGCGCACTTTTCAAAGTTTTGGGTCAAGGGGGGGTTGGCTGTGAATGGGTAAAACCTGGAGGGCGGAAAAGAACTGATTTGTTTTTGCATATAGACGTTTCCCATCCTTTTCCTTCCATCCTGTAACACTTCTTTTTCCTTTCTCGGACGGGCTCCGTCTCCTCGCGGGGACGGGCCTTCCCAGCACAGCATGACGGATTTCCTTTTCACCCCATGTTATCATCATTGTACACAAGCCGGTTGGAGCAGCGGAGGATATTTTCCTAATTATTCAAGCGACGAAGGGTGCTGGGCTGGATCCAAGTTCAACGACGATACCCCCTGGTGTTTAGACAAGATGTATATTAGATAGCAAGATGCGCGGTAGCTTCACGGCTCAGCGCTTTTGGCCTGGCGGATATTTGACATACGTTTTACGCGAAGCTTTTCCCATTTGTTCTGATATCGCGGAGTGACAGATCAAGGCTAATGATTACTGGCTCGACAATACCAAAGGGCGGTTATACGAATTAGTTTGTTTCGTGATCACAACAGTTTCCATCAATGGCACGTCGAAGCGAGCCGAGTCTGGTTCTCGTGGCGGCTCGATTCACACGAATAGCCATCCGGGACTCGCTCAGCTTGTGTCTTGTGACCCTTTTGTGATTCCTTCCAACGACGTCGGACAAGACAGCGTCACACCAAATCAATATCAAGAGCTGTTAGATCACCAGACAAAAGTACTTGGTCGGCAAGTCTCGAAGGGCCATGATCCGTTGCCATCACAACCAACACCTGCCCACTGGCATGATTGCTATCCGCGGCCCCATTGCGGCTGTACTACTCACGGCGCGTGCAAAGGTGTCATCAGGGAGGCCGCAGACACAATCACATAATACGACGGTAAGCATGGCGCATGCGGCGGCCGTCAGCCGTCAACCATGGGACGGACCGGACGGAGCGAGGGCTGCTATTCCGATGTTCCCGGCGGTGCGGTACTGCGGAATACGCAGGTCGGGTGTGCCTGGCCACCTACCCAAGTAGGTATCTATCCCGTATCCCGGACTCCACCGAGACGGCGTCCTGCGTCGGGATCTCCGGCGCTGACTCCGCGGGACCGAGTGTGGGTGTGGCGTGCATGCACCGGATTCCGCTGCCGGTTTTGCAGAGCCAAGGTCCGAGTATGTATGTGTGACGGACGGAGTGTGTTACACGAAGGCTGCCACCTTTTCCCTTGGTTACTGGTGTGGTCCACTAGGGATTGGCGGATAGGAGATGTCTGTCCGGTGACGATGGAAACCAAAATACGCGAATTAATTCATCTCAATTCATGGATTCCTTGACAAATCTTGAATTTCGTGCAGAAAACAGTCACGCAGACATGGAAGCCATCTCGTCAACGTCCATGTCCATGTCAAGTTCCACCCGTCCATTCTCGACGGATACACGGCAGCGCAGCACGCAGCACGCAGCACAGCAACGGCACTAATGCACGTCTATTCGCAAAAGGCGAGAAAATCGGACGGACAGGTCTCCCAGGTCCGCAGTCCTGGGTCCGCGTCTTGCTGCACCGGGAACGGCCGCGGGCGGGGTGTGTGCCCCTCCACTCCGGGTCCACCTGGAAATTTCCCCATCTTTGCAAAGTGTTGGTTCCTGCAGGTTGAACTCCACTCTGTCCACCACCTGACACTGCTGGGTCCTAATTTCCCCAGATCACAGGCTGCTTCTGGTTGCGATCCGCACATCAGTCGACTCGCAAACAATGGTTGCTGTGGACCGAGTTGAGATTCAGTTTGATGCAGTCATCTAGGTGTTGGCGGTTGTATCGTCTGGCACTGCCACTTCGGCCCGCCCTCCCTGCCGCCTTTACACATTAATTACGTCGCATCTGTGCCGCCGTGTGCAGCGCGAGGCGTGCGGCTGGAAGGTGGTGAGTTGATTTCCGTCCTCCCCGGCGATAACCATCACACAGTTACCTTACATACATGTACTGTCCGTACGAAACGACAGCGTAATGGGGACGTTACAGCGAAGCTTCCATTTTGCTCACCGAGCTGATCTCTCTCTCACCGTTTGACAGCACGTGGGTGCTGCATGCATGCAAGGTTCAAGATACGTCTTGCAGAGAGTCCCCATCATTCCCGCGATGCCGCGAAAATGCCGACATGTTGCAAAATTGATGGTGGACTCGGCCCTGGACAAAACGGCCACTCGTCATCTCAAACAATCACGCTGCCACCTTGCCGCCCCCATGGCCGTATTTTTCACCACGCTAACGCAATGATCTGCTCCCCTGAACGGCGATTTGCTTCAACCAACGCCAGCGATTTTCGCACGATCGACGAGACGGCACGGCCCACTTTAATCCCGAGCGCCCCCGTCCCAGAACCGCGGAGCGATCCCGGTGGGATGGGTCGCTTCCGCTAGTCCGCGTTTGACGTGGTTCTGGAGCGGCCCCCAAAACCATTGGCAAGCCCGCCTTGATCCAGCGACGGCGTCGCCCATGCGCGGCGATCCTTCATCTGGCCTTTGCTCTCCCTGCCGTCCCGGCAGATCCTGCACGCGGGAAACTGATGAGGACCTCGATGGCTTTTTCTTTCAGCTCCATCTGCCATTCTCGTGAGGCTAACGACGCTAGGGTGTACCTGAGCTTCAAGTTGCTTGAACTAGGTAACTAGCTGCAGCTCTCCCAATTCGCACCGTGTTCTTCGCCCCCCGTTTTGCCTCTCGTTTTGAAGATGTCGCGATCAAGTCCGATCTGTCACTTTTGCCGCCACGGCAAGTTCCTCCGCATGACTTTAGTGCCCCTGAGGTCTTTCTTCTTGCCGCTTGGCACAAGCAAACAAGCAACTGACCAAGAAAAGGAACAAAACTGACGGCAACCGTAAAAAAAAAGAGGGCAGAAAAGAGACGTCACAAAACAAAACAAAGACCAACCCAACAACCAAAATCAAGGAAAAAGGAAAAAAAAGGAACAACCCACCCAAGTACCCCCAAAACGGAGGCCCCCAGGAGGGGTCAGCCTCCGTTTCCCCCTGGGCCTTCAATTCATCGGCCAAAAACTCCACCCACTAACCCCTTTCAAACTACAAATTGTATTACCAGCCCGGACCTCCCTCTCACTAGGACAGCCTAGGCAAAGTTTCTTTGCGGAAAGAAATCACCACCGCCAGCCTCAGGGCACACTAGTGTAGCCACCGATCAGCCTTCATTCCCAGGACACGGTACCGGGTCTGATCCCACGTGTTGCCGGCTCGCCTCGCTCGCCACCTGGCCCTGGCCAGGGGGGTTACGATATGTCAGGGGGTGGCCAATCGTCGGTCGTGTGTGCCTTGGAACGGAGGAACGACACACAAGGAGGGAGACCGGGGAGATGTCTCATCTCTAGTCTGGGATTCTGGGATCAGGGAAGGGTGCTAGTGTGGTTTTTGGTATGGGGATCGGAGTTGGCGAAGGAGCTAGAGGGCTTCGAGAACGGATGGATCGAGCGGACGGGGCCGGCCCTTCCTTGTCAAGAGAGGCGATGTGGAAGTGAGGTCAATGCGTGTTATGCTGTGCTGCTGACGCGGACGGTGTGGACGGACGGTGTGGACGGTGAAACCCGCGCCCGGACGCGGAGACCCGGCTCATCAGTCTGGGGCTGGGGTTATGGTGTATCACTATCACAATGCAGCGGCAGGCAGCCTGGCAGCTTCAGCTGGTGGCGAAGGTCTGGGACGGGGGTGTGAGGAATTTTTTTCGATATTCTTCTGGAAGGTCGTTCCGGAATACTCTATCGATCTTGGCTGGTGGGCAAGGACAGGCTGTTGACATGGGCTTTGTGAGTGCCGGGTTCCCCCTATGCTATTGCTCACAAATGACGATCAGGTACAGATGCAAAAAATGATATGCCCATCCCCCTGGGGGGGCAGGGCAAAAGTGAAAGCTTGCGGTTTGTGTGGATCGAACACACGACCTTCAGATTGAGTTGCCTGAAGTTTGACTTCAGTCTGACGCTCTCCCAACTGAGCTAAACCCGCGCTGATTTGATGGCGTTGTGTGTGGGCGAAAGGGCATGATGGAGTGCAGATGGAGATGGGTGGAGTAGGGCTTGAAAAGTCGGCTCCGGTTGTTCCGGTGCCGGGATGGAGTAACCGGCAGCCGGCCTAACCCGTGGTTACTGGCGAGCTGGCTTGAGCTGGCGGTGTTGTGAATCTTCTCTTGTTGGGAAGACGAGTGAATGTAAGGTGAGTGGTTGGGGAGGGAGGTATGCAAGACAGGTATAGGATAGGCGGCCGTCGAACTGTCGCCATTGGTTGGGTGGAACGAGAAGAGGTTAGACATTGGGTTTTAGTGAGTTTGATCTTGCTCGGTATTATTCGAACTGTTCAACTAGGCTTGTGGCGAGCGTTATGCCTCTAGGCTAGCCGTTGCAAGTCGTATTAGGCGATGGCATGCCCTATTGAGCAAACAAATGTGCCTTTCGGATAGTCTAAGATCGAGTAAACCAGGGGACAGTTTTGATGTGAAATGGCAATTTGAATCACATGGATAAACGCGAATGTTGTGACAACTCTCTTATCCAAACCAACGCGAGCATCAAGACCACCACTAGTAGGGCGCAATAAAGCGAACATGATGTACACCAGGGATTCGATGATAATGACTGTTGTATCCACTCTACTTCTACTAAACTTGTGAAATTCAAGCTGCCTAGGAAAGGGATTAACTTATCAACTCCGTTGAGCTATGTGGGTTCTAGCAAAGGCCAGCAGCTAATATCGAGATACAGAATAGGTAGTCACAGTTAGTTCCTTAAGAGCTCTACTTTGTAACTGAGACTCCATCTAAGTTCCGGATGCTGGCTCTCAGAAAGTCAACTCCGAGGTCAACTTGATGATTTACTTTCGGCTCCGGACGCCGGCTCATGTCCGGCGTGAATCCGGCGCTGTGGGTCCCGGCCGGCCCCACCAAAGCTGCGCAGCCCAGTGCGGGGCTGCTCTTGCTGCTTGCAACGTCAAGCGATCCATCATCCCAGCCATTGCGCTCCTGCCTGGCAAACCCACGACTCATCCGCAACACTGCTTGCACCATTTTGATCCAGCCCCCCGAAACCGAAAACACACCGCGTCTCCGCCGGCAAAAAACCAACCCTCGGGAGCGAACAACAAAAGCTGCCCAACCATTCACGTCAGCGCAATCGCCCACCCGCCGACACACACCACACCGCAACCAACCCAACCCACCGCACCGCCCACCATGTCCATCATCCGCGAGCACACCCAGGCCACGCTCAGCGACGCCTGGCGCACCATCAACATCGACGCGCTCGACCCGGACTCGAGCGTCAACTTTGACACGGCGACGCTGCACCCGCAGCAGCAGCAACAATCGCCCGAGGCGAGCGAGGCCGACGCGCGGCAGTTGGCGAACCAGGTGCGGCAGCTGCTGCGCGGGGGCGACGCCGAGGGCGCGCTTCGGGGTTGTCTGGAGGCGCCCGTGTACGGGGGCGGCAACGCGGGCGAGCTGGCGCTGCAGGCGGTGATTGAGGTGCTGCAGAGTATCAAGGCGAGCGAGATGACGCCGATGTTGAAGAGGATTTATGGCGGGGAGGGGGGGAGCGAGTGTTTGGATGTGTTGATGAAGTATCTGTGAGTTGAGTCTACGGCTGGTTGTGTGTGTGGTTTGTGGGAAAGCTGGCTGACATTGTGGGTGGTTGTAGATACAAGGGCATGGCTGCTACGTCGTCTGCTTCGGGCGGCAGCGCGCCCCGGACACCGACCCGCATGACGCCCCAGCCAACCGGCCTCGGACAGTATGGCGGAAGGCCCGGCGCCTCGGCCGAGTCGACCGGTGCGGCCATGAGCGTGCTGCTTAGCTGGCATGAGAAGGTGGTCGAGGTGGCGGGGCTGGGGTGCATAGGCCGCGTCATGACCGACTGGCGGAGGGTATAAGGGTAGTTTGTGGCGTTGGGGGACTGTTATTTTGGCGATGCTGGGAGAGATAGAATAACGCTCTGCTGCTTATAGACCCGTCGTTTTCCACCGGCAGGACTGCAGGAGCGGCGGTCTGGACAAAAGATGATTTACCGTTACAGGCATTGAACTATTCCCGTGCTGTCTTGATCGGCCACCGCAGGGAGTATGTCACAGGTCTCCGGATCGGCCATGAAATTTGTCAGATTCCACCAGTGAACGTCTTCAGTATCCTACATAAACGCCTATTTAACCTCCAATATATCCTTCAAGTTGATCTCCCCGCTTCCCCTCTTCAACGGCTTCGGCTGGTTCCCGCCCTCCTTCCACCCAATCATATGGATAATCCTAAACGTCGCCGGCAGGCTCCCATCCTCATTGCCATGCATCGCCCTGTAGATAGCCTCATTCGCCAGCAGCACGTCCCTCCCAATCGCACCCATCTCGCGCCCCAAAACCGCATTCCCCTCTCCCATGGCCTGCAGGTCCTGCATCAGTGCAAACGTGTCCGGGTAATCAACCACAATGTCCTCGACGTCGACCGTCAGCATCTGGAACCCGGCGCGGCCCAGCAGGCCCCCGACGTCGCGCACGTCGGCCAGCGGCGACACGTGTGGCGAGATGCCGCCGCGCCGTTCCTGCTCGGCAAGCTGCAGCGACGTGCGCAGCTCAAACAGCGTGTCGCCGCCCAGCATCGCCCCGATGAAGGGGCTGTCGGGCTTGAGCACGCTGTTGATCTGCGACAGGATCCCGGGCAGGTCGTTGATCCAGTGCAGACTGAGGCTGCTGAGAACCATGTCGAAGGTGTTGGGCTCGAAAGGGAGCGTCTCGTCCGAGTCGAGCACCTGGCGGGTGAGGTTGAGTTCCGAGTTGAAGGGCAGGTCGGCGTCGCGGTGGAGGAGGGAGGCTGATGAGTCGGCTGCGACGAGCTCGGTAATTTTGGAGGCTAGGGGTGGGGAGATGGGCATCGCCGGGTCCGGGTCGGGGTTCTCGCGGGTTAGGGCGCGCGCGATGTTGCAGGAGTTTGCGCCGACATCGAGGACGCGAGGGAAGTGCCGTTTGATGTCCTGTTGTTGATAGTTAGTCTTGTGTGTTTTCCTGTGTTTATTTTCCATTGAAAGACCTACCAACAGCCGCTCGCACACGCGCATGGCTACCTCATCTTTGAGGTAGTCGGCCTGTCTGCTGAGCTCGGGATCGGCGGCCGCCCGCTCCTTCTGCAGCCATTTTGCGCGGCGATTGAAGACGTCGAAAACGGCACCACCCGGAGCCTGGAATGCGTAGGTCCGTCGCGCGCAGCGGGATGAGAGTGATTGTAGGTTCTGCGGCCGGCAGATTCTGGGGAAGTTCAGCCGCATCCTCGAAGTAGTGGCAGGCAATGGCCTGGCATGTCCGCAAGCTTGTTGGCGATGAAATGCCCAGGAAGCGCTTTTGGAGATTGATTGATAACGTCACGGGCGCGATAAGAGCTGGGAGCCACAGGGCAAGCCACAGCGTGCTGCCAGTCTGGGGAATCTAACCGGGAACAGATTAGACCGCTTATTTATCCCACGAGCATGGTCCATGCGGGGCCCGTTCAATGGTCATGGATGCAGCAACGAATGCGACGCTGCTCGCTCCATCTTTTTGCGGGCGACTGGTCCCACTGCAACCCCCTGAACCACGTCGCCGCCGAACGACGAGACGACTGTCGCGCCCATCCTCCGCTCCGGCTCTTTTTACCGAATCCTTAGGTCGACATTTCGCGATTTTCAGGGTCTTCTGGTTGCGCTGGAAACGCGAATTGAGATGCACACGGCCCAATCCACCATCGCCCCGTGATCTTCAACGCGCCCTCTTCGAGAATCACGTCTTCCTTTCTTTCGCCATCGCCGAACCGCCATCCGATGAACCGACCGTCTCGACGATGATGCATATCTTCTGAAAACTCGCTACCACGTCTTCCGGCTGAACTGGTCAGGTCATCCGCGGAATTCGTACGGAGGGACTGGGTTATTAAAGCCGACACCACGCCGCCCGCCGCTGGGCCTCGTTGCGCATTCGGATACACGCTGAATTTGGAGAGGGAGGTGCGCTCCAAGCTTTCAAGATGGCGTCTTCAGGACCTACCGGCTTCCTGGGCCGGTCCAGCAGCAGCAACTCCAACATGCGAGGGCTGGTCCAGTTCATTGCAGACCTGCGCAATGCACGCGCTCGCGAGTTGGAGGAGAAGCGTATCAACAAGGAGCTTGCCAATATCAGGCAAAAGTTCAAAGGTTCGCCGCCAATCTTGCGTATTTTGCACTGGGGTGCGATGCTGACGCTGTGGGGTAGATGGCAACTTGAACGGATACAGCAGGAAGAAATATGTCTGCAAGGTTGGTTGTGCCGGCTCGTATCGGATGTGGCTCCAAGGCTGACCGACGGCAAAAGCTTCTCTATATCTACATTCTAGGGTGGAACGTCGATTTCGGCCATCTCGAAGCTGTCAACCTGATCTCGGCAAACAAGTACTCGGAAAAGCAGATTGGCTATCTGGCCATGACCCTCATGCTCCACGAGCAACACGAACTTTTACATCTAGTGGTAAACAGTATCAGGAAAGATTTGCTGGACCACAATGAACTGTTCAATTGCCTCGCCCTGCACGCAATCGCGAATGTCGGTAGCCGGGAGATGGGAGAGGCACTGAGCGAGGAGGTGCACCGGCTATTGATTTCGCCGTACGTTTTTTCAGGGACCCGAGTTTCTCCAAGGGGTCATAGCTGACTAGAGTCTAGAACTTCAAAGGCATTCGTCAAGAAGAAGGCGGCACTAACGCTGCTGCGTCTGTACCGAAAACACCCGGGCATCGTCCAGCCGCAATGGGCAGAACGGATAATATCCTTGATGGACGACCTAGATTTGGGCGTGGCCTTGTCCGTGACATCTCTCGTCATGACCCTGGCCCAGGACGATTTCGAGCAGTACAAGGGGGCGTATGCCAAGGCTGCCGGCCGGCTGAAGCGGATTGTGGTCGACGGCGAGTATCCGCCCGATTATTTGTACTACAAGGTGCCATGCCCTTGGATCCAGGTTAAGCTGCTGAGGTTGCTGCAGTATTTCCCTCCCTCAGGTATGGATTTCCAAACGCTTTACCGATTATACTCCCCTAACACTGTGCAGAGGACAGCCATGTCCGCGGTATGATCCGGGAATCCCTCCAAAGGATCCTGGATCTCGCGCTGGAGACGAACAAGAATGTGCAGCAGAACAATGCCCAAAACGCGGTGCTTTTTGAGGCTATTAACCTCATCATCCACCTCGACACGGAGCAAGCCCTGATGAAGCAGATCTCGTCCAGACTTGGCCGCTTCATTCAATCTAGGGAGACCAACGTCCGGTACCTCGGGCTGGACGCCATGACGCATCTGGCTGCCCGGGCAGACACGCTGGATCCTGTCAAGCAGCACCAGGAGGTCATTATTGGTTCCCTCAAGGACAGAGATATTAGCGTCCGGCGAAAGGGACTTGACCTGCTCTACAGCATGTGCGACACCACCAACGCGCGGGTGGTCGTTGGCGAGCTCCTCCATTACCTGCAGAATGCGGATTTCGCAATTCGGGAAGAGATGGTGCTGAAAATTGCCATTTTAACCGAGAAATACGCCACCGACGTGCAGTGGTATGTCGACATATCACTCCGCCTCATTGCCATGGCCGGAGATCATGTCAGCGACGAGGTGTGGCAGCGGGTGATCCAGATCATCAGCAACAATGAGGAGCTGCAGGTCTACGCCGCCCAAAACATTCTCCAGTACTGCAAGCAGGATCACGGTCATGAAACATTGGTCAAGATCGGCGCCTACATCCTTGGAGAGTTTGGGCATCTCATTGCTGAGGAAAAGGGTTGCAGCCCGATCGAGCAGCTCCTGGCACTCCAGGGCAAGCTCTCTGCCTGCTCTTCGAGCACACGGGGCATGATCCTGTCGTGCTTCGTCAAATTTGTCAACCTCTTCCCCGAGATCAAGCCGCAGCTGGTCAACGTTTTTAGCGTGTACAGCCACACGCTCGACCCGGAACTCCAGCAAAGAGCGTGCGAGTATCTCACTCTGGCGAGCATGCCGACGGATGATCTCCTCCGGACCGTGTGCGACGAGATGCCGCCATTCCCCGAGCGAGAGTCGGCGCTGCTCTCGCGGCTGCACCAGAAGCACTCCAAGACGAGCGACAAGAGGACATGGGTTGTCGGCGGCAAGGACGCCAACTCGGACGCGGCTGAGCTCACCATGGCCAAGCAAGGCGGCAGCCTCAGGAGGACTTTTACCACAAACGGCAATGTATCCGGCAGTGCGCGCGTGGCCAACGGCCGGTCTGCGGCTCAAGATCTCGCGGGTCTCGACATGAACAACATCGGCCCTGCTGAGACTAAGGCACTCAAGGCCCCTAATCTCGCAAGCGCCGCACACCTGTCTCCCGGCTGGGAGAGGGGCTTCAGCCGGCTGCTGCTCAAGGCAGACGGCGTGCTGTACGAGGATGGACAGATCCAGATCGGCGTGCGCTCTGAGTACCGCGGCCAGATGGCCTGTCTGATTCTGTACTTTACCAACAAAACGCCTGCGCTCATCAGCTCCTTCACTACGACGCTGGACCTAGACGAGTCAGAGAAGGGTAAACTGACGTGGGACGTCAAGGGCCTGCCGGAAACGACGCTGGCCCAGGGCGCCCAGGCCCAGCAGGTCATTGTGTTTGAGGCAAAGAAGGTCTTTGAGAAGAGCCCGACGATCCGCATCAGCTACCTTGCGGGTGCTCTGCAGGCGCTCACGCTGAAGCTACCGGTGGCTATACACAAGTTTATGGACCCGGCGGAGCTGTCGGGCGAGGACTTTTTCAAGCGGTGGAAGCAGATTGGGGGTGCGCCGCGCGAGGCGCAGCGGATCTTTGGGCTGGCTTCCGCATCCAAGGACGGCGGGAGAGAGATTACCGAGGGCTTTATCCGGGCCGTGGTCGAGGGCTTCAGGTGGGGTGTGCTGCATGGGGTTGATCCGAACCAAAAGAACTTTGTGGGAGCCAGTGTGGTGCATACGTCCGAGGGCGGCAAGTTTGGGTGCCTGTTGAGGCTGGAGCCGAATTATGGGACTCAGGTAAGACCTTGCTTGACTCGAGAGAAGATGTTGATGAGACTGGTTGGCTGACAAAAATGTGTGCAGATGGTGCGGTTGACTATCCGGGCGACCGACGACGGCGTGCCGCCGGTGCTGCTGAAAATGATGGAGGAGAGGATTGCTCAGGGCATGTCGACGGTGCAGGAGAGGCATGCGGCCCCGACTGCAAGCGAGATTTCGGATTCGTTTCGGAACATAATGGTGAGGTGAGGCGGAATCTGAAGGGGCGAGAAGGACGTCGAGGATGCATACCCGGACTGGAAATGATGTTGAAAGTATCTAGCATTCGCATGGTATATTGTTGTTGTCTAACTTTGGTAATCCGTATGGAATACTGACTGTAATTACTGTCGTTAACGGTGTGTAAGACAAACCGAGTGAATTCATCAATCATCCCGGGTTCGATCAGGATGCAACTGGGAAGAGACCTGGAAGTGACCGGGAAGAGATGGGGCCCCGCATTTAACTGCCAAGAGCCAAGACATGTCAAGTGATGCCCCGCTGCGACGATCAGGTGGCCCGAGCTCCCCAGAGCTGCTCTTCCAACAAGGCAGCAGAGCTCCAGTGGGCTCCTCCAACAACAATGAGCATCACATGGGAGCAACTTTACTAAACCTATCAACCCGGCCAGGCGCCACGACTGCAGCACAATTGTCCCTTAGGATACGCGCCATGCACCGCGCGTGAGCTTACAAACCTAATCAATCAATCCTCTCTTCTCTAAGCCGCATCCGTGACCAGACTTCACATTGGTCTTTGTCGTCGGCCAACCCCGCAATCCTTGAATCTGGGAGCTTCCCACTGCATTCGAAGTTCAAGACGCCTTCTGCCGGCAGCCATCTACAGCCGCCACCATGTCGGGAGCACTCAACTTCGTCACCTTCAATCAGGACCACACCTGTCTTGCTGTGGCTACCTCGAAAGGCTTCCGCATCTTCCACACCGATCCCTTTTCGAAAGTCTTCAATAGCGATGACGGCCATGTCTCCATCATTGAGATGCTCTTCTCGACCTCGCTTGTCGCCCTCGTCCTCTCGCCGCGTCATCTCGTAATACAAAATACAAAGGTGTGTTTAAGGATAGCCCCCTTCCCCCGTCTCCCCCCCTGACATCTCTGCTCGTAGCGTGCCTCGGTCATCTGCGAGCTCACCTTCCCGTCCGCCGTGCTTGCCGTACGATTGAACCGGAGACGGCTGGCCGTGGTCCTCGAGGAGGAGATCTACCTCTACGACATATCGAACATGGGTCTGGTGTCCACAATAGCAACCTCGCCGAACCCCAACGCCATCTGCGCCCTGTCGCCCTCGTCGGATAAGTGCTATATCGCATATCCACTCCCTAAGCCGCGTGATGAGCAAGGCGAACGACGGCCTGCCCATGCGCCGCCTTTATCGACCTACGTGCCGCCGACGTCTGGCGAGGTCCTTATTTTCGACACCGTCAGCCTCAAGGCCGTCACCGTCATTGAGGCGCATCGCTCGCCACTGTGCTGCGTAGCTCTGAACAGCGACGGTAACTTGCTCGCCACAGCATCCGAGACGGGCACTATTATCCGTGTATTCTCCGTCCCCAGCGGCCAAAAGCTCTACCAGTTCCGCCGCGGCACTTATCCTTCGACAATCTACAGCATGTCGTTTAACCTGAGCTCCACCCTACTATGTGTCTCGTCTGCCTCAGACACGGTGCATATTTTCCGTTTGGTCACCGCGCCGGCAGCCGGCGCAAGCTCTTCTGCCGCGGCCGATGCCGAAGCGCCTGGATCACCTCGCACCAACCGCTGGGCTCGGGCTCGCAGCATAGACAGCAGCGATTACTCACCCGGAAGCAACGCCGGAGGCTCGCCGCGCGGAGGAGAAGGGCCGGACGCCCCATCAGCTAGTGGCGCCAACAACAACGGGGGCAACGGTTCCGGGGCGGCTAGGAGGCAAAGCGGGACCTTTGGTAGCATGCTCCGGCGGTCGTCGCAGCTGGTGGGCCGCAGCGTGGCCGGCGCGGTTGGGTCCTACCTGCCGCAGTCGGTGACAGAAATGTGGGAGCCGCAACGCGACTTTGCGAGCATCAAGATACCTAAGCCTAACAACACGGCGGCGCCACGGGGCGCGCTCATGGGCGGCTCGCTGCCCCTGCGCAGCGTGGTGGCCATGAGCAGCAGCTCGCCCCAGGTCATGGTGGTCACGAGCGACGGCGGCTTCTATGTCTATAACATTGACATGCAGAGGGGCGGCGAGGGGTACCTAGTGAAGCAGTTTTCGTGCGTTGTTTAACCACCTATCGACTCTTGGGGAATAGGCATGTGCTAACAAGCAAACAGCGTCCTCGACGGCGATGATAAGTTGGACGCCTCTGGGTATGGTTCATAGGTTCTAACCGACTGGAAAGAGAGTCCTGAGGGCTCTACATACTCTTCGCGGCAAGGCACCCCTGAGGGTAGCTCCGGTAACACCTCCTCTGCCAGCTCCTCCAGCTCGTCGTCTGAGGGCTCTAAGGATATGGCTGGAGGGGTCTTGTGGGACTAGTCGCTCCTCAAGCGAGGTGACTGCCCTGAGTAATTGGCGGGATGAAAACGGGTGAGGTTCAAGAGATGACCAGCACACTGGTGAGCAAGTCACGAGGGATCTCAGCTGGGAGTTTAGAGGAGGTTTTGGAGATTTTGTCGGTGCCTGGTATCCCACCTCGCCATAATGGTAATATGTTGGCTCGGTGTTTTAAGCGACTAGGCACCGGCTATGATATGGGTTTGGCGTATAAGGACTGGAAGGGTTACGGCCGCATAGCGTTTGGCGTTTGTTTTTTCCTCTTTTCTGACATGTACTCGACAGCCTCCGCGAGGGAGGCGGAGTAGCGCTTTCTTTGAAAGCCGGAGGCGAGTAAATGCAGCGCATTAGTTGATTAACCAAGTAATATGAATGCAGTAAGGTATCTATCTATTGGACCCCCTCAAGATGCAAACAAGAACCCCCATCTCCTTTGAGCTCAAAAGAAGAAGAAGACTTTTGGAACCTTCCAGTCCAAAACCCCTGAATAGTACATGTTAAAAATATGTAGGTGTGAAGAAAAGGGTGTTAAAACATGCGTGTAAACCCGGCAACAAAAAGGGGATATCGGCGGGATGTATAATCCAAACACGTCTCCAAGAAAACAACAACCTTCAACTCATAAATCGTTCATCCAAACCATCCCTCAATATTAGGCAGCTTCTCAGTCAGCCTACCGCTGCCCGGGTCACCTGGGACTAAGCGTGCCCCTCCCAGATGCCGACGAGGCACCAGTCTTTTGGCCCTGGGTCCTCTTGAGCGCACGCAGTTCCTCCTCGGCCTTGCGCCGTCTGTTTTGTTCCTCCTGCACACACAATCGGTTAGCTTCTGTCGTCACACCAAACCAAAGGCAGCAATAGTAGGAAATGAGGAAAAAACTCACCTTCAACTCCTCCTGGAATTTCTTCCTCTCCTCCTTCATCGTCGCCCGGAACTGCTCGCTCAACAAGTTCGCGCCCGCGCCCGGTCTCCCGCCACTTCCGGCCCGCGGACTCGGCGGTGGCCGGAGCCGCTCCCGATCCAGGCCCTCCTGCAAGCTCTCGACCCGCTCCCTTAACTTCGCCACCTCGATCTCCAGATCCGCCCGGATCCCCTCGGCCCCGTCCAGCCGCGCCTCCATCTCGAGCCGCTCCCGCTCGCCCTGGATCGACGCCCGCGTAATCTCCTCGAGATCGCGCAGCGCATTCTCCAGCTCGGCCTTGAGCCGCGCGACCTGCTCCTCGGCCTGCTGCTGCTGCTGGGCCGACGGGCCGCTCGACCGGTTCGAGATGGCGGCGGCCTCGGCGGCGCGCTGCTTGCGCGAGCCGTACGCGCCGTCGAGCTCGGCCTTGGCAAAGGCCACTTCGGTCTTGAGCTCGATGACCATGGTGTTGAGCTGGTCGAGTTCCTCGTCCTTGGCCTTGATCTCGGCTTGGAGTTTGGTAGTGGCGGCCTCGGCGGCGGATGAGGCTTCCAGGGCGGAACTGAGCTGCGTTTGTAGGTCGGCGAGGTCGGCGGAGGCGGCGTCGAGTTGGGACTGGGCGGTGGCCTTGTCGGATTCGGCGGTGGCGAGGCGGGCGTTGGCGTCACGGACCTCGGCTTCGAGGGCGGCAAGCTTGGCGGCATGGGATTTGAGTTGGTCTTGGGTGGATTTGGTGGAGGAGATGGAGGCTGCTTCGTTGGCGGCCGTGGTCTTTTGGAGCGTGTCCATGTCGGCGAGGGCGCGCTCGAGCTGGGTCTGGGCCTCGTGGGCGGCTTCCTGGGCTTCGTCTAGGAGCATTTGGGTTTGACGCAGCTCGTCGGCCTTGGTATGGAGCTCGCGGTCTTTCTCGGACTCGCTGCGGTTGTTGAGATCGCGCTGCTGCTTGATCTGGCGCTGGAGGATGTATTTCTGCTCGCGAAGGCCAGTGGCTTGCGCGTAGAGCCACTGGACCTTGGTCGAGAAGGCCTGTAGCGAGTATGGCTCGTTCGTGTAGCCGTCGAGCTCGCTGCTGGACAGGTCGTCGTCGTCGTCGACGGGGCTCTGGCCCATGGCGCGGTTCTGCCTGCGTGCCGCTCGTTGCTGCTCCATCTCGGCGTAGCCGGTCTGGATAATCTCCCACAAGCCCATAAGGACCGCGTCTACCTGCTCGACGTTCTTGCTCTTGGCCGTGGCAGACGTCGAGGCGTTCAGTGCCTGCGAGAACTCAGAGGCAAAAGTCTGGAGAGCATCCTCGATGTACTCAATCTGCTCATCCAAAGAGCCTTCAGGGGGCGGTGGGTGGCTTGAATCCGACTGTTGCAGCATGAGCTGGAGCTGACTGGCCAGTCCTTGGACGCGTGCGCTGGCTTGCTGGAGAGACAACGACATTGCTGCAGCTTCTTCTGTTGCCGCTGACTTGTCATTTGCAGCCTGTTCGGCAGCTAGGGACACGTTTTTCGCATGCGTTCTTTGCGCTTCCATGGCCGTGGCAAGGCCCATCTCCATGCTCTCCAGCTGGATCGTTAGAGATTTGTCAGAGTCAGCCGCAGACGTAGAATCCCAATATTCACCCGTCCTTGTTGGGTTGAACGCCTCCACAATCACATCCTGGAGCTTGTGGTTCAAGACAGCCAGTTTCGCCTCGGCATCCGAGATGATGCTTTGTTGCGCGGCGCTCTGTGCCCGGAGAGCCTCGGTCTCGGCACTCATTTGTTCCTCGATCGCCCTTAGGCGCGCGTCGGCCTCCTTGAAGCGGCTGGTCTCGTCTTGGATCTTGGTCGTCTCGTCCTTGATCTTCGCATTCTCCTCGACGGCCCTCGCACGTTCTTCGGCAAGCTCTTGCTCCCTCGACTGCAGCCGCTCAATCTCGTCCCTGGCGCGCGCCTGTTCCTCTCTGAGCTGCGTTTCGGTTGCTTTGAACTGGCTCTGTTCCTCTTGCACCCGCGCGAGTTCATCCTTGAGCTGCTGTTCCGCCGTCTTCAGCTTGCCATTATCCTCCAAGATGCGTCCATTCTCCTCCTTGATCCGCTCCAGCTCCTCACGTAGTTCGCGCAGCTGGGCGTTTTGCTCCCGAATTGGCGACTTCAAGGGGATATCTATCGTGTTGGCCAGCGGGCGGGCAGCCTGGCCTTCCATCTGGTCGAGCGGTAGGTACAGACTCCTATCGTCGAAATCGAGCTCGTTGCTGGGGATCTCGAGGCTATCTCGGTTATTTGAGTAGGTGTACAGACTCTCGGGGCTGCCAGGCATCCCATTCATTATCGGACCGACCGGCAGCTGCCCCGGCTTCTTGGAGGGCGCACGGTGTGTCATCTGCAGGATGCCGGCAGTGTGTTGCAGCAGACGCCGTTGGGGCTCCACGAGACTCTTCTCGAGCGCGAATAACTCCGCGGCGAGTTCCTCACACCGTTTCTCGCTGGCCTGCTTCTCCATCTCGGCTTCCTTGGCAGAATCGCTCATGCGGTTACTGAGCAAGCTCCTCCTCTTGCCTTCTGCCCTTGACGGCGAATACAGCCTCGCCATGGATATCGCAGCATCGCGGTACTTGGACTGTATCGCCAGATTCGCCCGGGCTTGTTCGACGCGCATCGACAGTGACTGAATCTGCTTCTTGAGCTCGTCCACCTCCTCCTGCGATAAGATCTCGTATGCCTTGCTATCGGAGAGGGCGGTTTCGGTCAGCAGGTGCACCTGGATCGGGTCCTTCAGATCGACGAGAGCGGAACTCTGTGGTCGGCCGGGGTTCGACTGCACAGCAAAATATCAGGTTAGATATGGGGACCTCCAAGAGGAGCGAAGACGTGGAGGGCAGCGCAAGACTCGTACGGGGTTATATCGCGGTGTGTCCTTCTCGAAGCCGCCGAGGCCGTCCATCTTGTAGCCGTCCACCAGAGCCTTCCCCGTCGGCGCTCCAACCCCTGGCTGCATAGCGGAGGCGAAGCCCTCCCTCCCTCCTACTCCTGCTCCTCCTACTCCAACCCCTCCAGAACCTCCTCTCCTCGTCGCGGCGCCGTTCATCGTGCGCGTCTCGAAAGCGTAGAGCGTGTGATAATAATGGTTCTCCTAAGAAGACATTATCCAAGACTTGGGCCCTAGATCCTAAGAAGCTGTCCGACCCCGTTCCGTTGCTCTACCAACGGCGTTCGAGGAATATCGTCTTCGTTATACAGCCATGCGCGGGGCAAAGGCGAGCTGGGTATTTGGTCGGCGGCGTCGTGGTGTGCGTCTGGGTTTGGGTCTGGGTTTGCGTCTGCGTCTGCGTATGCAAGTTGACTGGACTGAGAGGGATGGGCAGGTCGAGGAGCGAGAGCATGCAGCCGCAAATGAAGTGAGCAGCGCGAAAGTGGAGTGGATCTCGGACCTTTCCCAGCAAACGTTGAAGCCGGGGCAGGGGTCTCAGCTGGGGATGCGGAAACCCGAAGTACCTCGTGTGGCGCGACAGAGTCAAAGCGGATACAGAATAGCCAGGTTAGATTTATATTCGAGATAATGGATGCGTGGTTTTCTCTCTCAGATTGCCAGAAAAAAGAAGCACGAAGAAAACGAAGCGCGAAGAGTGCTGGCAAACCCAGGGTCTATTCGTTGGTTGGCGCGCTGCAAAAAGGGCGTTAGTCTGGGAGGCGCTGTGCGCGGTGGAATCCCTCGGGCTAAGCCGATCCGGGGCGTTGGGAGCTCCGACGGCCGCAGCTTGGGCCGTCCAATCGCGTGTTGCGGGCAGTGTGGGCACCGCTTTGGCACCGCTCTTGGCGCCGGGGGACGGGGCCGCCCATAATTTTAGCCAGGCCGTCCCGTCTTCGAAGTCTTTCAGCCCATAGATAGTGCGGGCAGTGGCAAGCCTCAGCCATATTCCTCAAACTACCCTTTCTGCAAAGTCGATTTATCTGGACCCGCATCCTATACACCTTGTAACGCGCCGCATTACTACTATTTAGTGTTTCCCTTAACCTGTTGTGGTGATACCTAGGGGTAGTCCAAAGGTCCTGAAGCTGGCTTACTCCAGTTCCTTTCTCATTCTGGCCCGTGGTAAAACCAAGAACCATGACATAAGTTTCTGAGAACTTGCTCCGTACTTGTATGTAGAACATGGTGAAAACGTGTGATAGGAGATACGCTATTTTTGCCCCGCTTGAATGCTCTAATTTTCCCTTCTCAAGAGTGTTGAACACTGAAACAACTTCGATGACATTGACAAGAAGCGAAAAGAAAGCAGGCCTACGCCCATACACTCAAAACGCTCCGCGGACCTCGTCAATGAACTGCTGCCCCATCGTCCGCCGTCTGTTGCTGCCTTCACCCCCGGCCTGCTGCTGGGCTCCCGAAGTGGCGCCCGTAGTTGCGCCCTCGCTCTCGAGCCGCCTCCGCATCCCCTCAAACCTGTCGTTGCGCTTCACCGTCTTCATCCCAACAACCCAACCCGGCACGCGCCAACGAGTCAATGCACCCGGCATCAGCTCGCTCCGCCAGGCCTGCCCAACCAACCAACCGACAGCTGCGCCGAGCAGCGAGCCCGGCCACTGGAACAGCGCCAATTGGAGAGCCATGAGATACTTGGTCGACTTGTCCGAGAATGTTATTCCCGCAGTGTCGTCGCTGGTCGGTGCTCCCGTGGTGAGCGCAACCTTGTACTTGTAGGTGTGCGGGATCATGGCATGGTACTGCGCCAGGATGGCGAAGATGATGGGCGTGGGACCGGCAGGGAGAAAATCAAACACGCCAAAGGTCAGGGGCCGGAGAATGCCCGTCAGGACCACGGGCGGAATGATGGCCGTAAGAAGACCCGAGACGAGTATGAATGACTGTCTCTCCGTGTTAGTAACCGGGAAAGTTGGGAACATGACCATGTACCACATACCGCGTATTTCCTCGATCCCCACTGCTGCTCAACGGGCCTCATATTGTATAGAGTCATGGCGGCAAAGAGCACCTCGGACGAGTTGGTATAGCACAGCTGATATATCAAGGCTCGCCATGTCTGGTGATACTGAAAGATGTGGTTGCCGACCGAGATGTAGAAGTAGTGCTTGACGTCGAAGAGGCTGACGGCAATAGAAGACCCGACCAGCCCAAGCACCATGGCCCGGGTCACGGGAGTGCTCGTGAATGACATTGTTGCTGTGTCTTTACCGTGACCCCGATCGTTGCTACCTCATGATATGCGTTTGAACGAACTTGCGAAAACGAGAGGCTTGGACGCTGCTCGGGTCCCAAGATCCTTCAAGTTCGAGGATGGTCTCCGTCAGGTTGCGTGACTCCTGGGGCCTCTTCCGTCTTCAGAAGTAATATGACCAGATTCAGAATTAAATTAATAATTAAGGTCGGGCTGTTCTGGGGCGGTATCAGAAGCCCGGCGTTGATGTTGAACTGAGAGTGAAAGAGAGCTCTAGGAGCCCACATGCCACCTGCCACATGCACCGTTCCTGGGCCAAGACTTGGGACCCACACAGATGACATCGCTCCCTCGACCAAAAAGGTTAAAATGGTCCCACTTTTTAAGAGGAACACGACCTTTCACGTCCAAGACACGCAACACTCTCCCATCCGCAAAGCCACAATTTAACACTCTTGTAATCATCCCTTGGCTGACACCAGCCTGTCCCAGAAACCAGGATCCGCTCGTCTTCCCACGTTGATCATCATGGCGACTATTCATTAACAAACCACACACCTTCTCAGAGTACTGTTATACCACTCCCAGGATTTTGGTTCTTAAAACCAGCACAACAACACCAGACATCTACGAATTGCGCGCGAGCTCAAACCACAGCCAAAATGTCGGATCTATATCTGTCTAGGATACGGAGCTGGGTCCTCAAATCGCCTCCCGCAGAATGGGCCCTTAACCGCCTTCGCGAGACCCTCATCGGCGCCCTTAGCCAGGGCCCGATCCCTCGTCATGTCGCCTTTGAGATGGATGGCAATCGCCGCTATGCAAGGAGCCACAAGATCGAGACCATAGAGGGTCACCACCTCGGCTTCGAAGCTCTTGCACGGGTGCGTACCCCTCTGCCTTGCCCCCAATTGCGAGTCATGCAAGCTGACATGATTGCCTAGGTCCTCGAGGTGTGCTATAAATGCGGCGTCAAGGTCGTGACAGTCTACGCCTTTAGTCTCGAGAACTTCCACCGTCCCAAGTACGAAGTCGACGGCTTAATGCAGCTTGCTAAGCTCAAGCTCGAGCAAATCATACAGCATGGGGAGCTGCTGGACCGCTACGGTGCCAGCGTGAAGGTGCTAGGACGTCTTGATCTTGTGCCTCCCGATGTCCTCGAGGTGGTGGAAAGGGCCGTTGCCACCACGCAGCACAATACCGAGTATGTCAGCCCGTGTCCGAGTATCGTCACATCCCTCAAGCTAACCAGCACGTCCAGCTGCGTCCTTAATATCTGCTTCCCTTATGCGTCGAGGGAAGAGATGACCACGGCCATCCGAACCACGGTCGAAGAGTACTCGACCATGCCCCGCCCTCATAGCACCCCCTTCTCTCAAAACCGGATAACGCAAAAGATCCTCTCTAAGCAGGTGGATAAGTCGGATAATCTCGCATCTATCAACGAATTGTCGCCTCCCCTTACGCCTTCGACCCTCTCGACCCAGTCAGATGACCAGGACGACGCTGTCTCGACATCGACCACGCTTCATTCCGATTCACCCCCCCATAAGAACGCAAACGGGGAGACAGTCGCCATATACCCCAACGCAGAGACCATCACACCCGAGACAATTGATCGACACATGTACACGGCAGGCTGCCCGCCGCTCGACCTCTTCGTCAGGACTAGCGGCGTCGAGAGGCTCAGCGACTTTATGCTCTGGCAGTGCCATCAAGACACGCACATCTTCTTCCTCAAGTGTTTCTGGCCTGAGTTCGACTTGTGGCAGTTTCTCCCCGTGCTAGTCGAGTGGCAGTGGAGACAGAAGCAAAAGGCGAGAGACGAGAGGCCCCTTCGGCGGGTGAAAGAGGCATAGTGGCCCGAGTTTGACCTGTCGCACTTCTTCCCGCGAGGTCAGCGGCCTCTTTGCCGGGTGAAGGAGGCACAGTGGCCCAAGTTCGACCTGCAGCATTACGTCCCCGTGAGGGGACAAAGGCAGAGAGAGGGAGAGGAGAGGCCCCGCCGGCGGGCGAGACAGGCATAGTGGCCCCTGCTTCGACTACGGAGCCGCAATGAGTGGCAGTGGCGGAGGATGTGGGCGTGGACATAATACACATTGGACGAAGCACGGCGTTGGGAGAGTAGAGGCAGCGATACGGAGTACAATGGATTTACATTTCTTGAGCGGGGGCTAGGCACTAGATATCATCCCACCTCAACCGAGGACCTGTCTTTCTGCTGTATCATAAGTACAATGAATTGGTCGCCAGCTCCCATCTAGAGAGCTCCTTAGAACGGAGGAGCTAAGCTGGCTGCCTCGGTTGGTTAGAAGCCTCTGCTCACATGTTCTTATCTTATCTGTTCCAACCAGCGGTGACGTATCAGAGCGCTCGGCCGACAACGGCCCCATAAAAATAATGCCCCCCACAGCCCGCAGAAACCCGCCTGTGGCAGGCAGTGCTGCACCCGGCCCAGGTTCGCAAGATCCCGCCTGTCGAGCCTCGCCCATTTTTCTGTGCCTGAACAAAACACAGCCGTACATCTCAACCCCAGCGTACCGTCGGCTTGCGGATATGATTTTACGACTACATATATTCTCAACAAGTCTGTGAGTTGAATTGCCGCCCACCGCAGCTCCTCGACGGCCCCAAGCGCCAGGCGACAAGCCGACCCGTTTCACTGGTCTCGGCCTCTTCTCTGTCCCCTACCTAGGCTCCCCATCCCTCTCGAACCCTCCCGACTTGGTCAATCATCCTCGCCGTTCCTGGCGCAGAATCTCTAGCATAATCGACATGAAGACAGCCAAACCTCCAGCGCCCGAGAGCGCGACAGGCTCGAGTCGCAGAGCACAGCCGGTGCGCCAGACGCGAATCAACCCGCCGCGAACATCGTCGCTCAATCGCGCCAACCCGCTGGGAAGCGCCCATGCCTCAGAACAACCCATCAACGTCTTGCCAGGCGTCACGCACTTTGCCGACGCCATTACCGCCCTCCCAAAAGAACTAGTCCGACATTTTACCCTTCTCAAAGAGGTGGACGCTAAGATTTTCGCCCCTGAAGCTGCCCTTTTCCAGCTCCTTCGCGATGCTCTCAACACCCCCGCTCCCGACCTCGCCAGACCGCTCAATGATGGGCCAAGCAGCATCGCGTCTGGGTCTGCACCCATGAGCACCCAAAACAGCAGCGCCGGTACCGCCAACCCTCCCGCACCGTCCTCCAAGGACGGTTCAGTCGTCTTCGATCCCGCCAACATCCCCCGCCGCACCCTCTTTCGCGATACCGCGCTGAAGATACAAGAAATGCTGGTGTCGTTGGAGGAAAAGAACCACGTTATATCGACGGCCAATGATGCTCTGCAGAAGCAGATGTCGCGCATCGAAGACATTTGGCCACACCTCGAAGCCGAATTCAGCGAAGAGGCCAAATGGGGTAGCGCTACACACTGGGCCTATGTCGAAAACAGGCAGGCAAATGCCAATGACAAACAGGCAGAGCGCTCGCGGCGCGAAGGCGCAGCTACCCTGTCCGCTGCCGCCCAGGCGCTGGCTGAGGAGGCCGCCGCTCGTAGTAGCGACAGGAAGCAGGCCATGGCGGCCAAGAGGAACTCCAAGAACCAAGCTGCCGATAGCGGTGCCGACAAGGCGCAAGACAGCGGGAAGAAAGGGCCGGGCGGCAGCAAGGCGCGGAAGCCTCTTCCCGATTCCGCCGCACCGGTTGGCCTCGGCATCACCACCGGCGCTCCTGGCGGGAGTGGCCCGTCTAAGAGACGCAAGGTCGAGACGGCTAAAAGTAATGGAGCAACACCCACAGAGCGCGCCATGGGTAGCGTTTTTGGGAGTAACGCGTCGAAGCAAAAGACTACGAGCCCGAGGGAGACGCCAGTGCCCGAAGGCGGGGCTAAGAAGCGCAAGGCCCTCCCGGGGTCAAGCAACCAGGCAAAGAAGAGGTAGGTTTTGCTCTTTGTTTCGGGACTTTGTAAGATCGCATAGCTGACCAACTCACAGCAGAACCAACGCAGCCATGTCCCCGTCTGTCACATCGTCGCCCGTCATCGGAACGTTGCCGGACCCCGCCAAAATCGGCCGCGGCTCTCCTGTCCCCTCCATTGCCGCTCCTCGACCCGTCTCGTCTCGCGCGCGCCAGAATTCTACAGTGTCAAATGACAACGCGCGGCAGCGGCCACCGTCAGCGGCATCAAACAAGCCGAATGGCACATCACACGGGACACCTGATCCAGGCCAGCAAACCAACGGCGCCAAGGCAACCACAGACGCAAAGACTCACAAGGAAACGGCCGTCCCCATCCCCAGCAAGCCAAACCCAGTGAAGCCAGAGAACGAGGAGCCTCCTGTGGCATCCGAGCTGGCGCCAAACGGCAACAAGAAGGAACCGCCCACAAAAGCAGCCGAAGAGCGCGAGCCACCAAAGAAAGAACCAGCATCTCTAGCCATCCAGCCAACGCCGCCGGCCACTGTTAAGACCAAGAGCGGCCGCGCAAGCAAGCCCTCAACCCCCGCCATCGGAACCTTTGCCGAAGCCGCCCCGGCAGCAACGACAACAACTACGGCTGCCTCTAGGTCTCGGCCATCGCGCAACGCAGAAAGCGGCGCCAGCACTACCAACAACAGCACCGCCGCCGCAGCCCCCGCCAGCACCACCACTACAAAGCGGAGCCACAAGAAGGGCGCCTCCATCTCGGCCACGGCCGCTGCCGTCGCCCAAGCCCAGCAGGCTGCTGCTGCCGCCGAGAAGGAGAAAGAAAAAGAAAAGGACAAGGACAAGGAAAAAGACGGGCCCGGCAAGCCGCAGCAGAATCAGAACCAGACCCAAACCCAGACCCAGCAGCGGGAGCGGGAGCGGGAGCGGGAGCGGGGTGAACAGAGTAAGAAGAATGCCGCCGCCGTTGCCGCCGCAGCTGCCGCACAGAGCAACAACGTCGCCGATGACGACGATGACGACGAGGCCGAGGGCGACGACGAGCCGGTGGCCGAGGACGAGCCGCTGTATTGCTACTGCAACCAGGTCAGCTACGGCGAGATGGTGGCGTGCGACGGCGACGGGTGCCCGAGGGAGTGGTTCCATCTGGAGTGTGTGGGGTTGAAGGTGGCGCCGAAGGTGAATGGTGAGTTCTTTTTTTTCTTCTTTTTTTTTTGTTCCCATTTCCCTTCCAAGTTAGTAAAGTTTTGGTGCTAACATGGTTTTCTCTAGCGAAATGGTACTGCGAGGACTGCAAGAAGAGGGTCAGGGGCGGCGAGCGGAGGTGAATGGCTTCTTTTTCTCTTCGTTGAGTTGCGGCCTTTCTTCTCTTCTCTTCCCTTTGCGGCCATCCTGGCTTTTGTTTCTTGAGGTATATACATTGATATATACCGCATTTTCATATGCGGGTTTCGGCCGCAGCGAACGTGGTGTGGCGTGGCGTGGCGTGGCGCTGGAGTTTGGGAGTTTCAGACGGGTTGGTTTGGGGTTTGGGTTCGGTAAGCCGAGAGGGGATAAGTGCGGCTTTTCACTAGGACGGGCCGGGCCGGATAGGAAGGGGGGGTCTATGGGTTTTATGTGACTAGGGAGGTAATGATTGTGTGGATGGGGGCATGGCCTGGATAGGATACATGCCGTGGGGTTTGGAAGGGGCCGGGGACTATTCGAGCGTGGTGGGCGGTGGATGGATGGATGGGCCCAGACCCAGTACCCTTGGGACTCTGCGGTGTATATGCAACTCTCAATTCAAAGCTCTTGATTCGTTTTGCTTGTTGTTCTGCAGTGGGATGGAATGTCGGCTTCTGTTGTTGTCACAGTATATTCGCTGATATTGAGGCATAGAGTGTGTAGATAAATACCTAGTACTAGGTGGGAAGGCTATATTTCGTACAACGCTGGCTTTTCTAGCCCTCTCGACCTGCCGCCTTCAGGAACAAAGCCCGAAATCTCGACGTTAACGGAGTCCGGACTCTTTTCCAACTTGGGCCGGTTTCTGCCTGTTGGTTGAACTCCCTGCCGGCTTGGCAATAGCCTCTCCTGCCGCTTGCCGAGATCTGATCAACAGGGGGACAGACCGCTCTGCTGTGTGTTGGCTGGCTTCTGGCATGGGCAAGATAGTCATGTGAGCGGCGCACTCCGAAGTCACTGTTGGTTTGTTGAGAGTTGAGGGAGTTGAGAGAGTTGTTGATGTTGAGGAAGCTCTTTTTACTCTTACCAAGACCTCGGATATTAGTTACATAAGTGGCCGTAGCAGATCTCCATCTCACCAATCTGGGGCTTTCTTTTTCGCCATCAGAACGGGTCGTTGAAGAAGCACGGACCGAACGGTCGAGGTCCGGAATCGGGACCGAGCTGATGAGTTGCTGCAGTCGGATTGGTCGAGTCAATCTGTGGGGGCCAAAAGGACGATCACACAAAGAGCAACAAACACGAAAGAAAGGGAAAAAAGCATGCAGGGATCATAATTGTCAAGCAGGGGTAAAACCGCTAAGTTAGCGTGCCGCGGTTGTTAGCGGCTCCCCGGACTCGTCGGCCCTGGCCGCATTGCATCAATGGGCGCGGCTGGATGTCCAGGTGACCGGGTGCCACGTGAACCCTGGCGGCACAGATGGCCTGGCCAGCGGCGGCCCAGATGCAACGCCTTGGCTCGTCGACAGCGTGATGGTGAGATGGCAGTCATCGGTTTTTGTGGTTTTGCTGTTTGCACAGCCGCAGGTTTGGTGCCCGACCGGAGCGACTGGTTCCACGACAAGAATTCGCCCGAGATGATTCCATACGATCGTGCTTCACTCTTGCAATCTGTCGGCTGGGTGGTGGTGCTTCGGGTCAGGAGACGTCGACTGACCGTCCCTCTTTCGCATCCCACATCGCGGGATGAGAAGGAAGTTGGGAAGCCGAGCTCGTCTGATTAGCTAAGATTAATGATCTTGAGCCTATGGGAGACGAGATTGCCGTACCGACGCAACGTCACGTCAACCCAAGCTCCGAGTGAAGAATAGGCGGCGTAATGCATTGACCAACCGGTGGTTTGATATTCTTGTGAAATTGATGAAGTGATACCCCCTTCAGAAACGCTGCGAAGGCATTGGAATCAGACACACTTCTGTTGCACAACGTCGCACAAGATTGGCTAGCAAACAAGGAATTTTGCTGGATCAGCCCGGCCGGTCCGACCGTTATTCTGGTGGTGGAGAAGTCCAAACCATTACGTATCTGGTTGGAGTTGCTTGCTGGCCGCCTTGCCGCGATGCAGCAGTGCAGCGATGATGTTACGGTATGTCATGGAAACTCGGATGTTCGCGTCTGGCAGGTGGCAAGGGTCGAACCTTTAAATGGCCCGGCCAGGGTCGAATCGAGCTTGGCGCCCAAAGTCGTCAGTTTCTCGCCGCTTCGCGTCTTGCTGCGGCTTTGTTACGTCGTTGCGCCTCCAACAACGAGCTAAACTGCTAAGGTCGGCGGTAACGCAGCAGCCGCAGCAATGCTATTTCTAACGACAGGCGCACCCGAGCTTTTATGCGTTGGACAGATGACGGCAAGGGAAGCTGCGAGAGGCGAAAATTTTCCCCCCATGGACGGGCTCCACTGCCACTGAGCTTGCGCTGGGATCGCCCACTTTTGGCCAGACAGCCTGGCCAACGCTTGTGCTCTTTGAATTTTTTAGCATTGCCCGCCTGAGCCCGCCTCCGCGTTGCGGAAGTCGTCAATCTAAGGTTTGCCCGACATGTCCAGGTGACTCGTTTCGCCTCGCACTCGTTCAGGTCGCATCAAGTACGGGGTAACAAAGAAAAAGAGAGTTTGCCGGGCGTTTCTTGTTTCTGGGTCTCATCGGGGTTTCGGCCTACCTTCCTGGTATTTATGTCCAGCCGCCACTCGAACCCTTGCAGCCATCCCTACATTTTGTCTTGCATCTGCCGTTGATAGCGCCTCTTCTGCTTTTGTGCGACAACACCACCGCTAGATTTCAACATTCTACCACGTCTTCTCCGCCAGTCTAGGCTACCCACCAACCCCCAGGTCGCAACAACGAACGGTCGTGAATCCAATCCGGCCATTCTCCATCCTGCGGAGCGCGAACCACAGCCAACCGCATCGCCGGGAATTTTCGAGAGCTGCACGACGACCACCTTCCTATCCCTGCAGAACACGACTTCCTCCCACCTGGACGTTGGATTCGGGCTCTTGACTCACTTGGCCATCGACAACTCAACTGGGCGCACCCGAGACACAGATCACGATTGCGGATCCGAATTTCACACAACCTCGCAACTTCCCCGCACTGCTGCGTCGCGATCTTTCTGTTACCTAAGAAGCTGCTTGCTTGACTAATAGAAAGGTTCCGGCGACCTTCCGCCTTCCTTCCGCCTCCTGGTAAGACCTCTCGTCAGTCGAGTTCGCAGCCTGCCGACTGGCTGCCACCCCCCAGGCCTGGACTCCGCCGCCCGTGTGTTTCTTACTCTCTGCTCCTTTGCTCGCCATCTCGCTGGTGCATCGCGCACCTGACCGCACCTGACTGCGTTGCAATCTTCCCCGGCCTCGCCAAAGCACCCCTGTCGACCGAATCCCAAGTCCCACCAAACCCCTGGCTCCTTTCCCGATGGCGGTCTCGCCAAGCCAAGCACCAGACCATCTGCGACCCCTTCGGTCCCCGGGCCACTACAAAGCCATGGCCGACGAGCATTCCCGGCCCTCGACCCCGGACCGGGTCTCTCGCTCTTCCTTCTCATCCATCCGTGAGAACGAAAGCATCCTCCCACAAACCTTTTCCCAATCCAAAATCTCATCGTATTTTGGCAACGACGCCGACGTAGCTGTCGAGGACCACACTCCCAGCAGGTCCCCCTCACCCAACCACTCGCCCCGGCAGCTCAACATGATCGAGACCCAGTTTCAGCCTCCCATCACCCACCCCAACAGCAAACTCCGCGGCTACTGGGCACCAGCAGACAGCTTCAAAGGCTGGAAGGGTATCCAGGTCAAGGGCAAGCTCGCTAGCAAGAGCTTTGGAGACCTCCAGGTCCTGCACCAGGTTTTTACCAATCCGCCACGGCCCGTGAGGCGCGGTGCGAACCGACCCGGCGATGCCCCGATCGAGAGGCTGCCCGTTGAAATTCTCAGTCAGTCCTGACTCCACCCGTATCCACGTACGTACCGTTCGGACCGCTAACATCCAGGGATCAGGCTCCATCATCAACCTCCTCACCCTCGACGTGCCT
The DNA here is from genome assembly GCA_017139535.1 of Trichocladium uniseriatum. NCBI lineage: Eukaryota > Fungi > Ascomycota > Sordariomycetes > Sordariales > Chaetomiaceae > Trichocladium > Trichocladium uniseriatum. Next base: position 905,453 of record WOUO01000002.1, on the reverse strand, counting down.
CCCAATGGCCTCACGAGACGCAATGTCGACTTGATGTCGCTGCTGCTGACTTCTAGGACGCTGCACTATGCGACCCTCAGCACGCTGTACAGCAGGATCACGATCCCCCACTCGCGAATCTTTCACAAATTCCTCACGCACGTTGCTGCCCATCCGACCTTGGGGACCATCGTGCAGCGGCTCGACTTTTGCCACTTCAACCCCTCCCAGCTTTTCTCGACGGCCGCCGAGCGCTCGCAGGCACGCAACCTGACGTCGGAGACGCTGTTGCAGTGCCTCGAGCTGACTCCCCACCTCCAGGAGTTCCTCGCTCAGGAGCATCTCGACGATGATTTGAACGCGGCTGTGCTGCAGAAACTCTTGTTGGGGCTCCCCCGTCTGAATGCGGTCGACTTTTGCGGATGCACTTCGACCGCCTTCAAGGAGTCGTTTGCGTCGATCATCTCGCCCGACTGGCCTAGAGAACTGTCGGTGCGCCGTCTCTCGATGCATAAGTGCCTGACGCTGCCGTCGTCCATCTTCGAAACGATCCTGCCGCGCCTCACGCGCCTCACGCACCTCGATGTCGCCGGCACGCGCGTGACGGACGCGGCGCTGGCCTCAATCCCGACGACCGCCTCGATCACGCACCTGAATCTCGCCAAGTGCACGTTGCTGTCGGCGAGGGGGGTCATCGATTTCCTGGCGAACCACCCGGCCGTCAAGGAGCTGCAGTTCCTGAGCATCGCGACCGACGCGAGAAGCCACCAGCTCCTGGCTGCCGAGCAGATTTCCGAGCTGCTCCCCCTCCTCCCAAAGACCCTCAAGTCGTTGAGCCTCAAGGGCAACAAGATGGAATCCTCCCACATCGATCTCCTCCGGCCCCTGACCAAGCACCTGGAAGAACTAGCCCTCGGCCGGTCCCTAACCCTCGCAGATGTCAACCGACTCTTCCTCCCCGACGACAACAACGACGTGGCGATGCAGGTCGACTGGGAGCCGCACACACTCCGCTACATCGACCTGTCGGATTTCTGGGGCAGCGAGCTCGACCTCGTCTACCTCTTCAGCGGCGCGTGCGCCATCCTCAAGTCGTTTTCCGAGCCGCTCGAGGTGGTGGAGCTGGCCGAGGACGTGTTCCGCCGCGTCAGCAAGTCGTCGACGGCGCTGCAGCGCGTCGGGTGGCGCCTGTCGGAGTGCGGAAGCCGTGGGTGGATGGTCAGGGAGCCGCCGAGCGGGGACGCCGCGAACCGGGCTCGCAGGGATGACGGGCGCCGCGGGTGGAAGATGGGGGCGGAGTCGTGGGGGATGCGCAAGATCCCTGTGGCGAGGGCCGAGGTCGGGGGGATGTATGGCTCGTTCATGTTTGGGCGGAAGCTGTGATTTTTTTTATTTTCTTTCTTTCTGGCGGGTTGGTTTTTGGGGGTTGAAACGGTTCGGCTTTGCTCTGGGGTTTGCTTTTTCTCTGCGGCGTTCGTCATTGTTCGGGCTTTTCGATACCATGGCAAAGCGAAGCGGGCGGCGTATGATCTTTTTCCTTTTCAGTCTGTCATCTTTTTAATCATTTGGGGTCGATTCAGTTTGGGTGGAAGGAGGGAAAGGGGGATGCAACGGAGTTGGAGTTGGAGTATCGGAGCGTTTCTGTCTCATCTCGTTCGTCGTCTCGGGCGCCTTTTGCATTTGCATTCGCATGGAGTTCTTGAAGGAGTTGCAAAAATCGGGGATATTAACGGAGCGCAAAACTAACAAAAAAAGAACGCGGCGGTGGCGCATTGCATGGGAGACAGGATGGCAGGGTGCACGCATGGCTGGCAAATAGCATTGGGTCTGACGAACGAGAACAGGAAAGCGAGGAGTATGTAGATTGTTTGATTGTTGTCTTGTTGTCGGCGGCGGTGGTGGTGACGTCGGTGTACTCCTGGCTAGAAGAGACAAGAACCGCTAGGATGAATAATGTATTATTTTGATTGAGGTAGCAAGCAGTGGCCATGGCCGAATCTCTTCTCGTTTCAACGAATGGATCCCGCGGTTGGTTGTTTGGATATTTGTATGTCGTTCTCGGTGAGAGGTTGCCCGTGCCGAGGGGCCGGGGGAGGTCTCCAAGGTTTATATCGCGCATCTTGCCCGGATCTGGAATCCGGGGTTACAGATAAGAAAGGATGTGAGCGAGGGTGCGGTTATCGATCGGCATTACGGAATCATTCGCGCGCGCGTGGAAATGCTGCTTGGGGAAAACCCCCACGGCAGATGCAAGGCTGCATGCTGCGGGCGCGCCGCGGCCGGGTGGTGCTCCCGTGCCTGTGATTGTGATTGTGCCCGGCCTGCCCTGCATGAGTGCGGGATGGGGCCGAGGGATGATATGGGGTTTTGAGGTTTCTGGGGAGGGTATCAAAAGGACGGGTTTCGCTTGTCGCACCTTGGTGTGGACCTAGTATCCGAACGTGGTGACCGCGTCTTCTGTCTCGTCAAGTGACGGAGTTATTGCAATTTGTAATATCAACGGTCCAGTTGGGTGTCGTTGGATTGCCTGAACCATTCTTAGAAAGGGCCAAGAGTTGGGCCGATATGAAGTGCAGTGTCATTGATAACGGCGCGGTTGTGGGCAAGTGACAAGGGTATGATGGATGGTGTAAGTGAAATCTCGCAGTGGGAGAGAAAAGAAGGGCTCCTTCACGAGGGCTCGAGATCACTTCCACTTTTTGACTGTTCCGCTTTGGGTATTCGCCTCGGCAGTTCCTCCCTTCCCTGGCAGTAGGAAACCAATGTACATTGGATGCCTCAACGTCGGGAAGGAGCATGACGGTTGGCACTCGGGGGCAGATAACCACATTGACAATGCTCCTGCTTAATATTCTTGGCCAACAACAGTTGTTTAACCTAAAGCCCCCAGAAAACCGCTGGCATTTTCTGGGCCACCTAGGAAGTCGAGGGCTTTCCCGTCGCCGAGAGTATATCCTTAACCCCTTCAACCTCTCTTTCTCCATCCCTATCCCACACACCAGCTTTCTCCCGAGTTGCCCGGCGCTTGCAATAACCTGCCCAATTCAGCATGGCACAATAGGGGAATCTGCCGGCAGAGTTGCGGATCCCGATTCTGGAGCTCGTTGCTCAGGACCCGCGCACCGAGGACGGCCTCAACCTCAACGGCGGCGGAGTCAAGAAACGCCTGACCAATTACGTTCTTGTTTGTCTAGAATGGCAGGTATTCTTCGAAAACAAGACGTTCAGTCGGATGACCCTTAGCCGGATGTGCCTGAGCGTCTTTAGCCGACTCGCCCGCCCATGGCGGGTTATCAAGCACATCTGGTTCCGGGTCCTGCTCATGGATTATGACTGCTTCCGTTGCTTGACAGCCGAGGACCATAAAGAAGACTTGCTCAATACGCTAGCCACAAGGGTGTGTATTGAGCAACTTTTCCTCAGCCTCGCCTTTCACAACAAGGTGGCGACAGAAAGGGGCTTGACATCAACAGCAGACGGCGTGACGCTCGAGCTCAGCATCCACTCGCCCAGCGATGGCAAACACCACTTCCGGTGCTATCAGTTCGATTCCGACCCCGTTGCTCAACCACTCCCTGAAGACCCGGCCCATGGCTTGAACGGTCGTCGGCCGATGGCTCCTGGCTCGGAATCCATCATGAGGCTCTTTGGTTTCAAGCCAATCGATCTCAGCGCCTTTCAATGTCTTCCGGAATCGTCTTGGATTACGAAGCTAGTCATACGGCGCCAAACTCGCCGGCGCCTGGCGCCCCAGGGGTTGCGTGGCATCATGCGAGCCCTCCCCAACCTCCACACGCTAGTCATCGAGACCTGGAGGGAGTGGGACAATTGGCAACAGCGGTTTGTCGACATCGGTAAGTCCTCCATCTTGTCACGAGGGCGTCTGTGGTGAAGTGATGTTTTAGGAACGAATTAGCGACAGTTAACATATCACAGGCAGCTCGATGCTCATCCGTTCTGAACTGCCAGCCTCTTTGAGAACGCTGACGCTGTTTGAGGATTTCAATCCGTATTTTGAGAGGGTCATCAACAGAAAGCTTCTTCTCAATGGCGTCGAATGCTCGAACGGCCGGAGGGCCTACCCTTCTGTGGCTTGGGCCATAGCAGAGAGGAGTCGTTGCCTTGAACAAGTTTCGGTTTCATTCCTGGTCGACGCCAAGGACTTCTTCCATGTCTTTCAGCCCGAGCGCCCCCAACTCTACCAGCCTCGCTGGATATGGCCCGAACTCCGGTCGCTCTCCCTAACGTCGCACCTGCTCAAGCCCCACTGGAGGGGCCACCCCGGGACGACAAACATGCTGTGTGCCGCGTCTGCTGTCGTGGAGAAGATGCCCAAGCTCCAAACCATGGAAATTTGGACCGGAGGCAAGGGACACGCCTGTCTCTTTCAATACCACGCCAAAGGGCCCGCTGTCACCATTGCCTGGAAGGCGGCGCCATATACCGACATTCACCCCGCAGTTGCCAAGGCTTGGAGAAAGGCTACTGATGAGCAAGAGAAATGGCACTTCGAGGTTAAGAATTACTCGCTCGAGGGAGCGAAGATTCAGTCGCATGGCGATGCGATACAGCTTCTCGGACTCAAGGTCGAGGTGCTACACCCAGAGTCGCTACAGCAGGTTCGGATGGAGGGAGCAATGCCAATACGTTGACATTGTGTGGGGAAAGGGGTAGTGTTGGCTCTTTGGTGTTGAGGCAATGCAGCGTCGTAGCGAGCATTTGGTAGTTAATATCTAATAGGGCCACCACCAGTTAAATCTGAGATATGACCCCCCGTTCCGTCATAAGTTGGGCAGTCGTTGCTGGGAGTTTTGAGACTCGGCGGTTCTTGAAGACGGATTCGCCGGGTTGCTGCTCAACGTCAAGACCCAATATCCTCGGATTCACCGGACAAAGGTGATACTTGCCGGCAAGCCCAACGACGCATCTATATCCCTGTGCACATTCGATGTTCGAAGAGGTCAGTGAGTGGGTCGGGGAAGTGGATGTGTCGTACCATATGGCGAACCGCGGCTCGGATTCGGCGATGACATTTGACTATTCGTGCAGCTTTTTTTGTTTTCTGTCGGAGCGTGACGAGACTCTGCTGTACGCCTGAAATTGTAGATATGCTACCGTATAAACATGTTGGTGAGTGTGCTTGTTTCGATTATCGGGAGATAGTTTCGCAGGTCTTGCATGGGGATCGAGTCGGTTTGACGTGTTGGGATGTGGTGTTTCGGGTATTTTTTTTTTGGCTGTTGCACGCTTTTGGATGCGAGTGCTGGTGGGGTATGTACCAGTATGGCGGCGTTAAAAATAAAAAAAAAAGAAAGAAAACGCTAAAGGGAAGGTCGACTTTGCCCTGGTGACGAGATGTTGGTGGTCAGCTTAGGTTGCTTTTTACATCGGGAACGAGACAAGGGGATGAATGAAAGGGCCAAAACTTCTTATGACAGTGGGAATGGGCCAAGGAGATAGGAATAAAAAAAATCCAAAAGCTCACCGGCTAGCCCCCCGTGGGGAGGTAACCGGCTACGAAACCCCCTCGAGTCGAGGGGATTTACTTCGATCCGACCCAAGGTCGTATTGGGGGGCCATCGGACCCCCGACAGTTCCCCCAGGCAGACTCAAACCAGCGACCTTTCGGTCAGTGGCGAGGTCCCCTGCGGGGAGGGTTTTTGCCCGGGGGGTGTAGGCGCCCCAGGCGGCCTCCCCCATTAACCGTTAGGCTACTGGGGGAGGCCGGTGAAATTAGGGAAGTTGGAACTTCTATATTAACCCCCAGCTGGGGTTGCAAGTGTGCTTAGGCCACACAAGCCGCCATAACGCCCCTCCGGTCCCTTTCGTCCCCTCAGCCAGGCTGAACCATACTAAGAGCCCGTGGTGTAACTTCTGTGGAAGTTCAATCAACACCTCATAGGTACCACCAACGCCGCCGCACTTTACCTAAAGGCATGCTATCCACGCCATCAGCCAATTACCCTATTCTACTTACCCAGCGATGCGATATAAAATGGAAAGCCCCTGACAAAGTACACTAGAGAGGAAAGTGACAGAATTCCGCCGAGATGCCGAGTCAGGCACATAGTCCGGAATACGGTTAGAATTGTTGTGTTTCCCCTGTGCCTGGCCGACTTATCCCTTCACGGCCGTTCTTGCCTGGATGCAACCCTCACCCTACATGGATACATCCTCCTTCCTCCTCGAGTCTTGTTAGGGAGCAGGCACTGGTCCAACCAAGTTCGTATCATCCACGCCGAGTCTCGCACTGAGCAGTAGGAGTTCAGCTAGGTGAGACATCACCGCGGTTTTGATCTGATTACAGCCGTATACACAGTATTCAAGAACAAGCTCCTCGTGCATGTCATCCTGCGCCTGCCACCATCGGGAGTGCCAGTGTACCAGTGTCTCTTTTCGTCTCATTAGCTCGGTGTTTTCTCGAGGGACGATTGGACAGCTAACAGCACACAACCTCCAACTGCCAGACTTAAGGTTTATCCACCATTCTATGGGCATATCGTCCTCTTAAGTAAAGAAAGTAATCATCTTGCTTCCCACGGCATTCAATTTTGATTCCGTTCCAATCATATTACGGGATTATTCTGATCCCTGAGGAACATTGTCAGGTATCCTTGAATGACATTCGCGTATTCGGACCCTGAGAGGAAGGATTGGGTACCTCAGTCCCATTAATGTTGTTGGAGTTGAGCCATGTAAGTGGGAATGAAGTCGTCTTCGAGTCTTGGCGGATGTTGTTGGCCAACCAAACAGTGGAAACCACCTGATGTTTCGCATTTCGCACTGTATTTCCCAAACTGCCAAGAATCGGTGGCTCCCGAGGCTTTGCCGACACGGCGCAACCAAGGCAGTCAGCTTAACGAGCTCCAACCTCTCAACCACCCATGTCCGGTTGGCCTTCCGCTTGCACCACCGTCAACCCGTCAACCTGGACGCCAACCAAGACACCCTCACATCACCACCACCATCACCGAGGCCATCGCCCCTCGACCAACCGTCGCGATGGCTCCGGCACGGGACACGCCGTTTCGCTCCGCCGACATGAGCATGGTCCAGCTCTACATTTCGAATGAAATCGGTCGCGAAGTCGTCAATGCTCTCGGAGAGATCGGCCTCGTTCAGTTCCGCGATGTACGACTCCTGTCCCAGATCCCAGGCCATCCGCATCTTCTATTCGGCCATGCTAACACGACTACCCTTCTAGCTCAATGGAGAACTCAGCGCATTCCAACGAGCATTCACCCAGGATATCCGCCGTCTCGATAATGTCGAACGCCAGCTTCGTACGCATCCCGCACCCATCCGCCTCGTCCGACCCCCCATCTCGGCTAACCCGTAGCAGGCTACTTCCACGCTCAGATGGAAAAGGCCGCCATCCCTCTCCGCAGACTTGACCTGGATGTCGATACCCTCGCCCCGCCGACCACCACCGAGATTGACGAGCTCGCCGAGCGCAGTCAGAGCCTGGAGCAGCGCGTTTCCTCGCTCAACGAAAGCTACGAGACGCTGAAGAAGCGCGAGGTCGAGTTGACCGAGTGGCGCTGGGTTCTGCGCGAGGCTGGCGGCTTCTTCGACCGCGCCCACGGCAATGTCGAGGAAATCCGCGCGTCGACGGACAATGACGACGCCCCTCTGCTGCAGGACGTCGAGCATCACCTTTCGGCCCCCGAGGTTGAGCGGTCCTTCTCGGGCATGAACATTGGCTTCGTTGCTGGTGTCATTGCCCGGGACCGCGTCGCCGCGTTTGAGCGCATTCTGTGGAGAACGCTGCGTGGCAACCTCTACATGAACCAGGCCGAGATCCCCGAGCCCCTGATCGACCCCACCAACAACGAGCCCGTCCAGAAGAATGTCTTTGTCATTTTTGCGCACGGAAAGGAGATTCTGGCCAAGATTCGCAAGATCTCCGAGTCCATGGGCGCCGACGTGTACAATGTTGACGAGAACAGCGATTTGCGGAGAGACCAGGTGCACGAGGTGAATGCTAGGCTCAACGACGTCCAGAGCGTGCTCCGAAACACCCAGCAGACCCTCGAGGCTGAGCTGACCCAAATCTCGCGGTCTCTGTCGGCCTGGATGATACTCGTCGGCAAGGAGAAGGCCGTCTACAACACGCTCAACCTCTTCTCGTACGACCGCGCCAGACGGACCCTCATTGCCGAGGGCTGGTGTCCCACGCACGACCTGCCCCTCATCCGGTCGACCTTGCAGGATGTCACCAACCGAGCTGGCCTCTCGGTGCCGTCCATCATCAACGAGATCCGCACCAACAAGAAGCCGCCAACGTACCTCAAGACCAACAAATTCACCGAGGCGTTCCAGACGATTGTCAATGCTTACGGCACTGCCACGTACCAGGAGGTCAACCCCGCTATCCCCGTCATCGTTACCTTCCCCTTCCTCTTCGCCGTCATGTTTGGCGATCTCGGCCACGCCATCATCATGCTCACCGCCGCCCTGGCCATGATTTACTGGGAGAAGCCCCTGAAGAAGGTCACGTTTGAGCTCTTCGCCATGGTCTACTACGGCCGGTACATCGCCCTGGTCATGGCCGTTTTCTCCGTCTACACGGGTCTCATCTACAACGACATCTTCTCCAAGTCCATGACGCTCTTCAAGTCGCAGTGGGAGTGGGAGGTGCCCCCTGATTACCGCACCGGCCAGACGGTCGGCTCGCACCTGAGGGACCCCAACTACCGCTACCCCTTCGGCCTCGACTGGAGGTGGCACGGCACCGAGAATGACCTCCTCTTCACCAACAGCTACAAGATGAAGATGAGTATCATCCTCGGTTGGGCCCACATGACCTACTCTCTCTGCTTCTCGTACATCAACGCCCGCCACTTCAAGCGGCCCGTCGACATCTGGGGCAACTTCGTCCCCGGCATGATCTTCTTCCAAGCCATTTTTGGTTACCTGGTCGTTTGCATCGTTTACAAGTGGACCGTCGACTGGTTCGCCATTGGCAAGCAGCCCCCTGGTCTCCTCAACATGCTCATCTACATGTTCCTCCAGCCTGGATACGTCGACCCCAACGAGCAGCTGTACCCGGGCCAGAAATACGTCCAGGTCGGCCTGTTGCTGTTGGCTGTTGCCCAGGTGCCCATACTCTTGTTCCTCAAGCCCTTCTATCTGCGCTGGGAGCACAACCGTGCCCGCGCTAAAGGCTATCGCGGGATTGGCGAGCGTTCGAGAGTCAGCGCCCTGGATGCCGACGACGAGGATGAGGGGCGCCATAGTATGGATAGTGCCGGCGAGGGCGTTGCTATGATCGCGCAAGACCTGGACGAGGATGCTGGCGAGCATGGCGAGCATGGGGAGGAGTTTGAGTTTGGCGAAGTCATGATTCACCAGGTTATTCATACCATTGGTCAGTCACCCTTTCCCTTCCTGTTTGGACTTGTTTGCTAACATGAGGATCCGCAGAATTCTGCCTCAACTGCGTTTCGCACACGGCCTCATATCTCCGTCTCTGGGCCCTGTCGCTCGCCCACCAGCAGCTGTCGGCCGTGCTATGGTCCATGACCATGGCCCCCGCCCTCAAGACGACGGGTATTGGCGGTGCCATCTTTTTGGTTGTCATCTTTGCCGCGTTCTTTTGTCTGAGCTGTATCGTGTTGATTATTATGGAGGGTGTTTCGGCTATGGTGAGTCTTTACTTTTTCTCCTTTTCCCCATTCTTGACTTTCGACTGTATGCTAACGTGCGCGTTACAGCTTCACTCGTTGCGTCTCGCTTGGGTCGAGTCGTTTTCCAAATTTGCCGAGTTTGCTGGGTGGCCTTTTGCTCCGTTTTCGTTCAAGACGATGCTGGAGGAGTCGGAGGAGTTGAAGGAGTATATGGGTTAGTGAGAAGAAGGGGGGAGCAGTGTATAGTATGCATGCATAGAGGTACAATGTTTCGTTCACTTTTGCTCGGCTATCTTTTGAGGAGTGCTCTGTTTGTGCTTGTGTGCATGTGTTACAGGTTGCTACTACTTTTTCTCCATCTCAAAGAGGCGAAGTGAACAAGATCTAATGACTTGGGTTGCTGGTCTCTGGGCACAATGACTGCTCGGCAACCGACTTACACGACGGCGGCATGCTCTCAATGAGCACACACCGCCGCACCTGAGCTGGCACAGGCTCCCAGTTTCTCGGCCTTGTCCGGCTCCCATGTCGTGCAACCGGTATATATTCCAAAGTCCCGGCCCGGCAGAGCTTAGGTGATTCAGCGGTTCTTGTTCCCACAACGCCGTATGCGCACATCATCTTAGGGGCCAGCGTTATCAGTAGCTTCACATCAGCTGAGAAGTCCATTCTTCTCGACGCTGCCTTGACACCCTCTCCCAGCCGCACGGTTTTCACATGCCTGGGACAACCCCTGCTTGCATTATCATGTTGATTGATATTCATTCATCCATATCGCTTAGTATAAACGTCTCTACACCAGAAGGAGGAAGGATAATCAGGGGAACGGCAACACCACACACGCACATATCACGCCACCATCCCACATTGATCCAAAACCAACCCCCCAAGACACAGATCCTGTCTACCCCATCCTATCCCAAGCCACGCCCCTAGCTCCCCCCTAGCTCCTCCTAGGAACACCTGAAAACAACCAAACCCAAGCTACAAAGCATTCCCAAAAATGGAACACCCCCTGGGCATCCCCACCATCGCCGCCGCCACCGCCTGCCCACGCCGCATACAATACAACACAACACCAACCAAATCGCGCCGCTCCCCGCCACAACGCCGCATGGTTTCAACACATGAACCCAAAAAACCCCACACTCGAAACAAATACAACCTTAAATCTCACTCAGTTACTTCATAAACAAGGAAAGGGGATGTAGATCGGCAAACACCCTCTGCAAGGACCCGTTGGCAACCAACCCAACCAAGCAGCGAGCGAGGGGCTCAAGCTCACACCGACCCTGCTTACATATCCACCCAGCCAGGTTAACGAATAGCTTAGCACGCAGTTGTTACCCGGGAGACAGAATGTTTCTGCACTGGTGAGGCAGCGCCAAAACACACCGCCATGTAGGTTGTTGGTTGGTTGGTTGGTAGTGGTACCCACACCGGTGACCTGGTTGGGAAGAACCATTGCCTTGCCTAGTCTATCATCAGGAACTCATATCGAGTGTCCGAGACGGGGAGGCTCAATTCTTCATCCGTAATACGTAGAGACTGTACAGAGTAGACACCACCCACCTGCCTCTCGACAACGCAACAAGGGTCACATCCATCACAACACAGGTCAAAGATACAAACACATTCGCTCTCAAACAGTTCAGGTTTAAAACCATGGATATATTCCCATCTCTCTATCAAGTGTAATAGTAGCACGCAGACAAAGACAGGCTCAACCCTCAGCCAAACGCAAAAGCCATACAGCAGCAGCTACTGTTGGCAAACCAAAACCTTTCTCTAACACTCCCCCTTCCCCCTTCTCAATGCCTTCTTGTTGGCAAGAGAACAGATAAAATGACGGCGCAATAAGACAAACGAAAATATGATGATTGATGAGAAAAGCACCGTTGCCTCGCCAAGCTCTTTAACTTCTTTACCAAACCACCCAGACACAAAGTAGATGAAAAAGAGTTGTAGGAAATAAAAGACAAACCCAACGCCGATGCCGTGTGTATGTGTATGTACTCGCAACTCAACTCCGTTTCTTATCTCTCGGCCTCCCCCATCTGGACCCAAACAAAACAAGAAAAGAAAAACCAGCGGGGCCTGACGTCGAGAAAGAGATGCAAATTAAACTTGGTAGTAGATGGGTATTCCGATGACGGTTAAGAGAACACCAGGACAGACAAGATATGAAGGAAGAGAGGGCGGGCCTCCAAGCAGCGCGGCAATCCAGCTTTCCGCGTGCTTGGTAAGGCACTGATTAAAAGTGGTAGTAATAGTCGTTCGAAAAGGATTTCATCCAACAGGATGGACTTTTTGCGGTTCCGAATAGAGCAAGGGGTTTGAAGTGTAGGTGGCCCCAATTATAGGGTTGCGTTTTGCAGCGTGTTGATCTCGCTCTCGATGTCGCCCTCGTACGCTAGGGGCGCCCACACCCGCCAGTGCAGGATCCCGAGATGCGCCAGCCGCAGCGCCATATCATCGATCCCGGCCTCCTCGCGGGGATCACGAGGGGCGGGCATATCACCAAAGACACCGCTGGTGCGTTGTTGGCTGGCGTCACGTGCCCGCTCAAAGGGCCGGGCGGACCCTTGGGCCCGGGCGCCGGTCGCAACAGAGAAGAGTGCGACACCCGACAGGTTCTTGAACTCGCTGACGCGTCTCGCGAGCTCGGCCAGGAGCCGCTTCTGGAACTGTGTCTCGACCTCGCGGAAAATCTCGCACGACACATCGCCCAGCCACCCGGCAAGTTGGTTTTCGAAGCCCGGAAGCGAGGGAGGTGCGTTGGCGTAGCGTAGAATCTGCAAGGCCATGGGGCCCGCGAGACTCTTCCACCTCTGTGCCGGGGAGCTGGTCGGGGTCGCCGTGTGGAGGAGCGCGAGGAGCGAGTTGTACAGCTCTGTCGACTTGGAGCCAGACTCTGCCGAGTCCGCGCCGGGCTGTGTAAAGAAGCCGCCCGAAGTCCGTGGTGACGAGAAATTCGAGCTGCGGTCGCTGAGGGCGAGGCTGGACGGGCGCGACGTGCCAGGAGCCATAAAATTGAAATCGCCGGATAACCGGGAGCTCCTGGTAGATTCATCGCTGACGTAGGCCGGGATGCCCGAGCACATCTGAGTCACCCGCGACAGGCGCTCCAAGTCCTCGTATTTCCGCATGCAAATTTCCAAGCAGATGTTGTCGTGCATGTCGGACCGGAGCTTGAGGAGCCGGTCTTCGTCAAAGATGAATGTTGGGGGTATCGCCTTGAGCGACGTCGACGGAAGGACCAGCCTGGAAAGCGCATCAAAGAAGACGGCCGTCTCACCGAATGCCTGCAGGTGTAGTACGCCTGAGGCCCCGTATATCCGTTCGGCATACTCTTGGGCTGACCGGTACCACATCCTCGACGGAGCGACGGTGAGCTTCCTCAACTCGATCTTCTTGACAAAGTAACGCTGCTCGAAGGATACTGTATCCTCAATCAGCACCGGACGCAAGCACCGGATCTGGTGGTTCGCCACGTCGAGCTTCATCGCCTCGAGCACGCTGAGTAGGCTGCGCATCCCCTTGACGAGCTCGGTGATGTTGTTGTTGCGGTTTCCTTCGCTCAGTTCCTGGTACATGTCGTCGACCCACTCGTCGCGCATCGGCGCGCAATGGAGCTTGAGGACTCCGGCTAACCACGAGGCCAGCTTCTCGAGATCGGCAACGCCCCGGTCAAACTGCTGCATCAGGAGATCCACATTCAACCCTTCATTGAGAAGTTCCCGGTCCCGTTGCGGTACCAAGGTCTCGATGATTTCCCTGACTGCCCTCAAAAGCGACGGTAAGCACCAATCCCCATGGCCGTACCGTTGGTGGAACGAGTCCCTGTCCGTCACAAACGTCATCAATTGCTTGAGTAGTGCAGTCCAAAACTGGTTGGCCTTTTCCTGCTTTCTCTTCCCTTTTTCGCCATCAAGGTTCGGCCTGAAGTGCAGCTCGGGATCAAAGTTGATGTCGTGGCGCAGCTTGGGATTGTGCACAATCTTCTGAACGTCCAGCTCGCTGAGGGTTGCCTTGGTTACTGGCGGTTCTACCGGATTGTGTGCGGGAGTGTTGTCGGGAGATGTGGCGGGTGGCGGGCGCTGGTGTGGGGGTTGTGCGTGTGCTGTGAGGTATTCGTGATGGGGTTTCGCGTTGGAGCTTGTCGAGCAGCTAGAGGGGTTTCTCGACAATGGCGGCGAAGCATTTACTACTTGTGTGCCTTGCTCCGGTCCATTTTGGCTAAGCGAACCACGGGGTAAATCTTGGGGAGGCGGCGACAGCGTCTGCGGGTCCGGTTCCGAAGGTGGATTCCTGGTCTCCGGGGCGGGCTCGGTCGGTATCGGCTCCTCCCCGGAATCTTGTCTCCTGTGAGTCGGCATGTGGCTTTCGATTCCTCCACCAGCACCTTGATCGCCCATATTCAGCTTGCAGCTGCCCTTCTCAATTTTTCGTCGGCCGAGATACTGTCGGTACGCAAAGTTTGAAGTCAGAGGCGGGTTTCAGAGCAGAAATAATGAGAAGCCGTTGTGGGATGGCGCTCAAAAAAGGATACAAAGAGGGAAAAGGACAGATGACTGTTCTGGTCAGCACCAGTGCAGCAGACTCGAAGAGATATGTGAGCTGGATGGGTGCAGGGGCAAACAAAGCGGTGGGCAACACAATCCGGAGACGAGGTCTCGTGAGAGCGGCAGGCTGCATGAAGCACACCCACTGTAGCCGTGGCCGTGCTGGGGTCGGAAAGCAAGATGTGGATGCTCGAGGGACAGCAGGCCGAGGGGATTCGTGCATATATTTGTCCAAATCATGAAGTCAAGGGCGGTTGGCTTACCTGCACGATTCCTGGTCGTCTGCACTGGATGATGCTGTTGGTGTATGTACGGCGTCGCGCACCGCCGAACGAGTTGTGATTTGTCGTCGCAAAGAATGGGTATCCAAGAGAGAACGAAGGACAGAGACGGCGGTCTAGTTTCGCAGCTCGCACAACTACCGGGTGACGGTAGTAAAAGGGACCGAGTTCGGGAGAAGAAGGGGGGAAAAGCACAGCAGGTGCGAGGTGCGAGGTGCAGAGTGCGAGGCGGTGGACCGAGGTTTCGATGTCTGCATGCAAGCGACTTGGTTGCAGAGGAAGATGCGAAACGACGACGGAGAAGCGACCTTCTTGTGTGTATTCGTCTGGAGAGTAAGAAGGGTTCGAAGACCGGATGAAGATGTTGGTGCAGTTGGCAGATGCAGCTGCAGGAACAAGAACAAAAAGACGGAAGGACGGAGACGGAAAGAGCGAGAGGAAACAAACGGGTGGCAGTTTTGGGCGCAGCCGTCTGCAATTATGCTTTTATTTATTACAAAGTACGGACAGGTACAGTACCGTGTAAGAAACGGCCATGGAACGCCAGAAACGAGGGATGGCGGGATGGCAAGATGGCAAAAGGGAGAGATGAAAGGAGAACGAAGCGCAGCAGGGGCATGCGCATCGCATGGATGGAGTGGCATGGATTGGGGGGCATGGTGCAGGGAAGCATTGAACGGTGGGCCATCATCTCTGGAACATCCATGTCGAACTGTCGAAACCGTCCACATTGCCCAGCGTCCACAGGTGTCGTGCTGGTCCCAAACAGGTGCGGCAACTGAGGGACTAGCGGCGCTGGCACAGGACGCCCATAGGGCACCCACAGGGCATCCGCCAGCAGCACTGGCAGAGGAGGCTGCGACCGAGGCAGGTGTGCAGGTGTGCAGGTGTGCCCAGGTGCTTTTTGGTGCCAGCATGGCAGGGGTCAATAGAACCACACCCCTCCGCCACCCAATGTCGTGGGCGGCCCACCTGGACGGGTTCCCGAACCAGGCACCGCCTGCGAAGTACCTCCGTACCTCTCAGCACCGGGACTTTTTTGTCGCTTTTGGGCTTCGCCATTTCCAAATTGTGATGCCTCCACTCTCGCCCTCGCTGCTGCAAGTGCCACCCAGCGCCGACGACACGACGAGCAGGTTTGGCTTGCCAGCAACACACTCGGGCAGCTCCCTCGAGCCCAAGGACGAAAGGCGCCCGATTGCAGCCTCATTCGAACCCCCTACTATGGGCTCGCAAACAAGGCCAAAAAGCGCAACAACAGTTTTGACCTGGCTTGGATCATTGCCTCACGGAGTATCCGCAGGCGCAGGGTGGTGGTGGTGGAATTACTCCTGCTGCAGCTGAACGGCGTCGCCTCACTCACGGCGGCGAGCGCCACGCTCGGGCTGATCAGAGTCATCCTCCCCAGACACTTTTGGAACGGAGACGCAGCCGCCCTGAGGCGTTGACATTTGGTTAGGCTTAGGCACGCGCTCTGATCAACCCAACAACCTCGCCGATCCGATCCTCCACGAGCTCTCGTTTTCCTGCCGCCCTGCCAATAAGACTCGACGGATCGCCTGGGAAGCGCTCAAAGAGGCAACAGAGTCAAAAAGCCGTTGCAGCCGGACTGTATTCAGAACTGCGGTTCTGTACTGTACCGTACTATACCGTACTGTACGGATGCTTCGCACTTGGACGGAATGAATCCCGACGCCAGGGGACAGAGAATCTCGCCTGATCTTTGCAGATGCGATCGGCCATTTCAACCTCTGATGGCGCCGTGGAGACGTGGGCGAGAGAAACAATGAGCTGGTCCCGGGCGGTGGAGAGACGCCCATCAATTACGAGCTGCAGAGCCTGCAGATGGGAATGGTGCTCGCCAGACCCGGCCACGCCATTTGCCTCTTGTCTCTTTGACGCAAAGCAACATCGCAATTACCAAGCCGCCTGGGGAATGGGGACTAATGATGCGAGACGGAATTCGAAGCGACCGCTAGACCCGATCAGCCGATGTTGAAATGCCTGCCAGATTGAGAGACTGGGCGGGGGCCGGGGCCGGGTCCCTGGGGATGGTTCCGGGTGACTGGATCATCCCGCGCGCTTCTCCAGCCACCACACGACTTGGCCCCACGCCGGTACCCAGGTACCATGGAAGGATTCTTGGCAGTGCATTTTTGCCATTTTTTCGCCATTTTTTCCCTTTTGTTTTCTCCCCCTTGCAGATCCCGAATGTCCGACATTCTCAGGGCAGCTGCCGTGCGTTACTCGGCAATATTTCCGGTGATATTGTCGAGCAGAGGCGGACGAGTGACCTCTGGCACATTTCTCAGCCGCAGCTATGAATCCTTGGACCCCGGGACAGAAAAGGATGGGAATTTCCCATCTCCCTCACCGAGTCGCCCTTCCTACCGACCGACGCAGTTGAGAGCGAGATAACTATGCCTGCCAATACCGGAAAGCATTATACAGTACGGATACTTCCTTTATCACGGAAAATCCGACGGATATACCCCAAACACTGATCACCGGAACAACCGATTGCCAAACGGGCGGATCCGAATCCCAGCAGTGGCCATGTGGCCGGCCCGCCAAGTCGCGAGATTGGCCCCAAGCGACGACCCAAGCGATTCCAGCATCCCAGCATCCCGAAGCTGCCGGGGGTCCAGGGGCTCACGAGCACGCGAGACCCTCATGGATGTCCAGACCGTTGTATCTCCGTGTGTCATGTTCAACTTAACAGTTCCTCGGTTTGGGTTACAAATACGCAACGCCGTTGCGAGACCGAGTATTGCTGAACAGAGTCGGTTTTCTCACAGTCAACGCGGTGGAGATGGCTTGAAATTCATGTTCTTCTGGAGTCGCGCAGCATGGACTGGCCTGGTACGAAGGACGGGTCCATCCATACGGAGGTACGAAGTACTCCGTACCAACGTTTCCTCACTTGGGGTGTAATTTCAACCTGCAGCGATCGCCAGCGTGAATGGCACTGTCACGGGACTCTCCCTTTGAATTACAGCTCCCGACGTTCCATTGCCAATGCCATCCCGCGCAGGACAAAATTACGGTGTCAGTCAGCATGCTGCCCGGCCGTACGCTTTCTGGTGCCACCACACCTGATGCGCCCTCCCATTGATCTTGACCTCGGTCAGGGGTTATCAAGCTTCCATTTGTCTGCTCGCAATGTGCTGTCAAAAGCTTGCACCTTCACCGAGGTTATATGCAAGCAACAATCCGACTACCGTCACTGTAACACAGAGAGCCGCGAGTCAGTGCGTGGTGTGAGACACCGGATGGCAAACCCATCAATGCGGCCCGAGTCTCGCTCAGTCAAGAACCATGCCGAGGCGAGCCCAGAACAGCTGGAACAAAAAGCACTGATGCCGATGCCGCTCGTCAGAACGAATCCGCCTGCCTGCCAGGGCCGATCACATCGCCACCCTCACGCCGGTTCTCGGTTTCGTAAGGAACCCTGTTGCTCCCTTCGACAGCTCCTCCGCCTCGCCTCAGCATCGACGACGCGAGTCCTGCGATCAGAGTGGGCCCGAGCTAGCGGCAGAGTGGTACGAAATACTTCGTTGGCAAGAGGCACAGTTTGGATGAAACTCGTCAAAACAACTCCTTTCTGCACTCGCATCCATCAACGTCGGCCGACCCTAGCTTCCAGAAGCCAACTTATCTCCGGAGTCTGTTTCATCTTGATCTCCAATCCGGCCTGCTGTGTCAGAGGCCCCCGCTTCAACAAGACGGAACCATCCAACCAAACCGCCCCCCCAGTCTTTTTCTCCGGTGCAAGGTCAGCCAGTCATCTGTACGATATCACCAAACTCACCGAAACAAGTTTCTCGAAACAACGCCGTCTTGGTCACCGCCTGTATCCTTTACGAAGCATAACCATGCACCAAGTATTTCGTAGTGTAAAATTCAACAATGGCGGGGAGGCAACAGCCAAGACTCTCCACCGCCAATTCCTGGCCCCGGAGAACCCGCCGACGCCACAAGCACGCAACCCAACAACCTCCAACCAAGGTAAGACTAGACTGTAACACTGGGATCCTGCGGGTGCTGGTTTGACGACTCGACAATGGATCCCGAGCGTCTTCAAAGCCTCTGGGCTGCATATCGTAGCCCACCCCCTACTCCTTCATACTCCATACCATGAAACAAGCGAGCTCTAAATATGGGAAGACAAACTGGACATTTGCTGCAATCATACCGCAATCATACCGATTCCACCCTATGAAGCACCAACACCCACACCCACGGGAAATCCATAATCTGGTACACTTCACTAGTCGGCTCGGTTGGGCAAGCCATCGGCGAGGATCGCCCACCGCTCAATCTCTCATACCCCTCGGGATCGGCAGCCGAACCGGCCGCTTGGGGTCCCTGGGGGGTCCGGTCCGGGGGGGTTCCGCCCCCTCGCGCCGCCCCAAGAAGCGCCTCACTCTCACCCTCGCGTCATCGACGGGGCGACGCTTTTGATCGCCAAGCGCACATCCCACCGAGACCATTCCCGTTCCTGTATGTTATGTACTCCGCACGGATAAGTGGACATGGACATGTCACGAGGAGCGTTTCCCTGGACGGGGTTGATCCCACTTTCTCACGTCATGTTGTGTGTGTGTGCCTCCGGCAGACCGTGTGTGTGTCTGCTGTGTGATTATGATTATGGAGTGCGTTAGGTACGGGATAAGGAATACGGGAGAGTTGCTATCGTAGCATTGTCACGTCAAAGCGTACCGACTGCGGCGTGCCGGCGGGCGGTGGCATCAGCTCGCTTTTTTGTAAGTGAGGCGGCGTGATAGGACTTGCTTCGTACTCGACTGGCGTCTGGAGGGATGAGGTGAGCTCAGGTGTTGAGCAGAGTGACGGGTCTCACGCTGTTTCTTGAGTGATGATGCCCCGGCTCATCCCTACTTCTAAAACAATGAGTGCTCGTCCCATGTCTGTCTGAAGCCTCCCTCGGCCACCTTACAGACTCCTCGGCGATTCTCTCATCCTTAGGTAGGACGCTGAGCAGTCCATGACAACTACATCAACCCGCGGCAGACAATCACGTAACAACCGCGACCCCCACCACCGCCTCTCGAACACCAAAAGAACAAGGCGGCCAGTCCGCGCGTGATACGGGCTAAGGACCAGCGCATCCCCCCGAGATTACAGCGGGCAATAGTCGCGCGCGGATCGGCGCATCTAACTCCATCGCGGAATAGGGCGGGGGGAGGAGGAGGCAGATCAGCTGCCGTCATGCCATGCCATGCCATGCGGCCACCTAGGTATGGACATATTACATAGTGACCGGCCGGTTCGCGGCAGCGCGCATCACGGCCGCCGGCCTGCCGGCGACTCCGCCCCCGCGTCCGGTCTGTTGCTTTTGTTGTCCTACTCGGCCTTGTCTTGGTCTTGGTCTTGTCCTCCCATGTCAATGCGCTGACCCGGCCCGTCGGCATGGGCCCGAGGGCAAGCTCTGACAGGTTCGATTCGACCAACCCATCTCCCACCTTTCCCGGCTGGCGTTTTCGTTTTTCCTTTTTGTTGATCATGGATAGGGGTTTGTGTAACCCGCCCAGGAAAAAGCCAGGAAAACAAGCCGGCACCTGCATTGTCCTGTAACTGAAGGCTGTTGTCGACAAACGTAACCCGATTCCGGCCGGCCTGCCATTGTCTCCGTTCTTCCATCATCCATGACTCGGCCATACCGAGTCAATCTGATCTGCGGGCAGGAACGGAGTTTGCGCACAACAACACCAAAACTCGGTGGTCGGGTTTGTGTTGCCACACGCAAACACATCGCAACGAGTATTTGCGTGCTTGCTTGCCTGCTAGTATTGTCGTTGATTGCCTGCCTGCCCACTCTGTAAAACCGACATGACGCCGAATCAAAGTCATCCATCCAACCAAACCGCCGCAAAAGAAACAATGTAAAAAGGAAACTGGACTCCAAAACTCCGCCCGCCTGCGCTGCGAGAGTCGTCTTTATGATCAATCGAGATATCTTTTTGCTTTGTTGCTGCCGTTAAAACCCAATGAAAATCGAAATCTGCAAACACACTTGTCGTCAGCCAGCCTACTCAATGCATAGCATTTTTAGGGGTTGCTGCCTACCGCCATGAAGCCGCAACATAGACTGATGTAGGGGCTCAGCCGCTCGCCTATCCGCGCGCACTTCCAGAATATGCCTGTGAGGCTGTTGCGCGCCCGGTCGTGTTAGCCTCCGACTTTGCTCGTCTTTCTAAATCCAATGCCAGAGAAACTCACCCTGTCTTGTTGCGGTCGAGGATGGCGGGGAAGATTTGGTGCACGTATGCGCAGGTGCTGGTGGCCAGCTTCTGTTAGCTCTTCTAGTTCGTCGGTGCGTGTATGGTTTGTTCGTAGCGTGTTGGGAATGTCGGGGTCTGAGCTAGGTTGGGGTCGCCGTACCAGACGAGCAGAAGGATGACGAGCAGGAGGCTCGTAAAGTTGAAGAGTGCGGTCTAGATAGGGGGTGCGTGTTAGCTTGGATGCGCCAGGTAGTGGTGTGTGGCTGTCCCTAGAGACGCTGAAACATACCATGTTGACTGCTCTGCCTCAGAGGACCGGGAATGTTGTGAATTGAGTGCGCTCAGTTAGTGATCGGGCAGGCCCGTTGGCGAGCGTTGGTGTTGGTCTCGGTCGGCTGTGATGATGCCGTCGCCAAGGTTCCAGGGAAGAACACCTTTGCTTGTGACGGCACTGGCCTGCCAAGAGAATGTAGTGGGGTGTGACAGGGATAAGGCCGGCTTGCGGCTGAACCCCGTCAGTTTGGAGACCCACAATTCTGTGGGGATCTCGAAGCACAGCTGCTCTGGGACGGCAGCCTCACCTTCAGCCTTCCATCTTCAATCAACTTGGAATCCGGTAGTCATTACACAACCGCTTCCACCCATCACCGCCTGCACCGTCGAACTGTAATTCGGTGAATTACGTCACAACTCACAACTTCCCACCACCTATCTAAACCGTCGTCTCCCGCCCAAAACACCCCGTCGACCTGCCGACCAAACACAACCTCCATCTCCAAGACCGACCCCCCAAGCAACCACCAAGATGGAACCCCGAGCGCGCGCCGGCAAAAATGTCGGCAAGATGAACTTTGGCCACAACGAGCGTACGCATCCCACCCCTCCCTCCTCCAAACCACCACCCCTCTAACTCCCCTCCAGTAGCCCAGCTCCTCTACAGCCATGGCGACGTGCGTGCGCCGCTCAACGACACAGTCCGCGTGCTCGACGAGATCCTCACCGAGTTCATCCAGGGCGTCAGCTTCGAAGCGACGCGGGCGGCGCAGCACGCGGGGCGGCAAAAGGTCAAGTTCGAGGACTTTGAGTTTGCCATGCGGCGCAACCCGTGCTACATGGGCAAGATCCAGGAGGTGTTTGAGAAGAAGAAGGAGATTGAGGCGGCGCGCAAGAATTTCAGCATTGAGGATCAGCTGATGAAGGACGCAGATAAGGAGGAAAAGGCGGCCGAGAAGAAGGCGGCCAGGAAGGCGGGGAAGAATGCCGCGGCGAGTAAGGTGGTGGAGGAGGAGGTGTTGGATGAGGGGGATGATGATGTTGAGGCGGATATGGATGTGGGCAGTGGGTTTAAGAGGAGGTAGGGGGTTCTGTTGATTTTGGGATTGTTATGCATAGCGATGGAGTTGGGTTGGCTTGACGGAAGGGCTGGACATACGAGCGGCGTTTTGGTAAAAGGTATAAAAGGGATGCTCAACACGCAAAGCTGCGAGCTATCTCTTTGGCTGGTCCAGAACTAGCCTCAAATAAACATGGCCGGGTATCAATCATCTCATACACAACTTATCCCCTCGGTATGCGCGCCCAAAGTATTACAACCACTCAACTGACCCCTACTCCTCCCTCTCATAAGCCACCACCTCCACCACACCTCCCTTTCCAGCCCCCGCAGGCACCTCCCCCTCATCCAATTCCATCTCCTCCAACACCCGCTTACTCTTCCCCCACGGCACCGCAAACAACCCCGAATTAATCCTACACATTCTCACCTCCCCCACCCCCCCCCCTCCTTTCCCATCCTCCTCCACAACCAACCGCAGCAGATCCCTCATCGCCGGCCCCGTCACACTCGCAATCCTCTCGGGCGGGTCCCTTGTCCTACCAAACCCGCGGCTCGTAAACAAACACCCAATGTAGTGGCCCCTCGCCGCCTCCTTGGCAGAGGCAGACTTGTGCTGCGGCGGGATCAGCAGCGCCGTGCCGAGCAGCTGGTCGGGCGTGGAGCGGGCGCAGTGGGCGCGGTAGACTTGGAAGGCGGCCGGGTAGAGGTTGCGGAAGGCGAGGGCGATGCCGCCGCCCCAGGAGCCTTTTGCGTTGCAGGCGTGGATGAGGAGGGTTTGAGGGGGGGCGGCGAAGAGGTCGCCTATTTTGTCGGTGATGTGGATTTTGGTGGGTTTGGGGTTGGGATTTGATAGGGTTGGTGAGAGGGGAAGTTGGTTGCTGGTGGTGGTGTCTTTTTGGGTGTCTGTGCTGTTGGGTACTTCGAGATTTGGTGTTGATTGTTCGGTTTCCGCGTCTTCTTTGCTTGCTGTGGATGACATGGTCTGGATGTCCTCACGTTCCTTTGATACCGGCGTTGGTTTCTTTGCCTGGCTCCCCGAGGCGGAGGCGAAGGATCCAAAGTTCAACTTCATCTGCTTGAACTGACGCGGTCCGCCAGACGCGCCGGCCATGGCTGCAGCGCGTTTAGCTGACATTGTGGTCGGGTTGCAGTAGCTACTGATGATAAGGCTCGCAGAATTCCCGAGTGGAGTTTTTCAAAGCTTGATGACCTTGGGGGCTTGAATTCGATTTGTTGCGATGTTGTTCGGTTATCGTTCTAGGCGACGGTCTTACTGTGTAGAGATACCCTGGAAGTGAGAGTGAGACGCTTGGGAAGGGCGTTGCCAAGCTTTCGCAGCAGAAGACGTCTCTCAACGCACTTTCCGCTTTTCATGTTGCAAACTCTGCAAGCTTGAAACTTAGTAATTTGCTAAGCATAACCGAATCAGACTCCGAATCTTTTACATCTCGCATCTGTCATTCGTACGCTTTGCTGGTCGGCTGGACGAGCCCATGTTCACCAACTGTCAACCCCATTCGGTCCGCTGACCCCCACTACAGCAGCCCCCACTGAGCTTACCAACAACGGCCTTTCTCATCACATCGCAATGATGCATGTAGGAAGCCAAAGTCGGATTGCTTGAAGAAGCAGGGGCTCACATGGCATGCTCCTTCGCTGCACGCCTGTCTCAACCCCACATCAACCCCTCCCAACCGCGTGCTTGGAAACGACCTGGTTGGATGACGCTGATGTCCGGAAGTTCCCCGCTGTCACGTCGTGAGCAACCATTCCTCCAACGTATTGGATGGACGGGATCAGGAACGACACGAGGCCAAGGCGGGTATCGGTATCCAGGGGGCGGCATGGGCGATATCGGGGGCCAGTTATCCGACGATGGCCACCATCCGATGGTCTGGCTCCGGCTCGCCCAAGGCTGTAAGGCCGAGGATGGGAAAAGATGCTTTGGAAAAGCTCTTACTGGTCCGTTGTCGCAGGCTCGGATGCTTTGATGCAAGAGCTAAGCCTGGCAACCAACCTTGTTCTTGGGGGCCGGGAATAACACCAACCTTCTTCTCTCCACTTCTGATGCGCTCGAGACCCCTCTCTTAATCATCATCGCCGTCCGAGAAACTTCATCGGCTTTCCGAGTGGCCCGTTTCCCTGTGCTGAACAGACATCACCTCTCAGGTCAGTCATTACCAGAAATGGTCTTAAGTCAGCCATGGCCAATTTTCTAGATGTGCCGCAGACCCATGGGGCAAAGACAAGACCCGACTCATTCGAAGATGACGATAGGCCCGTTGCCGACCAATTTCCGTTGGAAGAACTGGATCGCAGAAAGTCGCCATCACCGTTCCTGAACCCAAATATCCCGAGATCGCTGTCAGCTAGTCCAGTGTCTGCATATGGCCGACGGTCGCCATGTCCATCAAGAGACTTGTCACCAGCACCCCCTTCCCAACGTCCGCGGACATGGCGTGCAACGGTTTCGCGCCGTTTGGGGCAGTTTTGGGGTAGGAACCGAGGGGTCATCTTGGTCGCCGCCGCCCAACTATTCGGGGCTCTTATGAACATGGCGGCAAGACTGTTGGAAGTAGAAAGCGGGATGCACCCGTTGCAGATTCTGTTTGGCCGCATGAGCCTAACAACCATATTCTCCTGTCTGTACATGTGGTGGAACAAAGTCCCTCACTTCCCCCTCGGACCCAAGGGAATCAGGGGGGTGTTGGTTGTGAGAGGAGTGTCCGGATTCGTACGTCTTACTCCGTAACTAACAGCCCTACAGCCACTGCTAACACTTGTCTGTACAGTTCGGCATCTACGGAATGTGGTATTCAATGATGTATCTGCCTCTTGCCGAAGCAACAGTCATCACGTTCCTCGCTCCGATGTTATCAGGTTACATATGCCACCTGCTGCTCAAAGACCCCTTTACTCGCAAAGAGCAACTAGCCTCCCTGATTGCCCTCGCCGGCGTCGTCCTCATCGCCAGGCCAACCTCTCTGTTCGGTAATACTGCCGCCGCCGCCGACGCTACCCCAACCCACACCGGACCCCCCACCACAACATCAACAATAGCCCCCACTGCAACAAACGCTGCCCACCCCCACCTCGACGAAGAACCTACCCCAAGCCAGCGCCTCACGGCCATTCTCGTCGCTCTCACCGGCGTTCTTGGCGCGGCTGGCGCCTACACCACGATCCGCTACATCGGCAAGCGCGCCCACGCCCTCATCACCGTCACCTACTTCTCCGTCTGGAGCACTCTCGTCAGTATCGCCGGCCTGCTGCTGGGCCCCGCGTTCGGGTTCATCACTCCGCCAGATAACAGCAAAACGGCTACGATGGGCTATCTGATTGGATTGCTACCCGCCTCGGCATATGAATGGTTCCTGCTGCTCTCGCTGGGGGTGTGTGGGTTCGTGATGCAGTTTATGATGACGGCGGGGATTGGCGGGGAGAAGTCGAACCGTGCGACGGCTATGGTGTATACGCATATGTTGTTTGCGGCGGGGTTTGATAGGTGGGTGTTTGGCCATCAGATGGGGATCGTGAGTCTGCTGGGGTGTGGGCTGATTGTGGGGAGTGCGCTGTGGGCGGCGTTGGGGAAGAAGGGTGCGGCTGTGACGGAAAGGGGGGATGTTGAGAGAGGGAGTGGGGAGGAAGGGGCGGCGATGCTGCGGGAGGATAGAGAGGGTGAGGAAGAGGATGATGGGGGGATTGCGTTGGGGAGGGTTAGATAGGGGTGCATCTGGCTTACACGGTTGTGTAGAGGGATGTGATATGATAACCCCAAGAGCATGAAATGACGGATAGTATATAGAAGAACTGAAAAGCCACACCAATATCAACTCTCAACTACACCTTGTGACGGAAACTACGAAGTAAGCCGTTGGAAAAAGGGGTCGTTGGTTTGGTTTCACCTAGGTGAACAGTGTACACACCGTGTGCGCACGGGCCAATTGCTCTTTGGTTTATCGCGTCCCCGAATTTTGAAGCTCCCAGAGCTCGCGTCGCTAAACTGGGAGGCACCAACTCCACCACGACTCGACGACTCCGATCCGATTCTCCGATTTGCGCCAACTCCCGAGCCCATCCTACCAATACATACCAATACATCAGAGGCACAACATGGTTCAAATCAGCGAGGTTCGCGGCAACAGCCGTGACAACCGCACTGCAGCGCACACGCACATCAAGGGTCTTGGCCTCAATGCGAATGGATTCGCCGAGAAGCAGTCGGCCGGTTTTGTCGGTCAGACATCAGCGCGCGAGGTATGCAGTGTTCAAATTGGAGGTATGCGATTCCGGACTGACATTTTTCTTTGTAATGCAGGCCTGCGGTGTCGTCGTCGACCTCATCAGAGCACACAAGATGGCCGGCCGTGGAGTGCTGCTGGCAGGCGGGCCGGGCACAGGCAAGACGGCGCTTGCTCTCGCCATCAGCCAGGAACTCGGTACCAAGATCCCCTTTTGCCCCATCACGGGCAGCGAGATCTACTCGACCGAAGTCAAGAAGACCGAGGTGCTCATGGAGAACTTCCGGCGGGCCATTGGGCTCAAGGTCCGCGAGACCAAGGACGTCTACGAGGGCGAGGTGACGGAGTTGACGCCCGAGGAGGCCGAGAACCCGCTGGGCGGCTACGGCAAGACCATCAGCACACTTCTGATAGGACTGAAGAGTGCGAGAGGTCAGAAGAAGCTGCGCCTCGACCCAAGCATCTACGAGGCCATCCAGAAGGAGCGCGTCACGGTTGGCGACGTTATCTACATTGAGACCAACACGGGCGCCTGCAAGCGTGTCGGCCGGTCGGACGCCTACGCGACCGAGTTCGACCTCGAGGCTGAGGAGTACGTGCCCATCCCCAAGGGCGAGGTGCACAAGAAGAAGGAGATTGTGCAGGATGTGTCGCTGCATGATTTGGATGTGGCGAATGCACGGCCCCAGGGCGGCCAGGACATCATGTCCATGATGGGCCAGCTGATGAAGCCCAAGATGACCGAGATTACGGACAAGCTGCGGGGCGAGATCAACAAGGTGGTCAGCAAGTACATCAATCAGGGCGTGGCCGAGCTCGTCCCGGGTGTGCTCTTTATTGATGAGGTATGAGATGCGCCCAAAGTATTATTGTTGTGTTGTTAACCCTCTTAGGCGCACATGCTCGACGTCGAGTGCTTCACCTACCTCAATAAGGCGCTCGAGTCACCCATCTCGCCGATTGTCGTCCTGGCCTCGAACCGGGGTGTGGCCACCATCCGCGGCGCTGAGGACATCAAGGCGGCCCACGGCGTCCCCCCCGACTTCCTGACGCGCATGTTGATTATCCCCACCCACCCGTACGAACCCGATGAGATTAAGCGCATCGTGCGCATCCGGGCAACCACTGAGGGCGTCCAAATCACCGATGCCGCCATCGACAAGATCGCCGAGCACGGCGTGCGCATCAGCCTTCGGTACTGCCTTCAGATGCTGACCCCTGCAAGGTACGTTTGTCTCGGGTGCTCACCGAATGTGGAGAGACTATGTGGAGAGCAGAACTGACATGTCGACAGCATCCTTGCGCGGGTCAATGGGCGTAGCCAGATCGACGTCCAGGATGTCGCAGAGTGCGAGGACCTGTTTCTGGACGCTCGGCGCAGCGCCAACGTCCTGGCCGGCGAGTCTGGTCACGGCTATCTTTCATAATTGCATTGGCGGCGCAGCGAACAGCGGATCATCGAGCAGCGCGCAGCCGTCGCATCCATCCTGGGTGGACAGGGGTTAGGGGCGCAACTGGTCACATTTCTGATTTTAGCATGTATGATAGATGAGGGAACGGGTGGGTTGGGAAAACCGTGCTGCAGGTTGGAGTTGGTGCGTGCTACTTTTTTGTTGTCTTTCCTGGCTCTCCTTTTGGTCCTTTTCGTTGTCTGGGAATTTGCGCGGGAGCTGGCTGGCGGCTCGGTTGCGGGCACTTCTTGTTCTTTCAAACACAGTCGATTATCCTAACGACCAACAAGGTGATTTCCCGCAGAATCCCCCCCCTGGAAATCTTAACTCAGGACAGAGAGCAAGCAAGCAAAAATGAGAGTGGCTTGGCCCCATTCGGCTGACATGGTCTTTGTTCCGCACTGCGCATTCCATAGCGGACATGCCTTGTGGGCAATCTGGGAATACCTTTTTTTTTGGCATTTCTGGCTATACTGGCAAATTCCTCAGGCAATTGTCGGTGCTGAGGAGGGGGCGGGACTGACGATTGACGGTCTCCCCACTGCGAACGGAATTCTGCAAACGCCAGAGACAAAGAAACATGATCGCCCTCTCCACCGTGCTGCGGCGCATTCCCGAGACATCTGAATGGAAAGTCCACCACGTCCACTTCAGATGGATTGCTGGGCCGGCCTACCGCGTGCCCCATCACAATAGCAACTATGGCTTGCCAATGGGATAAGGTCATTCACGTTGGCAGGGTCATTGTCCCGCCGGTGAGGAGATGGGAGGGATAGCTCACAAAGGAGACAATCCAACCAGAACAGGCCCTCAGCTTTGACTTATTATTCTCGTTGGAGGCAGCAGGCGTGGGAATAGGCCATCTTTTTCCCGCTGGCCGTCCCTCCAAGTCCGCCCCCCTTTTCCTTTCTCCTCGCTTTTGGTTGTAGACAGACACGCAGACACGCAGGTTTCGGGCGTTCCCAGTGATTTGGAACCTGGAACAAGCCCTTCTCGGCTTCCGCTGCTGTGTGTTTCTGGTCTCTTGCAGCCGTCACTCTTCCGTTTGCTGGCAACGCCCACGGAGAAAGAGAGAGGGAAAGAGACGGAGAGAAAAACCAAAAATGACAGAAGTAGTAGCCACTTCCTCTCAACCGCGGGCCCCCTCTGCGCCGAGCGGCCCCCTTACTCGCTCAGCCATGGCTGCGAAACCGGCCGGAGCAGGGCCGGCGGTCACGAAGCAGCACAGATCCGAGACCTCACCCGCAGCAGCAGCAGCAACCCCTTTACCGTCTCCTGGGCCCCGTCCCCCTCCCCCTCCCCCTCCTCCTGGTCCTATAACTAGAAAGCGTGCTGCTTCGATCAACACGGCGGAAGCCAACCGTCCTAAACTGGAGAACCTGGATCTCAGCACACCCAGCACGTCGAGCCCACGGCCTTTTGATGCCAGGGACCTGATTTGTCTCTGCACACCGGCTCCGAAGGTACCCCGGCCACGGAACGGTATGTCCTCTCTCGCTTTATGCCACCTACCTCTGTCTCTCCTTGGTCGCCTGCAGCATTTGTTTCTTCTCTCTTTCCTTTGTCGTTTGATCTAGACACGACGCACAGCATAAGCCAAGGAGGGACATATCCGCCGCTAGAACATGCCACCGCTTGATCTTGGCTAACACGGACAACGCATTAAAGCCTTCATCCTTTATCGCCAGCACCACCAGGCCCAAGTAGTGCAGCAGCACCCAGGGCTCGCCAACCCGGAAATCTCCAAGATCATTGGCGAGCAGTGGCGCGAAGAACCCGAGGAGCGCAAGAACCAGTGGAAGCTGCTCGCTGAGGAGGAGAAGCAGCGCCACCAGCGTCAGTTCCCCGACTACCGCTACCAGCCGCGCCGTGGGAACAAGAGCGGCAGTGCTCAGTCGACCCGGCCCGCCGCAGCGCCGGGTGAGGACCCCCATCGCTGTCCCAAGTGCGGCGGCCGCTACATCGCCACGCCACGGACTCCGTCGACGCCCTTCATGACGCCGACCGCCGCCAAACCTGGCAGCAGCCACCCCTACGGCCCGCCGACACCGGCCCCGGGACAGGCCATGACCCCACCGACATCGCGAGGCGACATGTCCCGCAGCAGCAGCCGCTCCCACTGGGGTGATGCTGGTGGTGGCCAAGGGAGCATGTACGACCTCCAGGAGGACTACGAGTCCCTCGTCTCGTCGCATGAAGCCAAGCGCCGCCGGCACAACGCCGCAGGTATTTATCACAACTTTCACGCCCTGCCTTCGCCCCCGCCCCTTTTCTCCGGCGGCAGCAGCAGCGGCCATCACCAGCATATTTCCACTCCCAACCCACGGCAGCCCTCCATCGCCCCTTATACCAACCAACAACCGCCCTCTCTCCCAGGCCCGTCCTCCATGCTTCTCACAAGCCCAGGCGGTGCAAACCAAAATCTGAGCTCAGCGGCACCGGGGTCGATGATGCCGCCGCCTCCCCGGCCGCACCCAACCCACGTCGCTGGCATGCCCCATACACACTTCACTCAGCAGGAGCAACAGCACCTACAGCAACAACAACAGCGCACTGGCTCCGGCTCGTCAGACCCCTCATTCGAAGGCGAGGCCCTGCGCCTCCCCCCGCTGCAGACAACACACCTGCCCGCGCAGCACCACAACCACCATCAGCAAAACCATCATCATCATCATCAGCGTATATCCCCCGACCCGCCTACCACGGCTGTCACTACCTCAGGAATGGGGATGGGGATGGGACTGGGACTGGGGATTATCAACCCGGGCAATAACAACAATAACATGCAGAACAGCATGCAAACCCAGACACAACAGACACATATTCAGATACAGCGCCGGGAAGCAGCACGCAGCCTCGAGGCCATGATCATGAGCATCTCGTTCCAGAGCAAGTTGCGTGTGCTAGAGAGGATCAGCCCGCCGCTGGCGCACATGGGCGGGAGGGGCCCAGTGATTGCGGTAGAGGGTCCCGACCCAGGGTTGGTAAGGGCTGTGTCGGGGGTGGTGGAGCGGGCGTTGAAGGCTGGCGGGGAGAGTAGGTGGGAGGTGAGGTGTTGGGAGGGGGTTGAGGGGGGTGTTGGGAGTGTCGGGAGTGCTGGTGGGAACCCGTTTACCGAGTACCTCCGCACCATCACCGAGTGGCACGCCAAGTCGGCCGAGATCACGGCGTTTGTCACGGGCCCGCAGAATCAACAGCAACAACAGCGGACGGGCTCAACCTCATCCGCCTCCTCCTCCTCCTCATCCACCAACCCCACCACGGACCCAAACTCATCAACAAACACCACCGAAACCGTCCGCCACCGCCTCCCCACCAGCCCCAACAACCCCCCCAACCCCACACCTCCTACACCCCCCAAACTCCCCATCGCCCTCCTCCCCTCTGGCTTCGCCCTCACCCTCTCCGACCTCTTCGCCAGCTCCGTCCCCATCACCGACGCCTACGCCCCCATCGACCACTGGCAGTGGATGGCAACACTCTGGCGGGGCGTCGTCGGCAGCGACCTGGTCGTGTACGTGCACGCCGTGGGGTCGGTAAGCGAGGTTGGGGTGGAGGTGAGAGGAGGGTCCCCCCAGGGAGGGTCCCCCCAGGGAGGGGGAGGGGGGTTGATTGTCGTAAGGGTGCCGGCACCCCCGCCACCCGTGGGTGAGGAGGATCACCTTGGAGGAGGGGGGGTGGTGGTGGATGAGAAGATGGAGAGGAGGTTGGGGTTTGAGGTGGGGGAGTGGGTGAGGGGGGGTGGGTGGATGGTTCCTGAGAGGGGGGTGGGGGTTGGTGGGATGGAGGGGGGGTATTAGATTGTTTAAGGGGGAGGGAGAGGCGGTTGAGTAGGTAGATTGGTTGCTAGGTTACTCATAATGATCCATGGTTCAAACTGTTCTGTTTCTGATGCCTAGCGTGTTTGACGCAGTTGCTGGCTGGCTCAAGCAACATGCGGGTGCTGTACTGTGTAAGTCGTCAACCGGATTATCCTCAATCATTGGTGGGAAACAGGCAATGATCCAGCAACAGACAACAGTGGTTCCGGTGGAAATGTCTGGTACTGATAATTAGACGGGATGAAGTAGAGCACCGGTCAACAATGTCTCGGGTCGTGCAAATTAGATCCCTGGTTTCCTGGGCCGATCCACTCGGCTGGATTGTTGTGTAACCAGTTTCATGCTTGACGAACCGATGGCGTCGACGGAAAGCAACGGTTGGTTTGCAAACAGAAGGGGACGGGCAACTGCTGTGTTTCAGCTTTTCCGTACAGTTCGTATTACTTTCCAAAAAACAGTAACTTCACAGGGGCTCCCCGCCGACCCTGCCAAGACAACTTGGCACTGACAGGGGCCTGCCCGGCAATCGCGTCCAATGCAGGGCAGTGGCAGCCAGACGCGGTCTCTTTGACGACATCAATCAACAGCCTGTAATCAACAACCATCACCAATTCCAACATCCCGAGCATGCCGCGCCGGGCTACGAGTACACCATGTCGGAGCTAGCCATTGGCCAAAAAGTCCAGCTGAGCGACGGCCGCACCGGTGTCATCCGCTTTGTCGGCCAGACCGACTTTGCCGTCGACGATTGGGTCGGCATCGAGCTTGACGATGGCACCGGCAAGAACGACGGCAGCGTTCATGGCGTCCGCTACTTTGACTGCCCCATGGGCTACGGCATGTTTGTGCGGCCATCCAAAGTCACCATCCTAGCTCAACCGTCGCCCCCGCCCCCGAGGCCCGCCGCCGCCAACGTCAAGCGTCGCCCCAGCAGCTTGCTTTCTCGCACCTCGGCCCCCGCCGACTCGGCCATGACCAAGCGCATGAGCCTGAATGCGCCGAGCCCAAGCCCAGTACCCAGACCGTCGCGCCCGTCTAGCGCAATCAGAGCGAGTCCCATCTCTCCCCTCGCTGTTGACATAGTCTAATTAATTAATCCCCCCCTTAGTCCCCTACAAGATCCCCCACCAAACAGCTCGGTACCGCGCCATCCAGCGGAGTCCCCTCCAGAA
Organism: Trichocladium uniseriatum; assembly: GCA_017139535.1. NCBI lineage: Eukaryota > Fungi > Ascomycota > Sordariomycetes > Sordariales > Chaetomiaceae > Trichocladium > Trichocladium uniseriatum. The sequence continues at coordinate 872,736 of WOUO01000002.1, read as the reverse complement.
CCGGCACGCCCTCAAATGCCCGAACTATCACGCCATCCAATGTCAGACCCGGCCTCGGCGCGCGGCCCCGCACTACCGTCGCAGCAGGCCGAACCTCCATGGCCCCGCCGCCAATCCCGGGCCCCAGATCAGCCCGCCAGACCTCTGCTGCCGCTGCACCAAGGCCGGCCGGCGCCCCTGCGCGGACACTGAGCGGTCGGTTGCCAACAGCGCCGAGGCCACCCCCGATTCGGCCGACTAGCGTCAGGCACGGTTCCTCGAGCTCCCAATCGGGCGCGGACAACGGCAGACGCGTCGGCAAACGCGGCAGCGGCAGCACAGATTCACCGAGGCGGAGCAGTGATGAGGAGATTCTGTCCCCTCAGCCAACCAGCCCTGTCCAGTTGAGGACCATGGCACTCGAGAGACTCACCGGTGCAACGCCACCCGCATCAACCGTCAAATCCCCGGCGACAAGTGTGTCGGCATCACGCCCCTCGATCAACGCTGCGGCCGCCAACAAGGAGATTGAGGATCTCAAGACCAAGCTCCGCGTACTCGAGAAGAAGAGGATCGAGGACCGCGAGAAGCTCAACACCCTCGAAAAGATCAAGGGGGAGCGGGACAAGTTTGAGCGCATTATTCAGACCCTGCAGATCAAGTACCAGCCGCAGCAGCAGGAGATTGCCGATCTCAAGAAGCAGCTTAAAGAGGCCGAATCACGCCTCTACAACATCGAGGATATGCAAGCCGAGCATGAGACGGCCCTCGAGCTTGCGACGCTGGACCGCGAGATGGCCGAGGAGATGGCCGAGGTCTACAAGACCGAACTCGACGCCCTCAAGGAAAGGAAGGAGGAGTTGGAGCTCGAGGTTGAGATCCTCCGCGAAGAAAACGGCGAGTTTACCAAGGGCATGTCATCCGAAGAGAGGGAAAGCACCGGCTGGCTGCAGATGGAGAGAAACAACGAACGCCTGCGTGAGGCCCTGCTGCGCCTTCGGGATCTGTCGCAAGAGCAAGAGGAGGAACTGAAGGACCGGATCAAGGGGCTAGAGGAGGACCTTGGCGAGTTTGAGACGATCAAGGAGCAGTACACCAGCTGCAAAGAAGCCTTGGGTCGGACGGAAGCCGTCGTCGAGGATCTCCGGGAGCAACTGAACAACGCCCTCGGAGCCGAGGAAATAATCGAGACGCTCACCGAACAAACCATGAACCAATCCGAGGAAATCAAGGAGCTCAAGGCTGTCATCGACGACCTGGAGGCCCTCAAGGAAATCAACGACGAGCTCGAGATTAACCACGTCCAGAACGAGAAAGAGATGCAGGAGGAGATGGAACTCAAAGACGCCATCATCACGGAACAGATCCGCCAAGCAGCCGCGCAGAAGGAGGTCGTCGAAGACATGGAGTATACACTGTCCAGGTTCAGAGAGCTGGTCACCAACTTGCAGAGCGATCTCGAAGACATGCGGGCGTCGCATGCCGTGACCGAGAACGAATCGGAGCAGCTCAACAGCCGGTCTAGGGCCATGATTGACCTCAACATGAAGTTGCAGATCTCGGCCGCCAAGACTCAGGTCAAGACGATCGACCTGGAGCTGCGGCGCATGGAAGCCCAGGAGGCCGAGCAGCACCTCGAGATTCTCAAGCTGTTCCTCCCGGATACGTACCAGGCTGACAGGGACTCGGTGCTCGCGCTGCTACGGTTCAAGAGGCTGGCCTTCAAGGCGAACCTGCTCAACGGTTTCATCAAGGAGCGCGTCAATAGCCAGCCGCACCCCGGCCACGAAGACGACCTCTTTGAGGGTTGCAGCGCCATCGACAAGCTCACCTGGGTGTCTTGCATGTGCGATCGCTTCGCCAACGCCATCAGCCACTGCTCGCTCGAGCAATTTGCCAAATACGAGGGCGCGCTGTACGAGCTGGAGCCTGTGGAGAGGGCGCTGAATGGTTGGATCGATGGCCTAAGGCGCGACGAGCTCAAGGAGCAGCAGTGTGCTACCGAGCTGCAGCGGACGATTGCGCTCATGACCCACCTAGGCGAGGTGCACATCTCAAACGACCTCGAGAGCTTCGCCGACGACATTCACATGCGTGCCCAGCTTATGCAGAGCCATTTGGAATCAGCCGCCGTCGCGTTTACGGCCACGAGAGCCATGGTCCAAAGGGCGGTTCCGCCCAACGGCGACGAAGACGAGCTCTACCAGTACTTCTCCAAGAAGACTGAAGGCGTCGTCACCCAAACACGTAGCACAAAGGTCATTGCGGGTAAGACGGTCCGCGCGTTGGAGGATCTCAAGACAAGGTCGCTGTCCCTTACACCCGATACCCTGGAGGCGTTTGAACAGTGCGAGACGGCAACGGCGGAGCTGGCCGACATGGCACGGAAAATCGGTCTTGACCTTCACCAGCTGGTGCATGAGGAGGGCAGGACAGAGCCGTGCACATATATCGACGTGCAGACATGCGCCCAGAACACGGCCATGTCTGCCTTTAGCTCGAGCGAGTCCGACCTCTTCTCGGCCTACCTCAACAAGCTGCGCGTCGTCACCTCGCAGATCTCGGACCTCGCCGCCGTCAGCACCGATCTCGGCCAGACGCAAGAGTTTGAGCGCACCCTCGCGCCATGGGTCCTGCGCAGCCAGGAGCTCAAATCCCTCAAGAATGTCCCGGTCGACACCGAGGCCGAGGTGCGCCGTCTCAAGGACGAAATCCACGACGCCCGCCGCGCCATTGCCATCCGCGACGAGGACTTTAGCACTGCCCAAGTTAAGATCGAGACGCTCGAGTCGCGCATGCGCGACGCCCATGCCAAGGCATCGCGCATCAACGAGCTCGAAGCACAAATCACGGCCGCCAAGGACAACGTCGCCAGCCTCTCGGACAACCTGGCTAAGCAGGACCGTGAGCTCAAGGCGCTCGAGCTTGATCGCGACAAGTGGAAGCAGCTGGCCAGCAGCAGCAGCAGCCGCGCCGCCGCCGGCAACGTCGGCGACGAAGTGGGTGCCCGCGCGAACCAGGAACGTGCTGTCGCCACCGCGCGCGAGATGGACGCACTCAAGAGCGACATTGAGGGGCTCCAGGCCGCCGTGCGCTACCTGCGCGAGGACAACCGCCGCGCGCGCCTGGCCGAGCAGCCGTCGTATGACTGGCTGGCCGAGCCGCTCACGAAGAAGCCGGCACCGGCCGAGCAGCGCAGGGCGTTGGTTGCGGCCGAGGGCAGGGCGGTGCTCGGGGAGCTGGTCAACCTGGCTGCCGGGGCCAAGATTTATGATTTGGGCGCGTTGCCTCAGGATCGGGTCAAGTGGAAGCCTGCCAAGAGCACGCCGCAGTTCCATGCCGCGAGGCAGATGGAGGAGTGGGTCGAGTGGAAGGGGTGGCGGGATGCGGTGGTCAAGCAGGGGCGGGAGTTGGTTGGGAAAAAGGGGGGTGTTTCTGGGGGTGATAGGAAAAGGCCGGTTGCTGCGAGGCTGCAGATTCGACTGCCCGGGGTGAGCGGGGAGAAGGGCGGTGGTGGGCAGGTGCAGATTGTGGGATCGCGGGAGTGGGAGGCGCTGCAGGGCCGGCTTGCTGCTGTGTGAGACTTAAGTGATGGTGTATGCTTCTGGATACCCCCCTATAGATGCAGGGACTGTTGACTTTAATGTGACATGGTTGTTTTCAGGGCCTGGTATCATTCGGAATTGTTCTATGCACATGCTCCCAGACATAACCCTCTATATTAGCTCTTTTCCTTTGTATTCCTCATTTCCCCTTCCCCTTGCCCTTCTTCCCTCCACTACCACTCGGAGCTCCCCCACCCATCCCGCCCATCCCCCCGCCTCCCGCAGCAGCCAACAAACTCGCCATATCCATCCCGCCCGGTCCCCCACCCGCACCACCAGCTTGCCCCTGCATCTCCTTCATCATATCCTTCAAAAAGTTCTCGCTCACCCCACCGCCCGTCATCGCCGGGCTATAATACGGCAACAACTCCCCCATCTTCCACCCCCGCGGCACCGCCGGCCGCGGCCACGGCTTGCCCGCCTCAATCTGCGGCGGCGGCGGCGCCCCGCGCACCACCACCCTCAGCGCAGGCGACTCGTCCGTCGTCGGGTTCGCGCGCAGGTGCTTCGCCACCAACACATACAAATGATGCTTATTCTTGACACTATGTCCCGGCTGGGACAGGTTGACTTTGACCCGTCCCGGGTTCGCCCAGTCCTTGGGGTGGAGCTTCCCCGCTTCGAGGACGGTTTGTAAGCGGAGATTGGCGCACGCGTGGACGATCTCGGTGGCTAAGGGGTTGGATACCGCCAGGGAGCGTGGCACGCGCCGGCCTTGGGCGCGGGTGCGGGTTGCGTCGAAGTAGAGCGGGTAGAGGCACTGGAAGGACTTGTAGGCGGACTCGTCGGTGGTGGTGTGCATTTGGGGGTAGCCTTGGGGTTGGGCGAGCGGGGGGAGGAAGGGGGAGGGTTGTTGGGAGGGGGGTTGGCGTGAGGAGGAGGAGGGTTGCTGGGGTTTGCTGGTGGTAGTGGTGGGTTGGGAGCCGACGCGGCGCATGATGTCGGATTCGACAAAGTCGTCGATGTCGCCTTCGGAGGGGTCCGACATGGAGGCGTCATCGCTGTCGGAGACTTCTTCTACGCGTGGGTGCGACATTGTGGCGGCGGTGGTGGGTGTCTTTTTGGGAAGATGAAGCTGAAAGGGAAGATGGGAAGATGGATCTAGGGATTGGCGTGGAGGATAGGTGGTGAGGTTCGTTGTGGGGTTTGGTTTAAGGTGAGGTCTGTGCTTGGTGGGGCATGGAAGCGAAAGTTGGAGTTGGCCAGGGGTCGTTCGTGCGATTAAATTGTACTGCAGCTGTGATTTTTGCCTCTTAAGCCTGCTTCTGTACAATTTATTTTGCGTGCTTCGCCGCCAGCTGTGACGTTGAACATCAACTGCCACTGAACCACGACATTTCCGGGGAATTCGCGAATTGAGATACAGAATATAGTTGAACCTGGGTATTAAGCGCTAAACAAGGTACCTCTTTGAATTCATGGTTTTAATAGTAACAATGATAGAATAAAATACGAAGTTCAACGCAATGAGCTAGATGGTATGGGAGCCCGGAGATGGAGTCATGGACCTCCCTCCCTTTAGAACAAGCAAGACAGTGCCACCACAGTTAAGAAGTTTGGAATTAACTACCTATTGTTTGTGAATGCCCCGCAAGCTTGAGCGGCTGCCCTGGCGGTTGCTCCTGCCGCCTGCAACACCTGCTGTCGTACAGGCCCAGAAAAACGGCGAAAATGGGCGAATAGGATGGGCTCGCCGGCAATCACAAGACATCCTTCCATCCAGTCTGTCTCGGCGGTTACCTTGGCTCTCTTTCTCAGTTTCTTCGATCAACCAAAAATATAAAAAAAAGAATAAAAAAGAACCGCCAGGTCGCTTCGAGCAACGCGATTTGAGATTTGCGGGTAAAAGAGCAATTGGTTCTCCCGTATTACCTTTTCACGAGGGACGCATCGCTCCAAGCCAAGCTACACTCGCTCAAGGGAACGGAGTAAGTGGAACAAAAGCATTCACACAGCACTCAACATCAAAAGTCAACCGCCATGGATGTCAGTAACGGCATCGCCGATTTTGTCCATCGCTATCAGAACCTCTTGGCGCACCGGGAATCACAAGACAGCCTGATCAAGGTAAGAAGACTTTCAACATGTCGTGGAAGTTTGATCGTCGTCTCATACACACAGGATCTCATCGTCTACTCGGAATCCATCGAGTCCAATTTGAGGGCAGAGAATGCCACCTTGATAAACCGCCTCCAGAACCTTGAGCTAGACCTCAACGATGCTACAAGGTCGAGACGGGAGCTACAGCAACAGCTGCAGCAACTAGAAGTACAGGCTGTCCAGCGCGAGACAGTAATACAGGAGAGCCATTATTTCAAGAACCCGAATAACTATGTCATCGTCCTAGTAGACGGCGATGGCCTACTTGTGCGCCTCCCAGCTCTTTGGTGGTCCTGACTGTCCGCTTACATGGCCCAGTTCAAGGAAGAACTTATCAAGCAGGGGGTCGAAGGCGGCAAGAAAGCAGCCTACGCTCTACGAACCGCCATCCTCGACGAGTGCGGCACACATGCCAGCGGCGTCGAGGTAATCGCCAAGGTCTATGCCAATCTAGCCGGTCTCTCCAAGGCCATGCGCCGCGACGGCAGTCTTGAAGCCGAATCCGACCTCAAGGACTTTACTTTGGGTTTTACACAGGCCAAAGCGAGTTTTGACTTTGTTGACGTCGGCCACGGCAAAGAGAGGGCTGACAACAAAGTGCGAGGTAAGCTTCCTGCGAGTGGGAACAATGTACAATACATGGTGTTGATCATGCCTCTCCTCTCTCCTAGAAACAACAAAATGGCATCTCCGAAACAGCAACTGCAAACAAGTTATTCTCGGCATATCCCACGACGCTGGATATGCCCCCTTCCTCGACGAGCTTTTTCAGGACGCCTCAATCCGCATCCGCGTCACCGTCCTTGAGGGCGTTCCCACAGTCCGCGAGCTCAGCACCACCGGGGTGAACATACTAAATCTAAATCACAAGCTCTTCCGGGATGAGAAGCTAGTCGACAAGTTGCTGCTCGACTCGTGCACGCCGACTACCATGCCTACAGTCAAACCCACCATGGCGGCGAGTGTGACCAGTGCCGGCAGCTCGACACCTGCAACATCCACCACGTCCACGCCGGCACAAGCGCCCGCCACGACGTATGCTCGAGCCATCAAGAATGTCTCTCCTCCGCCCAAAATCACACTCCCACTCCAACCGAAATCTATCAACTACCCGAACCGTCCTGCGCCGCCGAAGCCAGCGCCGTGGTGAGCGCCCTTCCCATACACTCACAGGCCCGCCAAATATGACTGACGTCCCAAGGAACCCCGGCCCACGCGGCCTCGACCCGCCGTTGCAGGTATCGCAGGCCGCGCTAGACAACATCAAGAAGCGCAAGGACCACAACAAGCTCTGCAACAACCACTACCTGCGCGGGCCCTGCAGCAAGGGCAGCGCCTGCATGTTTGAGCACCGGTACCGCCCGACCAAGGACGAGCTGGTCGCCATCGCCTTCCTGACGCGCCTCAACCCGTGCTCAAACGGGCAGGAGTGCGACGTGGAGGATTGCATTTACGGGCATCATGTATGTTTGTTTGGAGATCCGTCTTTGGAGGGCGTTTGCTGATCGTTTTGTTTTGTTTGTTGGCAGTGCCCGAGTGTCCAAAACGGCGCGTGTACGCATCCGTTCTGCAAGTTTGACAAGGAAGACCACCCGCCGGGGACGAGGATTAAGGCGCACAAGTCTTAGGAGTTGGCCCTGTCTCTGTCCTTGTTGAGTGATGTATTGCCTGCCGTTTGAGTCGCCTAGTTTTCCTGGGTTTATCGGTAGGAGCAGGCACGAAAGAAAGACAAAACGGAAAGCGTCTGCTGGATGATGAACGGAGGTGTGGAGAAAGAACAGGGAGGGCAATGTGTGATGGCATTGCCGGATTTACAGGTTTCTATCCTGATTTGTATGTTTCCCTCGGCGAGGATGGGATTCGACGTTGTATCATAAGAACAAAACAAAACTGGCGGCTATGAGTAATATCATGTCAGATTTCTTCATTCCGAACTTGTTACCTGACCTGAGCAAGGGAATCTAGTTCTACCTACCAGGTACCAAAGACCAACCACCCCCTTGCAGTTAATCATAACCTCCCTTAAAACGGACCATACTGATTCAACAAACTCCACACACTATCATCCCCAAACTCGCCATCAAACTGACACACTTCCCCCGTCACGCTCGTATAAAGCCCCATCCCCGTACTCATACTCAAAGAACCCATGCCCATACCCATGCCCATGTCCATACCACCACCTTGCATCTCCCCAGTCTCGCTCGTCAAACCCACATCCATATCCTGACCATGCCCCTGAGTCTGCCCCTGAAGATGGACACGATGATCCCACGCCAACCCGCCCGTTGTATCTGTTGCTGCCGTGGCTGTTGTGGTTGCTGTTGTCGTCGCTGGAGTCGTGCACATCAGGTCGTGGTAGACCAGGTCGCTGGTCGCGTAGATGGGCTGCAGGCTGGACCAGTCAAAGTCGGTTGGGAGCTGCTGGGCCCAGTCAGGTGGACAGTTTGTTGTTTTTGTGGGCGGGGTGTTTCCATTGCTAACATTGCCGTTGGTATTGTCGGGAAAGAGGCTTGGGTCGAGGTTGAGGTCAAAGGTGCTCAAGGACAGGTCGGTCTGTGGCTGGGAATGGGAATTCCGGTGGGGTGGCGGGGAGAAATCGGTTGTGCTCGTGCCGGGGGTGTCCCAGGGGGAATGGTGGGAGGTGCTGCTGGCGTTGGTATGCGGGGTGCTCCCGGCGCCGCTGGCTGGGCTCGTGGACGATGACAGTAGTGGTGGCCGCACCGGTAGGCCGAGGGCCTTCTTCATGCGCACGTAGATGGCCCGCAGGACGCCCAGGGCGGCTTTGGCAAGCGAGTTGCGGGTGGCCATGGCCTCGAAGCGCTCGTAGGCCCAGCAAAAGTGCTGCAGCGCGTTGGGCATCAAGTCGGGGTGCTCGCGCGGGAAGAGGATGTAGATGGAGGCCATGAGCACGATGGCGTCAAAGGTACCAAAGAAGAGGGAGAACCTGAGCCAGGGTTAACCGTCGGGACGAACAAGTGGTGCATGTAAAGAGAAGACTCACGTCTTGTACATCTGCGGCGTGAGCGCCATAAAGTGCAGCCGCTGCACATGTAGCATTCTCAAGCTGGCCTTGAGGGCCTCGGTGCGGCTGGTCGGGCGCGTAAAGATGTAGGGCCGGTGCAGCGCCATCAGCTCAAAGGTCAGCAGCTGCGGCAAGAGGACGCGGGACAGGGGCACCCAGTAGCACTCGGGCAGGGCATCGAAGCGCGTGTCCGGGTTCTCGAGCCGCATCCACGCCGGTGTGCACGCCTCGAGACGCAGCAGCTCGTTGTGCACCCGCTCGACCCGCTCAAAGTTCTTGGGGCAGGGGCCCTCCCTTTCCATCTCGAGAATCTCCCGCAGCGGCTGCAGGACGTGGCAGGCCCAGAGCGCCCGGGTCAGCGGAGTAGGGGGGTCGTTCTCGCCGCGGGGAATGACGAGTGTCTTGTAGCGGTCTTTCGGAGTGGGTGTGTCGATGGGCAACGAGGGCGGCCGCATGCTGAGGTCCGTCGTCGTCGGGCGGCCGAGCACGACGGCCATGTGCATGTCCCATAATACCAGCGTCATCCACGTTGTGCGGCGGCAGTTGATTTTCCTGCAAAAGGTCAGTATATCCTTATTTTTGGGTCTCTGGATAACATACCACTGGTTCTCCAGCACATCCTCGACCGAGTCACTCGCCGGTTTGGGGTCCAGGCTATCTCGATGCAGCCCAATCTCCTGGGCATCCCGTATCGCCGCGCCAACGGCGTGCCACTGTACCCGTCAACCCCTGATCGACAGACAGCCAGCCAGCCAGCCAGACAGAAACAACTCACCGCCTCGGTCACAAACCCCGTATACTTCAACCACCCCGCTCTCACCCACCCCGCCAGCACACTCACCACCCCCATCTCCCTCTTCCCCAACACCTCCAACACCTCGACCCCAAGCCCACTCCACTCCGCCGCCAGCTCATCCACGCCCACCCCCCCTCCCCCCGCATACCTCAACTCCTCCCACAACCCCCCCTCCCCTTCCCCCTCCCCCCTTCCTTCGTCATCCCCAGCATCCCCATCCACCGCCAAAAGCGCCACCGCACAAACCTGAAACACCAGCGCCGGAAACGCCCTCATCTCGCGGTCCACCACCAGCTCCTCAAACGGCAGACGATACCATTTCCCCAGGTACGAGTCAAACGCGCCGTGGTCGAGGACCGCATACTGCCAGTTGAATTCCCTGAAATACAAGGCCGCGAGGCGGGCGACCGACGCGCGGGAGGGGAGCTGGCGGATGAGGGATCTGTAGCGGGGGTTGATTTGCGGGACTGCGGCTGATAAGACTGATGATGATGGGGAGGTGGAGGAATGGGGGGGTGGCGGTGGTGGTGGTTGGTGATCGGGGAGGGGGAGGGAGGGGTCGGCGCCGGTGAGGGAGGTGGTGCCGGAGGTGATGGTGTGGAGGAAGGAGAGGGTGTTGCAGTGGGTGTGGGCGTTGGCGAGGGCGTAGCCGAAGGAGGGGGTTGTTGGTTCGGTTGTTGTTGATATCCTTGGTGGTGGTGGTGCTGCTGCTGTTGCTGCTGTTGCTTTGAGGGGGATGGGGGTAACAGACGAGGAGGAAGAGGAGATCACTCGGGTTGCGGCTGGGTTGGTGGCGGCCTTGCCGTGCTTCTTAGCCGTGGGGGCGCCCGTCTCGTAGCAGCATGCGCTCTCCTTGCTGCGCGAGACGCAGTTTGTACAGGGGAACTTGCGGTCGCACTGGGTAGGTGTGTTGGTGACGGGCTTGAAGAGGGTAAGCATTGAGGCGTACCTTTTGCTTCCTCCGGTGGCACTCGGTACACGAGATGACGACCCGTCTCCGCTTGCGCGGCGGCGGCCGGGCGACTTCTGACTTGGGCGCGTCGTCCCAGTCAACGCCGGCACCGGTGCCTAACGCGCCGTCTTCAAGACTAATCGATGACATGGGTGGCGTAGATTCGTCCAAGTCGAGATATGGAGAGAGTAATTACTCAGAAGTCAGTGTCAGTGGGTCGTCTTGACACGGGAACAAGCAAAGGCTCCCGGATAACGCGTCGAGGCCTCAATCCATCACCGTCTCTCGGTTGCTATCCTTCTCTGAGAGTGCAATGCAACCGTCAGCATGGGATTGGTAAGCGTGCAAATCCCACGGGGACCGAGTGGGGGACGGCCACGGGCCCATGTCGCGCCAAGCATAGCCGTTATTAGTGGGCTCCCGCGCCGTGGCCCCGGGATTAGCTCCGTTAACTCCAGAATGCGGCGACGGGACCTGGTTCGTTAACACCGGCGGTCTGGCAGCTCCAGATTTTGCAGTGCTGGCCTCAAAGTAAAACCGCAGCTATCCGCACCGGGTCAAGGGCATGACAAGACAGCAGGAAGCCAACATGTATAAATCTGCAATATGCAACCTGTCGAAAAACCGCAGCCGCCAGTACAAGATTGCACCGCACCCTTCTATCCGCATCGTGTACCAGGTGTCCAGGTCCCAAAAACGCCCCTAGATTCCTCGCCTTGGGTTCCCTCCTAAATAAAAGCCAACACCTTTCCCGCACGCCCGCTCGCGTAGCGCCTCCGCCACAACCCCCTTTTCGTGTCATCCTCCCAGCCGCACTGGATAAAAAAGGTTCTCACGCCAGCCGTGCCAGATATGCCGTCCACGCTTTCGTCCTGTACCGTTCCGCCTCGGACGGCGGGTCGTCCGCCGTGATGATGCCGCGCCCGACAATGACAATGTCGGTGCCGCACACGTTGATGAGCTTGGCCGGCGTGTTGTACTGTTGCCCGAGGCCGTCGCCCTCGAGCTGTCCGTTCTCCTCCTGGCCCGCCGGTGGCAGCTTGCAACCGGGTGTCATGTGGACAAAGTCGTCGTCGGGCGCCGAGTTGAGGCACTCCTGCGCGACATAGCCCATGACGAAGCCGCGGTGCTCGCGCGCCGCCTCGACGCACGCCTGCGTGTAGTCGCGCGTCATGAGGCAGCCCTTGGTCGACATCTGCGCCAGAAGCAGCAGGCCGCGGTCCAGGGGCGCCTCCTCGATGCCCGCAAACAGGTCGTCACCCCCCTGCTCGTTGGTCTTGCACAGCCGCGGCGAGTCGGCCGGCTCAAACGACTGCGTCACAGTCGTAACAGACACAATGCTCCCTTTCCGCCCGTCAACCTCTCTGTCGCTGTCCCGCTGCTGCTCCTTGGAATCGAGCCGGCGACGGCGCTCACCTTTCTCGTCTACCTGCTCCTCCTCGTGCGCACCCTGCACCTCGGCCTCCTCCTCTTCGCCGAACTGGTCCGACAGGGGTGTGCCCACCGTTACCGACGTCCTGACGCTGTAGTTGATGCGGTCCTTCCACTTGGCCGCCGCCTCGGCCATGGCGCGCACCATGTCCTTGCCCGCGTCAATGTTGGCGTTGGTGATGTGCGCCCAGTCGATGATGCGCGCAGTGCCGGACGTGTACTGCATCTGTACCGTTTTGCCAATGTCGACAAACTTGCGGTCCTCAAAGATGAGGAAGCCGTGTTTGCGCGCGAGCGCCGCAAGCCGGGCGCCCGTGCCGGTCTGCGGGTTGTAGTCCCAGCCCGAGATCAGGTCGTAGTGCGTCTTGAGCACCACGATCGACGGGCCGACCTTGTCGGCCAGGACGAGCAGCTCGCGGGCCGTCGTCACGTCGGCGCTGAGGCAGAGGTTGGACGCCTTGAGGTCCATCAGCCGGAAGAGGTAGCGCGAGAGCGGGTGCGAGGCAGTCTTGGCCCGCTCGGCGAAGGGCTGCGCTAAAGTAGGATGTCGGTCCGCCATCTTGTCTGTCGTCAGTGGTACCGTCTCGTCGTGTGAACCGCAAAAAATGCAAGAAAATCAAGGCCAGAGAGGGGATCCGGCTGGTTTTGTAGGCAGCGGAGGCGGTCGGTGAGTGCCGGTGGTCTGGGTGCGCCCCACGGGGATGGATGCAGGCGTGCCCAAGCGAGGCGTGTGTGTTGGCGACTTAACTAACGACGCCACGGGAGGAGTCGCTGGCAATATCTCTGCCGTAAAGCTTTGCGCCAGTCCGGGGTACCACCGAGAACGCTCTTGGCGAGCAATACGACGCAAGTGGTGAGCAAGCTGGGGGGGAAGCGATATCAACGGCGAGGACGCGTCGTCAAAAGGGGCGCGGTCACTGCCCTGATTCCCAAAGTGTTTGGCGCAGATGGTATGTAGCGGGTCCAGGAGGGTGGATGCGAAGTATTTTGACGACCCCGCAGGCGGAGGTAATCTCTGTGCCTTCCGACGGAGAGGGTACCCAAGAATCCAAAAGGATCGACAGGTCGGGGGGTGGGCGTCTTTTATACTTTTATACCCAGGTTGCTATGAATAGAGAGAGAAGAAGAGAGACAGAAGGAAAGCTGTGGCAGGCGAGGCCTTGGCCACCAACTTACTGTGGACAGAGTACTCCAAGCACGAAGCAGGATGGAAGAGGACGAAGCAGGGCTTGGCGTTGGTCCGAATTGGACAATGGATGGATCAATGCAATGCGGCAAGTTATGCAGACTGCCACACACTGTGCTCGTTCGTCAGGCAGGCGGCTGATTCCGGGTGAGGAGAGGGGAAACGGAGTGGGAATGGAACTGAAAGTGAAAATAAAAAATGGAAAAACCAAAAAATTATTAAGAAAAAAGCACCCACCAGGTGTGTGTTGATGGATGCAAAATGAATTGAATGCCCTCCCCCCGATTTTCGCAACAGTCCCGTCCCAGGAACCCAGGCCCGTCCCGGCTTCCCCAGTCGGCAGCAAAGCCGCTGGCCAAGACCCAAAGTTGAAGACCCCTGCGAAGCGCAGGGACCCCTTGTTGCTCTAGGTCTTCGTGGGGTCAAGCGCTTGGACTTGGCGCTTCTTCTCTCCTGAACTAAAAACTCCACCCAACCTGGGCTTCTCCAGGTGTTCGCTCTTGCTTTGAATATTTTCAGCTGCCCATGATCGGCAGGATCCGAGGCCCGTCCCGAAGTGATGCAATATGTCTCAAAGACAGACACGTCGCACGGCGGGAAAAGCTTCAATGCTTACAGAGTCTTACGTCTGCTTGCTTCCAACAATAGGCAATCGAGACATGGACACCGTGTAACCTCAGATTCGGATTTGAGTCCGCTCGGACGGCCCATCTGCTCGACCTCTCTGCTGCTTCGGTTCCCGCCTAAACTGAGCTTAGCCTCGCAGGCTGCAGCTCACCGGGATGGCTGCTTCCAGTCGCGGCTGATCGACTTTGCCCGCGTTGGCGATGCGGCTGCAGCAAACATGCACTGGACCGTTGCGTTGGCAGGCTCAGCAGTCTGTGCACATGCTCCGAGGGGTTGCAGTGGGAAGAGTGGGAAGAGGCAAAAGCGAAAGCTTGCTTGACGCTCCGCCACCAAACAACACTGTTGGAAGGAAGTGCAGACAACATGGCCGCCAGGATGGCACTATTGGAGGAGCAGGCAGCGTTCTCATGCCCTGATTTGCCTGGAAGCGCCCGGAGCCAAGTCCGGCGGGGGTGTCAGATGCCCCTCGAATCTCGACCACATTATGCAGGGAATGCGGTTTCTGCCTGCCATTTTCTTTCGGTGCGAAGTGCTGTGTCTAAGACAGACTAGACTGAATGAATAAAGTTGCAGGCGGCGGCGATGCAAGATGCAGGGAACTCGAAGCACAGACCCCATCAGCCCCCATCAGCCCCCATCAGCCATGGCCAACGCCCAACTCGCAACATGGGGCCAACAACTCAAAGTCGAGCGGCAGGCGGTGGCGTAGTCATCGCCCCATAGTCAATTCATGCTTTGCTTCGAGCCAGTTCACCACTGCAGCGGAGAGCAACCCATCGCATCTCGTCAACAACTTCGGTGCCTGGATGGCTGCGAGGGGCACCAACGGCAACATCCGTACTAGAGCCCCGCCATTTCTGCGCAGACGGAGCTGGATGGAACGACCCGTCCAGGGCCGTCGTGGCTTAATGCATTGTAAAGCATGTAGTGTGCACTAGCAACGGGGGTTACCCGAAGGCCATTGGGGCTTCCTCCCATGAAGACAGGCAGCTTCTTTCTTTTGGACGGGTTGGCGTGATCAGCCGGCAGGAGCTGAATGTTGCCAACGGCTCAGGACGGGAGAGGTGCAGCTTGAAGCTCTGACCACCCCTGCCGGCCCGTCAAGGGGGCGCACCGACTGCCGGCGGCGTCGGCTCAGTCAACCCCTGTCCCGGACACCGTTGCAGGGGCCTGCAGGCTCGCATCATCATCACCCCTTAACAATGAGGAATTACAGATTACAGCACATGCAAACATCTCTGTAAATTACATACACGTATGATACATCTAAAATACTCCGTACGTAACCCCGTATTACTCCGTAATATTTCGTCCGTCTCCGTACACGCCGAATGCCCATTCATCTTATCGCACCCTGGCAAGTCGCCGCTATCAACGCCAAGGCCAAGCAAGGGGCCAAAATTTGGGCCCAGCAATCCCATGCCACATCTCGTCATCAAGGCATCGCGCGTTGTCCAATCCACAGCTGCCTCCTCCCCGAGACTTGGACGATTCATCTCGGTCAACCCCCGGCCCGTCTTCAACGACGCTCCATTCCGCTCATTCACCACATTTTCCTTTTATCGACATCTTCGAGGAGCTGTATCGCCAGCACCGACCCTTAACAACAACACCACCGACCACGCCACGTTTTCCGCGCCATCCGGATAGCTCGGGTCCCGCCAGAGCCCATTGATCTCGACCGATTAGGACGATAAGAAGGATCGTTTATCCCCGCGCATGACCTGCGAGTAACGGCAATGGCTGGAACAAAGAATCGGCGCCAGGCCGCGGCGGCTGCCTCCCCGGAGCCCAAGGAGCACGACAAGAGCGTCTCGGGCAATGGAAGCGCCCATGATGCTGCAAGGCATGTTCCAGATGACGAGCCCCACGAGAACATCTTTCTGCTATGGCCCAACATCATCGGTACGAACTTCGAAATCAGAAGAGATAAAAGCTATGCTCCCAAGGACAGTCTGGGCTAACATGTTTAGGCTACTCGCGCATCTTCCTCGCCTTCGCCTCGCTCTACTACATGCCCCTGCACCCACGCACCTGCTCGGGGCTCTATACCGTCTCGTGCCTGCTCGACGCCCTCGACGGCTATGCGGCGCGCTACTTTGAGCAGTCGACGCGCTTCGGCGCCGTGCTCGACATGGTGACGGACCGCTGCACCACGGCCTGCCTGCTCGTCTTTTTGTCGTCGGCCTTCCCGCGCTGGGCTATCCTGTTCCAGGGCCTCATCTCGCTCGACCTGGCCAGCCACTACATGCACATGTACGCGACCCTGGCCATGGGCGGCGCCGAAAACAGCCACAAGAACGTCGACAAGTCGCGCAGCCGCATCCTGTCGCTGTACTACACCAACAAGGTGCGCCTTCCCCCCTTTTCCCCCAGAAACACTCACACGCCTGCTAACACTCCCCAGACGGTGCTCTTCATCGCCTGCGCCCTCAACGAAGCCTTCTTCATCGCCCTCTACCTCCTCTCCTTCTCCTCCCCGCTCCTCTCCCCCTCCCTCCTGCAGACCGTTCCCGACCACGCCGCGGCCGCCATCCACGAGGGCGCCCAGGTCAACTCGTCGCTGCTGCGCCACATCTTCACCAACGTCCACAGCGCCGGCGCCCTCGAGCTCGCCCGCGCCAACAAGATGGACAGTTTCTGGCCCTGGGTCCTGGCGGGCGTCAGCTTCCCCGTCATGGCCCTCAAGCAGATCATCAATGTCGTGCAGATGATCAAGGCGAGCAGGTGGCTGGCTGAGGGCGACGTGAGGCAGCGGAGGGCGATGGGGCTGCCGCGCAAGGCGAAGCGCGCTTGAGTGATGAACTCCAATCGGATGGGGAGCGAGTCAAAAAAAAAACAAACTTCAACAACTTCTTTGGGGCTGCTGTTTTGAGGGGTGTATGGATATGGAAGTGGGTGTTTTTCCTCTAGCTGGAAGCCGCCGGTTTGTTGTACGATGGGGGATGGCTGCTTGGGCGGGACCAAAGTTGACTTGCTTACCTGTTGCATGGGATCCCGTGACGGGTCTGTTCTGGGCGTTTATCGGACGGTTGGGAGGGCGGGGCTGGGCAGCATTAAGGACGGGCTGGCACTTGAGGGGTTAAGTTAAGCCTGCGAGGTTCTGGTGAGGCAAGTGCCAGACTGAGGCGCCGTTCTACAGGTCTGTCGAGGGCCGAAGTAATTCTTTCGTTTGTTTTTCTATGTCCTTTCTTTCGTTTGTACTTGTACATATACAATTTTAGGTAGGATTTTGTTCGGTTCTTGACTAGCTTGAGCAGCTTCTAAACCTAGGGACGAAATAGTAGCCATTGGACTGGATCTTGTGTCACGGCTATTGCCCCTGAGCTGAAGCCAAACTCTTCATATGAGACATGGGATATAAAAATTCCAAAATCTAATCAAGATCGGCAAGTACACTTCCCCCCTTGTTTGTGTATTAGCGTGATACCTACTTTTTCACTTCTTCCTTTTCCCTTTCCCCTTTCTTTTCTTCTCCTTTTTCTCTTTTCTCTTTCTTTCCTTCTTCAGTTGTTTTTCTTCTTTCCTGGTCTTTCGTTTTTCTTCTTTTCTAGTCATTCATCGTTTTCAATGTCATGTCCAGTGTCTCCTCGAGGTTTCGGCTTCTCTCCACCACCAGTCGATGAATATCCCATGCTCTCGGTCTCGATTTCCATTGTTAGGAAAGCCATTGATATTACCGTTGCTTGTCTCTGCCGTGGTGTGGATTTCAATCATCGATGTCGCGGTGTCACTTCGAACTCGCAACATGTTTTCTTTATTGATTGAACCTGGACATGGCGGTGAGCTGGGCCGCATTTCCGGCCCCCAACTTGACCCAACCCGAGCCTTGCTCTCGACACCGACTTAGGAGCTATTCTATGTCTCGAATGCTCTGTAACAGTACCATCTAGGGCTGAACGTCGATATCAATCAACCGCTACAGATTAAGACCCCTCGTTTGATCTCTTTACCTACGAAATTCTTCTTCTTGTTGTTGCCAAGTGGTGGCCAAAAGTACCTAGTACATCACCGGGCCTCCTGGCCGCATTCTGTGATTCTTCCGAGGTCCTCTTGTTACTCGCTTGTTGGGTCAAGTGGCCCAGCAGTGAAAGGCCGACTTCATCGACCAACCTAAAATTCAATACGACCTTACCCGGTACCAAACCGCCCCCAAACACGCAATGTTGGCTTGAATAAAACATTCAAATGAACCCAAATCGTTCTACTTTCAACACTTGGATTCAAGAGTGGCCGGAAGACTGCAGCAACCGGACGAAGATAGCCATGATGCATCACGCAGGCGTGTTACCCCCGACCTTGCCCCCCATCGTCCCAAAATATTAGTGCAGGAGCAACCAAAGGCCCCTGAAGGCCGGGATGTGCCGCCCACGACCTTGCACGCAGCCAGCCCGAGGCCGGTTACCGAGTCTCACCACCTGAACTCGACTGACATTGTTGGTGGGACTTGTTTGATGAGTTCCGGGCCCAATGATCGGCCGAAACTCTATTCAAGTTCAGACACGGCAAAGCCTCAAGCTCTTTGCTTGAGTACTACTTGCTATATAACATGTGTGCTGGCCGGTTTTGATATACGTGGTTGAGACGACCATCCCAAGTTACAATTTCCCCCCTTTCTGTCACGGTCCAACTCTTGCCCCGATCAACACCTCTCAACAGGCAAGGGTGGTGTTCGCAGTTCTACATTCCTAATTCTATGATACAGCATCTCACCTCCCCGAACCACCCCCTTCCACCACCCAACCCCAACATCAAAATGAGCGCCCGCCGAGCATCTTCCCAATCCTCCATCTCCTCCCAAACTTCCGGCCAAGGACAAGGAGGAGGCCGAGTCACCATCGGTGGCATGCCCCTAACCGACTCCCCCCGCTCCATGTCCCCCGCCACGAGCGCCAAATGCCCGCAGGGCTACAGACCCCCAAGCCGCACCAACAGCGCCAGCAGCACCACCAGCAACGCCAGCCAGAGACCACCACCCACCCCGCAAAACTCGTCAAGTTCTCAGTCTGCTGCCGCCCCCGGCCCAGGCCCGGGAAGCCTCTCCAGACGCAACACCGGCTCACAGCCGCAGCCGCAGATGAAGCAGCCTGCCCGCGGCCCGCCCGTCAACACGGCCGCGGCGGCGGTGGCGGCATCGCAGCGCCGCACGTCCTCGGGCGCTGGCGTGGGATCGTCTCCACTCTCGCGGACGCCGACGGAGCGGCGTTGAGTTCCTTGGTGTCAATGGCGGTGGGTTATGGGGTTGGTTGGTCGATGGGCTTTGGTAGGTAGTAGGTAGTTGGGCGGTGGTGGTGGTTGGGGGTTGCGGATTTAACGGCTGGGTCTTGGGGGGTTGCGGGCGACTTTTGGAGTTTGGAGTTCTTTGCGTTTCGTGTCTTCTTCATCTTGTCAATTGGATAGATTTCTAAACGGAATGAGTTGTCCGAACGCTGTTCAGTGCTATGGTTTATACGAGTCCCATCTAGCCTTGACTGCGCCTGGAGGATGCGCTACCATGTTCCGTTTCATAAAGTAGGAAACCAGGGTCATCCGCTGCCCAAAATCCACCCATTTAATATCGGTGGGCGATCGGCCACTTCCCAGCTGGTGATACGAGGTAACGGTGATGAACCAAGACTCGGTTGTTTGTTCTGCGTCCTCTCGCCTGCGCTCTACTGTGGCTGCGAAATCTGCGAGGCACTGGCAGCATGACTCGACAACGTCACGGCACGGCGCAAAGAAACCTGCAGATGCAGGAGAGGGACGGCGGAGAGCGTCAACCGAATGAGAAGGTAAGGCCAATGTTGTCCTGACGTGTCCACAGACCGAACGCCACTCGTAGTCCAAGGCTGCTCGGAACGTCTCGTCCGTCCATCCAGCGCTGCTTAGGGTACGCGTAGCCGATAGAAAGAGCTCATCTTGGAGGATCCGGGCTGACCATTTTTCTCGCCACGGGAGCAATCTTCCTTGCCACGGGCTGAAGACAGTCGAGCAGGCTTCGACATCGAAGCTCTCCAATGGCAAGCCGTTTGGGGGCCCCAGAAAATGACGGTTCATGACAAGGCGGACGTTCTCGTAGTGAAGCATAAAACTGCTTCCGTCAAGCCAGTGAGTGTTGTGATCAGGACGGCGGGAGTCCCTGGTAAGTCGCCCATAACTGCTGCTTTGAACGCCGCCAGTCGGCCCCTGGCTACGGATACGGTGGAGTAGAGAGCAGCCGTGACAGTACCACCAATGCTGCCCCAAGTCCCTCTCGAGCAACAGCTGTAGAGCCTGGCGCTCTAACGGGTTCTTGCCAAGGCCTGATGCTGCTGTTGGAAAGACGAGGTTAAACAGCGCTTTGCAGGTCAGCGACAAGGCCGCGGCTGCAGAAGGCTGCAGGTGTTCCAGGCAGGGGTACAGAACAATGTCGGCAGGGAAGCGCAGGAGGAGCGGCAGTGGTGGGGACGGCAGGGCGGATGGCGGAGGGGATGGCGGAGGGGACGGCGGAAGGGATGGTGGAGTGGAAGGCGGAAGGGATGGTGGAGTGGAAGGCGGAAGGGATGGTGGAGTGGAAGGCGGAAGGGACGGGGGCGGAGAGGGCGCGGAAGGCGGCTTTCGGGTCTCGGCCGGGGTGTAGCACGCCTTGCGCTGCTGTCGGCGGAAGCATGAGAGCAAGCCGTGGAAGGTGAGCCGTGCCATCTTGTTTGTCAACGGTCGATCTTAGATGATGCCTCGGGTTGCGTGGCGGTAAAGGGGAGCATGCCAGGATGGCTGACACTAACATGATGCGCGCCAGGCTACATCCAGCAAAAGGGGCATGCAAGCAGACACTTTCTTGCGTACCTACCTATGTACCTACCTTGGTAAGAACCACCTGACTACAGATACATACATCTGCATCCTTGATGCGGGGCTAATCAAGCGCTCGGGCACCGACGTCCGCTGCCGCATCCTGGTGCCAGGGAATTAATGAAGAATCCGGGGATAGGATGGGTCGAATAGTCCCGGCCTAGATTCATCGAGTTCTGGACTAGATTCAGAACCACCGATATCCTATAACAATATGAACATTGATGATTGCCGAAACCTTTCCAGCTCCTTTCTAGTGTTATTAACCATATGGTGTCAGCTGAAGTAGGGTGGAATTGACAAACCAAGACCGCATCCCTGCTCCAAACGATGTCTGCGAATATTAGAACAAGACATCAGGAAGGGAGACACAGCATTAAAAGGGCGCGTCGTCCAACACTCGGCTCCATCACCCCCATCTCCAAACACCCTTGTCGCGCGGCTCATCACCATCCTCGGGCGTCCAGTCCCACTGGCCCGCCGTGAACAGCACCTTGGCCATACGGTCCGCCGCCATGGCCCCCTCGTAGCGTAGCCGCTGGTCCGTACCCATGGCACGCGTAAAGCGAAACACCTTTGGTTCCGCCCTGTCTCCCGCATCATCCTCCTCCCGAGGGCACCACGACGCACTCTCCCTATCCTTACTCCACGCGTGGCGGGCAACCGACACAACGTTGGACGACAGCATGGCCTGGACGTACTCGAGAACCGGCAGAATGCGGGTGCGCAGGCCGCAGTTGGTGTGGTTCTTGTCGATCTGGTAGCTGGGGCACTGCTTGAGGGTGGCAATGACGTGCACAATGTCGACGGTGGCGTAGTCGTGGATGGAGTCAAGCGAGTGGGCCGAAAAGTCGACGAGGAAGAGCAGGTCGCGGCCGACGAGGAACTTGACCA
Source organism: Trichocladium uniseriatum (assembly GCA_017139535.1). Lineage (NCBI taxonomy): Eukaryota > Fungi > Ascomycota > Sordariomycetes > Sordariales > Chaetomiaceae > Trichocladium > Trichocladium uniseriatum. Next base: position 851,331 of record WOUO01000002.1, on the reverse strand, counting down.
TCTCGCCGAGCTGGTACGAGTCGCAGCTGGCGCTCGAGTCGTAGCCCAGCTTGCACTGTCGCGTGCGGGACGTGTAGAGCTGCAAAAAGTGTCGAGGTACCGAGGCGAGCGTGTTGAGGATGCATTCGCGGCGGTATTGCAGCTCTCCTTGTTGCCCGGTCAACACATGACGACGGTAGTCAATAGAACGGAGGAGGACTCACTCTCAAGACCATCCGGCAGATCCCACCAGGCGGCGCCGCTGGCATCTTCCTCGTCGCAGAGGGCAAGCCATCTCCTCGAGCCGTACATGATGAGTTCACGTGTGGCAGCGTGCATCTTGAGGGGCTGGTCGAGGAGCCATGATACGAGTATCTTCTGCCGGAGCGTCTCCTCTGCCGCCCTGGTGAGAGCAGGGCCTTCGTCTTTCGAGACCCTCGTCTGCGTGGCCGGCCACTTGTACTTGAGAGCGTTCAGATATCGCGACACGGTGGCCGTGCAGTCGAACCGGTCGGCTAGCACCGACAATACAGCGAGATATTGCATCGTCACGGGTTTTGCAGTGGACTGCTTTCTATGCAGGATCCGCAAGAGGTCTCCAAATGCAGACTCCTGGCCTGCCGACCGCGTTGCCTCATCGTCCTCGTGGATTTTCACCACGGGCAGGTCTTTGGCATCGGCCTCGGATGCCTTCACATTCATCAGCGACAGCCGCTGGAGGCTAGCTTCTATCGATCTGGCTTCGGCAAACCTCGTGTCACTGAGGAGATTGCCAAAGTACTTTGAGCTTTGTTTCAAAACCGCCAGCTGCACCCTGTAACCCACACGAACTCGGGCTTTCAGAGCCGGGGGCGCGGCTTGAGCCTGTTGGCCTGGCCTGGGTTTTGCCGCCTTCTTCGCAGCCTTTAGAGTCTCCTTGGACGTGTCGAAGGTCACATCAAGCAGGATGTCGCCGTCTGGCACAATCTCGACCACCTCCATCCCGAGCCCGGCGTCCGAACGGGGAGGGGCAGAGGGAGACGCCTCATCTTGGCCCTCAGGTTCCGCGGGGTCGCCCATGATTTGGAGGTATCAAGGTATCAATTCGAAGGGATGGAGAATTACTGGCGGTCATCGATATGCCGATCTCGACCTTCCTGGACAGCTAAAACTGTTAAATGGCACCATCATCGACATGATAATGGCAAAGAGTTCAAGTCGAATCAATCGAACCAAAAGGAGCGTGCCAAGCCATTTTGCCCAACGCATCCACTGAATGACGTTGGGCCTCGCCCCACTGGATTTAAACTGGCAGGTGACAACCTGGAAGGCACAAATGCAGGTACATGTTTTTATGCAAAGATGCAAATGAGAAGTGAGAAAACCCAAAACGGCAAAAGGGACAGTGTCAATTGCAATCCAATTGCGTTGCATAATACTCGAGTGTTTTCTAGAAGACATAGTAACAGTTCTATGCGTAATTACAAAACAATTACAAAGGAGTACAGATTACGTACCTCGCATTCGGGATCTTAACCAGGTCAACAGTTTTGTACTAGCGCCAAAGCATTTCGCCGTCACCCCACCAATCACTGCACGACCGCAGGTTGAGATGAGAAACGCCAAGAGAGCAACAAACAATTGGCGGGGCCAACAAATCCACTTGTCGTCGACGTGAGCTTGAAACTTTCAATGCCGTCCTTCTCATCCGTGCTTGTACTACCGAGTTCTCCTGTCGTGCTAATGGCTGCGGACTATCCCACGATTGTTCAGCTGCTCGGTCTTTTTCGTTGGAATCTTGTCTTGGCTCGTCATCTGCCAAATGGCGTCTCTCCGTCGTCGGCCCCTCGCAACATCCTCCCTATCGCTCCTTGACGTCTTCATGGGCTATGTTGCGACTTTTTTCTACAAGTGTGAACAAAGCCAGATCAGAACCGCCACTATGCCGGCGCGCATACTACGAATTGCTAGGCCGCGACGCCAGTTGCGAGCGCCAACTCGAGCAACAGTGCTAGCGCTCCGTGATGCGACAGAGCTCCCCGATGGCTCCCGGAGACAGCTCCTCAACAACCGACCCTTCCGGCGAGGCTTCCACAACTACTTCGTGACACACCTTCCTTCGTCCTCACTACATCCTGATTCCCGATCATCCGCCGGCCCCGGCCACAAGCTCCCACGCTCTGCATCGACACCCCACACACCATTCCCGGGCGCCGGCCCCGCCGCCGCTCCTCCAAACATGCCCAGCCGCGACCTCACGGTTGTCCGCATCCCCCTGAAGAGCGCCAAGCACCACTTTGGCGTGTCGGTCTCTCGCGGGCAGCGGAGGTCCAACGAGGACACCAACCAGGCCGGGACGATACACATACCTGCCTTTGCAAAACGGGTACCCATCAGCCTGGTGCGCAACCAGCCAGTGAGGGCGCCGGGAGAGAGCACAAACCCCCATAGCGCCCTGGGAGATCCTCAGGTATTCTATTTCGGTGTCTTCGACGGCCACGGCGGCAGCGAATGCAGCGAATTTCTCCGCGAGGAGCTGCCCGGGTACATCGAACAGGCCGCGGCCGAGTTTGGTCTCGAGAGCAGCTTAAAGAAGGATCCTCACGCGGGGACAACCGACTCGACGAGAGACCCCGAGTTTAGGACCACTCACGTCGAGCCAAAGCGGCAGCTCCAGGCGCAGCATGAGTACCAAGCGGCTTCCGAAACCGATACGGCCATCTCCAAAGCCTCCAAGCTCGAATCCGAGCTGCTGCAAGAGTACAAGCGCACAATAGGGGGCTATTTCCGGCGTTTCCGCCCCAACTATTTCAGCGTCCCCGAGGCCCCGTCCACTCGCGACCCGGGTTCCACGGACTCACAACCCGAAACCGTCCCTGTAACCCTCGAATCCGTCCTTACGTACGCCTTCCTCCGCGCCGACCTCGACTTTGTCACCGCCCAGGCCCGCAAGCCCGACCCGGACGACCCCTACGTGGCCGACTTCCCGCTCAACAAGGACGAGATCCTCGGCAGCCCCCACCTCCCACCCTCCGGCCACGGTATCGGCGGGCCCGCGCGCTTCAAAGGCGGCTCGACCGCCAGCGTGGCCCTCATCTCGACCCCGACCCCGGCCCCCTTCTGGCACCCGGCGGCCCACTCGACCCTCGCCGTCGCCCACGTCGGCGACACGCGCATCCTGCTCTGCGAAACCGCCACGGGCCTCGCCTTCCCCCTAACCTCAGACCACCGCCCCTCCTCGCCCGTCGAATCCCGCCGCCTGCGCCGCTACGCGACCGATTCACTCGTCACCGACTCGTTCGGCGAGGAGCGCATCCAGGGCCTCGCCAATAGCCGCTCCTTCGGCGACATGCAGTCCAAGCGCATCGGCGTCTCCGCCGAGCCCGACATTACGCGCCACGATCTGCTTCCCGCCGAGTTTTCCTTTCTCGTCCTCATCAGCGACGGCGTCAGCGGCACGCTCAGCGACCAGGAGATTGTCGACGTCGTCAAGGAGGCGGCCACGCCTGAGGAGGGCGCGAGGCGTGTGGTGGAGTATGCGACCGAGGTGTCGGATGACGGGGATAATGCGACGTGTCTTGTTGTGAGGCTAGGGGGGTGGGAGAGGAGGAGTGAGGGTGGCGTGGGGAGTTTGGGGACCAAGGAGATTAGGGATATGCGCCGCGTCGAGGCGCTTGATCCGAGGAGGCGGGGGAGGAGGTAAATTTTTCTTTTGTCTTTTAAAGGGGGGGTTAATTGTTCCGACTTTTGGGTGTCGTGTTTTGGGTTGACTACGAATTCTGCATAGCATGGATGGGGTGGCATAGCGGTTAGTGGGAGCATGTTACGACAAGTGTTGAGGTGCATAGCATGGACGCATGGACGGCGGCGTTGGGTTCATCTAGAGACTAGATTTTTTTCGTTTGTCAAGCAATGAAAGTGACGTCAAATCAGCGACGGGTGGCCGTCTGGAGAGCGGTTTCGAAATTCAGACAGGTATCTCGCATACAAAGGACTCCGTACGGTGACAAATTTGGGCGGTTGCCCCTCAAGTCTCTCCTCCCCTCGGTCTCCTCCTCTCAGTCCCTCCTCCACCTCCACACCCCGTAATTCAACTTTAGTACCGCGGGTACTGCCCCCACGGAGGCGGCTGCTGGCCATGCGGCGGGTATTCCGGCTGCGGGGGCGCTCCATACCCCTGATGATGACCGCCACCATACGGCGGCTGCTGCTGCGGATATCCATGGCCCTGGCCCTGCCAGTGCCCGCCATGCGGAGGGTGCTGCGGCTGCTGACTATACGCCGACTGCCCCGGGTACCCTCCTCCTCCCTGGGCATACCCACCGGCATGCGACGGCGGCGGCGTAGGCCGGCCATAGCTGCCCGCATAACCAGACGAGGTGGGCCGACCCTGCGGCTGCGGCGAGCTGCCCGAGTAGTAGCTCGCCGCCTGCCCCGCATGCATACCGGCGGGCGGACGCGAAGCCAAACCGGTGCTGCCGGTCGGGCTGGTGGTGGCCTCCCTTGCCTCGCGGTCCGTCGTCTTGATCTGGGACCACAGCGAGCCCGCGGGGCGGCCGTGGCCGTGGTCACACCCGGCGCCGCCGGCGGCGACGGAGCGGCTGCCGTCGCTGGTGTTGAGGATGTGGTTCTGGTGGTTCTTGACCGAGTCCGACGAGAGCAGGTGGTTGAGGTTGTGGCGGTGCGGGGTCTCCTGCGTCCACTTGCGCACTGTCTCAAACATGTCGCGCTGGATCTCGATGCGGTCGTCGCGCGCGGCTGGGTGGTGGAAGGCGCGGATGACGTCGTTGACGACCTCGTCGACGGGGACGCCGGGGTTTTCCCAGGCGTAGAGGACACGGCTTTATTAAGGGTCAGTTAAGGGATGGGAGAGGGGGGTGGAAAGAGGGGGAACCTACGGGACGACGTATTGGAGGATGGTAGCGGCTACACGACCGGCGCAAGAGTTCAGGATATTGGTGAAGTGGTCCTTGGATAGCATGGAGTGGGTGGGGTTGTCGCAGCCCGGGTTCGTCCACGGCTCGAACTGCGAGCTGGCGCTGGTCTCGATCAAACCCGACGAGCCTTCCTTGAGCGCCTTGGACACCTGGTTGATGATGGGGCGGACAAAGGGGGCCAGCAGGCCGAGAATGAAGGCTGTCAGTGTCTCGCTGATGTGCTCGAGCAGCTTCTCCAGGCCGGGGATCTTGGAGATCATGTTGTTGATGGACCGGACAATCTTGTCGCGGAACTCGAGGATCGGGTAGATCTGCCCGGATACCTTGACCGGGTCGAAGTTGGGGCTCATGCCGGGGACAACGTTGGCATTCGCGCGCACGTTTTCCTGCTCCTGGGCGGCGGACATGGCCTTGAGATTCCTGGCCTGGGAGGCGTAGCCGTCGCCGACGCCGGGGAGTTGGGAGACGAGGGAGATGAAATCCGAGCCGCCGCCTGAGCTGGAACCAAAGAAGCCGCGCTGGTCGGAATAGCCGCCCTCGCTAGCCTTGTTGGCCTGTTCGGCAGACTTGAGAGCAATATTCATCTCGTCGACCTCGGACTGGGTAAAATGATCGGTGGCCTCGCTGGTTTATGTGAGTGATCAAACACAGGAAAAGGGGATCAAGGTTACGCACCCAAGTACGGAATGCAAAAAGTCAACAGCTCCGAAAGTACCTATATTTTGTCAGCGCTTTCTTGTACGGCACTTCCGCCCCGACTCGTCACTTACCGGTCACAAGAGGGTAAACTGTCTTCCCATTTAGGTGGATCTTGGTAGCACTGCCGCAGTGAGAGAAGACGTTGTGGTAGCCCATCTCCACGAGGGCGAGCTCGCAATAGTTGCTGTGGGCGCTAAAATCCTCCATGCAGTGCAGGGCCTGGCCCAAGCACCGCAGAGCTTCGCAGAGATCGGTCTCTTTGCCCGAGGTGCCGTGAGCACCGCTGGTGTAGACACGGCCAAAGTGGATGCTGCGGGCAAAGCTGAAGCGCAGATAGCCGACACTGGTGGCCCAGCCGCCGCTCTCGTTGGCGATGTAGTTCTTCATACCGCTGCGAGGGTCGATCTCGAGCTCCCTAGGATCCACGGGTCCTCGCAGGCGGGGATCGTACTTGCGGGCATCCTGGTTGTCGGCATAGCCGAGAGGGTTGTCGATGTGCTCCTCGGGCCGGTAGACACCAAGACGCTCCTCAGTAACTTCAAACTCCTCTGTCGCATAGCCGTTGGCCATGAACGAGAGCACCCAGACCTGAATGTATCAATACACTGGTAAGAGCAGATGTGCGGGCGCCTGCGCAACTCACAATGATCCGAATGGTGGCGGCATTAACGCCCTTCAAGCTGCCCACATCGATAGCCTGTGAGTAGTCTCTGAGCCAGTTGCCAAAGTAGACACGGCCGACCATCATGGTGGTCCATTTCTTGCCGTGAATGAAGGCGAGCGTCTTGAGAAGATCCTCAATATCTACAGAGCGAGGTCAGCGGTGCCCATTCTGGGCGTGATAAATGTTGTGTGTTACCTCCATGTCTCCAGTTGTGACCCTCGACTTGGGCGATGGACGGGATGTTGCCCGCACCAAATGCAGCTGCTTTGCCCGGGAGGACAACGAGGACCAGAGCGAGGACGAGGAGCGCACTGCCCCAGCCCATTCTGAGGCCCGCCATCGTGTCGCGATAGCGATATCAACAGCAAGCAGCAGAGTGCCAAAGGTCTCTGTGGTGCAGATAAGGCGTCTCGTTTGACGTTTTTGTTTGGCTTGAGCTCGATGAATGGATGGCGACGAGTCAGTGACTCAACGGTGATCTCCTCGAGCTGCGCCCGTGCCTCGATAATCGTCTTGAAGCAAAAAACAAATTTATGGTCGGAAAATGCCAGACACCAAGGACCGGTGAAACGAGGCCTCTTTGTGAAGCTGGGCAAAAGTTGAGTGGTTCCAAGCTGTGTGCAGTGCCGAAATCCGCTTTGCAGGTAGAGAGGTTTGCTTTACGTCAAATCAGAACGGCGCAGTCGCCCAGCCAAACAGAGCTTCAAATGCTGCCTTACAACGGGCAATATTTCGGAGCTCACTATTATGCATCTATAGGCCCTACATATTCTAAACCCAGATTTAGAAGAATTTTTCTTCCATTTATTACTTTCTCCTTCTGACGTGATAGCATCTCTGCATCTCCGCACAAGCGGCTTGAGGAGCATGAGGAGGGGCAGAGCTGAACCCCGCCATGGATCCACGGATGCCAAGGACTCGGCTCCCAGCCTAGCAACCGTCATTCTCCAGGACCCTAGCTCGAACCGGTTGACCCCGGAGAATGAATATTTTCATGCATCTATGTAATTATGCATTTATAGAGCATTAAGAGGGCTTCAGATGTACTCCCTAATCTGCCGTAAAACACGTAGTCACATCCCTGGGTACCTTACTTAGGTGGGTAATTCGTGCATACACCTTTGTAATTATTGAACTTCGTACATAGAAGTTGTGACAACCTCTTTCGGGATTTCGATCAGGCACAGCAGTGAGATCTGAACCTCATCGCTCAATCTTAAACCGATCTTTTTTTTTTCCTGCGCAGGGCCGCCAGCGGAGTCTTTCGGCTTCCATCAGTCGGTTTTTCTCAGCTCCTGACGTTTAAAGTTGATGAGTACGCTACCAAGTAATATCTCGTACCAAGTAAAATACGTATGGTAGGTAAGGTATTGTAACTCTGTAAGTACACTTGGCGCTCTAACTTGCCAAACAACACGGACGAGTGGACCAGTGAAGGTTAGCAACGGTAGGTAAGGTATTCGTACTGTTGTGTGATCCCTTCGCTGTAGTTCCCTCATTCGCATGGAAACAGTAACATTTTACTGCCAAGACCTAACACCCATTTTAGGTATCCTCCGCCTGGGCTGATTATCCTTCCAGTGCCGGACCTGCCGCGGGTCCCGGTGGTAACGCCACTGTCATCCGATCGGGCGACGCGGAATCCGAATCCTCTCGAGTCTGTGATTCGTGCAACCCCTGAACCTTGGGAACCAAAAAGTCATCCACCCAATCTGCGGTCTGCAAGCCTTGGACGACCCTTGTTTTTGCTTCTTCCCCTGCCGCTCCCTCCAATTTGTTCTTGGGCAACCCGTTGCTCCCGTCGCCCCATTCCCGTGGATTTGTCCCTCCATCCTCCCCGCCGTCCACCCTCTCGAAGGGCCCTCCAGCCGTACAGGACGAAAGATAAGAAGACGAAAGAATCCGTTCCGGTATACCCGTTCTGCAAGCGACATCCGCAAACATGCCTGGCCGGACGCTGCCAACCTTCACCCTCGCCGAGGTCGAGTCACGCAATTCGAAAAAGTCGTGCTTCGTGACCCTGGGACCAAAGGTCTACGATGTGACCGACTTCCTCGACTCGCACCCCGGCGGCGCCGACCTGGTGCTTGAGTACGCCGGCCAGGACATCACAGCCATCCTCAAAGACGAGTCGTCGCATACCCATTCCGAAGCCGCCTACGAAGTGCTTGACGATTCTCTAGTCGGATTCCTCGCGTCGGGCAACGCCGAGGGAAAGTCGGCTACGGGCGAGAATGGCGATACAGCGAACGGCAAGTGGGTGCATCCACGGACGGGCATGTCATGCGAGGAGGATATGAGCAAGGACACAGACATCAACGCCGACTACAAGACGCACAAGTTCCTCGATCTAAGTCGGCCACTCTTCCCGCAAGTTTGGTTCGGAGGCTTCTCCAAGGAATTCTACCTGGATCAAGTCCACCGGCCGCGCCACTACAAGGGCGGAGAGTCTGCGCCGCTCTTTGGCAACTTCCTTGAGCCGCTCACCAAGACGCCGTGGTGGTTGATCCCCGTGGTCTGGCTTCCACCGGTCGTCTATGGCCTGTACCTTGCTAGCGAGGGATTCGAGACCCCCGTCGAGGAGGCGTGCTTCTTCGTATTCGGCTTGTTTCTCTGGACTTTGATCGAGTACATCATGCATCGGTTCCTGTTCCACCTCGATGAGTAAGTACTTGAATGTCATTGTATTGCGTCGCTCGCCGCTGACTCTCTGTTCTAGCTACCTTCCTGACAACCGCGTCGGCATCACACTCCACTTCACCCTCCACGGCATCCACCACTACCTGCCCATGGACAAGTACCGGCTGGTCATGCCGCCAACGCTATTCCTCGCGCTGGCAACTCCCTTCTGGAAGCTGGCCCATACGGTCTTCTGGAACTGGTACATGGGGACGGCCGTCTACTGCGGCGGCATCTTTGGCTACATCTGCTACGACCTGACGCACTACTTCCTCCACCACCAGAACCTCCCGCTGTGGTGGAAGCAGCTCAAGAAGTTGCACCTGGAGCACCACTTCCTTGACTACGAGCTTGGCTTTGGCGTCACGAGCCCTTTCTGGGACAAGGTCTTTGGCACCGAGCTTGTGCAAAAGAGCAAGACCATCTAATTCAGTGGGACATGGGGTGACGACTGTTGAAAAGGCATATCTGCCTTGTAATGAGGTTGGCTACGCATGTACCACATCATCCGCCGGCCGTTGTGTATAGTGGAGATGCTAGCCGGCGTTTGGGCTTGTTATCTGGGAGTGAGGGTTCGCGGAAGGTTGGAAGGATTATTCTCCTCTCCGAAGGGACTGTTACGACGGGAATGTCACCAAGAATACCCTAATGTTACTGACTATCTAATAATTTCATGTATTTACGGCACCACTCTTCACAGGCTTCGCTTGTGAAAAAGAACAAAGAAAGATATTGTTTCTCATTCACACAGCTTGGTTATTGTGTACGCACCCCTATTATTCGCAGTTTTCCCTGGCACGCCGTCACATATCCATGAGGAACTCATGCCCCTGAAATCCCATGTCCAGAAACTTGGCTTAAGATACTCAGACACAGCATCACACACGCTCCGTGCGCAACACCGTACATTTACTGTCTGCGCCACTGAAGATCGCGTCTCAGACTCTCAGGCACGTGATCATCTCCCTAATTAACCGCCTTTGGATAGCCTGAGCCACATTTTAACCATCTCAACCACCTGCTTCATCTTCCAGGCATCGCAGACCGAGTCCATCCACACGAGCATCGCAACATTGTAACACAAGGCGCCTTTTGCGTACTCCCCCAACAATTAAGAAATCACCAGTGCGCCGTCGCGCCAGCTGCAAAAATGTCAGGCTTGGACGTGGAGGCTCTCCTTGACTCGACTGCTTCCTCCAAGGAGCAGAACGGCAAGGCTATCGCTAATGGCGACTCGCCGCAGAACGGAAGCCGTAGTGACAAGCATGACCGAGACCACGGCCGTGACCGCGACCGCGATCGCAGCCGTGATGGCGACCGAGACCGAGCCAGCAGACGCCGCGATCGCAGCCCTGGTCGCCACCGAACCTCGTCGAGCGGCCGAGAGACGCCGAGGAGCGAAGCCGGAAGTCACAAGAGTAGGCGTAGGAGCAGGAGCCGCGATTCTGGCCGACACTCACGTCGTCATAGACCCGACGGAGACTTCTACCGCGGGAGCAACAACCGCCGCGGTGGCCGCTCGAGGTCTCGCTCGCCCAATCGCTACTACCGCCCCCCCGGTGAGGACCGCCGCGACCGGGGCGACCGTGACGACCGCAGCAGCTATCGCCGCCGTGATGAGGAGCGCCGTGGCGGAAGACACAGCACCCCGCGCGATGCATCGCCTACCGGAGACGAGCGCGATCGCCGCACCGTTTTCGTCCAACAGCTCGCTGCCCGTCTGCGTACCCGCGAGCTGAAGGAGTTCTTCGAGAAGGCCGGCCCAGTTGCTGAGGCTCAGATTGTGAAGGACCGTGTCAGCAACCGATCCAAAGGGTATGTTACTTGTCACTTACTCAAGAAAGTTCTTAGCTAACAGGTGTCCAGCGTTGGCTACGTTGAATTCAAGAGTGAAGAATCCGTTGCCACCGCCCTTCAGCTCACAGGTCAAAAACTCCTAGGTATCCCGGTCATTGTCCAGCCCACTGAGGCTGAGAAGAACCGTCAGGTCCGCAACTCGGAGTCGTCTGGTAATCACCCCAACTCGATCCCGTTCCACAGACTCTATGTGGGCAACATCCATTTCAGCATCACAGAGACGGATCTTCAGAACGTTTTTGAGCCTTTTGGTGAGCTCGAATTCGTGCAGCTGCAGAAGGATGATAACGGTCGCAGCCGAGGCTACGGGTTTGTCCAGTATGTACTTCTTCGCCTTCTATCTCCTTAACCATAGCTTGCTAACAATTGCCCAGGTTCCGCGATGCTGTTCAAGCCCGAGAGGCCCTCGAGAAGATGAACGGATTTGACCTTGCTGGTCGTCCAATCCGTGTGGGACTTGGAAACGATAAGTTTACCCCAGAGTCAACTGCCAATCTCCTACGGGGTTTCCAGGGTCAGAATCAACAACAGCAGTTCCAGGGATCCGCGTTCTCCGGAGCCGGCGGCAGAGGCCCCCCGTCGTCCAACTTTGATCGCGCCGGCGGCCGAGACAACGACAAGGGCACCGGCGCCAGTGCCCTGGACGACACCGATGTCGCTGGCGTCAACTTTAACAATTATAGTCGAGACGCACTCATGCGGAAGCTCGCTAGAACTGACGAGCCCAGCAGCGGCCAGATTGAGCGACAGATCCTCAAGCCCAAAACCGAGACGAAGCCGCTTCCCGTCAATGTCAACATGGCGAGCCGCTGCGTGGTCCTCCGCAACATGTTTGACCCTGCCGAGTACGTAAACCTGTTTCCACTCTTCCGTTGCTGTACAATTACTGACAATCTCACAGGCAAGAGGGTGAGGACTGGGCCAAGGAGCTCGAAGACGAGGTTCGCCAAGAGGCCGAAGAGAAATACGGTCACGTCGTCCACATCTCTCTCGACCCCAACTCGCAGGGCGACATCTACCTCAAGTTCGACAAGGTCCAGGGCGGAGAGAACGCCATCAAGGGCCTGAACGGCCGCTATTTTGATGGCAGGATGATCTCTGCTGCTCCGGTTGTGGACGCGGTCTACAGCAGTTTGTTCTCTCGCACCAAGGCCATCTAAGACACTAATCACGGCACCCTACTGTCTGCTTAGGAATCCTCCTCGGTGAGTACTCGCTTCCTCCGTTGCCGCCTAGCTAATTCTAACATGTGACACAGACCTGCGCGCTGCCGCGGTCACACTCGGTCCAGTACATCTGACGTTGATTACCTGTTGGATTATCCCCCCCATTTCTAGGAGTCGACGAATTCTCGGGCAGCATCGCCCCGTTCCCCTGCTCCATACCGGCCTAATTGGCCTTGTCGATACACACCAAACGCCAGACACTACCTGCAGCACCTGCAGCATCGTCGACAGTACCGCCCCGCACAATCGCTTCTGCTTGCTGCTTAATCGTTTTTCTAGCAAGATCGGACCATGAGCCTTCCAATATGGAGTTGGCGTTGCTGATTTTGTACATAGGCAGGCCGCAGAACAGACCCGATAGCGAAGGCAGCGTTCTGCCGGTAGCCATGCTCTTGATTTATGAGCTGCTTAATTCAGGTAGTGCGTTCGGAAATAAATTGAGTCTATATATCTTGTGGATCTTGTGTGTATTAGACATCATCACCTAGCCTTACCCTTACCTACCTTGAGTCGGATGGACATGATGGGCTTGTTTTCTCTTTGTTCTCTCCTAAGTTGCCAGTGAATACAAATGCTGATATGTCAAATGTCCATGGTTGCTGCAGGTTCGATTGTTACCATCAGCGCCAGTTCAGCGTCTACATTCCTCAGCGCGCCTACTTGAGGTACTTTTTACCATGGTGACCCATTAGATGCAGATACAGATGAGTTATAATACTACAGCACCTGACTTACAACCAATTTATACACATTCACCTTGGTTCTAACAAATACAGTAAGCCACCACTAACCACATTGACAGACGTGATATACCTACCGATTTTAACGGAACCATGGGATCTGTCATGTCAAGACCAGTTCGGCTTTGCTCTCGGTCTCCTCATTTGCGCCAGACTAAGCCGGGCTGGTTAGATCCCTAGCTAGCTTCGCCCCTTTCCCAACTTGCACACAAACAAACCCCTGATCCACACACGGTATGAACCGCACTTAGGTCCACTCGGCAAATGCTTGGCCCAAATGTACAAATTACCTCCCTGGTAGGTGACTTCCATGGCACGGCCGTGAGTTCATCTGTTGTGCAGCTTGCTAGTGTGCAGTAGAGTGCTGCTGCCTGCCTGCCTGCTTCCTTCCTAACAGGGAGGGGGTTGATGCCTAAACGTTGGCCCTGGGAGTGCAGGAGGCAAGTGCCACCTGCTGTTGGATTTTCTTAGTGGATGTAGGAACGGGCTGTGTAGCGCCTTCTCTCTTTCTTCAACTGAAGTTGGCCTGGTGTCCAGGCTTTGGCGATGTTGACTGCGTGCCAGGGCTTTTTTCTCTCCTTCCGCCAGGGATGGGCCCATGTCGGGGAAGTTCCTTCGCAGTTCCATGTTCTTGCTTTTGTGTCTTGCCAATACCTCGCTCGTTGATGGTCCTTCTCGGCTCCGAGCTTGTGTGACTTGCTTGGGCGTGCTGCTCTTCAGGGGCCATTGTTTCTTTCTTTTCTTCTCGGGCACGTATGGCCTTTGTTTCTCATATTCCCATCACCGGGTGAGGTCCCGGACTCGGCACGGCTTCTCCACACACCGCTGCTCCGCTCGCGGCCCCGCTCTTGACCTCATCCGTCCCGAGCTGCTCGGCGCTGTCTCCGGCTCAGCTCTGGGTAGCGGTTGGTGGGCGGCAGAGTGCCAGTTGCAAACAGCCGAGTGACCCGCGGGCCCTAGCATGGACCGGCCTGCGCCCTCTTCCTCTTATCCTTCCTTTGGTTCGTCTTTATCCTCTGCAAGCTGAGCGTGATCTTCGTTTCTTCCCTCTTTCTCTCTCTTCACAGAGTTTTTTCCACTTTCTCGCCAGTGCAGAAGGTGGTGCAGAAGGTGGTGCAGCAGTACTGCTCTTGTTGCCAACGCTTTCTTGTTTCCTTGCTTCTTTGACTCTCTCTTCGTTCTTCCTCGTTCTCTTTCTTCTTTGTCTCCTTCCTTTTCCTCGTCTGTTTTTGATTTTGTTCTAGGTCCTCTGGCGTTTGCTTTCCCGCAAGAATCTCTGGCTTATCGAGTCAGAAACGCAGGGTGATGGACTCACACGCACTGCTTTCTTTCTATCCAACCTTCCTCAACATCTCGACAGGGTGTTGGGCTGGCCCACCCTTAGTGGCACCTTTCCGTCGGGTGCTTGGTCGATGAGGATACCCAAAGGCATTGCTCGACCTCTCTTATTCCGCCTGTTGGGGGGTGTGGGCGACTTTCTGGCTGAACCTAGGCGTTGGGGCTGCTGTCTCTCCTCGGTACTCTACTCCATTATGTGGACATCACCATCAAGTTCCCTTGTGGTCTGCAGCGCGGGGAGGTCTTGTCTTGCGCAAAGGACACTTGGGCAGCGCAGCCCCTTTCTCGGGTCTTATACGGATCTCATCTTGCGATCGCATATGCCTTTCCGACTAGGCTGTCACTCTTGGACATTGTCATTGAGATCACTTTCCGGCAGTCCTGATGCCCACATCAGTACAAAGACGAGGCAGCTCTGGTTCCCTTGCGTCCCAAGATACAAAAATCAGAATGAGAGCTATCAGTGACTAGGCCTTACTGATGCTTCCTGGTTGACAACATCAAAAGCCTGTGTGGGCGGGATCTGGATGGATGGAGGGTGGGGGCGGGATCATTTCCAGTGGCGACGGTCATATGGACATATCATCGACTTCAGGGGAACAAACACCTTTGTGGGGTTGCCATGGAACACAGCCTGTTATTTAGGGGACAACCGGCTGAACATTGGGTTGCTTGGGAGCAATGGGGTGGCAGTGTTGGCAGAGAAGGATGTTCAGCACCAGGGTCGATCAGGAATCAGAGGCGCGAGCCCTACTCAGCATTCACCAAGCACGTCAAGGAAGCTCACACCAGTGTCGTCATCCTCGCCGGCGCACCCAGAGCCAGCATCACTTGGTCAACCTCGTGACTGACCGCCCACGGCGCGAAGAAGGGTGACGCGCCTCAACGCGACCAGTTTTCTGCCGCCTACTTCAGTCGCTCTTCCACGCGCGTCTCAAGGCTTCGGCATCTACCTCGCCCTCTCTCTTTCCAACTTTTCCCAACCTTCTCCCTTCCACTTCGATTTCTCAACCACAACTTCCTTCAACATCCTACCATACTTGTTGTCGAGCTCCTAGGATCACCATCGCTCTCTACCTTCACGGTCCTGGAGCACAGCAGCAATTTTCCCAGGGCCCTCAACGTCCTGAGATTTGTTGATTTGCAGTAGCCTGTAAGTTTGACCGACTCACCCGACCCTCAGCCTTCAACCTCCAACCCTCACACCCGCCACTCCATCTTCATCTCCCCTGACCCTCCATCGTCCTGTGTTTTAACAGCAGAACCAGCAGCAGAAACCACAGAAGTAGGGCGCCATATCCCAATCTTCACTCGGTCATCGCACTTTAACTAGGCGCATTATTCACGGTCGGTCGGTCGGTCGCAAAGAGCACTTCCACGATACAACCCGACTTTGTCTTCGCGTCAAGGTATGTCAACTCTCTCCTCCCCTCCCTCCCCTTTCTTTTCTGTATCACGAGACTATTTTCCCATCTGTGCACATATCAAATAGGCAAGGAGGTAGAGGGTAGCAAGTGCTTCTTTCATTCTCCTCCTCGTTCTCTTCTCATCAGCTCTTGCAACTCCAGAGTTCTGATCTAACTCTCCTTCTTTCAAAGTCGACAGCTTGCTCTACAACCAGCCAGTAATTTGACCTTTACTCTACTGCTTGAGACCTCTGCAACTCCAGCACCATGTCTGGAGCCAAAGCAGGCAACGGCAGGGCCCCGGGCCCCCAGTCCGGCTATAGCTCTGCTAGCAGTTCGGACAGCACTGGTTCGGAACGCGGCGCCCCTCTTACATCGCCAGCCCCAGAGAAAAATGGCATGCGTACGGAGAAAGTTTTGAGTATCCGGACGAAGGACTCGTCTGCTGCGTCGAGGCCTAGCCAGACCAGCGATGGACATCGTACAAGCCAGTCTAGTAACTTCATTGGCGGCCCCCCTCCCGCTCTCACTTTGGCCTCTTATCCGGGTCCCGGGGCAGCCCACCGTCCGCAGAGTGCCTCTGCACTTCTTCCGGCGCATTCGGTTACGGGGGGTGTTCCTGGTCCGGTCGCCGTACCCAAGATGGGCTCAAGAATCCCTGGCGCAACCACGCAAACCTTTATTAGCGCCATGCAGGCAATGACATTCAACCCTTCGGATGAGCATTTGCACCCATCCCACAAGGTAAGTTATGACCAGCCTCTTTTCCATCCGATAACCGCGTTTCTGATTGTGCTGACCTGTCCGCAGGAGCTTCGTGAGCAGATTTGCAAGCTGCAGACGCGTGTCTGGGGTCTGCGTCAGGGCATGTATCGTCAGCCTGCGATCCCTCGCGAGTTTCTGATCTCCTTTGACTACGACATGCAGGAGCTCATGAGCAATACTGTAAAACTCAACAAGGCTGCCGACACACTGGCTGGTGAGCTCAAGAAAGTCAAGGACGAGTGCAAGCGCCTCCGCACGAGCGTTCGTGAACTCGAACATGATGCTCAAGCCTGGAAGGGCCGTCAGGGTGAGCTTGAGACTGAACAGTCGCGTCTGGCGAAGCGGAGCAGCGAAGACATGAGAACGATCCAGGTATGCATTGAGAAGATTGGGAACTGATCAAGTATCTAACGTCCGCACAGTTCCTCACAGATCAACTCCGCCAGAATGAGATGGCCAAAATGGTAAGACCCAATCTTATTATTCTGTATGAGCAATGTTAACAAGCCGATCATAGATGCTTCAAGAGCAAGTCGAAGGCAAGCGCAGCCTGTGGATGGACGTCCACCGCGATCCCCAAGAGCGGGCGGCCGCTATGCACAACCTCGCCCGCGCCCCAACCCCGGCCATGTCCGTTATTGATCAGAGCCAGGTATATGGAAGCAGACAGGCCGGCAGTGTACGCTCCGGCAGTCTCTATCCGGGCAGTGTTCATTCTGGCAGCGACCATTCGGGTGCCCACCACCTCGGTGGAAACCACCCCCAGCTTCAGTCCATGCTGCGCTCTCACTCCGGGCCTGGACCCGTGGTTTACTCGGCCCCACCCCAGCAACGCCTGATGCCAATGGCGACTGGCAGTAACCGCTCCAGCATCGAATATGCACCTGGGAAGCCTTCGCCGCTCCAGCCATCCGTCCCTAAGCGGAGCCCAAGATACCCTACCACGACGGAATTGGGCAGCCCCATTGAGCGGAGACGCGATGCCTCGGGCGCCCTGGTGAGAATCAGCGTCGAAGATGAGCAACTGAAGATGTGCACGGATGAGTTCGAGGCGCTGTTTGCTCTTGTTGGCGGCTTTTGCCACTCCTACTTCCATGAGCTGCCTTCCATTGAGGGCGACTGGAAGACTGTCATCAAGGCAGAAGCCAGCGGCGGCCTCTGGGAATACATCTGTGGGGTGTGCCAGCCCGGCAGCGAGCAGGATCGTGGAGATCGCGCCTTGGGCCTTTTGGAGGACGACGTGTGCCGGCCTTATTTTATGCAGCGCCTCATCGTGCAACACATCATCGTCTGCATCTTCACGTATGAGGGGTGGAAGGACTACTCGGACGACATTGATGAGGAGATGGCAAAGCTCGAGGAGCATTTCAAGACGATTGATCGTAAGTGTACAAGCCGGCTTACCCTGCGTTCCTCTACTGACCTCTACCCGATAGCTCGCAAGACCTTTGAGCGCCAGGCCGTCATTGACCGCCGGGCGGATCTGGTCACGGAGATGTCGACCGGCCCTAATGCGGCTGCGTTCAAGAACCACAAGTTGAACCAGCACCACCAGCATCTCAAGACCATGATCGGCCCGTTCTTGCCGCGCGACAAGAAGTCCAGCCTCGCTCAAGAGGCCTTCTACGATCTCTTCGCCATTGCCAACTCGGCTTGGGACCTGTCGTCCAAGCTGTTCCGTTCGCGCATGTCGTTCCAATACGTCTGGAACGACGTGTACACTAGGTTCTCGGTCGAGACTCACAAGCCTCTGGCCCTCAACATGGACCCCCTCGTACTGCAGCTGGAGCATTGGCGCATAAAGCTCTGCATCACTCCGGCCATTACCATGCGCAACGACCAGGGCATGACCATCTCTACCAGGAACGTGGTAAAGTCTGGCGTGCTGGTGATGCGCCCCTAGGCCTCATACCCGACCATCTCGCGTCGACAACTCGGACGCTCTTTCCAGCATCACTTATTCCTTTCGTACACGTTTCTTTTCTTCATTCGGCACATTCTTTATCAGGCTTACATTCTCCTACATAATCGCCGTCCTATCTGAGGCCATGGTTCTGCGATGGAACTTCTTACAGGGATCCGCCTCGAGGACCAAAGTGACCCGTTGCTCTCATAATCAAGCGGCGAGGTACAGGTCTGGCATCACCATCGGCGCCTAACCGGCATATTTGGCAACAGGACACGGCAATAACCACTCTTGGGAGACTTTGGAGTTCCCCGCGAGGGACAACAAGTCGGTACTTTCCACCTGACTACATCGGCATAATAGAACCCTTGCACAGGCACCGACGATGGTCGGCTCTGGGCGCCATCTTCTCCCCTTCGTTTCCCTGCCTAACCAATGACACGGTCTTACACCAAGGACGGTATAATCCATTTAGGTCAAGACCCATCTGCAGTTTGGCTGGTTGGCGGGGACGGAATAGGGATTTCGGAATTATGCCATCACGAAGAGGTTGCACCTAATCATCCGGGAAGGGACCCGGCGTGCTAACCTTTATATTTCCCCTTTCTCTTTCTTTTCCTTTTTCTCTCTGTTTTGTTGGACGGGACGGGACGGAAAACAGGACGGCCCAACTGGCATGCCCAGGAACCACTCATCAGCTTACTTAGCGGCCGGATGCCTATGTCACTTGACGACATTGAGGCGACTGTGCTTGGGGGCGTTTGGGGGACAGGGGGCATCGCATTTGGGACTGGCTGGCGTTCGGACGTCCAACTTGGGTTTTGTAAGGGTATTTACCGGACATTATGGCAGAGGCTTTGAGCACACTAGGCCGATAATACATTCCTCTTTTCTGACATGCTCAGTATTTGTGTGAAGGTGTTGTGAATTTCGGACAGTAAGGTTAAAGAGCTAGAGTTTTAAATGCACAGCGATGCCATGGAAACTTTTCTATCATTTACAATGTCTATAATGATTCGTCTTGTGTTTATCATGTCTAAACCGATATGAAGAATAGCGATGGGCGCTGAGTGGACACCGCGCCATGCAAACGCAAGGTCTACCATGAACCCGCCTATAAGCTTTTATACATTAAGCGAACATCTCATTGGATATACAGCCGTTTTTCACCACAATCTCCCCAGTCCCAGTCTACCGCCACCGCCCGAGCACCACCACCGACCCCAAAACCGCCGCTAAACCCACCACCCCAGCCAACACCACCGGCCCCAAAACCCCCCCTCTCCCCTTCCTGGGGGGTCCCATCCCCTCAAAAATCCCCTCCAACCTCTCCGCCATCTGCCCCTCAGCAAACAACCCCTCCACCCTCTCCCTCCCCGCCCTCCCCATCCCCCTCAACTCCTCCTCCCCCATCTCATTCAAAACCCTCCCCATCACCTCCCTCCACCCTTGGGGTTCCGCCGGATCCCTCAACCACCCCGTCACCCCCTCCACCACCGTCTCTTTGGGACCCCCACTATCCGCCGCCAGCACCGGCACACCCCTGAGCATCGCCTCTAGCGGCACGATGCCGAAATGCTCATTCTCGGGGGTGTACAGCAACAGCCTTGCCGAGCGCAGGAGCATTTCCTTGAGGAGGTTGGGCACGCTCAGGAGGAAGAGGACGTCCGTCTCGGGGGGGCAGGCGAGGGCCGAAGGAAGGGTCTTTGCGGTGGCGGTTTTGAGGTTGAGTTGTGTCTCGGCGAGGTGGATGAGGTCGGCGTGGTAGGCGACGTTTTCGGGGACGCGGGGGTCGTAGCCGCCGGCGAGGATGAGTTTGGTGTTGGTGCGTTGTTGTGGGGGGAGGAGGGCGAAGGCGTGCAGGGCGAGGGCGATGTTCTTTTTGCGTTCGAAGCGGTTGATGGAGAGGAGGATGCGGGTGTTTGGCCAGGGGAGGGGGTCGGGCGGGTGGGAAGGGGGGGTGGTGTCGATGCAGGGGTGGACGACGTGGAGGGTTTTGTGGCGGGCGAGGCGCGGCCAGGTTTGGGTGACGATGGAGCGGGTGAAGGCTGAGTTGACGGCGATGGCGTCGGCGTAGGCCATGCTCCATTGCTCGAGGGCGTCAAAGGGGATGCGGTAGAGGCGCTTCCAGAGGCGGGCGCGGCCCTGGGCGAGGAGGAGGTCCGGGAAGTGGCAGTAGAAGAAGATGGGTGCAGGGGAGAGGGATTTGAGGACGGGTAGGCCGGCGCTGAGCTGGTCGACGAAGAAGGCGTCCGGGGAGAGGTCGCGGAGCTCCGAGGTCAGGAGGGCGATCTGCACGATGAGGTGCAGTTGGCGCAGGATGGCGCAGAGGATGGCGAAGCGACCGAGGAGCGTGGTGGGCACGAGCGTGTTGCCGCGCACGCGGACATCGAGGGTGCCTTCAGCGGTAGTATGTCAGCGTCTTTATCACTCAAAATGAGCAAGCCCGGGAGGATGAATACCATCGCGGGCTTCGTCGAAGCAGTGGGCGGGATCGCAGTGGCTCGTAAAGATGACGACCTTGTGGCCGCGCTTCTGCAGTCCCACGGCCGCATCGATGACGAGCCGCTCGGCACCGCCTATCCCGAGGTCGGGGTGCAGAAAGACGATTGTCTTGTTCTGTTTCTTGTCGCCGGCCATCTTGGTGGTCCTTGCGCCATGACGTGGGTTGCCGGACAGACGTGGTCAGAAGCTCAGTTAATTGAAGATGGGTCCGGCAGGCAGTGGATTACAAGGGTTCTGCTACAGGGGACCCCGGCCGGTTCCAGGCACTGATAAGATTGATAAGCTTAAGTCAGAGCTTCGTAAGAAACGTATTATAAATTACTGATACCGTAATGGACTTCCTCATTTTCTTCATCACATGCTCTCCTGCACAACTCGGTTGTCATCACAACAAAGTCCCTGCATTTCCCCGGATAAGGGCCACTCCTGGACATCCGACGCCGGAGGCGGGTTCCATCGGCCGTAACCTGTCAAAGCCGTGGCCGCGCGGCACAGTTGCTACAAGTCCAACCTCACATCTCACACTCAACGGCAAGGTAAGGACAGGCGGGGTGGACCATCTTCTGCAACGTCGATGGTGTCGGTATGTATATGGTATACCTATATGGTGTACCTTTGGGTATCAAATCATCTAGAGCACCAGAGGCCGCGGATAGTGTGTCCAGTAGTCAACCTCAAAGCAGCGCCTCGGTGTTCCAACCCACCACTAAACCAAAGTCCCTCCCACCCACATCCAAATACCACACTACCACAGTATGCCAATCCCAAACTCACCTCCATCACCAAAACGGCATATGAAATACATAGTACGCAGTACTCAAAAAGGGATATGTCCACGTCAAAACACCAACCGAAGTAAAAGCTTGAGTGCCAAGCACTGGCAAGCATAAACTAAAACAGGGCCCTATGTGTCTTCAAACTTCCAAAGTCCCGTATTGCTGCGCTTCGTCTCTCATCCACCTCGTTACATCATCCCGTCCCATGCCATGCCATGCAACCCGCCCGGCCAACCAACTCCCAAAAATGCTGACAGTCTTGTCCCAACAAATCTATAGACTCAAAAAGAAAAAAAGTCGAAATGAAAATGCCTATCCGGTGCTATACCGATGCCGCAGCAGTGGAAAAAAGAAGAAGAAGAAGAAGAAGAAGAATAGGTAGAGTGAGGAGGCCGACTAGCGGGCGTGCCGTAAAGGGCACGACAGAAAATATTGGAACTCTGAATTTCAAACAGCAGCCAGTCAGCCAGCCAACCGACTGCTCACTCGTCGCCGCTATCTACGACGATCTTCTTGGCCGTCTCAGTGCTGCCGACACTGGCATTTGTGTCTCTCCTCCGAGCCGTCCCGCCCATCAGCCTGCCCATGACGAGCGCATCTCGGGAAACCTCAGCCGGCGTGGCCGTGGCCGTCGTCGCCAGCCTCTTCTTGGGCTTCGCCATGACCAGCCCCTCGTCGCTGTCGCTGTCATCATCGTCGTCCGCTTCGTCATGGTAGTGGTGGTGGTGGGCTAAGGGCAGGGTGCTGACTAGAGGGCGGGGAGACCCGCGATCTAGTTTCACGTGGACCGCGCCATGATCCAGCACGGCATCTTGCACGTCGAGAGGGAATCCCGACATTGGCTCCTTTGCAAAGGCCGGAGGCGTGAGGGAGTCTGTCGTGTCAATGACCGAGGACCGGCCCACGAGCCCCGGATTACCCAGGAACTCGCCCTCCGGATCCGCCGAGACGGAGCTCGTGCTACTGAGCAGGGCCGGGAGCGAAGGATCCGACTGAAACGCAACCATCTGATCCGTAACCTCCTTGGTCATGTGTGTGTTGAGGCCGTAGATTGGACTGGCCGACTCGCTCGGGCTAGTCAAGGGGGTCGTGAGACCGCCCATTGACGTCGAGCTCGACGACTTTCCAGTCGCAACCGTCTCGCCCCTGGACGGGGGCGACCGGTGGAAGATTCCGTCGTCAGGGGACGGAGGGCAGGGAATGAGCGCCGGCTCCGGCTCGGCTAAAGCCGCCCTCGCGCCGCTAGACTCCCCGACACGATGCGCCGTCATGGGCCGTTCGTCAAGCTCCACGGGAACGCGTTGCTTGTCGTGCATGTTGGGGTCCGATTTGAAGTGGCCATGCTGGTATCCCGTAAGGCAATTAGACGTCGAGGATAGCGCAGATGATGCAGCACGCTCAAGCCGCTTGGCGAACTCGATGGAACTTTTCGGCCGAGGCCCAGGTGTAAAATGCACGTTGCCCGGAGCGATGGCCGTGCTCAGCGAAACCTTGGCTTCGGCACGCTTATCGTTGCTTGCAAACAGGCCACGATCGACCGATCGCGCCCGGTCGGGCTCATCAATGGCGGGATTCGTGTCCCGAGCTTTCCTTAGTGTGCTGCTCGGGTCCTCCATGGGACTGCCGGCGAGCGGGGTTGGCGGGAGCGTTTGTGTCTCGAATGGTGTAGGGGTGAGGCTCAGAAAGGTGTTTGTGAGGGACCGAGCATGCCCGTGACGAGGCAGCATCCTGTGCGGCGACGCCGACGCATGCCGAGACCAGTGATCGTCCCTTGACGTGACGTGGGTGAGTAACTCGAGCGGCTGGCGCAACGCGTGGCCCACTGCCGATGGCTGCTGCTGCGGAGCTGGAGCTGCGGGGTACTCGTCTTGCGGGCTGGCTAGCACACTGTGCGTCAAGGGGTGTCCGGTGGATGGTTGTGAGGGGCTGGAAAAGTAATCGTCTGGGCGTAGACTTCTGCGCCGCGCATCTCGCAGATGGGGGGTAATCAAGCCAGCGAGGGGGCTCTCTCCTGCAGAACTAGTGGCGTTGCTGGCGGCGCGCCTCCGCGACGACACGCTCTCTGTCCGCTCACCGCGGGGATGCATCACTTTCCCCACCGCCTTCTTGACCGCCGACCTAGCGCGCTCAAGTAAGGTCAGGGGAACGACCGCATCAGCCATCTCCTTCTCGTCAACTTGGATCTTCCGGCCTGACGCTTTCCTCGACGGGTCTGTGTCGTCGATCCATGCCACCGGATCGATGTCTTCAGTGACCCAAGGGTGGCGTTTGACGTCACGCAGGCGGATCCTCTTCTCGGGGTTCTTGGTGAGCATCTTGCTCAGGAGATCGTACAAGTTGCAGCCAATCTCTTCGTACGCAAGTTCATCGTCGTCACGATAGGGCGGCTTGTTTACTCGGGTATAAAGAGACTTTTCGCTGGGTTTGGTGGCAGGGTCGACAGGCCGTAGTCGTCGGGTGGGGATGTATACCTCGTCGTTGGCAATCTTCTTGAACATCTGCCACTCGTCCTCGGCTAGAAAAGGAATGCGGGCAAAGATCAGGCAGTAGAGTGTCACGCCCAGCGACCAAACATCGATCTGCTCGTTAATCTTGGGCTGCGTTCCAAGAGGGTTGTCGTGAAGATCAGTGGCGCAGAGTTCGGGAGCGAAGAAGGCAGGTGTGCCAACTGTCTTGGCGAGCTCGAGGTCATTGTCAAAGTCTCGGGCTTCCGACTCGGAGATGGTATCGTCGGGCTCGCCATCGCGGACGGGTCGGCCAAAGTAGGACACACCAAAATCGGCAATCTTGGCCCTCCGGTCCTTGGTCCAGAGCAGGTTTGCCGGTTTAATATCTCGGTGAACTACCCCCTCATAATGCAGGTACTCCAGGCCCAACACCGTGTCGCGGAAGGTTTGCCGTGCCTCGTCGATTGTAAAGCACGGCACGTACGAGAAGTCGTCCACATACGGGTCGCGGACTCTGGTATAGTCCAACGAGGACATGTGGGACATGATCGAGTCGGCCATGCTGGGCGATCTCCCCCTGAACAGTCCAGACGTGGGTCCGTCAAGAGCCGCCGAAGAGTTGGCGTTGGAAGTCAGGGCGCCGGGAGATTCCAAGTCATGGGGATGAGGAAGCCAGGTCGGGTTCGAATCGCCAAGAGGCCCATGGGGTTTCCAGAGTTCTTTATTAGATTGTGTTCGGGAGGGTGCCTGGGAGACTGCTCTTGATCCAGCCAAAGAATCCCGGTTCGACAGAGCGCGTCCGGCAAACGTGCCTGCGTCGCTGCCGAGCGAGCCAGGGTGCGAACCATGGGCGGAATAATCCTCGTCGTCAGCGGGCCCGTACTCGAGACTCCAGTAGTCAGCCGAAGTCCCCTGGGCCAGGGCCCTGTTCTTTGCCCGCTCGGCGTCCCTCATTTCCTGACGCTGCTCGAGCAGGCGTTCGAATCGTTCCTCTTCGGGCGTCGGCTTCTCGCCGCGCATCTCTCTTTCGACACGGCGGCGCTCGTATTCGCAAATATGGGGAAGGCCCTTCTTCCTCCAAACAATCTCGCCCAGTTCGACATGTTCGAGCACCATGTAGATCTTCTTCAGCTCGGGGTCGTCGATGACCTCGAGTAGGGCGACGACGTTGGGGTGGCGAATCTTCTTGAGGATGGCAATCTCGCGCTTGCTCTTGTCTTGGGCCGACATTGCCATGACCTTACCAAGACGGCGCTTCTTGGAGAACCTCGGAATGATCTTGATGGCCACATATTCGCCGTTCTCGGAATTCCTGGCCAGCTTGACCTTGCCGTGCATGCCGCGGCCGAGCTCTTCGATGATCTCATAGTTGTTGATGTGCTTCCGACCGGTCGTGTAGTCGTGTTCGACGTTTGCCTTGTGCGTCCTGGCGAACGAGAAGAGGTTGGTCAGCAACGAACATGCGTTTTGACGGCGGACGGGCCATGTATGCAGGGTCCGTGTACCGGCTTTTGCTCCGCTGCGGGGACATGGCAACTTACTCTCGAACCTTGTGGCTCTGCAATGGATGCAAATACGGGCTATTTAGGCTAGCGGGCGTTGCGCTCTCGGAGCCGGGTAGGGACTGCGGGAAGGACATGGCGGAGCGGGGAAGAGCCGGACTGAAGAGCCCCGGGGACGACACGGGGGTGCTATTGGCGGTCCGGTGCGGGATATGCGAGGGCGGGGGCGGCAGGATGTTGTGAAGATGGGGATGCGGGGGGCGGTGGCGATGAGGCCGCGGCTGGTGAGGCTCCATGGTGGGAATGCTGTTGTTGAGCACCACTTGGGAGCCCCTTCATGCTGGACGGACACAACTGGGACGGCGGTGTCGTATCGTAATCAGCGGGTGGCACTGGCACTGGCTGGCGGGTCCTGTCTCGACACTTTGGACAGGCGCCGACGGCAATTGGGATTGCAACTAAGCGACCATCTTCTTGGGAAAATAGTTCAAACGAGAAAGAAAAAAAGAGAAAACCAAACAGCGACGTCGAACCGTGAGAGAGAGGGTTGGGTATATGGCGGGTCTAGGGGTGGTGTTGAGGGAAAAGGCCGGGCTTGGGTCCGTCGTACGGCGAGAGGCAAGAGCAGCCAGGGCACAGATTTTGGTCGGCTGTGGTCACTGGTCACCGTCCACTCACAGCCGCTGCTCATCTTGGAAGTGGGCTGCGGGCTGCGGGCTGTGGGCTGCAGAGCTGCGGCGTCGGCGGGTCGACCCCGTACTGTGTACTGGGTACTTCCGGACATCATACAAAGAGGCTGCGTTTCCGGAGCGGGCTAATATACACAGTGGGTATATAGTGTGCGCACTCCTTCCGTCTTGTCAAATGATGCAGATGATGAGCGAAAGAAACGTCAGGCGAAACAGTCTCCCACACACTGGCAGACTGGTCGACACGGCGAATGTATTGTCATGTATGGTATACTACAGTACAGTACAATACAGTCCAGTACACAGTATCCACACAATCTGCCCCTCCAGTTGACTCCCCCACCACCTCTGATCCCAGATGATTGATTATCAATGGAAGGCCACAATCAAACGCACTGTGGGCTCAAAGGCTCGACCCTGAGCTGGCACGTCATTCAATACAGCAACTGCAAGGCACAAAAGAACCCGCTTAGGTACGATGCGGCGAGACCGGCAGACTGTATTTTCGCCCTGCTATCCGTCCAAGCAGCCCTCGATCAATCAGCAACAAGGGGGCGACAAGAGCAACGCAGACTTGACGTCGCAGCCAAAAATCGCCAAGTCTCTGAAAGTGGGAACTTGCATGCGAAAGCAGAAAAGGCGGGGCCGAGCTTATCGCAGCTAGCCCGACAGGGTAATGATTGACGGAACCGCCAAGCGACCCCTCTCCACCCCTCCTACTGCGGCCTTGGCAGCTTGGCCTGATGGGCTCCCTTTTCCCATGATTGCTGTTGGGCACAAGAAGAGATGTGCAGCAACGGGATTCCGATTTCTGACACGACGGCTCTGCCCGCACTGGAGCCCTGGACAGAGTGGATAACCGGCACGCAGAGAACAAGGTAAAAACGTCTGTCAGGTCGGGATTCAGGCATGCGTGCCTGAAAACCCCTGCCCCGCCAATGGGTTGTTCGACCCTCATTCTGGAGCCGAAGGTTGAGATATTGACGCCGTGCCCGGCGGCTGCTCTCGGTTCATCGGCATGTCTGCGGCGGAAACCCAGGCATTGGGCTTTCCTTTTGCGAGCTCCTACCTGACCACAAGGTGAGCCATCACAACTGGCGTTTCTCAAGCTTCCGAAAGCAGGAATCTGTCGCTACGGAGTCGTCAGATTGTCACCCTGGAAACTTCCGTGCCACTCGGTTCTGCGCCGTAAATCGGCCCCATCGGTTTAGCATTGACGGCAGCGAGGCTGATAATCCCCTCACCCACATTGTACGGAGTACGACGTCGACTACATACGAGCACCGAGAATGCGACAGTAGCGTGGACCGGGAGGCGGGAGGCTGGATCGGCACAGCATGTGGAACTCGTCGAGGAGAGAGGATCTAGTTAGGCATCATTTGTCTGGCCACGCGAGAAAGAAGTCGAGGAATACCGGACGGCACGGTGCGCACACATCGAACCAGCCCCGTCTGTGTCGAGAATCTCGTGGTGTTCCAATGTGCTTGTGATACGTATCTCGGCTTGCCGAATGTGGGTGCTGCCCGCCGGCCGAATCCCAGCGTTCCATCTCCAATCTGGCCCGGACCCAAAAAGGCCTCTCGGCCTGCCGAAACCGTTGCGTCTCCACATGAGCGGCGATGCGATACAACCCAATGAGCTTGAAGGTCAGTTCGACAGAGGGGCAGCTTCGAGTAGCAGCTGTGTGCCGGATCTCGATGTCTCTTGCCCATCACATTTGGAGCATACGAGTCTGTACGGAGTGCTGCTCTACGTGAGACAAATGCAAAAGCAAAACTCGTTGCATTGTACGGAGTACACTACGTACTTACCGGGCTGCGATATGAGGCGTCGGAATGCCAAACTAGGGAATTGCGGGTTGGCGTCGAGGTACCGGGAGGCGGTCCAGACCGTTCTGTTTCCTCGACTCTCTGGGCCGCCCTAAGTGGTTAGAATTCCCGCTTGCTGCCCAAGCACCGAGGTACGGTGTGCAAACCTTCTACTAGTGTATCCGTAATTTCGTCGGGCAAGCAGGTCTGTAGCCGAAGGAAAGATGGAAAAAAAAGAAAAGAGGATGGAGCAAAGACAGGAAGATCAGGTCATCTCCCAATGGAACGGTTCGTTACCACGCGATAAGGGAAAGGGCATCATGCTACCCAGCTATGTAGGATGCAGCGTGCCTCCATTCGCAAGTTGCAGGGTTTCCTCATAGCGGGAGCCCTGCATATGAAGTCATTACCATTCCCTGCCCGAAGACCCCGAGAGCGTGGTAAAGGAAGAAAAACCAACGATTGATGCCGTCCATGACGACCAGGAAAGTGTCATGGACACAGACGGGACAGAGAAGATCCTTGCAGCCTCTGATAAGGTGAACCCCGGAACCTATCACGGTTAGGTTTCACTAGCGCAGATCGCTGCCCGGTGCTAAAAAGTGGCACGGGCCTCCGGTGTTGGTCCCAGCCCTCTCATAACCCTCGTCCGCTCCAACCAATCAATGAACCGCGGCTGCCACGCCTCATGCCCCTCCATCAAAGCGATCAAAGTGACAGCTCACCTCACCTTCGAGCATGCGAACAACATGAAAGTTCGGGGCGACGACCTCCGGTACTGTTACCGTCGCCTGTCTCCGGTGCGCTCCAATTAGCTTCGGATGCCGTCCAACGTCGGCAGGTCGCAGCGAACCCAAAGTTCAGGAACCAGGCTCGCTAGCTCCGTACTCGGATGCGAGCGGATTTGCAGAGTGAAAAAACGGCCCTTCTGTTGTTGTTGCACCGAGTTTCTGATGGAGGCCCTTTATCTTTGAGCCGCGTCTTGCCTTGAATGTCCAATAAAACACGGACGGCAACTGCATGGGACGGGCGGTTCGTTTCGAAGTGGTTAACCGCCGTTGGAACTCTTAAGGGTTGCGTGGTGGATTGAATCTCTTAATTTGTAATCGCTTTTTTTATCTCCTTAATTTTTTTCCCTCTTTAGTACGAAGTACCAAAAAGAAAGAACCGCCGACGCAAGGCAAACGCGGCTGCGCAAAGTGGCCTGACCCTGACGACACCCGTTTCCCGTGTTCCCATCTCGCCCACCACCAGGAATTACGCCGATTTGGCCACCA
Organism: Trichocladium uniseriatum; assembly: GCA_017139535.1. Classification (NCBI taxonomy): domain Eukaryota; kingdom Fungi; phylum Ascomycota; class Sordariomycetes; order Sordariales; family Chaetomiaceae; genus Trichocladium; species Trichocladium uniseriatum. The sequence continues at coordinate 822,152 of WOUO01000002.1, read as the reverse complement.
CACCCTGGCCAAAGACGCGCGCAAGACGAACTGTCCATGAACCCTTGATGGCCTCCAAGTTCCAACCTCACCCTTTTTTGGCCGTGGTCCCGCACGATGCAACCCACCTCGGCTCCTGGCTGTGAGCCGTTTCCAAGGTTCAGCGTCACACTGGCCCTGCTCGACCTCGAGTGAGTTGCGCGGCCTGGTTGGTCTGACTTGCCCATGAACCCCCCATGAACACCCTCCTTCCCGCGCACCGTCCTGCAGTGGTTTCCCCACAGGGCAATATCATTAATATGTATTATCGTTGCGCTTGATATAGCCTGTCAGGGTGCGGCACACACCAGCGCCACAACGGCGGTTTGCCATGCACGTCATTTCACACTTTTACCCATGGATGTTTGGCGAGGAGTGGGGATGGATGGAAGTCAGTGATATCTGGCTGGTCAGTTTGTGGTGGTGGCTGTGGTGGCTCACTGACTCGCTGACTGTGCCCTGTGCTTGCAGGAGGAAGATCTCATGTGAAAGATACCGTGATGTTGGGTTTGACTGTCGGGTCCTTACCTCGACACAGAAAAGTAACTACCTACCGAATTACATGATAGATCTCCAACCTTGTGGCGTTTCATCCTTTTGGCGTGATTACCAGACTCGGGACCAGTTATCGTCTGTCACCTGTTTGCGCATGTGATTAAAGTTAGCTTCGAGTCAAATATGATGGATTCTCGGTCAAATTGTCTCGCGTACGGAGTATAACCTCCTGCTTCGGGCTTCTACACAGTAACCAAAACTTCCCCCTTTCTGTCTGATGTCGGAGAATGTAACAAACACCCCGTTCCAGACTCCCAGACTCCAAGCACATGGCCCATCTCATTTCATCATCGGGGATGGCCGTGAAGGAAGAGGGCTTGCGGCGGTGGTGTTTCGCGCCGCTTCCTTCGCCCCGAGGGGCTGGAATCACGCATCCTTCCGCGTGTGATACCTGAGCGTCGGTTCATCACACCAGTAGCGCGTGCCGCAAAACCGGGCTAGCCTCGACTGTCACCTTGGATCTTCCTCCGTCTCCGCCGTCTTATGGTGTCTGGTAAGATGCGTTAACACCGATCCAGCACCGCCGACAGCTCGGTGACCTCCTGACACCGACAACATCACACGCTTTCTTTCTCTTGGTCGGCGATGGCGCTGGCCCGGCCCACGGCGGAGAACCACACTAACGCCGGAGCGCAGCGCTGCCGGGGCTGGTCTTGCCCTGGTCAAGCTCAACTGTGGGAATGCCATTGGTTGGAGGTGTCAGATTGGTTGGGGCGCCACAAGGACAAGATCGGGTTCCCGAGGGGATGGTTCCTTTGTCCCCACGTTTTTTGGCTGCGGCGTTCGGCGTTCAGCGCGATGAGCGCTGACCCGCCATCGCGTCTGGCTTCCTCTTTCATATCCTCACGAGCAACGCAACGCCGAACCTTGGCCGAGCTTGGATGTTTCTCTGATGCCGGCTAGTTATCGGCCAAGCTTGGCTATTTTTCTAACACCGGCTAGTTATCGAGCTCGCTGGGCTCCTGGCAGCGACATCTCCGGGCGATTCATCCTCGAGGTTGAATCAACCTATCACATCGCCATAGCAAATGACCTTTCTTTGAGCATGCAGATGTGCTCAGCAAATTGAGATAACAAGTCGCGAATCGCAGCACACACATGGCGAGGTGGTGTCACCGAAGATCCCTAAACGGCCGTTACACAGCAGAACAAAAAAAGAGAAGAGCGCGTCGTCAAGAGGAGAATCGCGGAAATGCCAGTCTCGACTTGGCTCTTTCAAGCCACAGCGGTCCCAGCTTCCCCTCTTGGCAAATGCGGAGTCAATCAAGATCGGCTTGGGCTTTTTGCGGGGCAAGGGAAGTGGAGCCCGAGTGCGCGAGGTGGATGTGGGAACGGGGAGCGGGAGCGAGGGAACGAGTGGAGCATCCAACTTTGAAGGTCCTCCTTCCCCAACTTTTGTCATGAGGACAATGCTGAAATGAAACAACATCATTTTCAAGGCAGAGGTCGGTCAGTGATAAGAAAGTTCCATCCGACACGGACACGGACACTTGACCTTTCGGAGATATTTCGCAATTAATTACGAAGAAGCATGAGCGGGATGGGTGCGCACTGTGTCCCGCCATCATCAGCAGCTTGGCCATCAGCAACTTGGCCATCAACCACTCCATGCAGCGTGCCATCGACCGCCCTGGACAACTCCAAGTTGGCAGCTCGTGTCTGACAAGCACACCACAATAGCCGGCACTTTTCCCTGCCCTCCCTGTCCAAACCTCACAATGTCCTGCTGCTGCTACAAGGCTCTGAGACATGCAAGGGGGAGCTATGCGCTTTTCAGAAACTGGCTCAACAGGCAGGTGTGTGGTGTGGCTCAGGGGGGTTCTCCAAGTTCGGAGGGAGTTCTCCAATATTTCGTTTTCCCTGGTGCGTGTGGTTACCTCCTGCCTGGATGGTGTGGAAGGCCCAGCTGAAGAAAAACTTGGTCAATCCTCAGCTCTCGATGGCCTCCTGACTGTTGTTGGGGAGCGACGAAAAGGGGGCTGGTTGGCGAGCTGGCCTTGGATCATGAAGATTTGTCCTACACGGGAGTCTCAGATTGCGCAGGAGTGTGTGTGGCGCTGACGGACGCGACGACAAGACAGTGTTGCGCGTAATCTGTCATGGAGATATGTACGGAGTATGCGTCTCACTGTAACTGTAACTGCGGGCTACGCGGCGCAGTCCCGTCTGCATCGGTGCAGATCCCCCGGCCCAGTTTGGCTCGCCGTGCATCTCGGTGCCAAGATGCTGTTGCTCCTCTCGGGGCTCGAATGGTCTCCCGGGATGCCGTCTGTCCCGTTGATGGGGTTGTTCAAGATGCGTGAACGCTTCTTGCTTCTTACGGAGGGTATCGGGATCGTCCACTGCACCCTTTTCCCATGCATTAGTCTCCAAGTTCCCCATACTGTGTCTTGGCCAGACTACACAGTATTCCGTACATCTGACCTGCTCGCCATGCCCGGGCTTGAACCCGTCTCCCCGTTGTTACTGAGCACTGTGTGTGTCGTCGCGGAACTCCGCGTTCCCACCATGGCCGTCCCGCTCTTGCATCTACGATCCAGCTAGCGGCTGCTTCCTTATTTTAATGTCTACGTCAGGCTTGCACATGACAAATAGGGGTTACGAGTTACGTCGTTAGCTTGTCGCCGTGTGAACCAGTGGGATGTTTTCAAGGGGTGACAACAGAAGAGACTTGGCGCATTGAACCCCTTTTCCTTGCATCTCAACAAAAAGGAGTTGCCAGAAGGTCTCAACCCTGACAGTCACTGGGCCTTTACGAACCACTCACTTTACCTATCCCTCCCAATACAGATGATGACGGGGGGAAACAGGAGCAACACGATAGCAGAGGCAGTAACCTCATCTTCCCCGTTTCCTTTTCGCCGGCCAAAATAAACATTACAAGCCACACACACGTAACAGATGTCGGAACCTACGCGAATAACCACGCAAGATCCCGCCTGCCCAACACTTTCACATACGGAATAGGACGATTAGGTACTCTCGCAGTTCCCAAAGACCCGGGGATTAGGGCCACCCCTCTCCCTTTCCCAGAGCCCGACGAGTGTTTCATCGGAGAGGATCACCATTCTCATCAATTGTCAACCAAGTCCCTAGAAAGGCCAAAAGCACCTCCCTCCATCAACTGTGGTGTCAAAGTAGGCTGGTAAGAGTGAAGTAAAAGTGTTATCCGCCCTGAGATACATCACGACAATATACCCAACTCGTGACGTCCATTGTTCAGGGATATGTACCCAGTATATAGATGAATATATACAGATGATACAACCCCATTGAAATAGACCTGGGCATAAAAGTTTAGCCTGTGATATTCTTCCAGGCACCAGCAGAAGCAGCAGCAACACGACCGCACCACCCCTCCCTCGAGTCCCTGTCTCTTTCCTGCCCACCATTCCCTTCTCCCGGCGCCGGCTCCGGTTCCGGTTCCGGGCCCGGCTCTAAACTCCAGCCCAGCTATGAGAAACAACATGCCAAACCAATATGCTATTGCGGAGTCAGCATTGACAAATTCGATGACATACCTGAAAGACCAACTGCCCACACAGCTGGCGGTCTCCCAGACTTGGAGTCTCACTGCCACAAGCCGCACATGAACCAACCAACAAACCAACCAACCTCAAATCCCAAACCTAAAAAGCCTGCCAATGTAAGAGAGATCGTGAGCTTCCCAACCGACTCGCCAACCCGCCAACGTGGACGGACACCGGACGAATCCGTCCTAATATTCCGTGGTTGGCCTAACTAGTCGAATAAGTTCCCTCGTTTGTTGACCTCAAAGCACAGAAAGGCGACGAGGCTCTAAGACACAACTATAGCGCAACCCCTTGGGAGAAATGACGCGAGACTAACATCAAATACACCATTGCATAACAGCAGTGAGCTACGACCCGTCAATACGTAACCTTGAAAGTAAGTTCACTCTTGCCTACTCCAACAAACGCCATGACATGACTAGCAGGCCTACTTCACAATGGGACGAGTAACAACAACTCAATCATTTATGGACACGCCTTCCGCCACCAAAAACTACAGCAAGGTGAAATCGCGGAAACGCAAAGCCAAGTTGAAGGAATGTGTTTGTATTCTCGGTACCCATCCGAACCCCATCCATTAAGCCCGGGTCCGTCACTAAGCGCCCGAATGCAGCTATAGTTGTAAACCCATCGCGGGTATCTCTCCATATCCGCAAACTCCGGGTTCCCAGAGTCGCTTACATATTATGTACAAGAAACAATGTCCAGCAGCAAGACAGCGGACATATCGACGGGATATAAAGCAAAGAACGGCCATCGAAATCATCGCGGGGCTCCCACTCATAACCACGCGCCACTAATCATTAAGGTTTTGGTATCGTCCCCCGTTTCCTCTCGCCGTTGTGCAGTCGTAAAGCATCGATCAAATGCAAATCGTCAGGAAATCTCGCCCCAACTCCACCATGCTGTGCATTCCGATGGTTTAAAGGAAAACGGCAGCAATACCGGCAGCAGCCAGAACGCCGAAAGCCGGAGCTCCAGTCATCTGGGCAGCCTGTTGGAACTGTTAGCTTTCATGATCATACCCGTCAAGCCCTTTACACGTGAAACTTACCAAGGCGCTGCTGGTGGAGGACTCGGTGTCCGAACCGTTCGAACCGTTCGAGCCGTCCGAGCCGTCCGAACCGTCCGAACCGTCGGTAGGCTGAGCATTGCCGGAGCCGGAGCCCGTGGCGCTGGTCGTGAAGGTCGTGGATCCGATAGTAGTCTCAATAGTCTCGGAGCCACTAGTCTGCGTCGAGACAATAGGCGAAACCACCGTGGTGGCGCGGCCCGAGGTCCCGCTAATGGTCGTCTCTCCAGTGACCGTAGTCTCGACCGAGCCGCTAGTGAGGACCGAAGTCCAGGTGCTGGTGGTGATGGCAGTAGCGGAGCCGCTCTCGGTAGCATCATCGTCGGAACCACTGGCAGTAGCGGAGCCGCTCTCGGTAGCATCGTCGTCGGAACCGCTGGCAGTCGTCACGAAAGTCGAACCGCCACTGGTAACGGTCGTGACAGCTCCCGAAGTGGCTGAAACACGGCTGGCGGTGCCGGAATCGCTCTGTGCCGGGGCATTAGCACGTCACGTAGTAATTCCTAGAATGCTACCATGTACTTACAGCGACGGAAGTGACCGAGGAGATGGTGGCGGTAGAATCGGCATTCGAGCAAAGATTGTTGCCCCAGCCAATGACGATGTTGGCCTGGTCGACGTTACCGCAGGCCTGGATCGAGCAGTCACGGATGCCGTAGGTGAAGTCGGCCTTCCCGCACAGGCACTTGATGTCGTTGGCAGAACAACCGAGCTCGGCGGCCTTTCCAAGCATGTTGGTACCGCAGGTTTTCTGTGTGTCTCTGTGAGTATGGTGGACGGATATCACATGGACGAGGTCGATGAAGTCGAAGTACAAAAAATAGAAAGGAAAAGGCGATTACTTACGCCACACTCGGGCATGTTGGAAGGGAAGTCGTTGGCTGCCACAGTGACAGCGCCCGCAAGGGCGAAAATGGCGGCGAAGGTAGTCTTCATTTTGACGAGGTTGAGTGTGTGGATAGAACGAGAGTTCTGGTTGTTTGTTTGGTGTGAGGTGTCGAGGGAAGTTGTTTGAAGAGGGATGAAGTATTACAACCAGTTCTGTTTCCCGGAGAGAATTGGATGGAAAATGAAAAAGCAGGCACGGCGGGAAGGGTACAAGGAAGATTGGGTGCGTTGCCTTTTATTGTAAGGGAAACTGGGCTCAACGGCAACGAGTCCCTTGTGGAAGGGAGGACGATCCCTCCTTCCAGCTGGAAAATAAAGCCAAGTGGGTCATGATATCACTCGAGTCTGTTGTCATTCGCCTCTCCACAGAAACCACATAAACGGGCAAGTACGACGGAGCAGGCTACCCATTGGGGCTTCCCAGACAAACAACTCTGAGTCGGCTTCGAGTGACCCGAGCTGGAAGCGGCCTCCCGCTTCAACCTAATTCCACGGTCCCTGCCCAGCCTCTCCTGCAATACCTCCGCGGGGGTGTGTGGTCGCCACATAGCGGCCCGAACTGCAGCCACATGCTACCGTCTGGAGAGATGACCTCATGGTGGCCTGGAAACCAATTGCGAGGCGCTGCTTGAGTGACGGAGTGTTGGCTGTTTGCCATCTAGCCCTGCTCCCTCATGCCGAAGAAACACAACCTTGAAAGACGCGTCCTCGACAATTGCTACAGGTCACGCGCTTGACGTTGGACGAACGGCTGGCGTGGTTCGTCTCATGTCTTCATCCGAGATGGGCCACCCTGTTGTCGGTGCCGTGCGACGGGTCATTGCCATGGTGAGGAGTGCCAAGGCCGGCAGGCTTTTACTAGCTGGGTCTCTCGCACCAGCTGAGATGCAAGATTTTCCAAGCTTGGAAAATACGTTGTTGGGCGTTGTCCTGGTAAAAAACTCGGCTGTTGTTGACATCGGAGATCGCCAAGTTCAGATCGCAGCTTGATCCGGGAGCGCAGCTCCCTATTGGTTGGAGATGCGCGACCCCTGCGCATTTTAGCGGTCAAGTCAAGGGTGGCCATGTCATCCACAACCCTGGAGCAGCTGGACGGCGGGGCCGATAGGGAACTGGCAAAGCAAGGCGGGAACCCGGCGATGATGTCGATGAATCTTGGGTTTTCAGATGCCGCATGAGACTGTGCTGCGCCCCGAACGTATGAGCGGGAGACGAAGCGGGATGTTACCAACCCCGCGGATCGTATGTATTTCAAAAGACCTAGACTCGTCCATTGTTGACTCGCATTCGCGACCAAGAGGTCTGCGGCTCTTCCGAGCAACGGGAGCTGAGGTCAAAGTCGGTCGGGCTTTGCCGGCCCGCCCCACCACCGGGCTTGGCAGACGCAGCTTGTTTCTCCCCTGCCATGCCAGCCGTTACCGACGTCAGGCCATCTCGCAACTAAGAAAACGCTGTGGTCTCTGCTGCTGAACCCAGCTTTTCATGGACGCCGTTTATTATTTCGTTTATTATTCCAGCCACCTCAACCAGAATCGCCTAGATGAGGCCATCTCTCTGCAAACCATCTGTCACACCGAGAGGGAGGTAGAGAGAAAAGGGAAGAACGAAGGAGGATCTTTCCAAAAAATTGAGATGGCGGGGCAAACAAAAGAGCAGATTGCAGGTTGATCCCGCCTGCCCACGCAGCCATGCCGGCCCATTGATTGGCATCCTTGCATTAGCGTCCGTCTGTCCGTCTGTCCGTCCAGTGTCCCGTCACACTCCTCCCACGCCTCTGCCGTCTTTTGAAGTCAGACAGGCCCAGAGACAACACAACCGAAGCTGCACGAGCGCAACGGATTGGATGTCGCCCGCTCATTTCGGCCAGGGGGTTCACAGCAATAGTGTAGTGCGACGAGCATCACACCGTCCACCGTCCTCTCGTGAGGGATGAGAAGCGAGCGAGTGACACCAAAAGGCGTCGACCAAGCTCGTCTGGAAGCATTGTACAGATTTGCCACAACGGCCCCTGGCGCAACATGGGCTACCGCTGGTTGCTGTGGTACCACCAAGGACAAGGGACGCATTCTGCCTCTTCCCTCCGTGGCTGCGGGTTTGGGAGGGATCTACTCTGCGTCACAAGCGTGCGCACTATCGACTCTCGCCTAACGTGGCCGCCAGCTCAGTCAGTTGTCTAGGCCTATAAGAGAAAGTTAGGTGAGTTGTCAAGATATCTCCTCGGTAGACCTTATCTTTGAGACTAGACAAGGCGGATGGCAACTGCAAGATTAGAAACCAGGTCGACAAGACCTCCAGGGTGAGAGGATCGTGGCCACGACGCGCGGCAGCTTGTGGATTCGCCTATCCTCTCCCGACACCAGTGTTATCAATTTTTGTCGCACACTGATCAAAGCGATGCATCTGTGAAATCGTATGTAATGGGTATGATAGACTGAACAAGCTAGATAGACATTGCAGCGCGTAAGCGCTGGCTGTGGTAGTACATCTAGAGGGGAATCCTCGTACAAGGGATGTCGAGGACAAAAAGACCAAAGAAAACCGTAATCCAACACCCACAATGTAGGGTGCCCGCATACCCCGATAATGCCTAAAAACGCAAACCGAAACCAAACCATCCCATGCCAATATTACTCCACTGCCATCATCACACTACATCACGCATGCCCTTCCACCGTCAAGATGTTTAACCGCTGCACATCACACAAGCCTCGGGGTTCTCAATGCTGCCTGTAATGCGTCTTGGTTAGCATGTGTCTCGTAGACGGCGTGTCGGTGGTGTGTATGGGGACTCACAAGCAAGCACTGCCTCGGAATAGATATCGAGCTCCCGCTCCTTGCTGTCCTCCTCCTTGTCCTCCGACTGGCCCTCCTTCTTGGCATCAAGCGATGGCGAGTCGGTCGGCTTCTCCACCGGCTCGGTGGGCAGCGCCTTGGGGCTGTCACCCTCCTCGACATCCGCCTTGAACGCCGGCGGCTTCGACGGCGAGCTGAGCCCACGAACCTTGGCATCGGCGACAGCCGTCTTGAGAGGAGGGGGCGTAGTGCTGGGGCTCGGGGCGTCATTGCTGGCCCCGTTCGGCGCGCTCTCCTTATTGACAAACGCCATGGGCCGGGGTACCGCGCTGGGCGACGACATGTAGCTACCCACCGGAGGGGCGCGCTTCTTGAGACCCGACGACGTCTTGCTGACGCTGGTATCCTGAACACGAAGGGCCTCCTGGTCGACCGTGAACTGGATGGGCTGCGCCGCCGCCTGGGTGCGGAGGTAGTACATGCCCGTCTTGAGACCCAGCTTCCAGCCGGTGAAGTGCATGCTGGTGATCTTGCCCATGGTCGGCTCCCGCATGTGGATGTTGAGGGACTGGGACTGATCGATAAAGGCACCGCGGTCGGCAGCCATCTGGACGACGGTACGCTGCGAGATCTCCCAAACGGTCTTGTAGAGCGCCTTGATGTCGGCAGGGATGTTGGGGATATTCTGGATGGAACCGCCCTCGGAAATGATGCGGTTCTTCATGTTGTCGGACCAGAGACCCATGTCGACAAGGTCCTTGAGGAGCCAAGGGTTGACGACCTGGAACTCACCGGCGAGGACACGGCGCTGGTAGATGTTGGAGGTGTAGGGCTCGAAGCACTCGTTGTTGCCCAGAATCTGGGAAGTCGAGGCAGTCGGCATGGGCGCGAGCAGCAAGCTGTTCCGGACACCGTGCTCCTTGATCTTGGCCTTGAGCGCGTCCCAGTCCCAGAGGCTGCTCGGCGTCACGTTCCACATGTCGTACTGGAGGATGCCCTGAGAAACAGGCGAGCCCTCGTATGTCGAGTACACGCCTTGCTCCTTGGCGAGATCGCACGAGGCCGTGAGCGCAGCGTGGTAGATGGTCTCAAAGATTTGCTTGTTGAGCTGACGGGCCTCGGGGGACTCGAACGGCATGCGCAGGGCCAGGAACGCGTCCGCCAGACCCTGGACACCAACGCCGATGGGGCGGTGGCGCATGTTGCTGTTCTCGGCCTCCTTGACCGGGTAGTGGTTAACGTCGATAATCTTGTTCAGGTTGCGAACGACGACCTGGGTAACCTCGTGCAGCTTCTGGAAGTCGTAGACGCCCTCGTTGTAGTCGACGAATTGGGGAAGAGCCAGAGAGGCCAGGTTGCAGACAGCAACCTCGTCAGGAGCCGAGTACTCGATGATCTCGGTGCACAAGTTGGAGCTGCGAATAGTACCGAGGTTCTTCTGGTTGCTCTTGCGGTTGCAGGCATCCTTGTAGAGCATGAAGGGGTTGCCGGTCTCGGTCTGGGCCTCGAGGATGGCGTACCACAGCTTCTGGGCCTTGACCGTCTTGCGGCCACGGCCTTCCTGCTCGTACCTCTCGTACAGGGCCTCGAACTCATCGCCATAGCAGTCGGCAAGGCCCGGGCACTCGTTGGGGCACATGAGGGTCCATTCGCCGTTCTTCTCGACGCGCTTCATGAAGAGGTCGGGAATCCACAGCGCCAGGAAGAGGTCACGGGCACGGACTTCCTCCTTTCCGTGGTTCTTGCGCAGGTCGAGGAACTCGAACACGTCGGCATGCCAGGGCTCAAGATAGATGGCAAAGGCGCCGGGGCGCTTGTTGCCACCCTGGTCGACGTAGCGGGCAGTGTTGTTGAAGACGCGGAGCATGGGAATGATGCCGTTGGAGGTGCCGTTTGTGCCGGCAATGTATGACCCCGTGGCACGGATGCGGTGGATGTTCAAGCCAATGCCACCGGCCATCTTTGAGATCATGGCGCAAGTCTTGAGCGTGTCGTAAATGCCATCAATGCTGTCATCCTTCATGTCGACCAGGAAGCACGACGAAAGCTGTGCCTGGGGGGTGCCGGCATTGAAGAGGGTCGGCGAGGCATGTGTGAAGAACTTGCTAGACATGAAGTTGTATGTCTCCAAGACGCGCTCGATATCATCTCCCCAGATGCCGACGGCAACACGCATGATCATGTGCTGGGGGCGCTCGACAATCTTGCCATTGAGCTTCAGCAGGTAGGACCGCTCCAGGGTCTTGAAGCCAAAGTACTGGTAGTTGAAGTCCCGGTCATAGACAATGGCCGAGTCGAAGTCTTCCTTGTGGCGCATCACGCACTCGTATGTCTCCTGGGCGATCATGGGAGACGGCCGCCCGTTCTTAGGGTTGACATAGTGGTAGAGGTCACTGACGACTGAGGACCATTGCTTTTTTGTTTGCTTGTGGAGGTTGGAGACGGCAATACGGGCGGCAAGGATGGCATAGTCGGGGTGGGTCACGGTCATGTACGCGGCAGTCTCGGCGGCCTGGGCAGACGCGTTTTGTCAGCGTAAAAGTGAGATACTGGGAGTTTTCTGGGTTGTGCTTACAAGATCGTCGAGCTGAGCCGTTGTGACACCGCCATAGACACCAGAGATGACCTTCTGGGTAATGGCAACCGGGTCGACATGGTCCACGTCAAGGCCATAGCAGAGACGCGAAACACGGGCCGTGATTTTGTCGAACTGGACGCGCTCCTGGCGCCCGTCTAGGAGGAATTAGTATCACGCGCGGTTGATGTCATAATTGGATGCATACATACCGCGCTTTCTGACGAACATGGCTGCGGTAGTTGGCCGAGACTCGGAGACAAAGACGACGCTCGGAAGAGACGCTCAAAGGAGGGGGAGAAGACGGTCCACAGTTGGTACGTGGATAGATTCTCACAAATAGGAGTACAAGAGAATAGAGAAAAGGGCTGTAGCTAAACAGTCCCTCGAGTCGTGGAGTTGAGTGTTGTTGGATGGTGGAGGATGCAGAAGGGAGGAGGAAGCAGGCCCTGCTCTCGGCTCTTTTAAGCTGCGGGTTGTGGACCGCGCCCGACGCGTCCAGCCAGAATTTTGGCGCGTCGCTGTGCCCCGCCCATTAAACAAACAGCCCGCTCGGGCCAAGCTGCCGTCATGGCACCCCGCCGTGCATTTCTAATCAGGCAGCAATCGCAGTCAGGAAGGTGCTTGCCAGGAGGGCAGGGTTGGCCTTCTTGGTGCCTGGGGAATTCTATTTTCTGTGCAGTTTGGCTCCAACAGCTTGCCAGCGGTGTCACTGCCATCCCTCTTTCCATGTGAGCTATTAGAGTTGCTTAGGTAATTTTAGTCAGGGGGAGTGGAGTGTGGAGTTGGCGTTGGAACACCCCTGTCATATTCAAACGGATGCCATGCAACAAACGCCAAGGCTGAGTGACCCTTTGAGGACGACTGGAGAACCCTGAGGACAGCTCTGAGTCAAGTTGCCCATGTGCGATTGTGAGACGAGAAGGGGCTATAAACACTGAAATTTTGACCTGACTATGAGATCTGGGCTCTTTTCAGCAGCACCACGGATTTCACTTGCCAAAGTTGCCAAAGTTGTCAAGCCGTCGATTTTGGGCAGCGCTCCGCGTTTCGCAACCTTCAAAATGGCCGAAGCCATCTCAGACCAACCGAACGGCACAGCGACTGCGCCTGTTGCCACCCCACTCACCACTTATACGCCGAGATACATTGATGTTAGTGTCCGAGATATCCTGTCTCACATATCACATACTCAACTTTTATTTCCCCTCACAGATCGGTATCAACTTGGCAGATCCCATCTTTAGGGGCCGCTACCATGGAAAGCCCAGGCATCCAGACGACTTGAAGGCCGTAGTCGGGAGAGCAGTCGAGGTCGGGTGTACCAAACTCATCGTGACGGGCTCGTCATTCAAGAGCTCGAGGGACGCCCTCAAACTCACTCAAGAATTCCGTTAGTCTGCTCCATCCCCTATCCCACCCGGGCTCCCACCCGAGCTGGGAACTGACCACATGAAATAGCCGGCACCGTCTTTTCCACTGCGGGCATCCACCCCTGCAGCAGCTCCATCTTCAGCCCATCCCACCACAAACACCACGATGAGAGCCAGAGCGAGGGCGAAGAGGCCGAGCACACCCCGGCCTGCGACCCTGACCCGACCAAGCCCATCGCAGACGGCGATGGCGTCGATCTCGACCGAAGCAAGCACATCATCACCGACCTAACCGACCTCATCGCCCAAGCGCGGACCTCGCCCTCCGTGGGCCTCGTCGCCTTCGGCGAGTTCGGCCTTGACTACGACCGCCTGCACTACTGCTCCAAAGAAGTCCAACTCCACTCCTTCTCAGTCCAGCTCGCCCTCGCCGCCTCCCTCACCCCGCAGCTCCCGCTCTTCCTGCACTCGCGCGCCGCGCACGCCGACTTTGTGCGCCTGCTCAAGGAGGCCTTTGGCCCGCGGCTCGAGCGGCTGACGGCGGGCGGCGTGGTGCACAGCTTCACGGGCACGGCGGAGGAGATGCACGAGCTTATGGACCTGGGCCTGTACATTGGCATCAATGGGTGCAGCTTCAAGACGGCCGAGAACTGTGCGGTCGTTAAGGAGGTGGAGCTGCCGCGGCTAATGCTCGAGACGGACGGGCCGTGGTGCGAGGTCAGGCCTAGTCATGAGGGGTGGAAGTACCTTGTTGAGTTTGAGGCCGAGGCCAAGAAACAAGCTGAGGCTGAGGCTGCGGCTGCTGCTGCTGCGGTTCCTGTGGCGGAGGGTGAGCCGGAGCCGGAGAAGTCGGACAAACCGGGAAAGCCGAGGAAGCAGCAGCAGCAGCAGCAGCAGCAGGGGAAGAAGAAGAATCAAAAGAAGGAGCCCGAGGTTCCGGACAAGTACAAGATCGTCAAGAAAGAGAAGTGGGAGGAGGGTGCCATGGTCAAGGGCCGCAATGAGCCATGCACGATTGACCGGATCGCCAAGATCGTGGCGGGCATCAAGGGGGTTTCGGTCGAGGAGGTGTGCGAGGCGGCCTGGACGAATACGGTCAAGGTGTTTGGGATAGACTCATAGATTTTGGCGAGCGTGCCAGTTCATAACACAATAGAGGTAGACGCATACATCCAAGGGTATCTCATGCTTCCGTACCCAAACAACCATCCGAAACTCCTGCTCCCAAAACTACAGTCCGGACCCCTTGTGGCCCCGTATCCTCCCGTTTCTCACGGCGCCAATAGTCACGCCTTCCTCGCCTGTCATCCACCCGGGCATGCGCTCCCCATCCACAATCCCACATTCCACCAGCTGTCTGATGCCCGCGAACACGTGTGACCCGTGAAATGTGAGCCTCACATGCGGCCGCCACTTTTGCACAGGTTCTCCCTGCTGCCGACCATCGCCATCGTCATGGTCATCATCCCCATCATCCTCCGCCGTCCTGTCCAAATCTGCAAAGATCTGGCTCCTCCTCCCACTCCGTCCTGCCCTTTGCTCCTCTCCGCCACCCTCCTCTTCTTCCTCTTCTTCCCCTCTATCCACAGGAAACGGATCCTCCACCACAACATCCACCCTCTCCACCCCCTTCCCATCCCCCACCCGCGCAGACTCCCCAAACCTCCCCTTCGCAACCAACCTCGCCCTCTTCGCAGCCCTCTCCTCCCCATCCCCTCCACCACCCCTTTTCCTCTCCCCACCAACCCCTTCAGTATCTTCTTCAGAAAGCGGCGGCTTTGGCACCACCAAATCCAACGGCGACTCCCTCACCGCCCTGCCCTCCCCAGCATACACCCCCCAACCCCCACCCGCAAAATTTGTCCGCCCGCCGCCCCGGCGCTCCACTAGCTCGGCCAGGTTCCGCGTCACCAGGCTCGTCGACAGCAGCGTGACGCGCTGCCGCTGCAGCGGGCGCGACAGCGCCTTGGGGATACCCTCGACCAGCAGGGCCCGCAGGGACTTGGCTTCGCCTCCCCCCGCAGTAGCGCCGGGGGAGAGAGTGGACTGGGGTTTGGAGAGGTAGAGGTGGGGTGAGGCGTGCGGGAAGGCGAGATAGATTGTGCGGGAGGCGTCGAAGGTGGTTGTGGTGATGCGCGGGGTGGTGGATTGGAGGCTGAGGTTGGTGTTGTAGGGGGAGTCGAGGATGAAGATGCGTAGGAGGAGGAGGGGCAGGGTCTTGTGGGCGTCAAAGGTGTAGTGGGCTTTGAGGTCGGGGAGGATTTGGGTTTGCAGGGTTTTGAGGAAGGTGGAGGGGTGGAAGCGCGGGATGGCGAGGGATTGTTTGTCGACTTCGGGGGGTTCCTCGCCGTCGGGGTCGCGTGGGGGCTTGAGGGGGACGATGCGGTAGGCGGACCATTTTTGGGAGGTCGGGTGGTCGTAGAGGTACTGGAGGTCGGCCATTGCGAGCTGGTACAGGCTCAGACCGTGGCGCCAGTCGCCGTCAACGATGCGGTCGAGGACTTCGCGCTTGGATCCTTTGCGGGATTGCAGATCGGCATACAGCTCCCTCAGGGCCTCCGGCGAACGCACCGGCGGGTAAAAGTCGTCGGTCTCGTCATCGTCGTCGTCGTCATCTTCCGAGTCTGGGTCATGGTGCTGGCGTAGATAGGGCGCAGCCAGATGCAAATTGTTCTCGTCCAACCAATCGAGTGCAACAGACAAGAGAGATGCACGAGACAGACGGCCCAGAATTTTAGATACTGCTGGGTTAGACGGGTCAACCCGTAAGGACGAGGGCAAGCGCGCTGTCGTGGGGACCGAGAGGCGCGACATTGTGTTTTGGACGTCTTATGGAAATCCACTGTTGACTTGCAGATGCCCTGTCAGTTCGAGGTTTAGCGTGCATTACCCGCGTCGCGCCGCTCACATCCCCGCGTCTCCACGTGAGCCAGCTTGGCACCTGGAAGTCTAGGCAGTGGGACACATGGAAAATTCCGTCTCCAAGAAGTCTGCGGCTCAAAGAAAAGCCGAGAAAACCGCATCATGAAACCATCATGAACAGCTGTTGATCCCGGCTGACAGTTCAACGTCACCGTTGCGATCAGATCCCGGCAACCTTTCCTCGATCAACCGGCCACCCGGCTATTGATTAATAATTTGACCCCTGAAGGAATACTCTTGACCCGCATGATGGCTCGTGCATTCATGGAAAAGAAAACCCCACGCAAGTGACAAGCACCCCACGTCCTTCACCTTGCAAGTTTCATGTGACGAGGCCATCGTGTCCTCTTACCGCCAAACATCCCGTGATCACCGTGTTCGAGTCGACTGACAATGCGGCTCAGATCGACGCACAAACACGGAAAACCCACAGAACAACGACCAACGGGCTGAGATTCCTTGAAATAAAAATTCGACAATTATTCTGCCGAGCCCCTGCCGAAGCGATGGCACGTCGCGGCCGAGTTCGGCGTGGGCGAGGCGGGTCGCCAACCGTTTTCCCGTCCCTGGACGTCCCGGCCGCCCACGGAGCCATGTCCACGGCGGCTCTCACACCGAAGACAGGCTCCAACTCGTCAATTCATCACCACTCTGCAGATCAGGGCTGATTACCCGATAGGCGTGGCGAACTGTCCCCACCGCCGAACCGTTGCATGGGACAAATTCGGCTTTTTCAAAGAGTCTTGGGTTCAGTAATCGAGAATCAAGAAAAAAGAACATCACGAATGCCCTTCCAGCTGCTCGTGTTGGGACATCTCTGGAGAACAAAGCCTGAGGGGCGATCCAGCACACCTCGAGCACACCTTGAGCCCACGCACTCAATTGCTAACACGGGTTGGTGATGAAAACGCTGTGAACTGACCGTTCTTTGTTGTGATTGGACCGGTTTGGAGCGCCGAAGTGGGTTGAAAGTGGGCTGAAGAGGGGCAATTTTTGGGCTTACCAAGCCCGTGGGATCCAGTTTGCCAGTCTGAACCAGTGACTAAACCGCGAGCACCGGTACGCGGCGGTTGGGTGCGGGAACCACACCACTGCACACCACGCACACACTTGGGCGCTTTCCGACCGCTGAGTTGCCTGCGGACCAGACCCTGATTTGAACTGTCCAAAACCTCAAAGCTCGGTGTCCCCGCCATTTTCACCTAGCCACTAATTTCTTGAAGCCATCACCACTTGCTGTTTCCCACAATCAACCGGTCTGGACCACAGTTGGTTGACGGAGACGCCGTTCTTTGTTTCAGCAGTCGTCGCTGACTCGTCACTTCAATCCTTGGGGAACCCGCCCGTCCACCCGAAGTTCCATTCACCTAAGCCGAGATCCATCACCCCCGGATCCCCGCCCGCAGCACTCTTTGTTTCCTGCGCCTTTCCCACCGCAACGCCGACATCGCCTGACGGGAATTCCCACTTAACTTCGCCCGGACCCCGGATCTTCGACTCTTCGACCGTTGCAACTTACGGAACTCAACTCAACCCAACCCGAATCGCGGCAACCTTCGACATACCCTGCTGACCGGCGTCTCTACAGAGCGCTCGGGTCGCACCACCAACACTCTCGCTCTCGCCTGAATTTTTTTTCGAAGAAAAAAGGAGGAACCATGTCTTACGGAGCCGGAAGAGGAGTCAACGTCTCGCAGTACCTGCGCAACCTCAATGTGCAGGAGCCTGCTGTCGAGGAGACGTTGATTACCGACGAAGACCTCGCCAAGGATCTCGCCCTGTTCACGAACACGCAGTTCTACGACTTCGAGACGGGCCAGCACACCGACTACCAAGCCCCGCCCGTGAAGCCCGAGTCCGTTCGCTCATCGACCGAAGATGTGACGCCGACAGATGCCATGATGGGGGAATTTCCCGCCAACTTTGACTTTATGTCGGGTTAGTGACTTTCAGCATATGTTGTTTCTCTCATCCCCCATTTTTTTCGTTTCACTTTATTCCCTACGTTGTTCTCGACAATTTCTCAACGGGTTCGAGTCGGCAAGTTTGATGGGCCCTACATATTGCCGCCCAGCAGCGAAGCAAGCGCATCGTGGCAGCCCCGGAGCACATGAGGTCAAGACGTCAAGCATCAACGCAATGGAGGGGGCGGACGAACCAAACAGCATCGATCCCCTTATCGCCGAATTGGGGAAATGGCAGCGACACCCCACTCGAGGATGGTGACCCCCATGTTTTGGGCCTCGCCGTGATTGGAAGGCATCCATCTGGGCGGTGCTCAGATGCATGCGCCTCGAAGCATGAAGTTCGCTGGGCCCGCCTAATGGGCGCTGACAAATGATCGTCGCTGCCGAAGATGGTGCCATTTCTCGTGACTTTGGCGTATTGCACCATCGACCATGGGGCATCAACAATGGGGCCGCCCGACTGAGCTTCAATATCCCCGGTCTCCGCCTCTCCGCCGGCGGCGCCGCCGTTGATCCCGATCTTTTTAGTCTTGGCTTCATGGAAACCGCTTGATCGAATTGTTCGTCCCCGCTGACCATGGCACAATGTCTCCAGGCGACTTCAGTTTCGGGGACTTTAGCAGCACCTACACCTCGCCGACCATCCCGGCCTTCCCAGATGCCCTCGCCAACCACCTGCAGCCGATCCAGCCGAACCCGCAGGCGGCCTATGCCCCGCCGGTGCCCCAGCAGCAGCACCCAGGGTACGTAGCGTCCACCCCCAGGATTGGGGGCGAGAAGCGCAAGGCTGAACCTCTTAGCCTGCCGAACCGCGTCCTGAGCTTCGAGGAGGTCTCGCGCGTGGCCGCCGAGGAAGACAAGCGCAAGCGCAACACGGCGGCCAGCGCCCGGTTCCGCATCAAGAAGAAGCAGCGCGAGCAGGCCCTCGAGAAGTCGGCCAAGGAGATGACGGACAAGGTCACCAAGCTCGAAGGACGCATCTCAGCGCTCGAGACGGAGAACAAGTGGCTCAAGAGCCTGGTGACGGAGAAGCACGGCGGCAAGGACGACATTCTGCAGAAGCTGCTCAAGGAGTTTGCTGCCCGGGAGGAGCAGGAGGCTACGAACGGCGAGGTCCGGGACAGCATCGTTGCCGCCGGCGACAAGAGGAAGGATTAAGGGAAGGGGGCGGTTTGAAGCTGGGGCTGGGGATATATCGCCGGATTTACCGTCGTCATCATCAAAGGGGCGTTTAGCGGGCTCGGGGTAGCCGCAGGGGAGTTGTGGTTGGGGGGAGGTGGTTCTCGCTTTCTTTTGAAATGGCAGCTGTGTTCCGGCGTTTATTTGGGTTTTGGTCTTGTGCTTTTTGTCAACGACGCGATGGATTTACACGACGAGACGACGTGATTTAGTGCGTGCTTGCTGCCCACATCACGACTCGTGAATTGGGAGGAAGGGCAGGCGTATTGCGATATCCACATCCACGACAGGAGTCACTGGACTGCGTGTCGATATGCTTATGCCATGGAATCTACAAAGTATACCACACAATACATACATCTCCAAACAACCGTCTTTGGTCTATGCTCCTTGAAACTATCACCACTCCTTCTAACCTTCCCCCTTCTACCCCTCCCCCTCACCACCATCATCATACAAGTACATACAAAACACCAGATCTACTCACTCAACCTTTGCATCCGCCTCCCTCCCGGCCTTCAAGTTCCCCAGCCGCAGCTGGTTCCGCCGCCCCAGCACCCGCAGCGTGTTCTCCCGCTCCAGCGCCGTCATCTCCCCCCAGTTGCCGATCCGCGACAGCGTCCCGTCCCGCCCCACGACCATCGGGCCAAGGCTGTCGAGCGCCACCGCCTGGCCGTTGACGTGGATTTGTGTTGTTGTCGCGCTGTCGCTGTCAGGGGCGGGTAGGGGCAGGGGTTTGGTTAGGGGGCTGATGGCGCCATTGCCGTTGTCCTCGGTAACGGGTTGGGTATGGGGAGCGCTTGTGCTTGTGCTTGTGCTCGTGCTCTCCGTGGATGCGGGTGCTGCACCCTGACCGCTGCCGCTGGTGGTTGATGGTGTGTTTCCGGGGAGCGGTGACGTGCTTGGGCCAGCCCGTGCGGGGCTGCCGCCGGCGCTGCCGGGGGTATCCGTGCCGCCGCCGGTGGTGGTGCTGCTGCTACTCATTGCGCGGGGGAAGAAGGGCGGCTGTGAGCGTGGCCGTGGGGGCACGATCCGGAGGGCAACGGTCCGGGGGCTGCTGCTGATGAAGAACCGTGACGTGCAGGAGGACCAGGCGAGGGCGGCTTTGGCGGATGCGATGCGGATGGGCATTGCCAATGGGAAGGGGCTGGCTTGACGGGCAGTGTGTCGGCTGGACTGTCCTTTTTCGTAAATTGGTGTTGTGAGATGAAGCGGATGCGGGTCTGATTTGCCCAGGGGTTCGGGTGAGGTTCCAGGTCCTTTTCGACGTTGAAATGTGGAGAGGATCGTGTGGTGGTGATCGACGTGGCAGGGAAAGCCCGTTCCTCGAATTGACGTTTCAAAGTTAAGCTAACGACCGTTTGAGATGTGGATGTTGAAGAGAGAGCATCGAGCGTGAAGTTATTCTTTGAAGCGAATGAGACATGAAACCGTTGTATTTTGATGAACGTCTTGGCTGGAAACGTCTAGAACTGTCTCCAGTTTTGTTCCTTCACCGCTCACCGTACACCGTACACCTTGATGCCAAGACGCTGGTCGTTCTAGCAATATCAACATTGAAACCCCTGATCCGAGCAACCACAACAGATGGGTGTATAGACATTCCACGTATCAATTCTTTCACACATGCAATGGATTACTGCAAAGAAGAGGCACAGGCCAATTCGGTTCCAGCCTCCTTCAACTCACTTTGCAAGCTGCATCGGAATTGATGAATTGCGGTCTGGGATGTGGCCGACGACAACCGAGACCCTGATCACGCAATTCAGTCCCCGGGAGGCGTCAGTCTTGGATCTCTCTTTCACAGGCTGCTGGTTTTGTGGCTCTGACCATCCAGAAACCCCCACTCCGGCGAATGCCTCCTTCCCCAACTAGGTGGCAGTCGGCGCCTTCCACGTTCCACGTTCCTCCACAGCCACCTCCAAGTTCCAAGAAACCTGAAAACTCAGCTTCGGTCGGACTCAATGGGTCGGCTGTTCTCCCTTCATCAGATGTTCCATTCTTGGAAGGTCTGCCCGCGACCACGGGACGATCACAAGGCTGGAAGCCTCCAATCTGGCCACCCCCCCCACGAAGGGCCGACACATGCTGTCCATATTTGGAGAGAGGGCAAGGGCGACGAGGATAATATGGGGTAAAAGAAACGGGACAGCCACCCTGTTCATCCAGAACACCTGCCTGCATTTCCGGAATTCGGATACTCACAGATCCCTCCACCCATGCCCAGCTCAGCAAGCGCCGGCGCCCAGCAGCAACTTGGTAGGTCCGGACATTATCCTCCCTCAGCTTGACATGCATTGGCCTGAGGGGCGTGGACGTGGGGGTACGAAGCCGCCACAGAGCACGTGTACCCCCGGTCGATGGACCGTTTCAGGTTCGGGAGAGAAGAGTTCACCTCGGAGTCTTTGTCGGGTACCACAGTTCCCCCGAGCCGACCGAGCCGGTTATCACTCGATGTTGCTTGTGAGGAGCCGAAGGGATGTGCCCTCACGGGCTGATCTGGTCTTCTTCCCCGGCTTGCCGTGTTCTCGTCTTTCAAGAGGATTCTGTCGATCTATCAGGAATTGGCGCCTCCAACAGCACGACAAGCACAGAGTCGAGTGAGAAAACGCCTAACACGAGTACCATATTTCCAATCACATTCTCATTGTAATATTTCTTCCGCCGACACTTAGAAATACCGGATATTCCTTTGTGCCGTGGGGATTGTCGTTCGATGGCAGTGCCACGCGTCACCCTTGGCCCCATCCCGTCTTCTCCTTGAAGAAACGACTGTTAGGAAGCGCCGCCGCCGAATCCGCCCAGGCGCTAAAAACAGCCCGTTCATCTTATAACACAGTAGGACCCTATTAGGCTATTCGCCTGCTTTGACTTTGAGACATCTGTGGCCATGTTAAGGATGGTATCTTCCGTAGTATGTTCGAACTTCACTCCTTACTGCTGACGAATTTGCAACCCAATGAGACTTGACGCTTCGGAACGATTATATTATAAAGAACGGCGAATTAACAAATAAACCCCCTTCCCATGCGAACGACAACCCCTCATAATGTATTCCCTAACAACGGAGTACCACCATCCCTCAGTGGCTCACCAAGTTCTTGAACCTAACCCCGCCAGTTAGCATCAACCACATCGACGTTATACTATGCAAGAGATAGGGGAAGCATACTTGTTAATCACCCGCTCAATCCCGTCACACCCCATCCGGAGCACGTCCATCTTGGGCCCATACGAGAACCGCACAAAGTGATGGCACGGACTATCAAACAGATCCCTACGCCTCGCCGGGTTCAGATCGAAAAAGATGCCCGGCACCACAATGACCTTCTCGTCCAGACAGGCCTGGAAGAAGTTGAGGCCGTCCGAGATGGGGCCCGGCAAGCCCTCGAGGTTGAGCCACAGGTAAAACGTCGAGTCGGGCACGTACCGGATGACGAAGCCCATGGAGCGCAGGCGGTTGACGACGTAGTCGCGCTTGTCACGGAAATGGCGCTGGAGGGCCACCATTTCCTTTTGCACGAGGCTGGGCTCGAGCATGGGGATGGCGGCTTCTTGGAAGGGCACGTTGGTGCCGCCGTCGAGGTAGGAGCCGCAGGAGCCGATGCTGTTTTTACACAAGGGTCAGTTGGGGTTGGGTAGAGAGGGGTGAGGAAGGACTGACGCCTTGATGAACTCCTTGGGACCCAGGATCCAGGCGACGCGCCAGCCGGGCAGGCGGAAGCGCTTGGTCAGGCCGTCGATGATGAGCACGTCGTCTTCGTCGACGTCGATGACGTTTTCCTAAACGGAAAAGGTCAGAAGGGCTGGTAGGAAGGAGAAGAAGAAGGTGTTGACGCACAGCCGCGCTGATGGTCGAGCCGTCGCAGTTGCTCGTGTAGTTGTAGCCCGAGTAGAACTCGTCGCTGACCAGAGTGGCGCGCTCGCGGCACAGGTCCTGGATCTCGGCTAGCTCCGGGTTGGCGACGACACGGCCCGTGGGGTTCCGCGGGTTGGAGGTGAGAATGACGCCGGTACCGCGGGCAATCTCCTCCGAGATCTTTTCCGGGTGGATGTGGTAGCCGTCTTCCTCGGACAGGGGGACAGGGATGGCGGCGAACTGGGTGTGTTAGCTTTTAAGGTTCTCGTCGGTTCAAGGAAGGTCTTCATACGTTCTTGAAGAGAGACAGCATTTCGTTGTACGCTAGGGTCATGGTTAGCCTTTAGTCCAGATCCCGTGATGAAAGCGGTTGCTTACCTGTGTAGTCAGGAATGAAGAAGCCGACATAGGCATTGTTCAAGACAGCGGCGATACGGATCAGGCCGGCACGGCCGCCGGGGACGATGGCAACGTTCTCCCAGGTGTACTGGCTCGGCTTGCCCTTGCGGTGCATCTCGTTGTACAGGCGGGCGACGGCCTCCCTCAGGGGCTTGATGCCGGCGGTCGGGCCGTACTCGCGGCTGTTGGTGCTGATGTCGATGGTTTGAGGTCGGGGAAAGCAACCCTCGATCTCGTCCTCAACCTCGGGGGCGCCCTCTGCGAAAGTTAGATCTGGACTTTGTTCCCGGTGACGATGGGTAGCACGTACGGCCCAGGTTGGCCCACTTGTCGGGCTCTTCGAGGAAGCCATGCTCGGCCGCCCGCTCAGTGCACCACACGACACCGGTCGATGCTCTGCTGGCGTCTAGGCCAGCATGAGGGAGATGGCTGCCAAGAGTTAGTGATGATAGTTGGAGAAGTGGACCAGTAAAGGGTATGCATACCCCTCATGGGCAGCGCGGAACTGCCTGTGGACCTTGCTGCTAGCCTCTGAACGGAAGAGGGTTAGCAAATACATCTATGCTTCTCTATTTAATTTATTTCCTACCATTCAGTCCCGGCTCGCCGATGGAAAAGCGGCGTGCTGGGCGGGGGACGCCAGTGTTGCGGTTGATGCTGAACTTGCGGTTCTCAAAAGGGTCGCCCATGATGACGGTGGGGGGTTGGGTCGAGTTGAAAGGAGTTGATCGAAAGTCGCAGCAAAATGAGCGACCTCGGTGACGAAGAAGAACTTATACTTCCGGGCGAGGGAATAACGGTCGCAAACAAAGGACCGAAATAAGCAACTAAGCTAAGTTGAGGGAGGCAGTGGCGGCACAGAAATACGCGGTCTCAGGGTGCGAGCGTCAAGTGGGCTCACCGCAACAATAAATGCACGGAAATCGGCCCAACGAGAGGAAGCTCTCGTGATTCTACCCAATACCAATTTCCGATGCCCATCGTCCACAGTACGGTCCGCTGTTGTATGTCGGTACGGGTACTCTGGCTGCTCCCGCTGCATCCGTCCCAGGCTTGCTGCCTCACCGCAACAACATGCTCCCCCTCAAAAGCAGGGAAACCCAACCTTACAAAGTGGACAACAACAGTAACTCGCAACCGGGATTACGAAGGATGACCGCATTTCCGGGCACGCACGCTCGCGAACTTGCAAATATAACGGTAGGAATTGCCTGGTTGGTGTGACTAGGTTAGATACTAGTGAAATGAGACCTCTGAGAATCCATACTCGGATCTCGTGTGCAACAACGTGGGTGACCGAATGGACGACGAGAGACTGGATGGATTTTCGCGATGCAGTCCATGGCTTTCGAGCAATTGCCGATCCAACAACTTACCCCACAGTTGCAGTTGGGCAGGGTGTGGGTCAGGCGGGGTATTTCAGGTGGGGCGGAGGGGCGTCAAGGGTCTGAGGGTCTGGAATGCTCCCCTGCCAAGAAGCGGGTCCCTCTGACAGCTTCCCCAATTGTGACATGGGCCTCAAATAGCGACTTCTCAACAACGAACAAGACTCTGGGCCGGACATGCCTCTATATGGGGCCGTTGATGACCAGTTTTGTTGGTCCAAGCCGTCAGACGAGCCGGCCGCGAGGCGCAAGCAACCAGGTGTTGGTAACAGACCGAGCTGTTTGTCTCCATGGTTCAGGCCAGTCTGCACGGATGACTTCGTACACAGCCCAAGAAACTACCTCCCAACCCTACAGTCCGAAACCTCAAAGGATGGCTTTATTATAAAAGTGCATTGCATCTTGAGGCTCAGGGCAGGCCCTGCCGATTGGGCCGTCGGCTCTCCGAGTAGGTCCCTGGGAGGTTGAACGCCTTATAAGGCGGTTACGTGCTCAGCCACGTCCGTGTGGAACCTGTTAGCGTGCTCGGCATTCTGCAGCGCATTTCCTTAACACACCCGCTGTGGCGCAGCTTGCCGCCGCCGCCAATTTGGAGCACCACCATTCTGGCTTCGCCGCTTTAATTCCCACGCGGGTAACACTTCGAAGCCATCCCCGTCCCAGGCTCCGAGCAAGGTTGGACCGCGGGGGTTCCTGCATCTCGACATGTGGCGGAGGCGACAAGTTCCTTGTCGGTCATCAAAGAAACAAAAAGACATAAAGAAATTGCTGCATCGCACATGCCTTCGTTCGAGTTTGCTAAATACAATCACAGTTCAGATAATCGACTTTGCCGCTGCCAAGTGCCCCGAGTTGATCACTTAAAACCAACCAACTCTCCCGATTCTACCCCTCACTTGTTCTCTACCTGCAACCACAACACAAACCACACCACAACCGACAAGTCGTCATGTCGTCCACAACGCCCACGGCGCCGGGCCGCACCCTCTTTGGCTCCCTCAGGGACAAGCTATCCAAGAAGTCGTCGCGGTCGCGATCGCCGAGTCCAAACCCGCAGAGCAACAACCCCTTCTTCACCTCGCAGCCAGCCGAGACGGTGCCGGGCGTCGCCCCAACCCCGCCCTCCGACGACTCCAAACCCCCG
Organism: Trichocladium uniseriatum; assembly: GCA_017139535.1. Classification (NCBI taxonomy): domain Eukaryota; kingdom Fungi; phylum Ascomycota; class Sordariomycetes; order Sordariales; family Chaetomiaceae; genus Trichocladium; species Trichocladium uniseriatum. The sequence continues at coordinate 796,490 of WOUO01000002.1, read as the reverse complement.
CCGCCCTACTCGGCTGTTGCCCCGAACCCCACCATCACCGTTCACAATGCCGGCCCCGCCCGCGCGCCGTCACCAGCCCCTTCGGCCTCTTCGGCCCGCTCCGACCCCAGCATCACCTCTCCAGAAGACCCCTACGCCTTCCTCAGCTCCTTCGACACCGTCTTCCTGATCGACGACAGCGGCTCCATGGCCGGCCGCTCCTGGCGCGAGGTCAAGGACGCCCTGCGCGCGATCGCCCCGATCTGCACCGCCCACGATGTTAACGGCATCGACGTGCACTTCCTCAACGCCCGCAACAACGCCCACGCCGAAGGCGGCTTCTGCAACCTGCAGCGCCCAGACCAAATCGAGCACCTCTTCAGCCAGGTCCGCCCCTCGGGCGGCACCCCAACAGGGACCCGCATCAACCAGATCCTGAAACCCTACCTCCGCCACTACGAGTCCCAGATCGCGCGCACCGGCAACCCGGATGACTGCGGCGTCAGGCCCGTCAACATGATCGTCATCACCGACGGCGTGCCCACCGACGACCCGGAATCCGTCATCATCAGCGTGGCGCGCAAGCTCGACCGCCTCGACGCGCCCCCGCACCAGGTCGGCATCCAGTTCTTCCAGGTCGGCCGCGAGCCGGGCGCCGCCGAGGCCCTCAAAGACCTAGACGACGGCCTAGCCCAGCAGGGCGGCGGCGTGCGCGACATGGTGGATACCGTGACGTGGGACGGCCGCGAGGGCAGGTCGCAAGTGCTTTCGGCGGATGCGATACTCAAGGTGGTGCTGGGGGCTGTGGTCAAGAGGTTGGATCGGCGGCTGATGAATGTTGAGTCGAGGGTGAGCAGGGGGCATCTTGCGCCGTGAGGGGGGTTGTTTTGGGGTTGCTTTGGCGTTGGGAGTTGGGTTCTTATGGTGGGTAGAGCGGACCGCGGGTCTGATTATCGTGGCCATAGACATCGGTGTGGCCCCATGTATTTGTAGTATCGATATTTTTCCGTTTTGCTTTAGAGGCTTTACGGGTAGAGTTTACCTCGTAGGTAGTGGGAAGCTGGCAGGTTGATACCCATCAATACGAGAGACCGTGATCATTGACAGTTCCATGGCAAGGAGATCGAAATTCGAGAATGAGCCTGACAATGTCATGAACGCTCTCCTGTGCAGAAGACGCTAAAGACAATGAAACCAGAACTCTTCTTACAATCTTATCAAACCCTGTTCCCCTCAGGACCAATCAATATTCGTCAACTACCTCTGATACGACGAAGTCAAGGAAATAAGACTCACAATAAAAATCACCGTCTCATATGCAGAAATCAGAAGTAGCAACACCGTATCGTAATCATTACCCCTGATTCCCAACCGCTACAATGCTAGTAACCAATATATCAGACCCAGTACTGTACAAAAGCCAAACCATCGCCAGTCTACTCCGGGATCCCGTCCCAAACCGTACAAGTAAACCCTGCTCCGATAACACCTATTGCTCAACATGACTCCGGATACTCCCATGCGCCCCGCGAACCCGGCCCGCATGGGGATGTGGAAAGGAAGAAACAATAAACCGTAAACAAACAACAGAGATGAAACAAACCCGCACACGGCTTCAACGATCCAACTCAAAAACACACGCACTCCCCAATCACTCAAGCAAAGCTGTCCTCGGCAGGCCACCGCCCACTCGAGTTGCCCGCCTTCTTCTCACCACCGCCCTCACTCCTATTACTCCCACTCCGCACCCTCACCAGCCCCTTCTCCCTCATCGCCTCCAACACCTCATCACCACCACCCGCTCCCTCGCCACCCGTACCAAACACCAACCCATCCAACCTCTTGACCTTCCCACACCGACTCACCAACAACCCCTCATACACCCTCCTCCTCACCCTCGTATCCATATCCAACCGCCCACAATACGCCCGATCCCTCTCCCCGTCCTGGTCAGGCAGCACAAACGGATCCCCCGCTCCATCCTCCCCTTGGCAGACCATCACGCGCACGGGCGCATAAAACCCCTGCGTCAGCGGATTATCCCTCAGATCCACCGCGCCCAGCCACCCAAACCCGCTGAGCACATCCACCGCCCTGCCCGGGTCTGCTAGACGGTTGCCCGCGACAGACACCCTCTTCAACCGTGGCACGCCCCTCAGCGGTGACAGGTCGGAGAGTGCATTCATGTTCAGGTTCAGAACCCGCAGATTGGGCAGGCACAGGCCGAGCCCTTCCTCCAGCTCTGTGAGTCCGCAGTTCGCGAGCTCGAGGAGCTGTAGGTTCAGGAGATCCGTTGTCGGGATGAAGCGGCCGAGGAAGTTGCCTGATAGGTACAGCTTGCGCACCTCGTATGCCCGCGCGAGTAGGTATGGGAGGTGCAGCGGTTTGTCGCCGCGCTGCTCGCGCAGCGAGAGGCTGTCGATGCGGCGGGCGCGTGAGAGGCCTGCGATGCGTGAGAGGTGGTTGCGGTCTGCGTGGAGGAGACGGAGGTGCGGGAGGCCGGCGACGTTGAGGGTGGTGAGGGTGTTGTCATCGAGGCGGAGGTAGCGGAGCGGGGAGGGGGGTTGGTTGTGGTTGGGCTCGGCGGAGAAGGTGGTGAGCTGGTTGCCATCGAGGTTGAGTGAGTTGAGGGCGGTGAGCTCGGCGATGTGCGCGATGCTGCTGATCTTGTTGTTTTTCAGATCCAGCTCTGTTAGCTGCTCCATGGTGCTGCCGTCAAAGTCGACTGTTTCGATGAGGTTGCCTCTGACGCGCAGAGTCTGCAGGCCCTTGTGGAACTTGATGCCGTCCAGGCTCGTGATCTGGTTGTTGTCGGCCCTCAAGCTGCGGAGATGGAAGAGATTCGCAAAGCCGGTGAGGCTGGTGAGCCCATTATTTGAGACGTCGACATATTGGAGATTCATCAGATGGCTCCAGGCCGTAAGGCTCGACAGCTGGTTGTCCATCATCCTAAGATGCCGGACAGATGAGGGAATGCCGGCGAGATTCCTGATCTGGTTATTGGACACATCGAGGCTCTCGAGCTGGCCGCAGAATTGGTCAAGCGCCTGGAGGGCGTTCAGCCCCTTGCCGCGCAGGTCCAGCTCCCGCATATCCTCCCAGTCCGGCTCAAAGGGCTCCACCTCGGCGAGCTTGCCCACGAGATCCCGCATGCTCATTGACAGAACGCGCTTCGATGAATCACCAGTAACGAGGCGGTGGTTGCCGACGAGGTAGCTGGCTTCAAAGGGCAACGTCTCCTCGGGATGGTGCATGGTAAACTCGGGAAGAGGACTGAGGGAGAAATTGCCGACATACTGGCTAATGATTGGGGCAGCATCAGCCCCGGCCGCCAGGCACTCCCGGCCTCTTGCCGGAGTCGCCAAGAGAAAGTTGAGGCTTGCTTGCCGCCCTCGGTCCCCTTCACGGCCAACAACGCTGTAGTCTCCCAGAACGCTGAGCTCCATGCCCGAGGGGGCTTCTTGGTATTGGGCTTGCTCTTGGCCAGACTCCTCATCGCGCTCATCAATCCTCGACACGGGGCGCGCCATCAAAGACTGGCCCCTGACGGATAGGTGGCGCATGGGCCCTCGCGAGTTGCTGCGGGATCCGGCCGACATGCTCCTAGTGGTCCCCTGGTGGATCGAGACGTTCCTCCGCCCCCTCGGTAGCGTGTCGCCAGCGACGGGGTCTGCGCCTTGGACGGAAATGCTGCTGTCGTCCAAAAATATGTCGTTCTGGGCCGCCACGTTCTGGAATACAGATGCGATCGGAGAAGAGAAGCTGATAGTGAGACGCCTGGGTTCCTTCACTCGATCCTCATGGATAGATATTTCGTGCTCCACAGACTCCTCTTGGGGGTGTATCGATGCCGCTTTGCTCGGATCGGGGTATGTGCGGGCCGGTGAATCGACCGGAGGTAAGCTAACATTGGACAGCTTCGATGGGCTGATGGGAGAAGTGGCGGTTGGGAGATCGCTTGGAGCCGGAAGCTCCGTCTTGCGAGTGAGCTTTAGGTTCCGCATTTCAGTAGTGATGTCGACGGAGAGGTCGGGAATCCCAGCAAACGGGTCATCCTCGCTAAGCTCCGAGTGAAAGAAACTCTGCTTGACTTCCTTGGGCGCAGTGGAGGGCTTCCTCTTGACCCAAATGTTACGCTGCCTGTCCAAGACCATGTTCCCAACCTGATCCGGGATTAGGTGCAACACACTTTCCGGCGCAATGGTCTTCCTCGCTTCAGATCCTCTCGACGACCCCCTCGAGGAGTTGGTCGCGTATGACATGCCGGTAGTCTGGGTTGGAGGGCCAGACGAAGCCTGGGAGGGCATGCCATCACCGGAGCGGTTCGCAGCTTGCCGCTCATGCCAATCGGGATTCCGGGAGACGCGGGCGTTCGGGAGGTCGCTAACCACCCCGTTATCAGAGAGCCACCCTGCACTGCCGTGGCTGTTCCAAGTGTTCTTGGACATCGACTCTTGCTCCCTCGCAGCGTGTATGGCTTCTTGGTGGAGGGCCGTCGAACGCATGGACGAAGTGATCATGTCGCCCATGTCGCTGGCCTCCTCGTACTTCTTGAGGCGCTCAACAAGGGCCGGGTCTTCCTGCTTGGTGGACATGCGCGTGAGGGGAGGGCGGCCCTCTCGGCTCGGCGGCCGGGAAAAGGGCTCTTGGGTCGATTCTTGGTATGAGTCCTCCAGCTCAGGGGATTGCTGGCCCCTTTCCTCGTCCGACTCCTCCAGGCTCGCAAGCCCGCTTGCCAGGCCGGCCTTGCTGCGGATCATGGCCATGATCTTGTTGGCCTCGTTGATGAAGTCCTCCGTCTTGATGGATGGCTTTCGGCCGGTCTCTACTGTGGAGCCCACTGGGAGGGCCGCTGGAGGCTGCCCATACCTGCTAGAACGAGCGGGCGACCTCTCAATCTCGGCAAGGGGTTGGCGGTCCCGCTGCAGAGATGATCTCTGACTCGATGTTGGTGTCCGTGGCCGTACCGATTGCCGGGCCGAAACAGGCCGGTCTTCGGCCATCTCACGGTCGTAGCTGCTACGCCTTTCTTGCCGCAGCTGGTCAAACGCCGATTGCATCTGCTTGTGCGACAGTTGAACCGACTCCGTCGGCGAAATGTCGTCTTCGATACCATATGAGACATCCGACTTGTGTAGTGTCCTGCGCCGCTTTGGAGTTGGATGATCCTTTGAGGGCGATGTCCGCGGCCGCTTGATTTCCGAGATAGATGTGTCTCTCAACCGGGGGGCGGTTGAGAGGATGTCGCTATAAGCCGGGAAGGATAGTCTGCCGGAACGTCGTGATGCCTGGGAGGCCATGGACCTCTGTCGCCGTCGGTATAGGTGTAAATCAGCTGCCTGTGGCGGAGAAGAGTCGAGGCTGAGGTCAAAAATGGGCGGCTGGGAAGGCAGTCTCGGGCCTCCATTGGGGCCACGGTTCTCCTTGTCGCCGTCCATCCCGGAAGCATCGTTGGAGATATGCGAGAACTCGTCATGGAACTCGTAGCCGTCGAGCTCACCGGCACCAAACCTGTTTGCAAACGAGGCCTGGCGCTGGCTCCAATTCTGGGCCGTTGGGGAGAACAGTTTGGACGGGGTGTCCACCTGTGCTATTGAGAAAGACTCATCGCCTGCTTCCTCATAATGACTAAGCCGCCTTAGTAGTGTCTGATTCGTAAATGTGTCATAAGGCTGAAAGAGTTTCAGGGGGCTGCTGGTACTGCCATTCAGGGGCGCAAGTTTCTTTTCCGGGCTCGGGTCGGGGACACGGGGGAGGTCGGGGCTGTCGGCGGGTGTCGGGTCGGCCGTTGCCCAGAGCTCGACTCGAACGGTTGGAAACTGCTTGGGCGTGCTCGCTTGCAGGGACTCCTCGGGATTCAGCTCGGAGCTTTCATTGAGAGCAGAGCTCAGCATGCGATTGCGGAATGATCCCTCCCCAGACCGGCCACCCCTCTGGAAGTTGACGAAACCCCCAATCTTTTCTGAGAAGTAATCCTCTGTCGGCTCGACGTTGGGCGACTTGGCGTGATTCTCCGGCTGCCCATCCTCGCCTTCATTGGCATCGCCCGTGAGGATCATCTGGTCTTGCCGGAGCGTCTCCAACCGTTTTCGGAGCTCGTCTGGAGGCAGATCTGCCGGGCCGAAGACGGTCTTGCCATTGCTGGCCTGACGCCGCTCGAGCAGGATCGGACTGAAATCCTCGTACCGTATATCGCTCCGGCCGCTGAACTTGCGCGACTCGCCTCCAAGGCTATCCGACTTTGGCCCCTGGTCTGCCACGGAGCCTGCCTGCGAGCAGCTACGGCACCGATTATCGGAGCCGGACGCCCTGCTCGCATTGGCGGATTCTTCGGTCCGTCGATATCGCGTCGATGTCGAGTCGCGTTTTGGCAGTTGTTGCGACGCTTCCTGCATTGACTCGTCTATGCGTATTTCGGCGGTCGAGGGATCGCGGGGGTAGAGAGGTGGACTGGACGGCAATGTGACTTCCAATTGCGACTCCTGCCCTTGATACGAGTCATCGGCGGCGCCGTCTGTGGCTGGGCCGGGTGTTGGCGCTGGGGGCTTGAACATGTTCTCCAGCCCTGTTCCCGCTGATGTGAACAGGTCCCGCTGTTCTCCGTACGAGAGATCGCCATAGACGAGGCGCCGCTTCCACTCGGGTGTTTCCGCTTTCCCCTTGGCCGGCGATGAGGCCGTTGACTTGCGAAGAAACGATCTGCGGACGACGGAATTTGTTGTCGAGGCTGAGGCGGAGCGGCAGGCGTGGCAGTCGCGCCCACTGTTGTCGAGACTCAGTACCTGCGACAGCTTGGAAGGAGTGCGACGGGAAGCTGCCAAGGCAAGGCGCTCGTTGATGCTCCGTTCGCCGAGGACGCTGCTGCTGCTGCCACCGTTGGCGTTGCCGTTGGGGCTGGGACTGGGACTGGGACTAATCTCGACGGCATTTTGGGATTTTTTGGCGCGGGGGCTCAGGCGCGGGATTCTACTAATAAGCCCGGGTGTCCTGAGCTTCGGTTTCGGGGTGGGAGAAGGAGCAGCAGTCTCGGCGGGTTCAGCGAAAGACGCGTCCTCGGATCCGGGCTGCGACACCCAGTCCTCGGAAAGGGAGTCCAGCCAGGCGTGCCCCATGGTGGCACGCGGTGGCACGCGGTGGATAACTTATGCCGAGTGTGTGCGGAGGCGCTGGTGTTGAGGCGTCATCAAGGCGTGGGATCCCGGAGGTGCGCGGCGGAGGAAATTCAGGAGGTAGACTCGTCACCTAGGTGGGAGCCACTGCAGCCTGTGTGGTGCCTCGAATTGGGCGGGCGATCTGTTTGAACTTTGGTTGGTGGGGTTGGGGAGATGGAACTTCTAGCGGGCGGCGGTTTGCTGCGGAGCTGTCGCTAAAAAAAACAACTAATTTGAAAAAAGGAATCGGCTCCTCACTGTCGTCACAAGGTTTCCATAAACGAGATGATACTGTACCGTCAATCCGCTATCAGAAAGGAATGCGGCTTCAGGGCGTCGGTCAACGCAAGGTGTACCCTCGAAAATGCACAATCTCATTTGGAAGCCTGGGCTTTGGGGCTTTTGGGGGCAGCTGGTCGCGTTTTTGGGGGTAAACACTAGCAAACATGTCGATTGGCTGGATCGACCCCCACCCATCTTCGTCCTGGCAACGGAGTGACATGGATGTTCCATGGTTGCCGGCTGCCGACAGCAGTCCACATTCCCCCCCCCCCCCGGCCCCACAGCGAAACACCCCTTGTTCTTTCAGCCAGACACAGCTCGCATCAACTTTCCATCCCAGAACCCGCTGAAGCCATTAGCGGAAAGTTCTGTCCTGATATCCCACGATAGTTTCTGTTCTTCGAGGGATGGTGCCAGCACAGCGATTGCATCTTCGGTTTCGAATTCGAACCACGTCTCTGGATCCCATAAGCCGGCCTGGCCGAGCCTCTCGGCGTCCCAGAAGACGCACCCGCAATCCCGCATCGATCTGTAACGTTCTTCCCCGGCCATTGCTCGGCCCATCGGGTGCGACAGGTCCCAGACCCGCTCGGGGCCGTTATCAGGGTCCTTGTAGAAAGGCCGCGCACCCGGTGTTGGTGCTTCCTCTCCAGACTCTATAGCGCTGCGCTCTCGATCCCAAACAACATTGTTGTACTCTGACAGAGCTCTGCATAGGAATAGGGTGGTGTAAGTGGGTATCTCGGCGCCAGCAGCGATGAGTTCATAGCGGCGCGCATAGGTATCAGCACAGGCAATGTCATGAATGCCTCGAAGGCCGCGAGAGAGAATGTATTCGGTATCGAGATTGGACGGCTCGTGCGCATATTCGGTTTCGAACTCCCCCCATGAGATATCATGCAGGACTACGTCGTTGAATGCTGAGGTGAGCGAACGGATGGGGTGCGCATCAGCCTCGGGTCCAGGGCTTTGGTAAGAATCTGATTCAAAACATACCAGGTGCAACCAGGCGCCATAGACCTTCTTGTACGCATGCTAGTTGTTCGTTCTCCCAGGGAGAGAAGCTTAGGAGAAAAGTGACCTGAGGCTCACGGAAGATGGGCAAGAGCTTCTCTTGTGGAGGTGGAACTGGCGGTGGGAAAAGGATGCAGAAGATTTCGAATCGATACAGAGCACGAATTATACGAGTGAGTTCGCCATCAGATGGGTCGACTTGGGAGATTCCCGAGTTTGCTTCCAGCCAGCCGAGGTAGAAGCAGGCAAACTGTTTGGCAAAGCGAGTGATGATCGAGTGGAGTTTGATGACTGCGATTCCATCACTAAGGGTCCATCGCTGGTTCAACAGTGCGTTGTTGTTGCGACCGCTCAACAATCGCGACACAAAAGTCTTTGGCAGTTTTGAGGAGGGAGGGCGAGAGAGTCGGACCTGGGTTGCTTGTGCAACAAGAGTGGCCTCGGGAAGCACAGCGGCATCAATATGACGGGTGACGATGGATTTGGTTAGCGAAGTCGGGGAGTTGTTGAAAGCATTGAAGAAGGCGCGACAGGACGCTCTTGAAGATAATAAACTGTCGAGGTCGTGGGAATGGCTCAAAATGACTACGAGTACGTCCAAGGGCAGGCTTGCAAAAGTTGCCATGTTTAGTATTGTCTGAGGTGTCGCATTCTGAGGGAAGGAAGCCCAAGTTTCGCTTTGCCCTCTCATATCCTGCTTGGGAAGAGCGCAGGGGAGTTGAAGGCTGAGACAAGCGATATGGGGAGAGCCAATGAATGAAGACCAATCAGGTGACGACGCGCACAATTTCAATTAAACAAACCGCGTCACGCGTCACGCGTTTCGCTGGGCCCCATTCTGCGGCCCCGGCAACCGGCAGCTACCCCGGCCTCCACAAACCCTCGACAATCGAGCAAACAGACACCCCTTTCCGGCGTCACAATTCCGCAACAAGCCCCGCCGAACTCAATCCCACGACAGCAGCTTCGAATTGCCGCCTCTGAAACGCCCATGTAGCGGTTCTAACCTTATTGTCACAATGAAGCGCTGTTTCAGAAGCCCAAACCGCGAGTGGCTCCATCCCGGCCGTTTTCGCAACGAGCCCATCTACTGCGAAGCCCCGCACAACCCCGACGACGTTCTGTATTCCGGCTCCGACGATGAAGCATACCACAGCCCGACCGAACGCCGTATCCGTTGTGAAACACAGGCACAGCGCTTTCTCGAGGGGAAGCCCGTGTTCTTGCTCTCGGCTTCCCTCCGTGGGCCGTTTGACAAGAAATCCGGCTGGGTCAACCCATGGCGCTCCAAATCGGCATCTCGAACCAAGTCAACCCAGAGAAGACGTCCACCGGCAGCGAAACGAGTTGTTGAAGAACACAATGAGCCCAGCCACATTGTCGACTCGAGCAGCTTCCAGCTTCCCACTCCTGAGAGGACGATTACGCCGCCGCGGTATATGGACGACGAGACCTTCGTTCGAGTACGGAACTGGCGGGATGAGGTTCTCGTGGAAGGCCACCTTCCTACCAGCCCAATCCGGCGTCCTTCGCAGACGGAACCGGCGTCGGCTGACTCGAGGCTGGCAACACAACACACAGCCAGGCGCCACTCAGCTGTAGCGCTAAGTCCATGGAACGATGCTGGCAGCAGCTCCTCGTTATCAGACGCCCCTTCTACAACGAAGCTACAATACGAGGAAGCCCCGGTATCTTCACACAACGAGACTGGAAAAGTCGTTCCTTCGAGCCAGGCAACGGCTCGCCAGAACCGCCCCGACACCAGTGCCTTGCAGGCCACAGACTTGGATACATGGAACACCCCCGATCTTTCTCCGCAAGCAGTTCGGATCTACGAGCAGTTTGTCCTGTCTGGGCGGGCAGGTAGTGTTCCATCTACTTCGCAGGTGACTGCAGGGGAGGCACCGGCGGAGAGGATACCAGAGAAAGCCCTTTCAACGAAGGCAGTCACGGACAAAAAGTCGAATAACGCCGCCGCCACGCCCGCCTCTATGCTGCCGGAAGTGTCATCTTCTGCGCTGCTAAAGACGAATGTTAGTGCCCGCACTGATGGAAGCTTCCGCTACCGACGCAGGGATATTCGAGGGAAGGGCCCCTCTCTCCTTCGGAGCAAGTTGTCTGGTTCTCTGTTTGTCGGCAAAGATGCAAAGGATGGACAAAGTCCAGGCGATCGGGCAACACCAAAGGCCCCATTGGTGTCTCGGGAAGCCCCTGAACCAAGTCTCGAAAGGAGGTCTTCTGAGGCTTTGATGGATAATACACCCGAGCCAGCTCGGGAAATCGTTTGGGAAGCCCCTGAACCAAGACTTGAGAGGAGGTCCTCTGAGGCTTTGGTGGATGGTACGCCTGAGGCAGCTGGAGAAATCGTCAATGTTTCTGCCGAAGCCGAAAGAGAGGGAACGCCTGCGGATGCATCTCAGCTTGGGCCACATCAAAGCGTGCAAAGCTTGGACAAACAGGCCGATGAGAGCCAGTGCGGGGTGGAAGACACTGCAGAAACACCCTCACAGATTGACGGCCCAACTTTAGTTCCGTCGGGGGCTTCTTTTCTCTCAGAGAATTCCAGCATGCCCAGCTTCGGGCACTTCTCGTCTGAGAAACTCTCGCAGGATGTCACCGAGTCTATCGGATTTCCAAGGCGATTACTTTGGCCCAAGTCACAACGGAACTCCAACAGGGCATCTTTGCCAGCTCCTGATCTTCGGATTGAATACACTCCAAGGACCGTGCAAGAAAGGCCTGCCGGGCTCGGCCTTTTCCGTTCTCTTCCGCGAGAGAATTCGGGCCTTGCCGAGGAACCAGTCCCTATCCGGACATTACCGGAAGAACAACCGGTCACCGCTGAGGAGGGTCATCTCACTATTGATAACCCTGTGGCCGAGAAACTCGCAGAGACAAGAACGGAAGAGGCAACCGAAAGTGAGACGGGGAGCGAAACGGGAAGCGAAGGGCAAGAGGATGATGCTCAGATCACAGAGCAATTGCAGCCTGAAGTACGGCCCGAAGTTGATGCCCGAGTTGATTCCGAGAACGAAGACGAGGAGACTCAGATCGCAGAGCAACTGCAGGCTGAAGTACGGTCTGAAGTCCGGAGTGAGGCCGATACCCGAGTTGATGTCGAGGGCAAAGAGGAGGATTCTCAAATTACAGAGCAACTACCGGCTGAAGTACGGGCTGAAGCCGGTGCCCAAGATAATGCCGAGGGCGGAGAAGAGGATGCCCCAATCAAGGAGCAACTGCAGGCTGAAGTACGGACTGAAGCCGATATCCCAGTTGATGCCGAGGCCGAGATGCAAGCACCAACCCCCATCCCGGAGCCAGAGATCCAGAGTCCTTGGGTAAAGGATGTTCCTACATTGTTTTCACCCAATGTGGCTGATCTCAAACACCACGGATGTAATGAGAATGCCGACACCGCAGGCGCGAAGTTAAGCCCGCATTCTGGAGTCATCCAAAGCCCCTGGAAGAAGGAGGATACCGTGGCTGTCACTCCTGGCCTTCCGAGACAACCGTCTTTCTCTCACCTCGCGAATCCGCAGCTATCCTTGATCACCAACCAGGCGGTTGGGAGTCCCGCCGCGCAGAGTCCCTGGGCAAAAGGCGATTCACAGATCCCGTTCCCAGAACCCCGGTTATTCAACCCTTTGTCTTCACCCGCCAACAGCGGTGTTCTACCGGCCGTCGCTGACGCTACTCCTCGCCTTGAGCAGGCGCCTTGCGACGAGGACACTGACATGTGCAATTCTCAGCTATACCCCTTACCCCCATCTACGCCTGAAACGAAGCGATCTGGCCTGCCTACGCCCGACTTCAGCCTGTCAATCAAGTCCTTCAAAGACTTCATGACTCCCTCCCCTCAACCTGCCTCTAAAAGACGCCGGATCTCCACCGGCACAGACGACCACCTCCCAAGTACCCAGGCCCTCGTTGACGCCGCCATCTCCAACCCCTGGGCCAAGAACCTGAGTGGAAAGAGCACCAAGACCATCAAACCTAGAAAACGCCACCCAAAGCGAGTATCATGGGCACCTCTCCCAGGCGAAGAGGAAGAACAACAACCCAGCACACCCACACCCGCATTCCACCTCAACACCGCAACAGCCACACCAACAACCGACTCACCCTACGGTGCCGAACTCCCCTTTTCTCAACCCCTCTCTATATTCAAACAGTCCCAACCACAACCACCCCAACCGCACCGCCGCCCCTCCCGCGCCGCTTCCCCACCCCCAAGCATCCTCGTCACCGCCGCGCTCCCGGCCACAAACGAACGTTTTGGCAAGCACTTTGCCGCTATGCTGGCTACTACCAGCCGCCACCACGGTATTGTTGGTGGCGGGATCAGGAAGAAGAATATCCAGCTGCTGCCGAGCGCCTCACAGCAGGTCTGCGGGAGCCCTGCGTTTGAGGCGATGGCGGAGGCGTTTTTGAGGGCCGATGAGGGGGGAGCGTTGGGGCAAGAACAACCGGGAGGGGAGGATGTCACAATGGCGGATCAGAGTGGTAGGATGGGGATGGGCACGGAGATGGAGATGGAGATTGATGTGGAGGATCGAGATGAAGACGAGGAGGAGCTAGGTGAGAGGATGGAAGAGGACGGAGAGGAAATGGAAGTGTCGCAGGTTGTTGATGATGTCAGTGCGGTGTTGCATAATTTGGATGATTTCTTGGGGAGTTGGGATTTGGACGCGGACCTTGCCAAGGTGGAGGCTGAGAGGGAGAGGGAGAGCCGGAGGCAGGATCATGAGCTTGGGAGTATAGGCATGTCTGGGTTGATGGATGTCGGTGTTTGGGACTAGGTGCACTTATTTTGTGGCTATCTGGTGCCGGGTGGCTTGGGTTGAGTTGGGCTGGGACTGGGTTGTTTATTCTTATTATACCCCGGTGGGATCAAAGTAGTATTACGGTTGGCTGTAAATTTCACCAATAGTAGCCTTATGTGGCGTTGAAGAACTGGAAGATCTTGGGTTTATTGAACATCAAGTGCCGTGTTGTTGATACGAGTCTGTTTAGTATTGTATTGTACATACCTAGGTATGTGAGTGTAGTGTTTCCTGAGCTCAGGGGTAACATGAATAACATAACACGATTTTTCAAACTATCTTACGGCTCAATATTGCTAACATTAGCTAGTTAATTAAATATCCAAGCTAAAATACCTCGGTAACCAGCGCAACGCGTAGGTAGTTAGGTTGATTCCGTCTGCATCACCTCGTAATATGTTGACCCTTTTTTTTTTTTTTTTTTTTTTTTCGAATGCCGCCATCGAGCAACACTTATATTGCTAACCTTGAAGAAAAACAGGACGTAGGGCCCGCGTTTAACAACATCTTACTCGCAAATGCCTTACTTTGGATGAGCTAGGATCCCTCGTATCCGGCAAGACGATCACAACTTCACACTCTCGATGTCAGAATTACGACCTTGCCTTCATTGAAGGGGATGGGCTGTGGAATGTTCCACCACCCTGGCTGGCGCAATCCAGTGCCGCTACAGTCCGTCCTCGCAGGTTACAAGGCAAGCGTCCCCTGCTGTATCACGGCGGTGTGTCCTCAGTGTCCCACAAGACACTTGCTTCACCTATCAGCTGGCCAATGCCAGACACGCTGAACGAATGAACCTACCCAGCAAGCAAACACCTGCTCCCCTTTCAGCAAGAAAAGGAGGCCTCCAGGACGGGTAAGTTCATATAAACTCGGAACTTTCAAGATGAAAGCTGGGAGAGACGCGGGAAGAAGTCCGGGGCCTCTCGATGGCGGTCCGTCTATGGGCATCCTGGATGCCGCACATGGGCGAACCATTGGCTCTCCTTTTGTAATATGCGACGCAATGGCCCCGACCCAGACAAGGTTTCTGCCGGGCTGTCGTGTAACCGTGGTACATATGAGGGGAAGTGTGCTAGATGGGATATCGCGGCATGACAGCTAGACCAGCACCCCGAAGCATGTCTTGTTTCTCAGGCAAGCCAGGCCAGGAGACGTTAAGACAGTCTCTCCCCTTTTCAGAGCCTCCTTCCGGTCGATGGCGAGCTGGAGTCGTGGTCCGAGCAATCCGACGACTTGCTAGGTTCAGCGGAGCTCGGTTCGGGAATTGTCCTTCAGCTGGCGACGGTCCGGTCCCGGACTTCCGAGCCCCGGCATCCACGGTCTGTCCGTCCCGTCCATTGACCTTCCCCGGCCCCTGGAAGCGGAAGGAAGCACCAGAATGACGATATGCCAAGGACACCAAGGACCAAGGACTCTGGATCGAACACGTAATGGCGTCTGTGTCACGAACCGAATTCGGATTGCCCAGCAGCGCCAGCAGCCCGACATGACACAGAGTAGTGTAACGTATTCGTACCCAAAGGACGTGCGCCGGGACGAGGTTCCATGTTGACTGATGAGGTTGAGATTGAGGATCCAGCGTGCTGGGCTGCCGAGCGCTGTGGGGACCCTGGAGAGACCACGTTTTGGGCTGATTGGCGCTGGGAAGCCCGGCTCCAGTGCTCTCCACGACGGTGCAGGGAAGCAATTCCATGCCTCCGCATGGTCGCATGGAAACCAAGCGAAGCTAGCTCGGGCGAGACCTGGAAGCAAACGGTTTTTCTTCCTTGGACCACGACTGGAGATGATAGGTCCGAAGTTCATCTGGACCATCTCGATGGGGGCATTCCATTGCTAGCGCCCTGCGGCGTGCAGCGCGCCGTGCCGTGACCCCTCGCGGGCTTTTTTGGTCTGGGGTTTGGGCATTCGGGGCGACGGGCATCAATTGAGAGAGGCTTGAGGAGGAGGGGTGCCAAGGAAATTTCGGACAAGGGAGTGCGACCTCGGCCGATTGATGAACATTTGAGAACCTCGAGAACCTCAAGAACCAGCCAGGATCTGCCGGCCCGATTGCTGCGTATATCTCTTGGCAGCTTGGCATCCAGACACTGGTCTCAGTGTCAGCCCAACACCTGGCGCCACCTTTCCAGGGTTATCTTTGAAGCTGCCTCGAAGGGGAAAGTTTCCAGCTGCCGAGAACACGTCTGTAATCTGGACGGAACTGTACTCCGTACTGTGTACCGACAACGTGATCTGGATTCTTGGATGGCAGATTCCCTTGGGTAACGGCCATCCCTGGGAGGAGTCACGAGATGGCATCAAGAGACGCCCAATCAGTCCCCGGATTCCATGTTGGTGGCAAGATGAAGAGCTCTTGTTCTTTCTGGGGAATCATCAACCTAAGTATTGGTTGCATCTGCGATCATTTTACGTACAGATTACGATTCCATACTGTACGGGGTAATCTGGGCCTATGTGGATCTTCCCCAGGCACCCAATGGGCGGAAATGGACCCGCCACACAAACAAATGCAGCTGGCCCACTGGCCACTCGTACGCCCCTTCGACTTTGCGTCAGAGCTCCTGCGCAAAACGCACTCTTTTGCACCGCATTTCTTATCTCTCGATTACATCAACCGGCCGTGCCTCTGTCCAGCCGAACACCCAACACGGCCGATTGAAGCATTCGAGGCCCAATCAAACACGCACGCCTGCTGCGTTGGAAATCGAAGCTCTCCCAAAAAAGTATTGCGGGGGAGATAATCAGGGAATTGGCCGCGTGTTGGGATACCCAAGCGAACTGTGTACCGTGTGTACGGAGTAACCGTACCTCCCAGGGAGCGACCAAGTCTGGGGAAACATCCGAACAACCTCCCGCCAATCCTTCCACCACTCATTCATCCGAGCAAGCTCAGCGGCTCACCCAACACCACCCTTCCTTCTGCGCCGCCAAATGTTGACCCCATGTCGAACACGCCGCCTTTTGTTCCCGAAGATGCCGCAGCCGCTGCAGTGGTGAGTCCCGGCCGGACTGCTGCCGACGTTGCTTCTTCCTCTCCCCCTTCTTCAGCTTCTTCTTTTGCGCCTTCTGCGAACTCTGTTCCAGACGCGCCACCCACCACCACCCAAGGCGAGGAAGAGCCCGTGTCGCCGGTGCCACAACTCCCACTCCCACCGCCAGAGCAACAGGGCACACCCGACACTATCCCGGGGGGCCCTACAGCCACGGTGATCTCCGCCGCATCCCATGCTGATCCCGTTAAATATGCTCGGGGCCCTGCCCACCTGCAGCGGCCCCAAGGCCCTTCGTTGCTGACCCAGGCTCTTGCAACAGCTCGCGGCATCCCGAGACACAACAATCCTCCCGCTTCCCTCCAGCGTCCAGCTGAGCCGCAAGAACACACTGCTAGGGACACACAAGGTCGGAATGGCGATTCTTTGACACCACGATCGTCCCCTCGAAAGACGACCATGCCTCACTCGACAGCCACGTCCGTGGCGGGCCCGGCTCCCGTCTATGGCATCGATCTTGGCGAGGTCAACTCGATGCTTAACTGCCATCGCGAATTCCTCACCAAGACCAAGGGCAGAAGCGGTCAGTTTGACAGCCCCGAGAGGGACCGCCCAGGTCGATGGAATACCTACTCCCACGACAAGGCCAGCAACGGTTCTCTCACTTCTCCGCTCCTGACCGACTCCCCCACCGGTTGGCAGGATGAACCTGCCAACGGAACTACCGCGACGGAAGCTCGTCCCCAGCCAAGGCCATGGAAGACTGATCACAGGGTGTCCGTGGGCCCCGAGAAAGCTTGGTCGATCGGGTCTGGGGAGTCGGCACACGACCAGGACGGCCAAGTCGAGAAGTCTATCACGGAGGTTCTCGCCGGAGTCGAGCCCAACGCACGCAGCCGAAAGGCTAGCCACAGTCTACGCTTTTTCAGGGAAGGTCTCCCGGAGGAGAAAGAGAAGGGAAAGCGGAAGGATCAGCGTATCACGCAGCCTTCGCGCGACAAATCACCAGTCGGAGCGGAGAAGCTTGCTGACATTCAAGAACAACCCTTTGGCGGGGAAGGGTTGAAGGCCCGGGACAGCGTCTTGTCAACTGAACGGCAAGATTGGGCCCGGACCATCCCGACACGTACGCCCGAGATCTGCGCCACCCACCACGGCTCTCCCGAAGACTACTTTGTCCCCGGGCACGGCGACCTCGCCACTCGGCACGTCACGTCTGAACCAGCCATGACTGGCGACCAGAAGAAGCAGCAAGTATCCGAGTTTGTCGAGCCAAGTTGCCCACTGGAGCAACGGCGGGAGTCCGATGTCAGCGTCGGAACTGGAGAGAGTGCTGAGGAAGGCGAGGAGTCTGGGGAGGAAAAGATATCGTCGGCAGTGTTTTTGCCGCACCAGGCTCCCGAGCAATCGGAGGAACTGGAACACCCACCGATGCCCGGAGTTCCCCAACGAATCGTTCCCACGAGAAGACAGTCGAGGAATGACGATTTCCATCCCTGGCTTGTCAAGACTGATGATCCCGAGATTGAGGATAAGCCCGAGATCATTGACGAGGAGAGGGGGGTCAGGCCAGAAGCTGCCGAAAGTCTCAGTGTAGCTCCCGAGGTAGCCTTCAGGCAGGTTGATGAATCCGCCCCTGTTGATGAAAGTGAAGCTGCTGCCTTGTCTTCGCTCCCGTCTCGTCCGCTCTCCCAGTATCATGAGGAGACCGTCCACGAGCATCAATTACCCCCCAAGCAGCCGCTCGAGGCCATCGAACTTATCCCCTACAAACATCAGGTCGGAGGTCATACCACCATATGGAGGTTTTCCCGGCGAGCTGTGTGCAAGCAGCTGAATAACCGCGAGAACGAATTCTACGAAAAGATTGAGAAATACCATCGCGATCTCCTGGCGTTCTTACCAAGGTACGTCAATTCACCCAGCTGTTGGATGCGAGTGTGGCTGACAAGATTGTATTTAGGTACATTGGAGTGCTGAATGTCACATTTCAGAAACAGTCTCGTCGCAAGTCTACAATGAGGCGAGACGAGGCTGCCGGGCAGGATCGCTCTCAGACTGCTCTGAACGGGTCGCATGCAAACCCGAAGAGCAATGGGACGGCCCAACCTCTGGAATCTCAGCCTTCCGAACCCCGTCCAAGGATGATCAGCCAGTCGATGCAATCATCTGCAGGTGGTCCAGTCCCGACGGTTACCTTTGTCGATAATCGACACATCTTGCCCCGTCATCTACTTCAGCCGGTTACAAGCTCCCCTTGCCTCATTGGGCGTTTCAGGAGCGCATCCGCGTCTGGTCAAAGAACTGAGGCTGGGGTCCAGGACGACCGTTCCGGGAGCCAAAGCGATTCTTCACGCCCCAGCCTTCAAGAGCGCCATGCCAACAGCTGGGGCGCCACGACGGTGAACAAGAGGCTCCGGAACGAGGTCTTTAACGACGCGTTTCTCAAGCAGCCAGTCGCCATTCATCGGCACCGGAAGGGGCGTCAGCGGCCAACCCCGTGGCGGGCACTCCCACAAGGACTCCGGGCGTCCGGGTCGGACCCGAGTCTGATTGAGTCGCACGCCAAGAGATCACCAGCGATTGACATTGCGGCCGAAAAGTCCGCCAAGCTGAACGGCGGTTCTCACACCCACAGCCAGAGCGATCTTGGACAAGCGGAGGAATTCCGCGAGGGGGGGGATGACGCGGCACCAAAGGATGTGACAGGGACGAGCGCGCCGGAGCCCGAGATCCTGGGAGACTCGTCGCCCGCGCAGAAGAAGAAGCGCCGGTATTCTGGTGCCGGCCTCCGTCGGAAGCCTAAGGACGTCGAGGAGGGCCGTGGCGACCTCCAGTACTTTGAGCAGGCAGACGAGGCGGGGTACAAGGAGGGCCCTGGAGAGCCCGCGCCAGTCGACGCGCTGAATCCCTCACCTCTGCGTGCAGAGATTCCTGAAGAAACCGCAGACCGGCCGGCCGAACCCCAACTAGAGGTTGCGCCCCCCGAGTTTGGCAAGATCCCGCGGCCGATCAACCCCAAGGAAGCGCAGACGCAGCGCGACTCGCGAGTCGAATACTTCCTTCTGCTCGAGGACCTTACCGCCGGCATGAAGCGCCCGTGCATCATGGACCTCAAGATGGGCACGCGCCAATACGGCGTCGACGCCACCCCGAAAAAGCAAAAATCCCAGCAGGGCAAGTGCGCCAAGACGACATCGCGCGAGCTCGGCGTCCGCGTGTGCGGACTGCAGGTCTGGGACGTCAAGACGCAGAGCTACGTCTTCAAGGACAAGTACTACGGGCGGTCGCTGAAGAAGGGCGCCGAGTTCCAGGCGGCGCTCACGCGCTTCCTGTACGACGGCGTCGACCGCGGCAGCATCCTCCGGCACATCCCCACGGTGCTGCAGAAACTCGACCAGCTCGAGGTCATCATCGAGCGCCTGCGCGGGTACCGCTTCTATGCGGCCAGCCTGCTCATGTTTTATGACGCTGACACGGAGTCCAACAATACTAATAATAATAACATGGCGTATGTGGAGGACTCCACAACCGATTTCGCGACGGACACGGAGGACGCGCCGAGGGCGCGGTCGCGCAAGGACAGGCGCGAGATTGACTTCAAGATGGCAGACTTTGCCAACTGTGTCACAGCGGGCGACCTCGCGCGGGACAGGCCGTGTCCGCCGCGGCATCCGGGGGAGCCGGACCGCGGGTTCTTGAGGGGGCTGAGGAGTTTGAGGGCGTATTTCCTCAAGATTCAGAGGGATACGAGGGCCGAGATGGGGTTAGCTGTGATGACGAGGAATGGGGGTGTGAGTGGGAATGGGGTGGATATAGGGGAGGAGGAGGACGAGGGGAATGTGAGTGAGTGAGTGAGCTCCGGAGGGAGTCGGTGTGTCTTCATGGTATATTTTTCTTGCGCTTCTTCTTCTTTCTGGCTTGTTGGGCATAGGGATGGTGTGTTTTGGGACAGCGGTGCAGGCGTTGAGTTTTTCTTATTCTTTGGCTCGCAGGACGGCGCTCGAGTAGGTCAACATACCCTGCATTGTCTTTGGCGTCTTTTTTCTTTGCTTTCAGGCTTGTTTTCCTAGCGCGGAGATTGTCAGGAGAAGCGCATAGTGTTAGTCTAGGCTGGGATCACGGACGGGTTGGTGGTGGCGGGTTGGGGTTTGATTACTTGGTAGACAATAAAGATAGGGCGGTAGAGAGTACGGAGTACTCGGTAGACAAAACTACTAGGTGCCGGCGGTCCTCATATCTAGTCTTATCGCTTGATTACCCTCGCCTCTATGTACAATACAATACATTGCTCCTCTATGCTCTATGCCAACCGACTACCTGGTACCGCACAATTCCACCCTACAACTTCGCCTTCTCCAACAACTCCTTCACCCTCTTCTCCCCTTCCTCCCTCCTCCTATCCTCCGCCTCCGCCAACTCTCTATCCTTCAACTCCCCCGCCTTATGCCCCTCCTCACTCAACAACGCCACACTCTCCCGATACATCTCGGTCTTCAACAACCCATAAATCCCCGTCTTCGCCTTACCCGTCAGCTTCCTTTCCGCCACCAACTCCAACACGGCCTCGATCCCGCCCAACCGATCCACCAACCCGCTCTCCACCGCCTGGTTCCCACCAAACCGGTGCGCCTCCAGCACCAGCGAGCGATACGTCGCGGGCGACAGCTTCAACCGGAAAATACTGCTCATGGCCGGCTTGAGCGGGACGCCAAACTCGAGCTCGTTGACGCACGCGAAGCCCCGCGACGGGTTCATGACGCGGTAGTCGTGGTGCATGGCCAGCATGATGCCACCCGCAAAGGCGTGGCCGTTGAGTAGGGCGATGGTGGGCATGGGGTAGGTCAGGAGGCGGTGGAAGAGTTTGTAGAGGGATCCCGGGAGGAAGGTGGGCGTGGAGAGGGCGTGCTCGAGGTCGAGGCCGTTGGAGTAGAATTTGGGGAGGCCAGAGGTGGTGACGAGGACGCCGGGGGCGTGGCGGAATTCGATGAGGTCCAGGGCCGAGAGGAGGGCGGCGCAGGAGGCGGTGGTGAGGCGGTTGTCGGGCGGGGAGGTGATGGTGAGGAGGTAGACGCGTGGGGAGGGCTCGGTGGCGACGATGGTGCCGCCGGGCTGGGCGCCCTGGGCCGGGATGGGGATTGTGAAGAGGGGGGCCGACATTGTGGGTTTTGGTTTTATTTGTTTGTTTATTTTGTATAGGCTGTTGTGAAATGTTGAGTCGGGATGGTTTCAGATGGGTGAGATGGAGGAAATGGGATGAAGTGTGATGTGAATGGCGGATGGGTTAAAGACGGCAGTTGTATTCGAGACTCTTGATTGCCTCGGCTGCGTCCTCGGTCAAGGCTCAAGTAACGTGGAGAATGAGAGTCAGTTCCACGACAAGACTAGCTTCTTTTCGGCAAATGGATTCCGCGAGACATATAGGGCCGCAACGCCGTTCGAAACAATCAATCTTGCCAACCCCTATCCAATTCTGCAGCGCCGTTGAGAAACACAACTTGACTTCTCGGTTGTTCTTGTGTTGGAAGTTCAGAACGGTTCAATGAGTCGGGTGCCGGGATCATCGATCACATGCATGGCCCGTGCTTGAGATCAGGCGGAGATAGCAATATGGGTTAGGGTTGCGAACGGCGACTTACATGGTATTCATACGGAGTACTTCGTCCTTGTGTTCATCGGTCTCTCCTGCAAGCAAACCTGTTGTGCAGCTGAGACTGATCGAGCCCGGCTGGTTTTCCGTCAATCCGTAATCGGCGCGCCTGAGCCTTCGGGGGCCGCAGACCCCGCAGCCCATGATATTGGGGCCATCGCATTGCAAGATGTGTTTGGAAAACACGCGGGCTGGTGTGACATGTCACCTGCGTTCCGATCCATTACATGCCTGGGGGGATTTATCCACAGCAGGCACGGTTTGAGATCAAGTCTCAAGAAATTGAGCGAGCCCTTTCGTTGGGAAAGCGCGCAGTTCTCAACTCCCTTGCGAGCAACGGAAGGAGCGTGTGATGATGAGGGGTCGAAGTTGGTTCTTGCAACAGCTTCGACCAGGGTGGTGCATGCGCCTTCCATGCACGTCTAAAAGTGTGGCTCATGCAGCGATTTCCTGCCGCTTTGGCGTTTCCGTCCTCTTGTCAATTGCCTGCAGGCGGTCCTCGCTTCAGCTTCCAAAATAGAGAGCTTGCTTGCAGGTTTCATCGCGAGATAAACGTCCAACCAACCTCACGCCGTGCATACGGCCAAGCCACCTGTCTGGGTCTCTGATCGGTCGCGTCATATCCAACAGCTGCCTTGCCGCTTCTGAACTTCTTCTGCCGCTCCAGCCTGCTCGCTCGACCATTCAACTTTGCTGCCTTCTTATTTTGCCTGCCCGGCCTTGAACGACGTTGCAGCAGCCGCACCACCCGCCGTGGCAGGTCGAGGCTGTCTTGTGCACCAACAAAGAGAGGCGACCCGCTGACCACACCACCATTATTCCCGGCTTTTGAGCATATCATTCGACAGACGGCCGGTGTGGCTGCCTGAGAGCAACCACCTCACTGCCCCATCTTCCCTTCTTGTGGTTCGTCATTTGAGTCGAGTGTCGCCTCTTGGCTGCCTCTGACTCCCGTCTGCTCTTGCGTTTGATATCTGGGCCCCAACCTATCAATCCATCGCTGGCGGCCGAAAAACGGGTCGGCTACCTGCGCCGCCTTGCAGCATCAAACGCACCTGGCATCTGGCCGATTCTTTCTCAGCGTTTGATTCTTCCTTCTTGTGCACTTCAGTTGATTGAAATACTCGCACTTGCTTCTACCCGTCCAACTACTCGTCGTTGTGTGCATTGGAGTTTGCCCATCTTAGCGCGGCGAATTGCATCACGACGACTTAGCAATGTCCGGGGCGCCTAACGCAGCTGGCCCGGGGGCCGCTGCCCCAGCCGGTGCCGACAGCAGCAGCAGGAGGGGTGAGGGGAGCTCAAGTAGCCCCGGGCGGCGGCCGAGAGCGAGCTCTTCTCGCACACTAGACGACGTTATGAGGGAACCATCTACAGCTGTCCCCGACGTGGTGGTCCTTGATTCCACGACCACGGGGCCTGGGCGCAAGGACGTCCTCGACCCGAAGGAGGATCTGTGGTTGTCGACGGCCGACGGGTGAGTTGCATCTCTCTGCATCGGCCCCACTCCCGGTACCTCTGCCGGGTGGCGTCGGGGGGGCATGGATCGCCGCTCTGCTTACACCTTTTTGCGATGAAACATTTGAGGGCGTTGATGTGCAGCTTTTGATGAGGGCACTTACCACTCCCGGCTATTGCTAACAACAATCTCTAGACGGTACAACTCTCCGATCATCCCCCTCCATGTGGGGCGAGCTCCTTACATGGAGACCTTCTATGTATGCACTCTCCTGATCGTGAACCTATACCCTAGTTATACTGACTGCAATTCCAGGTTCACAAGCCTATCCTTCTCAAGTCCGAATATTTCGAGAAGGCTCTTTGCGGGGACTTCAGCGAGTCGGAAGCCCAGGCTATCCATCTCCCGGAAGAGAACCCTGCCATCTTTCATTTCCTCGTCGCCTACCTTTATGAGGGTAGATATGAGCCCATCAAGCCTGCCGCCTCGGTATTGGGTAAGTAGTCTTAACGTCCCCTCAACAAGCGAATGCCTCCTAATTCACGGTACAATAGTCCCCGACCAAGACAAGGGCAAGGGCAATGCTGTTGCGGAGACGGGTGCCGAGTCCGAGTCCGACTCAGGGTCATCTATCGACTCCGACATAAGCGCTCGCTCCCGCAGACGACGTGACCGCCGCCGCAGACGCGAGGACCGGCACTGGGAGCGCATGCGTCAAAAGCACCCCGGCGCGCACCGGCCAAACTGTAACTGCCCCCAGTGCGTGGCCGCGTCCGGCCCTCCCTGCTGGTCATGCCGCGCCCCGCGTAACCCTCCTCAACCCGTCCTCCCCCACCAAAACATAGTCGTCTATGACCCCTTCGGCCGCCCGGAACGGCAACCCCGCCGCCCACCCCGTAGACGCCACAACCAAATCCCTCCCCCGCCCATGACACCCCCTCCTCCGCCCCCAGCCTGGGCCGCCGACCTCAACGGAGGCCGCATCTCGGGCGAAGACCTGCGCACCTGGCTGCTCGCCTACGAGCTCAACATCGACGTCTACATCCTCGCCAACAAGTTCCTTCTCGAGGGCTTCAAAAAGGAAATCGCCCGCGTCGCCGTCGACATGCTCGAGACAGCCGGCTCCGACGCCGCCGTGCCCGAGGTGCTCTTCCTCTGCCGCAAGCTCTACGACGGTCTGCCCGAGTCGGATCCGCTGCTCAAGATGATCTTTGCGCGTGTGGGGTTCCTCGCGCCCTGGCGCCGCGCTCCCGAGGAGACTAAGGAGTTTTGGACCGGGAACCCGGATATTGCGCCGCTGCTTCTTATGGAGACGACGGCGCGTAGGGAGGATGATGTTAATGGGAGGTCGTTGCCTAGCATGGTGAGGCCGTGGTATTCAGGTTTGGGTCCGGGCGGGGGTGATGCGTCGTTTCGGATTCCGCCGCCGCCGGGGGCTCCGTATGGTCATGGGCGGGTGATTACGAGGAATTGGTGATATGGCTGTCTTTAGGGGTAGTGGGGTCGTTACTAACAAGGTGGGCGGTATACCAGAGAGTCAGGGGTGGATAGGAATGGTTTGTTAAATTCCGTCGCTGTGCCATGACTTTTTGGATTTGGCTGTGTTTATTAGGTGATGTTTTTGGGACGTGGATATCCGACGAGAGGGTTGCCATATAACGCGGTATCGTCTTACTTGGGAATGATGGAGATTTGGCTAGGGAGCCATGGCAGTGTAATGAGGAAGCAATTACTTTGTATATCATCGATGCACGCCCTACCGTGAAACGTCATATCTGAATCTGTTTTGGGGCTTTCAATATGGCGTCGTCTTTGGTAGTCATCAATTAAACAACTGAATACGTATATGTTTGCATCCTCGGTTTGTCGCATGGATTCAGGGGTGCCGTGACAACCACTTTACTAACGTCACTGGTTCCTAGAAGTCCCTTTTCTTGCACACTTTGGCTAACTAAGGGGAGATTTGTGACCCCATTTAGCTGGTCAGTCTGTGACATTGCATAAAAATCGGTTTCTTGCGCGGAATAGTGCATATTCAGACGACCATTGCTTAAGAAACTTTTGATTAAAATTGCCTAGGCAGCGGTAGATATTAAAAGCCATCTCGAGGCCCAGTCCAAGGCTTTATTCCCACGCATTCCCAACATGAACGAATCCTCCTAGTCAATCGTATCATCCCGTAGCTTGAACAGTTGTCCAATGACCTCGTCCGACCTAGACCGAACCGCGTCGTGGAACCAGCTGTTCGTCTCGAGCACCTTGATCCCCTGGACCAGCGCAGCCGTCTCCCGCGCCAGGTCAAAATCGACGTACATGTCGTCAATGTAGCTGACCGCGTATACGGGCACCTCGTTGAGGCGCAGCTGGGCCTCGTCGTAGAGGTCTTCGTCCCAGTCGTCGGTTGTCGCCAGAATCATGGCCGCTTCCTTGATGAGCGAGAGCTCCGGGCTGTTGTCAAAATGGAAGGGGAAGACCATCTCGCCGGAAAAGAGCAGAGGCTTTCTGTGCGAATGGCCGACCAGATGCTCCACAGGGTCCGCCAGCCATGAATACGGTTCCAAGGTCTTGCCGACGCGCCAGGCCGCAAAGTTGGAGGCGACGCCCGGCTTGATGTTGTAGATGGCTTCGTGCAGAATAGCATAGATGGGGTGGTTGTCAAAGGGAATCCGAGCCTCAAACTCGGCCAGCGAGGCGCGCGTGAAGCACTGGAACCGATCAAGGTCCGTAACCAATCTAAGTACCAGCGCATGCACCTCGTCTACGCCCCCGTGGCCTCCAAAGGCAATACCGAGGCTGAGGAACTGCTGCACCGTCAACTTGCCGCCGCTGGGAAGAGAGATGCCGTCTGGGCCCCCTCCAGTTGTGATGTACTGGCAAAGGAGTTGCACGTTGTGCACGTCCTCGGGATACTTTCTGTAGTAGGCCAGGTTACGCTCAACGGTTTTCCTGAACGTGGCCCTGTAGACCTCCTCGGCGGTGCGCTTCACAGGGGCGAGACCGCCCGTCATGAAGGACTCACGGAGACCCTCTGGGTACTTGGACAGGTAGGTGAGACTGACAAAACCGCCAAAGGATTGGCCGAAGATGGACCATTTCTTCTTTTCTTCGGGGAAATCCTCCGTCAGGCACAGACGCACGGCCTCCAAGTCGCGCACGATGCTGTTGGCGCGGAACAGCTTGAGGTAGTCGGCCTGCTCTTGTGGTGTGCCTCGTGTGGCCAGGTCCTTGGCATTGATGGGGTCGCTGAGACCGGTACCGCGGTAGTCCAGGTACAGGACCTGGTAGCCGCGACTGAGGGCAATTGGCGTCAGGGGTTGTTGCTGCGGCTGGCGGTTACCGAACCCCGGGCCGCCCTCGAGGTAGACGAGATACGGCTGCTTCTCCCTGTTGGCGAGCTCCGAGGCTGACAGGGGGACAATGGGACGCTCATGCTTGCGGACACAGCGGCCAAACAACTTCAGGGTGCCATCCTCGGGAGAAGCGTGGTTCTTGGGCACCTCAAAGAAGAGCTCAGTGATGTGTAGCTGCCCTAAAGGTGGAAACTAGTGAGCCACTGTGATTGATGAGGAAGGTTTGGATAGACGTGATCGTACCATGGAAGACATGGGCCTTGCGGCTGAGCAACCGGGCAGCCTTCACGGCAGCCACTGGGAGAGCCATAGTTTGTACTGTGTAGAGGATGGCAAATTAGACAGTGGAGAGAAACACAAAGCAGATGCAAGTTTGAAGGCGATGCTAAGTTGAGACGCGACTAGTTCTTTTCGATGTTGATGTGTTGACGTTGTTGATGGGAACTTGGGGGAAGAGAGACGAGTAAGAGGGAAAAGGGCAGTTAAGAAACCAATGCGCTGCACATGGAGTCCAAGGAAGGAGGTAAGATTGATGGTGACTACCATACAGGCCGCGTCCTCACTGCCGTAGGAGTTACAGCAGGCGGGGTCGGTCGGGGAATCTGCAGTGCACCCCTCTCAAGTGTCACTTATGCGGAAAGAAATACGCCAAGAAATGAAATAATTTCGGTATACCTACATTTACACAAATGCCTCTAAATTTGAGGTTGAGTAACGGACATCCAGACTTGCTCGGTTAAAAGCAATGTGCCTTTAGGTAGTGGTTGGTCATGTAGTTGGAGTTATTGATAGCTTCAAGGGGAAGGAGGGGTCTGGACCCTGCGCCAGGGTGGACCCCACTCCCGCCCAACTGCCCGGAACCGGCCGAACTTCGCGCCTGCACATAAAGTGGGGACCTCGGTCGAGAGCAAAACCGGAAAAGCTCGGCCGTTTGCTGCTGCGCCTTCCTTCTTCCACTCTTCGTGCCACGAAGAAATACACAAATGAGAAAGCAGCTGGCGTTATCCATGTGATATGAGCAACACAGTCCTCATCCAGACTCTGACCGAGTCCTTCATCGCCCTCTCGGATGAAGTCCAATCGCTAATCGATCGCAAGACGATCTTGGAGCACAAGCTGCGCTTTGCACACGAACAGGTATGTTCCATATTTAACGTTTTTTTTGCCGTTTCTGGCATTCCACATGCAAATCTCATGATGATCTCCTTTAGCTCTAGATCTGGAGCTGTTTTCCCAAGGGATGCAGTAGATGTAGATACTTTTTTATTTTCTGACCTTCCTTAAATTACCGCTGTATCTTGCGACTCGCCGAGTTGACATTCAGCTAACTCGAAGCTTGCGCTAGTACCAATGCCTTGCCGACAAGTATGCGCCCGCCGTGCCGGAAGTGTCGGAAACACTAGCCAAACTACAGCTCCCACCAGACTTACAATACCCTATTGCGACATCAGCGGTGCCTTTGCCAAAGCGTAGCCAGGCCGGCGGCAGCCAGCACCAGATTGCGTTGTTGATCAGGGAGGGCCGCAAAGCCGCACAACAGCTAGCCGCTGGCGGGGCCGATGCAGGCATAGAGATGAGCACGGTCGTGTCGACGGTACTGGAACAGGACTTTACCGTTAAGGGCAAGCAAGGCATGTTGGCCTGCCCCTTCTCGGCCCAGCCGAATCAAAACGGCGGCCGTGCTGATAACGCTGAGCCGGTCGACGGCTCCCAGGGCCCGGCTGGCGTGAGGACTGACCCCACCCCGCACAAGTCCTCTGATCCCATTTGCGCTGCCATGCTCGACGACCCGGCGTTTCCGGCCCCTGCCCCTTCCAAGTGCCCGATCCGTTTTCTTGACAAGCACTCGCCCGAGGAAATTGCCCGCTACGTTGAGACGCACAAGCATGAGATTCCTCGGAGCCATGAGGTCTGTGTCAGGCGATACCAAAGGAACGAGGAGCAGATAAGGAAACTCGATGCCAAATACGGTAGCCTCGTGAACATGGTCGAAGACCTCAGCCACCTCCATCGGCCCATGCTGCCGCAGACCAAACAGGAGCAGCAGGAAGCCGACAGGGTTTCCAACAAGAGAGTAGAAGACTGGACGCAGACGGTTGTGGCCGGTGACCCGGGACCAGGGCCTGAGATGGAGACTGAGACACCTGTAGATGGGGAGCGCGAGAGCCGCTTTGATCGGCAGATGAGGGACGTGCGTTTGGGAGAATCGCCTAGTCGGCCCTGGGGGATTCAAGTGCCCCTTGCGGCCGAGGCTGTCGAGCAGCGGGACCCGTCGCCGCCCAGACCTGTGCAAGATCTTCCACCAGCGCCCCAAGAAGCAACCGCGCCTAGGAAATGCCCATTTGATCATACAAAGATGGGCTTCCAAGGAGCCGTCAAGCCAAACGGCCACGGTCCCGATGGCCCCGTCAAGCCACCGGTCGAAGCGGTGAAACAAGATGTCCCACCTCCGAACACACCGCAGCCGACGTTCGTCAACCTCCCTGAGATGCCGGTTGCAACGGACAAGGGCGAGCGGCCACAGGTCGTGTTCAACATATCGGGGCCCGTCTTTATTGGATATTCCGTGGAGCAGGCCGCCGAGCTTTTACAGCGTCTGCAGGGTCGTTGATTGGGTCTGGAGTTTCAATTTTCTCAGCGTCTTATTGGCATAGCGAGCATGGAGTTTGGAGGCATTCGTATTCAGAATATACCAAGTATGATAATGACAAGATGGCTTCCGGGGGGATGGTGATATGTCGTCGCTCTTCCGCTGTGTATAGAGTCTTAACCATCTGAACGCCGCCCTATGCAGAAACTGACGTCAAGTACCTGACCATCTCGCAACTCACCCCTACCTCCTGACGCCGTTTGTACTCCCGTTGCCATTCGTCTTGCTCCCAACCGCCGGTTCGTCGTCCCAGCTATCCCTGTACCCGTCGCCGCCCTCGGTGTCCCACAGCGAGATGTCGTCGTCATCCATAATGGCGGCCGCATCCAGCTCGTCAGGGTGCACCAGCGGTCCGTCCTCGTCATCACCAAGCCCCAGGACACCTTCTTCATTCTCCCTCGCGCCGCCGCCGTCCAGTAGGGCGTCGCCGGCCTCGAGCTCAGCCTCACGCGCCAGCTCGGCCGCCCGTGCCATGGTGCGCCGGTAGATGAACACGCCGACGCCAAAGCCCAGCAGACCAAACACGGCCATGCTGATGTAGTTGATGGCGCGGTCGCCGCCCGTCATCTTGTCTCCCGACTCGGCCAGCAGCGCGAGCCGCGAGCCGATGAAGACATGGACGAGTAGTTTCGGTCTGTGCCAGTTAGCTTTGACAACCCCCTTGTAGAAGTTAAAAAAAAAAAAGAAGAAAAAGAGAAAGATACGTACGTCGCGCACGCCGTAGCCAGCGCAAACCTCCCCGCCTTAATACTCCCCACCGTTGCCAAAAACCCATTACTCAAGCTATACGGCAGCGGACACAACCGAATCATGACCAAAACCCCCACCCCATCCCGTCTCAACACCTGGCCCAGCGCCACAAACCTCCGATCCGCGCCCACCAACCGATGCACATACCTCGCAAACACCCCCCGACTCGTCAAAAAAGCCCCCGTCGACCCCACCACCGTCGCACTCGCCGCCAGCGGCCAACCCCCGGGGAAGCCATACACAAACCCGGCGACCGTCACACACGTCGAGTAGCCGATGATGGGCGGGAATCCCGTCACACACGTGGCCAGCCAGATCAAGCACCAGGCTACGGGGCCCGAGGCACGCCAGGATTCTGCGACGGGCCCCAGCGCGGCGAAAATGGCGTGCGAGTAGAGGATGAAGGTTATACCCAGGGCGAAGAGGAGGCCGGAGGCGAAGAAGAGGGCGATGCGTTGCGGGAGGGGCAGGGCGAGGTAGATGGTGAGGACTTGTTGGGAGAGGGTGGTGAGGGTTGTGCGGAGGGAGGCGAGGAAGGTGGTGGGTTGCTGGTGGGGGTTGTGGTGGTGTTGGTGGGAGGTGGTGGCAGAGGAGAGGCGGCGGAGGGCGGAGCGGGAGGGGGAGGACCAGGCGAGCGGGTGGTCGAGGGAGGAGCGGGTTGGTGGTGGTGGAGGGGAGGCGGCGGATCGTATGGGTTCGGTGTTTGGTGGGGACGAGAAGTCGTCTTCGTGGAGAGGGGGAGGCATCGTGGATGGTCGGTTTTGTGTTTGTGTCGGCGAGTGGTGGCTGGTGAGGCTGGGTGTCTGTAATTGGGAGGCGGTCCTCAGGAGAGATGGCCTCGGAAGATGCGGAAGACGGCGGATGTAGCGACAACTGCTACCTTGGCATGACGATTGGCGTTACTAATTCCCTCGGCCTCGTCGTCGTAGAATCGAATTGGAGTCGTTCCTGGAGTTTTGGACACGAGAAACCGAAAAAGAGGTGAGAGGTGGAAAAAGGACGAGCTTCGTTGTCAGCTTGCGGGTCGCCGGAATGGATCTGGCCAGACCCAGCCAACGAATCTGGCGTTGCGCTCAGCAGCCTCAGCTTTGCCCAAACAAGGCGCAGTCGAGTCAGCCCCGGCCAACCATCTGAAACTGAGACGAAAATGACCTTCGTTTGGTAGATATTTACCAACGAGTTTGGGGAGCTCGGGAAGAACTAGGAAAATGTCCGAGGGAGTGTTGTGTCCCTGACAATTAATGCATCGGGCAAGGCGCGCACTGTGCAGGTCACTGTAGGATCACCATGTCCCGCTTCTTTGGAACGTCATCGCACTAGATCCACACCTAGCATCCCTCAAGCAATCTTGGCATCGGATCTGCACAAGATCGACGGGATACTCCGGTCCTGTCCATCGCGGAGACGTTGAATCTCGTTATTTGACGGTATATTCTGTTCAAACGGTTTCTACGAGTGCCAGATTTGGATCCCGGCAGCATCGGCCGTCACCTGCCCCTGTTGGCCGATGGGCCCTTGGGCGGCTCCTTGGACACCGACGTGTCCCTAACAAGCAGCTTGACCTTGCCGTCGCCGATCTCGACACCCTGGGACAGGATATCCACCTCCTCCTTGTCCTCCTCCTTCTTGGCCAGTGTCGTCCCGTCCCGCGACAGCGACCGGTCCCAACTGCGCGCGTCGACGCCCAGAATGCCGCCCGTGCTGTTCCGGTCTCCGGGCACCGAGAACTCGCGGTACGCATATCGCCACTCGTTCAGGAAGCTCCGGACCGCCTTGCCGACCTTGTCCTTACCATTCTTGCTATGGTGGCCAGTGCCCGTGATGGCGTAGATTGGCCGGCTCTCTGCCGCGTTCTCCATGAGGATGCCCTCGAGGTACTCGACTGCCTCTTCGGGATGAAGTCCGTGCAGATCCACGTAAATCTCCGGGCAGTTTGTCCTGTCTTTGTTGCGCTCCTCGTACAACTGGCGGGCCGCCTCGCGGTGCGCTTTGCGCATCAAGTCATTCTCACTCTGCCCACGCAGGCTGAGTGCCTTGGCCGCCCGAGCATCGTTGCGGTTCCAGGCTTGCGCGGCGCTATTTAACCCAGTCAATATCTCATTTCTCATCCTGACCAATCAGCTGCATGCTACATACCTCTGTAGAAACTTGTTCCGGAGACCACCGTGCTTGATGGCCTCCTGCCGTGCCTTGAGATATGCTTTGTTGCATCTCTCGCCAGTTTCGAGCCAGGGGATGTGCTTGGGAGCGGGGATCGCCTGAGCGGCTGCGCTGTTCTCCATGTTGCGGACGTTGGTCGAGCTGCCGTTGCGGGGAACCCTGCGGTTTAGCTGTGCAGGAGCCGGTGATGGTGACATCTTGACAATGTCTGCGAGCGTGTTCGGCGTAAAATTATCCTTGGGCCCGTGGCCGTGGCCTCCCCTCTTACCGTGGTGCTTCTTGCCCTGCTTGACAACAGCCGCGCCCAGAGACGGAAATGCATCCGCGTCGTCTGGCGACGGAGCGGATTGCATGTTGTCCTTTTGTTGATGCCGACTGCCCGGCCGTGACCGGGGCCGGTCGACGGAATAGCCATGGTGCGCTTTGAACCCCGGGGGCGGCGTTACTCCCACAGCGGGATAGTGGCCAGTTGCAGGGAAAATGGGCATCTGCTCCGGGGTGCCCGGCTGCAGCGCCGGAAAGCTGCTATAGTCCTGCAGGTTGACGGTTGCGTGCTGTGTGGGCGGTGTGCCGGAGCCATCGATATGCAGCCGTCCGACAAGGTGCGCCGGGTCGTGCGAGAAGATGCAAGTACTGCCGGCAAGGCAGTTGCCCGCAACCCAATACCTATATTCACATTAATACCAAGGTACCATCCTAGCATCCTCCACTCAACTTACTTGCAGATGTGACTACTCAAATCGTGGCTGAATCGGCAATCGGCACGCAGGCACTGGCCCGTAGACAGGTAGAACTTGCAGATGACGCCCGTCTTTTGCTGGTCCGCCGGTGTGCCCGGACGGCCATCGAGACCCATTGCTTTGCCGATGACGACACGATTTTCCTCGGTCTGAGCAGCCAGTGCGAGGTTGTCCTGCACCTGCGAGTCCATTATGGCCGCGACAGTGGCGCCCAGGTCATAGCCGTGCATGGCGAGTGCAGCGCTGATTTCGTCGTCCGACTTGGTCTGTCCTAAGATAGACCGTAGCATGTCGTAAGGGGTCATGTCGTTCTGCTGCTGCGTCGAGACGAATTCAGGGGCACTGACATTCAGCCCGCTGGAAGCACCAACCGAAGATGTCACGCTGATGGCATCATCGCTCACGAGCCAGTCCACATTGTCCGACTGGTAACCACCAAACACCTCCTGCGACGGTGCGTCGTCGTTGGCAAACTGGTAGGCGTTTAGGTTCGGGCTGTGCGGAACGGGGGCCGCAAACGCCAGCCTGGGAGAAGGCCGCGGCGAGCCGAAAGGCGAAGCGGTCGACGACTTGGTCCGACTGAAGGGCGTAGGCATGAAGCCTGGCGGGGCAAGCGGGCTGACACCCAGACGCGGTGAACTCGAGAGCGGGGTCCCGGAGCCGCGCCAAGACGCCGGTGACGGCCGCCGCAGGATAGTTTGCCGAATGGGCGGCGGCGAAGTTGCGCTCGTGCCTCCTTCTCGGTATCTCCATAACGCGTCTAATATTGCGTGCTCCAGGCCTTGCCCGGTCAAGTTTGTCTTTTCCTTGAGCAGCTCCTCGAGCTTGTCCGTCTTGTCCTCATCCTCGATGCTTGAGTCCTGGAGGACCGGAAGGCAGATCGCGTACGTCTCGTCGGAAACCATGCTTTCGCCGGACGGAAGAGAGTAGAGTGGTATATAAAAAGAAGGGATCGTCGAAGCTGGGGGTCTGTTGGTGACTCAGGGACCTCGTTGCGCAAGCCCAGGCTGGTCGATTATAAACGTAGTAGAGAGCGGTAAGTTGAACAACAAGAAAAAGGGAACAAAACACAGGGTGAGGGCGTAAACGAGTGGGAGAGAGAACGTGTATATGTAGTAATGTGCCTGTGCCTGTGCCTGTGCCTGACTGCAGCTAGTATATCGGGCGGCTAGCGGAGCCGATGAGCTGTCTGCAGAAACCCCGAATCGAAAAGACTGGGCGACCGATGGTACACCACGAGACCACGAGCGATGCGAAATTCGAGGCTCGAGGGGTCAAAGGGCGTCGAGGTAAAGGTCGCGGCAGCGTCGATCGTCTAGTGGCATGTTGTCATAGCGTTGCCAGAAGGGTCCCCGGGGCAGGAAAGCGGGAAACAGGCGGTGGGACGGAAATCGGTAGGGAACGCGACGGGTGTTTGCAAGGAAGGTTGGGCTAAGGTTGGGTGAAGGTGAGAGAAGGTTGAAGAGTAGGAATGCTCGGCAAAAGGAACCAAAAAGAGGAAGATGGCAACACGAGGCCGGATTTGTCCAGAGACACTGCTGGCAGGCTGCGGGTTCAGCTGGGTGAGCCTGGGGATCGGAGCGGCGGGCGGGGACGGCAGAAAGTGGTCTGGAGCGCCGCCTCACAGCTGCCGGGAGGTGGTGCTGCTACGGAGGTGGAGAGTTCCCATTGGGGACATGGGAAAGGGGAAGAGCGTGGGGTCAAATGAGGGACAGAAGGACAGTGCATAGAGTCGAAGGCCTACACTGTGGCTGCGGGCACCGGGATTGGGCATGAGCGAACCACACCCAAACAACCTCGAAGTTACAAAGGAACTTGAAATTGTTGAATATCGGAAAAAGCAACACCTCAAAGAAAGCAAGCAGGAAAAACCAATATATCGTGGCAGACGTGCAAATTCTATCACTGTGCATACTATTGGTGTTCATCCGCCCGTGTCGTGTTCTGCGAGTTCCGGGCCGTGAAATTCGTCTGTACCCC
The DNA here is from genome assembly GCA_017139535.1 of Trichocladium uniseriatum. Lineage (NCBI taxonomy): Eukaryota > Fungi > Ascomycota > Sordariomycetes > Sordariales > Chaetomiaceae > Trichocladium > Trichocladium uniseriatum. Next base: position 761,509 of record WOUO01000002.1, on the reverse strand, counting down.
TGAGACAATCAGCGGTGCGGAGACAGCCCCTGAACGGAACGACTACGGAGTGCGACGCAATCGTTGATCAAAAATAGTCGCAGACTTGCCCTTTCATTTCTACGTTTTTGAACACAATCCCGCCTACCTTGACCTAGGGTATCTCTTCATCATCTTCGTCGCCAAAGCCAAAGCCAAAGCTAAAACCGGCGCTCTTCTTCTGAGGCTGGTCTTCGGGGCCATCGTCATCCCCCACCACTGTCTCCCATCGCCGTTTCTTCTCGGCCATTTGCCGAAGCCCATCTTCAAGCAGGCTTGGGCGCTCCTCCTTCAGGCGATCGACAAAGAGACCGTAGGCATCCGTAATCCCGTCCTCGAACCCAGACACCTGGTCTGCCTTGTCCTTGAGGAATGACAAGACACCGCCCAGGTGCGACTCGGGTACAAAGTTTTGTGTCAGGGCAATCCCATCCTCCAGGTTCACCACTAGATGCCACCAGCCGCTGGGGACGTGTAGAATCTCCCCCGCCTTGCAAATACCTTCCCTGCATTCTGGCAGCGTCCGGGCCTCTGCGTGGAACTCGAGGAGCCATTCGGCAATGCTGAGCGGGCTGGTGACCTCACTGCTGTCCTTGGAAACAAACACACCGGGGACCGCGGCGGACGGGGGGAACATGATCCAGTACTTGGCGCCCTGAACCACGGCGTTCCAAGCACTCGTGGCATTGGGGTCCTTGTGGAAGGTTGACCCGCTGCGCTCGGGTCCGATGATGAGCCACCGGTGTGCAGGCCGGTCTGCCCCTAGCAGCTCGAATAAGTCCGGCCCGAAGCAGTCGGGCTTCCAGTAGGCTGCCCCTTCCTCCTTGCCAATCTTCAGCAACATCTTCTCGGCAAACTTCCGATCAAACAGGTAGAGGGGGCTTTCGTCGTGGTTGTCGCGCATGTACTGGCAATAGGTTGCAAATGACCAATCCACCGCTTCCGCTCGGAAGACAACGTCCGCATATTGAGAAAGGAGGCTCTCCAGGGTCCATGAGCTCGTCACTGGCCAAGACTGGATGCACTTAGTGAGGATGAAGGGCTTCTTGCTCCACCGCTCGGCGAAGTCCTCGTACGGGAGATCCTCGGAACGGTCAATCTCGTTGGCCACCGGGATCTTGTTGGCAAACCGGCCCAGCGAAATATGGCTGCAGACAAATGGGCGGTGCAGCACGTCAGAGTAGACATTTCTGCAGTCTATCCGGAGATTTTGCTCAGGGGATAGGCCAAGCACCGTTGCTCTCCATGATCCGCACCACTTGAAGGAGGACTTCTTGCCCAACTCAGACCTGGGGGTTCGTCAACACTTGTTTGATCTAGACATGGGACACACAAAGCCACTTGGCTGATGCTACGCGCAAGGCTGCGGATACCCATTCACCTGGACCCTTTGGGCTCACCTGGTACACAGCACGAGACACACACAACACCATCGGTTTATAAGGGCACGACTCACCCAAGAAAGATCGTCTTCCAAATGTCATCGGACATGGAACAGGCAAAGAGAAAGCGGCATGTGTAGCCCAGCCGCCTTAGAGTCCGCTCATCCAGGAATTCGAGAAGTTGCATGAGCATCTCGTCCGGCAGCACCTGCAGCGTCCCCAAGAACCTCCGCGCATCGTCGCCGTCGGAAAAGTACTTGTTGCCCAAAGGTTTGATGCCGAGGGGGTGTGGCGGGATGGCCGAGGTAGCGTCCGGATCATCGTGGCTGTCATGGCCAGTCATTGGGTGACTCAGAGGCTGACCCCCATCGCCATCCTCCAACCCGACATTCCTGTTGTGGCGTGGGTGTGATGGGAGAAGCATGATGGGCCCCGCTTCGAGTCAACTTTGAGGACGGCTTTCGCCCGTTGACTTTTCCAGTCTGGGAACGGGTAGGTCGGATGGATGCTGTGGATGCCTAAAACAACCCTGCGTTAAGCCTCCAAGAAGGTTCAAGTCATGGGTTGTGTTTGATCGATGAGTCGCAGAATCTTATTTGCCTCCCGGGCCTTTTTTGCCCTTTTGTGCTGCAAAAATTAGGTGCATCGAAGATAACGGCGCTGCCACTGAGGGGCACTAGAAACCGCGCCAAAAGCCCCACCAACCTTGTTGGTTTGGGAGGGGTTGATGCCTAAGGCGGCCACAAATTCTTGCTCCGCCAAAGGAATTTTTTATCGCTTTCCTTCCCACCCGGCTCAGGCTCTTTCCTCTCCCGACCATCTTTCGTCAAGAACAAAAACCCACAGATACCACAACTCACATAGATTCAGGCGTTCTCAGTTAGATTACTGAGACCTTTGAATCTATATTTCACTTCTGGTACTCTTTTTTCACCGAGACCTTCTGCAGCACTCGCCGAGTAGCCTGCGGATTTTTCTCTCGCTGCCCCACCTTCTACGACAGTATTTCTAGATTCAAGCCGGGCTTGGATCTGGAAATCTTCGCGAAACCTACATCGCAATCATGGCTGACAAGGGTCTCGAGGACGTCCCTGAGGGTACGTTTGTTCATGTTTTGTTTTGGGGGTTGAGGATCGCATTGCGCCGCCGCCCGACGCTGCGCAGAAGGTGGGCTGGCCGCTGCGATTCCCCGCCCGACTTTCCGCACCACCTACGCACAACCAGCATGGAACATGGCCGCTGACAAGACTTTTGCACTACAGGACAGATCGAGTCTAACTACGATGAGACCGTCGACTCCTTCGATGAGATGAACCTGAAGCCCGAGCTGCTTCGCGGTAAGCGCTCCTCCCGACAGACAGACAGGGTCCGTGGCGATTGTGGGCAACCCCGCTGACGCTTCCCAGGTATCTATGCCTACGGTTTCGAGCGCCCGTCTGCTATCCAGCAGCGCGCCATCATGCCGGTCATCAAGGGTAAGGCGAAATAAACTCCTCCGAATGGGACTATTGGCTGACCACCTCGCAGGCCACGATGTCATTGCCCAGGCCCAGTCCGGTACTGGCAAGACTGCCACCTTCTCCATCTCGGTTCTCCAGAAGATCGACCCCAACGTCAAGCAGTGCCAGGCTCTCATCCTCGCCCCCACCCGTGAGCTTGCCCAGCAGATCCAGAAGGTCGTCATCGCCATTGGCGACTTCATGAACATCGAGTGCCACGCCTGCATTGGCGGCACCAGCGTTCGTGATGACATGAAGGCCCTCCAGGACGGCCCCCAGGTCGTCGTTGGTACCCCCGGCCGTGTCCACGACATGATCCAGCGCCGTTTCCTCAAGACCGACAGCATGAAGATGTTCGTTCTCGACGAGGCCGACGAGATGCTTTCGGTAAGTTTGGCCCTTTCGGCGGAAACAAAGTTAAGGCCATGCGCTAATACCCAATAGCGTGGTTTCACCGAGCAAATCTACGACATTTTCCAGCTGCTCCCTCAGTCGACCCAGGTCGTTCTCCTCTCTGCCACCATGCCCCAGGACGTGCTCGAGGTCACGACCAAGTTCATGCGTGACCCCGTCCGCATCCTGGTCAAGAAGGACGAGCTCACCCTCGAGGGTATCAAGCAGTTCTACATTGCCGTCGAGAAGGAGGACTGGAAGCTCGACACCCTGTCGGATCTCTACGAGACCGTCACCATTACCCAGGCCGTCATCTTCTGCAACACCCGCCGCAAGGTCGACTGGCTCACCGACAAGCTCACTGCCCGTGACTTTACCGTCTCGGCCATGCACGGTGACATGGATCAGGCTCAGCGTGACCTGATTATGAAGGAGTTCCGTTCGGGCTCCTCGCGTGTCCTGATCGCCACCGACCTTCTGGCCCGTGGTATCGATGTCCAGCAGGTTTCCCTGGTCATCAACTACGACCTGCCCGCCAACCGTGAGAACTACATCCATCGCATTGGTCGTGGTGGTCGTTTCGGCCGTAAGGGTGTTGCCATCAACTTCGTTACCGCCGACGACGTGCGCATGATGCGCGAGATTGAGCAGTTCTACAGCACCCAGATCGAGGAGATGCCCATGAACGTGGCCGACCTGATTTAAGTCGACTTGCTTTCACACTCGGATCACATATCACTCTTTCTTACGGCAACACCTCCACACATCCCGCACATCGGTATCGGCATTTCGCACTTTCCGGAGGGGGGGCATTGTGTCGCGGTTTTCTGGTAGAAGGAGGCGGGCTGCGCGGTTGCAGGGTTTTCTATTTTTCTCCCTTTTTTTGTGGGGGGTCTGGCATCTGGTGACGTTGAGCACCAAAAAGCGCTGATAGGTGGTGGGTGCCTGCACCATAATGGGGACGGTGCGAGCGCAGGCGTGCCTATCACGGAAGGCTGGTTTTCTCGTTTTCTCAATTTACTTTGCCGGCTTTTCCCAGTGTCATATGTACCCAGAGTCAGGGAGGTTACCAAAATGCGACGTAGACTGATGAAACCTAGTGGTAGATGGCGATGTGATGGTGTTCATGAGTTATGAAGCTTCTGATGTTTGGTGGCAAAGTCGCAAAAAAATAAGTGATACAATTCCTGTATCTATAATTCAGTAGATGCATATCGTTATCTGTGGATCCGTCATGACTACTGCCCCACTGTGACTGCGGTTGGCTTCCGGTCTCCCAAGCCTCTGCTTTCCCTTTTCACGACGCTGCCAAGCACAACCACCTACAACCACATCCCGGAACATTGCGAACATCATGGATCGTGGACTTGACCGCAGCCTAGACGAGATCCTCGGCGACCGCAAGCAGGTAGGCGGTGCATCTTTTGCTTTCTTATTATATCCACCATACCGAGCAGGCATGGAGCGAAACAGGTTGGCTGACGCGCAAGGCTACAGACCGGCGGTCGAGGTTCTCGCGGGGCCCGTCGTGGCGACAGGAACAACTATCCCAGGGATGGCGTCAGAAAGGTACGTCGTCAGTTACACTCAAGTCTCAAAAGGCACGTCTGCTCATTCTGCAGGTTGAATGAACCCTCTCTCCTCTCCTTCCCCTCCGGTCACCCTCTCGATGTTCGTTCGACGCAGCCATTCGCACGGACCCGTGCGTCTTGCCGTGGCTCGATGCGCCCTCGGATCGGATCGCGGCTGGGGGAGCTAACACTCAGTTTGAACCGTGCCGGCTAACAGCGCCCGACTTGTTTGGCGGGACAGCCCTTCAGAGACGATGCACCCCGGAATCTTGACTCGTGCGTATACTTCTTGGTAGGCAAGAGAGAAAGGCGTTAACTCGACTGTGTAGCGAGTGGGTTCACGACAGATTCGAGGACCATGGTACGTTTATCGAAACAAGAGCTCTGGAACCACACCTTACTGACAAGCCCCCAGGGAGCCACCGCTCTACTCCCAGACGCCGATACTCGCCCGACCCTAGGTACGACACATAACGCTATTACATTCCCGAGAGCCTTACTCTGACAATCCGCCAGCGACTCGAGGGGCTCGAAGCTCAGAGTAGACAACATCCACTACGAATTGACTCAAGACGATTTAGAGGTGAGCACCCAACCCAACCAACCCCATCCTGACACTTATCACTAACAACCCCAACCAGGGCCTCTTTTCTCGCATCGGCCGCGTCGTCAGCGTCGACATGAAGTACGACCGCGCTGGTCGCTCCGAGGGCACCGCATTCGTGACGTACGAGTCCCACCGCGACGCCACCCAGGCCATCAAGGAATACGACGGTGCCAACGCTGCCGGTCAGCCCATCCGTCTGACCCTCCTGCCCACGGGACCCCGCCGCAACCCCTTTGACTCGGCCGTGGCGCCGGGCCGTCCGCTCGCCGAGCGCATCACTGCGCCGGGGGGTGGCCGGTCGCGCTCGCTTTCGCCGCCGCCGCGACGGGATGCGGATGAGGGTGGCGGAAGGCGGGGGGATCGGTATCGGCCTGGTGGTGGCGGTAGTGGGAGGCTTAGTCGGTCTCGCAGTCCGCTGCCTGGTAGACGCCGTGAGGGTGGTGGCGGCGGTGGACGGAGAGGTGGCGGGCGGAGGGAAGGTGGTGGACGGGGCCGGGGAGAGAGGAGTGAGCGCGGCGGACGGCCCAGGAAGACGCAGGAGGAGCTGGACGCCGAGATGGATAATTACTTTGCTGGTGGCGGTGGGCAGCAGAACGAGGGTGGGGGTGCGGATGGGGGTGCTGCGCAGGCTGTCCAGCAACAGCAGCATGAGGATGTGGATATGATTGAGTGAAGGAGAGGGGCCGAGATGGCTTAACTTTATATACATGAGTCGTATGGGTAATTGCTTTCGGCCAGCCTCCACTCTAGCAGCAGGATAAATTGCATGTTGCCATTCTTTGGTTCTACTATTGCAAGTTCGGTGTTTGGCAGTTGTGGCTTGGTATTGTAAGTGCGATCTCTGCTGTTAATGTAAATGGGGTCCCAGAACTTTTTGGGGATGCACCGGATATCACCAGGATAGTACTTGGACATATCCCGAACTGAATAAGGACATATGCTTCACAGTATGTATTCTGAATTGATGCAGTAGGTTTGCTTGCGTGTATGTTCTCGGAGCGTAGAAGAACACCAGAATATTATGTTCTATCGTATTTATTGTATACATCTTTTTATACAGGCCAATGGCAGTTCTCGTGAGGTCCGTCCTGTAGCATCACCGATTCTAATGCACATCCTTATCTGCTCGAGCCTGAACCAAGCCGGGCGGATATCATCCAAAGATGCTCAAACACATCCCCCTAAACCTTGTCTCCCATCTCGTCGCAAAACCTCGCGGTGGACACCATATACGAGCGCGGGGCATCTATCTTGGTAGTCACGACGACCTCACCCTTGGTGGCTCCCTCCTCCGCCCCATCCTCTCTAGATTCGAGGTACACACCCTCAGAGGAGACGGCGCCAAACAAGCTAGGCCACATACCCGAGACGGCGGGGGGCGCGTCGAGCGGGGCAGCGCCGGGCGTGCCGAGCACGACGGTCGGCGACTCGGACGCGTCGTCGGCCGGGTCCCATTTGCGAGGGGTCTGTGGGGAGGAGGAGGAGTCGCTTGGCGAGGAGGGGTAGACGGCTTCCATGAGGAACTGCACGTAGGAGCCGGGCGAGGCGATGCCCCCGCCTTGGCCTTTGAAGGAGTTGATGAAGCTCTCGAGGTCCTCGTGCTCGGGCGTGTGGAGCGTGGTTTGCGGGTCGAGGGAGAGGAGGCCTTGTTTTTGGCCCCAGCCGCCGCCGCCGCTTACTGGGTGGGGGTGTTAGAGAGGTTGGGAAGAGATGAAGGAAAAGAGGGGGGGGGGAAGGGTGTACTCACGGACTTTGCGCAGCTGGCCGCCGCCGGCGAGGATCATGTCCATCCACGACCCTAGTTCCTTCACCAAGCGCAGTTCGTCGGAGGCGTTGTAGTTCTGCCAGTCTACCGGATTTACCAGGGGCATCTTCTCCTCGACATATTTGGGAGGCATGATCAGGGCCCAAACGCCGACGGGGCCGGGATGGTCCGGCGAGCGTGTGGCGCGCTTCTGGACGAGCGTCGGGATGATGGCCTCCAACTCTCTGGACGCCGGGGTCGGCCCGTCGATTTCGACCTGGCGCAGGATGTTGCCAAGGCCGGCGACGATCTTGCGCGGCTCCGTTACGGGGACCAAGGCGCAGGAGGTTGTGCTGAGAGATTTGTCCCCGAACTTCATGTCGTCCTTGGGGAAGACGACCACTTGGTTCGTCTTGTCCTTCTTCTCCACGAACTGCGGGAGCTGTCCCGGTTGTGTTGTCCACCGGCTTACCGAGAGCGCATAGGGTCTGCCGTTGCTGAACATGGTGTTGGCGAGCGGGACGGTGACGCGCAGCGGCCCCGTGTAGCGGTTCCTGGGGGGTTGGAACTCGAGCGAGGGCTGCGTGCCGGCCTGGCTGGCCAAGCCGGCTGTCCACAGGTGCGGGAGCACGCGGTCGACATTGCCACAGAGGACTGAGACGCCCTCGGACGAGCAGAAGGAGTCGAGACGGCGGTCGTAGCGCGGGACTTCGTCGACGGCGCCGCTCAAAACGCTCAGTTCTCGAGACTCGGTATCGGCAATGCCGGTGGAGCTAATGATGCGCGAGAGGAAATTTGTGTCATCAAGCATCGGCGCCAGGGACTTGGAGACCAGAATGACGACCGAGTTCTTGGACTGACGGGCCGTGGGCGACTGGTCGCTGGGGCGGTCCAGCGTCAACCACTCTTCAACACCATCGACGGCTGCTTTCTAGGCCTCTCGCGGCTGTTTAGTCTACATTTTTGTTTTTATGGTGCTTTAGCTCTCACTCACCTTGAGCTCAGCGAGTGAGGCACGAGACGGATCCAGGCTGACGGTCACGCAGCTCATGAACCGAAGGCGCTGGCGCTGTTGACGCGCAGAAAATGACAGCGAGAAGCGAGTAGTCGAAATCCCTCCCGCCAGCGCGGGGGACAGCCGAGTCCGTAATAACATTGCTTATTATGTGTGAGTGGATGGTGGGAAACAACTTGTCAAGTCATTCTCAAAAACATGCCAATGTCAATTCATGTCCATGCTTCATCCAGGGTTCATCTGAGATCTCAAAGCCAAGACGCGTCCAGGCCAGGGTCTAGTCACCGAGGTGAGGGATCGAATTGCCGATGGCTCGTGCACCAGGGTCTCTCGCGCAGGGCCACCCATGACATCATCTGGCCTCTTACATCTCACCTCAGAACTCAACACTAACACCCCCATCCAGAGACCACCCTATCCACTACCATAGTCATTATCAGAACAAACAACTATCAAAACCGAAAATAAATTCATGGTAAAATAAAGAAGAATGGCCACAAACTCAAGCCGCGGCAACCCCATCGCCGCCGAAGATGGTCCCCCAAAACAGACCCCCGGGCCGGTCCCCCACATCTCAGCCGAGCTCAAGTCTGAGATCCACAAGGAATCTGAGAGCACTGCAGCAGGGCTCCATGCGGCAGGCCAGGATGCCGAGGCTGTTCTTCCGGGGGGCCACGTCGAGACGGTTGATGAGGTGCGAGCGGTTGGAAAGGAAGAAAACAGGGTGGGGAGATGAAGGAGGAGGGTTGAAGGGTTGAGTTGATAGTGTTGATGTGTATCTTTTTCTGGCGTTTTACTATCGAGGGACCATATATATATTCATAATACCCACTGCAATTTGTAGTAGCACTTAATCCAGCAGGCCACAGACCCTTTTTGTATGATACCTTCGACGCTTCTATCCTCGCAACCTGCTGACACAAAGTGATATCAAACTACCATCCCAATTCTGGTATCGTATGCTCTCCATATCTCCAATCAACTGCGAGAAAAAGAAACTCATGAGTCAAAGTATAAGGAAACCTCCTCAAACGACAGACACGCTCCAGATTGCTCGCTCGCTCGCTCGCTGCTACCCATACAACCATCAACAAACGAAACCACCCACCCCCACAGCCCGATATGGGGCAGTAAAGAAACCCAACCACATATAAAAACAACCCATTACAACCAATACCTCCCCCCACCTACATAACAACACACCTCCTCTCCCTATCCTTCCCCCCCTCCTTGGCATTCACAGCCCCCATATTCAAAATCACCCTCTCCCTCTCCCCCGCACCTCCACCTACAACTCCACCCCCATGCCCACCGCCATACCCACCAGCACCAGCCCCATCCCCACCCCGACTCCCCATCCGACTCCCCCCGCGACTCCTCGCCCTCGCCCCAAACACCGCCTCCCTTACACTAAACACACTGACATCCGTCCACGCCGTACTAACGGCATCAAAATCCTTCTTCTTCTTCTTCCCACCGCTACTGCTGCTCTTCTTCTTCCTCCCACTCTTGCTCCGCGTCGAGCGGCCGCTCCATCCACGCTTCTTGGCGTCGGCGACGTTCTTGGCTGCTGAGCGCTCTGCGCGGCTGGCGCGCCGGCTGAGGCTGGGTACGCGGCGGGACATGCCGCCTGTTGAGGCGGATCCCGGGGTGGGGGGGACGTTGAGGAGGGTGTTGGGTTGGAGGAGCTGGATTTGTTGCGGATGGGGGCGGTATTGTTGCTGCTGCTGCTGCTGTTGTTGTTGTTGTTGTGGGTGGTACTGGTGATAGCCGGTGGGGGGGTTGTAGTATTGTTGCTGTTGCTGTTGTTGGTACCGCTGCTGTTGCTGTTGCTGTTGCTGGTCTGGCGCTGGGCGGAGGATGGATGCTTGCGTTGCGGGGCGTGGGTGACGCGGGACGGGGGCCAGGATGGGCGTCTCTGCGCGGCTCTGGGAGGGGTGGCGCTCGGGGGGGTCAAAAGCACCCGTAACGCCCTTGGGCGTGCTGATGATCAGCGGCATGTCCTCGTCAGGAGGCAAGGGGCTCATGTCCCGGTGTCGCCGGGGTTGGGGCTCGTGGATAGTGGTGCGCGAGGTGTGTTGCTGGAACGGGAACGAGTAGTGCTGTTGCTGTGAAACGGGGCGCTGGTACGATGAGGTCCGACGCCAGTTAGGATCGACCCCGCTCATTCCGTCAGCATGGATACGTGGAGGAGGCTCAAAGCTCCCCGAGAGCGGTCGGCTGGTCCGGTTGCCAAAATGCGACGGCTGCTCGGCTCTCGGAGCAGGAGGGAAGGATTGAGACAATGATTCGGCAGTGTTGACGGGGGGTGCTGAGTACGGGTACCCGGTGGATGTAGTGTTGCTGGCGACGGTGATCGGCTGAATTGGCCAGGTTCTCGAGACAGAGAGCCGCCTTACTACGGGGCCTTCGGCAGCAGTATTCGGAGCCAGCATAGAGTCGTCGGTAGCCCGGGCCGGCATTTGCTGATCAGACGCCGACGGGTGGCCTTCTAAAGATACCGAGTCTGCGAGGGCTCTGGCAGCTGGTGCTTCCCCTTGAACTGCGAGCGGCACCACGCTCGCTTGACTAGACTCAACACTGCTCGCTGGGTGGCTGCCACTCGGCTCTCGCGAAACGTTACGTGCCACTGGCGGCAGGGCTGGCGAATCGGGCGGTGATACATCATAGATGTTGTCCCCTTCAAGATACCTAGATGCCCTCGACGATGGCCGTGGGCCCTCTTGCAACGATTGCCCTCCTGAACTCCCACCCCGCCCATGAGACGACGTTTGCGCAACACGGCCTTGCGGTACTGGTACGCCAGTTATACCTGCCGGAAGGGGTGGGACGGGTGGAACTGGCGGGATATTCGAGAGGGATGGAAGGGGTGGAACAGGTGGAATTGGCGACGAGTGCCGATTCGCAGACACTGTTTGAGCACGACGTGCCTGGTGATGCATAGACGCCGACGAGTTGCGTGCCGCCTGCCGGTCGAAAGGCTGTGACATTTGGCCTTGCACGGGCTGTGTGCTAGAAGCAGCAAGGGGCGGAATGGCGGAGTGGCGCAGGAAAGAAGGCAGATCGCCCGGATCCTCTTTCTGGTATGGAGGCGGTGGAGGCACCCAGTTGTCGGCATCACTCTCATGAGGATGTTCAGGTCGACCGTCCGCTCGGCGATACACAATGTGTCCAGCAGCTGCTGCGGATGGGTGCAGATGGCGGTTGTTGGCAGCTGCGGTAGCGGCGCGACGGAGGGTTGTTCCCGAGCGCGGGCTTGCATGCTCGTAAGGGGCATCCAGGGCTTCCTGCTCTTCGATAGACACCGATTCCGTTTCGGCTTCGTCGGTGGGTTCCGGTGGCTCGGCCCTCCTTACGGGGAGAGCCCCTATCCTACGAGGTAGAAGGGGGTCGTCTTCGTCGTCCAGAGCGCCTGCAGATGGCTGGGATGATTGGGTCGGCAGCGGTGGAGGGCGGCTTGTGCTTGTCATGCTGCGCATGACAGCCGCGCTACGGCTCCCCCTCTTTTGAGCTACTGTCCGTCGACGAACAATGGCGACCTCGGTGGCCATGTCGCGGTGCTCCTCTTCAAGCACCTCCGGTTCCCGGGTCCCCACTTCGATGGTGTACTCCTTCACGGTCCCGTCTCGAACACCGTAGTCAAAGTCCAAGACGGTAATCCGGCCACCGTCAACAAAGTCGATACCCTCGTCATCCGTCACACATATGTTTGGCACCACGCCTCGCGCAGCCACCAGTAACCGCTCCTTCATGCAAGAGTCGGAAAAGTCGGCCACGAATTTGACAGTGTTGACACCCTCCAACTCGCCCACTTTGCTGCCGGCAACAAACGTGTTTCGAAGCTTGTCGCACAGGATTTGCCACTGAGGGACCCTCGTCGATTCGCTATTCTCCGGTATCCTGGACGAACGGATGGAGGGGCCGCTGTTTCGGCGAAAGAGCCCGTTCGCGTTCGATCCGCCGTCGGCGCCAGCGTTTGCGGTTTCGGGCACTGCGTCGAGATCCTCGGGTACGCCATAGAGCCAGATCTCCTTTCCTTGGAAGCCGGCCGAGACGAGCTCGCCATAGTACGAGGCCGCAGGCAATGTGCTGGGGAGAAGCCTGGCTTGCGAATTCGGGCTAGGTACCGGGCCGGTAAAGTACGTGGTGCCGTTCCGTAAATCGTCGATGCGCACAGCTCGGAAGGTCTCGAAGCTCCTGTCATAGGTAAACGCCCAACCGGCTTCCTCGAACTTGCCGTTCTGGATCAAGACGGCATGGCTGCAGTCGCGGCTGGTGTTGGGAAACAGAATCGACGTCGTCCACAGCGCGCTGATATCGTCATCGGCCATGTGGCTGCCGGGGTCGTAGTACGGGGCCGTCAGGATCACCGTGTTTGGCTGGGAAGAATGCACCGTCGTCCCCAAGATCTGAGTCCCATCAAACGAAAAGGTTAGAGCATCGACGGCGTCGCACTTGACCGCTCTCCTATCGGTGGATATGGCAGCCGGATTCATCGAAGAGACCTCGATGCCGCCTTCGTATGCGGCGGCCAACACAAAACCGCACGGCGAAAGCGCGATGGCGCGGGGACTGTGATCCAGGATCATAGACTGGGTCCTCTTCGGGGGTGTCTGGGTGAGATCATAGATGTCGACTTGCATCTCAGTCAGCAAGACAGCAAGAACGGTTCCTTCATCGTTGATGCAGGTCGCGGCAGGGCGCCGCAATATCTTGAACTCCCGCTTAACCGCAATCTCGGGTCCCCGAAGGTCAACGACGTGTATCCTGGACGAGTTATAGGCGAGCAGATGGTGGCCCTTTGGCGAAGGGCTGAACTGGATGCCTTCGCCGCCGGGACATGACGAAGAACTGATCGAGTTCGATATGACCTTGATAATGGTCTGGCTCGGGCGCAGGTAGGCCTCGAAGAGGTTGCGCTTGACCTCCTTGGCGAAAAGGCGGCGCAGCTTGGGCAAATCATCGTTACCTGTGGTCTTTGGAGGACCGCTATGGCTCATAGCATACGACGGACAGTTCGCGAGGTGGTGGGCGTACAGATGCGCTTGCTGCGCTACGCTCCTCCATTTTGTGTTGAGCAAAGCAAGCGACGCAAAGCCGTTCGAGTCGGTCACCTGGAGGATTCTGCAATACCGTGTCAGGACATGGGAATGCGACACGCAACTCACACCAACCATGGCAGATGCCAGCAACGATGGCAGTCAAGAAGGAAAAAAGGACAATCAAAACAGAGCATACTGTTGAATGATTTCATCGGGAAGCCGCTCAAAGGCAGACGGCCCTTCATCGTCGGGGAGAACTTCGGTGTCGGCCACGATAACGGGCTTCTTCTCGATCGATGATCGCCTGCCCTCGACAGGGTCGCTGTCGACGTTGATGTCGGTAGTCGCCATGCTCAAAGGCGAGCAAGCCCAAGCAAGGCTGGATGTGGTCACGGAAGCCGGTTGTTGATGTCAAGTCATGATCCGGCGTTCCACTTGTGGCTCGCCATCGGGGGTTGTTTCGTGGGACAAGATCGAAGCACAGTAAGGCAGGGTGGGACGGTTTGGCGCTGGTTGGTCGCTGGTTCGGCTTAGGCTTTTGGCGCTGGTGTTGGCGGCTTGCGCTGGTCCGAATGCGACACCAAAACGGCACGACGGTAAGGCGGCAGATGGCGCGGAGAGAGTGCTGCGGCGGTTGTGTATGTGCTGTAGGTGCCGAGTCTGAGATCTGGGCAATGGAATGCCTAACGGGGAGTTTTTTTGGGGGGCACAGGCTGTTGGCAAGCAGAAGTCAGGCACAGTAGCACAGCTTCACTGCATTGGGGACCCTGGATGCGCCAAGGCTTTGTAAGCCCTCAACTTGGATGGGTGAAGGCCGCCAACAGTCGTTCGCTTGCAGACAATGATGGTCGGAATCTTCCTAGCGTGAAGAAATTCCGCAATGATGCTTCTTGCAAGGGTCGGAAACGAGATCGTCCTGCATGAGCGGCAAAAGCGAGAAAGGCAAGAGTGTGGACACTCGATCGCCGGCGTCAAGGCGGCGAGGCGGCGAGGCGGCGTCTCCTGTCCGAAAGGGAGCTGGGCATGAGCTGGGGAGTGATGAGCGGATAAAGGGAGCTGGTTTGGTGGTGCTTCTCTCGAAGTCTTGGTCAACCGGCCGAGGCTCGCTCATCCCGAGCTCCACCGGGCTCCAATGGCACTGACGAGGCAAGCAGCCCCAGACAGATAGAGGACGACCCGATGGAGCAAACTACCGATTTCCTCGTCCTCACCTTGCGTGTTTCCAGCTCTCATCGAACCTATCGCCACGTTTGCCCCCACCCATTGAAGGAAATCCTGGAGACCGGCCCCTGTCGCTTTGGCTAGGCAACAAAAATAGCACAGGACCCCACCTCTGACAGGAAGCACAATGACCTGCCATTGGATGGCACCCCGAGGGTGGGTTGGAGGGATTCACAAGGGACCATCCAAACAACCTTTGGACTGGCGGCTGCGCAGCCGTTGGGGGCCCTCGGGCCCGTGTCATTGTGAAGCGCTTTGCGGGGACAGAGATGATTCGGTTTTGAAGAAAGACATCGCAGTCAAATCTTCGGTTTCATCCAGATCTTTTAGGGCTGCGACACCGATGGATCCGAGCGAAAGGGGCCGAGTGCGACATGGTAAAACATGAAGAAGGTGGATATGCGGGTGTGTTCCGCGCAGTTCTCGGAATCGTCGCCGAGATGGCCTGTGAGGTCCAAGGTCCAGGGTCGACCCGTCCGGGTGGATGGCTCTTTTTCGTAAAAAAAAAAAAAAAGATAAACCCCGGCGGCTGCCTGCTTGCGTCCGCCGACGCGCGTCAGCACTTTGACACATCACATCGTGGTGATTGGGGAGGATCAGATCTTGGTTCGAATTTGCCAATGACGAGAACTTCAGATCTGTCGGTCAATGTCATCTGGGGAATGGCATGCAGTGAAGTCTGGGCTCAATTCCGTGTCTCCGTTGATGAAACCATAACCTGGAATGTTGTCTGGTTTGGAAAGTTCCATAGGTGGGGTAATTCAATTGGTGCCCAGTGTCCAAAAATCCCAACCTGAACCCGACAGCTGGATTAACGAACCCCCCCCCCAACCACGTGATGTCGCGGCGCGTTGAGAGCGCGCCCTTGATTGGGGACCACTTTTCGCGAATCAATGAGGTGTCCGTCCACGAGCCATCCAAGAGTTGAAGAAGCTCCATTCGCAACAACCACGACAAATTGACTCGAGTTGACAACTGCAATTGTCACTCTCACAATGGTCCGTCAGTCATCTCGGCAGGCTGCACAGTCAAAGTCAGCAACGGTTGAATCGAGAGTATCGAGAACGCGGACGCAAAAAGAAGTCGTTAACGTAAACGTCACAACGAAAACAGCCGTGGTCGAGTCCAAAGCCGAAGTAACCAAGACTCAGGTTTCGAAACGCAAAGCTGCCCGCACCGAGCCAGAGGCCGACGACGAGGACGCGGAAAACACCAAACCCGCCGAAGCCAAAAAGGAAATAATACCCCAAAAGCCGGTCGCCAAGAAGCGCAAAACCGCCTCCAAGAAGGACGTAGACGACAGCATGCCGCTAGCAGCCCGGACGGCCGTCGCCTCGCTCAAGCGGGCCATGTATATTGGCGCTCACGTCTCGGGCGCCGGGGGCGTGCAGAACTCGATCTCCAACGCCTCCAATATCGGCGCCAACGCCTTTGCCCTCTTCCTCAAATCCCAGCGCAAATGGGTCAGCCCGCCCCTCGCCGACGACGTCAAGACCCAGTTCCACGCCATGCTCAAACAGCACAGCTACGACGCACAGAAGCACATTCTTCCCCACGGGTCCTACCTCGTCAACCTCGCCCAAGCAGACGCTGCCAAAGCGACCCAGGCCTACGATGGCTTCCTCGACGACCTACAACGGTGCGAAGCCCTCGGCATTACCCTTTACAACTTCCACCCGGGCTCCACGGGGGGCGCCAGCATGGATTCCGCCTGCGGGCGCATCGCCGCGCAGCTCAACAAGGCGCACAAGGCCACCAAGTCCGTCGTCACCCTCCTCGAGAACATGTGCGGCAGCGGCAACATCGTCGGCTCGCGCTTTGAAGACCTGCGCGACATCATCGCCCTCGTCGACGACAAGTCACGCGTGGGCGTGTGCATCGACACGTGCCACGCCTTCGCGGCAGGCTACGACCTGCGGTCGCCCGAGGCCTTCGCCAAGACCATGGCCGAGTTCGACGAGATCGTCGGACTCAAATACCTGCGCGCGCTGCACCTCAACGACAGCAAGGCCCCATTCGACTCGCACCGCGACCTGCACGCCAACATTGGCACGGGCTGCCTGGGCCTGCGGGCCTTCCACAACATCATGAACCACGAGTCACTGCAGGGACTACCGATGGTGCTCGAGACGCCGATCGACGAGAAGGGGCCGGACGGCAAGACGGTGGAGAACAAACAGATCTGGGCCGACGAGATCAAGTTGCTTGAGAGTCTGATTGGGATGGATGTCGAGAGCGCCGAGTTCAAGGAGAAGGAGGAGGAGCTGTACGCTAAGGGTGCCTCCGAAAGGGCAAAGATCCAGGAGCAGGTGGATAAGAAGGCCGAGAAGGACGCCAAGAAGGGGACAAAGGGGAAGAGGAAAAGCAAGAAGAAGGACGAGGAGTCGTGTGATTCATGCGGTGAGAGTGATTAAGGGGTGACGCTCCTATTTTGTGTAACTGCTTGGCTTGTCTGTCATGCATGTTCGTGTATCTCTATCGTGTGTGAAAACCGGGATATATCCCATGTACTTGTGTATAACCTAAACCTCATGGGGAGGAGAAGCTGGTACTCAGACAAACTGATACCAACAACCTCGCGAAAGAGGTAACCAAATAGTAATGATACCCAGTATAAAAGGTCCATAAAACGCCGTGGCCATATATACCACCCTACAAAAGGATATCATCGAAAGACAGCCATCAAAAGGAAACAGAAAAAGAAAAAAAAATCACCTCCTGCCCCTCGCCCACGCCTCAACCTTACCCATCAACCCTCTCAACCCAACCCCCCTCTCACAATTCCCCTCCAACCACGTCTCCATCTTCTCCCTCACCCCCCTCATCCCTTTCAGCACAGGCATCCTGGCCCCCTCCTCCGCCTCCACAAACCCGCCAGGATTCAACAACAAATCAAAACACTCGCCCCAAATATCCGTCTGCCAATACCTCTTCAAACTCTCCCGAATCTTGTACCTCCTCCCGCCCGCCCCACTCAGCCCGCCCGCGTCGCACCGCACCGTCTCAATGTACTTGCCAAACAGCAGGCAGTGCAGCGTACCCGCGAGGCCATGATAGTCAATCTGCCAGGTCCAGGGCCGGCCCTCTCGCATCTCGGCACAGTCCTGCGCAGTAGTCTTCCAGTCAGCGATGAACCGCACGTCGGGCACAAACGCGCGCATGTCGATGGCGCGGCCGAAATCGATGAGCGTGACGCCGCGCGCGGCCCAGCCGCCCTCGCCCGAGGGGTGCCACTGGCTGGACAGGTGCTGGTCTGTGTGGCCGTCGAGGTTGAGGCGCAGCAGGCAGTTGTCGGCCTTGATGTCGCCGTGGAGGAGCTGCTTGGCGTGCAGGGCCTCGACAGTGCGGAGCAGCTCGATGGCGAAGAACATGGCCAGCTGCTCGTCCATGACGCCCGAGGGCTCGGCACGGAAGAGGTTGACGACGTCGAGGAGCGTGCCGTGAGGGTGGAAGGGCAGGAAGAGGAAGCCCTCGTCCTGGTAGAGGTGCATTTCCAGCGCGGGCGACAGGGAGGCTACCGCGCGGTGCTGGGGTCCGAGACGAGAGTGCGCGAGGCGCATCATGTAGAATTCCCAGGGTGTCGGGGGGTCTTCCATCTTGAGAGCCTCGCGCTCGTACCGGTGGTTGTGTGTGCTAGCAAAGGCGCCACGGCCCATCTTGGCTACGTGACCGTTTTCATCGTGGTTTTCGTCGGCCGGTTCGCTGTCGGGGCACGAGTTTTCGACCAGGTACACGGGGGCAAAGGCGCCGGCGCCAAGTTCTTTTCTGATGGTATAGTTGGACTCGACGCCCGGGAACTCGAGCACAACCGGGGTGCCCAGGTTTCCTGACTTGTCGGTGCTGCTTCTGCTACCCTTGCCTGCGGCCTTGGCACACTTGCGGATCTCAGACCCTCTGTCATACCTCTCGTCTCGGTGATCAAAGAAGCCGTCGTAAGAACTGAGTGGGGGCTGAATGTTTGCCAGGATCTCGGCGCGCACGCTGTCATCGACAGGGTTGCATTGCGCCTCCTTAATGATAGGGCCCTTGGGGGCCAACGCCTTGGGGGCCAACGGCTTTGGGGCAAATGGTTTGCTGATTGATGACGGCTGCGCTTTCGGGAGGAGTGGCAGAGAAACCTTTCCTCCAGGCGCTGTCTCCTCAATCACCTCTCGCAGCGGACTGCTCAGTGGCTCGAGGTCAATGTCGTCTTCCTCGTCCTCATCCTCGTCGTCCTCGTGCAGTATGCCAACGTTGGGTTTTCTAGACGGCGTTTTACCATGTAGGTCGTATCTGCGCGGGTCGGTCGCGATGTCGAGCGACGACTCAGTTCTCTCCGTGATCGGGGTCATAAAGGGGAGGCGGTTGTTAGCTGCCTCAACGGGGTCCCGATATGGCCGTCGCGAAGGGACATAATCCTCTGGGGGGATCGGCACGAAGATGGTCCTCGTTCTAGGATTCTCATCGACCACCTCACCGTCCTCTTGGCCTTCATCCTGCTGATCGCCCGAGGCGGCTTCGGCAGACCCGTCGCCAAGGTCCTGATCGGCGGCTGGCCGCACATATTGCTCAAGACCTGGGACATGCTTCCCGACTGAGAATTCCGACCATGCACTGACGACGCTTTTGACATCTGATGCATCATCGTCATAATCAGCACCTTCGTCAGCATGTTCCTCGTCGAGTTCCTCGGCCTCCTCCTCTTCGTCGCCTGCTTCGCTTGCCGAGACATTCGTCGTCGCGGTGCTCTCAGCACCACTTGTGTAGTCGTCTGACTCGTAACCACGCTCATCGTCGCTAATCCCTTGCGCAGCCGGGTTGACTGGTGCGTTGAAGATGTCATAGATGTCGTCGTGCGCTGCTTTGGTGTGGATTGTCATTGTGGGCTCAGCAGTCGACCGTCTCTTCTTCTTCTTCTTCATCTTGGGCCCCGAGGGTGAGTCCAGTTTCGCTTGAACTGTAAAATGTTAGAGAAGGTCACGAATATGCGGGAGTTAACTGACTAATTTGCGTTTCATTGACCTCAATCACCTTCTTCTTCTTGGTCTTGGTCGCCTTGTTAAAGATCGGGGCCCCGTTTTCGTCGAGCATCACGACATCACGGTGGACTGCTAGTGGTTGAGAGGCCCTGTTGGCGGCAATCATACGTGGCGTAGCATTCTCATCCATGATGGGAGTGAACTCCTCCGGCACCTCATCTTCCCACTCGCAGTTGAGCCAGCCACGGTTCGCAGCCCAGATCTCTTCAAAGCCCCGCTCAGTACCTGGCTCATCAGGAGTTGGGTAGACCGCCCGCAAGTCGACGAACACGCGCTCCCTCTTGCCGCTGACAGGGTTTACTGTCACTTGAACCTTGGCATGGTGAATGGGAATATGTGATTGCGAAAGTTGCTTAGATAGAGACTGAAATACACGATACACCAAACCACCATACATTAGTCCTATATTGATCAACACCTGGTTATGTTGGGTAGAGAAAGGCGTGACTTACCGGATCCCTAAAGACCGCCAGCTTCGCACCGCTGCTCTTCTTGCCGCCAGCCTTGAGTGTTTCTCCGGCCCACGGTTTCTTCTCCATGACATTCTCCTTCTTGCGGTCAGCCAGAGAACCGATGCTGTCCCACCCCCTTGACTCTGGGCCCCGAGACGGCATTGCTGGCGCTGCGGCTGCAGCGTCTGCATCCGAGAAGATGGTCAGCTTGGACTTCGCGGGCTTTGCCGACGGACCTCCAAGTCCGGCAGTTGGCCTCGGAGCCTGAGGATCACGCGCTGCAGCGGCGGCGGCGGCGACGAAGGGATCGACCTTGGCTGCGAGAGCCGGCCGAGCCACTGGCAGGGCCGGTGACCCTGGGCCGTCTGTGTCCGCCTGTTGTGCCCTCCGCTGGTCGAATTCACCAAACTTGCGCAGCAGTCGCGCGGCCGGCCGGGCTTCCCTCTCGATGCCTAGCTTGTACACTTCTTCTGCCTGCGCCCAGCGGCCGGCGCCCTCGAGCCAGGCGGCATACTCTTCGTAGAACAGGGCGAGCGTCTCGCCGATTGCGTGTCGCGACAGGAAGACAAACACTTCGCGAGGAGCGTCGGAGAAGAAGTTGATGTAATGAAGCCATAGCTTGAGGTAGCGCGGGTCGTTCTTGTATTGCGGCGAGTTCACAAACGCCTTGGTTGCGCGCTCGAGCACCGTGTGCAGCTGCGACTGCGGTGTCGCCTGGGCTGAGGGGTATGCGTCCAGTGTCCAGCGTACGTAGCGGTCGTAGATGTCGAGCGGATCATCTGACTCGGAAATGACGGCAAGTTCGGCCTCGAACTCGGCGCGGATGCTGTCGTGGACATCCTTGGTATCCGATGGTGTGGGTGTCAACTGGGGCTGGAGAGGTGACGGAGAGAACAGCTCGGCAAGCTTCTTGGCGGAGCGACCACTAGGCAGGGCCTGGATATTTTCCTTGTGCCCCTCGATGATGTCGAAGTTGATCAGGTTGTCGTTAGGCGCCATCGTGGTTGATGTGGCGGCCACAACGGGCGGCGTCGGGGACGGCAGTTGTAGTTTCAAGTTTCAACCGAGCGAGAAGAAATGGATTAAAAAAGGTTGTTGCAAAAGAACGGACAATAAAGTCGTAAATCGTGCTATGTGTCGAAGCGGTCGACCTACCTGACCTAATGAGAAGCGACACGTCTGCACCGTAACCCTTGTGGAAAGAAGGACACGCGTGGTTGACTTTGGAGGGGTCGGCGGGTCGCGGCCAGAATCAATTTACCCAATGACTCCGCCTGCCTGTTTCGACATCAAAGTTTATTACCAAACAAATACTGTGGGATCACTGTAGCAACCAGCGGCAACTGCCAGCACCTGGCAGAAGTTGGCACCTGGCCCGACACCCCCGCGTGAAGCCGAGATGTCACGAGGATCCAACCAAAGGACTTCCGTCCGTAGAGTTCATGACCTCGCAGCTTAAGAGCAAAAGCGGTCACTTTGTACGTAATAAATTCCTCCGGCATTGACTCGCCATCGGCACCGTTGGCTCCTCTGCGGCCCGTCGCTCCACACCTCTACTCCATCCTCGCCGAGACACGGAAAGAAGAGGACCTCGGTCATGTTGGCAGCAAATGCTGCACTGGGGCTTGGTATTTCCTTGTTTCTAAAGATCATATCTCCATTTTCATGAGCCATTCCGAAATATCTTCATCCGAGGTAACTAAGCCACCAACCGCCGAAACCTGCTTTCGAGGTTCCGGTTCCGTCCGAGTGGGTCTGTACCTGCGTCCACCTTACAACTCGACGGCCTTGCGGAAGTTCTCGCCGGCATAGACGGCGTTGTCGCCGAGCTCCTCCTCGATGCGGAGGATCTGGTTGAGCTTGGCAAGACGCTCAGATCTGCAGGGGGCACCAGTCTTGATCTGGCCAGCGCGGATACCCACAACGACGTCCGAGATGGTGACATCCTCGGTCTCACCGGAGCGGTGCGACACCATGACGCCCCAGCCGTCGGCGTACGAGTCCTTGGCGGCCTGGATCGACTCAGTCAGAGTACCGATCTGGTTGACCTTGAGCAGGAGCGCGTTGGCGGCCTTGAGCTCGATGGCCTTCTTGATGCGGAGGGGGTTGGTGACCGTCAGGTCATCAGCCACGAGCTGGATGTCCTGGGTCTTGTAGAAGTAGCTCCAGGCCTCCCAGTCATCCTCAGCGAAGGGGTCCTCGATGCTGACAATCGGGTACTTCTTGCACAGTTCGCTGTACAGGTTGGCGAGCTCCTCGTAGGTGAGCCACTTGCTGGGGTCGCTCTCGGGGTTCTTGAAGTCGAGGTCGTACTTCTTGACGTCCTCCTTGTAGAACTCGGTCGAGGCCACGTCCATGGCAATCTTGACCTGGCCAGTGTAGCCGGCCTGCTCAATGGCGTCGGTGATCAGGTCGAGCGCCTCCTGGGGAGACTGGATATCCGGAGCAACACCACCCTCATCACCGACGTTGCCAGCCGACTGGCCGTACGTCTTCTTGGCGAGGGACTTGAGCTTCTGGTACACCTCAGCGCCCTGGCGCATGGCCTCGGAGAACGAGGGAGCGGCCGAAGGGACAATCATGAACTCCTGGAAAGCCAGGCGGCCACCAGCGTGGGAGCTATTGAACCGGTTAGCAAGTGCCCAGTGGATTTGGCTGTGTTGGTCTCCACTCACCCTCCGTTCAGGACGTTCATGAAGGGCACGGGGAGGACATAGGGCTTCTTGGTGCCGGCAAGGTCCGAGATGTGGGCGTAGAGGGGCACAGCCTTCTCAGCAGCACCGGCCTTGGCAATGGCCAAGCTGACACCAAGGATGGCGTTGGCACCAAGCTTGGTCTTGTTGGGGGTGCCATCGAGGTCAATCAGGAACTTGTCGACCTTGGACTGGTCCTTGACATCAATGTTCTCCTTGATGATGGCGGGGCCAATGACCTCGTTGACGTTCTTGACGGCCTGGAGGACGCCCTTGCCGCCCCACTTGGTCTTGTCGCCATCGCGGAGCTCGCAAGCCTCGTGGGCACCTATTTCGCGATTCTCGTCAGATTAGGTCTTGCTTGGCAAAAGAGATTGCGCACGACGAACCGGTGGAAGCGCCCGAGGGGACAATGGCGCGGTGCAGGCCAGTCTCAGTCACGACATCGACCTCGACGGTCGGGTTGCCGCGAGAGTCGTAGACGTAACGGGCGTGGATCTTGGAGATGGTCATTTTGGCGGTTCTGGTGGTTGCTTGTCAGTCAGTGTCTAGGGCAGCTAATTTCCGAGCGAGCGGGAAAGAAAGGCTTTGGTCGCGCGGGGTTGGTGACGAAGCTCGGGGTCTCGGGGCTTAAGTTACACAACAAGTGCGAACTTGGGCTGGGGATTTTGCCCGTTTCAACAGGTGAAACTCGCTCAATTGCGATGCTCACCAAAAGATCCCTCCAAGAGGCCTTTTGGGATATCCCGCATGAGCTTTCGTCGCTCGAAGCCATCTCGCCCAAGAAGGCGTGGTTCCGAGGAGTGAATAGCAAATGGTATGGAACGGGGAGATCAAAGGGGGAAAGCGAAGGCATTGGATACGCGGACATACCTGGAGTGAACTTGCTGGTTCTCGGTGATGGTTGTTGGAGAGTTGGGGGAAGGAGGAATCAAAAAGGTTGGCAGTGAGAAACTTCCGATCAAGCAGGATGAGGTCGAGGAGGGGCAGGGTTTGTTTTGGTGGGGTGATGGGACAGTACAGGGTAGAAGGGACTTGCTTCGTGTTAGCAGCTGCTATGGTTCGCCGTGCCGGAAAGAGCTCCCTCCGAGTACTAGCTACATCCCTGTCCTACTGCCCAACCAAACGATAACGTGCAGCTGAAGGTGGGCGGACTTTTGCGAACAGTCATGCTGTTTGGAAATTGGCACCCAGAGCGACCGCGGGGGTTCCAAACCAAATCCGTTGTCGGAGCTCCCCAACGCTGCAAGCCCGGGCCGAATGCACACTATTGGAAAGCTGACTGCATCGAGCAAGCTCCCTTATCTCGAAATTCTCCTCTTTGGTCCTCCTGCTTGCTTTGAGAATCCACAGATTTGCGAAGCAATCCCAAGCTTGCCTTGACCAGGGTGACGTCCAAACCCAATTGTGCCCCTCTCTGTTTGACCCCTCCATGATGAAGCTGTCAGTTCATTTTGACCTGCTACCCCGCAGCGGGATCCTGGCTCACGATGTGGGTCTGAACTTTGATAGGTCCCACCGAGAGAACCAGATCGACTCTCCCATGGAATCTTTCAAGAATTCCGTTTCTCAAGTCCAAAGGGAGCAAAAGTGAGTGCCTCTGTGCTCTCAGTCGACAAAGGTGATGATCAATGTGTTTATGGCCTCATACCTAGCATGAGTATTCCTAGCTAGTGACAGCTATCAGTACGTCGCCGAGAATGACGAGATTTCATCAAGCCCGTAACGCTGATGACGGAATGCTCTCCTTTCCAAGTCTCTGTATTTACCCCTGATTGTAGGTAGATTCCGACTATCCATCGCTTCTTTCATTTGACGATATTCTTGTCGATTGTATGAACGAAGCTGGCTGCAAGCTGACAGCATCCTTGCGAGAGCTGGCTGGGGTCTGGGAATGACGCAACTTACATGCTTGTAATGTTACGCAGCTTGCTGTGTAATTGTCCATAATTTGTATTGCACTAACAATTAATAGGTAGTTATGGGCCAGGTTGCACTAACATGGAGGCAACGCAACATCATGCCTCAAGTTTGCTCAACTGGTTTGGAATTCACGCAATAATCCAACACCTCATCTTTGCTTCAACCAAGCAAATATTGCGAGACCTTCTTGAAATGATTAGCGCAGGAATCGAAAGAGACAGTGCAATCACGCCGTTTCCAGCTAGAACCCTGACCGCCTGCCTAAAACGGTAAGCGGGCCCGGCACCTGCCGTGAAAGTCTGCGGCTTCTGTCGGTGGTCCAGGCACCTGGGCAGGATTTCATTCCATTTTCCATTTGGGACTTGCTTGAAGCCTTCTGGTTCTGACGAGCGCTGTACGTAAATGGGTGTACGATAGGGCCCACTGTACATTTACCTGTGTTACTATTGTCTTTCATTTATAAGTTACTTCTATTCTTCATAATGTTTCGCTCTTGTCTTGCTGTGCGGCCAGTCTGTCGTGGAGCGCAGAGACCTCTGGCACAAGCAGGAGCAGTGCTGCAATCACGCGCCCTCCAAACACCGAAGAGTTTTACATCATGGTACGGGTTACAATTTATGGCCGCCGCAGAGACCCCGCATTAGTCGGGGAATATGACGGCTTGAGCGGACCTCTGCTAACCACCCCGCAGCTACTCGGTCTTGCGCCGTCTGTCCTCTGCAACTGCATCTTCCACTGAAACTACCACTCCCTTGACCCGCCATCGACCTCTCTCAAATTCTCGGGCCCTCCGTCTTTGCAACACTCCGGTCCGCCATTGCTCCTACCGCCGTCACAACATGTGCAGAACACAAGCCACCGCCGATGTAGCAGGTGGGGTCAACGCCCCGGCCCGGGAGCTGCTCCCCGCAAACGTCATCCCGCGGCACTACCATGTCACGCTGGAGCCCAACTTTGAGAAGCTCACCTTTGACGGCACCGTTGTGATCGACCTCGATGTCGCCGAGGACTCCAAGTCCATCTCGCTGCACACCCTCGAGCTCGATGTCCACAGCTCAAAGATCACCTCTGGTGGGCAAACCATTAGGTCAGCCCCTCCTCCGTTACCTATGTGTTAGGCCGTCAGCTTATCCAGAACGTAGCTCCTCTCCTTCCGTGTCGTACAATGAGACCACCCAGACCACGACGCTCGACTTCGACAATGCCGTCACCAAGGGCAACAAGGCGCAGCTCGAGGTCAAGTTTACCGGCCAGCTCAACGACAAGATGGCCGGCTTCTACCGGTCGACATACAAGAACCCCGACGGCAGTGAGGGCATCTTGGCTGTCACCCAGATGGAGCCCACCGACGCCCGCCGCGCATTCCCATGCTTCGACGAGCCGTCCCTGAAGGCCGAGTTCACCGTCACGCTCATTGCCGACAAGAAACTCACCTGCCTGAGCAACATGGACGTCGCTTCCGAGAGCGAGGTTCAGGGCGGCGCCAAGAAGGCCGTCACCTTCAACAAGTCGCCGGTCATGTCGACCTACCTGGTGGCTTTCATTGTCGGCGAGCTGAACTACATCGAGACCAACGATTTCCGCGTGCCCGTCCGCGTCTATGCGCCACCCGGGCAGAACATTGAGCACGGCCGCTTCTCGCTTGACCTGGCCGCCAAGACCCTTGCGTTTTACGAGAAGGTGTTTGGCATCGAATTCCCCCTGCCCAAGATGGATCAGATTGCCATTCCCGACTTTGCGCAGGGCGCCATGGAGAACTGGGGTCTTGTCACGTACCGAGTCGTCGACTTGCTGCTGGACGAGAAGGTCAGCGGCGCGGCGACCAAGGAGCGTGTCGCCGAGGTTGTGCAGCACGAGCTGGCCCACCAGTGGTTCGGTAACCTTGTCACCATGGACTGGTGGGATGGCCTGTGGCTCAACGAAGGATTCGCCACCTGGGCTTCGTGGTACTCGTGCAACATCTTCTACCCCGAGTGGAAGGTGTGGCAGACGTATGTGGTGGATAACCTCCAGCGTGCGCTGGCCCTGGATTCGCTCCGCAGCAGCCACCCGATTGAGGTTCCCGTGAAGCGGGGAGACGAAATCAACCAGATCTTCGACGCCATCTCGTACTCCAAGGGCTCGTGCGTCCTGCGCATGCTCTCGACCTACCTCGGCGAGGAGACGTTCCTGGAGGGCGTCAGGCGGTACCTCAAGAAGCATGCCTATGGCAACACCCAGACTGGGGACCTGTGGGCGTCCCTTGCCGAAGCCAGCGGCAAGAACGTGGAGGAGGTCATGCAGGTGTGGACCAAGAACATTGGTTTCCCCGTGGTGACGGTCTCGGAGAAGGAGGACAACACGATCCACCTCAAGCAGAACCGGTTCCTGCGCACCGGTGACACCAAGCCCGAGGAAGACCAGGTCATCTACCCCGTCTTCCTTGGCCTCCGTACCAAGGACGGCGTCGACGAGTCCAAGACGCTGGACAAGCGCGAGGAGAGCATCAAGGTACCCAGCACCGACTTCTTCAAGCTGAACGCGAACCACACCGGTTTGTATCGTACTTCGTACTCCCCCGAGCGGTTGGCGAAGCTGGGCGAGGCTGCAAAGCAGGGCCTGCTCAGCGTCGAGGACAGGGCCGGCATGATTGCCGACGCCGGCGCTCTCGCCACCTCGGGTTACCAAAAGACTTCGGGTGTTCTCAGCCTCCTCAAGGGCTTCAACTCGGAGACCGAGTTTGTCGTCTGGAACGAGATCATTGCTCGCGTCTCGTCGGTGCAGAGTGCCTGGATGTTTGAGGACCAGGCGGTCCGTGATGGCCTCGAGGGGTTCCTCCGGGAGCTCGCGAGCGCCAAGGCGCACGAGCTGGGTTGGGAGTTCTCGGAGAAGGATGGCCATATCCTGCAGCAGTTCAAGGCCATGATGTTTGGCAGCGCCGGCCTCAGCGGCGACCAGACCATCATTGACGCGGCCAAGGAGATGTTCAAGAAGTACATGGCTGGTGACAGGTCGGCGATCCACCCGAACATCAGGGGCAGCGTGTTCAGCATGGCCCTGAAGTACGGAGGCAAGGAAGAGGTATGTTGATTTTTTTTTGGTCTTCAATCAGTCCGAAAGCTAATTAAGGACAGTACGACGCGGTTCTCAACTTCTACCGCACCTCGACCAACAGCGATGAGCGTAACACGGCGCTGCGCTGCCTAGGCCGTGCCAAGGACCCTGAACTCATCAAGCGGACCCTGGATCTCCTCTTCAGCGGCGAGATCAAGGACCAGGACATTTACATGCCTACCAGCGGGCTGCGCACGCACCCCGAGGGTATCGAGGCGCTGTTCAAGTGGATGACGGAGAACTGGGAGGAGCTCACCAAGAAGCTGCCGCCGGCGCTCTCGATGCTGGGGACCATGGTGACCATCTTCACGTCTAGCTACACCAAAAAGGAGCAGCTGGCTGCGGTGGAGAAGTTCTTTGAGGGCCGGAGCACCAACGGGTTTGACCAGTCGCTGGCGCAGAGCCTGGACGCCATCCGGTCCAAGATCTCGTGGATTGAGCGGGACCGGGCTGATGTGGCGGCTTGGCTGAAGGAGAACAAGTACAGTTCGTGAGACGATAGCTGAGTGATGAGAGGCATCTGACGTGTGTCAGGTCCGCCGATATCAACCGGCGGTAGTAGGGCATGCCGTCTCTAGATGGGTCTTAATGAAAATACATGGACTCATAGACAAGGCAGATACACAGTAGATGAGATGATGTAAAGGACGAAATGCCAAGTAATTACTTTGCCATTGAAACACCAACTTTATATTTTGTAAGCTTGATAGGTCAGTTGGAGACCCCGTTAAAAAGGATGTGACGACTCTTGTATTTTTGCGTCAAAATTCTGTTCATTGTTGGGTTGTGGCAGGTGGAGCCCTTCACTTACAATTCTGTCGCGGCAACTTTCTCCGCATCTCCTCTTCACTTCAAGTTTTGCAGTTTCAGCCCAACCATCCCTCAAGACGGAGAACTCTGACACACAACCCCTGACCAAGATTTGTGAGTTAAAACAAAATTACCAAAATGGCGAAAGATAAAAAGAAGGGGAAAAGTGAGGGGAAAAAGGCCAAGCAGGCCGAGAAGAAGCAGAAGCAGGAGAAAAAGGCCGACAAGAAGGCCAAGTTGAAGGCGTCCAAGATGGACGGCAGCGACGTCGAGGACTGCGATCTGGACGCCGTGCTCGAGGAGTACAAGAAGCAACAGGAACAGTTCCTAAAGGTCACCGAGACGGTCGTCGATGCCCCGCCGCGGGCCCGGTCGGCGGCCACCTTTTTGGCGAACCCGTCCAACAGCAACCAGCTGCTGCTGTTTGGCGGCGAGTACTTTAACGGCTCTCTAGCCACCTTCTTCAACGATCTCATGGTCTACTACATCGACCGCGACGAATGGCGCTGCGTAACGTCGCCCAACGCACCCCTCCCACGCTCCGGGCATGCCTGGACCCGCGGGGGTAACCAGTCCAACGCCGTCTACCTCTTTGGCGGAGAGTTCAGCTCGCCCAAGCAGGGCACCTTTTATCATTACAACGACTTCTGGAAGCTCGACCCGACGACACGCGAGTGGACCCGTCTCGAGCAGCCCAAGGGCGGCAAGTCCCCCCCGGCCCGCTCCGGCCACCGCATGACCTACTTCAAAAACTACATTATCCTCTTCGGCGGCTTCCAGGACACGGCCAACCAGACCAAGTACCTCGCTGATCTCTGGCTGTACGACACAGTCAACTTTGTCTGGCACAACCCTGCCCTGCCCCCAGCCCAGCTCAAGCCCGACGCCCGCTCCTCCTTCACCCTCCTCCCGCACGACCAGGGCGCCGTTCTCTACGGCGGCTACTCGCGCGTCAAGGCCACCGCCCCAACCTCGTCCTCCAACCCCAACAACCGCAAACAACAGCACTACCAACCCAGCCAGCGCAACGCCCTCCGCCCATGCATCCACACCGACACCTTCTTCCTACGCATCACCCCCCCTCCCCCGGAATCCCCTGCGGGCACCCCTCCCACGGTCCGCTGGGAACGCCGCAAGAAACCCGCGAATGCCCCCAACCCTGTGCGCGCGGGCACGACCATGGCGTTCCACAAGGGCCGGGGGATCCTATTTGGCGGGGTGCACGACGTGGAGGAGGACGAGGAAGGGCTGGAGAGCGAGTTTTTCAACGGGTTGTTTGCGTGGAACGTGGAGAAGAATCGGTTTTTTGAGATGGGGTTGCGCAAGGCGAGGGTGGGTAACAAAAAGGGGGGTGGGGAGCAGAGGGGTGGGAGGAGGGGGAGGGCGAAGGAGAATGAGGAGGAGTTGTTGCGGGGGTTGGCGAGGTTGAGGGCGGGGGTGGGGATTGAGGATGATGATGAGGAGGGGGGTGGGGACGGGGAGGGGGGTGATGGGGAGGAGAGGGAGGACGAAGGGGAGAAGAGGGTGGTGAGGGAGATGCCGGTTAGTATGGAGTTTCCGCACCCGAGGTTTAATGCGTTGCTGGCGGTGCAGGACGATGTGCTGTATATTTACGGCGGGACGTTTGAGAAGGGGGATCGCGAGTTTACGTTTGATGATTTGTATGCCGTGGATCTGGGCAAGATGGACGGGTGCAAGGAGGTGTTTAGCCGGCCTGTGGAGGACTGGATCGTGAGTTTACCTAAGGCGGTGTTTAAGAGGGAAAAGTGGCTAATGAGAGGCAGGCATCCGACGACGAAGATGAAGACGATGATGATGAGGACGAGGATGAGGATGATGAAGAGGAGGAGGAAGACGAGGAGATGGCCGAAGAGGAAGCCAAGCCGCGGCTGTATACCGAGAGCAAGAGAAAGAAGAAGCAGGGAGCCGACGAGGTCTCGAATGCTGACTCGGCGTCCACGGCGCCCTCTATTACTCCCTCGGAAGAGGAAGAGGAGACCGAGACCGCGGCGTTGACAGTGGACGACGGGCTGCCGCACCCGAGGGTGAGTTTTGCCTTTCTCTGTTCATCTCTACCAGATACTGACCATAGCCAGCCGTTCGAATCCCGCCGCGAGTTCTTCCAGCGCACGTCCAACGAGTGGCAGGAGATCCTCATGACCAGCCTGCGGTGGAAGAACATCCAGCCCGAGACGCTGGCCATCAAGGAGATCAAGGCCAAGGCGTTCGAAATGAGCGAGGAGAAGTGGTGGGACTGCCGCGAGGAAATTCTCATGCTCGAGGAGGAGCAGGAGGCGGCGGGTATTAGTGAAGTTATCTCGCTGGCGGATCGGGGAGGGTCGGGGACGCACGGTGCGGGTGGTGGCGGGCCAAGGAGGCGGTAGATGTGTGTATGGGCAAATCATCTGCCACGGCAATTCGGCATTGTCGATGTGCTTGAGCGTGAGTAAACAAATGGGACGACTTTATTGCCAATTGCCAGCTGCCCCGCGTCTGTCAGGCATTGATGTACAAGTTCCAACTTCTCTCATGTCACCGACCTCCCCCAGTGGCTTAGCTTAGCGGTCAATGGGGGAGGTCACCCGCCGGACGCCCCCGGGCAGTACATCGGATGGTCGACGTGCGCACCGAAAGGTCACACGTTCGACTCCGAGCTGATGCCCGGGGGACCGCCACGCCCGGTCCTTGGGGGCCCATGTGGCCCTCCCCCCCCCCCCCCCCCCCCCCCCCCCCACCTTCCAACCGAAGCAAACCCCCACCGGGGGGTTTCGTAGCCGGCTACCTCCCCTCGTGGACGCACGAGGGGGGCTAGCCGGTGAGCTTTTGGCATTTTTATACCCCAAAAACCCTACTTCCCACTCTTCCGTTAATGGTTTCCGAGTGATACAGTGTAAAGGACCAAATTTTGACGGACTTGGCTATCAAGGTGCAAGCTTAAATGGGTTCACGTGATCAGGCGTTCTGCAAACGCGATCTTTCCCGTCTCCTTCGCGTGGCGTCATTCCGTTCTCTTGTAACTACCGTTCTCACTTTCCACTTGCGCCTGCTCTTTTTCTCGGTTGGGCCAAGCCGCCGACGCGCCTTGAACTGAGACAGTTCTCAATTCAAAAGTTCGACAATATTTCCCTTTTTTCCTTCAATCCTCTTCCCCACTCGCAGACCATGCCGCTCGGAATCCAGCGTCTCAACGCAAAACGGTCACAGCCCAATGACCGCATCGTCTTCATCAAGCCACTGAAAGGGCCAGATGAGAAAATCGCACAGGATTTTCTCGAGAGAATTGCGGCGCAATGTTGTGAGTATGCCGACTATTTTCAGTCTTGCCAAGGCCAAACTGTCTAACACCGCGATAGTGCCCATCATGCGAGAGCACCATCTCTCCGTCATGTCGCTGGAGCAGTACGAGTTTAACACAGAGTTTGTCGGCCGCAACTTTAATGCCGGCGAGGTCATTCAGCTGGTCCTCAAGGCTCGCTCTGGCCATTGGTTACCCTTTGACTATGTGCAGATGGTCATGATGCACGAGTGCGTTGCCCCTTTTCGGTATATATTATTCAATTTGACTAACATATCCCAGGCTAGCTCACTGCAAGCAGATGAACCACTCGCGCGCGTTTTGGGCCGTCAGAAACCAGTATGCCGAACAGATGAGGGCGCTGTGGGCCCGTGGCTTTACCGGTGAAGGTCTCTGGGGTCGGGGTGCACTACTCTCTACTGGCGAGTTCGAGAAGAACGTGGTTGACCCGAGCGAGCGACTCCCAGAGCATCTCTGCGGCGGCACGTACCAGTCTCGCTCTAGGAAACGGAAGGTCAAGAAAACACTCACCTACAAGGAGCAAAAGGAGCGCCGGATCCTCAAAAAGTTTGGAGCAAACGGCGTTGCGCTGGGCGAAGACACCGAGACGAAGCGGAAACTGGAAAAGGGCCGCACGGTAGCGGCCAAACCACGGGTGGCGGGGAGTGCGAGAGGTCGAGAACTCAGGGCTGCCGCGGCACTAGCTCGATTTGATCAACATAAAGAGGAGGTCAAGGAGAACGATGATGATGACGACGGATCCGAGACTGAGGGCGGCGACGACTATGAGGAGGATGACACAACGTCCCAGCCGGATGCTGTTGACCTCGACGGTAAAAAGCTCCTCGACTCCAAGGGCGGACGCATGGTCAAGGTCTGCGAGGACGAGAACCCCGAGGATCAAGACGCGCTACAAGAGCTACGAGAACTACAGAGTTTCGGGAGAAAGCGGACCAATAAACCGCCGAACTCGCCTTCTGGAGAAGGTCTCGAGAAGGTGTCAGCTGCGGCAAAGACCACGAACAACCAAGAAAAGCTGGCCCAGAAATCGAAACCGAAGCAGACGATACTAATCGAAGATTCGCCGCCTCCCGGACCGACTTCGGTCCCGAGCTCCTGTCCTGTGTGCTCGTTTGCAAACGAACGCCTTTCAGCCACCTGCGCCATGTGCGCCAACGTTCTGGACACGAGACAAGTACCCGACGCATGGGCTTGCAAGAGCGTGACATGCCGTGGCACCGATTATCGCAATGCCGGCGACTGCGGCGTTTGCGGCGTGTGTGGGGAGCGTCGGCAACCGGCAGCCTGAACGTGAGCTGCCAGTTCCCGCCCACCAAACTACGAAATGAGGCTGATCAAGGGGCCGTCCGGGTA
Organism: Trichocladium uniseriatum; assembly: GCA_017139535.1. Lineage (NCBI taxonomy): Eukaryota > Fungi > Ascomycota > Sordariomycetes > Sordariales > Chaetomiaceae > Trichocladium > Trichocladium uniseriatum. The sequence goes on along the minus strand of WOUO01000002.1, from coordinate 728,359 downwards.
GTATCCTAATCTATTCGAACCGTGTGCAAGCCAGACACTGCGTTCGATGCCCGGTTTTGATGGGAGGCTGATAATCTAGTTTGGACGGTACGGAGTAACTATGCAGGGGTCGATCGTCCTGTGCAATGTTGATGCCGGAAAACCCACCACTGACAAGAATGGCTATGATCATGTTGGAGAGGATTGACAACTGTTGCTCCCTTCATTGATAGGGGATGACTGCTCAAGCCTCTCGATCTCCCCACTTGGCAAGGTGTCATCGGAGGCTAGGCTCCGTTGCACTGACCTACAGATACCACTCAATCAACCATCTGAGAGCCGCTCTCTTGGCTGTGACTTGTGAGCGCCAGAGGGTGCATTTCCAGAGTTCTTCCGCGACGATCGGTCACGGAAAATATACGTAGCCTCTTTACAACAAGCTCGACTCCGCTATCCTATCATTTCAACCAAGATCTCTCTTCGCCCGAAATTAACCAATCACGATCGCCAGGTCTACCCCTCGGTTGTGTTTCAAAACTCACCCGGCTTCCCCAATCCGCAACTCCAACCCCGGTTCATGGAAGCATTCGAAACTGGCGTGGCGGGCAGCCTGCTCAACAAGGGAACGTCATCCCCGCGCTCGCATGATAGGCCGCCGCAGGAGTCGCAAATGCTTCCATCCGGCAACTCCCCCGCGTGATGAACTCAAGTTACGATCATCTCACTGGGTGTTTGGCCCGTGATGAGATCTCCATGCTGCAGTGACGGTATCTGCAGATCCCCGTGGACTTTGCAAGGGGCAGGGGAAACAAACCGCCACTTACTAGGTTTGGCAGGCCGGAAGTATCGCGATAGTACAGAAAAACGTGGGTATCCGCCGTCGATCCGGTTCATCCTTTTTTCTCTTCATGTCTGTTTGTTCTTCGTACGAGAGAACGCAACATCCCGTCCGACGGAACGTCTTGTACCCAGATGCTGGCATCGCCTCTCCCTTTTCACGGTCTGTGACTGTCATCCCACTTGTACATATCTTTACTTTTTTCTGAATACAGGACTCAACGTCCACTACCAACTATCTACTCTCATTTGGCTGTCTTGAAGCCACCATATCATCACATCATTAACGTGACTGGCTCACCTCAGCCGCCCGACATGCTCACCCTCACCACCATCCTCCCCCTCCTCACCCTCTTCACATCCCTCGCCCTCGCCGCGCCCTCGGCGCCCTGGTACGAAAAATACCGCCATCCGCGCGTACTCGTGCCCCAGTCCTATTACGAAGTTCTGCGCATCCGCGCCTCGGCCCCGCCTAACCCAAACGCCGTCACCGATGTCGCCTGTCTTGATCCAAAAGTGTACTTAATCCCTTTTTTTCTGCCACCCTCCCCAATGGCACCCAATGACGTTCAAAAGCGCTCATGATACACCCATGGACACTCAGTAACATTAATATGTAAAATAATATATACTGACTTACAAAAACAGACATATCATAGCCCACGACGAGCTCGCCGCCTCCCTCGCCATCTGCGGCGGCATCGCCGGGGCCCAGAACACCAAGTGTGTGCCGGGCCGGGCGGGCAGCACGGATGGCAACGGCAGCGAAACGGTCGGGCGCGAGGGGACGGCGGAGTTTGTGCTAAAGGCGCTGGAGGCGGATTCCGGGGCGGTTGTGACCATTTCTAAGGAGCGTTGGGTGCAGTGGTACGTATTCACTTCTCTCACCTCTCTTTTCTTGGCTGTTGTTTTTGGAGGAGACAAAGGATGAGCGGAAGAGAAAAGAGGGAGAGATGAGACTGACGTTTCTGGCGATTCTAGTGTGCAAGCGGCGAGGGAGGCATGTCCCACGGGGAGTATGGCTGGAGTGTGTCGAGGAGGAGCGAGTAAGGGGGATGTCGGATTTACACTTATGGGGATTTGAGCCGAAATGAGCTGAGGATTCGAGCGGGACTTGATCTTGGGGTGTTAGTGGAAAGGGTGACGGATTGTTCTCTTCTTGTACATAGGGTTGGATTTGGATGGATAAAGAAGGCATAATCTAGATCGAGCCCTGCTGGAAGGCAAGGCTCAATAGAGTGTGTATACGTCTTTCACTGCTTCATTACGTCTGGATTGCCGTCCTATGCCCATGGCCGCTTGATTTCAGGGGTAAATAGAGCCTTATAAACCTACTCCGTAAAGCCATCCCTATATTTTCAAACAATAAAATGAATGGGTATCAAACTGATTGCGCCATCAACACACGTGCCCATATCTCACAACTTCAAAAATAGCCTCCCCTATAATCCATACCTCCCCACGCACTCCTCCCGATGCGCCTCCAGACACTCCAACGCACACACCCTCCCCCCACACTTCATACACTTCACCCTCCCCCAGTACCCACATACAGCACAAAACACCCGCGTCGGATACCGCGCCTGGTCCCCTCCTCCTCCTCCCTCTTCACCATCCCACGTGGCGCGCGCTTCGAGATAGTTCAGCGGCGACGCCGTCATCAACGCGCGCAACTCCGCGTCGGTGGGGAACGGCGGGATGTAGGACGCCAGCAGCGGGTCGTCGTCACCTGGGTGGGCGCGCGGCGGGGGTTTGGCGTAGGGCGGGAGGATGTCGCTTTCGCGGGGGTAGGTTTGTGGCGGGGCGGTTGTTGTGTTGGTTGGGGTGGAATCGGGGTGGGGAGTTGCGTCTGCGTCGGGCATGGGGACGTCTTCGTCGTCGGCGGCGGCGGTGGTGGTGGATTGGGGGTCTGGTGCTGGGGTTGCAGCGGGGGTTGGCTCGGGGGTGGGTGAGGGCGGCCGGCTTGGGGCTTTCTTTAGCCTTTTTCTTTCTTCTTCGAGTTTTTCTTTGGCGGCTGCTCGTTTTGCAGCGGCGGTGGACCGTTTGCTTCCGCCGCCGGTGGAGGAGGTTGTCGGTGCTGGGGAGGCGCTCTTTGATGCGGCGGCGGCCGGGGTGGAGGCCTTTGCCTGGGCGGCGTTCATGGCAGCGGCTGCGGCGGGGTTGGACTCGGCCAGGGCGAGCATCGCTTGGTAGTCGTCGAGATGGTTGGCAAAGGTCTTTTGCGACTGCAGGATCTTGCGCACGTTGGGGGTGTGCTTGTTCTGGGCTGTGGGACAGGCGGTCAGATTCGACGGACAGATTCGCATTGGATCTGCTGCTCCATACCTCTGCTACCTCCGGTCTTGGGCGGAATTGGGATGTTGACATCCCTGTGATTTTCGCGATCAAGGGCCTCGAGATCTTTCCGGATCCTCGTTTCCTGGCGGGCCGAGAGGTCGGACACACTCAGGGCGGGCTGGTTCCGGGCAGCGCGCTTTCGGTTGGCGGGCTGCAGCGCGGCGGCCAGCGTGGGCCCGGTGTCCGGCACGTACGCCCATCCCGGCGTGCTTTTTGTTGTGGTGCTGGCGAGCTCGATGACGCCAAAGTTGTTCATGGTGGTGTTTGGCGAAGTGGTGGGGTGGAAGTTGCAGGCCAAAGTTGCACGCCGTTGGGGATTTTTGGGCAGGGGCCGAGCCGGCCCCACCCAGCCGGGGCACCTCAACTCCACCCGGTGACGATGTGGAGATGATACGGACGTGTCCGGGAAGAGCTCTGGAAGCTTCAAAGTATGAATATAATAATACGTAATGTGGCATCTTAACCGTTTAAAAATTTAACTCCCAACACTTGACTTGGTTCACTGGGTGAGAGAAAGCCTGTATATTCCAGTCCTTCAAGGAAAACCACACCATACTCGCAATTCTTGGACCAACATCCCTCAGCAAGTCCCTTTTTGTCTCTCTAGCAAAGCCATCCCAGTTGAAGTCCCAATTAGTCCACAATGCAGAGATGTCCCATCCATATCCCCTGAATCCATAGCCCTCTTCACGCCCATCCCAAAGTCGTAACTCATTTCTTCCTCTTCTCCAGCGCCTCCATTTTGTCTTCCAACGTCACCAGATACTTGCTCAACCGGTCGACCGCAGTCTGCAGAGCCTGTATGCCACCCAGTCAGCTTCATCGCCGTGCCCAAACGTGTTTAAACCATCTCCAAGCCGCCCAGGACACCTAGCACGCAGCAATGTCTAGGCAGTCAGCTCTTCATGGGCCAGCCGCAAGGCAGAGCCCTCCTCTCCCCAAAGCAAAGAGACAACCGAAATAATTACGCTGCAGCCAACGGCCAACCAACCCAACCCCTCTTTCTCTATCCCTCCTCTAGAGAATCTAACTCTCCAACTCCATCTATCGGTCCAGCAGGCAGGCAGGCAGGCAAGTAATCATCAAAAAAAGTAAAAGGTCAAAGGGTAAAAAAAGGTGCAAAAGAATGTGCAACGCATATCCTCAAATGCAAAGACGCACGTAAATGTCCTCGGTCAGCAGCTGATTCGAGGCCTTGTAGTCCTGGAGGGCGTAGTAATAGACCGCGCCCCCAGCCAGCGAGCTGCCGAGGAAGAAGCCAAAGAGCCTATATGTCCCCGAGTCAACAAACACAAACTCCCCTCCTTCAAAGAAAGGAAGGAAGAACATACCCTCCCCTCAACGCGCCAACGGGTTTCCGCGCCGGCAGCGGCGGCGCCGCCCCCGCAGCAGCGAGAGCGTCGCGGCGGGCCACAGACGCAGAAAAGTTGCGGACGAACGCGCGCGAGACGAGTCTTGAGGCGGCCATTGCGAAACCTGTGCTGGGCTGGGCTGGAATTCTTCGAGGAGGAGGACCGTGGGTGGTAAGAAACAGAAAAGGGGAAAGCAGAAAAAAATAAATAAGGGTCTGGCGCGGTATTAATGAGGGACAAGTCAGTGGTGGCGGTCGGCTTGAGGTTGCATGCGCAATGCGTGGGTGAGTTTGGGGGGGATTCGGAGTTCTGGCCTGGTTCTGGACAGGGGTTGGCATGCGACTCGCGGCTGGTAGGACCGTGGGTTCGAGCGTGCCCCACTTTATTTTACTTGCAATTGACTGATCCTCAGCTGGTGTCACCTTGGCCGGCATCGAGAAAGGGGGTGGCAAGCTCTTGGAAGAAAATCACTGCAGGAACAAATTGAAAAGACAGGTGGCATTGACTTCGTCCTTATAGAAACCCAATTCATTACACATAGACAGACGCACAAGGTATTTTGGTTACTCCCAATCCCAGAAATGTGCCCATGTTCCTAGTGAAAAAACCCAAAAGCATTTCTAAAATACACACAAAGACATGCCCTTTAGAGCTCGTCATGATCCGCCTCCTCGGCAGTCTCAGCCTTGGTCTCGCTGGCAGCCTCAGTCTCAGACTTGTCGGCCTCCTTGTCGGCCGCAGCCTCGGCAACCGAGGCCTTGTACTTGCCGTTCTCGGCAATGAACTGGATCAGGTCCTCAACGGTGCGAGCGCCAGAGTAGTTGACGGGCTCGGTCTTAGCGCCGGCGGGGTAGAGCTTGATGGTGGGGAAACCCTGGATCTCATCGGGAACATCGTTGGCGGTAGCGTCAACCTTGGCAATCACAACCTTGTCCTTGAACTCGCTCTTGGCATACAGGGCGCCGAGCTCCTCGTACTTGGGAGCAAGCGACTTGCAGTGACCGCACCACGGGGCGTAGAACTCAATCAGGACGTCCTTGGTGTCGTCAAGGACAATGTCGTTGTAGTTCTTGGCGACGACCACGGTAACGGGGCCCTCCTGCTTCTCGGGGATGGGCTCAGACTTGACGCTGGGCTCGATCTTGCCGGCGACGAAGTCCTCAACGAAAGCCTTGATGGCGTCGAGGGTGATCTCCTTCTCCTGGTCGAAGGGGAACTTCTGGTTCTTGGCAACCTCCTGGATGGCGAAGGCGGGGAACTTGTCGGTCTTGAGGTTAAGGTTGCCAGCGTGGGCACCGAACGCCTTGGCGTCAATGGTACCGAAGTTGACGACGCCGCGCTGAGCCTCAGCGACGGGCTTGAGCTTGTCGCTGATCTCCTTGCGCTCCTCCTCCGTCTCGGCGAAGATGTAGGCAAGGGGAATGCCGGCCGACATGTAGTCGGAGTAGGTCTCGGGGCCAATCTCGCCGATGAGGGGAGTGGCAGCCGTCTTGGCGAACTTCTCAATCGCCTCGTCCTCGAACTTCTCGCTGAAGACGGACTTGCCCTCATCGAAGTCCTTGTAGAGGACAATGGCGGGGGCCTTGACGCCCTCAGCCTCGGCCAGGGCAGCGTCGGCGCTCAGACCGAAGGGGTAGTTGTCGCGGAGCTTGTCAGCGACCTTGGAGAAGACCTCGTTCGAGGCCTTGTCCTCGGCATCGACGTAGGCGATGAGGACCACCTTGTCAGCCTTCTTGAACTCCTCCAGGGTGTCCTTGGTGACCTCGGACACGGCGGGCAGGGACTGCTTGATCATGTACGAGGTGATGGCAGCAGCCTTGCGCTGGCCCTTGTAGGGCGAGACGTTGTCGAGGCCGCGGAAGACCTTGAGGGTCGGGTAGCCCTCGACGCCATGCTCCTGGCAGAGGTCCGTCTCCTCTGTGCAGTCGACCTTGACGACCTTGATGTTCTTCTCCTTGAGCGTTGTCGCGGCCTCCTCGTACTCGGGGGCGAGAGCCTTGCAGTGACCGCACCACGGGGCGAAGACTGCGGGAAAACCACTGTCAGTATGCGTGCGACAGGTCATGGTGTGGTGCGAGCGACTTACACTCAGCGAGGACAAGGTCGTTGGCCTTGACGAAGTCGTCGAAGGTATCCTTCTTCAGCTGGACAACGTCCGAAGCTGTGGCAACTGCCGCCGCGGCGAGCAGGCCGAGAGCGAACTTCTGAGCCTTGTGCATTTTGAAATCCTGTTTCTTCTGAATGCGAGTCAGCAGACTGCGACGCCGGAGCGGGTTTGACGAGCGGATGCGATTGGGGGTGCACGAGATAGGTGTTGCCGGTGCACGGGAGGGAATGGGGTCGGGACGGTAGCACGGCGGAAACTCACTCTGGGCTATTTAAAGGCAGAAAAGGACAGGAAGGAGGAATTGAAAGGCCGAAAGAGTTGAATTCCAAGCGATACCTAGCAGGTATGTGGAATGGCCTTGGAAAAGTGAGGTGGAGAGTGTGAACGAGATATCCCAAAAGCCACGGGTGAGATGTGGTTGCGGCTCGGTTCTTGTATCTCGGGTGTTTTGGAAAGGTGTCAATGCCAAATGGCGGAGCTCCTTCCAGGGTCGAGTGAACAGGTGTCTTTTCCGCAGCTCAGCCGCTAGCCAGTCTTGGCGGCCAGCCGCGCTCGCTGAAAGGGGCAGGAAGGTGGGGTATCTGGAGTGTGGAGTGCACGGCTGGAACAGTGTGGATAACGGATAGTACGGAGTTTCTCGACCGGATTTGGAGGCAGCAAGGTGATTTGAAGGAAGGCTGATGCTTGTCTATTTCAAAGGCGGTTCGCATTTCTAATCAAGCCTTTTTGATTTCCTCTGTGCGTTTTCAACTTACTGTCCTGATCCATTTACCATGATCATATCTGCGGAAGGAACCGAGTAAGATGGCATCGATCAACTCAGACAGACAGTGACAGTGGCGTCCCAAAGATGGTCCGCCAAGCAACGGATGTTTACCCCACACGGCGCCTGCACTGCGACATCTCCACAACCTCCCTCCTGGGCTGCAGATGGTCCCTGAGTTGGTCATCGTGGCTTCTCATTCCGCCTCGTACGACCAGATTCAAGCCCCAGGCGCTCCGTAAAGAAACTTGAATACCAGAATCTAGCTCAGCTACCTGTCCTTGTTGGTGGCTGACGGTGACCGCTTCTGTCGGTGTCCCGTCTTACCCCGTACCTACCTGGTGGCTGAAGCGTTGTTCAATCGGAGGACCCGGCCACTTATCCCGGAGCAGCATTAAACACGGGCTATGTGGGCCGTGCCGGAACAAGCCTCAACGGACTTGACGGTCCGTAACATGCCTGATTCTTACAAATCGGAGGTCCTGCAAACACTCCTCTTCCGGCCCGTCTCACACGGATTGGACGGGAGCCCCGGCATCAAAGCGTTGTTTCGGCATAATATATTCCGATTTCAATGGATGCGGTCCGCACCCATCTTGGATATCATGATTTCAGGGGATTTTCTTTGTTTCTTATTAGGTCAAGTAACTTCCCTCAACTCTTCTAGCTGGCTTTATCGCCGTCTAGCCCATTGGGCTTTTTTTTTGACCTTTCTGGGCTCTCTTGATGGTTGGTTCCTATGGCCAGAAACACCGCGAGCCAGTTCTTGGTGTCAATGGACAACTGATTCTTCATTCGAGAAAACGGTCGGGGAACTCGATGCGGGGAACTTCTAGAGAACTTGAAGACAAAAAAGCCTGCCCTGCTTCTTTAATGGTAGCAGTCGGGGTCCTGCCTTCCATTGTCAACCTGACTATTTCCAGGTTCCTATGCCCCTTCCGATTTCAGGTGACGATGGCTTTTTCAGATGTTAGCAGGTGTTGGGCATTGCAGGTGCAATCCAATGCAAGTTTCCAACCGTGACGTTGTCATTCAGGTTCCAAGTTGCTGGGCTGAGTTGATTCTTCTCTAGAACCAGCTCAGGACGCCCGACCCGGACCTCCGCCGGGCGTTTTGGGAGTCTTTCAACTCATCCATGTTGACCCGTACCCCGTCAAGGCCAACGCGGAACAACGGCTTCTCTTCAACGCTAGGCCTGCTGTACTCCATCGAAGCGTCGTTCGTATGTCGATCCGGTGTGCTGTATATTCCGTGAGCTCTTCAACCCCGACTCTGCGGATGGCGCATCTCCAGACAACACGACGGTCCGTCAGTCATGGGACTCTCGGCTCGAGTTATGTACCCGATGTCTACCACACCCCTCGCAGGCCGCAATGCCGCCGACCTCTTCAAAGTCTAGATGGGAATGTCCTTCTTCTTGCCTCCCCAGGACCGTTGGAAAGCATGCTCAGGAAGACCACAGAGACCGGAGACATTGGCTTGTTCTCCATCACACCATTCTACTCTACTACCGCTTTCTCTTCGCCCTTGCGCCAAAAGACGGGACCGGGTAGGCCAACCTGTGCCGAACCCCTTACCAGCAACGGAAGCGAAATGGTCGACTTGAGGGACGACCGGAGGTGGCTCCCATCGTATCGAGACAGTACTTGCGAGATCATCTCGATGTATGAATCCGACAGCCTGTCATCTGGCTCAGGGTTCTTCACACCCCCATCTGACGACACTGCGCAGAGGTCCTATTCGATGACGACCTGCAACTCAAGACGCCACCCGACTAAGGAGTCGGATGGGAAATACGCCGACAGTTTCGATGACGCATCCAGTGGTGCCACAGCTGTCTCTACTTCGTTGTTACTCAGTACGACACAGCCCCAGGCCGATGTTAATGCCCAGCGTTTAGGATTAGCCTTAGCTCCTCAAAGGGAAAGCGCACGCTCACAAGCCGAAAGCTGTGATCAGTTGGCTATTTTCTTCCAAATCCCAAATGATAACGAGAGGAGTACATCGCCTACCCTGTCAATACCATTGGTACCGCTTCAAAATGCGATCGACCCTCAGCAAGAATTTTCGGGATTTCGGAGGCACAAGAGAAACCTCGCAGTTCCTATAATCAACGTTTCGGCCTTGTCGGTCTCTCATCCAAGTCCGGTAGTGAAATCAGATGGAGACCCAACCAGGAACCAGTTAGGCTTCCCATATGAAGTTGACAGATCCAAACTTGGAAATGTCGTGACACTCGCCGCTTTGGAGGAATGTGTGACCGAGCTGGAAGTTGATCTCCTCCCGAATTTGACTTCACCGCGTGAGTCGAAGCCAGGGGCTGGTACACCTCAAAGTCCGTCGGGAAATGTATCGACCGAGGAAAACAAGAGCAACAAGTCCCCCCATAACAGGTTAAAGTTGGACGTCTCCAGGGGTGCTCTAGCCAAGGCACAGCGGCAAAGGGCCGGTAAACGGCAGGTTTCTTTGGGCGATCGCAGAGGGATTGAGTGTGGGATTCAGGAAGACGACCTGGACAGATGCGAGTTGAACACGTTCATGAGCAATAGGACGCTCACCCTTCCAGCTAGGATTCCGCCAAGCCGGCGCTGGGGTCAGTACCTTGGACGAACCTCGTCCGTTGCGCGAAAGCTAGCCATATATCCGAATTCGGCAACGCCGAGCGAGTTGCAGAGCTTGTTCCCCAGTGAACGACATGTCAACAGCAGGGTCATCCGGCGGTTGAAGAGGCGCTTCCCAGACTTGTGCGACCTACTCGCTGAGGCCCAACTCCAATCAACCGAGTCGCGGCCGACTAATCTAGCGGGTGAGGACGGAGCCAGGCAGACTAAGGCGACTCCTGGCCGGGATCAGAGAGAGCATTTGCGCTCCAAGCGATTCAGGGCTCGCATGTCCAACTGGGTGAAGAGTGCTAAGCAGTCCATCAAGGATGCTTGTGTTGGTTGGAGGGGACATAGATGATTTCTGCCCGCTGTTGTGGCCAGTTTTGACCTAGGAGGGGGGAGGTTTCTCTTGTTGATGATAAACGCATGGGGGTTGGTTGGCTGCTCGCTGTTTCAGCATGGGATTGGAGTAAGGGTCTGGAAAATACGCAGCAGGTTGGCTTTGCCTTGACAAGGCTGGATGGAAATATTTCTTGAGGCGTCCAATGTTATTTTGCCGATACCAGTATCAAAAGTAGTCTTAGCCTTAGTTTAATGTATTAGTTTAACCCCTGGCTATGGAACAGACTCGCCCACATTCCGGTCGGTCAAAGCTCCAACCCGGACAGTCACCCCTATATGAACCGGTAACTTCTGTGAGCATATAATATTCCATCTATATATACTGGCCTGACAGCTCAACCGTTTACACTGCTCCAAGACCGCCCATACCACCAACATTATCCATGTATCCCATAGTCATCGTCAACATCATCATCTAGGTCGTCATTACATACAGACACTAATCATCACCAAAACACCTCCTTGCAACACCTCCCCCCCAATGGCTTACATACCACCAGTTCAAAACACCCCGCCACCAATAATAAACAACCGCTCCTCCTCCCGCCGGGCCCACTGCACCACGCGGTTGGCCGCCTGCGCCATGGCCGCGCGCGACGTGTGGGGGCCCGCGACGCAGTACAGCTCAAACACGGGCGTGATCCACGCCAGGCTGGCCGCGTCGGCGCCCACGGCGTGCAGCACCCGCAGGTGGGCGTGCTTGGCGTGCATCGAGGCGTGCAGCTCGTGGTAGAGCGACATGAGGCGGCGGCGGGTGAGGAGGTGGGAGTGGTTCTCCTCGGGAGGTGGGGGTGGTGGTGGTGGGGAGGAGGGGGATGATGATGGTGGTGGTGGTGGTTCGAGGGAGGACATGGTGAATTGTACGTTGGCGCGCGACTTGTACAGGAAGTGGCTAATGGAGGCGCCGGGGGCGATGGATTGGACTTTGGGCCGGCCTTCGCGAGCGGCGGAGCGGATGAGGGCGAGGTGGCCGGTCTTGGTGAGCTGGGTGGCGAGCTTGTCGCGCATTTCTTTGAGGTCGTAGAAGGATTCTTTGTCGGGGGAGATGAGAACGATGGCGATTTCGTCTTCGTCGTCGTTGTCATCGTTGCTGCTGCCGCCGTCGTGGCTGTCGCCAGGGGATGCCGCAGTTTGTTGTTGATCTCCCTCGGCGGAAGGGGTTTCGGCAGGCTTGCCGTCAAAAAAGCTCACGTACATGTAGAGATAGCCGCGGTTGTTGAAGGCCGGGAGGCAGAGCGGGATCCAGCTCTCGCCACCGCCCGACTTGATGCCGCCCGATTCGAAGAGCATGTTGAAGATGAGCTGGAGGTCACTAGGATGGAGCGAGTGTTTCCGCGGCCGGATGACGCTGACGAGTTTTCCGCCAGCCACGATGAGCCCGTAGAGCAGCTTCTCACTGCGGTTCTTGAGGAAGACATTGTTTAATGCATGCCGCTGGGATTTCCGTAATCTCAGACACTCGAGCGCACTGAGGAGCGCAGAGGGCGAACCCCGGGTGAAGCTGTCGGCGAGAGAGGAGAGCAGCGACTCGGTACCCTCGAGGGGTTTCCTCAGATCGGTGGATGGGCGGTGGACGAATATGTTTTTGAGCGTGGGAAGAGTCAAGGTGGACAATATCTGCATGTACAAGGCTTCTAGCTGGTTCCTGAGCTGGGTGTCGCTCTCTCCCAGCTTGCTGATGGCTACGAAATAGAGCGGCCCCTTGATGGCAATGACGAATCGTGCGTTGCCGGCCGTGAAGCCCAGCAAGGGGTTCTTGGCTCCTTCGTAGAACGAGATGATGGTCTGCACCACGCCCATGTACGAGTTGATGAGACTCAGATCGCCATGCCGGCTGTAGATGGGTTTCCCAGCAGATGAAAGGATCATGTAGTGCTTCATCTTCGACTTCAAGATAGCCAACCTGATGTCGTCGGACGCATCGTCGGGAATCCCGTCGAACTCCTTCTCAAAGCCGGCGAGGTTACCAGGTGTACCAAGCTCAATATCCTCAAAGGGCTGTACGGTTTCTGATTGCGATCTGAGCATGTTCCATGCGCGGCTCTTCCTGTTAAGTTCGCCTGCGACCAAGCTGGCGAGGTCGCCAGGGGGCCGTAGTGTCGGAGCATAGCTCATGACACTCATGGAATCGCCAATATCACCGGTATCTCGCATGGGCGTCATATATCCACTAGTAGCCGGGGCGGAAACGCCCGTTATTGGATTCGTGGGGAAAGTGCCTCGCGAGCCATCGGGGAACGACAGGGTCGAGATGTCGATGGGCGTGACGGCTGTTGTAGGCTTGGGCGGAGCCGTTGCTACCTGCGTAGGGCCCTCATCCAATGGCTTTGGGCGGGGTGGGAGAGGTGGCCGTGTTGGCGATGAGGAGCGCGACGGCTCGACCTCGGAGGCGCTGCCATTGTTGCTTCCAGCGTCGGCTTCCCGAGGCATTGTGAACACACCGCCTTGATATTCGGCTTGCGCATCGTATTCGGTGGGCTCGATAGAATCCGATTTTTTTGTCGGGCTTGTGGTGCGCCCAATTACTCCATATCGATGCGTTTGAAAGGGGAGTTCCCCTAGTTCTTACTTCGAGCGTCGGCCTGGCGTTTGAAGTTGGCAGTTGACAACGGGACTGAGACGGGACGGTTTTTGGATGACGACAGTGGAGGCCTGACCACCTCTGAGGGCGATAAGATAAAGCAGCTTGCAGCTGTCTCAGCCTTGCCGATCCGCTGAAGCAAGGGTTAAGCTAGGGGATGCAAACCAATCACATGCACTAACTGTTAGGGGTGTGCTCGCTTTTTGGCGGGGCCCTTGCAGCTGGCTGTGGTGTGTCAATTGACAACCTGACCAACAACTTGCTCTGCTTTGATGGACATCGGCTTACGGACCTTGCTGTCCACTTCCCTGCGGCACCAACACGCCCCGAATCCGAGTCGGCGATGATCCGGGACAACCATCATATCCCGGGAAAAGTCCTGTTTCGCCATGGCGCTTGAGCCTGGTCGCCGTTCGGCGTCCCCCGAGAGCTCTGGTCACGAGTCGCCCGCGCCGCGCCAGTGGAGGAACCAGCTGGGTAGTGGTGAGTGCTTGCTTCGCTTGCTTTGTGATTTATGGTTCTTTTTTGGGTTCATGATAATAACTTGGAGCTATTACAGAGGATGCGCCGCCCAAAGACAGGCACTACCGGAAATATGCAAACGGCATCGAGCGGACCCTGTCGCTGTTCGACACTGCGCTGCAGGAATGGGCCGACTACATCTCCTTTCTCAACCGCCTGCTCAAGGTGCGCATCCATCCGCCACGTCCGATAATACCTGTGAATATGCGATTCTGACCTGTTCTTGTCTGTGACAACAGGCCCTGCAGGCCCGCCCATCGTCCATCTCGACCATCCCCGCCAAAGCCATTGTCGCAAAGCGGTTGTCGCAATGTCTGAACCCCTCCCTTCCGTCGGGCGTCCACCAAAAGACCCTCGAGGTCTACAATTACGTCTTTTCCGTCATCGGGAAGGATGGATTATCGAAAGACCTGCCCCTATACTTTCCCGGTCTTGCCTCGGTCCTGTCCTTCGCCTCGCTCTCCGTTCGCGGCCCCTTCCTGGACCTGCTCGAGCGGTATTTCTTAGACCTCGATCCGCGCTCGCTGCGGCCCGCCATGAAATCCATTGTCCTTGCGTTGTTACCCGGGCTTGAGGAGGAAACTAGTGAGGATTTTGACCGCACTCTGAAGCTCATGGAGCGTTTCAAGGTTGCCATCCGTTCCCCAGGAAGCGAGGCTATCACGGAAGCCCACTCATCCGGCGACGACTTTTTCTGGCAATGTTTCTTCTTAGCGTCTATTACCGGTGACAGCCGGCGAACGGGCGCCATGGCCTACCTATTGCGCTGTCTCCCTCATCTGGGTCAGGGGCAATCCGAGTCGACGGGGACTCTTAATGCAGAGACTTCAGCCAAGCTTGCCCAACTAGTCACATCTCCAGAGCCCGGATTACTTATTCGTTGCTTTGCTGCTGGTCTCGCTGACGACCAGCTTCTTATCCAGCGCGGTTATCTGGACCTGCTCGTTACTCATCTCCCGCTGCATTCCGAGGTCCTACAGAACAACGCTAAGGCCGGTGACCTGGAGCTCCTCCTGAAAGCAGCCGTCGGGGTGACGGTGCGTCGAGACATGAGTCTCAACAGGCGGTTGTGGACCTGGCTACTTGGCCCTGAACCAACAGCGTCTGCTGAGGCGGAAAGTGGAATCGAATCCCCAACCTCCACCTCTGGCCCCCCTCACGCCTTCTTGTCGAGGACGGGTTACTTTGAGGAGTTTGGCCTGCAGCCCCTCACGCGGGCCCTGCTCGCCATGATCAAGACTCATACTGACGGTAACCCCGCGGAAAGAGCACGGCCGTATCGCATATGTTTGTCCTTGATGGACAGGTGGGAGATTGGCGGTCTTGTCGTACCCGAGCTCTTCCTTCCCATCGTCGACAGCGTGAGAGACTTCAAGGCCAAGGCCGCGAGCAAAGCAGAGTTCACCGAGGTCTTGCGCAGTGCGAGCGTCTTCTTTGACGGCGTCGAAAGCGGTCTGATATACGGTGAAATTCTCGCCTTGATGGCCCAGGCCATCGGCCCCGGGAGTCTCTCGGTCGCCGAGCGTAGTGGAAAGCTCGATCTTGTCAAGTTCATCCTGACACACTTCAATGTGAAGGAGGAGGAGATGATCACCATCCATGCGCCCCTTGCCGTCTTATCCATCCTGTGCATGATGGAAGAAGTTCAGGAGAAAAATAAACTCGGCGATTCCCCCATGCTGCTGCACGCATCTCTGTCGGAGACAGCGCTGAGTATCGCAGCAATCTTACTCGAGCTTGTTCCGGAGCGAGCATTTCCATCGGACTCAACCAACACATCTTCTGCCCCAGTCGAATTAGAGGCCCTGGCATCCTCATCGAACTCGGAGCTGCTCAAAAAGATCAGGACGTTTTACGTCGCCGACCAAGGCAACCTAGATGCGGCCTCACCCCCTTTTGCCCCTCGAAATCTGGCCGAGCTTCTGCTGCAAAAAGCATGCAATCTTAACTGCGACTGCGTGAGCCGGAGAGAGTCGGGCGCGTCGATGGCTGTGAAGAGCCGAGTACTCATTCTCCTCGTATCCAAAGCCCCTGAGACATCGTTGCTTGACACGGGCAAACTCCTCGGTGCGCTCCATGACTGCCTTGGTTCCGAAACAACAATACCGTTTACTACCTACTCCTCTATTATCTCGCTCTCATCACACCTGTACCTGGCGAACCGGATAACACTGGTCGAGCTCTCGAACCTTGTTGTTCCGCTGGTGCGCCATGCCTGGGCCTTCCTCGCGGCTTCCGAGCCGAAATATCACGTAGAGACGGTCCGCAGTCTCTGGTTACTCCAAAGCGCTCTTACGCCTTCAAATCGGGACATCGAGGCTGCAATCTGCTCTCTGATGCTCCAACACGACACAGCGGGCACCTTTGCTCGCCGCCCTGCGGATCCTGGCCGCAGCTTCTGCGTGCTTTGGACACATACATTGCAGGACAATCCTTCTGGAGCGGAGCGGAGGGTTACCAAGGCCACCAACGGCGATGTCAAGGCACCTCGTCTCGCAGGAATGGACCACTACGAGGTCATGCTGACCCGGCCTTTGTTCCTGATGCTGGATGCCCTCGCCGATGAGAGAACACAGCTGTTTATGACGGTCAAGACGTGGCTCAACAACCTAATCGGAATGGACAAGTAGGTAAATCAAGCCATGCGATGTTGTGCCAGGGACTAACCGATGGTAAACAGACTATTCGGCATCTTCATCATCAAGTTTGCCGAAACGTCATTCCTCAGGCGTCGGCCAGCGTTCCAGGCAGGCTCGACCCCATTTACCGAAGACGACGACCTTGCCACAGCCCTGTATTACGTTCGTTGCCTGTCAAGTGTCTTTCGCTGGGCCCCTGAAGCGTCTTGGACAATCCTCGCAAAGAAGACGGTCCGGTCGGATGCCTGCCACCCGCCACTATCAGAAATCAGTATGTTCTAACCCAACACCTAATGTCACACATTCTAACAAACCCAGCTGGAACGGATGCCGACGTCACACTTCAAGAGTTCTTCCTCCATGTCTGCCTGCAATGCTTGGCCCATGACAAGATGCCCGGTGAAGAGGGATCTGAGGCGCGGACGACGCAGCTCCACCGCTCCGTGCTAACGGTTCTTCACCAAATACTCCTCAATCCGTTTGCCGAACAGTTGGCAAAACTCCGTCTCGAGACCATCTTGATTGAGAAGCTTTCGCAGTCTCTACAAGGACCTGACCCCTACGTGCAGGTCTTGCTCTTGGATGTCGTCTACGCATCCTTGAAACTCCGCGAGTTGGTTCCTGCGGAGCCACCGACGTCGCCAAATCCCGAGAAACGGGCAGCAAGTAACGACCCAGCAAGAAGCTCCAGAGGATCCTTGACACATGAGAGACCAAGGGTCATGCAGCCGCCTCCCCCGGCATTGCTCAAATGTATCCTCGCCGGACTTAGTTCGCCGAGCAGCCGGTCCGTCCTGGACAGCTGGGTCGGCTTTCTCACCGAATGCCTGCCGCTCTACTCAGATTCGGTTTTCCAGGTCTTGATTCCCCTCGTCGAGACGCTCTGCCGCGAGATTGGCAACACCTTCCACAACCTCCAGCGCTTGTTCCGAACTCCCAAACAGACTCCCTCGCACGGCGATGCCGGGCCCGAAACCACCCTGATCTCGCTTTTGAACGGCCTTGAGCAGGTCCTGGCCAACGGACACGACAGGCTTCTGGCTGAAGAGGCCAGAGCCCAGGTTGTCAAGAGTCCAGACCAGCCCCAAGGCTTCTTCGGAAACATGGTGTCGGGTGTCTTTTCGACTGACGCGCCACAGGCCCGGAGCGCCACGGCCAACGACAGACTTACTGTTCTGCTCGCCTTTCAGGATGCCGTCCGTATCTGCTTCACCATCTGGTCCTGGGGCCAGGGAAGTGACGCGGCACGGCAAGACGCCACGTCTGGAGCGTCGCTCAGCTACACGTCGCTGCGCATGAGGAACCGGGCCAGGAGATTGCTGGAGCACCTATTCGCCGCCGAGACTCTCGAGTGCCTGGAGACGGTGATTGGGATCTGGAGGGGCGCGCTCGACAGCGCCGACCCGTCGACGGCTGCCGAGGTGTTCAATCTGCTGCCGGCGCTGGACGGGTCCCGACCGAAGCACACTATCCCGGCGCTTTTCAATGCTATTTACAGCCGGACAAACCCCGCCGCGCTGGACCCGTCGAGGAGGTCGACGCTCACGATTGAGCTGCAGGACACGGACCTGGTCATTTTCCTGGTGGACTACACCCGGTCATTGGAGGATGACACAATGGACGAGATATGGCAGGATTGCACTGCTTTCCTCAAGGATCTTCTGGGCAACCCGTTCCCGCATCGGCAGACGCTGCCGAGCTTGCTCGAGTTTGCGGCGATTCTGGGCGAGAAGGTGGACAATACCAATTTCGGGGAGCAGCGGAAGATGCGCCGAGAGCTGGCGGTAGGTTTACGTGAGGTAGATAACAGCATCGTGGGCTAACTTTTGATTCAGGATTTGTTCCTACGGCTTCTTACAGCCATCTTTACGACTCGTCCGACTAGTTTTGCGGACACCACAGGGTCATCCAACGGATCCGAAAAGCGGCCGATTGAAGCATCTCAGGGATCATCCGTGGTTAGACTACCGGCCGAGCGCGCCAACGACGTTGTCGGTATCCTCTCCACCATCGTGCCCAACCTGCCAAAGATCCTGGTGGAGAATGACCGCGTCCTCACAGCGGCGACGGCCATCTCTGGCAACGTCATCGGGCCAACCCTCCGGTCCAAATCCTTCCCCGACACTGTCTCCAAGACCATGCTCGACCTACTCCAAGAGCTGTCCAGACTCCCCAACAACCAAAAGTCGTGGAAGAAGGACGTTGCCGACGCTTTCAACGACACACGCTTCTTTGGCTCCGCCCTGCCCCTCGTCCACAGCGGCTGGCTGCCCCTCCTCAAACAGTGGGCCGCCACGGACAAGGAGCGCATGCCCGACCTGCTCTCGCGCCTCGCGCCGCCCACGACGGCGGGCATCGTCTTTGGCGTCGGCGCCACGTCAGCGCGCCTCGAGGCCGACCGCAAGACGCAGCTCAACCTACGCCGCATCGCCGCCCTGGTCCTGGCCTGCGGCCCGGACGCGTTTGTCGCCGACCTTCCCGGCATCCTCGACAAACTCACCGAACTCCTCGCCGCCACGGCCACGTCCTCCCCGTCCTCGACCACCCGCGCAGAGCTGTACATGGTCCTGCGCGCCCTGGTCCTGCGCGTCAGCCCCGTGCACTTGGCTCCGCTGTGGCCTGTCATCAATGCGGAGTTGCACGCAGCCATTGCGTCGGTCGTCGCGCCCGATCATAGCCCCGCGTCGGATACGTATGGGAATCCCGCGCTCATGCAGGCGTGCAAGCTGCTCGATTTGCTTGTGTGTGTGGCGCCGGATGAGTTTCAGCTGCATGAGTGGTTGTTTGTCACGGATACCATTGATGCCGTGTACCGGCCGGGCGGGGCGTACATGCCGGTTGCGTTGGTGGATGAGGTGTGTGAGGAGTTGGGAGCGGTGGGGTTGCACGGGGCTGGTGGTGGTGGTGGTGGGGAGGCGGTTGGTGTGGGTGTACCGCACGTGGGGTCGTCGTCTTTGTTGTCGTCGGCGTGGAGGAGGCCGTTGCTGGGGACGCCGGGGGGGATTGGGGATGAGGTGGGGATGGAGAGGAAGGATGAGTTGGTGGCCAAGGTGCTGCGGCCGTTCTTTGGGCAGCTGAGTATTTATGCGTTTGAGGCGACGTATGCCATGGCGCCGGTGGACTGGGAGGGGTGTGTGGCGGGGCTGGTGAGGGATGTGTTTGATGAGAGGAGCATCGTGAGGGGGTTGTAGTTGTAGTGGTCATAGATGAAAATATTAAGAGGGGGAGGCGGTTTGGATCATTCATTAGTGGCAGCACGCATGGGGAACAAACGAGTGTCTGCTCATTCGCTCGCCGCCGGTAGGTACGCCACCATGGCCTTGCTGGCGCCCTTCATGCAGTACTGCCCCACCTCGATCTTCTCGCCCTCGGGCACCAGCGCCGCAATCTGCCGGATGTCGCTCGTCCGCGGCAGAAACAGCACGTGCTCCATTGGCCGGCACGCCGCGTGCAGCGTCTCGAGGTTGTACGGCTCCATCGTGGACAGGTCAAAGACGTCCTGGTCGCGGTAGCTGACGCCGCCCCAGGGCGGGGACGCAAAGACGACGGTCTGGGCCGGGTCGATGCGCAGCGAGGGGTCCACCTTTTCTTGCTGATCTGGATCCTGGTCCTTGAGCTGCGCGAGCACCTCGAGGCAGTCGCCGTGCACCCATGTGATGGCGTCGAGCACGCCGTAGACGGCGGCGTTGTGCTGCGCGCAGGCGAGCGTGGCGGCGTCCTTTTCGATGGCGATGACGCGCGACCACTTTTCCGAGAGGGCAAAGGCGATGGTGTTGCCGCCGGCGCCGGCGAAGATGTCGATGATGGTGTCTTTTGGGGGGGTTGAGTGGATGTTGGAGCGTATGTCTTTGGCAATTTTGCTAGGGGTGGGGGTTAGTATTTAGCTGGTGGGTGGAAAGGGGGGACGTGGGATTTGTTTACATACGTTGCAACTGGTTCAGGGGTCACGCCGAACCAGGCGTCGTCGGTGAGGCGGATGTCCCAGTCGTAAAAGTTGAAGATGGAGTAGCGTTGGTGGAAGTATCTGTTGAAGTTAGTGTAAGGTTAGTGAAGAGAAGAAGGTAATGGGAAACATACTTTTGTTGATCCGAGGGGACTTCGCTAATGTCATCGTAGTGGTGGCATTCCTCAGTTAGAGGCAGCTGGCCATCAACGGGCTTGAGTGTCATGGTGAAAGAAGAAAGCCCGATCAGATCCCTAACGGAACGCAGGGTCAAAAAAGGTCTATATATACTTCCGGTCTTCTTATAATCTCCGTGTCAAAAGAAAAAGCCTTGGAAATAGATTTAAAAAGCCCCGAGATTCGATCAATTTTAATGAGCGGATGTTGAGAAGTTCCAGTCAGAAGCACAGGGCTGAAAGCAAGCACTGCGCTGCCAAGCACAAGGCTGCCAGGGGTTCAGCGACCCACTGAATCAAGCTTCGACCCCACCTTCAGCACGCCCAAGCCAACATCACTCGGTACCTGAATTACATTACGTATCAATACCATCCCACTTCGAGTTGGCACGTTGCACATGCGCCGTCTCTTCACTTATCCCACACACACATCAACACCAACACCGTACGGCCATACAGAGAACCAACGCCATGTTCAACGCGCTCAACCGATTCATATCGCGACTTGATGGCGATGCGCCGCCAACAGCCAGCGCGAGCCACGGGACGTTTGGGTTCCAGGTGCTGCGCAACACCAACCAGCAGCTCGCCATCGAACCCTGGTTCGACTTTGTTGTCGGCATCAACGGGCGCATGATTGTATGGACACGAAGGGCCTCGATAACCCGCTAGCTACATCCCAGAGACTGACGCAGTCACTAGGACGATTCAGACCCTCGACTGTTCGCCCAAGAGGTGCGCAACTGCGCCGGCAGCTCCGTCATGCTCGGGCTCTGGAGCGCAAAGGTGCGTCTGCGTCACCTCGATATTTCTAGTCTTCCAGTCAAGATCTAACTAACAACCCACCTCCAACAGGGCCAACGAACACGCGCCCTGCACATCCCCGTCCCCGCCGACTCGGCCTCGCTCGGCCTGACGCTGCAGTGGACGCCCATCTCTGTCGTCTCCAACATCTGGCACGTGCTCGACGTCCCGGCCAACTCGCCCGCCGACGTGGCCGGCCTGCTGCCCTACAGCGACTACATCCTGGGCACGCCCGAGGGCGTGCTGCATGGCGAGGGGGGGCTGGGCGAGCTGGTCGAGGACCACATCGGGCGCCCGCTGCGCCTGTACGTCTACAACAACGAGTACAATGTCACGCGCGAGGTGACGATCCAGCCGAGCCGCGACTGGGGTGGTGAGGGTGCCTTGGGTTGCGTGCTGGGCTACGGCGCGCTGCACCGGCTGCCGCCGCCCCTGAGCGAGCCCGTCAATGCGCCTGGGGAGACGCTGTTTGATGGGGATTCATCCGGAGCTGGTGGGTTGGGCCAGGCGGGCTTTGCGCCGCCGGTCGGGGGTGCGTCACCAACGAGCTTTGTTCCGGCGGCTACTGCGACGCCGCCGCCGCCTCCGTCAGCGGACTTCTTGGTGCCGGCGCAGATGGTGGGCGCGCAGCCTCCGCCGGGTGGCGCCCCGCCAAGGGGCAAGAAGAAGGAGCGGCACCACCACGGGGCGCCGAACCTCATGGACGACTACTTTAAGGAGCAGGAGAAGAAGAGCAGGGAGCTGGACAACGCGCCGAGCGGGAGGAGCACGCCGGTGCCGCCACCGCCCAAGGCAGGCGGGCCGCCAAGGGGGCCGCCGCGGGTGGGGAGTGTGCCGCCAAAAGAGACAGAAGCGGAATGAGGGAAACGAGTCCAGCATTGTTTTCTGTAAATCCGCTCCTCTAGACTCAGCCCAAAACTCCAGAATACAATACCATTTATACAGTCCCAAGATATACGAAGAAAGCAACGAATCCATCCTTCTTTCACACTTCCACCCCCAACAATACCACCCGCTAGTTGATGAAATTGACGCAGAAAAAGTGCAGAATCAAACTGCACACGACGTAGTCGGCGAAAGCCCTGTACTCTAATCAGCATCTCCCAGCACCAAATCCATCAATGTAATGCATACCGCTCCTGCGACACAGCAGGGAAATCTCCCTTGTTCCCCTCGCTCGTCTGAATCCGCAACGACGCTGCCGGTATCATCAGCCCCATCCCATCCAACTGCACAAATAAAAAACCTACCAGTCAACACAAACTGCCCCACCGTCGCCGAGAACCCGGCCAAGAACGCATTGAACGGCTGTTAAACATCCCATCATCATTGGCCCAATCCCGTTATACAAAGGATAGGGGACACGTACGTAGTTTCCCGCCAGCACGCAGTAAACAAACTGCAGCGCGCCCGCAACCACCAGAAACGCCATGAAGGCGTCCAGCAGCTTGGTGCGCTGCGGCGTCGTGTCGGCGTAGTGTGTCGCGACATTGGCGACAATCTTGTCAAAGCTCTGAGGGCTGCTTGACTTGGGCGCTTTCGGTGTAGGAGCCGTTGTCGAGGTCGTGGCTGGTGTTGTCGAGGTTGGAGCTGTGGTAGTTGTGGTGGTCGTGGAGGGGGGTGCTGGGGAGACGGAGCGCGCCGCGGCGGTTGTTCGTTGTTTGGGCGCCATTGTCGGTTAGGGTGTGGGTTGCTGCTGGTTTGGGAGTTTCGCAATTCGGCGGTTGGGTGGTGAGGATGGGTTGTGCGGTCGGGGGGTTGTGGTCGTCGGAGAGGTTGACGTTGTGGTGGATTCGGTGGTGGGAGCTCCAAGAGCTGATGAAGCGGCCACGCAGCTTCAATTGACAAGGCTGCAGCATCCCTGTTCGTTAAGGTGCACGGCCCTCGGCAGGGATTCCGCGCTGGACCTGCATTGAGGGTGTGGGGCATCAATGTCACTTTCACCAAACTCGAGCCAAGAACAACAAAACACCCCCTCGATTGTTGACTGTCTTCTAGCGTATAACATCTATCCAGTGTGTTGAACTCGAATATTTGAAGTGTCAAGCGTCAAGCTGGGGCGTAAAGGAGCGGCAAGTGAAGGTTTAATGCCGTCAGGGGGCCGAGTGGAGGGGCCATGAGTGGACGGGGCCTTTGCGAAGGCTGCGGCGGTGCGAGCAACCCCAGCAGAAGTCGTGTGGGAGATTAATACAGGACCGGCCGTTCCCTTTCCCGAGGCGCGGATAGCAGAGTTGTCGAACCGACCGCTGGATCCAGCACCAGCAGCCCCTGTTTGCGATGGTCCACCCCTGAGTACCGCCATCTGAGCCTGGAGCGACGCCATGATACTTGGCCGGCGAGTGCTGAATTTGGTTTGAAAGGTCCTTCTGGGCGACTGTGTGAAAAGGGATCGATGCGAATAAACGAGCGACTGTGCCAGCACAGTCTAAGCAGGGGATGAAGAGATGCTTGTACAATATCAACCAAAAGACGCTAGAAAGAATCGTGATGCCGACTATATATATAGATACCTTGGTGTTCAACAACCCCTCGGCTAGGGCGAGCAGAAGTGGTTACTCGGTCCACGGCCTCTACGAGTCACCGGCCGTCACGGCAGCCAGCGCAGGCCGGCCGAGCATGGCAGAAACGACCTTGGCAGAAACGACCTTGGTCATCCCAGATGAGCAGAAGCACACCCAAGCGGGCTGCAACCCGTGGCCTTAATACAGGTGTCTGTAGCAAAGGTGGTCGGCTGTCCAAACTTGCCGCGCACGAAGTTGGGCGGCCTTAGGTGTGAAACGGCGTGGGCCTGGCCTTTCCCTCCAAACCCCAAACCCCAAGCGAACAAATAGCTGGTTTTTAGCTGCCTAATGGTTGCACTTCGAACCCTGGGTGTTGGCTGTTGACGAGGGCCGCGGGGCGTTGGGTTGGTTTCAGCGGCGGTTGCTCTGCCGCAAGGCAGCATGTTACCATGGTCTGGGATTGTGGATCATTGTGCATATTCCCCGTGCAGTACCGGGTTCCTGGAGATCGATTCCCTTGGACGAAGTAATGGCTTTTTACGTTTTGATGTACAAAGGACGAAGTCCACAGGAAGGGAAGAGAGGAGGACGGGAGCATGTTGGGATGTTCCCCACATTCGTCCAATCATGCTTCACAGGACCCCACAGCTCCAGAAGGTTTTGGTCTATGCCTCTTCGAGTAAAAAAGGGGTTAGGGTTAGGAGCTTAACAAATGCCCAAAGCCCCTATCATCCCGTCATCAGATCCCTCGATGACCTCATCCACCTCCAACATCTCTCCGCACTTCCATCCGCACTCCCCAAGGACGGATACACCCGTTGCAGTCCAGATGCCGGACTAGCCCCAGCAGCCCTGGGTTCCCATCGTGGAGTTGATCTAGGCCCGTACACAATTACCGATTCACCAGCCGGCCATCATGGCAACCATATTCGAGGTGCGCATTGCCCACTACCATCCTTGGCCCCTCATCGCATCTCGCATCTCGCATCTCACGTCCGCAAATTGCATCACAAGATGGGCCTACCAACTGACAATCTATCAAGGCGCTCCAACCGCATCCCGAAGACCGCCTGCATCTGCGTCTGCACCGCGCGCGGTCGGTAGTTTTGACAAGCCAAGAGTGAGTTCAGTTCCGATATTCTCTTACAATGCGCTATTTCGGCGATTGCTGTCCCATGCCGTCATTCTACTCCACCGTAACTTGCAATTCCCGATTACCATCACCACCCCTTACTTCTATCAACAAACCTTGGATTTGCCGAACCGAGCGATACGCCGCTACCGCGCCCTTCCCGTCTCATCCGGGCATCGGGGTAACACACACTCGGCTCACGGCCACACACTTGCGGTCTGGCACGCTCTCCGTGGGAAGGCTGACGAGAGCGACGGGCCGAGAAATCTAACTCCCCTTTCCATCTGACCCATCCCACGCCATCTTATCTCAAGCCCATCTTACCTCATCGTCTCATCTCTCCTTACCACATACGTAGATAGCAAGGTTGTAACAGCCCACAGACTGGTCGAGATTCGCGCCGCCCAGCGCACCTTCGAGGGCGCCTACATGCGCACTGCCCTCTCGCAATTCTCCTTCGCCCTCGTCGTCCTCAAGATCTTCACCTCCGAGTTCTACCCCATCGGCGCCCTCTTCGCCTGCTACGGCGCGGCCGTTATGCTTGTCGCCGTCTACCGCCGCTACGAGGGCAACAGGCAGTTTTTCGACTGCGATGAGCCCATCTCTTCGGGGGAGTCTTCCTCTGGCAGCACCGATGGGGATGGCGAGGAGGACAGGGGCCGGAGGAGGAGCAAGGTGGTGGGCGGCGCGCCCGTGGCGGTGAACAAGAAGTACTTCCGGACGAGCGCCAACAGCGTGGGCTTGTTGGTTGGGCTGAGCTTGCTCAGTTATGTTGCGTTGATGGTACTCTTGTGGGAGCTCAAGGAGTGATGCTATCATCTATTTCCCTAATATTTGGATTCATTCCAGACGCCTCGGCTGTACGTGCCACACATCACTATTACATAGTTCAACCACTAGTCCAACCTCCAGATAACCCTCTTAAATACAATATATGGAACAAACCAAAGGCAATCACCCCAGCGCTGTGACGCCGGAAGCCGTCCTTCCGGTATAGCCTGCTGCTAAACAAGCCAAAAGCCACGTACACACCTCCCCTCAATATCGGAGATCGGTTATATCTTGTTTCATGTCCAAAACAAAAACCCAAAACAAGCTGACGTGCATGCGGCTAGCGTAGATACCAAGGGCGCTCGCTGCACATGGTCCATGCATACCTTTGGCGTATGCAGACAAGGTTGAGGCTCACTTACACAGCAGTGAGATACGGGTACGGAAGCTCATCGAGTCGAGACTGGGTGGCAAAAAAGAAGGGAGGTGTCAGCACAGTGGCCTTTGCAACAGTTGCTTTGGCTTTGTCTACGACCTCGAGTTTAGATGCAGGTGAACGGACTACTTATAGGATCGGATGGCAAACTAGCACACCGCGGCTCGGGCTCTCGCTCACCAACTTACACACCATTTGTTTGCCTGAGCGAGCCCGAACTTAGCAGTCAACCGGGTTTCGTTTTGAGAGGCTCCTCCCATGGGCATCATCGCCAAGGACAGTCGCAGCGCATGGGGAGACGTGTAGCCCAAAGTAAACCACCACGTGGTTACTGTTACATACCCTTTGAAGAGGTGCAGAGGTGCCGTCAGAAAAAGGCCATGCGTTGCCGGCACACAATCCCATACCATAGCCCCAAGAGATGACAGCAATAAGCGTAGTCGAATACTTTGTTGCATACACAATGTATGCCACTCGTCTCCCCGTGCTCTCTATTGCCATCCATCTCAGGCCCTACATCTGATACCCGACAGTCTGCGCTCGTAGGCCACAACGGAACCAGCATGCAAATGATAAAGTACAAATCCATACAAAAAGACATGCAGAAGATGACGACCATAACAGCAAAGAAAGAAAGCCACTCGCCCAACTTTTGCCGCGTCCGCCATCACCGCCCAGCGAGATTCAACCTCGGACACCGGCGTAAAACAAAGAGTAAAATGGAAACGAAGAAAGCATGCCAGTGTATCCCTTTTACATCCCTCCGTACATATCGCCCCAAGTCCTAATCTGACCATCCATCTCTACAACCCAACCAATCCCTCAGACTTTCTCGCCAAAGAGCCTGGCGCACATGTAGACGCTGCGTGTCGTGTATTCCGGAATGCCGACGGCATCCCTGCTCGGATACCGCTGCTGGTGTTGTGTGGCTTGTCACTATCGTGGGTCTGCCCCACGCCTAGCCCGGATGAGGTTCCGAGATCACGATAGTCGCCACACAGGGCTGATGCTTGCCGGTTGCCGGGCGGGGAAGTGGATACGCGTGTCGCTCTCCCGTGCCGCGCCGTGCCGTGCCGTGCCGTCCCGCTCCGTCTTCCGCCCGTCTAGTATCATAAATCTTCAGAAAACCTCCCCTTTGGTATATACCTCGATGCCCCAACCGAGTCGAGCCGCAAGTACCCAATCGAGCAAAACGGAAAAAAGAAAAAAAAATCAAAGAAGAAAATCATGAAACCCGGAAAAGAGTTCAAGACTTTCACCGCAACTTTGTCACAGCGGCCGGAACCACTAACCCGTTCCCGACCCTCGGTCAATCACCTTTTTAAAGCCCTGTAGGCACCACTCTCAAGGCGCCCACGGGTTGGAATATTGCAACCCTGAGAACTGAGAGACCAAGATTGCAGATCGCCGGGCATCCCCCAATCTTGACCGCGCTGTTCGTACAGCAGCCTGGCAGGACTGTTGGAGTGAAAGTTGTGGTCGATTTTGCCAAACTGCAGTCAAGAACGAATCGGGCACGGCCAGGGTCTCAAGTGTCGCGTCCAGTGTCGCAAATCTCCCGATTCGTCATTTGGGCAACATTGCGCTCAGGCTCTCCTTCCGAATTGGCAATCTTGCGTCGTGCATGTCCCGATGGGTTGGGGAAGCTCGTTGATCGCACAGAGAGCTTAAAAGCGAGCTGTGACGTCGCATTGATGAGCCTCCTCCGTCACTCGAGTGCCGCTCATTTCACAAATAAAAGGGAGCCTCGGGAAGTTGAAATGCCTGGAACTGTTGGCCGAACGCTGGGCCATTGATCGGGGACTTTCCAAGGTCGAAAACGTCTCATAACTGCCAACTCGCCGAGCACGACACTCGCTGTCCACAGACCAAGGCCGAACAACCGTGCGCATGCCCAGGATAGTTGACGTGGCCCCTCTTCCGCTATCGACCATAATACACGTTCGAGCCAGAATGTGCTTGTCCAGACGAGTTCTGGTCCCCCGTCTCGCCGTACCATGCGCCATAACCTTCTGCAGGTTTTGAGTACGAGTACGATTGCTGCCATGATGCGTAACTTGAAGGGGGGATCGCTCCAGCCGACAGGGAGACGTTCGGGTCTAGGCTGGTGCCGGGAACCGTCTCGATTCCAGGTATTGTCGTCGCGATGGGCGGGGCGTACATTTCGGCTGACACGGAGTTCGATTTACGGTCAAAGACGCGGTTGGGATGGTTGCTGACCTGCGATATCGAAGGATACTGCTGATGGCTCGTCATGCTTTCGGCACCAAACGACAGGGATCGCGCGGGCGGCGCGGGGTATGAAGACCAAGCAATGTCATCCCTCGATGACGGTTCGGAACCTACCGACGCCGACCAAGTGGCCGATGGCGTTGGAGTATGCGGCGTGTAGGGAGAGAATGCGGGAGTGATGGGAGAATCGGCCGGATATGACCTCCAAGCGGCATTCAGGTCGCTCGGCTTGGAGGAGCTCGGGCTGGCGTCCGCCGACATCCAGTTGGTCATTCCTTGGTGTCCATACTCGTATGGGCGAGGGCCTGACGCACTCGATGGCACTTGTGGGCGCTTAGCAAACGCCCATATTCGGGAGAAATCTTTGTTTTCCCCGGCCGGGGACGATGGACTTACTCTTAAGATTAGGGGGATAGTTTTCGCTCCCAGAAGGTTTCATCGGTGGCGGCATGTTCGGGATGGCGGGCATCGCCAGTTGAGGGTAGGGCTGCTGCCCGTGAATGTCCGGAATTCCTGCCTGCATGGCTGGCGACGAGGAGGTCGAGGCAATCTTGGGCCCGACGGACGAGCGCGACGTTGACTTCTGTCTTGTGTCCAGGGGCGGCTGTTGGTCTACGGGATAGAAGCTGCATTCCTTTTTGAGGCGGATGCAGTTTATGCAGCGCCCTTGAACATCGTTCTGCGATGGGACACACCTAATCTTTCGGCGACGGCAATGACCTTAATCGAGTCAGCATCGACGGCGGTCCAGCAAAAGTCCAGCGAACTTCAGATGGATACTTACCGCACGCAACGGATGTCCGATGATATCCCAACTTGTTTCTCCTTCTCTCCGCAGCTGCGTCCTGGCCAGCCGCTGCCGATTGCGGAGTGGGCGGCTGCGGCGGTAGGGCCGACCCGGCAGGGGATTGCGGTGGCCCGACGGCCGGCGTCGAGATGGTTCGCTTCAGCTTCATCGATTTGGACAACGAGTCCGAACGCTCCCTCGACGGAATGCTTGAGTCTGGGTCGTGCGATGGCACCGAATAACCGGGCAAGTAGCCCGATGACGGCACGTCCATGTCGCCGTTCTGAGGCGGCGGGGGATATTGGTATGACATTACGTCTGTCATGGGACCCTGCGGGTGGTGCGGCAGGATAAAGAGCCGACTTGCGAGATACCCAAGTACCAAAAGTTGATTATGAGGGTGGCTGAGCCGCGGCTGCCATGTAACAAAACCAATCTATCTGGCTCTTCCGAGAGGTAGAGGAGGATATCGGAGCGGGCTTTCAGCACCGCGCAAGGAGAGACAATGGTGGCGGTCGGCAACGGGAATGTTACCGCGGTCCGAGAGCCTCTGGTCGGGACGATGAAGAGAGAACCTCTACAACAAGTGGAACTGGCGACTGACCACAGAGTCCTTGTGGTATAGCGCAAGGACTGAATCGGCGGCCTTCTTCTTCTGAACCGACGCGCGCTGGTCTGCGGGCCAGGGATGGAGGGACGTCTCTCGGGCCTCTCTGGATCAGATATGACGGCGACCAAAGGCGGAGTTTCGGCGGCGACAAAGACGCAATACGCCAATGGACAGCCGGTGAGGGGCGGTCTGGCCAATGATGATGTCGATCTTGCGGTTCGCGGCACCTGGGGCCAGGAGGATCCAAATAATGTGACTGGCGACTAAATACACTCCTTTCGGTTCTGGCCAGGCCACCTTGACCTGGTAGGGAAGTGCAGCAGCTTCGTGTGAGCGGCGAAACGGCAGGAGGAGCACGGCCTTGCGGCGACGCTGAGTACCACTCCTGTTCTTGTGCGGGCTGCTGGGCCGAGGGTAAGAGAGAGAGTGCGTGTGGATGTTGTAAGTGCGTGTCTGAAGCCTGAAGGGTGGGCTTGACCAAAAACCTTGCAGACGGCTTTTCAACGGAGGCGGGATGAAGTGCGGAGAGATTCCTGCAGCGCACGAACCAAACGAACCGCGACTTGGCTAGAATGGAACCGGAGGGTGAGGGTGAGTTTGGTAGGCGTCTTGAAGACACGGCTCGCACCCCGGGTTTTTGGAACCTGAGATCTGATTGTAAGTGGCCCAGGGCAGGGGATCCCTCAGCTCCTGTTTTTGGAGCTTCTGTGCAACCTTTAGGCTGCTTCGGTCTCGGCGGAGGTTCGACGCCAGCGGTGGCTATGGAAATTGGGACCGTCGAGCGCGACGATGTACGGATGCGAAAGGCGTGTTTATGCTAAAGGTTGCAGTGTGGTAGGGAGGTGCGATGTGAGATCCCGAGACACGCTTGCGACGCCTGTGGGGGGGTCCTTCTCCTGCTGAATGAGCGTGAGAGGAGCGCTGAGGCTGCGTTGATCGGCCGCCAACACTGCTGAGAGCCGCACAGGTGAGTCCTCACTGAATTATCTGGTCGTAGTGATTCACTAAGACAGCTCTAGAGCCTTTTCCACCCAACACAGGTGGGCGGGACGAGTCGAAAATGGTGGGCTTCAGGGAGCGTTTGGGGTTATTGCCAAACTGCGGGATAAGTAGCAACAAAAGTTCTTGGCCGTTCAGCTGTCAAGCTCTCAGCCTCTCATCTGCAGCAGACAAATCCGGTTGATGCGATACGGTTGGTGATAACGAATGGCGTGTCGACGACGGTGCCGACCACAGCGAGCCTCCAAGTTCAAGGCCTCGATGTGCCGGAAGCAACAGGCTTGTCCCCGCCGCACACTCGGGGCGGACCACGGAAGACTCAGGGCGGACCACGGAAGATTGAAGAAATTGTCCGAGAGTGACAAAAGCCCAGCTCGTCTTCGGCGTTGCTTTTTTTGTGCTGGGCTTTTTTGGGGGGCTTTTCTTTTCGTCCTCGGTCGGTTCTTGGCTGGCTGAGATGTTCTCTTCTCCGGGAGAGCCCGATGTCGGGTGCTGCCAAAAACACGGTCGGGTTAGGCAGCGATAGGAGGGAAGAAAGAAACTAGTCTGAGATCAGACACAGTCTGGATGCCAGTCGTGCAATGTTGTGGGAGCGGGCTCGAGTTTGTTGGGAAGGAGGCGGATCATAAGAGAAGCAGCCGTTTATATTGGCGGCGCAAAAGGTCGAGGGAAGGGACGGAGGGGAGAGGGCGGCAACCATGGCAATGGTCGTCATATCAATTAAAGGAAGGACATATTAAAGGCTGCGCTTTCCTCATCATCTCTTTATTCCTCAGGCAGGAGCAACGCCGGAGGCACAATGAGAACGGCCGGACATGGAAGGTACGCCAAGAGCAGCACCACTGGCCTGCCAGGTTCGCTGTCTTTGGACAGCAAAAACTGAATCGGAGAAATAATCGGCTTCGCATCGATTGCGTCGCTTCCATGCGAGACCAGGCCCCCGGGGAGGGGGGGCTAACTTGGAAAAAAAATGGATGTTACCTACCCAGGGGCATGGGGTGAATTCATCCTTTGAGCATTGCCAAAGGCTGAAACACCGTTTCCAGCATTTGGCCCTCGGGAAAAGGCGAGAGGTTTTCTTCCATACCGGGCTTCTACGGCGACCCCGGCCAAGCTAGACGTTAACCGATCTGGGAGGCATGAGGCATGTGCTTCTCCAATTCGCCCTTCCGTGCCTGTGAAGATGGGGCCGGTCTTTATTCCGGACCTTGTTGAGGGAGTGGCCCATCCTTTCACTGGCCCCCAGTCAAACCATACTTGTACGCAGGGACGAAGCACTCGGCTGCAAATCTAGTAACTAATATGCAGATTGGTTTTATGCAGATATCAGACGAAGCCGGAAATTTATCCGCGAATGGAATCCGCGTAACACTGCTCGGTTGTGGGCTGGTGATTTGATGGCCCTCAATGAAAGCTCAAGTTTCTTTGTTGTTTGGAGTCGAGGGAAGCGCACCAAGAGAATCGTAGGTACGATGGCAGTTGCCAATAGAGGTAGGTCGTATCCTTGTCCAGGGTTTCTTGTAGTTCATGCACGAAGGGGTGGGATTTGGCCGCGAACACCCCATGGAAGATCCGATCTAAGATGATCATGAAGCCTGTCAGTGGAATGGGTTCCGGGCGACCCTAAACACAGCGCAGACCGGTCCCAAAATGAGCCCATGGCGCAAAATTGGGCGGGGGGCGACGTGGCCAGCACCGACAAATCTTTGCCTTTCTTTGCGTCGCGCTGGCCTTTTGTGGGGTTGGGTCTGCCAAAGAACTGACCCCTGCCGAGACCGAACAACTCCACTGATCCCAGCGTGTAATAAATGTCAGGGGTCAGTGAACCCTTGGTTACCACAAATCCACTACTTTTCGTCGTCAGCAAGACATCCCTGTCTTCGAACTGCTTCTCTTTCAGGACAAGCGCTAGGTCAGTCTAGCGGCTATACAAACCGAGGCACAAACGGATATGTTCACCTCGTTCAGAGGATGACAAGTAGGTCAATGGCAAGTACTGGATTCCTCAGGTATACTCACCCTTAGTAGGTATACGCTGCGTGTTGACTTATCAGAAAGCCAAAATTCGGGCTGCTCCGAAAAAGTTGGGTTCGGCCTCTAATTCCGGCCGGATACGAGACCCATGTGAGGCTCGGGCAGACGGCCCCAACGGCCCCAACGGCCCTTGTTGGGGTGGAAATACACCATGGCGGAGAGCTTCTAGAACAAGCAGAAGGGTGACGCTCAAGCCTGGCATGGAATGCCCGAAAGAATGCACATCTGCCTGAGGGCCAAAGCGCGCTTTTCATGCGGAGCCCCCAGACAACTAAACCAGGTTTGCTATGAGGTTGCGAGCGGCGGGTAATCTATACCATGCATATGGACCCAAACTCGATATCGAAAATCACTCGTCGCGTCTGGGAACTTGTCGGATGAAGAGCTGACGTTGTCGCATTGGAGCCGAATTGGAACCATGGCATTGGCTCGTTTCACAGCGCTTGCTCCAGTTGTCGACCCTTTCATTTCTATCGTCCATTCCTCCAGCTGCAGTACGACACATTGCGGTGCAGCATCGATATTGATTGTTTGGCTCGCGCCAGCTATGTCGTAAAATGCTGGCGAGCCTCCGATGTCGTGCTTCAAGCCACCAGATCCCCCATCCTCCCGGGCGATCATGCAACACTGGGTGACGTTACGTGTGTTCCCACTCGCCATCTCCGAGTTGGCTTGGTCGGGGTGGGAGCTTTGGAGGAGCATTAGGACTGCGAGAACCACACAGTATCAAAATCGATGTCAAGAACGTTAAAAATCAAAAAATGCCAAGTTGCGTTTGGCAGACAGACTTGAATGCAGGTACGGAAATGCTCCGATGCGAAGCCCGCTGCGAAATCCCCACGTGGACGGCCCAAAACAAGCCCGACGCAGTGGACCAGCCGAGCGCGGTCCGAAGGGACCTGAAAAGAGCATGTATTTGACATCCTGAGCATCTCCGATCTCAAGGTCAAGAGTATGTACCGCTGAAAAAAGAAGGGGGTTGGGCACAGCTGACATGGGACGAACTTGGTCTCTACGTCACTTGTAGGAGATCAGGTTGATCCGTCTGGGGATCCTTGCGCTTCAGGTTGCTGACAAGAAATGAGACGATCGCTCGCAAGATGATCCGAAGGAGGTAGGACGATCAGACGCCAATTAGGGTGCAGTGGTAATGACAAAGCATCCCGACTGCTTCAACTCATGAATGATAGAATGGTTGGCGAAAGATTGGTGAAAGATGGTGGGTTGTCAAAAAATTGGGGAAAAGAAAGGTCAGAAAGGGCAGGTGCCCCTGGCGCAGATCGTTCGCTGAGTGGCTCCCAATCTAAAGCCTGTGATTGGCTAGATGTACTTTGTAACTTCCGAAGATGACGACATCAAACGGCCCAACACCCTAGCCCAAGATCCCACAGGTTCCGACCTTTTTTTTCTGCAACATTGTTCAATCCGTCAAAATGAACAATGGTGTGTCCGTACGCGAGAGCGCGATAGAAGGAAAGGGATGCAAGCACCGCAACCGCGTCTTCAAGTGATCGCCCCAAGCCCGCCCGGGTTTGACTACAGGAACCTCCGATGCTGAACCCCTGATGAGTTTGGACCGAAGCGCTCTTGCTGCAGGTGCTTCTGAATCATCCCGATTGGTTGTTGGTCAGGATGAATCACACACAGTACACAGTACGTGTACGGAGACGAAGCCGGCCATTCTTTCCAGAAGATCTGGTGGCCAATTGACCCAATTGACCCAATTGACCCAATTGACCCAATTGACCCAATTGACCCAATTGACCACCCATGGCCATCTTTACCTCGATCCGCGACGCATTCTGCAGGCCTCGCACAAGGCCATCTCGCAGTTTCGCATCCGTGCAGTTTCGAGATCAATACCCGTCAAGCCTTGAGACCGACCAAGCACAGCGGCATCTTGGGTACCTACCTCCTTCATCCCTGGGAGGGACAGCTGAATCGAGGACGACTTGCCAGCGGGAGCGGAGCGAAAAGAGCCGCCTGTCGTGGGTTTTCAAAGTTGCAGCCGGTTCGCTTCCAGAAAACCAAGTCAGAACTAGATCAGGGTGTCAACCATGCTCTCTGCCGGGCCGCGGTTCAAACGGCCTTGCAGTTGCATCACCTCTCGGGACTTCGGATGGGCTTCCTCGGACGAGTGGGGCTGCCGCTGCTGTCATTGTCGACCCTGTCTGGAGAGATTCTGGCGTCACACCAATCGTCAATGCAACGGCGTGTCGAGATGTCACCAGCCATTCTTCCTAACAGCGCATCGAGAAACCCAGGGCCCCCGTCTTCTCGCCCTGACCACCACCCGTGGGCCGACATGATATCAAAGCTCTTTCTAACAGGTTTGATCTTCCTTTAGCCAGAATACCATGGCATTGGAAGTCTTTTCTTTTCGTGCCCCTCAAAGTCATCTTCTGGAAACAGTATTCTGGCAAAATCGGCCGTCGGCCCGTTGGAGCCAGGGACCTTGCTCCTTGTCAGATTGGCGAGAGCCTGTCTGAGCAGAAGGGTCCAGACTCTCCCACCCAAGAAGCCAAGTAATGGAACTTGCCGGCGTTTACCAGCAATACCTCAAACCAGACACACACGCCTGATGCCATGCTCGCCGATGTCTCTCAACACCCTCAACAAGGCTTTCGATGGTGACCGGCACTCTTGAGAGGGTTGCAAGCTAGCCGAGAGAAGCAAAGAGCCTTATCGGAATCCTTGCATACATCGAACGCTGGCGCCAGTTACACGACGGCTCGCCTTCACAGCTTGTCGGCCCGCGGATGGCACGCTACATCTGTGACGCGAACCCGCAATAACTGTAAACTAGGACTCCGGTGCTATTGCGTGGGTTCTGTTGCGCCATTCGGTGCAATTTCGGGACGACTTCAATATCCCCGGCGCTTGAACTTCCACGGGCTCCTCATCGGCCCGGAGTACTTTGTATAGCCTCTCCCTTTCGCCCATGGTCGAGCACTGCTCTCATCCTCTACCCCGAGAAATAATTGCCAAGTTGAGCCAGTCCCGGCCGGCCGTGTACCCACCACCGCCGTTCAACCCCAGACGCGGCGAGAAGGGTCCCCCCTGGAGGTCGGCGGAATCTTATCCGGGCCGTTTCCACACGGCCATTCCCGAACCTTGTTGCCAACCAATGTCGCATCCCTTCCTTCGAGGGCGGCGTGTCGATTCCAATGTCTGTTTGCTTTGTCTGTTTCTCAGCTGGCATTTTGCCTTGTTTCCCCTCGCTCGTCACACCGGTTGAGGTTGAGAGAACTTTATGTTTGTTTTCATGGTCTCTCTTTTTCCACATGGAGAAATGAGGTCCGCCCGAGTGCGACGTGCCACGGCGGCAGCGGCTGTCGCTAGACCGAGCCTCAGGGCTGGTGGCGTTCCTGCGTGTTCCACTCACAGGGCTCAGTTTAAGCCTCATTTGGATCTTCAAGGTTCCCGGAGACCGGGTTCGGAACTTTTTCTTCTGATCTTGTCTCGGACATGAGACTTCACCTCTGAGTCTCAGTCTGGGATATGACTGCAGGCCTCACAATCGGGCCCCATTATCCATCCCTCGGCTTCGTCCATTCCAGGGTATCCGGTCCGATCCGGGCCGGTTTCGTTAAGCGGGCGATCGTTTCTTTTTTCTTGCTTGAATTTTGATCAACAACGTTGGGCGCTCATGTGTCCTAAACCGAACTCTTGAGTGGCTCTGAAGGGACTTTGATGGCCAGCCTGATGGTGCTTTTCTTGGAGAGAACAAACACGTTGTTGCAGCGACGGACTCCGTATTGGGATGGAATACCGTACTCTCTCCATACAGGTTACAAGTCTGTAATTATCGGTCAGCTCGCGATGCTGGAATAAGTGGCCAATCAGATGGTTCAGTCAAAGACCCCGCAGTCAGCGGGTCTCGGCCTTCGTCCAACCCCTCCACCCCTCCACCCCTCCACCAAACTTGGTGGGGTTTCGACTTACACCACAACAGCCCTTCTTCATCTACGCCTCTTAGCTAGTCCGCGCATAATGGCCGAAGGCAGCAAGGGCAAGGATCTAGCCGACACGGCGGGCGGCGATGCTACTGACAATCCGCAACCAAACGGTCGCAGCATCAGCTTAGCAGAAATCGAGGCTATTATGGCAAATGCAGCACGAGAGGCGGCCAAGATACCACGTCAGTATAGAAATCTATCGAGAACATGAATCCCTCGGTTCTCACCGGCCTTGTCCTGTTAGCGCTCCCAGCGGAAGAGGTGAAGGGTTGCCCCCCAGACGTTGCCATGTCGGCTTTGATGGACATCGAAGAAGAGGGGTGGAGGAAAGCCCTACTCGATCCCGATCTTACCGAGGCAGAACGTGCCGACATCATGACCAAGTTGGAGTAAGACTCGACTAATGCCCCTGTGGACCACTGATGGAAGCATTGCGCCAAAAGGACTGACAAGTCATCAAAAGTGCGAACCAAGGGCACCGGCGTTGGCTTAACTTTATGAAGACGATCGATCCCCCTAGGTAGGTAGTGCATACGTCTGCTCTCCTTGGCCCCGGCTCGGCCAAGTCTCCTAGCATGAAGCTCGATACACATTACCATCACTCCCTCCTCCCTTGGCCATCTCGAAACTCGGTGATGCAGCCCGGATGCGGCCGGATCTAAGAATCCGACCGCCGCAACACTCAACTTGGTCCAGCCCGCTGTCTGAAGGAGAGGCACACCAGACCGAGGTGAGGCGGACCTCAACGACCCCGGCCCAGGTTCCGCCGCAATCAACGGCCAGGGGGCCGACAGTCCAAGATACCCGCCCACCTTCTTCCTCCCTTCAGCGAGATTTCATTCTTGAAATCTCCTATTTTTATTGTGCCGACGGCAGTGACAGCAGTAGAGGAAGTTAAATCAAAGATGGGCCCGGGCTCCGAGACTTTTGAACTGGCCGCCGACCCGGTCTAGTACACCCGTGCCGCCCGCGGGGCCGTTGCCGCGTAGACTTTAGGGGTTCGATATGAGCCCATCCTTCGGCCCCCCATGTTACTCTCAACAGGCGTAGTACGGCCAACTACGTTTCAGAAATTTTCTACCTATTCTTTTGCAACTCATTTATGAGCAATCTCGACGCCGGTGGCCCGGTAGATGGGCCGCGCTGTCCATGCCGCCGAGGGCCACCTGGCTGCCGGCCACGCACCTGCTCGTCTCGATTATGAGGCGGCGTCCTTTTTATACCTTGGCCTCGTTGGTATGGAGGCATGTTTGATGATGAGAATAAAGTTGTACTGGTCACCCCATGGGCATTTAGCAACGCCTGCTAGTTCAAGGTATATATACCCCTTGGGAAGATATGACCGGCTCTCCGGCTCTGTGCGGAACGAGTGGTCGCAGGGTGTTAATGACAGCCGACTTCGGCCGGACCACCTTCCCACGTATCAGGAAAGAAACGAATTTGGGGGTGGCCAGGTTGCGCCGCCGGCGAAAGTTGATGGCCATCACCTGGGCGTACAAGACGGGCCGGTGCACTTCGTTGGCGGTCAAGGCGGCGCACAACCTAGCCAAAAAGAAGGTCGGGGGCGAGCTGGTGTACGACTGGTGCATCTATGATCTGAATCGTCACCGGGTTGCGAGATGCCGCAAGACGGGCATTGTTATTGATTCCAGCTCGAAATTGGCTGGCGGGGCTTTTCATCTACCTGAAGGTGGGTGGGCGCGGTTCGACAAGACGGATGCGAACTGGAAGTTCAAGAGCTCCGAGTGCAAGTTTGAAAGCCAAGGAAACGCCCAGGGTAAAGTGGTTAGTTTTGTTTTGTTTTTCCTCACCCTTCTTTTTGCCCGCTGCTCCTTTCCACTTCCTACTAGTTAATGAGCCAACAGATAGCCTTAGAAACACTCGTCGACTCCCATTTCCCCCCAAGCGGCCATGGTTCAGTGCCTAAAGGAGGTTGGAGAATCCGCCGGCGATGCAATCCCTACCTTGTTCCGCACCATCAAGGCCAATGGCGCCCCCGATTTCCACGGCCTGGTTGTCTGGGCGCCAGCGGCCCACGCCATCAAGCTGGCACGCAGCTCAGAGGACTGGAGGGCGAAAAAGGTGGTGGTCATCCGGTAGGCGCAATACAAGAGAACCAAGGCTGACAAGCCGACCAAGGAGTTGATCCCAGAAATGATGGGTACTGAGGAGGATCTCAGGATCTGTCTCTCGAAGCTCACACATTGGGTCGAGAACTACGGCGGTCCCAATAATAATGGCCCGACTCAGTGTTATGTTGGCTGATATGAAGAAGAATTTGAAGCAAGAGAAAAAGAGAGGTATAGCTAACATGGACTTTCGGTTAGGACAGCTGACGGCATCAATGTCTTTAACTCCTCCAAGTTGGTCCAGGCCGCTGTCAACCTCTGGGGTTACCCAAGTTCATTGAATAACTCACGGAAGTTATTGAAGTGCGCGGCAGCGTCTTTCTCAGGGAAGCGTGAGAAGGCAGTTTCAGGGAGCTGGAAGGGACATGAGAGAATTACGCATATTGATGAAGATTAGATACCCTAATGTGGCCTATACCTTCCTATCATCTAATAGCACTGTTGGATCTGATTGGATAAGGCTTGGGATTATTGAGTTTATCCTTTGCTGCCAACACCCCCATCATTGCACAGTAAGTAAGTAACTACAATCCGTTGCGGACGCAGAAGAGCCATCAAAATTGAAGCTACCCCCAAGCATAAGCAACTACTGGTGTTCGAATGTCAATATCAACCTTCTCAAGCGCATAGAAAAGAAATAACATAAGATACAGCAAGCACCATCCCACAAACCCATATAGCCTTCACGCGGGAGGGCGTGCCTCAACCTGCGGGGCATACTCATGCTCTCCAGCACATTCCTGCACCGAACCACAACCGGCCGGCCCCTCCTGTTTAATAAACGTCTCGCAGAGAAACGTCAAAAAGGTGTCGACGTCCTGAGCAGTGCTCATGGCGCCGAGGCTTGCGCGTACAACGCTGCTTGTCGTGTGAGTGATGCGGTTAAAGGGGTAAAAAAATAAGTTAGGGAATGATACTCACCCAGTGGGCAGCTCATGTATGACACCCAGCCCGTTGGGGCCTACGATATCAGTTAGTTACGATAGGTTTTTTTTTTTTTTTTTTTTTTTTTTTTTCCAATAAATAGGAAGCAAAACGACCTACCGCAATGATGACCTGCCGACCTCGCGCGGTCCAGTTGCCATGGCTCGTACTGCAGCGCAGTAAACACACCCCCGGGGCAGCAGATCCCTACACCAGTTAGCCTAACAACACCCCCTTTTAATGTAAACAAAACAGCAAACTCACCACCCGACCTAACATAAACCCCCCTCTCATTCGCCAACCTCTCCACCGTCGCATACGACTCATACCCGCCATCCGCCCTAAACACGTTGAACGCCACCGTCGCCCCCTGACGACAAGCATCACCAAACCCCCCACCACCCTCATTCTCATCTCCATCTCCCTCCTCATACACCTTACACAACCGCTGCCCATTCGCATACCTCAACCCCCTCACCCCCCTATACAACCTCACCACCAACGCCGTCGTATGCATCCCGACATTCTCCATCCCCCCAAACAACTTTCCATGCACATCCACGGCCTCCCCCAGCGCCAAAATACTATGAAACGGCAGCGTCCCGTCCTCCAACCCCTCATGTAACACACTCCTCTCCCCTCCATCCCCACCCCCCTCACTGTTGCCATGACCATGACCAGACGCCGCCAATCCCTTCGAAACATGCCATGCCCCGCCAATGGTACTCACCAACTCCACCGTCCCTCCCCCAAAATACTTCCGCAGCGCCAGGATATGCCCCGACTCGCGGCGGACGACTAGCCCGCCTAGGTCGGGAAACCCAAAGATCTTGTAGAACGAGACACAGACAAAGTCTGGCGCGGCAGCTGGGTCGGCGAATACAGGCGCCATGGAGCTGGTCATGGCGAGAGCGGCAGCGTCAAGGAGGGTGTAGGTGTCGCACATGTGTGTCGAGGGGGAGGAAGCAGGGGAGGAGGAGGTGCGGAGTTTCAGGGACCAGTCGAGGGGTAAGCGGCGGCCGGTGAGGTTGGACTGGCCGGGGTAGGCGAGCAGACCGAGGGTGGAGAGGCGGGTGTGGGTTACTGGGGAGGAGGAGGGGTTGGATAGCCAGGCTTCGACTTCGGCGTCGGAGTGGAAGATGTGTTGGTCGTGCGGGGAGGTGAGTTCGCGGACGCCGACGAGGCTGGTGTCTATGTGTACGAGGTAAGGTTAGTCAGGTCATCCATCACTTGTACATGGTGTTTATGGTTGACGTACGAGCATCGCGGTGGTAGCCGTACCAAAAGGAACCGGCGCGGGTCTGCTCGGCAAGGTCGCGGAAGGCATCGGCGACCAGCTTGATGGCGGCGGTGGCGTTGGCGGTGAAGACGAGGTCGAAATGGCGGGGGTCGGCGCCGAGGAAGCTCAGGGCCTTCTCTCGGACTGCGTCCACCATGTCGCCTGACATCTTGGCTGGTTCGTTGGCCGAGTGGGGGTTTCCGTAGAGGCCAGTCAGCATCTTTTTGCCGAACCTCTCCACGGTGGAGCGGACATATATCGTCGCGCCGCTGTGGTCGAGATAGGTCCCTGTGTGATGGTTAGCGTATGGGATGAATTAGGGATACTCAAGTCCAACCTTGGTTCATGTGAGGGTATTCCTCCTGGCGAATTAGCTCAACCGGTCTCTCGTAAGGGGTTGGAAGCACGCTGTCGGAGGTAGCCTGCGAGTTATCCGGATCTACAGCGGAGGGAGGAGCCACGGGCTTGGGGTCTGGGCTGATTCTGCGGCTGAGGGAGGCCAGAGATCTACGCCGCCATGAGTTTTCTCGTGTCACTGGCTTGACGTTGCCGTTGGTCTCAGGGGCACAGCCGTCATGCCGCCGCGTTGACAGGCGAACGAGAACGCTAGACCGAGCCATGTTGAAATATGCTACGGACTTATTGACTGTAACTCTGCCACTGACGAGGGTGGGTTGGAAAGTCAGCAGTTTAATACTTGTCCGCGAAGCAGGCAAGCCTCCAGCCTGGCTTGTAATGCGGATTGTCCATACCGGGGTTCCTTTGCCATGACTGCTCATGGTCGGCGCGCCCTTGAGGGCTGGGGCGCCTGTGTGTAGGCCATGTGATACAGTCAGCTAGAGCTGCTATGCCTTTGGGGGAGAGATGAACATCGTCGTTGACCAGTCACCACGAGCCGCCACCCCCCTTACCATGGCAGCAAGAGATAGCTGGCTGCGATGACTAGATGATTGCTAGTTTCCGGTAAAGATTTGCCAATATTCAAGATACTCCGCAGAGAAGTCAGGCGTTTCTGTCACCGGGGAGCGGCTGAGTCCAGAGATGCATCGAGCTGGCGGGGGGCACCTTGCTGATAGACTCACAGCGCGGACTTCCGCAGAATGTGTTCTGAATTCCGGCTTCCTGCAGCAAGACATCACTCTGTGGCAGCCCAGAGGCGTGACTTGGATGGGACCGGAGTATTTGCGGCGATGTCAGATAGTGGTCATGGTGGTGACCGCCAGGGATATTATTCGGAAGCCCGCAGGGGCCACAGTGTCCTGGATATGCGCATCTCTCCAGCTATCTTGCGCGATGGCAAATCTATACAAATCTTAAGGTACCGCTACCAGCGTTTAGCACGTTGAGCCTCCCTAAACTTCGGCTGTTAACACAGTATGAGCCTTGGATATTGTTGGAGGCCCCGAGATTTCCCCTTCTCATCCAGATTGCCAGGGCCCTCAGTACCCGATCCCCGGGACAAGATACTGGTTTGCTATCTGCAGTGCCCATAGCCAAGCTCACTCCCTTGCTGCCTGCTGTGGCTTCAAGGAGTTTAATCTTGTACCAACCGTGCCCACCGAGGGTCATTTTTGACGAACGCTCATGTGCCTGTCAGTTGTCAGCTTGTCAAAGATGACAAAATGTTGACCAAGCAGTGATAAAAGGGCCACTGACAGACGGGAAACCGAGCCATCCGCCTCCAGGTGCCTAGGGGGGCTCCGTGACGTTGACGGGAGCTGCCAGCGCAACTGAGATATCACGCGCAGCTGGACAATAGCCTGGTCCTGCCCGCCTGCAGCATGTATTGTTCCCGCGGTGAGACGTGGGAAAGTAAGTGATGGGACTCAAGCTGGCTCTAGTCCCGGCTGTTTCCTCTTTGGGGAGATTCGTTAGCAGAGAGACAGATATGATTTGTTGCGGCACCCGGCCCCTTCTCTTTCCGGACGGGGTTTGGTAACACTGCGGCTGCAGTTGGCGGGAATGTCCAAGACTAAACGGGTGAGAAAGCATGGTAACTCATCTTGGACACCACGGGATGTCTCGACTTGACGAGACCGGGTTAGACGGGCCCCGAACAAGCCGCAATTGTCAAGCTGTTGTTTGTCAGGCAGAGCGGCCAATACAGCTGATATAACGTCGGTTGAGAGGTCCGAATTGGCAATATACACGGTTGTGCAACCCGAGCCATGCTCCGAATGGGGTAAATCGATAGAATGCTCAACTTCATCTGCCAGTGACAAAAGTTCAGGTTGCCGTCATTGATGACATGATGCTCTGGGTGGGTTTCTTGGCGGAGTAAGGGAGAAATGAGAAGATGAATAAAAGTTGTGACTCGTGCCTGCCATTACCTGCGCAACACCTGCGCAAGAACCTCGTCAACTGGCTGAAGTTGGAAGGAGCTCTCAACATCTAGGCAAATCTCCCCTCCCCAATGGCCCAACCCAATGATTTTAGAAAGCCAACAAAAAAAAGACGACCAAAAATACGATCCCTCACACGACCAAGTCAATAGTCGGCAAACCACCTCCAAGACCTCCCGCCTGGTCTGACCTGTCATCTCGATCATTGGCAGTGCGGTCTGCGGAGGACGGGACCTATTGTCGTGGGTTGAACATGCTCTTAAAGAAAGAGAGGTTGGCTCCCCGTTCGGGCCTCTGAATTCCGTGCTTCGGACTTTAGAACAGAACATCACATCACGTTTGAGTGGCTCAAGCCTCACGAGAACCTGAGACTTGAGACAGAGATCGGCCCGGCAGGTCGCCGACATACACTCCGCCCTCCCATTCGTCAGGAGCAGAGCCCTGAGAACAACGACGACACGACTTCGTCATGATGGATCTGCACAGTAACCCACAGCACACAACATCCAGTTGGCAGGTGCATCTTTCTCCCTCGTTGAAACATGTAAAAACAACTTGAACGAGCCCAATGGCGATGCTTGGTGCGGCTTTCCGCGTTTTTTTCAAGAGCAAATAATGTGAAACAACTCGCGCTGCTATCAAGTAATTCGCCCATTCACCATCCCTTGCGTCCCCATCCATCGTCACGCCATCT
The DNA here is from genome assembly GCA_017139535.1 of Trichocladium uniseriatum. Classification (NCBI taxonomy): domain Eukaryota; kingdom Fungi; phylum Ascomycota; class Sordariomycetes; order Sordariales; family Chaetomiaceae; genus Trichocladium; species Trichocladium uniseriatum. Next base: position 684,485 of record WOUO01000002.1, on the reverse strand, counting down.
TCGGCTGCCACGGACGTTTGACAGGACCGGCAGCTCTCCCGGGCCTTCGTTCATTTCTTGTTGTCGACAGAGGCACCGATGGAGAAAACATGATCGCCGCCCAGGATGCCCATTCCGGCAGTGACGGAGGCGTGGGGTCACGGCGCTAAACAGGGATTAAGCTGTTCCTTCCAGGGGTTGGGATTATCCACACTGTGAACACAGCCTGGGGGTTCATCAGGCTGCCGGCGCCAAACACATTCGCCAAATTGAAGGGATTCAGGATGGCTCCCATTTCCGCAAGAACTGATCTGGATGTATCAGATTTATTGTGTCAATCGGCCGTATCATTTACCAATTCATGCGAATAAATGACTTGGCGATATCTAATCTATTTCTCTGCATTCAGCTATTACCCGATTTTTGTCCATCGCCCATTGCCCAGCGCATTAGCCCATTGCTCATTGCCCATTCCCACCCCCCATCCCGGCATCAAGGTAAACCATTAACCATTCCCGCCTCTCGTCTGGCACGGAAATATTGCGGGCTCATTCCAAACTCCCTAAACGCCAATGCTGCTTCGAGTAGGGCCGACCAACCAGTAGGTGGCACGCTCAACTACCTCGCTCAGAGCATGAACACAGCAGCCGCAGCAAACACCACCGCGCCGGCAATCCCGGCCCTCATACCAGCCGCCGCACCGGGAAGGGGCGGAGACGTGGTCGTCGGCTCCGACACGCCGCCATCGGTGCCAGAGGCAGTGGCGCTCGGTGTGTGGGCGGTGGTGGTGTAGTTAGAGCCCGGAGGCGGGAGGGTGGCGCCGCCCTTGACCTTGGCGAAGCTGGCGCAGGTGATGCGCGTCTTGTTGGGGTAGTGGAAGACGATGCTGCGGTTGCCAAAGAAGGCGCCGATGCCCTCGAGCGTCGACGCGTACTCGTCCACGTACTCGATGCTGTACTCGTCGGCGTCCTCGGGGATGGCGCCGTGCTTGCCGCTCAGGTCGCCCACCTGGCAGGTTTCCGGCTTCTCCTCGTCGCAAGGGGTCGCCTCGCCGCGCTCAAAGGGATCGAGGTGGGCCAGGGTCGCCGTGCAGTTGCCGTTCTCGGGGACGGGGTCCACGTGCAGGTGGTAGGCTAAGGTACGGGTTAATAATTCGTAGGCAAGACACTACGGTGAAAATAACTTACGGATGGGCCCGCCGACCTTGGGTAGGTTGGTCAGGTTGATGGTAAAGACCACGCCCTTGCCGTCGGGGTTCGCCTGGGCCTTGACCTCGCCCTTGATGTTGCCGCCCTCGGGGAACGCGGGCTCGAAGAAGGCAGTCTCGGGCAGGACGGCCTTGTACACAACGCCGACCGGGTTGTTCTCCACCACAAGGGCATCTCCGAGCTTCTGTTTTACTGCCAGTCAGCACGCTGATTCGCGGGGGTTAGGTAGGTGACAGTCGCACGTACGCCTGTCTCCGTTCCGGGTGAGCTGGTGCTGGTCGGGGCCGCGCTGCTCGACGCCGGGGTCTGGGCGGCGACGTGGGTGCCGGCCGCGGCCAGAAGGAGGAGGTTATCCGTGAAGCGCATCGTGACTTTTGAGCGATGTCGAGTGTGGGAGGAAACTTGTTCAAAGGAAACAAGGTTGGGTTTCCTCGTTTTCTGGATCGCGCAAGAATTTGGTGTAACCGACTGACGTGGGAGGCCGGATCGGTTCGTATTCACGAAGCACAGGCAGGATTTGGGCGGGTGGGTAGGTAAGTAGGTGAGGATGGGGAGCAAGATCGGACGGAACGGGGAGGATAGGCGGGTGATATATACGGCACCCGGCGATGACCTCGCCCCAATCCGGCGGGTTCACCTGGGGAAATCAGCAGGGTGCCGGCGCTCCACTCGGCCATGGTAAACGGGTTACGGCGCAGGAAACAAAGTGGATGCAAGGAAGCGCGACTGGTGATCGCCCGGGGGCTTGTGCAGAGTCAGCGGTACACAGTAAGCTTGCGAACCAAGTCCGAAGCAACGGTCAGGTACTTCGTTCCTTGCAGGAACCGAATAGATTGCTGCAAGATGACTCGCTATTCGTCCCAAAGTATTTACGGAACTGCAATTAGCGAGCCTCGGACTGGCAATTGGGAACTTGGCACTTCACCGCCGCATCTTGGTCCGACAGAGAATGGGAACCAACGGCGCAACCATGGGACGAACTGGGGACGTGTCTCGCTACGAAGTGCTTTTTTTTCGACGCGATTCTGCAGTTGGGTAACCGGGAGACGCCGCTGTCACAGTGCAGCCAACACCTCCCGGCGATGCTTTTGGCGGTTGCCATGGCGTTTCTACCGCCATCCTTGAACGCCATCCAACGGCCGGCAAATCAGATGGCGGAGCGGCACAGCCAGCATGGATTTAGTGCACCAACAAACAGCCCGCAGCGGCTATCCGCCCCTGGCGGACCAACGGTCTCACAGACAGCCCACATGGCTGCTGTGGGGGGTCGACGATGTTGGCCCTCGTCTAGCCGCAAGATTGTCAAGCGAGATCCTATCGATGCCAATGCTGGCCACGGAGAGGGCGAATCGTCTTTCCGCAGTTTTAATTCCGGCTTCTATGCTGGCATGTCCGGCCGCCTTGTTCGGTGGGTTTTGGATCCTTTGAGTGACAAGGAGCCTTCGGATGCAGATCTCTGGCCCGAGGACTTTTCAAGTCCGAGGGCTCTGTCATGACAGACTCTGTCTGCTGTGATCAGAGACCCAACAACACACGAAAAAGGCGCGGCCGACAAGGGCGGGAAACCGACATGTCGTCTTTGCCTTGGAACTCGAGCCATGCAGCCAGGCGGCCATGTCGTGGCACGACCGCAGCACCAACACACAGGAAGGAAGCCAACAACTCGACCCACGCAGCCCATGAAGGCGGCCATCAAGTTCTCTTCTGTCCCTGGGGCCTTGGGGTTACCAGTGTCTCAAGCCCTTCATGACTCTGAGCCTTTAGGCTTTTTGTTTCCGAGATGGGGTTGTTTGCCCGTGTCCCGTCTTTGAAAGACGGGGATGTGGCCAGTGCTTTCAATCCTGGTTCTGGTCAAGTGCCGGGGTCCCGGGAGAGGGCTGGATAGGTGCAGAAAGCTTCGTTTCAAATTGATCCCATCGAAGGCAGCGAATGGCTTGGCGTCGGGTTTCCCGGACCAGAATCTTGGGTCCAATGAGCCTATATTTAGGGGTTCAGTCAACGGTCAAACGTGCGGATGAACTGCAGGTCTAAGACCTGTTGGCCGACTTCCGGGCCTCCCGATGCTTTTAGAAGGGGAGGTCCGGGCATGGATCTCGTCCTCAGCGCATGCTGGAGCTCAGTTCTTTGTTCAGCCTAACAGGAGCGGGTTGCATCTCAAGTGCAAACTGTTTTCAACACGAAGTCGGATACGCCGACAATTGGTACGAAGAACCTCGCGCAAAATGTTCACCGAGACATCATGCCTTTCTTGTTACCTTCTCTTCAGGAGGTTGGGAGTGGGCTTGTCTGTGATGATTTGCAGAAGCCGGTGCCTGTTGTCTCAGAGATGTCATTTTCAGAGCCAGTGTGCCAGAACCCATCTCAACCCAGAGAAGCGGTTTAATCAAAAAGAAACCGGATTTGGGAATTATCTGGACGAAGTTGCGAAGGAAAGAGTCTGAGAATCATTCTACGAAGTGATTCCCGGTGTTTCCTATCCAGCGTTGAAAGTTGCGAGAAGACAAATCGGACTTTCGTCCAAGAGACTCTCAAAACGGACCCACATAAGAAACTGCTGCCTCACAGGTCAGGCATAAAGTGGGTCTCCGTTGGCTTCGTCAGCGGAGCCGAGGACGGGGCGCTGCGACAACCAACTTGGAAGCTCCAACTGACGCTTCGGAATCCGATAAGCTCATCGGCGATTGCTCAATGCCTGCGACAATTCGCCCATTTGCGCTCTAGAGGTGTCACTTTGTTTATCAAGAAGGTTTATTCTTTTGTACACTGTCGAGCAAAGCACATTGCTTCCGTCACCAAGATGAAGCCCGTCGTGAGCGCGATACAAGCATGGTCTTGGTGAGATGCCGCCCCTCCCGCCCGGCCTTGCGCAAGATGTGGATGACTCTAACCCGTCGACAGCGTCGTCATCTCGGTATTCGCGATCATCGTCCTGTCCGTCCTCGGCTTCCTGTTTAAGAACAACCATCCCGAACTCGTCGGCGGCGAAGAAGACCCTTCGAACGGGCCGCAAGTCGCCGCAACCGTCTTTACCGCCGTCATCATCTACGCTGTAGGTTTTCCCGCTGCGCGCTCCCGGCATCTATTCCTATACGCGAGGACAGGACTGACATTGGGTGTTGCTAGGGATTCCTCGTCTTCTGTGGCTTCCAGGGCATGTTGCATCTGCGCGAGAATCGGAGAGGCGCCATCGCACTATAGAAGAGCATGACGGGCCTGTAGCATCACGGATTCGGCGTTCAGGGACACCACCGGGAAGATCCGCATGATCTTTCCGCCCACGGGATGGGGAAGGCGGTAGCATATTGTATTTGGTCGAATTGGCGTTTGGGCGGGATTGGCGGTTCAGGCAATGCAGAACACTTGTTGCTTCACCATCCGTGGCATGCGAGGGAACCCCGGAGTCATGTTCGGGGGGCGCAGATGCGAAGTGGACATCAACTTGGCTCTGAGGAATCCGTGGGTTTGCAACTTGCTCGGCTGCCGTCAGGGGCTTGATATCGATGCGCCTGTTCTGGTGCTCCTCTTCGACGATGAACGGGAGAACCCTTGGCTGTGGTCTGTCACATGTGTTACCCAGTGACTTCGGGCGGGCTTGCACCCCGGGTCCCTGACCCAAGGACCACCTGGGCAGTCGTTGCGAACACGGAAACTCCAAAGGTCGAGGTGACGGGTCCCCAGACTCCAAGCTGAAGCCATCCCTGTCCCTCTGCCTTGCCTGCCTAGCTCGTTTTGGATCGGACCAAGAGACAGGGTCTTGGCACGCGGCTGAGCTGAGTGCACCTTCCCGGACCCAACCGCTTCTCAACAACTCAACGCGCTCCTTCCTCTGTTCAGTTCTTCATTAGTTCATCATTTTTTAGGCACCCAGGCACCAGCGGGGCACAAAATCGCACAAGGTAGCACCAGCACCCAACCATCACGAGACTTCGCGCGGACATCGCGTGGAGTCTGTTGTATCATTTCCAGGCAGAACTTGCGCTATTCCAGCCAGATGCAGACGGGATGTGGATTTGATGCCAGTGGTTCAAGCGACGCCACGAACCAGGAACCCCTTTTCGCTTCGAATACCCACAAGCAGCTTGGCCCTCCGCCGTGTTTGGGTCTGTTATAAAGACAGTCGAATTGACCGACATCCCATCGCTCATGTCTCGTCCTTTCTTCAGGACGTTCAACCCACGATTGATACAGTCCAAGTCCGCGTCCCAGAGTTCTATCCTGTTTCTTCGTTCCATCCCTCCCGAGTTGAGTTTTCCCTTTCACAAGCCTTCTCCCAGGCACTTCATGTCCTCGTCCACAATGGCATCCGACGCTCCCCCAACCCTGCCGGTGCCCCTGGCGGGCCTGGTCAAACACATCGATCAGCACCCTGAGACCCCGATGATGGAATTGTTGGAGCCATATCGCAAGTATGAGGCCCATCTCCGCCAGGCCTTTGCCCAAGATCCTGGCAATGAGCTGCTCAAGGACCCCCATGTAAATGTCCTGCCCCTTTTCACCGATGACACCCCGAGCATCAAGATCAAGGCTCGCCAGCTCGAGCAGGAATCAAAGGAAGAGAAAGACAAGTACATCATGCCACTTCCCGCCGAGATACGGCGTCCCGATGGCTCGCCGGCTGTTGTCCAGTCCTTCAAGAAGTTCCAGCGCAACTTCAATGTCTTCTCTGAGTCGTCCCTTGTCGAACTCGACTGGTATGTATTTGCTGCTGCTTGAAGCAACTTGGGAACCCGCAAAAGATTGACTTTTGATCCAGGAGCAATGTGGTTGCAGCTGGATCCTCGGTGGTCAACTGTCTACTGCCTGTCCCGGACGAGTACAACGGGTCCAAGCGTGGCCTTCGCGAATTCTACCACGAGAAGTTCTGCCCTGCTTCTGACGTCGACCTGTTCTTGTACGGTCTCACCGAAGAGCAAGCCGTTGAAAAGATCAAGGATATCGAAACTCGGGTCCGCGACGCTCTTCTCACCGAGACCACAGTCGTCAGGACCAAGAACGCCGTCACCATCTGCAGCCAGTATCCGACTCGCCATATCCAGGTAATCCAAAGACAGCATTCGGCGGGCTAGTGGCCTTTTTCAACTCTGGCTAACCCCCTGCAGATTGTGCTCCGCATCTACAAGTCCGTCTCGGAAATCCTGACCGGATTTGATATTGACTGTTCGGGCGCCGCCTATGATGGAAAGCAGGTTTACTGCACCCCCCGCGCTCTGCAATCATACATGACTCAGATCAACCACATTGATCTGTCTCGCCGCAGCCCATCATACGAGAGCCGCCTGTCGAAATACGGCCACAGAGGCTTCGAGGTCTACTGGCCTGACCTTGATCGTTCTCGTATCGACCCAACCATCTTCGAGCGCAGCTTTCAACGAACGCTGGGGCTTGCAAGGCTCCTGGTTCTAGAGAGACTCCCCACTTCATCTGCGAGAGATCAATATCTGGACCAACGTCGCTCCGAGAGAGGCCGTCCTCCTATCGACCGCTACCACCGCACTCTTCGGTCACTTGGAGGAAACATCAAGGACGAGCACGAGGACGAAGTTGCTGACTGGTTGACGGAGGAAGAAGTCTCCAACTACCACACCTTTACAATCCCTTACGGGCCCAAGTTCCACGCCAAGAGGATCGAGAAGCTCTGCTACACTAGGGACTTGCGTAAGTTTCCGTTCCTGGGCCCGGAAGCACGCACAGACTGATGTGATCCCAGTGCTCAATGCGGAGTGGAACCAACCCGATGATAGAGAGGTCTACCTCCATCGTCATCCGGCCTTTGTATGATTGCCCACGCTGCTGTTGCTGTGCTATTCCTTTCTAATACTCTTCAGTTCGGTCGGTTCGAAGATGTGATCAACGACTGCTGCGGGTATTGCCCCGTTCCGGTGACCGAGGATGAAAAGGAAATCGCAGAGGAGGAACAAAAGGTTTACGTCTCGGGCCGTATCTCATTCATGAAAGATGACCCCGGAAGACAGGTAAGGAGTCGAGTGCAGCACTTTAACTACCTCTCGCTATTGAGGGTCTAACTCGCATAATAGACAATCGGCTCCTTCAGACCCCTCACCGACGACGATTGGACCGAGATGGCATACGTCGGCAATACCGCCCGACTCTGCCAAGCTATTGTGGACGGTGATCTTGAGCACGTCAGGGACTGGCTTGCTCAAGAAGGCGCTGACCCGAACGCGAGGGATTACACCGGAAGATCCCCGCTCCATCTTGCCGTCATGAGCTCCACACCCGAGGTTGTCCGGGCACTCGTCGATGCTGGAGCTCGTCTTGTTGCCCGCCTGGCAGATGGCAAGACGGCACTCCACCTTGCAGCCGCCCGTGGGAATGACGATATTGTCAAGATCCTACTAGACAAGAGCAGCGCCAACGAGGCCGAGTTTGAAGAAAAGCAAGATCTGCGGCGTCGGGAAAAAGCACTGGCAAAGGAAAAGGAGAGCCAAACCGCTACACAGGACGGCGACAAAGAAGAAGACTCAGACGGCGAGCTCGTCGACGACGCTGACTCTGACGACGAGGCGCAGAGCATGGCAACCGGATCTTTTGTCAAGGTCGGGAAGAAGGAGGCAGCGCCAGCCGACGACGACCTTGCACTCCAGGACGACGAAGAAGAACCCGACTTCTACGACATCAACGTGATCGCTTGGGACACGCCCTGCTCGGCTCTGCATTTTGCAATTGTCGAGGGCCATGTGCAAGTGGTCAAGACTCTTGTCCAGGTTTGCAACCCCAACACGAATCAATGCCTTTTACAGAAACACTGACATTGTTCAAAGGAGTATGGAGCCGACGTTCTCTTGCCTATCAAGTATCTGGATCAGCAGAAGAAACCGCAGGGCGCTTTGCTGACCCTGGTGCTTACACTGGCGCTTCCCCTGGAGAAGGCCAAGGAGATGGCTGAGACCCTTATCAGTCTCGGGGCCACCTCGGCTCAAGCCGACTTGAAGGGCTTCACTGCTTTCCACGCTTTGGTCGAGCAAAACGCCGGATCGGTTCTCGAGTCGCTCTGGAAGACGGACCCGACTGGGACCAATAACGCGATCAACCATATTGCCTTTGACGGCTTCGCCAGCTCGAACACCCCTCTGGCTGCGGCTGTTCGGGAGGGAAACTTGGCTTTGGTTTTGAAGTTGCTTAACCATGGCGCTGTCCCTCATGTCGACTTTGAAACCTGGTACGTCGTGCTTGCTTCATGACTCTCTCCTCCCAAGCCTGGATGCTGGCAATGCCCTCCTCTTGCCAGAGACTAACCAAATGAACAGGCTCAAGTCGGCGAGACAGGCTGTGGGCATGGAGCACCAACTGCGCAACTCGGAAGAAAGCGAAAAGCGTTTCCATCAGATGACCGAGCAGCCCTTGATCCTCGCCCTCAAGTCCTCAACCCCTGCAGCAGCCATTGAGCTGTTGGAGCATGGAGCCGACCCCAATGTTGTCACCACCCAGTCGCACTATTACATGCAGGCCACTTGGTACACTCGGTTCTCGGCCGAGTCTGCCTTGGACATTGCAGATCTGCAGCTCGAAGCGCTCCGTGAGTTCAAGGGAGACGTCGAGGCACTGTCTCGTCCCAGCTTGCCCGAAGGGATTGATACATACCTCGGCGACTTTGAAGAGGGGACATATCAGCACTGGGTTGTATCCGAGGATATCAACAAGATCCGGAGAACCCACCGCCGAGACCTCGAGAAGTACGAGAAGGAGAAAGCCCAGCTCAACAGCGGTTCCGGCCTAAAGGAGAAAAAGGAAGCCATCGAAGAGGCCATCAAAACAATGGAAAAGGTCAAGGAAGCTTTGCTCTCCAAGGGGGCCAAAACATTTGGAGAGATTTACCCCGACTACAGAAACAGCATAGACCCCTCCAAGCCTGCCCGGAGGCATCTTGGCAGTGCCGCTGATGCGAAGGACAAGAAGGCTGAGCCCTACAAATATGTCTTCTCCTTCGAGAACGCCTCGTTTTTGACGGGGTCAAGGAAGGATGCCTACATCAAGCTGTAAGCTTTTGGTTTTATATGGATTCCCGCATCCGCACTAACATTTCCAAGGTTTGAGGCTGCCTGGAAAGGTGATCTGGAGACAGTCAAGACGCTCACGCTCACATCTTGGGATGATGACAAAAAACAGGCCCCCCTCAAGATCGCTGTTTACGATAAAGGCCGCAACAACCCCTTCTCGATTGCGCTATCCCGCGGCCATTACAATGTGGCAAGAGCGGTAATCGAAATTGCGCAGGCACAGTATTCCCCTGACCAGAAACCCAAGACGCGCTACAGGATGCTGCCGGAAGAGCAGAACTCGGAGTACTCAGACGACGACTCGGATGACGGAGCAGCACGTAGCGACGGCTCTGCACCAGAGATCTTCAGCCAGATCATTGACGAGCGATTCACCATCGACAACGTTGGACAAGTGTCAATGAAGGTGGAAAGTCGCACTAAACCACAGGAAATCTTCCGTTGGGGGGAACCGCTTCACAGTATGTTTTGCACCCGTGATCACGAGGCTCTGACAGCGCTAACCCGTTTGTGTAGCGGTCATCTATAAAAACGACATGAAGGGGTTGAAGTTTCTTCTTGAGATTGGCGAGTACTTGAGCGCACAGAAGCTTGACCCTGACGATGAGGTGTCCGGTTTCTACTCCTTCCCGGACAGGTTGTTCGAGTACGCTGTCGAATTGGGCCGCGTGGAGCTTCTCGGAGAGATCATCAAGCGCACCGGCGCAGGACTTCCACTGGAACACTTAGTGAAGAACACAGGTTTGGAACTGAAGGAGAAACCCCGATATTATCAGGGCCTGACGGTCTACGGGAAGAAGAGGTACGTCTTTCTCAGACACACTGCTCATGAAACCCTGACCGATATTAACTGGCCATGCAGGCAGGATTGGGCAACCGCTGGCCGCGAGACTGTCAGCAGACCAAGCGGTACCCAAACTTCGCCGCTCGTCCTCGCTGCCCTGGACGGCCGGATCGAGAGTGTGGAGTGGTTCCTCAGCGACACCCCATCAAGACATTATCTTGTATTTGCCAAGTCCAAGGCTGCCCGCGAGGATTCCAGGTTGAAGCACCTCGCCCAGGCCCCTGGTGGATTCGACGGGGCCATCTCCAAGTGGCTTAATGACCAGAGTCAGTCAAGAAACCGGACATCCCTTGATTCTAATGACTGACAAAAACCAGGAAATCTGATTCTTCATGCTGCCATTTGCGCCCATCCAAGCAAGCGGGCCACAGAGCTGGTGTCATATCTACTCAAGACCCAGCCCTCCTTGATCGAAGTCAAAGCATCAAACGGTGTAACGCCACTAATGCTCGCCTGCCGTTTGGGCCGTCTTGATGCCGTCAAGCTATTGATCGCGGCTGGGGCCGACCAGGCAACCAGGGACCAGGGACGAAACAATCTGTTGCACGCCGCTCTCTTCTGGGGTCCGGACCCGAAGAAATTGAAGACTCTGTTAGATCTCCTCGACCGCGAGACAATCATCCCGATGATCAAGGAGCGGAACAAACTCGACCACGCCGGCCGCACACCGCTGCACCAGTACCTTGACATCAGCTACTCCGGTCATGCCCGTTACGTTGGTGTCAGCTCCTCCGAGTATTGCTCCAACCGCCTGGCAACGAAACCGGGCACCATGATCCGGGTGTTCAAGCTGCTGGCTGATATGTCACCAGAAACCGTCAAACAGGCACTCCGGGTGCTTGATGGCGCCGGCGACACGCCTCTACATACCCTTTTGGGTAAAGACGCCGACCCCGCACTCGTCCGCGCCGTCATCGACTTTGATCAGAGCCAGCTGTTCTGCGAAAACGCCGTTGGCCGTACGCCCGCTGAAGTCGCGCACGACCGTTACCTGGCCGACATGATCAAGGCCCCGAACCCGTACAGAAACTCCTACCGACCCGACGCCTCGGTGTCCACCCTGGTGGATGCGCAGCCCAGTTCTTTTGTCAAGAAAGAGCGCGATGATGACGAGCCCAAGGAACACGAGGCCAAGACGACTATGGCCAAGAACTGGCGGTACTGTGTCGACGTCATCTCACGGATCGGACAGCCCAAGCGGACGCTCGTCAGTCTGAACTCGGCCAACTTCGTCGCCCAGCGCCTGGGCCAGCAGTTCGTGAAGGGCCGCTACCGGTTCCAGCTGGTGAAGAAGGCCGAGGATGAGGCCAGCGTGGCGAGTGACCCCCAGAGTGGCGACGTCGACATGGAAGGCGAGGAGACTAGACCGTCTTCCACGAAGGAATCTAAGTCTCGGAGGGTGGATATTATCCACTTAAAGTATGGCCATCAGAGAAGCGCGTGGGTGTGGCCGTCAAAGCACCAGAAGGATCCCGCCGTCATTAAGAATGATAGAGACGAGAGTGACAGCAGCAAAAGCAGCTCGGAGGATGAGGAGAGGGATGACTTGTGAAGAGGGTGAGGTCGTCTTGAGCGACGTTTGACCAGTTCGGCGGCGCGGGGCTGTCAGAAGAGGATGGGAGGACAAAGCCGGAATTGTGCACGACTGAAGTTCACTTCATGGGATGTGGACACACAGCCATGCATGACAGGCGGAGGCTCTTCTTGCTGAATCTACTACGGGTTCTAGTTGGAACATGTAGCTACCTACCCTTCGATGTAGACGGAGTTTTCGGCGATTAGGAGAATACAACCACTTCACTCATCCCATTTTCACACCCTTTGGCGACTGTCGAACTCACTTTCCTCGTGGACTTGTAGAAAGTGACACATACTTAAGCCCTAGAACCCCGTTGTCACAGCCTTGGGCGGTTTAAGCAACCGCCCCTCTCGTTGGGATTCCCTAAACCAACCCCAACCATCAGAAGCCCAAAGATTCTTTGTCACAGCATCGCAACCACCTGACAATAGTGGTGAGGTTCTTTCCCCAGACAGACAGACAGACAGACAGACAGACAGACAGACAGACAGACACTCCCAAATTGATTCTTAGTATTCGATCTCGCTGACCGCTCAATTCACTCCTTTGCCTATCCCTATATACCTCCATCTCCTAAACCCCTAACAAAGAAAGTCACCAGCCAACTCGGCGCCCCATCCGTCTCAGAAACGGATCCAGATGTCATACATATACAAAACCGACACTAGCAACAACAACAACAACAACAACAGTAATATTGACAACAAAACAACAACAGTACCCCACCGGGGGAGGGGTAATGATTTGGGTATAAAAAAGCAAAAGAGGTACAAGAACAAGTTTGAAAGAAAGAAAGAGGGCAGGAGAGAAGGGATTAGTCCCTAGATACGTCGAGTATATCTGTCCACTCCTCCATCCATCCATGTGCAACGCACTCACCACTTGAGCAGCCTTTAATTGCCAAGCAGGTAATGTACCCCATTGCCTGCCAGCATGGGCAATAAATAGCAGGAAAGAGAAAAGAAGAAGAACCCAAGCTCAGACCAGATGCTGAACCAACGTCGAATTATCCCCGTTATGGTGCAATAAAAAAACCCCAAATCCAAATCCAGATCCCTAAACCCGAAACCCGAACCCCAAGTTAAAAGGACCTCGAACGACGCTCCCTGTGTACCATCGAGTAAAGCCAGTAGTAGTAAAGCCCCTCTGAAACCAACGCAACGCAACGCAACGCAACAAACAAAGCTATGTACCGCTCGCCAAATGCAACAGGGAATGGATGGCTGAAACTTTTCCCGTCACCGCCCCCTTGATAACTAGGACTCCTCAGTTTTTTTCTGGGTCTCGAGCCATGGTGGATGTACCATCGGCACACCCTGAAACAGAAGAGCTAACACTCCACGGGGAAGTGATAGAGGGAGGAAGGAAGGGGAATGGAAGGCGAGTCACCATCAACCTCAAGCCCTCCACCTCGGCTTCCCATTCCCACCCCCACCCCCACCCCCACTAGTGGTAGAACTCCCCTCCCTAAATAAAGACGGCCTCCCGCCTCCCTCAACCGACGCACCCCCCAGACTCCCCTTGCGCATCGCAAACCGCGCGCCCGCCAGCGCCTGCGGGCTCTCGCGGCCCGTGACACTCCCGGGAGCCCTGGGCGCCTTCGCGGCACCCCTGCTGCTGCTGTGCGGCTGCGGGAGCATGCTAGAGCGCCTGGTCGAGGCAAGCGAGCTGGCGGGTCTGCGGACGGGCGGGGCGTCCGGGGAGGAGAAGTCGAGCGGGGGTCGTGGTGGTTGGAGTGAAGCCCGTCTGTTGTTGGTGTCTGCAACGGCGGGCGGGGCGGAGGATTGGGTCGTGAGGCGTGGTTTGGTGTGGGTGGTGTGAGACTGCGAGAGGCGGTCGCGGAAGGAGAGGAGTGGAGAGGGAGGGCCTTTGGATGGGGTGGATTCAGAGGTCATGGGGGTTTCGGAGGCGGCGCGGGCGAGGGGGCTGCGGAGGGTGGGGAGTTTGGATCCCGAGGAGGGGGTCAGGGCGGAGACGGAGGAGCGGGCTGGGGTGGGGGTTTTCTTGGAGTAGGGGCTCGGGGTGGTGAGGGTGAGGGGTTTGAAGTGGTGGCCGGTGTCGATGTCTGACGTGTTAGTGGAGCGGTTCCACCTTGGCCGGTTCGCCAAGCTTGACGACGGCCGCGGTAGTCGGTTCGCGGTCGGGGTCGCTGAGCCGTCCCTCGACGGGACCGAGAGCGTTGACGAACTTGATGTCACGGGCATCCGGGGGCCCTGGCTAGCTGGCGTAGGGAGTGACGACAGTCTGCGATTCGGCTTGCCTAATGCGCTTGACGATCGCTGCTTCGGGGCTTTGAGGCTCACAGAACTGTTCATGCCTACTGACGACATGATGACGGAAGACGGCGGCGAGCTGAGAGGTGTCTCGTTGCCGCTGGCAATGGTTGACATGTCGTTTGACAGCATGCTTGAGACGGAATCTCGCAGCTGCTGCTCCCTCCTGTCGGCTTGAAGTTCTTCAACCGCAGCATCGAGGTCCGCCATGCTTTCTTTGAGTTCCTCCCATTTCGCCTGCATCTCGGCGTGCAGACGCAGAATCTCGCCATTGACTGTCAGGCGGTCCTTGACCCCCTTGTCGATGATGGACAGCACGCGCTCAATGGCCGGGCCATAGTGCGTCTTCTTGGCCTCGTAGCTCTCCAACTTCTTGCCCATGGCCGGCTGGTTGGTCAAATGCATGCCCTGGTCGATGGCCTCGCGGAGCCTAGCCACACTCCTCTCGACCGATTCATACATCTTCTGGGCTTGCCGGCCGGCGCCCCGGAACACGAGCACCCAGCGATCTTCGCCAAGCTCCTTGCGAAGAGACTCGGCGTCTTTTTCGAGCTTCCTGTAACTAATCTCCAGCTCAGTCCTCCGCGTTTCCAGCTCTTCGCAACACGTAGGAAATATGCTCTCGGCCCGAGCCTCAAAGACGGAGAGTCTCATGGGCAAGAAGTCCAACGAGGCCCTGAGGGGCTGCATCCTTGCGAACAGTGCCAATAGGCTCGAATCGTCCTGGGGCATGGTCGTCGCGCTGGCCGAGGGCGAGGTAGGGCTAGCTGGGAAAACGGGAACGCTTAAGCGCGGGTTGACAGCTTGCAGCCGTGCGGGCGCCCGCGGCGTCTCCTCGATGATGGTCTCCAGATCCCCAATGTCCATGCTGTCGCCGGTTGTCACGGCCATGATCGACTTGTGCCGTCGTTCTTCCATCTCGAAGACCAGCCTGATAAGCTCGTCCATTTCGCCCTGGATGTCTCCTATCACCATGTTCCACAGTTCCTCCCATTCCATGGCAATCTCGACCTGTGCTTTGACACTGTGAAGTGTCTTGCGCATCTTTGCCCATTCGTCGAGGATGGCCTCCATTTGAGAAACAGCTCTGCGGAGGTCCTCGGGGGAAACATAAGCGATGTCTTCCCGCGCCTGCAGATCCTCAATGGCTCCAACATAGATCTTGATTAGCTCCTCGAAGCGGACAATGGCGTTCTCGACTTCCTCGACGCCTTCGCGGCCCCCCGCGGCAGCCCATTCGACATCGTCGTCGCTCTCCAACCCGTACATGACTTCGGAAGCCTTGTAGATCCATCCGCGAATCTGGTCAGCGGCGCCCAGCAATGCCTTGGTGGCAACCTGGGCTGTTGGGATGGCCGCGACTTTGCTAGACAAGGAGTCGGCATCTGGAAGCTGTATCGAGGTGAGCTGGGCAAGCTGGTTCGCAAACGAGGCGCGCGACAGCGTGTATATGGACCCCGGGCGCTGTAGCCCCAGGGGATTGAATGTCACTGAATCTGGATTGAAAACATCTCGAACAGGAGTTGGTGTTGTCGGGTTTGTGAGACGTCGAGGCAGTGGTGGTGTGTCCTTGGGTAGAGGCGGTGGTGGAACATCATCCGTGTCGTCTGTCTGGGGCGGTCGTGTGTCCCTCGCGATGTGTGCTCCCCTTGTCTCCAGCTGTGCCTTGACTCCATTTCCATTGGTGTGGTCCGGGAGCCGGTATTTGTGTGTGTCCATCTCCAGCGGCTCGGTGGCGATTTCTGGGAGGACAAGATTCGGTGTCGCAACAACAGTGGTGGCCTCGGGAAGAAGCTCGTCAGTTTCCGCCTTTCCCTGCGACTTGTCCGACTTGAGACTCGAAAATGACGATATGCGGACGATGCCCTTCCAGGGGCGACCGCGCCGTTCGACGGTCGGATGGGCAGAGCTCGCCAGATGACCCTGGTCGAGTTTTCTTAGTTGCTCTTCTGGGAGGCGACCAACGGGTTCGAGATGGGAAGCCGGCGGCGGCGACGACTTTCGGGTGGTGCCAAAGCCAAGCGCTTTTAATCGCGCTGCAAGTCCAGGCGAGGGCTTTCGCACGCGATGGGTGGGTGGTGAGGCCGGTGCAGAAGAAGTGGTTGCGAAAGACTCGGGCGCGGGGAGATGTTGGTGTTTCTGTTGTTGTTGCGAGCTGGAATTTTCTGGCGGGTCAGCAACATGCATGTGGATGTGGCTGCTGCTTGGGCTCGCGTGGTGGTGCTGATCCCCGTCGTTTTCTGCGTCGGCGTCGGCGTCTGCGTCAGAGCTAACGCTATGCAGCTGGACGACCTGGTCGGCGGCGTCGTCGAAGGTTAATACGACGGCATCAATCGCAGCATCCGAGCCGGCATTTTGAGCGGATATGTCGGTGTCGTCGTTACCGCCACTGCTTGAAGCAGCAGCAGCGAATGTCGTCATTTAGATTCGGGTATAGGTGGTATCGAACCCGTCGGTTAGCTGTGTGAGGTCGCCGAAGTGCAGTTCGCTGGTGGTATGCCGAACGCTGGGACAGCAGCAGCTGGGAGCTTGGCCGCGTTGTTTCAGTGGGCCAACGGCCTGTTGTGGGTTTCGTCACAGAGGCTGGTGGGGTTGCTCCATAAATTCTGACAGGGCTTTCCTGGCTGCACGTCCGACTGGCCGGGTGCGCTGTCGCCTGGAGGCCTTTCTTGAACTTTTTGCTGCCGGCGACCGGGACTCAACAACATGGGTGAGGAGTCAGTGGGATGGGCTGCGAATCAGCCACCAATGGCAAAGGGTGCGCGACTGGCCAGGTGATGCGTATGCAGCGGGGGTTTCTTGGATCCTTTTGCCAATCGCAACGACGATTGGGGAGGAGAATTCGAGAGGTTGCAACAGTGGGCTGATATGCGCGAGAATCGACAGGCCAACACCACTCAGTGGCCTTGAGAGCAGGGCCGAAATTGGCGAATCACTCCGAAAGGGGGATTTGAAGACACCTTGGTGGGTTCAGGAGCGACGACCAAAGCAGATTTGGTTTAGAAAGAGCTAAAAACCGGGCGTTGTTGAGTTGGGCGCTGGATTGGGCAGATATGGTCGCGGGCCGTGACCTCGGTGATGGCCGTTGAGTGGTGGGTGTCGCACCGCATCATTGTGAGAGCAAAAGAAGGGGGGTGATGATGCTGAGACAGAACAGAGACTCGACAGCATTGGACTGCGGCGACCGGCAGATCTCCATCCGTCTGCTGACTTCAGACATGCTGCCAAAGGCACAAAAGCACCAAAAGACCCCCGCGTTGCTGTGGCGCACATTCTGGTTTTCCCCTTTTGGGTCCCAGGTTCAACTCCCAATTTCATCGAGTCTCATCAGTCATGACCAGTGATGAGTTTCTCTTCTGGACCCTGTCAAGACAAGGGGGAGAGCAGAAGGAGCCAGGTGGTGACGGAGTGCTGGGACCGACTGGCGGCAGTTGACAGACCTAGGCAGGGATCATTGACGGCCAATTGCTTCTGGAATGTTGCCAAAACGGTGAAATTCAGTCTGTTACAAAACCTACCTACTGAGGCAAGAGCCATGAAACGCAGAACAATCCAAGTACTCTGTAACTATTGGATAGGCAAAGTATTGCAAAACACATAGTTAGCATTGGTTTCTTTGATTGTATTGTACTTCGTCCCAGTCTTCACATCCTACATTGGCAAGTCATGGCAATTTGCCAGCTGGAACACATGCTGTACGGGTATCATACCATACAGTACCGATACAGTACCACTCTATCTCCGGCCATTGCAACATCCAGGGGTAGCTTTGGTTTTGACCAATCAAATGAGCTCAGGCCAAGCTCTCTTCAATTCCCACCCGAGGAAGGTGGGCTTGTTGTATTTCGTATTTCCGCCGTTGCCCAGGCATTTATTTGCTCCATCACAATAAAAGGAGGAAATGCCATCCGCTGCTCCCGTTATTAAAATGCGCTCGTTCGGCGACAAAAGAGACCCACCAGGTAATTTTCCAGTGGCCTTGGGCACTCCAAGACAAGGGTACATCCATCCAAGTCTTTCTCCAAGCGGAGCTCCACTTGCTTTCTGGCCTTTCTGGCCCGACAAGCCGATTCCATTGCTTCAGAAGTTCACGCGTCCGTGTTTCCCCACACACGGGGTCCATCGTATCGGCCAGCCCGCTCCCTGGAACCACCTCCGGAATTGGAACCCACCACGACCCCTGGCCATTCTTCAACCGGAACCCCATCCGAGTCGCCCTCGAACCCATCGACCCCTTCTTCTCGATCTTCCGTGCTTTGTTCTTTGTAATTCTTCCCGCTTCCTCCAAACACTGATTCTCTGTGAACTCTGGAGTGCATGTCGCTTCGACAGACCTTTTCTGAAACAACCAGCGAATCCGACCTTTTTTTGTTGCCCCCTCTCGCCCACGCTTCGACGCACTTTGACGCCAACATCAAGATTCGATTGTCTAGGAACGGGGCTTTGAGAAAGGACAACTCGCCTGAAAGGCATCCGCCGACTTCAACATCAGAATGGCTGCGCCCTCGGACGCTCCCGCCAGCCCCCGGTCCGGCTCGCCCAGTCCCGACACCCTTCCGACCCCAGCCCTCAGTGCCTACCCGGGTATGTCCCGCTGCTTCTCGACCGGATCGACCATTTCGCACGGGTCCGCCACCACCGAAGCCTCTCACGGTCGGGAATCCCTCGGCAGCGATGTCTCGGCCTTCTCCCGCCACTCGTCGTGGAGCTTCCCCCGCCCCGACGCCAGCGCCAGCGGCGATCGATCACAGGCACGAGACTCGATGATGAGTGTGGACACAGTCGGTGGAAGGAGGAGCACAAGCAGACGGCGGGGGTACATGCGCCCCCATGGCACCGACTTTGCTGCCAGCGCCCGCGCGAGGGAGAGCGTGCTCAACCTGGGCAGCATCGCCCATCTGCAATACTACTTTGCGCGCACCGGCTTGCTTGATGGCAAGGGGGGCCGGCTAGCACGGAAGCGGGGCAGCAAAGCGCACACCCTGGACCTGTCGGCCCTCGACCCGAGCGAGTATCTGTCGCCCAAGGCACTAGGCAGTGATCATGACTCGAGTTATGCCTCCATGGGCAGCAGCCCAGACCTGGGCGCGCATAGTGGTTTCTTCAGCGCCGGGTTGGGCGCCGGATCCATTGTCGAATCGCCCATCGATGAGCACCAGACGGGCCCGCAAGACGAAGAGTACTATTCGGACGACTTTGATGAGCCCATGCTGCCACCTACGACAAGCACCTACAACCAGCGCGAGAAACACGTGCCCAAGCCACCGTCCATGGCCGAACTCAGGTCCGATCTAACAAGCTCTCTCGACCTTGCCGAAAAGACTCTACATGAGGCCAAGGACGCCAAAATACCCGAAGGCCTCGTTGTCCGGATTGAGACAGTAGACCTACCCTCGGAGCAAGAGCCTCAAATCCCGCGCCGGCCCTCGGTTGCCGGGTGGTTCGAGATCCAGGGGATGAACATACTCGACGTCATGACCCTCGCCATCCGTGCCGCCAAAATCTACTATACATCTCACGAACAGCCCGACCGCCTCGATGCCATCAAGTCCGAGAAGGAGCTGCGCGGCGAGTTGCTATCCGTCATGGACATCCTCAAGCGCATGGCGGGCCGCCTTTTTGCCGGCGGTCTGCGTGAGGACGAATTCCGCACTATGGATGCTTGGATCGCCAGCCTACGTGCCATGCTCGTTGCCGAAGACGCCATTGAAGCCGAAGAAGTCGCCGAGCGCGCAGCCTGGACATGGATCCACCCCGAGGGCTGGGAGGACCGCGAGTTTGAGCGCGAAGAGGCCTTCATGCGGTCCATGCTCAAAGGTGCAAGCGACCACCTCTCACCAACACCGACAACAACGGCAGCAACAATCCTCGAAAACCTCCCGCCGCTCCCATCTTGGAAGCCCATCGACAGGACCCTGCCCTTGGCAGAGCAATCTCTCCCGACGCCCTTCCTCGCCGCCCTCTCCAACGGCCAGCGCCTAGTGCAGCTGCACAACTGCGCCGTGCGCAAGTCTTGCCGCCGCTTCGGCGCCATCCCCACGTTCTACGCCGACACGCAAAAGCCCTACCGCGCGGCCGACAACCTCCGCTACTGGCTCAAGGCCGCCGAGCTGCGCTGGGAAGTGATGCTCAAGGCTGACCCGCTCGGCCTGCAGTACAACTCGGCGCCCGAGGTCTGGGTCGATTTCGAGGACGCTGTGCTGCAGTGGTGCCGCCGCGTGCGCGAGGAGATTGCGGCCGAGTTGCGGGAGATGGAGGCTGAAGCCGAGCAGGCCAAGACACCGACGACGTCTGCGACGCCCGCGTAACGGCTGCTGTCCCGCCCACCCACTATTATATTTTAATCAGGGCCGCGAGGAGACCCGAGGTTCCCAGGACTCGGGATTGACTGGATCCGGTGTGCGAGGGGAGCAAGGGGTGTGATATTGAATGATTGAAGGATGTTACGACTCTAGACGGAACAGAACTGGGCTCCCTCGCGGCAGTTTATAGAAGCCTCTTCTTGTTTCCCCCCTTTTTCCTACCATAATATTCTTTCTACTCTTTTTGGAGCGAGGGCTGTGGTTGGACCAAACCAACCAACCCCCTTTCGGCCCCAGGCGGGGCGGACTGGCTTTGTTTACTTACACCCCTGAATTAATACCCCCAGAGCTTTTCTCTTTGCGAGACAGACAGAGAAGGAAAAAGCGGAGGACTGTTTGCACACTACACTACACCACATACCCAGGGAAGGGGCTGCAACCTGTTTCTTCTTCAGACGTCCGGACTATCACATCCAACCCCTTGCTACATCCCATCTCATTTTCTTCTTTCCTATTCAAAGTATATAGTAGAATCCCCCAGGCATTTCTATCTAGCATATACCCCTAGCATTATTACATTGGGAAGGCGTAATGGATTTTTTTAGGTACGGATACCTGTAATAAATCAGACTTGGAAAATCCTTGGAGAGGGAAGGGAGGAGGAAGCAATCGAATTACTAGTAGATTATAGATACATTAATTAGCGCGTTTTCCACGTTCGAGTTGTTATTTGCTTTGTAGTAATTTAATTGAAGTTGCTTCCAAATGCTAGCGCTAATAAATGCTGATTGATGTTGTGTAACGCTATACCGCTATACCGCTATACTATCCATGCTCTGCTTGCGACCATTTGCCCTTTGTTGTATAGTAACTAATCCTTTTGCCTGCCTAGTAATAAATGGCGATCGATCCCCCAAACTAAGGCAACGTAGTTATATAGAGAGTATATCCTAAGTTCCTCCTAACCCTATTCATTCCTAGCTATATCATTATTATACTATAGGGCTAAGCCTATCTAAGCTTCCGTATATCCATTCTCTCCTCTAAGAGCAAAATACCTAGGGAAGGGGCTGTAACCTGTTTCTTCTTTAGACGTCCGGACTATTACATCTAACCCCTTACTACATCCTATCTTATTTTCTTCTTTCCTATTCAAAGTATATAGTAGAATCCCCTAGGCATTTCTATCTAGTATATACCCCTAGTATTATTATATTGGGAAGGCGTAATGGATTTTTTTAGATATAGATACCTATAATAAATCAGACTTGGAAAATCCTTGGAGAGGGAAGGGAGGAGGAAGCAATCGAATTACTAGTAGATTATAGATATATTAATTAGTACGTTTTCTACGTTCGAGTTGTTATTTACTTTATAGTAATTTAATTGAAGTTACTTCTAAATGCTAGCGCTAATAAATGCTAATTAATATTGTATAACGCTATACCGCTATACTACTATACTATCTATACTCTACTTACAACTATTTGCCCTTTGTTATATAGTAACTAATCCTTTTACCTACCTAGTAATAAATAACGATCGATCCTCTAAACTAAGGTAATATAGTTATATAGAGAGTATATCCTAAGTTCCTCCTAACCCCATTCATTCCCGGCTATATCATCATTATACTATAGGGCCAAGCCTATCTAAGCTTCCGTATATCTATTCTCTTCTCCAAGAGCAAAATACCTAGGGAAGGGGCTACAACCTATTTCTTCTTCAGACGTCCGGACTATTATATCTAACCCCTTGCTACATCCTATCTTATTTTCTTCTTTCCTATTCAAAGTATATAGTAGAATCCCCTAGGCATTTCTATCTAGTATATACCCCTAGCATTATTACATTGGGAAGGCATAATGGATTTTTTTAGGTACGGATACCTATAATAAATCAGACTTGGAAAATCCTTAGAGAGGGAAGGGAGGAGGAAGCAATCGAATTACTAGTAGATTATAGATACATTAATTAGCGCGTTTTCCACGTTCGAGTTGTTATTTGCTTTGTAGTAATTTGATTGAAGTTGCTTCCAAATGCTAGCGCTAATAAATGCTGATTAATGTTGTACAACGCCATGCCGCTATGCCGCTATACCATCCATACTCTGCTTGCGACCATTTGCCCTTTGTCGCATAGTAACTGATCCTTTTGCCTGCCTAGCAATAAATGGCGATCGATCCCCCAAACCAAGGTAACGTAGTTATGTAGAGAGCATGTCCTAAGTTCCTCCCAACCCCATTCATTCCCGGCTATATCATCATCATGCTATAGGGCCAAGCCTATCTAAGCTTCCGTGCATCCATTCTCTCCTCCGAGAGCAAAAAGCAAAAGAGATAGGAAAAGAAAGAAAATAACGCCCCAAAATCAGCAAAGCCTCTGTGCCCAACTCCTTTTTTGGGTTTCCCAACGCCTCTGCCCGTCTGTCCGTCTGAATGCACCACGCCAATGCTTTGTGTAGTGAAAATGCCGCCGCCTAGAAATGCAAGTCTCGCCAATAAGGCTGTGAAGGATGTCTCGATCAGATCGCGATGGCCGAGCGAGGGTATATGAGATCGCGTAACGGGGTTGTGCGAGGATTGATGAATCGTGACCGGGATATGGCCAGATCGCGGCGGGACGATGGGATCGCGACCGGGGTTATAATAAGATCGTGACGCGGATGATGGGATCGCGACGAGGATCATTCAGATCGCGCCAAGAAAGATGGGATCGCGGTGTCGTTTCGAAAACAAAAAAAATGAAGAATGCACTACCCGTGCATGCTTCAGCCAACCCACCATGCATCCGATCATAGCATTTGGGCAAAAGGACCCTCCCTGAGCACGCCTGTGCCCAACACCCCTTCAACCGCATGTCGTCAATGCGCTACGGGTGGTCTTGTCCTAGTACGGCATGGTCGATATGCCGCTACCCGAGCCTCCTGACTTCTTTGAGCGCGAGCCGGATGCTGGAGTGGCGCCCCGTCCGCCGCCGCCAGACTTGCGCTTGGACACACCACTGCCCGTCGAGTTGCGCCCACCCCGATTCCGGGGGTAACTCTTCTTCCCCGACTTCCACCCAGAGCCCGACCGCTTGCCGTTGCCACCGCCGTTGCTACCCGAATCGAAGGCGCTCTGCGACGACTTGGGCTTCTTGCTCGACTTGCTGAGCTCCTCGAATCGTTTGTGCCACTGCTGGACACTGCTCGACTCGGACCTGCCCAACGACGATGGCTTGGTGGTGGCACTTCCGCCAAAGTACCGAGAGGACTCGAGGTCATCGTCGTCGTCGTCGTCCTCGTCCTCGTCCTCGTCTTCTTCCTCGTCCATGTCGACGTATCTGGTGCCGTTCATGGCGGGATCCTCATCATCGCTGATGAGGTCGACGATCTCCCGCTTCTGGTTCGTCACCATCTCGGCGGCGGAGTACATCTGGGCAGTCTTGCCCATCATCTCCCGGTACTGATTGTGGAAGTGCTGCACAATCGAGGCAAATTTGGCGCCGTAGAGATCCACCTTCTCTCTGTCGACGCCGCGAATTGTGTACATCTGGGCAACGCTTGTTGTCCAGCGAATCGCCATTTCCCGGTACTGCTGCTCCGCGAAGAGGGGCCGGCGCAAACCATGTCTGTTGCGGAGGTTCTCCTCCACCTCGCGTGCCTTTTCGACAAACGCGTCGATGACGTCGCGGTGGACGTCATCAAGGTCGGCTTCGACGGAGCGGGCGTCTCGGGAAATGGGAGGGCCGAGTTCCTCCAAGGTCTGCTGGCGCCGCTGGGCCGGGAGGCGGCGATGGGAAGGACCAGGCTCGAAGGCGTCTTCCTCGTCGTCGTGGTCGGAAACCACAAAGTTGTCCTTCTCATAGCCGTTGCCATGCAGCTCCCGGCCAGCGTCGCTTTCGCCATCTTCATCCTCCTCGTCCATGGCCGTCGTGGCGCTCGATTTGGGTTTGCGCCTCTTCGACATTGCAAGGACGGGCGAGGAGATGTTTGTGGACGGTGGGGGTCTTCTCCCCCGCGTACCGTCCAAAGGCCCATCGTCCAAGGCGGCTCTCCGGGCCTTGTTCTTAGCTTGGCTCGGTCCACCATTGTTAAGGACCTCCAACTCCAGCCGCCGCTCACCCCTGAAGTACTCTGGCGCCAGACGGCCAAGCTGAGCAGACACGTTAGCAAGTACGTTCAGACTCGGCAAACTTGAAAAGAGGTATACTTACGCGGAAGTAGGTGATCGGCAGGTTGTTGGTCGGGCAGATATACGAATCGTCCTTCAGTGAGCCCTCAGAGTGGAGAGCCATGGCGATTCGATGGAGTTCATGGGGTTTCATACCCTTGCAGAGCCCCGCGCCTTCGTAGCCCTTGTTTTTGTTGATGTTCTTTTTGGCCGTCACAATCTCGACCAGCTTGCCGAGCGTCGAATCTCTGGACATGTAGGTCGCTCGGACAGCCTTGAGGATGGCAATGGCGGGATCGGTAAAGTCTTCCTTCAGAGGAGGCACACTGCTCCGTCCCTCGCGGCAATTGTCGCAGGCGTCATTGCACTGAGTGTAATCGAACTTTTCGCCAAAGTACTGCAGAATGTTGACGCGGCGACACTCATGGGCGCTCTCGCAAAACATGACCATGCGGTTGAGCATGGCATGCTGCCTCTCCTTTTCCGCCTCTGACTTGACCACCTCTGCCGACCTAGGATTGGGACCGGGATCGTCACCGTTGATCATCCGTCTTAAGGTGACAATATCGCCGTACGCAAAGTAGAGATAGCAGTCGGAAGGTTGGCCGTCTCGGCCTGCCCGACCGGTTTCCTGGTAATAACCCTCCAAGCTCTTGGGCATGGTTTGGTGAATGACGAAACGCACGTCCGGCTTGTCGATGCCCATGCCAAAGGCAATTGTTGCAACGACGACCTGAATCTCATTGTTCTGCCACTGCCTCTGGACATCGGCTTTGACCTGGGGTTCCATCATGGCGTGGTAGTGCCGAGCCTTGATCCCAAACCGGGTCGTGAACTGGGTCGCGGTGGACTCGGCAGACTTGCGCGACAAGGTGTAGACGATACCACACTGTCCATGGTACTTCTCCTTGATCAACTGCCCCATACCCATGATGAAGTGCCCGACCTTGGGCTTAATTTCATAGTACAGGTTGGGCCGATTGAAGCTCTGCGAGAAGACCTCGCAGTCCTCCATCTTGAGATTGTGCTTGACGTCGGCAATCACATTTTCGGTCGCTGTGGCTGTCAGGGCCATGACGGGCACGCCGGGGAACGCATCGCGGAATGGGCCCAGTGCCTTGTAGTCTGGGCGGAAATCGTGTCCCCAGTGGCTGACACAGTGCGCCTCGTCGATGACGATGCGAGCGAGCTTCTTTTTGCGATGCAGAGTCTCGAGCCCCCTCTTGAACTTGTGGTTGCTGACAATCATTTCGGGGGTCACGTAAAGGAGTTGAACGAAGTGTTCTGGATTGTCTTCGTGCATGATGCCCAAGACGTGGTCGCGAAGGTTGAGATCCATGTGGCCGTTGAAAGGCCTGGCGAGAATGTTGAGCTTTTCCAGATGGTCGATCTGATCGTTCATCAGACTGAGAAGGGGAGAGACGACAATGGTGATGCCGCGGGTTCTGCCCGTGTTGACCACTGCTGGAAGCTGATAGCAAAGCGACTTGCCGCCCCCGGTGGGCATGAGCACAAATGCGTCTTTGCCAGCCAAGGTAGCATTGATGGCTTCGAGCTGATTGTGCCGAAAACCCGCCATCCTGAATCGGTCCTTCAACGCCCGACGGACTTCTGGGGACCAAGGATGCTTCATCAGCTCGGGCGGGATGGACGCTTTTCGCTGCACCGACGGGGCCTTCTTCGCGGCGGGTCTTTTCTTTGGAGGAAGTCCGGCATTACCAGACGACTCGGACAGTGCTGACCGCGCTCGATGGCTGTGTGCGCCCGTAGCGATTCCAGAATTTTGCTGCTCATAGATTTCAGCGGCAGCAAGCATCTCTTCCTCGTCGGTGAAGTCGTCGTTGAAGTCATCATCAAAGAAGCCACGGCGCGGTGTCGCTGCTGTCTTGGCCGGAGTCCGTGTTCGCGATGTCGTCCGGAGTTTCGACTGTGACGGGGCAGTGGAGCTCTCAAACGGCATTGGACCATCGCCGTCATCGTCGAAGATGCTATCATCGAGGATCTCGATGTATGTCCGATCCGCTGCGTTGTCTGCGCTACCACCTTTGTTCTGTGTTACTGAGCTGCGGGCCTGGGAGAATGAATGGGCTGGGGGCAGCATCGGGGTGTTTGTCGAGGTGCTCCTTGCAGTTGTAGAAGTTTGTGTCCGCGGCAACTGGGTCTGCAAGACCACTTGTGAGTTGTATTCTGGGATATCCGTGTTCTCGTTGGAGTGGTTTTGGAGACTAGACTTGTGTGAAGGCTGGGTGCTAAAGACGACCGGAGTAGCCGGTGAATCAGGGGCCGCGATGGAGTCGTTCGGGTCCTTCAGGAAGTCGAGGTCGTCAATGCCAGCGGCGACAAGGTTGCCAATCAGCGCTGTCTCCTTGGCGTTGATTTCCTCGGACAGCTGGTCCAGCCGGGCTTCATCCTCTGTTGTGTCGTGACCGTCGGCAAAGGCATTTCCCAGCTCGGTATAGAGGGCCTCCCGCTTGCTGTTCAGGTCCTTCAAGGCCTTGTGCTGTTCCACGAGAACATCCAAAACTTTTTGCTTTTGCACCCAAGAATTCCGTTCCTGTCGCACCCGTTCACGTTCCTCCTTGAGTGCCTTTTCACGAAGGCATCTGGTGTAGTCTTCGTGATTCTGGCGCAATTGATCCTTGATGAAAAGCCTCTTTCTCTCCACCACTGATGGTCGTTCGATAAACAGCTCCAACACATGACGGTTTCGTTCCAGTTCAGAACCCAAACAGCCCTGTGAATTCTGTTTGTTCTGGGTCTCTTCGGACGGTAGCGCTCCATCCGAACGACGCTCGGTAATGGGATCGCTGGACAAATAACCAGTATTCTTCTCCTGGGGGGCTGTGGGGCGATCCACTAGTTGGGACGGCCCCTTTGAGGGCGTATGGACGGGAGGAGACGAGGGATCGACATCCATGTGTTGGCCCAAATCGGCAGTCTGACGGACCGCACTCAGCTGGGAACTCGCCCCAGCATCTGCAGTCGCTCGCGTCGGTGGCGTGGTGAATTCATCCTCCGAATCCCAGACGACATCACGCCTCGTCCTCTTCGATTGCTTGCCAACCTGGGTAGAGGCAATAGGCCCAGGCCCAAATTGAGGGTCCTCGGGGCTTGGGGACGAGGGGGTCTTGCGCTTCCGACTCGATGCCGCGAAATCAGAACTACGAACTGGTGACGGGGTCCTGGCTGAAGCGTCTTGACGAAGCCCACTCATGCTTTCATCCACTGCTTCCTCGGCATTACCACTATCCTCGTTGGTCGAGTCTGTCGCAGCGAGTTGGTTGCCAAGGGAGGCGATGCCTGAGACGAGCTGAGAACAAGGACTCTCAGGTCCCACAGGTAGCGACGATGTCGAGCGCTGTTTGACTGTCGACTTCAACATGGATGACGGAGGGATGAGATCCTCAATATCGAGAAAATCATCATCTCCAAGAGCATCCTCCACCCCTTTCTTCTTCTCTGCACCCGGCGTCTTGACAATATCCTCCATCTTCCGCTTCCTGGCCTGACTGGACGCTGGCTCTGGGCGTTCGGCAAAGTCTTCGCGCCACAACCTCCGATCCTCCCCAAAACCCAGAACCGAGCTTGAGCCGTCGTGAACGTCAGCCTCGGTTAGGTCAAGAGCATCATCGAACATATCCTCGTCGATATCGGCGATAGCGGTTCTCTTGGGAGTGGGACGCGTCTTTTGAGTGTCGCCAGCATGAGAAAGAGGGCGTGTTTTCTTCTGCGACCGGCTCGTAGCCGACGGAGACTTGCGGGCGAGCGAGGCCGAGTATGCGCGTTGGAGGGGCCCAGGGTTAATTGGGTCGGGACCGGTTGTGGACGCCGGGGTCGGCAACGGTTTGTGCTTAGTGCCCAATGTCGGCTGGTCGTGACGACTGTTTGAGGAGTGACCATCCATTCCCCTTTTCTTCGCAACTACCCTGTCAGCGTCCCGCGAATTGACGATAGGTCTGACCTCATTTGAGACGGCAGAGAGTTTTGCGGTGACGAGGGGGGAAAGGAAGTTGGGGGTGGGATTGGAGGTGGAAGTAGAGGCGGAAGCGAAAGCGGGAGCGGAAGTGGAAGTGGAGGAAGAATTGGATTGCGAAGTAGAATTGGATCGGGTGTCGGCGCGCGGGAAGGAAGCTTGAGCTGGCGCCGGAGTTGGGATGGCAGAATTGTCTTGCGAGTCTGGAGTGTCGGCAGGCGGCGCGGCAGGCAATCGCGGACCCGCGGGCGGTTCACGCGTCGCGTTGCTTAGCAGCCAGCCCAGATGCTCGCGGAGGTTGTTTCGGGTCATGAGGTCGAGTCGGAACAGGTGTCCCAGACTCCGACCGCTTGAATTCGGGACCTGGGCATCCAGTTCTAGCGGGTGTCTTGACAGGAAGAGGAGTGCTCGAATAAAGGAGCGTGTTTGGTTGAGTGGGGAAAGATCCATGCAGCGAGCGGGACGCGTTCTGCACAAGACGCGGCGTCAGGTGAACTGAACTGCCAGTGTGGGGCAAAGTGGTGGGTGGGGCGACCTACAGGTCCAAGGCTGCGGCTGAAGGCTGAACCCGACAACAACTACGTACTTCGTACGAAGTACACCCGCGGGAGAGAGGGAAAACAGGAGGTGTAAAAGTTACCTTTTTTGAGGAATTGATTTCTTCAGAATGTGAAACTATAAATAAAACGTAATTGAGCGGCGATCAACTGGCTATGGTCAATCAACTGTGTATTTTGCGATGTGTTGAACGAGATTGTTTGAGGAAAGGATTGGGAAGCGGAAGAGTTGGGGGGGAGAGTTTGGAAGGGGAGGGTTAAAGGGTAGGGTTATATAGACGGAGGCGGAGAGCTAAAACAGAGTGTTGGCGGCGCCGGGGGGTGAGGAGGGCCGGGGGCTTTTGGAGGTGGAAGGTTGGAGCTGGAAGGTTGGAGGCGGAGGGTTGAAGACGGAGGGTTGCAAGAGGAAAATGTTAAAGTGGTGGGCAAGTTTGGAAGGATGGGAGGTTGAAGCGGAAGGTTATAAATGATTGGGAATAGAGGGGTGGGAGCGGGAGGGTTGGAAGAGGGAAGAGTTGAAGAGGAGGGAAGGTTGAGAAGGAGCAAAGGGTGAATTGGAGGGTTATAGAGTGTTGAAACCGGACATTTAAGAGCGGGGGGTTAGAAGAGGATGGTTAGTGACAAGAGTCAGTTTAGAAGGAAGGGGGGTTGAAGCGAAAGGTTGGAGACGCAATGTTTCGAGCGGAGGGTTGGAAGAAGGATTGGGGAGTGCTAGAAGAAAGGGGGGTTTGGAAACGGAGGGTTAGAAGAGGAGGATTGGAGGAGGAGGGTTTGAGAGCCGAGGGTTGGGAGTGAATGGTTATGATAGCTAAGGATTGAAGGGAAGAATTGAGAGCAAAAGGTTGGAAGTAAGAGTTGGGATACAGAAGAGGTTAGAAGAGGGTTGAAAGCGTAGGGTTTGAAGAGCGGAGTTCAGAGGGTTGTAAAAACGGAGTGTTCAAAGAGGGAATAGTTGAAGAGGAGGGAGAAGGCGACGAAGGGGGAGGGGGGGTTAGAAACGGAAAGCTAGCAGCGCAGGGTTAGAAGCAGAGTCTGCAAGGGGGTTAAAACCGGCCCTAGAACAAGGGTTGGAACTTGGGAGTAAGTCGAGGGTTGGAAACAGAGGTAGCAAGCAGAGCGTTAGAAGTGGGAAGAGTTGGACGGGAAGCAAAGGTCAGAAAACGACGGACAGGTTGCAAGCAGACGGTTAAAAAACGACGACTGGAAGACGAGGGTCAGAGGAGTTGAATTAGGAGGGCAGGACAGGGAGAAGAGCCACCGCAGGGTCAGGGGCACACCAAAAGGGCCCAGCCCATGGCATCCGCACCATGTTACTCATCAACTGCCACTAACATAATCATGATCGGGTGAATGTCGTTAAAAGTTCCGATTCCCAATCACGGTGATCTGTGAGTGTCGGGGGAAAATGCTCGGATCGCTTGTAGTCACCACCGTTTTCTTAAGGGAAAGGTTGCTGGAGAACAAGGTTGCAGAACCTTAAAGGCGTGTCACGTTAGGAGACTAGACACTACGTACGCTACCCTTGTGACCTGTAGAGGACTTTGTGCAAGGAAAGATTGTTAGAGGAGATATTGTTAGCCGGGGGGTTAGGCGAGAAGATAGACGAGAAGTTGACGAGAAGATGCGTGGGAAGTTGAAGGGAAGGGCGTAGAGGTTAAAGGAGGAAACATCGTGATAGATAGGGGAGTGTTTAGGGGTTTGCACACTGTCCATTTTCTCTAAGGTAGATTGTACCCCTGGGTTGTCACTTATATAATAACTGGGTAAGTATCACCAGACGGAGCACTGTCCGCGCATACCTCTTGGGGAATGTCAAAGCACAACAATCTATTCAGAACGAAGGGAAAAAAAGGTAGGTGAAAGGAATGTGTGAATGTTATTTGTGCTATGCGATGCCGTGTCTTTGTTCCGGTGTCAAGAAACAGGACTGGGTTTACTTTGCTATGGTGTGTTCACAGGGAAGAGCATGCAATACAAGACTTTTAAGGTACATTGTACGGTGCCCAACACCGTCTCTCGGCACTTTGACTTTGTTTCACTCACTTTGCGGCCAGCGACGTTCTTCTCAATGTCTATTACATTATCTTTCCCTCTGTCTAAAAGCACTTCGTTGCCCAAATCTATACCATGTCTAACCTGCGCCCTTTGCTCTCCGGCCCAGAGATACCCCATACTCCTCCCCCCCCCCCCCAACATTTCATTACGTGTATCATAATCCCCCTTTTCCCAGCCTGGTATCAATGCCCGCTTAGCAAACGCCACGCTGTACAACCCAACACAACTAAAAGCAACGCAAAACATCACCCCGCTCACTCTAAACCCAAGGCTTAAGCCGAATCCTCCGCGCTCTGCACCTTCTCCCTCTCAGTCCCATTAAACAAGTACATAATCGTCACCAACATCTTCCCCGCCCCGGACACAAGCAGCGCAGGCGGCGAGCCCAACCTCTTGAAGATAAACGCCCCGCTCAGGGTCCCCAGCACCAACGTGGCCAGGAACCCAACCCTCCGGTTTCGCGGCCTGTTCTTCACCCGAAACAGGTCGCAATCAATCACCAGATCCACCCACGCAGCCGTCGCCATGGCCGTGCTAATCTCGGTCATCCGCAACGACCGGCTCTGCACGACCTGACTGCCCGCAGCCGTCGCCAACAGCCCAATAGCAAACAGCGTGCGAGGGCTCTTGACACCGTCCAGGGGCGGAAAGCCATCGTGGGCGGGCTGGGAGTACTGGACAGCGGCGGCGGCAAAGACGAGGCAGGTCTGGATAAAGTTGCAGAACATGAGCCACAGGCGGCGGCGGGCGCCGATGATGTGGCCGAGCTGGCCGGTCAGCCAGGCGGCGGCGAGGAAGAAGCCGAGGGCAACGCCAATGTTGGCCGTGACAAACATCTCACCGTTCATCTCGGGGAGGACGATGGCCAGCACGAGGAAGACGGTGTTGCCTGTTTGGTTGGAGGCAAAGCAGTGGAAGTCGGGAAAGGAGATGGCGTCTGTGGGTGTGTTAGATGGGGAGGGTCCCAATTGAGTGGGCGGTGATGGGGGAAATGGACGAACCTTGAAGACCGATGCAAAAAGTGAGGATGAGGAGTTCAATCTCGCAGAGACCGGAGGGCCGTACATCCTCGTTGAGGTATTGCCATGTTTTCGAGAGGGTGGACTGCTGGGGCGGCTGGGCTTTAGACGGGTTGTGATGTTGAGGCTCGGCCACCCCGCTGGTGGAAGAGTTGCTGGAGGATGTTGATTTCTTTTCTTGAGGTATCATTGTGAGATAGCCAAGCGTGAGTGACGCTGTCACAGGAACGCGCCAGTGAAAACAAGTCTTAAAAGCCCGATTTGGCTCGGTGTTCTTGGATACAAGATCTCCTTACTAACGGTAGGCTAGGATCCAACACAGCGTATGTAAACAAGAGCGGTGGTGTTGAAGCAATGGAACCTGGTGCTTGTGACAGGAGGGGACCAGGGGAGAATATATCGACAATCCTAGCCGACAGTATGAGCAACACGACGTGGCCCATCGGGTAACAGTCCCGACAGAATTTTCGTTCACCCAGCCCTATTCTCTGGTCCGGCCTTGGCGGTGCCGTGGGTCCACGCCGACACCCGGTTCGTGTTTCCCGGGCCACGAGGATGAAAGAGGTTGACAAAAGGCGGTGCAGCTAGCCGATGCCACGAACTGTAGTATCGAAGTCCAGCAACACAGTTCCGGTGCGCTGGCTTGCGTAAGTCTCAGAATTGACGAGTCTGACAGGTTGACAGGTTGATAGGTAGGCACGAGAATTGGGACGGTATCCGAAACGTGCAGTTCTTGAGTAGAGCGGTGTCATTGTGTGGCCCGGGGAATGACGGCATAGCTCTGCCAAGGTGTTACTCCTGCATGAGTCGGAGGACCCTGAAGGCCAGACCTTTCAGTCCACCCTGTCTGTGTCGGTGTAAGTCGCTCGTGTGACATCACCCACTTTTTCGGGTGTGGGGCGGGTCGGAATCGGGGTGGCGCCGGCACGGTCGGCAAGAGTGGGGCAAATGGACCCACTCGCCGGGAGTCGGGTTCCGGCCGGCCTGGGGCCGCTGGCGGAGAACACGCCGGGATGCATATGGCAACCCCCACTATGCGGAGGAATCCCCGAACTGCGGGCCTGGACTTGTCTTAATTCCCATCTCTAAGTTTCAGACGATTTTCGGCCGTCGCAAGGCTCAACTATCGGCCAGAGTTGATGCCGACTGGAGGCATTCGCCACCATTGCCTCGCCGGATTACCGATAGCCGCCGACAGCCGAACGCATTCCAGGCGAAGAGGCGGCCGAGCGCTGCCAAGGAAGGTGCCCGTGTCGGGAGCCGCCTTCAACTGCGAGTTGTCAGTTGTTTGTTTCCGAACCGAACCTAGCCGGCTTCAACCTAGCCGCTTATCATGCGGCCGGGTAATCCCCCTTGCAGAGGTCTAGACTTACCTTTCTTCATCTCACCGCTTGAGATCAGACAGGAGCCAGGAACTCGGGGTTGGGGTTATTTGGAGATCATCTTGCTCGACGTCGGATGTGGACTGTCAATCGTGACAATCGCAGACGTAGAACTGCGATGTCGGAATCGATTGTCGGAGTCCATTGCCGGAAGGTCGGGATCGGTTCGACATGTTGCTGCGATGTGTTGTGTCGGTTGTGTGAGGCGCTTTGCTCGCTCGTCCTTCGGCCCTCGGCGAAATCTACGTTGTATTGGTTAGGCTGCCTGCTCGGGCAGCTTTCGACTTGGCAATCTGAAATCTAAAGTTGAGAAAAGAAAACCTAGAAAAGAGAGATCTAGAGTTTCTAGCAGAGGACTGGACATTTGAAGATGAGAGGCAGGTTCACCCCCAACGGGATGATGTGATCTTCATCGATGGAAGTTGAGACCGTGGAACGTGGGGGTCCAAGTGGCTTGCTGCCCGACTTGGGCCTTGGAGGTGCCTTCCACAAAACGACAACTTCCAACCGATTCTTGTGCACCTTATCCTATGATGGCTATTTTTTTTGGTTCCAGGCAAACTCATAAGGATGCAGGGCAAAAATTTCTATTTTCCATTTGGCGGTTCACCAGAATATGACCTGACATCACTAAGCACACAATTTATGGGCATTGTCAGACGCATTTCGCTATCATCAGCACAAAAAGACCGGAGGCATGAGTTGATCTACCTACTATATGATGGCTGCTGGCCCCCAAGCAGCCTACAAACCACCCGCAATCGCTTATGCCCCAGCCTAACGCCTCGGACGCCCCAGATCCTTAACGCGGACCTCATTCATGCACTTGAGAATAAAACCCCAAGCCTGGTGGACGCGGCACTCGACGATAGACATGACGAACTCCGGGTTGTAGATGCCGAGGCGGTCAACGACGCTCTTCTTTTCCCACTTGTACGGCGACGGCACGCTCGCGACGGTCCCACCCGTCCGCGTCTTGTACTCGGCCCAGAACTTGACAAAGTCGGCCTTGGACGCGGCGCCCTTGGTGATGTACACCTGGTCGAGGTAGCTGTTGAAGGCGTGGAGGTCTGTTAAAGGTTGAGCAGTGTTAGCTGTTTTCTTTTCTTCGTTGAGAGGAAGGGGAGGCGGGAAGAGGGAAGGGTCTGGCTTGACGTACGGTGCATGTCAACCGGGGCGCCCGAGCCGTGCAGCAACACCGGGCTGCCGAGGAACGGCCCGTACTCGAACATGGGGTCGAACCCCGTCGCCTTCGCCTTCTCCGTGCCGGGAACGTCCAGTGTATTGTTGCCGGAGCCGAGCTGGATCTCGCTGATCTTGACCACGCAGGCCACATAGCGCAGGCTGCCGTCGCTCCAGAAGGTGCCGCCCGTGCCGTTGTTTGAGACATAGTGACCGTGGCGAATGTACCTGCGGTTGGTTAGTTGGGATGTCAGTCAGTTCGATGCATGATACCACCACCTACCAGCGGAGACCGAGGTGGAACGCCATGGCGACGACATAGTCATAGCACTCAGTCGGAGCCAGCGGGACCTGGACGGGTTCGAAGGCAATCTTGACGCCGCTGGCTTTGTTGAGCTCGGACTTGAGGTCGTTGATCTTGAGGCCCGCGATGACCTCACCGGGGAAGCGCTCGGGGTTTGGGACACAGGTGCAGTCACACATCTCGAAGAGGCGGACTGTGGAGTGGACATCGCGCGGGCTTATGTCGAAGAACTTGGCGACCTGCTCGCCGAGTCGACGACCATCGGCGAAAATTACGACAGGGCCAAACCAGGGACTAATCAAATAGCAGGTGAGTATTGGAGTCTTGAGAATGGTTGGCGGACGTACCGGAGGTAGCCAGGCTTGGCCAGCGCGTTGATGCTTTTGTTCAAGTGCCTCGGGTCGTAGGGCACGGGCAAGGGCTTGAGGACGGTGAAGTGCGCGGAAATCAGCATGTGGCCGATCGGCCTATGCTTCGTGTTAGTATACCCCTTTCTGGATAATAGAGGGAGCATCACTAACCGGCCTCCGAGGGTAGACAAGACGTTGAGGTTCGAGATGCCAAGGCTCTCAGCCATCTCCCTGTTGGTCCTGCGCGTCATCTTCTTGAACTGGCGCAGGTCGTCATGCTCGACTTCGACCCATTTACGTTTGCCGTCCTCTTTGGGCAGGCCCCACAGCAACCGGGGCTCCTCGCTGTAGGCTGTGAAGTAGAGAACACGACGATGCTCCGGACTCGGGCGGCTGGCCTCGGACGTGTCGCCCTTGAAGTCGTCGCAGACCTTCTTGTGGTAGGGCCAGTCACTCTTCTGACACTCCTGCGAGCAGTATCGGGCACACTTGCAGCGCCCGCAGCTGAGAACGCCCGACTTGTCGCAGACGACGCACATGTCAGCGTAATGGTCGCAGAGCTGGCCCTTGTCGATGTCCACGGCCATGTGGGTCAACTTCTCTTCGTACTCGGACTGGGAGCTCCGAATGAAGGCGTCAAAGTGCGGATTGCGGACCGACGGAGCCACGGCAATCTCGACCGTTGAACCAGCCGTATTGATCTGGTACTTGGCCTTCTTCTCGGCAGCATCCTCGGACAAAACGGGGGCTTTGGCCGCCGCGGTGCCCGTCTCGCTCTCGGATGCCTCGACCTTGGCAGACGAGTCGGGGTGCTGAATTGCCAGCTCCTGGGACTCATGGCCGAGGGCGGGCGTGGGGAGGGCAGCAGACTCGACAGTGGCCTCGTGGGCCTTCTCATCCACGACCTCCAGCTTGGTGTCAGCATTCTTGGTAGACTCTTTGACCTCGTCGGCGGGGGCAATGTTATTTGGACCAACCTTCAACTTCTCCATCTCGGCGGCGATGGGCTCAGCCACGGCGGGCACGGTCGCGGTCCTGGGGGTATTTATCCTGGCCGGCAAAACCTAATGCTGCGGTGTTTTTAAAAAGCTGGAAAAGGACGGGAAGCCCATGAAGATGTTCGAGGCGTAAAGATTCTCACCTCGACGGTGGGGTGTTCGGTTTCTCACTAGAAGAGTTTCGGCGACGGCGGGGCACAGAATAAATACCCGCTCAGAGAGAATTACAATTGTGAGATCCAAGTCTTGGGGACAATAGCCCTGTCGCGGCTTGCGCGGCTGAGCAGCGCGGCTCGCTGGTGATGTGTTCGGATCACATGAGGTCACCAGCGGGCCGGCTCGTTCGGACACTAGCAGGCTTACTGGCGGGGTACTACCCGGGTCGGTTTGGACGTTGCGGCGATGTGAAAGCTGGGAAGTGGACATGGCTTCACGCAAGAGTGAATAGCTCAATGTTTTGTGTGTGTGTGCCAATTGAGTAGGAGAATACACGGTGACAATGTCTTACTTCTTTGAGTACCTGCCTCTTTTACTTCTGTGCAAACAACTCGTTTTATTTTCATCGCTTGTATCCTCAGTGACCAGGTTAAACTAAGATTGGCACGACAAGAGACATATACGGATGTGTAAGACGTGCTAGCCCGCGGACCGGCTCTGGGAATTGGGAACAGATGTAAGAGCTCAGGAGAAGATTGAATACCAAGTGCTTCCGCCACAAAGACAAACCAATACTTGGCCAGTATATAACCCTTGTTTTAAAGAATTGTGAATGCCATCACCCTCCTCTGCAACGATGTTGCTGAGTGAATAGGGGGTGGCGCACCAAAGTAAACAAACCTCAGGGAGCACATCCAGGTCTTGGCAGTCCATGGCAAGCCCCATTTTTCAGCACCAGCCACAGAGTGGGCTGCCCCACGCCAGCTCTCCTTATCGATAAGACTCCGTTGCGATTTTCTTGCATTGCATTGATCGCGTTGATCGCATCGCAACTCAGAAGCCACAATAGGCAAGCCAAGCACTATCTTTAATTCATTCCCTCAAGATGCTGCGCCAAATGCAAGTTATATTTCCAGATTTGGTAATTCCCACATATGCTAACTCTTTCAACACAGAAAACCCCGGAATGCCCGGTCCAAGCGGGCCCTCGAGAAGAGGGCCCCCAAGGCCGTCGAGAACCCCAAGACGGCCCTGTTCCTGCGCGGCACCAGCTGTAGCCAAGTTGTATGTCGCATGCCATGCTCCTACGACGATGAGCACCCAATGCTAAGACTGCCACTTTCCAGACCCAGGATGCCCTCGGCGACCTCTACGCCCTGAGACAGGTGCACGCCAAGCGCTTCCACAAGAAGAACGCCATCCACCCCTTTGAGGACTCGAGCTCGCTCGCCTTCTTCTCCGAGAAGAACGACTGCAGCCTGCTGCTCTTTGCCAGCAGCAGCAAGAAGCGCCCCAACACCATCACCTTTGCCCGCACGTTCGACTACAAGATGCTCGACATGCTCGAGTTCCACCTCGACGCCGAGACCTTCCGCAGCATATCCCAGTTCAAGAGCGAGAAGGTGCCCGTAGGGACCCGGCCGCTGATGGTGTTTGCGGGTACTGCATTGTACGAACTATTCATCTATATCCCCCTTGTACTCCCAGCCAACTAACCCCACCCAGCGAATCCCCCGTCCCCAACGCCTTCACCATGGCCAAGTCCATGCTCCTCGACTTCTTCCGCGGCGAAACCACCGACAAGATCGACGTCGAAGGCCTACGGTACTGCGTCGTGGTCACCGCCGACGAGCCCACCGAATCTGTTACTTCCGACGACCCCTCCTCACGTCCCGTCCTGCGCCTGCGCGTCTACACGATCCACACCAAGCGCTCCGGCCAGAAGCTCCCGCGCGTCGAGTTGTCGGAGCACGGCCCGCGCATGGACTTCCGTCTGGGCCGCACGCAGGAGCCGGACCCGGCGCTGCTCAAGGAGGCGATGCGGCGGGCCAAGACGGGCGAGGAGCGGACCAAGAAGAACATTTCGACCGACGTCATGGGCGACAAGCTGGGCCGCATCCACATGGGCAAGCTGGACCTGAGCGAGCTGCAGACGCGCAAGATGAAGGGTCTCAAGCGGGAGCGCGACCAGGGCGGGCTGGACGAGGGCGCGACCATTGTCGACGAGGACGAGGAGCCGAAGCGGAAGAAGAAGGTGCAGGTTTAGGTTTTTACGCTTTTTCCAGGTTGAGCTGGACTTTTTGGAGGCTTGTGTGTGTCGCGGTGCGGGCGTTCCGGGGACTTGCTGGCACGGAAAACGGCGTCATGTTGTTTTTGGTTGTTTCACATATGGGTATAGATTATACCAGATCCTATATACATCTGGACCTCCATCTGCTTGTGTGGCCTTAATCGCTCAATGGGGATCATCCCCTCTCGTGGTATACCGCCAGACCTTGATGCGCCGATATTCTTGTGATGCACACGGTTTGCTCACACGCCCCTATTTAATTCCCTACCACGCCCAATATCCGTCCCTATTCTTTTAAACCCCTTAAATTCTCCCCATTTCTCTTAATCCATAGAACCAACCCCTTACCTCAACCCCGCCATAGCCACAAAATCCGGCACGCCTGGTATACTCTGCACCGCACTCCCCATCTGACTCAACATCTCAATATGCCTCACATAACCCCCCTGCGCCTGGCCCTGCGCGAGCGCACGCTCCTCCGCATACCAATCAGCGCCCCACACCTCGGGCGGAATAGCAGCACCCTCACCATCAGCGTCCCGGTTCTCATACAGCGCGATGCGCATCGCCCACTCGAGGTGCGGCCACCACGTGCGGTAGGCGTCGGCGCCGAAAAAGTCGCTGTTGAACAGGCTCACGACGCCCAGCACCTCGCGCCGCGCCATCCCCTGCAGCCACCACACCGAGTCCATGGATTTCAGTAGGGCGAAGAAGCAGGCGAGGATAGCGAGCGCGCGGGGGCGGCGCTCCTCGAGGAGTTCGATGAAGCGGCGCGAGACGGTGGCCGGGAAGGCGAGGGGTGCGCCCTTGTGCGGGATCTTGTGGGCCCAGTTGAGGACGGCGACGGCGTGTTGGTAGGCTTGGCGGGTGGAGGTGATGAGTTCGGAGTTGGTCGTCGGTTTGGGGGGGTGGGGTGGTTGTTGTTGTTGGTCGGTTGGTGCGGGGCCGGCTGAGGAAGATGGGGGAGGGGATGTCGGCGAGGGAGTGCCGTTTAGTGGTGTTGAACGGGCAGCGGCGGTGCTGGCGGAGGAGGGTTCGGGCGCCATGGCGGCGAGCTCCTCTTCTAGGCCTTCGAGTAAATGGCCAAAGAAGGTCTCGGGTCCCGTGGTGAAATCGAGCTGGAGGGCAGCCTGCGAGTTGATGACTTGTGTCACGACAGGGCTTACCCGCAGATACTGCCAGGACGCGGCAGTGATGGCCTTGACGCCCTGGAAGGAATGAAACCACGAAAAGGGGATGGCATAGCACCCCGCTGCGTGGTTCTGCTGCTTGCTACCATCCCCGCCAATGTCACCTCCTGGTCCGGCCATTGCCTCGTCCTTGGTGAATACGCGTGTGGCTGTGGATTGGAACGCGATCAGGGCCGAAGTCAGAAAGAGTGCTTCGGCGTTGGTGTGGTCGATGCCCTTGGTGAGGGCTGCGCTATACTCGGCGAGCGAGGCGGCCATATAAGCGTGCGAGGCACGCACCATCTCCTTGTCGTTGGGCATTATACTTCGGAGATGGAGGGCCGCGACGGCGAGTATGGCATCGGCAAGATGCTGCGAACCCGAGAAGGCCAGGTTGGGCACCGTGATCTTCCATATGTCTTCGGTTACCGGCGCGGTAAATGTGAATGTTTTGCATGTCAAGGCCGTGTATTGGTGCATTAGCCTCAGCTCAAGCAACCGGTTGCCCGGGGGCGTGGTCTGGGATATGCTCGGTGTAGACGGGGCACGGTAAAGCGGGGTGACGGCAGACGGGGGGACCGAGGGGCGAGTCAAAGGGGATCCGAAGTTGACGGTCGTCGCGGGTGTCGAGGGTGATTCGGCTGCAGCGGCGGCGGCCTGGAGCTCGGCCAGGACCTCGGGGTGCTCAAAGTCGCACGGGACGCCATGCTTCACGCAGTTGCCGCATCGCGGATGGACCTCGTCGCACTGTAATATTCAGAGGTTGTCATCAGTACGGGGCATTGCATAAGATAGGAATGCCATCTGGAGTACTAATACTTCGTAGATTGTAAATTCCCCGACATACCTTGATTTTGCGCGACTTGCACCGCCGGCAGCCGGATTTGGATTTCTTGTGGGTGCGACGCGGCGGCATGCCGAATAATGGATGCGGCGTCTTTGGGTGTCTCTGCGAGTCTGCGGCGGGTCGGGTAAAGCGGGCTGTCTTGTGCTACCTAGGGACGCTGTGCGGCTTTCTCTGCCGGCACTCGCAACTGGTCGCTTCTTTCCATGCTCGTTGTGCCGCAAAAACGGGGCTGCTGGCTTTCCAGACACCAGACAAGACAGTGACAGCGACGGCGACAGGACAGTCAGACACTTGTCGCGATCAAGGGAGAAGGATGCTCGCGTAATTGGGCAGTTCGGAGGCGGTGTCGACAAAGTCTCCGTCGTACCCGGTGAGGGCAACCAATCGAAGGGTTCGCGGGGATCTCATGTGGGGCAGGAAAGTGGGCGAGATCGATCCTCAATGTCCAGGGGACCTCGGGAGCCGGGGTTCGAATGGAGAGTTTGTCCGGAGAAAGGATAGTTGTCGTTTCAGAGACGAGATTCTCGGGGGTTGAAAGTGCAGGGAGAGCCAGCATCAAAACAGAGAGCACCAAAGTCGGGGACCCGTCTTTCAATGGTTTCGTCTAATAATGCATTGAAATGGGGTCCGTTGTTCTCTATCGGGGTCCCGGCATCCCGGATCGCCTACCTGCCGTCCCGTGTGGATCCCGGCCAGCCACGATCCGGGGCGCCGATGCATCCATGTTCCATCGAACCGAACCCTTCGCGCTGCCGATGCGGCGCGTCCATCAAGCTGTGCGGATACTCCGACTCCGTATTCCGTCAAAGACGGCTACGGGTATTCGCAAGGCCAGGCTTATCAGCGGCACCAATGTATCTTGGAGCTTTCCTTAACAGCCTAATCGCCAAATTTCAAGGTTCCAATGCTGCCCAGGTGATAATTAATCGAATCGCGCCCTTTTCATCAACCTTCCATCAGGAACGTTATTTTTAGCCCACCATGAGTTTGTCAGCTCAACCATTCCGCAAGATCCCGTCTCTCGGAATGCACAAGGTAAGACGAATTGTTTCCACGGATGGCTGGGACGATGGATCATCGCGTCAATGGTCAATCCGATTTCTCATCCGAAGCTGGTACCCGCAAAACATCTGTACCTGCGGCTTGTCACGGCTCGCCAGGGCCGGATCTTGACCCTCGTGACTCGTTGATTGGACGCAAAGAAAGACACAGTGGCCGCTGCCCAAGGACGGAAGTTTGCTGCGTTTATCCTGCGGGGAGCATGGAGCTACTGCAGCGCTACACATGGCTTGCGGACCGGTGTCTCAAGGTGTCGCATGGTGGTTGTTGCCAACTGCCTAGAGAGGACATCAGAGGCGTTCTTTCGTGCAAGACAGAACGGTGCCAAGTGGCTCGTGACGGAATCTGCCCAGTCGGAAGCCTTTGACGTAGGTAATAGGTACCTGCGCCGTCACCGCAACATTGCGAACGAGGTCCGGCGACGGAGCCGATTCTTTGTGCAACCGACGGGTTCGACAGCCATTTCTAATTGTTGATGAGCAATCATGCCCGGGCGCCGGCACGCGACGCTCACCGTCGGGACTTGGGGCTAAACCAAGGATTCGTAGCACGTACTAGCCGGGTCGGGTCGCGGTCGGCATCTGGGCCGAATCCACTATCAAAATCGTACGTCTTCTTTGTATTTATAAACAAGGGCACGCCATGTGGAATCGGTGGATGAAGTGAGCGGGGACAAAGAAAAAAAAATAGAAGAGGCGGTTTTGGGATTGCACCACCCCGCCATAAAATCGCACAACCCCCCCGAGACCCTCAATCCCCTCCTAAATATAACCCCCACGCCGAAGCCTCGAAAAAGAACGCCCAGTTCAACTAATTCCCCAAAGTAATAATACTAAAAGCCATGACGGCGCACACCGACCATCCCATCACAACGCCGCCGCGCGCCCCGTCGCCGGTCCACGGCTTCGGCACCCTCGCCGTGCATGCGGGGTCGCCGCACGACCCCGCGACGGGCGCCGTGATCGAGGCCATTTCGCTGTCGACCACCTTCGCCCAGACGGCCGTCGGCAAGCCCGTCGGCGAGTACGAGTACAGCCGCAGCAGCAACCCCAACCGCCACAACTTTGAGACGGCCGTGGCCGCCCTCGAGCATGCCAAGCACGCCCTCGCCTTCTCGTCGGGCAGCGCCACGACGGCTGTCATTCTGCAGTCGCTGGCCGCCGGCTCGCACGTCATCTCCGTGTCGGACGTCTACGGCGGCACCCACCGCTACTTCACCCAGGTGGCCAAGGCCCACGGCGTCAAGGTGACCTTTACGCCCGAGATCGAGGTCGACATCAGCGAGCACATCACCGACTCGACCAAGCTGGTGTGGATCGAGACCCCTAGCAACCCGACCCTCCGCCTCGTCGACATCCGCGCCGTCGTGAGCCAAGCCCACAAGCACGGCATCATGGTGGTCGTCGACAACACCTTCCTCAGCCCCTACGTGCAGAACCCGCTCGACCACGGTGCCGACATTGTCGTGCACAGCGTCACAAAGTACATCAACGGCCACAGCGACGTCGTCATGGGCGTGGCCGCCTTCAACAGCGACGAGCTCTACACACGCCTCTCGTTCCTGCAAAACGCCATTGGCGCCGTCCCCTCGGCCTTCGACTCGTGGCTCGCTCACCGCGGCGCCAAGACGCTGCACCTGCGCGCGCGCGAGGCCACGACCAACGCGACGGCCGTCGCCCGCGCCCTCGAGGCCAGCCCGCACGTCATCGCCGTCAACTACCCGGGTCTCGACTCGCACCCCCACCGCGCCATCGCGCTCCGCCAGCACCGCAACGGCATGGGCGGCGGCATGCTCTCGTTCCGCATCCGCGGCGGCCACGCCGCCGCCGAGCGCTTCTGCCAGGTCACCAAGATCTTCACGCTCGCCGAGTCGCTCGGCGGCGTCGAGTCCCTTGTCGAGGTCCCCAGCAGCATGACCCACGCCGGCATCCCCAAGGACCAGCGCGAGGCCGTCGGCGTCTTTGACGACCTCGTCCGCATCAGCTGCGGTGTCGAGGACGCCGAGGACCTCAAGAAGGACGTCCTCCAGGCCCTCGAGCTCGCCGTCAAGGCCGAGAACGGCGTCAATGGCAATGGGTTCTAAGTGGATCGATCAAATATGGGAACTGGGAGTCTAAAAAGAAAAAAAATGGGGTTGAATGACGATGGGTTACTCCGTTTCTTTTTTTTTTTAGAAGATGCAGCGGCGAAAAGTTACCGCTGGCGATACGCAGTAGATGGCATGGCGCACTTTTTTTCGGGGTTTTTTTCTCTCCTTTTTATTCAAGGGGTTTCGGAACTTGGTCGAAGGGCTTCAGCGCATTGCGTGCGTTTGCGTCGTGCATACACTTGACGAAAACCTGTTCAGACAGGCCCTCCTTAGCGGGGTATAGAGAGGGCAGAATGCCAAGCAGGGCTTGCTGTGATGATGTATAGGTAGCCGGCAGCGGATCACAATCTGTTTGCTTTGGGATGCTGGGTTTTCTTTGCATAACCTACTATATAGATGATGGCTATGGAATGAAGAAATGTCTTTTGCACTCCGTACTGGTCTCGGGTTGTGTGTCTCTCGAGAGTGTCGTCGTTGTCTGTTGCTTCTTCATCGCGGCAGAAAGAGCCCTCCGTCAGTTCTTCTCTAGACATAGTGTTACGACAAAGGTTGATGATATCTGCCAGGGACTTGACAGTTTATGCCCAATTGTCCCGTAGCAATTGCCTCGCCCCAATATGCCATCCAGCATGATGTCAATTCTCTTTGTGCACGTATATCAGAATATCAGCCAGGGGTTAGGGTTGTGTATATGTGGCAAACTTTCCAACCTCTATACTTGGCAACTACAAGCCCTCTTTCTTGTTCCTGAAGTTCGAGATACCTCCCAAGTGCCCGTGGAGTCTTATTATAGACTAAATATACATCCCGCTCATCGTGGTCCTCTTGGAAAGTCCAGGCAACATGAACACGGCAACTTGTCAACCCGAGTTGGATTGTTATTTGAGTGAGCTTGAACTTGGTCCCCAG
Source organism: Trichocladium uniseriatum (assembly GCA_017139535.1). NCBI lineage: Eukaryota > Fungi > Ascomycota > Sordariomycetes > Sordariales > Chaetomiaceae > Trichocladium > Trichocladium uniseriatum. The sequence goes on along the minus strand of WOUO01000002.1, from coordinate 640,008 downwards.
GTAAGGAGACCTGTGCAAATCGACGTTGCAAGAAGTAGAAATGAAGAACAGAGCACCCGGCTTATTTCAATTGATAATGACATATATGCTAAAACCAAAATGTCAAAGAAATATAGTTATCTCGTTAAAAATAAGTATCGAACCAAAATCGAAGCGAAAAAAAAGGTGTCAGCCTCGTCATTCTCAACCCTGCTCCAACCAACCCCGACACAAACCGACCTCTTCGTTAAATCCCCTGTCTAACCGATCCAACTTTGCCGAGCCAACGCCAACCCCGGGACCGGGGCCCGGACCGCGTCCCGTCCCACACCCTGCCGACCGAGAGCGGCACACGGATTGGATGCAACCTCGCGTCATTGCAACACAGACACCCATGAAACCCTCCCCCACCTTCCGAAAAAGGCAGGAATGGCGGCCTGGATGCCTGGGGTCAGGAATACTTGTAAACGAGAGCGGGATCGATTGCGACGCTGGTAATCTTGGATTCTGTTTCAGTTAAAAGTCCACTGCAACCGTGACTGCAGTTCAAGATCAAGTGGGGAAGAGGAAGAGGAAGAGAGATAGCAAACACCCTTGCGCCCTTGCCTCTTCCTTCCCAGTTTCATTCCCCTGCTTTCCTTCGCCTCTTTTCACATGACACATGACGGCCTAGAACTGCGCCGCTTTGCTCACCGTGCAGGCGTTGATCTGCATCTCGTGGCCTTGATTGCACCCTAGTCTGCCATGTCCTGTTTTGAGGAGGGGGACCGATGCACACTAGCCGAGGCGATACTCGAGAGACAAGAGGAGTGATGACCGTTATGCGATAAGGTACTGTGATCTCTCGTTGGCAGCATGTGCATCAACGATGTAGTATTGTGTGAGGAGGTGACATGGTATGTATACGAATTTTCCGTTTCCCTCTCCCTTCATCCGTGAGAAAGGAAATGACAACTCCCAATGGACGAGCCGGGGATAAACACCACGAGACCAGAAATGAGAACCAAAAATGAAATTGTAATTGACATTATTCCCATATAATATTTGCATTACCGAGTAAGCCAGCCCGCAACAGGCGCAAGTAACCCTTCCACTCTAGATGACCCCGACGCCCCACCCAAATACACCGCATGCCCAACCCATGCCAGCCAACGCCATGACTCTATCCCCACAGAATAACTCAACAGGAGCCGAAAATGCTCTTATATATACGTGCAGATATGGAACAACTCAGCCGTCAGAGGCGCAGAATGTAACTTGAAAATCAAATCGCTGCAGATCAACCGATGAAAAGAAGGAAAAGAAAACCCGAAATCAAGGGTGATGTGATAGATGATGTGCCTCGCATGCATCCCAAAACGCCTTCCGTTCCTGCCGTGGCTCCAAAGCCAAATAATCGAGTTGCGTCGAAAGTGAGATTGCAAAACATTTAGGGCAAGAAGACTTTGCGTATTAGCCTCGCTGCCTCAGACCAAGGCCCTCGACACCCAGTGTCGGGACCTCGACATCGCTCAGTCCCAGGACGCCCTCATCCCGCCGGCGGTCAACAAAGCTGTTGCACTCGCTGACGACCATGCTCCACTCGGCCAGTGCCCGCCCAGCGTAGACGGCGCCCGCGGCGTAGACGCCCACCGGCCGCTCCGGGCGGATGGCCGGGCCCTGCGGTGGCGCGCTGTGCTCGCTGCCAGAGTCGAGCGACTGGCTACGGTCCGTGTCATGGCTTGTGAACCCTGAGGTTTTAATAGGAGACTGAATCTCCAACCTGTCGTCGTCCTTTTCCCCGTCGTCGGTCAAGCGGATAGGCGTAACACTAATGCTCAGGGACAGCCTCCTGTCGCCCAACTTCCCAATGACTGGCTTCCGAGGTTCGTCTACGACGGATAGGGGTCTGGCATTCCGGGCCTCGCTGATTAACCCGGTTTGCAAGACACCGCTGACTCGTCGAGTCTCGGGCGGAAGGCCCGGCGAGATGGGAGGTGGACTGTCGCTCCGGAATATCGGGATGCTGTGAGCATCGCCGCCGTTCGGCCCGCCGTTCATGCCAGCCGACCGAACGCTCACTCTTGCCTGCGAGGGAGCGGGGAGTCGAGGCCGAGTAATGATGCGGTCACGCGGAGGCCCGCAAGGCATTGGGCCGCCACCAGGGCCCGTCTGCCACGTGAGGGTGAAGCGGAAGACAAAGGATGCAGCGTCAAAGGTCGGTGCGGAGCCTGTCGAGGAGCCAGAGTTAGAGGACGGCATGACTCCCGCGGTCGGTCCCTGCTTCGGCGGGGTTGGCGGTCCCAGCGACTGGAGAGACCCCCCACGGCTCGTCAGTCGTGATGCAGCCGTTTCGCGGCGGGCCTGCTCCAACTCTTCTTCCCAAGTACGCGCCGTTTCTGACGTCGGACTACCCTGCGACGCACTGAAAGGGAGCACCTTGCCCAGAAGTGACCATCTCTTCTTAAATGACGACATGTTGCCCTCACCCTGGCCACCGTCAGTTCCGTTGTCGCTGTTGCCCGCAACCGTGTCCCGGTAGTCCGGCAGGGAATCGAAGCTGGTGAATGAGCTGGAAAACGAGTCGAATCCGATCCGCATGGCGTGCTGCGGCTGCTGGACCTCGGTTCGGATAATCAAGAACCGCTTGCCAGGAGCTGGATAAGAAGGTGCCGTCGATGGATTCACACGTCCCTTGGCTATAGCATCTTGCTTCTGCCAGAGGTAGTGCGACCATACCGTCTTCAGGCGCTGAGATACAACAAGGAAGATTTTACTAGAGTCATCCGTCAGCTCAAACGTTCCGTGTTGATATAAGAAGGGGAGTGCCTACGTATCGACCTCGTTGGCGCTGCCGGTATCTCTGCAGACCCGCCAGCATAGCAGGCGCATGTAGTAGGCGCGAACCATGGGGCACCAGTGGTTGAAGAATTTGGCAAAAACCTCCTCGCTCAACAGCCAGTCCAGGCACAACGCTTCCTTCCGCTCGGGATCCGCCGTAATAGCGTCCCAGACGGAAAAGATGAAGGACATGATGCGAATCTCGGACATGGTGTTGTTGGAGTTCATGATCAACTTGCCAACCTCGAACCAAAATGGCCAATCAATGTAATCGGCCGACATGGGAAAGCTCGGGGCGTCGAAAAACTGACTCGGAGCTGTCTCCTCGGTGGGGGATGTCGCGACGCTATTGTTCACTGTGTTCTGAAATGCGTCAAGCGTGACCAGTGTCTCCTCGAGGAAGTCGCACAGCATAAAGCAAGAGGCGTGCTCAAACTGCGGTGTCCGCTTGGCAGCGGCCTTTGCAATGGCTACAAAGGCTTCGGCAAATGTATGCTTGATCGCCGGGGCGACGCCAGTCGAGTCCTCCGACAGCATGTCCTTGAGCAGGACAACAAGACGGTTTTCATCCATCCCCTTGAGGAGATTGCTCGGGAGCTGCGGTGCGGTCACTGCGGCGTCGGCACCGTGAAGGGTGTCGGAAAGGGGCGGGCCGAGCATGGCGTCGATCGAAGCCTGGCGGTGAATGGTGCTGTCCAGGATGGACAACAGATGGGAGTGAATCAGGACAAATGCCGGAGAGCGCGCCTTTTCCACCAGCGGAAGTCCTTCAGGCATAAATTCCTCGGCAAGAATGTAAAAGTACTTGCAGAAGATGAAAAACAGATCCGTGTCTCCGCCCCGCCACCTCGACATCCAAGGGCCATGCCAGTGAATCTTGGCAAGCATCAGGGGAAGCTTGGCCGCCAACCGTAGCTTGTCTGCAAGCGATTTGACCGATGACCAGCCCAGTTTGTGCAGGTGTGGCGGGAAGAGAGCCACAATGTCGTCGCTCTCGCCTTTGCTCCTCCTCGGCAGCCCAAATTCGTCTGCTACCCTGCGCAGGAGGTTTGCATTCAAACCCCAAAGGCGAACAAGCACGTCGGCAATGCCCGGCACGAAGACAAATGCATACGCGCACGACTTGCCGCACCAATTGACGAGACTCAGCGGCGCATGCCTCAGCGACAGCTTCTCGACAACCACCGCCATTTGGGCCGTAAGGTTGGTGACGAACATGGTGCGGACATTGTGTTCGGCGGATTCAGCAAGGAGCGAGTCCGGTTCGCTTCCCACGGTCGACTGCGTTCCCGACCTCGCCCGCACTCTCTCGTCGGGACAACGATCGGCCAGGGGTTGGAAGCTCTTGGTACACAACCTCCATTCGGGCCGCATCATGAGCATGGTGGTTGCCTCGAACAGCGTTGGTCTGTCCACACCGGCGACGGGCTGCAAAACCGGGAATTGAACGCCCAGTCCGGACATGCCCTGAGCAATCCCCGATAGCAGTCTCGAGTTTCCGCCAGCCAGCATTCCCAACAGGCCATTCCACCACTTATTCAAGATGGTCGCTCGGCGGTCCGTGTCCTCCGGGGTCAATACCGCACGGTTCGAGTTCGACGGGTGGTAGGCTGTGCTGCGTAGGAAAGGCACCAGCATGGTGCGGACCACGCTCATTCGGGCGGAGGTCGTCGGCTTTCCGGCGAACTTGGCGAATTCCAAGTCGAGCGTGCGAAAGGTAGCCCAGAGCGGGTCGCGGGATGTCGGATGCGGCATCGTTACGCTCGTCTCGGCGGTGGACTGAGAAGCGTTCTCGGACGTTGTGCTAGCGGTCGCCGTGTCGGCGTCCAACTCGGTGTCGATGGACGAAGCTGTCTGAGAAGGGGTGCGGGACGCGGCGGAGCTGATGCTATGGTGCGAAACATTCCTCGGGACCGCGGAGGCGGTAGGCGGTGCAGAGATGGGGCCAGACGTCGAGGGGATGGCGCGCTCCTCGACACTTGGTGTTGAGATTTTGGCAGCGGACGCCTTGCTGAGAGTGGCCGGCGGTGAGCTTCTGGAAAACACACGCTGTGGTTTCTGCTTTATCTTGGTGAGATAAACACTCGCGCGATTCAAAGCGCGGCTCGTGCTGCTCAGCGGCTCAGGGGCAGCAGCAGTGGCATCGCCGGGAGCTTGGCTTGCCGATGTCGCCTTGGCCTTGGAAGCTGCAGGTCTTTCGGCAGACGAAGCGCGATCAGTCCTTCGCGCGTTCTCGGGCTTGCTGGGAGGCGACGGAGACCTCGACTTGGAGATCCAGGACCTTTTGGCAAAGTCGGCGAAGGACTCAACGGTCCTCGTCCTTTCCAAGGGTTTCCCCACCAAGGCAGCGTCCGGCGCCCCCGCTACATTTTGCTTGACCAGCCGTTTTGGTCGTAGTTCCTGGGTGGTCCGAACGTTGGGTGCTGATTTGGAGCTTGGGAGCCACGAGATGGGGCGGTCAATCATTGATTTGCTCCTGTTGCGGGTGTGTTTGTCCACCACTGTCACACCAGTTGCGGCCGGACGCCCGAATTCGAAGTCGAACTCGTTTTCGTTCACGGCCAAGTCGTCGTTCTTGGATTCGATTCCAACCGTCCTTTCTTGCGCGGTGGCCGGTCTCAAGGGGAGGGCGTCGGTTGGGGAGGTGAAGCTACTGGTGAATGATTTCTCAAACTCGGTGACGAGATCAAAAGACGGGATGTCGAAAGCTCCAAGACCTGGCAAGCTCTTGAAACCGGGGGATCGCTCGATCGGCGGGGGTTTGGACAGGGCACCGGATGCAGCCAGCAAATTCGGTGCCGAGTGCGAGGTATGAAAGGATGTGCTGGACTCAACGGCCCGGGAAGGCACCGCAAGAGTTGGGCCACTCATCTCATGGCAAGACGATCGCAGAGCCTCTTGCACACACACAGCTGTCGGTCGTGGTTGGCACTTACTGGTTCGTCGAACCGTCAGCCGGGAACCAAAAAGAGCCCGGGTTGGATGCAGGGCGGAGCAGTGGGAGCGTCAGCGCAGCGCGGGAGCGACAGGGGTGGTTCTGGTGCGGCTTGTGGGTTCAACTGGGTTGCTGCCGTCTCAGCCGGATTGTTGGCAGCAATCAGGGAATTTTCCCTTGGTGCTGTGACGGCGGACTGGCTTTGATCCACACTTTCAAACCATCTTTTTTTGTCCCGTTCCTTTTTGTTCTTTTTGTGAATCAACCCCCGGCGGACGGGCGAACGGATTGACGGAAAGCTCGAGCACTTGTTGACAAAACAGCAAAAGACAAAAAAATTCTCGGTGTTGCAAATGAGGAAACCGCGGTTCAACCACAAAATTCAAAAAGAGAGGGGCGTCGATCGGATACGACCCAGATCAGATCAGATCAGGGCAGGTACGACTTTTTAATATCCACCAGGGAGTCAAGGGCGACGCGCGGGTGGAGATTGTCGGCTCCGTCGCGCTTTCGACCTTGGCAGTTGAGTTGACAGGAGAGTGATGCAAATTTGGACGAGCAACGGCCAACCTAATGTAGGTCGCTCGGTAGCACGGCCATGTCCCATGCAGGCAATTGACATCGCCGATCAAGACACGAGCTATCACCGCGGTACGAGAGTTGAGATTCACTGTCTCTGTGTCTCTGTGCGACACGAGCTGGGCTGACTGAGAGAAATGTCGCCCTGACGAATTGGGGCAATTGGGTGATCGCAGCCCGAGGTGCTGGGTCTCGGGGCGTTGGAACAATGGAAAACGGGAAAACAGAAAACACCAGGGTCGACCCCAAGGATGATGCATGAAACAATAGCGGAATCCCCGTGTTCAGATGCTCCAAAGAACCGAGACGAACATGCGATTCCGAAATCGACGGAGGAAACAAGAACCGATGCACTCCACTTCCTTCGTCAGTGCAAGCGGCGACACCGCCCTCGGGCGGTGAGGAGGGGGATCCCTGCAGCTGGAGGGTATGCCAAGAAGGCTGGGTAGCGTGGGAGATCTGGCGCAGCCCGCGGAAAGCAGACACCACAGAAGCGGCATGGAACCCTGACGCCATTCGCCGATTTCAGACGAGTTGTCGGCACCACGTCGTGGGCGGCAGAGAGACAGCCTCTGATGCCCAGTGCCCTCAACCCCGAACCCAGGCGTTGAAACAGGACAAGACGAAACAGAGAAAGGGGAAAGTCAAGCTCTTGAATGAGAGCGGCCACGTTTTCAGCCTTCCCGCGAATTCAACGCCAAGACGCGACAAGACGGAGAAGGAAAATGCTGGTCGAGCTGAACCTAAGCGTGCTGGCTCCACTCTTATCGCGAAGCTGAGGTCAAAGAAAAAGAGGCCCAGTCGCGTCGTGCACGGCCGGCACGTTGATGCCCGGGCCTGTCCCACGGAATGGACGGATACGGAGGACTCCGTCCAGAGTACTTGGACATGCCGAGGTGCTCTGTAACTGCACTAAGAAACCGCACAGACAAACTGAGATGGGCAGTCATGAAAGTAACTACGGAGTATGGCGCGATCTGACAACATGATGAAGGTGAATGATGGAATGGAAGATGAAGATGAACAGGCGAGATACTGCGTCGGGCTGGGGATGCAGATCAACTGGAAGTATCGAAGCATGGGCCTGTGTGGGGGAAAAGGGACGGGAGATTCGTCTCCAAGACATCAACAATGACAGACCGAAGCAATGGACGAAGTCGGCAACTGAAACAACCTAACGCATGGCGAGTGTCTCGATCTCGACCCAAAGGACGGCAAGGGACATCACCGAACCAAACTGCAGTCAGTTGAAGCAGAAGCGTCGCAGAGTGAATCAGGACTTGGACCACGTTCCGAAATAGACGCATCCTCAGCATATTGTCACAGCAATCAACTCTGCTGGCAAGGCTAGTTTTCTGTGCGATGAGCTGGCACACGCCACACCCGGCGGGAGCTGAAAGCCTCTAAACGCCTTCAGACCCCTTTAGACGCCTTCCCGTCCACAAACGACGACCGACCATCCAAGCCACGCGTACCTGACTAACAACTCGACCAGAAAACGCCCAATTAGTTAGCGCCAGACCAGACCACACCGCCGCGACGAAAAGGGCGGACGGCAAGCGCCGAGCCGTCACCACCCCCAACAAGGCACCTGCATTAGCCTCCGTCGCCGGCCATCGTGTCTCTTCCTCCTGACAGGCTGAGAGATATTTGTCCCTCGATACCCCTTAAAGCATCTCCGGCCCCCGGCCCCACCCTACCCCGAGCCCCGGGTGTGGGGACGTCCGCTGCCGGCAGCCGTGACGGGCAGCGAGCTTACGTATGTGCGGCAGTTGGAGGTGTGACGGATGGTGTCGTCGGTGCAACAGCAACATCTCGGTCAGAGTCTCGCCCGGGCCGGAACCGCAGGTCGCGCCGTCGGCGGTGTAGCCTTGCCGCCTTCATTCATGCCGCGGGTTGAGCGAGTTGGCCTGGTGAAACAAGGGTTGCTACCGCCCACTTGGCTCTGGCTAAAGTTGGTTAGCACCAAAGAGAAGGAAAAAGAAGGACACCGGTGATCGAGTCGAAAAAAAAAATCTTCTCCGGATGTCTCACTCGGTCGCAAGCCACGCAGGCTACGTGGATCAGGGTCTCCTGTTGTCCAACCATATCCGATCCGCCTGGCTGTCTTTCAAACCGCCGGGCCGAGCCGCCAGGGTTGTTGGATTTTCATGATGAGGGACGCGTAGCCAGTCACGACAGGCCAACCAACTCGTCGCCTATCATGCCATTCCATCACTCCCGGAGTTATCTGTACGGAGTACAGTTCCGTCAAACCACCAAACAGGGTTCCCGGTCACTTCGGCCGTCAGCGAACCTCTTCATTCAAGATCTGAAGTTCAGAAAGGGGGGAAGATATCGCGTTTCTCCCGTGCTTGAGATTCCAAAAGAGCGCACTCATGGCGAGCCAAGCTCTCTTTGGCTCCAGCAAACCTCATGACTGTTTCGAGCAGCCAGGCATCGTTCTAGAGTCGAGATCTTGAGTCGCTCGTTTAAAATTGTTGGGAATTGGTTCTTTGCCGGAGGAAACTGCAAGAACGAACAGGCAAGAGGTTAAAAGGAAGCGCCTGCCCTCGGAGTCTAGGTAGGTCGTAAGAACGGAAGGCGAGACTTGGCAGTGGACGCTAGAGTCGGCAAGCACTTTCCAGCGTGTGGGGCTTTGGGTTCGCATGGAAGCTACTCACCTGAACCCCAGACTACTGTACTCGACTTGAACTTTTAGATCATTCAACTACCGCAAACTTGACCCCAAATCTGGAGTTGAAGTTGGATGAAGTCAACACAGCACACCTGGAAGAACCATACTACAAATCTTGGCCTGTGATTGGCCACAACCAACCCGCATTCTCTGGGCAGAATGTCACTGCCCCTTTCTGATTGGCGGCATTCCTCCTCAAAAAGATCACTAACAAGACTGAAAACACCATGCAGGTTCTGGAAGGGACTTGACATCTTAAACGCCTTGAATATCTCGACCTCCTGGGCAGATACTCATATTTTATTAATATGCAGACTTTCTGACACGCCTTGTTGTTCTTCCGCCCATATATTTCCCGAGCCCTTTTTATCCTATCGACTCGAGTTCAAGATTCGATTCTCCAGGGATATACGAAGTAAAGATTGAACAACACTAAAGCCAAACATGGCATCCATCGACCCTATTCCCCCAAGAACAGACAGCGATGTCCAAGAGAAAACCAACACCAGCAAACCCAATGCTGAAACCGCAATCAGCGATGTCGAGAAGCAGGACTTGGAGAATGCCGCTGGCACTTGTTGCGAGTCCCGATCAAGGTTCTCAACCTTCAGCTCCCTCGGCTTCCTCGACCGCTTCCTGGCCGTTTGGATCTTTCTGGCCATGCTGGCCGGCATCCTCTTGGGCAACTTTGTCGATGATGTCGGGCCCGCACTGCAAAAGGGAACCTTTGCCGATGTTTCCCTGCCCATCGGTATGTCTTCATCCTCTTTTAAGTGCAACTATGGATGCTAACCTGGATGCAAGCCATCGGTCTACTAGTCATGATGTACCCAATCCTGTGCAAGGTCCAGTACGAGAAGCTGCATCAAGTGTTTAGAACAAGGGAGATCTGGATCCAGCTTGGTTTCAGCATTATTATCAACTGGATTCTCGCCCCCCTCATCATGGTAGGCAGCCCAAATTCTCTACACTATCCCGAATCATCAAACTAACAAGCACAGCTCGGTCTTTCCTGGGCTTTCCTTCCCGACGAGCAGGGTCTCCGCGAGGGCCTTATCCTCGTAGGCATCGCCCGGTGCATTGCCATGGTCCTGATATGGAACAACCTGGTTAGCCCTCCTCCTCTCCCATTCCCACCTCGATATTAATACTGACTCCCCAAAGGCCGGCGGCAACGGCGACTACTGCGCCATCCTCGTGGCCGTCAACTCCCTCCTGCAAATCGTTCTCTTCGCCCCCATCTCCCTCCTCTTCATCAACGTCTTCAACCCCAACAAGACCACCACCGACATCACCATCTCCTACTCGACCGTCGCCACCTCGGTCGGCGTCTTCCTCGGCATCCCCCTCGGCGCCGCCATCCTCACCCGCCTAACCCTTCTCCCGCTCCTCGGCCCGGAGCGCTACAACACACACTTCATCCGCTTCGTCGGGCCCTGGTCCCTCATCGGCCTGCTCTTCACCATCCTCGTCCTGTTCGCCTCCCAGGGTGCCCAGGTCGTCCACCAGGTCGTGTCGGTCGTGCGCGTCGCGGCGCCGCTGGTTGTTTACTTTTCGCTCATCTTTTTCGCGACGCTGTTGGTGGCGCGCAGACTCGGGTTCGGGTACGGGTTTGCGGTTACGCAGAGCTTTACGGCGGCGAGTAATAATTTTGAGTTGGCGATTGCTGTGGCGATTGCAGCGTATGGCCCGAACTCGGACCAGGCGCTGGCGGCGACGGTTGGGCCGTTGATTGAGGTGCCGGTGTTGTTGGGGCTGGTGTACGGGGTGAAGTGGTTTGCGGCGAGGAGGGGGTGGGAGTAATGGAACGAGAGAGAGTGTGTTTTGGATATGATGGGTGGAGGGGAGCATGTGTGGTTATGTGGCTTCTTGTGTTGAGCGTTGTTGGGCATAGAAAATGGGTTTGTTTACTCTCCGGTAGAGCGGAAGATGGTGCATGACGGCGGTGAAGGTGATCGCAAAATGTGGCACGGCACCGTTACTTACTGTACAGAATGAGTATTGGGTCAGACAGATGGCATGGCACAATACACCCGGAGGAAACATAACCTTAGCAGTCCCCAACATGACATTCTCTACCTAGCAACTATCCCAAGCCCACCACTCGATTACAACAGCACCCCCGGATAAAGGAACCCAACTCAACTCACTCTCCCAGCCCTTATTACTCGCCCACCCCCACTCTCCACCCCAACACCCCCTTTCCAAACAATGTCTGGCAAGCAACACCTGCCCCTCTAAGGGGTCTTGGTGCCCGGCACAACAACAGCCCCAGCGTCCGGCAAAAGCGAGCCAACCGATTCCAAAATCCCATCTACCAGCGCCGGAATCTCCGACGCCGAACCCCCGCCCAGAACACCACCACCACCGCCACCCAGAATACCCCCAACGGTACCACTCACACCCCCCAAGATCCCACCCAACAACCCATTCAGCAACTCACCCACCGGGCCGCGCGTGAGGAGGTCCTCAATCAGATTAGACACGCTACGCAGCAACTTGCCGACGAGCGTCAGCGGGGCGGGTTTACCGACCACGCTGCCGACGATCCCGCCAGCTCCGCCGCCAAAAGAGCACCCAGGCCGCCGCCGCCGGGGAGGGCGACACGGCTGACGCCCATGGCCAGGGTCTGGTCGATGTCGGAGAGGGGGTTGATGAGGGCTCAGATGAGGGATTCGGTGGACATGTCGGTTTGGTGCATCAGTTGTTCTGTAAACAGCGTGTTAGTGTTTGGGGCCATGGGGAGAAGGGAAGGGGGGTAGGGAGAAGGTAAGGGGGGGTTGTTTGGTGGGGGGGGGGGGGGGGGGGTTACAGATCTGCTGGACCTGCATCTGCACCTGGTGGACCATCTCCTCAAAGAAGGCGGTGCTGGACTCGTCGGTCGCAGCGGTGGTGTCGATGGCTGGGGTAGCCTGCTTGACAACCATGGGGGCGGACTCGGCGGGCTGGACCTGCTGGGTTTTGATGGTCCGAGACGGGGGCCGCGAGGGCGCCGGTGAGGAGGTAGGTGAGACCGAGGGCGCGGATCTTCATGCTGAATGGAGTGGTAGTAGTGGGTTTGTTTGGGGGTTGGTCTGGTGAGATGAAGCAGGCTGTGTGTGATGATTCCAAGATCGGGCGCTGATGGAGGTCAGGTGCCGCCGTATTTATAGTACTTCATCAACTGAGGGAGACTGAAAAGCTCCTGCTCGTCGTCCTGGTTTTGCTTAGTCCCATTCACCCTCCGCCTTCGGTTGCTATGGCTCGGAGCGACTCTCGGCGGTCTCAACGGCGGGACGAAATTGAGAGGGGCCTCTCTCTTGCAGATACATACCGATGAAGCAAGCAACAGTGTTGAGATGCTCTTGAAAAAAGCTTCTGCCGAAACGTGTCTCGGCGTTTTCGGGGATGTTCAGGTGCGGTTGGAATGGGGCCTGGCCACGGCCGAGCCAACACCGAACATGTGGGGGTTGCGTGCCAGCAAAGGCATACCATAGCAGGTCGACCGCGTTTAGTCATTTGGTGATTAACTGCCGGCCGGTGTTACTATTCAGAATAAGGCGCATCTTGGAATGAGTCCCGGGGTGAGCACGTTAGACAACGGCGAAGTTCGGCGGAAAGAACACTCCGCACCCATGCCCAGAAGGGAGACATACTCATTATGAGGTGGGACTCGGGATGGTGGTTCTAAAACAGAAATACTCGTGAATCCATGATCGTCGTGCAATACCTAGTCCCTGCTAAACTCAGTCCAACCTCGGCGCAAGTGCGATGCAGCTGAAGCGCAGGTCCTCCTTGTCAGAACCCAACCCCAGCTTGATAATGCGCTTCAGGCCCAGCTCGAGAGCCCTCGGACTCAGAACATCCTCCTCCTCCCCCAGCTCGCCCCGATCTAGCGGCCCATTCCTCGAACCTTCCAGCTCCCAGAGATGGCCGTTGGCTTTGACGTAGGCGACAAAGTGTTGGCCACTATGCTCACCGGTTCCGATGGGAGGCTCAGCTGTGTCTCCCAACCCGGCAACCGACTTGTGTGCCTCTTCAAACTCCTTGCTGTCGTAGAGCATCTTCGCCCGCTCGTCCTTGGCGAGCGGGAGAGCATCATTGCGCAGCTGCTCGAGGGTGCTCCCTGGCAAGATGAACTTTGGGGTCGCACCGTTGATGGCGCAGTGCAAGAGTCCGTAGGAGCCGCAGGCGTCGCCGATGGTCTGCTTGAACCAGATGATGGGCTGGTCACCAACGCCGGCTGCTCCACCGCGGTAGTAGCCCTTGGGGTCTCCCAGCGCAGCGTCCTCGGCATCGCGGTCTTTTTTCCAGACTGCGGTCAAGGGGATGATGACGAGCAGCGCGTATACCGGCCGCGGGATGAAGGCGAGCAGGTCTGGGTCGTCGAGCGAAATGACGTCGTAGAAGGTAAGTTGGTCCGAGAGGCCTAGCTTCTTAGCCAGGGCGTTCATGACCTCGGGGTTGTTTTCTGTCAGTTGTTAGCTCGACTCACGGCGATTTCTCAGCAGACTGCCCGTCTACCTAGGATGGTGAAGTGCTTGGCCATGTTGGAGTTAGTAGTGCGCGTTCAAATTCGATTCTGCTAAAGTTTGGAATGTTTGGTTGTTGTCGGTGCAAAACAGAAAGAAGATTGCACCGTGTTGATATGGAGGTGTAATCCATCAACTGCTCACTGACGCAGCCGTCGCTGCCTGAAGTCTGCACCTGCCATCTTTGTGATTGAGGAAGGAGCTCCCTCAGGACCGAGGGTCTGGACTCGATTTCCCGGCGCTGCAGTAGAGAAGGCACAATCATCATTTTGAGATATCCGTTGTTGCCGCGCCAGGCATGATCAACCTCAAGCGTTCATGATGTTTAAACCTTCATTCCACCAGGGAAGGTATCTTCCACTTACACAGCACAAGTCCGAGCTGTCGCTGCTCACGAGGCCAATGGCGCCATCACAAAAGAAGCCTAGCGTTCTCCGCATTCCCCAGAATCCCCACCCCGCCACTCGGGGCCCAGTGACCCACAGCAGCTTGTCCAACATCAACAGCTCCTGGGGATCATTGAACCAGAGATTGTTTGCTGGAGATCATACGGATCGGGTGAGATGTGTTGGCAGCCTCGAGCGCGGGTATGGTCACGGATTTGACAGTCCGGGGAGATGCTGTTCTTTCAATCCGAGTCCAAGAGGCCAAAGTCGGTCTTGCGATCTTGACATGACGTCACATCTCCTACTCCGTTCGAAGACACTCGACTTACAAGTACCTTCTCTTGAAGCTCAACTACCGTTGTGGATGAGGTACATGTGATGGAATATGGACAAAGATAGGCTCTGGTTTAGGAGCAATAGCTCCTACACATCTAGTCCTCGCCCCAGGCCACCGGCGTACCCGGAGCCATGACTGTAAGTGCAAGTGTTAGGCCAGAGTCTAGACACATCTGGCGGCGCAACTTTCGGGAACTTTGCCCGTCCAAAGTAAAAGGGCCAGAGAGAAGTACCTGGCTCGCCCGGCGACGAGAGATATGGCCCGAAAAGCTACATCCCCTTTCAGTGCCCCGCCGGCAAACCAGATCCAGTATTCTCCGGAGCAAACGCACAGATCGGATGCATCGACACCACCAGTCGAACATGGAGGGCTTCCCATTGGTGAAGTCATCATGATTGCTGTGACTGCCATGACTGACAGAGTCTAGCCCCGTCCAATAACAGCCGTGATCTCCAGAGCTAACCATTTGCCTTAGCAATCATTTGCGATCAGACCAAGAGGTGCGGGGAGAGGGAGGGGAGCAAAGGGTTTCATACATGGCTGATCGAGTAAGCAACTGCCGCCTGTCAATCCATCTCCTTTGTCTTCCTCTTGTACCCCGCTCCTGCCCGCATCTTGCACCTATAAAACCACCCTCAACTCTATCTTGCCACACGTTGATCAATTCCAGGACAACTTACCTCTCAGAGACAGCTCATCAAACACGAATCCCTACAACTAAGAAACCACCACTACCAAAATATTACCATGGCCGACAACATGCCCTCCGAACGCGAATTCCGCGCCGGCCGCTCCGACTCAACCACTTCAACCACGTCGACAACCTCAGCAGGCGGAAAAGTTGAGCCTCCCCCGACTACTCGCCGCGTACGTCTCACCTTCTTAACTCCCAACCTTCACATCAAAAAGAGTAAAACTAACCAAACAAACAAACTAACCAGTCCTCCCACGCCCTCTTCGAGACCCTGACAGCCCAAAAGCGCCGCGACGACCCCGCCTCGGTCGCCCGCCGCAAGAGCCTGAGTGAGCAGCGCCCGCAGCCCGGGTTCCTGGGGCAGATGTGGAACAAGTACGTTTCTGTCTCTCTCTCTCTCTCTCTCTCTCCCTCTCTCTCTCTCTGCCTTAACCCCTGGGCTCCTCTATAGCTTTCTGTTTTCTACGACTCTCCCCCCTTTCTTTCTTACAAGTCAAGTTTACATGGTATTGTATTGTGAATCCTGGACTGACATGGCAACTCTCTACGTAGCTGGGTCCACGGCAGCAGCAAATAAACACTTAAAAACAACAAACGGCAAAGAGCAAAGAAAACAAAAAAAGAACAGTGTTGGGTTAATATGTTTGGATGGAGTAATGGAAATCTATTGGTTATTTCCTAGGTTGGCGTTTCGTGTCAAGTACGATAGGAAGGTCAGGTCTGATTGAGGGACGAGTAAGATAATCGAATAATACGTTGGAAATTGTGTAACGGTAACTGGTCGATGGTAAGGATTGGGGTTTATTGTATATTTGGATAGGGTCTCGGGTTATGCGTCATGATTGGTGTCTGTTGTCTTCATGTCAGTAGACTGCAAAGCTCTTAATATATATATATATATATATACCTGTGTTTGGCTTTTAACTTGTTTCCCCTGGTTTCAGAGCCGTGGATCCTACCATATGTTGTTCCATGCCAGCCGTACCTAAGGTGTAGATTGTTAGCAAGTAAACAATCATACATGACGCGTCCAAGAGCAGGAAGGTCGAGAGGACATCAACTGAGTAGAACATCATTCTCAAAAGGCAGTGGAAGCACAGGGCAAGGCTGGAGAGTGTTCAGAACTGAAATGACTCATTATGAAGGCCTCTGGGTGAGTGCTATGAACCGGGAAATGACCAATCATGACCTGATTTGGGCAGAAAACATAAACGAGATACCAGAAAGCTTTTCTGCCTCCATCCCCAAAGCCACCCCAACGCCAGTGTAACATGGACGAATCGAGAATACCGTGCATGGGCTCGAACCCGCGGGGAGTCGATTAGATCCGATGCTTCTCGTTTTCTGCCAATGTTGTTAGTGCTGCTGAACGTAAAACTGCTTGTCTTGGTGCTGTTGGAGCTTACCGAGCCGAGAATAGAGCATGTAGAGCGCCATCCGGTTGCACTCCTCGGTGCCAGTGATTGTGACGAGACGCTCATTGCTGTTGTCCTGTGGTTCATTAATCTTAATCACGCTGCCACTAATCTGGCGGATCTCGTTGATCTTCTGGCCGCCCTTGCCAATGATGGCGCCAACCATGTCGTTGGGGATGTAGATCTGCTGGGTGAGCGGCGCGCCAGGCATGGCCGCCGCGCCCGGCATGGGTTGTCCGTGGGGGCCGGCCTGGGGATGCGGTCCGGCGTGGCCAGCGTGGGGAGGCTGCACGTGCGGCCCAGCGCCATAGCCGGCCGCAGCCGGTCCACCGTAATGCATTGGGACGGCAGGGCTCTGGTGACCCTGCTGCGGGTGGCTGTACTGCTGAGGATAGGGCTGGGGAGCCATGTGATGGGCTCTGGGATCCGGACGACCGCGGTGATAGTTATCGCGGTTGCCATAGTTACCGCTGGCGGGCTGGGGGTTGTACGGGATCACCTGCATACCGCCGGGGACGGCGCCAGCCGGGCCGCCGCTGCGAGTCGCATAGGCAGAGGCCGCCGCGCCTCCGAAGCGCTCATTGAGTTGCTCCAGAAGCGTGCTGCCAACGTAGTAGGTCGCAATATGAACGGCATCCGCCACGCCCATCACGACGAGCGAGCGTTCCGTGGACAAGGGGAGGCAAGAGTCCGAGGCGTTGAGGCGGGCACCCGAGGCTTCCTGAATCTCCTTGATCCGGGCGCCGCCCTTGCCAATGATGGATCCGATCAGGATGTGGGGGATGAGCAGGCGGAGCGGGTAGGTCTTGGAATGCTGGTTTGAGGGCTCGGTCAAAGGCTCGTTGTTGAGTGTGCGGATGATCAAGCCGAAAGCCTGAGCTAGGTTAGTATGGGAGACTGTTGGAGGGAAGAAGTTTCATGTCAAACCTTTGCGACAGCATCGACGATACCGCTCACTGTGAGGATGCGCTCGACGGCGCCCTTTTGGTAGTCGCTGACGGTGCACTTCGCGCCAGACATCTGCCTAATCTTGGATACATTCTCGCCGGCCTTGCCGATTATCGTAGCAGCCTCGGGGCTCGAGATGACAGCGCGAACATGGATCCACGCGGTCTCGTCGTGGGAGGTCTGAGGAGGGTTCGACTGGGCCTGCGAGGTGCTTCCGCTGGCGGTGCTGGCGATCGGCTTGGTCTCGGGCGCATCAGGAACAACCGTGTCGCCCTGGGCATCCGTTACATCCGACTTCTCTCCGTTGGTGTTTGCGGTACCGTTGGCCTCGGAGACCGGGGCAGGGGCCGGAGCAGATGCATCGCCGTTGCTCGGAATGATGGACTCGGCGATTTCTTCCTGAGCCTTGACGATCTTGTCGAGAGCCGGTCGCTTGGCGTCGGGCTGTTCGTTGACGGACGGCGAAGACGTCTCTTCGAGAGGGCGCTTGGCCGACTGGGTCGGCTGGGGAGAGGCGGACATTTTGAAGGTTAGATCTGGGGATATTTCACGTCGGGAGCGAAGTTGCTTGTCTTGTTGTCGGGACACTCGATGCTCTCAATTGAATTATCGCAGTTATTTACACCTGGGGGGTTTTCGAAGGAAAACGTGCAGGTGTAATGGTTGGGTCGGATGGGGGTGTGCTTGAATTGGGTCGGACGGGCAGGTAGGTAGTTGAAGGTTAAACTCTGGACGGGTCGACGGGGTGAAACCTCGGGGCCAGAACGGGGAAGACGGAAACGCTTTGGGTTGAGGCGTGTAGTGACGGAGGAAGTCCAAATCCCGACTGAGGTGCTGCGCGATGGGCGAGAGAGGTTGGGCGGACAGAGGAAAAAGAGAGGAGAACGAGGTGGTGTGTCGGGTGGTGGATATGTGCTGAGTTGCAAGATAGTGGCTGAGAAGCAGGGTGGGTGGGTGGTGGATGGTGAACGGAAGGTAGGAGGCGCTGAAATGAAGGCAGTTGTTCTGGTGGAAGCACTCAGGTAACTCAAACCTCAAGGTTTCCTGTCAAACCAGCAAACGCTGCCTGATTTTCCTTTGCTGGATCGCTCACTGCTCTCCGTAGCAATAACCGTAGCGCAGCAAGCAAGCTTCCCGATGACGGTAGATTAGTTATCGACCGCAAGGTTCGTTTATCGGGCGACAAGGTCAACCGGGAGATTGCCGTTCGGTTGCTGTTCGGTTGGGAGATGGGGAATTGCGCGTGGTGGCGATTTATCGGTCGCGATATTAATCCGTGCGATTGGCGTGCCAATCACCGTCAAGGAAGGGACGCCCGGCGCAAGAGACACAGGCGCGAGGAATCGGATCTCCTTTGTGTCGGCAGGTCGCGGGAGGAGAGCCGAAGGGAGGTGTTTGATGGGAAAGAGTGTCTCGGAGAGGTTTGGAAGTGGGAAGGAGAAGTTGCTGAAACGGCGACTTCTCAGCGGGCTGCAGCCTTGCCTGGTTGAACCTGCCGAGGGCACGGGCCAGAAGCTAGGCAAGCCTCAGATGGGGTCCGCCAATTGAATGCGTGGTCGAGCCCCACTGACTTTGAACGCGGGACACCACCGATTTAGGCACTTGTCTGTTGTACGATACGGTGTAACTGTCCTGTAATTCTTTCGCAAGGGTCACGGTTTCTTGGACAATCAGCTCCCAACATTTGCTGTATTGATACACTCCAGTCAAAGCAAACCGCAAGACACGCGTCCGGGATTTGATTTATTACCAACTTTGACATTTTCGTAATTGTGAGCGTCTCAAATTTCATTGGCGTGACAAAATCACCCAGCTCCCATTCAAACCACACAATCCCTACCATCAAACTGTCTGCAGCATGGAGGGCGACAGTGGCCGTGATGGCAATGGCTCGTACGAGGCACAGCTCGACCGTACTTTGCAGCAGCTTAACAGCATCAAAACGCAGCTGGAGGATGCGGTAAATCAGGTATGTTTCACGCGTCCATCAGTTGCTTCCCTGCTAACCAGCCAACAGTTGAGGGCATCTGCCAGCGCGAGCACCGTATCTGGCACCCAGGTCTCGGCGCAAGACTCATTTAAGATCATGACCAAGGCATTCCAGGACATGGCCGAGTCAGACCCTCTCTTGCCGCCGCCAGGGTCTGTCCTGCCCGCGCTGCTCGCACTACGGCGGGCGCAGCAGACCATTACAGAGTCAAACGAGTATGTTGATTCCCAGACAGCCTCGCTGGAGCAGATAGAGAGGCGGATAGAAGCAGAACGGGTGAGCTTGCGTGAGCAGCAAGTCTTGCAGGCGGCACTGGAGGACCGCATTGAGTCTTTGCGCGCGGGCCTCGAGAACAGGCAGGAGAAGACCGATGAACAGATTGCCAAGGAACGAGCTGCCGAACTGAAGCGTCAAAAAAGTCACTGGGACAAGCAGACATCGAATCTCATGAAGCAGCTGGACTGGTTCATCGAGGAGCATCTTGGGCCTATGCTGGCCGCCGAGGAACTGGGCGGCCCGGTGGTAGGAGACTTAATGGATATCGACCCAGAAGATTTGAGCGCCGGATTCAGTACGCACGGCAAGCTGAAGAAGGCCAAAACCGAGCCGAACCAGGACAAGCGCCAGAGGCGGATCGACGACATCTGGGGACCTCAGGACCAGGAGGGGCAAGGGCACAAGAGGAAAAGGGAGGGGGACGAGGCAGCGGCAGCAAGCGCAGAGATGCGCGATCTTACCGAGCAGCTCATGAACAAGCTGATGGAAGCCGGGGGTGACAACTCGGCCGCATATGTCGAGATAGCTAGGGAATCCGCCGCAGCAAGGTTCCTTGTCCGCTGCAAGGTCGCCGTGTTCCACCCCAAAGATGCCCGGAGGTTGCGCCTTGTCGACTTTGGGCGGGACTTGGATGACTGAGTCTAGGAGTCACGGCAGAGTCTCAGGCGGCATGAACATGCAATAGGAGATCCTGGCTGTTGCAGGCAATCATACGCCTGGAGATACCCCTGAGTCTGGAAACACGCTAGATTGCTTGGTACTACTTGGCTTGTTACACAGTTTGGCTGATTGAGCTTTCTTTTGGTCCCTTCGGGCCAAATCCAGGCTCCTTTTCAATCCAGGCCTTTGAGGCGAGAAGACTATCGCGAAGCCACCGTCTGGGGGGTGAACGAGGGGTGCAATTGGCCAATTGGATGTCACGCTGTCCAACAGTGGGCTCTTGTCTGGGTGGCCGAGGGCAAAATCGCAACCCGTTTTCTCAACAGGGTCCAAAATTGGTAGCTATGAGGACAAGAAATCGCACCCTTTGAACAACAATGAAGACTAGAAGAAATCGTTGTTCTGGTGAGGGCGAAAACGTGAATTTGGACCTGCTCCGCGTAGTTGTCTTTTTTGGGTCGAGATTGCTGACAGCAAAGCTTGGGTCACGTGTCGAAAACGGTAGGGAACGTGAACCCCGCTCAGGTTTTAGTGCTCAGTTTTTACTGCTCCGTTTCCCAAATCCGTTTCCCATCTTTACCATAGTATGACATCGTCTTGTCCACTACGGTGGCACTCACTTCGACTTTATGCAAAATCTCGCGGTGCGGTTGCTGACTCGGCACATCCGGCGCACCGCTCGCCCGATGTTTTACCGGACGCGATCCCGTTCGCGTTCCCGGACCGTGGCCGCCTCCGTAACGACTACAAACGGCGCCGGCGACGGAGGCCGGAAGGCGTCGTCCATTCTACTTCGGTCACACCCTTCGAGTCATCCGGAACGCCTCCCGCGCATTCGCGTTGGAGATGCATTGCTGGCGCCAGGATCCCGTCCCCTGTCTGGGCAGACAAGACAGAATGTCGGCGCGGGTCGTTCGGGGCTGTCGTCGAGGATGCGTGGTGCGGGCTCGCTCACGCCGACGGAGCCTTCCTCCTCCATTCTCCCCCCAACCCAGAATCCCCTTCCTCCCTTTCTCATCATTTTTCCTACTCCTGGTGCACCCCTTGGCTCTGGCTCACCATGACGGTACAACAGCAGTTGCGCTGGATCAACTCAAGGGGAACCTAGCCGGCATTCCCTGCGTTGCCTGGCTTCGGCCGGCTCTTTGGGGCTAACAGCCACCACCCTGAAGCAGGTCGAGCGGCTGTTTCATCTTCTTCCTCGATCACCTGCATTGCCGCTGACCCAGCCAACAGCATCGCTTTCATTTCCCCCTGCCCATCTTGGTACAGCGTCAATGGAATCCTCACAACTCCCGTAGGGACCCTCCATTTGTCAATGACTGGAAACTCAACACCGTCCAGCGTCAACCTCTTGTACGCATCCGGACCATGCAGTTGACGGTTTAGAGCAAGCTCCTCATCACTGTAGTTCTTCAACACCTTCCCATCAGCACCCCACCAACAAAACGCCGTCAGCCATCCATCCAGAGTCACCATGCCACCAGAGAAATTGCCCCCTGCCTCGTGAACCGCACGCGTCCAAAAGTACTTGACATCCGCGTCATCCGGGCGGTCAAAGCTGGCCACCATGTACTCGAGCACTATGGCCAGGCGCACAGCCCACGCAGTCGTCTCCTCGTGGCCGATGGTCCCAAACCAAGCCACGCGTTGGAGCATGTCGGCCCAGTCACTTCTTTCGCCCAGTAGCGTGACGGACGGGAAGCTGCAGCCGAAGTTAATCTCGAAGTTGAAATACTCCTTCATGGTTCCAAGGAACACCATGGCGGTGGTGGCTCGGTCATGGGGCGTGGTGGTGGTGAAGTCTGGCAGCAGGGTGGTGGCGATATTGGGATCCTGGAGCTTGTCCTTCACCGCGGAAGCCAGCTGCTGCGCGACGGCGCCGATGTCGACGGTTTCGATGGTGTCAGGGCGGGCATCGACAACGAGTCTGGCCTTGCCTTCTTGGTGGGCGACCAGGATGGAGCCGGAGGTGGAGGTCTTGCTGCCAGGCGCGGAGGACGGTGTGGACGAAGCCGTTCTTGTGGGGTACGACGGAGGCGTCATCGTCCGAGAAGCTGAAAGATGAGCGAAGGATAGAGGAGTTGTAAAAGCTCTGACTGTCTCCAAAGTCATACGACAAGATTATCTTGAGCATCTGAGAAGTCGACGACACAACCCGATCGCGGTTTTTGCCGCTCCTCTTGACGGAGGGGTGCGGTCGGACGATAGCAGGCATTGTGATGTTGTTGATTGTTTGGGAAGGAACCGCCCGCAAAGCCACTAGATCTGCCGATATGGTCAAAGAGACAGAGATTCCGGGTAAAGGGGTACTCGGCCCAGCTGCATTTATAATTGTACTGGAGTGAAGACAGGGATGAGGCCACCGGGGACCCACCCACTGGCTTGTTCGTTAGCGCGGGTGTAACGGCGTCTGGGATATGCCTGGGGACCTACAACTTTGAGGATAACCAGGAATGAAAAGTATGGAGATCAGTGCAGCCTGGCACTTGTGCTCCTGCGTTGGAACTGTACCCAGTTTGGCTGCAGAGGTCTATGAACTTGAGCCCGTCTTGGGTCCCAGGGGCCAGCGGAAACAAAAAGAAGCAATCCAGCGTGAACACTTTGCAATAATCATATGCTTTAGGCATATGGAGGCTGGGTGAGCGATTTACCTGGTTTGCCGAAGATTCAGGGACCCCCACAGCTGTAATTACTACCTAGGTAAGTCTAAAGCTCCATTCTTGATACCTCCTCTACCTTGGTGAGTTGGGTCTCGTTCTAGGTTTGAAAATTCATTACAGATTAAGTCGAGAAAGCGCTGTTCTAGCCGCCGAATTTAGCTAGACAGAGTCGCCGTTTTTGACGGCCTCGATAGTAAGGGGCACCACGGGCGCAAGGTCCTATGAAGTACCCTGTAGTCTGTACCTGCCGCCTAGCTCTACTCCTAACAGGGCCCCTACAGCCCTACCTAGTCCTATATACGCTATAGGCAAGAGGTGCTAACCTACGATAAGTTACTAAGTTGAAAAGTAGGTTTGCCAAGTGTTCCAAAGGGGGTATTCGGAGTTCCAAAGACAGGCGTCCGAGTACAGAGTACTGTGTACAGTGTGTACTGTGTATGGATGCCTGGCTTCGTGACCTGATCAAGTGCTTGCAATTAACGGTTGATCCCAACACAACCTCGTTGCCTGCGGCAGCAGGGTGCTACCAACAAATCAATGGGCGCCGAAACCCGCCAGGCGTTCAATCCTCACTCTTACCCACGCTTCTCCACCTCTAGGTCTCTTCACCATACTACGCACAACAAATCCCCCCTGCAACGGCAGATAATGGCATCCTTCCAGAGTCTGCCCTTCTAGATGGTCGATCGTATCGTGGGAAGCCTCTGCCTACGCTGCAACCCTCTACGAGCGTGTAATGGTGGCTCCTGGCCCGCACCCTTAGGTTCCTCCTGCACCAGCACCACCCGCACCTTGCCCAGCACGTCAGACGTCTCGACTTTCCGGACACCATGCAGGAGCCCGAGGACGAATCCTACGTCGCGCCCGAGGTGTCCGCCTACTACAAGCTGCGGCTCGACGTCTACACCTCCTCGCTGACCGGCGACGACCGGTGTTAGTGAAAATGGTCTCTGGCACAATTTTTGAGCAAGGGGTCATTTTCATGCAATATCGATCATCTTCATCCACAGTCTCTCTACTTGCCAGATATCGAATTCGATTGAAACTGGCGGGGAAAAACCGGGGTCCGGGCCTGGCGCCGCAAACCTAATCCAGGTGCCTCAATTCC
The DNA here is from genome assembly GCA_017139535.1 of Trichocladium uniseriatum. Classification (NCBI taxonomy): domain Eukaryota; kingdom Fungi; phylum Ascomycota; class Sordariomycetes; order Sordariales; family Chaetomiaceae; genus Trichocladium; species Trichocladium uniseriatum. Next base: position 616,030 of record WOUO01000002.1, on the reverse strand, counting down.
CTACTGCAAGCATCGTCATAGCGCTGCAGTATTCGGAGTGCCATGTATTCAGCATGTTTGAGGCTTGCAGGTGTGAGTTGCCACTGGGCTCTACTCCACAAAGAGTTCCTTCCTTTTAGACCCGAAAAACCCGTGTCATCCTGTCGCCCTGAATTCGAAATTTGGGGCGCACTTGAACTCGGACATCAGGTAATCCTTCCGATAATGAGGATGCCAATGGCTCTTTCCCGACGGAAACAAGCCACTCGGAGATGGATTTATCTACCTAGCTAGGTGTGCAATTCCCTTCCTCTTCTCTTTTTTCTTCAGAACCAACAAGATGGAGTTTCGTAAGTTATCCTTCTCTCATCGCCTGTCACCCACCCAAAAAAAGCACCCTTCCTGGCCTCAACTCGCCGTACGCTGTCCATCCTCCTTGATCGCGAAGATTCCCCCAACACGCTTGGCTGCCACCAGTGGCGGCATGCTCATCCGGCCTCATGCGCAGCTGTCCTAGCGTGGGCGGGACATCAAGTGGTGGAAACTGACGCCCCTGCTAGTGATCAACTTCATAACCACCACTCTGGCCTTGGCCGCAGGGCAAGTCCTCCTAGACTTTTTTATTTCGGTGACGGTGGTGGTGGTGCTGTTTCTTTGGCGGGTGGCGGACGGGGTGGGGTTGTTGCGGGTGGCGCGGTCGTTTCTGGGGCTGTTTGGGAACCCTTTAGCCCCGGCGGGTGACTTTCTACGTTGGAGCCTCGGGCCTGATCTCTGCCGGGTCCTCGGCCGTCTCGTGGTGGCGGGGGCGGCGAGGGTGGAGAGAAACCCGGCGGTGGAGCCGGGGGGGCTGCACCCGGTGGTGCTGGCGGTGAGAGAGTGGGCGGGGCTGCCTCAGGCGGAGGCGGTGGAGGTGGTAGCGGCGGCGGGGGCGCCGGGCCCCGTGGTGGAGGCCGCAGAGGCGACGGCGGGGGCGGCCCGGGGGTTGGGGGCGGGGGCCGGGCCGGAGGCCCCGGTGGCGGTGGCGGACGCTGGGGTGAGGCCGGCGCCGGAGACGGAGGGGGAGCCGGGGGGTGTGTGATTCTTTTTCTTTTTATCGTTTGGCATTTTCCTCCAGCGTGTCTGTCTTTCAGAACAAGACAGTTATCAATAACGACCGCTATGTCGCGCTCCGCCGCCGAGGCTAACATCTTGCCGTCATACGGGCACACCGGGGACTTCCTTCTCTGGACCTACCCCATCCGAAATCAGGTCAACGGCTAACTCGCCACCTACCGCCAAACCGCCATGTCGAACTCATTTCTCGTCATTCACGGTGCCCCAACATTCGATCACGTGCCACCAACACCGGCAGGCTGAACATCGTGCACGCTGGTAGGGTATAGGGGGCTGGCTGATGGCCGTGAAAGGTTGCCTCGTGTCCCCAATGGTTGACCAGGTGGAAGGAGGGTAAGTGTCGTGGCCGATTTGATTCGAGATGTTTGCACTTTGGGGGCCCCGACCTTGGTGAATTGTGAATCCCGCATCGTTACAAGCCCATCTCGGGAAACAAAGCTATCCAGCGCCCTTCTATGGTTGGTCCAGGATGTTAAAAGCAGCAACACGACGGCCCGTTACACGTTTCTCAAGACACACCGCACCGTGTGCCATGTCCCTAGAACATGAAGGCGAAGGGTATCTCATACGGGAGTTGTCAAGTTAGGGGACAAGCTCCATCCTGAACGACACGTCTATTTTCCCCAGCCTAAGCTACTCTCTCTACGCTGTTTCCGCCCACAGGCCGGTGCCTCTCGATGTAGGCGCGCTGGAGCTGCGCTTGGGTCTTGGCAAAAGTCGTGGGGGTATGGGTTGGCCGCGGCGGGAGTGGCTTGTTTATGTCGGCGGCTGGTCGGGCTGGGGTTAGGGCTAAGAATATATCTCTATCGCGAATACGCGGGGATACGTTCTCGAAGTAGAATGGGCGACACCTTTCGGCCTCCGTCGCTAGCGCCGTTTATAGTCGTTACGGAAGCGTCTCGTCCGGCAAAACATCGGGCGAGCGATGCGCCAAGTCCGTACCCTTGGCCGATCAATTTACGCGTCGCGTCGGCGCGTCACCCAGCGCAAACGCCTTCTTTCCCCCCCACCTCTGGCATGCTCCCCTTTCGCTCAACAAAACTCACACTCCCAATCCTCCGCCTAATATCCACAACCAACAAAACCCTCCTCTCCAAACCCAAAACCATGACCGTCGAGACCAACGAGCCCATCGTCCCGACCTCGCCCCCCGCAAAGCGCATCAAGACCGACAACACCGAAACCATGGGCGCCGCCACGCAACAGCCCCCTCCGCTGCTCATCAAGAAGCTCTCGGACAAGGCCCGTCTCCCGACCCGCGGCAGTGCCTTCGCCGCGGGTTACGACCTGTACGCCGCGCGCGACACAACCATCCCGGCGCGCGGCAAGGCTCTGGTCGACACCGACATCAGCATGTCCGTGCCGGCGGGGACGTGTAAGCCTCCTTCACGAAACGTGCACTTTAGAGCAGAAGCTGATGAAGATGAAAATGACAGACGGCCGCATCGCCCCCCGCTCCGGCCTCGCAGTCAAGCACTTCATCGACACGGGCGCGGGTGTCATCGACGCCGACTACCGTGGTCCCGTCAAGGTGCTGCTGTTCAACCACAGCGACGCAGACTTTGCCGTCAACGAGGGGGACCGTGTCGCTCAGCTGGTTATTGAGCGCATCTACACGCCCGAGGTGCTCGAGGTGCAGGAGCTGGAGGAGAGCGTGAGGGGCGCGGGCGGGTTTGGAAGCACGGGGACGAACTAATTCATGTGTTTTTCTATTTTCGATTTTTGGGATTTACGGTATGGTATCGCATGGATCGGGTTAGATGGGTTTGGGTTCTTAGGTTAGATCTGACAAGGTCACCATGGACAAATTGGAGTTGGCAACAACAATGCAAATCAACATTGGTATTCTCCAAAGACACCGTCTATCGCTCTCTATCACCACCATGCCGCCCGCTGCCGCATGCACATGCATCAAAAGCAACCCAACCGAGCCTTCCTCCCCATTACTCCCTTCACATCCTCGTCGCCCGAAACTCCACCTTGGGAAACCGCAAACTATCTAGGTGCCTCACCAGCCTCAGCTCCGCTGCCTTGCTCTTCAACAAATGCACCTTCTTCTTCTTCTCCCCCTCCCCGTCCTTCTTCCCATCCACAGCTACCCCATCCACAACCACCCCGTCCCCATCCGCGGCAGCCACCCCTGCCTCAGCCTTCTTCACCACCCCCTCCATCGCCTCAGCAGTCTTGGTCAACACCTCGTGCATACTGGCCAGCACCTTCTCCGCCGCCTTCGCAAGCGGCAGATCCACCGCGTCCACCTCATCCCCACTCACCCACGCCTCCCGCCCCATCAGTTCCCCATCCCCATCCCCATTGTTATACACGGCCTCGCGCATGCGCACAACCATGAGCGCGGCAAACATGTCGCCCGTGCCGCTAAAGTAGCAGTCGATGGCGGGGAAGACAATCTTGAAGGCGCGCGCGCGGCGGTCCGAGGTCATGGTCGAGCCGACGACCGAGAGGGAGGAGACCGGGTGGTCCGGGTGCGGGAGGGAGACGGAGGTGATGACGATGTGGGGGATGGCGTAGCGCTGGTGCATGACTTGGAGGGCGCGCGAGAGGGAGGGCATGTCGGTTATGGGGATTTCGGAGAGGAGTCTGTGGGTAGGGAAAAGTTAGTTTTGGGTGGGTGGGGTTGGGGGAGGGAAAGGGGGGGACGTACTCGGCTTCGAACTGGTTGGGCAGGACGAGGTCGGCGTGGTGGACGAGGCTCTTGTAGACGGGCACGACGTCGGCGGCGACGTAGAGATTGCCGTTGTCGCCCATGACTGGGTCGAGCACCCAGAAGAAGCTGCCGGGCCGCGCCTTGGCCTTGCGCTTGAGCTCCTGGGCGATCTGCCCGACGGCCTCGAGCGCGGCCGCCCCCGGCACGTACCCGGACAGCATCATGTCAAAGTCGTCGAGGTACGACTGCTTCAGGCCCTGGTACAGGTCCGTGATTTCCTGCGCCGACACGCGCGAGCCCGTCCATTGTTTGTATCCGGTGTGGTTGCCTATGCGCGCGGCGGGTTAGGACCGGGATCGCAAACCTGCGCCGTGATGAGCGCAGGAAAAGGGGGACGCACTGAACTGCACGGTATTCAGCGCTGCCACGTCGCATCCAAGCGACTGCATGCTGAAGACGGCAATCTTATTGCCGACATATCTTGGGGGGACGAGGTTTGTCAGCGACGCGGCATGTGGAGGAGCCCTAGCCCTGGGTCACGACTCACCCGGAGACAACCTTGAACACTCAATTAGCATGGCAATAGCAGACGGGATGAACCAATGCGCCCTACATGACTGGCGACCGCCAATACGCGGGTCTCGGGAACCGGGCAACCTTCACTCATAGCTGGGTGTTGGGTGTTCGGGGTTCGTCGGTTCGGTGATGTTTGGAGGATGGTTACAGAAGTGGGTAGAAAGCCGATTGTAGCCAGCGGTACAAAGGAGTACTTCCTAAATCAGACGAGCTCGGTCTATGGGTATCGAGTAAAAAAGTGAACGAAGCAAATTGTCAGGAAAACGACAACAGGAAAAAAAAATCAAACGTCCGCTTGCGAGTGGCATGTTACAGAGAAAGAAGAAGAGAGCGCAAGTCTCACTGGGTCCGGTGTGACTGGGGAATCCACTGCGATGTCGCCCGAACCTCGTCTGAGTCAATCCCTGGAACTTGTACCGGGATCTCGGATCTAAGATCTTGCCTGGTGAAGGGTCCAGAAAAAGCCGACGCGACACCACTGGAGAGATCTTTTCTTGTCATCAATTACCCCGCCATCGCTGCGTAGGGCGCGCTGTAAAACCCCGCACTATGCCGAAAATGATCCAAGTCAGGCAGTGAAGCTGTGGTGAGATGACGGATCGAAGCAATGGTGCAAGAAATAGTTTCATTACCATAAGGTATCCCAGATCGCCGTCATGTGGCGCCCAGACTTCTAGACATGACACCGCACCAATGCGTCTTCTTCAGAAACATCCTTCTCGGGGGAGTTGTAGGTATCCATGCACAGAGCCAATCCTTACGTGACTGTCGTATCGTCTTTTTTTAAATCGTTGCCAGCGCCTTGCGGCGTCTCTTTACTCCTCGTCGCCAATCTAGAGTCTATTAGCTTCCTGTCTCTCAGAACGAGACCGGGAGTCACATACCTTGGGCGCGAGGTAGAAGCGCAGATAACTGCTGCCGGCAAGCGTGTATTCGACCAGCAGGGGCACCTCGTTGGAGAGGCAGATCTTGACCGTGTTTGACAGCGCCGACGCCTTGCAAAAGTTGACCAGGTACTTGAGCGAGAAGGTGAGCGAGACGGGCTCGCTGAGCTCAATCTCGATCGACTCGGCCGGCTTGTCGACGTTGGAGTGTTGCCGGAGCGTGACGGAGCCGTTGCCAATGTCGCCCTGGCACGAGAACTTGACACCATCCTTGCTCGCGTCAATCGTCACTGTGCAGAGTCTCGGTCAGCGTGGGCCTTCCCGGGATATCAGGTGTCTAAATCGGGCCTACCAGACTCGGACATGGCCATCAGGTCTGTCGTGATGCGCTTGAACTCGGACGCGGGCATGCTAATGGTGGCCGCGTACTCGGTGTCGGGGATGCCCAGGTGCTCTTGGTCAATGTCCATGAGCTTGAGGTCGTACTCGGAGATCCTGTCGTTCTCGGAGCTCTCAAACAGCAGGTTGAGGACGTCGGGCGCATCCTCGGCCTTGAGGGTGAGGATGTCCTCGTTCTGGGCGGCGCGCAGCACCTTGGTGAGCGACGTAAGGTTGACGCCGAGGGCAATGTTGCGGTCGCAGCGGAAGGGCGAGAAGCCCTCTGCCTTGAGCATCATAGACACAAGGGCGACATGGCTGTTGTCCATTGCCTGCAGGGCGATGCCGCTGTCATTGCAGTCGAAGTTGCAGTCTTGCACCAGGTCCTTGATCGCGTCCACCACCTGCGCCAGGCAGAGTTAGAGGAGTTCTCGCATGCCGCCGGGGCAGTAATCCAAGTGCAAACAGTGCTCACCTTCTTCAGGATGCTCGCCTGTTCCAACCGTGCTTCCAACATGGCTGTTTCTGTCAGTTCCTCTCGTTCGTAGCGCAGGGCCGTGCTGTCGGTGACGACGGCAGGGTTCGCAGGGTTCGCAGGGTCCGCAGGTGGGGGTCTCACTGAAATATGTGCGGGAATTTGTTCTTTCTGGGTTTGTATATCTGGTATGGAGTGATGGCGGAGTGCGATTTTCTGGGAGGTTACGCGGGTTTGTAGCAAAAAAGATCTTGGGTTTGGGCTGAAATGGAGTTTCCAAAGAGCGGGAGAGAAAGCAAGTGTGGGCACACGCGACGCGCTTTGATAGCTCGCAGACGCGACCGGGTTAGATTGATTTCCTCTTTGGGGTTAGCTCGGCTGCCGCCTGGCGTGGGGTGACGCCCACCAACACACCAGCCCTGAACTTTCTCTCAGGGGAGTTTCAGGGGCAGCTCGGGCTCGCTGTCAGTCTGCCACTGTTAAAGCTCTCGACCAGACCCATTGATGGAAATCTCGACACCAGACATAATGAGAAATGCGGATTTTAGGCATTCTGTTCTACTGCATTATTAAAGATGCACGCCCCCCATTTTATGTACAAGTCAACGAATTAACATGTCTGCAAAAGATTCCGCCCGCTAAAACGCCGTACGTAGTCCCAAGAAACCCAAGATCAACGAAGAGATCAACGAAGATGATGATGCCAGGTGGTGCGACTCGATAGTCGAAATGAAATGCCTTCTATACAAACCATCATTAGATAGGCAGGTAATGATGAACGCAATGCAAAAGGACAAATGAGAAACTAAAAGAAAAGGAAAAGACTGTCTTATTTGTTGGTTGTCATCACAATCATAATGAGATTCTTGATGGCGCCGGCATTGTCGCCCGCTTCGGCCGGAGGTTAATGACCATCTCGAGCTCTCGGAGCATGCCGCGGCTCGCGTCCACAGTCTCTCTCGCAATCTCTCTCCTCTCCCGGTCTTCCTTCATCTTGGCGATCCGCTCCTCTCTTGTCAGGAGACTGCGAGGTCGGGCCGGCAAGGAGACGGCTTCAAACACTTCCGCCTCATCGGAATCCCCCTTTGCGCTCCCATAGCTGGAGCTCCGGGGCGATTCGCCCGTCAGGGCCTTGAGGGCCTCGAGCGCGCCCCCTCCTTCCTCTACCGTGGTAAGCCCGCTCAAGGAGGTCGCGGGAGAGAGCATGATGCTCAGTGACGACAGCCGCTTCTCGTTCCGGTCAATGCCCGAAGCCAGGGCGGCCTTGCCCTCCTCCCACGCTTGCGTCAGCATCTTGAGATCTTGTCCAATGGACTCGTACTGGGCCATGAGGTTGTGGCCTAGTTCCGACACATCTTCTGCTTCGTTAAGCGTCTTCTCCGACTCCTCTCGCAACAGAGCAAGCTTTGCTTGGAGACCGCGGATGCCGGTGGATAGTGAATTGAGCTTCATAAACTGAGACCGCCGCTTCTCTCCGCCCGGAGACAACGGCAGCTTTGAATCTGGGATAGTAGGGAAAGCTGTTCAGGTCAGCAATTGTGGATATGGCGGAAATGGAATAATCCTCTTACTCTCTTCATTAGCGAGGATTTGACGCATCCTCTCAAAGCTCTGAGTTGTAACCTCATTGAGAGTTCTGAGTGCCTCCACAGCTGTAGACCACCGCAAATAGTCGGTGTTGTCTCCCGCCGCCTCAAAGGCAAGCAAAGTGCACAGCAAGATCTTTCGGATGGTGTGGAAGCGGGCGGCCGCGATTTTTAGTGATCGCAGGGACTCGAGATCTTCAAATTCCTGCTCGGTAAACCCCTGCATCGCGTCCGAGATGTCAAAGTCGCTGATGTCGTAGATGTCATGAAACTTTTCCAGGTCTATTTCCTCGGCGAATTCCTTAATCACCAATGAGACCTGCATGTATTTCTGGATCATTTCGGACAGCTGCCTCTTCAACGCCTTGCGCAGCCTGCTGCAGCGGCGTGTTTGAGAGCCGTCCTCAATCCGGCTGATAGGAGGTAGGGGCGCGCTTCTAAAAGTCTGTGTGAGCCTTTGAGAGTGAAAACGATGGGAGCGCGTCGGCTTACATCCTGTAACCCCGGGAGACGAGTTCGACCTCTTGAATAAGTGACAAGGTGGCGCTTGAAGCACTGTCAAAGTCGTGGGACTTGGAAACAAAGGCCTTCGCCTCGGTCAGCGCTTGGCTCTTTAAATACCGGAGCCACTGTTGTCGGATATAGACGTGTGACACGGAAGCGACTGCGACGAGCATGGCGGCCGAGAATGCCACGCGCTTCTTGGTCAAGTGCGCATACCCTCCAGTGTAGACCCATCTGACCACCCACGCCACGACGAGCGCGGCGGCCGCTGTCGCCAGCAGACCTGTGGATGTTGGCGCTGGCGCATCCTGGGGGTCCTCGGGTGTGGTCTTTGGTCGGCTCTGATAGTTGTGCTGCCCGGCAATCGAATGCCCATTTAACAATTGCGATGCGACAATCGTATATCGGAATTGCTCGATGAACTTGAGGTTGCCCGCGTGGTCTATCCTTGATGCAACAGCTTTCTGTCGCGCAGTGAAACAAACGGTCAGTCCGGCGCTTCCGCATTCCAGTGCAGCGCACCATTGAAGCATTCTTACCGAGTACGAGTGCCGCAGCGAGCTCAGCCGGTTCTTCTGCGGGACCTCCAACTCCAGCCCATCCGGGAGTTTATTCCGGAACCGCTTCCTAACCATCGGGCGGCCTACTGGGGCGAAGGATGGGCTCGACGGCGGCGACTCATCGTGACAGTCCGAGACGGAGGGCGTGGCCCAGGGTTGCTGCGCTTCGCCTTCATCTGCCATCGCGCGAGGATTAGACGGGTTCAAGATGCGACTTTTGGATTTCGAATCTCGTTGACTGCGCGACACAGCGGAAAGGACGGACTAACCCTCCAGATAATCGGCAAGCGGCGTGTGGTCTTGAATGACGGTCTCCATGAACGGCGCTGCTGCTGGATGGTAACGCGGCCGTGTCACCTGTCCCCCATCTGCTCGACGGTGCGCACCAGTCCAGCCTGTCCACTGTCGACTTTCGCTTGTGTGGTATTGTGTAAAACTTGGTACGAGACACGCGACGCCGGGTTTGATGCAGACAAAGGCCCGTTGGCGGCGACGGCGAGGGGAGAGGGTCGGGAATTCGGGGGCAGGTTGAAATCGGCTAGCGTTGTGGGTGGCCGCTGCAGCAGCCGTTAAGCATGTTTCTGAGGTTGTTTCTGGTTTCGAGGTCGAGATAGCGCGCGCGGTTGGGGGAAGAAACACGGGGGCGGAGACAGGGCGACTTGGAGACCTCCTGTTCAATGGGGTACTCCTTGCAACCGTCAAAGGAAGGTCGCTAAACTGCTCATTAAATGTTGCGAAGAAAGGTAAATTGAGGAGTGCACCCTTGTCGGCGTCTTTCATCATTAAACATCCAGCAATCTGTACGACATTACAGTACGTTACACTGATGACCCCAGGGTCCTTTGCCTTTCCAGGTTCTTCGCCCCTGACAACGTCATGCCCGAAACTGCAGGTGGATATCCCGATTACACAGTACATATTATAGACGACACTGAGGATCTGTGTTGACCAATGTCTCAGTACCTCAACGGTCTTAGATTTGGCGTAGACTATTTTCCAATACGTACTTTGTTGCGAGTTGATCGCACTCTTAAAACCTGGAGAAGAATCGCAACTTGGAATCGCGCACAGCCACTGATTGGCACGCAAGGAACAGCGGCTCCAATCTCGGAAGATCGGGCTGTCATGAAGCGCGTAATTACCGTATTAGGGGCCTCGGCCCCACCACAGCTCCGGACCCATGTGGGCTAAGCGACCCACTGAAGCGGAGGATGTGCCACTGCATCGCATCGCGGCTCCAGGCGATCCCAGCCCAGCTCGCCGTCATCACGACGACCGCCATTGAATGGACTAGGCGACGACGTATACCTCCCAGCAGCAGCCAATTGCCGAAGACCCAATCATTCACGGCACTCCCTGGAACCCGAGCAGCAAAGGACCCAACTAACTCAACAACCCAACGACGTTCCATCTCCCGAATCCACACCACCACCGCAAACATGCCTACCGAACTCGAGCTCCAAATATCCCCCGTCGTGCAAGAGTCGGTGATGCACAACTCCAAGGTCAGCCCACCCCACTCCATACCATACCATACCATACCATACCATTCCCAAGCAGACCACCACCACCCAGGCCGGCTGGCCACGCACCCGCATCCAAAATCTGACAACCCACCCCATCCGCAACCACCCACCCACTAACACCCCCTCTCAAACCAGACCCTCTACAACCTCCAATCCCTAACCGCCTCCCTCTTCGGCGTCTCAGCCGGCATCCTCGGCCTCGAATCCTACGCCGGCTTCCTCTTCTACATAGCCTTCTCGCTGCTGACGGCCGCGCTGGTCTACGTCCTCCGCGTGGCCCCTTCCTCGCTGGCCGCGGGCAAGGCCCCGCTCGACACGAGCCGGTATTTCAGGGGCTCGATGGAGCTGTGGACGGCCGGGTTGATGAATGGGTTTGCGGGGTTTGTTCTGACGTGGACGCTTTTTTATGGGTTGGTGAGGGCTTGATTGGGGGCTGGGGCTGGATTTTGTAAGAGGGGAGTTATGGCGTTGGGATAGGAGTGTGTTAAAATATAATGTGGTTGTCAAGTCTTGAAAGAGGGGGTAATGATCACGCTGTTTGATGGGAATATCATTGAAGATAACGGTATGAGATATGCTCGTCCTCCTGACCACTGTGCAAGCAACTATTGCAAAAGATAGGAAAGCGAGAGAGAGAAAAACGAGAGAGAGAAAAACGATACGTAACATGTAGCAGAAAAAAAAAGCAGCGCAAGCAAAATCACCCCTATTCCACAATCTCAACAACCTTCCCCACGAACCCCTCCAACCCCGACTTGTCTTTATTTCCCCCCTCCAAAATCAGAATCCTCGACCCCAACTCAACCCACTCCCGCGTCGACAACAGCTCCAGCTGCACCTCAACCCCCTCATCCATCGCCACATCCGGCGCCTCAATACCCTCGGCACCAGCCAAATCATCCTCACCATCAAGACTCATAAACAAATCCCCCACGTCTTCCTCCTCTGCAGCCAATATCCCGCCACCACCACCGCCATTCTGCGCTGGCGGTTCCACCCTCGATACACGCACCACCCGTGCTGCCGAGCGCACACTCGCTACATAGACATTTACCAGGCTCCCCACCGTCAGCGAGCCCGCTTCAGAATTATCCTTGTCAAAGACAGCCGTCAATCCGCTGACCGCCTGCAGCGATAAGCCCGATGAGACCATGTGCTGGCTCGGCACAGCAAGCACCATCCCCTTACGCAGTCTCGGGGTGGCGGTCGTCGTCACTCCCACACCGAGATGTCCGTCTTCTTGTTTAGACGGTAGCGGGTCGAAGACCATTCCGATGGAGCCGACCTGGCCTGCGGCGAGGGTCTGCACGGGCAGGCGCAGGTTGCGGATGCTGACGATGGAGGCCGTGTGCCACTCGCCGCTGGTGGCCGAGGCCGAGACAGTGTTGCGCGAGGGGACGCGGCTGAGGTCTGCCGAGGACGGGTGGGACGCCGAGAGGCCAAAGTTGGGGCCGGGTCCGAGAGCGGAGCGCGGAGAGGGGCGCTCGTCAGGGGTGGCTCCGTCGGAGTGGTCCTCGTCGGCGGGGAAGGGGCCTACCACGATCTTGTCGCCGATTGAGAGGCTTCCGAAGCGCAGGTGACCAGCGACGACGGTCCCGAGGTCGGTTTGCTGGTCGGAATCGCTCGTGGCGAGGGCGTAGGAGGCGGGGAGGCTGAATTTGTCTTCAATGTGGAATAGGCAGGCGGGCTGCTCGGGATTCAGCGCCGCGCCAATGTAGTCGTGGGAGGTGGGAGTAGGAGGCAGTGGGAGGCTTTGAAGGAGGGCATGGAGCGGGCCGACTCCTCGGCCATCCACTGCGCTGGTGAGGACAATGGGGACGACGGAGAAGGGGTCATCGCTCGTGTTCATGCAGTTCAATGTGTCTTTGATCGCCTCCTTGTCGAGCTCAGACACGCGGCTAAAGTCGGAATGACCTGCAGCGCCCCCTTTCACCATCTTGGGCGTGCGGCCAGCCCTCTTGACACTAGAGAGAATTTTGCTGAGGGTGTTGGACAGGCTCAACTTATTTGCCAAGTCCAGTTTGGTGATGACGATGACCAGTGGAAGGTGAAGCCGTAGGCAGAGATCAAGGTGAACGGAGGCTAGGTCGACGCCAGCACCAATGGGTCCCAGCACATCCACAGAGCTGGATGTAGCCCCGGCGGCTGAGGTGAACTCAGCGCTGTCGGCAGTTATGCAGAGCAAAGTCCAATGGGGCGCCCAGCCCACGATGCCACGGAGGATGGTCCGCCTGTAGCGTGGGTGGCCGGCCGAGTCCAGCAGGTAGACGAGGCGGCCATCTTTTGTGAAGTCATGGATATCAATCCAAGATTCGACCCCGCTATGGGCATAGTTAATGATGTCTCCATCGCTGTAGCCGACGAGTTCTTGCGTGACCGACGAGGTGATGCCAGACGCCACCTCATGGAGATGTTTGAGGAGGCCAAGCCGGCCTTTGCCGCGCCCATTATCAAGGGTACCGGCCGAGAGGGTACCGATAAGAGTAGACTTTCCTGAAGTCGTTGGCCCTGTGAGCGTAATACGCAGCTGGTCTATGGTGAGCGGCCCTTGTTTGGGGTCTAGCAGGATTTCGGTCAACTGCGCCGCACCCGGCGACTTCGATGAGATGGGCGCCTGGCTGTCATCTCTGGGCCGCAAATCGGGCGTGACAAGAGCCTCGGCCACCCACAATTTTGCCTGACGAGAAACACCTTCAGATTCGGACCCCGGTGTACCTTCAGGACTGGCCGAGTCAACCCACTCACAGTCCCCAACCACCAACATGCGGAGAACTTCCACATTACAACCCAGGCTGGCAGCCATGACGCGGAGGGTATTGAGACTCTCGTCCATCTCGTCCTTGGTCAGACCTGCGAGCGTTCCATCATCGGCTACTCCGATCTCATAGAGTGCTCCTCTCGACGCCTCAAGTCCAGGCAGCAGCTTAGCCAGTTTGATGGGGGCATCAAGCGCAACAGTCTCGTCGGGTAGCTGGGGAATCACAAGCGCAGGAGACGCCATGCCAGCATGGTAGGGACACGACTGTTGCAATCTCCACAGAAGCTGAGTGGTGAGATGCTCGAGACGGTCCTGGCGGGTCTGGGTCGAAGTGTTGGACGCCCCGGGGCTGACCAGGGTCAGCTTCAACGTCTTGGTGTCTGAAGCATGGCGTGCCTGGGTGGATCCGGTGATTCGGGTGGCCGTGCTGATCCGCTCGTACTTCCTCCGTGGTCTCAGGAGTAAGTGAAGCTTATACTCAGTCGGGCCGTCCTGAGGCTCAGGCTCCAGCTTGGTAACGCCATAGTCGGAGAGCAGGCCAAACCCAACAGGCCCTCTCCGGGTAGCTGGTAGGTCCGGGGTAGTAGACTTGTCAGATTCCCCTGAGCGGAGCCATGGAGAAGCCACCCGGGGCGGGTCAGGGTCAAAGGTAAAAACCGACATTGGGTTTCGGGAGGCGAGCGTTCGATGGTGGTAACAGGTTCGTCAGGGCGATCGATGTGTTGATGCGTAATAAGTAGACTCAGTGAGACAGTAGTAGTACAGTTATTGCACAGTCGGTGGTCATAGCAAGGGATAAAATCTGGTGTATTCGGGGTATCATCTTGGATTCCTGGAGCGGCGAGCTCGAAAGAAGAGGACGGCGAGAAAGAGTTCAAAGGGCAGTTATACGACCACGCCACGTTGCCTCAGTGAAGAGAAGACATTTTGGGTAAATGGTCGGATGGGATCTGGGGTGCAATCGTTGGAGTAGAAGAATCCTGAAGAGTGAGTCGGCAGTCGGCGACGGCGAGGACACTGCGATGACTCCTATCTGATGGATGGAACAGAACGCCGGGCGCAGTCACTTCTCTGTTCACTGGCTTTTGACGCATGGAGCGGACAGCTGATTGGAACAGCGAAGTACAAGTATCTCGGTACGTACCTCTGTTAGGTATCACATACAAAGGTACTTCCTTCCACGGCAATTATAGTGCAAATGTGGGTCGCTTATCAGCACCCGCATAACTCAATTCTTTGAAAAGAGAAACAAACAACCCCTCTGAACAAACAATTTGCGACGACGTTCTAAGCCGGCATCGAAGCAGACAAAAGACAAATCAAAATTCTACCCACTCAAAGGCACGACACACCGCATCTCTCGAAATATCAACCTCGAAAAACGAGAGCCGCCGCCACAAGCTCGACAGCGACAGCCAAGATGGCGGTGTACCCGCCTCAGAACCCGTCCCCACCAGCGCCCCAGAGCCAATGCCAAGCCGATGCAGCCCAATCCGAGACCAGCGAGATGCAACAGTCGCAGTTACAGCTGCTAGAAACATTGCAGGACGGGAAGGAAAGAAAGAAGAAACGACCAAAATGGGTGCGCCGTCTCTTCGGGCACGAAAGATCGGAGGAGAGGGTAAATAAGGTATGAATCATTGTTCCCGCTTGAAGGTGAGGAACCTCTATGATTCTTCACCGTTCGAACATCCAGCTCGAGTCTGTCGATCTCGAACATGAGCCGCGGCGAATCATCAGCCTTCTTCTGCCACCCCACCCCCTCAAGTGGCCCAGGCTGAGCAGTCGCAGCGGCCCAAGGGTCGTCAGCATTGCGAGGCAGGGGTGAGTGGGCGGTTCCATTTTTAATATCAATGGGTCGCAATCTGGAACGAAGCCGACACAGGCGCATCGGGATCCTGCTGCCCAGCCGCTGTCCAGTGTCCATTCAAAGCTCCACTTCGCCCCGCCTCTGTCCCATCTATCAGAACACTTGCCCCTGAGACTCGAAACTACTTCTCTCTCTTCCGTCCCTATCCCGATCGCGTCCCCCGTTCGATCCTATTCAGCTACATATCTGCTTCAACGATACTAAGACCTCCTTCTTGCAGCGTTCCATCATGGGGAGATTCCGCTCCCTCTTCAAGTCCGACAAGGAGAAGGCTCCTGGCTCTCCGAACCCAAACCCCTACAGTCCGCAGCAGTCGCCCAGTCCCAGCTACGATAGCAACCCGTACGCCTCCGGACCTCAGGGATTACCGCCCGGCCCCCGCTCCGGCGGATCCTCTGGCGGATATGGCCAGGGCTCTCCTCTCCCTTCGCCGTACTCGCAGGACAGCGCGCCTCCCGCCTATGACGCGAGAAGCCCCTCGAATATTTCGGCTTATTCGGCAAATCAGGCAACAGACTTCAAGTACCCGCGAGAGAAGTTTGGAGCGGCAGACGGCATCGGAAAAGACAGATTCGGCGGCTCTCCGGCATCCCAGCATGGTCGTTTTGCGGCGTCCTCCTCTCAGCGCCAGGGAGGATATGGCGGCTTGGATTCACCAAACGAAAGCTTGTTCGCCAATTACCCGGGACCCTCGAAGCAGGCAACGTCCCCCAGCCTGTCCCAGACCGGTGGCCCCGATGGCCCTCTTGGCCCCGATGGCTACCCTGAAGAGCGGGAGATGACAGAGCAAGAAAGGGAAGATTTCGAAGTGAGACGGATCGAGTCCGAGACGGGCCAAGTACTTGATCAGAGCTTGAGCAGCGCTGATCGGTCGCTTGCCATGCTCGGCGTCGGGCATGAAATGATGGATAATTCCCATCGGATGCTGCACGAACAGGGCGAACACATGCTTCACGCATATGGCCAAGTCCTCGAAGCCGGTACGGATCTGACGATCCTGATTCATCCCTAATTTGAGCATCTCAAGAGTGTTATCTAACCCTTCATTGTCAACAGGTACGTCCGCCAAGGTTGCCACGAACAGTGCACGAGAGGTCGGAAAATCTTCGAGATGGCTCGGTGGCTTCGGAGAAAAGGGACGAGATATCCGCAGGGCGCAGATGGCCCAGTCCACTAGAACAACAAATGAAGCCTTGTTTGAGGAGGAAAGGAACAGGCTACACAACAGGGAGGAATTCTCCCCACAACAACAAGTCCTCGGCTCTAGCACTAAGATTGGCTCGTCGAGGTTCGACTTCGAAAGCGAGGAGCTGGCGGAGAAAGACGAATTGGTTGAGCAGAAACTGAACCTTATCCACCAGGGTACCGTAGGACTCAGGCACAAAGCGATGGCGATGACTTCGGAGCTTGATTCGCAAAACACGCTGATCATGAAGTTGGATGAGGCGGTGAGTAGCTGCGAGAACCAGCAAGCATTAGCCATCAGCTCGCTAACCATGTTTACACCCTCCAGGTTGACGTGACTCATCATGGTGTCAACAAGGGACAGGCGGAGCTTGACATTTACCTCCGAAAGTGATTGTGAGGCTGAGGGCGACGCGTCTTGTTTCCACGGCGGCTGTCACTATCAACTGTTGCTGCTTTGCGGGCAATGTTTGGCATTTGTAATCCTGGATCATGTTGCTGCTTTCCGCTGCATAGGTATGGAACAAGTATTTGGTTTCTCTGTAGTATTGGAACACTTATTGTCAACAGGCAGTGGGTCATACGTTTTCCAGTATGAACAGTTCTTGATTACCTACCTAGGTCTTCTCTATGCAGAAATCGTGATCCATCCTAGCAGATGCACTTACATATGTAAGACCGGGAGTTATTTAGTTAATTCATTATTTTTTCGTGGTTCGTTCGAAAGGATTGCCGGTAACGACGAATACCGATAATGTACCCCCTCGAGACCCCTTAGTGGACAGAATGGTAATAATACGTAATCCGGTACTGTATCGCAAACTCTACGGAGACTTCCAGGTTCCCACCTTTTTTTTCTGGACCAAGACTCTGGAACGCCGTCTTTCCTGTCCAGGTTACTCTCATTTTCACAACGTCCAGAAATTTTCGAGATGGCCAAAAAGAGAAAGCACGAGGCGGCTAGCGATGTGATCAAAATCGGAAACAAGGTCATCTCACTGGAAGGATATCTGTCGAAAAAACCGCGGAAAGAAGCACCAGCGCCAGAACCACAAGCCGATGTTGTGGCCCAAGATGCAGCTGCAGAAGATAAACCAAATCCTGCAACTTCTTCGCCCTCTAGGCCGCCAGCGGGTGATCCGCAGTTCTTTGCCGCCCGGAAAGCCCTGCCGCTGTGGACGCGCCAGGACGGCATACGCCGCATTTTGCGACAGAAGGATGTTTTGGTTCTGGTGGGAGAGACGGGTTCGGGTAAGAGTACCCAGGTGCCGCAGTTTCTGTACCAGGAAAAGTGGTGCCAAAGGAGGAAAGTCAAGGTCAAGAACGGCACAAGGACGGAGGAGGTCAACGTGGGAGGCATGATTGCAATCACTCAGCCACGGAGGGTCGCCGCAACGACACTCGCTCATCGCGTCTCTCGGGAAGCAGGCACGCCGCTTGGTGGGCAAAAAGGGGGCGACAGCGGCAACGGTCCTATGTCAAAGGGCCTGGTTGGATATTCGGTGCGCTTCGACCATCGAGTGCCACCGGGCACCAGGATCAAGTTCCTCACAGAAGGCATGCTGCTCCAAGAACTACTTCGCGATCCCAACCTCAGACAATACAGCGCCATCATTGTCGACGAAATCCACGAACGCAGCGTGGATGTTGACCTCCTTTCCGGTTTTCTCAAACAGATCCTTGCCGGGGACAAGGCTGGCCGCGGCGGCATCCCACTCAAAGTTGTCATCATGAGTGCCACCGCCAACGTCCAGAGCATCAGGGGATTTTTCTCCGACGTGAAACTTGATGGTGCCGGTTCTGGTCCCACGGGCGGGTCAGACAGTTCAGTCGAGTTTCTGCAGATCGAAGGACGGCAGTTCCCTGTTGACATTGTCCATACGCCGAAACCCGTCCCTGACATCCAAGAAGCACTCATCAAGACCATCTTCAAGTTGCACACCGAAGAGGCATTGTCGGACAAATATGGCAGGAAGGATATCTTGGCCTTCCTCACAGGCCAAGAGGAAATCGAGGCGGCCCAGAGACTCATTGAAGAGTACGCATCTACACTCGCCTCAAATCTACCAAAGATCAAGGTCTTTCCCCTCTTTGGCCAACTCTCCATGGAAGCCCAACACGAAGCTTTCCAGCCTATCAAGGGCGGCTCGACACGAAAAATCGTCCTTTCCACCAACATCGCCGAAACGTCCGTCACAGTCCCTGGTGTGCGGTATGTCATCGATTGCGGAAAAGCAAAGGTCAAGCAGTTCCGGCCGCGTCTAGGCATGGAATCGCTACTCGCCAAACCCGTCTCGAAATCCTCGGCCATCCAGAGGACGGGCAGAGCCGGGAGAGAAGGGCCGGGCAAGTGTTTTAGACTCTACACCGAAGAGACATATGAGACACTGCCAAAGACGGATCTCCCCGAGATTCTACGGACCGACATCCTCAGTGCCATCTTAACCATGAAAGCAAGAGGAATCGATGACGTCCTGTCGTTCCCCCTGATGGACCCGCCCGAATTAGAGTCAGTCGAAAAGGCGCTCTTACACCTCCATATTCTCGGCGCGCTTGCGGATGACGGTTCTATCACGGAAACAGGACGGAAGATGGTGCTATTCCCCGTGACGCCGCCCTACGCCCGGGTGCTCCTCGCAGCTGCTGATCCACGATACGACTGCCTGCTTGAGGCCATTGACATCATTTCCTGCATCACCGCAGGCGAGGATATCTTTATGCAGCTACGGACGGAGGAGGCGAGGGAGGAGGTTGAGGAGTTCCGAAAGGAGCTTTACCGCCGTGAAGGAGACCTCCTAACATACCTGACGACGATGCAGCTCTACGCGGCCGAGAACGCAGACCGATTGCGGTGGTGCAAGGACCGCAAAATCAACATCAGAAATATGAAACAAGCCCTGAACATCCGGAAGCAGCTTCGGGGTCTCTGCGTACGGCAGGGCATGATAGAGCAGCCGCCAGCAGATCCGCAGCCGTTCAGCCCACCATCTCCAGAACAGGCGGGCAACATTCTTAAGTGCTTCTTAAAGGGATTTGCCTTGAAGACGGCAATCCTAGTCCCGGATGGCAGCTATGTCACTTCTCACGGCAAGCACGTCGTGGCAATACATCCTGCCAGCGTATTACATGGTCAGAAAAAGGAGGCCATCATGTTCCTAGAATACGTCTACACCCAGAAGAACTATGCGAAAAAGGTCAGCTCCATCCAGGCGGTCTGGATAGCTGAGGCCCTCCAAGAATAAAACATACCCAGGGCAGCATCTGCCCCAGCCCCGAGACAGAATAGCTAGAAGATCTCAACCAAACATCAAACTTCTCCGCGCCCAATTCTTGTATCTTACTCTGACACAAAGGCCGCGACTCAAAATCATCTGTTCACCTTCAGGGCAAGCCCATTCTCTATGTCTAGAACACAGTCTGTCTTTCCTGCCACAAACCACTGTTAAAATTTTGAGGGATACTTCAGGCGTTCACGATCAAACACACCGACGCCAGTTTGGATCGGATCTATGCAACGACCGTGACTCTCCAAGTCTCTAAGCCCCAATGGTGCCGAATGGCTTTTTGAGGAGCCCACTTTGAGAAGTGTCCGACGCTGGCCGACAACATACCCAATTTTCCTGGCTGTGCACGTCGGCTCTGTAATTCCATTTCACCACAGCGACACAAACCAGCCCGACAAATTGACGTCTCCATACCCAACGGGGCGTGCATGAAAACCGCGGCTATGCCCCTGGGCGAATTCGAGCTATGCCCTGCCATGAGAGGCTGCAGGTCGCTGCCTCGGCGCTTAAAGGAGACCCTGTCATTGGAGGGTCGCAACGGAGGCGACCCGGCTGCCTGACGCGACAGGGCGAGCGGTGTTGGCAGGTGTGTATAACTTCACTCATTCCACTCCACAGCAGCCATGCCCGGTCTCGGTTCCCTCAATGCTCACTGCGACGAGGAACTGTGATAGTGGCTGTTACGCTTCGGGCGAGCCTCACCCATGTCGTCCAACAAGGATGAGGCCATCAACCTCCTCTCCCTCGGTGAGTCCTTTATGCCTTATGGTGGCATTGAGCCTCACCCAGACTAACACAAAGTAGATGGCGGGGGCGTCCGGGGAGTGGCCTCGCTCGTCATCTTGCACGAGATCATGGTGCAGATCAAGGAGAAGCTTGGCCTTAAAGAAATCCCCAAACCCTGCGATTATTTCCACATGATTGGAGGTACTAGCACAGGAGGGTGAGTTGAGCGAGCAATGCCCCTTGTCCTGCGCTGGTTTATTGACTTGGCTCAGCCTGATTGCAATCATGGTTGGAAGGCTTCGGATGTCAACGGAGGAAGCCCTACGAGAATACGATGAGTGCTCCGAAAAGATCTTCTCCTCCCGGAACAAGAAGTGGACTACCGCCACCGAGAAATTCCGGGCCACTGCGCTCCAGGAGGTGATAGAGGACCTTGTTCGGCGCCGCAATATGGGCGACATCTTGCTCGACCCGAAATGCTCCACATACGACTCGAAGGGCCAATGTTTTGTATGTGTCATGCCTGCAAACCAGGTCGGGGAGCCCCGCCGGCTCCGTTCCTTTTTGTCTTCGGACGAGAAATTCCCTCCTGGGACCAAAATTTGGGAGGCCGCGCGGGCCACTACTGCTGCGTCCTTCTTCTTCAAGCCGATGAAGTTGAAGGTTGGATTCAATATTACCGAGGACTTTATCGACGCGGCCATCGGGTGTAACAATCCATCCGAGTACCTCCTTTTGGAAGCAGCAGACCACATTGGGACTGGACGGCGTCTGGGCTGTCTCGTCAGTATTGGCACGGGGACTCGCGAAGTAAGGATTAGCAGGGCGTCGACTGGACTAAGAAACATCACGCAAGCACCCAAGTTCATCGGGGAGCTGATCGGAACGCTCAAAAACACAGCAACCGACGGCGAGGAAACACACCGTCGCCTTCAAGCCAAGTTGGGCGTCTATCCGAACGCATATTTTCGCTTCAACGTCCCTGGCGCAGCCGCTGCGGTTCGGCTGCACGAGTACACGAAGATGGGGCCTTTGACGGATATGACAACGGCCTACCTCTCTGAACCCCTCGTTGCTACCCAAACGCGGATTGTGGCTGGCGCACTGGCTCGAAATTCGTCCGAACACGGACTCACACTTGGCCATATCCGTAAGAATACACTGAATCTCCTGTCCCGGGGCTACACGCTGACGCCAACAAACCAGACGGCATTGACAAAGAGCAGGTGGTCTTGTCGACACAGGAAGCCCAGAAATTAGGTAACCCCAGTCGTTTCTTCACGGGGAGGGGCGACATTCTGGCCAATATTGATGCTTGTTTTCCGGTACGCAACACGGGGGGTAAACCCCGTCGCGAATTCTTGCTGTATGGAATGGGCGGGGTGGGTAAGACCCAGATTGCTCTGAAGGCAGCCGACGATCTCGAAGACAGGCATGTTTTTGACCTTAGCCCGGGATACCCCAGCCGTTTCTAACCGGAGACCAGGTTCAACTACATTTTCCACATTGACGGAACGGATACCATGACGACCACCCAAAGTTACGCCAACATCTGCCAGGAACACTGCGCCAGCAACGGAACCATCAATGAACAGAAAGAAGCAGCTATGCGTTGGATAGAGACGCTGTCCGAAGAATGGCTCATGATCTACGACAACTACTCGGAGAAGGAACGTTTTGAGCCCATGCTGCCAGGCCGAAACAAGGGGAACGTCATCTACACTTCCCGATCCCAGGGATTTCTAGCAGACCTACCAGCCGAGTTTGTAAGTGAGGTTAAGCCGCTGGGAGAGGAGGATGCCGTCGAGCTGCTCATCAAGGCATCCGACTGTGAGGATATGAGATCGGACCCGGTGGAAATGAAGGCAGCCCGGAATCTAGTGGCCGATGTTGGCTACCTGCCCCTCGCCATCGAGAACATGGGAGCTTATATTAGGGAAGAAAAATGCAACGCTACTACGTACTTTCAGAGGTTCCAGGATCGGCTTGCTCGACCCCAGTTGATGAGCAAACTAGATCACGATGGCTTTCTGCCGGCTCGCCCGGCACTCTACACGACACTCGACCTGTCGTATGATGCCCTTGTCGCCCTCCGGCGCCGCAAGGGGAGGAGTGTCGATGGCTGGACGGCGGAAAACGCACTGCAAGCATTGAATATGCTCTGCTTCTACCATAACGAGGGCATCCCAATCGCCATGGTCACGCGTGCAGCCGAAGAGCGCGAGAAAAAGGACGGTGTGTACTATCAACCTCTCTGCTACCTCGCCGATGACCCCTTCATGGATGCAACTGCTATGTTGGCCTGCAAGACCGACGGCACTTGGAATCCTTATTTCTTCAACCGAGGAGTGAGGATGCTCCAGCGGTTTTCTCTCATCAAGTTGTCGCAGCGGGGCCACCAGATTTCAATGCATGTCATGGTGCAAGCCTGGGTTCAAGACAGAATGGACGAGCAAACTCGACGCAGGCAAGCGCTGGTTGCCAGAATCGTGCTCATCGAATCCATCAAGCCCAGCTGGAACAGGCTGGAGAAGGCGTGGCTGCGAACTCTCCCTTCCCATGTCAACGCCTGCATGGCTCATCCAGCCGCAACCCTATATGACGACAGGTACCAGGCCGATTTGGATTACAAACTCGGCTGGTTCTACCATGAGGAGAAGCACCTCCTCGGCGCCGAGGAGCACCTGCTCAAAGCCCTGCATGTTAGGAAGCTCGAGTATGGACCCCACAGCTGGTACGCGATCGAGACGCTCCGAATGCTGGGTAGTCTCTATCATGATCGAGGCGTCTATGGTGAGGCCGAATTCATGTATCGGGAAGCTGTCGAAAGATTGATGGCTCGCTACTCTGAGATAGAGGAAAAATTTGAGGTGTTCAAAGCAGGCTTCGAAGAGAGGAAGAGGAAACGAGCCAGACACCAGAAGCTGGAGCTCTTGCTTCAGTTTGGGCCCAAGCAGGACAAGGACAAACAAGAAAAAGGGGAGAAATCCATGGCTTCAAGAACCAAGGACGACCCCCGGGACACGCAATTCCTGGATCGAATCAGCTCAGAGTTGAAACAATGGAACCACCAGGCCTCGGATATCTACACGGAGCTGTCTACCGTGCTCCATGACCAGGGAAAGTTCTGGGCAGGTCAGGTATGCCTCAAAGCGGGCATAAAATACATGGTGGATGCCTTCGGGAATCCGCGGCACCTGGAGGTCTGGACCAGGGAGGACACACTGGTCCGGCGATTTGAAAGCGGCGGCAACCTGGACCATTGGACCCAGCGTTTCGCTGCCACAGAAGACTTCCACATGCCCAAGAAGCAAAAGTACACCCTGCACGAGTATCGCTTCATTTTGCAGATTGGTTACGCGCGCTTCCTGCTCAAAGAAGAACAGTGGGAGGAAGCCTACGGGGTCTACCAGGACACTCTCCGGTTCGTCCCAGACTTTTACGGAGCGGGCGACAGCAGGACACTCTACCTGCTGCGCAAGATGGCCTGGTGCCAGGTCAACCGGGGATTTTTTGAGGAGGCCGAGGAGCTTGCCAGCGACGCGGTTGAGCGGTCCAAGGCTTCATATGGGCAATGGCACATTCAAACTGCCAAATGCCTTGAAATGTTTGCTACTGTCCTTTTCCAACATACGTTGTGCCTGGGGACGGAATCCAAGGTCTTCAGCCTCATACAAGAGGCCTATGACTCGGCGCGGCTGGCGTATTCGGACGATCACCCGTTTGCCGCCTTGTTGAACCGCTATTTGGAGATATACTCGTGGACGCGGATAGACGCACTTTTCCTTGAGGAGGAGGAGAGCGGCGAGGAAGCTAAAGAAAACGAGTTTGGCGAGCATATGCGCAGGATTTTCGCCGAACACGGACCAGCGACGAAAGAGGAGCGCAAGGCACTAGCGAGTGCCGAATATAGAGAGTTTTCGAGGAAGAAGCTCCAGGCCAAGTGCGCAGAGAGGAAAGAGAAATTTAACCAGGGCATCCTGGCGAAAAGGGGACCGGTCACACCCACAAGCGGCGCTCAGGGAACCCAAGGAGCAAAGGCTGGGGCCACCGGAGTCGAACACGCAGACATGCCCCGGGCCGAAAAGGAGTGGAAAGGAAAGGAAAAAGAAATTGTGGCTTGTTCGCCTGTGGTTGAAACACTTGAGGAAGGGCACCAGCCAGAAGAGAAAAGGAAAGGGAAAGGCTTGCCACTTGACACACATGGAGCTGAACAGCCTTCCCCAGGAGGTAACATTGAAGAACTGGGTGCCAAGGGGACAGGGCCACAGCTGTCAGCATCTTGATGTAGAATGCCTGAAACAAATCCGGAGGCGATTTGAGGACACTTACTGTATATGGCCTCACATATCGAGAATTATACATTGTATGAAGAGAATACAGCTAAACCCAGGGCTTTCCAATTCCCATAAACGTACACACCTCCTACATCTCACACGCTTCATGACTCCGACCCTTCCCCTTCTGTCCCGCGCTTCTGTATCGCCTTCATCAGCTCGTACAGCTGGCCAAGCTGCTCGTCTGTTCTCGCAAAGTCAGTATTATGTCAACCCAAACAACTTTGAAGAATAATTGTAGTAAGCATACCGCTCATCTTCTCGACCTTCCCGGGGTCAATCTTCTCCCCCGCCCACGCATCCCCCTCAATCTTTTGCGCATACAGCTGCCACTCGGTGAGGAATCCGATCTGTATAGGACATCAGTTGTAAGCCGCATGTCCATACTTCTCGTCTCGTTCTCTCCCTCTCTCCTGGTAGGTAAGGGGCGGAACATATCAGAGGCAAAAAGAAGCTCACCAAATGCACCGGGTTCTCGACCTCGCGGTGTGCTCGGAACTCGGCCTTGATGTACTCGTCACCCAACAGGCGCATCTCAGAGGGCAGATGCTTCCGGTGTGCCCGGAGTAGGCGTCGGTAGAGGTAAATCGGTGGGAGCAGTGCCATTGGGCCGGGCGACATGCCCTTTGCTGACGGCATGGCCGAGGCTAGGAGGCGGAGGGATGTTCTCATGATGAGTATGAGACTTTTTGTCTTGTATATTTTGCTCTTTTTTGGCCTTGTTTAAATTGTATCGCGATCGCTTGGTATCCTGGAGGATATAGGTAGGCTTGTTGCTGGAGTATTCTGAGAATTGAGCCAAAATGTCGTGTCTAATTCGAGTTACTGTAAGCAGCTTCACATCTCAAAAACATGGAAACAGCGGGAGTGGTCGTGCCTCGGGTGAAATCACCGGTGGACCGAATAAACAAACAGTGACTAACCGTTTTGGCCAGGCATCCAAGCACCCATGCCACCACTAACAGAACCACAAGGGATGGAAGTGCAAGCGCTTAAAGACATAGGAAGACCAGGCCAGGAAGGAGTAGAGTCATTCACTATGCATTTAAAATGTATCCCAAGATGCTATCCTAAGAGACTCTAGAATGCATTCAATCCAACCTAAACATTGTGGAGCCCCGAGTCCCTGACGCCTTCCCCTTTTTCTACCCCCTAGCCCATTACCATCTCACCCGTATCCAGTATCGCGGCAGAGATGGGTTGTTAAGTCGAATTCGCTTCCGTTATCTCATGATTCCTTGTCTCCCAATTTCTCTTCCACAGCAGCTCCCTCCGATGTCACCTTGGAGCCTTCAACGTCGCCAACCGCAGCATTTTCCATCTCAGAGATCGGTTCCAACGTGCCACACTGTCTCTTCTTATCCTTGGTCCCGCTGCCGTCCTTCTCTTTATTCCCATCGCAAGCCTCAGAACCAGTTATACCGTCGGAAGCACCGCTCCCAGAGGCCACATCCCCTGAAGTCCCTGATCTCTCATCCTCCCCACCGCGCTGGGCCAAGAAAGCCTTCCTCATCTCAAAGCCCCGCTCTATCCGCGTGGTGAACGAGTGATTCGGACCACACCAAGCCCGCAGTCGCTCCAGGAACTCGTCGCCCGATGCAGGCGGGCGGTCGCCAACAAAGGCCTCCCACCGTCTCGTCATCGCGCTCCGCGGCCCCCACTTGGCCCTCCGTGCCTCCAGACCATCCCGATAAGGCTGCCATAACTCCTCGACAATCGCCCTGGACCCTTTATCCTCCCACGCATGGTAAAACCCCGGGTTGTCCTCAAAGTCGAGATTTGTCCACTTCGACTTCTCCACCATCGCCGCCTTCCTCTCGAGAAGCTCCTGCATCTTGACGGTCCTGGGGTGAGTTGACCCCAAACCGATCTTGGCTGCATCAAGCGCCTCTTGGATGACCGCAATGCCCTCCTCTTCCGTCTCCCATTTCTGCAGGAAGATTGCGTCGGCGAGGAGCCGGAGGGTCTGGATCGTCTCGGTGTGGTAGTCCCCATACGCGTATTTCGCTCGGGCAAGACAGTCTCTGGCCAGCTTGATGGCCTCGTCATACAGTTTTCCCGACATCAGGCACCGAGCCATGATCCGTAGGATCCGGAGAGTCTTTTTGTCGTAGTAGCCATTGTAATCGCGGACGATCGGGTAGGCGACGTTCAGGAATAAGTCGTGCGCCACCTTCCAGTTTTCGGGGTCATGCTTCCAGATGGACATGTACCACGCCGTCAGCAGGTCGACCATGCCGTCGTTCTCCATGAAAAAGTCGGACAGCTCGTCCGGGCCGTCGATGATCTCTCTTGCCAACTCGTGCCAGAATCTCCAGTTCCCAGAATGGGTCAGGATTCGTACCTGGATTTGGAACTTCATTAGCACTGGGTTGTTTTTGTCCATGTATTTTTCGAGGTTCTCGACGGCATCGCAAAGCATCTCTCCGCCCCTTTGGGGACTGCCCTGGTCTGCGTACACCAGACCCAGCTCCGCGCATACTACTTGTTGGGTGAGGTAGATCTCCAGTGGGTCATCATCGTAGGGGTGTAGTGATGTCGTCTTTTCGGCCGGTTGTTTGTGTGCCGTGTCTGGTTCAGACGGCCTCTCGACTTCTTTGCCTTTTTCAGAGCGCGTCGGCGATCGATCCGAGACCCGTTTCAAGAAGCCATTCGAAGGAAGTATATGACTCTTTAGCACGTGTTTTGTGAGAGCCCTCGAGAAACGTCGCAGTGGTCCATGTTCCTCTGGTTGGCCAACTGGCTCGTATTTAAGTCGCGCCCTCGTCCTTCCAAGGACCTCCAAATATAAAAGCTCGGCCTCGGCCAGGCATCCCATTTCGTGATGCATACGCGCGGAGCTCATCAGGGTATTGATCACTGCCCAACTTTCGTTGCCCTCCGTCATCCTGAAAATGCGAATGGACCGCGACATACATTCCCGAGCCTCGGCAAACTGTTTCTCAAAACTGTGGTATAAGCCCAGCTTTCTCGACAAGATGGCATCGTATTTTTCGTTTCTAGGCGGCACCACCTTTTCAGAGAGGAGGATGTCGAAATGGGGCCGCAGCCCGCGGGCGAAGGTCTTGTCATACACCTTTTCACTCAGGATTATTGACTCGATGAGCAAGGCCGATGCAACCTGAGCCCACCGTGATGACATCTCCTGTTCCATTCGATGTCGGGCCCAAGTATGAACCAAGACATGCATCGATATCGACCTCTTATCGGCGGACAGCTTGACGAGGGAAAAGGATTGCAGGAGTAACACTCCCTTGCGGAAGGTAAAGTTGAGCCAGTTTCCATCCTCATCGGCCAACACCATGTAATCCAAAATCTTGTTCGGCGGATCCATAATGCGGGCCAAGGGGTAGGTTATCTCGGAACCGCAATCGTGGCGTTCCCTGGCCGCGCGGCTGAAAATGCCGATCGGGATTCCGCTGTGGTGATAGAAGGACAGCAAGCTCAGGATCGCGAGAGCGGCGGCCGCGCCACGGCCTGCTTCACTTCGGCCTCCGCGGCGTTTGCGGGCCGTCAGGGCGTCGTAGGAAAGTTCTAGGGTGGCGTAGACTGTAGGATTCTCAACATCTTTGTTCTGAAAGCGGGCATCGGAGAGTATGCGAACCTTCTCATCGCGAAGCCTTTCCAGATATCGTTCCAGCGATGTTTCCGAGTCCCTGATGGATGCCGCTGCTTTGTCGACAGCGAGGGGTAGGTAACCGAGCTCTCGCACAATAGCTTCAGCGAGCGCACTGTCCTCGGAGCCGTCAGAAGTGTCTTGCGAGCCAGAAGCATTCAAGAGAAGGTTGACGGCATCTGCTTCGCCAAATGGAGTGACTTCAAACACGCAATCGACAGGCAAGCTCCGCGCCAGGTCAGTTGATCGTGATGTGTAGATAACATTCCCCTTGCCGCGGCCCGGGAGCTGGCCGCGCCGGTTCTGTAGATGGCAATCGTCGAAAATCATCAGCCATTCCTCTGTCAATCCCTCCATCCACTGCATAGCCTGGGTGCGCAACACTTCGGACGACCCCTTCCCTAGGTTGTATCGTCTCGCAATGTCGGCGTAGCTCTGGAGGATTGTGACCAGAGATGAACCATCAATGTAGAAGATGTACGGGAACCTGCACATATGTTAGGCGCGGACGATTATGCACATTGAGCTTCACTAACCGATCCTCATAATCCTCTGCGAATTTCAGCGCAATTTCGCTTTTGCCAACGCCGCCCATGCCGTGCAGTAAAACCTCGCGACGAGGCTTTCCCCCGGTGTTGCGTGGGGGGAAGATGGAATCAAGCCTCTGTAGAATGTCTTGCCTTCCGGTAAAGAAGCGGCTCGTAATTCCCATGGACTGAGCCTTCTTGTTTACCAGGGGTACGTGTTCTTCGTCAATACCGGCTGTCCTGAGATTAGTATAGAACGCTGAAAAGAGTAAACCACATAAACGGTCAATACTCACCAATGTGGCCCAGAGTAACACCATGGTCGAATCCGTCAGTCTTCAATCCCTCGGCCACCTGCTGTATCTGCCTTTTGACCTCGTCGCCAGCGAGGTATTTGGTTGTCAGGGACTTCAGCTCCGGTATCTTCTGGTAGTGGTGCAATTTGATATCCTGTGCTGCCTCAGGAACATTGAAGCGATAGTATGCACTGGGGAAGCGAAGCACTCGATTCCGCAGCCGCCGGTGGGTTTCCTCGCCGTCAGTAGCCGTGATCTTCAGCGTATTGATCAGACGGACATAGTAGGCAGGGGCATGTAGCCAGTTTCGGAAGCCTCTCAAGGCGGTCACGAGCTTAACGTCCCGGGTGCCAGTGCCGATGCTAACGACACAACCTAATCGTCTGCCGGACCCAAACTCGTCGACAGCCTCCTTTAGGAGATACTCAACGGGGTTGTTGACGCCAATAGCTGCATCAACGTATGCCTGTGCTGTTGGTCCCCTGCCTAACACCTGGGGTTTGAAGAAGGATGAGGCTGCTGTGGTTGCCCGAGCGGCTTGCCAAATCGGAGTTATACTGCCCAAGTCATCACCGTCGTCATTGAAGGAGCGGACCAGCCGGGGCTCCCCAACGCAATCCGAAGGCATGACACACACGATCGCTTTCCCTTTGTCGTGATTGCGCTCCAGATCCCGCATGTATTGGCCCATACCCCGTTTCTCAACGATGTTCTGGACGACCTCCTCAAGCGCAGTGGCCCGGAACTTCTCTGAGAGACTATATCTCTTCTTATTTTCAGACGAAAAGATTTTGGCGGCACAGTTGTCATACTCCTGCAGAGCCTCCTTGGTAGACATTCGGAGTCTCCCCAACATGATCGCAATGAGGCTAGGGAAGTCAGCCATCAGCTCGCTCCAGCAGGGAGTTTCGCTGATTTCAGGTCCTTACCCTCCAGTGCTGGTCCCGGCAATCATGTGGAAAAACTCGCAGGGCTTGGGAATCTCTGGCAAGCTGTATATCTCCTGGATCTTCATCATGATATTATCCAAGATCACGAGTGACGAGACTCCTCTAACACCTCCACCGTCTATGCCGCGTCAGCTCCAATCTCAGACGAGGGAGAGCATTGCGACTTACCCAGTGACAGAAGATTGATGCCTTCATTCTGATTTGACTCTGGCTCCATAGCCAACGCATTTCTGGAGACAAGATCACAAAAATCAAAGCTGTTAAACAGGAGGTGAAGAGCGAGAGGAACCTCCTCAGCTATGAGATAACAAGAGAGGACAGGTAATTGAAGCCCTACAATGCGAGCGATAGGCCGTGTCGTTGGGATAAACCACGGGCGGCTGCCGACATTCGACGGGCTTCAACCAACCCCCTGCTCGCCCAACCTGCACTGCAACGCTCCAATGGCAAGCCAACCACAAGCGCTAAGGTCTGTCGACCGCGCCCGCCATGCAGGCTGTCGTGGCAGGACAAGCCTCGATGCTTTTCGAATAGCACTTTGTTTGCTTGCTTGAAAGTGACAGACAGTCGCCATTTGAGCGCCGGAGGCGGGATCTTGCATTTTTGATATCTGATCTTGAGAGGAAGCCAATGATGAGAGGTAAAAAAAAAACGGTCGAAGCATGATGTTTCATAACGAGTGGACATTAAGCTCCAAGGCGGATTGAATGTGAGAAACGCTGAATCTTCAAAGTGTTTGCCCTCCGACCTCTTTCCCTTGAAGAAGTCATGGTGTAGCAGGGCCCATACAGCCAAGGGACGACATTCCACTCACTGCTCGACTGCTGAAGAAAAATCCATCTTTGAGAACCCTCAAGGGTCGAGAGAGCAAAGTACCTGTACTTCATCACCGCATTTTCGTGGCAGGTCGAGATGTGTTCCACTGCGTCGGGTTCACGATCAATAATGCTGTTGGTGGTGGTGTGCGCGTGGCTGTGTCAGTGGAAGGGGAGTCTGGAAGGAAGCCTTGTGATCATGAGCAGTGGGATTGGCGGGGCTTTATCCCCTGAAGGGGCACTCGGCATGGAAGGCAGCACCCACTGGAGCAACTTCCCCGTTCATGGATGTTGTCTCGCCCAACTTGACCACATTCTTCGTTTTGTATCTTACCCAACCCATGAATAGGCCACGGGCGATCATCTGAACTGACCTGCAGGGACTATTACCCGGTTTAGATGACAGAACAAAGTTGACGTGCATAAGATAAATGTTCAAAATTTTTAACTTGACCTCTTTCGTACATCTCTCATAAGCTTCTTCCCCATCCTCCCGCCAAAACGCCAACCCCGTACAACTGCGATGCAAGCATCATAAACATCATCAATCCCCATTCCCCTCATGCAAAAAGACGCCGTCATACGAGCCATGCACCACTCCCCACAACCCCTCTATCTCCCCAACCCCTCCCCATCAAGATACCAAGTCGAATCAACCGCCGGATCCAACTCCTTAACCGAAAACCCATTCCCCAAATACCCAAACCGATTCCTTCTCCCGCCCTCATAAACAAACTCCCAATCCTCCCCCCTAAACCCCTCGAGCATATGAAAGAAATGAATCCTGCTCCCCGGATGCAGCGCCGTCACCGGCCCGTCCTCCTTCCCACCCTTAAACCACGAGCGGCAGCCGGTGCCCCACGTCGTGCGCGGCATAAACGCCGTGACATGCTCAAAGTAGTCATCGACGGCGGCTTGGGACGGGGCGACGGCCTTGATGCCCTCGGTCTGGCACTTGCGGATGACAGAGGTGATGTAACGGGCGATGTGTTCGGAGAGGGTGAAGACGCTGCCGTGGCCGATGGGGGCGTTAGGGCCGAGAAACACTACGTTTGTTAATATCTCAAGGGTAGGTAGGGAAGGGGGGATGGACGCACTAAAATAGTTTGGCAGGCCGGCGACGGCGCAGGACATGTAGGCTTTCGGGGTCGAAGTCTTCC
Organism: Trichocladium uniseriatum; assembly: GCA_017139535.1. Lineage (NCBI taxonomy): Eukaryota > Fungi > Ascomycota > Sordariomycetes > Sordariales > Chaetomiaceae > Trichocladium > Trichocladium uniseriatum. Next base: position 584,260 of record WOUO01000002.1, on the reverse strand, counting down.
ACTGGTCCTGGAGGTTGCCGTTGCGACCAATGATGGGGAAGCGCGGGCAAAAGGACGTGTCGTAGCCGGTGGCGCAGACGATGGCGTCGACTTTGAGGATTTCGCCCGAGTCGAGCTCGATGCCCTCGGCCACGAACCGCCTGATCCCAGACCGCTTGATCTCGACGTTGGGCTTTGTCAGGGCTTGGAGGTACCCATGGCCGGGCGTCATTCTCCGGCATCCCAGAGGGAAGTCGGGGATGAGTGCTTTGCAGAGCGCCTCGTTGCCTCCGAGCATTGCCGTCATGTATTCCGTGACTTTTGCCCGCGCAAAGGCCTGGACTGGGCCGTCTTTGAGGAGCTGAAACACTTTGTTAGCCACTGCTTGTGGTATAAACCGATCATCACCTACTATAGAGAACCCATTGTTCACTTCCACCTCGATCTTCTTGACGAATTCCCGGTAAAACTCTGGGTCAGACTCGAACTTTTTGATGGTTTCCTGAGAGAAGTCCTCCTTCTCATCCATCTGGATCTTGCTCAGAATCTCGCCCGCTTTGCCCATCATCTTCCATGCTTGTATCCTTGGTGGAACCACCCAAGTGGGTGTCCGGATAATATGAAACAGCTTCTCGGCCCCGGGTTGGAGCTCGGGCAGCACCTGGATCCCGGTCGAGCCGTTGCCAATGACGGCAATGGTCTTGCCCGAGTGGTCGAAATCCTTGGGCCAACCCGCAGTGTGTATCAAGGTGCCTTGGAAAGCATCGAGACCTTCAACATCGGGCCATTTCCAATTGCTGTCACCCTGTCAGCATGCACAAGATCCGTACAGTAGCCCGGTTTCTGCTTACTTGAGAATACCCGTCCCGTCCACGAGAAAAGTGGCCGAATCGCTAAACTCGTCTCCCGTCTCCAGGTTCCGAATCCGCAGCGCCCATTGCCCGTCGTCCTCGCTCCACTGGGCCGATACCACTTGGTGCGATGTTTTGATCGAGTCCCGTATGCCCTCCTCATCGCACACCGTGCAGAGGTACTCCCCGATCTCCTCGGCCGCTGAGAAGAAATTCGACCAATCCTTCTTTGGCCGCCACGAGAACTGGTAGCTGTGGCTGGGGACATCACATCGGCAGCCAGGGTAGCGGTTCTCGAGCCAGGTTCCTCCCACGTCGGTGTTTTTCTCGTAGACCACGACTTCGTAGTCGCTGAGGTTGAGTCGTAGGGTGCGGATCAGGTTCAGGCCGCTCGCTCCAGCTCCGATGCACACGATACGGATGTGGCGTGTCGATCCGAGGGGTTGTTCTCGAACCGTATAAGCGATTGTTGACTGTGAAGGCTCAGCTGCCGTCGTGTTGCCGTTGACTTGAGCCATGGGTTCGCTGGAGGGAGGAGTTGGCGGTAGGGAGTGAGGAGCTGCTTTCTGACCTGGGCCTCCTCCCTTTATATCCCTGCCCGAGGAAAATAAAGATCGAAACCACGCCATGTAGAAATAGAAGTATGGATGAATCACTCGGTACCGGTCCCAAGAGTGGCAAGAAGCTGTGGAGAGGTCTACGTCTTCTTTCGAAATGAATCCAGGGACGGAACAAACACGGGAAGTGCTCAAAGAAATACAGGAGAGTCCAGCCTCCTGCTCGGGTTCAACTTTACCAAGTGGAGGTTTTGGGTCCGAAGAGCACTTGCATAGTTGGCCCGTTTACGGCAACCGAGGTGCCATCAGCTAGTCCGGGGTGGATGATACTCGACAACGCCCCTGAAGCAAGGTCGTCTGCCGTTTGCCGTGGCAGAAGGAGCCATGCGTCCCTACTGCCCCAGTCCCGGACGGCAGTGAGAATATGGAGTGCAGCCATCGGAATCCGGATGTCGGCTTTGCAGCCCAATTGGAAGTCTTGTTCTTTCAGGCAATGCAACGCGTGTTCTCCCCGGTCCTGCACTGAGAGGAATCGGAGGGTTGTGAGGGCGACAAAACCTTGGAAGTGTGGAATCGAAACCGTGGAAGTCGTATTCCGTCCAACCACAACCGTTCGGAGCTTGAAGTCGTGTCCGGGAAGATCGCGGTGAGCGGCGAATGACATGCGCGGCAGAACCCCGCGTGTTTGAAAAGCTCCGGGGTTCAAGCTGCAGGAACAGGAGAGAGCACTGCCTGGAACGTCGTTTTGCCCCACTCTTGGGATGCCCCGCAGCGTGTAAAAAGTTGCGCTACCAATCCGAAGCCCTGGAGTCCATCACGGACTATTCCACGGATCTTTTGGTCGTTTGCCTCAATATCTCAGCTGGACGAATTCCGCAATAACAAAGGAGATCTCGACCGGGAGTGGGCCAGCTCTGTGGCGTACCGAAAATTATCCTTGAATTTATCCGCCTCAGAATTCAGCTCAAGTGTAAGAAGCAGGGCCTGGACAAAAGAGAGCGGGGTGAGACATGGCGTTTTCATTTTCGTTCGCGGGCGACGACATAGAGGAGGACCACCAACATCCCGTTCCTCCACCAGTCCCAGCACACAACACAGCGGCTGGACCTTCGCCCTCAACGGCTGGTGCATTTCCCGTCCAGGGCAAGCCACTGCTGCCGCCTACCCACCATGACCTCGACGACATCCTGTCGAGGCTACCGTCCAAGATCGCCTTTAGCTTGCTCGACGTCAACCTCCCTGACGGCCGCACCCTCCACCTGCCACGTCGCGAACTGTGGGATGTTCGTGTCCAGCTGATGGCTGAGGACAACACAGTCAACTCGTCCGAGTCCGAGGCCGGTCTGGGGGAGCACGACGTCAAGACGGGCATCTACGAGGGTGGCTTCAAGAGCTGGGAGAGTAGCGTGGACTTGGTCAAGGTCCTTGCATCCGAGCGGGTGGTCGACATTTTGAGTCGGGAACCGTGCAGTTTGATAGAGGTGTGTTGCTGTTCTTTTTCTTCTTCCTCTGAATGGCAGCTTGCTGACCGGCTCCCAGCTTGGCTGCGGCACAGCCTTGCCCTCGCTCGCTCTACTCCAGTGGGCACTGGCCGAGCGAAAGTCGGAGGAGAAGCAATCGTTAGTGCTTACGCTGGCAGACTACAACCCCTCCGTCCTATATCTCGTGACCCTGCCCAACGTGATCCTCGCTTGGGCGCTCCAGCAACGAGACCAGAACCCCGTCGTCGAGGGCGCCTTCACACCCGACGGCGAACTGGACCTGACCCCGGAACTGCTCCAGGCCTTCAAGGAGTCCCTGGCCGCGAACCAAATTACCCTCTCCTTCCTGTCGGGCGCCTGGTCTCCCGAGTTTGTCGACCTCCTCACCCGCTCAGGCGCTGCCGCCAGTCTCCCCGCAACGACCAAGACGCTGCTGCTGGGGTCCGAGACCATCTACTCGCCGTTTGCCCTCGAATCCTTTGGCAGCACGCTGCTCTCGATCCTGGAACGGGAGCGTAGCGATCGTCCGGATGGCAACGCGAAGGCCCTCATTGCAGCCAAGAGGTTGTACTTTGGCGTCGGGGGCTCGCTGGACGACTTCGTCGATAAGATGAGGGGGCTTGGCGCTGCGGTCAGGACGCTGTTTGAAGAGACGCAGGGTGTGCACCGAGGGGTTGTTGAATGCCTGCTCTCTTGAGGAAGTTCGACTTAACTAGAGCGAGGTCGACCTGGCTGGAGTTTGTTGGCAGCGGCTGACTATCCCGGCACTCACTTACCACCACGCCTGCGTGTGGCACAAACTACGGTGCTTGCCGGCGGATTCTGAGGATCAAAGAGGCAGAAACGATGTTTCAAAATATCTCCTGCCTGGTTTGGCCCTTGGTGTGAGACATATGTCTGCAGATCGCACATCTCCGTTGGCCTTCGCTGAAGTGTTTCCAGACTTCCAGATAACGACATTGTCGAGATGGCGATAGCCGCTACCGATAGGGCACCAGCCAACGCTACCTCCAACACATGAACTACGGTCGAACCTAGCTTATACCGGGTCCGTGTCGCCAGTCGAGCTTCGATATAGCTGTGCGACGCATCTCGTGTAGTCGATACCAGCCTACACTGCCATGGACGATGCTGTGTGACTTGCCGTGTTTCACTCCGCGTCACTGGCAGATGTCTCGCAATTGCTTGTCATGCGTCTCAGAGTAGTACATGCATACACACATGTGTGTGTATATTACTGTTTGAGACAAGAGTGTTCTGAGTGTCATCAGAGCATCAAGTCACGTTGGGGCGAGTAGACGCGCAAGCATGCAGCTGCACCGCCTCAGCGCACAGAGTTGCATGCCCCGCCACCAAACATCGACTCAAAGCTCGAGCTTCACCCCATATCGCAACGGTCGACAGCTTAGACAATATGAGACGGCACCGGTGCAACTTGAGCTCAGCCATCCAGCCTGTGATGTCAGCCAGTGTAACTGCTTGATGCTTGGTGTTTGTTGCTGCATTGGTCATTGGTTCCTCCTTCAATGTTGTGTACGTAATCTGTAGATTCTGTCTGTCAGATTCTGCCTTCCAGATGCAAATTGTCGGATGTTTGACTGGGCTTGTTCTTCGTATCACCACCGTCCAACCACCATCCGATTTCATCCAAGTCGACGTCGTTCTTAGTGCCACGGCCCAATCGGCAGGCAGATTGAAGATTCTGCGTCTCGTGAGTGATTGAGAGAATCTGGATCTTGAACTGGCTGGGGGGCCCTCAATGCTTGGCCAATAATCTGCAGGGACTGCCGCGGCCGAGTCACTGCCCCATTCGGCAGCGGGTGTCGTGCAGCGCGATATGAGGCCCCGCTGCCTTGCATTCCACGTGAAGGTGCAGATGTCGCAGTCGCAGACGGCGATCTGCTTTGGTTTGTACTCTGGTGCAAGTACAACAAGGCATTGTATTGTACAACAACGAAGAACCGAGACACTGGGCTATCAATTCCGTTGCTGCCTGACAGCATTCGCGATCCAACACTGGCGGGCCGTGAGACTTGTTTCTGGAAAGAACTTGCCGAGACGACGTGCCAATGGATGCCACACGCGGCTGGATTTAGCAGTTTTTCATAATTTCCACGATCAACGCCGCAGCACACTAGGCTGCGAATGGAAGTCGAGACCTGAAGGAGTCGCTGCCGCCCGCGAGACAGGCAGGAGGGAGGCAACTGCCTCACAATACGTGGCTGAGGTGGTGGTAATGGAACATCCAGAGAAGACAGACTTAATCCTAGTGTGCCGGAAGCAGGTGAACAATAGGATTCATGGCGAGGTTCCCCGTTGAAGAATCGTCAAAAAATGGCCGAACCATCCCTGTTCACCCCTGGCACCTCCCCCGGTCCTTCCGCCGCTCCCCCATTGCGACGTCTGGGGCGCGCTAAGAGAGGTAATTCCTTCGGCGCCTCTTATTGGCGTGATGGATGAAGCGTCACTTCCGGGCATCGCGTCCTTGGCTTCAGCTATTTTGGCCCCCTGTGCGCCGCTGCCTTCTTCCTCTGCTCTCCTTCCTTGCTTCCCGCTTCACAGTGACAATCGTTTCACGGTCCTAATCCCATAATAATCACTCAACTTCTTCTCCACGGTCGTTTCACCACCAGCTTTTCATTCCAGCATCCAATTGCCACCGGCGCTACTTTTCACAATCTCACACAGAATTCCTGGTACGTTCCTCCGCGGCGCCTGGGCAACCACATCCAAATTGCGCGACTCCATTCCCGGATCGACTCACTTCCCAGGCAACCCTCGCAGCACCATTTCCCCGCCTTTGACGTATCATCTTGGTTGTTACTTTCGTCACTAACAAGTCGTGGATAGTTGGACTTCTTGACCATTTTCTTTACTTCGAGTATCCATCGCAAACCAGATTCAAAATGAAGTTCTCTGTTGGCGCCATTGTCGCTTTTGCGGCCGCTGCCCTCGCTAAGCCCGTCCTGCTCAACTCCAACTACGAGATCCAGGAGGATGTTCCCTTCACCATCAAGTGGAGCGGTGCCGAGGGCCCCGTCACCTTGACTCTGATGACTGGCCCTTCCAAGGCCCTGGTCACTGTCACCACCATTGCCAGTAAGTAGCGCGCCACCCTTCTCGTTCACATTGCGCGCTAACATTTCAACCCAGCCGACGAGACTGGCACCTCGTTCACCTGGACCCCGACCGACCTGCCCTCGGGCACCTATGCCATCAGGATCACCGACGAGAGCGGCGAGCCCAACTACAGCGCCCAGTTCGAGTACGAGGGCACCGGCACCCTCCCCACCACCTCGGCCTCGTCTTCTGTTAGCATCACTAGCAGCGCTGAGCCCACGACGACCACCGAGTCTTCTTCCAGCACCACCGAGGAGAGCTCGACCGAGACCGAGACTTCCACCGAGACCTCGACCACGTCGAGCGAGGAGTCGACCACCACCACCCTGAGCAGTAAGTCAACCACCTTTTTTTGACTCTTGTGTGTTTTAGCCCACGCTTATACCTCCCTCGCAGCCTCCACCACCACATCCGCCAGCAGCACCCCCACCGACAGCGACGACGCCGAGGAGACCTTTGCGCCCATCAACACCAACAACGGCCAGCGCTTCGCTTCGCCGCTTGCCCTCGTCCTCGTCACGGTTGCCGCTCTCGTCTTCTTTAACTAAGAGGTTGCTCCACTCTTTTTAATTCGGTCTTTCTCGTACATACATTGTTCTTGAAGATGCTGTAATTGGGCGCCGCGGCTAATCCCCCCGTGTCGCGTGGATGTCGAGGGTGGAGGAGGCCGTGGCAAACTCGGTCGGCGTCTGTCACATGGGCTTGGGGGTTTCTGGGTTGGTTTTGTTTCTCGGATGACGAGCGGATCAGGTTGCGCGGAAAGAAAAGCGGCCCTTTGAATCGAGGCGACGTTTTGCGAATCTTGGTATGCATGTCCTGTCTTCTGGTAGCGAGGAAGAGGATTCATGTGCTCGTCTCGAGAGGGGCGGTTAATGTCAAATACTCAGTCCACGACCGGCGACGTTGGGGGTTTGAGTAGGTGTAGGGGTAGTGCAGATATGGCATGCATATTGCGAGCGCAGCGAAATGCATGCATGTGTTTGATGCCTGTCCTGGGAATTAATACGTCTGGTTGTTAGCTTTTGATTGACCTACCGGGTCTCTCTTTGCTGCGTGGATGGCGCCACGTCGTGTCATGTTGTTGTCAGAATCCCTACCCGTTTCTCTGCACCTACCCGTCTGCCTGTCATCCTTGCCTCTAGAAATCACCAGCATGACATGACATGGACGCAAGCTGCGAGATGCAGCACTGACAGAGTGCCCGGCTGTCGTTCAGTTAAGCTTCTTCTTAAGGTTCTTACACTAACGCAGTGTTCCGCCCCCTGCAGGATGGGGTATGGGAAGTCGGGGAGGAGGGTCGATACGAGGCCTGTAACCTGTTTGGTCGAGGGAATATACGAGGCCATTGCGGGGACGATGTTCGTTGGGAAATCGGCGCGTGGTGGGGATTTGGGATTTGGGATTTGGTGAAAGCTGATGTGAACACGCAGACTCTGTCGGTTAGGGTTCATTCTTTTGGCGGGTGTGTGTTACGCGTGGGGTGGCGTTTGTGTCACGGCTGGGCTGTAAGGATGGAGTTGCTATATGATGGAAGGATGGGCTTGGTTTTTCTTCTATTGTTTCCTGGATTTGTCGTGGCATGGATTGGTTCCAGTCACGAACTCGAGATGACATGCGTGGTTCTTAGTAAGAACATTGCAATCGTGGCTCTGAGCCACAAGGTTTTTGTATCTATGATATGACCGCCAACTCTACTTCTTGACGGTGATGATGATGATGACGATGATGATGATACAGACATATGAACGGTTTATTGTAGGCAGCATTGGAGCCGCTCATCTCGTTTTATCGAGTCTATCCCAACAATGCATGCGTGCTTTGCAATCCGAAATCGCAGGTAATAACTTTTGTGTTTGTCCTTCGTTGCTTCGTGGCCGGCTTCGGCCTCGGATGATAAGGGTCTAGTCGGTGCGGCCACGGCAGAAACAGGAAACCAAAACGCCCGGCAATGCGTCGGCTGATATATGTAGAGGTTGCGCCTGTCTCTTTCTGGGGTGCTAGGTTCAGCATTGACACGAGGTCGTTATGAACAGGTCGGTTTGTATATGCGCGGATGTGTCGCATGTTTTTCATAGCTTCGCCTTGGGCGGCGCCTCCTCCTCCGACACGAGCACCACGACGGTGCAAATGTCGTCCTCCTTCCCGCCGCGCCACACCTCGTGCGGGTAGTACTTCTTGACCTCCTTCGCAAACGGCCCGTCCAGCTTCCTGTTGACGCTGGCGGCCTTGGCAGCGCTCACAATCTCGGTCGCCAGCATGCTCTGCAGCGTGGGCGTGCTCGGCGCGATATTCTCCCCTAGCCTCGTGTACGGCCGCAGGTCGGGCGCCACCTGCACGCCCCGGTCGGTGCTCGTCCATGCGCCGACCCGCGACATGGTCCGGCTGACGATGCGCAGCACGTCCTGGTTGAAGAGGTTGTCCCAGAGTCCGTCGCTGGCAAAGACGAGCACATCGCCGTGGCGCAGGCGGTGGCGCGTCACCTCGGCATCGCGCGGCTGGTCCATGAGCTGCGCGCCGCCAAACGCGGCCGCCCGCAGCAGCATGCTCGGCGGCACCACGCTGAGCTGGAAGGGCGTGTTGAAGGCGTGCGTCTGCGGTTCGCTGGCCGAGTGCACCCCGTTCAGTCGCAACAGGATAAAGCCGCTGTCGCCCAGATTGGCCACCTCGAGCAGGCCGTTGGCGGTTAGAAGGCCGACCACGGCGGTGCTGCCGCCGGCTTTGATCGCTGGGTCGTGGCAGACGGCCTCGTACCCCTTTTGCATTAGCTGCCGCGCCGTGAGCGGTGGTTGGCTCGTCCCTGCCGGTGTCGTTGTTTCTGCCGTGGTGGCCGCCGCCGCCATGTAGTCGCAAAAAGCATGCGAGAAATCGGCCGGGTCGACGCCGCTGTCCATCCACCCGCCCACGCCGTCTGCTACGCCGAGCGCGACCTGGCCGGGGGTGGAGCCGAGGCGGCTCACGAAAAAGGCATCCTGCCCCGACTCGGGTCGCGACGACTTCCCGCGGCCGGCCCGCGGCGGTTGTACGCGATTGTAAGGATTGAACTGGAAGATGTGGGTGGAGGGATCGTAGGCGCGGCCCTTGGCGATGTAGGATGCCGCGACGTTGTAGACAAACTTGCTCGTAGTCGGCGACGGCGCCGAGGCAGAGTGGGAGGCTCGTGTTCGGTTCGGTTCGGGGGTGGTCGCAGGCATTCGAGACGCAAATCTAGAGCTAGAAACCGTACGAATGGTAGAGGGCAAGGATGTTGTGCTAGGGGCGAGCCTCTTAAGCAGCAGCGTGGGCGTGGAACGGCATGGCAGCGAGAGAACAGCCATTTCGGGGTGGGATTGAAGGGGGCTGAGCGGACAGTTTTGTCCCTAGAGCATCACGGACGTTGCCGGTGGTCGCAATCGCGAAAGAGGGTCGAGCGGGGACAGGGCGGTCCTAGGCATTGGTCTTGGCCAGTCGCCAGTCGAAGTCTGTTCTTGCGCGCGTTCTTGGGCCGAAATGCAGACCCCGATTGTTGCCGCAATTGAAGTTCAGGGCTCAGTCGCCTCTATTATGTCACCCTGCCGCTGGGCACGGTTCCTGGTCCGGCGAAATTTCATGCAGATGTGGGCCCGGGCCCGGTTTCGATCGGCTGGAACCTGGATTGGAAGCGTCGGCTGGTCTGTGCGCGCATGAACATCCGATTCTCGATGCGCCATCCCTTTTTGGGAGTGTTCCTGGCATGGCATTTCAACCTTCAAAACTCCATCATGTATTAACTTATTCCATGGCCGCCAATTCGGTTTTGGGTTGGGGTTTGGAGCTTGATAGATTCATCGACCTGCTATATCAATGGCTGGTTAGTCTATACTTCGGGCTGACTGTGAAACCCCGAGTGTCCGCTGTCGAAGCCTCAGAGAATTTTGAAGACGGGATGTTGCCATTTGAATCTTACCCAAGAGCATGGAGGTCACTCTCACTTCCCTCCCCCCGTTGATGCTCTCACCAACCATCGAGACTCGACATCAATTCGGATGTCGAAGTTGGATGCAACTGGAGGGGTGGGGCGAGAGGAAATAGGAGCCCGGCGGCACCTTCCGTGATTGCTGCTTCACCGTTATTAGGGATTTGCAGGTACAAGATTACGACTCGCGGGACAATCCCACATTGCGTAAACCTTCCCCAAGCTCACAGCATTTCGGGCGTCAACTTTGGCTGGGGTTGGTAAATCCATTGGACAGTGTAAAGCATGCGCAACGTCATGGCTCGGCCCGCAGGGAACTGAAACGCTGGGGGCATCTTGAAACCTCGTCTTCTCCCGCATCCCCAGCGCCACTGCCGTCTCGCTACTCGTGGTCTTGCGCCAAAGACCAGGTTTCCCGCACCAGCCTCCCGCCCTCCCGAACGCGCCATCCACCGCTGATCGGCACTCACGCCCGTTGCACCCGTGAATAACTTAATTGAGCACGCCCAACTTGGCGCTTCTTTCCACCCTTCTTTTTCATTGTTCCGGGTGCATTTCTTTATCGGCAGAGTTCATCTGTTTCCGTGTTGCTGGACGACCTCGACCAAGTCTCTTGGGCTCTACCCCGCCATTCCCTCTCGACCTCGAATCCCAAGACGTCGTCGTCCGAACACCAGCCTCTCAGTTTCCGGCGGATCCGCACTTCCTCGGCATGGCCCCAGCGGTGCTGGCGCTCTTCGCCCGGCAGTACGAGGACTGCACCCTCACGGAAGATGGCTACCTGGATGAGGACAGCTGCTATGTGCCATTCTGGGCTACAAGGGTAGGTGCTATGTCCCTTATCGAAGTTGACAAGATGTGCGTTATTGACGCTGGTGCAGGAAGGTGTCATCACCAAGTGGTCGCTATTCCTCGGCTTCATCGTGATAGTCGGTCTCTACCTCTTGCTGGGGTATTTGCATGCGCAGAAGCGGGTACAGAAGGGCCTCCCTCCCTTGGGGTATCACCGGGTAAGTGGCGCTCGAGACCGAACCCCCTTCGTGAACATGCCACTAACACCGTCCCAGTTCCTCGTCCCTCGCGCAACCCTCGCCCGGGTCGACCCCAATTACCGTTACCCACAACCGGCAACCGTTCGTCCGTACCACCCAGACGCTCAACAGTACGACATGTACGCCATGCCCCCGCCGGTGTACGATCCCAATGCCCCGCGCCCACCCATGTACGAACCGCCAGCGGGCTCGACAAAGGTAGACTTGCAGCAGCGCGAAGCCGAACAGAGTGGATCAGGGGCGGGGCAGCACTCCGAGTACGCACCGCCAGCGGGACCGCCCCCTAGCTTGAGCCAGGCTCAGGGCGCATATTCACCGCCCGCGGGACCGCCCCCTAGCTGGGCCCAGTCTCAAGACACATACGCACCCCCGCCAGGACCTCCGCCGAGTAGTGTCCAGCCTCAGGGCACTGGAAATACCAACCCCTTCCGCAGCTGAGGGGTCATATTAGGGGAGAAGGGATTGCCCCGGCTATAAGTTGGTATTGCTTTTGATTGTAGCCTCTGTGGAAATAGGGGCCATCCAGATGCGGGACATTTACCCCTTTGGCGTTACGGTTGCGGGAACTGGTACCGGAGTTGGGACAGGACGGAGCATGCATGCATTTTTGTTTTGAAATACAGATAGCTCTAGAGCAAGAAACAAATAACCAATCCTATTGAGGATACTAATATCATTCTACCCTTCGATCCATGCCAGAGTGAGGCCCTCGATGACAATAGATCCCGAAAAGTAGCAGCCGTAAACTCCTCGCTAAAAAACACCCGGCTATCCCAAGTGCGCCATGTACCCCTTGGTAGTACAGGGTATCGCTCAAGCCAACCCAAGTCCATCCATCTTTACCGATCCCCCTCTCACCAAATCCCACCTCCCTAATCAAGCTCCATCGCATCCGAATCCTCCCCCGGCGTGACACCACCCCCATTCACCTCCGCATCCATCGGCACATCCCCAAACCCCACCACCCCCCTACCTTCAGCCACCTCCTCCTTTACTCTCTCCCTCTCCCTCTGCCTCATCCGCTCCCGCGCCTCCAAAATCGCCTTGCGCACGCTGTCCTGCTCGGGCGCCACCGACAGCGAGTGCGGCACGCGGTACAGCACCAGCTCCTTGCCGGCCAGCTCAGACGGGTTTGGGACCTGCGTGCGGGGGTCGAGGAGGGTGTGGGGCAGGATGCGGGTTTTGGCGAGGTGCTTTTCGATGTCGGGGAGGAAGACGAGTTTGTTATTTTCAGGGGATTCGGATTCGGTATCGGAGGAGGAGAGCTCGTCGTCGAGGTTGTAGATGTAGACTTTGTGTTTGGTGTCGTCTACTTGCATGAGGGAGTCATCGGCGGGGTTTTTGTGGTGGTGATGATGATGGTGCTTGGTGGGGGTAGTGGTGGTGGTAGTGGAGTTCTCGACGGGGACGTAGAGCTTTTGGCCGGATTGTTCTGGTTTCCGGGGAACGGGGTGGGTTAGCGGGGGTTGTCCGGGACGGGATCGGAACGGGGCCGATTGGATGCATCGATCCGGAGTGGACTTACCAAGGTTGAGTAAACTCATTCGTTTGGAAAGACGTTCATTGTTCTCTGGTGCCGCTTCGGCCTTGCGCTTGCGCAGGGATTGCGACGGTTGTGGTTGTGGTGCGAATGGTGCATGGTTGTTGTGTTGGTGGTGGTTCTGGAAGCGGTGGTTGACGGCGAATCCATCCATCTCCAGGGGCGCGGCAATGTTCGCCAGCATCTTTTTTTCTTCTTCCTTGCCACTCTTATCGCTACGCTCCCTTTCGCCAATTGACAACTCTCACCCGCTGCCGGCTGCGGAGGGCTGGTAATCTTTTTGAATGTTGCCCAATCAATGCGAGATTTAAAGATTGGTTCGATAAAGAGACAGCCGATATCGCGAGGGGAAGAGGGAAGGGAAGGGTGCAATGTTGGGTGGTTTGCGCCGTGATAAGCCGTTGGGGACCTTGGGGTGGCGGCAGTCCAGAAGCTGGTGTGGAACGCGCTGGTCCCCTTCGGCTTTTGTGACGTTGAGTCATGGGTCGCGAACCTTCCACCACAAAACCCGCCCTGCCCCGCAGTCGTCAACTCGGACACTCGAGAACTTTCGAGCAGCAACTGCACTCGCCCCCCTGCACAATTTCCCTTTGATCGGCCTGCACTTTCGGATCGCGTCGAATTCGAGTTTTAGAAACGGTTATCGATCCTATTCTCAATCCTCAACGCTGCCGACCATGGCCGAAGTCAAGTGGACAGGGCCCCTCGTCCGCAAGACCTTCTTGGACTTTTTCGCAGAGAGGGGCCACACGATCGGTAAGGAACCGCCACCCCGCGATGCGCCCCCGGTTGCGCGCGCCGCGCGCCGCTGTTTGTACCGGATAACAATAGACGAACTTGAGAATCACCGCCCTGGATTCCAAGATTCCAGCATGTGTTTCTTTGTTTCCATTTGCACTTGGCTGACCAGTTTGCCCCGCAGTCCCGTCGTCCTCGGTCGTCCCTCACAATGACCCCACCTTGCTCTTCACGAATGCGGGCATGAACCAGTTCAAGCCCGTTTTCCTTGGGACAATTGGCAAGACTGAGCCCCTGGCCCAGTTGAAGCGTGCGGTCGACACACAAAAGTGCATCCGTGCCGGCGGCAAGCACAATGTATGTTGCAACCCCTCTTCACCGCGGCGCAACGCGCAATGCTGACTTGCCCAACACAGGACCTTGACGATGTCGGCAAGGACAGCTACCACCATGTGAGTTTCGCCACCTGCGACACCATCGAAAGCCACATTGGCTAACACATCGACAGACATTCTTCGAGATGTTGGGCAACTGGTCCTTTGGCGACTACTTCAAGAAGGAGGCGATCCAGTGGTCGTGGGAACTCCTGACCAAGGTCTACGGCCTCGACCCCAACCGCCTCTACGTCACATACTTCGAGGGTAACCCTGCCATGAACCTCGAGCCGGATCTCGAGGCCAAGCAGCTGTGGCTCGACGTCGGCGTCCCCGAGGACCACATTCTGCCGGGCGATATGAAGGACAACTTCTGGGAGATGGGCGACCAAGGGCCGTGCGGGCCCTGCAGTGAGGTTCACTACGACAAGGTTGGCGGGCGGAACGCTGCGCACCTCGTGAACCAGGATGACCCTATGGTGGTCGAGGTGTGGAACAACGTCTTCATGCAGTTCGATCGCCAACAGGACAAGACCCTCAAACCCCTGCCTGCGAAGCACATCGATACCGGCATGGGTTTCGAGCGGTTGGTGTCTGCACTTCAGGACAAGACATCCAACTACGCCACCGATATCTTCACCTCGCTGTTTGACAGGATCCAGGAGGTTACCGGTGCTCGGCCATACACCGACAAGTACGGGAAGGACGATGTCGACGGGATCGATACCGCATACCGTGTTGTCGCCGATCACATTCGCCTGCTCTCATTCGCCATTGCCGATGGAGCTGCTCCCAACAATATCGGACGGGGTTACGTCGTCAGGCGTGTCCTGCGGAGAGGCGTGCGGTATGCCCGCAAGTACTTCCAGGCGGAAATCGGCGCCTTCTTTTCCAGCATCCTACCGGCGCTCGTGGCGCAGATGGGCGAGCAATTCCCCGAGCTCAAGAAGAAGCAGGTTGACATCAAGGAGATGCTTGACGAGGAGGAGGTTGCGTTCGCCGTTACGCTTGACCGCGGCGAGAAGCAGTTTGAGAAGTACGCCGCGCTTGCGGTCAAGGCCGGTACCAACAAGCTGTCCGGTGCTGACGTGTGGCGTCTCTACGATACCTTTGGTTTCCCTGAGGATCTCACAAAGCTGATGGCTGAGGAGCGTGGCCTCACCATCGACGAGGCGGAGGTCGGGGTTGCTCGGGAGAAGGCGAGGGAGGCTAGCAAGGCTGTCAAGGAGGCGGTTCAGACATTCCCCAAGCTCAATGTGCACCAAATCGCCGAGCTGGAGAACACCGTCCAGCTTCCGCGGCCGGACTCGGAACCCAAGTACCAGAAGGGAGACACCAAGGGCAAGGTGCAATTGGTTTTCACCGGCGATGAGTTCCGTAAGACCAGCAAGGAGCTCCCTCCAAAGACGCCCCTTGGCCTGTTGCTCGACAAGACCAACTTCTATGCCGAGTCTGGTGGCCAGGTCGCGGATACCGGCAGAATTATTATCGACGGCGTTGCCGAGTTCAAGGTTCTCGATGTTCAGGAGTACGGTGGCTACATCGTGCACAACGGTTATCTCGAGTACGGCGAACTTACCGCGGGCGACGAGGTTATCTGTGAGTATGATGAGCTGCGCCGCCAGCCCATTCGCAACAACCACACCGGCACTCACATTCTCAACCATGCGCTGAGGGAAGTGCTTGGCGAGGAGGTGAACCAGAAGGGTTCGTTGGTTGACCAGGACAAGCTGCGCTTCGACTTTAGCCACAAGAGCCAGGTCACGTTGGAGCAGATCAAGAAGATTGAGGACATGTCGAATGAGGACATCAGGAGAGACCTCAAGACATACTACAAGGACGTTGATCTGGATCTGGCTCGCGAGATTGAGGGCGTCCGTGCCGTCTTTGGCGAGACATACCCGAACCCCGTGCGCGTCGTGTCAATCGGCGTTGATGTCAACGAGCTCCTGGCGAGCCCCAAGAACCCCGAGTGGCGCAAGGTCAGCGTCGAGTTCTGCGGCGGCACCCACGTCGAGGCGACAGGCCTGATCAAGGACCTGATCATCGTCGAGGAGAGCGGCATCGCCAAGGGCATCCGCCGCATCGTCGCCTACACGGGCGACGGCGCGCACCAGGCCCAACGCGACGCCAAGACGTTCAGCGAGAAGCTCGACCACATCCAGGCGCTCGAGTTCGGCCCGACCAAGGCGGCCGAGATCAAGGCGGCCTCGGTCGAGCTCGACGCGCTCACCATCTCGGCGCTGACCAAGGAGGAGCTGCGGCAGCGCTTCGCCAAGATCCAGAAGGAGGTCGTCGACGAGCAAAAGAAGCGGCAAAAGGCCGAGAGCAAGACGGCGCTCGACACGGTCCAGGGCCACTTCAAGAAGGACGAGAACAAGGACACCAAGTTCTTTGTCGGCCACCTTCCCATCTCGGCCAACGCCAAGGCCATCGCCGACGTCATGACGTACTACAAGTCCAAGGACAAGGAGAGGACCGTTTACGTCTTTGCGGGTAGCAAGGACGACGCGGTCATGCACGGTGTCTATGTTGGCACAGTAAGTTTTACTTCTCCCTAGCATTTCAATGTTCTCCTTGCTGACAATGCCGCCTCCAGCATCTCTCGTCCAAGGGCATCACGGCCGAGCAGTGGACCGCTGCCGTCACCGAAGTGATTGGCGGCAAGACGGGCGGCAAGGAGCCCAGCCGCCAGGGCGCTGGCGCCGAGCCGGCCAAGCTCGACGACGCTGTTGCCAAGGCGGAGCAGTGGCTCACTGAGAAGATGAAGGAGCTCAACATTTGAGTTTGATAATATGGATAGGGGTTAATGTGGGGTTTTGGCCTGGCGATTTCAGATCTTGTTAGCCTGCTCAGCGGCGGAATATCCTAGGTTTCAAAGTGTATTGAAAAAATATCGCTCTCGGTTGTCCGAGCTAGACTGAATGAGTAAATATTGGAGCAATCCAGTTGTTTTGTGTATTCTGCGGAACTTTGGGCAGGTGTCTAAAATAGACAGTTCATGCCCCGCGCCTAGGCGGGTGTAGGTTATATTGTTACAGCAATGTACATTTTTGTTTATACAGTATACATCATGCTGGCATTCTTGTACCACGTCAACAGCGGGTTCTCGCCGCTCTGAGTCTCCGTGTCCTCGAGGTATGCCCATCTGCGCATGAACTCCTCGTGCTTGAGCACGCGGGTCAGCTTGCCCGTGATGGCTTGGTAGGTGGCCTCGGCCGTTTGGAAGTTGGTGGGGAACATGATGTCAAAATACCCCTGGTGGACCTAGAGACTCTGTTAGTAATTTATCATATCATTTCAAGAGACTTGGAACTCACCAATGGCGTAGTAACCGGCACTGGCCGTCTCTGGAAGCGCGTCTGGACAATCGGCGCGTTGAGCCCCTTGATGGCGTCGGGCAGCGAGTGGAAATCGCTCGTCAGCAGCCGGTGGGCCGGGAAGTAGCGCCCCAGCACGTCAAAGAACTGCATCAGCCGCGTGGGAATGTACTCGGGCGCGCTGAGATTGGCCGCCAGCGGCTTCTGCGCCGCGAGCCATCGGCCCAGGCGGGTTGTCGGGTACGGCACCTGGTACCGCCCTCCCGTGGCGGCGTCGCGCACGCGCAGGTAGCGGGCTGCGACCGGGTCCAACTGGGGCGTGTAGAACTCGTAAAAGTCGCCCACGTCATCGATGAGGACCAGGCCTTGCAGGGGCTTCTCGGTTTCCATGTCATAGCGGATGGCGTCGTGCGCAAAGTTGTCAAAGACTTCGAAGGCGAGGAAGAAGCACGGGGAGGGCACCGGGTGGGTCCAGTCGAAGATGGACTGGTTGATGATTTCCACCTTGTCCGAGTGGCCCCGTGCAGCAGTGGACTGCATCAGCTGCGAGTTTTGGAGGGTGGCGAGCTGGGTACTGATCTCGATGATCTTGTACTTGGTGCGCGAGTATACGGCGGGGTCGACTTGGCGGATGTAATCGAGAATGTTGAGCATGAGAGTGCCGCGGCCGGCGCCCATCTCGTAGATGATCAGGTCATGGTAAGGGTAGGTGGTGAGCTTGTAGTTGGCGATGAGATAGCGGGCGATTGATTCGCCGTAGTATGGGCGGAAGAGCTCCGTGGGTGTGTACCAGAGCTGGCGGGTGTCGCTGGGAGAGACGGCGTCGAGGCTGTCCTCGAACTCGACATAGCGGCGGGAGAGCAGGGAGTGGAAGTCGAGCTCATCATACAAAGAATTAAAGTCGAAGGGTTTGCCGGGAGTGAAGATGACGACTTGTTTCGAGAAGTAGCCGTAGTTCGGATTGTAAAGGCTGTCTGGAAGACGAGTTAGCGACTCCATGCAATCCCATCATCCTGCTTCCTTCATCCCATATCCAGACACCAACCAACCTTCAATAAAATCCCGCATCAGCATCTTGACCCTCCGTGGCCGTTCTTTCCGCCCGCGAAGCTCCATGGCCGTGACCATGGGGAACTTTTTGAACTCATCCGACATATCCTGCTGGAACATATCGGTGCGCTGCTGCCAATTGCTCTCACTATTGGGCAAGCCCGCCGCGGGCCCGCCGCGCCCACGATTGACATAGGACCGACGTTGCTGGTGGTGTTGAAGCTGCCGGTGGTGCTGCTCCTGGAGCCGTTGTTGGCGCACGTGTCGGATTGCCGTTGCGAGCGTTGCGAGGTTCCGTCGCGATTGGCATGCTGGATGATGGCGGAATAGTTGCCGGAACAGCTGAGTAACTATGGGAGAATCCATGGTCCCAAGGCGGTGCTCGTTGGCGGGAGGCCTAGGCGACTCGGTGCGGCGTGAACTCTGAAGGCGTTCGGGATGGAAGCTGTGCTGGAGCAAATGACAGAGGTCCGCTCGGCCTGATTGGGGTCGACTTTTTCCAGATGGCCCGAGCTCCTTGATTCCAACGTTCGGGCTGCAGGCGGCCGAGCCGCGGGGTCTGCCCCACAATCCTAAAAGCTTCCAGGCGACAGGGGTTGCGATCGTCCCGGTCTTGGCGTATGGATGCATTGGATGCAGGAATGACATCAACGGACACACGCGCAGCTCGACGGTGTGAGCTTCAAAATTTACTATTCGAATCAGGGATCGAATTAGTCCTGATCTGACCCCAGCTCGCGAAGTAATTTGTTCATCTATTTTCATCCAGACATATTTTCTCTATTTCCCATTATTCAGACAATCATAGTCTACCTCAGGAAAATCTCGAACATGATCCCAACAAAATGTCACTGAGCGATCACCCCCGAGTCTACGGCACCGCCGCCCTCACCGTCGCCTTTATCGCCGGCATCTTCGTCACATTAGGTTTCAAGGACCTCTACCCCGAGCTAGAAGCTCGATATGAACGGCGGAGAAAGCGATATGGGAAGCTCGGCGCCTCATCCGCCGACGCCCGGCGCGGGAGCTTCCTCTTCGGGCCCGTCAGCCTCGAAGACCGCGAGGAGTCCTCCTCCATGACCACCTCCACCCGCGTCAGCGGCATCGTCGACGGCATTGAGGGCACCATCGGCAATACGCCGCTCGTCAAGCTCCGCAGCCTGTCAGAAGCCACCGGCTGCGAGATCCTCGCCAAGGCCGAGTTCCTCAACGGCGCCGGCGGCAGTCCCAAAGACCGCGTCGCCCTCAGCATGATCCAAGTTGCCGAAGAGCAGGGCCTCCTCTCCCCGGGCCGCGGTGACACCATCTATGAAGGCACCGTCGGCAGCACGGGCATCTCCCTCGCCGTGCTGGCCCGCGCCCGCGGGTACAAGGCGCACATCTGCATGCCCGACGACATGGCCATCGAGAAATCCGATCTGCTGCACCACCTCGGCGCGACGGTCGAGCGCGTTCCCGTCGCACCCATCACCGACCCGGGCCACTTTGTCAACCTGGCGCGGACGCGCGCCAAGGAGCACACGGCGGCATCTGACACCCCGAGCAAGGGGTTCTTCGCCGACCAGTTCGAGTCGCTGGCCAACTACACAGCACACATGAAGACCACCGGTCCGGAGATTATGGAGCAGACCGACGGCAAGCTAGACGCCTTCGTCGCGGGCGCGGGGACGGGCGGCACGATCGCGGGCGTGACCAAGTACCTCAAGGAGGAAGCCGGGCTGGCGGGGCTCCGGGTGGTGCTGGCGGACCCGCAGGGGAGCGGGCTGTACAACAAGGTGCGGCACGGAGTCATGTACTCGCCAACGGAGCGCGAGGGCACGCGGCGGCGGACGCAGGTGGACACGATGGTGGAGGGGATCGGGATCAACCGCATCACGGAGAACTTTGAGGCCGGGCGGGGGCTGATTGATGACGCGGTCAAAGTCACGGACGAGCAGGCGTGCCGCATGGCGCGATGGTTGGTCGAGCACGACGGTATTTTTATCGGGAGCAGCAGCGCGGTCAACTGTGTTGCGGCCGTGGTCACGGCGCTCAAGATGCCCAAAGGCAGCCGGGTCGTGACGATTCTGTGCGACTCGGGCACGCGTCACCTAAGCAAGTTCTGGAAGCACATTGCGGCCATGGGGCTGGAGGACGAGACGCAGGAGCAGGATGAGGACCTGCTCGCCGTGTTGGGGATTCAGAAGCCCCAGAGGTAGCGAGGCAGCTGTGCGATTAGTTGTAGGGGGGCATCAAAACTTTACTCGAAAAATCGAATTAATACCCGGAGCTTTCAATGTATCAAATGCATTGTTGAAAACACTCGACTGTCTTCCGCGGCCCAGTAGTATAATATGCTGCGAGTACAAGTGCCCCTGTCCCGCGATGCCCCATCTATGGTACAAATCGTCTCCCTCTCCAATCTGAAGTAAAGGCTTCCTGTTCCCGAGGGCGGATATCATTGTACCGCGGCTCGGGTATCATGCAAAAACACACAAAAAAGAGTTCCTGTCCTTAAACGCCCACAACCATACACGCCGCGCCAAATGAAAAATAAAGAACACCAAGAAATACCTAATGAGGTCACCGTGCCCTATCTAGATGCCTGCCTCTACACTTACGGGACCGGACTTCCTTTGATGGCGCCAATGACCCTTTCCGAGGCAGGCCAGAATCGGCTCGCCTCATGCATGATTTAAAAACCAACCTTCCCTCAAAAAGGTCCCAAATCGGCCCTTGGGCCACAGCAACCAAGGGAAGAGAAAATAGTAAAAAAAAAGAAAACGACCAGTGATGACCATCTAAGAGAACTATCATGATGTTAGCATGAAAGCTGCAGTCAGTCCGCCATAAAGAGGCACTCACCTTCCAGCGGTGCCCGCAGACGGTGCACTCGCAGAATGTCGTCATCGGTTCATCGGCCGAGCGGGTTTGCGCCTGGCTGTACGAGACCCTCTTCTGCCGGCACTTGCTGCACTGCAGCGAGTCGCTGATGGACTTTTCGGCCTGAGGCACCTGGGCCTTGAGCATGTTCTCGCGCTCCAGCTCGCGGTCGCGGGCGCGCTGGGCCTCGGAGGCCAGCTCGTCGTCGGACATGACGACAAACTTCTCCGGGGCAATGTCGCCCGAGAGCACGCGGCGGCCCAGCTCCGGGTTGTCCTTGCGCTTGAGGCTCGTCATGAGGCCGCGGATCTTGTTGCGGTACGCGGGCGTATCCTTGTACACCTTGAAGGCGGCGGCCTCGACCTCCATGACGCGCTGCAGCACCTCCTCAATGGACGCGGTCGACCGGAACGCCAGGCCATTGTACAACACTCCGATGCTACCGTCGCGTGCCTTGAAACCTGTCCGTTCGATGTCGACATTGTCCGTCTTGTAGTGGCGCTTCTCCGGGTCACCTTCGTATGGCGCGCTATACGACGAGGATGGGGGCGCGGGGGAGTCCTTCGGGGTGGGCGACTTGCTCTCGAGCTTGCGCTTCTTTGCGTCCTTGGCAGCATCGACGTTCTTGCGCCACTTGGACACAATCTCGCTAGCGAGGCGCGCAATGTCCTTGTTGGAGTTGGAGCGCAGCTTGCCGACCGCGACACCGGCCTTGGTGGACTGCACATCGCCGTGAGCATTCTCTCCCTCGGCCCGTCATCGCCCGCTAGGACCGACTTACACGAAGCTGTTCCTCGGTCGGAGCTTTGGCCTTTTTCAATTCCTCCAGCATGCCAATGACGACCGATGGCGGTTCAGCGGTGACGGCCTTGGCCAGGGCCCGGATGCTCTTGCTCAGCGCCTGTTCGTCCATTTTCGAGTCGCGATTTCTAGATTTCTTTATCGCTCCCTGTCCTTCTCGGCGGTCGATTGCAGCGCACCGGGTTGCTGTCGGGAAGATGCTTTCGGGGAAGGTCGGGTTCTGAATCACTGAGACACGACGTGCGCGGGGTAAAATCGGTGTGTCGGCGGGGTTGTGTGAGGAAAAGAACTGGAGAGTTGGCGTTCAAAAGAAACGTGGAAAGTGAGGCGGCTCCCTGCAATCGATAATTGGCATCGCGTGCCCCACCTGATTGAACAGGGAGCCTTGTCTCTGCTTATGTAATACAATGTTTCTCGTCACAACCCCAGACAATAGAAGCTCCGAATTCCCGACTTGCGCCTTTGTTGGGAAGGAACGACTTCAACCCATCAATAGAGAAAGGTAACTTGGGCAGTTGATCGTTCTTGATATTCAAGTTAGTAGCTCAAAATTGAATTTAATTAAGCAAAACTCCGCTGTTTCCGCTGTTCAAATTGCTCCAAACCCAACATCCTACCACCAAGCCTCAAGGGCGTGAGTTATCCCTCTCCCAATCCCACAATCCACGCCCTCTAAACACCAGAATCATGCCGTATTTGTGTCATTTTGGCCTGCTTCCGTATCTGGAGTCGTACCGACTCCGATACCGGCCACCTCCACCATCTCCTCTCTGGCACCACTCTCGCCGGCCTTCTCCTCTCCCTTCTCTACCTCCCCGCTAGCCTCCTTGGCCTGCTTGACCGACTTCCACTCAATGAAGCACGAAATGAGAGCCGACAGCACTCCGAGCGGAATCGAAATTGTAAACACGGTGGCGAGCGCCTTGTTGTACACCTCCAGCATGAGGGGGAGGTCCTTCGCAGGCACCAGTTCCCGGAACGAGGCCGCTCCACCGTCGATGAGTTTCTTGACGTCAATGTCGTCCAGTACATGCTCTGCCGTGGCCTTTAGCAGGCAGTTCTGAAATATGCTGTTCCCAACCGAGAGGAACAAGGCGCCACCGAGTGACTGCGCTGCCACGACTGCAGTTGTGCCAACGGCCAGGTCATCGTCTTCGAGCACCGTCTGCACGGCGGTAAAGCCCTGCTGGATTGCCATGCCAAAGCCTGCGCTCGTGATAACTTGGTAACCCGCCCATTGCGCCGTCGTCGTATCAATTTGCAACGTCGTCATCAGTCCAAGACCGATTGTGCCAACGGCGCACCCGATCACTGCCGGAGGCGTCGTGTACCCAATGGCCGAAACGAAGAAGCCAGCACCGAGCGTAAAGGCTCCGTTCACCACAAAATAGGGGATCATGTTGACGCCCGACTGCATGGCGCTCACACCGCGGACCGCCTGAAACCAGACGGGCAAAAAGAACGTCAGGTTGATGAGCGCCGCATAAGTCATGAGAGCCATTCCACATGAGGCTGCCACAGTGCGCTGCAGCATGATCCGAGGCGGCATCAGGGCCTCTTCCTTCATGAACCCTTGCCACGCAATGAAGAGAATGGCCGTGACGCCAAAGCCCACAAGCAGTCCAATGACCTCGGCACTCCGCCAGGGGGTGCCCTGGGTTGTGAATTCGAGCGCAAGGAACAGCATTATCGATGATCCAAGGAGCAGCACATTGCCCCATAGGTCCAGGTCCAGGATTCGTTCCACGATGCCGCGATGGGAATGCTTGTTTGCCTTGGGGTGGAACCACAGCGCCATGACAACCGCTGTGGCTGCTCCGACTGGGAGGTTGACATAAAAGCACCAGCGCCAGGACTACCTTGCGGTTAGCAAGCAGTTTATAATAGTGTCGAGAGAGGACGCACCACGAGATCTGTAAAGACACCGCCCAGGAGAGGCCCGGCTGTGGCACCGGCGCCGAACCTCGACTGGGTCAGCAGACCGAAGGCATCGAGTGACCGAGGTGCACTTACATTAGACCAACAACAGCCATGAAGATGGGACGCGCTTGCAGGGGGACGGTGGTCGATACAATGATGAAACTGCCTGTTGTAATCCCCGCGCTGCCGAAGCCCGCTACCGCTCGCCCGAGAATCAACATCAACGAGCTTGTCGCGAGTGCGCAGACCAGCGAGCCAATCTCGAACAAGAACAAGGCCGCAAGGTACGCCTTCTTGGCCGAGTACAGCATAAAGATGCGGCCAAACACGGGCTGGAAGGCGCATGCCGTGAGCAGATAGGCCGAGCCATACCACCCAATGTCTGGCGTCGATTGAAACTGATGCGTGATGAATGGGATGGCCTGGACAGCAATGGTTAGCCAGGGTAAAGAGAAGAAAAGGGGCCGTCTCTCACCGTGGATATGATGGTCCGGTCCATCGAGATGATCAACATGCCGAGCATCAGGCCAATCATGATGAATATGAGGGGAGTCCCGGTCATGAAAGCAGGCTCGTCCGGCTCTGGCTCATGGGTTTGCTCTTGGGTTTGCTCTGGAGTTTCGGCATTTACAATTGGCGCTTGGATTTCTCCCACTGCCTTTTCTGGCGGATCTGGAGATGTGTCATTGACTACCTCCTTCTCCGGCTGGTCCTCGTCATCGCTTTCTTCCTCCGGCGGTGGCATCGGTTCGACTCGATCTTTGCTGGACGGCAGCGACAGTTTCGACGCCAGATCATGTATCGATTCGCCGATTCCCTCGTCCTCACCTGGATCCTCATCAATGCTCTCTAGTATTCTCGCTCCCCATCGGGTCGGCGGGGTGTTGGGAAGCTCGGCAGGCGAGGGCCTCTCCTCCTCCAAAGAAATCTCGCTGCCTCGTTCGGGCATCACGGGCAAGCTCATCGAATCCGCTTCCGGGTCCGATTCTCCTTGCTCGTACGAGAGTCTCGGCAGTGGCGGCAATCTGGGCGGTAGCTCCGAGACAAACTTGTCTGAGTCCTGGCTGTAAACCGAACTTGTAGCCGAGGCCGGCTCGCCCTGTTCCCCGGGCGGCCATGATACAAGAGGGGGCCGTTCGAGCTGTGGTCTTGATACGGTCTTGTCTGCGTGTGTGCCCGCTGTCGGACTTCCAGCTTGACTGAGATCGCTTTGCTTGTCGAGGGACCATGGCAGAAGAGGCAGTCGGGGTGGTGTTTCTGGGACGGACTCGTCTCGGCGTTCACTGTCGTCGTTAAACATGCTGGGTCCTCCTGTGGGGGGAAGGTATGTATGCATAGGGAAATCAAGGGATGAAGATCATAGATGTTTTGCCGTATTGAATGCTACAGGAGACGATGGGGCTTGCTTGAAACCTGGGAAACTGGGCCGCTTCCCTCGTGTGAAGCAGGGCCCGGGGTGCTTCGTTTCTTTTACGACATTGTCCTTTCCGTTATATGGTTTGATCCTTCCAGTGGGTGGGAGCGGCCTATTTCTTTCGCCATTCAGGGGAGCAGCAGGCCGTGGTTACCCCCGACTTACTCCCCCATAACCAAACAAGGCGGGCACTCAGAGGCCACTTGACGCCAACCCCGAGTCACCCAAAGGGAGCTTTTGTCAACTTCTAACTCACACCAAGGAGGAGTCTCTTCTCGCTGCTGATCCGGCGCGTAGGTGCCCGGTTGGTCCATGCGGTACACCCATCTCGCGCCTGCTCCCAGGTCCCAAAGGGGTGGGCAATGTGTCGTCATAACCGAAACGTTCTGCCCGCGGGGCAACCTACTTTCCGAACAAACCGGGCTTTCGGCGGACTATTGGAGGGTTCCGGTGACCGACCATGCGTTATCAAACCCTGAACCCAATCCCTGGCCTACCCGGAGATTCTGCGGAGGTGGATGGACATGCCACGCAAGGCATGTGCACCGGCCCTTTCAGGTGGGTGAAGCTTGGGTTGGAAAGAACACCCCCCTCTTCCCGACCCCCCGCAAACTCTGATTTCTTTCGAGCCGGTCACTCAGACCAAGTTTAGGTTCGAGTCTAGAAACTATGGCTAGACTCTTCTAGGTGGGGTGGGAAACGCTGACGCACCAGACTACAGTCGAGGCTAGCTTGTGTTAGCTGGAGTTAGATGTTATGCGTCCGGCCGCTCGATACTAATTCCAGTTCTTCTTGCTAACCCGACCGTCAAACCTTGGCCGATGGCATCAAGGTTTCGATAGTCTATAGGAGCAGGAGCGGTGGTCTCACTGCAAGGGAGACTTCCCGTCCCCAAGAGTATAAAAAGCCGGCTCTCCTCCTCGAAGTCCTTCTCACTTTCCACATCTCATCACTCCAGAGTTCCGAGAGCATTTAAACATCAGCTCCCTGCACTCGGCACCTGCCCTTCGAACAGCTCTTGCCGCAACAACTTATCAACTCCCTGCCTTCAAGTAAGCCGCCCAACCCATCTCTTCCTCTCCCAACGCCACCAGCTGACATCAACAGAAACGATCAAGCATCATCACCTACCACACCCAAGTCATCCATCAGTACGTAGCTGGGCACCCCTTCCAGCAGCCTTCAACAGCCCATCCTCCTCAGGCGGTACCACTTCTCTACTCCTACAATCTCCGGTCGTCGGCCCTCGGCATTGCCCTGCTGCCGACCATGGCTCCCAGAACCAGGGCCCCCAAAACCACGCCTCCCAACAACAAGCTGTCTAACGGCCCGGACCTGTCTGGCAACACGGTCCTTTACGGCCTCATCCTTGGGCTGGCGGCCATCTACGCTCACTTCTGTTCTCAGAAGTACAAGGTCTCGTTTCTGTGGGCGCTGTCAATCATCTGGCCCGTCATCTCTGTCATCTTCGTCGTCGTCTACTTGAGCTACGTGTATCCCTTCTACGTCTCGGAGCTCCGCCACATTCCCACGGTCCCCGGCTACCCCCTCTGGGGCCAGTTTGTGGACATCATCAGCAGGGAGTGTGGCTTGCCCCAGCGCGAGTGGCACAAGCAGCATGGCCCCATCATCCGGTACTTCTTCCCCTTCGGCTCTGAGAGACTCTCGATTGCCGACGACGAGATGCTCCGCTTCATCACGGTCAAGCACCCCTACAACTTTCCCAAACCCGTGCGTGCCAAGAAGTGGATGGAGCGCATCCTCGGCGAGGGTGTCCTCCTGGCCGAGGGCAACGACCATGTGGTCCAGCGCAAGGCCCTTACGCCGGCATTTTCGACGCAGGCCATCAACGCGCTCCAGGGCGTCTTTTGGGAGAAGGCCATGCTGCTGGGTGACCTGTGGCGCGGGCAGATGGAGGAGGCGGGCGAGAAGACAATGTCGATCGAGGTTCTCGAGTGGCTGAACCGGTGCACGCTCGACATCATCGCCCGCGCTGGCTTCGGCATCGAGATTGACTGCCTCAACGACGGCACGGCGCTCATCCGGGAGGCGTACCGGCTGGTGTTCAACTTTGACCTGGCCTCGCGCTTCTTCCACGGTCTCCAGGCCTTCTTCCCGTCGTCCAAGCACCTCCCGTCCAACATGAACCGCGACATTAAGACTGCCCGACAAATCATCCTCGATAAGGCGACACGGATCATCACCGACAGGCTCCGCGATGCTAAGAACGACGCGGGTGGTAGGGATATTCTCGCCCTCATCGTCAAGGAGAACAAGAAGATGAAGGACGAGGGTGAGGAGAGCCTGTCGTTTGAGACAATGCGCGACCAGGTCATGACGTTTCTCGGTGCCGGTCACGACACGACGGCCACCGGTGTCGTGTGGACGCTCCACCTCCTGTCTATCTACCCGGAGGTGCAGGCCAAGCTCCGTGAAGAGATCAGGCAACACATGCCCTTCCTCTTCGACAAGGACCAGCGCCGCGACCCGACCAAGCTCGCCGGGGTCAACCCGGACCACCTGCCCTACCTCGACAAGGTCTGCCGCGAGTCGCTGCGCTTCATCCCGCCCATCCCCCTGACGGTGCGCGAGGTCCAGGCGGAGTGCATGCTCGGCCCCTATGTCATCCCCAAGGGCACCGTCATCTACATGCTGGCCAACGCCATCAACCGGCTGCCGTCGTTCTGGGGCGAGACTGTGGATGAGTTTGACCCGGACCGCTGGGGCAATCTGCCGGACACGGCCGGGCCCAACGCCTTCATGACGTTCCTCCAGGGTCCGCGTGGCTGTATTGGCCGCAAGTTTGCCGAGACGGAGATGAAGATCATTCTGTGCTCGCTCCTGAGCCTGTATGACTTCAAGCGGGACTACAGCACGCTGGACCCCGAGGACTGGAAGATGTGGCGGTTAGTATTGCGCCCCAAGTATGGTGTTACGCTGAAGACGACGCTGTTGGAGTAGGGGGTTGGTGTTTTGGGCTTGAGTGTGAATGCTGATGTTTTAATATTCTTGTCTTTCATTTCTTTTCTTTGTATTTTCGGGATTTTGAGTTTCAGCGGACAGAAGATGGTTAATTATGGGGGTGGAGGTGGGAGCGAAGGTCCCGTACGCAGGGTGGTGACATTAGTTTCGTTGTTACAGGCTTGGTGCCCCAGATACTTCTTAATGTTTATTTTCGAAAGGACATGGAGTCCCAGCAGGCACGGATTAGAAGAGAAGTTTTTATCTTCCATGAAGAATAATTTCCCCAAATGGATGTTCCCCGTGACTTGATAACAATGTGGATAATTCTAGTATCTGTCGGTGTGCGATGGCTAGTATTCATCAACAGTGCAGAAGCTGCCAAGGTGTGCAAGTTGTTGAACTTGCATTCTAGCATCCCTCTGGGAGGTTCGCCGCAGTGGAATGGTAGTTTCATTGCACAAACATCACAGTCGGACACCTGGCCCATGACGGCGACCGTACAATGCAGTGTACAGTACATATAGATGCCATGCCATAGCAATGTTAGGAGTAGACACCTTCGGATGTCCACCACACTTGGAGCTCGTCTTCCAGCTTACCGCTTCCAGACACTCTCCGCTCCTCCCTCCTCACATTCTCCTTGGGTATTGCTCTCGCTCTTGCCCTCTTCCCTGTGCACCTACCCTCCCTCCGGATGCTCCGGGTGGCCTGGCCTACGTAATCGTAACCGTTGTGCAAACCACGGAAGGGCCGGACTGGGAGAACGGGAAGTTTGCTGCATGGCCCCGACATGAGACGTTAGTGTAGATGAGAGTTACTGCGTGAGTCAACACTGCATGTGTCAAGTGCCGACGCAATAGCGCCAAACATTTGCAGCAGCAAGTTGACTCGGGTCCGGTCGGGTCGGGTGGCGTGTCCAGCTCGTTTCGATTTGGATGACTTTGACTTCCGACTTTGATGGCTTGTATGGCTTACGCAACTTGCATGGTTGACGAGACTGATACTGTCACTGTCACGAGCTTTAACCTTAATTACCCTGAGCCGAAGCGACTTGCGACGACGGACCTGATACCGAGTGCCATGCTGCACGCTATCTGCGTTCCCCGATCCTCGTCCTGTCGAGCGATGCTGACACCCCAAGGTAACTTATATCCCGATTACGTCGCCGCCTTGTTCGGCCCGTTCACCAAACTCTTCATTTCCCGGTCCTTTCAACACCTCTTTAATAGTTTACTCTCGCCTCCAGTTGCGGAACAAACTGTTGAGCCACGTTACTCTTGAGCCTGAAGCTCGATGACGATACGATCACTGGATATTATTGATGCCCATCGCCTGAACCCTGGTTGCCAGCTTTTGGAAGAAGAAGAGAAAACGCTTGCGCAAGAGGTCAATCTCTAAGCTTTTCTTTCTTTCTTTCTACCTACTTTGGTACATTTACATGTGAAGATCAGGACGTCATGCTTCGTCCTTCTCAGCCCCAGCATCCCCCTTCTCCTCGACAGACCCTTCCTTCTTCTGCCACGGCAAGTTGTCCCGCCAGTCCTTGAAGTTGGACCTTTTGTAATACAACCGCCTTGGCTCCTGGTCAACACTATCCCGCAGTTCCTCCGATGCAGCCATGTACAGCTCCCATGGCGCCGCATTTGCCTCGAGCTCCCAGCGCTCGTACATGCCATCATAGGCCCGATCTGTAACAATATCCCACTTTTCGGTCGGCGCCAATAAGGTCGTCGTGGGTTCCATGTCCAGCGCCTGTTGCTCGTGCCATTCTGCGTAGAAGGGTGGAAATTCTAGGTCGTGAGGGTCGACGCCGGGCCAGGCATCGGGACCCCTGGCAGCCTTCTCCTTAAGGTCCTCGGCGTAGTAGGGGTTTGGGCTTTTCAGGGCTTGCTGCCAGAGTGCCCAGGAAGGCGGCATGTTGAGCGCACTGTAGGTTGCCTGGTAGTTTGCCGCAATGCAGGCTATAGCCACGGATCTCTTTAGGTATATGTTGTTGGGCCGGCGGCGGATGATTTCCCGGAGCGTCTCGTCCTGCGGGAGGAGCGGGTACCAGATCATGTGCGGGAACTGCCACGGGTAGCCGGTATCGTTCGGGTCCTCGGTGATGCAGGATATCTCGTTGACCATAATGAAGCGGGCCATGATAGCTGCGTCGCCACGCCAGTCGTCGAACCGTGGGTCGCAGTCATCGTCGTGCGTCTCCCAATACTTGGCAAAGCCAGTGTTGTGGTAGATGCCCCTGATAACGGCATGATCCTCGTTGGGGACCATCATAGGCCGCTTTAGTCGGTGATAACGGTCGATGTTGCCTTCGTACGCAGCCATGATTATAAGAGTGTCTTTACGCGTCGTAGGCAGGTCGAGCGGCAGGGGGGAGTAGAGGAGGTATGCAAACTCGCGCGGCAGAGTAGCGGCTCGGCGTGCGGGCTGACTCCAGGGCCGTTCCTTACCAGCAGTCCACTCCTCGGTGATGTCGAAATATTCGGGCCAATCCCAATGATTGTCGCCGTCTTCAAGTTTAGCCAGCCCTTCTTTCAGGGGCGGACGCACGGCCGTATCACCGTTCAAGTAAGCGCCGGCACGGGGGTTGTCCAGGTCAACTGTACGCTCGTAGTCGTTCATGACAGCATACCGAACAGGCTGGCGCATAATGTGCTCGAATATGGCAGTTGATCCGGAACCAGCCCTAACGGCAGCCTCCCTGGCTTCCTCTGCGATGGACACATCCGGAAGAAGGTCGAGTTCCAGAAAGAGGGACAGGTAGCCGCCCACGGCGCAAGCCCGTCCCACCTGGTAACGCATGGCAGGGTAACGGCGAGCCAACTCGCGGTATGTGTCCTCGGCTGCTAGCCCGGGATACCAAATGCAGTAGGGTCTCTCCTTTGGGTTGTCCATGGCGGGGATGACGTTGCTTGTGATGAGCCTCGCGTTGGCCCGGCGGATTGAACGGAGACGCATTCGCTCACTTTCGTTCTCGACGGGGATGACTGGGTGCGGGGACGCAGAGACTGACTCTGAGTCGCCAGAAACAAAAGACACGCCCCCTTCTGCCGGTGATGATGCTGATGGCGGCATTGATGGAGCGGGCTGATTGGCAATGGCGCCGGCGGTAGTGATTGAGGGTTCAGCGCCCGAGTTCATGGCAACTACCTAGTAGGCAAGGTCTTGGAAGCGAGTATATCTGCAAGAGCGATAGGGTCCACTGGTGAGTCGGAGGGTGAGTGCCAAGTGGTGCCTGCCGATGCTGCCCAGATCATTACTTGTAAAAAAGAAGGCCGGAGCTTGGTGGAAGGCAAGGTGGGGACAAGTAGTAATTACAGGATACACCATGTCCCTTACATTACCAGGTATGGTACGGATTCCCAACAAGTTTCGCCCATGTTCGAGTACATGCATTTCTCCAGAGTTTTCCATCAAGTCTGTGGTCCAGCTGTCACCCCAACTCCAAAAACACCACGACCAATCATCTCCGCCATCGCTGTCCGAAAGAGGAAATCGACAAAACACCCCTTTTATGCATTTCCCGCAGCGCTGTTCGTGACAAAAACCGTCTCCGCCATGGCTGTCCAAAAGATTAAAGAGAGAAAACATCCCTTAAATGTATTTCCCACCGCGCTCTCCTGACATGGCGAAAAATAAAAACCCCAGAACCTCGAAGTGTTGTGACACAGCTGGATGCTCCCAGGCAGCTCAGAACAAGAGTCATCACAGCTGTCCGGAAGGGCCCGGTCGGGCACCTCACCACTATTGCTTTTGGCAAAGTGGGAACAACAACAGAAGGGAAGCCAGATTTGATGATCCTCTCGGAAGATCAAAAAGGGACCACGCTGTGTCTGGCATCACTCTTCAGTCATTGCTTTTCTTGTCCTCTTTTTCACCACCACTCCCGCAGGCGTGTGGGGGAATGCATCACAGCATCGCCTGCAGGCGCCAGATGTACTCCATCTCCTGGGGCGTGTAGACGCACCCGGTGCGGGCGCCGGCCGCGCAGATGGCATCGAGGCGCTGGCGCGGGGTCAGCGACGACGGGCGCGGCGCGGCGGGGTGGGCGACGGCCATTGCGTTGAGCAAGTTGGCCGTCGGTGGGGGCAGGCCGTCCGGCTCCGGCGACTCGGACTCGGCGTCGGAAAGCTCCGAGTCCGCGTCGTCGGCGTCATCTGGATACGCCGACACGGGGTGGTCCATGTCGACGTCGGAGTCGGCGGCGTGCTGTGACGCCGACTCGCCGGCTGCCGGGGCTGGCGGCGCTCCCTGCGCCGGCGACAGCGCTAACGACGGCTCCTTCTCGCCATAGGCGGGAGAGAGGACGGGAGCGTCGTCGACGTCGTCGTCGAGGGAGTCCTCGAAAGTCTCAACGTCGGAAATGCTCGACGCGTCTGAGATTTCCGCGGGGTCCGAGAGGTCAGAGAGGGATATGTCCGACTCGCCATCCTCGAACCCGCCGTCAACCATTTCGACATCTTGGCCGTCGTGGGAAAGAATGCCAAACTCGCCGGTCAGTACGTCCAGAACGTACTCGACGGTCGGCTCCTCCTGGTAGTCCATGACATCGGTCTCGTGGTCAGACAGCTCGGCTAGATGGGCGTCTTCGTAGTCCATGACCAGCCAGGTGTCTGACAGCTCGTAGCCCTCCAAGTCCATCAGCTGCTGCTAGTGGGCGTCGAAGTACTGGAACTTAAACTGCGACATTGTAATGGCTGATGTGTGTTTGAGAGAGGTGTTTGAAAGAAGTGGTTGGTGAGTGTTTGGGAGAAGTGGTTGATGTGTGTTTGAGAGAAGTCGTCGGTGAGGGCAGAAGTTGAGTGTGCAGCTGCAGTCCAGTGTGTATGCTTGTGAGAGCGTGCGTGGGTGAGAGGGAAGAAGAGAAGAGGGTTGCTTGTGCTAGCCATGCTGCTTTTATCCTCCCTTCAGAGCGGTTCTTTTCCTCCAACACGCGTCCTCCCCACGATGGTGAAACATTTACTTCAACTTCCACGAGCCCCGAAGAGTCCATCGAAGGGCCCGTTGCTGACGAGGCCAGATCGGTGCGTTAAAATTTTGACGAACCTAGGTTGGCCTCGTTTCGGCAGCATGCGCGATAGCTTCAAACCTAGTCTCGACGATTAGTGTGCCAGATAGCCACCTCGGGCCAGCACCAAGTTGACTCGGGCCTGGAGTCGTCTGCGTCTTGCTTAGCAATCCCGTTCTTGAACCCTATTCCTCTCGCCACGAGCTGGGCTATGGGCTCGACTGACGATAGCATAGACGCAAAACGTCATTTCAGACTTTCCAACCTGGTCTCCCCTCCAAAGCCTATTAAGCGAAAGTCACTAGTTTGTCAATAAGCTCACCGGCGCCAGAAACATGAAACTCTAACCGCCACCCAACGGCCGCGCGGAGGTCGCATTTGATGCGAATGTCCGCCCTTGTCTAGTATAAAAGGAAGCTTCTCCCCCACCCTCAGAAGAAGAATTCAGACACCAGCACACACAGTCTGAGAAGTACTTCAACTGCGCACTCCTCCGAGATTCCATCCAACTTCTTCCCCCCACCCACTTCAACCAAAAAACAGCACGACTTCTTGTCAAAAACAACCAACAACTCATCATAATGCGTTCCAACACCATCATCGTCGCCGCCATGTGCGCCAACCAGACTCTGGTTCGGGCCAACGTGATGAGGACCAGGTACGTCTTGCATCTTGCATCTTCCATCTCATTCCATCCATTCATCCCATCCCATCCCATCCCATCCCATCCCATCCCATCCCATCCCATCCCATCCCATCCCATCCCATCCCATCCCATCCCATCCCATCCACCCCACCGCGTCTTATTCCATCCCACCTCACCTCACCACAACTAACATACTTCCAGCACCATTGCTACCACCACCATCGCTCCTGAGCTTGAGGCCCGCCGTGATGACTCCGGCTGGCAGGCTCACCGCGATGAGGCCCTATCCAAGGCCAGGGAGCATGCCGCCAACCACGGTCGCCGTGAGGTCTTCACGGTGGTTACAACCACCGTAGCCCCTGACCTTGAAGCCCGCCGTGACGACTCTGGCTGGCAGGCCCACCGTGACGCAGCCATCTCCAAGGCTAGGGAGGCTGCCGCCAATAACGCTGTCATGATGGCTACCGTCACTGAGGCTCCTGACCTCGAAGCCCGCCGTGATGACTCCGGCTGGCAGGCCCACCGTGATGCCGCCATCTCCAAGGCCAGAGAAGCTGCCGCCAACAACGGCCGCCGCGAGGCTGCCACAACCACCACTTCCCCTGACCTCGAAGCCCGCCGTGATGACTCCGGCTGGCAAGCCCACCGCGACGCCGCCATCTCCAAAGCCAGAGAGGCAGCCGCCAACAACGGCCGCCGCGGCGAGACCACAATCACCCCCGCCCCGGCCCCAGCCCTGCAAACCCGCGACTGGCACGACGATGTGTCCAGCGCCAAATCCCTAGCAAGCAGCTACCGGTCCGAGTACAACGACGATGACACCACCCCTGCCACGACAAAGTCGACCTCCACCTCAACCTTCACCCAGAGCGACGGCACCGAACAAACCATCCTGGTCGTGCAACAGGAGAGCTCGAGCTCGACGACGACAACTTGGCCCCCCAAGCCCGGCAAATTCGAAATGATCCTCATCATCATCGTCTTTGGCTTCCTCTTCTTCCTGTCCTTCCTGCAGAGCCTGCCCGGTCTGCTTTGTTCTCCCAGCCCTGCGCAACAGGAATTGGATCGTCGCGCTCTGGAGTCTTGGGAGCGTGAGTGGGAGCGCCAGTATGAAGCACGCGAGCATGGCGAGCCCGGCCATCGGTGCTTGGGCGCGATGTGCTCCGAGGTTTGGGCGCGTCGTCGTGAGTTTATGGCGGCTCGGGCGGCGGCTCGTGCGGCTCATGCTCAGAAAATGGCGACGGCTTAAGAGGTTTTCTTTTCTTGTTAGGGCCCGAGGGGCCAGCATCGTTTTTTTAATCAGAGGGCTCAGTGGAGAAATGAGTTAGGAAAAGAGAGGATAGAACGTAATGAATTGAATGTCTTTTGGTGCAGCAATAGAAATACATGGTATCGTGCAATGGTCCCAGTACCTTCTATCCTGTGCCTGATTATCGTACCGAAGTGGTGACATAGCCGACGCGTCTTTATACAAGTATGGTACACGGCGAATCCTCGCCCCATGAGTCCCTGCGCAGTCTCACTTCTTCTTGGCGAGCTGCAGGTGGTATGTTGCGAGCTCCTCGCTGGTGATTCGTCCGGGGCTCTTAACCGCGAGGTCCTCGCCCTTCATCGACTTCGGAAACGCAATCACGTCGCGGACCGAGTTTGTGTACGTGAGGACGGCGACAAGACGGTCAAAACCCAGGGCAAAGCCAGCATGGGGCGGGCAGCCCGCGCGCAGAGCGTTTAGCAGGTGCGAAAACTGGGCAATGCCCTGGTCCGTCATCTGGAGCACCTCCTTCATGACATACTCCTGCATCTTGGCCACGTGAATACGCCGGCTGCCACCACCGAGCTCCACGCCATTGACCACCAAATCATAGTGGTCGGCCTTCGCCTTGAGCGGGTCTGTCGCAAGCAACTCGGCGTCCTTGTCCGTCAGCGGCGCGGTAAAGGGGTGATGGGTCGCCGAGAAGCCCGCCTTCCCGCCCTGTCCCGGGTCCGTCTCGTTGTTGGGCGTGAACATGGGGAAGCCCGTGACCCAAAGGAACCTGAAACCCGTATCGCGCGGGAGCAAGCCTGCGGTCACGGCTTCCTGGTATAGCAGGCTTCGGATGGTGCCCAACGCCGTCGATCCTTCTCCCTGGAACGGCTTGTTCTCGCGCGCCTGGAAAATGACAACATCGCCGTCTTCCAAGTCTGTAAAGGTTTCGAGGCCGGGGCCGCCCTTCTCCAGAGCTTCCACGCCGTCGAAACCAAGGGGCGAAAGACCGCGGAGGGGCTGCCTTGAGTCAACCACGAGCGCAGCAGGCTTGCCATCAGGATTGTTGGCGAGGGCAGTGGGGAGCGACTTGAGGAATTCGCCGATAAACTCCGACATGTTTCCCATGGCCGTGCTAGGGCGGAATTTAATGGCATCCACATGCGGGTCTTCGAGGCGGCTAATCATGGAAATGAACGGCTTGGGTAGAATGTGGTCGACCCGGCGGATCTAGAAGAGTTAGCCGGGGTGGTCATGACAAAACCGTGGTGGACATACCTCAAATGGAATCCGCATATCCGGCTTGTCAATACCGAACTTTGACATGGCCTCGTTGTAACTAATACGAGGGAATGGGGCTTTCGGGTACCGTGACATCAGAATCGGATCCCGATACTCTGGCTCTGTTGCTTTCTTTTGGACTGTTAGATTACGTTTCTTCGGGTAGGCGATGGGCGGACATACAAGAGCCGTTTTGGGCACAAGACAAACTTCATCCTTCTTCTCTACTGGCGTGAAATTCGCCGTCAGCCAATGGGTCAAGTCCGTAATGATGGTCTCGACTGTCTGCATGACGTCTTCGCCTGTCGCAAAAGGCTCTTCCAGGTCCAGCTATGCGGTGTCAGCGAATCGATGCATGAATAGAACCATCCAAGACCGTGTTGCCATACCTGTGTGAACTCGGGCTGCCTGTCAGCCCGCAGGTCTTCATCCCGGAAGCAGCGAGCAAACTGGAAGTAGCCGGGGATGCCGCTGGCCATGAGCATCTGCTTGTACTGCTGGGGGCTCTGGGGGAGGGCGTATGCCCGGCCGGCACGCCTCGTCGGGACAATGAATTCTCTTGCTCCCTCGGGGGTAGACTTGAACAGGATGGGCGTTTCCACCTCGGTGAGGCCAAGCTTGTTGAGAGACGTCCTCAACTGGAATGCAATTTGTGATCGGATGAGTAGGCGGGAGCGGATATCGTCCTGAAACCGGATCTGCAGGTGGCGGGCATCGTTGGGAAACAGGGTGTTGTTCGAAACGATGATGTCCTTCGGAAAGTTGTTTAGGGGCTGGATGCTTTCCAGGTCGAGATCGATGCGCGAGACTTGGTTAGGGAAGGCATCGGGTTTTCTGCCGGGCACGGAAGGTATTGAAGAGGACGGTACGGGCTCCAGGGTAGCATCGGTATGGAGTTTGACAACGGTGCCTGTCACGGCCACGGGACTGTGACGTTGGATGCTTCTGAGGGCAGTGTGTGCAAGGTTCTGCTTGGGTTTTTCGCGGTCTTGAGCCTCGGACTTGACTTGGATTTTCGGACCCCCTTCAACGTGGATATCTGCAAACACGAGAGCCGAGGATTGGACTCGTTTCTTGGAGAGAAAGCCGTGGATGGTGACTTTCTGCCCCTCCACAAAGTGACATGCTTTCGAGGCCTTTGGGAGTTGAGCTTGAGCGGGTCAGCACGGAAGAATGGGAAACAAAAAAGAAGAAAAAACCAAGGGAAAGTGCCTACTATATTGGACCCATTCTTTACGCAGCCCTGACTCGTTTTGGTCTTTCTTGGCGCTATCCTCAGGACCGGGTGTTTGTGACTGAGCTTGTTTAAGACGATGGCAGGAGCTCTGGAGACCGCGGATGAAAGTTGGAGCTAATTGAGGACGGAAAGGGCTTCTGCAACCCCTCAATCCCTGTTGCCCAAGCCCACAGCCTGCGAGGCGTCGCAGTGGGACACGCGGAAATGCCATTCGTTGTGTGTGGAATGAATTCGGACCCGAGAGTTGCTCAGAGCAAGAGCATCTCACTCGAACTAACTTTTGGAAGCCGCGTTGAGTGAGGCTCGCATGCTCAGGGGGACCCTAGCTCGTGGAGTGACAGGCCCACTCTTTCTCGGCCGATGTTTGGCCCGAACCAGTTTACAGCGGGTCCACCATTCGACCAGCAACCCTCAAAAACGGCTCGCGTCGAAAAGATTTCGAACTTTTTCTTCTTTCTTCTTTATCCCTTCCAATTCAAAACAAAGTGAGTGTTTGCTCCCGCCACAACAGATCCTGCCAGAATCCCGAGCTGACTGTTTCCAGATGATGAAAGCCAGCGTGTTCATATGACCAAGCTTCCTCCTTTTGGAACTTCCAAACTCTCCCCTCACGGGGCTTAAGTGGTTTGGTTGTGATAGAAGGAGGAACTGTGAAATAAGCGTTCGGCACACCGACCTTGTTACTCACGAACGCGATGACGGCATCTCTGATTACTCTTGAATTGAAGGATTCTACTACTCACGGCCAAGTGGCTGTTGCACGAATTAAAGGATTCAACTACAGCGGCCAAGTGGCTGTCGCATGCTGCCAGAGATGGCTTCCGAGTGGAGGCTGTGTTCCTGCAATTGGCGATGGGCTGGTTGGATGTTTCTGTTTTGTTCTTGTTGCCTGGCACTTGCGTCAGATAGATAGATTGATGGTTCACCATCTCTGCTTCTCGGTAATGGCCGAAGCGGCAACCTGCAGAGCCCTGAAATAGACAATATTCCTCCAATTTTTGTGTCGTGGTTTCATCGAGAGGCGAGACCGTTTAGAGCGCATCTAGTGTAGGACCTACTTGACGATACGACATTGGTGCAACTAGCTATCACAGGCAGAATTGAACGCAAGACACTAAAAAAGTGCCAGTGTCTGAAACGCCGTCCCAGATTTCCCATCCCCTCAGATTGTTCGACCCATGTCCTCGGTTGCCAAGGCCGTGCGCCGCCTGCCCGCGGCAGTTTCCGTTAACAAGGGCACCCAGTTTAGCCCCTGGTTCGAGTGGGCAGAAGCGCATTTTTGGAGACTCCGGCCTGGCCTTCCCAGAACCCAATCCCAACCTATCATCGCCTGCGAGACAGCCCGACTGCGCGCGACTGGCTTAACTCGCACCACTGACGTCCCAACACTGCCCGCCGCCCGCTGTCCGCTGCCCGACCGTGACCTCATACACTACCATCCGTCGCTGTCGTGCGCAACACTCAATCGAGTCCAAGCCGGGGAACAACAACCACGAGAATCGGGCGAGATAATTAGTGTGTCGGTCAACAAAGCCCATCTTGGCGCCCGAGAGCCCGAGACTGTCAGCAGCCACCCTTACCACTCTGCAACCCCCGCTCGTTCGCCGACAGTGTGGTAGACATGGCGAGCTCGTTTGAAAAGTCGGTCAAGGGCGCGACCAAGGTCAAGGTCAGCCACATCCCGCCTCGCTGTCATCTATGTCCGTGGAAGATGGAGGGGTTAGCTAACCAGACCGCATTTCGCATCTCTAGGCCGCGCCCCCCAAGACAAAGTACATCGAACATATTCTGGTCGCGACACATTCGGGCGAGGCAGGCGTTGGAGAGGTCTTCCGGGCGCTCCAATACCGCCTTCGAGACTCAACATGGACCGTCGTCTTCAAAAGCCTGATCACAGTCCACCTGATGATCCGGGAGGGCTCGCCAGACGTGACGCTCGCCTATCTCGCAAAACACCGCAACATGCTAGCCGTGAGCATGTTCTCTGACGGTTAGTGACGGGTAGTAGAAGGGAACGTTGCCGATGGCTGACCCGCTGACGCTGTGCAGCACAAACTCAAGGTCGAAACCTGCGTCATTACTCCAACTACCTCTCCGAACGAGCGCGCGCATACCGGGAAACCAAGATCGACTGGGTGAGGGCCAAGGACGCCCGCCTAGAGAGGCTCTCTATCGAAAAGGGGCTGCTGCGCGAGACCGAGGTCGTCCAGCACCAGCTCACGGCTCTCCTCAAGTGCGACGTGATGGAGTCTGAGCCAGAAAACGAGATCACAATCACAGTGTTCAGGCTGCTCGTGTTGGATCTCCTGGCCATGTTCCAAGCGCTAAACCAGGCGTTGATCAATATTCTTGGTGAGCCCCGCTTGCTACACGGCATGCAGTTCGACCCCTGACTGACTGGGCGACAGGCCGGTTTTTCGAATTGTCTAAGACGGACGCTGAGAGGGCTATGGACATCTACCGGACGTTTACCAGACAGACGGACTACGTAGTGCAGTACCTCAGCGTCGCCAGGCAGTATGAGCACCACACAAGAGTTGAGGTTCCAAAGCTCAAGCACGCTCCTGTCAATCTGGGCCGCCAGCTGGACGAGTATCTGAAGGATCCCGACTTTGAAATACACCGGAGACAGTATCTGGCCGAGATGGAGGCGAAGAAGAAGGGTGGCTCATCGGGGGCTTCTAAGGCTGCGAAGGTTGATTTCGCGAAACCCTCATCTAGCACCAACGCGAACGGATCCCAACCGCCACCAGCCGCCAAACCGGAGCCTCCCAAGGGCCCAGATACCGACCTCATCGACTTTTTTGAATCCATCGAACAGAACCAAACTCCCATGGCTGTCCAGCCGCAGCCGCAGCCGCAACCCCAGCCTCAGCCCCAACCACAGATGCAGATGGGCATGTCCCCATGGGGGCCAGTGCCGCAACTTCAGTCCAACGGCTTTGTCGCCCAGCCGACCGGATTCCAAGCCAGTGTTCCTTTCCAGCAGCCGAGCCAGCCCGCATTCTCTCCGCCCCAAACGACCCCTCAGCAGATCCAGCCAGCATTTACAGGAGCCGGCTTCGGGGGTTTCTCTCCTCAGCCGCAGTCCAACTTCCAGCCCGCTTCTCTCTCCCCGATTCCCCAGGATTCGGTTGCGAATTTCCAAAATACCGCGGCGCCGGCCTTCCAGGGCCTCCAAGCCCCGCAGACTACCAACCCGTTCCGCCAGTCCATGCTCATGAACCAACAAACCGGCACGCCCTTTGCGCCTGCCGCTGCACCCACGAACACCCAGCAACGTCCCGCTACAAGCCAGTCCACCAACCCCTTTACCCGCTCCTCTCCGCAAACAAGCCAGCCGCCCTTCGCGGCACCGGCTTCAAACTCCCCCTTCCAGTCCTCGCCTCCTCTCCAACAGCAACAGCAGCAACAGCCACTTCAACCGCTCCAGACAGGCACCAACCCGTTCGCAAGGAACTTTGCGCCGACCCCAGCCCAGCCAGTCCAGGCGACAACACAGCAGCAGCAACAGCAGCGGCCCGTTACGGCGGGCGGTATCCTGTCGCAGCCAACGGGCAGCACCAACCCGTTCCGGCAGGGCGCTTTCGTCAACCACGCGACAGGTATGGGCTGGCAACACAACCAGCAGGCCATTGGTGGCGGGTTGGACCAATTGGAACCAATTCCTGTTTTCCCAAGGCCGGCGCAGCAGACTCCTTGGCAGCAGTGATGAGATGGTTTTGTTCTATTAGGTTGGGTGTCCAGCTGGTACATGGCGCTAGTGAGGGAGGAATGGGGAGCAGAGGACGAGCGGAGGCGATATCTGATCATGGTCAGTGTTCATTCGTTTGGCAAAGCATCTAGCGCGGCGTTTTACATAGGTTTTGTGTGTTTTTTTTTGGTCTTGGTTTTCTCATGCTAAAGCAATTGAATTCGGGGGGTATCTGCTTTACACGTATGGCAGAGCAAGTCGGGCGAGGAGGATGCTGGCTATCCGCGAGCAGGGCCAATCGTCGGGACGCCGTTTACAGCGCTGGATCTAGAGTTGGGAAAGGGTGGATCGTATACGATGTAAATTGGCCACTTTAACTTCCCCGTAAATTCTAATACTTTGGTCTTGACAGTTGATGTTTCTGTCGTTGTATTCGTATGTCCTCGCCATTAGTTATTCTGAG
Organism: Trichocladium uniseriatum; assembly: GCA_017139535.1. Taxonomy (NCBI): domain Eukaryota; kingdom Fungi; phylum Ascomycota; class Sordariomycetes; order Sordariales; family Chaetomiaceae; genus Trichocladium; species Trichocladium uniseriatum. The sequence goes on along the minus strand of WOUO01000002.1, from coordinate 542,734 downwards.
TGATGACCCTCTAGATACGGACCCTGGCCTCCCAAGCTAGTTCTGGATCAATCCGGATATTGCCCCTTTTCCAGATCTCGACTCCTTTGCCCTATTCCCCGATACAAGAACGCCGACGCTGTGCTGAAAAGAGTAGCAAATAAAATGTGAAATATGAGACCAACACGCGGTACTGGGAGAACCCATATACCAATTTTTGGCATTAGTCCAACTCCATCTTGTCACCCACAGCGGCAATCCCCGCGCTAATGGTGGCCACCTCTCCAGCAGAGAGGCCGATGCCCACCTCCTTCTCGTCCTCGATAAAGACGGCCATCCCGGCAAACGCCTCAAACATGGCCCGCGCCGTGTACTCATCAAAGCTGTATCCGCCAGTGACGTGGCCCGGGTCATGCCGGAACCTGTCGATGCTGGGGTGCGCCAGCTCCGGGCGCAGCTTGTACCGGCTCGGCACAAAGTCCATGCCGCCAAACGGATCGTACGGCCCCTCGGCCGCCGGCGCCTTCTTCTTCTCCTTGAGCCCGCGGATCGACAGCCGCCCCACATCCGCCGCCGCGGCCGTCGCGCTGACCGCCGCCTCCATCGCCCGGTTCGCCGCCTGACCCCGCCGCTTCAGCTGCACCCGCTGCTGCTGCCCGGCCACGTCGATGCCCTGCGCTAGATTGTCCAGCTCCGCCTCGCGGCTGCGCTCCCGCTCCTGCCTCTCCTCCTCGGCCTCGCGCAGCGCGTTGACTCGCCGCTGCCGCGCGGCCTCCTTCTCCGCCGCCAGCCGCCGCTTCGACTGCTCATCGGCCTCGCGCCCGGCCTTGCGGTTGCGCTCGATGTCCGCCTTGTGCTCAGCCTCCCACCGCTGCAGCTCGGCCTCGGCGGCGCGCCGCTTGGCGTCGGTGCCCGAAACCAAGTCAAACGTCAGGTCCTCGACCGTCTGCAGGTAGTTGTTGTAGTCGCGCAGCGTCTCGAAGTCGTCCTCGACCTGGTTGAACACCGCGGCCACGCGCTTGCGGATGTCGACCTCGCGCTCGACGGCCAGGTCGGCGAAGAAGGCGGTGCGGAAGTCGCGGCGGCGGAGGGTGCGGTGGCACCCCGCGTAGGGGCACTGGTTGGGCCCGTCGTTGAAGAGCCGGTTGACGCAGTTGACGCACATGGTGTGGTAGCATTCGGGGTTGATGAGGAATTCCATGTCCTTGTTGAGGTAGCGCATCGATTTGCAGACGGGGCACATCTCGTCCGAGGTGGGCGGGGGGAGGGCGGAGGACGAGGCCGCGCTGGCGTTGCGCAGGCCCGAGGGCGGTTTTCGTGACATGGTGGAGGCGGTTGCCGTTTATTAATCTTTTAGGTGATTATGGTGATGGTGTGAGACGCAACTATTGTTTGTAGGTCCTGGGAATTTGTCGCGAGTGGTCGTCGGTATCGGATTTCCAAGCACCGAGCAGCCTCACCGATTGTTGAAAGACGGCAGAATGTCTCCAAACGCCAGACCCGATCGCCAAGAATCATGGACCCTTGTCGGACATACAAGGCTGCAAATGTGGGGCTGTGGCTTGCTTTCAGATGCGGGGTGGAGGGGGAACCAGGCTGGCTGGGTGGAAAGTGCTGCCCCACCATGACGGGAGCTCTGCTTGGCTCACTTTCCATTAACTTCCAAAGCTTGGAAGCATCTTGCGAGGTCAACAACTCAGCTTGTTCAACCAGCAACGGCCCGAAGCTGACAAGCTACAGAGCTATTCAACATGTCTGACAAGGGTAAGATCTGATTCCCCTTGCCCCTCAAACCGTCTTATTCAAACCTTTCGCCCCTCCTCCAAGCGCAAACAGTGGAAGTCTCGAGCAAACGCACTAACACCCCTTCCTCCTCAGAAGTCAACCCCGCCGAAGAGGCCGCCGCGCGCGCCAAAGAACAAGCCGAGCAGGACGCCCTCCCATACAAGTGGACACAAACCATCGGCGACCTCGACATCAGCATCACAGTGCCAGGTAACCTCAAGGGGCGCGACCTAGCCATCGACATCAAGAAGGAATCCATCTCAGCCGGAATCAAAGGCCAAGACCCCATCCTCAAGGTATCATCATCACCCACCCTCCCATTAACCCTTCTCCTTTTATAAAACTAACCAACCTGCCCACCCCAACAGGGCACCCTCCCGCACGCGATCCGCCCCGACGACAGCACCTGGACGCTCACAACCACCTCGACAGGCGAGAAGCTCGTCGAGATCCACCTCGACAAGAGCAACAAGATGGAGTGGTGGCCACACGTCGTGACGACAGCCCCAAAAATCGACGTGACCAAGATCGTGCCCGAGAACAGCAAGCTGTCGGAGCTGGACGGCGAGACGCGGACCATGGTGGAGAAGATGATGTACGACCAGCGGCAAAAGGAGATGGGCCTGCCGACGAGCGACGAGCAGAAGAAGATGGATATCCTCAAGAAGTTCCAGGAGCAGCATCCCGAGATGGATTTTAGCAACGCCAAGATTAGTTAAGGGTTTCTATGGTAATATTATTGGTGTTTGGGTCAGGACGGGTTGCTTTTTTCGTGGGTGAACATGGCGAACAATGATTATATTTCTGCTGCTACATCTACCGAGCAAAATGTGAGGGGTGAAACGAATCGCCGAGACCACTGAGCTTTGCCAAGCAGGTCGAGGCGTCAGAGAGCCCATCAGCTTTGTTCTTGGAATCGCTAGTAATATGAATGCAGATGAGGTGCTGCAAACCATCAATTGTCAGATTATTAAGCGTTCCGTTTTCTGGTAATCGGCCAGTTGCCAAGTTCCTTGCATGGCACTTGGAGGAGGTATGTCATGTCTACCAACATTCGGCACGGTGTCCTAGGTTAGGAATGAGACGACAGAAAAAGCGGAGTGGAAATGGGATGGGATGAAGATGTGATGCGGCTGATCACACGAGTCGGGTTGAGGGGCCAAGACGAGGAGATTGAGGGCACCGGTCTAGTTCGATTCACATCGACTATGAGACAGCCTCCGAGAACGAGAAAAAGAAACACGCCCTTTCTAGGACTATTGCAGCTTGGCCAACCGCGCAGCTTTGAACTTGCTCATCCGCTTGGGCCCGCCCAGCTCCTCGTCAAGAGGGACGCGGCCCGTCTCGTTGTCCAGGGCTCCGTTTTGCTGCGCGAAGCCGCCCTGTTTCTGGATCAGCTGGTTCCGCAGGCGGTTGTACTCAACCGCTGCCTCCTGGTACAGCAGCGCATCGTCCATTTCGTCCGGCTCTGCAGGGTCCGCCGCGATCGGTCGCTCGACGATCGTGTTGGCAAGGGTCTGGTGTTCGGGAGGGGTGGGTTCAATGTGGGGAGTGGTGCGAGTCTCAACGAGCCTGGCTGGGAATTGGTGGGGGCCTGGGGGAAGCGAAGTGGCAGGCGATGGCGACGCAGAGGTGGTGGCAGCCCGCTCTTTCTTGAACCTTGACACCCGCTTAGGTGGTTCTTCGGGCTCCTCAGGCTCTTCTGAGATCTCGGCTTCCGCCACCTTCTCGACGATGTCGCCGACATGAGCAATTTTCCGCGTCTTTGATTTGGTGTTAGAGACCGGTGGAGGCGCATCCGGGGCGATATCCAACTCCGAGGCGAAGCTGACGCTCTTCTTCTCGCGAGGAGCCGCGGGAGTGGCACTTGACAAACTCGAGTCACCAACTACCGCTATCCGCCCGACGCCCTCGTCTTGCTTCTTGGGCTTTGGCGCTGAGCCACCAACCGTAAAGGCAGATTGGACCCCGAGGCGCTTCTCAAGCTCCTGCATGCGCTTCATGTAGTCCGACGTGATGACACTGCCCTTGGAGCGCCCGAGTTCGTCCTCGTCGTCTTCATCTTCGTCCTCCTCATCAGTGCCTTCCCAGGCCATATCATCTTCGTCGTCGTCCGTGTAATCCTCTTCCAGTTGCAGCTCAGCAACCACTGGGCCGATCTCGGACATGCTGTACTCGAGCATCTCGCGGCGCAGCTGGTTCTCCTCTGGTGATTCGTCCGCCGGGATGACTGCCGACGACATGTCCATGGATTCCTGCTCTCGGGCCTTCTGCATAAGCCGTTCCAAAGTCTGAGCTGCCATCGACGTTGGAGGCTCGGCAGCGTTATGGCCAGGCTTTGTGTCTTCGGCAAAGGAAACAGACTTTTTGATGCTGGGAGGCGCATCCGCCGGAGGCTCCTCCTGACTGGACGTCGCGGTTGTTGCGATATCCGGTGCTGGCTCCTTGTCTTCCTTCTCTTTTGCGCCGGCTGCGGATTGCGGCTGCTGCTGCGGCTGCTGCTGTTGCTGCTGCAAGTCTGCATCGGTCTCGGGGATCTCATCCTTGTTTATCCCCGCCTTCTTCAAGGCATCGACAATTTTCGACTCGGCGTCGCCGCCGCGCTGAAGACGGAAGTTGACAACATTGTCGTCCTCGTCCAGCTCCTCGATGATGTCGGTAAAGGGTAGACCAGTCTCCTCGTCGGTACCGAGATCCGGCTGCGCGACAACAGTTGCAGCAGCAAGTTTGTTCTCCTCCTTCTCAATCGCGTTCGTCAAGGAATCTATGTTCTGCTCGACATAGTCCATGCGCCGCGAGAGCATGTTGACAATCTTCTCGGGTTCCCTGAGATCATTCTTGCCCAAGATCTCGTTGATCTCCTTCTTCGTGAGCACCTTGCTGTCGAAGTCACGGCGAATGCGACGCAGCTGTTCGTGGGGCGGCGGATCGTTGGGCAACTGCTCGACCTCTTCCTTGAGGGCCGAGTATTCGAGGTACCATTGTTGCCAGTGCGTCAGAGACGCGCGCAACTGGTTTACCTTGCTCTCGAGCAGCTGCACATGCCGGTCGAGGTCGGAAAGATGATCTTTGGGTTGAGCCATGGTGGTTGCGCAAAAAAAAGTGAAGAATGGAAGGTCGCAGAAAAATGGGCGAGATTTTGTTAAGGCAAAACAAACAATAAGGTCAATGTGTTACGTAATTACCACAGTGCGAAAGCAGAAACGTTAGCTTACCAAAACAATACGGTAACTTTGTATGAGTATCGCGATCAACCAGCGACAGACATTAGCAACTCTGAGATTCTCCTGCCCTTGAAGGTGATATTATTTCAAGCTCATCCATATAGTACAGTATTAGAAATCCTGTCCTTGCCACGCTATGCAATCCCGTCCCCTACCAGAGGACAAATCAACTCCCACTAAGGCCGAGCTATAACTGTGTAAACAGAGTGATAAACCGCAAATCAACCAAGGCAGACGAAAAGAAACCACGGCCAGAGTCTAGACAGCTAACAGACAAGAAACTCCTATCGTCTGCATGAAACGCAATCCTCACATGCCAGACGGCGATTTGCCGGGTATCAAACGAAAAACAACAAGCGAGACCGCTCCCAGCAAGGCGGAACGCATTAATAAGATTTGTGACCCGGTCAGGTTGCAAATCAACCAGCCCGGGCTGTGTGATCTCAGACTCGGTGCCCCATCAAGTTTTTGAGCCTTATTTTGGGACCCGGATCGGCCCCCTGGCTACCCCTAGTAGGCCGGCCGCGGCCGGACGCGTTTGCCGTCCAAAAATTGCGGGCTCTTGGGTTCGTAGTATCGGTTGGTCATTTCCTCTCTCCTCTTTTTCTCAAACGCCGCCCGCTCCTCCTCATCCAGAGAGAAGGCCTTCTTCAACCATCCGAATGCGCTGCGCTTCTTCTTCACGGCCTTCCCGCTGCCCGTCTGACTGGTCATTGTTGAGCTGCTGCTCATCATGCTCATCCCCATCGCAGAGGGAATGTTTCGTGGGGGCGGCGGGAAATGCTGGGGGCCAACCGTGCCCGATGTGTGTGGCCGCTGCTGCAGGGGCGAGTACGGACTGGCTTGCACTGGGCGAAAGAATTGCCTCTCAGAGTGCGGTGAAGGGATCATGCCGGGATGCACAAACGGCGGGGCGAAGTCGGCAACGGACGACTCGATAGATGCCATCGAGTTGACGCCCTGTCGGTCCATGTCGGACACGTATGCGGAATCGGGCGCCTGGTAAGCTCGAGGAACTGGGTACTGCGGCCCCTGAAGCTCGGGAGTATTCAATGATGGGACCTGGATGGACTGCGGTGGGTTCGTCTTCAGCGAGATGCGTTGCCTCAGAGACGCCCTCTGTCTCGGCGCTATCTCCAACCCCTGCTCCACAACAACTTCCGGTGCTTGAGCCGGGTCTGGCCCAGGACTCGGCCTCGAAGCGGCTTTCAGATCAGATCTCGATCCGATTTCGACCAACCGCAGTTTCTGTGCCTGTGGTTTGGCCAATATTTGCTCGACTCGGGGTTTAACTGCTTCGAGTTTTAGTTGCGCCGCCGACTCCACAGAGGAGGCCGCGGATCCCGGTCTTGGTTTATCTGCTTCTACTCTTGTGCTGCGCCGCTGATCAATGATGCGAGGCGAGGGCTGTGGCGATGGAATCTGAGGGGTGTAAGTTCGGGGTTGCAAAATATACAGAGTAGCCTCCTCGTCGTCTTCGTCTTCCTTGGACACTTCAAGTTTGGGCAGGTCTAGCAGCGCCGCTGCGTCTTTGGACACTCGGCGCGGGTTTCGAGCGGGGGGTGAGCGGGGCGGAGATCCCGGAGGCGATTCCAAAGGTGACTCGGGAGGTGATTCGGGTGGTGAATCCGGCGGTGGTGACTTTGACGTGACCATGAGCATTGAGCGTGGTGTCGCGCCATCGTCGCTTTCCTCGTTCGCGATCTCCTGTGCCACCGCAAACTGAATTCCGCTGTTCCTTGACAGATCGACCGTCTTTATTGTGCTCAGTCGTAAGGACAGCCGTGGGGGTGAGTTGGGGATGTGTCTCGGGGGCGAAGTTGGAGGGGTGCTGATAGACGACGCATCCGATGGCTGAGGGGTATGCTTGGGGGATGTGCAAGGTACCTACAATTGGTCAGCCATAGCTTCACGGCCACGGGTCCCTTGGCAAGTCAACGTACCTGGCTCCTGCGGGCAACTTGGCCCGCCCTCCGATCCATCTCCGAGACGATTCCGGTGAGCTTGACGATTAAACCTTCCAACGAGCTACCTTTTGCCTGCAAGTCCACAAACGCGTTGAACCACCCATCGGTGTTCCCTTTCATGGCATCGAAGATGTCGATCACATCAGGGCGATCCTGTCGCCAGCTTCCCTCGTGCTGTTCGCCCAGGTAGGCCGTGAATTCCCTGGTTGCTGCGAGGCCCTCGGAGAGATCCTCCATCGCCTGTTTAAGCGCGATCTTCGAGCGGGCCAAGATGTGCTCGATCTTTTTGTTGCCCTCAAGAATCTGCAGGCGGAAGTTGCGATCCTCCAACATGCGCTCGAATACGGTGATGTTGTCCATGGGCAACTTCAAGTGCTTGATGCGCTCCTCCATGTCTCTGGTTGCCAAGTCAATATCTTCGAGAGTTGTCTCCAAGAATTCGTCCACCTCGTCGATGTGCCCCTGTAGGATGGAGACAACGAGGATCTGGCTGTTGGCCATGCCATTCAGCAGCAGGTAGACTCCAAACGAGATCTGGGCCATCAACCTGCAGAGCTCATGCTTTTTCTGGCCCGCACGGCGGCGCCAGAGGGCTGTCGGAGGCGGGTCCGAGTCAGCCTGGTCAAGTAGTTCCTCCCGCCTTGCTTTGGCATCGCCGGTTCGTAACTTCGGCTTCGACACGGTATCGCCATGTGTCGCCTCTACTAGAGACTCGGCAAATGCTTGTTGCATGGACGGAATTGGGTGCTGCGGTGCCGAAGATGCCTGAGGTTCATCTTGCCCCTTTTCTGTCTCGGGATCCGGCTCCGTTTCGGAATCCATGGCATCTTCGTCGACATCGGGGATGAGCACAATGGGCAGCTGCAAATCATCAGAAAGACGTGATGACGGATATCGTGGGAAAGCCATGGTGGGCTGATTAGGGGTTCTCCGGTGCTAGAGGCTGTATCGAAAGTCCGGGGTGGCCGGCAGTCATTGGCCGCAGATCGCGGCGGAGATCGGCAGGAACCCGTCGCACAGCAGAGGGGCAGGTTGTGGGTGGACCCTGGCCTCAAGGGTCTGCAGGTGCCCGGGGTGATGGCAATTCGGACGAGGTTGGTAGGGAAACCTCGATCGCAACCGTTGTGATCGTAGGCGATAGGCGGATCGGGAGCAGAGTGGTAAAAAGGCGAAAAATGGCGATCGCGTTGAGCCGTCGAATCGGTAAATCGTTAAAACGGGCTCCAGTCACAGGAGGGGCCCGGATGAAACATAGTGATGACGGACCCCAAAGCCAGCGATGTATGCGGATGGCAAAGGAGGCACTGGAAACGCCAGATGGGCTGACCAACTTTGCCCACTTGAGTCCCCGAAACGTTTTTCGTAAAAGCTGCCGCGAGGCTGGTGATGTCGAGAAGGTGGCGGGTCTAGCGACGGTGTCAGCGAGTCGCACCAGTCAAGTTGAACAGCCGCGCCGTTCAGTGGTAGGTTTGACTTGGTCGGGCGAAGACGAGCGCGGGGCTGGTGGGAGAACAAAAACAAGCACCAACTAACCTGATATCTCGTGTTGGATTTGGGTTATCCGCGGCTTAAAGTTGCAACAGCGAGGAATCAGGCAAGCGGCTTGAGAAGACAAGAGGTGAGAGTTGAAGGTGAGGAAGACCCGGCGGGAGAGCAGCAAAATCAGCGATCCACTCCACTCGCACTCTCGAACCGGCGACGCACTCGAGCGGTTCCTGGAGAACCGGGTGATAGCCTGCAGAAACCCCCACAAGACCGCTGCTTCCCAGGCTCCCCTTGAAGAAAATAAGGTCGTGTTGTGACCGGGATCCGCTCCCAACTGGTGCAACTGCAGGTGCGCCCGAGGGTGTCCCTGAGGGCCTGGAACTCGTCATCCAATCTTTCTGCCAATCTCGTCAATCTCCCCACTTGGCAGGAGCCGCCCTGCCGCCTCGGGGCGGTCAGCGGCAGCCCAGAAGGTGTGAACCTGGTATTGAAATGCCACGCAATATTGGACTCATCCAGTGATACCCGAGAGATGCCACCCGGATTGTTGATCGGTTCGCAACCGAACGGGCACCCGGGAATACTCCGTATAATTCCATCATTTTAACCCCCCCCTAGCTCCAACTTATCCAACACAAAAGGGGCCATGTCATCTGGTTCTTGCTAATGATGCCGAACCAGGCCGTACTCCGCCCTCTGTTATGTACATGGATAGGGTCAGGTTGTCACCAGCCGTCTCCTCATTGATTTAGAGAAGGCGCACGCCAACAGCTAGATGTTGGCGCGCACAATTGATGATCGTCGGCTGGTGCTGCGAGGTGTTGTCAGGAAATCTCCAAATGCGGAGACGGCGTCTGCAGCATGGACCCTTGCTGCGCTCAGCTGCGCTTGACCCGAATGAGGTGGTGGGGCTAAAACATCAGTGGAGGAGCACAGTGAAGCTCACGCCTTGCACACGGCCGCCATCTCTTGGAATTCTGCAATTCGATTCACCTTGTCTCTTCCCGAGAACAGACGAAGGTCCAAGATTTAATTTAGCCTTTTAACTGGCAGTTGCAAGCGCTTACATATGCAGTCGCTCTTTTCACACGTGTTTCGGCCAGTTTGGGTAACTCCCGCCGGCGACGGCCGATGGCCGTGCGCGTCCTCCGATAGCCGACAGGAGGCGTCAGCTAGAGGCTTAAATTTACGAAGGAGCTAAATTCGAGATCGAAGCCCCTTTGCCTCGTACATTTTCACAGCCTCACCTCATCAATGCTCAGAATTCAAACCATTGGCTGTCATCCAAATCGCGTTGGACGCCATCATGAGGCGTCGATATTTTAAAGAGTCAAGGCCCAAGCTCCGAATACACTAGTTATTAGCCGGTGCGCCAACGGTGTCTATCCATCAGAGTGGTGTCACCCCAGATTCAATATCTTCGATCCAACTCTGTTCCATGGAATTCTCAAAAGTCTAGACCTCGTCCATGGAGGTCAGACAGTGAGCGCGAGATCTGCAAGTGTTATGCCACCTCGGGCTGTCTTGCCGAAGATGGTGACAGGATGAGTTGGGGGGATTCCCTGCAATGATAAATGGCCGAGGTAGGATTGGATACCACCCTACGAAGCAATGCAACCGTCGTCGGGCCGGTGAGACTCGTTGGCTCCTTTTCTCTCGTGAAAATGGAAGGAGGAAGGAACATTTTTACCTCGTCCCAGTTAACGGTGCCAAGACATTGAACCTGTCGCAACCTTCAATATCCGTTCAATCTCCGTCGGCGAAAGACGAGACGATTTCTCTTTGTTTTCCCCAAAACCTAACCTCCTCCATTTTTACCTCTTCCTTTGGCTTGCTTGCTCGCCGCCCGCATCGCGATCTGCAGACTTCGATTTGCGATCTACGATCTGCGATCTGCGGAGATGGCTCGAGGGGCGTTCAGGTTCGGAACCGACCTATGGGATCCAACCCATCGGTTTGAGACATCGTGGCTTTTGTCACCCTGGCTACTCTTCTTCTGCCGCGCGCTCATCGTACGTTAATCCTCCATCCAATTCAATAGCGCAGCCGCTGACTCGCGCACCCCTCTCACTATAGACACTCTACATCTTCACCACGATCCTCTTCGTCCTGGGATGGCAATGCGCCAACGCTGAGACGCACTGCTCGGCCGCGCGGCTCACCTTCAGCTACTTCACCAGCCTCAGCTACTGGGGCCTCGGCTTCTACTACCTCGCCGCATCGGTCCACACGTTCACCTATGCGCGCTCGGGCGTCGCGCTGCTCGACAAGTTCCCCCGCCCGCTCCAGGCGCTGCACTCGGCCCTGTACTCGACCATCATCGTCTTCCCCTTCATCGTGACCGTCGTCTACTGGGCGCGCATCTTCACGGGCCCCTGGTTCACCGAGATGTACGCCGGCTGGAGCAACGTGTCGCAGCACGCGTTGAACAGCGTCTTCGCCATCTTTGAGATCGTCGTGCCGCGCACCGACACGCCGCCGCTAGTCCACATGCTCTGGCTGATCGTGCTGCTGGCCATGTACCTAGCTCTCGCCTACGTCACCAAGGCGTCAAAGGGCATCTACCCGTACGAGTTTCTTGACCCGACCGAGCAGGGCGCGTTTGTGGCGGCGTACGTGTTTGGTATCGCCGTCGGCTGCCTCATCGTCTTTGGCCTGGCGTATGGTGCGGTGTGCCTGCGCAAGCATTTGACCGAGACCAAGCCGGGCAGGTTCGCGGGGCCGGCGGACGGCTCTGCCACGGCGAAGGACCTGGAGATGGCCAGGCCCCACGAGACGAGCGTGGCTTAAGTTCTGCTGCTTCCTGCTTTCGCTCTCTATTGTCAATAGTGACATATAAATCTAAAACAGCGGGCGTCTGGGCGGTCGTTTAGCGCTGGGAGGGCGGGTCAGGTCGCATGAATGGATATACCCATTAGATTACGGAGTAACGTATGAGTTTGCCCGTCTTGTATGCAGGGTTCACCGGCTACTAACCAGTCGGGGTATTTAATGGAAAGTTTAATGACGTACTAGTTCTCGAGTACTCATGATTAGCTCTGAGTGCGAGTGGTACGGCCGTGATACTGAAGCAACTGTTGCATTGGCACAACCCATGTGCTGTGCTCATCGGGCCGTTGCTCTGTTCTCGATGATACTGGGACAACTTAGGCAAGCTGTGTGCATGGTTTCATCGACTCGGAAACAGCCAAGATCCATGTCGTCCTCCAGCATCCTGGCAAAAGAAATGTGTGCTACCGGACTCGACCCCAGATCCAGTAACCAATAGTACGGGATGATGACCACAGCTAGTGATCCTTTAAACTCGACATAGTTAGTCGTTCTCCGCCTGCTTGAGCCGAGGCTGAAACCGATGTTGTTAACTGAAAGCATGTGCCATTCAACCCAATGTCTCTGGAGTACGCCACCCCCTGACTCTGCCAAGCTCTAAAGCGCATAAATCTACAACCCACCATCCAGATCTAGTATAGTTATAATACAAATATATACAAACGCTCAGCACTTCAAGTTAATGCCCCTCCGCAGCTCAGACTGCCGTATCTCAAACATGATCTGGATACCCATAAACAAGACCACGCACGCCGTGGCAAGAAACATGAGCCCTAAGCAATGTCAGTAACAGTCCAAGAACTTAGACCAAGGAGGGGAACATACCAGAATAATCCCGAAAAATCCCCCTCACAATACTCTCCAACCCATCCCACCCGACCGCAAACCCGACCAAATTCGCCGAAATCATCATCAACACATTCCCGACTCCGCCCACACAGCACAGCATCCGATACGCCGTCGGCCTCGCCTCCCACTTGCGCCGCGGGAACAGATACCCCGCTGAAATCTCAGGCAAGAAGAAGAACACAATCAACCACCCCCAAATGAGCAGGTTCAACTGTATATCATGCCACAGCGCGACAAACGTAAACACAACCAGATACGTAACCACGCTGCGCACCGAGTCCCAGCCGCTCTTGAAACTCGACCCGCCTAGGGGTATGTAGATGTAGCGCAGCAGCCAGCGGTAGAAGCTGCGGTGCCACCCCCGCCAAAAGGACAAGGTCGAGTAGTTGTCGCTGACGCAGCGGAGCATGTTCTCGGGGGGGTCGACGCCGTCGGCGAGAGACCACAGGCGGAAGAAGCGCCAGGGGAGGAGGAGCTTGAGCCAGATGATGTGCAGGTTGAAGTAGGAGAGGAGGGAGATTTGGGCGGGCGTGTAGGAGGACCATTGCGGGCGGGACTTGGAGATGGCGCCGACGTAGTCGTAGTGTAGGACTAGTTCCATGGCGAGTAAGGTGAGGGCGAAGCGGGCGGCGTATTTGACGGTGCGCTGGGTAGAGAGGGTGGTGGGGCGGTAGCGCTGCTGCGAGATGTAGTCGTTGAAGGTGATGATGGGCCCGGTGAGGTAGAGGGGCGCGTAGATGGCGTAACCGACGTAGTTGCGGAAGGTGAAGTCCTGTGGGGAGGCCGGGATGGAGATACGGTCACGCTCCGAGAGGTTGGCGGGGTCGAGTTGTTTCTTCTTAGGGGGGTCAGTGAGATGGGGACGGGAAAAGGGGTAGGTTCGGGCACATACCTCGACGTGATCAGAACCCCGCTGGTTCAGGCTCCAGTAGTAGTCGAGGTTGAAGCTGACCAGGCGGAGGACGGTGATATTGAAGAGGATCTGCCAGCGCGACATGATGCCGCCATGGCTATCGAGCCACTGGCCCAAGCTGACGAGGGCGGGAGTGTCCTTGACCAGATTCTGGGACGGCTCCCCGGCCACGAGCAGCGCAATGTCGCGGAAGCGGTACCCCCTGCACAGCTCGTTGGCGAAGAGCATGCAGATGTTAAACACCCACGTCGCGACAGGGATGTACTTCCTTGGCAGGCTGGTCGCAAGCTTGTAGTTGATGGCGAGGATCAGGAGGATCTTGGCGGCGGAAAAGCCGTGCAGCACGACGAGGTACAGCAACGCAAAGGCATAGTCAAACGAGGTGCGCTGGCGCAGTCTCGCCTCGGCCGCCTCGGGGGCCCTGATCTCGGGCGCAACGGGGTAGACCGCGTTCCATATCCTGCGACAGAGCGGGTGAAAGACCAGGAGGAGACCCATGAACGGCAGGTTCTTGCGGAAAGTGTGGTACTGCGCATCCGACACATCCTACAATCACAATCAGCACAGCACAAAATCATACTACCTCTACAGACACTTACGATCTTGCGCCCGGGAATCCACCCCTCCGAAAGATAGTGCTCAAACTTGGAATACCTCGGATCCGACGCTGCCAGACACACCAAATCAATCAGCACCACCATCCAACCTCAACCCTCTCGAAGAACCAAAAAAGACCTACGCCTCGACACATCGTACGCAATCCAAAACATATACGGCACCACGCACGACACCGCCACGATATAGAACCAATACTCGGGCGTGTTCCACTTGGACGGCTCGCCCCGCCGCTCCGGCTTCCTGTCGTCGCCGCGCGAGTCGATGGCCGCCTTGTAGGGCACCGACGACGGCGTGGTGAAGCGCGTGTCGAGCGTGTCGAGGTCGTAGATGTCGGCGAGGAACGAGAGCGGGCCGCGGCGGCGGGGGGCGCGGGCGAGGGCGCGGGCCGTGGTGGTGCCGCCGTTGCGGCTTGCCCAGGTCGCCATTGTGTTCTGTGGAATGGGATTTGTTGGGGGGAGGGCGTTGGTTCAAAACATTTTCGGTGTTGTCGAGGAGAGGGACCGGTGGGAGGGTCGGTCGAGGGGGAATTGGAACTTTGTTGGTCTTGTTTCGAAACTGTGTTCGTGGCGTGGTAGCCGTTGTCAGTTACAAGTTAGCACCTGTCGTGTCTAGGGTTGCACGCGACCGAGGTGCAATTGGCCAGCTGGTGGCAGCTGTGGGGAGTTTACTCAGCCCCCTGAACCCCTTTTTATCAACGCTTAAATACGAATGAGGCGAAGTAGTAATCAACTGAGAATACGATTGAAAGTGACCCAATATTGCTCAGTCTATTCGGCAAATCCAAAACCCCCATGGAAAACTCTATTCGTTCAAATTCCCGTCATAACCATCAACCACCTTGCACCCCGTACCTATCCAACCCAGGCCCGCCAGCTACTCCCCCTTCACCCCATAACTCCTCACCCGACTGAAAAAGAAGGGCTTATTATTCCGCATCGTAAACTCCGCCCAATCCCCCGTCAGCCGATGGTAGCTGTAGAATCCCTTCCACATCAGCTTATTATTCCTCGCTCCCTTGCCCGCCGACCCCATCCCCAAATCCAACCGGTACATGTAATCACCAACCCCCACCGTCTCCACCATGACATCCCCCTCTCCCTCCCCTTCTCCATCCACTTCACTCTTCTCCCCCCTCCCAAGCCGCCACCTGCCCCTCAACGCGCCCTGCACGACCACACTCGGCAGGTGCGCGGCGGCCCCACCCTTATGCAGCTCCACGGCCTCGCGCGTGAGGTGGTGGACGACTTCCACCGGCTCGTGGGTTGTCGACAGACTCAGAACGGTGCCGTCGCGGAAGAAGCGCAAGTACCGGTAGTAGGTGACGATGTGGACGGGCGAGCCCCACGTCACCTGGTTGGCGCTAGCCTGGCCGGCGCGCTGGTAGTTGACGGTGCTGATGTAGCAGCCGTTGAAGCGGATGCGGGGGCGCAGACGGAACATGCGCTGCCAGGAGGAGCCGTAGAGAGGGGATTGGCTGTGCAGGGCGAGGGTGGTGGTGCGGTTTTGCTGGGCTTGGCGGTGGGCGAGGGCGAGGGCGGTGAGGGGAGGGAGGTCGGCTGGGTCGGTGTCCGAGTCAGTGGAGCTGGTGGTTGAGGTTGCTTCGCGGAGGAGATCGGCTTTGGTGAGTGGTGCCCAAGTGATCTGGCGCTGCCAGTGGTAGTGCATGCCGCCGAAGCCGAACTCGGTGCCCAGGCAGATGCGCCGCCAGATGCGATCTTCGGTGGCGACGAGGTAGGCGAGCCGCTTGCAGACCCTGGCGAGGCGCACAAAGTCTCCAACGTCGAGGATTGCCACGTCGCGGAGGATGTGCACCAGGATCTCTTCTGGGATGGAGGCGATTGGACACGGGGACGGCTCCATGCCCTCGACCTCGGGCGGCGCTGGGGCAATGGACAAGACGGAGAAGCTGGCGATGAGCTCCTTCATGGTCTGTGGCAGCTCTGCCTTGGACGCAGATGCCTGCGCATCGCTGGATGCCGCTTGGGCAGGCTTCGGTGGCGGCTTGGGGAAGTGCTTGTTCTTGTACTTTTGGTCCACGGTGTCGTCCATCTGGGCCTTGGTTAGCTTGGACTCTGCTTGCCTCGCCAAAGAGCCGAGAACATACCCTGAAGGCCTTCCGATACAGCCTCAGACTATCTCCGAGGCTGCCCGCGACCTCCTTTTCGACAGCTTTCTCATAGTGCTCGAGTGCTGACACCGGTTCACCTGGTTTGGCCGCTTTTGGCTCTCCCTTGTCTTGAGAGGGCTCTGTTGACACAATGCCCGCAGGCTCATCGAATGACTGCGACTGAACATAGTCTTCATCATAATCTTGCGCCGGCTTCTTAGTCGGCGGTGGGGGCACCGAGAGCTTCCCCCGGGACTCTGTAGCGTGTGTAGTTCTCGCAGGGGCTGTGGACGGTCCAGCCGTCGCCCTATTCTGCTGACGAGATTTCTGTTTTTGTGAAGATCCTGCGGCATGTTTGGCTTGAACTTCGGCTTTCCATTGTTCTCGGAAAGACTCGAGTTCTGGGTTGGATTCGTTGGAGTTCATCTTGGTACGAAGTACTTAGGAGGTAAAAAAGTGGTGACGTCTATTTGAATGAAGAGAGCAAATTGTCGCGAATAACAAATGGAGTTACAATGAGGTCCGATGTCCCGAGTCTTAAATATCCTAATTGTCTTGACAGGTGAAAATAAGTGATGGCGGAGTCTTGAGGATCGGTGAGGTCGGAGGAAGGAGCGGCAAGTGTGTCATTCCGGCGACGGATGGCAACTTGCCCCGGTTGGCAGGTTCTGGGGTGGATGTGGATCAGTAACAGGGGTTGACGCCCAATTGCAGGCGGCATCCTCCCTTCGTGCATCGAGGATCTGGGCCGCTCCTTCAAATCCACACCGCCCGCCCTCTCTTGAATCTCTGAACTTCCTCCTTGAAAAGACCATGATTGAAATGCGAACTAGGCAAGAGCTGGCTTGGAATCGTCTGAGCAGCACGTCGAGGAGCAATCAAAAATACAACCGCTATCACATTCCAACTCCACGAAGGGGTCGGTTTGCATATGTTCCGGAACCAGAGGCTGTTGAGAAGTTCACTCAATTTACCCGATTGATCATGGAGCCAATATGTACTTGAAGATGATAACAACAGGCTCTAATAATATAGCAGTCCTCCCCTCTACCACTCCATCGCCTTCTTGACCGACTCCCTCGCGCTCAGCTTCGCGATCCACTCCGTCACAAGCGGGTAGTCGACCTCGTTGTACTCGCCCTCCTCAGTCAACACCTTGACAAGACCAGCTTGCCAGGGGACAAAGGCAATATCGGCAAACGTCAGCTTGTTGCCGACCAGCCACGGCCCATCAAAGCCCTCGGCACCCGCGTGTCTCTCCTTCTCGCGCGCCAGCTGCAACTCAAGCACGCCCGTGACGCGCTTGGCCTCGTTGGCGTAGCGGTCGATGGCGCTCTGCACCTTCTCCGGGTGGTACTTGCGGAACCAGTAGGCCTGGCCGTAGTAGGGGCCCTGGCCCGTCGTCTGGAAGTACAGCCACTGCTTGGTGTGGTAGGCCTCGTTGGACCCCGGCGCGAAGCTCAGCTTGCGCTCCGTGTCGTAGCGCTCGATCAGGTACTCGACGATGGCGCCCGACTCCCAGAGGGTCAGGTCCGTGTTGGGGTCGTAGATGGCCGGCAGCCGCCCGTTGGGGTTGACGGCGAGGTACTCGGGCTTCTTGACGTCGCTGAAGGGGACGTTCTCGATCTCGTAGGGCAGGTTGAGCTCCTCGAGGATCATGATGACCTTGGGCGGATTGGGCCCAGCCTTGCCGTAGGCCTTGATGGGCTTGAGGGTGCTTGTGGACGACATCGTGATGCAGGGTGGGTTCGTGTTAGATTAGATTGTCGTGATTACTCGGAACAAGTCTGAATGTCTGGTGTGAGGATGGAATAACTTGTTCCCTACAGCGTGAGTGATGATTTTATATACACGTTTCTAGCCAACCAACACCAATCGCTCTTGGGGTCTTCCATCACGGCGATGCTCCGTGTCCTTCGGTAAGCATCGCACATTTGTAAAGATTTCTAAGCATCGCGGCCGGCAGACATTGGAATTGCGGTGCCAAGATGGATCTCAGTATGTGGAGTCGCGGACGTCGGCCAAATGGGTAGCCGATTGAGGCCGGAGCATAATCTCGGGCTGACAAATATGTCGCGACACGATTCCATCCGCACCCACAGACGCTAACTCGCTTGTACAACCTTAAGTCAGACCCGGAAACCTAACTCTCCGATGACCAACTCAAGATTGATCTTAGTTAGAGGAGCATCATCACCGAGTAGCTCATTGTCAACAAACTCCAGTGTGCGAGAATGAAAGTTGTTAACAACTTAACCTCATGGATGCTCGTCAAAATTGAAATACAGAGTTATTACCTTGATGCTAGAGAAAGAAGAGCTTGTCAAATCCGACTATAGGCATTTAGCCTTCCGAGCTATGATGCTCCCGGCCAACAGCACTTACACCAACGTATTTCAGTCGATGGAATTGCGTAGCTCGATCGAGCTATAAATTGACTGCTCTCACATTGGTTGCCCTTGCTGATGCGCAACGAGGATGAATCTTTGGGGTAATGGACGGTGAGGTAACGGAGACAGCATGAGTGAACTATACGGTCGGCCGCCGCCCGCCTCTCCCTCGACCTACCCCCGGCCCCAATCCTATAGGTGTTACCAACATGGGTAAAGAGCCAGTTAACTTGGAACTGTTCATACGAACCGTGAAGATATATTTTCACGGGGTACATCTATCGCGGGAGTGTTAAGGTCCAAGGCTGTCAAGACAACGGTGGCTGAGGGTTGGGGTTCGATATGGTATTCGGGGTAGGATCAGAGCCCGAGAAGTCAAATGTCTACCTAGGTAGTTACGCTTCTCTCAGGAGCCTCTCTCCCTGTCATAACACGGCGGCCTGTCTCCCGGAAAGTCTGTGTTTCGACGAGTCGCGCTCCGAGCTCGGACGAAGAATACAATGCCATGTTGCAGAGTGTCGCCAGACTTGGCTTCGAGGTGTGCATGACGCTGCATGGTAGCTGGAATAATGTGGCGCGAAGACGCTCCGATTTAAATGATTCCATCTTTCAACTTGCCAAGTTCCTCGGTATCTAGCTCCCTGTCTCTTTCGTTAAGGAATCGTAAAGAGCAAGTTACCTCCGAATGAAACGGCAAATAAACAGGAAGCCGAACGCCTCCCAAAGGAACATTTCTAAGACCCACAGAGGTTGGCTCTTCGACATGTTCAAAATACGAAGTGTAACCGAGTCCAGACCCCTCGAGCCCAACAAAATATCGATTTTCCCAGGGTTTTCATCCTCTCGCCAACACAGCCGTTCAATCAGAACAGAGATGAGGGTCGCCGTGGGAAAGGGTGGCGCTAATTTCGTCAAAAATGGAACGTCGGTTATCCGCCTGACCCCATTATGACCAGACAAAAAACAAAACGTCCGGCGGTCGGCGGCGGTACCAACGTGTTGGTGCTCGGGTCCAGTCGATTTCCGGTCGATTTCCGGTCGATGTCCATCATCAGATTCGGGAAGCTTCCGAACCCGCCCGATACCGTGAGCCTTTGGGACCGGCAGCCGGGCCGGGCAGAAACCCAGCCGACGTGAGTATCCGTCTCGCCCACCCGTGGCTTCGGACCCGGCGTCGGGGAGGCCCAGCCGGCAACCTCAGACGGAGCTAAGAGAAACAATCTGCGGAAGCTAGAAATATAAATCGGCTTCTGGCGGGGCTACTGTCGTCGGCCGAGAAAAGTGTGGGGTTTTTGAAGATCAAGTGGGGCGGGGCTGCGGGACCCCGAAGCGAGCGCAAGCCACTGCGAGGAATGTCTGCTCCATATTCTCCAATTGATGTCACCAGGTGCGGATGTTGCCGCCGCCAACGAAACCATTGAATCCGCACCGAGCTGCTGAAAAAGCTGTGTTCCTCTGGATATTATGATGCAAACTTTGGCCGAGTAATCTCTTCCATTCCACTAGGAGCTGTGATTATCCAGTTGCCGGAAGTTTGTTGCAGGGCCGCTTTCGTGCTTTGTTGCCTGAGACAGGGGAAATCCCGACGGAGCTTTTTTTATCTTTTTTCGTTTCTCGGTAGAGACCGCTGCAGCTGCTTGCGCCCATCCGCCAAGTCGTCGTAGCTCTGACGAGGGGCGATTTCCAGGTCCCGATCCAACTTTTGCGAATCCAACAGGCACCACCGTGCCACAACAACAAAACCTCGAGACAACATCTCTCTTCCCGCCATCCAACACCTGCGATCAACGCGGATTGCCATCGCGTCCGTTCATTTTTCCACTTCTAGGGCGTGTTTTCGTCTCACTCGGCCAGGATGGGGTGGTCAAAGTCGACGCGCATCAAGGTGATGCTCGTGATTGACATCATCTTCTTCCTACTCGAGCTGGGTGTCGGGTTTGCCGTGCACTCGCTTGCTCTGATGGCCGATGCCTTCCACATGGTATGCGTCTTCAGATATGAATCGCCGCTTCGCTTGCTGACCTAGTCTCCGCGCCTAGCTCAACGATATCATCTCCTTGCTCGTCGGCTTGTGGGCGGTCTCAGTCGCGAGCAAAGCAACTACCGATAAGTTCTCATATGGCGTACGTTCCCGCAGAATCATGACCCAAATTCGTGAAGACATATTGACATGCATGGTTCATCTAGTGGCTCCGAGCCGAGATTTTAGGCGCCTTCTTCAACGCCGTGTTCCTCATCGCCCTTTGCGTATCCATCGTCCTCGAAGCCCTCACGCGGTTCCTTGACCCTCCCGAGATCGGCAACGCTCAGCTTATTCTTATTGTCGGCTGTATGGGGCTCGCCTCGAACTTGGTTGGGTTTGTTGTGCTTGGAGGGCATGGGCATTCTCACGGACCGGGGGATCACGGACACGGTGAAGACGCACACGTTCATGGGGATGGGCACTCTCATGCTCACGGTTCTGAACACGCCGCCGAGGAAGGCCGTGCCGGTATTTCAGGCGAAGATATCGCCGCGGACGAGGAAGGACGTGTCGCTGACCTCTTGCCTGAGGCCGTCGTGGCGAGGTACAGGGCGTCAACCCAAGAGTTGCCTGCGAGACTTGTTCGGTTCGGGCGTGAGGACGGGGATAGGGAAGGGCCTGCCGAAGGTTACGATAATCGCACTCCCGGCCGGAGGGACCGCCGACACAACCGCCTCTCCAACATCGACGACATCAGTATTCATCCCGCGAGCTTCCGGCAGGAGATCATTGACGCGAGCCGCCCCCAACTCGACGACGAGTCTATCAGCAGCGACAGCAACGCCGATGACGAGACGGCCGTTCTGGACGATGCCTCTCCGCGCGAAACCACCCCGCTGCTCAAGGGGGGTTCCGAGTCACAAGCTAGCAACCGAGAAAACGAGTCGCATTCCGTGTCGAAGCGGGCCCGGCGAGGCTCGGGCATCCACCACACGCACAACCACAACAAGCCGAAGAAGGCTGGCAAGAAGCACGCGCACAGCCACGGCGACATGGGGATGAACGCCATGGTGTTGCACGTCCTGGGCGACGCGCTCGGTAACGTGGGCGTCATCATCACGGCCCTCATCATTTGGCTGACGGACTGGCCCGGACGCTTCTATGCCGACCCGGCCGTCTCGCTCTTCATCACGCTCATCATCCTCCGCTCGGCGCTGCCCCTCACGGTGGCGGCGTCCAAGATTCTCCTGCAGGCGACGCCTGACAACATCGACCTCAAGGACGTGCGCGAGGACATCCAGGCGCTGCCGGGCGTGATTAGTTGTCACCACGTGCACGTCTGGCAGCTCTCCGACACTAAGGTGGTGGCGTCGATGCACATCCAGGTGGCCTTCCCCATCTCGGAGGCCAACGGCGAAAAGTACATGGAGCTGTCCCGGATGGCGCGCAAGTGCCTGCATGCCTATGGCATCCACAGCGCCACCATCCAGCCCGAGTTTTGCACCGACGTCGACCAAGCTTATGGGGAGGCTGCCGCCGCCGCCACCGCCGCCTCCATGGGCTTGGACGGGGCGAGCGCGGTTGCGGCCCTGCAGGGCGAGGCGGATCTGTGTCTGCTGGACTGTGTTGATGACTGCATTGGGCAGGGCTGCTGCTCGTCGTCATCGCGGCCCGAGAGCAGTCATTCTGGGGATGGGCATGGACATGGACACAGCCATGACGACCATATTCGCGAGTAAAGGGGCATCGGAGCGATTTTACGCTGTATATTATTATTGCATCTTCTACATTGCTAGCATTGGGTTATTTTTTCCCGTCGTCTTGGATTTGTGACAGTTGAAACTGGGGTTGGAGTTGATAGGGTCGCACATCGTTGGAATGGGATGAAAAGGCTTCTTGGGATGAATTCCCTTTGGGGTTTCTGGGTAATAGAGGGGACTGAGCCGGTCTTCAGCAGCGCGCTTCCTTTGTTGTCTTCTGAGGCAGGCATGGCGGTTGACTGTGAGCTGTTGTGTTATATTGGTTGTCTTTGGAACCTAGATCTGGGTGGTACCGGAAAAGGCGCTTGAGTTGAGTTGGTTATCGTATAATATTTATATCATGTTCAGGGAGCTACATGTAAAAGGGTACCCAGTCCTCTCACGCGACTCTTGTGCGTATCCAGATCCCTGTACATCTTCATGACGTTTCTCAATGACGTCGTCCCGCGGTCCCTCCGAATCCCGGCGGTGCTCTCCCGGCAGCCACATGCCGGGCGGAACCGGAGTGGCTCCACCATCGGGGACCGGAGGGATAGTTACACCCGCCTTACTCCTGCATGCGAAATCCACCGAACGTTGTCGCACCAAAATAGCACGACTAGTGGAGCTAGGGTGGAAAGCAGTTAGTGCTGCTCCATATCAGGGTCCTGGGATTTGCAAGAATTTGGTCAAGAAGTCTTGGGCCAAAGATGACATTGGATTGTTTAGTCTCGATAGTTCGGACGAACTCAGGTTTCCCCGCAATGTTCGACATGAGATGAGGGGAAGCTCGGGAAGCTCAAGACAGCTCCTGTGTTCCCACCACCAAGCTGTTTGAACTTCGCAGCATGATGTTCTCAACCTCAAGGAGTAAAAATAACCTAAAAAAATAAGAGGAAAATAAGAAGAAGGTAGCATCGAGAATCCCCACCCGCAAAAGTCGTCACCAACAACCGAGAACCAAACGCCGAACCCAACAAGCGCCGCCATCTTCCATCTTATCAACTCCGTGCCCTTCATCTGCCCCACCCCCGAACCAACACTCCGCACCATGTTTCAACCCCATCGCGGGTGCAACCTCACCCACCCCGGATCAGCCCTTTTTCAGGCAGCAGCATTCTCTATTTTCCCATTTGATGGGGGGGCCTGGTTCCCGTCGTTTGACAGGTGCACACTGCACAACATAGAGATCGTTTCGTTTCGATGCGGAAGATAGATTGCATTAGATGCGGGAAGGATATATCGAAAATGCAACGCCGGTTAAGGACGGAATGCTACCTGCCTACGTACGCCGTAGTTTATGTATGAACGGAATGGGTGAGTGAAATATTTGTAACAGGTCGTATTGTGACCAAGTAGGAAATGCCATGCGACATCGTGTCCGCAGTCGGATCTCACCCGCAGCAAGGGTCTCGTCGAGTCCGAGCCGAGACCGAGAAGGCTGAAGATGCTGCTTGGCTCGGTGTTGATTATCGGACCGGGTCCCGGCATGCGGTCGCAGCGGTGCAACCCCGTTTTACTCCGTCCTTCTCCCCTTCTCATGTCCGAGACTGGATTCGGAACCAATTTCTGTCGTTGGTGGCTTGATTGTCTGTATCCGTCCCAGATTCCGTTCTTGGAGAAAGCCCCGGATTAGAACAGGCGGGGTTCTTCAGGGTCCAGGGTCGGGGTTGGCAGCTGACTGAGTGCGTGCAACCTTTCCTAGTCCTGTCTGGTGCTTACCTCACTTCTCAAACTCTGCTCTGCTCTCATTACTTTCCTGTTGGGGGGAGAATTCATCCCAATTGCGCCATTATCACTTTTCTTTGTCTTTGCGCCTCTCGCCGGACGGGTGGTGATACACAGTGGACTGACCGACTCAAAGGATCTAACTAAACTCACTGAGCTGACCGACAAATCAATGTTGTAAACTCACCTACTCACCGAAACCGACCATGACTTCCACGCGCAGCCAACCATAGCCAGCCAACCAGCCAGTTAGCCATGTACCCTCCAAGGAAACCAGTAGCCACTGGCGCCGCCGCGGCCTCTCCAGACTCGGCAGAGGTCTCGCCGCCAGACATTACCTACCACATGTTACCGGCGGGAAGCACAAGCATGGCGCATTCATACCAACAACCCTCCTTACCGCAGCGCATGGGTACGGTGGTCAGCAGCGAGGGAAAATTCACCGTCTCACCCGCCAGTTCGATCCGCGAGGGCCGTGATGAGGAGGATGACGGTGACAATGGGTACGGTTATCACGGAAGAGGAGCAGGAGGAGGAGCAGCAGGGAAGGAAATGGGCTTCACGCCCTCGCCGATACGATATCGGAGCACGGCCCAGGTTTTAGGTGGATGGTTAGGAGGAGGAGGAGGAGGAGGAGGAGGCGAAAGCGGGAGAGGACGAAGATGGGGGAGCAACACCACCACTACCACCAACACCACCAATGCTGCCGCCGCCGCGCCCGTCGGGAACCCAGCCCCAACCACAACCCCGACCTTACCCAATTTAATCCAACCCCAACCTCTCGCCCCAGGCTTATGGCAAACACAACCCGACCCAAGCGACATCCCGTTTCCCGCACCACCCCAATGGCGCGGCAGCCGTGACATGCAGGAACTCACCGAAGCGCGCGCGCGCTCCGTCCAGGGGCGGCCAAATGCAGCACCAGTTCTGCCTGCCGTGGCGAAGCCAGCGCCGGCCGTCACAACGACAACGAGAGCGGTGCCGGTGACGGGGATAGGGACGGGGTATGAGATAACGCCCGTGCTGACTATGCCGTGGGAGACTCGGGACGCAGAGCGAGAACGAACTCTCGCGCTCGTCGGTCGACGAGATAGGAACCGAGACCGTGATGCGCAACGGCCGAGGGAAGGGGAACGGCAGGAGGGAGGGCAAGTGCACAGGCAAGGGCAGGTACAAAGCGGCGGCGGCGGTGTGAGGAGTGACAGTGCCGGGCCGTTTATGCACTACGAGGATATCGACTATTTCGGGCCGGTGGCCGACTCCGAACCCAAGGACGAATCCCGGGTCGATGGGGCGCTGCCGCGGGCTGATACGTTCCCGGATATACCCGAGAACATGAACCAACCGAGAGCGAGGCGGTCGTGGGACCGGCAGCGGAGACGGCGGAGGAAGAACGGTAGAGGTGGGGGTGGTGGGGGGCCGGGAGGCAAGCGGGAAGGAGGAGGAGGGTTCGGCGCGTTTGGCCGGTACTGCATGCACTGGTTGCCGGAGCTGCTGTGCTGCCTTCTGGGTATCATCTGCTTTGCCATTATCATCGGCGTGCTCAAGAAGTACGATGGCAGGGGGCTGACCGACTGGCCGCTGACCGTCTCGCTCAACACGGTGATTGCATTCCTTGTCGCCATTTGCCAGCTCGCGCTGTCGGTGCCCCTGACCGAGGGGCTCTCGCAGCTCAAGTGGAACTCGTTCGCGCGCGGGGAGAAGCCGCTGGCGGATTATCAGACGTTTGAGGACGCAAAGCGGTGGCCGGTTGTCGGGAGTGCCCTGATGCTTGGAAAGAGGAAGGGAAGGTGTGAAAAGATTCACCCGTTCCAACACTGCTGCGCTGATGTCGCTAACCCGTCATGAATAGGGCTCTCGGCATGTCGGCAGCCACAGCCCTGCTAACAAGCTTCTTACTCTCGCCGCTTACTCAGGGCGCCATCACCTACCCAACCCGAAGCTTCGAAGCTGGCAGCGGCACCGCCAGTGCCGCCCGGAGCGAGTCCTACTCCCACCCGGTGCCGTATGGTAAGCAACCCACCCCTGCGCATACTAACCAGCCCAACCGCATCGCTAAACAACCAACCACCCTACTAGAAACCCTCGACACGCGCGAGAAACAAGCGATCCAGTCAGGCATCTACCACGCAGTCGACGAGGAGGTGCCACAGCCGGCGCCCATATGCAGCTCGGGCGACTGCCAATGGCGCAACTTCAGCTCGCTGGCCGTGTGCGCCGCCGTGGCCGACGTGTCCGACAGGCTGGCCGTGTCCGACCCGACGCGGCCGCTGCGCGCGGGGGTCTCGCTGGGCGCCGCCAATAACGAGACGGTCCGCCGCGCTGCCCTCCCCAACGGCCTGTTCCTCGTGGGAAGCACCACCACGTGCAACCTCAACGTCTCCTGGCCGCACGTCTCTACGCGCACCAGTGAGGACGACGAAACAGACGACAACAGCCAAGAAGAAGAGAGCTTCCTCCCTGCGCGGACAAGCCTGGCCTTTTCGGACCAGGACGGGCGTGTATCAAGCGCCATTGCAAACTTCTTCGTCGTCTACACCAACCAGACAGCCGAGGTCACGCAAGAGCAAGCGCCCGACGCGTTCCGCGCGGTCGAGGTGCTGCTGCACTTCTGCGTCAACACGTACGAGGTCTCGACCTCCGGCGGCGTCGCGGCCAGCAAGGTTGTGTACTCGTCGGCGCTTGCGGCGCAGGACGGCGGCACGGGCAACACGCTGATCAACGTGAGGGGTGTGTCGTCATCGTCTCCGGGGGTGCGTCTGTATTCTAGAAGTGACGGTGACCAGGGCGTTTACTCGGTCAAGCGGGACGACGTGCGGCTACTGAACCGCTACGTGCTGTCGCTGTTTTCCGGCACGTATTCGCACCAGTACAGGGCTGGGATCGGCGGGGAGACGGCCACGAGCGAGGCCCTAGGGACCGCCATGTTTGGTCGGCAGCTGGACTCCGAGG
Source organism: Trichocladium uniseriatum (assembly GCA_017139535.1). NCBI lineage: Eukaryota > Fungi > Ascomycota > Sordariomycetes > Sordariales > Chaetomiaceae > Trichocladium > Trichocladium uniseriatum. The sequence continues at coordinate 516,206 of WOUO01000002.1, read as the reverse complement.
AGGATGTGCAGGTGGCCGTGAGAAACTTGACGACGAATGTGGCCGCCAGCCTGACGAAGACGCAAGTGATTTCTTTGGTTCTTCTTTTCTTTTACCCCGCCTATTTGGTTTGGTCGTGTTTTCAGGTGTATACGGATGCCAACTTGTTCCAAATGAGCCGCTGCGCTGTCCAGCCTGTGCCCCGAGTTTCAGGGGCACGGGATAGAAAACCGGTAAAGACATTATGCTAACGTTGACCACTTATAGCATCCGTGCCAGGAGCACAACGTCAGAAACCGGCACCGTCCTCACGACAGAGAGTTACGTCGGCATCCGGTGGGCTTGGCTGTCCTTCCTCGCCATCCAGGTGGCGATATCGTTCAGTTTCCTCATGGGAATCATGGTCCAGACGGCCGTCTGGAACGTCAAGATCCTCAAGGGGTCGTCCACGGCGGCGCTGCTTGCCATTTCCGCCGATGACAAAGCATACTTAGAGGAGCGGGAGCTCATACTCTTGAACGGCCCGCATAGTAACGAACAAGAGGCGCAAACGGCCCGGACGCTGCGGGCCATGACCTGCAGGTTCATGAGCGGGGACAGGGGCTGGACTCTTGGTTTGGGTAAGAGAGAAGATGGGTAGCAATGGTGGCTGGAGCCAGCTGTATCCTGTCGCCATCTAAGTTAGCCCAATGAAGATGCGATGGCTGTTCATCACAGTCCTCAAAATGGCAGTCTACGACCACAGAGATTGATGGCTGTTGAGTCGTGATGTTTACTTGGCCGCCTTGACTGTTTTTGCTGGCCAGCAATCTTCGCTCTGAGCTTTTAGCTGAATTGCAGAAGATACTGGGAGGGCACAACGGCCAAATCGACCCAATGGCGGCGAGGACCCCGGTTCGCGGCCGGATAGGGTTGTGTGCATGCTGCAACATGTCTGCTCATGCCATCGGGGTCCGCAAACAGGTTATGGAAGCTGACACGCTTCTCTCGTAAATTGAACGACGCCCATTTCGCTGCATCCAGTACGTCGGTAACACCGGAAACAAAAGTGCTGTTCTGGGCTTTCGTCCATTCGTCCTTCCGTCGGGCACCTGGACAGATTGCGACATGCGTGGGATGGTGTCGACTGCCAACGGGCATTGGCAAATCGTTCTGAATCGGTCTTTTGAGGCTCTCCGGGCCGTCTAGGAAATGCCTCATCCACGACCTCTTTCTCAATGCGGAGGTCACATCGGTCGATTACACGGGGGGTAAGGTGGTTATCGAGTCTGACTGGCGTTGCTTTCTTGGTCTTGCTGCCGCTGCTGCATGAAACGCCAATATCGAACAAACAATAACACCTACATTGTACCCCGGGAATACGCGTCCAGCGGGGTATATCGAGGTGAGTATACGACGGAGATAGAGAATGTAACAGTGGGTGGAATCTTGCGCTTGTGAGACCTCGACGGGGACTGGTCCGAGGAGGTCGAGTCCAAAGACGCCACGGTGAGCTGATTGGGTCACTCGGCCAAGTTTGTTTGGTATCACAGGTATCAATGCATGAGAGGACGAAGAGGGGAGAGGGGACTCGGCGAGCGAAGAGGGCACGATGAACAAGAGGAGAGGACGGAAAGGGCCAGTCAGGAGAGGCAGATCGCGTGGGGAATGGGGAAAGTGCAGTTGAGGCATTGGGCAAGAACCGCCTTCTCCAGTTTCCCAGCCTCCACAGCGTTCCTGCCCGAGGCGGAGAGGATGCGTCTCTCGCGCATCGTGCCGCTTCTGCATTTGAGAACTCAGCCTGATAGGGCAGGACCAGAGTGAATCTCGAGCTTTCGATTTGGGAAATGCAGGCCACTGCACTGACAAGTGGACAATCGGCCGACGGTTCGCGGCTCGAACATGCAGCTGCCGTCCATTGACAAAGCCAGAAATACGTGTCGCGGGGTCCTGAGCATGAGCTTGGGGTGAGATCGCATTGAGGGACTGTCCTGGAAGCGAATGCGTTGGCTTTCTTCAGCTTCTAAACAGAATACTCCGTCGCTAGTAGTGTGACCCTAGGTACGGACAAGGCTCATGGAGCCATCGTATGGCAATGGGGCTAAAGGGGCGTTTACATAGGTCACGTTCAGATTCCTTCATCGTGTCAATGGTGTTGACAGACCCTGTGATTTGGTTTGTTACTTGCCGCTCCAGAAGCTCGAGAAGATCGGTCCCGCTGTGGATCCAATCTGAGGAAGAGGGCTGGCCTATCGGAGGGGGAATCGCGGTGAGGCGGGCGGCATGATCCGGTGAGCTTGCAATTGGCCCGCCGACCGTTCGCTCGCCTTGACTGGCGCGTGTAATGGTTACGTAAACAGGAAATGCTTCGCGACCAGGGCTGTCACATGATCAGCGTTACCGGGGTTAGGGTCTACAGTGCGCTCGGGCCAACTGCTGAGCGTGGGGGTTGTGAGACAGGCCTTTATCGGTGGAAAGAAGGGCACCGCTGACCAATCGGCGTCTTCAAGCTCTGAATGTGTGGGGAGCCGAAAGCATCACGAACGTTCCTTCTCAACCAGAGGAAGCCGACGAGGAGAATGGAAGACGAAACCGGGAGTAGACAGACGTCGGGCAGCACGGGCGGCACAGGCTTGGGAAGGAACAAGTTCCGGGAGAAAGTCGAAAGAGGGCGGAGATGGATGGAACTCCACTGCCGGTCTGCGGTGTGAGGAGGATGGACATTGGCAGGGTCCACGTGGTGGTCTGTACCTTTTTGGGTCCTTTTCAAACGAGCCGCTCAAACGAGGCTCGAGACTAACGTGAAGCATATCGCGGGTGAAAATAAAATTCCAGAAAAAAGAAAACACTGGCCGGGGCGGCCCCGGGTTCTTCAACCCATGGGTGCCTTGCCCGGCCCTGCCCGCACCTTCCTCACCTCTTTCCCCCCTCTGCGCATTCCTCGACTCCGCTTGCTGGTGGTCCCGGTCCTTCCTGCTCATTCTGCATCATTGCCTCAAAGCTGCTGTCACCATCTTTTCCATTCGAGTTCGGCCAGTGCATTGTGCCTGAGTGCTTCAGACTTTCTAGCCGAGCACTAAGCGGGTCACTGATTGTTTATGCAACATCCCGTCCTCGTCCACGATATACCGCCTGCCTTCCATACCCCGTCGGACCTCGACATAATTTTGGATTCCTCCCCTGGCGGGCTTCGTTGACCGCTCTTATTTCTTATTTGCTAGCTGAGCATTGCGTGCAGTGCTTGCAGTGCTTGTTTGGGGGTCTTATCCACCGCAACCACCGGTACCTTGCGCAACGACACCCCGTCTGCCCACCCACGCTCCTCCGCCCACACGGTACACCTCGTTCCGCCATTGCTCCGGGCTCGGCCCCTCGGTCAAACGAAACGGGAGCGCGCCACCGCTGGTCTCGTCCCAACATCCCACCTTGCGCGTGGGTTCGCCCGACTGCACTGCTGGGCTCGTCGTCCCCTCGTCTTAAACTCTTGACCGGCACTCACCGAGGCATTGCGCATTGCTTGTCCTCGGTCTTGTGCTCCGCCCGAGAGTTGAAACCCACGCTGCTGCTCCATTCTCGGCATCGGCCCGTGATTCCCCGCAAGCGCCGTTGACACTTGACAAGCGCATGCAGGGCAGATTGGGTAGTGGGTGACGCGGGTGCATTTGAGACGCCGCGGATTTTTGTCCAATTTTCGTGCAACTTGGTGCAACTCCGCCGGCACCCAAGGGTTGGAATTGGTTTTGCGGCCGGGTTGCCATTGATCATGGGATTGCGCCGCATCTGCTTGTAAGTGTGCGCCAGGCAAAGGATGCATCCAGCTCCCAACTTGGCCGAGGCCCCGCCCAACAAGAGTGACGAGCCTCGCCCTGTGCAACAACACTTGTCGGCAAGCCCCGAACACCACCTCGCCGGAAACACGACCCCCGAGCACCATGCCCGCCACCACCCCGACAGCGCCTCCCCGCCGGTGCGCAAGGACACCACCTCGTCCACGTCGACCACGGCCACCATCGCGACCCTCGCCACTCTCGCCTCGACCGAGACGGCCCCAACGCCGTACAGTGTAGAAGCGTCGCCTACCTTTGCCACCCAGGGCGTCTTCTCTGCCAAGGATGGAAGTAATGTCGTCTCGCAACGCCGTGCAAGCCGCCGGCGCACAGGACCCCTGACAACCCTTCAACGTGAACGGGCTCATTTGATCCGGAAGATGGGTGCTTGCGGAGACTGTCGCCGGAGGAGGGTCGCAGTAAGCTCCAATTCCATCCTAATCGTACCAGAGTTATCGGCTTACATGTTCGCCAGTGCCATCCTAACCACCATAACATGACGTGGGAGGACGCCGCGAGGAAATTCAAGTCTCCCGAGTCGTTGATGCAAGGGTTCTCGCCAATGGCTGGGCCACGGCTGAGCCCAGCACCGTTAAACTCGAGGGCCAGCTTCTCGCAGGACGCTCATGAGATGGATCTAGACGCCTCGCCGGTCCAGCAGCCAGGGCAGCCGACCTTTAACGAGTCTCGGATCCGGACTCCCCTTCCGACGGGGCCACGGCCAGAAAAGCCCGTCAACGCACCCCCTTTGCCTGGGTACGACAGCTTTAGGGCGGACCTCCAGGGAAGCGCAGACCGGATTCTGGCGAGCCCATCGCGGAGCCGGTATGCCAATGTCTCGGTGCTCCTCGTCCGGTGGCAGGAGGACCAAGATCTCGGGGCTCGCGACGCCATCCAGGATCTGGCCAAGGTGTTTGGCGAGGATTACAACTATGCGGTTCAAACCAAGTCGATCCCGACATCGCCAGACGAGTCTAGGAGTCCTTGGTTATGGCTGTCCCGCGTGGTTTCAGACTTTATCGCCGACCAGGACCAGCGCGACGTTCTCAAGATTTTTTACTACAGCGGGTACAGCTACCTGGATGGTGACCGAGACACGGTTCTCGCAAGGTTGGTGCTACGGTTTAATCCATTGCTTTCTATGTGTTGATGCTAACTATCGATCAGCTCGAGAAGCGCTGATCCCGCCTCGGCCATCCGATGGAGCAGCATCCAGCAGTTCTTTGAAAACGCTCGCTCTGACGCGCTACTCCTTATGGATTGCGCGTACTACCCCTCGTACAAGGCGGTTCGGCGACAAGGCATGCTGGAATTGGTCGCCGCATCTGCCGGCGAAGACCACGTCGAGCTCCTCGGCAGAAGCGGCTTTACTCGTGCCGTGACCGACCTGCTCCGTACGAGGGCCGCCCAGCATTTCAAGGAATCCTTTTCGGCAGCCGAGCTCCATTCCAAGGTCTTGTCGTTGTATCCCAGCATGATACGAGAGCAGCATCCCGAGAGCGAAGTTGTCGCGCGATTTCCCACACCGCTGTGTATGCAGCTCTCGGGCATCAAAACACTGCCCTCGATTCTCCTGGCTCCGCTACGGCACAAAGAACCCCCTCGGTCTCCGCAGAGCGGGGCGCACATTATCAGTCTTACGTTTAGGTTGGCAGAGGATACCTTCAACACGGACAGCTGGGCCGAATGGCTCCGTTCGATGCCAGAAGGGATCATGGAAGCGAAGGTGGATGGGCCCTATCGCAGTACGTTTCAATGATGGAAGAGAGGACGGCATTGCAATTTGCAACTTGGTCTCTCGATGGATGGACGCGGAATGCCTGCAACGTTTCCAGCAATTTGGTTCATTTTCTTTCCTGCATCATGTTCAGCGATCTCAAATCCCAGCTCTTGCATTTCACGAAACTTGCGATAAACTCTGCTGGGTGTAGTCACTCAAAAAGAGACATTGTTAATGTTTGAGTTGCTTGGTTCTACAAGCTAGACGAGACGGTGCCATTTGAGGGGCCATATGTGTATGGACTGTCATGGTAATGCCAAAGCGAATTCAGTCAGATTCTGCGAGTGACCCATCGTCTCGTTGTTTTGTTATTTTCCTCTCATACTCATTGTTGAAAAGAGCGAAACAGATGAGAAAAAGGAAAGAAAAAAAAGCTCACCAAGCTCACCTGCTAGCCCCCTTCGCGGTTGGAAGGAAGGTAGCCGGCTAGGAAACCCACGGGAGGGTTTACTTCGGAAGACTCGACGGGGGTCACTCCCCCGGAGTCGAACGGGAGACCTCGTCAGGTGCCCGGTATGGAGGGGCAAGCAAGTTGCCCCAGCCCCCCCGTTGAGCCAAATGGCTCTTTGGGGGGGCGGTATTAATCAGTGCGCGAGAAGTGATATTTGTACCCCGCGGCAGGACATGGGATGACGGCGGCCCGGTATACAGTGAGGGTAACAAAATAGGCTGTCAACGGTTCCTTGTATCAAGCCATCATGTTGGTCAAGAATGAACAGAAGAAAAGTATATCCCGATCTAGTGGTATCTCTCTCTCTACACCAAGCCAAGCTTTACAAAGTCTTTACATCCAACAACAGAGAAGTGGTCTGAAACCAATATATCTCTAAATCCCCCCCTCTCTCCCCCCCCACTTACTTCAAACAAACAACCAAAAAAAAGAAGTAGAATCCAAAGACAAAAAAAGATCACCATCAATCCAATCACAAAACCACCATCAACCCACAAACCGCCACCACCAACGCAGCCCACCTCCCCCCTCCCCCAACCGCCAACCCACTCGCCGCACTATCCTTGCTCGCATCCCGAATCTTGAACGTCGGCTCGTACTCCCCCACAGACTGCACGCCCGCCGCCACCGTGCCGTTCCAGCAGTACTTGTCAAAACAGCTCTGGCACTGCGCGGGGACGGCGGTATCCGTCCGGTGCCAGCTGCGGCTCATGACGGCGCAGGCCACGCACACGCTCCACTTGTCGTCGAGCTGCCCGCTGCCCTGGGTCGCGGCGTCGAAGCCGTTTTGGATGATTTGGTTGCGCTCGTCGAGGGTGTAGGACGGGGTGAAGGTGGTGACGTTGGACATGGCGGTGTAAGGGGCGTTGGGGAGGTAGACGAGGAGGGGGGGCAGGGTTTGGGAGGAGGAGAGGGTGAAGTTGGATGGGTCACAGCCGAAGAAGGTCGGGTTGGAGTTCAGGCCGAGGGAGATGAAGGTCTTGTCGTCGGGGACCGGGGGGAAGAGGGTGCCGTTGCCGATTTCGCCGAGGGAGCGGTCGTACGAGGCGCGCAGGGCGGTGCCGTTGGGCCAGGCGTGGGTGGTGTCGGCGGAGGAGTCGACGGCGAAGATGACGTCGACGGAGCGGAAGGGTTGGATCAAGGGGTGGAGGGGGATGTTTTGCAGGTCCATGCCGCCGTCGACGAGGTCGAGCTCGAGGGTGGAGGCGGTCGGGTTGGTGCCCTTGTTCCAGCCGAAGAAGGGGTTGGGCTGGTACTGGGCAATGTCGTTGTCGGCGTCGGCGAGGTCGTTGAGGACGTTGGTGGCGGCCTCGATGAGGAAGTCAGGGACGCCGTCGACGGACGAGATGTTTTGGAGGAGGAAGGCGTTGAAGAGCGAGCTGCTGGTGCCAAAGATGTAGCTGAGCGAGTCGAAGCCCTCGATGCAGCGGCCGTTCTTGGCGATGGCGCCGGCGGAGAAGTTGGAGCCCAGGTACTTCATCGGGGCGAAGCCAAAGGTGGTCGGGTCCCAGGAGCCCATCTCATATGGGTTGAATTCGTAGACGGTCGCGTTCAGCGAGATGATGGTGGTGCCGGGGGCGCGGCCGTCGGCGACCAGGATGGGGAAGGGTGTCTGGGCCTTGGAGAACTCGTCGTCCTCGGCGATGCTGGAGAAGGTGTACGCCGGGCCACCGTCGGGGGCGTCGATCAGTTGATAGGCGAGCGCCCGTCCCCAGCTGGTGGATGTGTTAATACTTTTCTAACCAAATAAAAGGAAGAAGGGACTCACAAGTCGGTGATGGACGTCTCGAAACCTGCGTCGCGCTTGTCGGCGACCTGCTTGGCGACGTCCCCCCAGTACCGGGCCGAGTCGAAGATGCCGGACATGTCGGGGCCGTCATAGATGGGGTTGTCGAACCGCCAGATGTTGCTGTCTTCGCTGCCCTTACGCAGCGTCTCGACGGTGCTAAAGTTGTTGGCGTAGATGCTGCTCACCAACCAGCCGCCGCCAGAGAGACCAGCCCTGTTCATGTCAACACCAGACCATCTTACAATAAGAACAGCGAAAAGCATACAAGTAGGTACTGGACTGGAGAAGGCCGCCGATGCCGCCCTTGTCGGTGGAGCCGGGAGTGCGACTGTCAGCAGCAGACACAAAGCCGGCGCCGTTCATCAGAGCGCGGTAGCCGCCGCCCGAGACGGCGATGCCGATGTTGGGCAGGTCCTTGACATCCTTGGCGACGCGGCGGATGTAGGCGTCGGCGTCGAATCCCTCAATGTTGGCGCGCTTGAGGAACTCGATCATGGGGTCGACAGTGGCCGCACGGCGCTTCTCGAGCCAGTCCGACTCGCTCTGGGAGAGTGTGTTGGCGCGGCGGATGGTGGGCTTGTCGCTCGGGCATTTGACCTCGGCCGGCGCATAGCTGCCGCTCGGCGCGTTGGGGCGCGCGCGGGGACTGAGCATCAAGTCATCGTTCCGTGGGATCCGGATGGGCTCGGCCGAGGCCACGAGCGCAAGGAGACTGAGCGGTAGGAGGGAGTGAAGATGCATCATGTGCTCTGGTCAAATAACCATGAATGAATTAAATACGAAGTTAAAAAACCCTCTAATAAAAAAGAAGGCCGGAACCGAAGAAGTAGAGAAAATAAGAGACAAAGCCCTTGCGATCCTTTTCAACACTCTCTAGTCGAAAGAGCTGAATGGCGTGGCCGGTTGTTTCGGCCAACGATCGAAGTTAGGGAGGGAAGTCGACTGGCGCGGTCGTCGAGGTCGAGGTCAAGTGGTCCGGGCCAGGTCCGACTTATCACTTTGCCTGATGTGAAGGTCTTCGGATGGCCCGGTTACTAAGGAAGGTAGTTACTCGTTGTAAAATATCGGAGGCCGCTTGTCTGTTGCCTGTTTGGCCCAGGAACCCAAGCTGTCGCGCTTTTTCTCCATCTGATGATTGCGAGCATGCCGAGCACCCGAGGATGCCATCCCTCCTATTTTTGTGATCGACAGGCATCGTTTCATGTTTCATACCCAAGTTCGTACTAAATCCGTAATCTGTACGTGAACAATCCGTAATAATACATAAAGAGTGGGACCGCCAAGGTTGATTTCCACGTGCGACACCAGCTAACTTGGATCTTGAGTTTGGATCTGCCCGAGATGTCGTTGAAGCGAGACAGATTCACCTTCGGCAGAGATTGAGACCATTGAATTTTTGTTGGCACGCGACTCCCGAGTACCAGGTTGACAGCGGAATGCACGGCGATCTGGAAATTATTGCCGGGCTAATAGTGGATTTGCTATTCGTATGGTTATTCGTATGCATTATTCGTATTCCGTACATATGTATTCTGTAATTGATACATTACGCGGATACAATGTGCTCTGTGGGGGACCAGGGGCCCCTGCAGCGCCCCGCTCTTTCTCAGGGTCCAACACCGTCATCCCATTTCCCAACCTTGAAGGCTGAGAAGCTGCATGCATGCATCACATCCATCATATCCACTGCTGCGCCAACACAGCAAAAAGGGGGAAAGCTGCCTTCTGATTTCACCGATTTCACCGTCGGACTTGAGAGATTTTGACCCCACAACGGCCAACTGTCTCGTTACTCTGGATTTCCATAAGGCTTCCCGAATCCCGACGGAAACTGGCCAACCAAGGGTCGGTTCGTGTCAGATGGAAACTCCATTCCCGGCCAACACCCGTCCCGGCCCGTTTCAATCCACCCCCCACTCTGCCGGCTTGGCTCGGGGGTTTTTCTGCTGTGTCCCCCCAAGTTTCCAGTTTCGTTAGGACCTTCCATTCTCACCATGTTGTACTTTGCGCAGTTGCAGTCCACAGCCGCGAGAGCACTCACACCGTCTTGCGATTTTCTTGTCTGGGCGCTACCCAAGCGCGCATTCCGCGTAATCAATACTCTTGTGATCCGATCTTCCGGCTTAGCCAACGGTCAACCCCACCAGCTGAGCTGCGGTGAGGTGAGCCCCCGCATGTTGGGTTGGCAAAAGTGCTCAGACAACTCAGTTGGCTGAGGCTTACTGTGGAATCCGTTTCTGCAGAGATTCTTCCTATTCTGTCCTTAGCCGGCCAATGGATCACGTACCAAGTAATACCAAGCCAATCAAGACGGAGGGAGACCCAATCGATTACACCAGAAGCGTGATCCCAAGCCAAAATCAGCCTTACCACGACTGCCTGGGTTGGGTGACTGCCGAGCCTAGCGGACCAGGGACGGGAACCAACAAAACCGAAACTCCAGTTTGCGCTCTCTCGGAATCTCCGCTCGCTCAGTGGGTCGGACTTTGAGAGCAAACTCGGTGCTCAGATGCATGGGAGTCGGCGGGAATCTGACATCAGATTGTATAGGACCCACCTGTACGGAATCGATTGTTTATTCGAGGTCGAGAAGGTAAGACGAAAAATGAGAATACGGTGAAGAATGAATAATGAAGAATGAAAAACAGAGAGACGCGAAGCCGAGCGGTGCTTTGCCGGAGACCCGATAATACGCATATTCCAGTCGAGTCCAAACAGTCTACCAGTATGTTGGTCTTTGAGAAGCGGGAACGCCAAGTTCAATGCAAAACAGCCCAAACGCTGCTAGAGACGACCTGTGGCGTACTTCATAGCAGGTTGTAGAACAGTGAAGCTTCAGGCAACAACCCCAAGTCACGCTACACAGACCTGTGTCAGGGGCATTTTGAGACTGAGGCCCCGATCCGCGTAACAGCCAAACTCAACAGCCAGTTTCACTCCACCCTCAAGGCCACTTCGGCAACTGACCCATTATGCATCTGAGCAAGTCTCATCAGATGGCCTTCTTTAATCGGACCAATACAACCCCCCCACACGGAAACCCGCGGCCCGGCTCATCATAATCCGTCCATGCGTCCATAACTGTCTCGCCCAAGGTTGAGAGGGACAACTGTCACAAAATCCATTCTCACCAAATCCCCTATCAATGCACCCGTTACCCAACTTTTCAAATTTCCGCCAGCCTGGCAAAAGAGAGAACACATGCTATGTATGATATGCAGTTGCTATGTATGTATCCAAAATCACCGGCTCATGTGCTCCAGCCGGATGCTGACGGCCCGCCTGTGCGCCTCGAGCTCCTCCACCTTGGCCAGTTGCATGACTGCCTCACCGACATTCTTGAGGCCCTCGGCCGTCAGGTTTGAGCTGGTAATGTGCTTGACAAAGGACGCGAGGTTGACGCCCGAGTATTGCTTGGCGTAGCCGTAGGTTGCTGGAACAGAGTCAGTCAGTATTTGTGCTGGGTATTATTATGAGAACGGAAGAAAACGACTTACGCAGCGAGTGGTTGACACCGGCGGAATAGTCGCCCACACTCTCGGGGGTCCACTGGCCGATAAAGACGCTGCCGGCGTTCATGACCTGCTCCACCACCTTCTCGGCGTCCTGCAGCTGCAGGATCAAGTGCTCGGGCGCGTACTTGTTGCTAATCTCCATGGCCTCCTCGACGGTCTTGACGCGCACCGTGAGCGAGTGGGCGATGGAGCCGCGGACAATGTCGACACGCGGCAGCGCCATGGCCTGCCGGTGCACCTCGTCCTCGATGGCCGCCAGCTGCTCGTCGTTGAGGTCGACAGCGATCAGCACCACCTGGCTGTCGACGCCGTGCTCGGCCTGCGACAGCAGGTCCGATGCCACAAACGCCGGGTTGGCGTCCTTGTCGGCGATGACGAGCACCTCGGATGGGCCCGCCGGCATGTCGATGCCCACACCCGCGTTGGTGTCGTTGCTGACGTACATCTTGGCCGCCGTGACGAACTGGTTGCCGGGGCCGAGGATCTTGTCCACCTTGCTCACGCTCTCGGTACCGTACGCCATGGCCGCGACAGCCTGCGCGCCGCCCGCCAGCACAATCGACTCGGCGCCGACCTTGTGGGCCACGTAGACGATCTCGGGGGTGATGGAGCCGTCGGCACGGGGCGGGGACGCGATGACAATCTTCTTGCACCCGGCGACCATGGCGGGGACACCGAGCATGAGCGCTGTGCTGGGGAGGACGGCAGTGCCGCCGGGGACGTAGAGCCCGACGGCTTCGATCGGCCGCGAGAAGCGGCTGCAGACGACGCCCGGCATGGTCTCGACCTGCAGCGGCTTCTCCTCCTTCTGGGCTGCGTGAAACTTGCGGATGTTCTCAAACGACACGTCAATGGCCTTGATCGTCTCGGCAGGGAGCTGCATCATGGATTCGGGGAACGGCGCCTTGAGGACGGGCGAGGTCAGGGACGTCGCCTTCTCGAACTTGTGCGTGTAGGCAAGAACACCCTTGTCGCCGTTCTTGCGCACATCGTCAATGATCGGTGTGATGATCTTCATGATGGCCTCTGACGACTTTTGTGATGGCCGCTTCAGAGCCTCGTCGAGCTCCGCCACTGTGACCTTGGACATGTCGTACACCTTCATGGTAATCTTGTCAGAGGCTGTCTCCTTGGGAGCCTCCTTGACTGCGGGGGCAGGCGGAGCGGCGCTTGCCGCAGGCTTGATGCCCTCCTTCTCTGCCCACTTGCCCTTGGCGTCGCCTGTCCTGCGCTTGACCTTGTAGCTCTTCGCATCGAGACTCTTCTCGATATCGGCAAGCGTCACGCCAGCACCGACAGCCCTGGTCAAAGCAAAGTAGATGAGGTCTGCCGCCTCGAAGGCAACTTCTTGAGGCGTCTTTGCGTCGCAGAGCTCCTCAGCCTCCTCCATGATCTTGGCCCGCAGGAGCTTCTCATCCGAGAACAAGCGGGCAGTGTACGAGCCCGCCGGTGCCGACTGTTTCCTCGACACGAGCGTCTTCTCCAGTTTGGCAATCCCCTTCAGGTCACCGAAGCATCCCGACTGTTCCAGGTGGCAGAAGCGCCCCTTTTGCCTGACGATAAACTTGAGCGCATCGCTGTCGCAGTCCAGCGACATCCGGACGAGCTCCTGCGTGTCGCCAGATGACGCCCCCTTGTACCACAGTCCACGCTTTCGGCTCTGGTACACGCCGGTCTGTGTCTTGAGCGCCTCTCCGACGCTCTCCTCGCTGCTGTATACCAGACCCAGGGCTGTCTCGTTCTCATCGCAGACGACCGTCGGGATCAAGCCGTCCGGGCGGTCAGACTTCCAGGTAGAGGCGAGGATCTTGGGCACGGCAAGCTTCCCGGCTTGCGGCGTGCTCGTCAGCCCTGTCGAGGGCAGGATGGGGATGGCATTGCACTGCGCAGCAAAGGCAATGAAACTCTCGAGGTCGGTTTCCGGAACGGGCTTGATGAAAAAGGAGTTGATTTTCTTTGCCTTGCTTTCCTCGGCGAACTGTGCAGTGTCTGCTGCCGTCACATCGAAGCCGGACACGAGCAAGCCGTGCTCGGTGGCAGAGGCCAATGCGCTGGCGCTGCTGGAGGACACGATCGGGGCGACGCGGGAACCAAACTCGGCAAAGTCGGGCAGCTGTTCGGGGCGGACGAAAACCTTGCGGGCACCGGCGTCAAGGAGGGAGATGACATCGTCGCGGGAGTCGAGGCGGGTCACGTCGAAGAAGGGTTGGAACTCGGTGTTGTGGCGGCCGAGGAAGCGCAGGATCTTGTCGAGGGTCTGGGGAGCAACCTCAAAGAAGACGCAGCCAAGACACGACACTTCCTCACGGCTCAGACCCTCGGTTTCACCCCCGAGTCCCGGCGGGACATTGACGCTGACAAGGAACGGAAGCGGCAGCGTCGTCTCCATGGTGGATAGATTAGCTGTAATTCGACTGGAATGCGGGTAAAAAGAGTGTGTGCTGAGCCCGTTACAGTTCGTCTCTACTTATAAGTCCTGGGCTCCCACTGGGTGAAAATTGATAACCGGGAACAGTCATCGCGGGTCTCTCTCCTGTATCGGCACCGGGCCAAGGGTGGGGTAACTCTGCCCCTCCATCAATGCGTCGTCCCGAGTTGCAAATCACGGCGCCAGGGAAATTTTCTGGCGGGGTCGAGGCAAAATAAGCTGTGGTCTGTGCGTGGCTCTGGCAGCGGATCATTGAGCCTCCGATTCAGCATTCAGGCTCGGGCTTGGCAAACGGCATGCGCTCGAACAGTGGGAGCTGCCGCGCGACAATCCAATTCGCGACTGGGCAGCTCTTTACTTTCAGATCCCAAACTTCCACCAAATAAACTTCGAATTCGATTTGCCTGTGATTTTTCGACACCACACAATCGAATTCCGAAACCAACTTCAGAGACCACGTACCACCTCTTTTAGAGTTCGCACGTCCTTACCGAAACATCGCGACCGTACCGCGACCTCACAGACTCGACATCCCATCACGATAATCACCACCTTCCCTTCGCATCGCCCCAACCCGGCAATCCATCACCATGTCGTCCGCCGCGCCGGCGCCACAAACCAACGGCGTCCCGCCCTCTTCCGCCTCGCAAACCCTCCCCAACACCCAACAACAATCCCAACCACCCCAATCGCAAACAGCGACCCCCTCACAATCAACCCCCGCCCAAAGCCAACCCCCTCCCTCCCAACAACAACAATCACAACAACAACCCGCCTCAAAATCCCAATCCCAACTTCTCCAATCCCATCCCCAACAAACAACCTCCACCACCGCCCCCCGGCCCCGCGACGCCCGCACCATCGAGCTCCTCCTCAACGCGCAGGGCGTCACCTCCTTCGAGCAGCGCGTGCCCCTCTTGCTCCTCGACTTTGCCTACCGCCACACGTCCTCCATCCTCTCGGACGCGCTGCACCTGTCGGCCGACCCGTACACCTCGCACGCCGGGGCACGTCCCAGCGCGGCGTCGGGCGCGGCGCCCGTCAACGTCGGCGAGGCGACGATTACCGCTAATGCGGTGTCGCTTGCGATTGGGAGCCGGTTGGGGTTTCAGTTTCGCGGAGGGGGTGGTGGTGGGGTTGGGGGTGGTACGGGCGGTGGTGGGGGGGCGAGTAAGGATTGGATGATGGAGATGGCGAGGGAGCGGAATAAGGTTGCGTTGCCGAGGGTGATGCCGAGTGAGTGGGGGGTGCGGCTGCCGGGGGAGAGGTTTGTGCTGAGCGGGGTGTCGTGGGGGTTGAGGGATGTGTGGGCTGGGCAGGAGGGGATGGAGGAGAGTAGTGAGGAGGAGGAGGACGAGATGGAGATGATGGTGGACGGGCCTGGTGGTGGGGCGGGGAGAGGGGCGGATGCGATGGAGGGGGTCGAGACGGAGGAGGGTGGGGATGAGGTTGAAGGCGGTACGATTGGGGATGTGTTTGGGGACGAGGGGATGGAAGATGAGGAGATGGCTGAGGCTTGAGGGGGTTTTACTGCTCTGGGTTAAAGAGGAACGATGGGCAGCAGAGGAGGCGTTGGCGTTTTGGGCGTCGAGGTAGCGGGATACATCTGAACAAGGGGTGGAATCGCAGACGTCACTTTCCTACGTCTCATATTCCCACTCTCAGTCTTGTTTAAATTCGTATCGGAACATCGATTCCGACCTTTATTTTATGAGACGCGATAACCATATATACACATCTACAGATGCAGACAAATCAATCCCTTGCGCCGCGCTATGCAATATGCGAAAAACACCCTCCCAACAACCTATGTCCCGTCTATGGCCCCATAGGCCGTGTGCGCCAACTCCGTCTTACCCATGTTGAATGCCACTTCTTCTAGCAACCAGCCACCAACAGTCTATTTCTCCTCCTCCACCTTCAAGTTCTTCACTCCAGTAATCAGCTCAGCGTTCGTGTCATGCACTGCTCGCTTGGCATCACCGCCCGGTTTAGCGACCGGTGTTTGTGGTTGCTCGGCACCTTCGTCACCCTCGTCCTCTTCTTCGTCCACTTCATCCTCCAGCTCTCCGTCTTCGTCTTCGTCGTACTCGTCCTCCATCATCGAATTCATCATCCGCGCCTCGTAGTAGCTCGCCGTCATGACACTCCCCTCGCCATAGTCGTCGGCCGAGTCTCGCGAGATGTAACTGTCTCCGAGCCCTCCGTCGACCTCCTCATCGTCGTCCTCGGCGTATTGGCTATCGTGATCATCATCATCCTGGCCGTCATCTTCGCCCTCCGTGTCACTGGCCGAGAACTCGTCGAGCTCTAGCGGCATGTCGCGCCAGTACGTAAAGTCGGTGTACTCCTCGCCGCCGCCCTTGACGAGCGTGCCGACGGGGGGGAAGTAGTGGTCCACGACCTCGGTCATGTTGACGTAGCTGAGCTTCATCTTGTTAAGACTCAACAGGTCTAGCGACACCTCGGCGTTGGAGTTGATGGTGAAGATGCGAGTCCGCGGCACGTCCACTGTCCGATACGAGATCTGGTCCGTGAAGCGGTTGCCAAAGCCAGCATAGAAACAGGTCCGATCCGGCCCATAGAGACTTCGAATGTCGCGCAGTGTCGACATCTTAAAGATGTGGGGCTTGCGCAGGTAGATCTCACGGCGCAGCGCAGCCATGGTCCGGTCTGGCGACAGGATTGTGGGTCCTCTTGGAAGGCGGTAGCCGTCCTGGACAACCCCTGCGAGGTAGGTCCTTGTGCTGTCGGCCTGCCCGACGGACCGACTGGTCAGGTACATGATGTTGTAGCCGTTGGCGACAATGTCGCAGTACAGCTTTGCAACCCCCGCATGCGTCCAATCTCGTCCAATCATGTTCAGCACGTGGCCTAGCGCATCGGACTTGGTGATGGTGCCGTCAATGTCGGAGATGACCACGGGGGTCTCGTGCTTCCACAGGTACATGTATGCCTGGCAGGTCGCTCTGTTCACCGTGAAGCTCATGGCGTTCTCGCCTGGCTTGAGGTTCAGGGCCTTCAGCTGGTCGCTGGTCAACCGCAGGGTCTTAGCATAGTTCCGGTTGGGATCGCCGACGGCCGTAGTGCCCGGGGAGCTGGGAGGGGTCTGCAGAGACATCCGGCCAAGGTCCGACTCGGCCCTTCTGTGGCCCGAGCTGCTTGGGGAAGCGGTGGCATCGCTACTGTCACTCTGGTAGCCCGGGTCGGACGCAGCATCAATGGCCAGGCCAGGACCGCTACGCAGCGAGGATTCCATTGCCTTCTTCATGGCTGCATCCTTGGCCTCCCCGCTGCTGTAGATCCAAAGGTTTCCGCGCTCGTCGACTCCAAAGAGGGCGCCGATGTCGTAGTTGCCGTCGAGCTCTTCCGACAGCACTTTGCGAGCCAGTATCTCTGCTCTGAGGGCATCCTCGTCGTTGTTCTTGAAGCC
Organism: Trichocladium uniseriatum; assembly: GCA_017139535.1. Taxonomy (NCBI): domain Eukaryota; kingdom Fungi; phylum Ascomycota; class Sordariomycetes; order Sordariales; family Chaetomiaceae; genus Trichocladium; species Trichocladium uniseriatum. Next base: position 499,025 of record WOUO01000002.1, on the reverse strand, counting down.
TGTCATATCCAACATCAAGTCTCCGCTCTCGGTGACGTGGGTTGGAATGTTGACAGCGGACAATTCCTTGGACAAATTGATGGCCCTTTGCAGGGCCTCGGCGGGGGGTAGCGGCGGTGGGCTGTGAGACCGGTCCAAGGGGTTCGCGCTGTCGCCCTCGCTTGAGCCGTTATCGCTGGATGGCTTTCGCGCTGTTTGCCGCAGGATGTCATCGCTGTGGGGGCGCTGTGGTGAGTTGTCGGCAGAGGACGGGATTCCCCTGAAGAGCTCTGGAGAGGTTGACCGGGGTGTAATCAGTCCTGTTCCTGTTAGCAATAGTCCTTTGGCTCCACGCTACTAAGACTCTGCTTACCATCTCGCCTGACCGAGTGCAGGGTAGTAGGTGGTGGTCGGGTGAAGCTCGACGACCGTGCCTTTACGACAGGGTCGTTGAGATCAAGCGACTCGGGCTCCTGAAGGCCTGGCTGGCCGGGCTGCTGGGAATCCAGTTTGGGGCTGGAGACAGGCGATACCAATGGCGAGGTCTGCAGGCTCTGGGGGATGGTGTCGGTCGTTTCGAACACGAAGAAAGCCTCTCCGCCCTCGCCCAGTTTCATGGAATATGGTTGTTTAACGCCATTGACCTTGAACTCGACCTTTTTTTCGTACGGGCGCAAGAGCGAGAATTTGCCGAATCGTACATGGAAGGGAGAACATGCTAGCGTTCCATCTTCTTGTTCAACAACGATCACGTCGATGGCGCCGCTGAGAGTGGCGGGGTTGATCGAGTTCCATGCCGTCGAGACGGAATCGCTGAGGTTCCTGACGTACTGCATGGTATGCAAGTGGCCGACTCGCGGCAAGATCAATTCGTTCTTGCAAAGCCGTTACGCCCAGAGAGTTTCGACGAGTTTGGGTTGTATTTAGGAGGAGGAAAAAAAAAATCACAAGAAGAATCGTGGAACACGAGTTGTAGGTGTTGCCGAAGCCGAGGCGCGGCGCAATATGCCTGTTACGGAGTATGGAGGGCCGTGTGGCCACGCCCAGGCCAGTTTCCGGAATTCGGGATTCAGGGCGGTCTTCGGCGTAAATTCGAATGCGTATGCGCTAGAAGACGAAAACCAATGCGATCAAGGCGACGAGAACTAAAGGCAAGCAGGTAGAGATCTCTGGGTCAAGAAGCGGGGGTTGAATGGAGGACGACCGTTGAAAGCGTGGGGTTGATATTGGATTTGGGACGGGCGGCCAAGGGATGGATGACCGGGACCCAAAAAGATGGACGCCGTTGGGGACGGGGTTGGGCAGCGAGCGTAATGCGAGTCAACGCATGCGTGGGCCGATTCGAGTGCTTTGCAGCGCAGATTTATTACAAACAGATGAACAATGTCAGGTTGCGGCCAGACCTCGGAAACAACTGTCGTGGTGGAAGAAATGGGGTCGGCCTCTTCTTGAAGCCAGGTGTTGAGCAGCTGAGAGACAAGTTGTTGCGCAAAGGCAATCACGAGGACTCAACAAACGCCGAGAATCCCATCAGTCACCCGCGCTTGGCCGAGCTGAGCCTTGTTGCCGAGACAAGTTCGGTACCTCTGGACCCACCAATTTTACACCAGTATTTGCCCAAGCACTGCTACACAGGCATGTATCTTGAAAGTTCCTCCGACCAGCCCCTGCGAAATGGACCCTGTCACATCCTCCGGGTTCCCCTCGCTGATGTCATGGGCCCTCATCTCGGCGCCTGGACAGAACACTTGACGACGGAAAAGTGGTTGGGGATATCAGGAAAATTGGAGAGTCAATCATTTCGCGCAAAACGCGCGCATTTGTTTTGCTGCAGGACATGACTGGATGCCGGACAGTATCACTGCAGCAGTCGAGACTCGATGCTTCTCATGCCTGCAGGGATCCCGCGTTGACATTGTTTCGCTGCTGGATGGGCGCCTCGCATTGGGAACCAACGGCAGGCGGGCCGCAGGGCGTTGAAGCTTGGTGGTTGCTTGGTTGGGGAACAATGGGACGGCCAAGGCACCTGACCAGCCTCGGCGCAGATCCCGCTGGGCCTGGCAGGGGATTTTAGGCGGGAATGGCCCCGTGGATGAGTGAAGGCACCGGCAGTCTCAACGGAATGGGCGGAATGGGCTTGAACCATTGCTTCGGAATGCTGTTTCTGGCATCTGGCGACGTGTACCCCGCATTCTGGCGATCCTGAGCCAGACAACCCGGCCGGCCGGTGGCTGATGTCTTTTGATTCGAAACAAGGCCATTTTGGCTGGCCATTGACTGGGAGGGTGTTGCGTTGAACCGAGTTGAGCCGCAAGATCGGTTGGGATGGCATCGCCCCGCACAAGTCAGGAAGACTTGCAATGGGACAGCGAAACTTGGAGAATATGTCCTTCGAAGAAGTACCTACTTACCTATTGACCTGAACCTGCGCGTGGCAGCCTGGTTGGTGTCTCGGATCCGTTCTGGGCTGTCGCAAACTACCTAGGGAGGTATAAGAGGTAACTGAAGACTTGTCCAGAACTGTGCAAGAGGCAACAAGAGGTTGGACGAAGCTTTTCCGTTTCAGGCGAGCGAAATCGCACCCGCGATGGATCATGGCACAAAGTTGCTGACAGCCGACAGGCTGATGAAACAGCGGAATGAGGCCCAGCGCGCTAACCTAGCCTGGTTAAATGGACTATATGATTTGTTATTCCATTATTCCACAGTGTTTTCTTACCGTGCAAGTGCCGAATTTGGGCAGCCCGAGGAGCAACGGAAACGGAAGAAACAGAGAAAAGACGAAAGCCAACCGGGATGAAGAAGTGGACAGAAAAGCAGGACGAAAGGATGCATGAAGTAGACATTGTCAAATATGAGACGGAAGACAACGGCAGCTGAACAACAAGCCTTTTCAATGTCCCGAGCACTAACACATGGGGCCACAATTTGATCATCCCCACTACAAACAGCGCTAGGCCATGCGTTTGCACGCTGAGTGGACAACAAGGCGGCACATCCATGGGCCTTGCTTGTCTGGCATTTCCAACGTCTCCAATTTTCACAACTGACTGGCCATGCACGGCACCGGGCAGCAGACAGGCGGGCCAAGCGAATCTGGGCCCGGGGAAAGAGGCATGTCGTTTTTTCCTTTTCCTTTCCGGTCCATGGATGTTTCTGCTGCATCTCAATTCTCCCCCGACCCCCACTCCCCATCTCGACCTCTCCTCCCCTTTGCGCGACTCATCTCAGCACCCGCCATCGTACTCCCGACCGACCGCACCGCTATGTCATGGATCTCCTGGCCATCGCTGGTTCCCACGCTTCTGATCCTCTCGGCCACCCTCGCCTGGTGGTTCACCGAGCCTAAGAACGCCCGCATCAACCTGATCGCTGCCGTCGGCGTCGCCCTCTTCTGCTGGGCCGTCGCCCCCGAGCTGTCCCGCGACGTCTCCTACTCGGTCTACGCCTCCACCGTCAATGCCGTTGCCGCCCTGCGCCTCGACCTCCTCATTGTGAGGCATGCCAACATGTTGTTGACGGGTGCCGCGGTAGTATGGTACGTGTGGGCTGGTGTTTTCAATTTGCGCCCCGGCTACGCGATGCGACGGCCGTGGCCCGTGACAGGCCAGTCAGCTTACTGTGCATGCTTGCAGGTTGGTGCGAAGGGCCTGGCAGACGTTGTGGAAGCCCGTCCCGGAGCTGATCAGCATCCTGGGCGTCGACGTCCCCGATCCGCCCGAAGTGTCGCTCGCCGGGATCCGACCCGATGCCGCCACCGTCAACTGGACCCGCGCTCCGGCGAACCGATCCGTGCAAAAGTTTTTGATCCAGGTCAACGGCGTGGTCGGTGAGTTGGAACACGCTAGTCTACCGCCAACCCTGTGATAGTCATTAACCTCCAATAGTGGGCGAGGTTGCCGCAAACCAGGAACCCGCGATTGTCGTCAGCGGCTTGAAGCCCAATCACTTTTACAATGTGCGCGTCATCGCCGTCGGCTCCAACAACTTTCAGGCCGGAAGCCGGGTCATCCGGCTGAGAACGTTTGGCCGAGATGGGCGACCGCAGCTTGGCAACTCCCGACTGCCGTCCAACTTTATCCCCGAAGAATCGCACGGATCTGCGCCGAGCGAACTGGGTGACGAGAACGGGGGGCCTCGCAGCCCGTTCCCCGCCTTGGAAACACCCATTGCGCCGGAGGCGGTCGCATCGCCCGTCCGAGAAGGACTTTCTGCTACGGGATCCGGGCCGCGCCGGAATACGGTCACACGACGCCACTCGCCGTCCACCACGAGCGTCGACCAGCCGACACGCGACGAAGCCATTGCGGATTCCAAGCAGACGCTGCCGGAGCTGACAGAAAAGTTTGAGGGCATCCGAAAAGAGACCGAGGATGTCATGGCTGTGACAGCTAAGGAGGAGGCGGACAATAGAGGGTTGCTGGACGAGCTAGAGGCGGACAAGAGAGAAAAGAAGAAGGAGCAGAAAAAGAAGGAGGAACAGACGGAGAGGCTAAAACGGGATGTTCACTCGACGGAACGGACGATGCGCAACGCCATGCAACGCAAAGCGCAAAAGGAAAAGCTCCTCAAGGAGAAGCAAAACGAGCGGTCCAAGTTTCACGATAATATCGCCAAATGGGAGAAGGGTATGGAGGACATGCGCAGGGATCAAGACAAGTTCACCAAGCAGATGGCGGAGCTGGAAGAAGAGCGGGATCAGAAATTGGAAGAGTCCCGCGGGGAAAACGGCGACCTACAGGCCGAGTGCTCGCGGCTCGAGGCGGAGCTGAAGGAGAGGAGGGAACAGGTGAGGGAGCTAGAAGAAGCTCGGGAGAAGCTGCCAGGCGCCGAAGAGGACGGGGAATGGCGCGAGAAGATGAGCGAAATGAGGAACGAGTGGTACCGGCGGCAACGCGAGACGCAAGAGACTACGGCGTTTGAGACGAAGCGCGCCAGGGGCCTGGATGAGCAGCTTCGCATCCTCAGCATGCAGGTGCAGCACATCCCGCAACCGGCCTATGGTCTGTACGGCCCGCCAGCCGCGCCCGGGCTCGAGTTTGATAGCTCGGCGCTCACGCAGCTGAAACGGCGCAGTCGGAACAACACTTCACTTTCAAACGTGTCATTGTCCTCGCCAATGCCGGCATATTCCCAGATCGACCCGCCGGTCTCGGCACCTATTGGGTTTGCCAGCATCCGGTCCGCAAATGCGCCGCCCGGATTCGCCCAGGGCCCTTTTATGGATCTCTCGACAGACATTGCCGGCCGTCACGATGAGCCGAGCATGAGAACTGCCCCGCTCAGCCCGTCGGCTACGGCTCTTCTGCCATCCAACATCCTGGCGGATCTCGACGACGACGACGAGCCCGGTCCACCGATCAAATTCGAGCCAGATCTGTTCTTCTCGCAGCATCGCGCGTCCCCCGAAGATGCCCCGCAGTCACCCGCGTCATCTGGGAAATCGTTTAGCATCTTTTCCAGCCCCCACGGTTCGACAAGCAATCTTCCTTTCCCGCCTTTTCAGAATGATGTGTCCGACAGACTGTCGCTGAATGCGACTGCGACTATCCCCTCGCCGGTTGCGACGGAGCCGCCGCCGAACAAGCTGAGCGGCTTCTTTTCGTTTCAGCGAGCCAGGCCTTCGAAAACCCTGGACAAGGAGAGCCCCGCGTTTGGTACTCTCAAGCCGGGGCAGAGCCAGTCGTTCCCCAAGCAAGACGACGCTGATGGCCTAGGGACCAAGCGCCGGACCAGCGTATCGAGCCCCTGGAACGTGTTTAACCGGAACTCGGTCGGGCCTGAAATAGAAGGGGCTGCGACGAACTCGCGCATGTTCTCGAGGAGCCTCAACCCCTTTTCGAGCTCACACCGAGCTGGTGGCGGCTTGTTTCCAGAACGCGACCCGAGCAGCCCCCGGCCTGCCAGCATTGCATCGTCCGAGTTCCCTCGGCCGTCTACCGACTCTGGATCGATTTGGGGCCCACCGGGCAGCCGCCTGTGGTCGCCCGACGTGCCCTGGTCCCGGAACCCGTCTCGCCGGCCGTCTCTTCACGGATCGCCATCGGCCCTGAAAACGACGCTGGCATCTGCAGAAGACGAAATTCTCGGCGAGGAGATGCTGCCCAACGTGAGCGAGGTCGGTGTGATTGGCAGCCGTCCGCGGACGCAGTCGAACAAGAACCTGGGCCGCCTGAACCCCAACGCGCCGGCCTTCATGACGTCCCTCTTCAACTTCAAGTCGGAAAAGGAAAAGGAAAAGGAGAAGGAAGGGAAAGAGAAGAGCAAGGCCGAGAAGAAGGACAAGTCCAAGGCCAAAGACTCCAAGGACAAATCCAGGGGCAAGGAGGTGGCAGACGCGCCAGACACCCCGCATTCTCCGCTTTTCGAATTTGAGTCTCCGTTGGAGTCCCGGGAATCACGCGACGGCATCTCTTTGCACACGTCGACTTCGGTGTCCGAGTCTCGGGACTCGCTCTCCCTGGACCAATCTTTCTCCAACACGCCATCCGAGCCGGCCAGCACCGGGCTGTCGAGCAGTTTCAAAGACGACAATGTGGTGCGCAAGCTGTTCCGAAAGGGCAGCTCGAGCAAGTTCAGCCTCGCCGGGCGGCTAGGCGGCAAGGAGTCTGGCCTCTTTAAGAAGGCGCCCAGCAGCACGGCCAGCGGGGGGCGGGCATCCATGGAACGGTCAAGCATCGGCGACTTTGAGGACCTGGGCGACGAGGGGCTGAACCCGAGCTTCCTGGGCCGCAGCTACGACAGCATGGCGAGCAGCCCCGGGCTGGCGCCGACGTTGAGCGCTAAGAGCAAGGAGAACAAGGGGTCGGTGCGGTGGCTGAGCAACTTTGGCAAGAAGGGCAAGAAGGAAAAGGAGAGCTTGGAGCTGGACCGGTCGCAGTTTTCCATCTCGGAGCTGGACGGGCTGGCCGAGGAGGGCCAGAATTAGGCATGGTACATAGGAGACAGCGGATCTGCGTTGGTGTGCAGTGCTGTTGCATAGCGTTGGTGCGCCGGGATGGCGCGCATACTGCTCACAATAAAAGAGCGATGTTTGGTTGTCATGTTCTGAGTACTTGTACGAAGTATCTAAAGCTATCACAGCCCTGTGTCACCCTTCTTGCGAGTGTTGAAGAGGAGGTGTGGCTGAAGCTTGCCCAGATTGTGGCGCTCTTCAAGGCTTCTAGAGCTCTAGTGGCGCGTGCACTTGAGCACCCTTGAACCTTCCATGATCCGAGAGTGGCATTGGACCAGCACCACCAACACCACACCCGCGACTTCCCACGCAACCCCTCGACGCTCGGCCGTCCCAATTTGCGACTGAAAGCCCGGCCGACCCTCCGATCGAGGCACCAAAAATACGAGCACGAAACCACCGTCCAATTTCAAGTTAGACATTGCATGGCCGCCATGGCCGCGGAAGGGGACGGCGACCAGGCGGAAGAGCGCCTGCCCATGCCGTCGCGCAACCCGCTGCCGCTGTCGGCGTCGCAGGAAGCCCAGGTCAAGGATGTGTTTTATGCGCGTGTGAGGAGTAAATGCGCGGACGAGATCAAGGGTGTGTGTTTCCCGCCTACCGGACTTCCCGTCTATCTTTAGTCATCCCACCAGGACCACCACCACCACCAATTCCCCTACCACAAACCCAATCCCACCCTCTATTATACATTACTAACTGTCTGCTGCAGCCTTCGCCGACTGCGCCCTCGGCCGAACCTTTTCGGCCCCCTTCGCCTGCCGCGAACCCCACCGCGTCATGAACAACTGCATGAAGGTGCACGCGACGCCGGCAGAACAGGATGCTGCCCGCGAGGAGTGGTTTGCGCAGCGCCTGGCAAGGCAGCGTGAGCGGGAACGCAAAGCCCTGCGCAAGGCGGAGCAGGAGGCTTTCCTGAGAGAGTGGTGGGGTCTGCCGGAGAAGGATCGGGAGGAGGCGAGGAGGGAGATGGAGAAGTTGCAGAGAGGGGAGAGGGTGGGTGGGTTTAAGAGGAGGGAGAATGGCGGTGGGGAGAAGGGGGACGGGGGGAGGTGATGACGGTGAAGGAGGGAGGGTTTGGACGAGGGTGAAAAGGGGGATACCCGACTGTAATATGTATGCTTTTTCCTACCGGAAATAGGGTGGGCTGGCGTTGGGATGGGGAGGAAGGGAATTCGGGCCTGCCCTGGGTAGGTTGAGGCACACGCTACTCTGTACATATACGACGCGAATAAAAAGATGAGAACTGACATGAATCAATATTCGACATCTACATACAGCTTGTGTAGGTATACAACACATCTACAGCTTGGCCCCCTCCCCCTTCAAGGACCTACCCACCCCCTCCACCACCTCCTCCGCAACCCCCCACGACAGCTCATACCCTCTCCCTCCCAGACCATACGCATGCATCACGAACCCAGCCCCATCCACCGTCTCTCCCTCCACCCTCGGGCCCCCGTCCCTCGTCGGCCTCCTCCCCACAATATCCCTTATCACCGTCATCTCGCTCTTCCCCTCCCCCAAAATCCTCGGATACGTCGCCGCAAACTTACCCAACAACCTCTCCCTCACCTCAGCCGATGGCCTCACATCCCAATTATTCAACTCCTTGGTCCCACCAATAATCGTCCCGCCCTCAAACCCCCGCGGCACACAAAACGTCCAGCTCCCATCCGCATTCTGCCTCGTCACGGTAGCATCACACGTCTCGGCCACCAGACACGTCTGCCCGCGGGTGATGGTCATGGCCGGGTCCGGCGTCAGGCCCGTGCCGGAAGCGTTGACGACCGCCGCTACGGGCGGGGAAGAAGGGAGAGAAAGAGAGAAGGCCTCCTCCGGGCGGCGCAGCTCGCGCTGGAGGATGCGGCCGCCGCGGTGGACGAAGCGGCGGAGGAGGAAGGCGCAGTAGACCATGGGGTTGACGCACCACGTGTCGTAGGCGCAGCCCCAGGTGACTTTGCCGTCGGGGGGGAATTCCGAGGGGTCGAGGAGGCGGAAGCCTGGGAGGTTGAGGCGGTTGGGGTTGGAGGGCGTAGAGAGGGAGAGGTATTCGGGTCCGGGGGACTCGAGGTACTCGATCCCCGGGAGGAAGGTGATTCCCGCTGTGTGCGGGTGGGTGGCGTGCAGGGCTTTCATGTGGGAGAAGGTCTTGAGGGACATGGCGTGTTCGCGGTGGACAGACGGGGGGGAGTTGCGGTGCGGGGGGACCCAGCGGTTGTCTTGATGTTGGGGTTAGCAAGGGGATAGGGGATAGGCATGCTACGGGGTGAGACGTACGTGCTCCTCCCCAGGGCGAGGTGTAGTTGATGTGGGTGATCGGGTCCATGGTCTCAAAGGGGCCGGGGAAGTCGCGGGCCACAATGGTCACGGCGTAGCGCGCATTTTGGAGGAGGATCGCGGAGCTGAGGCCGATGACGCCGGCGCTGGGAGGTGTTAGCCGGATTCATGAGAATGGCAAATATTCGTGTTTACGTACCCAACGACGACAATGTGTTGACTGAGTTGAGGCATTATTGAGAAGTGTTCTTGTTTGTGTGTTGATAGAACAGCTCCCCAATGTATCAAAGGAAAGGAGGGAATCCGGATCTTGTCTAGTGATGAGGTTTACTGGTCACCGTCTTGAGGGGAATCAAGGCTGCCAATTAAGGAGAGAAAAGGCTGGCATTCAAGATAAATCCTATCTCGTCCTCAGTCCTCAGTTTTCAGTCCTCAGTCCTCACGAGGCTTGACCGAAGACTCAAGACAGTCTAGCCCGTTCCATCGCACCTGACAAACAGGGAAAGGAGCGCCAACATTTCCCCCAAGAAGGCCCCAGGTCATGCAGGTGCCGGTCCACTCCGATAAGCTGATGCGGCCCCGCACGGCGCTGGGATACCCCACTTCCCCGCTATCCCCGGCGGGGGGCTCCGGTTTCCGCCGGACTACGACCGGAGACGGTAGTAACGCTCGGCTCGGCTCGGCGGAGACCACATCAGAGATTACAAGTATAGCCTTATCAGACCTACCACACAGTCTCAATACCAGAAAACCGCCTCATCGCTCATCTTGCCCTCCTGCTCCAGCTGAGCCAGCAGCGCCTTGATGCGGTCAACGAGAGCCTTGCCGTATCCGGGTGAACCAAAGGGAGGAGCCGGTTTGGTCATATCGGGCCGCAACCAAGGAATAGGGTGGATGCCGGCTGAGGCCTTCATCATGACCTCGATGCCGGCATCGTCGTAGCCACCGCCCATGATGACAGCCACAGGCTTCTTGGAATAGTCGTGGCTGCCGAGCGCAGAGCTCGCCTCAACCTCCTGCTCGCCCCTGAAAATGGCCGGGATCTGGACGGCGCCACCTTCGGGGGTCATGATGAAGTGGATAACTGTGCCGACATGTCAGCTCCCGGGGCCATGGCGGCTGTGAAAGAAGAATTTACTGACCATCGAATTCGGGCTTGAGGTCTGCGATGACGCCGGTGCCAATGGCTTCCGTCCTGCCGCAGAGGATGACAGGCGCGCCCATTTTGGTAGAAGTAGAGTGGCTGCGAAAGTCTGGGGGAAAAGGAATACAAGGTTGTTCGTGGAAGTTGTGGACACGAGGGAGAGTTGAAGACCATTGCTTCACTTATATCCTCCAAGTGGAAGTGGGAGGATTATGGCTCGGCCACGACGTAGAGGAGTGTGAAGCTTACGTGGGATAGCAACGTCCCTTACGGAGTCCGAGGTATTCAGGTGGTGCGAAAAATAAATGCGACATCCTAGGTATTATCACTCAGACGAACAAGACAGTTCAGTCAACCCCAGGTCCTACAGGATTTTATTTGAATTAAAACAAGATACTTCCCAACATTCCTTCATGGATACCTCTGTCGTGTTGGATGACAACACCAAGGCTGTGGAGAACCGCCTTGTATTAGAAAAAAATGAAAGCCTGATTTGCACTATTACCCAACTACCTTACCTTCAAAGGACCTCACCTGCCTTTCCAACCGCTGTCTGCTCAACGAACAGCATTTGACGGGGATCCTGGTCAAAGATTCGAAAAAGGGAAAGAGCAGACTTGCACAAGGACGATGGTTGGGCGTTTATCTGCAAGGTGATTCGGGCTCTGGTTGGCCAGCAATGACCGGGGTCGTCAAACCCCTGTAATCTATTTTCGACCCCGCCTCTCCTCTCTCGCGCTTCCCCTCCGACTTGCACGGCAGACCCCGGACGCCGCCCACTCACAGCGAGGACCAGACCGCCGCTCCCGGTCGAGGACTGCCAGGCGCTTAAAAGTACCGAATCTCATGGGCTGCATCGAGTCGAAACGCGAGCTTCCATCGCGCACTGCAGCCGCACTGCAGGAGGAAGGACCGGGTTGCGATAGGCTGGCAGCGACATGCCCGTCCACCCAAATCCTGCCCTGAATTTGCTGCTTCCCATGGAGCGGGATCCCGCGACTGCACGCCCGCCCACATGCTGGCGCCCACCACCCACCACACTTCTCGATGGCGCACACACGGGACATGGAAGGCAGGGGCCGGGGTTTTCTCATGTGTGACAGCCTCCTGAATAAAACGAATTGGCTCCCAGATAGCCTGGTTCCCTTGGCTTTGGTTCCCTTCATCCCCAATTGCTGCTGGTGTCGTCGACCGAGGGCCGCCAACGTCGGTGTCATTGTCCTTTTCAAACAGACGATCTGGAATCGTCATGTCTCGGTAGCAGACCTCGTTACTGATTTTGTTGTGTGATTCATCTGCCTCTGCCGTTGACACTGCCGAAAGTCTTGCAAGTCAAGACAGACGAAGGACCACATCTGAGCAGCACGCCGCATTTAGTTCGCCATGTCGGCGCCTCAGGCCGGAGGGTTCTCCCTCTTCCCGAATCCTAACACCACCACACCCACTACACGGTCACGATCCCAGAGCAGGCCTCGGGTTGCCACGCCCCAGGAAGGGCCGGCTTCTACGGTCGAGGCGACACCTCCCCGCACCGGGAGGCGGAGGAACTCATCAGCAACTCGGGAGGGCAGGCAGAGGGCCGTGTCCAATAACCCGTGGCAGCACGCCCTCGATGCCAGACAGCCGCGGCCATCCGTTGAGAGCGCCGCAGGGCCGTCCACTGCCCCCGTTGGCACCGCCCCGGAAGACCCCGTGGTGGAAACACCGTACGCCCAGCCCGTGACCGACGTCCCGCAGCGATGCGAAACGGCCTTTTCTGAAGCCAAGACGCTCGTCCGCACTTCAAGCCAGAGATCCCGGACCTCGATCGCCAAACCGCCATTAGTCTATGCGCCGGCAGGCCAGTCTTCCTTGTCCCAGACAGGCGAGTCCTCGTCCGAGCCGGCGGCAGTGCGGTCCATCTTCCCCCGGTACAACCCGGAAGTCTCCCTGGACCGACAAGAGTACTATCCGACGCAGACCAGCCCAACCCACATCCCGCAAGCCGCCATCAGCAGGCCCCTATACTCCCCACCTAATGTGGCCGCCGCCGCCCCGAGCGGGCCGCGCAGTCCGCCAGCAGCAGCAGGACCAGCAGCACAAGTAATCAGCCCCGCGCCAACAGCCAACTCGAACCGCTGGCCGTTGCCCGGGCCAGGGCAGCGGCACCACGAGCCGACCGTGATCCCGCCCGTCAGCACGACCGAGGAGCTGCGCGGCCTGTGGAAGGTAACCAACGGGTGGCGGGCCTCGTCGCTCGAAGGGCGCACCTACTGCTTGCAGATGGCCTCGGCCCCGGACGCACCGACCTACTCGCTCTCGTCCTCGACCGGGCACCCCTTTTACTGCCTGCGCATCGACCCAACCTCCGCCTCCGCCATCGTCTCCCTCTCCCGCTACGACCCCAACAAGCCCTTCAAACCCGCCTCCTCCCCCTCCTCCCCCTCCTCCTCCCCCACCCCAAACTCCCCAAACCCCCTCGGAATCGGAGCAGGCGGCCGACGAAGCCCTACCTCCCCCTCCCCGCGCGCCTCCTCCTCCTCCGCCCGCCCGGACCCCAACCCCGTCCACACCCCGGCCACCACCCACCCCAAACACGCCAAAAACTGGTCCGAAGTCCTCGCCACCACCCTCACCCCGCGCACCACCTCCACCTCCTCATCAGAAGAATCCCCCGACCAAACCAACGGCATCCTAGCCGACCTCTGGCCCTGCGCCGCCGCCCGCCTCGTCGCCGACCGCGCCAACGACGCCACCACTGTCGCCCTGGCCCAGCAAGAATCCGCCCGCCTCGTCTACGACGCAGACAGCGGCAGCCATTTCCTGGTCCACCCCGCTCTCGCCGTGCCCTTTTGTGTCACCATCGAGCGGAGTCCGGCCTACAGCCGGACTGAGTACACGCTTGAGCATCTGGAGAGTCCGTGTCACTTGGCGAGGTTGACGCGGGATGGGACCGGGAAGGGGTGGTTGGAGGTGGATACGGGTGTGGCAGGGAAGGTGGAGAGTGTGTACCTTGTGGATGTGGCGGTTGCGGCGCTGGTGCTGGTGGCGCATGGGGACGAGGGGCATGTGATGGGGAAGAGGGGGGGCGGGGAGGTGTTTGGGCCGCCGCCGACGGTGGTTTTTGGGGCGCCGCCTGGCGCGGATGGGGAAGGGGGAGGGGGTTCTGTGATGGGACTGGGGGGGAGGAGTAGTAGGAGTAGTGGGCGGAGTAGGAGGGAGGAGAAGAAGAAGAAGAAGCAGGAGAAGAGGGGGAAGAAGAGGATGGAGCAGTTTGAGATGGATTTGGAGAGTCAGAGTAGTGATTTGAAGACGGAGGAGAAGGATAAGGTGCCCGGGGTGTTGAGGGCGCTGGTCAAGTTGGTGACGGTCACGTTCAAGTGTTTTGTGTGGTGCGCGACGCTGGCGTTCAAGGCGTTGATGGCTATTCTGTCGGGGCTGGCGAGGTGTTGCGGGTTAGGGAAATTGTGAAGACGAGAATAACGCACTTATTTGATGGTAGATGATTCATGGTCATGATTCTGGCGTTGGGTATTCATAATCACACTCCTGAGCGAAGCCAGACCGTCGCTCTAGAGAAAACTGTATGACAAGGAAAAAAGACAAGCGGCCGTATTTGGCCCGCTACCTCTTCCTCTCGCGCACCTTGATCCTCCTCCCGCTCTTAGTGATGCCGCCCGAGGTCGCCGTCTTGGCCATCTTGGCCTGCTGCAGCTCGAGCTCGTACTCCGCGTCTTTGAGCGCTTTTAGCTTCTTCTTGGCGCTCCTGAGCCTCCTCTCGAGCTTCTCGAGGTTCTGTTCTTTCCGCCGCTCCTCTGCCGCCTTCTTGTCGTCCTCGTCATCGTCAAAATCGCCCATCGCCTCGTCTTGGTCCTCAGCCTTTTGTTCCAGCGCCTGTTGCCTCTCCTCTGCTGCGTCGAAAAAAACGATCTTTTTGGGGTTCTGCGGCCTCGAAGCCCGGGCACTCGTCTCGTCGTCGCTATCGTAGTCGTCGTCGTCGTCCTCGACCTCTGTTCCCCCGGCGAGCACGAAGCGCTGCTCCAGCTCACGCAGCTCCTTGGCGGCCACGTTCCGCATCGTCCGGATGTACCCCAGGTCCTGCGTCTTGAGCAGGCGCACCGTGTCGACGTCCATGGCCCTGTTGCCGCGGTCGCCCTCGACCTCGCCGGTGAACGACTTGCCGACCTTGATGCGGGCGCCGGGCCCCTTGCGCGACATCATGCCAAAGTAGAACTCATCCTCGTTGCGGTCGGCAGCCTTGGCGCGCAGCGACTTGAGCACCTCCTTCTTCTTGTTGTAGTCCTTTGCGCGCTTCTGGTAGTCCTTCTTCTTCTCGAGCAGGCCGAGCCGCTCCCGCTCCAGGGGCTGAGCCCGCTCGCGGTGAGACCGCCGCTGGACGCTGATTTGGTCAATATTGTTTAGCAGTCAATTGGAGTGTGTGTCTTACCTGTTGCGAAGTGACGACATGGTGGTGATCTGTAGTGTTTATCGTGGGGCTGAATGGGAGAAGTCAGGCCCGTCGATAGCACCTGAAGTCCAGCGGCTGGCCAAATTTTTGGAAGATGCGATAAGCGATAAGAAATTGGGGGGCTTCCAGGCTCCACAGGCCAGGACCAGGGCTGGAGATGGATCTGGCTTTGAGCTTGGCGATCTCCATCTTTCAACCTTCAACCTGGCAGTGGAACAGACAACCTGACTCTGCCATGTTGATCGTTTGGGGTTCAACTCTCTGTTTACATAGGATTTCCCTTTTCCGGGCGTTTTCAGAATCCTCATTCATTTTGCACGCCGAATCCATCACAGGCGAAAGAGGTTAGGTTTGTATCGCTTTCTTTCCTGTAGAAGTCCGACTTGGTGTAAGTGCTGCCGGCCATTAACAAAGGATCAACGTGTCAATCCACTTGCGCCAGGGAGCGCATGCAACGCTGAGGGTCAGGGGAACACCCCGGAGCCATGAATACAGAAGCATCCCCGGGCCTGGTTGCCTCCACTCAGGAGCCCAACAGTCCCGATACGAACCTGTTTTAGGCCTTTAGTCCCATCAGGATGCGAGTAAGCGGAGGGTCTTGGCGCCATGTCAGATTCCGTTTGCGCATATTCTTTTCCAACGATATTGGATATCTCATACACTGAGGCCCTCTTCGTTCGTATATTTCTTTGAAAGACAGTCTGTGGACGGTCCCCTGCCATCGGATGGGCAAGGCTCACTTGCGCTACGATGGCCATCTTACCCGGCCGCCGTAGGTTCCTACGCCTGGCTCTTCTGACAGCCATTTTTGTCACGGCCTACCTATGGCTTGGTGGAACCGATTACACGCCACAGAATGCAGCACGGCATACCTGGAGATATATACCGAGCAGCTTCGACTGGGGAAATCGACGCCAGGCCCATCCCGTAGATGAGTCCACAATGAGCCGTCCACCCCAAGGGGCTCCTCTTGAGCTTCCGCGGATACAGCACAAGTTCTCGCAAGGCGAACTTAGCGAGTCCCACAACAAAACCCAGAGGGCACGCCGGGATGCTGTCAGAGCTGCCGCCCAGAGGTCCTGGAGGACGTACCGCAAATACGCCTGGGGCCGTGACGAAGTCATACCGCAAAAGCGAGTCGGGAAAGACAGCTTTGCCGGATGGGGTGCAACGCTGGTGGACTCGTTGGATACGCTCTGGATCATGGGCATGAAGGAAGACTTTAGGGACGCTGTACTCCACGTGGGCACTATTGACTGGGACAAGACGACATCCCGGTACTGTAGCCTGTTCGAAACCACCATCCGCTACCTAGGCGGGCTGCTCTCGGCCTATGACCTGAGCCAGGAGAGAATCCTTCTAGACAAAGCACTTGAGCTGGGAGAGATGCTCTACGCTGGGTTCGACACCCCGAACCACATGCCTGCCAATAATTTTGATTTCCAACAGGCCAGAAAGGGGAAGCTGGTCGCCAGCACAAACGAGGCTACCGCCGCTGCCGGGTCTCTATCACTCGAGTTCACGAGACTCTCCCAACTAACCGGCAACCCCAAATTCTACAACGCCATCGACAACGTCAAGAAGGCCCTCGCGACCACCCAAGACGCCACCCACCTCCCCGGCATGTGGCCCGTCTTCGTCAACCTCCAAAAGAACGACCTCACCTCGGGCACCTCCTTCACCCTCGGCGCCTCGGCCGACTCAGCCTACGAGTACCTCTCCAAAATGCACCTCCTCCTCGGCGGCCTCGACCCAGCCTACGAAACCCTCCACACCAAAGCCATGGCCACGGCCAAGAAACACCTCGTCTTCCGACCCATGCTGCCCGACGACAACCTCTCTCCGCCCCCAGATATCCTCTTCTCAGGCACCGTCTTTGCCAGCGCCAACGGCCAGACGATCGATCTGCGCCCAGAGGTACAGCACCTGGGGTGCTTCGCCGGTGGCATGTTCGCGCTCGGCGGGAAGCTCTTTAACGACGACGAACACGTCAAGATTGGCGAGCAACTCGCTCGGGGGTGTGCCTGGGCCTATAGCGCGTTTCCGACGGGTATCATGCCCGAGGTGTCGGATGTCATACCCTGCAAGAAGAAGAAAGAGGATGGTGACAAAACGGCAGGGGAGGGAAACGACCTATCGCCTTGTGCATGGGACAAAGCCCAGTGGAAACAACACAGCACGCTGCCCAAGCCGTTCACGGGGATCCGTGATCCGCAATATCTCCTGCGGCCCGAGGCAATCGAGAGCGTGTTTGTGCTGTACCGCATCACGGGCAAGGCAGATCTGCTAGATGTGGCGTGGGAGATGTTTGAGTCGGTGAGGAAGGCGACCGAGACTGAGTATGCGTACTCGGCGATTCAGGATGTGCGGGCGACCGGGGGGACGGTAAAGACGGATGCTATGGAGGTGAGTTCGACAAGGCTTGTTACTGGATGTGGCCTGGATACTGACTGTTTGGTGTAGAGCTTTTGGATTGCTGAGACGCTGAAATACTTCTATCTCATCTTCTCCGAGCCGGAGCTTATCAGTTTGGATGACTATGTCTTGAATACCGAGGCGCATCCACTGAAGCTGCCGAGGCGGGGGCCAAACCTCAGCGGATGGATGAGGCGAATAAGAAATGAATAAAGCGTTTTAGGCATGCTGAGTTGAGAACGGTCCCTCATGTTGTGCTGTATCCCCCAAGCGGACTCGGCCAGTAAACATAGCCAACCCAGGGGAAGTATGGCATGCCTCTAGTTGTTTCCTTATAATGAATCTCCGTTTTAGATTCTAAACCCAGTGCCGTTCATAGATTTCACGGTCCTCATAACCCTTTTCTAAACACAATCAACATAGGCCCCCTAATCACTCTCATTCCCCACCTCCTCCCCCTGTCTAAACACCACCCTCTCACACAACTGCAAACACTTCCTCACCGGCAACCCAATCACATTATCCACGCTCCCCTCCACCCTCTCCACAAGTACCACACCCCCAATCCCCTGCAGCGCATAACCCCCCGCCTTATCCGCCCCCTCCCTCGTCTTGACATAACTCTCAATCACATCATCCGGCAACCCATCATCCGCCCCGGCAAAGAACACCTTTGTATCCTCCACGTGCGAGGCAATCTCATACCCCGGATGCGTCGCATCCACCTTGGGGGCTAACACACAAACGCCCGTCAGCACGCGGTGCTGTTCGGTATCGCGCAGGTGGCGCAGCATGCGGACGTGGTCGGCCTCGGAGCGGGGCTTCTCCAGGATCTGGCCCGTCCGGGTGGCGATGACGGTGTCGGCTGCGATGACGACGGCTGGGTCGTGGGATCCGTGGTGGGGGTTGGCCTTGTCGTCTGCCGAGAGGGAGGGGGAGGACTCGGCTTGTTCTTGCTTGGCGAGGGCGGCCTGGTAGACGGCGAGGCATTTGCGGTGGGCGGTGGCGGCGACGTATTCCTCGGGGGTGTGGGACTTTTTGTCGAGGTCTTCGGGCTCGGTGGAGGGGAGGATTTCGAGGTTGGGGAGGCCGAGCTAAGGGAGGGTGGTTAGGAATGAGGGGATGCGGTAAGGGGGAGGGGGGGCTAACCTGCGCGAGAAGGGCCTTGCGCCGCGGTGATGCGCTAGCTAGAATCACGCGCTTGGAGCGCAGGTAGTTTAGGATGGGCAGCTCGAGCGGGAAGGGCCCCTTCTTGATGGGGGCACTCTGGCGGAGGGGAATGCCATGGGCGCGGGCGGCCGTGATGTAATCGGGCGGGGGATCCGACGGGTTGGTGAGGTCCATGGCGTTGTATTTGGCGTTGGTGAGTTTGGCGGGCGAAAGTTTGAAGAGGGTGGCAGTTCGTACGAGATGCTTCATCAAGGAGAGCTGGTGGGAGCTGCTTGGCTGAATGGAGGTGTAGGAGGGGCATGGGTGGGTATGCGTGGGGGTTGAGTGCCCAACCCCACCTTCCTAGAAGGGAGCTTCATACACATTTGCGTCATGGTTGAGCCGGAGGTCCTCTGAACCTGGAGACATCAAGATCTGGGTACTCCTTTTAGGGAGGTAGATTTACATGTTAATTATCTTACAACAAGCGTTTCACGCCATGAGCACATGTAGCTTTATAATACAATTACATGCTATACACTACAACTACAACCCATTTGCCTATTGATACGCATTTACCTTTGACAGCATAAACTCGCGCAGCTCCTCAGGCGTCATGGTCATCCGCTTGAGCCTCTTGAGCTCCTCCGGGCTAGCGTCGGGCCCGCACAGAGCCGTCGCATTGACACTCACCGTCCCCTGCTCGACGTCGCGCGGGCCCACGGCCACCACCACGCCGTACCCCTTGACCGTGGCCTCGCGCACCTTGACGCCCAGGCCGCGCGCGCTGTCATCAAAGTCGACGGCGAGGTCCGTCGGGGCGGCCGGTTGCGTCTCGGCAGAGTCGGACACGAGCCCGCGGAGCACCTCGCGCGTGTGCCGGGCCCAGTCCACCACGGGCTCCGTGTCGTTGAGCGTGAGGACGATGGCCTGGCGCGGGTTGAGCCAGAGGGGCCACTTGCCGTTATAGTGCTCGATTAGCAGCGCCATGAGGCGCTCCGCCGAGCCGAGCACGGCGCGGTGGATCAGCACCGGCTGCACGGGCCCGTAGTTGGCGAGCAGCTCGGGATCCGTCGTGGTTTCGCCCTTCTTTTCCAGCTCAGGTGCGGGCGCCTTGTATTCGAGATTGAACCGCTTTGGCAGCTGGAAGTCGAGTTGGATGGTGCCTGTCTGGTGCTCCTTTCCGTCCGAGTCCTTGAGAATGACATCGATCTTGGGGCCGTAGAAAGCACCGTCGCCCTCGTTGACGCTCCACTCCTTGCCGCTCGCGTCGAGTGCCCGCCTGAGCGCATTCTCGGCTTGTTCCCAATCCTCATCAGCCCCCATGTATTGCTCCGGGCGCGTCGACAGCGCCAACCTGTACGGCCCGAGACCGAGGACCTTGTAGGTGAGGCGGACAAAGTCGAGTGTCTTGCGGATCTCGTCCTCGATCTGTGACGGGCGGCAAAAGATGTGGCCGTCGTCCTGGTGGAAGCGGCGCACCCGCGTCAAGCCGCTGAGGGCACCCGACACCTCGTTGCGGTGCAGTGGGCTAAAGTCGGCGTAGCGGATGGGCAGGTCGCGGTAGCTGCGGCTCTGGGCGGCGAAGATGAGGCAGTGGCCCGGGCAATTCATGGGTTTGAGCCCGTACTCGGCCTCTTCGCCGCCCTCGGAGACCTCGGCGCGCGAGGGCGAGGTGCTCGTCACGGTATACATGTCTTCGGCATAGTTCTCGAGGTGGCCCGACGTGGCCCAGAGGGCCTTTTTGTAGATGGTCGGCGTGATGACTTCTTGGAAGCCATAGCGAACATACTGCTTGCGGAGGAAGTCGACCAGGCGGTTGAAGATGCGCGCGCCATTGGGGAGGAAGATGGGGGACCCGGGGCTGTAGATGGATGTGATGAAGAGCTCCTGCTGCAGCCCGAGGGTGCGGTGGTCTGGCGCCAGGGACTTGAGCGGGGAGGGTTCGGGGGTGGTGCCGTGCGATGAACAGAGACGGGATTGGATTCGACGCGTCGGAAGTCGCTGCGCTATCCTAAATTGTCTGGTCAGAATTTGGGATGACCATCCTGAAGCCCGCAGGAGGGGCATCCTGCCGTGGGTCGTCCGGTAGTTGGAGTGGATGTGGTTGTCGGATGGCACCTCGCCTGTGTTCTGGAATCCCAGAAACTTTTCCAGACCAAGACAAGCCCCAGTCCACACGCATTCTGGGCTTCCCCAGGCTCAGCAAGACACTCAGGGGACCCCTGCTGCTGCAAGGGGCCCGGGTGGGTCAGTGCGGGAGCGAGACGCCAGTCCAGGTGACCGGATCATTTCGCACAGTGGTTTGCACTGGGGATTGGCTGTCGTTTCTCGGTGCAACACATAAATAAATGGAACCGGCCACCCGACCTGCAACTCTCCTTGGGTAGACTCGATATCGACTCGACAAACGCAAAAAACAATCGCCCAAGAAAACATGTTTGTCCTCGATTCTCGAGCGCACGATTCTCTTCGAAATTGCAAATCCGGCACTGCTGCCTGCAGTGACTCACGCTATTGTTTACAGGGAACTTGATCGAGTTAGGGAGCGGCAGTGACCCCCACTTTTCGAGACAGGGGGCCTATAACAACGGCGCTGCTGCCTTCAACAACACCTGTTTGCCACTTCCACTTGCGACGCGACGCGTGACTTTTCAACGTTCGTCGTCGCCGTCGCCAACTTTATATATCTTTCCCGTGACTTTCTTCCCGTGACATTCCTGACGCGACTGTTTTGCCAATCCCGAACGGCGCGACATGGCGAGTTCACGAGTAACCCGGTCCTCCCGGAAACGAGACTTTGTGCCTGAGAGTTCGTGGCGCATGGTCGAGGGCGGCGAGAACGACAGCTTCGACACGTCCATCTTGCACGATGACGACGAATTTACCATTCCGAGCAGCAGCGACCCGTTATCGCAGCAGTTCGATTCGCAGCCCTTCAGCATTGGCGGATCCCAGCCCTTTAGCATCGGCGGCTCGCAGGACGACAGCATCGAGAACTTTCTCAGCAGGGCCGAGGAAGATGAGCAGGTGCTCCTGAGGACGCCATTCCGCCCGTCGGTCCCCAATTCCGTGCGGCAGAGTTCCAGGGACGTTATGCGCCACCGCGAGCCGGAACCGGAGCTGGAGTTTCACATGCCTAGAGTCGAGGTCGAGAGCCCGAGGAGACTCAGTACCCGATCATCAACGACTGTGAGAGCATCAGAACCGTCACCTTCGCTTCCTGGACTGCGGCGTCGTCAGGGAGGGGCAGGGGGGAGCCCCAGCAAAAGCCGGCGCGTCCGGGAGGATGTTGGCGGCGTCGCGGACCAACCGCAGCCGTTTGGTGACCAGGTCGCGGATTCGCTGCCTGGAGCGCTATCTGGAGCGCTATCGTGGGTTATCAGTCTGCTCGGGCTCGCCTTTCGTTATGCCCACAAGCCGTTGGCTATCCTGGTGTCGTTGTACGTCACCTTTGGCGGAGTAATTCTGCTGCAGAACATGGCGACGCAGTCACTCTACGCCTCGCTCTCACCAATCTGCCGCATACCAGGAGCGTCGTGGCTGGACCTGCCGTTTTGCCCAGCCCCGATGCCAGCAGATGGAAGTGGCAAGCCCAGGCAACCGGTCGAGTTTGACGGCCTGATGGACATCCAGGACCAGTTTGAGCAAGTCCTGGAAAAGTCAGCCCAGGGCGTGTCGATGCCCATGGAGATGAAGCGCTCGGAAGCCTCGATCCGCGACTTGCGCACCATGGTGCGCTACAGCACGCTCAAGAGCAAGGAAGAACTGGTCCTCGAATTCGACGGCTTCATCGAAACCGCGCGCACGGCATCCAACGACCTCCAGAAATTCAACACCCATGTCGGCTCGGCCGTCGACGCGGTCATCAGCATCAACCGATGGACCTCGCGCTACCTCGACGGCCTCGACGCCAACTCCAACACCAACTCTCAAAACCACCCCGGCGGCCTGCTCGGTGCCTGGACCAGCTGGCTCTTCTCGCCCTTCCAGCCCCCCATCTTCTCGGAGCGGCACCTGCTCGACAAGTACATCGAGCACACGTCCCTCGTGTCGGACAAAATCGCCGACCTGATTGTCGAGGCACAAGCGGTGCTGCACACGCTCTCGCGTGCCGAGGACCATCTCGGCATCATCTACGACTTTGTCACGCGCACGCAGCGGGTCGTGCAGTCGCGCAAGGACGAGATCCTCTGGACGCTGTGGACACTCATCGGCGCCAACAATCGGAGGTTGGATAACCTCAACAGCCAGCTGTCGCTTCTCCGGAGGGTGGATGCGCAGCGCTCGGATGCGGTCAGGCAGGTTAGTGAGCTGGTGGTGGAGCTGGAGAAGATCCAGGCTGGGTTGGGGGATTTGAGGGAGAGGGTTGCCGAGCCGGGGCTGGTGAGGGGGAGGGTGGAGGTGCCGCTGAGTGTGCATATTGAGACGATTAATCGGGGGGTGGAGAGGTTGGAGGCGGCGAGGAGTCGGATTCGGGCGGTGGAGAATGAGAGGATCAGGGAGGTGTTGGCGAGGGGGAAGGGGGAGGAGCGGATGATTGATGCGTGAGGGGGGTTTCGTACCAACTTTTGGGCGCATTCGATGGCGTTGGATACATACATGTCTTTGTTTTGGTTTCTTTTCTGGTCAGTTGTTTGCATTCAGGGGCTTGGGTATGGAAATAGGGGATACAGTACCAATACTGGCGTTAAAATATTGTACTTTACGTACTTGACTTGTAATGACACCCTACCGGTCCCGGACCTTCTTATCGGCTTCGTCATGACTCTCAGAATGACCAAGCAAGGTCCTTATCAACGGTGTGCGGGGTATTCCCAGTTTAGCGGAAGACTCGGGAGGTCTAAAAGTCCAACTAGCGGCAGTTACATGGTGCCTGGATCGAGATCAGACAACTCGCTCCCGTCTGTCTTGCTGTGTATTCTTCCACATCGTGTCACCTCACCCAGGGAATTGTTACAGCCAAGTCCACTGTTTGTCCACCCAGAGGCAGCGGAGATGCATCTTGTTCCTAAAGAGGTTAGTGATCCTTGAGGAATTATGGACCCTTGTATTTTGTGTATCAGAAGTCGCTGTTGATTCAATAAACTTCCTTCCATTCATCTCAGCTAACACAATGCCGTCATCAACCAGCTCGACAAGCTCGGCATTTCGCAGCTGGGTTTCCTCGCCCAGAGGCGCTTGGCCCGAGGCGTGCGATTGAACCACTCTGAAGCCGTTGTAAGTTTATTTTTATTTTTGTTGTTTTTTTGTGGAGTTTAGACTTGGGCTTCTCACACAACCTTCCCTCATCATCCCTGTCGAGGAACCACTGGAACACTTGAATAACAGCATACCGAGTCTAGGCCCTCATCGCCTCCAACCTCCAAGAACTGATCCGCGATGGCAACCACTCGGTCGCCGACCTCATGTCCCTCGGCGCCACCATGCTAGGCCGCCGCCGTATGTCCCTCCCTCCCTCCCTCCCTCCCTCCCTCCCTCATCATAACCAAAACAAGAATGTAACTAACACACCCAGACGTCTACCCCTCGGTCCTCGCCACCCTCCACACCGTCCAAGTCGAAGGCACCTTCCCCTCGGGCACCTACCTCGTCACCGTCCAGAACCCCATCGCCACCGACGACGGCGACCTCGCCCGCGCCCTCTACGCCAGCTTTCTCCCCGTCCCCTCGCGCGAGCAGGAACTCGAAATGTTCCCCTTGCCCGAAGCCGAGAACTACGAGCCCCACCGCATGCCCGGCGCCGTGGTCTGCGTCAAGGACCAAGTGATCAAACTAAACGATGGCCGGAAGCGGGTGCGGTTGAAGGTCACCAGCAAGGGGGACCGGCCCATCCAGGTGGGGAGTCACTACCACTTTGTCGAGGTGAATCCGCATCTGGAGTTTGATCGGATCAGGGCGTATGGGTACCGGCTGGACGTGCCGTCGGGGTCGTCGATGCGGTTTGAGCCCGGGGATACGCGGACGGTGACGCTGGTGGAGATTGCGGGTGGGAAGGTGATTCGGGGCGGGAATTCGCTGGCCGAGGGGGTGGTGGATTTGGGGAGGGCGGAGGCGATACTGGAGAAGGTGAGGGAGGGCGGGTTTTTGCATGCGCCGGAGCCGGCGGGGGATTTGGCGTTTCTTGGGGAGGGGGCCGAGTTGGGGCGGGACGCGTACGCGGCCATGTTTGGGCCGACAACGGGGGATTTGGTGAGGTTGGGTGCGATGGATTTGTGGGTTAAGGTTGAGAGGGACTGTACCGTGTATGGAGATGAGTGTAAGTTTGGGGGCGGGAAGTCGTTGCGTGATGGGATGGGCCAGGCGACGGGGCGGTCGGATACGGACACGCTGGATTTGGTTGTGACGAATGCCCTGATTGTGGACTGGTCGGGTATTTACAAGGCGGATATTGGGATTAAGGAGGGGATTATTGTGGGTATTGGCAAGGCCGGCAACCCGGATGTCATGGACGGTGTGACGCCGGATATGATTGTGGGTAGCTGCACTGATGTGATTGCTGGCGAGGGCAAGATCATTACGGCGGGTGGTATTGATACCCACGTCCACTTTATCTGTCCCCAGCAGGCCGATGAGTCGATCGCGGCGGGCGTCACAACCGTGCTGGGCGGTGGCACAGGACCAAGGTGAGAGAGATCGAAATCTAGGGATCCAGGGGTCAGGGACTGACAGTATTCAGTGCCGGCACAACCGCGACGACTTGCACGCCCGGAGCGCACTACACCCGCGAGATGCTCCAGGCCTGCGACTTCCTGCCCGTCAATGTCGGCATCACGGGCAAAGGCAACGACAGCGACTCCGGCCCGCTGCGTGAGCAGATTGAGGCTGGGCTCTGCGGTCTCAAGCTGCACGAAGACTGGGGCTGCACGCCGGCCGCAATCGACGCCTGTCTCCGTGTCTGCGACGACATGGACGTGCAGTGTCTGATCCACACTGACACGCTCAATGAGTCTGGTTTCGTCGAGTCCACGCTCGCCGCCGTCAACGGCCGCACACTGCACACGTACCACACCGAAGGCGCCGGTGGCGGGCACGCCCCCGACATCATCAAGGTGGTTGAGCACCCCAACGTGCTCCCTTCATCCACCAACCCGACCCGCCCCTTCACGCGCAACACGCTCGACGAGCACCTCGACATGCTGATGGTGTGCCACCACCTGAGCAAGGACATTCCCGAGGACGTGGCCTTTGCCGAGAGCCGCATCCGCGCCGAGACCATCGCGGCCGAGGACGTGCTGCACGACCTGGGCGCCATCAGCATGATGAGCAGCGACAGCCAGGCCATGGGCCGCTGCGGCGAGGTCGTCCTGCGCACCTGGAACACGGCCCACAAGAACAAGGTGCAGCGCGGGTTCCTTCCCGAGGACGAAGGGTCCGGCGCCGACAATTTCAGGGTCAAGCGTTATGTGAGCAAGTACACCATCAACCCGGCCATTGCCCAGGGCATGGCGCACCTGATTGGCAGCGTCGAGGTCGGCAAGCTGGCGGATCTCGTCGTCTGGGATCCGGAGTGGTTCGGCACCAAGCCGGCCGTGGTGGTCAAGAGCGGCTTGATTTCCTGGGCGCAGATGGTAACCCCCCTTTCCTTTCCTCATTTTCATCCCACCCTCATTAACCAACTTTCCAACCCCAGGGCGACCCCAACGGCTCAATCCCTTCCATCGAGCCCCTAATCGCGCGCCCCATGTTCGCCCCGCTCGTCCCGCACACCAGCGTCGCCTTTGTGTCGCAAGCCAGCATTGACAACGGCGCCGTCGCGTCCTACGGCCTGCGCAAGCGCGTCGAGCCCGTCAAAAATTGCCGCGCCATCGGCAAGAAGGACATGAAGTTCAACGACGTCATGCCCCGCATGCGCGTCGATCCGGAGCGGTATACCGTCGAGGCCGACGGGGTGGTTTGTACGGCCGAGCCGAGTAGCGTGTTGCCATTGGCGCAGGAGTGTTTTGTTTATTAAGTGAGAGGGGGGGTGTTCTGGAGAGAAGGGTTTGGGTAGCTTGTTTTGTTTTGGCTTATGTGGAGATGGATGGGGAGGGTGTTTTTCTTGGATGTGTGTGTACCTCTGGGAATAGGGGGGATTGTCACGTTTCTATCTTGGATATAAATAAAGACGTAGCGGAGCTCTGTTTGAAGATGAGTTGCTTGTAGACGAGACGGTGTGTATGCGTGTGTGTGTATGTGTCCTGCTGAATAAATACCCGTATTCTGTGTAGCAAGGGGCCTATATAAAAGGGTTCGGGCCAGCAGTGCTTCGTTTTCAGAGCTTGAGGCGTTCAGAGTACCTTATGGAGGAGAGCGTGTAAGTCCTGACACCGGAGTGGCCTGGGATTTTAAACAGCGGTACCTGTAAGTTTGTGTTCAGCGGGCAGGGGGCACAGTACGGAGTACGGAACATTACCTCGGTCCTCCGTGAGCCTCTATAATACAGAGTAGGGTGGCAGCGTGTAGCTCTGCCATCGACTCGAAGAGACTCTTAGGCACAAGGTAGGTCTGAGAGGACTGCACCTAAACAGTGCTACCTGAGCAACAAGTCTTGAGAGATTACAAGTCATCCTGGTAACTATGGTAGGATTCTCCCTCACTCTCTCCTCCATCTACTGCCATCATCATCTCAAAAGGGGCGAAACGCCGTGTATCAGTATGCCCTGAGAAAGCCAACAGAACTGCTTCCCCAGGTACGCATTTGTACTGCAACAAGCTATGCGAGCGGCTTCCAGCTTGTGGATGTTCAACCCTCGTAGGTAACCTTGCATGTCACGTCGTCAGTCCACACCCGATCAGTCTGTTATGGTCGATGAGTGCAGTGATACCAGCCTGCCCGCCTACAGCCCGTCACGCAAAAGGCCAGCGCAAGTGAACTAGATAGAATTTATTGACGAGTATGCTGCCAATGTGCGCCGACGCAACCCATGCACCCGCCTAAAGCAAAAACCAGCGTAAATACAGAGAGACCCGTAATGCGGGGGAACGACCCCTATATCGCCCTTGAAACCCCACGCCTCCGTATCCCTTCATTGATCCGTACAGTACATCGAAACACTAGACCCGGGGACAGACAGCCCCGAAGCTCAGACACCCCCCCCATCTCGCTGTGAACACGAAGACTGTCTGGCCGCCCAGTGTCTCTCGTCAGGAGGGGTATCATCAAAACCAAGATGAAAACGCAAGCCCCAGAGGTATCTCATGTGAGGAAAAATCCGAACGGGGCGAGACAGAAAAGAGCCGGGCGGAGAACCTAGGTGCTCTTGGTCTTCTTACGGCCAGACTTCTTGGGTTCCTCCACCACCTGCTCGGCCGCCTTGGACGTCCGCTTGCGCTTCTTGGTCTCTGGGCTTGCGGGGGTCGCGACGACTGGCGTCTTGGCTTCCTCGACGACGGCCGGAGTGGCCATGCTCTTCCGCTTGCGAGTTTGCGTCTTCTTAGGAGTCTTTGCTACGGGTGCGGCCGGCTCCTCCTCGGATGCCTCTTCGACTGGTGATTCCGCAGGGACGCTCTGCTTGAGCTGCTCGGCGATGGCTTCCTGGTCGTTGGCGGGGGTTTCTTCCGCGTGAGCCAGAGGCGGCATCGAGATGCCAAACTGATCCGCGTAAGTCCTAGCTTCGTCGTCCGTCATGGCCTTGGCATCCGGGTTGCCGTTCTTGTAGGAGTGAACACGGGCGTTGTAGAGACGGAGGTTGTACTGGTAGGCCTGGTTCCACCCGAGCTTCTCGGCGGGCGTCATGACAGACCAGCGGCGCTGACCCTCATCCTGGACGGCGCCTTTGGGGCATTGCTCTCCGAGATCACTCGCGATGATGGGGCGAGCGGTCTGCATGTAGAGGAAGTAGGGGGTCAAGGGCCGCTTGGGCGCATTGGGATCGTGGGTGCGCTTCTTGCGCTCCTTCTTCTCCTCAACCGGCGGCTGGGGGGCAGCGAGGGCAGCCGGCACCAGATTGGTGAGAGAACCAGCAATGTGGTCCAACTCGGATCCATTCTCAAGGTTGGTGCCCTCACCGATCAGAAGGTTAGTCTGACGAAGGTAATCCTGGGAAAAGCTCCTAATCAAGTCCTGGATTGTCTGAAGTCTTTGGTAAACCTGTGACGAGTTAGCATCAAGTGAGAGTGAAAGCATAAACGAGGAAGCGAGTGGATGTGAATGGTTGTATTGTTGCCTTGGAGTTGGTGCAAATGCAGAGCAGGTCATGATTCCCCGGGTGGATGTGCAAACCGTGTGGGGTAAGATTGTGGTGGAAGACACGCGTGTTGTTTACGCGTTGTGTGTTGGGGTTTGGGGGCTCAGAGTGGTGGGCTCTGGGTGCGGGTGCGGGAAAGAGGGGCCAGGTGCTGGGGTTTTGGGGAATTGATGGTGAAAACGGGCGAAAAGTGAGGTTGTTGCTTACCGAGTCTCTGACGCGGATGAATTGGCCAACGTCGATGACGGGGGGAGCCTTGAGGTTGAGGGCGGGAGGAGCGACCACTGCAGCGGGAATGCTGGGCGGCGCTGCGACAGGCACAGGTTCGGGGACCGGGACGACCTTGTTCTTTGGTGGGCGCGGCATGGTTGATGCGGATAGTGGTGCTGGATGGGGAACGGCTTGGCTGGTGTTGGCTGGTGTTGATAATAGTGGGATGAGGGTCCTGGTTTGCGAGCGCGATGGTGGATAAGGCTGTGGTTTCAGTGCTTTCTGCGCTGGAAAATGAAGGGAGAGAACGAGAGGAAAAATTCGGCGCGAATTTTGGGGGAAGTGGCGGGGTCGCCCAAAATTATACGTGGAGCGCTGGGAGGGGGTGCCAGCGCTGATTTACTCGCTGAAAATTGGCGGTCCAAAAATCTGTGCACTGCGTTTCGCCCGATTCGGGTCCCCGATTGATGGGGGAAAATCAGATTACGCGCCAAATACGCACCCCAGCGCAGGCCAGTCACTGATGGGTCTCTGCGGTGGGAAACGAAGCTGGGGAGCTTCAAAACGCCCACAGCACCCTCGATAGGTACCTGTTGTTGTATCCAGGTTAAAGGGTTGGAGGTCGGCGACAACTATGTACCTCAACCTCGTTCCTTCCCATCCTATACTCTGCCCTCTTATCGTCTCTGTCTTCACCACCAAGCTGGAACATCGATGGGAGTGCTCTGCACTGTGGCAGGTGATTTGAGTCTTCCATCTCACTTGGTGCAACAACACAACTCGAAGCCAAGCACTGGAGCCAGCAAACCTCGACCCCGCTGTACACCTCTCCTGGCCTCCACACAACAGTCGACGGTCACTGATCTTGGAGCATGTCGGTCGTCCTCTATCATCGCCGCTAGCCGAATTTCGGAATCCTGAACCGAGACAATACTAGGGTGTTTCTAACCCAGGGAAATTCGGTGGCGCTGAATTTTGCACGTCATTTTGGGCCATCTCTGCTCAGAATGCCGTGATGCGACTGCCCAGCGGGCTGTTTGAATTCGAGGGCCAGTTCCAAAGCTACAGGATGCTTCCATCTCGAAGGGCACCATGGTGCCCAGGCTTGTTGCGCAGCGCTTGGTAGCGGGATCAGTCGTCGCACGCGAGTTTTGCCAAATCAGCCAATGGCACGCCAGCGACTTCTGAACCATCAGCGGTAGCCCGCCAGAACGACAGGGGTGTCGAGAGCTCTGTGGCGGTTTGGATCAGGACTTGGCCTTGGGTTTTTGGTGCTGATTCGGAGAGTCTGAGAACCCCCCCTCCCCAAATCCCCCGCTCAGCCCCAGTCCCCTCTGTCTCCAACCCCAAGAACAGAGCGCCCACGGCGCTCCCTCGTGCTACCTCCAAAATCCTCCACAACGTCAGTCGCCTTCTCATTGCGCTAGACTATTGATAGGTTTTGCTGCGACGGCGTTTCGGTGCTGTGCGATTAGCGAAGGGCTTGTTCCCGTCCTGAGGCGCCGCTGGGAGCCAAGGTGAAACTCGGCAGCAGCTGCCTTAGCCAGCCCGGAGCTCGTCGCCACTTGGAGCATCCATTGCTATCCAAACTGATCGCATTCTGTCGAGCCTGCGTTGATACCAACCGTTGCCCAGGACTATATGCGCTGATAAGGCTCGGCTTGAACTGAGACAAGAGAGGAGAGAAAACGCTGGTAAGGTTTCACATTAACAAATGAGCACCGGCAGGGAGGTAGAGACCTAAGGGCAACGCTGGTAAAACCATAATCGGTACCAGACCTTCCATGGGCGCGAAGGTCCCTCGAAGTCTCGAGCCAGGTGTCGCTTTTGTTACAACCTACCTCCCTAGGTATGTCGGCTGAGAATCGATACTCGGCTTCCAGTAACAGACGAAATGAGACCCAAAGGAGGGTAGACTCGGCTCTCCCGTGAGGACGGCGATGAGGTCGGGCATCTCGACACCCCAGGACGAAGCTCCCTCGGGAACAACACGCCCCACCAATCCCCCACAGTCGTCGTAAGAGCCTCCACAGCGCAGACCACCGTCAATACCTCCTCCCCAGGCGTACCAAGTCCATAGAAGCTGTCGCAGTCCCCTAGAGATTAGAAGAATAAAAAAAGAGTCGACGGACTGAACCAGATGCCCGTCGTCGGAGTGTGGCAGTGGACCGTGTCACATCAGACATTCTTTGCAGCTTCACGCGCGTCTCCGTCCTTGGTTGGTTGGCGCCATGGATGATGGATCACCGGCACTCGAGCAAAAGCCGAGCCCGGGCGCTGCCTTGCCAGGGTTGAGTGGGGCTAGGAGCTCGGCTACCCCACTTTGCAGCAGACGAAGAGCTTCCCTGTCGACCCCTCCATTCCGGTTCTTGCTCTCTCGTTGGTCTCCCAACCGGCTGCCCCTCTCCACCAAAAGCAACCCCTCCTGTGCCCCGCGAACCAAGCAAGCTGAATGGACGGCTTGGCGTTTCTGATAGCATGAAACCTGACGTTATGTGATTGAGGGTAACACCATTTCCTATGCTGGGTGGCATCCAAGAGGCCTTGGAATTTGATTTCTGATTATTTAGATGATTATTTGCAGAATCGAAGCCCGTTTTTCTGAACCATCACCGTTAGCTGTTTTCTCTCTGACCAAACCGCCGGCTTCTCGTCCCAACTGTGCCATCACGAAAACTGAATCCACTCGCTTGAGTGCTACCGCGGGTCCTGGCCGGGACCTGACTGGGTTGTTTCCCCTTCCTTCGACTGCCCCGCACTCTCTTTTTCTTGTTTGCCTTAAATCGCCGTCTCCCCCCAATCAACCAACGACTCGTCGCATCGGTTGACTACAGCAATAAAAATGGCGACCTTCAAACCCTACCCGTTCGTGCTCGGGTTCATCGTGCTCTTCTGCTTCGTGCGGCCCACGCTTGCCTTTGGCGCCGGTAACATTGCCGGCATCTCCAAGGTCGAAGGCCAGAACTGTGAGAAGCTTCCGCCATGGATACTTTACGCCCCTCAGCGCTGACATGCTCTCTTTCTATCTGTAGGGCGCCACGGCGACATCGAGGATGTCCTTCTCAAGCTTGTTATGGCCCGCGCCGCTGGCGGCAAGAAGTTCGACAAGCTGATGGTCACTCGCGTCTACTTTGGCAACTGGCTCCGCGACTACTCCCAGGCCATCGACGTGGGCACCGTCAAGAGCGTCTCGGCCGAGGCCATCCGTCTCCTGCTGTGCGTTCTCGGATTCATCACTTTTGGCTACGGAAGCCGTGAGTTCGAGGTTACCGCGGAGCGCCTGGGCTGCTACCGCCCCGAGGACCACATCGACAACCCCAAGAACTACGCTGACAACATGGATGCGAGGCAATATGACCGCCGCCTTCGCGGCCCCGTCGACGAGCCGGTCGAGCTGGGCATCGACGAGGAGACGGGCATGAAGAACTATATTGCCAACGAGAATGCCGGCATCATGACCTCGGCGCAGCATGTTCGCCGTCTGTTTACCAAGTGCATCGATCTAGGGCGCTCTTATGGGCGATCGGGGAACAAGGATGAGCTCTACGAAGCCCTGCGCCTCATGGGTACCGGTCTGCACTGTCTCGAGGGTACGTGGCCCGCTGTCCTTGGGAAACGCTATGAGTTCTAACATATGGTCCAGACTACTTTGCTCACAGCAACTACACCGAGCTCGCTCTGATCGAACTCGGAGAGCGGGATACCTTCCCCCATGTCGGCCGCAACACGAAGATTCAGATTCCCGGCGCTCGCCGTGAGGTCTATCCCATCGTTACCGGAACTTTTGGTGGTGTTGACTTTTTGCACTCGGTGACGGGAGAATGTAGTTATCCACAATTCTGTTCCAGCTACTACGTGAAAGCTAACTCGAGCCAGTGTCGGACAAGATGATCCAAAGCGAGATTCAAGACCTCGAGAATACCCTGCAGCAGAGCCAGAACAACGACACCAGCTTCCTTCGCGACCTGCTGGACAAGATCCCCGACGGTATGTTCGGTGGCGACGATAAGAAGTCGAAGCTCGACGATATCCAGAGCAACGCGCAGGCTGCACAGATGGAGACCATGTCTGTCTCGCCGCGGGACCCCGAGGAGTTCACCGTCTACGTCAACCAGGTCTTTTCCCAGATCATGCCTGCCATCCAGTTCCACGACGAGCTTCTCCAGGACATCACCCAGGCCATCTCCAAGATCCCGGTCCTGCCCAAGGTCGTTGAGCAGCTGGAGGAGCAGCTGTCCCTCTTCGTCTTCCAGGTCATTGCTCCGTTCGTTGTCCCCCTCATTGACCAGATCAAGAACGAGCTCGCGACGGGCGCCACCGAGATCATCAAGAGCAGCGAGGACGAGCAGCACATCGTTTTCAACGACGACGACAGCACCGACCCGACCCACTCGATGCTCGCCAAGGACCACTTCACCAACGTAAGACTAACAACAAGCTCAAGATAAATTTGAACCAAGCCCGCTTAGCTAACGCACTCCAGATCCTCAACGAAATCGGCGGCCGTACCGCCTCCAAGGTCGTCGCCTGGGTCGTGCCCCAGCTCATGGAGGCCTGGGACAACGACGACATGGACGTCGACCGCATGCTCAACAAGGTCATCTACGGCGTGCTGCACCACCCGGCGCAGCGCGACATGGGTCCCGACGGCGCCGAGGAGGGCCGCAGCCTCATCTTCAACAGCGTGCGCGAGTGGTGGGAGGAGATGGACGAGGGCCAGCGCGAAGAGTACCGCGGCAAGCTGAGCCGCGACGGCGTCTACCGCGGCGAGAACCACCGCGAGGGCCAGCACGACTGCGGTCACGGCTGCGGCGGCAAGCTCAAGATGCGCAAGAACTTTAAGGATGAAGGCGACAAGACGCTCGAGGACCGCATCGCGGATGCCGCGACCGAAGCCATCATTGGCGGCGTCAAGCAGAGCCTCGCAGATGTCTCGCAGGGATCCAGCGGCCGCCAGCAGTCGGACCTCGGCGGCTTCATCAGCAGCGTGGCCGGCGGCATTCTGGGCGGCGGCTTCAAGCGCGGCGAGACCGAGGCGTACCAGGCCGGCGGGCGCACCGAAGATGGTGGCTACTCGCAGACGACGGCCGAGTATGGTCACTCTGGAGGCCGCTACGGCCAGGCCCAGTACACCGAGACCCAGTACGGTGATGGTGGCGGACGGAGCGAGTACCGCCGCTATGAGCAGGACGAGAGCGGAGGTGGCTCGACCTATGGATACTCGGAGCAGCGCACCGAGACGACGTATGGAGGCTCGAGTGGCTATGGTCGCCAGGAGGAGAGCTATGGCGGTGGTTATGGCGGTGGTTACGGTGGCCGCCAGGAGGAGAGCTACGGTGGTGGACGGGAGGAGAGCTACGGTGGTGGCCGGGAGGAGAGCTACGGTGGTGGCCGGGAGGAGAGCTACGGCGGTGGCTATGGCGGCCGGCGTGAGGAGAGCTACGGTGGTGGCCGTGAGGAGAACTATGGCCGTGAGGAGAGCTACGGACGCCGTGAGGAGAGCTACGGACGCCGTGAGGAGGAGAGCTACGGACGCCGTGAGGAGGAGAGCAGCTACGGCCGGGAGGAGAGTTACGGACGCCGCGAGGAGGAGCCGGAGGAGAAGGAGGAATCCGGCGGCTTCTTTGGCAGGATTGCACGCCGGGCCGAAGAGGCCATCAACGAGCGCCGGAGGGAGAGGGAGGGAGACGAGGGAGAGCGTCGGTGGTGATCTGTCGGCTACGGTTTCGCAGAAAGGCTTTTCGATCCGTTGATTTTTCGTTGCATCTTCTTTTTTTTTATAAACCGAAGGGGAGAAAGACGAAGAAATGAACCGAGTTTCTTTCCATCACACCGGTTCTCTCAACCGCTTCCATTTTGGCCTTGTTACCACAGGAACGAGAATGGTGAGATTGGCAAAACGCTTTTTCAAAAGATATCCATCGCCGACAGTTCTTTTTGATTTATTTCTTTTTTGAATATCTTCGCCGTATATTAAACGACGACACAGGCACACGCCATGCTGACCACGGTGAACCCCATGGTCCACCATGCTTGCCAGCCGAACTCCAGTTGCAGTTTGCCTACCCTTCAGCCTACCCCAACGCCCGGCCCAGCTCCGTCACTAAACCGTCCCGTTCGACGAGCTTTCCTGCGTTACTCGAAGTAGAGGAAGAGCGCCACGGGCAGCCTCTCCTGCACATTTGTGATAAGTTCCGGCAGCAACGGTTGCCGACGGGAAGTTAGTGCAAGTTCCAACGCAGGGCCGGAAGAAGACACGGTACGGGGATTCCGGATGGGCAGGTACATATGGTGAAAACGTCTAAGCGTACCTCTCTTCCTTGAATTGTGGCCACGGATAACTTCCTCGTCATTCACAAAGGCAGGAGCAGCTTGTAGGTCTCCTTGGGCTTCAGAAACTTGCTCTTACCTCCCTCTTACCTCCCTCCTGCCTCCTTCTTACCTCCCTCCTGCCTCCTTCTTGCCTCCCTCTTGTCTCCCACGGGAACTCGGCAGGAACCTCGAAATCATGGAAGGAACAAGCCAGGGAGAGTTGTCTATATCTTCCACGTTGAGCGCCTGATTTCGTCCGCTTCTCTTCTCCCTCACGGCCCAAAAGTTTGTTTTTTTTTTTTGAAAAAAAAAATGGCGTCGTAAGTCATCCCTGGTTCGCCTCTCTCTCCTCCCACATTCTCGTCACCTCCTCGCCAACTCCCCCCTCTTCCTTCTCCACCCCAGCTCAGCTCATCCTCCGTTTCGCCCCTGTCAAGAACTTCAATTGATTGCTAATCAACCTTCGTCTCCAGTATCATCATCTCCATCTTGCCCGGCCGCCCGCTCCAGCCGCAACCTCCCCCGGCGGCAGCACCCCCACCAGCCGGAAGCCAGCCGGCCCCATCGTCGGAGCCCAGCTCCTCCAGCACCGGCCCGTCCCGTTTCCCCCCTCCTCCGGAAGAAGAAAAGGTAAGCAGCCCCTCATCCTCCATATCTCTCTCTACACTTGTGAAACCAACTAACAAGTACGTTCTCTTAGCGGACGCCAGGTACAAGGCGGGAGGAGGGGGGGGAACGGGACGGGCCGGTGACGGGGCTGGGCCGGGCGCAGGCTGGTGGGCTTGGCTGGTGGGACGTGGTGCTGCGTCGGGGGGGGTTGGCGAAATTACAACTGGAGTTGGGCTGGCAAGTGTGGGCAATGGGATTCACCGTGGTGGGCGCGGCTTGCGCGTGTGTTTTCATCCGAACGATAAATATTTATAAAAAAGAATAAAGAAAAAAAACTTCTCTCCTTTTCTCTTTCTTTCTCTCTTTTCTTTCTCTCTTTTCTTTCTCTCTTTTCTTTCTCTCTTTTCTTTCTCTCTTTTCTTTCTCTCTTTTCTTTCTCTCTTTTCTTTCTCTCTTTTCTTTCTCTCTTTTCTTTCTCTCTTTTCTTTCTCTCTTTTCTTTCTCTCTTTTCTTTCTCTCTTTTCTTTCTCTCTTTTATTTCCTTATCCTTTCCCCTTTTTCTCTTTTATTTTCGTTTCTCTCTTCTCTTTTTTCCTACTACCATATCCATCGACCTAAGGCAATCCGAACGATTAGTCTCAGGGCCCCCTAAGGAGCTAACTATCGTCCACTCCTAGATACCGCGTGAACAAAGAAACAGGGGAGGAAGTATATTGGACCTAGGCTGGATATATATCTAGCCGGGTGTATGTCCCGTTCGGTCCGGTTTCACGTTGCAGAGCTCCCATAGGCCATCCCACAATGGTCATCCGATAACATCAGATGCATGGTAGACGACAGTCGTACGTCAGCTAAGCTTCTCTGATGCCTACCTCTAGTATATATACCTGATTACCGCAACATCACGGTTACGTCTCATCCCCTCCTCACATCTTCTCACATGGTACATAGGCCACGCCTTGATTTTTTCACCAACTCGATACCACTTGGAGAAGTCGTATTCTGGCAAACAATAGAGTATCATGACGGTTCAGCGTTTTTCCGAAGTCGACGCAGGCTCCAAGGATGGCCTTTCTGTACCCAGCATTCTCCCGAGCTCACCCGCCACCACATCATCACAGCCATCACAACAAGCCGCCGGCAGCTCCAAGGGAAGCTGCCAACCTCAGGGCCAGAGCCAGCAACAACAAAGCAAACCCGAGGCATCGACGCCCAGGGATCGTTCCACTCTCGACAGCTACGACAAGTATGATGAGTGGACAGGTTATTTGACACTGAGAATGGTGCCAGATCCCAGCATGCCAGACTACGGAAAAGCACCATGGGCAGCCTTGCTCGGTGTCAAGTGCCAGGACGTGCCCCGTCTGATGCGCGAAGGCTTCTTCTGGTCTGTTGACAACATCCTGCCGGAGGAAGGATATATGTTCCACGACTCGGCACCGGGACCGTGGGAGGCAAAGGGGTTCCAGCACGTACGCCAGTGGAATCTAGCCGACAAATCCAACGACAACGGGGCCACTCTCAGATGGGTTGGCTGGCTCCAGGTCATGTTCCCTTCCATTGAGCTGCTCACGCGTTTCCGAGTCCAAGACCTGTTCCCAGACCAGGTCTGCAGCGCCAACGCCTGCAATGCCCGCGGAAACCTGATCTACAATTACAACTGCCGTGTGTCCGGGCAAAATTACAACTGCATCTACGACGACAAGCCCCTGGAGGGCTGGTGGCCGTGGCCAAAAAAGGAGGAGGAGGGGGGACGCCGCGTGTTTCTGCCGCCCGCGCCGGGCGTCAACTGGGAGGACGAGCTCTTTCCGCGTCTTCCTCTTGCTCGTCGTCGTCGTCGGCCAGCAACCCCGGCGGCCCCGGCGACCCCGGCAATTGATGCACTGTACGATGATGCAGTGTACATGTACCCGCCGAGCACGGCTGGTGCATCCAGCAACTCGGGCTGCGTCATCCTGTAGATAGTTACCAAGGTCGATAGTCGATAGGATTAACGACAAAACCGTGGTGAGAACTGTGAAGATGATGATGTACCGGTACATCGAGATCGACTTGGGACGCTTCCAGAAGCGCGGCGACATTGAAGAGCTGTGGGATTGTCAGCCCTTCAACGAGGCCCACGTTGAGGACACCTGCAATGCGCGAAGAGGGTTTTGTTGCTGAGCATTCTGGCCTGGGCTGATGAATTCTTTGAGCGTGGCATTCGAGTGCAGAAGTTTAATGACTAGCTTTTCGGTATCGAGTTGTCTTGTCGATACCGCTGGGGACTCGACTGGATGTTGCCGGGCAGTGAGGGAGCTAACCGCGTTTGAGGGAAAGTGGAAGCGCAGTTGCAGTGCAGGTTAAGCTCAGAGCTGCCGAGACTAGCGCGTCCCTCGACAGGGATCCTACAGGCACGCTCTCTGGCCCCGCTTGGACGTTCAATGGGAAGAACAACATCAATTTTAGCAATGACGAGGCTTCACCGTTCAAATCCCCTCCCCGGCCACTGATCTACCGCGAGTAATTGACCTGTTAATGCTGGATCCAACCAGATAGATTAATCCGGGCCGGGCTACATATATCGAGCCAGGTTGTGAGTGTCCGGTCCGGTTTCACGTTACACGTCTCCCCACACTCGGCACCTCGTCCCGCTAGGCGAGAACCTCAAACAGGCAATATGCGGCGGACCACTCCCGTGTTATCGGTTCTTCTTGGGCTTTTTGGCTGCCGATCAGCACAGTCATGGGATGATTCGAAGAATGGTTGTCGTGGGACTCGCGGCCCTTTTTAGGCTGGCCTGCCATGGAGCGGCGGGAAGCGGAGGATTCATTTGGGTATACTGGGTCTTTCCCGTTGAATATTCCCTGCTTGTTGGCTGAGGGTTTGGCATTCAGGGGCTAGGCGTGCTGGTAGTATGTATATCTCGCCGCCTCTCCGCTCACTCGGGACCACACTGGCTTGTCCCTAGTTCCAAGATAACCTACCAGACCTGTAGTAGTCTTAATCTCACTCTTGAACCAAGCCGCCGATCATCACAATGCATCTCCCCCTCAGCACCCTCGCCGTCCTCCTCCCGGCCCTCGCCCCGGCCGTCTTGGCCCAGGCCTCGGGCAGCGGTCAGACCACGCGCTACTGGGACTGCTGCAAGCCGTCGTGCGCCTGGCCCGGCAAGAGCACCTCGCTGACGCCCGTGACGACCTGCGACATCAACGACCAGCCGCTCAGCGACGGTGGCGAGACGGCCTCGGGCTGCGACGGCGGCGGCGCCTTCATGTGCTCGTCGCAGAGCCCCTGGGCCGTCAACGACGACCTGGCCTACGGCTGGGCTGCCGTCAACATTGCCGGCGGCACCGAGGCCTCGTGGTGCTGTGCTTGTTATGAGTTGACATTTACGAGCGGCCCCGTCCAGGGCAAGAAGATGATCGTGCAGGCGACCAATACCGGGGGGGATCTGGGGAACAACCATTTCGATATTGCTGTGGGTTTTCTTCCTTCTGATGAGGGAGTCAAGAAAATATATACTGACATGTGTGTGTGATAGATTCCCGGTGGTGGTGTTGGCATCTTCAACGGTACCCCCCTATTTCTTCCTCACATATTCTTCAAGGGGAAAGAAGACTAACATAAAACAGCCTGCACCGACCAGTACGGCGCGCCAGCCAACGGCTGGGGCGAGCGGTATGGCGGCATCTCGGACCAGAGCGAGTGCGACGGCTTCCCGGCAGCTCTTAAGCCTGGCTGCAACTGGCGGTTCGACTGGTAGGTTAACCTCTTTGGATATCGTGAGACGAAACTGACACCACACCAGGTTCCAGAACGCCGACAACCCGTCGGTCCAGTTCACCGAGGTTACCTGCCCGTCTGAGATCACGTCCAAGAGCGGCTGCGTCCGGTCTTAAGCGCCATTGGGTATGTGTGAGATCTGAGGGATGCCTTGGTGGACTTAACTTCTCGCGAGTTGTTGTTCAGGGCTTGACGAAGTACTATTCTCCGCTGCTCGGGATATTTACTGCCAATGACTACAAAAGAATTAAAGTCAATCGACCGAGTTTGAACTGAGGACTGTGCCTCGAGTTTCCGTACGTAGAATCGCAAGTGTTCAGGGGCACCGTGGGCACAACCTCACCCTGACTGCCCATTCATACCTTCATGAAACTCCTATCCTAACCCCAAAATCATCCATCATAACCCATAACCATCATTATCTTCACATCATCTCAAGCCACACCCAAGGAAACCCAAAGAGCCAACCTCAACTCCCCAGCCCCCCACCCTCGACAGCGTCCTCCACCCCACTACCACCGAACCACACTCTCAGCACCCGGGCCTTCCGCACCCTGTAACGGCGCCAAATTCCCAATCCCTGGAACCACCGACCTCCCGTTCTCATACTGCAGTGACCAGCCACTGCTCCATGTGCCTCGGTTTATGGATAGAAGAACCGGGCGGCTGATAGTGAACCGGGATGGGCGGTGCGAGAATGAACGGCTCGTCTGACAGTCCTTGCGTCGAGCCAGAGATGCTTACCGTCGGACCGGTAAGACGTAGAGAATGCTTGGTATAAGGACCAAGTGCGTGCTCGTTGGCGAGGCCCTGAAGGGACAGCACCATTTGCCGATCGGTTTTCGCAAGGCTGGCGCGCTGGTGGTGGATGGGTTTCAGACAGAGGAGGCAAAGATATCCCAGCCTGAGCCATGCCTCCGGGAGCTCCTGAGCGAAGGGAATAAAGATGCGGAGTCCACTCGTAGGCCAATGTGTGTCCTCGCGTGGGCATTGCGGTTTGTTAAGAGCAGATACTGCCGTTGGAGTCGACTCTCGTATGTGCCATTGCTCCCCGGGCCGGGGACGTCATCGTCATCTTATCCTGCACACAGGAAAACGAATGAGAAGATGTGAGAAGGACTAGGGAAATTATGAGAAACGCAATCACTAGAACATGCGAGTCGAGCTATCACAGAATGGACAGGGTAGAGTGATGAACAGGGGCTCGTCCTTCAACAGTACGTCTGTTGTAAGTAGTTGACCGAGAATATCATGAAATAGCTGGCTAGAAGAACAAAAAGGAAAAATAGACGGGGGAGGGGTCTTGAGAGAGAAAAGAAGAAGAGAAAAATAGGGAAAAAGAAAAAGAAATGAGCGGCGAGGGTGAGGAAGAGAGAACAGTTCATCTCCGTTCTCGGTACAGAAGAAAGAGAAGGGAAAGGTGAGCTCTCTCTCGCCTGGCTGTGTCGGCTGCCCAGGCTGCGGGTATTGTTTAAGAACAAGCAATCGAGAAGCAAACAAAAAGTGGTGCGGTTATGGTTTGGTCGAGAAAAGCAGTAGAGGTTCTGGACCTGCCTGTTAGGTGCGAGAAGGACGGCTTGGAAGACCCACCTCTGGGCTGGCACTAACAGCACGGGAGATGAAGAACCCCTGACAAGCATAAGGATCAGCCGAAGCCATCGACAATTGTGTCTTAGGTTTCTAACAGGCCACTTTTAACAGTGAAAGACACGCGACTTGTTCCCAGATACATATTCCTACCTCTTTTGAACTTCGAGGTTCTGCAGTCAGAGCAAACGAGAAAACCAGGCTGTTAGTGAGGTACGGGTACAACAAAGGCGATAAGCCCTTATCAGCACAAAAAGGCCCGCCCAGGCATCCCTGTTCAGAAGCGGCTGAGGCGCAAACAGCGCGGCTGGGAGCGCTGGCCATCTGTTAGCCTGCCTCGTGCGAACCTGCGGGCGTCGAAAAAGATGGTGCCCATTTGCCCCGCACTGCTGTCGCTCTTGTTCACAACACCAGCTGCACCACCACCCAGCCCAACTTGCAGCATCGCCGGGCGACCACCCGCCCCCGTTGTCGCAAACATGGCTCGAGTCTACGCCGATGTCAACCAGAATATGCCCCGTAGTTACTGGGACTACGACAGCGTCAATATCGGTCAGTCATCCCGTCCCCTGTCGCTCTTCGCACCCGAATCCCGAGTCGCTGACCGTCGTCGCCAAATGCAGGCTGGGGTGTCCTCGAAAACTACGAGGTCGTAAGGAAAATTGGTTCGTCTCTCCCGCTCTATCGCCCGATACCCTCGAATGCATCCCGACCTCGACCATCCCGCTGACCCCTCCTTCTCCGGTCCAGGCCGCGGCAAATACTCCGAGGTGTTCGAAGGCATCAATGTCGTCAACTACCAAAAATGCGTCATCAAGGTCCTCAAGCCCGTCAAGAAGAAGAAGATCAAGCGCGAGATCAAGATCCTGCAGAACCTGGCCGGCGGGCCCAATGTAGTGGCCCTGCTTGACGTGGTTAGGGACTCTCAGGTGCGGCGTCCTCGTTCCACGGCGCAGCGAAACAGTGCGACTAACTCGTCCTTCAACCAGAGCAAAACCCCGTCCCTTATCTTCGAATACGTCAACAACACCGACTTCCGCAGCCTCTATCCCAAGTTCAATGATATCGACGTCCGCTATTACATCTACGAGCTGCTCAAGGCCCTCGACTACTGCCACAGCAAGGGCATCATGCACCGCGATGTCAAGCCTCATAACGTTATGATCGATCATGAGAACAGGAAGGCATGGCCCCCACTATCTCAGCACCCCCAAGTCCACTGCTGACCTTTTCCAGTTACGCCTCATCGACTGGGGCCTTGCCGAGTTCTACCACCCGGGCACCGAGTATAACGTCCGCGTCGCATCGCGCTACTTCAAGGGTCCCGAACTGCTAGTCGATTTCCAGGAGTACGACTACAGCTTGGACATGTGGAGTTTGGGCGCCATGTTTGCCTCGATGATCTTCCGCAAGGAACCCTTCTTCCACGGCAACAGCAACGCCGATCAGCTAGTCAAGATCGCCAAGGTCCTCGGCACCGACGACCTGTTTGACTACCTCGACAAGTACGAGATCGAGCTCGACGCCCAGTACGACGACATTCTGGGCAGATTCCAGAAGAAGCCTTGGCACAGCTTTGTCAACGGAGAGAACCAGCGCTTTGTTAGCAATGAGGCCATCGACTTTTTGGACAAGCTGCTGCGCTACGACCATGCCGTACGTCCAACCACCTATTTTTTTTTTATCATTCTTTTACTGACGGGCAAATACAGGAACGTCTCACAGCCAAGGAGGCCATGGCCCACCCCTACTTTGCGCCGATCCGCGACGAGGCCACTCTGCAGCAGTATCTGGCCGGTGGTACCATCTCTTGAGCTGCGAGCCGGGATCCTCTGCCAATTTTGCGTTT
The DNA here is from genome assembly GCA_017139535.1 of Trichocladium uniseriatum. Classification (NCBI taxonomy): domain Eukaryota; kingdom Fungi; phylum Ascomycota; class Sordariomycetes; order Sordariales; family Chaetomiaceae; genus Trichocladium; species Trichocladium uniseriatum. The sequence goes on along the minus strand of WOUO01000002.1, from coordinate 456,155 downwards.
CGATCTCGGCATTAGTCTCTAGGCCTTTTTCTAGGGCGTATCTCTATCCTAGAGACCGGGTTCTCTACGCTCTATAGGAACTCGATACTCAATGTGCCCGAGGCTTTCGGCCCGCTGCCGAAGTAATCCCAACACATCATGGGGATGCAACGATGACGTGATTCCGCTTGGCGGTGAGGGGTGACGCGAGAGCAGTGTTTTAGTGTGGTGGTGAAATGCAGGGTCCACTCCACACTTATCCTGAGCCTGAGCCAAAGGTTGTGGGATGAGCGAGTGAATAGGCGGATGACGGATGATGGGGTTGGTTATGGGACTGGGCGGGATGGAGAGAAACGGTTGGGTTGGTACTATTCGGAGGGACCTCATGTGCAATCAGGCATCTTCTTTTTCGTCACTACCAGAAGGGAAGATGCGAGACGTGGAGTTTTACTAATTTACGGATAAGCGGCGTTGGTTTCCTCGGTCTCGTCGTTTTATTGCCTGCGCCTTGGGTTGTTCTGTATTGTTCTACTGGTGTAATACCAGTCCATTGGGACGCTTTTGCTATACTGCTGGGATTCTTTAAGACTTCGTTTATCGAGTGAGAGAAACAGTAAGTAGTGTGATGTTTGGTTTCTTGCCCTGTGCAAATAATCGACCTTGTATCTGCTCACCCACACAACTCTCGCCAACAATGCTTGCTTCGTATCGTACGCAGACTCACAAACAAACAAAACAAAAATCCCTCTCACACCTAAACCCGCCCTCCCCGCACCGCCGCATCGTACCCCCGGGCGTCTGCACCATCTCACTCTCCATCAGCCTCGCGCGCGAAGACGGCGTCAGGATGGCTGCCAGGCCACCACCACTAGTGTAGACACTCGTGCCGGCTCCGACTGTTGACATCCTCCTCCTCTTTGCAGAAGGGGTGCTCACTCCCTTGTGTTTAGATTCGTGTCCTCGTCCGGCGGTGTTACCTGCGGTGGGTTTCAAGACACCCCGTTTTAGAGCAGACGATACTGATGATGATGTAGTGGGTTTTGGCTTTTTGGTGGTGGTAGCATTCTTGTGACTGCTGCTCTTGCCACCTGATGATAGGGCGGTGAGGCGGACAAGGGTGGCTGTGGATGGGACGGGGGTGGAGAGAGGGGGGATGGAGAGCTCGTCTTCGTCGGAGTCGGGGTTGTTGGGTGGGAGGAGGGAGAGGAGACTTTTGCGTTTTGCTTTTGTTTTGGGCTTGGTGGCGGTTGTTGTTGTTGGGGGCGATGGGTGGGACTTGGGGAGGCGGTTGACGGGGGTCTTTGGTTTGGCTTTCAGTTTTGTCGGGGTGGAAGGGGTTGGTTGTTTGGAAGGTGTTGTTTGGTGGTCGGCGGATGATGGGTCGGTTAGTGTTGGCGATGGGAGTCTGTCGTGGTTGCGTTGGGGATGTTCTGAAGAAGGGGCCGGGGGTTCTGACTCTGGAATTTCCAGGGGAGAGGCTAGTGAGGCGCTTTTTTGGTATGGACTGTCCACAGGTTGAGCTTCGGCGAAAGTCTGGGCACCCGGGTCCGCTGGTTCTTCCTGAGGGTTCGTTTCGTGGTGACTTCCCCTCTCCGTTATGCTCGTAGACGTGCCCTTGCTGGAGAGGCTTTGCTTCCGCTTCCTGGAGGCAATTGCTTTGCCTGTCTCGGGGCTGACCCGTGACTGCGAGACAGTTGACGACTTTGGGCTTTGCCGAAGGACCGAGGGCTTTTCAGCCTGACGCATTGATTTCCGTCTGGCCATCCTCCCGCTTGGTATCTCGTCAGATCTTGAGGTCCTGATGTCGCTTGACTCTTCAGAATTTTCGACTATTAAGCCCGGTTTATCTCGGCCCTCTGCTGACGGCTCGGCCTGACCAGTTGCGTGGCAGTCCACGATAGTGTCCAGCTGAACACTCAAAGTCGGTGACGGAGCTCGTTCGACAGCCGCATCATCCGTGTCAGGTAATGTTTTGGCCCCGGGAGATCCTCGTTCATGGACCGCTAGACTCTCTGGCGGCACATCATCACTAGCCTTGAGTGCTTTGCCGACTTTGCCTGGCGTCCGTTGCGGAACTCCCTTCCTTGGTAATGCAGGCTCATCTTCATCCGAGAAAGCGTATGCTGGGTCGACGATGTTTCTCGCAAAGACTCTAGTCGATGCTTTCTGAGTTTGAACCCTACTCTCAGGGGTCTGGCCCTTCAACTCGCTCGCGACTGGGACTTGCTCAACGGAGGGCTTATCTTTTTCAAGAGTGTGACCGTTCTTTTCGGGAAGCCCTCCGCTTTCCGAGCCCTGTGACCCGGGAGATTCCTCTTCACTCGGTTCAGGAGTGAGAATCGTGAACAAATCGGTGTCCGGCAGGTTCCTCGCTACTATTTCCACTCGTACGGTCTGGTTCCGCGGTTTCCTCGTCAACTTCTCTCCTCCGTCGGAGAGGTTGACGAAGACATCAGGGTCTCCTGGTTGAAGTGGGGGAACAATGTTGGTTTTTCCCCATACGCCCGGGCTGCTCTCTTCCTCTGTAGCTTCTAGCACAGGTGCATCTGGCCTGGTAAGCTCGCTAGTTTCGGTTGGTACTGTGTAGGCGGTAGCTCCATTGTCCTTAACCTCAGTCCTTGAATTTGGATCCAGTTCCGCCGCAGTCACTCCCGGAGAACTAGCACCAGGCCTTTCTGCCACAGGCTCATTCTCCAGAGGTTTCTTCTCTACTGCAGACTTGCTAGCCTTTGGGTGCTTGCCTAATTCGGTGGCATCCTTGACGTGTTTAGGGCTAGCCATGGCTGGCTTCCTCCCCCTCTTTTTCGAGACCTTTTCAGGCGGAGGGCGTGGCAGAAGTAGCTTTTTCCTGATGATAATACTATCACTCACCCCGCCACTCTGAGAGACATCGGGCAGCCCCCGAAGAATGTCGTCCCCTTCGTCATCGTCATTCTCTCGAGCAGCGGTAAGCGACAGCCGTGCCTTCTTCGTGGTAACCAACGCCGTGCCCTGCCCAGAGACGAATCCACCCCCAAAAAGCGGCGACGGCAGCTCAGGGGCGCTCCAGTTCGGGTCTGTCGTCGGCATCGGGATTGGCGTGCCATATTGCATCGAAAACCCGCCAAACTGCATATGACCGGGGTACATCATGGCCGACATCCCTGGGGACCCTCCTCCTCCTAGCAGCGGCGCGGGACCAGGCCAACCCCCTCCAAAAATCGACGGCGGTCCAATCTGCGCAGGGATCGAAGGCAGCGCGAGCTGTCTCAGCTGGCTGAGCCCATTGTCAGGCTTCCCCTGCAATTTCTCCTCCTCCTCGTTCAAAGGCACATCATCTTCACTATCCCCATCCTCCCCGCCAATCTCCGCATCCTTAAGCGACTGCAGATGGCCATTATTGACGACGATTTCGCCGGTCCGCAGGTCGATCTCGTCACCGACGCCCGTGAAATCCTTTCCGTACTTGTCGAAAATGTTCTCCCAGGCGGACTTTAGTTTGAGGGCCGCAAAGGCGCGCGATCGCTCGAGCTTGAGACCGGGGTCGCGGCGGGCGTTGACTTCTTCGGGCCGCGAGTTCAGCTCGTCGTCGTCGGGGTCGTCGTCGTCCTCAAAGGGAGCCGGGCCGAATCGGGGGCGCTTGGTGGGTGGCTCCATGATGCGGGCATGGCCGCTGGAGTGGGTGAATATTTGTTGACACCGAGGTTTGGATTAGAAAAGAAGTTGGGCCTGAGTCGCGTAAATTGGTTTGTTCTTGCGTGTCGATGGTTGCTACAGTGTGGGGAACGGGCGCATACAGTAGGTGGGATGGTGGGGCAGCTGAGCACCAGGGATGTCGTGCCACACGAAGAGACAGAACGAGAAGATGAAAGTCAAAGCTAGAGTTAGGCTGTGACAGTCGGAATAAGGTATCCTCTAATCCAAATCATACAAAGCATGCGCAGTTCGCCAGCCATACAAAACCGCCCAGTACAGTACATTATCGTGCATCTGAGGCAACGGCCCGCTCCCAAGACCCTGTCGACATGTCCGACTCGGTCGTTTCGCGCTGGTCAAAGAAAAGCCCCAAAGATAACACCCAAAACTCCTTCTAGCTTGGTCCGCCCAAGCCGCATTACGTAAAGAAACAAGCACGCTCGCTCCCGTATAAATCATCTAAACTTGCTGAAGATGACAGCAATAATGAGCAACACCAAGACGGTGATGATGGCGATGGTGATCACCCGATTCGTAGCCATCCTGAAAACGTCACGGATTAGCATCAGTGTCACACTGCAGGGAAAATCGAAAAACGTCTTACCTACGAGCGATCCCTTTCAGGCTCTTTAGACTGCGGTCAACATAGCCCTCGCTCTCGTACAGAACCCTGGTGGTGTGATCGATCGTCTCGCGCTGCTGCTGCAGCTGGGCGAGCGTGCTGGCGCCGATGGCCTCGGTCTCGTTCGCCAGCGCCTGGCTAGCCTTGAGGCGCTGCGTGCTGCGGTCGAGCCGGTCCGTCCCCGCCAGCAGCTGCTGCCTCTGCTCTAGGTGGGCATCCCCCGCTGAGGACCCCGGGTTGTCGGTGTACCGCCCGCCAAACAGGGCGCTCCGGTCGTCGGCCAGCGTCCGCAGCTTGCGCCGGTAGCCGTCGACGTCGGTCTTGTAGTCGCGCAGCCGCCGGTTGATGGCGCTGCGCTGCGACGACGGCACGTTCTGCTTCTCCATCTGCATCTGGTCCAGCAGCTCGCCCGTCTCCTCCAGCGCCCGCTCGGCCGAGCTCAGCGCCGCCTTCCGCGGCTCCCCCGACAGCTCAGCGATTTGGTCGAGTTTCTGCACCAAATCCGCCTGCACCAGCTGGTATTCCGTCTCATAGTGCTTGAAGAGCTCGGTGCCAGCGTCCGTGTCGAGCGGGTTTGCCATGGTGGGTGGAGTGAAGGGGTGTGACTTGGGGGACTCGGGTCGTGGAAATGGCCGTTCTCGAGGGTGTGTCGGATTGCTAACCCTCGGTTGGACGGGCTGACGGTGGCGACGGCGAAGAGGATGGCTGGGCTTGCGCGGCCTGCTTGTTTCGGATCACGTCGGTCTCTGGCTGGTGACAGGCGGGGTATATCGCAGTTTGTGTGTCCGGTGTGAATTCGAAATGCGGGCCGCTGATACACTCGACGGTTGGGCTAGAACTCTACGAAGGAGATGGTTCTAATATGTCGTCGTTGATCAATGAAGTTGGGAGGTTGGAGAGTTGCGTTGCCTGGTTGCGGCAAAGCTCGGACCAGGGTGCCACATGACGCCCACAGAGCCAAGATTCGCCCTACCTATTCCGCTCCAGATTTTAGCAAAGGCAAGTCGGGGAAGAAGAAAGTGCAGGGTTAGGGATATATATTGGGCCCTGTCTTTGTCATGGTTCACATAGGTTGCTTCTCCTTTAAGGGCACACTACTGATCATGGTTTTACTGTTTACATCCAGATACCGACACCATGTCTGTAACCACTTGTTTGACAAGCAAAGTGATGGATCCGTGCCAGCAACTTGAACCGCAGATAGGTGCTGTTTGTTCCAGGCAGGAACCGCCCTTGGGCCCTCGGCAATCTGAGCTGCAATGCGGCGAACTTGAACAATCCAACCCTTTTTCATCTCACAGTGCTTTCGGTTTCGGTGGTTCGGCCTAATTCAGCCTAAACGACAAGTGGAGGACGATAAAGGTTCGCATACCAACAGACCTGTTGGTTCAAATTTCAAACTGCAAAACTTGCTCCCAAACCGCAATTCAAATTCTGCGGCCACTCGACCTCAAGACTCCCTCGCCAAACTCATCACTCCCTATTCATAAAAAAAAATTCAATCAAATTATGGCATCCGAATTGCCGATACGTATGAGCAGGCCCGGCAGCAAGCCCAACGCTGGCCTACTGGGCCTACCCACCGAAATCATTTCCGCCATCTGCTGCTCGCTGTGCTTGCACTGCCAAATCGACTGCGTGGTAGAAGCGCCGTCAGACGCCGTGGCAGCGGCCCACGAGGACCAGAAGGCCATTTCTCTACTCAGCCGGTGCTCCAAACGACTCTGCGATATTGCGCAACCCGTCCTGTTTCACTGGTTCCAGGACCTCGAAGAGGAGAAGTACATCCGCCACGAGAGGCACCTCGCATTTTTCGTTGACAGCATCATTCGAAACCCAAAACTGATGGCATCGGCTAAGGCGCTGTCTCTGTACGAGCCAGAGTTTGAGCGTGTCGACGGCCTCAGCGACTCAGAAGCGAGAGCGCGGCGCCCTTATGCTGTGGATGGAATCTATCACCCCACCGTCAAAACCCTCGGGGGCGGCCACCTGTGGTACAGAGCTTTTTCCTCAACTACACCCGGTGTCGCAGAACTTCAGGACCTAGCGGTAGCAATCTCGCCCGGACTCTCCCAACTTTGCATTCAGCAATTCTACGATCGTGTCGATGACGAGGACCGCAACTGGCGAAGCTGGTCTTATGACATGCCCAGCTTGGCATACTTGGCCTTCCCTGGAGCAAGAAAAGGAGACCCCGCCGATGAGAACACGTACCACATCCACGAGGCGAAAAGCCTCCTGCGCCACGCACCCAACCTGCGCACCCTCATTGCCCCGGATTGTTCTGGGGGCAATGAGCTCGAGGCCGCGGGAGTCTACAGCGACGAGCACTGGGATGTACCCCTACCGCACCTCAGGAAGCTGTCGCTCAATGGAATTTCTGTGCTAGAGCTGGAGAGGATCCTCCACAGCTGCCCCCTGCTCGAGGATTTGGAGTACTATGACGCGCCCGTTCTCGAGTCTTGGTGGGTGGTGCTCAACCCGGAGCGTCATTTGAGTCCCGTCAGGGAAACGCTGCGCCGCTTGTGCTACTCCATCTTTTTCGACACGTTTCATCCGCAGCAGGACCGTGATGATGGGGCCGACAGTCTCCAGGGCATGTATTTTTACAGCGGCGATGATGTTGGCAACGGTCAGGGACTGGACGCATCCAGCATATGCTTCTCCTCGTTCCCGGTCCTCGAGCAGCTCGAGCTTGAGCAGCTGCTGCTCTACGGGCCAATCTTCTCACCCTCATCCAGTAAATTACTACGGGTGGACAGTAGCGTCCGGATGCCCACGCCTGAGGAATTCCTTGCCAAAATGCCTCCGTCCTTGCGGCGGCTGCGTGTCGGCGGCATCATCTCCTGGCAGATGCTATACCGAGACTTAGTGGTTCTCGCAGAAGAGTCGTCGAGATTCCCGAAGCTCGAGGCTATCGTCCTCGAAGTCTACATCACCCCGCCTCAAGACGAGTATCAACACTTGGTGGAACTGTTCCGCGCCACCTCTGGTGTCAGCGTCTCTCTTTACTATTCCGCAAAGATCCCGAGGCCGGAATCGAGGGGTCTTCTTCCTGCGAGACCTGGGCAACCAAAAGTCATTCCCGTGCCAGTGACATATTCGTGATGCAGGTTTTCTCACTTTCCATCTCGAAACCGGCGGGGTTGATTAAATAAATTAGGACGTGCCGGAGGTGTTCTTTGAAAACGAGAGTGAAGGATCAAACACACCGTACCACTGACGAGCGTAATTGAACCTAAATCCAATTTCTCCGTCAAGTTTTCAATCGACAGGTGCCTTCAATGTGCCAAATTTGAAATATCACTTCTTGCATCGTGCGGAGCAAACCTTGGCTAGGATACTCTCAGCCCTGACGTCGGCCGCGTTGAGGAACTGGTTGCAAGGCCACGTCGACTTGTTCCAACAATGTGTTGTAAGTCCGCGGTACCTCATGTTTGCTTTGTCAAGGGAAGAACCCCGGGGGACTGTAGCATGTCGTGGAATTGGTCGTTGGTCTGTGCCTTGGAAACCGAGTCCAGTGTAAGTTGGTCACGTGCCACTAGAAGAACGTACCCCGGACTCAACAAGGGTCCCTGGCAGGTGGGTTTCTTTGTGTGACGTTGACGTGCAACAGGCTTCAGGAACATATCGGTATCGTGCTCCGTATCTTACCTCCCTTTCAACTCCAAGTTTAGCCTCTCAACTCTGACTTCCACATCACCACTTTTACTGCATTTTGGCATGGAGTTTTCCAACCATGTATTGCCAAAAATGCCGTACCCCGCTCAAACTTGATAGCTCGTTGGAGGACCTGAACCCGGCCGCGTACGATTTACTTGTCGGTAAGCACCCGGACGCTCTGTTGCCCTGTTGCCCCGACATAGCAGCTAACCCCTGCCCCCCAGCCACGCACTCGCAACAGGCACCAAAGAAACCATCCGCCCCTAAAACACTGTACGCACAGGACCCGGCGAGAAGAGCAACATACGACCGCGCCTCTCGGAATGCCTCCCAGCCGATATTCAAGCGACACGGCGGGCCCGGGAGGGGCGACGGCCACGGCCACGGGCGCGACAGCTCTATGTCCTTTATCTTCCTGACAGAGTCTCAGATTGCGCCCCCCAGTTTGGCTTTACAAAGGAACCGGGACCACCATGTTCCAGCTGCGTCCCCCGCTCCACCACCCGGCCAGGACGCCGCCGCCGCAGATGAAGATGACGCGACCAAGTCATACGAGATGGAGCGCATCACCAAGCTCTTCGAGATCCTCTCGGCCCGCTCCGATATCGACCACCCCGTGTGCGTCGAGTGCACGGAGCTGCTGCTGGAAGAGCTGCAGAAGAAGCTCGAGGCAACGACGCGCGAGCGGGACGCCTACATTACGTTTATGAAGGACATGCAGGCCAGCGCGCCAACAGACGAGGAGCTGCGTGCGCGGGAGGAAGCCCTCCAGAAAGCCCAGCAAGCCGAGGCTGCCGCGCGCCAAGAAATCCTCGAGCTCGAGCGAGAGAAGGAGTCGCTCGACGCCGAACTCGTCGCCCTCGCCGAAGAAACCCAGCAGCTCGACGCCCAAGAAGAAGCATTTTGGCGCGAGCGCAACGCCTTCGCCAGCCGCCTCGCCGACTTCCAAAACGAGCGCGACAGCATCAACAGCAAGTTCGACCACGACTCGCGGCAGCTCGAAAAACTCCAGCGCAGCAACGTCTACAACGACACCTTCTGCATCAGCCACGACGGCACCTTCGCCACCATCAACGGCCTGCGCCTCGGCCGCCTCTCCAACAAACCCGTCGACTGGCCCGAGATCAACGCAGCCTGGGGCCACGCCCTCCTGCTCCTCGTCACCGTCGCCGACAAGCTCGCCTACCGTTTCGAAGGCTACGAGCCCCAGCCCATGGGCTCCACCTCGCGCATCATCCGCTACGACCACCCCTCCCCTTCCTCCAGCCGCCTCTCGTCGCATCCACGCAGCGGCAGCAGCGCACCGCCCCCCCCTCCCAAACGCTACGTCCTCGATTTGTTCTCGTCAGGCGACATGCCTCTCGGCCTGACGTTTATGCACCGCAAGTTTGACAACGCCATGACGGCGTTTCTGGAGCTGGTGCGGCAGCTGGGCGCGCACGTGCACGCGCAAACGGGCGGCGAAGGTGAGGGAGGGCAAGCGGGGACGGGGACGGGCACGCCGCTGAGCTTGCCGTATCGTATTGAGGGCGATCGGATTGGGGATGTTAGTATCAAACTGGGGATTGCCCAGGATGATGGGTGGACCAAGGCGTGTAAGCTGACGTTGACGTGTTGTAAGTTTTTGTTGGCGCATGCTAGTAATGTTGGGGCTTCGGGCGGGAGGGTGGCGGGGTGATTGAGTTAGTTTGGGAGGCATGGGTTTATGGTGGATGGATGACTTGGCGCATGGGGCTATCAGACTTGAACCCCAGCGGATCATGAGATTTTATGTGTATGATGTATTTATGGGACCAGCGCGGCGTTGGGCGGTGAATTCTATTCTATCAATCATTTTAAAGACAAGCACATGGCGAAGATAATGATGATGGCGCGACTACGGTATTGTGATCTAAAAAACGAATGTGAAGTTGGTCTGACCGACCTGGAAGAAACACCAAGATAACTCTGTCGAGGATGAAAAAAATAGCAAAAGCTCACCGGCTAGCCCGTCGCATAGGGGTAGCCGGCTACGAAACCCTCCTGGGTTTACTCCGCCCCTCGCCTAAGGCTGAGGGGTCCCCCCGCCTTGTCGCTCGGACAAGGAGGGGAGAAGGAAGGGGAATATCCCCCCGGGACTCGAATCGGCGACCTCTTAAGAGGTAGTCGTCAAGTATCCCGGCAAGGGTGACCTCCCCCATAGGCCGCTGGACTTTCCATCGGCCATACCCCGCTGGGGGAGGTCGTTGGTAGGAGAGATGCGGAACTTGTATATAAAGGGCTGGCCGTCAAGGTGCTTGTACAGTGCCTTGTTGGTCTTTCGCGTTGGCAGCTTTGGAGACATACTGTGTAGGATTGTTTTCTTCCCCAGGGTTAGGTCATCAGATCGTTACAAGTAAAACCAGGTCGCTCATTAATCAAAAAACCCTTCACATCCCGTACCCTCCTCTCCATCACTACCCTCCTCCTTATCCACCTCCGCCCCCCCCTTCCCCTTCCTCTCCCGCCGTTCCCCCTCCTCCCTCTCCTCCCGACACTCCCTCAAGAAATCCTTGAACCCCCCGCTCATGCGCACAACAGCCCTCAAGTGCCGCTCGGAAACAGCGACCGTCTCGACGCCGGACTCGAGCGCCTCCGTCTCAGCCAGCGCGACGGCTGTCTGCAGCGCGTTGCGGATCTCGCGGCCGTTCCACTGCAGCTTGTGGACGTCGGGGCACTCGAAGGCGTAGGTGCGGGTGGAGAGGGGGACGAGGACCTTTTGGGACGAGTCGCGTTCTGTGCTTGGGGTTAGCTAAGCTTTGGATGGGGGAGGATGGGGTTTGGGGGTTGGGAGATGGGTGGATGACTGGAAGGGAGAAGAGGGAGGAGGAAAAAGGTGGTTCAGGGAGGGGATGAAAAAGGGGTTGTAAACAAACAATGACCAAGAAAAGAAGCATACCCAGCCGCTCAAAATTGTGCATCCAGATCCTCTGCCTCTCCTCATCTCCGAGCCGCTTATAATGCAGCGCCACATGAATCCGGCTCGTGAATGCATCATCAAACGCCTCCACCCTGTTGGTCGTCAAGAACAACACACCCCGATAATACTCGAGCGCCCTCAAAAACACCGACACCAACCCGTTCCTCTGCAAGTCCCTGCTCCGCCTCTTCTCCAAATACACGTCCGCCTCATCCAACAGCACCAGCGCGCCGAACCGCTCGCCCAGGTTCAAGAAGTAGCTCAGCGCCTCCTCGACGCGCGACACGCTCATTGAGGTGCTAATGTCGCCGCTGGTCAGGGCGAGCAGCGGGCGGCGCGCGAGCTCGGCCGCGCACTCGGCCGTGCACGTCTTGCCGACGCCGGGGGAGCCGTGCAACAAGAAGATGCGGCCCTCGCCCTTGTTCTTGACAAAGTCGGCGGGCCAGGGCGCCAGCTTGCCGTCGAGGTTGGCAAACTTGCCCATCATGGCCTTGATGGTCAGTTTGACCTCTGGGTCGAGCACCAGATACTTGAAGGCGTCTTGGTCGGGGTGCGCGTCGGTGATGCCCGCGAGACGGATATGGGCTAGTGGCGGTTAGCTTTTATTCTCTCTTTTCTTTCTCAAAAAAAGGATCACACTTACCCCATCGCCGTTGCCCGAGAATAAACGCCGGGATGGTCGGGCCGATCAGGTGAAAGTAGAGGTCCTCGTTCGGCGGCGGGTTGTCGCTCCGGGGGTCGAGGTGGTCGAAGCCCGCCCAGGGGCTCGGCTCCTGCCAGTTTTCTGCCTTGCCGCACGCCTTGCAGGTACAGCGAGACTGCACCTGTGGGAGGGGGTATTCCCGTATCTGTCCCCTGGGGTGCACTGGCGGGGGTGGGTGGTGCGGAAACGGATTTTGCGGCTTGAAGGGCCCGTCTCCGTAGAGCGAAAAGCCTTCGCAATCGACGATGACGCGGCCAGTCATCTGTTCACAATCCCGAGGTTAGTTTCTGAGTAGCTATTCCAGCATGGCCGGAGAAGTTGCGGGGACACTCACCCTACCCCCCTTCTTGTTGTCCTTGTAGACCAACGGGCCGTCATACTCCTTGTAGGCCGGCTGCTTCGCAAGCTCCCAGAACATCTTGCCGAGTTTTATCTGTTCCTCGGCCATGGCTCTCGTGCCGCCCGGAACGAAGCGCGCTGGGATCACGGGTAGCGTTTGGATCAGCTGCTCACCGTTCCATGCGTGGACTACGATGTGGTCCGTGTGCCGGCGCATGCGGCCATTGGTAAAACGTATATTCCAGAGGTAAATGTTGTAGAAGTTTTGTGTGTCGTCATGATCCGTCGATTGGTTTACTTCGCTGATGACGTAGGGGACCATCTGACCGTCCTTCTCCCTGTACACGATCTCGCCGGGCGCCAGGAGGACCCAGAAGAGATCGTAGGTAGCAGTCGGGCCTGACGGCCGGTTCCAGCGGCTTGCTTCTAGTGCGAGTTTCTCGGCATACTTATCCTTCAAAAACGCTAGAAGCACGTCGATGTGCCTGGAAGCTGTGGCTGCGTATTCCGGGTCATGACAGGCCGGCTGGTTGAGCTTGTATTGCTCCAAGGCCTTCCAGCGGTGCACTAGGATCTGGAACGGAGCATCAATCTCTCGATCGGGGACTGGATAATAGCCCATCACGGCGGCCAGCGCGGCACGGATGTGACTCGAATGAATGATCATGTAACAGTCGGGAGTATTGATCCTGATCCGTGGGCGGCGCCGGCGGGCAGCGTTGTTGACCTGTTCCGAAGTCGCGGGGATCCGCGTCACGATCTCGATAACTGGCTTCTTCCCGTCGGTTTTATCGTCACCCGTGTCAAACACCACCTCCTCCGGAGGCGTCGCGCCTTGGCGAGCTGTGGACCGTCAGCCAAACGGCATATAATATTAAGAAGGAAAGTTTGGGATAAGACAGACTTCCAAGGACAAGTCCGTCGGAAGAGATATACTGTGCCGTATACAGCACATCGGGCATCTCGTCATCATCGAGACTCTTCTTTCCTGGGATCTTCGAGGCCAGGTCCTTGACAAGGGCGAAGGATACACTGCCGTTGTGCTGGGCTGGGCTGACAGCATCATAGCTGCCGATCGACCTCTCGTCGTCGCTATAGTACTATTTGGGGTTAGGGGCACTCTCCTGTTAAGATGGGGGTAGGCAAGATATACTGGACTCATTGTTGATACTTGGGATGCTTCGGCGGGGGCCGCTCAGTAATACACTTGAATATCGCGGAGAGAAGATGAGATTTGGGGTAAGTTGTTGGCCTAGCCCAGGCGGGGTCGGACGGGGGGTTGATAAATACATCGTCGAAGGAGCCCCCCTCCAGCCTTGTGTTCTGTCAGTGGCTGTGATGCATGTGCTCCAGTAGGCAGAGTCGACCCGTGCATGAAGGTAGCCACCAATCATAGCGAGGGACTGCTAAGCAGGGGACCGGGGGGCCCAATGGGCGAGAAGCCGGCAGCTGCCCAGATGTCAGCGGCATTGCTGCCTTGGATGTATGCAGGCTGGGTTGCACTAAACGTCTGAGCATGTCATGTCGTTGGATTCATGAATCGGCAAACCTTGGGGTCGCGGGTTTCTCTGTTCAAGGTTCGGGAATCACATTCAAGGCTGGAACCCAACATCGAGTGATTGGACAGACAGACAGACAGTATTGAGCGGCCGTATCAAAACGGCCTTGAATTCGTAACTATGATGGTGAACGTGTTGGCGCGCGCGAAGTGCTGGGCTCCAAGGACAGGGAGGCCAGGCTGCTGGCCAGAGTCCGTCCCTGCTTGAACTGCTCGGCTTTTGCCTCGAGCCCGATATCATAGACTGGCCAGTCTGTGTGCACAGTCTGCTCCAGTGGTCCCTCGATCATCCCGCCTTCATCAATCTTGACGAAGCGCTTCAGCAGGTCGACATCTTCAGGCCGCATGAGGCCTACCTGGAGGCGCAATATTACCCTTGCGACAAAGGTAACCCGGCATTGGTCGTGTATCCCCTTTGTAAGAAGCAACAGTGTCGATCGGCGAGGTTCAAGATAAGAGGAGCCGATGCTAGTTTCCACCGCGCTCATGGTGATATGGTTGAGAAACCCGAGAAAGTGGAGGAGGAAGCTATCAAACGCCTCGAACCCGTGGCGCAGGTAGTAGAGGCGGAGGAGCGTCTCCAGATGGGTTATCGCCTCTATGTAGATGTCACGCGGCGTCTTGGCCCACGGTTCCCCATCGCTCCCGGTATAGCCCAGGATGGGGGTGAAGAGGTCGATTAGCATGTGGTTGTACTGCATGTGCATTTTCAGTTGGTGCGGCAGCACAATGTTTTGGGGTGTAAGGGGCTCGGGGAGACCTCGCAGCCAGGCTCTCAGCCTGTTGTAGAATGCAAAGATTTGGTCGACCGACAATTTGGAGGGCGAGCGGTGGTGTGAGAAGGTGAGGAGCGAGAATTCGTTTAGGATGGCCCAAAAGTCGGCTTTGGCCTTGAACAAGAGCCCGTGGTGAGTTGGTATAGGTGACTGGCTCAGGGGATACCTCACCCAAAGCTCGCCATACCACTGCGGCTGTTCTAAGGGGTCGGGAAGAGGCATCCTTGGTGACTCCTTGACCAAGGGCACCTTTAGGTAAGTATGGCTGCCGAGACTACACTAGCCGTGAGCAAGCGCGGGTTAACCAATCCTACGGGAGTGTCCACTATACCTTTGCCAACAGAATAAACCCCACGCTGTGTATGTTCTCATGCACTGCATTTCGGGCCCGAGATACTCGGGTGGAGGGTCGAAGAGTCGTATTTCGTTGGCCATTTCTACAGCTCTTATCGTATACCGCCACCCGATCTTGTCGGAGCCATTGAGATTGTAGATGAGAGTCAAGAGGCAAGCCGCTTGTATCGTGGTTAATTTACGCTGCTCCCACTCCCGGTCTTTACGCTCCCAATCCGGGTCATCAGGGAATCTAAAGGGTCTCTCGAGTTCAGACTCGATCTCGAAGAGCCTCTTGGCTTCGGCAAGGAACTGGTACCCGATGTTTTTCGGATTCCAGAACTCGGCGCGGCCCTGAAGCCCTCGATGACAAAACTTGGGATTGTTAGCGAAACATCCCGACACACACACGTCGCGGGTAGTACGTACGCATCCATGGCACAACAAGGCATTAACTAGGAGCTGAGAGCAGAATCGCGGGTTCCCAGTGGCCATGTCTTCCAGAAAAAGGTCCTTTTGGAAAAAAGTAAACCAGTCATACTCCAACAGGAAGTAATCATGGAGGATTTTCCGCATCAGGACGTCATCGCTGCTGACAGTAGTCCACTGCGACGGCTTTACGGAATCCAGCCAAGGGTGAACGACAGTGGCCGACATGTAGGGCTTCAGGTAGGGATCCCGCTGCACCGTCCCATTTCCGTAGACAGAAGCGGTGCCGTTCCGCGGGCCTGGCAGGAGGCGCTGTTGTTGACGGTCCGAATGCCCGCGGAGGGCGCAGTCGTAGACCTCGGAATCCAGGTAAGGGTTGTCTGAGCGGTGCAGGTAGGGGGGCATATCGGGGAGGTAAGGGAACTCAAAGCGGAACCTCGCCTCCGGAACCAGGGCCAGCTGGACGAGGACGTCGCCGTAGTTGACATGGCGTAGGATCGAGTTTGCGTCGGTGCCCCTTCGGATGCGCCGGAACACCTCCTCGGCCTCGTGTTCGGACCTGTTTTGCAGCACGTCGTAGATTTGTTCAAAGGTTGACTTTTGGAGCTGCAGCTCGTTGTACTTGCGTTTTAGAGCCTGTGTATGTGTCTCGGTCACGTTGGTGTCGAACTCGCACACGGTGCCCCTGTCCCGGCAGATGGAGCACTTTGGACGTTCGCCATCGCACTGTGCGTGTCGGGTTAGAAATGCAGATTCCACTACCCAGTTGAGTGGAGCAAGACATCGCACCTTGGATTTGCGTCTCCGACAGGCGCTACAAGCCGCCGTTGTAGCCTGCCCCCTCTTCCTCCGAGCGGTTACGGCCGGCGCACCGTTCTGGCCGGGAGCTTGAGCAGGGCGAGAGTTGGATTTCGCGTGTGATCCGTTGGCTTCTTCGGCATTCGAAGCTGCGGGTAGAAGGCGGCGTAAAGGCCCGCCAGACTGCGGTCTATCAACTCTGTCGACTCTTTCCAGAGGGGACGTCGACCTCGAACTCGACGTCTGTCTCAACATGGTCGCGGGGCAGAAGCTCTCGGTCCCCTGTGCGCGGGTGGAACTGGACGGGAACTGCGCGGGAAAGGCGATGAGCGGGAGGAAAGGGTTGCCGATCTGGATATTCGTAGCATTGGATCATTGGGAACATCCTGGATGGATGGATGGTTATAATCCGGGTACTTCGCTGGCTGGCTGGGTCCTCGTTATAGGCCCGGCCTCGAAGAATTATAGCGTGCCCAGGCACCACAGTGCTCTCTGCACCGCTTCGGGTGGCACAGTCAGCCGTTGCCGGGCCCAGTACCGCCCCAGAAGCACCTTCCCATTCGGCAGCGAATCACGCCCGGACCTCACTCCGCTTCGTTCTCTATTCGCCCTTTCCAAGTTGACGAGGTGAGTGGCGTCCACACATTCAGGCGGGGCCGTGGGCCCACCGCTTTTATCGAGCCGCACTGGGACCCCAGCCGAAACTTTCTCGGCTGCTCGACCGGGGTTTTGATGGTCCCCGGCGAGGGTAAGAGAATACCCCCCCCCCGATTCTGCCAGGTCAAAAAAGGCGGTCAGCGCTGGGATCCTCAGCAAGAGTCTCAGACCCACACGTTTGGGATCCGAACCCATGCAAGCCAGGGCATCGACTTGATCAGATCAAGATGAAAGACAATGAAACAAATCCAAGATGGGAGTTCCGCATCGGACGATGGCAAGCCCGAGACCGTGGACACCTCCGTGGTTTCGGGATGACAGCCGCAGCAAGGTGAACCCCAATTGACGGGATAATTTCCAACCAATAAGATGCTTCTGCCGGCAGTACCTGCAGCCCCAGCTTGCTCCCAACGATTCCCCAAACGAAGCAGGGTTTTCGCCGCTGTCGGCGCCAGGTCGGGTCCCCATTGTATCGCCGCTTATCCTGAGCGTGACTCAAACGCCCAACCGATAAGGAGAATAAGGACTCAAACAGCTGCATCGATTCATCTTGTTTTCTTTTGCAACATATTCTGCATCCCACATCTCGCATCTGCCTTCTGAACGACTTGCCTTCCCAAATAAAAATCCAGTTGTTCCACAGATTCACAATGGCGCCCACAGTGTTGCACCTCCGCAGCGAGACCAAGCCCCTCGAGCACAGGTCCGCTCTGACGCCGTCGACGGCTGCTGAGCTGATCAAGGCCGGTTACATCGTCAACATTGAGCGTTCGCCCGAGAGGATCTTTGATGATGCCGAGTTCGAGGCCGCCGGGGCCACCTTGGTGCCCGAGGGCAGCTGGGTGGATGTCCCCAAGGAGCACATCATCGTCGGCCTGAAGGAGCTTGAGGAGGAGGAATGCAAGTATACTCTAATTCTGGGGCAATGAGCATCCCGCTAACAGTGTTGCAGTCCCCCTCAAGCATGTGCATGTTCAGTTTGCCCACTGCTGTATGTTTAACCTCTCGCCCGCTTCTGGCAAGGTCTCTATTCTAACTTGGCTCAATAGACAAGCAGCAGGCCGGCTGGGAGAATGTGCTTGCCAGATTCCCCAGGGGAGGCGGTACGCTGCTGGACCTGGAATTCCTGGTTGATGAGCGTGGTCGCCGTGTTGCGGTTAGTTTGCCCCCCCTCGCAACCCCTTTTCAGACAGTCACTAACACACTCCCCCAGGCATTCGGCTTCCATGCTGGGTTCGCCGGTGCTGCCCTTGCCCTGGAGGTCTGGGCCTGGCAGCTGAGCCACAGCGAGCCCTTCCCGGGCGTTGAGAGCTACCCCAATGAGGGCGCCCTCATCTCCAACGTCAAGAAGGCCCTCGACGAGGGCGCCAAGAAGGCTGGCCGCCTTCCCCGCGTCATTGTCATTGGTGCCCTCGGCCGCTGCGGGTCAGGGGCCGTCGAGGCCCTGGAGAAGGCTGGGCTGCCCGCTGAGAACATCCTCAAGTGGGATATGGCTGAGACCGCGAAGGGCGGGCCCTTCAGTACGCAAACCCCCTGACTTTGTTTATGTGCTCCCCACTGACCACACCACACAGAGGAAATCACCGACAGCGACATCTTTGTCAACTGCATCTATCTCACCAGCAAGATCCCCAACTTTGGTAAGCTCTTGTCCGACCATCAACCCAACCACAAACCACTAACACTCTTCCCAGTCAACCTCGAGTCCCTCCAGGTCCCCGACCGCAAGCTCACCGTCGTCTGCGACGTTTCAGCCGTATGCTTGACCTAACCCCCTCCCATCATCCCCTCTTTTTACTAACCCCGTTTCCCAGGACACCACCTCCCCCTTCACCCCCGTCCCCATCTACACCGTCGCCACCACCTTCGACAAGCCGACGGTCCCCGTAGAGGGCCTGCAGAGCGGCCCCGCGCTCTCGGTCATCTCGATCGACCACCTGCCCTCGCTCCTGCCCCGCGAGGCGTCCGAGGCCTTCAGCCGCGATCTCCTCCCGTCGCTGCTCACCCTGAACGACCGGCAGAACTCGCCCGTGTGGGCGCGCGCCGAGAAGCTGTTCAACGACAAGGTCGCGACGCTGCCGGCCAGCGCTCTGGAGAAGTGATCTGGATTTGCTAGATAAAAACGTTGAGATAGATGGCTGTATATCTCGTTGGGATAGACGATGATACGTACGCCCTTCTTCGTGCAATAGACAAAAGTCCGGTTTACAGTTTTCAGCTATTTCTGCAACAGTGATGATTTGGACTCGCTTCAAACTTGTGCCTGTCGGTGGTTTGGCATCTTGTATTCAGCGAACACCAGCTGGATGAGTTGTCACGTGCAACAGTGAGCAGAAGTACAAAACTTTAGGAGAGTGCATTCCGTAAATTGAGCAGATGTGCTATTTCTGAGCCCGGAGGGCGGCGCCGTGGAGAGACAAAAACGACCTGCCAACCCTCCCTTGATCTTCCATATCACAAGAAGACCACCCCATCATCGCACCTGTTTCCCCCAACTCCGTAAGATCATCTTGACCGTGCATTCCTTGTTCATCATTTTACTTTTTTTTGTTACCATGATCTCATATCCCATTACCGCATCGTCAATCAAGCATAGAGCTTCTTCTCGTACGACTCCATGTTGACACCACCCTCAAGCTGGGCGCTGGCAGTGCGGAGCTCGAAGCGCACGGTGCCGTTGGCGACACACTCGTGGAGCTCCTGGAGGCTCATCATGCCGCAGTCCTGCATCGAGTGCTTAAGACCGGCAGCAAGGTACGGCACGAACTTGGAAATGGATCTGTCACGGGTTAGCATGATGAGATCATGAGTGGTTCAAAGGAAAATTGGGTGCTTACCCTCTGTGAGCCACGGCGCCAGAGACACCCTGGGCAACCAGGACGCTGTCGCCCTCGGAGAAGTAACGAGCAGTGCCAGCATTGCTCTTTTGGCTGTCCTTGGAGCCGCCGCCAGCCTTCTTGTCCTGCATCGCGTCGATGCTGCCCATACCACGGTAGGCCTTGACGAGCTTACCCTCCCTGGACACAAATGAAGTGCCGGGAGACTCGGTGGTACCAGCCAGGAGGCCACCCATCATGACGGTGGACGCGCCCAGGGCAAGGGCCTTGACGATGTGGCCGATGTTTTGGATGCCACCGTCGGCGATGCAGGGCACGCCAAACTTGGCGGCAAAGGAGCTCACACTGTGGACACCGGTCGCCTGGGGACGGCCGACGGCCATGACCTCCTGGGTAATGCAGGCACTGCCGCTACCCATACCGATACGGAGACCGTCAACACCGGCAGCGATCAAAGAAGCAGCCTGCTCCCTGGTCACGACGTTGCCGCCGATGACCTCGAGGTCGGGGTACTCCTGCTTGACCCACTTGAGCATCTCGATTTGGTACATGCTGTTACCCTGGCTGCTGTCGAGAACGACAATATCCAGGCCGGCCTCGACCAGCTTGGCGAGACGGATCTTGTCCTCGGGCCGGGTGCCGATGGCAGCAGCGACAATGAGCTGCTTGGAATCCGCAGCCTTGGAGGCAAGGGGGAAGTCGAGGTTCTTGGTCAAGTCGGAGCGCGAGATCATGGAGATGAGGTTCCCCTCCTTGTCGACGATCGGGAGCTTGCCCTTCTTGGACTGTGCCAGGATCTTGTTGGCCTCGGCCAGGGTAACGCCGTCCGGAGCGGTGATGAGGTCCGTGACCATGACATTGGCCACAGGCGCGTCATAATCGTCCTCGAACTGGATGTCACGGTTGGTGACAATGCCCAGGAGCTTGGAGCCCAGCTTGCCGGATTCTATTGATGAAACAGTCAGCACTCAGTCAAAAACGGATGCAAAGTGACAAGTTTCGAGGGTATTGTGTTGCGATCATAATTTTCAGTGATACAGTCCCCATGACACATAGGTCGATTCGGATGAACGAAAGTTATTTTATAGTGTGTAATCATAGCAGCGCGGGGATATGGGTGCGTCCAAAAAAGGGGCAAACTGACCTGTGACGGGGAAACCACCAAAGCCCCACTTCTCCTTCAGCGCCTTGGCCTCACCAATGGTCGTCTCCCGCTTGATGACGACGGGGTCGAGGATGAAGCCGTTCTCATAACGCTTGACCTTGCGCACCATGTCGGCCTGGGCGTCCGGGGAGCAGTTGTGGTGGATCACACCAAGACCACCCTGGAGCGCCATGTGGATCGCCATGTCGTGCTCAGTGACGGTGTCCATGGGCGACGAGACCAAGGGCGTCTTGAGCGTGATCCGCTTGGTGATGGGCGAGTCAAGCGAAACGGCAGAGGCGGGGAAGCCAATGTAGCCAGGGAGCACGAGGAAGTCATTGTACGTCAAACCACCACGGACCTTAGAGTCCATGAGCTCGTCAATACTCAGACCATCTCGGCTCTTGTACTCGTCGAGAACCTCGACTGCCTTCCGGTAGTCGAGGATCTCAGCGCTGGCAGTTGTTGCAGGCATTTCTGCGCAGGCAACAATGGGTTGATGGCTGGTGAGTAAATCGAGAGAAGAAGGGCGCTGGGGGAGACAGACGACGAGTCCTTAGCCAGATTAGTCGACTGTTCCCCCCCAAAAAAAGAGAAAAAGAGAAATTTCTGGAGTTCGCCCCCGAAAACTTTTTATGCCAAACGTTGAGCTCCGACTGCGGGGCACCTGGGCGGTGTCGGATCCTGTCTGTCAAAGCCCGATTTCTGCAATGCAGAGACGGGCGGGACCCATTTGGTGGGGCCAACCGCGCCTAACCGGGCTTTCTTAGGGCCGAGGGCTTGGTCTGGGCTGAAGTCAGGGAACCCACAATCCACTGGACCCGCTCCAGGGCTGGCAGCGGGGGATTGCCGTTGCTGGGGAGCCGCTTCCGAATGTAAACAAGAGCTGAGTGGGCTGCTCCGACGCCAACCACTAAACTGCCGACCCACCCTGGTCATCTCCCACTCACGTTGCGACCCAATGCCGCTGACGGCTTGGGCAGATGGGATGAGGACATTGCCGTGCAGCTTCGGTTTCTTGCATCTTTGCAACAGCATTTTGTGATCTTTTTGATTTTTCCTGCCTATTGGCGCTGCGCGCTGGCGTTTGCTGGGAGTCACAGGAAGCATTTTCCGCTCGAAGCCCGCTCTCCTTCATTCATCACCCCTCCAATCTTGGAACCTTTGGAACCTTGGTACCACTTCCTCCGGATTTCGATTCCTTGTTTCGCTGTCTTCCTAGAAATCCCCAGCCCCGCAGGTTCGCTCCAACCGCCGCACGAAAACATCGCAAACGAGGACCTGATGTTGTTGTCGCCCGCTTCACAACTGCGTGACCGTCACCGTCGTCAATCTCGACCTAACTGTCCCCGGCTGTTGTCGTAACACGCACTCAGCACAACACAACAATACAATGTCCTCGTCATACCGGCCGCATCCACTGCGGCAGTCCCAAACGGCCGACAACCCTCCCTTCCGACAGCTTTCCAACGCATCTTCATCCGCATCCTCGGCCTATTCCAACGCCTCATCTGGAATCTTCGAACTCGGTCGGAGCTCCATGTCGTCCTCGCCTTCCAGCATATACTCGACTCGCGGGCATAAGCGCGGGCAAAGCGAGGTCATCCGCCGGCCCGCCGCCAATTCGTCGCAAAGCTACCCCTCGACCCCGACCGCCATGCCCGAGAATCTCTACAGTGCTGCGCGACAATCGCTCCGACCCCTTCCTCAGGTACCCCGACCTTCCACACCACCCCGTCCTGCCAGTCAACATGACCGCGGCCACAGCTTCGACATTGGGAAGCTGTCTATTACCGACCACCCGCCGACATCACCAACTCCTTCGACCCCGCCAACCCCTCCCTCGCGCTCATCCGGTCTCCGCCCCACCTCAATGCTCTTGACCCGCTCCGACTCGGCTCGCCGCAACACGGTCGGCGGCGCTCCGCCTCTTATCCATGCGCACACAGCACCCCTCACCACACCAGATCTCGAGAGGCTCGGCCGTTCTTCGACAAACCAGCTGCGCACACTGTCCAAACTCGCGCAAACCGGCACTGCCGAAGAGTTTGCCATCACCTCCCCGGCTCAGGAGGTCACTGGTCTCCGGGGTCGGCGTCGGTTGCAGAGGACAGACAAAGCCGGGAACCGTCCGGCGCAACGGACTGGAGGGTATGGCTGGGAGGGTCGGAACTGGATGGATAAACAACGCCAGTTCCTTCAAGCATACGAGTATCTCTGTCATATTGGTGAGGCGAAAGAATGGATCGAGGATGTCATCCAGCGCACGATCCCGCCCATCGTGGAGCTCGAGGAGGCGCTGAGGGACGGCGTCACCCTTGCCGAGGTCGTGGAGTCGCTAAACCCACATCGCCGTTTTAAAATCTTCCACCACCCGCGGCTCCAGTTTCGGCATTCAGACAATATTGCCATATTCTTCCGTTATCTCGACGAAGTGGGACTCCCAGACCTGTTTCGATTCGAACTCATCGACCTATACGAGAAGAAGAACCTCCCTAGAGTTATCCACTGCATCCACGCTTTGAGTTGGCTTCTATACCGAAAAGGCATAGTAAGCTTCCGGATCGGTAATCTTGTCGGCCAACTCGAGTTTGAGCATCATGAGCTGGAGGCTACGCAAAAAGGCCTCGATAAGCTGGGAGCTAACATGCCTAGCTTTGGCAACATGGGTGCCGATTTTGGTGTCGAAGAGCCCCCGGAACCCGAGGAGACCGAAGAAGAGAGGATCGACAGAGAGCTTGCCGAGAACGAGGCAGCCGTGGTCGACTTCCAAGCGCAGATACGTGGCGCTGTACTTCGGATGCAGCTTGGCGAGACCATGCAGCATCTCTGGGACTCGGAGGAGTGGCTGGTCGACCTTCAGGCGCGCATCAGGGGCGATTTCACGCGCCAAATTATGGGCTATCGACTCGAGATGAGGCGCTTCGCCACCAGCCTGCAGAGCGCAGCCCGCGGCTTCCTCGCTCGCCGCCTTCAAGCAGGGAAACAGCGGGCCTGGAAGAGTGTGGAGGGAGACATTCTGAAGCTCCAGAGTCTGGTGCGGGCAAGCAAGGCCCGCAACGAGGTACGAGACCAACGTTCTCAGTTGATGCTGGCAGCGGGTCCCATTCGTGACATTCAAGCCACCTTCCGCGGTTTCTTGCTCCGGAATCAGACGCTTGCTCAACAACAAGAAGTGAAGCACACGGCTGCTCCAGTCGCCGGGCTCCAGGCCGCAGTTCGCGGGCTCATGCTCAGGGCAAAATTAGAGGAGGACCGGACAGAGTTGCAGTCGCAGACCGGCGTCATTGCTAGTCTGCAGGCTGCTGTCAGGGCAGTGCTGACAAGAGGCCAGGTCGGGCTGCAAATAGAAACCCTCGAAAGCTTCAACCCCGTGTGGACGGCCTTACAGGCTGCCGCCAGGGCAGCGGTGACAAGGAAACAGCTTGCTCTGGAGAGAGAGTCTCTTGAGGGCCCAGGGCCCAAGTGGGAGACTCTGCAGGCTGCTGCCAGGGCGGCCCTGACAAGGAATCACATTGCGCTGCAAAAGGAAAACCTTGAGAGCTTCAACCCCACGTGGGAGGCTCTGCAGGCTGCCTCCAGGGCAGCGTTGACAAGAAACCAGGTCGCGCTTCAACAAGAGGAACTTGAAAGCTTTGGACCCATGTGGGAGACGCTGCAAGCCGCCTGCCGTGGGAACCTTGCGAGGGGTAATGTTGAGGCACTCAAGACAGAACTAGATCAGCACACCCCCAGTCTCGGCCTCCTCCAGGCGCACGCAAGAGCAGGTGCTGTGCGCAGGGACATATCCGACAAGCTCGAGGCTCTCGATGAGGCCGAGGACGAGATTCTGGACCTCCAGTCCATGGCTAGGGGCATGCTGGAACGAAACCGCCTGTCCGAACTTCTCGGCGCCCTTGAAGAGGAGGAAGACGCGATCATTCAGTTGCAATCGCACATCCGCGGTTCTCTTCACCGAGGGCAACAGCAGGACGTCATCGAGGAACTTCACGACAACGAAGAGGAGGTTTCGTCGCTCCAGTCCCTCGCAAGGGCAATGCTTCTTCGGGACAGCGTCGCGAGAGTTTTGGATGAACTCGAAGAACAGGAGGAAATTATTGGCGAGATCCAGTCAGCAGCCAAGGCCTTTGTCGTCAGGGCGAAATTCGAGGACAAGAAGCGGCACTACAACGAGAACATGCAAAAGGTGGTCAAAATCCAGAGCTTCGTTCGCGCCAAGCTTCAAGGAGAGGCCTACAAGAGCCTCACATCTGGCAAGAACCCTCCGGTCAACGCTGTCAAGAACTTTGTTCACTTGCTCAACGACAGCGATTTTGACTTCAACGAAGAGGTCGAGTTTGAGCGCCTGCGCAAGACGGTCGGTCAGCAGGTCCGGCAGAACGAGATGCTCGAGCAGTACATCGACCAACTAGACATCAAGATTGCCCTTCTAGTGAAGAACAAGATTACGCTCGACGAGGTGGTCAAGCACCAGCACAACTTTGGCGGGCACGCCAGCAACCTCCTCGCCAACAGCTCCATGGCCAGCGTCAACCAATTCGATCTCAAGGCCCTGAACAAGGGCTCCAGGAAAAAGCTCGAATCCTACCAGCAGCTCTTCTTCGCGCTCCAAACACAGCCGCAATACCTGGCCAGGCTATTCAAGCGTCTGCGCGAGCAAGGGACTGCCGAGAAGGAGGCCAAGAGGATTGAGCACCTTATGATGGGTCTCTTTGGCTATGCCCAAAAGCGAAGAGAGGAGTACTATCTCCTGAAACTCATTGGAAGGTCAATCCGGGAAGAGGTCGACGCCTGCAAGACTCTTCAGGACTACCTCCGGGGCAACTTCTTCTGGTCAAGGCTCTTCCACAACTACACTCGATCTCCGCGCGATAGGAAGTACCTGAGGGACCTCCTCGGGCCACTGGTCAGGGACAACATCATTGAGGATCCCGAGCTAGACCTGGAGAGCGACCCCATGCAGATCTACCGGTCCGCCATCAACAACGAAGAGCTGAGGACAGGCCGACCTAGCAACCGGCCACTCGATGTCCCACGAGAGCTCGCCATCAAAGATCCGGAGACGAAGGCAGTCTTCATTGATCATCTGCGCGACCTCCGGGAGATCTGTGACCAGTTCCTCTTGGCGCTTGAAGAGCTGCTCCCTCGGATGCCGTATGGTCTCCGGTTTGTGTGCCGGCAGACTTTTGACGCGCTCTGCCAACACTTCCAACGAGAGCACCAGCAGCGTTTGCTGCAGATTATCACCAGCTGGCTCTGGAAGTTTTATCTCCAGCCAGCCGTGACAGCGCCCGAGAACGGTGGTGTTGTGGACAAGCAGCTCAGCCCGCTCCAGAAGCGCAATCTAGGCGAGGTTGCAAAGGTCTTGGGCCAAATTGCGTCCGGCAGGCAATTTGGTGGGGAGAACATCTACCTCCAGCCTCTCAACGCCTTCGTCGCAGAGTCCATCGAGCGCCTGGCCATTTTGACCGAGAACCTCATTTCGGTACCTGATGCCGAGAGCACTTTCGACATTGACGAATTCAACGACCTGTATGCCAAGAACAAGCCGACTCTGTACATCAAGATGAGCGACATCTTCGCCATCCACAACCTTATCGCGACCGACCTCCCCCACCTCTCACCGACCAGAGACGACATGCTGCGCGAGATTATGCAGGATCTGGGCAGTGCAAAGCATAACGAGAGCGAAATGACGGCAGCTGGGTCGGCAGACATCCAGTTGTTCCTGACTCCCAAGTTGCACGATCTCGAGGACCCCGATGCCGACGTCAAGGCGCTATTCATGGAGACGAAGCGATGCATTCTCTACATTATTCGTGTACAGACTGGCACCAATCTCCTGGAAATCCTTGTCAAGGCCATCAGCCCCGAAGATGAGCACAAGTGGCAGATGCTGCTGCGGGACGACTTTTCACGGGGATCGAAAACGCGCGGCGCCTATTCGGACGCCAACATGGTTGACGTAACCACCATGTCCTACTACGACCTGAAGAGGATAGCGCTCGAGAACGTCATGCGCCTGGAGCAAATGGGCCGCATCTCGAGGAAGAACTTCTACCAGGACCTTCTCAACGCCATCGCCGTCGACATTCGGACAAAGAGCCGAAGACGGGTGCAGAGACAGCGCGAACTCGAGGGCGTCCGCCTGACGTTGGGCAACCTGCACGAAAAGGCCAAGTACCTGGAGCAGCAGCGCAAGAGCTACGACGACTACATTGAGCAAGCGATGGCGACGCTCCAAAACAAGAAGGGGTGAGTGATGCCTTCAACTTCTATTACCCCTTCCATCTCATGCTAACAAAAACCCAACAGCAAAAAACGCTTCCTCCTCCCCTTCACCAAGCAGTACAACCACCAGCGCGAGCTCGAGCGCAGCGGGCGCGTGCCCAAGTTCGGCTCGTACAAGTACAGCGCGCGCGCCCTCTCGGACAAGGGCGTGCTTGTCGCCTGGAAGGGCATCCCCGAGCGCGACTGGGGCCAGATCAACCTGACCATCTCGTGCGACGAGGTCGGCGTCTTCAGCCTCGAGGGCAGCCGCGGCCACATCCAGATGCCGGGGGCGTCGGCGCTCGTGCCCATCGAGGACCTGCTGCAGGCGCAGTTTGAGGCGCACCAGTTTATGAGTGTGTTCGAGGGGGCCGCGAGGCTGAATGTGAATTTGTTGTTGCATTTGTTGTATAAGAAGTTTTATCGGACGCAGTAAGGGGGGGGTGAGGAAGAGATGGGGCGGTGGATAGATGGATTTTCTTCTCGTTTTGCTTTTTCTGTTTTATTCCCTTTTCCTTTTCTCTTGCTTTGTCTTGTCTGAGGTGGTCTGGTCCGGTGGTGGAGATGGATGGACTGAGGGTGGATTTCTCCTATTACTACTCGCCATCGCTGTGGTACATACAAGGTTACTGGAGGAGCGTGGCGAATGGAGAGGAATTGGGTTTTCGGTTTTCTTGGCTGTGTAGGGCGGTTGGGTGGGTGGGTGGGTGGATGATGATGTGGACGACTGGTGATGGGCGGGTTGGGTTGGCTGGTGTCTTTTTGTTGGAGCTGGAGGAAGGGGTTGACAGAGACATGAGGGTTATCTGGAGGGTGGGTGGTATGCGTGTGTGCGTGCGTGCGTGCGTGCGTCTGGTTGTTTGTTTGGTGGTTGCACGTTGTTGGCAAAAGACGAGGGATCAATGCATCGGTTGATCAGGGAATGTTAACTAGCCAGTGGATGATGAGTGATACCAATCAATTTTCAGTTTTCAGTTTTCAGACGATGTGATTGAGCCTATTCAGTGACTTACTCTACTCTGTGTCGCGGCTAATATTGTCTACTATAGGGCCCCCGGCCCTTTTCCAATGTTCTTTTCAGAGGTGATTGTTCCATTTTATTGTTTTATTATCTCCCCTCTGTGGTCATGCTACACTAGATACGGAATTACACTCATCGAATCTTCGTCAAAGGTACAGCAAGCCTTTACTCCAACAGTTCCTCTCCTCTTGTGGCACATGACTCATAAACAAACAAATACCCAGGCAATTTTATAAACCCAACGCCTATCCCATGATTAACTCCGTTGATGCAAACCCGTCTCCCATGATGGCATCACACAACCCCAGATATTCAAGATGGCCCAGGAATGGCGCATTTCATATGGCGTTAACATCCCCGGCTCGCCTCTCAGCCGCTAGAAGTCGTATCCTGGCTTCGGCAGATGTGGAAAAGAAGACCTAGGCCCAGGAATGACGTGGGATGGCCACGCCCCCTTCCAATGCCAAAATCATCTAGACGCTCCATTCGACGTCCCGTTCATGGTCCCATAAGAATCGTTACCTCGCTTCTTCGACGACCTCGTCGAGTCCGAGTCCGAATCCAACTCGTCGGCTTCAAGCACAGCTACATCGTCGTCATCGCTGCTCGGGAGAAGAGTCTCCTCTTCCCCGTCATCGGAACCGAGGCTTCGGGTAGGACCGTCCCCTTCGACAATAAACCAAGGCGGAATGGTGCCTAGCAATGCAATGACGGCTAGCAACCACCAGGGTGCAATTGCATAGCCGTTCTTGACACCCCAGCTGAAGACAGCGCCAACGGCAGCAGGGCCAATGGCGCGGCCCATACCGCTGAAGGTGGTGGCAAAGCCGTTGAGAGTACCGAGGATGCGAAGGGAGGATGCCGAGTTGGTGAGGAGGATGGTGGTGCAGGGAAAGCCGATAATGACCACGAAGCCCTTGACCAACATGATAATGATAAAAACGACGTAGCGAGCCGTGTTGTCTTGGACCAGTGCCGTGAAAGGTGTTAGGAAGTATACAACGGGGAACACCATAGCTGTGATTCATATTAGCGGAAAGTTCGTAAATGATGAGGGCTGAGGTGACATACTCGCGGCTCGGTAGCAACGCAAGACGCCAAAGCGGGCGCAGAGGGTGGGAAACAGGAAGAACTGGACGACACCGCAGGCAACGCCATAAAGGGTGTAGATAGTGCCGATCTTGTCCGAGCTGAGACCGAATCCTCCGGTGAACTTGAAGGGAAGACGAGTGTTGGTTTCATCAGGAATAACCCGGGGATAGTTGAGGAAGACAGGAAGGACTTGGTCGTAAGCGACGGCGTGTAGAGCTAAGAAGGTATACGATAGCAAGTTGATGCTCGTTTGTACGGTGAAAATCTCCCTCATGGTTATAGGTTCATTCGCGGCGGCAACCTGCTCGGAGCTGGACATGGTCGATTGAGCGAGTAGAGGCGCCGACGCTTCGTCGTCGACGAAGGACAGCCTCCTCTGTCGTTTCTGTCCCTTGGACCGATTGAAAGTACGGGACAGCTTCTCTCCCAGGACCAGGCCCCAGTCACGCTTATGGCGTTTGCTGTGAAGTGTTTCCTGTGGCGTATTAGCTTTTGTTCGAGAGAGAGATCCCGCAAGTGACAGACTAACCTTGAGGAATAGCAACCCCGTCATGAAGGAGATGAAGAAGACGAAGCAAGCCATCAGGTTTGGCAAGACGAAAGGGTAGCGCTTGAAGAACTCGATATTACCAAACAGGTTGGGATATTGATCGGCAGGCCGGGCAAAGAAGCCACCGAATGCAGGGCCAAAGACGGAGCCAATACTCCACACAAGGGGCATCAGGGAGAAGGCCTTTGGCTGGAGCACTTTCTCAGGGACCATTTCTGCCACCATCGTTCTAATGATACCGACTGTTTGAGGGTTTAGTATGGCGGCTGGAGCACTCTAGAACTAGGGGATAAGCTTACCGTTGCCATTGCCACCCCCCATGATGGCGCGGATCGTGATGGCCATGGCAAGGCTGGTCGACATGCCCCATATGAGAAAGCAGACCATGGTGCTTGCCAGACCCCAGAGAATGGCAGGTTTACGGCCAAACTTGTCGGATGCCCTCCCCCAGGCGACAGCCGTGATGCTTTGGGTTACGGAGAAGATGGCGCCGGTTAAGCCAGCCCATTTTGCTACCTCGTTCTTTTCAACACCAAAACTCGCGATCATCTCAGGGAGGTAGGGAAAGACCGAGGTCAATGCCAATGGCTCGGCAAACCTAGCAACAGCTGGCATTGGACAGAAGTTAGCAAGCGGTATTCCTTACGTCGAATGGGAACAGTACCCGAGCTCGTGGAGCCATGATGGTCTTGGCGAAAGCCGAAGCTCTGACTCAACGCCACGCTCAGCTCTCATACTCGGGTTGAATTTCGAGAGGGAGGAAAAGGCAAATGGGCCTGGGTCAGGCATGGCGATGCCTCGACAACAAGAGGTGCGCCGTAGAATAGGGGTCATGACTACAGGGGCATCTCACCTAGAATTGCCAGCTGCTGCACCGGCAGCTTGGGCCCCTTTTTTGTTTGATTGGCCATGATGCAGGGCCTGAACCGAGAGCCAGGTACGAAGTACTCCGGAGGTGTGTGACAGCGACTGACAGGCCGCGTCTTTGGTGCTAGTTCCACTGCCAGTGATCAGGAACGGGACTTGGCAATTCGATCGCGGACCGTCCCGGACAGGGCTGTTGGGAAGGATAACGATAAAAAAGATGATAATGATGGGATGGAAAACAAAAAGTGCCCCGCCGGGGAGAGAGGACGAAGTTTTACATAAGACTCGGAGGAAAAACAACCACAGGTCGAGCGGCGAAGTTGGACCCAAAGCGGCAGCAACAAGGGTGTGCAGAATGCAGAGTGCCAGTGCAGGGGACCAAAATGCAGGAAGTTGCATGCGCGTGCCGGTCAAAGGCCTGGATTTCGGGCCATTCTGATTGGTTCTCCCCGCTCTCGGCGGAGCCAGGCATCGGATACGGGCCCGGTCACGGCTCGGCCGAGATCAAGACTCGGCAATCAACTCGGAGTAGATTCGCCACGGAGTGCCGTTGTCAGTGACTCCGACGGGATGAGTCAACGTGAGAGCCCAAAGAAACTGAATAATTGTGTTGACTCGAGCAAAAGACGAAGAAAGTGTTGAAATATAAACACAGAACACGACAACGAAAGCACAGTCGCTATCCGTCAATGTGGCACAGAGGACGAAGGATGTGCAATCCATTGCTTAGAAATCCAACATGGAATAGGCTGCGGAGAAGACTCAGGCCCAGCCCTAGGATCCGATCACGGACTTGCTCAGCCAGCTGCAAGCCACCAGAGTGGGAATTCTAGGGATGTCTCGGGGCAGTCACAACCTACATAGTTATTCCCGTTCCCCCCCTTTCGTGCTGACCGGGGAAAGATGGCGCCTTCCGCGATTAAGCGCAAAATCTTCCGACCGCGATTGCTGACTCAGCCGACTCGCGCCAACGCTCGCCCAAAGTCCCGGGCCGTCGCCGCCTCCGTAACGACTACAAACGACGCCAGCGACGGAGGCCGGAAGGCGCCGCCCAAAAGAGAAACACTGCGTGTGGTATAATTATTCGTTGCTGTGCAAGGGAACTGAACATGGTTATTGACAAAGAACATCTGTGGTCAGTTTTCCAGGTTGATGTGCCATTGACTATCTGAACTTTTAGGTGTGTCTTTCAACTGCCACCGGCAAGCCAGCGCGATGGATACGGGGCCCAGGGGAGCTTTCCCTCTCTCCAGTCCTTCTTCCACTCTGGCTCCTCGTGTATATAAGGTATTATCACTGGTCTCGGTATCTCGATTCCGTCAGCTCTCGCCAAAGCCAGCTCCACCTCTAGAACGCCTTTCTCGACGAAATGGGTCTCAAACTCCTTTAGGTTGTATTCCAAGTGTCCATGGAACTTCTCCCCAAGCCACTCCAGAGCATACTCTTCGACAAAGAACTCAGGCCTCGGTGTATCGACATCGGGATCGTCGTCGTCTGGATCAACATACCACATCCTATCCACGTCGTACAAGACCGCCAGAAAATGACCATGCATACCCTGCTGGTCCAGATTCCACATCTCCAACCTCCCTAGCCCCTCAGTCCTCTGGAGCGCTTCTTCCCACGAGTCCTTCAAATCGTGTATAACCCACATCACCTTCCTTAAGTTCCTCCTACTACTATAGTCACGAAAGTCGTCCACCACGAGATACCACGACGCCGCAAGCGTCGCATCCTCCATCCCTAGCCGCGCTACCCGCTCCGCTATATTATGCTCCACGCACTTGAGCGCCCTCTCCTCGGCCTTCATATCTACAGGCAGCGGCAACGCTACAACCTCGATACGGTCCTCATACTCGGTTCTCGATAGGCGGCACTCGCCCGTTAGCTCCGCGACGCGCCGCGCGAGGTACGCCGCGCGCTCCGACGTAGCAGTCTCGGTAGCGTCGTAGAGGCGGATCGCAAACTTGGGGCGGTGCTTGAGCTTCTCGGTGTCCTGCTTGGGCGGGGCGTCGCTGTATCCGTCGGCCGTGTCCGGGTCGGCGTCCAGGTGTAGGCGGGAGATCCCCCAGGCAGCGAAGGTCGGCGCGCCGTCGTGGCTAGGCGCCGGCTCGACCACCACCTTGGTACCGGGCGTACTCCGGAGCTGTTGGCGCGGCGCCGGGGGAGGGTTTTCAAGTGCCGCCCTGTATTCGGTATACTTTTGCTCTAGGTACTCCTGCTCGGCATTTTCCTGTTCGAACAGACCGGGCGGGGGCCCTTCGACTACGATGTTGAGACGCTGGCAGACAACACACATTGCCGGGTATGAAAATTAATGAAAGCTGGCGTTGATTGGCGAAAAGGTGTAGGCGTCGTAACACGCAGTTACAATGAGATATAGGAAATCTTGATCGATAACGCGAGGTCAGAGAGACCAGAACGCTGTCCGGGTTTGGCGGTGGGAAATTCCCGTAGTTGGTCTTCCGATGCGGCGATGTTCAACGGCGCTATGTAACCCTTTAAGGTGGTCACAAGGCGGTGCTGGGATCACACCGCGGTATGGATGGGAAACGGGGTTGGGAAACGGAATAGTTAAGAAACTTGCATCCTAATCCTATGCAGGCAGTCACGAGACAGTAGGATGGGTGGAAGGTGCAACCACAAGTTCACAACCGAGTCGAGTCCTCACTAAACTTGAAGCAGAAATACGAGGCCAACTGCGTTGCTGACTTTGACTTGAATTCTGAACAACTAGAAATCGATCTCCAAGATGGTTGAGCATCTCGCCAATTCACCAGACGGGGAAAAACAAGCCGATCGCCGATTCCCCGCAATTTCCGTCGATCCTGCAGCTTGATTGGACTGGCAACTAAACCCGAAATGGCAGTTCGTTGTTTCGACGGCAGCGCCCGCGGTTGCGTCAGCGCTGAACGATAGGCAACTTGTGGCGGAACTTGGGCCATGTTCAACCTCGACACACATTCATCCATCAAATTGGATGCTGGTTGAACAATCATCTCAACGAAGAAGAGGGGAAGCATTACAAAGTATTTTTATTTTGAAAAACAAGCATGCTTGGATTATTTCGACCTTGAACTTGTTGTGACTTCCAATTCTGTAAGTGAACATCTCCACACCTCTTCGCCTCATCCAGCAAGCTCGCAAGCTCGGACGGCAGCCTCAATCGCCTTGAAGGTAGTCGATGACTGAGACGAGCTAATCTTTCCAAGTCCCATAACCATGGCTTCTGAGCACACGCCGCTCATAAGCACGGTACGGGTTGCCTCTCCCCGGCCCCGTTACCCTCACGCCGTAGTGCGCCGCTTCTGCACCATCGCTCTCGCATCAACCTTGGTGTGGTTCTTCATCGCCATTGCCGTCTCGCTCACCATATTCCCCGGTGGCCACCACCACCATGCCCCGGATGGCCGCTGGACCTGGCCCGGCTGCGGCCGCAGGAAAGTGAGCTACGAGCAGCTGCAGAAAATACTCCTCGACACGCCCAGCAGCAAGCACGCCGAGGAGTGGAGCAGGTATTACACTGCCGGTCCCCATCTGGCCGGCAAGAACTATTCCCAAGCCGCCTGGACGAGGGACAAATGGCAAGAGTTTGGAGTCGAGTCCACTATCGTGCCATATGAAGTCTACCTCAACTACCCAGTCGACCATCGGCTGGCCCTGCTCGAGCGGAAGAAACATGGCGATAGTGCTTCGGCCTGGAAGGTGTCTTACGAGGCCTCTCTTACCGAAGATGTCATTGAGGAGGACCCGACGAGCGGCCTGAAAGACAGGGTCCCGACGTTCCACGGTTACTCGGCCTCTGGCAACGTCACCGGCCCGGTTGTCTACGTAAACTACGGCACCTACCAGGATTTTGAGGACTTGGTCAAAGCCAATGTCACCCTCAAGGACAAGGTCGCCATCGCCCGCTATGGAGGCATCTTCCGCGGACTGAAGGTTAAGCGCGCACAGGAGCTCGGCATGCTCGGCGTTATTCTGTACAGCGACCCCGGTGACGACGGTGATCTTACCGAGGAGAAGGGCGAGAAGCCATACCCAGATGGGCCCGCCCGCCAGCCGAGCAGCGTGCAGCGCGGGAGCACCCAGTTTCTCAGCTTCGCCCCTGGCGACCCGTAAATAAACCCCCCCCCCCCCAACTTCCCACTGACTTGACTAATACACCGTAGGACGACCCCTGGATATCCTTCCAAGCCGGGTGTCCCCCGACAGCCGGTGCACACGGCCATCCCGAGCATCCCCTCGATCCCCATCTCGTACGCAGATGCTATCCCGATTCTGAAAGCCATCAACGGCCACGGTCCGAAGGCCAAAGACTTCAATCAGTACTGGACCCGCAACATGGGTTTAGGGTACAAGGGCGTCCACTACAACATCGGGCCCACCCCCGACGACGTGGTTGTAAACCTCTACAATCAACAGGAGTATGTGACGACTCCTCTATGGAATGTTATTGGCATCATCAACGGCACCATTCCCGACGAGGTCATCAGTAAGTGGGTTCTTGCTAGAACCCGGAAACAACACGTTAACCCATAATTTCAGTTGTTGGCAACCATCGTGATGCGTGGATTGCAGGAGGCGCCAGTGACCCCAACAGCGGGTCGGCCGTGTTGAACGAGGCTATCAGGTCTTTTGGAGAGGCTGTTAGTCGCGGATGGAAACCCCTCCGCACCATCGTGTTTGCCAGCTGGGACGGCGAAGAGTATGGCCTCCTCGGGTCCACGGAGTGGGTTGAAGAGTACCTTCCCTGGCTGAGCCACGCCAACGTGGCATACATTGTGCGTGCAGTTATCGTCCCCTGACACTGAGCTCTGCTAATCTCCCCAATAGAACTGTGATGATGCGACCAGAGGAACGTTCCTGAAGGCATCAGCAGCCCCTTTGCTGCACAACGTCATCCGCTCTGTAACCGCTGTTGTTCCGTCCCCAAACCAGACTGTCGAGGGCCAGACCCTCTTCGACCTCTGGAACAAGAACATCAAGACTATGGGGAGCGGGAGCGATTTCACGGCTTTCCAAGACTTTGCTGGCATCCCGTCTATCGACATCGGCTTCGAGGCGGCACCGGGCGAGCCCGTGTTCCACTACCACAGCAACTACGACAGCTTCCACTGGATGGAGAAGTTTGGCGACCCCGGCTTCGTCTACCACCGGGCCATGGCTCAAGTTGTCGGTCTGCTCGCGGCCAAACTCGCCGACGTCCCGGTGATATCGTTCCGCGCGGCCGACTATGCACACGCCTTGGACGACTATGTCAAAAAGGTCGAGGACAAACTCGACGCTACGCTTTGGCCTAAAGAGGCGGATGCATCCTCCCTTGCCGACGACGTCACCTATTTCGACCTCCGCGCCAGCACCCGCAACGCCAGCACCGTCGCGTCGCTGTCTTCTTCCTCCCCTGACGTGCGCTCTTTCAAGAAGTCTCTTGAGCGCCTGCACAAGGCTCTCCACAAGCTGACGGAGCGCGCCGTGCGGCTGGACAAGCATGCCAAGGACCTAGAGCGGAGGCTGGACCAGGACGTCCCCTGGTGGAACTGGCCAGCCAAGCTCAAGCTGGCGTTTGCCATCCGCAAGGTCAACACCAAGTACAAGTATCTGGAGCGCAGTTTCTTGTTTGAGCCCGGGCTGGATGGCCGGCCGTGGTTCAAGCACGTCGTCTTTGCGCCGGGGTTGTGGACGGGGTATGCAGGGGGTGAGTACCGCTCTTTTTGCTGGTGAAAGAATACTGCTGACCGTGATATAGCTGTGTTCCCTGGTTTGGTGGAGAGTATTGACGATGCGGACTGGACGAATGCCGAGCGGTGGGTGGATATTATTGAGAGCCGGATCAAGAATGCCGGTCACAGGCTATGATCGGGGGATCTAGACATGGACATGATTCTGTGTGATATGAATTGGAAATGAAGATTGGATTGCGTCTAGATTATGAGTTCGTGGTGCGTGCGTGACATATGAAGAGCTCGTCGTTGGACCATGGTGACTGTATGCCGGACTCGACTGTGCTCCAAGTCAGTCAACATCGTAACAGTCAAAGGATGAATGCACCCCAAGGATATGATCAGTCTCTCCCGATGAGCTGCGCTACTCGAGAAAATATAAAGTAATATATTAGGAATCAGAACCATTCCAGCCCGTCTTCCTCCAGAAATAGAATCACTAAACATAGCAAAACCAGTCTTGTATCTGCCCGAAAACCATAACTCACAAAAAGCTTAAATTGGTGCGCCACCTTCCTGGTGTAACCACAGCGCGGGTATTCGCAAATTAACATCCCCCTTCCCCTTTCCCTGAACCAAGCACCCTTCCTTCGCCTCCCCCCCTCCCTTTTCCACCTCCCTATTAACCCTTCATCCAATCCTCCATAATCACCTAGCACGTAACTACCCCGTCAAGCCATCATTTAATACCCGCCCTGACCAGGCACCTGCCCCTGCCCCTGACCCTGGGGGTGCCCATACTCACCTCCCGCAGTCGATGGCGGAGCCGGACTCTGCGACGGAGGCGGCGGCTGGTAATACCCCTGCTGCTGCTGTTGCTGTTGATAATGCTGGTGGGCATCCGGCGAGGGAACCGGCATCGGCGGCGGCACCTGCTGCTGCTGCTGGGGGTAGGGTTGCATCGGGTAGCTTTGCTGTTGCTGTTGCAGAGGCTGGCCTGGGTGGGGATGGTACGCCGGGACGGGCGGTTGGGGTTGCGGCGGGTAGGGCTGGTAGATTGGGCCTGTGCCGGGGGGTTTCTCGCCGCCTTGCTGGGGAGGCGGGGCGGTGCCGTAGGGGACTTGGATGGGGGCGGGACCGCCGGTGGGTGGGGTGGGCGGGACGCCGGGCATGCAGTGCAGGCCTGCGGCGCGGTGGCGGTGGACGCGGATGGAGTGGATTACGAGGGCGATGATGTAGAGGACACTGGGGAGGGAGGTCAGTAAGGAGGAGGGTTGGTTAAGGGGTGAATAATAAGGGGCTCACAATTGCAGACCGCCCAGCGAGGCGGCGGCGGCCTGGCAGGCCAGCCAGACCAGGTCGCCCGTCGACAGGCCGTAGCTGCCGTAGTAGCTGCTGTAGTAGGACGAGTAGGACGAGTAGTAGTCGACGTAGGAAAAGTAGGCGGCGACGCGCGAGGCCAGCAGGGCGAATGAGGCCAGCCACATGACGATGAAGAAGATGTCGAGACCCAGGGTGGCCCAGTAGTTGTAGATGGCGGGCGCGTTGAAGCGGGCGACCAGGTGGTAGATGGACGTGATGAAGGTCATGAGAGCCTGGTTTGTGTGAGTTTCTCCTTTTTATTTATTTTCGAGATAAAGTGCTTACCACTGCGAGGATGAACGAGTTGGCATCGTAGGCTAGCAGAGCGACGCTGTAGGCCGCGAGAGCAAGAATCAGAATGGACAGCACGAGCTGGATAATGCGGATGGCGATGAAGCCCCGCGGGTAGATGGGTATGTGTTCATGGCCCGGGGCCCGGTACTGGGGGTTGTTCATGGCCGCGGTATCCCACGGTGTGGTTGTGCGTGCGCTACGGAGTACTGCTGATGTCCGTGAAGGAGAAACACGCGAGAAACAGAGACTCGGGTCGGAAAGAGAAAACCCAAGCCTTGCCAAACCCGGGGCCTCACAACCTTTTCAACCGCCATTCGCACTTGGCATGGGTAGCAACAGCAAGCCACAGCTTAGCGTGAGAGCAGATCCCATCAAACACGGCATGGTTCCTAGTCGGCGCCCGACCACAAGACAGCCTGTGGTCGGCACTGATTTGTCGGGACAGGGGTAGAAGGTGCCTGGTGCGGCTGAAAAAGAAGAACGCCCATTGGACACACGCGAGGAAAAGGAGAGGGGTTCACACTTTGGGCGTGACAATTTGAGAGCCACGCTCCTGCAGAGTCAGAGTCTTGGCCCCTTGGCCCTTGGGGTCGTGGTCCCAGGCATCACACAGGCTGCAGTTGCTGATCTCCCTCACCCTTGTCGACGGCGCCGTCTTGTCTTTCAGACGAGTCTTCCCAATGAAGAGTAATCCCGGATCTGTGCTCTGCGGCTGAACCCTGCTCCCTGCCAACCGTTACATCTCCCTTCTCAACAAGGTAAGCTCCTCGAGCCGGATGGCGGTGCACCTGGTGTTGCATCTGTTAGCGGCAGCTCATGCACCCAGCACCAATCAACTTACAAGACGCGAGGTCAAACCCGGCACTTGCAGTCCCTTCACAACAAACACCGCTTCAAGCCGTAATTAATTCTCATTTTGCATGCTCTGTCCATGCGCATCCATCAATCCATACATATATCCTGGCATCATGTCTTTCCATCATCTCTCCCATCCGCATGAGGAATACTGTGAAGAGAATAACGTCTGCCCCCACTATATACACCAACAAGATTCCCACCTCACCACTCTCAGACTCAACTCAAACGAGATATCTGGAAAACCAGATGCCATCGTCATGTAAAAGGCCCGAGACGAACAACGACCTCCCCCCCAGGAAGCGAAGAAGGAAACGTTGTAAAAAAAGAAGACCAGGCGCGAAGCAAGAAAAACAAAAGGGGCTATGATGGGGTATCAAAGCAAATCGTAAAAATTAGTTAAAAAAGACTGCCATCCACCATCCTCATAACAATCCCATCCCAGACGAACTACCACCCAGCCAGCCACGCTCACGCAAAGTCCTCAGCCCCGCCATCACCACCACCACCACCCATCACCAGCCGATCGACGCGCTGCACCAGCTCCTTGGTCTCGCGCGCAATCTCAAACGCAATCGGCGGCAGCGTCTGCGTCCACATCTTCCACTCGCGGCTGTCGCTATCATTGCCGGCAGCCGCGAGGTCGACGCCCCTCTTGCCCGCCTCCATCAGCCGCTCACGGCATGACGTCAGGCGCCCGACGAGTTCCGCCGCGGCGGCGGCGCCGCCCATTGACTCGGTCGTCTCTGACACGACCTGCCCGACCACGTCGGTAATCACCCGGATCTCCTCGGTGACTTGTCCAATATCGGCGTCGTTGCGGATCAGCTGGACGAGTTCCTGGATGGTCTGGACAAGCACGGCGGTTTGGTCGTCGAGGTAGATCTTGAGGTCTTCGGTCGGTCCGCCCGGTTGCCGCCCGTTGTTGTTATTATTATTATTGTTGTTGTTGTAAAGGCCATTGCCGTTTCCGTTAGGTGCGCCAGGCAGGATTGTGTTGATGCTCCCATATCCGCCCTCATTGCCGTTGCGGGCTGCCGGACCTTTGTTGGCGTATGATTCCCGCGGCGAACTAACCGGGCTATAGGCGGACGAGCCTAGGCTGGTGCGGCTTCCGGCGCCGAGGCCGCGGAACGGCGGGGGCGGGGGCAGCGAACCCGGGGCCGAGGCCATACTTGACACTTGGCTCTGGCCGTTGCTTTGTGGAGAGAAGAAGCCGCTCGACTCGACCGGAGTGACGGTCCCGTCATCGTCCTCTTCCAGCTCGTCGGCGGGCGTGGCACGGATCTTGACGGCGCGGAGCAATTCAACAACTGCCGCCACCAGGTGGGATGCCGCTGCGTCGAGCAGGGAGACCGGCGAGATACCGGCTGAACTGGCATAATTCTTGGAGGCCGTGATCAGGTTGTTGGCAGTAGACGAGACGCGAGACTTGAGTTTCTGGTACTGCTGCACCGCGCCTTCGCCGTTTTGTGCTGCTCCATTCATGTCCTGCGTGATCCGCCGGACGCTGGCCACGACCATCTTCATCGAGTCGATCACCCGCTCCGGACTATCGGCCCGCGCCCGCTGGAGAAGGTCGTCGATGGCGATCTGGAACTTCGTGACATGAATATCCTTGACCAAGCCATTGTCCTCCATAAAGCCCTTCTCGCGCACGTACTTGGCGGCGTCGTGGTCAAAGCTAAGGTCCGTCGACGAGCCACGCATGTCGCGCAGCTGCGTCTTGGTGCTTGCGTAGCGATTCTGCCACGTCCGCACCTCGTGCTCGAGCGACTCGATCGTCTTCTCTAGCTCAGTCTGCCTGTCCCACGCTGCCCCGCTCTGTTGTGAGATGGTCCTCATCTCCCGCAAGAATTCCTGTGCCTCGCGTCGCACTTCCTCCGTCACTTGCTCCTGCTCTTCCAGTGCCATGCGCAGCGCGTTGTTCTCTCTCTCCAGCTCGCTATCGGCCGCGCCGCCGCCGTTTGACCTCGTATTATTGTTAGATTGACGCGCCTCCTCGAGTTGTTCCGTCAGTCGCCGCATCTCGCTCTCATGCTCGCTCCGGGCCCTGTCCAACTCCCTCTGCAAGGAATCGCTCAGTTCCTGGGCCTCGGCAAGCCTGTTCTCCAGATCTGCGCGCGCATCATCCCACCCTTTCTTTTCCGAGTCTACCGCAGCGGCTCTCGAGCGCTCGCCATCCAGCGCATTATGATACTCGTCGTCCTTCTTCTTTAAGGCGTCCTCCATTTCATCCAGCTTCTCCCGCAGGTCTCGGACCTGCTGCTCATAATCCTCAATGAGCTTCTTGTCGGTCTAAAAGCAGGCGAGGTTAGCTTAGGTCGGTTAGGCAGGGAAAAAGACAAGCAAACCTCGGATGCGCTGTCCCGGTCTGCCGGTGTCCTTCCCATACCGTATGTATCGGTCATACGCGGGTCCGGGCTTCGGGGACTGATGGCATCATCGTCCTCCTCGACCATGGTGCTCTTGTTCGGAACGATCGTGTTGCTCTGAAACTGCTTCGGCATGGGCCGGCCGTACTCGCCATTCGTGACGCTCGGTGATGGGGGCATGGGGAAGCCGCCAGCCAGAGGGGTCGGCATGCCACGCCCGCTGCGCACCGAGCTGGCCTCCGAGGGGCGTCTCCGGCTCTGACCCCTCGGGGGATACCCGTTCATTCCATTGACGGGTGTCTGTGACCGGCTCGCCCCACCACGAACCGACATTGGGCTTCCGACGCGAGGAATGTCGTTTGCGGCGAAACGCGGAAACCTCCGTTCCAGCTCGCAGAAGACGTCGGTGGCAAGGTCGCGGAACCGCGGGGGCCCGAGAGACGAGAGCTTCTGGCGCGCCTGGTTTCGCTTAGGGTGGAAATTTTCCTCGGGGACAAGGTACTCGGGGCCCGGTGGAGCATTCGAGGGCCGTCTTGCGTTTTCGCGTCGCTTCAACTCGTCAAACACGTCGGTACTGAGCTCGAGGAACTGAACGCCAGTAAGGCGCTGTAACTTGTCGCGCGCCTTGTTCGGTGGGGGTTTCGGGTTGCCATCGCGCGATGTGGCCGAGAGATATCGCTTGAGCGAGACATAGTGTTCCGCTAGCACCAGTTCCTGGTTTTCCGACTGGCTCTGGCTTCTCCCGCTCTCGCTCCGGGCGTAGAGGTTGGTGCCGGCGCTGGACCGGCCGACGGAGGCAGGCGGAGAGGGGCCGCCGACGCTCCTCGGGCCGGGGGGGAAATTCCCGTTCATGGGTCGGACAGGACCGGCAGAGTCGGGCGGAGTGTTGAGTTGGCCCCGGTTGTTGGGGTACGGGCCAGCGTCCTTGTCGACGGTGGGATAAGACCACTCGCTACCACCTAGAGAGACAGGCGACAGTGGTGCATTTCGGCCATTCATGGTATTCGGAGGGGCTCAGCGGAAGGGTGTTGTTGGCCGGGTCGAGCGGGCGCCGGGCCTGGTCGCGCACTTGGGGGGCAATCGGCGGGCGCACGGGTGCGTGGCGCCGGAGGGTGGAAATTGACGTCGTCGTGCTGCTTCGAGTGCGCACCCAGCATCCAGCCTCGGGCGATGGGAAAACCAAAGACCAGGCAACTTGGATCTTCCCTTTTGGCGGAATCGGGAAAACAGTGTTCGATGATTGTTACAGCATGAAACGCATCCACGCTCCCACGCTCAGCCCAACGCTCAGCCAACGAGATGTCTGGGGCGCGGCTTAGCGTGCCACCGCACAGGTTCGATAAAGAACTTCAGTTGGAAGTCGGAATGGTCAAGTGGCACGGCCCGGCCGGTCAGAAGCAAAAGACCCTGTTTCGTCTGAGAAGGAAGGGTCTGGCCAGTTTGCTGCGGTGAAGGTATGGCGCTGTTGGTTGGGTCGCTCGGAGGCTCGTGGCTGGGGGACCGTCTTGACCGTCTTGAACCACCAACTCGTCCGGTCTCGTTTCGGGAACCCGTCTCGACTGTGCCACGCAAACGGCAAACACGCTGCAGCAAGCCAAAAAGAACTCCAGAAGTTTGAAGAAAGAAAAAAGCACCGTAATTTCCAATTACAGATTACAGAAAACCACCAATTCGCTATTCTCTTTGTGTGACCGAGACGACGGGCAAAGAGCCGACAAAAGGGAAGAATAAATTGGCCTGCGCAACCACGCACCCACGCCCCCTGACGGTGGCCAGACCCCAGTGCACGATGAGGTGGCGATTGGGTTGGCTGCACCGCGCCGCTGGGGTGCAATTTCCTTGTTAGTCGCGCGCTACGGTAGGGGCAGGGATGGTGGGGGCTCCGACTCGACTGTGGAGGAACGTGGGAAGCTGAGGGAAGCAGCGCTGCAAGTCACGCGCTGAACTCTTGCCGGTGCGCTGCTGCGGCCTCCAATTGATCGACAGGTGGCAGCAGGGGAGGCCTGGGAGAGTTGCATCTTCGCTCAACTGACAGCTGAGTTTCTTTGACCCGTTGACTTGGAACTAGGGATACGCGGAAGGCCATCTCGGCCGAGTCCTCATCGCCCTAGCATCTGCGGCACACCTACCCGATAATAGGTAGGTAAGGAGGGACGTACATATGTCGCCAACCTTGGCCTCCATATCGGCCGGCCCGGAGGACTGGCGCATCCTTTAAAAATACGGATACAGCAGCACCAACAACACGCCCTGTTTCCGGTCTTTGTAACCCCCACGTAGAGGTAGCTACGCATGGAATTACTACGGCCATGACTCTGTTTTCGAGAGCTACACATGTGCACGGAAGACAACCATGGCATTCTCCCGTGATCCCGGGCCGCCTCCGCATCCCCCAGACTTGGCTATTCAATGCTCCCGCGCAGGCAAAAGATAAGCTTTTGCGACACGAAGCTCCCAACGGCTTCCCGCTGGCAATGTTTCACGCTTTCTCAAAGTCTTTCTCGGGCTTGATTCATCTGAATATCACGTTTCATTGCGAGTCATGGTCG
Organism: Trichocladium uniseriatum; assembly: GCA_017139535.1. Lineage (NCBI taxonomy): Eukaryota > Fungi > Ascomycota > Sordariomycetes > Sordariales > Chaetomiaceae > Trichocladium > Trichocladium uniseriatum. The sequence continues at coordinate 412,809 of WOUO01000002.1, read as the reverse complement.
AGAGGCAACACTGCCCGCGCCATCCCTGCACTCTCATTTTGTCGTTATCCGGGGATCGCTGCCCAAACCACGCCGTTCCAACCCTTAATCAGAGAAGCAGAGCAGCTGGTGGAGTAGGGGAGCATCGGCTCAAGAAACCGGGGGTTGAGGCAAGGATAAAATTGGACCCCAACTTCACCGCCGGGGGGTTCTCGGGCTCTCCGCGTTTGTTGTCGTTCGGGATATTCCCCATCATCAGAGTTTGTCATTGTACTAAAAAGCCCATAAACATCATGTCTGGTATCTCTCCGCTTGGTCCCATCCAAACGCCTGAATCCTAATCCCAATATCCCGGACCACCCAACGCCTTGATGTAAAAACGGAAAAGTAGACGTGAGGTTGCCGGTGTTGGCAACCCTTCTTTAAAACCAGGATAGGCTCCACGTGGCAGGTAGATCCGGCCATCTTTCCTGCCACTCACCCAAGACCTCGGGGACTCGTTCGTCGAAGCTAGCTCTGCTGCCAGCGGTCCCCGAGTCAAAGACGGCCGCACCGACCTTCTCCCGTTCTTCCAGCGCAACTTTATTCAGGGAATCAGCCAGGTCGACCATGGCGCTGCCCCCAACCGAAGCGTCCTGATGGTTGTCCCTAATGTCAATATTGATGACATGGACAGGCCGGTTCAGCGGCGAGCCCCGCATCAGGAGATCATCGACCACGGCATCCCAGCAGCGCTCTTCGCACGTGATGACCACGTCAGGCACACCCGCCTCCATTCCCACGCTACCTTGGTCACTTTCATGCTTGACTCTCGGTATCCCGATTTGCCAGTCCTGCCACCGTTCCGGACCCCACTTGATGACGCGATTCCGTCCCAGCATGTTGAGCAGTCCGTTCGCCTTGTAGAGGCGAGGGTCTTTGGCCTCGAGTTCACGGTAGATGCTGTCATACGAAGTCTCGTTGAACCTGTAGACATTGGGTTGCGTGACCGTCGGTCCCGGTAGCCGCACCTGAGATCCAGTGCCAAACGATATGACAGGGTAGTTGGCCTGGGCGAGGCGAAGGTGCCCTTCCATGGATCTGGGCCAGCGTTAATTCGGCGCTCAACGGTTTTGTCAGTTGACAAAGCTCACCTGTTTTGGTTGCTTGCGCACACGGTGCAGAACTTTAATTTGAACCCAGACTCATTTTCCGGCTGGCTGTTCTGGGCTGCGGCCGAGGCGCCGGCGCCGGCGCTCCCGTTCGCAACGTCCATGTTGCAGAATTGTAGGGCAAAAGAACCCTTGGCCTCTCCCGCTAAGGTCACAGCCAGTATATGACTAGACGCCAGATGTTAGCCCTGTTTCCTCACTCAGATTCCACGCGCTTGAACATCGTTGCATAGGTAACCATGTCGAAATCAGAAAAAAAGCGTAATATAAAATGTGTCATCAACGCCTGCGAATGCAGGTCTACAGACAGCTCCAATAAAGGTTCATCATAGAGACAATTGAAGAAAAATCAAAGCGCCGATTAAACTTACCTGGGGGCAAGACACCAGAGCCGCAGCGCTATGTCCTCATTCTGGTTGGGGGATGGCGTGCACAATGTGGTGCCAAACGCTCGATGTTGCAGGTGGTTGGGGGTCGAGATGCAAGAGCCGACGTCAGAGCTTTGGGAGTTGGAGAATTTTGAGCTTGGTCCCGAAATGTTTGAGGAATTTCATCCAATCAAGATATGCCGGCCCTGACCGCCCTTCCAACCCTCACCCCGCTACTAAGGTAACTTGGTGGCTCGTGCGGCTACGCCTCAACCTTGCTCGGGCAGAAGATTCCGTATCTCCAGACTTCTGCCACTGATGGGCAGGATCATAACCATTGGTAGGAAAATGAGGCATTGATGCCACACAGCATATGCCGTACTCCTTCCGCAGTGTGGCCTTGGGCGGGTTGCAGGAGACTTGTTTCTCGTCGTCGAAATGCTTGCCCAGACACATTTTCAAACTGTTAAATTGTGCTTCGAGGAAGTTTGGGGTTGCTAAAAATAGGGCACCAAGTCGCCGGGCTCTTACTGGCAAGGGCGTCGCACCGTTGGCGATCGAGAGCAAGCAGTCGTCCAACGGTCCAAAGGCGACGTGTTGGTTCTGTAACATGGACGAGTTGTTCGGAGCAACTCAGCGAATTCAAAAGAGTATCCGGATATGTTCAATGACTGAATATCAAGGGATCGTTGTAGCCGAACACTCCCTGCGGTCGGAACCACCAGCACGAGGCATCCAGGATGGACGGTTCTGGCCTCCCTTGTGTCTCGCACAAGATTCGCCAATCAGATACCAGAGAACCACATCCTTGCGCAGATGCCGAGGGGAGCATCGAGAACCGCCAACAAATTAACTCTTCGAAAGGGGTATGTGCGGGTGGGCGGTACACAGGTTGGCGAGGCCCAGGTCTTAACCCTTGCGTTGCAAGGCCACCTCGGCGTTTTGCAGCCCTGGCTCACCTGAGACTCGTCGAGTCGAGAGTCTAGGTCCGCATGGAGATCGCATCGGATGAAGATGGAGGAGGGGCACACGGCAGCGATTGATATCCTCTGGTTGTTGGGCGGGGTCTTGCAATCGCTCAGCGCGCTTAGCTGCGCAGGCCAGCCGCCCGCTTTGTTGCTTGCAAGTTGCATGTTGCCCATTGTTCAACTGCTTGTGTTGCCATTTGGACGGGACCTTCTCGCTTCTCCACCAGCGCCGCGCCGCCCGCTCCAACCCCGGAACCCCTCCTGGCTAGTGGCCACTGGGCAGTTTGATTTGTTCAGTCTTCAACTCCAAAAAACCAAATCGCTCAAGTTGTTTTTCGCCCTTCGTTCTCTTAGCCCGTTCCGTCGTTCCGGTAACCGACTGCGCTGGTCCTTAAATAATTCCCGCCGCTAGCCCGCTGCTTCAAGAAACCCCCGAGGCCCGTTCTAGTAAAATTAGAAAACAATCCGCCTGGGGTGCTGGACGCCTGTGGATATCCTCGCTCCCGCTCCCCTGTCCTGTCCGCCCGCGCCCCGAGGTCGTCGAAGCGCAAGTCGCAGGCAGTCGCGCTTCCTCGCAATACAGGTGGCCGCTTTTCCAGGCCCGGTCTTAGCATCCTACTACCTAGGTGCCTGTAGGTAACAACCTAAAAATTGCTGCAACAAACAGCACGACATCGGCAAGCGAACAACAGCCAGCCACCCAACGACAAACCCAGAAAAGGAACGGCGCGTGGGCAGGGCGCAAAGACCAGGGCCTGCGAGGCGCTAGTTTCAACCCTTGGCTCTCTGCCTTGCAGCAGGGTCGGCGCCGGCGTGCTTGGGGTTGCTTGGGGGTCCCACCAACCTAGAAGCTGTTCGAAAGCGCACCCGCACCCGCACACCCCACTCGGCGCTAGCAGCAATTCATTCCATCCTCGTCGACTTGCCAGAAACGAACCTCGTCGCCTCCCCCGAACCATGACGGCCGTCTTGTCGCCTGGCTCGTCCCCAGCGACTTCGCCGCCACCCGCCCTCTCGTCTCCGAACCCGTCCCCGTCTCCGTCTTCGTCTGCGCCCGCAAGCTCGGCACACCCCGCACTTCCTCCGCTCATCACCTCGCCGCCCGCTCGCAGGAGCAACCTGCCGCGCCCAATGTCGCACGCGTCCAAGAACCGCTTGTCGCAGTACTCGACTACGGGCTCCCTCCCCTCGAGGTCGCGTCCTCCGTCGCACGTCTTTCCGCTCTTCACCTCGAGCCTACCCTACACGCTCGTGCGAGACTTTGCCTACCCCGTGTCGCATCCCTTGCACTATGGGCCCCCACCCGAGCCGTCACGGCCGCCGTCTGGCATGACCACCCCGGCGAGCGAGCCGCGGCGTTTATCCGACCCGCCGACATCATGGGATAGTAAGAGCAGCTGGGATGACCACACGTGGAACAGCGGCTTTTCCAACCGGCCTGCCGATCTGCCCTCGATCCAGTTCGCCGACGGCCCGCCGTGGAGCGAGGATGAGGATCTCCAGAGCCCCGTAGTTAGCTCAAGACACAGGAAACACAAAAGTTCGTCGGGCGGCTCGTATGGGAAGGGCCGGGGCAGTCGCGACGCCCACGCCCACGCCCACGCCAGCTCCATGTCCAACACATCAACTTTTGATGGTGATGGGGCATACTACGTCGGCACTGGCAGCGACGGCAGCCAGCGGTACTATGTCGACCAAGGCGCCGAGGCGAACGGACTAGGCGGGGAATATGTCACGTACCCTCCAGGCCAGGCGCGGCAAGGCAACAACTCATATCAGGTAGCGAACCAGCAGCCACGCCAGTATGCTGAGCCGGGCGACTTCGGGTCGGACGACTCGAGCGCGTGCTCTTCTCCGGGCTACCACAACACGGACGAATCCCGCTACTCGCGGGACTACCAATTCACCATCACATCGCCAGACGAGGAGATGCACGGCAAAGCCGTCGCCCTGTTTGACTTTGAGCGAGAAAATGAAAGTGAACTACCGCTTGTTGAAGGACAGATCATCTGGGTATCGTACCGGTACGGCCAAGGCTGGCTGGTAGCCGAGGACCCCAAGACTCAAGAGAGCGGCCTTGTACCCGAAGAATACGTGCGCCTCCTGCGCGACATCGAGGGCGGCATGACGAGCCTCACCGGCAACCTCAACACGGCAGGGGCCGGCGTGGGCGACGGCAGCCCGGCCAGCCCCGGCACCAACGATGCCGGCACGCCCACGCAGGCAGAGCACTCTGCGGCGCTCCAGTTCCCACACTCGCCCGCCCCCACAGCGGTGAGCGGCTCCTCGACGGTAACGAATAACACGGCAGCGTCGGCTGCAACCAACAATTCAACAACCACGACCACCAACGGCTACCACCAGCCCGTCGTGTCCACCTTTTCCACCTCGAGCAAGGACCTCGATCCGTACCCGCAGCACCTGCTCGGAAACCATGCCGGCCAGCCCCCGCCCCAGGTCGTGCACTACCACGGCCAGCGCGGCGGCAGCCAGGCCAACACGCCCACGTTAACCATCCACCAGGGGTTTGGTAGCGGCGGCGGTGGCTCCAGGCGGACGAGCCAGGATACAGGTACCGCGGCAGGGGCGGGGGCGGGGGCAGGGGCGGGGACCGCTGGGGCGACAAAGAAGAGCGAGACTGCGGCGGCGGCCCCCGGAGGACTGGAGACGCTACCTGATGCAAAGCTGGAGAGGGCGAGGCTGGCCGAGTTGAAATCCGAGGCCGGGTCAGATACGGGGGCGGGAGCAGGGGCGCCAAAGAAGAGGGAGTCCAGGTGATGGATGTGTGAAAGGAAAGGGATATTATGATCATACGAGGGAGAGAGGAAGGGATGAGCATATTTATCGGGAGGTGCATACCAGGGGGAAAGGAGAGGGTTAGCGGGTTGATTAGCGGACATGTACCAATATCCACGGCGGTTTGGTGGTGGAAAACGGAGCGCGAGCCTGTTATTGCTTTGCTGCGGTTTCAGGTTGATTAACTGATGATGATGGGTAAATTATATCTGTTTTGTTTTGTCGCGGGGGGTGCCGTATGGTTGAACAACCCCAGTGTTTACGCCAAAGTGTGTAAGTGAGGTACTTCGCAAATACTTCGTACTAAGAAAGTGATATCCCGAGATGGCCAGCTTCTTCTGTTTACGAATCTATACTCTGGACTCATGTCCGATTTGCAACCCTGAATGGATTACTATGTATAGTTTTATGTCTTGGGCCTCGCCCTTCATGTCTCATCAAGGTTCATATAAAACCCTGGAGGCATGAAATGGAAGACAGGGTTGATGTGTGGTTGACAAAGCATCCCCACCTGCCCAATGCGCCGAAGCCCGATAACGCCGCAGCAGGGGCTTTTGGCGGGCAGGATGACGTAAATCGCCTGAACTCGGACAGCTCCCGCCAAACTTGACCTGTTCCTGCGCCGGCTGCACCAGTTGAACCAAGCAACATCCCGGACCAACTTCGTTGACTTCGGCACAACACCAATTGCCTGTCTCAATTCACCCCAATTGACACTGACAGGAACCAAACTTCCGACACAATGAGTTTGTTTGTCGCCAGCCGGTCCGCCTTCCGGGCTGCCGCGCCCCTCAAACGGGTGAGCTTCTTTTTTTTTTTTTTTTTTAGCTTCAAGCGCCCCTCGTCGCAAAAACTAACACCTCTGGCAGCAATTCGTCCGCCGCTATGCCACTGAGCAGCCGTCGGCCGACCCCGCGAAGAAGAGCAACACCATGCTCTACGTCGCCGGTGCCGGCGTCCTGGCTGGTGCTGGCTACTACTTCCTCGGCGGCACCCCCGCCGCCAAGAAGGCCGAGGAAAAGGTCAAGGAGGCTTCCGACAAGCTGACCACGGGCGAGGTCAAGAAGGCGCTTACGGGCGGTGACCAGGGATTCATCAGCCTCAAGCTCGAGGACGTCGAGATTGTCAACCACAACACCAAGCGTTTCCGCTTCAAGCTGCCCGAGGACGACATGGTGTCGGGCCTGCACATTGCCAGTGCCATCCTCACCAAGTTCAAGCCCATCGACGCCGAGAAGCCCGTCATCCGCCCCTACACGCCCATCAGCGACGAGAACGCCCAGGGCTACCTCGACCTGCTCGTCAAGAAGTATCCCAACGGCCCCATGAGCACCCACCTGCACGACATGGTGCCCGGCCAGCGCCTCGACATCAAGGGCCCCCTGCCCAAGTACCCCTGGGAGGCCAACAAGCACGACCACATCGCCCTGGTCGCCGGCGGCACGGGCATCACGCCCATGTACCAGCTCTGCCGCGCCATCTTCAACAACCCCGACGACCAGACCAAGGTAACCCTCGTCTTCGGCAACATCAGCGAGGAGGACATCCTCCTCAAGAACGAGCTGGCCACCCTCGAGAACCACTTCCCCCGGCGCTTCCGGGCCTTTTACGTGCTCGACAACCCGCCCAAGCAGTGGACCGGCGGGCAGGGGTACATCAACAAGGAGCTACTCAAGACGGTGCTTCCGGAGCCCAAGACGGACAACATCAAGGTGTTTGTGTGCGGCCCGCCCGCCATGATGGAGTCCATCTCGGGCAACAAGAAGAGCCCGCGCGACCAGGGCGAGCTTAAGGGCGTGCTCAAGGAGCTCGGGTACACCCCCGAGCAGGTGTACAAGTTTTAGGCGGGGATTTGGCGTGGCTTTGCGTCGCTGGCAAGCAGGTTATTGAGCGAGCCGTGTGTTGGGTTGAAGTTTGAGTGGGCGGGTAGCCTTGTAGTTTATAGATGATGGCCTTGTATCTGGTATGGAGAGCTCGAGGGGCTATTTCGTTAGTCCCAGTTGCCCATCCATTCCGCTGCCTTCGGTGCTTCTTCGTGTGAAAATGCCTACTCTTGGTGAGACTGACAACAGGGGCGTTTTCTTCTCCGGCCTTAATGCACTCTGCAACTTAGTTCAACTAGACTGGAAGGCAAGCAGGCAGTCAGCTGCCAGGACATATGGGCATCTAAACATGGAATGGAACACGATACCCGTCCAATTCAGGTATCAATGCCTTACGTCTCCAGTCAGTCGTCAGTGTCTTACCGAGTTTCTGCTGCATCATGGTTAGAGTTCAAAGGCAAGCACCAGCAAGACATGTCACACACAGTCAGTCAAAGGCACAGTAGCAAGCATATGTCCACCCAAGAACCCAATTCATCTCCGATTCTGTCCTCCCAAAAAGCCCAAGACCCCAAATCTCCATGGCATGCGTGGCCGATGTATCCTTCCTGATATTTTCCTTCCCATAGGTATATCCTCCTCAAAGCAAACAACCACCCCAAACGCCATGCCCAATCCATGACCAAACCAAGCCAAACCCATTTCCAGTACACTCAACAAAACACCATCCATCCCCATCCTGAACCCATCCCAATCCCTTCACATACCAAACCCTGCCATGCCAGGCATACTACACCGCACCAAGCCAGTCCACACCAGCCCACGCTCTGCCACACCACACACCACCGCGTCAATTTATGACGCCCGCCATTTTCAGTGCAAAAGCCTGATAATACCAAAGTTAGCCCATCGCCCAATGACAAGACTACCAAGATAATGAACGAGGAGGGGTTAATGTGTCAGAGAGAAGATTGACTCGACATGTTCCAGCTCAAGAGGGCGGTACAAAAGGCTCCTGCGAACAGAAGCCCCTGCACCACCGCTCCGGCCAGAGTTCCGACTAAGGATGACGATACAAAAGGTTCTCATCATGGAGAGATGTGTGTTGATGGAAGGGGATGGGGGTGCTTACACTTTTTTTTGCTGTTGCTTTTTGTTTTTGTGGAAGCATTGTGGTGGATTGGTAGACCAGCGCGATGAGGCAGCCGTGATGAGGAGGGCTCGGGGTTGGAAAAAAGGCGAATTTGACGTGCCTCCCGAGACCCTCCTTCATCGTTGAAGCTGCGGCGCCGGTGATGAGGAGCCCGGATTGGAGAAAGGCAAATGTGATGTGTGCCTCAATCATCGTAGGATATGCGGCGCCGTTGGATCGCGCTGGTCTCGACCGGCCCTGTTTCTTCTTCGCCATAGTCGAGTGTCGCCAAACCCTTGTCCACCACGTCCCATGTTCGCTTGCGCAGATCGATCTGCTCGCCCCCATTCTTATTCTTGTTCTTGCCGCGCTTCCGCTTTTTGGATTTCTTGGCGGTGGCGGCCGGCGTCGGCGACGAGACCTCGCCTTCAGACATGTCGTGCGCCGCGTCTTCCTCGAATGTTGTGGTTATGGGTTTCTTAGTTTTGGAGGAGTCTTTTGCACGGCGCAGAGCTTCGAGTTCTGAGTGTCTGAAAATGGCGATCTGCTCGTCGGTGAGGGTGCGCTTGACGCCGTCGGGGTAGTAGCCGAGCCCATCGTCCTCCTCCTCTTCGTAGTATTCTTCGTCCGCCGCGTTATATGTGGTTTCTTCTGCTGGCGGATGCTCGGGTCGGAGGAAGTAGGCCTGGAAGTGATCTGTCGCGAACTGGGAAAAGTGTGCTTCGTGGAATGCCGCAATTTCAGCCTGCAGATATCTGTTAGCTTGACTCATTATAAAAACTTCAGAGGCGCGTACCTGGCTGATTTGCGGCACCTTGAGTGACGTGCCCGCCATTTTGGCGTGAGCAGCGTGACGATTGCTGGTTTCGGTTGATGAAGGCCAAGAATTTGGTGGAATGGCCGCCCCAGCTGCGCACGAGGTCACGTGCTCCCAATGTTTCCTCCCCCAATATTTTTTTTTTTTTGCGAGTTTGTTTGTCCTGCTTCCCGTGGTCTGAGAAGTGCGCTTTCTTTCAAGGCTTCAAGACCGGCGTTGCGCAAGGTTAAGAAGGTTGGGATGTTGAGGTCTGGTGAGAGATTGGCTGGCTGGCTGATTTTGGGCTGGGCTCAAGTGATTTGAAGAACTTGGAAGAGCATTGATTGTTTTTGGTGTTATTGCTCAGAGATGGGCCCAGCTGCAGCCGCATAATCTTGCCCCCGCCGTGACTTGAGAAACCCTCAACCTTGCGCACTTGTGATGTGTGGCCAATGTGTGCCCTGGGCCTTGATGACTCAGTTCCGCCGTAAGGAAAGATGAAATGTTCGTGGCATCGTCAAAGCCGCCCTTGTTGCGTAGAACGGATTCTAGGACTGGCTCAGGAGGGCCAAGGCACTCTGGAAAGCGCGGACAACCTCTGTGACTGATGGCTGTTAGACAAGTTCCGAAAGAGTCATGGTGTAGGGACAGGACTCACGGTGCTTCTTTTTCTGCGACAGGCTCTGTTCGGCGATCTTGACGTATCGCTCCCTGGTCTGGAGTCGCTTCACTCCGCGCTCAGTATCATGGACCGAGGCAGCAGAAGCCCAGACGTTGAAGAACTGCGATGCTGTTAGCGGATGGCCACCGAGAAAACTCCCCAAGACTCAACTCACCTTTACCAGTTCCTCAAACTCTTTGAGCAGTTCCTGCTCATCGCGATCGGCATCGGCCAGCGCCTCCAAGTAGCGAGCCTCAAACTCGTCCCAGTCGAACGGTGCCAGGTGTCCAGGTGTGCTGGGTGACCTCTCGGCGATGTCTTTTTGGCCGTTGATGCGCTCTTTGGATTGGAGCGGGTCTGGCGTCCTGACTTGGAGTCGGTTGTTGGGTTGAGGCATGGGGAGCGTGGTTTGAGCATCCGCCATGATGTTGGAGGCCGGAGGACTGTTTCTGATGGCCTCGAGCTGTGCTGAAGGAAGGATGGGTGACTCGGGTGACTCGGGTGACTCGGGTGTCTTTGCCGGCGACTCGTGGCCAGGCGTGTTTGCGGGAGATGGTGAATGAGGTGATGCGCTGGCCATTGAGTCGAGTTTGTTTTTGTTGTTTTTTCTTCGAGTCTGATGGATTGGTAAGACACCTGTTGAGAAAGAAGGTGCGCCCACAACCTTCGAGTCTGATCCTTCTGAAGCCGACAGATGCTCTTTCCTGGGTGCAGCTGCAGCAAATAGATGATTGATTCGCCCAACTTGAATCCTGTTTCTGATCGGTTCAAGTTCTTTGCTCAAGTTCTTTGCAAACTGCCGGAATGAATGCCTCAGATCGCAATGGAGAAAACGGCTCGCTTTAACCCCGCTTCCATGGCTGGATTCTGGAAGAGCCCAAGAGGCCTGGATGCCCAAGATGAAATCCCGCGCCCGTTGTGCTGGCTGATTGGTGTGCCTGTCCCGGTGCAGACGACGTGCCGATGGTGAGTTGCTGAGTGGCAGCGAGAGAGTGAGCGCGTCGCGAATGAGAAGAGCGAACGCCTTGCAGGGATGGTCGATTAAGCTTCCGGCAGGCAAGGCGGGGCTGATTGGTGAATGGCTGCTGCGTTCGAGGGTCCAGTGACAGGGACGGGGTGCCCCAGGCTGCAGCGGGTGCGATAACGGTGACGCGGGAGCGATAACTAAGCCCCGAATGGCCACCGACTTCCAGGTGTGGTTTCCAAGTTCCACCCACCAGATGCCGCCTTGTGAGACTTGTCCAGGTGACTCGAGAATGTCCAAGTCAGCCGAACTTCAAGACTTCCGCGGCTTTCTTTCTTTGTTGAAGAGCCAAGTCTCACTTCCCGTTGCATTCCCAGAAGGAGCAAGATAGTTCTCGTCGCAGAGTTTCATCGGATTGCGTGCCACCGCAAGTCCTGGAATACAAGGTCGCTAGTTGGTGGTACCAGGCCTGTAAAGTATAAAGGGCGCCGACTCTCTCTTTCTCTCTCGCTCTGCTCTGCTCTTGTTGCTTGTTCCCCCCGAAACTTGCAACGAGCTGGCTTGCCGCCGAGAACTGAGAACCGAGCCTTTGGTGAACAAAACACCGAGCACCGCCCAAGATGAACTGCAGCATTTGTCACCGCCCGCACCACGCCAAGAAGCTGCCGTTTTTTTGTGCAGTCGACGCGAGGAACCGCCTCTATGAGACCCGAGTCGAGTACGCCGAGGCCCTGATCCAGTGTGAAGAAGCCGAGAACCAGGTGAACGCCGCCTTGTGGAGGAGTCAGGAAGGCGCAAAGGTGGATCGGGATGCGAAGAACTCGAGTGTCCGGACTGCGTGGTTGAGTGCTGAAGAGGAGGCTGCCGCGGACAGGACGAGCCAGATCATTGCCCAGGCCGACCGGTTGAAGAGCGAGATTGATGCTGCACGGAAGGAGATTGCGGCGAAGAAGGATGCCATCGCCCGGAAGAAGTCGGATCTGGCCTCGGTCTCGGCCGGTACGTCGAACAGGCGGAGCAGGCAGCTGGAAGAGGTCGAGCGGTCCACGCAGAGGATCAGGTATAAGTGGAACCGCAGCGCCGACACCATGGCGGCGACGAGGGCCTTTCTGTGCGAGGAGGCGGCCAGGTTGTACGGGCTTCGTCAGGTCAGAAAGGGCAGCGTCAAGCGTTATGAGATTGGCGGGGTCGAGATGTTTGATCTTCACGCCATGAACAGTGAGTTTGCTGCGCTGCTGCAGAGGAAGAAGATATTGCTTTTGACCGTTTCTGACGATGCTGCAGGTTTGTCGCCCGAGGTGATATCGACGTCGCTCGCCCACATTGCCCACATTCTGGTGCTGGCCTCTCATTATCTGGCCATCCGGCTACCAGCAGAGATCACGCTCCCCCATCGTGATTATCCGCGGCCGACCATCTTCTCGCTTGCGTCTTCATACAAGCATGGAGAAGTCCCTTTCCCCGGGTCGGCACTAGTGCCCTCTGAAGGTGAGCAGAGACTCCCGCGGCCTCGTCCGTTGTTTATCGACAAGCCGCTCCCCACGCTGTCCAAGGAGGATCCGGGCGCATATTCGTTCTTTCTCGAGGGCGCTGCTCTCCTGGCGTATGATATTGCCTGGGCGTGCTCTTCGCAGGGTGTCTCGTTTGGCGACAAAGACTCGTTCGAGGACGTCTGCAGCATGGGGCAGAATCTGTGGCGCCTTCTCATCGGTGACCAACTCCACCGGCGGTCTGTCGAGCCAACCTTTCCGACGTCGTTCACGCCTCCCAGTGGAAGTCCCAGAGGCGAAGATCTCGGCGAGGTCACGAACCCCAAATCGACAATCGGTCGCTGGTCGCACGGGACAGTCCACAGCTTTCTTGGAGGTGCCGAGGGCACCGAGTTCGTCCGCAACTTCAAGATCCTGTCGCCGCTGAAGTTGGCCGACAGGCTGAAGAAGCGCCTTTCGAGCGAGGCCGGGATGCTGGAATGGGAAAACATCGAGGGTGACGAGCTCGATGACGGGTTTGATGATGGCGTGCTGGTGCGAGGGCACGGCGGCGGCGGCGGCGGCGATCTCGGTGCCGCGAGCATCATGTCGGTGCGGGCTGTCGGCGCGGTGGACAGTGGCGGTGGCACTGCCAAAGGAACGAGCGGTTGGACCAAGGTCAAGACTCGGTAGCGACTGTAGTTAGTGAGATAATATGAACAAACACGGGGGGCGCGCGCACAAAAAGCCGCCTGCCTTCTTTCTGGCCCACCCACCATCCCTATCCCAGAAAGAATCGATGAAGCAGGCAGTCTTTTTACACGGCGGTCCCGGTGCCCATATCCTCGTCCTCCTCCGTCGTCTCCGTCGCCGGAGCTATCACTGGGCGCGGCGGCTGCGGTGGCCGTTGGGCCTGCTGCTGCCTCGGCCTCCTCCTCTCAATGAAGAGAGAAGGGGCCGGCCTTCTGACAATGGTCGTGCCTGGTTGCGGCAACGACCGGGGCGACGGCCGCGGGCGGCTGGTCGACGACTCGGTGGCCTGACTCTCCAGGCGGGCTGCCTGTTCCAGCAGAGAGGGCCCGGACGCCCTCTGCGACTGCTGGCGCGGGTTGATCTCAAACCGGACGTTGGATCGTGGCCGCGGAGTCGGGGTCGAGTGCGTCGGTGCCGGACGCGGAGACGGAGTTGGGGTTGTCGTCGCGGTGGTTGGGGGAGGAGGAGGAGGCGAGAGAGCGACAAGACCGGCCCCTCGCGGGGTCACGGGAGCGGGCGTCACCGACGGTGCGTTACCAAGCCCCCCAGCAAGGTACGCGCGGGACGCCGCGGATGCTCTCGTGTGCGACGAGAAGGTCTCTGGGCCGTACATGGGGATGAACGGTCTCTCCTGAGCAAAGACGGTGCCAGCCGGCGGTTGAGCCGCAAACTCAATCGCGGGCGGCACGTCTCCGAACAGGGCCAGAGCCTTCTTGTCGGTTTCCGGCTTGTCTGCGCGCTTGTCAGCACCCTCGTTGTCGCGGACATGGCGGTTCCGCTCCGTGTCCATCGCGTTCTCATCGACGCCGGGCTCGGAATCGGACCCGACGTTTTCCAGATCGCGCTTTGGACGCGGACGGGCGGCGGCCTCAGCAGCCAGCTTCGCAGCCAGCTGTTCGGATTGCTTCGCAGCATCCTCCTTGGCCCGCCTCGCCGCAATACGCTTTTCCCTCGCCTTGTTCTGCACGTAAGCCCGCTTCAGCTTCGCCTCCATCGAGTCGTCGGTATCCTATTCTTCCTCAGACACATCCGACTCAAGCTCAGCTTGTAGGGCCTGCCGAGCAGCCTCCTCCTCCAACCGAGCCTCCTCTGCGGCCTTGGCAGCTCTGAAGGCCTCCTCCGCGCCCTCTGCGAACGCGGCCGGCTTCTCCAGGCGCGTTTGCTGGTAGGCGTCCGAGGCCGCCTTGTAGGCAGCCTCGGCGCCAGGAGCAAACAGCGCGGAACCAAAGTCCAGGCCCTTGAAGATGGGTTCCTGGTTTGGCTTCGCTGCCTCGGCCACAGACTTGGCCGCGGTGCCCTCTTCGCGTGCGGGCGCGGGTTCCGGCGTCGCCACTGCCTTCCCCTTGCCCTTGACGTCGCTCGCCCCCGACGCGAGCTCGTCCGCGAAGTAGGCATCCGCCATCGAGTCCGCCCAAGCGGCCAACTCCTCCTCCCTTTCCCGTTCCCTTCGCAGGGCGTCCTCGGCCTCCCGGAGTTCCTGCGCAGCCCTCCGCTTGGCTTCCGCGCTGCCCCTCACGCCGCGAAGGGCAAGCAACTTCCGCCCAGCTGGTTGGGGGGCTGGCCCGGCGTTCCACTGCGCAGCCGCGCCCGAAGATTCAGGGTTGGCTGGCGCAGTGTCAGCCGGAAAGACTGGGACTGTCTCGTGCGTCCCCACCGCAAAGACGAATGAGGACGCCGGTGGACGAGTCTCCTCCGGGATTGATGTGGCCTCGCACATCCGGAAAAGGTTTTGTGCCGCTTCGCCGACATTCAAAAACGTGTGGTCGGCGGCGGTGGTGCTATTGATGACACCACCCACGACACTGGGAGTTGGCGCGGCGCCTTCCCCGGCCTCGGCCATGCTGATGTCTTCGGCCACCTGCGCGAGCACATCGAGCGCGGCCGCCTGCGGCTCGGCGTCGAATGTGCGGGTGTCCGCGACAGGTGCCTCCGTCATGGTGACCTCCTCCGCCTCCGCGGGTGCGGGTGCTGCGGACTCGGTCGTCGCAATGGTCGAGGCCTGCAGGAAGGCGGCTAGGGCGGCCTCCTCTGCAGCCAGACGGTCGGCCCCAGCTGCCTGCGCCGCTTGTGCGGCGGCAAACAGTTCGGCCTGCCGCTGGCTCTCCGCGCGCTGCTGGTGTTCCTCGACGGCTCGCGCCATCTCGGCCAGGGCTTGCTGGTGCTGATGCTCGGCTGCCAGCTGCTGTGCTTCCTCCACGGCACGACGATGCTGCTCGGCAGCTTCGTGGGCCGCGAATTCCGCGAGGAGCTCTTGTTCGTAGGCCAGCTGGTTTCTGACCCTGTCCTCTTCAGCCTGGCGAGCCCGCTCAGCGGCAAGCCACTGTTCCTCCTGCGCGCGGAGGTTGTCGTCGGCGTGACGGGGGGCGGCGGATTCGGCCTCTGTGCCGGCAGGGATCTGATGCTCCTGCTCGGCGGCGTCCTCCTGTGCAAGAACTTCCGCGAGGAAGAGATCAAGCTCGTCCATCTCCACGTCAGGCACCTCCGACTGCTCGAACTGCTCTGGGGCAGCGAGCGGCGCCTTCACCATCCCTTGCTCCGACTCAAGTTCCGGTTCCTCGGCGCTCTGCAGCAACATCAGTTCTCCGACACCTTCCATCGCTGCAGCTTCCTCCTCGGATGTATCCAAGGCCTTGGGCTGCTCCGGCTCCGGGGCCGGTTCCTCCTGTGCTGCTGCGACAGCTTCGTCTTGCGAGGCTGTCTCTTCGTCGGCCTTGACCGTCCCCTGCTCCGACTCAGGTTCGGGTTCATCAGCCTGTTGTTCCGCGGCCGCGGGGAACACTCTCTCCATCGCTGTCACCAGGTCCTCGTATGAGGGCTCTGGCCGCTCCAGTTCAACGGTGTCCCTGACCGTCGCCTGCTCCGACTCAGGCTCGGGTTCGGCGGCGCGTGCCGTCGTCTCAGCCGCCGCAGGGAACGCTCTCTCCAATGCCGTCATGAGCTCCTCCTCGTAGGACGAGACCTTGGGCTTGGGATCCTGCTCCTCTGCGGGGATCGACAACTCCTCCACTGCCTCTGCAAAGGCGGGCAGTGCGTCATCCATCGTCGCAGCCGTCCTCTGAACGACTTCGGTCTGCTCCGGATCCGCGGAGACCGCCGCCTCCTCCTCTTGAATCCCCGACGCCATCCTCTCTGACGAGACTTCAGGCTCTGTCGGCTCTTCTTCGGCGGCGGCGGCAATCTCACCCGCCCGCAGACGTGCCAGGCGCTCGCCCAGCCTGGTCTCCGCCGCGCGAGCGGCTTTGACGTCGGCTTGGTGATTGCGGCGCGTGGCACGCGCAGCGAGGTAGGCGGCTCTTTTCAGGCTCGCCTCTGCTTTCGCAGCTTCGTACTCGGCCTTGAGGCTGGCCTCGGCCGCGCGAGCGGACTCGAGGCTGGCCTTTTCGGTCCGGACGGTATTCTTGGCGTTGAGCAGCTGCCTTTCCACCTGCTCGATCTCGGACGGGATCGGCAGGTGGGCCTCGGCCTTGATGACGGCTTCGGCGGCGACGTCGTTGACGTCTTCGGCAGCAGCGGCAGCGACGGCGACGGTGGAGGCCTCGGTGGCGCGCTCTTCCTTCTGATGCTGCTGATGGTGCTGCTGCTTCTGCTGCTGGCGCTCGGCCCGGAGGCGTTCGCGCTCGCCCGTCACCCAGCGGTTCGCCAGGTACGCGGTAAGGCGCTCCTGGCTAGCCTGTTCCTGGGCGGCGGCTCTCTCCTTCTCGTAGTCGAAATCGGCCCGCCACAGGCGCATGCCATAGAGGAGCCGCGCGTTCTAGGCGCGGTTCCTCTCGATGGACTCATAGACGCGAGCGACGGCGATCTCGTCGGCGGTGAGGGGCCGAGGGGGGACGACCTCGGCGGCGGGAGTGGCGACTTCGTCGGCGGGGGAAGACGGGGGAGGGGAAGGGACGAGAAGGAGAGAGCAGGGAGGGGGAGGGGGGGTGGTCGGAGCCGGAGTCGGGGTCCGGGGTGGGGTGATGGCCGTGTCGACAACGGCGATGGCGGCGGAAGGGGTGGTTTCTTTCACCTCCTGCGAGGAGGAATCAATGTCCACGTCGGTAGACGGAGCTGGAACGACAGTGTTTGATACCGACGGGTTGTTGTGGCGAGACTGCACCGCCGCGAGAAGAGATTGGTGGTCGGCGTCGAGGACGCGGTCGAAGGCGGAAAGGGAGAAGGGGGTGGTGGTTCGAGCGGTGCAGTCCGCGGTCCGAATCCTAGGCTCAGCCTGGCGAGCAGCTTGAGACGGTACGGTCAAGGGAAGGGCTTGGAAGCGCCCGACCCTGCTTTCCCGCTCGAGCTGCCGGCAGACCTTTACCTGAGAGTCAATGGCAGACATCTCTTGGCGGCGGGCGTCGAGCTGGTGCTCCAGGTCATTGATGCTGACCTTGTTGGCAGCGATCGCAGCGTCAACCCTCAGGGCCGCTTGTTCCATCTGGAAGACGGACAAGTCGACCCTGTGCCAGAGACGGTACCAGGGACCGAGGATCGGGAGGGGGCCTTCCTCCGGGGCCACGATTGCAACCCGCGCAGCAGACGGAGCCGGCCGCAGGTGCGCGTGCTTGCTTCCGAGTTCACGCCCAAAAAGGGCCCAGACTCCTTCAGCATCCAGCACGGCCTGGGCGACTTGATCGTTCAGCTGGGCGAGTTTCCTTGCCTGCGCGCTGTACAAACGCTCCCGCCACTCGAGGCGACGGCGCCGCTCGGCTCTCGTCTTCATGTCGACGCAGACAATGTCCGCGAAGTCTCCAAGCCTGCATTCGAACCAGAGCAACCCCAGGCGGTAACGCCTGAGAATCGCCGGGAGGAACGGGCGCAGGACAAGGAGCAGAAGAGGGAGGACGAGACGGCTGGACATCCAGATGAAGAGGCCAGCGAGAGTACTCAACCGAAGGGCATTGATGAACCCGAGGGCAGCACTGAGGGCACACTCGCGGGCCAGATTGACCCGACGAGCGGTTCCAGCAGACAGGGACACCAGAGCCAGATTGACTCTGGCGGCAAACGCGGGGGAACGGACCGGAGAGAAGAAAACGAGGTACACCAGCAAGCTGGCGACCACGGGGGCAAGGGGGGGACCGAGGAGAAGGACGCGGTCGGTAAACGACTCGCAATCCGCGATGAGGTCGCTCATCGTCTCCAAGGCTTCGATGGCGTAGGCCGCGCCGCCATTGACGGCAACGGCAAGGAAGGTGAGGCCCGCGAGGGCAAGGGCAAAAGTCGAGTCCATTTTCTGTTGCGATTTGGTGTCAGCGATTTGCGATCGATGGTGATGGAAAAGGTCGCTGGTGATGGGAAAAGTTGCAAAAGTCGACTGCAAATCGACAAATTGCAAAGATTGAATGATGGGAATAATAATTACCTCTTGTTGGCTTGAAAAAGGCCAGAAAACAACAGTCCGTCTTGCTTGTTGGAGGTTGTTGTGATGCGAGAAAATTGGAAGTCGACTGGGGAAAGAAAGAAAGAGTTCAGAGGAAGAAGCGGGAGGGGTCGGGAGGATTTATGGTCGGTGGGCGACGGCGAGGTGCACGCAGATTTTTTTGCGACCTCACTTGGGACGACTATCGCGAACAATAGCAACGCACACCGAACAATAAGAGTCAATAGGGTTCCCCCTCGCGCGCGTGTGGTCGCGTCTGCCTGCCCACCCCTCCCCCCTCGTAGGGTTAGAAGCCCCCGGCGAGAAGCATTCGAGGTCGGTGTACTCTTTACGTAGTTAGGACATGGAGATGGACCTGATGACAATACATTTCAATGATGGCGACGTGGTTTACTGGTGTTTTGCTATTTTACTGTCCCCATCTATCTCTCTGTCCGACAGGAGGTGGTGCTTGCGTGGCACAGCACAACTCACGCCTGTTGCAACGAGACACCGTGACCTTAGTTTCCATTGTCTTGGGACGCGCTGTATTACCCCTCTCCACGCGAAACAGCTACACGACCGACTTGTCAGTCACAGGGAAATGGTGTCGACTTGACTTGGGAGATTATTCCGACAAATTGCACCACCTCACCATCGAAAAGGCAGATCACGACCCTTGAGATAATCAGATTTAGAAAAAATAGTCAGTAAGGCTCTCAGATTGAGTTGATTTACAAGTAAAATGCATTTTCCAGCCTCTTAGCTGTTTAATTCCAACTGCGCGGATATTCTGAGCGCGCAACTTGAACCAAGCTTCTGTGTTTACACATTTCCAGCGTCAGGGCAAACCGACTTTTCTGCGGCAGTAATCGAAAAAAGTTGCATTTTCCATTTTCCCATTGGCCTTTTTACTATTGAACCGTTTTTAATCATTACAGCAATTTGTCTTCTCTTTTTATCGCCGAGTTCCTGTCCCTCGATCACAAGTTGCGCCGCCGAGGCGATCAGGGGAAAAACTTGGCATTACAACTCCGGTGTCTAGGACCGAGACCACGGTGATAAGCGTGAGGAATAATTGTGTTCAATCAATTACGGAATAGTTATTGGAGTCTTCTAGGTGCAATTTCCCCCTTCTTTCCTCCCCAGTGCCTGTGATATTTATGGTCGCTTCAACCCAGAGTTGCTTCAACTCCGATACATCATCGGCTTGCACACAGCAACCACCAGCAGAAAAAGCACAGGACCGTAGAAAATACGATCAACATTTGTTTGGGGAATAAGAATTACAAGCCCTATTTATTTGAGCTTTACGAGAATTGCGATTTGTTCGAGTCCGACGACTTCGAGTGAGGTCACAGGTTGCCATGGTAACGAGGACTTGGGGGGCAATGAACATCACGAGTCAACCACACAGAAATTTACAGTTGTTCGTCATTTTTTGATCATTTTGAATTGAGCAGAAAAGAAAAAACTGATAGAGTAGTTGCGCTGCGTAGTGTCACAAAGCGCCGATCTCCGAAAAAGAGGACTGTGGCTTCTCAGGTTCCAGGAAACTATTTTCACTTTAACCACAAGATGATGAGCGAAGCAACACAGCCCTCTATCACCAAGCTGGAGAGAGATTCGACGGATGCCAAATGGCTTCCGTTGGTTGGGAATTAGTCACCCAAAGTTGACTTGTATCCCCCATCACCACCTTTCCAAGCAACCTCAACCGCACAGGTGGTTCTTTCAGTGATTTGGGAGTCCGAAATAATATGCTGTTCTTGCATCAATTCAACAAGGCATTCAACGAGGCAACAAGCTTGAACAAAACAGATAACCCCAAAATATATTCCCAAATCATGACACAAATTCATTCATCACGGGGTATCGCACCACCCAACCAGACCAGTCCAACCAACCCATTCCATCCATCCTAAACCAAACCACCCACCCACATAGTAACCACCAACAAATAAGCCTACTTCTGCCCCGACACAGCAGCACCCTTACTCAACAACTTCCTCGCCAACCCCAAAACAGCCTCATCCCACCCTCCCTCCCCCTCCTTACCACCACCGCCAACCCTCCCCGCAACCCGTCCCTTCAAAAACTCCCCCATCTTCCCCTTCGCAAACCCCTCGCCATACACCACCTTCGCCTCAGACTCCACAACAACCTCCACCCCCTCTTCACTCCCCTCCTTAACACCCAACACAAATCCCACCTCGACCCTCGTCCGCAACGGCACCAACAGCACCGACGCCGTGATCACCACACCCTCACCATCCTCCCCCGTACGGGAAACACTCGTCGGGAAACTGAGTCGCAGACGCCGGATCTGCTCGGTCACGGCGTCGGCCTTGTCCCATGCGCTGCTGACGACGCTGAGGAGGCGGCTTGCGGGGGGTTTGAGGGATGCGGTGCGGAGGAGGTGTTGGCGGATGTGGTGGAGGAAGAATTCTTTTTCTGGTGTAGGGGCAGGTT
Source organism: Trichocladium uniseriatum (assembly GCA_017139535.1). NCBI lineage: Eukaryota > Fungi > Ascomycota > Sordariomycetes > Sordariales > Chaetomiaceae > Trichocladium > Trichocladium uniseriatum. Next base: position 392,139 of record WOUO01000002.1, on the reverse strand, counting down.
GGGAGGGGTTTGAGGGGATGTAGCGGAGGTCGATTTGGTTTTGTTTTTGTTGTTGGGTAATGTCAAAGATGAGTTCGATCTCGCGCTTGTAGCGGAGGGAGATGGTTGTGCCTGAGATGCCCGCGATGGCCCAGCCGTGCTGTTTCTCGATTTTATCTGTTTGGGCTGCGTGGTGTTAGCGTGTGTCTGTCGGCATGTTATCTGATTTGCAGCTTACCTTTGAGCTTGTTAATCTCGGTCGATGACCACCCTCGGCATTCCTCGCGGATCTTGTCGGCTTCTTTGATCTCGTCTAGGCACTGCTGCTTCTGCTTTGTGAGCGATTCGATGCCGCCCTCTGACTCGTCAAGAGCTCGGCGGAGCTCTTCAACCTTCTTGGTCTTCTCGGCGATGCTCTCGTCCACCGCGGCGAGTTCTGCTCGCGCGTCTTCGAGGTCCTGGGGGTCGCAGTCTGCAAGCTCCTTGGCGACGGCCTCGAGATTCTCGTGCTCCAGTTCGAGTGCCTCAAAGCGTTTGACCATGTCGGGTAGCACAGACGACAAGAGTTCCTGCTGCTTCTTCAGCAGCCTGTCGTCATTGTCCATGCCCTCAGACGTCTTGAGGAGACCCTCCATGAGCCCTTCCTGTAGTTTCATGCGCCACTCGTACCACATCGCCTTGCTGAGTAGTCTGGCGTGCGTCTTGACGTTCTTGAACTGATTGTCCATCAAAGCCTTGACCTCGGGCGACGCGGTCATGTACTCTCTGAAGAGCGGCGGGTTCTCTTCAAAGGTCTCGGTCTCAATCTCCCGGACGATGCGACGTCCCTCAGAGATGTACTTTTTTAGTTCACGGCACGACTGTGTTGGGTTAGCCACATCCACCAACCTTGGCCCGGCATCACTTACGTGTTGATACAGCTCCAGCATCGGCACCGTGCACGCCCCGGCAACGACGCATCCTTCGAGAGAAACATCATCCTTGCCGTCGGCAGCTGTACTATCTCTGGCTGGGCCTGGAGCAATCGTGTGTCTCCGCTTGGTCGTGGTCAATTCCATGAAGCGGATGCTGGTCATGTTCAGGAAATCTTGCAGGTGGACGCGCTCTCCGTCATCTTCCTGCTGCGTCTCCGCCTCGTCCATAGGAATCGTGTGCTCAAAGTCCATTGCGTTGGACGGCTGGTCGTCGCCAACATCCCTAAACCTGCCTTGGCTTCGAGGTGTCGTCGCTCTCTGCGGAGAACTTGCAAGAGTGGGTGTGGCACGGGCAGAATCCGTCGGCTTGATGCTGGCTCGTATTTTCCTGCCAGTAGTCGTTTCGGCCTTGGACGGGGGCGACTGAAGCCTGATGTTCTTGACCGGACTGCCCTGATGACCCTTAAGCCGCTTTACGCCGTCCTGATCCTCCGATTCATCATCATCGTCGTCCAGCTCTGCGGGCCTCTTCCCGAGGAGTCCTAGGGCGCTGCCAACATGGAGACTCTTCCGCCCTCGGAAGATATTCTTCTTGGGACTAAGCCCTTGGATCATCTCTCTCAAGTTGAGCGCTGTGTCGCGATCGTCTGGCGAGCCATTGACCTCCCGCTCTAGAATCATCCGATTGTCCTCCTTACTTTGTTCGTCTTGGCGCTCCCGGTCAACTTCCGCCTCCATCACCCGCGGGTCCGTGAACGCCACCGTTCGGCGGGGGTTGGCGGGCAGACTTGGCACAAAGTCGGTCGCTGCTTCACCGATGGATTCTCTGCGGTCAAAGATCTCGGCAACGCGAGGAGATCCCAGGCCAAGGCGATCAGCACCAACCCCCGATAGCCGTCGGCCCTGGGGGGTCAAGACAATTCGGGGGGTGCTGATGCCAGTACTGGGGTTTTGGTGAAACAGCTTGGACTTTGGGGGAGACCGCGGTGTTTTGACCGGCGAGGAGGCAATGCGCATGGGTGAGCTGGACGGGCTGCGGATAGGAAATGGCGGCGTCCTCGTGGGACTTTGCTGTCCTTGCGTGGTGGTTCTGTTGGGAGAGGGTGCCCTCCTGACTGGGGAACTGCTGGGTTGTGCTGGTGTCCGCCTGACGGGAGAGCTGCTGGGCTGTGCTGGTGTGCGCCTGACTGGAGAGCTGCTGGGTTGTGCTGGGGTCCGCCTAACTGGAGAACTGCTAGGCTGCGCTGATGCCCGCATGACCGGGGAACTGCTAGGTTGCCCTGATAACCTTGCAGTAGGGGAGACTGCACGAGGCAGGGAGCGACGAAGCCCAGTGCCTTGGATGGCAGAAGACCAAGGGCTATCATTCTCATCTGCGATGGTAGGGGCTGACCGCTTCGGCGAGGGGGTAATTTGAGGTGCTCCGGCAATAGTGGGAACTGGTTCGTCGGTTTCCTCCTCCATGACCTTTCTCGCTGCGGACCTTGCCTCGGGTGTGTCGGCGGGTTTTATGATGCCGCCCACAACCATTGTCATATCCATTCCCATGGTCTGATCACCTTCTTCCTCCTCAGGAGTATGGGCTGGCTTTATGATGCCGCCCACAGCCACTGTCATATCCATCCCCATGGTCTGATCGCCGTCTTCGTCCTCCTCCACTTCGCCGGGCAGGATGCGGCCGACGGGCATTGTCATGTCCATCATGGCACCTTCATCGCCATCGTCATCCTCTAGAGCCATTGCCTGCCCCTCACCGATTTGGGCGCGGCTTCTAGAGAAGCCGCCGGGCAGGAGGTTTCCGAGGGCGGCAGTAAACTCCATAGACATTTCTTCGTTGGCAGCAATCTCGGTTTGGTCGTCGTCATCGTCGTCAAAGAATCGGTCGTGATGAATGCCTCCGACTGCTGTCGTCATCTCCATGGTCTGCTCGCCAAACTCCTCCGGTTCCTGCTGAGAGGCAAGGTTGGCGGATTTGCGGCGCAGGAACGCCTTCGCCTTTGAGAGAATCCCCCCCAATGCCGTGGTCACATCCATGGACATATCCTCATCCACCTCGTCGTCTTTGTCAGGCGATGGAAGTTGAGGATACAGAATCCCACCCACAGCGTTCGTCATGTCCATACCCGTGTCCATGTCCATCTCCATGTCAGAACCCTGGTCATCGGCATTTTCCCGATTTTCCGGGACCTGGCTCTCCTTAACATGGGAAATGTTTTCCTGCGAGTGGTTCTTTCTTCCCCACCCAGCAAATCCCGCGATGACTTCTTCTTCCTCGTCATCGGCACCTTGAGTGGCAGCCATCCGAGCTGCCAGCCGGAGATTCGCGTCGAGACTCCCAGTAGACCCCGGGCTGTACTCCGAGCGAGCTGACGCTACCGATGCAGAGGTCATTTCTTCAGCCTCAACCGTCATGACTGTCCCGTCTTCCTCCGAATCACTAGAATTCGTCAATTCTTCGCCCTGAATCTCGGCAACACTATCGGCGTGCTCAAGATCGGAATCGTAGACGGTCGAGGCATTGGTGTCTTCCTCCGAGTAGGTGGACGCGGCAGAGCTTCGCCGTCGCTTTCTCTGGTGCAGGTCCCTCTGGTTGGCAGGTGACTCGATTTCATGCTCTTCGTCGTAATCTGGGGGCGTAGACGGCGGGTCTGAGTTGGGGTGCTGTTGATGCTGCAGGGCGGGTGATTGTGCGGCGCGGCGGGTTGAATCGGTAGAGGCGGTTGAGTCCTGCAGCTCCTCGATCTCGTGGAAGGTATGCAGCGTCGCCTCTGCGGCAAAGGACACACGACGGTTGGCCAGTGACTTCCTCCTTGCCTCCCGGCGGTCTTTGATCTCTTTCTCCATCTCGGCTCGTTCCCGTTCCTCTCGCTCCCGTGCAGCAGCCTGCTGTTCTTCTTCGGTGCGCAGGGCGACCTTAGTGCCCCCGACCTCGTTTCCGACACTGTTGCTTGCTCTCGTCTGTTTCGGCTTGTACGATGGAATTTCGGCAACTACGGGGATCGTGGGTTTGAGAATGGACCGCGGCGGCGGGCCTGAGAAGACGGCAAGGGACTGGACCAAGTCAGCAAGCGCTGAGATAGGGGGCAGCAGGAAGATGAGCACATACAGCTCTACGGTTGCCGTTGCCCATCTTGAGAGCATCAAATCCACCAGGGCCTATGCTCTTGCTCCTCGACTTCTTACGTGCGGCGGCCAAGGCAGTGCCCACGTCGGCTGTCGCATTGTCGCCATCGCCGGATTTCCTCGTCGCCGGGCCGCCTCCAATCGATTTACGCGTCCTACGCGTCGGCGGAAGCGTGGCTTCACCTCGAGACGCCATCTTCACACCATTGAGTTGCGTGTTGTTCTGAGTGTGTTGTGGCGGATAGGATAGAATTCCCAGTGCCGAGATGCGAATGTCGAAGACGCGACGGAATCTCGTCAAGTCCCGCGATAAGAGGCCTGTTTACCGAATAGAGAGCCCTGATTGGCCAAAAATTGGAAGTGAGTGACAAGTAAGTAAAATGTCCTGGTCGACTTGCCCCGCCTGTTCCTGAAGCGGCTAGTGTAAGACTGATTAGGTCGTTTAATTCACGATGGAGGGGGGTACAAAGTAAAAGCCAGCCATTTCGGACTCCCCTTGGACTGTCTGTATGAATGGTATGAGTAATACTAATGGATCTTGTACGGCTCTTTTCATTTCGTTTTTATTTTCCTTATTCCTCTTCCACTTCCCATAAACGCGAGTTTTATTCGTAGTTTGGAGAGCGAGAGCAGAGGTCACTTATCTTGGCAGCATCCAAACGCTTTGTGGCCCGTGCGCTAAGCCACAGTGAGGCCCGTGCTTCGGAACCCCATCCACACACTCGAAATTATCTCCAAGGCAAAAATTGCCGGGAATTTGACTTTCGAAACACCAACCTGTACCCTCGACACAGCACATCTTGGGCCACGCCAGACCGACAAGATGGCTACCGAACTGACCGTCCAGAGCGAGCGCGCTTTCCAGAAGCAGCCGCATAGTGAGTATTTTTCCGGAAAACTGCTACAGCAACGGGCGGCTGGCAATTGGCGACGGGACGGACACTGACGGCGGCAACCATTTAGTCTTCCTCAACAGCAAGACCAAGGTCAAGTCTGCCCGCCCGGGCAAGGGTGGCCGGAGATGGTACAAGGACGTTGGTCTGGGTTTCCGCACCCCCAAGACCGCCATTGAGGGCCAGTACATCGGTACGTTGCGAAACACACGCGCTCCCCCCACCGACCGACTCGCTTCGAATGCACGCGACGAAATCGACGTTTCGCCGAAGATGGAAGCGATTGCGAGGAGGAATAGAAATTCTGGGACAAGGAACAATGGTTAACAGGTTGTTTTCTCCATGCAGACAAGAAGTGCCCCTTCACCGGCATGGTTTCGATCCGCGGCCGTATCCTCACCGGCACCGTCGTCTCGACCAAGATGCACCGTACCCTCATCATCCGCCGCGAGTACCTCCACTACATCCCCAAGTACAACCGGTACGAGAAGCGCCACAAGAACCTCGCCGCCCACGTCTCCCCCGCTTTCCGTGTTGAGGAGGGTGACCACGTTACCGTTGGCCAGTGCCGTCCCCTGAGCAAGACTGTACGTTGTCCCAATATTCGAGCGAGGCGCCGTGCCGTACCGCCCCGAAGGAACAATCGGCCGTTCCGCAGCAGCAGCAACTGACAGATGTGAATAGGTGCGGTTCAACGTTCTCCGTGTGCTTCCCCGGACCGGCAAGGCGGTCAAGAAGTTCAGCAAGTTCTAAAGGGTTGGCGGGCTTTTCCATTGGGCATTTCTGGCGTGGTTTTGCTTTGAGGGACTTGAGCTTATCAGAAACGGGACGGCCGGCAGGGAAAATAACTGCACCGGAGGACATCATCATGTGTCATAGAGGCAGTTCTGAATGAAATCCGCCAAGTGAACTTGACAAGCACAAGTCTGGCTATGATACCCGGCCGTCGTGGGCGCTTCTCAAGTCTTGTACTGTAGGACATATCACATCACCTGAGCCAAGGAGTGCCGAGCCAAGACAACTCAGAGCGCTTAATCAATCCCCAGTCAAGCCAATTTGGAATCTGACAGTACTCGGAACGGGTGAACGGCTGGTTGCTGCTCACATCTAGTCAGAAGGGGAACGACTGTGAGTAGAAAGCCGAGATGCTCAAGTCACAAACCCATCACCAACCATCTTGCCTAGGCCGAGTCCAACAACCTTCACCAGATATAAGACCGAAATCCAGCTGTCATGTCCATTATCAACAACATCCAAGCAACATACATGAGAAGATAGAATTCAGGAAGAGTTTCTTTGACGATATCAAACGGGGCTTATTCGTCATGACCAAACAAGGGGCAATTCGATACTTCTCAGCCTCTTGCCATACTCATAACTTCCAGACTGTCTACCGACATGAGATCCAACAAAAAGCTAATGGAACTCTCCGGGAATATCACCATGACAAGCAAGTTAAACAAGCTGCTGCTTAAATAGTATCTTCCAATTCCAAATTCCTCAACGCATAGATAGATAAATACCTACACACTCCCCGTCCTTCCAAACAACCACAACCACAACCAATACTTCAACAAACCCATTCGGGCAAGCAGGTAGTCAACAAAAACTGTCTTTCTTCTTACGCCCTTACCCACCACCCCAAACGCAAAGCAAAGCCTCATAACCCCATTGTAAAATCCAACAACACAAAACACAACAAACCACGAGTACAATCAATCAACCACCCTACCACACCCTCCCTAGGATACTATAGATAGATACTAGGGAGTTTACATCCCCGCAGGCGTCCCCCCCTCCTCTTCCTCCGCCCTCTCCACCCCATGGAACGCATCCCCAAACGCAGAGTCCTCCATGTCCATGTTCAGCTCCTCGTCCCTGTCGTCCCCATAGCTCGCCAGCGCGTCGCCCGCCGTGTCCAGGTCGCCGAGCGAGCTGAAGTCGTTGCCGTCGGCACCGTCCAGGCCCGTGTCGGTCCCAGGGGTGTCGGTGGCACCTGCGGTGGTTTCGGCGGGTTGAGTTGTGGTGGTAGTAGAGGGGTTGGTGGTGGCTGGGGGGATGCCGTCTTTGGGCACGACGACCCAGTCGCCTGTGCCCGTATCGGATGAGAGGTCTTTGGGGCCTTCCGCGTCGGCCATTTGGACGTCTTCTTGGACGGAGGCAGGGGGTTGTGATGTGGGGGCTTGTGTTGGGTGTGGGGAGGGGACGTTGAGGTTTGTGGGAGTGGCGGCGTTGGAGGGCAGGGCGGAGAGGTTGGGTTGAGGGGTCGGGAAGTTGTTGATTGGGGTGGAGGTGTTGGAGAATCCGGTGTGCATCTGATCGAGGAGGCTCGCGGCGGTGCCACCCATGTCGATATCCGAGTCGCCGATCATGACGCCGCTTGCGTGCGAGCCTGTGCGGGATGGCTGTCGGGACATGGGGCCAGCGCCGACTTGCGGCGGCGGCTGCACGGGCTCCGGTTCGGGTTCCGGCTCCTGGTAGCCGCCGTCTTGAATCCGCTGGACTTCCTTGACGGCCACGGCGCGCTTGCCCACGAGGTCTTCGACGCGCGCAACGATCTCATCAAGTGATTTGGTCGGTTTCGGGATCTGGCCTTCTTCCTCGCCATCCTCTTGCCTCCTCCCTTCAAGACGCCAAAACTCGGTACCCGTGCCCTGTGTAGCGGCACGCAGGTCTTGCTCCGCGTGCTTAATGGCGGCATTGCCCTTGAACGTTTCCAATAGTTTTGCGTGCTGTGCCTTCATCTCCTCAATCTGTGCCCTCATCGCAGTGTTACGTTCCTGCACTCGTTTGCGGAATTCCTCGGCCAAGCCCGTATCGAGGTGGCCAGTATACGGTTTCTTGGGCCCAGCGGCCAACGCATCAGCACTTTGGGCTTCAAAGATGCCTTCGGTGAGTGAAGAGAGCTCTCCTTTCCGCCCCAGGCCAAGGTCTGAGACCTCAATTTGGCCAATACGATACGGCGAAGACAAGATCTCCTCCATCCACTCATGGTTTTGCTGGTACCGAGCCATGCTTAGCTCTCGCGGGCTGAGATGGTCGAACATATCGCCTCTCGAGATATCCTCCTCATCATCAAGAGCCGCCTCGGCGCTCGGATAACCCGCGGCCATCATCTGGGGCTGTGCCGGATGTCCGCCCCGTCGCTTGGGCGTAGCGCTAATCGCAGGGCCGCCGTGCGGAGGATAGGCCATGGCCTGAGGGATGTGGCGTTGCGGCATGGGCGGTGCATACATGGACTGGCCACGCTGTGGGAAAGGAATCTGAGGCCAGTTGACGCGGTCTGACAACATGAATTCTTTGCGAACGATCTGGCCCATTTGGAGCAAGTGTTGGCGGAAGCTCAGGACTGGCTGCATCTGCGGCGGAATCCCGATGGCGCTGGCCGGCAGTCTATCGGTCTTTTCGGATGGTCCGTAGTGAACGATCCAAAGGTTGGGGTCGACCTGAGGAAGGTTGGGGACCGGCACAGGTGGGGGGCAAAGCCGGAAGCGTCTCCTCGAGTGTATCGCAAACTGCTCGCCGATGCGGTAGCCGGTTCTCTGATAATATATTTCGAGCATCTGTCCCTTCCCGTCAGCCAGTGTCCCTTAAATCGCCCAATTTACATCTCAGAACCAGGGGGTGTCGTACTAGCCCGTTGCCAGCATTGTGTTGATACGAGACCTCGGGGCCTGCCCACACGTATCCGTCACTGGAAAACTCATTGCCACGACGAGCAGTCGGCTGCCAGGTCAAGAAAATAGAGCCATCAGCCGGGCAATCGAGGTACGTCCAGAAGAAGGCGGCCGTGTCGCGGGCGATCTTGGGCGCATGCACCAGCCATTTCGTCACTTCGGGCAATTCGACTCTGGGCAACGATGCATATCTGAATGTCGATAGCAAGTGCACGTGCGGGAGCTGTCACTCGGGAGGTTAATGCCTTTGCGACAACCAGGCAAGCAGCGCGACGGCGTCAACGTACCAAGTCCTGATGGACGTTCTGGCTTGGGTCCCCGGCCATTTTTATCGCTCTAGATGATTTGGGCAGCTTCTATTCCAATGCAACCATTCCCGTTTGAAATTGGCTGGTGTGCTGGTTGTGAAGCCGATGTTTCGACTCCTTGGCGGCGCAATGGATCCAGATGACCAGCCTCTTGTCGCGAGTCGCTGCACTTTTGGAGTTTGGTGCTGTCGCGCTTTTCGCGAATGGATGCGCCGGCTTGGAGGGACCCGTTGGCGGCTGGCAAAATGGCAGGGGCAACTGGATTCTTAGACAGGGTGATTCACGTGACTTGGCAACGAAACACAGGCTCTGGTCTCCACAATACACAGTGCAGAGTAGACACAAATTGTACTGTCCGAAGAACATAACGCCAGGAATGAATTGCTCGATGGCACGATCTCTAGTATCTCCTTTTTACTCTACGTGGATCTTATAGCTATCCACCTTTAGGGCAGCTCGCATCCCCATCATAGATGCCCAATTACTTTATGCCTGGTATGTCGAAGCCGAAACATTGCCTCCCCGCCCGGTCCAGTTGACGTGGATGTCCTTGCCCTCCGGGTACTTCTCGCTCGCCGCCTCAGGCTTGATCCTGAAGGTGTGGGCGCCGAAGTAGTCGCGCTGCGCCTGCAGAAGGTTGGCAGGCAGGTCCTTGGTGCGGTAGCCGTCGAACCACGACAGCGCAGTCGAGAAGCACGGCGTCGGGAGGCCGAGCAGGGCCGCCTTGGCAACGACGTCTCTCCAGCCGGGCTGCGCCTTGTGGATGGCCTTGTTGAAGAAATCGTCAAAGAGCAGGTTCTCGAGGTCAGGGTTGTTGCGGTACGCCGCGGTGATGTCCTTGAGGAAGACGGAGCGGATGATGCAGCCGCCACGCCACATGAGCGCAATCGACGGCTTGTTGAGCTTCCAGTTGTACTCCTTGGCGGCCTATTGATTCAGGTTAGATGACCGGCCAACTCAAACGCCAGCGGACGAAAACATACCTCCTGCATCAGCATGAAGCCCTGGGCGTACGAGATGATCTTAGAGGCATAGAGGGCCTGCTCAAGGTCCTCGAGGAACTGCTCCTTGTTGCCCTCGAAGGTGCTGACGCGGCCAACAAACTCGAGCTTGGTCGAGGCCTTGGCGCGCTCCTCCTTGACGCCAGACAGGCAGCGAGCGAGCACAGACTCGGCAATGAGAGTGACGGGCATGCCCAGGTCAAGGGCGTTGACCGCGGTCCACTTGCCGGTGCCCTTCTGGCCGGCCTTGTCCAGGATCTTCTCGACAAGAGGAGTGCCGTCCTCGTCGTTGTAGTACATGATATCGCGCGTGATCTCGATCAGGAACGAATCCAGGACGCCCTTGTTCCACTTGGCAAAGACATCACCGATCTCCTTGCCGGTCATGCCGAGGCCGCGCTTCATGATGTCGTACGCCTGCGATGTCTTTTGTCAGCAGCACATCCTCGCGCACTCAAAACGAAATTCTAGGATCACATACCTCGCAGATAAGCTGCATGTCACCATACTCGATACCGTTGTGCACCATCTTGACGTAGTGGCCGGCACCCTCATCACCGACCCACTCGCAGCACGCCTCGCCGTCGCTCTTGGCGGCGATGCTCTGGAAGATGTCCTTGATGTGGGGCCAGGCCTCCTCGTTGCCGCCCGGCATCATGGAGGGGCCGTAGCGAGCACCCTCCTCACCGCCGGACACACCGGAGCCGACGAAGCGGATGCCCTTGCCAGCGAGGTACTTTGTTCTCCGGTTCGAGTCGGGGAAGTGAGAGTTGCCGCCGTCGATGATGATATCGCCAGCCTCGAGAAGGGGGAGGAGGGTCTCGATCCAGTCGTCGACGGGCTTGCCGGCCTGGACGAGGAGCATGACACGGCGGGGCCTCTTCAGCTTGGAGACGAACTCCTCGACTGAGTGAGCACCGACGATGGACTTGCCCTTGGCCTCATTGTCAAGGAAGACGTCGACCTTGGACACGGTGCGGTTGAAAGCGCAAACGGTGTAGCCGTGGTCGGCCATGTTCATGATCAGGTTCTGGCCCCTGTGTAGCGTTAGTTTTGTGCTGAGCCGGCCGGACCTGAGCTCCGGAGGCGTGGAGGGACGGCAACTTACATGACGGCCAGGCCGATGAGGCCGATATCAGCGCTTGCAGCATTGTTAGCATTCGTCTTGGATTGCAGAGAAGAGCCAGCGTTCAAAGGTCCGCCAAGGTTGATGCTCGCGAGGCGAGCGCTGGAGGGAACTCAGTAGGTGGTATTTAGGCAAGGTGAGCTCCCTGCCACCGTTTGCCCCGCGGCCTCCTCTGTCCAGGCTGCGCATCGCAAGCTCGACGCGGATTCGGGCCTGGAGGAGAGCAAACCAACGAATGCGCGGTGCGCGGTGTGCAATCCGGCGGGAATGCCGGTGCTGGAGGGGGACAGAGAGCGGGGAGGTGGGGTAATGGACTTACACTGCGCCAGACATTGTGAATCGACGGGCCGGTGCTGCACGATGCTGTCGAGAAGGAGATGTAGCTGAGGAGGGGTAGCTCGACGGGGTCGGGGAATAGATGGTGTAGGAGGGTGATTTCAATGGGGGAAGATGGAAAGAGGGAGAAATGGAACCCGGGAAGTTGAATGACGAAACTTTTAAAAGGGAAGGGGGCCTTCGATGTCGGAGGGGTCGATGGCGGGCAGAGTAAAGTGACTGCAGCCACTGAGGAAGGCCACCCACCAGGACCTGGCCACCACGGATAATTGGCGCGGGGCTTACTCAGGCGCCGTGCTACCTTGCAAAACAGCTATGGGGCTTTGTATATCCGGGACTCCTTTGCCTTAACTTGGAGCTTCCCCAGGCAAGAGCAACGTTGCTGGCCTTTCCCAATTTCTTATCTCGTCATTGAAGACGTTTCCAATTCATTCATTTTGACTTCATCAAGGAGCCCGAGGCAGCTTCTGGACCTCCCCTTCCTTGTTGTGACTTGATCACCAGAAACAACACGGGGTATCCCAGGGGCTCGACTGAAGCTTCGGCTTTGCCGCCAAGACCTGCCTTGGTTTCCCACGGCGACCAGCAAGACAGAAATTCTCCCGACCATTGCCGCATGGGCACTATTTTTGCCATATCTGACACAGAGTGCGTCGGATTGAAGATTTGTTGGTTTCGAAACGCCAGCGCCGCCGCTCAGGAAGCACGGCACAGCCAAGCGCGTTTAACAGCGATGGAGCTCCAAGCTTCCGGGCCGGATGCCGATTTTGGTCCAGACACATTCGCTAACTCCGATATGATTCCGTCCTTGTTTAGGAGTTGTCGTTGCTGTCCAGTTTGGGTTTCTCTTGCAGTTTCTGCTTCTCCGATTGAGCTGCTATCTTTCTATCTTTGGTCCTCCCGTCTTCTGGCGGTGTCTCCGCGGACACATCGGAACGGCCACCAACCCTGGGTTTCCTGGAGGTCTTCTGGTTGGGCAAGCCACGGCCTGCCCGCATCGCCAACCCCAAGCCCGTGTCCGGAGTGTGCCACGGGGGGGTGGGCGGTCTTTCTCCTGTGCCCCCCACTCCGAGACTTCCATGGGGGTTGGAGGCCCACCAAAAGAGGGAGGCCGCGGTGCAAGGCTTACACAATTGCTGACCCAAATTCCCGCAAGTTGATCAATGAATCTGGGGCTAATGATTTCAGGCTCTTTTAGCTTGGCCAATGGGAGGCGACGTGCAACCTGATAGGGGGAATTCTCTGCCTCCGATTCTTGTCCGCTCTCGAGCCGCGATCCATTTTGTTGTCTTGGGTTGTCAAGGGCGGAGTGGCATCGGCAAAATGTTGAGCGAGCGCATCGAGGGGCGGGCTCAGCGGGGTCATTGCCCCTCCATTGTGGGTGGAGACATCCCACTCTGCAGTGACGCACAGGAGGGACACAACTGTGCAGCCTGCTAAGATAACAGTGCTGATTCATAGATATCAACCCCATATGGAGGTCATTCGGTCCAATTCGAGTGTAACAGAAAAGGACTCAATCGGTTGTTCTTCGGATCCTCGAGGGCATTCATCTTGAACATGATGATGTCTTAGACATCGAGATTTGCTGAGTGATGCACCTTGACGGCTGTTTTGGCTGGCTGAAGGAGGGATGAAATGCACGAGCCACCAGAAGGTCCGGCCAGAGCAGCCACAGTCAGCCACAAAATTAACAAGCCACATTCTTGGCTCTCTGGCTCTGGCTCTTTTTGGGTCTGGCTCTTGGCCAGTGGCGCTGGGCAACCATTTCTCTCCACTAACGAACAACCAAGTTGCGACGCGTCTCACCCGACTTTGCGCTGAACAACACCGCCTACGATTCGTATCTTTGCAACTTTACGTGAGCCAGGCAACTCGGTCGAAAGGTTGCAGGAGCATAGCCGTCACCGGACTGGGCTCACAGGTACGTGACAACTACAGCGAAATCCCAATCCCGTAGTTGGTTTTCCTCGTCGGGCGCAAGAAATTCATCATGTCGTACCCGGGTCCTCCAGGTGTCTCCAAGTCGTCATCGCATCCCTCGCTCCCACCGCGCCCGCCCGTCGCCAAACTCTCGGGCTTCAAGCCTGCCTTCTCGCCGGCCACCGCAGCGCCCCCAGCCGTCCCAGCACCCGGCTACGCAGCCCCCGCACCGTCCTACGGCGGCTACGGGCCCTCCGCAACACCCGCCAGCTATGGCGCACCTCCTTCTGCGTCGCCCTACGTGGGTAACCCTTCGGCCCCCGCCGTAGGCGCTGGCCGTCCAGGCTACGGCCAACCTAGCACATACAACTACCCGACACAAAACTACGCAGCTCAGCAGCAGCCGTCGTACTATGGCGGTGCGACGACTGGGAGTTACTCGACTCCGCCCCAGATCCGGAACCCCTTCCCGGCTCCCGACGCCGCGGGCACCGACTACGACCCCGAGATGGCGGCACAGATCGCCCAGTGGCAGAGCGCATACATGCCAAAGGACCCCAGCGACCCCGCCGCCAGAGCACCCGCCGCAGCCGGACGCGCGGTCACCGGCGCCGCAGCGGCCGTGGCGCAAGCCGGGACAGTAGAGACGACAGACAGCACCGCCAACAGCGAGGGCACCGAGAGGAAAAAGACCGTCTACCGCGAAGGCGGCGGCAAAAAGTGGCAAGACGACACGCTCCTCGAATGGGACCCAGCACACCTACGTCTCTTTGTCGGTAACCTCGCGGGCGAGACGACCGACGACTCCCTCCTCAAGGCGTTTGCGCGGTGGAAGAGCGTGCAGAAGGCCAAAGTAGTGCGCGACAAGCGCACGACCAAGAGCAAGGGGTTCGGGTTCGTCAGCTTCAGCGACCCGGAGGACTTTTTCCAGGCGGCCAAGGAGATGAACGGCAAGTACATCCAGAGCCACCCCGTGGTGGTGCGCAAGGCCAAGACGGAGATCAAGGCGCAGGCGGTCAAGGACGACCGCAAGGGGAAGAACAAGAAGCGGAGTGGTGGTGGTGGCGGAGGCGGCGGGAACAAGAGCGGCAGCGGCATGGGCGCGGGCCAGGATGGTGCTGCCGGGGCGTATGAGCCGCACCTTGGTCCGATGGGGGGTGGTGGGATTACCAAGCCGGGGCAGAAGACCAAGGGCGGGTTGAAGTTGCTTGGCTGAGATTCTGCTTGCCATTATTGTATTCGGGTGTACAGGCGTTGGTATTCGGTGATCAAGCATGCTGTCTACTTCACAAGGGCGTTACTTTAGGAAACCAATGTAGGCATGTACATAGAGATGAGAATAATCAGCAAAACCCAAAATGTTTATAATGCAAGGCTTATCGCTTGGGTCATGCTGTCATGGTGCGTCTATGACCGAAGCCAGAATTCGCCGATCCATCTCCCCCGCGGGTCCGGTCTTTGAACTTGAAAAGATATACGGAGTAACATGATATACAAATAGACGGTAGGCAGTGTGGGTATCATAGAAGATGTGTATGCTATGCAAGGGAGCACCCCTCTCAATCGTCCCTCCTCCCATCTCTCACAACCTGCCCATCACCCCTCCCGGCCGGCTGCTCGGGCCCAGCAACCACAATATCTCCGCCGTCCGCCGTGAACAACACCGCGTCGGCATCCACGCTCCGCCGTAACAGGCCCACCTCTTCCTCATCCTCATCATCGTCGCTCCCGCTGCCACTACCACTCACAGGATCCTCAGCACCCAGATGCCCGCGGTGGACATCTGTCTGCGCCTCCTCGCGCATCTTGTTGATCTTGATCCAATTGTACGTGGCAATGGCCGCGAGCGTGACGACCAGCCCGACAATGTTGATGGGCGTCATGGTGTCGCCAAAGACGAGCGCGGCGGCCGTGATGGTGACGGCTTCCTTGAAGATGCCGGCGATGGACAGCGTGACGACCGAGGTGCGCTGCAGCAGGGCGAACTCGGAGGCGGTCATCAAAAAGGCGATGACACCGGGGAAGAGCACGATGAGCGGGGCGGCGAATGGCCCGCGCTGCTCGGCGATCTGTTCGAGCCCTGCCCAGAGCTCGCGCGGGCCCTCGACGGGGATGGCAATGCAGACGAGGGTGATGAACATGACGGGAGCGAGGAAGAAGATGCTCGAGAAGGGGTTTGACGTGGCCGGGTTGCGGAGCAACAGGATCTGGGTCAGGCCCCAGCGGAAGCCCGAGAAGAAGGCGGCGGCGATGACGAGGACGAAGCCGCCGAGCTTGAACTCGACTTCGCCTGCCACCATCATGACAACGCCGAGGGTCATGGTGGCGATGATGCCTACGAGCTTCCAGGTTGGAGTCTCGAGACGGAAGAGGAAGGCGAATAGGAGGACAAAGGCCAGGGAGGAGGATTTACACATTGCTGAAAGGGGTGTTGTTAGATAAGGGGGTTGGCTGCTTACAGGCACACGGCAAACGTGGACTTACTGTAGAAGGTGAGGGTGATGAATTGGAGCGATGTGTTGCCCAGGCCAATGTCTAGGCCGGTTGCCACACCACAGGGACCAATTCTGGTGAGGTAGAACAGCTTGGTCATGAGCGGCCGTTCTGGCTCGGCCTCATGCCTTGACTGCCCCAGGTCGGATCTGTGGGCATTCCGCGGGCGCATCGAGGGGAAAAGGAATAACACTAGGGACGCTAGGGAAAACTGCACGAGGAAGTGCACGGAGGTCGTAAACATAGGAAAGGCAAAATTGAGCTTGTCTGGTGAAAACATCCATTTGTTGTACTGACGGGGGGTTGTTAGCGGTTGGCCTGAAACGAAAGGGGTTGAGGTGTCCGTGTCCATACCAGAGAAATTAATAGCGAGAAAAAGTACCAGAGACCGATCAGAATGCCATTGATCAACAGGCTCTTTGCGACGCTGCGGTCGGCCTCTTTCTTCTCCTCCTGGGAGATGTCGTTGTCTCTGGCTATCCTCTGGTCGAGCAGCTGGTTTCTGTTCCTCTTCCGCCGCTTTCTCCGCCGGTCTTTCCCCGTCAAGCCCGTCTCCTCGTCATCATGGAGGTCTTCATCTGATAGCAGGCCCTCATTCACCTCGCCCGGCCGCAGAGAGTCCTCATCGCTGCTCTCTTCGGGGATCTTGGCCTCGTCGTCTTCGTCGACGGGACGGATGGACTGCGATCTGGGCTGGTGGTGGCTGCTCGAGGGATTGGCCGGGTTGATGAGACTGCTTCGTCGGCGACGGTGGCCCGAGGGCGTCACGGACGCCATCTCGATATCGCCGGGGTCCAGATCCGCTCCGGGCGACTGGTTACTGGCACTTGTCTGGGGATCGTCCACCGGTGGAACAGTTGCTGGGGATGTCGCGTGTCCTGACGGTACTGACGAAGGGACGGGGTCGGGGTCTAGGGAGCGTGGAGGATCGAGATTGTCGCCTCGAGTCGCGGATGAAGCAGCAGGATCGGGAGATGTGTTGTTGGATGGGAAAAGGTTCTGGATCTGGTTCTGGCGGGAGGAGCCCTCGCCGGGCTGGTGATCGTGGTCCAATTGCATGGGCGTTCTGGAGGCGTCCCCTCGGCAAGGTCATGCCGGTCGCTGGACATCCCGAGAAGGGGAATGAGTGGTGGAGTCGTTGAAACGCGAGGCGAGATCGGATTGGCGGTGGGACGGGAAAGGCCAGGGGACCTTGTTGAGCCTTGAGCTTGGGCAGCTGGTGCAGCTGGGGCCAGCTGAGAATTTGGTCAAAAGCACCTCCTGCCAAGACCGATCACCTGGGCCGCCGAGCACCTGGACAATCTGCCAAGCCCGGAGTATTGATGTGTACGACGTATTCCCCCGCTTGGCACAAACCCCCCGGATGAAGAGTCCCGGTCATTGCAAGTCTCGAACCAACTACCAACTGGCACTTGAAATCCTTGGCTTCTGTTGGTTCAGTTGCAACTTCCACGAGCTGCAACAGTTTAGACTTGGGACGTTTCCGCACAAAATGCCAGAAATGCTTCAACGTGATCATTTCTTCTTCAAGACTAGACGGGGCTGAACCCGAATGGCATCCAAAACGACATAATCGGGGAAAAAGAAGGCTGCAACCCAACTTGCATTCCGACTGGCCGTCACCGATCGCTCGGATTACCAAGTACTCAGTCAGGGCTCCCCGCATTTCGGCACCTCATGGACGATCAGTTTCCTTCCCGCATCTTGCACTACGTCACATTATGCGCGCCTCTGGACGCAGCGGCGACAGCTGGTGCTGACTCAGGCCATGACGGCTGCATCTGCAAGACCCTGAGATGAGAGCCTTGAGAGGTTCGGGAGGGGCTGTTGCTGCCAGTTGCTGACAGTAGCTTACAGCAAGCAGCTCACAAGTAGCTTAGTTCGGGATGCAGGGCACCTACGGAGTAGTGGTGTTGAGGGCATTTCCCGTAGTATTATTTATCATGGCCTCCCTCAAGGCAAGGTTGAACCGGACTCGCCGGACTCGACGGAACCAAGGAGTTGGAACCAATCTTGACTGGTCCTGATTACCCCTTCTTTTGTTGGCGTCATTGCTCCATTGTTCTCTGCCTCGACCTGAATTCTATTCGAGCAACCTCTTGTTCAAGATATCCAATCTGTGTTCATCCCAACACACCATCACGACTTCATGCCCGACCTCACAACCTGGCTTCACTAAGCTCACCATGACTGCCCCGTGCTCGACGCAGAGTACCGACAGCCAAATGCGAAAGCATGGCGGCGGCTATCTGCCCATTGAGAACTATGGATTGATTGGAAACATGAGAACGTGTGCCCTGGTGGGCATGGACGGCAGCGTTGATTTCATGTGTTGGTGAGTTGATCGCTGTAGCCCTTATACTCCGTAAACATTCTCTCTAACTCGCCCAGGCCCGAGTTCGACTCGCCCTCGGTATTCTGCCGTCTCCTGGACAAGGATAAAGGGGGTCACTTCAGCATCCACCCGGGCGGACACCTCAACTGCACCACCAAGCAGCAGTATCTCCCCTCGTCCAACATCCTCCAGACCCGTTACATCCACGAGGATGGCGTCGTCGATCTAGTCGACTTCTTCCCCCGCCCCAAGAGTGCTCAGGTTGCGTTCAAGGGGCCCAAGCAGAGCGCCTACCGCGAGATGACCAGCGTCCAGGAGGAGCTCAAGCGGTGGCTTGTCCGCCGTGTTGAATGCATCCGCGGCAAGCTTGAGCTAGGTGGGTATTCCCGATGACACACCTTGGGGTCATACTGACACTTGGGATAGATGTCGAGGTCTTCCCCGCCTTTGACTATGCGATGGAACCGCATACCACCACCATTCTCCAGGAAGAAGGCATCCCTCATGGCCAGCAGAGCAAGACGGTCACCTTCCACAGCAAGAATGCCAAGCTCCAGCTTGATGTCTGCATCGACCGCGGCGAGGATGACGAGAACAGCTGCCCGACCGTCCGCTTCAAAAAGGTATCGAGGCCCGGTATGCTGGGCGAGGGTGTCGTAGCGACTATCGAGGTTGTCGAAGGCCAAGCCGTGTCCTTTGTGCTCCGCAATGACATTGAAAACCATGTGACAGAGAACATTACCAGCACGATCCTCGACGCCAAACAGCACGACACTCAAACGTTCTGGTATAACTGGATCTCCAAGAGCAAGTACAAGGGCCGCTGGCGCGAGGTTGTGGCCCGGAGTCTCATGATTTTGAAGCTCATGACGTATGAACCGACTGGGGCCATCATCGCCGCCCCGACATTTTCCATCCCTGAGGACATTGGCGGTGTTCGGTGAGCAACTCGTATCCCTACTCTCTGTAGAAAAAGGGCTAATCAGATCAGCAACTGGGACTACCGCTTCTCGTGGGTCCGCGACTCGAGCTTCACCGTCTACATTCTCCTGCGCCTGGGCTTCACCCAAGAGGCAGACGCCTACATGGAGTTTATCAGCGAACGCTTCCTCAAGTCGCGCGTGGCGGACGGCGGGCTGCCAATCATGTTCACCATCCGGGGCGAGACCGACATACCCGAGTACGAGCTGACGCACCTGGACGGGTACCGCGGCAGCAAACCCGTGCGCATTGGCAACGGGGCCGCCTTCCACCAGCAGTTCGACATTTACGGCGAGCTCATGGACGCCGTGTACCTGTACAACAAGTACGGCAAGCCGATCCACTGGGACCTATGGTGCTCGGTGCGCGAGCTGCTCGACTACGTCCTCACTATCATGCACCTGCCCGACATGTCCATCTGGGAGGTGCGCAACAACAAGCAGCACTTTACCTACTCCAAGGTCATGCTGTGGGTCGCCTTTGACCGCGGGCTGCGCCTATCCGAAAAGCGCAACTTTCCGTGTCCGAACCGGGCCAAGTGGCTCGAGGCGCGCGACACGCTGTACGAGGAGATTATGGAAAAGGGGTACAACAAGGACATGAAGTGCTTCATCCAGAGCTACGAGAACAATACGATGCTCGACTCGTCCATCCTGATCGCCCCGCTCGTCTTCTTCATCGCGCCCAACGACCCGCGCTTCCTGAACACCATGGACCGCATCATGCTGCCGCCCGAGAAGGGGGGTTTGACCAGCACCGGGCTGGTGTATCGGTACGACACCGAGCTGTCAGACGACGGTAAGTTACCCCTATCCTGGTGGTGTGGGACACGCCAACGGTTAACATGGGTTTGTTCCCAGGGGTAGGCGGCCGCGAGGGCGCCTTCAGCATGTGCACGTTTTGGTTGGTCGAGGCTATGACGCGGGCGTCGGTCTACGAGCCCAAGTACCTGGTACGGGCCATCAACCTGTTTGAGAATATGCTCAGCTTCTCGAACCACCTGATGATGTTCTCCGAGGAGATCTCGCGCAGCGGCGAGCAGCTGGGCAACACCCCGCAGGCGTTTAGCCACCTGGCGCTGATCAGCGCGGCCTTTAACCTGGATCGGGTGGCTGAGTTTAAGAGATAGGTTGCGAGGGTTGTTTATCCAACAGACAGGAAGGTGTTGTTTATGTGACATTCCACTAGGATAGCCTCAAGCGCAGTGAGTTAGGGCACAGGCAACTTATTCTCCAGGTCACTCCTCAGCCGAGTTCTCTCAACCGGTCAAAACCCAAAATGACTATCTCTGTGATAATCTTCTTTTATCCCGTTCCGTAACGCCATCGCTATGCTTGCGCAGTATTCTGTGATTCCCAAGGTCCCAAAATCTTCACCCCAAACCCGTCTCAAGTACACTTCCACCCCTTCCCCTCCCCATCACGACAAGTCCATCTCATCCGCAATGCTCCGATCCCCAAGCGAGCTCAACCCCGAACTACCCGGCCGCGACTCCTCGCCATCCCCATCCCCATTAACTCCCTCCTCCTGCTGCTGCGGTTGCTTCTGCGGTGGCTCAGGCGTCTTTTGCCCGGCGGCCCGCCGACGCTCCTCCCATACAAAAATACTCGGGCACTCGCCGCCCTCGACCAGCACATCACCGTGCTCAATGCTCCGCCCGAGCAGCGTGCCCAGGTACTTGGAGTCGTCGTCGTTTTTGCTGTGTTTCTTTTTGAGTGCTACCACAGGTTATCAGCATATCATTCCGTTTGGGCAAGAAAGAAACGTAAAAAATGAAAAGAAAAAAAAGGCCCACCATCCAAATAATCCCCAGCCTCATCCTCCCCATCCAGCGCAATCCGCTTCACTTCCCGATTCAACGGGCCCGTCGCCCACGCAATAAAACCCTCTACACCACGCATGTCCTCCACCCCATAATACTCCTGCTCCTCCTCGAGCCGCTCCGGAAGCAGCGCGCCCGCGCGCTGCAGCGCCATGCGCACGTCGACGATGGTTGGCGCGGGGACGGGCACCATCGAGGCTGAGTTTGCGTCGTCGGAGATGAGTTCATGATGGTAGGGGTTGTCGTCATCTGGGCCGGTGGTGGCGCTGCTGTTGTGTGTCGCGTAGAGGGCTGTTACCTGGCAGAGGTGCAGGAAGTAGCGGGCGGCGAGGTCGGTGACGGAGTCGATGACGGAGGTTTTGGCGCCGTGGTAGCCGGTTGCGCGCAGGATCTGGAGGACGGCCGGGCGGAGGAGGGCGTGGGAGAGCGGGAGGGGGGGTGTCATGGTGGTGGTGGTGGTTGTGTGAGGTGTTGTGTGACGTGTTTGGTTGAGTGAGTTGAGGTTGAGGATGAGAGTGTGAGTCTCGAGATGAAGATGACGGCGTTGGTAAGATTGAATGGCTGGGAAACCGCTGAATTACCCCCCTTCCCGACCAAAGTAACAGGGCGAGGAGGGCAACTTGATTATCCCGGAAGCTGCTCAGTCAAGTCTCAAAATAAGACAGCAGCCTCTGCGTTGCTACTATCCGTACTAGCCCAGCCGCTCTTCGAGACTGAACCCACCCGCAGAACCCCAGAGACTCTCGGTCGATTTCGCGCTGCAAGTGCACTTTATACGTATTGGGAACCGTCTACTAAAACTTGGACGCGCCGTGTAATGGCACGCGGCTTGGACTCGGTCAAGTTGATGTTGAACAACACGGCGGTTTTACGTCAGTGGAATTGGAATGACAGTCGCGGACACAGAAGCTCATCGCGGTTAGAGTTCGCCGTTGTGGAGGCAGGTTTGGGAGAATAGAGTGGGTCTCAGTTTGATCCCCACTTTTGCCCGTTCTCATGTCTCTCGGGTTAGGGTTTGCGCTTGACATTAATTAGCCAATCAGAAATTGGAGAATACTTGAGCTTCAGTTTAAATTCCAGTGCATTTTTAAAGAATAATAAGAGCGTTCATTTTCTGAACTTGAAACCGAAGCCCTCAACTAGTTTCTGGCCAAACCAACGCTACTCTAGCGTGGTGATTTGCTTGTCGAAGGGCACTTAAAAAGCCTTTGCTCATCCGTCTCAAACTTCCTGCCATCTCCAAATCCTCCAAACAATAAACTTGTTCCACTCCACCAGTTCAGCGTGCCCCACAGAGCTTCCTGGACCCACCACAAGGTCCCACTCGCGCCCTGACTTGCATCATCTCCCGCGGCGCATCGCATCGCATCGCGTCGCATTCTCAATCTCGACTGCGTGCTGCAGGCGGCGACCAGCTTCCATTATCAACCAAGGGAACAACACGACAGCCACTGTTGTTCACTTTCCAATTGAGATACCCGAACAGCTGTCGGTAATTTCCACCTCGGCTCCTTCGGTTTCGCCTTCGAACACAGCTCCCCGAATCCGTCCCTTGGACCTTCTCAAAGGTTCGAACTTTCGGTTCGAACCCTCGCTGTTCCCCGGCGACTCGGATCAGCAATCACCGCAAACCATCTCAGCATCACACAACCAGGCAAAATGGAGCAGCCGCGGGCGTCGCCGCCGCCAAGGCAGAGACCCAACCTGAACCTCACCAGCTCCATCAATGCCGCCGCCTCGATACTCACCCCGGGCGCCTCGACCCAGCCATCCATGTCCCCTGGCCCGCAGACACCATCCGGAGGGCCGCTAAAGATTAAGCTCATCGCGAAATCACAACCCTCCACCCCAGCCGACGCCAACCCCCCAACTCTCACGACTCGCCCTACCGCCGCTGCCGAAGGACTCACGACGACAACGGCCTCGAAAACACCAAAGTTCACACAGACAAAAGCCGGCCGACTCCCCAAGCCGTCAGCAAAAAAGCGGTCGAGGGACGAAGGTGATGACGATGACGACGACGACGCTCTTGCCAATGGCACCGCCCAGCACCCGCAGACCAAGAAGACCAAGATCACACTCAAACCCCCGGCACCCGGTCTTATCGTCAAACCCCCCGTGCCCGGCCTCGTTAGACAACCGACGCTAAAGGTCAAACCGGTCGGCCGGATCCCCCCACGGCCGCTCGGCGAAGGATACGACTCGGAAGCTGAGGATCGCGAGGTCGACCCTGTCATTGAGGAGCAGTTCCTGTTTCGTATGATGCCCGGCGAGCACCTCGACTACCTACGAAAAGCGGTGCAAGAGAAGAAGATTGGTGTCATCAAGGCGCAGGGAGGGGCGGATGTGCAGTTGAAGTGGTTGGACGAGGAGGGCCGTCGGGCCATGGTCACCATTCTGGGCCAGCCTTTTGCCGCCATCCTCCTGGATCTGCCCACCATCACCGAGGGGATGAAGACGTGGGATAAGAAGGCGATGGTCAAGTCATCCGACATCTGCCAGATCCTGCTAGTCTTTGCCCGGGTCCAGAGTGAAGAGGAGGCAAAAACAGCACCACTGCCCCAGGCGGTCGAGCACGGTCATCGGTGGCCCCACGGCATCACACCGCCGATGCATGACGCCAGGAACCGCCGGTTCCGCAAGCGCCTTAGCAAGGTGGAGATCAAGAACAAGGAGGCCGAAGTGGAGCGGCTGCTTGCGTCTGATCGTGAAGCCCTGAGCGTCAGGACCGAGTGGATCGACAACAAGCAGGACAGCGCTGCTGCCGACGAGATGGAGGTGGAAGGCGAGTACGAAGAAGACGCCGAGGGAGAGGTGGACGACTACTTTGGCGATGCCGACATGGAGATGCCCGAAGAAGAAATCGAGTTTGACGAGACGGCCCTCGAAGCCGAGTTCCTTGAGACACCAGCCGTCGCCGGCGGCGCCATCACGCCCGACACGGCCAACGCGGCGACCCCTGCTCCCCAAACCGAGGAGGAAGAGGCCGAGGGCGCCGAAGAAGAGGAGGAGTCTGACGAAGACGACGAAGACGCAGACGAGGAGGAGGAAGAAGACGAGGACGGGAATGACGGCGGCGATGAAGACCGTCACGACGAGGTGGCCGGCGTGCGGAATGAGATTGCCGCCCTCAAGAAGCAGCTCAAAATCTTTGAAGAAACGCTGGCCAATTCGAACCTGCCCATCATGCGGAAGCGCGTCGAAAACAACATCAAGAACGTCAAGTCGGAAATCTTGCTAAAGATGTCGTCTATCGGCGAGGTAGAGGAGGAGTAGGCCGGTTACATCGACGGATCATCAGAAGAGGGCAACGAGTTGGATGCAAGTGGCAGGTTGAGAGAACAGCCCGTGGGACATGTAAACCAGGTCAGCTTCAAAGTTGCCAGGGTCATGGGAAATGTTGCCGAGAGGGTTTTGCACTTTGGGAGCTTCTCCCTCCAGCGTTCTTGACGAGCTAGGCATTGAGCAACTTCATGTCCACAACATTTAGGACTCGAGCAATTGGGCACCACCCTTGATTAGAAAAACAGCCAAATAGAGCAAAAACATGTCAAAACCAATGTCCATCCACGGTCTCTCTATGCCGAATATACATACAATACACTGTGTTTGTACACGTCTGGACGGTTGTCGCCCATCCATTTATCCATCCACATAATCACCCCAATATTCCAGTCCCCCCAATCTATTGTCCATTCACCCCCAACCAAATCCTCCTCCAACACAGACTCTTTACATAGTCTTGAGGTAGTTGGTCTCCTTGATCTTGGCCCGCCGCTCCTTGCGCATCGCCTTGCGCAGCTCCTCCCGCTTGTCCACCGCCTGCACCGACCCCTTGAGATCATTCGCGGCCGCGCCCTCGCCGGGCGAGACCAGGTTGACCGTCTGCTTCTGCAGCGGGACCTTGGGCACCAGCGCCTCCAGGTCGCCCGACGCCAGCAGCCGCGCCTCCTGGGTGCGCTGCCGCTTGAGCGCGAGGCGGCGCTGTTTCTTGGACTTGGCTGTTTGGAAAGGTTGTTAGAAACTACCTAGTTACGAGAGGGAAGAAGGGAGCGGAAAAACGAACAGAACTCATCGCCCGCCTCGGCATCCGCCGCGCTGTCGCTCTTCTTCAGCACATCGAGGCAGCGCCACAGCCACTCCGGGTACGCCTCGTCGGGGAGCGCCACGGGGTCCGTCTTGCCCTTGAAGTAGTTGAGCCCGTTCAGCACGGTGCCGGCCGGGCAGGACGACAGAGGTGCGGACTTGGGCGCGTCGGCGGCGGCCGGGGTGAGCGGTGTGAGGTCCGGGGTGGTTGTCGACTCGGCGGCGGAGGGTGCTGCGGGCGCGGCGGCCGGGGTGGTGGGAGCGGCATTGCGCGTGGTGAGGGTGGTGCTGAAGGCCCGGGATGCGGTCCGTGTGAGCGGTTGGGCGGTTATTTGGCGCGGGGCGAACCCAGTGGCTCGTCGGAGACACGTTCGGCAGATCATGGTGTGTGTGGATGTGGGTGTGGGTGGTGGTGGTTTCCGGGTTGCAAGGTGCACGTTGAATTGCGGCTTGGAATTGGGGGAGCTAAAAATTTCTAGGGGTGTCAGGATAGACCACTTGCGCAGTTTTGATCTTGACCGGGGCAACACTGACTGCATCACGCAAAGTTACGAAACAATCCGTACAGCCAAATTCGAGCATTTCTAACAGGACGAAAATTAAAATGGTGTTTTACAGTCGTCAATTGCTTGTCTGTACAATCGAATCCCTGATACCGGGGTTCAGAGCCGGCCGGTTGAGACACGGCATCACTGCGCCGATTCTCCCAGCACATGCTGCCCCCTCAACGATTCCTCTGCTCTCTTCCTGAACTGTGCCAGCCCCAAGCGTTCATGCCAAACCTAATGCCGTCCCCGTCTATTGTTGCTCATTCTCCTTCGAGAAGTAGTTCTGTTGCTCAAAGAGGTAGCCCTTGACCTTGGCGTTCTTGAGCAAGTCGAGGTACCGCTCTGCGTTCCTGTCAGCGCCGCTTCACGCACAGCTTCACCTCCATCCCGTAGAATACAATTGGGTAATCTCAATGTGCCCGCCGTCTGTGCTCCAGCTCCGGAAGACCAAACTAACCTCTCAGCCGACCGCACTTCTCCAGGTGGTTGACACCTTCCCGGTAGTAGCACTTGCTCAGCTCCTCCCGAACCAGCCGGCCCATCATAACCTGGACCCATTGCTCGCGGATGATGGCATCTTGGGCCTGCTTCAGGCGCTTCGTGTCCTCGTAGTCGACGCCGTCGAAGGTGGCGGGGACCTTGGGCTTCTTGGCCAGAAAGGCCTCGGATTCGGGAGTCGGCATGGTGCTGCGTTCGGTCGCCGGGAAATCGCGCCAGCCGGTATTGTTCGTTGGTTGGACTGGACGGCCGGGTTCAATTAGTCCAGCAATGGAGATGCCGCTCGAGTCTCGAGATGCTTGTGTCTGGGCCAATGCAAGTGTCCGAGCTCCAAGTTGATGCCTCAGTTGAATGCCTCAATTGACAGGCTCGAACTCACAGTTACGCTAGGCCGAGGTTAGCTTAGCGACAGGCACGCTGCAACTTGCAAGGGTCCCGGCGCGTTGTGCCCCGCTCAAAAAAAAAAAAAAAAAGAGGATTTGCCTTTTCGCTGTGAGTGCCAGCCACTTTTTAAGCTGGTCCTTCCGCTCCAGAATTTTCATCCTGCCATCCTCCGTCTTCTTTCACCTATCATCCATCACACAAACCACTTCTTCATCAATCCCTCATCACATTCATCATGGGCAAGACCAAGGAAGTCAAGGCTGCGAAGCCCGCCAAGGTGGCCGAGAAGGTCGCTAAGCCGGCGAAGGCTGTCGCTAAGAAGGCCGTCCCCTCCAAGAAGTCCAAGAAGGTCGAGTCTGAGTCGGAGAGCGACTCCGAGTCTGATTCCGAGTCTGAGGCCAGCTCCAGCGCCAGCGACTCCTCTGACTCTGAGTCCGAGGCTGAGTCTTCTGATGTTGAGATGGCCGACGCTAAGCCCGCCACCAACGGCAAAGCCAAGGCTGCTAAGGACAGCTCTGATTCTTCTGACTCGGACGACTCGGACTCTGATGACTCCGAGTCCGAGGAGGAGGAGAAGCCCGCCGCCAAGGAGGTGAAGACCAAGGCCGCCAAGAAGGCTGAGTCTGACTCTGAGGACGTGAGTTTTCCCTGTCACTACAATCCATCTTTCTCTTTCCTAACATCATCTCTAGTCCGACGATGACTCGAGTGAGTCTGCCTCTGACGACTCCGACTCTTCCGAGGAGGAGTCTGAGGAGTCCGAGTCCGCTGAGGAGAAGCCCGCCGAGGCCGAGAAGCCCTCTAAGAAGAGGAAGGCCGAGGAGGAGCCCGAGGAGGCTGCCGAGACCAAGAAGAACAAGTCCGACAGCGAGGAGGAGAAGAGCGCTACCCTGTGGGTTGGCAACCTCGGCTGGGGTGTCGATGACAACGCCCTGTACGAGGAGTTCCAGGGCTGCGAGGGCATCGTCGGTGCTCGCGTCGTCTCTGACAAGGAGACCGGCCGCTCGCGCGGCTTCGGCTACGTCGACTTCGACAACGGCGACAACGCTGAGAAGGCCTACAACGAGAAGACCGGTGCTTTCCTCCAGGGCCGCGACATGCGCCTCGACTTCGCTTCCAAGCCCAGCGGCGACGCCCCCAACGCTCGCGCCGCTGACCGCGCCAAGAAGCACGGCGATGTCATCAGCCCTGAGAGTGACACCCTCTTCGTCGGCAACCTGTCCTTCAACACCGACGAGGACTCCGTCTCTGCTTTCTTCAACGAGGTCGCTCAGGTCACCAGCCTCCGCATCCCCACTGATATGTGAGTTTTCTACTGTCCCACAACACTCAACCCGTATAGATTACTGACCATATCATCAGGGAGTCTGGTCGTCCCAAGGGCTTTGCCTACGTTACCTTCGGCTCGACTGAGGATGCCAAGTCTGCTTTCGAGGCCCTCAACGGTGGTGACCTTGATGGAAGACCCGTCCGTCTGGACTATGCTAAGCCCCGTGACAACAACGGTGGCGGTCGCGGTGGTGGCCGTGGTGGCTTCGGCGGCCGTGGTGGTGGTGGCTTCGGTGGTCGTGGCGGTGGCCGCGGCCGTGGCGGCTTCGGTGACCGCGGTGGTGGCCGTGGCGGTGGCCGTGGTGGTGGCCGTGGCGGGTTTGGTGGAAGCCGTGGTGGTTTCCAGGGCAAGAAGACCACTTTCTAAAGTGATGTCGCACAGCCGCACACGAGGGATCGTTACGAGGGCACTTTCTAGTTGCATCCGAGGGCTTGTTGGTTGTCGGTTTTGAAATCTTGCACTCCTACTAGGAGTCGTGGGCTTTGAGAGACAGCTTCTGCACAGAAGCAGCGATACACCTGAGGGCTTGATCTTGACTCGTGGGCTGTTTGGCTCTTTGCAGCTCCTTGCCGCACAACAAAACGATGGGTTTCCCGATACTGTGGGCTCGTTGGCACGTTGGTTCGTTGGCTCGTTGGCTCTGTGGGCATCTCTGGCGATGGGCATTCGGAAGACATCGGCTTCCACTGCCATCACTTGTGGGCTTCGTGAGGGTTCTGAGGCGCATCGAGGGTTTCTTCTGCGGTACCAAAAAGTTACGGTTGATTTTAGTTAAGGCGTTTACGGTTATTCATGGGCTTTCCGATTTTCCCGACGGCTCCCAACGGCGGGCGAGGTACGGTCTCGAGTGGTACACGGGCGATTTTACACATGGCGTTCTTTGCCTGGTGAGTATCCCATTCCCGACGATTCCCCAGTTCCCCAGCAGTGTCGATACCCAGTCAGCATTGTACGAGTGTAATACTAGATAGCCGGGATAATAATCATTTTTTCGTCACACCCCGATACCCTGAACTGTGACCATGATGCTACATTGCGAACTTAAGGCTCGGTTTCTCACAACTGCTTACCATTCAGTGGCAACGACCGAGAGGAAGAGTAGATGAAGAACCACTGTATTGGTGCTATACGATCTCAAATTATCGGTATCTCCATGAAGCAAATAAAACCAACCCGATGAAAGCAACCGTGCAACCCAAGATATCGAGAACTGGCAGTTACTAAACCAGATAACCAAACCAAAAAGCATGCTTGCATCGTCGCCATCCCAATCATAACGACATGCCTCATAACCCATCCCCATCCATCCCCATCCAGACATGCACCCCCCTGTGTTGCATCCATAAATCATTCCGAACCAACCGCCCCCAAAACGACAAAAGAAAAAAAAGAGCACTCCGTATAATAGGTCAACTATCAAGCAGCAACGCTCTTCCCAACACCCCCCCACCGAATCCTCCTCAGCGTCCCGCCCGTCGACCCCGACCTGACCAGCTCACTCCCGCACCCAGCCGTCCCACCCATGGTCGCATTCGGCGACGACGCCGCACCACCGCCGAAACTGCTCAGCGCGCCACCGCCCTCCTGCCGGCCTACCTCGCGGCCAATGACGTAACCTGCGCCAAAGCCGACGACCGAGACCAGGACGACGACGCCGGCGGAGACGACCCATGTCAGGAGCGTCGGGCTCATGTAGAAGGGCGTCGTGTCCGTGTCGCTGCCCTCGAGGCAGGCGGCGGTGCGCTTCTTTTTCGCTGCGCGCGGGGATTTGGACTGGGTTTGTGCCGATGCTGAGGCGGCGCGCTTGGTCTTTTCCGTCTGCTGCTGCTGCTGGTGGCCTCGGGGCGAGGAGGGCGCGCTGGGGGCGCTAGAGTTGGATGCTGTCCGCGCGCTGAGTGGGGTCTTAGGTGCGCTGGGGCCCGCTGTCCCGGATGCAGTGCCGGCTGCTGCTCCGGCGGGGCCTAGTGGTGGGGGTGGGGCCTCGGCCATGAGTTCCGATTCTGGGACCAGGCGGAGCTCCATCGGCTGGGAGCTTGGCACGACCCCGACGCCCACGCCGGGAGGGCCGCCGGTACCGGCGCTTCGCCTTTCGTCGCGCTTGGGAAGGCCGCGGGCTGCAGCAGCGCAGGAGAGGAGGGTGGTGAGGGAGGCGCGGAGGGCAGCGTCGTTGTCAGCTTGGTAGGAGGGTGACATAAAATTCGGGGCGCCACGGTGGGAGCGGGTGTGCGGGCGGTTGGGCATGGAAGGACGGGAGTGGGGAGAATTATGGTGATATGGAGGCGCGGAGCCAGTGGAGTGGCGGTGGGCGAGGTGTGATGGCGGGTGAGAGAAGGCATTCGGCTGTGGCCTAAACACTGGGGTGTTGGATGGCCGGCCAAGGGCAGTCGCATTCTCATCATCGTCACTGTCCGAGTCTGTCTCCACCCTTGCTCTGGCCGTCCTCTGCTGGCGAAGCAGATTCGCCGAGGGGTGTATTGCCTCTGTCGAGCTTGTCATGACTCTGTCATCTTCGCTCTCTGTCTCGTCGTACTCGTCCTGGCTGCTGGTGGCCCCCGCTGGGCTCGCGGGGTGACCGACGATGAAGGAACCGGGCATGGGGTGTTGTTGTTGCGGGCGTCTCCGCCTGGGTGGATATGAACTACTGCCAACCCTGAGTCCGGTGGTCACGATATCGCCGCCGATGGACGATAGGGACGACGACGACGGCTGCGAGGCAACTTCGACCCAGGATTCTGAATTCCCAGACGTCAGTCCCTGGTCAAGACGAGACGCAGCGGCATCTAACTGACCATCATTCCGGCGCTGGGGCGATGGCGCGTCCGACCGTCCTGTAGTCTCCGAAATGCCACCGCCGCGTTGCCCTGCCTGCCGGGGGCGCTGAGAGTTTGAGGTCGCCATAATGAGATACAGTCAAGTCACTTCCACTTCACGAGAAGATGAAAGGAGGGCGCTTCCTGCGAGGGGCGCGAGGGGGTGCGAGGTCGCTCGTCTTGGTGTTGGCCCCGCGGGAGCCCCGCCTCCGAAAGTGGAGCCGTGGGACGACGAGCTTCAAGATGCCGTGGTGTCAATGGACGATCGTTTTGGCAAAAGGTCAAATGGCTGGCTAGCAGGGCACGGAGGAGGCAGGACGGAAAATGGTCGAATAATATCCTGCAGCCCCGGCCGTCTTGTTGCACTGCAGAGTGATCGAGTCGGGGTGATTCCCCCGGGCTTTGTTATCTTTTCTTTGTCTCAACCCCAAGGGCGACAGGCGTTTGGTTGAACTTGGCATCAGCGAACTTGCCAAGGTTGGCTGAAGACGGGAGGAGGCGGTGGACAGTGGGCGTGACCCACCTGAGCCACTCTGAGTAAATGTGGGGCATTCAGTTGCGCGTTCTCAGCTCTCATTCGCCCTTCTGGTTTCGTTGGGCGCACTGTGCACAGGACATGACGTTGCCCAAGCTCAGACCGAGAGACTTGGGAACCTCCCGATAGCGGCAGCCAATCGGTTTTTCTTGAGATTTGGCAGGTGATGATATCCCGTGTGCTCTGGACTGTGTAAATCTTTGGTGTAAAAGAAAGGTGGAATCAGTCAAAGTGTAAACCAGGCGCACTAGGAAAGCCACTAGCTTTCTGGCTTTTGACTTGGAATACGAAGTCCTAGTAAACGTAGCAGGTAAGGTATGAATATCTAACCGCTTCCACGCCCTGAGACCTGGAATTTAGATCAAGAAATTGGGTTCGGGTTTCAATTCTCGGTCCCTACTTCATAATGACATTGAGAAAGCGCTAAAGTCTCGGTGGCATGAGGCCGGTCAAATCTACCTGTATGATGGTTCGATAATGACGAGTGGAAGGGAGAAAAGAAGAAAGAAAACAGGGAAGGTACGGTACATACACTTCCTCCCCTGTTTGTTTGTTAGCATGCCACGTACTTTTTTGTTCTCTTTATTTTCTTACTTTATTTCTGTCTTTGCTCTTTCCCTCCTTGTCGGTTATCTTGTTTTCTTGTTTTCTTTTCTCTTTTCTCTTTCTTTTTTCTTTTTCTCTTCTCTCTTCTCTCTTCTCTCTTCTCCGACTACCAGATTCATCGTCCGAGGGCGATGAGTGTCTAGGTTCCCGAAGGAGCTATCACCCACCCGGGATACCACGCTAACAAACAGGGGAGGAAGTGTAGGTTAGAGTTGGGCCTCGACAAAGAGATGTGGCTCGTGCACCCACCGTTGGCCAAACCCTGACCCTAGGAGCAGGCAGCTTCAACTGGCTCCTTCTTTCGATCTTCTAGAACTCAATCTGTTCCCAACATGGAACGACTGTCTCGCTCAAACCTGGACATGATTTGTAGCATTTGAGCGACAGTCTCGTGAGGCTGCACACATGAACATACATGAAGAGCACCACTATGCTGTTCAGAGCACCCCAAAGTCAGCACCCCAAAGGTTGGCATCCCAGAAATCCCCACGGCCGCATTTGTCACAAGCCAATATGCGCTTCCAATCGATCGATGCGGAGGTGACGTGGCAGGAATGGCAGAAATGCCCGAAGCCTTGCCATCGCGATTGTCGCGGGGGAGGCGTTGTCAGGGACCTGCCTGTCATCCCAATGGTCGTCATCAATTACCTATTTTCATTGGCAACAGCTAGGTTCGAAGCAGCCGCGAGACATACTGGAGCATCTCCGGGTCTCCATCACCCTACCGTGTGTCGCGTGAGGATACGGCATGCCCCGATGTGAGACAGCAGCCCGAGACATGGCGGTCAATCTGGACACTTGCAGTCTAGGTCAGGCTGTCCAAAACTCCAACAGCCCTGGGCAGAAATGCAATCAACATACCATCACAACGCAATTCTCAGCATCGAGTTGGCATGACGTTGATCTAAGCGTAGTGAGGCTCCTTCGACTAGCATGTGTCGCAAAATTCCATTTACGGGATTAGGAAATTGTAAATCTGAGCATGCGTGTTAGTGGGAAGGGGAAACAAGGGGAAAGGGGACAGGGGGGGGATTTGATATAATCCCTCGCCCGCCGCTGTCAGATTTCCCGCCCTTCTTTGCCCCTGACTGTTTTCGAGTATGATTTTCTCTCCAAAAAAGCATCACGGTATCCTATTACTCCTTATCAACACCAAAGGCCGGAGAAGCATGCAACGATTGCGAGGTAGGTAAGCAACCACCAGACCAACCAATTTTGGCGAAGCTGACCAGACAGCTTCAGATGGCCTCGGAAAAAAGACTGGAAAGCAACGCGTTTGGCCCCCGAGAAGCAATGTCTCTGATCCCACCAGTGCCAAGCAAGCAACCAAGCAAACGTCAGTCAGGCCGCAATAACCGGCCACTGCTGCATGCAGGCGGGAAGACGAACGGGGATGTCGCCAGAGCGCGAGAAAGAATGCATGCCCCGCGCTGCCCATGTCCTGGGGATCCCAAAGTCCCTGACAGATGCGGCTCTTCCTATCCCCTCGTGCTCGAGCACCCCGCCTTGGCCCGACGATGATCGAGTCTGCCACACTCTGCAACCATCGAGCGCCCTCGCTACCATGAAACCACCCCGCCTACCAATGGGACGGCTGCCCCGCCATGCAACATCCTGCCCTCGGGTGCCGTCACTGGCAGCTGGAAACCGGGGAACAAACCGGGTTCATGTGGTCTGCTGCTGCCCGGGCCCGTCTGGCATCAACCAACCCCACTCGGCCCGGACGGCATCGAGGCGCTCAACTCGCGATTTGGCGGGTATAAGTAGGCGGACCACCATGACGGAAACAAGTTGGACGGCCCGATCCTAGACTTGACCCATAACTTGCGCTCTCTCGACTTTTGCCTACACTTTGCTCTACATATTCCCGCGATCCACCTACCCAAAAATGGCGAGCCACAATATCCTTCTCGGCGCGCCCTCCTCCGGTGACATGCCGCTCTCATACGAAGAGCTAGACCCATTCTACCCCAAGCCCCAGCCCCAGCCCAAGCCCGATACCACGCCGGCTCCTGAACCGGCCAGCCACCGCCCGTCGTCGACCCCCCCACACTTTCAGGGGTAGATGGATTGAAGTCAACCATACCCGGGCTCACGCCGATGGTGAGCACCCAACAAGACCAGAGAAACATGGATGTAATCGAGCTGAAAGGACCCCACGCAGTATCGCCGCCGCCGACCTATCAAAAGGGGCTGTCGCCCGGGGCAACGGCAGATGGTGTTGGCCAAGCACCCAACATCACATCTACAAGGCACAGACAACGTTGAGATTGAGACAAGAGGACAAGATCAACCCTTCTCCACGAGCAGGATCTCCGGATCTGGCATTCCTTTCCACCCGCAGACTTTCCCGTGCCGGGTATTTTGTCGCCGCCCCCCTGCTTTTCGGGGGAACATCTTCCTCTTGAACTCTTTTCCTCTCTCATGCATGACACGGAGAGCTGGCAATATGTTGCAGATACCATTCCCTATTTTCTTCATTTATTTTTTCTACTTCCTTTTCCTACTCCCTTTTCTTGCTTCTCTTTCTTACTTCCTTTTCTTCGTCTAGCAAGGGGATATGACAACCAAGCCACCCGCAGAGCGGACCACAAGTTATGACCTTACGCTTAAGGATCTATTTTCTTTTCCTGTCATCACATATCACATATCACAGCTTCCAGGGTCTAGTGTTTGCTATCTAGTTACGTTTCCGATGTCTGGTACTTTGGTACTTATTAGTTACGTTTCCGGCATTGAGCTGGAAGGATATATCTCTCGAGGGAGTGTGATGTTAGTGGAACGTACGACGAGAAAGCAGGGTTTTCCAGGCCGTTATGTTATCTCTCATCAGAATCGAACAGAATTTGAACAGTTCATGCTGCGAGGTATTGCCTTTCCGCAAAGCCATGGTTCCATAGATAGTTCCTCGCGTGCCATCGGCCATGTCGAGATAGTGCGCTTCTCACAACAGCCCAGGCTACCCTCACTGGCCATTCACACAATGTCTAGACTTCCCAAGCATATAACCATATGCTGCAGGGATACTCCTGTAAATATTTCTATTCATCTATCCGAATACCACGCTCAGACCTACTCTCCAAGTCTCATCCTACCCTTAACAGAATCAACCCTCAACCAACCCTCAACTGACCTCACCTCCTCCCACTCTCCTAAAACGCCCCCAAATCCAACGGCACACTACTGCCCCTCCCAGCGCGGTACCTCCTCGGCCCGCCCGCGAAGCTCCTGGGCTTCGGGAAGTTCTCCTCGCCCAAAAACTTCCACCGCGGATCCTGTACCACATAGCGCCCACCACCACCACCAGACGCAGCGCCCGGCGACGAAGCCGTCGACGGATGGCGGCTTGGACTCGGCGTCGTGTTGCCGCCTGAGCCGTTGGGGGCAAGGGTGAAGCTGCTCGGGTCGAGCATCGCAGAGCGCATGGACGAGGCGCGGCCCGAGGCGCTCGAAGGGGAATGAGCAAGAGACGGCGGCGGAGGAGGTGCGGGCGCTTCGGTCGGATGCGGAGGGGGAGGCGGCGGCGGGGATGCTGATGGCGGGGCGGCGGCGTTGGAGGCTGCGCGGAGGACGGCTTGCGCGGCGATCGTTTGGGAGATGGAGCTGGTTGACGGGGCCGATACTGACGGCGGCGGAGGTGGGGGTTGGGAGCGCGATGGGGCTGGCGGCGGTCGCGGGGCGGAGGAGGGAGGCGGCGGTGGGGGAGCTGGAGGCGGGGGGAGACCGGATGATGCGGGTGTTGGGGGTGTGAGCGGCGTTGGTGGGGCGAAGGGTGGCGGCGGAGGAGCGGGCGCATTGGGGAGAGGCGGCGGCGTTGAACGGAGTGTTGAAGACGGCTTCCGGGAGCCCGGCGGCGGCGGCGGCGGCTTCTTGCCGATTGGTGGGGGTGGACCCTTTGAAGATGCGGTCGATAACGGTCTCGGACCATCGGCATGCCTGAGATTCGCAATCGATGGGGGTAGCGACGGCGCGCTGGATGTGCCTGGGAGGGATGGTCTACCGGGGATGGCCGGGGCGGCTCCCGGCGGTCGCGGAGGTGCGCGCGGCGGTGCTTCTGAATCAGAGAGATACGAAGCTTCTCGGTTTGCTGTAGAGGTCAGCTGTGTACTAATGAAGAAACATTCGAATGGCTCCTTACCCCCAGTATCGACACCTCCGCCCGTTTTCCGCAGCTTCGGCATGCCCCCGGCGAACAGGCCTGCTAGTGGTTGCGGCGCGCTGCTTATACTGGATGTGTCTGGCTGGGCTCTGTTCCCCTGGTCGCTATTGCTCCTGGCACGGCCTCCGGGGACGGGAGGGGCGAGGCCGCCTGGTGCCTTTGGAAGGCCAGGAATGGGAGGAGCACCGAGCGACGACGGGCCCGGGCCGCCGCCCGACGACACCTTGCCAACTTGAGGGGCGGAGCGATCATTCGTGACAGTCTTTTTGAGCGCCTTGCCCTTGTGGATATCGGAGAGCAGCGCCCCCTGAGCGCGTGTCAGTATCGCTCCCGCGGTGGGGTGTGGACAACTCAACGGACTCTATTTTTCGGCAAGGCAGTCGGGCCTGGTGGAGGCGGAGGAGGAGGAGGCGGTGGTCCGCCAAAGCCGGGCGGCGGCGGAGGCGGCGGCGGCGGGGGGGGAGGCATCGCGGGGTGGGTTCGAGGCTGCCGATGCTCTCAAGCTCGGTCGAATCGGTGGGATCGATTACAGCGTTGGGCGGGGTTCCTAATTTACGGCGGTAAAAAAAAGAATAGTGTCAGGGGGACGATAATGAGTGGGTGGAATAAGTTCACGCCCTGCCCACAAATGGTTGGAGTATGTTGCAAATTAGACGCCTGTTGAAGACTGGCAAAAAGAGCGATAAGGGACTTGGAGATGTGGTGCGGATGTTGCCTGCGTCACTGCTGGCTGGGCTGTGGCTTCGCCCAAGGCTTACGGCTTGGCGCCAAGGTGAATAAAGAGGTGGGGCTTCGTTGACACCCAGCAGGGCATGACAGATTCGCGACAGATTAGGTACCTATTTTGTAATTTGTACAAAAGTACTTCGTAAATGACTACCTACATTCAGAATAAGTTCAAATACGGAATACGATTTTGTCGTCTTTACTGGTGCTTCCTTTTGTACTAGGCTAACACTGTGTCGTTTGATGGATTTCTCCGCAATTCCCACAGTGCGAATCTAGACCCCTTTACTCGCAACCAGCTTTCGAGGCACATGCATGAAACGTGGGGTTTCTGCTCAATTGAGTGACATCGCCGGCTCGCTGCAAGGATCTGCACCACGTCTTTTAGTTCATGGGCTCTCTTTTGACTGCAACGCGTCAACTTCTTCTCATCGAATTTTCGACTTTTATCAAGTTCGCTGGCAATACTCGGTTCCAGCACACCACGCAAACATTTCAAGCTGCTTGTGGCACTTTAATTGCCAATTACCACTCAAAAACTTCGACACTGCCCCCATCGTCGCGATTGGTACGGCAGCTGCAAGCATCTGCGCGCTGGGCGAGCCCTCGGGGAAAATCCTCATCGAGACTCCGTCGCTTCGCACTCCGCACTCCGAGAGCCACGGGCTGCACCGCCAAAACCATGTTACGTCGGCCTTATCCGGCCGGCGCGGGCCTACGACTTTGCCAAGCCTGCGAGTCGGTCTCCGGACAGCAACGGGTGCAGCCACTGCACCGGGCCAGACGCTCCGCTGTCATGGCCCGGGCGAGTCCTCTGTGGCCCATCGTCCACAACCCCGCCCGCTCTTTCACAACCTCGCAATCGTGCTTCAAGGTGAAACAACCGCAAACCACACAGGACACAAGTGCCGCCCAAAGCAGGTTTGGCAAAACCGCCAGGTTACCAGAGTACCAGCCTCCCCTGCTCGACCCGGCAGCAGTGCGTGCTGCTGTTGACCGCGTCACAAAGTCCTTCTTCGGCCCCTCTGGCATCCCGTCTGAAGAGAAGACGCTTACCGCTCTGCGGTCACTTGCCCAGATCGACGTGAAGCCCACAGCGGATGCCGCGGAACGCCGCTCCGAAGACGCTGCCGCCGAAGCCAGGCCGGCCTCGCAGCTCCTGGACCTCGACGGCGCTGCCCCGAAGGCTGGGAATGTCGCCGCTTCCCAGGGAAGCCCATCTCTGCGGACCCAGGGTGTGGCCGATACTGTATCGGATGCGGCCTACGCAATCGCTACCCACCCGACGGTTGTCATCACTCGGCAGGTGTTGGAGGAGTATGTGCGCCTCCAAGCCCGGCTTGGCAGGCCGCAGTCGTTACCGCAGATTCTTGGCCTCTACGCCAGCAAACCCAAGCCCAAGCTATCGTCGGGATCCATTCGATACGTCGAGCGCAACCCGCGCAAGGCAGAGAGCGCGGTTGACCCTGCTGTCGCCGACATGGCCCTGGATGCCGCAATCGAGGCACAGGATATGCAGGCTGCTGTCGGTATTCTGGAAAACACTTACGCGGCACCGGCGTTCCGGCGCGCCAAGCTCATCAAGAAAGCACTGCTCCCTGGATTTGCCGTTGCCTCGACGCCCGTGGCGCTCTACTATGTCGCTACGGAGCTGGCGCAGATGCAACACGCCCTGGAGCCCAAGATTGCGACTGGTATGGCCTTCGTTGGCGCCATCTCATATGTGGGCTTTACTGCAACCATCGGCATGGTGGCCCACTTCACGGCGAACGACCACATGAAGAGGGTGACTTGGGCATCCGGCACCCCGTTGCGCCATCGATGGCTCTGTGAGGAGGAGCGGGCCGCATTGGACAAAATCGCCTGCTCCTTCGGATTTTCCGAGGAGCACCGATATGGCGAAGAGGAGGGCGAGGACTTCCTCTGGCTCCGGGAGTACATTTTAAGAAAGTCGATGATTCTGGACGCCGTCGAGCTCATGACGGGCATGAACTAGGATTATCGGCTTTTTGATGCCCAGGGAGTCGGAAGAAAAGATAAAACGGCGGTGGCGGTGGCGATTTGTCTCGCACCCCAGCGGCTTGGCGCGCTGCACCGTCCGTCGTTGCCGGAAACTTTTGGATCATCACCATCTAGGCCCTGTCACTTTTTGGGCCCAACTTTCTTATCACTACGTATTTCCCGATGCGAGTGATCGGCCGTGGGGCGTCTGCCCTGCCGCAGCCCGTCGTGGCCTTGCCAAGGACTGTGGAGCAAAATACCAAATCAACTCTGTACATCAAAACCCGTCCAGGTGGGAATCAAGACCATTCGCCTCGATTGCTGTGCAAGACTCTTATGCGCATTTCCCGTCGGTACAACCATGACGCCCTGGTGGACTCCCCCGTTCATCCGGTTCCACGTTACACGCCAGGCTCTCCTGTCCAGTCTCCACGTCATGTCAACATACGAAGTACACACCCCCCCAAATTCGGAG
Source organism: Trichocladium uniseriatum (assembly GCA_017139535.1). Classification (NCBI taxonomy): domain Eukaryota; kingdom Fungi; phylum Ascomycota; class Sordariomycetes; order Sordariales; family Chaetomiaceae; genus Trichocladium; species Trichocladium uniseriatum. Next base: position 353,070 of record WOUO01000002.1, on the reverse strand, counting down.
GGTGTTGTCCTATTCAGGCTCCCCTCTACCCCAGCAGCCCCAGGCAGATCCAGCATCTTCTCTCCATCTGGCCCCGGCAGCTCCCGGGGTTACCGCAGATGAGAGATGCGGTTCAATGGATGTACATCTGGCGGGATGTTGGATCTCGGTAGAAACCTCCCGCCTCAGCCCCCTTGACCGTTCCCCCCTGGTCGCACAGTGATTTTGGCTCCCGATATATATAAAGGCCAAGCCGTCTCCTAGCTTCTGATTCCAGGCCAAAAGCAAAGTCCCAAAAGCAGACAGGGTACCAGCGCCACCAGGATTATCCAGCTCGGTGGACACTAGCTTCATAAAAACGGTCTTACCGCTATTCTCACACAACGCCATTCTTTTCACTGTGTCCTGCGTCCTCCTTTCTTGACTCGACGAACTTGTGATGGCTGGCGGGTTTGAGCCTATCGACCCGGAACGCTGCGAGCACTATGCCGTCTTCGCGTCTCATCTCGACCGGAGATCGTTCGATTTCATCTACTGGTTCCTCTTCGTCGGTGTCATTGGCATGCTATTCCTAGCATCATGGAAATACAGCGGGTTTGTTTTATCCTCCTATCGCGTTACGGTCTGACGATGGCGGCGGCTGACCTCCCTCGTGCTAGTGATCTCGATAAGGTGCGGATGCAGGGCCATGAGCCCGGCTCCCGCGGATACAAACACAGGATGATGAGGTGCATGATGGTGTGCAGCGTGTACGCCTGCATTTCTATCGTCGCCGTCGTCATGGAAGTATACGCCCTGTTGGCGTTGCAGTTCTGCGACGGCGAGGACCTCATGTCGCTGTTTTGGTCGACCTGGGCAATGATGCAAGTTGGCTCCCTCATCGCCATCCTAGGCATCCTACTCTCCGTCTTGAACAGTCTCCGCGGGAACCAGAACCCGTAAGTGAAAGGAAGCATCCCCAAGATTTACTCCTTGTTCTAACGCCAGCTCGTCACCAGACCATGGGCTTTGGCTCTCGGGACCCCCGTTCTTGTTGTCGCTGGCATCGGCCACGCAGTCCACGGCGCCATGCGAAAGCGGGTGCAAAAGGTGCGCTCTAGGAGCCGTGGCCGCCAGCGGGGAATGTCGGACAGCAGCTCCAGCCGCCGACTCGACTCGGGTGATTTGCCGATTAGTAGAGAGTAGGTCTTGAATCTGCGCTCCTCAAACACCGCGATAGCTAATCACCCTTCCATAGGCAAACCCTCCGCGCCGACGAAAGCGAAAAAGAAGAAGCGGAGATCCCTGCCACCTTTCTGGGCTTCACACCGCAGGGGTCGCCAATCGTCAAGTTTGCCGAGGACCTGGGCGGCAGCATCGACCCGGAGCAGGGCATCGTCCTCGGCCGGAGCGACGGCCATGTCATCATCGCTTTCCGCAAGGCCATGACGGTGGCCAACGACAGCAACGACAGCATCTGCAAGAACGACGACAACTCGCGTTTATCACCTGCTTCTGCTGCGGAGCCGCCAGTGATCTCGAAACCGGGCCCCAGCACCGCGTCGCGGCCGCCACCAGTCGTGAGGATAGCTTCCCCACCGGCCGTGACACCTCTGAAGTCCCCGGTCTGAGGCCTGGCTTAGGGGTTTCACTCCCGACGTCACTTCCGACATTATATCATCGCCTACTACCTACCGACCGATCTACCTACCTACCGACCCGCCTACCTTACTTCACAGCATAATGTTTTTCTTTGGTTTTGTTTTGGGCATTCAAGCAGCATGGTCTAGCGAGCGTGGTTAGTTTTTTCAGAGTTTGGATATCCCGGGGTGGGCAAAAGGGCGCGGGAGAGCGCGGGATCAATTGCATTGGGAGACTGACTTCTGGCAAGCCAGCAGGCAGGCAGGCAGCGTTTGCATCATGAGCATCAGCAATGTGTTTTTTTTCTCTACTATTTTTTCTCTACTATTTTTTCTTCGATTTTTTATTCGGCTTACGAGAGCCTAGTTTAGTAGTATCTTTACCAATCTATTACCTCTATCATCTTCATGATATCATCATCACCTGTGCCTCTTCTCCCCGTTCGTATCGCGAACCACTCATCACTCCTCCCTTCTTCATCTGACAGGCTTACATCAATCCCGTCTGCCTACCTGCCGTGCGGTGACAGAATGTCCGTTATCTTCGCCCCCGAAAGCGGCGGTGTCATCATGCTGTGTAAGGCCGCTGGAACGTGGGACAAGGCAAGAGCAGGGACTGGCGGCGGCTGTCTGTCTGGCGGGTGCTGTGTCTGAGACACGTCACGTCACTCTGCCCAGTCGGTGTCGGTTTATTGTCTCACACACATGAGACTCAACACTTTTTCACGCGGTGTCCTCTTTTTCCCCGCTTCCCGTTCTAGTTGGTTGATATCCGCTTTCCTGGTTCTGGGTGTTTTGGGGCAGTAACGATACACGACCGAAGCGAAGACGGTGTGTCTCTGTGTGTCTGTGTGTTTGGGCTTGGCTTCCAGGTTGGGCTTGGCTTTGTCGTTTACCGCGTCCATGTGTCCCATGCTTTTTTTTCGGGCTCGGGGATCGACGAAGAGCCGCCTCCCTTTCCCCCACCCCTTGTTATCAATATCTCCCATGGCTGCGCCATGCATATTAGAAATTGGATTTGAAATACAGATGACGCGGTCAGGCACTCCCGTTCACCTGGCTGGTGATCGGTGATCATTGTATCCCGCGCCCAAAAGAAAGACAAGGGCGGACGACACGGGAGGTCCGGCTTGCCGGTCTGGGCGGTTCGGGAACAAGGTGGACGGAAAGGGGAGAGGAGACGTCAAGATAGGAATCATCAAAAACCATGTTAGCTGATAGGCTGGTTGGGCGCCTGGGCGCGTTGCATCGCCGGGGCATATTCCCCGCCCGCGTCAGCCCCGTAGATCTGTCAGATCTTGGGTTTAGTCTGCCAAGGGGCCAAGGGGCCAAGGCCTGACCAAAGCCTGGGCGGCAGCATCCGATTTGCCGACGATAACAACAAGTCTCTCGGGAGGGTTACATTCCGCGACGTGACATTTGGGAAGTACTTTTCGTACTTCATGTCCGAGTTGGGTTCGTGATGTGATACGGGGCTGATGAGGATGATCGTTTTTTTGTGTTTTTTTGTGTTTTTTTTTTTTTTTTTTTTTTTTTTTTTTTTTTCACCTGCCGTGTGCTTGTTCCTCGCAGGATCTGTGAACCCATTGCCATGGGAAAGTCAATCTGCATTGCCGAGATTGGCCAGCCACCCCGTCAGCACGTGGAGAAAGCGGTGGCTGCTGATCACTAGAGTGTCTTAAACATCAGTGTGCAGTGACCGGGGGGCTGGAGCACAGATTCGCCCAACTCGAACTTGAGGAGGGGACGGTGACGACGTCGTTGTGGCACAGGGTTGCTAGATCCAGACGGACGGAGGGCGAGACTGAAACAAAAGTATCCGAGGCAGTGACAGCCGTTGGGAGACTTGGGGTTGCGAAACTCGCAGATGCATATCCCATCCCCACCTCCACCGAGGAAACAGTCAAAGGGTACGGTACGCGCCAGTAATCTTCTCGCAACGGACCCAGATGCATTGTTAAGCTACATCATGCATATCGGCACTTCTTCTTTCCCCATCCATGGCCGTCACGAGCTCCACTCGCAAACACTGCTGACTGCCGGGCGTTCCAATCATCGTCGGGCCTTTTTCGTTGATCCGGAGTCCTTTCCGTCCTGTTCCGCACCCTTATCAGATTCCGGCTTGGTCTTGCGTAATACTTTGTGCTCTATTCCGTGTTCTGTATGTGAAGAGCAGTTTCTTTCGTCCGTTTCGTTTCGCACCGGGTCTTGCGCCTCGCGCCTCACATCATCTCCGCAATGCACCCCTTGGCGGATCTTCCCGTCTCAACAGGGGAACCTTGGCGACCCAAGGCCATGGAGAATGGGAGGGTGGGAATAGTGAAACTGGCATTTTCCACTACCCTTCCCTTTTTCTTCTTCCGCTATGCCCTTCCGGCTCGGCCAATTTGCAGGATTTCGCCCGTTAGGCGCTCGTCGCTGCGCAATACCGGCCAAGAGCTGCCGTCGGCCTTGGCAAGTGACACCTCAAGCTTGGTGCCCAAGATCTTGAAGGTAGACTTGGCAGGGTCGACTGAGCCAAAGAGCGGCACCTCGGCCTTGTAGCGCTTTGGCACTGGCGCGTCCGTCGTGGGCAGGTCGAGAACCAGCGCCCGCTCTTGGAACTCCACCTTGGCCGCCTCCTTGTCGATCTTTTTGAGGAAGAAGGACGCGATTACCGATGTTTGCGTCTGGTAGAAGTCGTGCCTGCAGAAAAAAAGAGAGTGGGGAGATGAGCACATGGACCCGTAGGAGTGGCAATCACGCCGGCGGTCAGCGGTCAGCAGCATTCTCGGCCAGCCATCAGGGTGTTTCGGCAGCACAGCCAGCCTTGGCCGACGCTTGGCTACGAAACACGATCCGTCGGGCAGCCAGCTGCCAAGCACGCCGGGGAAACACCACGGACTCACCTGACCGTCTCTAGCACCTCTTCACCTCCGGGGCCGGCCGTATCCTTGCCAGCCGCGTCCTTGGCGCCGCTGCCGACGAACAAGTGCCGGTTCTTGGTCTTGCATCCCTCAATCTTCATAAACTGATCAAACTCGAGCACCCGCCGCTTGCAGCAGGTGTAACCCTTGCTGCCTTCGTGGAAGATGGGAACGCCCGGATGGTGCACGCACGTCTCCCCTTCCCGGCTGAACCCCTTTTTGTAAGCGGCGCCGCAGGCTTTCCGTCTGCACACGCGGCCGTCCGGGATCTCGGCCGTTTCATCGTCGTCTTCCGATTCGGGCTGCGGCGGCGGCGGGGTGGGAATGTGCTGAGGCGCGGCGACGGGCGCACGGGGCGGAGGTGGGGCAAGGTTTGCGGTCTCGAGGAGGGCCGGATCGGCCTCTCTCTTCTCCACCTTGGGCGGCAGGTCGGTGGTGCTGTGCTTCCCCTCGGTGCAGGGCTCGATGGTCATGAACTCCTCAAAGGTGAGGACGCGCGGCTTACAGCACTTCCATCCTGTGTGCGAAAAGCCGTGGTTAGCTTGGCGTCCAGAAGAAGCCGAATTGGTGGCGGACCGGAAGCCAACCGGAGGCCAGTCGCGGCAGCAGAGGCATCGGCGAGCTGCAGCGTGATGCTACGGCCGGCCGGGGCTGTGTCTGGGCTGTAGGACGGGGGGTCGTACCTTTCTGGCCCTCATGAAAGACTGGCGGGCCGGGGTGGTAGCGGCAGACCTCGTCGGCATCTGTGTACGTCTTGCCGCAGCCTTGGTGGACACACTTTTGGGCCATGGTGGTGATGGGGACGGTTGCAATGTGTACTACGTCAGTGGTAGTCAATTTTGACAGGTCGTTTGATCGCGGTTGGGGTATTAAACTGTTTTTGTGAGTCGCTGTCTATGGATGAGAAGAGGGGAAGGAGAGCACAGAGCAGCAAGGCCTCTGCTTGATTGCTTGGGAACAAATACCCGTGTACACAAAGAGCTTGGCTCGTGGAAGCTCTCGAAGAAAATCGAAGCTTCAAGTTCTCATCGAGAAGGTGGGGGCGGGGTACCTGTCTGGGGCCTCTGTACCCCGGCTTGCACTAGCCATGTTGGGAATGGCTGCTTCCGTCAAAACGCCAACCTGCCAAGCTTCAATGTTTGACAGCTTCAAACAAACCTCGTCTTGTCAAACTTGAACTCTAAACCAACATTTTCTCCCTCCGAGTGGTCATTCCGAAGTCATGCATGTCACATCTCGGCTTCTGCAGTCCTGCAGGATAACACTCTTCACCCGCAGCACTTGCGGGTTATGCACGCAGGCAAAATCGGTACTGTCGGATGTCTGGGACCAGCGGCCGTTTGCCTTCAAGGAAATCGAAATTACGAAGCCTGAGGCCAAGGCCTGGCGGGATATGTATGACTTCGACGTCCCCGTGGTGAGTTTGACGTGCCAACCATGAGTCCAGCCTGCCGCTATCCATGGGCGGTAATTCGCCGTCTAGCATACTCAACCCTCTGCAGATCCACATCAGCAAAGCGCAAGCACCCGAAGAAGACCCAAAGCTGTCCTCCAAGGCGGTAAAGCTGATGCACCGTTTTACCCCTGACGAGGTCATGGCCAAGATGGATGCCGTCGAGAAGTGATTGAATGACGTGCTCTGGCGTGGCCCCTACGCGGCTGTCACTGTCAATCAACGACAGCCCCCGAGTTGAGACGGGTTCTCACAGCTATTCCGCGTTGCGTCGGTTCTTTTATTTTCTGTCAGAATCTAGGCTGCCAAGGAAGTTGTCTTAATCAACCTCAACGCACCTCCTGCGCGTCCCGTTACACTACCCTCAAGCCAGCGCCTCGGTCCTGTCACAATTCGCCGCGAGCAATGGCCATCGAGTGCGCCATTGTGGCCTGCAAACTCGTATAGTCGGTCGCAACGGTTATCATGTGGAAACCTTGCTCTGCGTACTGCCTGGCTTGCTCCCCAGAGGTGCAGTATATGCCACACTTCTTGCCAGCTGCCACGGTGGCCCTCAAGATTCTCGAGATTGCTTCATCTAACTGAGGCTCCATCTTTCCATTGATGATCGGGTGGCCAATGCTGATGCCCAGGTCGAACGGCCCAACGAACAGGACGTCGACCAGCGGTGCTATTTCCTCCACCAACTCCAACGCCTCCCGGGTTTCGATCTGCACCATGGTCAACAGGCTCTCGTTTGCCTGTTGTAAATATTGCGTGAGCGTCAAGCCGGGCTGGAAGTTTTGCAGCACGAAGGGCGAGCCAAACCCCCGTCGGCCTTGAGGTGGGAACTTGGCGGCAGCAACGACGCCCTTGACCTCCTCAACCGTCCGGATGAGCGGAACGAGGATCTTTAAGATTGGTTAATGAATCTCGTTAATCCGAGACATGGGATGGGGACACAATCTTACCCCGTGTGCCCCAGAATCCAACGCTCCTATACTAATGTCAGTATGTGCCGGGCATTGGACATTATTACCACATGGTGCGCTGGTCCTTACGTTTCACCATCCAGGCCTGTGTGTCCGGGAGGCGAACGATTGGGGAAACACCCAGAGCCGCGATGGCCGGGACAGCCTCGTGCATAGCGGCATCTATTAGGGTGTATCAGCACTGTGCAACATAACTATGATTCCGCGAGCTGGCTTCTTACCATCCATATTCCCGTGTTCGCAGTCAACCAGCACCCAGTCCGCTCCCGACCGAGCGAGAGCCCTGGAGATGTTCGCTCCAGGCAGCATCTGCCAGAATCCCATGGCCGGGCGTTTGGCCTCTGTGAAGACCTGCTTCAGCCGGTTGGATTTCAACATGTTTGAATCCGCGTCCATGGTGGATATCAGTCGGAGCTGCTGGCTGGTGTAAAGGTGTATTGGTCCTAGTGGCCGGGGATGGCTGCAAACAATACGTCTCCGTAATATCGCACTAATAAGGGAAGCCGTTCGAGTCATGGCAGGGAAGTTCGGTTTGGGGTCTCAGATGTTCAACGTTAGTTATATAGAGATGCGCAAGCGTATGGTGGGGAGCATGACCCCCTCACTTTACAGCCGGGTTGTTTTCCTGACGCGGGGTCAAGCTCCTGGCAGCTCCTCCCCCGCCGTCTTGTTTCCGGGGTGATTGACCTTCACCAACAATCTCACGAGCAGCCCCAAGCACTCTGCTCTTGGGAACCGAAATCACCACCAAAACAATTCGGCTTCAGTCTCAGAAGGCCGGATCTATCCGTGTCTCATGTATCCGTGCCGAGACATGTTCCAGATCTCGGAGGCGAGATAATAGCTGGCGCAATCAGAATCAGAGGCCGAGGCACAACCATGGGATTTGTGAAATGCGCACATCCATATCTAGCTTTTCCCACCCCTTAATATCCCCAGCATGGCAATCTATAATCTGTACACTTCCATTTAACTGGCTATCTGAGTCGACATGGTTCCCACCGTATTCCGTACGGTGTAGGCCGAGATTGCCCGATGTCAAGTCAGCTTCCTTCCCTTCTAACAGTGTCCCTAAATATATATGTGTATCTCGCTCGATATAAATCATGACTAGAAAGGGTAAATCTTGATAATGTCTAGACTGTCAACACTCACTCAACATTGATGTCATCAACTGGGGCCAAGACTCAGGGGTAAGTTGAATACTACCCCGATTAGCACATACCTTGGGCACCGATAACCAGATATCTTGGAGGAACCAACCCGGGACGATAACGATAAGATCCTTGTGTCAATGAAGCTTCCCCAGCAACACCAAGCTCCGAGCCCTTAATAAACGACAGGTTTGCGATTTTTGTTGAAGCCCGCAAACCGAACGCGCACCGGTCTCGTCACTGCGAGAGACGAAGCAACAGAGGCAGGCGACAGAGGCGACGCAGATCTCGGCATTCCTCGGCCCATTCCGCTCTTGAACCGTCTCTTGCGCCAACTGCGACTCCCGAGCCTCTATCTGCTGCTGCCAGCACCACCGCCGCCGCAATGTCGCTAAATAGTTATGTCGATAGTAAGGACCGCCCATACTTTCTCTGTGGGTTGGGTATGCTTGACGTCTCGCTAACAATCTCCGCCAGAAAAGGTGTGCATCATCACCACCGACGGGCGCAACCTCGTCGGCGTCCTCTCGGCACACGATTACTCGACCAACCTGGTGCGTCTCGCCTTGCGTGCCTTACTTTCAATAACTTCCCCGAATCACCCACACACCCACCCAAACCCGCATCATACCCACCATCTTACTATTCCCACAATCCTCCTAGTTAATAACTACTGACATCCTTGCTCCCACTGCGTACAGGTCCTCCAAAACACAGTCGAGCGCGTGATCCGCAGCCCAGATGACGGCGAGCCCTCGGCTGAGGTGCCGCTGGGCCTGTACATTGTGCGCGGCGAGAATGTGTGCCTGGTCGGGCTGGTCGACGAGCCCCTGGACGCGAGCATCAACTGGACCGAGGTCAAGGGCGCAGCGATTGGGACGACCAAGCATTAAAGTTTAATCAGTTGGGATGTTGGGTTGTTGTTGGTTGCATGTTGGTTGAACATGGGTTAGGTGAACCCAGGGGTGATAGACGCGGGGTAGGCGGGCAGGCGGGCAGGGAGGAGGACGCAGAGCCTGGGATGGGGGGGTTGCATCGTGTCGTGCGGAATGAGGGGGCTCAGTTCTCCGCGCGACGGGATATGGCGTTTGATACTTGTGCGGGTGCCTTTCCAAGGGTATGCCTCTCACTACCTACCTGGGCTCTGCTTCCCTCCCGTACGAATGGTTTGCTGACGTTGCGAGAAGAGAGGATGGAAACAGGGTCGGGCTGGATCAATCCCTGCCCGAGCTTTACATCGATTTGAGATACCCAGAATGCAAACAAGAAAAAAAAACAAGTCTATGGGACCCGTTCCTCTATCCTTCTACCTAGTTTACCGACGCAAAAACCTGCTTCAACAAAACGCCGGCAAAAATGTCGTGGCCGGGCGACGAAACCATCCTGTTGATCCTGTTGCCCTTGCGCACGCTGAGCCAACCCATGGTGTCACCGGGAACATCGTCGAGCGTGACAGCGTCCATGGGGTCCGCCGGGTGCGTCTGGACAGTGCTCTCCTGCTCGCCGGGCTTGGCCCGCACGCGCCGGTCGACGACGTGCATGCCGCGGGTCCACTGCCCGGTCGTCTCGATGCGGATGTCCTCGAGCTTGGGCACTGCCTTCCACGCCGGGTCGTCGTGCGTCAGCATGTACCAGATGCACAGCGGGTCGTGCAGCGACAGGCCCGCCTCGCTGCCGTCACCGAGCATCGAGTCGATCTTGTCAAACGTGCCGTTCATAAAGGTCTCGGTCCACTGCGCAAGCGGGCTGCCCGCTTTGATAAGGGGCTGAATCGTCTCGTTGAAAAAGCGCCTACGGAGCTCGTGCGGGGTGGTGATGTCGAGCGGGAACAGGGTCAGCTTGAGCCGGCGCGACAGGTTGTCCGGGTAAGGGGGGAGGATGGATTTGCCGCCGAACGACGGGGGCATGGTCGAGGAGGGCGTGGGTGAGGTCAGGGCGTAAACGCGAGCGGCGGCGACGGCGTCGGCCGCGCAGTTGAACTCGCCGCAGGGGGTCACGTTGCCCTCGACTTCGACGGCGCCGCCCATGACGACGAGCTCCTTGATGCGCAAAAAGGTCTCGGGGTCCTCGGCGGCGGCCAGGGCAACGTTGGTCAGCGGGCCGACGGCGACAATGGTGATGGTGTTCTCGGGCTCCTCTCTTAGGATCCGGAGCATCTCCTTGTGAGAGGGCGTCTTGCTCGGGGTGAAGAATCTCGAAAACGAGGGCGGATCGGCAGTAACGCTGGGGGTATCCTCAAAGAGGCTGCGCCAGGTATCGGCCGGGGTAAGATGGGGGTGCTGCGTTGGGTAATTAGGGGGGTTACTGAAAGGAGGGCTTCATTGATGATCTTACCGCCTCATGGACGCCGTGGAGTCCGTCCACACCGTCTGCCTCTGTCAGCGTCCCATCCACGCAAACGTCTCGGCACAGCTCTTACGGAAATAGTCGGCCACGAGCTCGTCGTCCTCGAGCGCGTGGTTGGCGCCAACAGCCACAATAGGCTTATAAGAGTCCAGTGCGCGGTAGACCGGCTTGCCCGTCGCCTCGCGCCATGCCATTTCCTTCTCCAGCACATGGAACAGAGCCACTGCATTGCGGAGGCAGCTGAGACCGTGTCAGACAATGGGGGAGGCCAGAAAGTTCCCAAAAGGTGAGGTCTCACCTCTGCAGCGGCACGTTGCCGTATGTGACCGAGATCATGGCAACCTCGAGATCCTCGGGCGAGGCACTGAGGGCCAGCAGCAGGGCGAGCACATCGTCGACGCCTAGAAGTGTTAGCATAAGCAAATAAAACCACTAAAAGGGGCGCACCTGGGTCGGTATCAATAATGATGCGGTTCTTGGGCGCCATGGTTGGTGATAACCGGGGGTGGGATGAATGTAGGAGTGCGGGGTTGAGAGGGGCACAATGTTTTCTTAAATCTAATCTCTAGAAGAGAAGGGTGACAGAGGCGAGGGGAAGAAGATGATCAAGTATAGTTTGCCTTATTTAGGCAGCCAACGTTTATCTGCGCAAGCGTTTTCCTTGCCCTCCAAACTCTGAATAATCTTTGCTAGGAGCTGGGCTTGCGAAAGAAGACCCCGAAGTATAATGTGACACCTGACCAATCCTGTGTTTGGCGGAGGCCCCATTTGGCGTCCCACCTCCTGTCTTCACCTTCCTCATTGGCTTCGCCTTCGGTCCCAACGCCGTCTGGGAGAATCCGCTGCGGGATTGTGCCGCAGGTAGCCCGGCCGGGTCCGGGCCAGGTTGGAACTTGTTCACGGAAGTGCCCTACACTGTGCGACGACACCGCGATCCAAAGGATTTGTTCTGGCCTTCAGATGATAACGTATTAGGCCCCACCACCGATAAGCAGCTAACAGGTGAGACCGATAAGCTCAACACTTCGAAGCAGCAGCAAGCTTGAAGCATCAACCTATCATCCAAAACATTGTGCATATGTATCATACAATATATATAGAATTATCTCTGTACATTCTTTGAGGTATCCTCTGCTTTCAGAAATGTCAATATCATAGTATTCTTGACACCGCATTCCTCCTTCTTGACGTCGGTCTGAAGAAGTCACGTGAGTCAAGCCCATGCTGCCAAGCTCGCTTAACATGGGAACGCGCCTGCCAACCCCTGTTGCGGCAAGTTTTCCGTTAGATTGGCAGATTGGCAGATTGGCTGGGGCTGATGGGGAACGCCAAAAGGAGCCGAACTTCTGAACACCTTTCACCTGCCAGCACCGATTTGTTCGAGATCCTTGAGTATCCTCACCACACGGTCCCCTTTTCACATCCTTTCCCCCCTCAACGTGCACCTGTCTGCTCCAGCACAAGCTCCACAGCTCTCATCAGATCCTCGTGCGCGCGCGCAATTGACAGTTTACCTGTCAGTTCTCGGTTCTCGGCTCTGCTCCGAGCGTCACCCTGGACCTTGTGCCACCATCTACTAGTCAATTAAGGAGGACCCTGATCTGCCATCCACTTCCACCCCCGCATTGAGCTCCCTCTCTTCCTGGGAATCTCGTTCGACCTCGTCGCGCTCTATACGTCAGCGGGCCTGTCGCGTACTTGCCTTTCTACGAACGACCGCGCCTGTCGCTCTTCGACTTCGAGTCCTTCGCCAATTCATCATGGGATCTTCAATGTCCACCCTGGTCGGCTGGACCGTGGTGATCGGATGTGTCTACATCTTTGGCTTTGGGATCCCCGGCAAGAAAACGGCCCGCGACGCTGTACGAGCTGCCTCTCAGCACAAGCGGCTGGAGGATAAACAAAGCAACCGCAAGGAGGTCAAGGAAAAGGCAAAGCGGCAGAGGGGAGAGGCATACGGCAAAGATGCCAGCGACACGAACAAGACTGCACAGCCCAAAACCCGGGCACCAAAGCCATCGGCCCCTAGCCAGCCTGTCGATTATAGCTCCGATGACGGTGTCGATAACCGGGAGTTTGCCCGCCAATTGGCCAGCGTGAAGCAGGGCACCACCCTCAACGCGCCCAAGAAGAGCGACGAGAAGCGCCAAAAGTCGGTAAAGCAGTCGCGCGCCCAAATCATTGACGAAGTGGCCGAGAAGAAACCCGTCTCGGCCCCGTCCTCCACTGCCGGCGCCGATGCCGACGACGACGAGTCCTCGGCCGCCTCTCCCGAGGTCAAGGCTGCAGACGCCAGCGGTGTCAGCGACATGCTCGAGCCCAAGGCTCCCGGACCCTCGGTTCTCCGCCTCACCGACACCGACAAGGTCAAGCCCAAGAAGGAGAAGAAGGCCAAGGAGCCCGAGAAGGTCGAGACCAAGAAGCAGCGCCAGAACCGCCAAAAGGCTGAGGCTGCCAAGGCCCTCCGTGAGGAAACCGAGAAGCAGAGAAAGGTCGATATGGAGGCCCAAAGAAGACAGGCCCGCATCGCCGAGGGCCGCGCTGCCAAGGATGGCTCCTCATTCATGGCTGCCCAGGCAAAGCCCTCTGTCTGGACCGGAAATGCCGTCAATGGCAGCCCCAGCAGCAACGGTACCAATGGCGACTTTGTCCCCGTGCAGCCGCTGGACACGTTTGAGACCGGCAGCTTCACCGATGTGTCGGCCCCCAAGAGCTCCACCCCGGCCAAGAAGAATGCCACCGAGAGCTGGATGACCTCTCTTCCGTCGGAGGAGGAGCAGATGGAGATCCTCCGCAACGAGGATTCATGGAACACGGTGACCAAGAAGTCGAGCAAGAAGAAGAAGGAGGCCACGGCTGAGAGCCCAATCGACTCGGAGCCCACCGTCGTTCAGTCGCAGCCCATTGCCAAGCCCCAGGCAACCAACGGCACCAACCCCACGATCGGCAAGCAGGCCAAGCCCTTCTCCCAACAGTCGTCTTTTGCGGCCCTGTCTCCGGGTGACGAGCCTGAGGAGGAGAATGAGTGGGACGTTTGATCATCACGACTACCGCCTCCTTCCGTCCTTTTTGGGCATTCCGCAAGTCTGCTGCGACATGATCGCTCACGTTGATCTTCATTGGTTCTCGGTTTCTTCATTGAATTATATACAAAACTGGCTTTTATTTGGGCAGGGCAAGGAGTTTGCGAATGTACATTACCACCCGGAAAATGCCTCAGGAGTCCAGCCTTTTCCATCTTTCTCTTTCATCTATTTCAACTTGTACGACAGTGTCTGCTTTTATATTTCCTTCCCTCCCCGGTGGTATCGTTCCGGGGCGATTTTACCTGGATCGCTCAAAGCGCAAAAGGGTTGGATTTGGAGGAAGGTCGCAGGGTGGGTGGTTGCAATGGGCGTGGATGATGGGATGGTCTCGACGGACCATTTTCTTACAGCCAAAAAAAGGAGTGCAGAAAGGACTGGAACGAGACCTGGCCCGAATTGGTCACGGAGGATCTCATTTGGCTTTGGACGCCTGGGCACATATGCAGGTCAACGCTGCTGTGGAGAGTTGACAGCGTGCTTCATGCTTCATTCTCCATGACCAGAATCCAAAGCTTCGTTATGAGTCTGTTTAGTTTTACTTGGTGATACTGTGCACTGTCAAGGGCGAAACGTGGCAACAGGGGGTTACATTGTCGACAACGGCACCGGAACTTGACGGGCTGTGTCCACGGACGAAGGACCACGGACGAAGGACTGTTCGCCAAGCCACGGCCTCGTGGAAATGATATGACTAATGGACGCGATGTAACGTGAGGTGCGCCGAGATGCATGGAATTTGGCTCATCAAATGCCACGATTGAGGGGCCTGGATAGCCTCCCTGTGTACTCTTGCGTCACAGTTTGATGGTTGTTGTGTCACGCTGCGGTGCAGAGGCTGTGAGTGAAAAGAGTTCAAGTTTCCATTGGTTTGGTTCGGTCCTCAAGTTTTCCGATGCTGGGCCATTTCTGGCCTGTTCCTGGATCTCCAACGGGCGGGGCGATCGGCCAATGCGCTTTGTTTCAAGGTGCATCTTGCGCATATCTTCAATGTCCATCGTGGGGATCATCCATTCGCTGTGCCTGGTTTGTTTGTCATTGAATATTTGGCCCTGGAGCCTCTCTGTGCCACAGCCATGGCGTAAACTTCAAGTTCAATTGGTATGGATGGATGTTGGTTTCACGGTTGTTTGGGAGGTGCGGGCGGTTATCTGTTCGAAGTAATCAAGTCGTTTATTCCCCGCGATCCTCTATCGGGAGCACTTGCAGATGCTACCGGGACATCGGCCCTGCAGTCGCATGTGCGAGATCCATGTAAGTTCGCGCTTGCTCCTTCCGTTCTTGGGAGGTCTAATCCTTCTCGGGTCCTTCCATTTCTTCCACTTCTTCCACGCCCACTTCGTCCGTTCTCTCGGTTGATGCCTAACATCGACTGAATTGAGCCACGTCAATCAAGCAAAATGCCTCTTCCGCAATCCCATTTCGCATAAACTGGCAACCTTCTGCTCAGCCTCGTTGTCACGAATTGCATGCGGACCGTGGGGGGTGGACCTTGCTCTCCCTTTCCCGTGCCATTGGCGCCCGTCGGTGCTTGCTGCTGGGTGGCGCTGGGGCCGCGCCCCCCCTGTTTCCTCCCCCGTTCTGGCCCTGGGCTAAGGGGGCCCAGTCGTCCCATGTCTCAAAATTACCTCTGGTCTTCCTCAAGGCCAACACCATGGTTTCCTCGAATTAAAGTTGGCCAATTCCAACCGTCGACTTCTCGCTCGTCGGTGTCTTGACATTCTGCTGTGCTGCTTTTTGTCTTTTTCTCTTTTTATATTTCCACAGGCTCACGGCACGTCTTAGCCTTGTTTTTTCTTTTGTTTTTGTCATTGCGTTACTCAATTGTTTTGTTCTTTTGACAAAGCGGACGCTGGGAGTTCCCGGTGTTCCCTTGTTTCGCACCCACAACCATCCACGATCAGTCCTGGTCCCGGAGCCTGGGCACCCATCCACAGTTCCAACGACACCGAAGCTCGAAACTTGTGGCGTATGCGGATTTGAGGGGTATATTGAGGGGTAACGCAACTTTGATGTGTCTGGGGTAACTTCTGAGACCCGGAGAGCACCGAGCCAAGTGCCTGATACTACTCAATTTCCCCGCAAGCCTGCGTTTCCCGAGCTGCCGAACCCATTGAGTTCGTTATTACCTTCAGTTGGCCTCTGACAGACGACACCGAGATATCCGACCGTACCGACCCTTCGCTACATCAATTCGCGCGCTCCATGGTGCTACTAGGCGTTGCCGCTACCGTGTCCCCTAACGCCTCGACGCGCACACGACCTCCTCATAGGCTTGCGTCGCGCTCGGCCCTGCCACACCGAGGATCTCTGCAACATTGTCTTTTGGAAACACTTGGGATACATGTCTTTTCCATAGACGAGCGAACTCACCGTCTAGAGATTATCTAGCTTGGGATCGACTGGCAACAAGAGCCGGCAATGTCGTACCTTGCGGCCGCCCAGTCCGCCCTCTTTTACTTTCTCGCCTGCACACCATGCACCAAGGTTCATCACCACCATAAAACGCGGCAGGAGGCCAAAAAGGAGCGCGAGGTAAAGGCGCGGATAGTACTGGAACAACCGCACCTGTACCGCCACCCGGATCCTTACAACACAAACCCCTACTGGAGCGAGGAGATCCAGATGGGGCCGAGCTTGCCCAAGAAGAGGAAAGGGTCAGATGGTATCAACAAGTCTCTCAGCCAGCGGCGGCTGACTGCCGTGAGCCGCGACGGGCGCCCGAGCATTGGCACCGGAAGCAGCATCGTGGTCAGCATGTCGGAGAGAGGATCCATCGCCAGCCCGAGGCCTTCTACCAGCCCCACCCACGCCCACGGAATTGGGAGTGCTCCTACCGTGGTACCGGAGGAGGATCCGACGAGCCCCACATTAAGCAAGACGGCATCGATATCAACGAGCGGAGACTGGAACATGAAACGGTATCAGCGCGAGGACGAGGAGCTGTGGGGCCACGAGCCGTCGTGGTCTGGCCACAAGTTTATGGATGCCATCAAACAGGCCCGCTCCTCGGCCGGCCGGTACATGGAGTCGAAACTCGGGCTTGAGAAGCCGGTGACGGAGGAGGACCGGTACAACTTCTACTTTGCCCCCAAAAACCCGCCCGTCAACGAGTATCACCCACCCGTCGTTAGCAGCAAACCCATGCACAAGGACGCCCTCCGCTGGATGCTCCAGCCGCCCCCGCCGGCAAAGTTCATGGATGGCAAGGTGCCCGTGAGCAGGACGCCGAGTATGATGAGCGCGGCATCCAGGAGGACAGTCAGCACCCGTGACGGTGGCTCGCTCGGGAGAATGGTGGGTGAGAAGGCCTATGAGGCTAGGATACGAAATGGCGAGAGCCCGCGGGAAGGCGACATGCGGTCGACGCCGTCTCTGGCTAGGACCAAGTCCCGGATGACGACAGCTTCAACGGCAGCACGGACGAGGAGCCGGCGGACGGTGAGAACCTACAGCTCTTCAACAGATGAGTCCGACACCGACTTGGAGGATGAATACTTGTCCAAGACGATCGAGTCGTTCAGCAATAGCTCGCTACCGACGCACGCCGCCCACAAGCCGAGGCTTCCCACCATCCTGAGTTCGGGTATCGACGAGAAGATGTCGCTGGCAGGAACGGAAAAGAGCGGCTCTACACACCCTCTGCGGGCAACAAGCAAGTCGCTCTCGGAACCCGACATTACCAAGTTGACGTTTCAGCCTGCTCTGTCTCCTCTCAACACCAATGTGGCGGTCCTCGCCTAGTGCGCCCGCACGAATCCTTTTACCCGTTTCTATGTCTCTTTTTCACCAACGTTCTCTGTGCCTCTTTCCGCTGCAGCATTGGTCTGGCGTAACATGTTGATATGGGACTTGCATTTTCAGGGGTTGGCTTCTATCTTAGGGCTGGGCAATGGGCTGTGGCGTTTGGACCAACTGCATCAGTGTGGCAAGCACAAAAAGGAGGGTTTTTTTTTTGAACAGCATACGCTCTTGTTATTTCATTTACTAGGTTGTTTTTTGTTTTTGTCATCGCTCCCCCTGGGGCATATATCGTTCTACTCATCGGGAGGCTTACTCTGCGTACCACCACAGCCATCATTATCAACAATGAACCAATAATAGCGTTTTGAACCGTAGCCGGGTATTCGTGACGAGGCTCATTTTGCTCTGTAACACCGAACCATGACCATAACCCTGAACGCCATCACCACACCCTAATCATATCCCCTTCCTTGCTCTTACAAGTGCAAGCCCTGATCCCCACCCTCCTCATCCCCGCCAAGACCTCTCAACTGCTCCTCCAACCGTCGCCTCAGCTCCTCGTCAGTCAGCGAACCACCCGTCGTCTGGCCTCTCGGCGCATCCATCTGCACAACCCCGTTTCGAATCGTCCCCGTCTGGAACGTCCCGTCGGTCCACGCAGAGTGTCGCTGCTGCTCGGATCCAGAGCCTCCTTCTGCCGCTTCAGTGCTGTCCCCATTAACCGCTGCCTCTGCGTTGTTTGCCTCCTCCTCATTCTTCTTGTCGTCGCCCTCATCGGCCGCCTGAAACTCGGCCCAACTCAGCCCCCGCTTCTCAACCTCTGCCCGCACCAGCCGGATGCGCTCTTGCATGCGCTCGATGACGCCCTCGTTCTCTTTGATGGCGTCAATGCAATCTTGGTCGGGCTGGCCTGGTGCTTGTCCTGATGGCGTTTCTTGGGATTGGGGACCGGATGTGGATGTAGTGACGGATGCGGTGCCCTCGGCGTAGGGGCGCAGCTGCTCGTTGGAGTAGTCGAGGTGGGCGATGCTGTTGCGGAGCTCGAGGACTTTGAGGTGGAGGGTTGAGATGGGGAGGTCGGGGAGGGCGGCGGCGAAGCGGGTGGGGGATATGGGGAGGGCGTCAGCGGACATTTTTGGTTGTTTTGGGGTTTTGTCGGGTTGGGTGGTGGTTTCTTGGGTGGTGCTTGTTGGATGGAATATGAAGGACTGCGGGGTGATTTGCTGGTTTGGCTGTAGCGTGCGTCGATGGTGGTTTAGATAGTCGGTTTGTGATGATATTCCAAGCTTCCGATTTGCTGCTGTTTGTTAGAAAGTTGAGGGAATCGCAATGTAGCGACAGGTTGCGATCTGCGGATTCAAGTGACGCAAGTTCCGGAGCTGCCTGCGATGTTGGGAGCTCGTTCAAAGCAGACAAGGATCCCCCGCGCCTCTCCAACGCGATGTCCCGCTGTGGGGCAATGGCCGTCAGATGCTGGCGTCAGCCAATCAGCCCGCCTGTTCTTGCCGGGCCGTTCTGCGTCCAGCCTGCCGGGTTCAGCTGGAAATTTCTCGATCTCGGCTGACAGAGC
The DNA here is from genome assembly GCA_017139535.1 of Trichocladium uniseriatum. NCBI lineage: Eukaryota > Fungi > Ascomycota > Sordariomycetes > Sordariales > Chaetomiaceae > Trichocladium > Trichocladium uniseriatum. The sequence continues at coordinate 334,245 of WOUO01000002.1, read as the reverse complement.
AACCTGGGAACAACGAACTCAATCGGGATCAGTCCGCGGCCAGCTCGACAGCACCCCACTCTTTGGCACCCAGTTGATGGACGGTTTGCGCGAGGGCGCGACTGCGGGCGCCTGAACTACGACAATGAGCAGCTGCAGCCTCGGCGTCAATGCCTTCCGGTCCGGTGTCCAGGTTGCTGCCCGCCAGATCGAGAAGCGGTCCGCCCGGTTACTACCGACTGCCCCCTATTCGACTCGTTGTTTTTCGTCCGACCTAACTCCAGCTCGGCGACATGGCCGAACCACAATCACTGCCTCGCAGGCTCTCCTAAGAACCGCCCGTCCGGGGCTCTTCCCGCGATGGCCCGGCATCCGCACGGTCTTTAGCGGCCAACCCATCTTTACCAACTACGTCGACCTGCCGCCGAATTACACAGACGAGGAAGGACTGCCGTTCGCCCAACATGCCCTCGAAGCCGACGACGTGATCGCGCTATTTGGCCCACACATATCCACCCACTCGGCTAACAGACTCTTGAGGATGCTCCACGGCCGCCGGGTCGCCGGTACGCTCGAAGACCCGTCGGTGCGGATCAACACAGCGCAGTTCGCAAAGCAGCACCAAAAGATTGCGCTCGAGTATCTCCGGCAGCGCGTTCCTGTCGACGAGATTGCCAACGCCGGCCTCCGGGCCGAGGACGAACTGGCGGCGCTGGAGAGCGGCTCGGCAGAGAAGGATGAAGCCACCGGTGAGGTGAGCTCGGCGACCAGATTGAAGCTCTACAAGGAAGCCAACGGCCAGCCCAAGAATAAGAGCGTGTACGGGACGAGCGCGCTCGACATGATCCGGGCCCACAACGAAGCGAAGCACAAGGCGAAACTCGAGAAGCTGGAGGAGGAGAAGCGCAAGCGAGAAGAGGAGGAACGGCACGGCGTGGCGGGCCCTCTCCAGGTGGCGGACCAGACGCAGCGGGCGCAACGAGGCATCCGTGTGGTACTACCTAAGCCTTCGGCCAAGATGGAGGAGTTCCAGCGCAAGGGCATGTCGGATCTGACGGAGATGCCCGACATGAGCAAGTGGCAGCGCCTCTGGCCCTCGGCAGCCTTTGTTCTCGTCGCGACGGGCCTGTGTGTCGCATTGGCTGAGCTCTATACCCCGCCCAAGCGGGCGGACAGGCTGTTCCCCGACATCCCTCCAGCGGCGGCCACGGTCGGGGCGTTGATCCTGGCGAATGTGGTTGTTTTTGGGATGTGGAAGATTCCGCCTCTGTGGGGATTCCTGAACCGATACCTCATCATTGTCGCTGCCACGCCGCGGCCGGTGACCATGCTGACGGGCGTGTTCTCGCACCAGCAGTTCCTTCACCTGGCTCAGAACATGATTTTCTTGTGGCTTCTAGGGACTCGTCTTCACGATGAGGTTGGGCGGGGCGCCTTTCTGGCGACCTACTTTGGGACCGGCGTGCTTGCGGGGCTCGGGACACTGTCTCTTGCCGTGTTGAGGAGCCGGCTCACGATATCGTCTCTGGGCGCATCGGGTGCCATCTACGGAATCGGCGCGGCGTATCTCTGGCTGCACCGGTTTGAATTCTTCAAGATCTTTGGCATCCCAGAGGAGGGGTTCCAGGGTCTCAGCATCATGGCTCTGGTTGCGGCGTTGAACATTGCCGTTGCCTTGTCACGCAAGGGTACTATGACTGATACCACGTCGCATCTGGTGGGCATGGTTACCGGTATCGCAGCTGGGCATCTATGGGAGAAGAAGAGGGAAGCTAGGCAGTGGCCGGGGAAGGGGGCCGTGACCAAGCCGATTATGGTGCAGAGGCCGCTCGTGAAGGAGTAGCCACTGGTTGAGGGTTGATTTGTGTCGAATGTATGATTGGGTAATACTGTATATCTCAATGTATATATAAAGCTTCTTTTTGTGTCTCTTTGTTCTCTGTTCCCTTCTGTCCTTCGTACGACGTCCAGGGGCATTTGTTTGGTTTGTTTACTTGATGTGAGCGTCTGCCGAGCAACCAGGGGAGCCCCCAGACGACCTGGATGGTCCCACTTCAGCTGCGTGTGCCGACTAGCCGGCCCTTGGCGCCGTCGGGTCCCGGGAAATGAAGAACAGCGATTGGTGGTTTGCGTTGGCCCCACTCTCTGCAAATCGCCCAGGATGCGGCGCTGACGCAAGGTTGAGCGTCGGCAACCGCCAAAGCTTTGCATCTCGAATTGGCAGGGATGCCCGTGGACAGTCGACGGCCTCCAACCTGGCATTGGGTCACATTGACTGTGGAAGTTTGGGAGAAGAATTTTGGAAAACGGATCGGGGGAAGGATCGCGATCATGTGGTCTCGGCGATATTACCTGAGAATGTAATTGATGTTTGGTTAATTCGGGCCATTCCCGCAAGCAGGCATCGAACGGCGTGGCTTTCGGTTGGCGATCTCTGGCAGCACGCCGCATGCTTGTTTCTGAACACCGTTGTTGGACCCTGTTTTTGTCGATTCTTCACCAGATCCGTTCCAAGGACTCATCGCCGTCTCCTTCCGGACACAGCTCAGGCTGCCCATTGCTTTTCGTCGTGCTTGGTTCCGGCCAAGAATTGTGTCTCGCTTCCAGAGCCCTGCTTGGGCTGTCTGTTCCCTCGGTCCCTCACATCGCATCCATCCTCATCCCACTTCTGCCCCGGTTGCTGTGCCGGCCGACCCTGGTCCTGCGTCCCTCATCAATTGCCCGATGGCGCATCATTCATAGGCAACTCTTTTGCTTTCTCTCTCTCTTCTAGCTTTCCTCCGAGCATCAATTGGCCGAGTATTCCTATAATAAGTTGGAGATATCGTTCTGCGATCGCATCCACCGACGCGATCTGACACGCGCCGTCCCGCGCCCGCAGTCGCACCCTTCGTCATAACTTTGCGCCAGCAGTCCAATGGCTTCCTACAACGATGCGCCCGGAGATGGCCCCGAGCGCAATCCGTATGCGTCATCCAACCGATGGCGACACGCCGAGTCGAGCGCATACGCCAAATATGAGAAAGCCTACGCCGGCCCTGTCGCCCGTGAAGCCGACACGCGCGGCACCGGCGTCAGCGACCTCGCCGACTTTTTGAACAAGTCGCGCATTGACCCCAGCGAGACTTCGGGCCGCGCCGCTTCTTCCCACCGCCCCATCACGCCTAGGTTCACCCCCGTGGTCGCGGGCGCACACGATGCCAGAGCCGCCGTGGGAGACGGCGACCACCCGGCCGGCGAGGTTGCGCCCTCCGGTCCTCCGCCCGACGGCAAGGAGGTTGTCTGCGGACCGCTGCTCAACTACCGCCGCATGGAGGGCGTGCGCTGGATCGGCAGCGTCTTGGTAGTGACGGCCGGGGGTGGCAAGACGCAGCCGATTGTGCCGACGCTGAACCTGCGCAAGGCCGGCGCGGGCAGGGGCAGAGATGGGGGTAGTTCTGACGTTCAGGGCATCTGCCTCTACTCGGACTCGCGCAACACCTTCTGGCGGTTTGACCTGGTGGTCGAGATGGAGCCCGTCGAGACCAAGTGGGAATACGAGCTGCCGGAGCTGCGCTTCGCCAGCAACACGAAGCCGCGCGTCAATAACTTCTTTGTGCCCGCCATTGACGAGTCGATGCGCATCATGTTCCACTCGTGCAACGGCTTCAGCGTGGGAACCGACGAGGACGCCTGGAGCGGCCCGGCCCTGTGGAACGACGTCTTGCGGCGCCACAACGAGACGCCTTTTCATGTCATGTAAGGTCTATATTGCGGAGAAGAAGGTTGCACCAGAGCTAATAACTTGCAGGATTGGTGGCGGCGACCAGATCTACAACGACGGCATCCGCGTCTCAGGACCCCTCCGCGCCTGGTCCGATATTGCCAATCCCAAGAAGCGCCGCCACCACCCGTTCCCAGAGAGCCTCCGCATGCAGTGTGACGATTACTACCTCAAGAACTACATCCGCTGGTGCGTCGGTCTTATGGTTTCGTAGCAGTTCTACTACTGACAGTAGTCCCAGGTACTCGACGGAACCCTTTGCGGCTGCCAACGGCCAGATTGCCCAGTTGAATATCTGGGATGACCACGATGTATGCTGCATCTGCTCCTTCTCAGACGTAGGGATGCTGACTTGAACAGATCATTGACGGTTTTGGATCCTATGTCGACGACTTTATGAAATGCGATGTGAGCAGGTCATCTACAGCCCCCTTTTCTCGCCGCTAACTGAGCGACAGGTTTTCAGGGGCATCGGCGGCACCGCCCACAAGTACTACGTGTTGTTCCAGCACCACCTCCCTCCACCCCCGTCCACGTACACGTCGGGTAAGTACTACGAGCCGCATCGGAGATGCCCCGCTGACATGACTAGACTCTGTACCGAAAGCGGCGAACGAAGAGGGCCAGGGGGTCGACCCCAACCAGAACATGGACGTCTATGTGCATCCTCGCATCACCGAGCCCAACTACATCTACGGGCCACAGGCAGGCGTAAGTTCGATAAAATCGGAGACCAAGGGACTAGGCTAACAATGATAGCCCTACGTTGCCGAACATTCTCATAACATGTTTGCCCGGCTTGGAGCCAGAATCGCCTTTTTGGGCATCGATGCGCGCACCGAGGTATGTGTGGTCCCCTCGTTCTTCGTGGCCTTGTCTGACACAAAGCAGCGCACGAGACATCAAGTCAACTACCCGGAAACGTACGACGCAATCTTTACTCGCCTGAAGCGGGAGCTCTCGGACGCTGCAAGCTCTGGACGGCCTTTTAAGCACATGATTCTTCTCTTGGGCATCCCCATTGCATATCCGGTCAGTCTTGTTTCTCAGCTACCCATGATTGTACACTAACAAACCACAGCGCCTGACATGGCTCGAAAACATCTTCTCGAGCCCGCTCATGGGCCCCATCAAGATCCTGAACCGCCGCGTGGGCTTCGGCGGCAGCTTCTTCAACTCATTCGACGGCAGCGTCGACCTCCTCGACGACCTCGACGACCACTACACGGCGAGGACGCACAAGAAGGAGCGCAACTGGCTGGTCCAGAAGCTGCAGGGCATCTGCGCCGAGTTCTCGGTCCGCATCACCATCCTGGGCGGCGACGTGCACCTGGCCGCTCTCGGCCGCTTCTACTCCAACCCCCGTCTCAACATCCCCATCGAGAACGACTACCGCTACATCGTCAACGTCGTCTCCTCGGCCATCGTCAACAAGCCCCCGCCCGCTGCCGTCGCCAACCTCCTCGCCCGCCGCAACAAGATCCACCACCTCAACCACGAGACCGACGAGACCCTCCTCAAGCTCTTCGACAAGGACCCCGGCACCAGGACCAAGACCGCCGCCCACAACAACGTGACCATGCCCAGCCGCAACTTCGCCCTCATTACCGAAAACTCCCCCAACAACAACCTCTCCAACGGCACCCACCATCCCCCTCCCAACCACCCGCCCACCAACCCCCCGAGCACAAGCCACTCCACCACCGCCCCCTCCACCTCCTCCTCCTCCGCCACCACCACCCCCAACCCCCACCAAAAGGGTAAAAAGAAAGACGGCCGCCTCCCGCTACACGCAGGCGAACAAAACTGCGGCACCAAGCACCGCGCCGCTTTCCCAGCTTCCCACGGCAAATCTGCTGCCGACGGCAGTCTGGACGTGTGCATCTGTGTCGAGATTGACCAGCACGACCCCTCAGGCAAGACGGAGGGGTATGGGCTGACGATTCCGGGGTTGGAGTATTCCGGTCCGAGGCCGGAGAGTGTGGAGGCGTTGAGGTTGGGGAGTGCGGGGAGGGGGTCGGTTAGGAGTGCTGTGCGGGGGGGGAGTCGGGGGTAAGTGAGAAAACAAGGGGCTGCTGGTTGGGTAGATGTGAGAGGCGGATGGAGGAGATATGTACTAGGTTTAAATGTTGGATAAGTGGGAGATGTTTGGATATGTGTGGCGGTGAGTGTTGGGAATGTGTTGTAATCTAGATACCATAGTTTGTTTGTGTTTGGATTTTGTTGCTCTGTTCATCCAGGATTATGTTCTTGGGGGAAAAAATGGAAGATGGCCAAAGTAACGTGAGTAAGCGAGGCCCATGGCAGCCGAGTGAACAAAAAGAGATGGCAACGACGTGCTTTTCCAGACAAGTGTATAGACGAAACATACGCCTATCGACTGACCTAGGAGAGAAAACCAAATCCATACAAATACACTTCCTTTTTCCACTCCCTTTTCACTCCCGACCACTACCCCTCCCATCCAACCAACACCAAATATTCTCGCAACAAAACAGCCGCCGCCCTGAGCTCACACCCAGGCGCAGTCGCCATCCCACTAACCCTCGCAAAAGACACAGAACCCTCTCCCAGACCACAACATCCATACCTGTCCAACCACCTCGCCACCCCAAACCCAACGACAACCCCCGCCATCGCAATCCACAACCCGACGACCGCCGTCAGCGACGCACTGACGTCGCGATCGAGCCAGCGCCGGCGGAGGCTGAGGCGGCCAACGCGGAGGTAGAAGAGTTCGGCGTATTGGGCATTGTTGCTGTTGTTTTGGTTGGTATTGTTGTTACTGCCAGCAGCAACAGCAATTCCTTGGGGGTTCAGGTAGAGTTCTGTAGATAACGCGGGACGGGGGGCGGGTTTATTCTTTTCGACGCTGGAGTGGGTTTATTGGCTGGGTTGGGTCGCCGGGGGGTTAGTCTTGCTCTCTCATTCACACTCTCTTCTCTGCATGTTTCTGACTCTGGCTGGGGTTGACGGTAGGGGTGAGGGAGAAAGGGTGGGGAGGCAAGAAGGAAAGGAGGAAAGAAGAAAAGAAGAAAACTCACAGCAAAGTCAACGAAACGTCGCCCTGCAACCTCGCCTTCAACTCAACCTCGACATCCAGGTTCAGGCCCAGCTGTAGACGCACCGGCTTTGTCTCAGCCAGGCGCGGGATGACAGCCGGCCCGCCGAGGCCGCCGGCCTGCGCGAGCTGCTTGTTGTTGTTGTTGTTGCGGCGGCGGCGGCGACGGCCGTGCGAGTCGACCGACGAGGCGTCGGAGGCGGTGTCATCGAGCTGTTTTAGTAATGGGTCAGACACACACAGTTCTCTCCTGTCTTTTCTTTCTCTCTTTCTTTCGGCGGAGTGGTAGCAGTAGGAGAAGAAGTTACCTGGCGGCGCAAGTCAGCGATGAGCTTATCCTTGCTGCTGGCGTCGCTGGGGCGGGGGTTGCCGGGGATGTTGGGGAGGGGAGCAACCTTGGGAATGACGGCGGGAGTGGAGGCCATGTTTGCGACGATGCCTTGCTGCTGATGGTGAATGGTGAGGTAGGTCAGGGACTGGACGTGAGTGTGCGAGGTCTGGGCGTAAAAGACGGGCGGTCGGCGCTTGCGGCTGAGGGACTCCTCGACGAGACGGAGAGGGCGGGCCTTGGCTGCTGTGAAGACTGTTCTTGACGGAGTTCGTGTGTGCTTCGGCAGGGAGCTCTGACTGCGCGGACGCTGCTGGGTCGGGGGTGGGTTTGGGACGAGGTTGGGGTGAACAACAGGGAGGATGCGTGGTCGGAATGAGCTCGACTTCTTGTCTGAGCCGGGAAAGATAAGAGGCTGAGGCGAAAAGTAATTCGGGGGTGACGGGAGCGAACGCGGAGTGCTTTGATCCGACGGTTTGACCGGAAACCGGGGGAAAGAACAAAAGTAAGAAGCCCGCTGCTTGTCCACTCCCACGGTGGTAGAAAGAGAGCCACGAGCTGCCAGAGCCGTAATGCTTGAGAAGCTGAAGTTGTGCGTGTTGTGTGGGAATCAGACCAAAGGAGGGAACAGGTCGACGTATATATAGGTCAACGAAGCCTTATGAGAACCAAGCTATGCTACCGATCAAGTCGGATCTGCGACAGCCCCTGATGAGACAGCATCCCCGCGGCTCCCGCAGCTCTCCAGAAGAACGAGGCACGAGTGACCCCACAATCCATCGCCAACTGCCCCTCCAAAGGATGTTCGTCGTGGTGTTTGCTCTGCTGATGTGCAGGCTCAGGGGTGTCACGTGAGGTACAAGGGGCACGGCATAAACAACGCGGGATGCATCAACCCCTCGTACGATAAACCGTGTGAAACACCAAGCTTCCAAACGGCCACAAGCACGAAACATGTCTTCCCGCGTATCATATTGCTAACCGCGTAGCAGGGTCTGCCCCATGGTGTCATTTTTCGTCCGAATCGACTGCTTGCGCACTCTCTGACCCCGATTTTGATGTTGCATATCCCGAGGATATCTGCCAACAACATCTTGGCTTTTCCACGATGCGCTCAAGCCAGACACACATAACTCTTCCTTCACAGACCCCCTTCAGACGGCGAAACACTCGCCATTTTGCCGAATGCTCAACTCGTACCATTTGGCTCCCAAATTATCTCCTTGTTGGCAACAACCAGCCATGCTGGGGCAAAATGAGTGTTGGCTCCTGTCTCGACACCTGCTCCGTTTCTAACAAGATTTTCGACGGGCGGTTTAGGCATGCGCGTCTGCGGCTATGAGCCTCATGCAGTGATAGTCTGCTCCCGATGCGCGGGTGGTTGGCCCAGTCGAAACCGTTTATGCCATGATGCCCGGGACAGCGGGCCGAATGTCGACCTGATCAGGACGAGACGGCGCATATAAATTCCGGAGAGAAAGGCGAAGGGACCCTGTCCCGGCCGTTTGGCCGCCCCTCGCCGCACAAATTTGTTGCGTCCCAACAGCAAGGTTCCTTGGCCCATAGCTGAGCCTCTGACCTTAGAGGACTAACTTAATAAGAGTCCATTTCTAATTCAGCCCTCAGCTACTAAGCAGGTCCCTCACGCTTAACCCTCGCACTGCAGTCGCGCCACTACTGGACCGCCTGTCCATCCGATTCAACAGCATCAGCGCCGCAGTCGCCTCCTGGTCAAGGTCCCTCTGCGGCAGCAGAGCAGGGCTGGTCAATGCCGAGCCATAGGCCGAATGCGTATAGTGCGCGTCGGTGTACACCTGAGGGCCAAAGTCAGGGGACGTGGTCCCCGGCGTGGTGTAGCCGTGGTGGTGGTACTCTGACGAGACCGACGAGTACGAGTTGTTGCGGTTCCGAGAGTCCTCGGGAAGCAGGGCGGGCGATATCGACGGCTGCTGGGAGCGGCCGGCGACTGGGGTAAAGCTTGGGGAAGGGGCGCCCGACGAGCTCGTCATCTCGACGTCGGGCGAGCCCGCATCGATGGTGGGGGCGTAGCTGCGGTTGGGGTTGAAGGTGTCCCCGTGTGATGGCGACGGCAAGTCCGGCACCGTCCTAGGTTCTGGGAGCGGGTTTGCTTCGGATCCGCACTGCCTCTTGAGCTGGGCAACGCAGTCCTCCAAATACCTGACATACTCGATTGACGCCTAGGTTCGTGTCAGTCAGAGCGAGGGATACACGATGAGCACGAGACCAACCTGCAAGATAGCCAACTTGTGCATCTCTCCGGTGCACGCTGGTATCAGACCCTTGAGGACAGCAAACTCCTCGTTCATCTTTGACCTCCGCCGCCTCTCAATCAGGCTGTGTGCTGTTTTCCTGGCGATCTTCCTGCCGGCAGCACTCGTCGCTGATGGCTGTTTCCTCTTGGTCCCAGCTGTGGCCGTCGTTGAGGCGTCGGCTGTGTTGCTCTTGGAAGCTCCCTTGGGGTTCGAGGCTGGAGGTTCGGTGATAGGTTCCTCTCTGGGCTTCATCTGGATGATCTTGCGGGAGCGGGTAGGCGGAGGTGGAAGGGCAAACTGGTCTTTAGGCGTGTGGTTGGCAGCGGAGGAACGGCGTCGAGACTTTGCTGTCTCGCTCGGTTGTTTAGGATACTGGGTCGGAGAAATGTTGGATGACACAGCTGGCGGCGGCAGCTCGAAAGCTAGCTGCAGCGAAGCCATCTTGGAGCCATCTTCGCCCGCGATGTCGGTCGACGACGCCGGCGTCGGGAGTGATGTGGTCCGCGGCATTTTGATTATTTAGAGTGTCGAGCCTTTCGTACCAAAACGAAACGGTGATAGCAAGACTGTCTGAGACTGTTGGGAGGTGGCGCGTGCCCAGCTTTTGAGCTCGAGTGACAACGGATAGAGCACCCGGACTTGGCCAGCTAATAGGAATCGAACCGAACGGCACAGCACAACGTCTCGGTCTGGTCGGTTTAAGAATCAAAAGAAAGACTCAAAGCGGAGAGTAAAAGGAGCAGGCTCGAGCCTGGGGAGGAAGGAGCCGGCTGACCCCCATGGCCGCTCGGGTGTTCGTCTTCAGGGCTGGCAGGAGGCACCTTGACAGGCAGGCAGCACACGGGCCGAACACATCGAGACACTCCTGCCGTCATCCATTGCCCAGAAGGCACGAGGCAGTGGGAGGGGCGGTGTCTGGCGACCTGGGAGGTAAGAGCTGTCGCGTGCCCAGCTCCCTTGTAGAAGGCACGAGGTGCATCCCTGACACCTGATTGGTCCAGCATTTCAGGCTCACCTTGTCGTCGATAGGGGTTACAGAAAATAAGGTTTCACACTCCACATTTTGGTTCAATTTCTGTACCCACACGACTGTCTGGGGAAACGTGAGCACGACATTGCACATCCCTCATCCATCATGGGCCAACAGCCTCGATCGTCGCGGCCACGCCCGTGGGAACCCTGCAGCCCACCCGACCATCACGGCACCTTGTCCAATGCTTTGCACACGCATCGGCTCTGCCTCCGGTCCAGCCTCACCAAGGTTACATTATTAATTCACGAAAACATCGAGAGATGCAGGCTCACGAAATCAATTCCAACAGGCTAAGAATGAAATGCTCAATAATCCAACTCCAGAATGCACTCCAGTTCGTCCGTCCATTTGGGGCAAATGTGGTATTACGTGTCTCCCTTCCTCCCATCCTCTTGTGCAGCAGCCCCCCAACCTGGCCGTTCCCCCAACCTAGCCTCGAGCTCAGACCTCATTGCTCGGGTATTCGACCCTGGTCGTGGCCATAAACTCCTCCTTGATGCTCCGCATGCTCACAAAGCGCGACAGGATGTTGATGCTGCCCGCCTTGTCATTGGTGCCGCTGGCCCGGCTTCCGCCGAAGGGCTGCTGGCCGACCACGGCCCCCGTGCTCTTGCAGTTGATGTAAAAGTTGCCCGCCGCGTTGCGCAGCTTCTCCTCTGCGAAACGCACTGCCGCCCGGTCCGCCGCAAACACGGACCCTGTCAGCCCGTACTCGTTGGCTGAGTCGACCATCTCGCACGCCTCCGCAAACGCCCCCACGGCATCCTTGGTGTCGTCGTAGACGTACACGGTCAGGACGGGGCCGAACAGCTCTGTCGAGAACAGTTTGTGGCCGGGCGTCTTCGCCTGGTAGATGGTCGGTTGCACGAAATAGCCCTTGGACTTGTCGTAGGTGCCGCCCACGAGCAGCTCGAGGTCCTTGTCGTTCTTGGCGTCGTCGATGACGCCCGACAGCTTCTTGAAGGACGCCTCGTGGATGACGGGGCCCATGAAGTTGTTGTGCTCCCACGGGTTGCCGACAGTCAGCTTCTTGGTCTCGTCGACCATGCGCGTCTTGAACTGCGGCCAGATGGACGCCGGCACATAGACCCGCGAGGTGGCGCTGCACTTCTGGCCCTGGTACTCAAAAGCACCACGGACCGTCTGGATAGCGGCATTGTCGACGTCGGCCGACGAGTGGATCAGGTGGAAGTTCTTGCCGCCCGTCTCGCCGACGATGCGGGGGTACGACTGGTACCGGCCCTCAGCGACGCCCGCGCCAATCTCGCCGTAGAGCTTGCGGAAGACGGCCGTGCTGCCCGTGTAGTGCAGCGCGGCAAACTGCCTATGTGCCAGCACTTCCTTGGTCACCTCCTCGGGGTTGCCCGGCACAAACTGGATGACGTTGCGCGGCAGGCCCGCCTCGAGCAGGATGTTGTACAACAGCCAGTTGCTGGCAATCGCAAAGTCGCTCGGCTTCCACACCACGACGTTGCCCAGCAGCGCGGGGACGCCGGGGAGGTTGCCGGCAATGGCGGTGAAGTTGAAGGGGCTGATGGCATAGACGAAGCCCTCGAGCGGCCTGTACTCAACGCGGTTCCACACACCCTGCGAGTTGTGAACGGGCTGCTGGGCATACAGCTCCTCGGCGTACTGCACGTTGAAGCGGAGGAAGTCGCAGAGCTCAGCAGCTGCGTCAATCTCGGCCTGCCAGGCGTTCTTGCCCTGACCCAGCATGGTCGCGGCCATGATGTCGTAGCGGTACTTGGTGCTGATCAGATCGGCCGCCTTGAGGAAGATGGCGGCGCGGTCGGCAAACGGCAGCGACTCCCAGTCGGCCTTGGCAGCCAGGGCCGAGTCGATGGCCGTCCGGACGTCTTGCGGCGACGCCATCGAGTACGTGGCCACGGTCGTCTGGTGGTCTGCCGGGTTGACTTGTTTTCCGGTGGTCGATGTCTTGATCTAACGCGCGAAAATGACATCAGCGATTGTTCAGAGTAGGGGAGCCATGCGGGCATCTCACCTCCTTCCCGCCAACGACGATGGGCACCTCGAGAGCGCCCTTCTTCTGTAGCCTCTCGACGGCGGCCGTCAGGCCTGCCCTCTGCTCGGAGCCTTTGGCATAGTGGTGCTGTTGAGGGTGTCTTTGTCAGCGTCAGCGTCACCGAGCGTCAGTGTGCGGCACTCACGTTGGGCTCGTTGGCAATCTTGGGGATCTTAAAGGTAGCCATAGTCGACATTCTGGCGGTCCTTGGGAGTCTGGGTGTGAGATGTAACCTCGGTTTGCTGGCAGAGAAGGCTGCTCTTGTGATGCCAGAAGGCAGCGACAAGACTCGAAGCTGGCGCGACGCCATGGCTGCTTAAACAGACGTTGAACAGGTGACTGTCCGGGCGGTTTGGATCGGCAAGGAAAGGCGCAACCGTGCTGTAGGATAATCTGTGGTGCAGCTCTTGGGCTCTTGCAGATTGCGGTCGTCGAATGGCAGTGCTCTTCCCCCCATCTGATGTTCCCGTGGTGCATCATTCTTTTGGCTTGCTCTTGAATCAAAGGAGGGCTGTCCGTTGGATCGCTTTCCCGCGGCTTTACGCATCAAGCTCCTGGCCATGGACTGCGTCATGCGGGGCTGCGGGACGCCCATTGGCCAATGGCGTATTGTCCCAGGTGCCAAGACCATCCTGATAAGCAGCCGGCCAGCTTATCGGTGCCGATTCTGGAGAAGTCGGCGGCTTTGAGGGAGCCGAGACCAGGGTGTTGATCTGCCGAACATCGAAGGCCCACGTCGAAACCCGGGGTCACGCGGTCTCGGGGACATCGCAGGCAAAGAAATGTTGTTCTAGATCATGCTAGAGCTCGTGTGGGTTTGCCTCTGATGATGAGGTCTCGACAAGAAAGGTTGGTCTCAACTATCGTTGATCAGTGTAAGTCTCGCCTTCAAGTTGATCATTAGCGGGTATGGTACCTTTACGGATACAGATCATGCAGTTTGCGTGGCGTGTCACCATCAGAATCTGGAGTAAAAAAAAAAAGTTAGCAGCGGCACAGTAGCATGGGATCCGGCATCGGAAGGGCAGTTAGACAGGGATCGGGTCCTCTCTCGGCTTGAGCTGGTTGAGAAACTTTCGAAGCATTCTGAACTTCGAAGACAAGTCGAGGCTCATGACATCTGCCCTCGGCCGTCGCTATCGATCTCACCCTTCTATTCACAGATCGCTACACACATGGAGAGCGGTACTTCATATCCACGTTTCAAGCAGCCGTTATCGAGTTCGACAAGATCTGCGGGCTCTATAACATGACAGTCAGCAAGGGAATACAAACACCATCTAAGGCCCCATAGTCGACATCGTCATCCACCAACGACGCCCTCTAAGAGTCGCACCTCTCTTTCGCCCAAGCTGACCGATAATGCCGGCAATGGTTGCCCTCATACCTCATGTGTATCACTGCGTCACCGAATACTGCATGTGCGAGGATCACACTGGAACCATTTTCGAGCCGCTGCCTTCCATCGTAAAGACTACTGTTACTCGGTGATATGGTTCTTGTCTCACGAACATATCTGCATTTGTCTGCCGATAGTAATACCCTTCTAGGGGACTCCAAAGATGGGATTCGACTGCCTTATTCGGCTGTACCTCGAGCTCTTGCATAACGTATTATCATGTCTAGATATATACTCCTCCCCTTATCCGTTTGTTGGTGTACTACCTACCATATAGCGGTCATGAGACTTTTCTACTTTTCACTTTCTTGTTCTTCTCCCTTTTCTCTCTTCTCTCTGTTTTCCCGTTCCCTCATTCCTCTCTCTTCTCTCACTACCAGGTGCTACGTCTAGCAACTTGGATGTTAGACCTATCGACTATACACTTCCTCCCCTATTTGCTAGCACGTTGCTTGCCCTAGGAATAATCTACGCACAATTGACCTCAGACTTACATCAAGAGTGACTAGAGTCTTAAAAGGTTTATAAATCGCCGGGCCGCCTGCTCCCATCCGCCTCTAGGTACCAGGCTAACAAACAAACAGGGGAGAAAGTGTACATTCTCTTCAGTTTTGGGCAAGCAAATCTTAGTTCGAGACAGATTATCTCAACCAATATCAGATGGTGGTCTCGCATGGACTCAACTTTCTCTGCGCCGTGTTACCCACACGACTCAGGACTCAGATATCTGATGTCAGACAGTCAGCAGCACGGCGTCTTCCCATGACACATAAGAAAGTATCCTTGGTTCATCCCCCAAGCCACACGACGGCAGAGGCACTGCCGCCCTTCGGGGCTGTCAAAGCCAGCATAGAAACGGACCTTCCCGGCGTTTCAGCCCTTCCCCCAGGGTCTCGCGAATCAGGTTCAAGGAATAAGCTCCGACGCGCACCCCAGACTCGGTGCGGCGGAGGAACCCCGCATGCTGAGCCAGTGACGGGACACAGGTTCCTGGAGCGAAGCTGACTGTTGCGTCTGGCAAGCCCACCCTCACGGAGGAGAAGAGGGTGTTTTGCATCAGAGCCAGTTGATTGGGCTGCGGGTTGGATCCATTGATTGGGCCTTACATTCTTGACCACGTCATGAATGAAAATGCGCTGCTGCAGCCACGGGACGGCCCCTCCTTCGGGGTCTTTGCCGGGTCTGGACTTGACTGGTGGTGCTTGAAATGTCCCGGTTGGTCAGCACGGTGAGCTCAGGGACGGGATGCTCTGAGTTGTCGCAGTCAGTCGAGTTCTTGATCGGTATTTAGAAATGCTGGGAATTGTCAATGGTGACTGGTCCTGACAAAAGGCTGTGTTTCTCGTGGGGGGTGTGTGTCGACAGTGGACCAATGGATCTTGAGAAAGCTACTGCAGTCCGAAAGGGGTCAACTTGGCCGTCCACGAGGCCTGGAGCAATTCCGCATTGCTTGGGGAGAATTGTCTTGCATTCCAGGTTGTCTTGGACTGTCTTGCATTGTCTTTTGCTGCGCTGGAGGACAGAGCCATGGCGGCGCTTCTGCGAGCACGGCCGGCGGAAAAAACTAATATGCTTGCCGTCGGAATGGCGTCTGGCGGCATCCTGGCGGCTGCTTGTGCATCGTGATTGTCTCTGTTAAGCGCATGGCGCTCCTCGGGCAGCGCGCATTCCAGTCAGAGAAGGAGAGGTTGGGCAACCTGGAAGGCTGCCAGTGGTCACCTGCAGTGCAGTGCACGGCCTATCTCGAAAACGGCAGGCAGGAACGAAACTGGCAAACAGGAAACTTTCCAGGTTGCGGGGAAGATGCGCCTCTTTGCGGATGGCGGACGGCGGCTGCCGCGGAGGTCGGTCTTTCCGCTGCAAGCATATCACGAACATGGAAGTTACCATGGAATTTAGCTCGACATCTGAGACAAACATTACTCGGCTTGATTTTTCAAGTTGTTCAAGATGGTTGAATCTCGTGCGACACCAGCTTCCGCCCTTTCGGAGCCATGATACTTCCCATCCTGCCTGATGAAGTCTCCGGCCAACCCGAAGGTTCCCCTTTTGGCGCCATGCAGGAACCATCGTAAAGACGTTTTCGGATGGGACCCCGACCGGGTGACTTGAGGTGCCATCGGATTTCGTCCCCTGCTGGTGTCGGGTAGCAGTCCCTCTTCTGGAAAGGGACTTTTTCCCCCGGCCTCCGATTAAAGTTTCAGGAACGAGGAACGCCAAGGCGCACAACGGAAGAAACATTGACGACGGCCGTCTCACCTCCACACAGGTCCAACTCATGGCCACCGAAGTGGCGATACAGGCCTCACCGCTTTTCGAGGCTTTGATCACCCGCCTGACGAATTTTTTCTGTGCGAGATTTGGCGACGAGGGCAAAAGATAGGCACCTTGGTCCACGAAGCACCGAAGAGCTAGCCAGGTCTCGACTACCCCTCCAGATTGCCTCGATTGTTGCAGACTCGGAGTCGTGAGCCGACTGACAAATCTGTCGATTCGGCCACCATCCTCTGCGGGGGCGAACGCGATGCCCCTCCTCGATTGCAAACACAGAATGGCCCCCTTCCAAACTGCTCCCTTGCTCGTTCTGTCGCAGGCACAGACCAATCCATGTGCGCGCCATGCATCTGGTGGAGAGTGGATGCGACCCTTTCGCCTTGGCGGCATGTTTCGCCGTACCTGGCCTGTCCCTGTCGGCCTGCGAGGACGAGGTCCGATCACCCAACCACATCGAGCACATCCGGTGTCGACGGTTGATCGGCCTGGCCAGCCCACTCAACCCGCCTCACCATCTGCAAGCACTTTCTGCAAAGCCTGCCAACCTCCAGCAAGGCTGCTGACACACGACAACTCTCCAAAACAACGCGTTTCAGAAGCGTCTTCTGCAGAGAGAGGAGTGCGTTGTCAGAAGTTCCCTCCACTCGGAGCCCATGGAGCGGCCGACCTTCCTTCCCAGGTAGGCAGGTACATGGATTGTGTTGGTCGTCGTGGACTCGCGCCGTCGCCCAATGCGACTCGACCTTTCTCAGCCCACCCTTGCTGCACGCCTTTGTGCCTATATGCATGCCCTCTCACTAGTTCGCTAGTGCGGCCATAGTTCACACACACTGACACACCACCCATTGCAACTGTGGTTCGCCCCCAACATGGCCTGGGGCCACGGGTGTGGGGGTTGGTACAGAGGACCGAGAATATATCTCCCGGTTCGCCCGTCCTCGATGATATTTTAAGCTGGTTCGGTCGGCCACACCTTACCTTCCCACGGTGACCCCCATCTCGACAAGCTTGGCTTCGAGACCTGGATTTAGACGCGGGAGTCCCCCTCTCCGTCTACTCCTTGCCCCTCTTTCCCGTTCCCGGGTCCGTCCGATTCTAATACGGCCTCGTGCCCGCGGGCTGATGTCGGTCCAGCCTATGGAGCTGTTCGGTCTCTCGCTGCGCTGAGTCGACTCCATCACGTTTGGTCCCCTCTTTTCTGTACCATTCCGGTATCAGGACCAGTCAGTCCATCCTCGCCCTCCCCTACGGATTCTCCAGGGTCGGGCGGGACGCCGACGACGGCCCTCTCGACGCCTCATCTGATATTAGGCAACCTCCCGGCACCGAGCACGGGGAATTGGCAAGCATCTAGCGAGGTCTCAGCGGTCGATACTATGCCCGCAGATATCGTGACTTCGACGGGAGTCTCAACCACGACTGATAGCTCGAACGACGCAGGGACATCTAGCACGGATGGCTCTGGGACCGGGAGCAACAGGACGCTCGTCATCACCCTGAGCACTGTGCTCTCGGTAGTGGGGGTGGGCGTGGTTGCATTGGTTGTGTTGATCTTTTGGAGAAGACGACAACGACGGCTACCCTTTCTTTCTCGGGGCGTTACACCCATCGATGACGACGAGATTGCGGCATGGAAGACGCCAAGAAATGAGAAGGCTTGTTTTCCAAGCGGAGACACGGATGTTGAGGCCGACGGAGCCTTGAACAAGGAAACCGGTGGCTCGTCCCACACCAAACAGGCCTCAACGGGCTCAGTGAAAAAACCCCCAAGCGTCATCGTATACAGTAGCGCCCACGGCCAAGCGCGCCGCCACTCATCCGATGGCGAGTCGCGCTCCGTCTACGCCAGAACGAGCTTCGACAAGTCCCTCCCGCAGACCCCCATTCAAGCCAGGGCCCCCAACGCCCGTGCCGGCCTCACCGACGAGTCGGTCCCAGGCGACGAGCCCTTCCTCCCGAGTCCGAGACGCAATCCGTCCCGCCTTTCCAAACACCTGCCCAGCTCGGCCTCACCGCACCGGCGCGCCGCCCACCACGTGAGAGCGCGCAGCTCGCGCAGCAGCACTCGGAGCTTTGGCGACTACCCGTACTATTACGGGCACGGGTCCGGCGCCGGGTCTGGCGGTTCCGACGTGGAGCTGTCGCCCCCACGCCATTCCCATGATCTCGTGATCCGCCATTCGGTGCGCAGCCACGGCCCGAGTCAACATTCTCGCGTCTACTCATCCTCGTCGGTACCGCCGCGGTTGAGCGCCGGCGATGAGGCGCGGTTGAACCAAGGTTCTTGGCCGGGACGGGCGGTGTTCAGGGGGGATGAGATTGGACGGGCTATCGGTTGAGGCTTTTACTTTTGGGCGTTTTCACTTCTATCTGCATTGGTTCGGTGTTTGCATTCGAGGGGCATCGAGACCCCTCATCCTACATTTTCTTTTCTTGGGCTGTCGAGTTTCACGGGGCACACTCGAGGCATGACGAGCGAGCAGGAGCTTACTTGTCCACTCGGGCCTCTGGAGGGACGGCCAAATCAGTTTTATGATTGACGAAGACGATGGATATACCCACAGGGCGTGTTGTTCTTTTCTATTTAGCAGGTTCGGAGGAACTGGACGCATTATTCAGTCCAGGCTTCAGTGGCCGGACGGTGAGGATTCACTGTCACTTTGACAGAGGATGGATTTTGCTGAGCCCTGCTGTTGATAGACAGCAGGAAGTGTCTCAGCGATGGACAGGACGAGACTCGGTTTATCTCGAGGTCGCAGACTCTGCATATCGTACCCTTCACTTCTCACCATCCTGTACCATCATGATTTCAAACTGTATGAGTAGTGAACAATACTACGACGATATGCGGGCTGCACGTCTTACTGTGGAGGGAGGCTGAGGCATTTCGAAGACTTGCATGATGAAACACGACCTGAGCGGGACCCGACGAAGATCAACATTGGATTGCGGGGTGAGAGAGACCTTGGAGCAACATTCAGACTGTGTATAAGAAAAAAGAGTCAGTGGTGTAAGTGCGAGGTGTAACCCTAACCCTATCTCAAGTCTCTCCCAACCCAATTAACGCGTCAATGAGGTCGCGACGCGCCACAATTTCATCTCCAATTCTCCACAACTGCGACGGCCGGACCTCTCTGTAGTAACCCAGACTTCGTGTGGTGGTCGATCGTATCAACACATCACGATACCCCGTACTGTGACATTGCCCATTGACCGCGATTGCGAATCACAGCAAAGAAAATACCAATACTCGGTGATCTCAGAACGAAGCCATCCTCGAGACCCTGACCGCTGCATTGTCGCATCGAGACTCGATCGAGCGCAACAGAGGGCCCGACCATGCCCACCCGCAAGAGCGATGTCCGCCGGAGCGACGTCTCGGTGGCACGCTTTGTGCTTGCCGACGACGAGGACAGCACCATGACCACCGAGCCACCTGCCCCCGAACCAGCAGAGCCCTCCGTCTCCGGTTCAACCCCCGCCGCCCAGTCGCAACCGTCAGACAAGAAGGACAAGGAGAAGGAGAGGGAGAGGGAGAGGGACAACCTGACCATCGAGGTGTGTATGTCCCTGCTTGCCAACTCTCACTCACCATGTCTGGTCCAAGGCTAACCACATTGGCACTGGAAACTAGGACCTCACGCTGCCCAAATCCATCATCACACGTCTGGCCAAGGGTGTGCTGCCGCCCAACACCCAGATACAAGCCAACGCCATCCTGGCCCTGACCAAGGGCGCCACGGTATTCATCAACCACCTGGCCAACGCGTATGCACCCTAACCTACCTCTTTTATCTACCCTACGTCTAACAAGCCCGCCTCTAGCGCGAACGAGCTCACGGTATCGTCCAACAAGAAGACCATAATGCCCGCCGACGTCTTCAAGGCACTAGACGACATTGAATACGGCTTCATGCGCGAGAGGCTCGAGGCCGAGTTTGCTAGTACGTCACACCTTTCTCCCCTCTCCACCCATCACTAACCCGTCCTACTTTACGCACACAGAATTCAACCAAGTCCAAACCTCCAAACGCTCCACCTACCGCAAAAAGGTCGCCGCCGCAAAAAAGGCCGGCGCAAGCCAGTCAGGAGGAGGACCCGCAAGCCAGTCCGGCCTGACGGCCGACACCTCCATGCTGAGCATCGGCGACACCACCATCAACACCCAGGACGACGGTACTACTGCAGCCGAGGGCGCAGACCGGAGTTTGCCGCTGCAGTCGGACGGGCAGGCGCGGGCGGCTAAGAAGGCCAAGATTGATCCCACTGTTGCTGCTGCCGCCGGCGGTGGTGAGTCGTCTAGGATGGAAGTGGATGAGGAGAGGGAGGTGTCGGATGCGGAGACTGTGCCGGAGGAGGAGCAGGAGGAGGATGAAGAGGAGGAGGAGGAGGATGAGGTTGAAGAGGAGGAAGAGGATGAGGAGGATGAGGAAGGGGATCGGGAGGGCGACGAGTTGGAGGAGCGGACGGCGCGGGATGATGGGGATGAGGCGTTAGACGATGATAGCGATTAGGATGGCTTTTGTTTGATGCTGTGAGGCGGTGGTGTCTGTTTTGGGTATGTCATGGTGCGTGGGTTGGGGTTGTGGTGATACACTGGGCCACAATAATATCATGTTTTGCACTCTTGACTATCCTGGCGTTGATGCTCTCGAACTTGACCCCTTTTCCAACATTACAACATATCGTTAAGAGGTATCTCCTTGACATCTCACTTCGCAACGTTACCACGCAGACAAAGCAACCTACAACACCTCCCGCGCAAACAAGGATCTAGGTATACGCTCTGAACTACCCCATATCCAAAACTGCCGGCGCAATCTCGGCCCCTCTCTCGTCACCCCCGACAAGCTCCCCATCTCCGAGCAGGGTTGCATCGCCCAGGCAATGATTTGCCCACCTCAGCCGGGCCCGGCCGGTAGTGCCGCCGAGCGGGTGACGCCGGGCTGAACAATCGCTTAAGTGACCCTTGAGCAGCTACCTCCATCCAGTGCCATGTCCGGAGCTACGGAATACCATTGAACGCGCTTCCCGCCACGCGACCCCGCCAGTGCGACCTGAGCAATCATATATCCCGAAGTTGGCCGGCAGTTGCGCCGGACCTGTCATGTTGCACAATCATGTTTTTTTTCTGCAAAAGCTAGAGTTGTGCAGGCCAGTGGCAAATTGGGTGGGGAGAGTGAAAGTTGCTTCGGCTCGGCTCAGCGGGGTGTGTGCCGAAGAAGCTCTAGCGACACCATGAAGCAAAGTCTCTGATGAGTGAGAACCATGTGCCGTGCATGGCCGTTCAATGGGGGTTGAAGTGTTCCGCGAATCGCATACCTGGTACCGTGCTAGGAGCAAGTACGATGTTGGGTTTCAACCACGGCCTGTCTTGACGCCAGGTATTACACATGTCCGTCACATCAAGTTGCAAGTGAAAGCATCCAAGTTAAAATCATGCATATATTATCCAATGAACTCGCCCACAGATATCCTCCAAAAACCCGATTGACTGATTTGCCCGATGATGGATATTCCCCTACCAAGAAGAAGCGCAACCCAGACGAGCCCCGGCCGCCCATCCTCCTCATGCAAAGAACAACAACGACACGAAAACATAACGTAGCATAACCAAATCCAGGCCAGAGGGGTAAGTAAGTGAATAAACCAACATATTTCCAAACCACTCGTAAAAAGGACTCGACCCCCAGGCAGTGAGGGTGGAATCCAGAAACGAAGTGAAAAAAGCGAACCTATGAGCGGCGAAGGCAAGAAAGAAAAAGTCAAGAACTCCTGCAAATGCTGCCCAGGCTGTTCGGCGCAAAAACAGCACAGGTGCCTCGCAAGTTCAAGATGGGGCATCAAGAAAGGGGTTAACAACAAATAGTGAAGAGAAGTAAGAAGGTCCAAGTAGAAATGAAGAAGAGAAATAAGATAAAAGTCCCGAGAAATCTTCCCCTGAAATCCTTCCTTGCGTCCCTTCCCAACACGAATCCCACCAGCGACAAATAATATGATGAGAAATGGGTGATAATAGAAATCTCGGATGAGTAGCAACAAACTTAAAATCCCACCCTGCCAACAAAGAGTTGGAAACCAATGCCGTTCAAGGGGCAAAGCAGCCAAACCCGTTCGTTCGTAATCGACATCCATCGCATTGCATCATGCCATCGTGGAGAGCCGGCGGGGAACGACAGAAGGAGAAAAATAAAAGAGAAGTGCAAGAGGGAAGGGGGAAACGGAGAAGGTAACAGCAAAGGTATCGTAAGAAAATCAGAATAGTGAACATGCCCTCCCGGACTCCTCTATACCCTCACCCGGCAGAATCCTGCAAGCCGACCAGCGAAAGCGCGTTGCCTTCCCATTCATCCCAAACCCGCCCGAGATGTTGTTCCACGCGAATCCGAACCTCCGTTGTTTAGAGGCAAAAAAACCCAGAGGCAGTAGTCTGATAGAAGACATCTCGAGCCGGCCGATCCTTGTTACCTCACCCGCCTTTCACCAAGAATAGCCGACAACGCATCGCCGACCATCATCCCCAAACATCGCTTACTGCGGCTGATTCGTCCACCACTGCCCGGGTGCCTGCTGCTGCGACCACGCTTGGGTGACAGCGGGGGCCTGGGGGCTCTGGTGCATATACTGGCGGGGCGTCTGGTCGGCCGAGTACATTCCCTGAGTGCCGGCCGAGCCGTACCCCTGACCCAACCCCGGCATGCCAGGATACGACATGCCGCCACCACCGCCGCCGCCGGGCTGCACCTGGCCGGCGCTGCTCGAATGGCGCAGCTGTGGGGCAGGAGACTGCTGCTGCTGGGGATGAGGCGACGGCTGAGACTGGGCCGTGTAGGCCGAGTAGCCGCCGTGCTGCGGGGTCTGGGGCGTCGGGGGCCACATGGGACTCTGCGAGTAGCTGTAGTTTTGCGAAGCGGCCTGTGGCAGGGCCCCGGCGGAGCCTGATGACGGATATGTTGGTCTCGAGGTGCTCTGAGCTGTGTCTTGGGCCATACCTCTGATTGCGCCTTGACCGACGGGGTTTTGGGCGTGGATAGGCTGCGAGTACGGGGCGGCCGTCATCATCAGCTGGGGGCTCTGGTTCGGGACGATACCCGGCTGCTGCAGACCCGAGGTGGTGTGGGGTGCCGGTGCCGGGCGGCTGCTTGGGGCAGATGCGTCGGCCGAGCTGACGGGTTGGCCCAGGGTCGTCGGGGGAGGCTGCTCGTGCGGCCTTCGCCAGACATTCTGCATGTACTCGCTGCGCATCTCTCGCTGCTGGCTGACGCTCCGATTGAATTCAGCCGCGTGGTGGGCTTGGGCGTGCAGCTCGGACAAGGGAGAAGGCTGGATCCGGTCCTGGTAGGGGGGCCCGGTGATCTCCTGCCGCGGGCCTGTCTTTAGTATGCTCGAGTAATCCCGGCTCCGGGTATCATTGTAATCTGGTCCTAGTGTTATCACTGGCATTCTGGTCGAGCTTCCTGGCGGTCCTCCGAGCATACCTGGTTGAACGAGGTGCGGGTGAGGGCCACCACCAAATTGGCCGGGGTTGGTGCTGTAGACAATCTCTCCATGGGGTGCTCCGAGTAGCGAGGTGCTGTGGTTCGCCTCGGCCTCACGGGCCTTGGAGGCGCCGGGCCGCTTCTCGCCTGCCGGGTCAGCCTCGGTGAATCCCTGTTTGCGCGCCTTAGTCTCCCAGTAATCGTCGCGGACTCTCCTCCCGTTGACAATGACGCGGCTCCCAAACTGCCGAAACATGCTCCTGGCGGTCACAATGGCGATCTGGCGCGAACGGTACGAAAAGGGAAGGATCTCCTGGGCCACCAGATCGTCCTTCTCCACCTGGCTGGCAATGATCTTGTAGAGCGACCTGTTTTTGTTGAAGAGCAGATAGGAATCCCGGTATCCAAGGACGCGGGCGCACTCGGTGGCGAGCATAAACAGCTTGTCTCCGCGATTCGGGACGAGGAAGGTGCGGCAGCGATATTCGCGATTCCCCGTGAGTTGGCCATTGGCCATCACCTTCTTCTCACCGGCCTCGTCGATCTCGCGCGGCAGGTACTCGTCTCCGCCGGGCCCGAGCTGGTCGGTCGTGTGGTCGCGCACGGTCGGAAGCGCCTTCAGGGTCGATTTGGTCGGGGTCGACTTGGGCGGCGACGCCTGAGGGGGCGCGTAAGTGGGGGTTTGGGCGGGTAGGGGCGCATGCTGGCTCTGGGGCGTTTGCGGAGGGATCGCGGGAGGTGCGGATGGGATGGGCGGAAGGTGTGCCGGGCCGGCAGTCTCGGGGACGACGCCCCCGGATGACCTGGACTTCATCGGTCTTCCTCTTTTCCTGGGCTTTTCACCACCTGTGTATGCGCGACAGCGTCGTTAGCCTGTGATGCCAGGTCATACGTGCTGGGTCGCACGACCCAGAACATGGTAACGCGGACATGTCGAACCGAGCAAAAAAAGAAGCCGCAGCTACACAGAGACAAACACAACATACCGTCATCACCGGCTGGCGGCCTAGCGTCCCCAAAATCGTCTGGGGAGCGGCTCCGCTTGACGCCTCGAGATGCAGGCTCCAACAGTTCTGCTAGGGACTAGCTGTCAGCATTGCGGCGCGCAAGGGTGCAGGCTACACCTTGACCGCGCGCGGTCCGCTGGGAGGGAGAATGCGCGACGGCATGATGCGCAGGAGATTATTATAATGCGAGTGATTCGATGCAAGAAGTGAGTGTGAGATGGGGGCACTTTGAAGGGTGGTTCGACAACGTTGCGACTCAAGCGATGTGGTGGAGGGGCAAGTCGCGGATCGCGAAGCGCGGACTCCGGGCGCGCGCAATCGCGACACAGGAAGCGCCGGGAAACTCGGGGTAAAACAGCCAAACGGATGCGTGACGTACCTGGATTGAGAGCAGCGGGATTGATTGTCGCACTATCAGCGCCGTTGGGCTGTGCAGCGTACATCAGTACCGTCGACGTCGAGAGCGCGTCGAGATGGGTCTGCGAAACGACGTGTCTTGATATAACTAGTTGGTAGGCTGGCGGGCGGGCTGGGCTGGTGGGTTGGCGGGAAGAGAGGGGCGCCGCGACACACTCAGTCGGACTCCAGCAGAGAGGCCCTGGAATGAGAGCGCAGGGTGGTGCAGGACAACCTGGAAGCTTGGAACCTCGGGGCGGTCGTGCATATGGTTGGTGCAAATGCGCAAATCCACGGCTGAATGCTGCTTGGTGTCGGTGCTGCTCAGTGCTTGCTCGGATGCTCCAGAAACAGCGTGTCGAATGAATGGTAAAGGTCTAAGATGATGGGGTGCGAAGGTGCGTGCTTTTCGCTTGATTTCCTCGCCTCTTTTTCCCCTCCGAATCATTCTTTTTTTGCTCGTTGGATTTCAAGAGGGACATTCGCGCCTGGCCTTGCGAGTTGCCACGGGCGGCGTGTCCAGAGAGATAAAATTCCCCCAAGAGCCTGCTTGCGCGCAGGAAATGCAGGGCAGACGCAATGCGCGGGGCCCAGGCTAGTCCGCTCTGGGGGCAATGCGGCTTGGCGCGTGTCCCGTAACTCCCGTTTCCACGCTCACGCGAGCCCTGGAGCTGCGGCAGCACCAATTCGGATGCGAAAACGCTACGTGAAGCGAGCGACGGTCTCAGGTCGGACTCTCGAGTGGAATGAGCCCGGCGGGCATGGCGGAGCAAAGTTGGAGAATGACAGATAGCCGAGAAACAAATCCAATATCCATTCCGTCGTGAACTCACTGATCAAGCGTCTCGGGGCGGCACTGTGCTGCGCCGCCCAGTGGAACCCCTCAGTCCGTGGAATCGGCGGTCCTTGCAAGGAGGGGTCGGGGACCGTTTGCTGGGACCGGATTTCATGAGAGCGCCGTCGGGGCTGTCGACCAGTTCAAACTTGATGGATCGGACTCTTTGTCATTTTCCTGTTGAGTGAAAGGCAGGAGTTGAAGAACTTGGTGAAGCTGGCAGGCGAATGACTTCGCGCATGGGATGAGACGGGAGACAGGAGAGACGCCATCTCAACTATCAAGAGCATGGCCAATGGTTACACTCCGGGTGTGAACCAAGTGCAGGGCCTGCGATGCGCATGCCAGGTGCAGGGATCGAGGCATGGAGCCTTGCTGGAGACCATGCAAGTTCTAGAGGTCACCTCCCCGTGCCGAGGTGTCCCCGCACCTGAACAAGGCTTGAGTCGGATCCAAGACAGATGCAGCGATCGCAGAGATGACTGGTTTGGTTGAGCAAGCCGGTGGCTGTGAGTCTTGTGGCGAGTGACTAATACGAAGATATGTTTCCCCGAGGACTTGCCAAACTTGCAAGTCGATGTTCCGAGGTCCAAGCTCGACGCTCTCGAGATGTCGAGGCAGCTCCCAGGTCCTGTGTTGTCGATGTCAGACGGCCGAAAACTGCGCGGAAGTGATGCGCCGTTTTGCAGCATGCAAAAGGCTGTCGATCACTTCTGCAGCTTTACTTGAGTACCTTCAAAATCTCCCAGCGTGGTATTCAGGAGGGCAGGAACGAGGAGGCGAGATTCGTATTGCGGTACGGTTCCCAACGTGTTTGCACTGTCAGCTGAATTGTCAGGTGGATGTCCCATTTTCACAGTGGCCAAGTCGTCGGCTTAATCCGAGGCCGACTCCTAATGGCACAGCGGCTTAGTTATTCGTTACACAGGCGTGGCTCCGTAGATTGCCCGGAGGGTGTTCGTCCTCTCTCTGCAATCTGCAAGGCTGACAAGGACCCGGGAGAACCGTTCGGCCAGGCGTGGCGACATTGAGGTAGGCATACGTCCGTTAGGCACTGAGGGATCGGCTGCTGTCTGCGGAGCCCGGCCTGGCGACTCGATTCAAGAGCAATTTCGACCGTCTATCTCGGTTTGACGGAGCGCCACCTTGTTCGTAGGAAGAAGTGGGCTCAAACTGTCGTTGAGTCGAAATAATCGAATGTGCGGTAAGTGACGGCTCAAATGGCACAGTTTTGGCTTGGTTTTGTGAACAGGGACATAAAACGGAGAACAGAGAGAAAGTGCAACAGAAACCTTTCAGATTTAGCCCTGATAAGATGATACTGATGGGACGCACTTTCCCAGATGAAGTACGGAATACATATGAGCCGTGCATTTGCATCTTCAACCCAAAAGAGCCAAGTGCCCGTGTCATCGCCCAATCAAGGGTCTGAATAACCCCATCCCAGCTAGTCCAGTGGAGAATTTTCCGATAGGGAATAGTACCTGTTACCCCACTCAATCGCACCACAACTTCCTCTCACAGTCTTCCTCAACTTCGAATTTTTGAATGCAACTAAGAACTTGAACCCCAAGGGCAACTCCTGGCTTCACGATGCCCAGCATTCTGACTTGAGCTCAACGGAACTACCGGCAATTTGGAAAAAATGTCGGCTGACATCCAGTTGCAGCGTGCTTACTCGGTTGCTGTAGCTTACTGTCGACGACTGACTGTTCGCACTTTTGTAGACGAAATGAGGTCAGCCTGCAGCCGAACTCCAATGGAACGATGCGAGCTTGCTGCGCTGCTGCCCTTCCGGCCGATGAAACGTTCAGACGCTCGAAACCAGTCCGGCCCTTTTCCCGAATCCCCTTCTGACTCCTTTCATCCCAGCATTGTCGTCATATTCCCTGCCGAGACATGGGACCCCATCACATGAATTATCAGTTGACAGCAGCGAGCTAGCTCAAGATGGAGACTTGCATGTCAGAGGTCGATTCCCAGACTCGAGGGGCTCCGTACTGTGTCGAGCACTCGTCGACAAACCCCGCTCACAACCAAGGAAGGTATCATTCCCGCCAACAAACGTCCGTCAGCCGCCAATATTGTCTTTGTCCCAGTCACCTTGATTGGCTGGCTGCTTTGGTTGTGAGAGGGCGAAGATGACGCCACAGCTGAGATCTGTTTCCCGAGTCTGCGAGACGCGGTCGGCGGCCGTGCCGGACCTCCCGAATGCTGGGCAGGCAGCAAAATACCTCTCGCGTCAGGAGACGTTGTTCGCTTGAACTCAGCGGGAATGCGCGAAAGTATTTCCACAGACAGGGACCGGGCGCCGATACACCGCAACAAGACCCGGCCATATCTCTTGCGACATGCGGCGGAGCAAATCAAACCTCGTTGTGTCACCATGTTGGCATTCCTGGTCGCATATCTTCCCAGGCCGCTCCTTCAACCTCTGTACACTCGAAAAGCCCCGCCCGTCGGTTCAAGATTGCGTGCCGCATGGCGCAGTACCTGATCACATCTCGCAATATCCTTCCCCAAAAGCCGGAACAAGAGTGTCTCGCAGAATGGAACGCCACGCCATGTGACGCGTGGGTTTCATGGTTTCACGGTTTCCAGAAGAAGGCCTGCTGCGTGGTGGTGCAATCGACGTGCTGCAGGGCTCCGTGAATCTGGGGAGAGACAAGGGCAGCAAGAAAGATGGTGTGGTACGAAGTCCACTACAGGCTGCAAAGGAGCGTTTGGCAGGGAGCGAGGGGTGGCAGGTGGGGAGTGGTGATGGAAGGAGAAGACCGGGCAGTTCCAACATCGATTCGACTTGGCGTCCAGCCTGCACGTCTCCATTGGCCCACCCGCTGCAACTCTGCCAAGCAGCTGACACACATGGCCGGACCCATGGGCCACCTGCAAATCATCCGTTCCACACCCCCGTTCATCCATCCACTCCCCTGTCAGTCTGCACTTTCATCCCGATTGCAGTGGCCGGAATCTCTTGCCCATCGGATTCTCCCCGTCGATGGTTCGCTCGGGCTGACGTTGAAAATGTTGTTCGCCGATAATCTCACGAATCTGCCCGAAGTCTTACACCAACCAGAGCGCTCGATCCTGGATGGCGACAAGTCCTCCATGTCGTGAACGGAGCAAGCACCGTGGCAGCCACACACACCCTCGAGCCCTGCAGCCCCCCTCCCACCCTGGCCGCTCCCACCTGGCCTGGCCGCACCCGTGCACGTTCCTCAAAGGGCAAGGCGGCGCGGTTGACAGGGCATGGACTCCATCTTCTCCACGATCTCCATTCGCGATCGCTCAAACTGCACCCTCGCTCCCCCCTCCCTCTTCCTTTGCAGCTGTCGTTGCAGCATCTGGCGGGCGGCCCCTTCCCGCTCCTGCAGCAAATGTAGAGGTGGAGTGGAGGAGGCCGCTCACCTGTGTCCGTCTGTGGCTCTGTGTGGCTCTCACTTTTACACTCTCGGCGGTTGTTGCAGCTTGCAAGAATCGATGTGTGTCCCCACAGCAAGAGCACACACCACCTTCGCTTCCATCCGCATTCGCGGGCCCCATGTCAGTCATCCGCTCATCGACACCACTTTGCAGCAAGCCGGGCCAATCGACCACATCTCATCTGCCGGCCTGTTTCTTCCATGCACCAAGTATAGACGAGAATCCACTCTCAAAAGAGGCGCGCTCGTGCCGGGTCTCTGGATCCGCCTACACCACACCGACGACATACCGGTTCACCCCTGCTCGAGCCCAGAACCAAGGGTGGCTGCCCTTTCCAGGGGGTGATGGGAGGATTTACATCAAGCGAAGCGGGCGCTAAAATGCGAAGCCCGGTCACCCACGCGCGAGAGAGGCCCCCATGTCGGTCTCCTATGTAAATGGACGACACTCCATGTTCACCCGACAAATCAAGAAATCGTGAACCATATCCCGTTTCCCTCAGAAAACAAATATACGGTTTGTCACGGCCGTGCTCGTCTCAGCTTCATGCTGTGCCTGGGTAGCATGTATGCTGACGTCCGAGGTGATGGTTGATTCGCGTGCGCCCCTGCCAATGCAAAAGCATCTGCAAGCCTTCGTCTCACGTCTGAAGCATCCAGACAAGACGGGAAAGCGGGTCTCTAGCGGAGTGCAAGCATCTTGACTTCCGAGTCGCATGGTCGTGCCTTGACTGGGTAGTACGAGAGTAGGTACCTATGTACGTACTATCAATGGTTCACTGTGGCTTGTTCGAGGCCCGCCTGTCTGGTTCTACAGGGCAGCCGCGTCAACGACGAAGTACTTACCCAGTTCTACATAGCACATATTGGGATTTCGAAGAAACCTGCATCATATGATTACTTTGGATGTTTCAAGGGCGAGCCAAGACATGCGTCAAGCTGGATCAAGTACGAAGGATGGCATCAGCTTCTGCTCTATTGAACATCATACCGCACGTAGCTTACTGTAAAATCTCTCGATGATATTGGAGAACAAGAAGAAAAGAGTTGGAAGAGAGAATAAATAATATTAGTGATAAGGGCCGATAAGATAAGATTGTTGAGCGGGACCAGCTGGCCCGCCAAGAAGCGATGCTGCGGTTTTCTAGCACGGGCCACTCAACTCACTGACTGCACCAAACCACCAAAAGCAGCTGTGAGAGGCTGGATCCT
This sequence comes from Trichocladium uniseriatum, assembly GCA_017139535.1. Classification (NCBI taxonomy): domain Eukaryota; kingdom Fungi; phylum Ascomycota; class Sordariomycetes; order Sordariales; family Chaetomiaceae; genus Trichocladium; species Trichocladium uniseriatum. Next base: position 303,762 of record WOUO01000002.1, on the reverse strand, counting down.
TTTTACACAGCAAATCTCATTAAAAAAAAATCAACCCTAAGCCATTTTGACAACAAGATGGCGAGCCTTAAGAGATCGCTCGACTCGGATCCGTTATCAGCGCATATTTCGAGCAAAGTCTATGTTCGGTCGACAAAGAGCGGCAAGGTGCAAAAGATTGTTCGCGAGGTCTATCTCCGCCAAGACATTCCCTGCTCGTCTAGGCTCTGCCAGAGCTGCCTCAGATCTGCTCCGAAAGATGCCGCTGGACGACGTGAGCATCTTGTACTCACTGACACCGGGACCACTAAGTACTGACTTCGCATAGCAACCCCGTTTGTGCTCTCAGAGGCCCCCGCCGGCACCGCCGTCTTCCCACAGGGCCACTACCTAGTGCCCGACACCAATGCCTTCCTAACTGCCATGGATCTCTTCGAGCAAGACTCGGCCTTTTATGATGTCATTGTATTGCAGGTCGTGCTCGAGGAGTTGCGCAACCGCTCGCTACCTCTGTACAACCGCCTCATTAGCTTGACCAAGAGCGAGGACAAGCGCTTCTATGTCTTCTTCAACGAGTTCCGTCTCGAGACGCACGTTGCTCGCCAGGAAGGCGAATCTGTCAACGACCGCAATGACCGTGCCGTCCGGAAGGCCGTGGCATGGTACGGTCAGCACTTGGCTCGGTGCGGGGCCAAGAAAGTGCCTGCCGTGGTCATGCTCAGCAACGACCGCGATAATCTCCGCAAGGCAAAGCAGGAAGACAAGATTCCTGCGTGCTCCCTGGCCGAGTATGTTAAGCAGCTCAAGGACGGCGACAAGCTCCTGGACATGATTCCCGAGACCCAGGATTCAGAGGCCGTCAAGGAGAAGCGGCCGGGCGAGCTCTTTTATCCAGAGTACTTCACCATGTCCAAGATGATGACGGGCGTGAAGAGCGGCCTGCTCCACCAGGGAACATTCAATGTTTCTCCCTACAATTACCTAGAAGGGTCAATCAGGGTGCCGGCGTTCCCCAAGCCGTTGCTGATTCTAGGGAGGGAAAACATCAACCGCGCTATCGACGGCGACTTGGTTGTTGTAGAGGTGCTCCCCAAGGACCAGTGGAAGGAACCGTCGACCCAGGTCATCGAAGAAGAGGCCATCACAAAGAACGACAACCCAGACGCCGACGAGTCCGAGGAGTTGGTGTCGGAGAAGGAACGCAAGGCCCTGCAGGAGGAAGTGAAGCGGACTCACAGCAAGACAACCGAGGGCCACGCGCAACCTACTGCAAAGGTGGTGGGTGTGGTCAAGCGGAATTGGCGCCAGTACGTCGGTCACATCGATCAATCGGCCGTTAGCCAGTCGGCGCAACAAGGGCGCAAGCAGGACACCGTCTTCGTCATCCCCATGGACAGGAAGATCCCCAAGATCCGCCTACGCACGCGCCAGGTGGCCGAGCTGGTCGGAAGGCGCATTCTTGTCACCATCGATGCTTGGGATCGCAGCTCCCGCCACCCCGTCGGCCATTTCGTTCGGTCACTGGGCGAGATGGAAACAAAGGCGGCCGAGACGGAGGCCCTGCTGCTCGAGTACGACGTCCAGTACCGCCCATTCCCCAAGACGGTCCTTGACTGTCTGCCAAAGGAAGGCCACGACTGGAAAGTGCCGCAGAGCCTGGACGACCCGGGGTGGCGAGACAGAGAGGACCTTCGGGAACTCCTCATCTGCAGTATCGACCCCATCGGCTGCCAAGATATCGACGATGCTCTCCATTCCCGGCCCCTGCCCAACGGCAACATCGAGGTTGGCGTGCACATTGCCGACGTGTCTCACTTCGTCAGGCCGAACAACGCCATGGATATCGAGGCAAGCATCCGCGGAACGACCGTGTACATGGTCGACAAGCGCATCGACATGCTTCCCATGCTGTTGGGTACCGACCTGTGCTCTCTCAAGCCTTATGTTGAGCGCTATGCCTTTTCTGTCATTTGGGAATTGTCGCCCGACGCGGATATCGTGAATGTGCGGTTCACCAAGTCGGTCATCAAGTCCCGCGAAGCATTCAGCTACGAGCAGGCACAGCTCAGAGTCGACGACGGGTCGCAGCAGGATGATCTCACTAAGAGCATCCGGACCCTGCTGGCCCTGTCCAAGAAGCTGAAGCAGAAGCGCCTGGACGCTGGTGCCCTGAGTCTCTCGTCGCCCGAGGTCAAGGTGCAGATGGAATCCGAGACTTCGGACCCGATTGACGTCAAGACCAAGGAGCTTCTCGATACCATGTCTCTTGTCGAGGAGTTTATGCTTCTCGCCAATACCAGCGTGGCCCGCAGGATACACGAGGCCTTCCCGCAGACGGCCATCCTGCGCCGCCACGGAGCGCCGCCCAAGACCAACTTTGACGAGCTCGCCAACCAGCTGCGGGTCAAGAGGGGCCTCGACCTGAGCGTCGAGTCCTCGCGCGCCCTCGCCGACAGCCTCGACACGTGCGTCGACCCCAAGGAGCCCTTCTTCAACACGCTCGTCCGTATCATGGCGACGCGCTGCATGATGGCGGCCGAGTACTTTTGCTCGGGCACGCAGGCGTACCCGGAGTTCCGCCACTACGGCCTGGCCAGCGAGATCTACACGCACTTCACGTCCCCGATCCGGCGGTACGCCGACCTGGTCGCGCACCGGCAGCTCGCCGCCGCCATCGGGTACGAGGCGGTGGACCCGAGCGTGCGCAGCCGGGGCCGGCTCGAGGCCGTGTGCAAGAACATCAACGTGCGGCACCGCAACGCGCAGCTGGCCGGGCGCGCCAGCATCGCCTACTACGTCGGGCAGGCGCTCCGCGGCAAGGCGACTGACGAGGACGGCTTCGTCATGAAGATCTTTAGCAACGGTTTCGTCGTGCTCGTGCCCCGCTTCGGCATCGAGAGCCTCATCCGCCTGCGCGACCTGGCCGAGCCCGAGCCCCAGGCCGAGTTTGACGCCGAGACGTACACGCTGCAGACGAGCGGGAGCAGGGAGGTCAAGGTGGAGTTGTTCCAAAAGGTGCGCGTGCATGTGACGGACCAGAAGGACGAGACGACGGGCAAGAGGGGCGTCAAGATGGAGCTGGTCAAGGTCTATTAGGGTGCCTTTTCGGTGTAGTGGCAGACGTTGATAAATACGGCCATTTAAAAGGAATGTGCTGTTCAGGGATTGACAGACATATCTTGTTAGTCACTTCGAATTAAGAATAGGCATGAAAGAAAACGACATGCAATCTGGAACCGGCCATGGTCAAAACGTAGATCAATACCTATATCTAAGATACCTTCCACCCCTTTTCTGACGCCACAACGCCGAGAGCGTAAAATCCAGACTGCATTGCAGCCCTCGCAAAGCGAACAAGCTGCAAGTCAAGCCAGCCGCCATGTAACTAAATCATAGACAAAGCAACACCCACACATCACGCCTACTGCATCTCAACCTCGTTCGTCTCCTCCTCCCCCTCCCCCCAAAGTCCCTCCAACTTAAACTCCTTGGCCCACTCGGTAACAATAACCTTCTGATCCGGCGCAGCCTCCTCATCCTTGACCACCTTGGCCTTCGCGCCCGCACCCGGAGTAGCACCAACGCCAGCAACAGCCAGCACCGGCGCCTCGACCCACCCCTGGATACGACCGTCCCTCCAGTCCGTCACAACCGCCATAGCAGCCGCATTGACATTCGGCACGCCGCCGCGGCCGAGACGCCCGCGCTTGCGAGCAACCTGGATCAGGAAATCCATGGTGGCGTCGCCGCTGGTCGGGTCGCCGAGCAAGGGGGGCAGGTCGTAGACCTGCATCATGCGCTGCATCAGCTCCGGGGTGGCCGACAGGCGCTTGAGGAGAAGGGTGACGGCGGGGATGGGGTCGTCGATCTGCTTGGGGGGCACGGCGTTGAGGAGGACGAGGTGGGCGTGGGCTTCGGTGGGGTTCTTGGGGACAAAGGTTGCTGGGGACGGGGTGGAGGAGGAGGAGGAAGGGGTGGTGGAGGGGAAGACGATGCCGGGGGAGTCGAGCAGGGTCAGGCGGTTGTCGATCTTGACGGAGCGGATCGAGGTGGTGACGCCAGCTTCGGCACCGGCGGGGCAGGCGGTGCGCTGGTTGCGCGAGCCGCCGAGGCGGGAGAGGAGCGCGTTGATGACGCTTGACTTGCCGACGTTGGGGTAGCCGATGACGCCGACCGAGATGGCGCGCTTGAGATTGCGCGAGGCGGCGAACGACTTGAGTGCGCGGAACAGGGCCGAGCTGGTGCTCTGGACCGTAATGTCGCGGTGGTTGAAGGTGTGGGCGTTGGGCGCCGGGTTGGAGGCGCGCAGCGGGAGCGTGGGGAAAAAGCGGCGCAGGTGGGCGAGCCAGCCGCGGAGCACGGGAGGCGGGATGAGATCGACCTTGTTGAGGATCAAGATGAGGCGCTTGCCGCCGCTCGCAGCCGCCATGACGGCGCGCTCGACGTCGCGCGAGCGGGTGCCCTCGGGATCGCGGGCGTCGAGGACGTAGAGGATGACGTCGGCTTGCTCGACGACCTGCTTGAAGACCTTGTCGTAGGCCTTGCGCGACGAAGCGCCGCCCTGAACCTCAATGACGCCAGCCTCGGAATCGTCGTCGCTGTCGTCCTCGTCGTCGTCATCCTCCATCTCGTCCCCGCTCTGCAGATCCCTGTCGTACTGCTCGGCGGCTTTCCTCGCGCTGGCGATCAGAGCGGCGAGCGGGTTGGACTCGTCAATGTCGCTGCCGTCCTCATCCATGGCATCGTCGAGGTCGGCCTCCTCGAAGTCCTCGACCATGCCATCCTCCTCCATGCCCTCCTCAGTGCCCTCGGGTTCGGCCGTGGTGGCAGCCCTGGCGAGCTCACGGCGGCGCAGCTGCTCCTCTTTCCTCCGGACGCGGTCCTCCTCAATTTTGTGCAGCAGCTTCTCCTTGTAGGGGAACAGGTTGGGGATGCCGGGATCCTTCTTCAGCTTGCTCCGCCATTCTGGGTTCTTCTTGGCGAGCTTCTTTGCCTTTCTCTGCTTGTTGGCCGATGCCTTCTGGATCTTGTGGCGGAGGCGGGTGGGCGTCCGCTTGGACTTGGGCTCTGGGATTTTGTTAGTATTTACCTAATGGACTAACAACCTGGAAGTTGTAAATGCAATAATTTGGTACCCACTGCTTGGTTTGTTTATTGACCCGGCCATTGCGACTGATTTGCAATACTCGGTATCCTGTCTCTCAGTGCTGCACCCAGACGCAAGCTTGGCGACTGCCCGCAAAAAAAAATAGTTGATTGACCTGCTGGAAAAGTTTGTGCCGGTGCTCACCGCCTCGATAAGTGCTCTTATCAGCAGCACCCCACACTGCCCCTCACTGACGGGTCCGCTTCTGGGTTCCCTTTCCACTTCGCGTTTTCAGCGCTTTCATCAGCGAAGCAGCAGCAACATGGAGGAGCCGAGGGACCGGCTAGACGTGGACCCAGTCGGCCGGGCCGATTCGACAGTCTGACCGCCGTTCATCTGATGGGTGTCATCATCAAGGGTTAGGGTCAAATAAACAGCGGAGTTGCCCAATCGGTTCAGGGGCAACATTCGGCTTCTGTTTAAGGACACTCCGCCGTGCCGGCCCGATCATCTTGAGTCCCAAATGTGTTCTTGGCGAGGTTTGAAATAATTATCACCAACTGCCTACCTAGATATCTAGAGAAGCACATAAGAAGTTATATTCTTCCTACTTTAGATTTTGTCATAATAAGTCTCTCTTAACATCACAACATCACACCTCTCTCAGCATGGGCAGCATTGAACAAATCCCCTCCTTCTCGGCCCCGCCCGAGGCCATCACCTTCGACGGCCTCTTGTTTGACATGGACGGGACCATCATCGACTCGACTAATGCCGTCGTTAAGCATTGGGAGGCGTGAGTTTAAGGACCTGGTTAGGCAAGCCTTATACTTAGTAGCTGACGGGACGCACAACACAGCGTCGGAGAGGAAATAGGGGTCGACCCCGAAGTCATCCTGCAGTGAGTACACGCTCCCGCTGTCAAACTTGCCCTTCCAGAGCGCTGACGCAGTATCCAGAACCTCTCACGGACGGAGATCTATCGACATGCTCAAAGTCCTTGCCCCTGAAAAAGCGAACTGGGAATGTGAGTCACTCACTCCCTCCTGCACCTGAGGGAAGATCAAGTATTTTGGCCCAAGAGTCGCCATATGCCCATCTCTTCGGGAAAGGCTTCAGACAGGACATAATCTAGTCCTCATAGCCAACCACCTGGTCCCAGGCCATGCCATGACATGCATGTCAGTCTCACCGGCTAACCAACCACCACAGATGTCCAACACATGGAAGGGCTCCTCCCCAAAAACCACGGCGCCGACGCCGTCGAGATCCCCGGCGCACGCTCCCTCCTCGAGGAGCTAATTGCGCGCTCCGCCCCTTGGGCCATCGTCACCTCGGGTACTGTCCCACTCGTGACAGGGGTATGCACCCTCTTCCTCCCTATCTTCTAACGTAACCACGGCAAACCTCTGAACGGACAACTAACTCACCCAGCAGTGGCTCAACGTTCTACAACTCCCCGCCCCGACGCACCTCATCACAGCCGAGTCCGTCGCCAACGGCAAGCCCGACCCGGCCTGCTATGCACTGGGCCGGGAGCGGCTGCACCTCGAGAGCGACGGCCACAACGTGCTGGTGCTCGAGGACAGTCCCGCGGGGATCCTCGCCGGCAAGGCAGCCGGGTGCAAGGTCCTCGCCGTCGTCACGAGCCACACAGTCGAGCAGGTCGTGAGCGCCGGGCCCGACTGGGTGGTCAAGGACCTCGCCTCGGTGAAGCTGCTGAGGGCCGAGGGGGATGGGGGGGTGACCTTGGAGATTAGGGATGCGTTGGTGTTGTAGGAAAGGGGAGGATATGCGCGTAGAAGGGATCTGACGGACTGAGTTGTGGAATCATCCAGCCATCAACTTACACAGCACTGCCTATACCTCGGTATACCGGTAAATGTCAAGAGCCGTGAATCATTCATGCCAAGGTAGCTCATGAAGCTGGACCGACTCTTTGATGGTACCGACCGCGCCGCTGCGACGCCAGCGTCGTATCGTATCTTTCTCCCCATGTTTTGCAACGGAGCTCTCTCCGCCGATCCTCGTTGGCAGAGAAGCGCTGGTGTCTCAGTGTCTCAGTGCCATTCGCGCCACTTCTTCTCTTTGTTCCCTCACTTGTATCTGCAACTCGTGTCAGCCCTCTCCTTCAGCTGGAAAACTGCCAAACATCCAAGACTTTGAATCGCACATGACCGGACACAAACACGCGGCTGCCATCCAATTGCGGCCTACACTTACCGAGCGCAGAATCCGTTCTCTGAACTATCTTCGTTGACGGTTGGCTGGTGGCCACCCCATCCGTCGATTGGAGTCGGGCACCGAACATCAGCAGCAACCCCGGCCAAAGATCGTCGCTGCAAGGTGTTTCGCTCCCGCCCGCCCCAGGACTGATCCGAGAGCGACGGGCAAGCCCAGCCTGCCAGCCCAGGCCCAGCTCTCCCCTCCCTCCCCCGCACGCCCACAGTTCTAGAACTGCTGAGCCATGCGGTCGCGCTGCTCGGGCATCCCGCCATGTCTTTGTCTCCGAGACACAAGACACGGGAGCGAAAAAGTAAGAGAGAGAGAGAGTCCAGGCCGTCGCGCTTCTGCCGGACCATCCCGTCACATCGCATCACATCCCGCTCTCCCCCTGTCTTCCAAACCCAGCAGAGCGGATGCCGCCGACGCCCACTCCCTATTTTTTTTTATTTTTTATTTTTTATTTTTTATTTTTTCCTTTTATGCCGCCGTTGGCGTGCAGGGCTGACCTAGGCTGGGCTGGGCTGGGGTGTGTGTGAGGAAGCGAGGGTGGCAAGGCGGTTTGTCCGCACCTCGTGGGCACAACGCTCCGTCTCAGTTGAGGCTGGACACCAACGCAGGGGGTGCTGGACCAGGCTGATGAGGGTGCCCCACGCTGATCTGCCGCCGTCCCGAATCGTCCTTGTGCTTTCCTTTCTGTTGGGACGGTTCTGGGCTTACATGACAAGTGCCCTGCCGTTCTCGCGGTCTATGACGAGTCACTCGTCACTATCGCCGTCACCGTCACCGTCACCGCCTTCGCTTTCGGAGCCAGAAAAAGCGACACCTCCGGTGCAATGAAAGAGAGATGTGTCTAATTCGTCGCTAGAGCCCGGGAAACACAGGCCCTCGCACAGCCCGTGACGCAGACCCGGGCACCCGCGCGGGAACCTTTTCCCATCCCATGGGGGTGGCAGGGCATGACAAAGTATCCGTACGACGACCTCTTCCTATTCAGGCGCGTCGCGTCAGGAAAAGCAGCAGCAGCAGCACACGAGTCTAAACAGAAACCTCGGATGCACGCTGCAAGATGCCATCTCATCGAAGGAAGCAGGTCCTGTGCAACGGGCGACAGGGAGTAAAAGTTGCGGGCGGTTGCATGCATCCTCCTGACATTGCAAATTGGTCGGCGATTTGCGTAACGTCAGAGCAGGTTGGAATAACCTCGTTCCCGCAGATCTGATGATGCTCGCGGAGAAACACTCGCAGCCCAACTGGAGGGCCTCCGGCGTCAACATCCCGGAGTAGCACCTAAACTCGTCTGCTCAAGGAACAACCTCCGACCTCGTCATCATTACGGAGCCGTGTATCTTGACCGACCCCACGCCTTTGCCGAAGCCGAAACCCGGTGTGAAGAGCCACAGGGTTCAGCCTCAGTTGACCAGGGCGAGGCGGAAGACCCCAAGCGAGATTGGCTCAAGACAAGTTGGGACCGTCGGTGGCGTCGCAAGCGCCCTTTTCCAGCCACTCCCTGCACAGCAGCCTTGGCCCGAAACCAAGATTCGCAGACCATGTCTGACCCTGCTGCAGGAACAAGAAACAGCGAGTTTCCTTTTTCCCTTCAGACGAAGGACGCATCTTTCGTACGAAGGCTTCGTATGCTGATGTTATTTCAGCAGGAGAAGAGCCTGCCTCGCGAGGGAGAATGGTAGAGTTACCCATCAAATGCGGCTCAACCAGAACGGGGATATACACAGTAGCTCCCCACGTCGTTTATATCTACCACCGGATCCCCCCGGGTCCAGTCCAGTGAGAACCGGCCCGGGATCTGCCCGAAAGAACCTGGGGGGTCCTAGAATTCGCAGCGAGATGTCTGCGGAGACTCTGCAGAAAGCAACCTGTGGGTAGCCCCTTCCACCGTTCCACACATCCCCACCCCTTTGCTTGATGCACTTGGTGTTGTGCAACAAGCAACACAACAGCGCGCACCGCGCGGAGAGGGATCTGTGCGGATCCGCTGCAGGGATGCCTACCTTCCCAAGGGAAACCTTTAGTCGGGTCTGCAAGAGACGGGGTTTCGACCAAGTACCCTCAATGTACCTCCCGCCTTACGGAAACGCGGCACAGGACGAGCAGGGGTGTTGTGGACAGGGCTCCCCGTTCCGGCAACACGTGGCCGCCAGGGCCAGAAAATGATTAATCTCCTGTCGCTCAGGGCGAGCTCCATCACCCCCATCTCACTGAACCTTTGCTCCGCGGTCCACTGGAGCTCGTTGGAAGCTTGGAAGCTCGTGGCTCGGCATCATGTCGCGAAGCGATACGCCGTGCCTTGTTTGTCATGCTTGATGATGAGAAGAAAAAAAAATAAGAGATGAGAGACGAAAGGTGAGGCCCATGGCAAGGTTACACTCGGCCGGCTCCCGTGCGCCACGGGTCAGGAGTCAAGATCAGGCACCCGACAAAACAACAAACCGCTCGTGCATTCGCCGCCGACAGGCCGGTGTCGGTGTCGGTGCCGGTGCGGGGGGTAGCCTCCCCGTCAGTGTCGCCTCTCCCGAGTGCTGTGGACGGCAAAGCCTTCCAACCAAGCCTGGTGGCGGAACTGGACATACCGTCATCACCATCGAGATGCGCGTCACCATGTATGGTTCATGGAGTCGTCGTTCGATTCCCCCCTAGGGCTGTCGCTAGTGTGGGGATCGGGCACCCCGGTTTGTTCGGGTCCGTCCCAAGCCGGTGGGTTTGCTAAACAGACACACGACGCCCGAGCTCGCTCATTGGATGGCGTACGACACAACCACCATGCTCCCGGAACGTGCGAGCGGACAATGGGTCAGTTGGTGGTATGTATTCCGGCGGGCCACCTGTCACGAAGGGAGGACGATGGCGCAGATGGCCGAGACCACCAGAGATTGCTTCGGGCGGGCTTGGACCGGGCCCAAGGTTTAATCGTCGGTGGGAGCAACCGTGACTTCGCTTCTTTTGCTTGGACACTCCGGGTGCGGGGTCTCGCCGGAGAACTATGTTGGCGGGCGTTTGTTGCTAACTGTGTGATACATGTATGCGTGCCTAGACAGCGAAGGAGAAACTTCATTGTACTAGAGATACTCAACTGCGTAGGCGGCGATGATATCACTCCTTAACGTCATGGCCATGCTCAAGTCCATTAAGGTTTATCGGATCGACATGATCGCCCTCTCTGGCAGCATCGAGGCGATTAGCGACGGGATGAGGCTTGCGTCGATGACCAACCAACCTATGTTGTAAATAACGTTGACGTCCGTCGACCCCGAGGCGGGTTCCAGTACTTCATCCAAGTGACTGGAAGAGCTTGGGTGACTGCGTCTCTTCTCTCCGCTTTGCTCTGCTCCTTGTCCTCCGAAGACTTGTCAACGTCTCAACGTCCTGTGAAAACAGCCTCATCAAACTATAGCATGTTCAGCTGAGATACACAAACCAGGAGACTCGAGCTCTGAAATTGCTGGCATCCCAAAGAATCCTCCTGCACGACCATGGCCCTGACATCCAATCACAAGTGGCCCCTCAGAAGTGACGCTCCACTGTTGCGAGAGACAGAACCATAAATAGCAACACAGCATGCGATGCGGGATGTTGTGTCACTCAATGCCGTTGCATTGTGAGTTTTTACCGTGTAACCCTAGGTCTTTGATTTCTCTGCTTTGAAGTAATACCCGTCGCGAGACTCCATATTGTATTAGGATCCGTCCGCTATCGAGACAACTTTTGCCAAGGGGTTGGAACTCCTGCACAAGCCGCATCCCTCTCGCCCAGCTTTCCAAGCAACAACTCGAGCGAAATGAAATGCCAGTGCCGTGGGCCGTGTGATGTGAGACTGAGAGGGTCAACAAAAGCGAGGGTTGAATGTGTGCAGCATCTGCGCCCCACCGTTCCGTCGCATTCTGCCGGTGCACATCGCCTCGTTGATTCTTCTCGTGGCACTCGTCTGGCCAAGAGGAGCCTGTGAAGTTTGCTCCCAAGCCCGGAATGGGGGACGGCCGATGCAGTTGATGCGATGTGCTGGTGTGCTCGCGCATCAACACCGGCCGCCAGGCTGCTCTGGGTGCAGTCTGCACCGCAGACCGCCAGAGCGGCAAGGACACTGGTGCCAGGTGCACGAATCAGGCGAAGTGGTAAGCGAACCGACCCACAGTCAGGAGGCCGGGGAGGCCAGGGGAGGCCAGGGGAGGGCGTCCGCCAGTCGGAGAACAAGCCACGGGTTCTGAGATGGGGCGGCTCGCCCCAGCAGGTGCCCCAGCGTCCCCACGAGTCGCCCAAGGAACGGTGGCAGGGGTGGGTTTGCTTTGAAAGCATCTTCAAAGTCTTGGAGATTTGTGTCGGCCAGCTGCAGTTCCGAAAGATCTCCCCGAGTCCGTGCTACGGCAGAAGGGCAGAGGCAGATAAGAAATGATGGAATTCGGCGGAGACGTGATCAGGATGCCGGTGTTCCTAACTCCTCGCCCTCTCCTGTTTCCAACGGCTTTAGACTGAAAGGGCATGAAGCCTCGAATCCTCGAATGTCGAACTTGTTTAGGTTGAAACAGTTTCAGCCTCGGCGGGGTGGAGAAGGGCTGGAGAACCGGGCGTGCCAGGCACGAGGCAAGAAATGTTCCCGAAGCATTCTTGACTGTGCGGACGTTGAGCGCTGATGAGTTCTCTGCAGTCTTTGCAGTTCCTGCCCGCGCGCTCCAAGTGACGAGGCTGCCCCACGCCTTCCGAGATACAGTCTGGCGGCGATCGTTCTCTGTGATGTTCAACCTGGAAGTTCCTTCCTCGAGGAATGAGGAATCGGACGAGAAGGCAGTTCCCGCCTGCCGCAAACCGTGTGCACAGAGAAGTCGCAGTTGACTGCGCCGCATCAACGGGCGGACAGGGACGGCAGGAACCTGGCGCCCGGACCCCACGTCCAAGGTGCGTGGACTGTGCGGGCACAGTGGCCAGTGGAAGGCAGCCTTCCAGTCGATTGGACGGCAGGTGCGGGCAGACTAAACTTTTCGGCACCCTCACCGGAAAAGTGGGCTGCAAAACTCTCCGCGGCAACCCCTCACCACTCGTCGGGACTGGCTTCGAAAATGTCCTCTTCTGTGAGAAATGCAGGCACTTTTTCCGTTCGTTCGGAAGGATGCGAGCGTTGCTGGTTCCTTGGCCCCGCCGGCTGTTCAAGGGGTGCCCTGCATACCCACCTGCCTGGCCCAGTCCCCTCGTCTCGTAGACTCGGTCGTCGGCCGGAGGTCTGGGCCCGAGAATCTGGATTCCACCGATCTCGACGAGATGACAACGCGCTAACTAGGATTCGCTGTTTGAGCTGCAACTTCTGATGAGCTCAGGCTCTCACTACCCCGTATGGAGCACACAGCATAGCCGTGTCTCTCGTCGGAACCTTCCAGGTCGCTGTGGAGTCGTCGAGGGATTCGGGATCATCTTGAGCCAGGATGGTGCCCCTCTTGGACTCCAGTTGCGGGTCACTGCAGTGCAAAGCTCTGCTGCATCATGATCTCCGCTTTTTACCCCTGGTCCGAACTGGCCAGGACATCCAGGCGGGGAGCTCGGCAAGCCGGCCACCAGCAGCTTGGTGGGATTCCTCACCCCAAGCCGCGAATGCCCACACTCGGGCAGTTGCACCGTCCCCGACAGCGGGGCGCTCGCCTGCAGGGCCGCATCAGTCCAAAAAGCCCCGGAGAGCTGGGCAGGTGCCCCACAGCTTTCTGCCACTGCCAAGTTCCATCCCATCTCAGCTCCGCAGACATCCTCCCCGTACCTGAGAGGTACCTTGCTGGGTCTCTCTGCATCCCCCTGCAGCTTTTTCTCGCCCCGGCCCTTGACACCTGACGACAAGACTGACCCTTGTCGAAGATCATTCGCCCACCACCCTGGACACACCGTGCCAATGCATCCCAGAACACACCACTCCCCTGCTGAGCGAAACGCCGTCGCGGCATCGACTGGCAACCCGCGCTGTGAGTTGTGCAAAATGCCCAGGGTAAGGGCGAGAGGGGCCGGACCGAGGGTTTTTTCACCACCCGTTTCCCCTTTGCATCGCCCCCAGGTTGCCCTGGGCTGTCCTGCCGCGATTTGAGACCACGCCCAGAGTCTAGACACCACACCACACGAGACAAGACGCGCAGGGGAAAGGCCCTGTTCGCTCAATCCTGGGCACGTCTCGCCCAGGCTCCCACTGCCAATCTCGTGGTCCCTGGGATTTCACCCGTCTTCGGCCCCCTCCCTCACGCCGGCCCCCGCTAATTCCCTAGCGGCCACTCGCTCACTCTTAAACTGGTTAACCCCCTTCCCGGCAGCTGCCCGCCCTGGCCGCCCATCCATCCCCTTCTTGGCTTTGACGTCCTCATCGGGCCCACACGTTCTTTTGACTTGCCCATCCCCCCTCATCCGTCTCTCAATCTCTTCGGTATCTGCGGTCACCTCTCCCGTACCGACTCACCCCCAGTCGCTCTTTCGGTGCCCGTCAGTCTACCGGTCGAGAGTCGCGGTTCGCAAACATCACTGACTCCTCCCGTTCCGTCCCGGCCCGAGGTCATTTCGCTCAACAACCATCCATTCGATTGCTATCCCGCGACAACAGCGTGCCCTCGCGTTCAGGGCCGCTCTAGCAAAGCTACCCAAGACAAAATGGACATGGAGTACATAGACCCTTATCACCGACCATACTCCGCCATGGCCATGCACCCCTACGGCGGCCAACAGCTCGCGCACCCCCAAGAGCAGCAGCATCCGTACTGGAACCAGTTGATGGCATACTACCAGCAACAGCAACGGGCGGCTGCATTGATGGGTCAGGGAAGCATGCATCTTTCGAAGCCGACGGAGCCCAAGCCAAGGTTGGCAAAGGACGAAGTGGAGCTGTTGGAGCAGGAATTTGCAAAGAACCCGAAGCCAAGCAGCAGCACCAAGCGAGAGCTCGCTGAGCAGATGGGAGTCGAGGTGCCCAGGATAAACGTTGGTCCACGAGAGAACTCCCAAGATTCTTGCTGACGTGTTTGCAGAACTGGTTTCAGAACCGCCGAGCAAAGGAGAAGCAGATGAGGAAGACGGCCGAGTTCGAGGCACAGCAGGCGAGAGAAAGGGTGGCTTCCGAGTCCAAGTCGATCGATGACCAAGAACAAGGCCCCGTTAGCGAGTTTTACGGCCTGAACAACCAGCACCAACCATTGGGCCTGTCCACCGCTTCGTTTGGGAATGATGGCGACGCGGTCGAAAGCGATGGTACCGCTGCTGAACGCCAATCCGTCGACCCGGCTGCTCCGCCAGCAGGCGCGAGCCCGGCCAGTTCTGACGGCCATGGCTTCGTCCAGGTTAAGAATGAGCGTGCCGCTTCCCCGGTCCACCCTGCGCAGGGAATGTCAGAGCTGCCGCCATCTGTGGCCATTACCGGTTCCTTCGGCGAGACCCATGTCCACACGACATTCCCGCAACCGACTACCTTCGCCTTTAGGCCAGTAGAGAACCCTGTCGCTGACGGTCTCCCACGCGCAGACTTCAACGTCCTTGCATCTCACAACCGCATCGAGGTTAACGACAGGGGCACATTTAACCTGTTTCGTGATCAGGATTACTTTGCGACTCCGTCCCTCCAGCAGTTCCCGTCAGAAATGGTGGGCGCGAGCCCAACTGACCTTCACATGTTGAGACATCAGGTGTCAACAGAGAGTTTGGCGAGATCAGATGCTGTCTCGCCCACCTCGATGCCCGAATCACCATCGACAGTACCAGCGCTGCGTTTCAAATCGCCGCCTCCTCCTGCCGATATTGCCGGTCGCCGGAAGATGCGACGGCCGGCCCCGCTTGGGTTGCCGTCGCTAAGGGGCATGTCCGGCCCCAAGACTGGCATTGAGGGTCCGAGGCGGGCAGACACGGCGAGCCCAATGAGGCGGATTTCTTCATCAACGGGGCCCCTTTGCGGCCGCGTGCAAAAGACGTCTATTGGGCCAGGTGGCCCACGGTCACCCTTCGCACTGGATCGAAACAAGGAGGCGCTGCTGCAAAGCCTTCAGGGTACCCAGGGCCCGATTCTGGGATCTCTGAATAATGCCATGCCCCCGATGAGCCCGAGTTTGATGGGCGGCCATGGCGTGGGGGAAGGCGTGATGGGAACGAATGCTTCAGATGACGAGCAGGGCTACCCCTTCAGTTCTTATGGAGGTGTGAACAGGCTCCCGTCGTACAACGGGGAACCCGCCGCCAGGTCTCCGCCGGACACACCAGGTCTTCAAACGGCATTCCATGAGTCCTATTTTCCAACTTCGCTCGAGCAAGCTTGGAACTTTGTGCCGCAGGACGAACCATTGCCGACACCGAGTCTCTGCAGTCACGGCGGATCCGAACTTGAGTTCTCGATGGCACCTCAACTCCCCGGTTACGTGGCCAGCCAGCCAGTGACACCGTCATTTCCTCCCGCCACCGTAGGCCCGACATATGCCGGTTATTTTGGAACTAGCCTGGGACATAACACCGAGTACCAATTCCCGGATTCATACCCGACCGAGTCATCAGCGCGCTCCTCACCCGTCGCACCACCGCGATCGAAGCAGTTCCAGTTCGCCCAGAACGTCACCCCACAAGACTTCAGCACGGACAGACCATGAATTGCCCCGGCAGAATTCACTCACCCATATATCTGACGCATTGCTTCCAATTCAAGGGGCTTGCGGTGTACCAACATCATTTTTCTTCTTGCATCTACCTTCTTTTTTACCCCGCTATATTGGGCTTGAATCGTTGGAAAACAAAACCACGTCGAGTTTGTCGGGCGGCATTTCGAAAACAGCAAGACATGCAATTTCTTTTCCTTGGGTATATTCATTATTTTGGAGGCATTTTGGTGCCGTAGCTTATACACGTGGCTACGGGTCGGATGAGGGAAAGCACAACATCATCAAACACAACAAGAAGAGCGCTTTTCCTTAATGTAATGATAAATGGGCACACGGTGGGACTTTGGAGGGCAGGGGGTGGGTTATTTGCTTTTCCTGCCACATTTTGGTGTGGCTTTTGGATATACCCCCTTGTAGGGACAAGAGTGAGGGAGGCCGGGAAGGAGGAGGAGCCACACGCCGATTCCTCAACCATTCCCGTCCTCGTCTCCTTGGCCTACATTGTTCTCGGCGTCGAGGGCGGTTTAATGGGCATCATCACGGAAGGGCAGCAAGACGCAACCCTGTGTTACGAGGCTGGCGAGCGGTTGGAAAGGGAGGGTGGTTGGGTAGTCATTCGGTATGGACCTCGTCTTCCTATGTACGCAGGGATGTACAAGCGTCCACAAATCGGGTTAATGTTGGAGATGAACAGGGAGTGGACGATGGTCGGAACCCTCTCATATATGCATATATATATAACATGTATCACCTATCTGCGTATGGAAGACAAACTTCTGTAAAACTCCCGCTTTGTCTCTGTCCGCCTTGCCTCCTTAACTGCCGCTGCTACAATCATCTTGCGTACTTTGATGATGCACGTTGCCTTGGCTGATTATGCGCTTCGGTGGACATGCGAAATGGTATATTAGACACAGAAGATTAACTTACACGATGTCTTCTTGAGGTAACAGAACAATGTTCCAGTTGTCCTGATACCTCATTGTGCAGGACATGTCGTCACCGTCCGTTCCTCTGTATGCGCGCAGTGAATGTAAGCATACACTTCCTCCCCTGATTGTTTGTTAGTGTGGTACCCCGGGAAGATAAGAGCTGGGACTTGTAAAGTAACCTTCGAGAGATTTGGTAGGAGAGAAAGGAACGAAAAAAGAATAAGAGAAAAGAGAAAACATAAAAACGAAAGATAAAAAGGAAAAGGATAGAAAGATAAACGAGAAAAAAGAAAAAGGAAAGAGAGGGAAAAGAGAAAAGAGAAAAAGAAGAAAAAGAAACGAGAAGAAGGGAAGGTTGAAAAGTAGATACCACGCTAACAAACAAACAGGGCAGGAAGTGTATTATAGGGCCATATACGTCAAAGATGATAAGGGGAGGGTGATCCGCATAATGGTCAGCGGTTCGTCCCGTCCCGTACCATCCATCCGGCTATAAGTACCCCGTCTATTATTACCACTGTGTACACAATTGTACATGTGTCAAGTTGGCCACTCAATATACTTGAAACTACAACCTCGATCCCCGGCCTTATGGCCGCACTGTCTTTTAGCCTTGCTGATTCGTATTTGAGTCGGTGGCAAACTTCACACTGCTATCATTCTTCCTTGATACTGAACAGGAACCGACTTGCCGAGAAAAGTGCTTTTCTCGAAATCACCCGATTCTCACTCATACTGCACTAACCAGGAAGAAGTGAAAGAACTCAGCAAACACTCGGTACAACCGATATTAGTCCATTCATAACTAACCGATACGCTTCCCAGGCCATATCCACGCCGGCGCACACATATTAGTAGATAGATAGATGGAATGATAAATATAGGAGAGAGAGGTACGAATAGATGTGGATAGATGGATAGATGGATTCGGGGGTATCGATCTGCACAGCGTTCGTTCCCTTGAACGACAAAGAAGCCCAACCTAGAAACAGGAACAGGTACAACACAACACATACAAGACACACACACAAGAGAGAAACAAAAAAAGACCATCGAATGTACCGTCCAAACCGCGCCTTGCTGCGCCAAGTCCCTATATTGCCAGCCTTGCTTCAAGCTCAATACATCCCCTCGGCGCTCCCAGAAGACCTCATTGAACTAGTCCCTGGATTCGGTGTACCCTGGATGGAACCGCTGGCATCCGTGCTCGGCGTCGATGGCTCGACGACCCTGTTCCGGATGGTCATGATCCACTCGTGCTGGAGCAGCTCGACGGCGGTGTCGCGTTTCTTAGAGTCGCGCACAAAGCAGCGCTTGAGGAAGTCGACGCCCTGGGGGCTGAGCTGATCGGGCGAGGGGAGTTGCGGCGGGTTGCCCTGGGCAATGTTGTACATGATGGCCCACTCGTTGTCGAGATTGGCCCACGGCCGGCGGCCCGTCGCCATCTCGAGAATCACGCAGCCAAGCGACCAAATGTCGACGGCGCCAAAGTGGCCCGGGTTCTCACCCTTAATGACCTCGGGCGACATGTACATTGGCGTGCCCGTCATGGACTTATTGGGCTTGGTGCTGGTGATGTCCTGCACGAGCGTGCGGCCCTGCCGGGCGATGAGCTTAGCGGCACCAAAGTCGACGTACTTGATGATGCCGTTGTGGTCGAGCAGGATGTCTGTCATGAGCGTTAGCATGTGCTGGTCCCCCGTAATTCTTGGAGAGGCCGAAGCTTACTCTCTGGTTTGATATCGCGGTGGGCAATCCTTAACTCGTGGAGATAGGCCAAGCCTTCGAGGAGCTGCAGTGCGTAAACCATGATGACCTGCTCATCTTCGATACGGCCGTGCTCCAACAGGTTCGCGAGTGAGCCACCGGAACAGAATTCCATAAACATGTACACGCGGTCGCGGTGAACTTCGATGCCGTAGTATGACACGACATTGGGGTGGTCCACCGTTTCCAAGACGCGCATCTCGTCGTTGATTTGACCGGCAATGTTGGGAATCAGCTTGGGATCCTGCAGGCGAATCTCCTTGACGGCCATCAGTTGGCCCGTGTCGAGGTTCATAGCCGCATACACGTTGCCGAATGTGCCGCCGCCGACAAAGTGGCCCTGTTGCCACCTCATGGTGAAGTTTGTGGCCGTTGAAGAGAGCCAGGCAAGCGAACGGTCAACTTCGTTTGACGCCTCCAAGACGCGGCCCATAGCCGATCGCTCCACGAGGATCTGCTTCCTGTACTCGTCCACCTTGGACAGCTCTTCGAGACGGTGCTCCTCGACATACTTGGCTGCGGTCTGGTCGTCCATGATTTGCCCCTTATTAAGGCGCTTTAGCTGGCTCATCAATGCCTCCATCCGCAGCCTTTCGGCCTGGGCAGCAACGTTGGATCTCGCGCCCATGATGTCAAAATGCGAGATCAAAAGAGCCATGCAGCCGGCCACCTTTGCCCGCAACTTGGCGTATTCATCGTCGCCAAGGGCCAGTATATGCTTGCCCCTCGTCATCACCATGGCGAATTCGAGGGCTTGCACCGTCCAGCGGAACGTCTTGCGGTCAGAAGAGATGCAATCGTCGCAGATAAAGCTCACCCAGTCGAGCGCGAGCTTGGTAAGCTTCATGTTGTTCATGGTCCGCCTGTTGTTGTCCATGTACAGCAGAGACCGCTGACCAAACTCGGTGGCAAAGATGAAGCAGGTTTGAATCAGTTCCTGGCAGTTGAGGCCCCTTGTCTGCCGGCGGATCGCCTCGACACTGTCCATGAAGGCGTTAGACAGCTTGAAGGCGACCTTGCGGATCTCCATGAGCCGGATGTTGACCTTTTGTAGGTTCGACCTCTGCTCCACCACCAGGTCAATGTGCATGTCAATGCTGTCCAGGAATGACTTTCTCGCATTGACCAGCCGCGCCTGCGAGCCGCCGGCGACAAGCCTCATGTGCCCTAGCTTGATGTCCAACGGCTCGTCTCGTACCGGCAGATGGAGCTTTGCCCCAAACCAGGTCGGAGGATCTTCGGCTCTGATGATGAGGACGTAGGGATCCGAAGGGTCCTCGATAACGGTCTCGTAAGAGAAGGTGGCCATCAGGAGCTGGATCTCGGCGCCGCGGCCATGCAGGCAGGGCGCGGCAACGATGAGGAGGCCATCGTGCTCGGGATTTCCGGTGCACACCTGGAAATGGCCCGACTCGACCAGGCGGTCAAAGAGCTCCTGTAGTTTGTCGGGGCCAAAGGCGACAGTGAAGTCGCAGGCGTTTTCGTAGTTGTCGCTGAGCATCCTCGAGAAGCGCTGCAGCATGCGCTGGCGCACGCGGACGGAATCGAGAATCTGCTTGTACCGCTTGGTCATCTCGGCGACGCTCTCCTTGGGCCTCCTCTGCAGCTCCTTCTCAAAGGTCTGGTTGAGCCGGTTGAAGGCCTTGTACGTTAGGGAACTGAACTGCTCGGCGACTTCGACGTCGCCGTGCACTAGGTGGCTCCCAACCTCGTTGCCGAACCCCCATTCTTGGAACAACAACTCGGCTTCCTTGAACGTGTTCTTGTTGCCGCTGAGCTTCCAGTTCAGCATCTTGAAGTAATACTTTAGGGCATCTAACGTGACACGGTCGAAGTCCTCGTCGATGCAGGGCGGGAGATCCCAGCCAGGCTCAGGCTGCGCGATGGCCATGTACTCAGATTTGATCTTGATCGCCAGCTTGAGCAGAACCTGGAACTGCGAAATCATTTGGTCCTGCATGAGGGGGTTCTGCTGCGCCGACTCCTTCATCTTTTTGGCGTAGGCTAGCCGTACCTTGGTGATCTCTTCGATGAGCCGGGACGGGAAGCTGATGAGGGTGAGGAGCTCCTCGATGTAAGGAGGCAGGTGGCGCTTCTGGAAGGCCTCGGCGTTCTCAATTAGCGTGTCCTTGGCCTTGGTGATGACCATGGAGATGCCGTCTAGCATGCTCCTCCGCCTGAGGTATTTGCCGTCCTCGCCGTTGTCTTCGTGCAGCGATTTGAGACCCTCTTCCTTCATAATGCGGTCGAGAAAAGAGGTTTCGTCGCCGATGTGGTCCGGCCTCTCTTTGTGTCGCTGGAAATCCAGATCGTCATTTCCCACCCACTTCTTTAGGATGGACAGTTGCCTATTAATCATCTCGTTGACGTTGTGCCAGGATATTACGGCATCGCACGTTTCCTGATAGGCCTGGTAGGTGGCGGGCTTGAGGGCCGCGATTAGCGCGGTGCTCGAAGGGAAGAGGCTTTCAATCTTTTCAATCTTGGCGATAGCATCGCGGACCTGCTCGATGGGGGGCTTGCCGGCTTCGCTCTCGCCGGCAATGGAAAAGTTGATTACTTCGTTCACGGCTCGGTCCAGGGCGGCACGCGACTCTTCCACCATCCTACGCTGGACGGGCAGGTGCCTCCCGCAGACCTTGGAACGGATTCCCATCCAGAGCTCGGCCTTGTGTGCGCTCTTGCCAAAGTCCTCGTCGGCCGATCCGATGAGGCGCTTCTTTTCCTGCCGCACCACATCGCCAGTGAGCACCGCCTCGAGCATGCCGTGCCACTCCAGTCTCTCGCGGTTCTGGACGTCTTTTAAATCGTCTTCGGTGATCTGGCTCCCTTCGGTGTTGGCAAACATGATGTGGGCGTCCTCATAGCTATCGAAGGGCCCCTCAGAAGAGGGCGTCTCGCCCTCCGAATCCGAGTCGTACAATTCTTGGGAGCCATATGTGTCAAAGTAGTCGCTATTGTTGTAGTCTTGCTGTCGCAGCCTCCGCACGTATTCTCGTTCCTGGGCGCGGAAGGTCGAAGTGCCTACCTGCCGCGGTCTCCCTCCATCTTTGGGATGGGGGGTGCTGCTGGTGATAAAGGCCGATGGCGTCGGTTGTTGGGCAGGTCTTCGCTGAGTGTAGGGTTGATAGGTGTTGGAAGGGGTTCGAGCGGGACCCGTGGGACGCTGAGGTCGCGGGCCAGGAGCGCCGTTTGAGTATTGGGCCGACTCGGCGGCGCTGCGCTGGCGGCTGCTCGCGCCATTCGGTAATGTGCCGGAGGGGTGCGGCGGCAGCCCCGGCAACCCTCCGACGGCGGGGGGGCTCGCCGTGTCGACGTATCGGCCAATCGACGCGATGTCGTCTTGTGGGTCGATGGCGCGGGTGCTCAGGAGCAGCTCTCCCGAAGCCGAGATTTCGGGGTCGGATGTCACGGGGGTTGCGCGGGGCCCGTTCTTGAGCTTGTCAGGCCGAACATGCGTATCATCGTCGGCATGCGAGAAGCGCACGGTGCGGGGAGAGGGTTCGCTCGCCATTCCCTGGAATGGACTGAGTCGATATGCGGGGGGCACGGACTGCCTACGCAGTAGCTGGCCGGGAGTTGTGAATTGAGCAAGGGCGAAGTGTTGCCAAAATGGTCGAGGCTGCGGGCAAGATCACCCGCTGGTCCCGGTAATTGAACCACATGTATCCGTAATGCGGAGGCGGTCCGACTTGTCCATCGGGCATCGGCACGGGATCGGGGAAGGCGGTGGCAATCGCGCAATTGGCGTGGTCGGATATCGCCCGGTTAAATTCTTTTAGACTGTCTGGAACTCGGGGCCGTTAACTCTAAAATTCGGCGGGTGTGGGTGTGGGAAGGTGGTGGCAAAGACGTCGTGTCGTCGGTGAGAATGTCTGGTTGAGCTCGAATGGAGCTTCGTGGTGGATTAAGCGGGGACATTTGATTGGCTGCTTTGCTGTTTTGAGCCAAGCTTGGCGGGCGGGCGCCAGAAGCTCGAGCGGGGCCGTGTGTGGCCGCCCGAAAACGTCGTGTGCCGGATTGGCCTGTTGCGTTCTGTTGTTTCTCTTCATGGCTGCAGAGCATGGGCTGGTCTGGCCGATCCGCGTCCACTACACTCCAGACCGACTCCGCAGGACCTCTATTATTGACCGTACTGCTATCTGGAGGGAGAGACATTGAAAGAGGCAATTATCTGGACTACTCTGTATACAACCCACTTTGATTCCACAGTTTAAGTTTTCTCTTTTGCACATACCCAACTTTGACAATCGCTCTCGAGAGCATGGAAGATATCGGCCGGGTGGGGCTGGTGAAGAAATCCCAGCGGCCTTGGGGAACGGCCCGGGAGCCCACTGACTCGGAGGCGCAAGCAGGGTTTAAGTGGGTGGTCCAAGCGCCGTCGCGTTAAATGCGCCCACGACGCGTGACGCCAGTGCTAGACTGTTAAGGCGGGACAAGCAACATTATTCAAGCAACAAATTAAGAACCTGGAAACCACACCCACTTCCGATCCTTGGCAATCGCATGCACTGAGACTCAAGATTGACCGGCTGTCTGCCCAGCATGCATCATTAATGGCGAAAGTCGTTTTCTTCTCAACATGTCCTCTGTAGCAGGGCTCAATGCCGGCGCGTCGCGTCCAGTGAGCAGAAGCAGCAGACCGTCATCGAGCAGAGCAGCATCAGCAAGACCACCGTCAGCGGCAGGGATCCTCACTCCGACCAGCGACGCCAACTTGAACCGCGCTCGGATCCAGAGCCGCCAGAGTCTCCCCGGCCCAGACTCAGACCTCTCGGGTTCTGGGAAGCGCAAGAGAGATGGCCCTGCCCCGGCAGCCGACAGCCTTCTCAAGGCGCCAATTGTTCTCAAGGCATGTTCCACTTCCTTCGTCTGGGGTGGTTCAAGAAAGACTAACTGGCGCTAGCCCCATCCCTCGAGCCTGACCGTCAAACCACGTATGCTGCATCCCCTGATGCTTCTACCTCGCGAGCATTTGCCCCTTTCCGCCCTCGACCTTTCCCAACCCCAGGGCGACTTCCCTTCCAGCCGTCTCTTCGAATCCAGGATCAAGATACTCGACCTCGAGGATCGCCTGGGATCAAACGTACTTCTCGCCCGCTCCGAGACGAACCGCATGGTCTTTGCCGTCGAACACGAGAGCAATGGTCTATATGTGTTGTGTAAGCTCGGGGCGTGGGTAGACATCGAAACTCTCAGCCAGAATGCCACGGTTGTGTGTAGAGAACGGATGAGGAGTGAGAAGCCGGCAAACCCCGAGAACACATCCGTTCTCCCGTTTACCACGCCGCTGCTGTACAAGGAGAGCAAGAGGAGGAAACTGGCCATCGAAGAAATACAGCTTTTGGTCCGGAAACGTTCAGGGTCAGTGGCTGAGGACCTCCAAAGTCGGGCTTCAGTTGCAGCTGAAGAGAGGCCGCCATCGAGCGGCCTAAATGGCCAAAGCGATGGCCAAAGCCCCACTCCGCTGGAGGAGCATGCTGAAGCTCCCACCCAGACGCCCTCCCCCGTATCCAGCGGACAAGATGCTCCAGCACCCGATCCAGCCCCCGTTAGTGATGTTGTTGCACAGCCAAGCACCGAAGACATCTTCCAAAATATCAGGGCACAATACATCGAGGCCCTGTACCATTCAAAGGTACGTCCCTTTTTCTGCTCTGGGTTCTTGCTGCTGACCAAAACAGGGGTCATTGGCATACTTCGCGAAAGGACCGCTCTCTAGAGCCAGGGCAGCATTTCACCTGGACTCTGACTTGAACTTCGAAATGAATGATCTAATCTACTTTTTGAAGGGCCTTGTTACCACCACGGTCCTAATTGACAAGAAGTATCGAGAGAGCATCCCTGAAATTGTAGCCAAAATGAAGACGCTAGCCGACGAGTCAGAAAAGAGTGCGCCGAAACCCAGAAAGAGAAAGCCCAAGAAACCCAAGCTCGGAAAAGACGGGCTGTATCCGGGAGAGATTGAACACATTCGGCGATGGTGGGCCACTTACCAGCCGGGCCCGACCCAAGAGGACGAGAAGGCCATGTCAGCGACTGAAACGAAGTACCACATATCCTGTTTACGAAGGAGGGAAACCCAGCTGCAGATGATTCTGATCCTGGAGATTTTGGCCCTGGAGCCCCTGGCACAACCGAAAAGCACCGCCGAAGGAAGTCAGCTGCCGGGAACTGAATCCCAGGTTGCATCTCGAGAAGCCAGCCAGGAGCCGTCAGCCAAGAAACGGAACAAGCACAACCTGCCTGTGCTCCTCGACGTCCACGCCGATCGCCTCTGCATCTGGCAGTCGATAACGTTGGATGAGGTCAAGGCACTGGCTGAATCTCAGGCGCCTCACGAAGGTGATGACGCCGGGAAATCTCACGGCGACAATTCGGACCCCTTGAGGGACTTTTGCGTGGACATCATTATTCCATTGTAAGTCATGGACAAACCCATTATTGCAGCATTTGGGGCTAACGCACCCCGCTAGTTTCTCAGCGCGGTTGCCCGAGGTATGCGATGGCATCAACCGCAAACTCGGTGGACCAGTCGCGCAATCACCACCCAAGGTGAAAACGGCGAAACCTGCAGCGACTAGGCCGAAACCCGGTGCGCCCGCGAAACGAGCGACGACCTCAAAACGGGACCGGGACAAGACGCTAGAACGAGCGCTTTCCGTCGAGCGAAGTAAACGCAGCGTCTCACGAGGTCCTGCCGCAGCGATCGCTCTGATGCGCTCTGCGAGTACCACTGTGATTCCGGGGCTGAAGCGGGAGGCGAGCGAATCGGTACTGATGGGGTCAATCCCGAGGGCGGAATCGGGCTTGCTCAAGGAAAGGCCTAATAATTTCTTTGCGCGAAGCCTGAGTCTAGGCGGGACTGAAGACTGGAGGGCGAAGAAGAAGGCGCACGTCGAGGCTGAGCTCCAAGACGCTATTTCGGCGCTCAAGAAGCCTAACCGGACCCTGGCTGTCAAAGAATTCGTCGAGGCGGCCGAGAAGCGGGTGTCCGCAGGCCAGCTGAAAAGTATGCTCCCCTATACCCACAATCTCTTCATTCTCAAACCCAGACTAACCCTCCGAAGGACTTAAAAAACCCGCCCGCTCCTCCGGCGTCCAAGTAAAGGCAACCCCCGCCAACAACCGCTACAAAGACGTTCTAGCCTCGGAAACCAAACCAGCACCCCCCTTCGCGATCCCGCCCTCAAGCGCCTCCGTCATCCCCTCGTCCACCCTCCCCCGCAAATTCTCCAACCGCCTCCCTACCAACGACGGGGGCGACCACGTCCAAGCCACCCCAGTGCGGATCGCGCCCATCTGGCCGGGTCAGGGATCCGCCCAAGGCCAGGAAACCCCCGGCATCCCCGCGTCGTCGCCCATCATGGCTCGCAAGGCCGCTCCTTCTGTATCGGCAGCGGGAGCGTCGCAGCCGCGGTCGATTTTCTTGCCCGTTCCTGCCGGTGGACGCGGAGGGATGGATTTGCCATCTTCACCTGGGCTGGCAGGGCTGTTTGAGACGCCGATTGCGCCGCGGGCTGCCAGAGGAGGAGGGGGTGTGGGGGCTGGGGTGGTGGATGATACGCCTATCCGGTCGCGGTTGTTGTTTCCCACGGCTGCTTCTTCTGTAGGGGGGGGAGGAGGTGGGGATGGTGGTAAGGGGAAAGGGAAGGAGATTGGGAGGGGGGATGATACCGGGTTCGGATTAGCAGTGAAAAAGGAGGAGGTGAGCATTTACCAGCAGCTTGGATGGGATGCGACGGATTTGGATGACATTGATGTGATGACATGACTGGCTGGGGGTTGATTGGGCATGGTGCATGGTGTTTGGACACAGGGGGTTTTGTTTGGTGGTTATGTCAGGGACGCATTGCGAGGAGCATACTTGGGACTGGCATTGCAGGGAGAACATGTGTAGCGACATAGAAGGCATACAGGAATACCTACATCTTTTCACAGAATCTCTACCCACACGAGGCACATGAGGCAAATAGAACAAGAGGCAGGTCGAACAGCGCAGATATGCGTTCTCATTAATATGTCTCGGATATTTGATCTATCCCCTGTTTTTGCAACTATGTAACCTCTTCACCCTCCCTTCTTTTCTCAACAGCCACCACCAACGGCAGCTCCCGCACATCAACATGCTCCTGACTCACCAAATCCACCACCCTTACCGCCTCCACCCCAACCACGCCCTCGCGCAGCGCCAGGAACCGCAGCTCGGCCACGGCGCACGCGTTGGGCGCGAGCGGGCCCACGCGTACGTCGGCCGTCAGACAGACCAGCTCGGCGCAGTCAACGACGCTGCTACGCTGCATGGCGTGCACGACGTTCTCGTCGAGCACGGCGTCGGCGATGAGCGGGTCCCGCTTGGCCACGGACTCGAGCGCCGTCGACGGCGGGCGGATCACGCGCTGCTCGTTACGCCGCCGCCGGGGCACCACGGCGAGCATCAGCTTGCGTGCGGCCGAGGCGGCGGCGTGGTGCTGGATGACGACGGGCGCTGCGGCCGGGGTTGGGGGCATGTCGGCCCTGGTGCGGTTGACGACGAAGACGGTCCAGGTGAATTCCTCGCCGACGCGGACGGGTTCGGATGGGCCGGCGAAGGTCATGGTGATGCCAAAGTCGGGGATGGAGGTCTCGATAGGGTGCGCAGTGGCGGCCTCGAGCGTGGGGAGCGCGTCGGGGCGCATGACGGAGGGTGAGATGAGGGGCTGGGAGTCGACGCCGCCGCCGATGGAGAGCTGGCTGGGTCGGTGGGAGCGTTGGATGGCTTGCGACATGGGCTTGCCGAAGCCCGGGTTGACTGGTGGGGTGAAGTCGAGAGCCGTAGTCCATGTCATAGTCAGGCGGGGGGTGCATGGGTTTGGCTCGCCCTCGGGCCGCACGAGCACGAGAACTTGGATGGTAATGACCAATTCTTGCTGGGCCTGGGTCTTGCGGACGAAATCGAGTTGTTTCGGGGCGACCTTGTAGAGGAAGGTGAGATGGTCGTGAGCGACGCAGCTGAGAGGGAGGTCCATGCCCTCCTGGCAGTTAAGATCCTCCACTGTGCCATCTGTGACGTTGAGCGTGATCTTGTCCAGGGTGGCTTCGCAGTCAAAATAGGGGGTAAAATCGGTCTCTAGTAGAGCTATTAGGGCTGCGCTCGGGGGTGTGGTGTTGGGTCGCGAGAAGCGGACGCGTGTATGTAGGACTGGGAAGATCTTCAGCTTCAGGCTCTGCATTCCGTTTGTTCGGCGGAGCGCGTCCTTCGGTTTGGTCACGGGCGCGACTCTCGAGACCCTCTGGGCGGAAAGCCGGGGTATGACGCCGCCGAGCATGGGATCGCTTGCAAACGACTCTAGCAAGTTCATCCCAGACGGCATACAGCTCTGCATATACCCATCATTCAGCCGGCCGGCCCGGTCAGCAGCCGCAGCGCTCAGTCTGATATTCGCGGCCCCCACGAACACGACAGATGGTAGCTGTAGCCTGATCCTAGGACGACCTAGCATGACGTTGAGCTTCCACACTGCATAAACATATCTCTCGGCCTCTTCTTCCGGTTCATCTGCGACAACGAATGCTTTCTCGACATCCTCAACCGTGCCATTGTAGATAGTCTCAGATGCAGGAGCCCCCTCTCTATCCGAAGTAGCACCGTTGATAATACGGGTCTCGAGAGTGATAACGAGGCGGCGCAAATGCAACCGCAGTGTCTGCTCGTCGGCGCATTGGGTCCGGAGTATTAGGTATACGTCGACAGCCTCGTCTGCAGTCTGCGAGTGAGCAATGTGAGACACAAGAGCGGGAGCAGTGTGCGAACCTCGTACCAAAGAACAGCTGGTCGCGTTGCTCGATGCCGGCGATTCTTGACTCCAAGGAACCGCTGCCTTGCCGGAGAGCCTCTTCGGGTTCGAAGTTGGTTGCGAAGGGAATTATGTATGAGAGGTGCGAGTATTCGAGGAGGGTGTCTGGCGCATCATGGCTTCCATCGCCGGCAATGTCTGGGTCCGCCAGCGCCATTGTGTCGGCCGGTCGAGGCTCGGTCAAAGTTCGGTCGAGGTTCGATGATGGTTGTTGAATTAATCTGCCATCTCAGAGCTGCTGAGGCCGGGGCTTTTCAGGCAGCGACTGAATACAAAGAGACGTCCGCCAGGGATGCTGTCCCTTTAAACAATCGTCGATCGTCAACAATGAGTTGGGTTGGGTTGGATGGATGCCGCAGGAACGAAGTCAGGGGCCGAAGCCACTACAGCACCCCCTGTGCCTGCATCGGTGGACCCCGGGCCTTGGCCGAGAGCTTCAAAACGCCCGGGCCAGCAATCGGTGCTCGGGGCTTGGCAGGCCGTTGTTTAATCTGCTGGCCCGTGCGGCGATGGGGCCTTTTTCAGCCTAGCAATTTCTCTGGACGTCGCCTTGCACGCCGTTGCAAAGCGCGTTGTGCAGCGCATTCGGCATCCAGCATTCAGCACTCAGCATTGCTAGGTAGTCGCGGCACCGCACCACCCAATTCTCGGCGCGTAGGAACGAATCCGCATTACACTCTTGTATTCCACTGCGCGACTCGGCAGCCACGATGAACGGAATGAGCGGGTCCTTTGCGCCCCCAGGTTCCGCCTGGCAAGAGCACCGGACTCCCGATGGCCGCGTCTACTACTACAACCCGCTGACCAAGGCCACACAATGGACCAAGCCCGAGGAGATGATGAGCCCGGCCGAGGTATGTTGCCCCGCCGACACGCTGCTTGTATGGCTGGAAACGCTGACAAGCTTGGATCTAGCGTGCCCTCGCAAACCAGCCATGGAAGGAATACACTGCCGAAGGTGGTCGCAAGTATTGGTATAATACCGAGACGAAGCAGAGCTCTTGGGAGATGCCCGATGTATACAAGCGGGCTCTGGGAGGAGGCGAAGCAACCCCGACAACTCCAGCGTGAGCACCCTCAGAATCCCCTGCTGGTTATACCGTTGCTAACTCTGCCTATACAGAACTCCTGCCACTCCGCATGCTGGCCCTGGCGGTGGCGGTGGCCGCCATGGTGGATTTGGAGGTTCTGACCATTATCGCGATCATCGTGAGCCAATTAGTGAATCGCGCCAGCTGACCTTCGGCAACAACCTCCAGGCCCAGGCCTTTGTTCCCGCAACCAACGACCCCGAGTATGCCACCGTCGAGGAAGCTGAAGCGGCGTTTGCCAAGCTCCTACGTCGTAGCAACGTTCAGCCAGACTGGACGTGGGAACAGACTATTCGGGCCATCGTCAGAGACCCGCAGTTCCGCGCCATCAAAGATCCCAGAGACAGGAAGGCCGCGTTTGAGAAGTACTGCCACGATGTTGTCGTTCAAGATAAAGAGCGTGCAAAGGAGAGGCTGACCAAGCTGCGTGCCGATTTCGCAACCATGTTGCGGAGCCATCCCGAGATCAAGCACTATACTCGCTGGAAGACGGCACGCCCCATGATTGAAGGCGAGACCATCTTCCGCTCCACCAACGATGAGAACGAGCGGCGCCAGCTTTTTGAGGACTACATTTCCGACCTCAAGAGGGCACACAAGGAGCAACAGGTCGCCCTGCGCAAGAGCGCCATGGACGGTCTGATCGAGCTGCTCCCCACCTTGAATCTGGAGCCATACACTCGCTGGGCCGAGGCGCAAGGTACAATCCAAAATACCCCGCCCTTTCAGAATGACGAAAAGTACAAGTCGCTTAGCAAGTACGACGTCTTGACCGTCTTCCAAAACCACGTCAAGGCGTTGGAACGCAAGTTCAACGATTCTATACAGGAAGACAAGAACAAGAAGCTCCGCCGGGAGCGCAAGGCGCGTGATGGCTTCATGGCCCTCCTCGCCGAACTGAGAAAGGATGGCAAGATCAAGGCCGGCGTCAAGTGGAGCGAAATCCACCCCCTGATCGAGGCCGACGAGCGTTATAAGGCCATTGCTGGCCAGCCTGGCTCTACGGCCATGGAGCTGTTCTGGGACGTGGTTGAGGAAGAGGAACGCGCCCTGAGAACCACTAGGAACGATGTTCTTGACGTCATTGATGTAGGTTTCCCCGTGTTCGTCTTTTGTGATCAAGTCAGCTTATACGGTATTCTAGGACAAACGCTTCGAGATCACCCCCAAGACTACGTTTCAGGAGTTTGAGTCAGTCCTCAAAGGTGATCGTCGCACAGCTAACATTGAACGCGATATCATGGAGCTTATTTTTGAGCGGGTAAGTTGCCACCGCCCTCCAGCCACCTGCCGAGGAGAAGGATATTTGCTGACTTGACCTTCAACAGCAACAAAAGCGGGCGAAACGCTCAGATGAGGATAGGCAGTCTGACCGCCAGCAGCGTCGTGCTCTAGAGGACCTCCGCTCGCATATGAAGCGGATGGACCCCCCCATTGGCGTCAATGATACTTATGAGCAGGTTAGGAGCCAGCTCGCTCATGTCCCTGCGTTCCAGGCTGTAAGCACTGATGACGCCCGACGCGGCGCCTTCGAGAAGCACATCCGCCGTCTTAGAGAGAAGGAGGATGAGACCGACAAGGAGCGCCAGCGCCGCCGTGACCGCCCAGACGGCTATCGTGACAGAGGTGAGCGATCTCATCGCGGCAGTGTACGTTCTGCTAGGAGCCGCAGCCCAGAACACAACACCTACGAGGCTGAGCGCCGCCATGCCGTGGCCGAGCGTGAGCGTAACTACCGCAAGACGAGCGCTGCCGACGTCCTGCTGTCGGATCGCCGATCCCCCTCTATCCGTGACCGAGAGCGGGACCGGGATCGCGACCATGACCGTGACCGTGATCGTCGCGACTACCGCGACCGGGAGAGAGACCGTGATCACCGCGACCGGGACCGTGAACGCGATCGGGATCGTGATCGGGAGAGAGACCGCGACCGCGAGAGGGGGGATCGTGAGCGCGACCGCGTAGATCGTGACCACCGCGACCACCGTGACTACGACCGCCGGCCTCCCCGGTCCGACGACATCAATCACTACGACCGTGAGCGCCGCACCCGGGAAGAGGACCGCGAGCGCTTGTATCGCCGCCGTGTCATGGAGCGCGACGTCGACGAACTGCCCTATGGCGACGAGAGACCTCCTAGCTCCTCGACGACGTCGCGCCGTCCCCGCCCGGATGACGACGAGCACGACCGCCGCGACCGAGACGGCCGTCACGCCAAGCGCGTCAAGCTCGAGGGCGGCGAGCGTGACCGGCCCCCGAGCCGTAGCGCCCGCACGCCCCAGCCCCAGCCCCAGAAGGAGAGGACCCCTAGCGTGCGCGCAGGTAGCGAGGAGGGTGAGATTGAGGAGGACTAGAAGCCAAAGCGTTAGACGCTTCCCTTCCTGCTTGCTCACCTCTCCCGTCCGTCGCCGGTTTATTAATGTGTTTTCCATCTGAAGAAAAAGGGGGTGTCAGAGCACGAGGAGTTACAAAAAGTACGTTGCCCACTGCACTTCCTAACCCGATCAGATCACCAGTACATACATACGTTGTAGACAACCAGCTCGGTCCGTTGCTGGCTGGCATTGGCTGCTGCAGCCCATGTATGAATAAAAAAGCTTAATTGATTATTGATTCGTGTACATGTTGCAATTTGAACCCTCAGCCTATTCTAAAGTTGTGGTTTGAATCTGTGTTATGTATTTAAACTAGGATTGTGTGTGGGTGTTTACATGTCATCTCAACGTCATGCCAGAAAATGAGTGGGTAAATCTTGGTTTCATTTTTAACAATCAACATCTACAGCATCTGTATCACCACCTCGGCCTCCGCAAATAGCGAGAGGACCTGGCGGCAGCCACTCATCTTGATCCGTTGCCCCTCAATCTACCGAGAACATGCCCCGTCCCCTCCAAAACAGGAACGTGTTGGCCCCAAGGGCCACCTCTCGGTAGGACCAGACAACAGGGGTTAGACTGCCACCGTCGACGCCAAATGTCCGGATCATCGTCTTCGGACACTATGCCCTCCTCTGATGCACCATCAAGACCACCCCGGGCGCCGCCGCGCCCGTGTTTGCAGCTACCGCCTTTTTGAACGCCTAGAACGCCGGAATCTGATGCATCGTCACGAGGAGGGTGGCGGTCGTGGTTGTGTTTGTTCTCTGGTGTGCCCTTTTCAAGAGCTCTTCTCGACATCCTCCAGGAAGAACTGGAACCAAAGGTGTTAGCTAGAGATGGTCCACCCAATACTAAGATCAGACTCACGTAGTTGCCGTTCAGCTTCTGCTCCTGGTCAAGCTGCGAGTTCAGCTTGTTGATACGGGGCCGGAAGTTGGTGGGGTCACGGCGGAAGGTGACGTCCAGGTTCTTCAGGAACGTGTTGCAACCGGTGAGCAGAGACTCGGGCTTGTTGGCATGAGCATCAATACCCGGCTTTCCGTCGAAGACGATGACCTGGTCAGCAAGGTAGGTGGCCATGATGAAATCGTGCTCGACGATGAAGGCTGTCTTCTTGGCGTGCATGATGAATCTCTTGATGACACGGCTGGCCACGATACGCTGCTCGGAGTCGAGATCTGAATTCTGTGAGCATGCCACCTCGGAAACAAGCTGCCCGATAGAAGAGTCGGGCAACGAAGAGAAGGGTCGAACTTACAAGCAGACGGCTCATCGATGAGGTAGATGTCGGCCGGGATACCAAGGGCCAAGACAATGGCCACCTTCTCAAGGTTAGCATTCAGGGGTTCAGCATTCTCGGGGAAGAGTAGCACATACTCTTTGAAGTTCACCACCAGACAGGTTCTTCACTTCCTGGTCGATGAAATCATCAAGCTTGAGGGGCTTGACGACATCAGTCTGGAACTGAGGAGACAGGAACGCCGCCTTGATCTTCTTGAAGAACAGCTGCCGGACGGTACCCTCGAACTTGGGCGTGATTGTCTGGGGCTTCATGCTGATCTTCATCTCGGGAACCTTCTGAGTTCCATCGGGCTTGAGGGCACCCGCCAGGAGACGGCAGAAAGTCGTCTACTTACTGTTAGTCTGCGGGATCTGTGTGAATACCGGACATGCTATGTGCTCACCTTGCCAGTACCGTTCTCGCCCATCATAACAATGATCTCGGAGTCGGAAAAGCTACCGGCGTCAATCTTGAGGTGGAAGTTGCCGAGCGTCTTCTCCATAGCCGGGTAGCGGAAAGCCCGAGACTTCTCGGCCAGGAATTCTTCGGTTCCTTCAGCAATACGGAAAGTCAAGCTTTCCTCACGGAAACGCAAGTTCTCGGTCGGGATGTGGCCGTCGAGGAAGATGTTGATGCCCTCACGGACAGAGTGGGGAAGGGTGACGACACCGTAAACGGCCGGCTGTCCGTAAAGAACGCAAATGTAATCCGAGAGATAATCGAGCACGGACAAATCGTGCTCGACGACGATGACATAGTCGTCGGGACGGAGGAGCGAGCGAATGATACGAGCAGCGCTCAGTCTCTGCTTGACATCGAGATAAGACGACGGCTCATCAAACATGTACCTGTTGATGGTAAGCTTCGCTGAATCCGCGAGAGAAAAGGGGAAGCCTTACACGTCGGCCTTTTGAACGCAAACGGTACCGATGGCGAAACGCTGCAGCTCACCACCGGAAAGGAGGGTGACATCACGATCGTAGATATGGCGTAGTTCTGCTATGCGTTAGCTAACCGACTGCACACGAGTATAAGGAGAGAGCTTACCCAGGGTGTCGAGCACCTCATCCAAGTTGTCCAGAGAGTTACGGCTTTCAATCAAAGCCTTGACGCTCTTGTCTGGGGTACGGATAGCCTTGGGAATTTGGTCCACATACTGCGGCTTGACGACGGCCTTGAGGTCATCCTCGAGCAGTTTGGTGAAGTAGTCTGGCGCAATTAACACATCGCCCACTCTAACCTAAGGAGGGAAGCCTTACTCTGCAGCTCGGAACCACGGAAGTACTTGATCACGTCCTCCCAATCCGGCGGGTTGTCGTACCTGCCCAGGTTGGGCTTGAGCTTGCCGCTGAGAATCTTGAGAGCCGTGCTCTTGCCGATACCGTTCGTTCCCACCAAACCGAGCACGTTGCCGGGTCTCGGCATCGGGAGACGGTGAAGCTTGAAGCTGTTGGCGGCATAGCGGTGGGTGATCTGGCTCTCGAGGTTCGTGGGCAGGTTGATGATGGTGATGGCGCCGAAGGGGCAACGCTTGGGGCAGATACCACAACCGATGCAGAGCGATTCCGAGATGAAGGCGATACGGGACTCGGGTGTCACCTTGAAAGAGAATTGTTAGGCCACATGGGCTCGCGCTACGGCGAAGTTTGGTGCCTCGGACATACCTCGATCTAGTGGGCGGTTAGCTGCTGGATATCGAATAAACAAAGCAAGGGTGAGAGGGTACATACACAGAGTTTACCAGACCGCACCACGGGGCAAGACTTCTTGCATTCTTGACGACATTTCTATTCCCGTCAGCATAAACCTCTTCCGTGTTGAACTCGGCTGGTTGGGCGAACCTTCGGTTTGCACTATTCGCATTCGTCGTTAGCTTTGTTATGCCCTTCTCTGTTGCTTGATGATGGCGGGGCAGCCGGATTCGAAAATCGAGGATCGGGGAACCCGACGCACCTTGTCGCTGCTGACGATAGCGACACTGAGTGAGATAGTTAGTGCATGTCTGACGCGAAGGGGTAATGGGGTGGTGAGGTGCTCCTCGGTGACCAGGAGACATGGGGACATACCGAGTAAGCTTGTCGGCCATGGCGTTGTTCTTTTTCCCAAAATAGGGGACACTCTGTCGCGGGGCAGCAGTGGCTTATACTTGAACCAAGGCTACGTGGTTCGTTTTGCGCAAAATTAAATGGAACGGAACGGTGACGCGACAGCTCCCTTCAGGTATCTTTGCTGCACGGTGCACTCGGTGCGCGAGATTATCGGGAACCTGAGGAGTGGACTGAGAAAATGGATGCCAGAGGAGGGGCACCAGTGGGTCGAAATCGAGGTCCCGCGAAAATGCCACTGGTGTTTTGCCGACTGTGGAGGAGGGGCAGGGCAAAAAAGATAGAGGACCCACTGATGCCACAAAGGCGGCAACGGTCTTGGCACCGTGGTCCGCAGTCAGCTAAAATGTGCCGCAACTGATAGGCCAACAGCCCAAGACCCACCAACCGGGAAACATTGCGAGGCCCGGACCTAGGAAAGAATGGTCTTTTCAGAGTGATCCAATTCCACATTTGTAGACTTGCTCCAGAGGAAATACTCCTCGAGTTATCCAGGCTCGCCAGGTTGCGGAACTGCATATAGCCAGCCCCAGAAAATGCTGCTAGTTGCATTCCAGACCCCCGCGAGGAAAACGACAACATGCTTGCCACGTCCTACCTCGCAAGTGTAGGTGCACATGGACGTTGATCTCGCTGATTATATCGTACGGTGGATTGGTACTCTTCAAAGTTGACGGTATTATATACTACATTCAACCACAAAAGCCTATAAGAGGAATACCAAACAAGGGACAACACCCGTTTTAAGCGGGAGGTCGATATGAATGGACCTGAGGGACTGAGGTGTTTGAACACTTGGACGAACGACGCCGGCGTGAGCTTGGGGCTGCCAGGCGGCTTCTTAGTGCGGCACCGTCTCAACGCATTGTTCAGGCTCCGTTGGCCCTACATCAATCCTTCCTCTCCCGCCAGAGCAGAAAATCCGTTGCATCCTTCCACGCTTTCTTACGTATCCCTCCTCCCGTGCGTCTTCATACAACGTGCACAGCTTGGACAACCCCATTTCAAAGTCAAAGCCCGGAGAGTCCGCATCGTCGCTCATCTAACCTTTGACCGTTACTCGGAATCTTGAAAAAAAAAAGGCGATATCATTCGATACCGACCTGCCCTGGGTCGAATTCTGCCGAGTCGTGCAGGCTGCAGGTTGCGAGGTGTTCGGTGTCCAGGCTCGAGCCAGGTTGGATTTGGATTGAAGCAAAGCTGAGTCCAGGTCTCTCGCCAGGGAAGCCAGCTGTCAGCCTCGCCCGACGGGCTGTTGGGCCAATCCGCGCATCGCAGGCGGGGCTTAGGCAGGCGAGCACAGGCCACTCGGGGTTCCTGGCTCCGATTCACCAGGGCTGGGCATTTTCCATTCTTCTCCTCCGACCGACCACCACTGCGAATTTCCAGTTCCGCTACACCATCATCACTAAACCACGCTGGGGTCGCCAGCCCTTCGCAGCACCCCACCACACCCAACGCTTATCACGGCCGACCTCGAGCAGGTCTCAACAGGGTCTGCTGCCTGGCGGCCATTGTTAATTAATGACCAGTAAGTCCCGCAGTTGCTTGTTCCCTGCACACTCTGCCACGTCGTGACCCGCCGCGTCTCGCCCATCAAATCCGCCATCGATGCGCGCACATGTCCATCAATATCCCCCTGCCGACACGTCCCTGGCGCCGTGGGACACTCGAATTTTGATGGATCTCGCTGCTTGCGATGGCCCCGATGTCGTCCGTGCTGCGTACTGCGCGTCCGCGGTCGCTGGGAGCCGCAATCGCACCGCGTCATCACTCCTAGCCTCGTCTTCATCACTTACACGACCCGGATGCGACAAGCATCATTGAAACCCCATCGTACAGCATTTTCCGCCTTCGTATGCTGATTATGGGTCGCCAAAGCGGGCTCTATCCGGGCCTCCCATTGGCGATTCCACCACTGCGGGATATCTCTTGCTGACATCGTCGTCTTGCAGCAGGCAGCTCGCTGGTTGAACATCACGATGTCAACATCCCCAGATCCCGGTCCGGTGAATGGGCACGCCTCCCCGTCAGCGGACGAACCTAGCACACACGTAACCAACGGCATCCAAAGCGACAGCGACCTATCCGACGCTCGGCCCGCTGCGGCTGATGTCGCCTCCCCCGAGTCGGCCGATGCCGCCGGCTCGCCGGACGAGGAGCCCGGGTTGGCCGAGGAGGAGCAGGAGGAGCAATCCGACTCTGGCGACAATGACGCCCAGGATGATGGAGACTTCGACGCTGCAGGCAGCCCTGCCTCTGCGCAAAGCAACGACGACGCTGACCGCGCCACGTCAGCCTCACCCCGCCCTGCCGCTAAACGCAAGGCAACCCAAGTAATAGAAGATGAATACATGCGAGAGAATCCCGAGTTGTATGGGCTGAGGCGTAGCGTATGATAACACTCTCCCTGCCACCGTCGTTATCCCCGGCCGCTGACCATCGCATAACAATAATAGTCGCGTCCTACGCATCGTAGGCAGGTCGTAAGTGTTGCCAGCCTCTGGGACCCGTAACCCGCGCGCTAATATTGTCGGACAGATTGAGTCGGAAGATGAGGAGGAAGCATCCGACTCTGATGTCACTCCCGCCCCACGAAAGACCGTCAAGCGCCGCCGCCTAGAACAGTCCCTGCCTGGTATGTAGAGCTCCTCCATGAGTCTGAGGGCGTCCTGTTGCCGCCCATGACTAACGCCAATGTGATTTGATAGTTTCCAAACGCGGCACCCCGGCCCGCCAGACCTCTATCGATGACTCGGATTCCGATACATATGGCGGCGCGAAAGCACGCAGTTTCCGGAAGAAAGCCCGGCGCCAGCAAGAGCTGCAACCGGCACTGGCCCTATCTGAGAAGCGATGGTCCAGCCGTCGTGCCGCTCAGGTCTCAGCAGGCGCATACCAGGAAAGCGAAGTCGATGAGGACGAAGGAGAGGATGAACAAACCCCTAATTACTGGGCTCCTGATGTTGAGGACAACTCCCCCTACATCCAGAAGATCCTGCGCCACCGCCCTAAAGAGGGTATCGAACTCACCCCTGATGCCACCCGACATGACTTCGAATACTACATTAAATGGGAGGGCAAATCCCATCTCCACAACACATGGGAGACAACCGAGACCGTCGCCGGGTTTCGCGGGTTCCGGCGACTTGAGAATTACTACAAAAAGACAGTCGAGTACGATCTTGATTTGCGTTTCGGCGGTGATGAAATCAGCCCAGAGCAGCGCGAGCAGTGGTTGCTGGACCGGGAGCGTGAAGAAGAAGCCCAGGCAGACTTCACCAAAGTTGAGCGCATTGTCTCTGTCCGTGATGGGGACGACGGCACCGAGTACTATGTCAAGTGGAAAGGGCTCCAGTACGACGACTGCACCTGGGAGGATGCAGCTCTGATCAGCAGCCACTCCCAAGACAAGATCGACCAGTTTTTGGATCGGTCGTCGCGCTCTTGGCAGTCTGACCGGAAGGAGACGAACCCTGACACCCGGTCGAGGATGACCAAGTTGGAGAAGCAACCCTCCTACATCCAGGGAGGTGAGCTCCGCGAATTCCAGCTCAAGGGCCTCAACTTCCTTGCACTCAACTGGACTCGCGGAAACAATGTCATTCTGGCCGACGAGATGGGTCTCGGCAAGACGGTCCAGACTGTCTCGTTTCTCAGTTGGCTACGGAACGAGCGGGACCAAGAAGGCCCTTTTCTCGTTGTCGCGCCCCTAAGTGTCATTCCAGCATGGTGTGACACGTTTAATCACTGGGCACCCGACATCAACTATGTCGTCTACCTCGGCCCCGAGGCGGCTCGCGCCAACATCCGGGAATACGAACTGTTTGTGGATGGCAACGTCAAGAAGACCAAGTTCAATGTCTTGGTCACCTCGTACGACTACATTCTTGCCGACGCGGACCACCTCAAAGGCATCAAATGGCAGGTTCTCGCCGTGGACGAAGCCCACCGCCTCAAGAATCGCGAGTCCCAGCTCTACTTCAAGCTCAACAGCTTCGGCATCCCCTGCAAGGTCCTCATTACAGGCACGCCAATTCAGAACAACCTCGCCGAGCTCTCGGCCCTGTTGGACTTTCTGAATCCTGGCAAGGTCTTGATTGATGAGGAACTCGAGCTACTCGGGACCGCGGACG
This sequence comes from Trichocladium uniseriatum, assembly GCA_017139535.1. Lineage (NCBI taxonomy): Eukaryota > Fungi > Ascomycota > Sordariomycetes > Sordariales > Chaetomiaceae > Trichocladium > Trichocladium uniseriatum. The sequence goes on along the minus strand of WOUO01000002.1, from coordinate 264,341 downwards.
ACAAGGAAGTCACCGACGAGCAGCAAGATGAAGCCAAGAGGATGAAAACGCAGGAAAAGCTCCGAGAACTGCACACTGCCATCGCACCCTTCATTCTTCGCCGGACCAAGGAAACAGTCGAGTCAGACCTGCCGCCCAAGACTGAAAAGATTATTCGTGTCGAGCTGTCTGATGTCCAACTCGACTATTACAAAAACATCCTTACCCGGAACTATGCTGCGCTCAGCGATGCCAGCAATGGTCATAAACAATCATTGCTTAACATCATGATGGAGCTGAAAAAAGTCAGCAACCACCCTTACATGTTCCAAGGCGCCGAAGAGCGAGTCCTCGGCGGGAGCACTCGTCGGGAAGACCAAATCAAGGGTCTCATCAAAAGCAGTGGTAAGATGATGCTCTTGGACCAGCTTCTCGCCAAGTTGCGGAAGGATGGCCACCGTGTCTTGATCTTCAGTCAAATGGTCAAGATGCTCGACATCCTCGGGGACTATCTTCGGGTCCGCGGCTACCAGTTTCAGCGGCTCGACGGCACGATCCCTGCCGGCCCTCGCCGCATGGCTATCAATCACTTCAATGCCGACGACAGCGACGACTTCTGCTTCCTCTTGTCGACTAGGGCGGGTGGTCTCGGTATCAACCTCATGACTGCCGATACAGTCATCATTTACGATTCCGACTGGAACCCGCAAGCAGACCTGCAAGCCATGGCGCGTGCTCATCGAATTGGGCAGAAGAGGCCTGTCAATGTCTATCGTCTAGTTGCGAAACAAACCATCGAGGAGGAAGTTGTCAAGCGCGCCCGCAACAAGCTGTTCCTCGAATATCTGACCATCCAGGCCGGCGTCACAGACGAGGGTAAGGCCCTCCGCGAGCAGTTCAAGGAACGCGGTTTGAAGATGGACGAGGCAAAGACCTCGGAGGATATCTCCATGATCCTCAAGATGCGCTCCCAGAACCTCTTTGAGCAGTCGGGCAACCAGGAGAAGCTGGAGCAGCTGGACATTGACGCGATTCTCGAGAATGCTGAAGTCACCAAGACGGATGTCGATGACAAGATCAACCTCAGCAGTGGCGGGATCGACTGGGACAACTGGATGCAAGTCACCGATGTCAAGGTCGACGAGCTGGCCCTTGACTGGGATCAAATCATCCCTGCTGAGCAGCTTGCTGTCATCAAGGCAGATGAGGAGAGGAAAAAGAACGAAGAGTACATGGCAAAGGTCGTGGAAGAAAACGCTCCTCGAAAAGCCGCCCTGAAAGGCTCCAAGAAGAGCATCGAAAACGACCGGGCCGATCGTCTCGCTAAGAAAAGGCAGCGTGAGAAACAGGAACAGGAAGAATTGGAGGAGCAGCGGGCAATGCTCTCGGACCCCCGCCGCCCCCTTAACGAGAAAGAGACGCGAAATCTCATCCGTGCATTCTTCCGGTACGGTTCTATGGACGATCGCGAGGAAGAGCTTGTCCATGACGCTCGCCTGAGTGATCGCGACCGAGAGTTCCTGAGGTCGATCTTGGATGATCTGATCGCTTTGAGCAACCAAGCTGTAGAGGCTAATAACGAAAAGCTCCGCGAAGAGGAGGAGAGGGCAGGCAAGCCGCTCGCCAAAAAGGACAAAAAGGCTGTTCTGGTCGACTTTGGCGAGGTCCGAAAAGTCAACGCCGAAACGGTCGTCGAACGGCCGCCTCAACTGAGACTCCTGCGCCGCGTTCTCCGAGAACATGGCGATTCCCTAACGTTCAGGCTCCCGGATGCAACCAAATCGGCAGCGTACTCGTGCGAGTGGGGCGCCAGAGAGGATGGGATGCTACTTGTTGGCATCGACAAGTACGGCTTCGGTGCTTGGACACAGATCCGGGATGACCCTGAGCTGCAAATGCACGACAAGTTTTTCCTGGAAGAGCACAGAGTGGACAAGAAAGAGGAGCGCCGAAAGACCGACGACAAGGGCATCCAGTCTCCTGGCGCCGTACACCTCGTCCGACGGTCCGAATATCTCCTCTCTGTCCTCATGGCCAAGTACTCGAATGATGCGAATGCCAAGAAGGCGGTAGAGAACCATCACCGCAGCAAGAAGCTCTTGACAAACGGCGCCCGCCGCGGCGACACGGGCTCTGTCTCGGCATCTCCAGTTCCGGGCATGTCCAAGAAGTCGAGCCAACACCGGGATCGCGATCACCACCGGTCTTACAGCAACGCAAACGATCGCGGAACACCTAGGCCGGAAAAGAGGAAGTACAACGACGATTATGACGATCGCGGTTCCAAGCACCGGCGGGTTGATGGTGATGGAAAACATGAAAAGAAGCCCAAGGACAAGGAGAAGCCTAAAATGGACCCGGAGACCATGGAGAGGTATAAGCGAGACCGGCAGAAGGCCGTTGATAGATTCCAAGAGCTCGCCAAGCTGCGCGATGACGAGATCGAGTTATCGGACAACGCTCAGCTGGTCTGGTCCGTCCTCCGGCCTCTCAAGCCGAACATGGAGCGCATCATGTACTCCAAGGAGCGATTCCCCGCCGCAAAAGAGCGGGCCAAGATTCTCGGCGAAGAGATTCGCGCTTTTGGGAACTTCTTGAAAGGGCTGCGGGCGCAGAGTAACGCGACCGACATCGACAGCCTAGAGCCGCAGTTCTGGTGAGTAAAACACTGTCCCCTGACCGGAAAAAAAGTTTCCCTGTCAACTTGCTAACACCGTTCAAGGGAGTTCCTGTCATCCATCTGGCCCATTGGCGAAGTCAAGGTCTCTGGGAAGCGGCTGCAGAGGATGTTTGGCGATTTGATGGAAAAGGACCGAGCCAAGCGTGACGAAGACAAGGCCAACGAGCTAAAGCGGTCCAAGAACCCGGACCTCGAGGACGGGGAGATTGCGAGTGATCGCGAGGAGCGCCGCGCGCGGGACCCATACCGCGACGACCGCCGGGAGGAACGGCGGGAGGAGAGGCGCGATGAGAGGCGTGAGGAGCCCAAGCGTCGCAACTACTATGAGGACGGCGACCGTCTCAACTTTTACCGCCACCGTCGGCCGGATAACAACAGGGGCGTTCCCCTCCGCCATTCCTCGTGGCAGAGCCGGAGCCCGCCTGCGAGGCACAGTCCTTACTGAGAGCACGACAGTTCGTCCTGCCTAATTGTGACAAAAGGGGTGGCAAAGTGGTGGTGTTGTCAATTCATCGAATTACCTTATCGCTACTACTACATATTCTGCATGGGTCTGGCGCAACTGGAAACGGGCCGGGTCGTTGGCGGCGGCGGCGGCCGGGAGTGGGAGCCTTGTTTTACTTCTCTCTCTTTCTTGTTACGCTTTTTGTTTTGCCTGCGAGAATCGATAAATTACAACATACCCGGAATCTGCATCTTGGCCAGGGGAAAAGCGACTGCTACTGTGGGCGGCATGGAGAAGAAGGAGGTGGGAAGAAACCGGGCTGTCATTTAGCGTCGTGTTGTGTTGTGGTTTAGTGTATAGAGAGAGGACGAGTCACGGGTTGGAGGAGGGGTCGTGGGCGTCTGACTAGGAGAAGCAAGCATTAAAGACATTGATTTTCTCGATTGATGTTAGCTCTGCGCTCTTTTCGCCCAGTTGGAGTTGCAGTGTTTTCGTCTGTTATATTTGTTTACTTAGAAATTGTTGTGCTGGGACTACATCAACCAGCACGCTGGATGGAGGAAGAGCCAGCAGAGAACGGGTGAAGTTAGATGTAAAGACGCTTCGTCCACTTTAATATGTTGCATTTTTCAGAGCTCCCTCTCAAAGGTAGCCTAAGCGATCTTCTCTATCGGAGCTGCCGAGCTCAGTTAAACAAGTTCTGGTATCACCACCCTCTAAACACAATTACCGACCAGAATGGTTCCTCCTCTACAGGCCCTGACCATATGGGCCTTACCCGTACCATCCACCCCGACCAAAACCAAAACCACGGGTATTATTCCTCCTTCACTTTGCCGGCTCCAAACGGAGTTCGCAGGCCAACAGTCGTAGCCGAGTCCCCGTCTCTCGACTGCTCTCTCCATGGCGAGCAAATCAACAATAAAACAAGCCCATCGATGTATGTATGTGTACACTTTCCGGCTACTCTCCGGCCACAGCCATAGCCATAGCTGTGCCATATCAAAACGAAACACCTCCCAAAGCCAAATCCATCAGCAACACAGATTAATCGATAAGATGCCCCATGCTCCTCGGCTTCGACGTCGGCGAGATGGTCGCCGCCACCGAGCCGTCGACATCACACCCCGCGGCGGTGGCCCTGGTCGGTGTCCTGGGGGAGCTGGATGCCGAGTCGGAACCCCAAGGGCGCTGGTCGCCGATGTTGGGCGGGCCAGGGAGGACCGTGAGCGGGGGAGGCTTGTTGACTCTGATTACAGGACGGAGGGAGGGCAGACCGAGGAAGTCGTTTGGCAGGTCGATGGGCGATGACAAGTCGGACGAGTCCGGGTCTTGTGGGGGTTGTTTCTTCTGCGGGGTCTTGGTATCGCGTGCCGAGACGGCCTTTGTGGTTTTGAAGGTCTGGTCGAGCCTGTTTTTGGGCTTGGGTTTCTCCTTCTTGGGCTGGCGCGGTTTCCGCTTGGCCGGGGCAGCCTTGGCCGGCGGGGCGGATTCCAGGTCTCGTTTCTTTGAGGTGGTGGAGTTGCCAAACACGAGCGTGCTTTGCTTAGTCTTGCCCTTGCCCGCTGGCTTGACCATGGGAAGCGGACTCCGGACCCGAGGGCTGGCGCTCGGGGTGGGCATGCCTCCCTGCTCGATGAGCTTGGATTTGCGGTTCGCGGGTGTCCGCATCTCTTGAGAGGACACAAAGCCTTCCTCGTCGCAGCTTCTCGAACGCTTGCGCTCGAGAAGAACGTCGATCCTATTGCGATTCAGGCTGGCCGCATAGCGCTTCTCCTTTTGCTCGTCGCCAGTAACCATGTAGGAATCCCGGTCTCCGATATCTTGCTGGTCCCAGCGCGGTAGGTTGACCAACTCGGCGACGTCGTCGCACTTGCCGCGGACAACAAAATCCCAACAATCCTTGAACTCGGCGCCCTGCGGTTCTGGATCGAGGTTGATCCAGGCGGTGATGCCGTCCCGCCTGCTTCGGGTCAACTGGCACATTTCTTTGACAATCCTCCTCACACCAGGAATCTTCAAACTTGTGCCCACCACAATCACAGCATCGGGAACCCTTCGAAGGTCTGCCTTGGACACATTCCCGATGGCTTCCTCATCTGGGTTGTACTCGTTGTACAGCACGATCCTCGGTCGTAGCCTGCCGATGCCGTGGCTCCGCTTCCCACCAAACGAGGTCCGGACCTCATCATGCGCCCTACATTTCTCGCACAGCGGAGGCTCCGGGCCTTTGAACAGAGACTCGTCGAATGGCTCTATGTGACCGCATTTTGTGCACACCATCTTCTCAAGCCCGCCGTGGAGTTGGATGGTGGTTGGCCAAGGACCCTTTGTGTTCAGCGGAACATTGGTCGCAAGAGGCGGCATTTGGGTATCGAGGGTATCGATGTTTTGACTGTACATGCGCATGAGCCTGCCTTCGGCAGCGATGGACGCCAACATGTGGTGAAACGGGGTCGGCTTGGCGTTGGACGTCATTTGGGAGAGCTCGCGGACCATGGCGTGGAAGGACTCGGTTGACGAATCGTGCTTGTATACTGATGCATCAAACAAATGTTTACCGGAAGCCTTGAGCTTGTGCTGCCCGCGGAGCGTCGCGAATAGGCCAGTCGACGAGCGGAAGTCGGGAACTAGAAACCAGGTTAGCAACAATATCACGGTGCGCTAGGGCAGGGTAGGGGGGCGTACTCCCAGCGGACACAGAGATGCCGGCGCCCGCAATGACGACAATCTTCTTCTTTTTCCTGAGGGCCGAAAGGAGCCTCTCAAGGTTCTCGTCGTCTTCTTCGCTACGGTTTTCGAGGTCGATGTGCTCAGTCGTGCGGGGCCTCGAGGGCGCGGCAATGCGTCGACGCTTGGATGGCGGGGGCCCATCTGTTCGCACCCGTATCTCCTCAGTAGAGTCCGACATGTCCGAAGACTTTAACGGCGACGCGCTGCCAGATGTGAGGGCGCTGGAGGTCGGCGAGGGATATCGTTTGGAGACGTCCAGGACAGGGGAGGGCGGAGATGGCGACTGGGAGAGGACGGAGAGCGGAGAGGAAGGGGGTGACGACGGCGGGTGCTGTAAAGAGGCCATGGTTGTGGGTTTGGCTCGATATGGCCGTAGACGGAATGGCAAAAGGCCAATTGCGCAGTCGGAGTTGTTGTCGACAAAGGAAGGCTAGTGTCGCGGCGTTATACGGGTATCATGACTGAAATCCAAACCGCGATTTTTCCTTCTCTTTCTCTTTTTACTGCTCCTAGTGATAGTCGGTCGTATGAAATAGCTGTGACGTGCAGCGGTGGGTAGTTCACGCGTCGGCGCGCGGGTGCCGAGTATGGCGAAAAGAGAGTGGGTGGTTGAAGCTAGTGATTCTTATTATGGCTGGGCATTGTTGCGGAACTTGAAAGCAGTTGGAACTTGGCGTTTCTTTGTCGGGGCGCTGGCAGGAAGGGGTGAGATGCAGGTTGACGATTGGTGGCAGGCTTTGGTTCCCCACAATTTCAAGGAGTTGCTGGCGTCGGGAGGACTGGAACCGTGCCTGACATGAAATCATTTGATCCAAACAATTTGCACTGTATATTCGTATATGAGATACTTCTTAGGATAATCATTTTTGTTTAGCTTTCCTCTTTTCTAACGAGCACTAATTGCCGAGTTGGTGTCAAGATCTCAACCCAACGCTGACGGTTGTTTTGGTCGTCTGTTTTCTGCGTGTGGAAACCTCCTGCTGATCCATCCCGGAGCCCGAGAATGGGCGATCTCAGGGTCACCCCTCCATGTTGCGGAGGAATAGACGAATAGCACTCCAGAGTAATTGTTCTTTCTATGATTCCGCGTTGGTTATGCAGACAAAGCCCAATTTGGGTATTTTTCATCAGTCCAATTCCCATCGGGGCGCAGGGAAAAGGCGCAGGTTTGGGATTCGGAAACGGTCAGCTTGGGCCTGAAGGGGGTGACGTGCATGCGCATCTTGAGTGCGCATCTTAGGGTGGGTTGCGACGCGTTGCTCGGAGACGAGACTTCCATCTCTTGGCACACCCCACCCCTTCCGTGCCGTAGCCCCACCTATACCAGCCACATAGCCACAGAGCCACAGTTTGTGGCTTACTCAGGGTCCACACTTCATATGCTCCTGCCTCTCATGCACCTTCTCATTAGATGATGAAGTTGAAATCGACAGCCCTCAGAAGTTGCAGCTTCCGTTTCGTGGACGGATCTGAGACACGGTGCCAATCAAACATTTTCTCCTTCCAGCAGTGCAGCGTGGTACCGAGGAGGACTAAACACCACGGGTACAACGCAAACACGCACAGGTCCCACCGTCTCACCGTGGTTCGGGATAGCTGCATAACGAGAACGAACTACTATCAAGTCGCACTCCGTTTCATCTATTGCCTTGTCTGTTGCTGTCCTGCAAACCCAAAACTGCTCCGGCCCCCAGCGCCTACGGCCTAGCAGTCCCAGCTCTAAAGTCCAACCACGCAACCGAAGACCCTACAGCCCTGGGCCCGTCAAGCGGGCGTCTGGCCTCTTGTCTGCGCAGTTTGCACGCATCCAACATATCATTCAGTTCCAGACATCTCCGGTCAGCGCGAATAGTGCCTAGAGGCGTAACCCCAAATGAGCGCCCACGAAATGGGCCTCCTCCTGGAGGGGGACCGTATGAATGTGGACGGCGGCATCCCGGACATGCAGAACATGCAAAGCATGCAGGATATCCAAGGACTTCAAGGAATCCAGGACATGCAGGACATGCAGGGCATCGACAACACCATGGCCCTCGACGAGGTTGACTTGTTCGGCGACCCCGTCATGGAAAACGCCCTTGCCAACCTTCCAGTGCGCCCTCTGCCCAACAGGCAGCTCCAGCAGCGCATCGACGAGCTGCGTACCCGCGGCTGCTGCCAAGGCATCGCCTGGTCGCGTCAGGGCACCATCGCCGTCATTGCCAAGGACGGCATGTCGATCGACCTGCGCTTCATCCGCTGCAAGCCCGACAATGGCGACTGGGAGTTGAGCGAGCCGAGCCCTTGGTCCGCCGTCTCGCTGACTCCATCCCCGCCCGGCCCCAACCCTGCTTCTCCCGTCTCGCTGGCCTCGGCCGGTGCCCCTTTTGTCCACCTGGCATGGGCCCCGACGTCGACCTACGAGCTCGCCGTCATCGATGCCCTCGGCCGCATCTCCATCTTGACCTTCTCCATCTCCCTTAACCGTCCCTATCCCAACCGCCGATGGGATGCTGACCTGGTCGATGATCTCCACGCTGTCGTCGGCTGCTACTGGCTGCCTCTGGGCATGCAGCCGAACAAACAGGTAAGACCGTTTCGCCCATTTCCGCCCTTCCTCTGCTTACCCCTTGCCAAAAAGTTCCATGTTTCCCATGGTCCGGCCACCTGGGTGCAGTCCGAGTACAGGTATGAGCACACAATCTCCCCAGCCTTTGGCCCTTGGCATCCCAACCCCGCCAAGAGTGCGCTCTTGTGTGTCACGACGAATGGACTCCTCAAGCTGTTATTCTCGCAAAACAACAACCGGATCGAAGAGACGGCCCTTGAACTTGAGAGCGTGACGGCCTCCGACGACCTAATTACCCACGCTTCCTTCTGTTCAGATAAGAGTATTGCCCCTCTCTCATCTGCACCTTTACACTGTTAGTTGACGCAGACTGTCAGACACACTCTTAATTGCCCTCGCAACCGCTTCCAAGAGACTGAGAGTCATACGGGTTACTATCCAATGGGGCTTGCCTCAAGTTGACAAACAGGTACCGCCCGGAAGCGTGCCCCTAAGACCATCTCTTAGTGCCAGCAATGTGGCCGTGACCAGCTGGTTCCAGCATGGCCCCAGTGAGTCGGCTCTGGATGCGTCCATGACTCAGCTCTCGCACGTCGAGATCTTGCCATCTGCTCCAGAAGGGCCACCACAGGTCCTAGCTCCCCCGAATGTCCTAACAGTGCGATCATACCTTCCCCACGACAACTCTCCCTTCCATCAAGAGAGCCAGACCATCATTGACCGCTGGGAGGTTGTCAACGATGAGTCCCAATCCATACATCCTGCGTTTGCGCAGCTGGGATCCAAGAATGGCGCCGGGTCAGCCCCTCCGGTATGTATCGAGCAAACGGTTGTAGGTGATTGTGCTAACAGCGCGAATGTAGACCATGAACCGCTTGCGCAAACTCGACTCAATAGTAATACCTAAAGTCGTCGTACACGTCCAGACAATGCAGCTTGGCAAGGTCCTCTGCTTTGCCTTTGGTGATGGCACTGTCCAATATAGGGATCGCTTCACAATGAACGAGGTGTATAATGAGCATAATACCAACAGCATCATGAGCCCGCTTCAGGTTGGCTTTCAGTTCGTCAATGATACCCCAAGTGAGCAACCCTCTGACTGCCGCTTGTGCGTCCCTGGGCTTGTACTAACTCGGTCACTCTCAGGTCTTCAGGTGGCATTCTCGCCCACAAACTGTTCATTTGTCCAGATTTGCGAGGATTGGACTGTAAAATGGAATAAACTACACTATCCGATGGATGACCCGAATACGGCACTGCAGGGCACCCAACAGAACGCAGTCGTGGCGGCTCTGAGCATCGCAGCATCTGGAACAGGGGCAAACCAAATCAGCTGCGACGATATCCTGGCTATTGCTCGGCCCTTCTCCCAAAAGTCTGGTATGTATTATGTTCTTTATCCATTGTCAAGCGCCCCTAACCCGTGTACCTCAGATTTTACATACGCCTGGATCCGAGAACTGGTCAATATGTTTAAGATCCCCGTCGACTACTCAGAAGAGGCGCACCACGACCAGCTCGTTAGAAACGCTCTCCTGCAGCTGTGCCTCAGCGTCCTCAACCATCTTGGCTTCCGTGGAGACTTCCAACCCCGCTCGTTCGGCGGCAAGTTTGCCATGCTCGCTTTGAACGTGCGGAACATTGTCGTCCTCATCACCATTGCCAGTAATACGCCGGCCAACCTCAAGGAGAAGTTGAACCCCCTGGACGAGCCCGATGTGGTGGACGCGCTGGCTGGATGCGCCAAATGGGGCGTTGACCTACTCTCGTGGCTCACAGACTGCCTCTTCGAGCTCCTCGATGACCCTGAATTCATGGCTATGCTTGCCGACCCGAAACGCTTCCCCGAGTTGGCACCCTATCTCCAGTCCAAGAACGATGTCTCGCTGCATCTCTTGCTCTGCTCCTCCACGCGAGGCTTCATCTCGGCCGCATGCCGCCGGCTCGCGCACGTCGAAGCGCTAGGGGCTCGCGCAACCCATTACTACGAGACGCGCGTCCAGATGCAGGACCCCGCTTCCAGCGGCGCCTCACGCCCTCACCCAGCACTCTATCACGCCTACCTAAAGATGCAGCGCGCGGTCACGTCAAGCCTTGTCAAGGTGCAAGAGTTTGAGCGGCTCCTGAGTGGCCTAAGCCGGGACATCCAAACGGCCTACCAAAAGAGCCTATCAGGGCTCGTGGCCAAGATGAAGCCCGGGGCGGGGCTCACGGAGCAGCAACAACAGCAGCGCAACGAGCAGTTTATTAAAAAGGTCCAGGCTCACTGCGAGCTCGACATGCTGCTGGCTTCCAACCCGCCCCCGAGCTTCCGCGAGGTGCTGTCGCGCTTCTTCACAACGGAGCTGCCGGCGTTTCGCGACCAGACGGATCGCGCGAAGCTGTACTTTGCCAAGTTTGACTTGCTTGAGGTCGACGACGACCCACGCAGCCTGGCCGCCCGTCGCGCTGCGGGCAGGTACATTGACGTGTTTAAGCGGGTGGAGCTAATCAGCGGGCCTCGGGTGGCTGGCCCAAGCGGGGGTGTGAAGGCTGGTGGCGATGAGGGGAGTGGCAGCAATGGAAACGGGAATGGGAACAACAATGGGCCAGGTGGTAACGCTGCGCAATGGCGTCGCTGCGTGCGCTGTGCTGCCGTCATGGAGGACATGTTGGGGCAAAAGCCCGGTTTTACTTTTGTGCTCGCCCAGCAGCGGAGGTGTGCATGTGGAGGGAATTGGGGGTTGTTGCCTAGGGGGCTGTGATGTTGTTAGTCCGTCGGTCAGGCTGAAGGCGGGGTGCAAGGTGGAACTTGGATGCAACGGCTTTTATGCTGCTTGGATAATCAGAGCTTAAGATGCAGTTGTCTTTCACTGTCATGTCTAATCAACCGAAGGAGGGAGGTACACTCGGGAATGAGGGAGCCATGGTCCGTTTGATAGCACTTACATTGGGTAGACATCCTTCACAACAGAGTCTAGTCATGGTACCACACCAATTCTCAATCTGTTCCTCTCCTACACTGCTCTGTCTAACCGTCCAAAACATCCTCACTCCCGGTCCCCTTCCCAAACAAACTTCTGCTCGGACCCCGGAATCAGCGGCCTCAAGGCCATCCCATAATCCCCTCCATTCGGCGTCCTCAACAACGTATGCACATGAAACTTGGCCGGCTCCTTATTCGTCAAGAACACGCCCGAGTGATGATCAAACTCGACAATCACCACGGGGCTCTGCAGCCGATAATAAAACGCATCCTCATCCCCAAACCCGCCAATCCAACAAAAATACGTCTCATGAAACCACCCCTCCGCCTGCCGCAACCGCATCTCCCTCGCTTTCGCAGGCAGATACAGAAAATACTGCCCCAGTATCCCCCTTACCATCTCCTGCTGCTCCCCAGACATCTCGCTCACCACCACCCCCTCGTACGGCACCACCCGGTTGTCGCGGTACGCACCACACAAGTGCCGCTGATCATCTGGGTTCCACCGCCCCGGCGGCATGGCCGGGTCGTGAAGGAGCTTGTACACTTGCGCGGTAGCTTGCTGAGCGGGCGGGAGGCTCTGCATCAGCGCCAGGCCGAGGCGCTCTTCCTCGTGGAGGATGCGTGTGCCGGCGTGGGGACCCCGATCAATTAGATTGGGCTCGGCTCCCGTGAAGCAGGGGGAGATGATGGCTTGGTTGCGGTAAAGGAAGATGTTGAGACAGAGGTGGTGGCCGTAGAAGGAGAGGCCCCAGGGCTCGGTGGGGGAGGGGTGGCCGAAGAGGACGAGGTTGTAGGAGAGGGCGTTGCAGATTTTGGGGGTGTTGGTGAGCGTGCCGAGGAAGCCGTTGATGTGCATGGCCGAGAGGGCTTTGGTGTAGCCCTCCGGGGAGAGGGTGGTGCGGAGGAGGGCGAGGGCGGCGTCGCGGGTTTGGGGGGTGGCTTCGTCGAGGCGGATGCCTTTGTTGCTGAGGAGGAATTCGGGGTTGGACCAAGTCCTCCACTCGGGCGAGTCGATGTGGTAGGTTGTGCGGGCGGCTTGCTCGGGGGAGAGGGTGCCGAGGAAAGTGTTGGCTGCGGCGACGATGTCGTCGACGGGCATGCCCTCATCTTGGAGGGTGAAGAGGTCCGGACGCACGCGACCTGGGAGGTGTGTAAGTGGGTGTTATGAAGAGAAGAGGAGGGCCATCGGAACACACCGTCGTTGGTGATGCCCTTGAAGGGCTCCTGGAACAGCTTGCGCCAGTGCAGATACAGAGCGTGCAGCCAGGGCGGGTTGCCGCCTTCTATGAATGCCTTTGCGTACTCATGGGCGTCCTGCTTTTGCATCTCGGTGAAGCGCGGAGTGCTCAGGTCAGGGAGATACTGCCGATAAGCGCCTTCGGGCGCTTGGTCTCGTGTTTGGCTCATGTTGTACGTTTGTACTGTACGACTTACACACACTTGGCGGAGCTGCAAGAGAGATGAGGCAGTGAGACTGGGGAATCAAGAAGTCTTAAGAAATCATTGCAATGACACGACACGCGACCAACATTCGGGAGCTATCCTGTCTCGAGCAGATCGGAAATTGGTCCAGCCGGTGGTTTAACTGCAGCTTGTTGCCGAGTCTATCAACAAGGGAGTCGAGGCAAAACGATGACCCGCTGTTAGAGGAAGTGTGGGGGATTGGGGAACCCTTGGAGGTGGAGCCGCCCCTCCCCCGCTCCTGAATCCCCATGATTCCCCATGATTCCCCATGTCCGATGGTCTGACCAGGGTTCTCTATTTTCCATCTATGGATGGTGATCAGAAGCTGAGCTGAGCTGGATATCAGAAGTTCACAGCTCCTTGAATCCAACATGAAACAAGTCCACTGCCTTCCGGCCTGTCCTTAACTCGTGAATATTATCCCGGATTGCTAGACGTGACCGTTAGCACTCCTCCCTTTCCCCAACCAAAAATACTTAGAGCCAGCCTCTTCGGGCCATGGTGATTATTTCAAGGAGAGGGGAAAAGGAGGAGAAAAGGGTACGGAGTAAGATAAAATAGAGCAAATATAGAAAGGAAATAGATAAATAATAGTGATGAAACGGATGTAAGGAAAAAGGCAGTGTGCTGGAAAGGGGGAAAAGAATGAAAGGTTTGCTCAAGAAATAAAAAGAGGGAAGATACTCACCCCCAACCTCCTTCGCCTCCAAATGCCTCTCCTTACTCTCCCACCCAATAACCAGCCTCACCACCTTTTCTTCCCCGTTCCCATCACCACCATCAACCCCCTCCCCAAACGCAGCCCCCAAATATCCCACAGGCGGCAATCCCTCGACAGCCTCAACAAACCGCCTCACATTCCCCACAAACCCCTCCTCGGCCCCAAACGCAGTAAACACCTCGGTGCAGGGCGCATCAAATACACCACCACCAGGCAACGCACCCAGCTCAATAGCAATCCCCTTCTCCGTAGCACCCGTACCGACCGAGGAGACAAGTTCCGCAGACGAGCGGTACCGCAGCGCCGACTCGCGAGAGGACCACTCTGCCCGTTCAGCCTCGAGTTAGTGGTCCGTGTAAAAGTAAAGGGAAAAAAGACATGGCAAAAGGGAATTCCCGGACAACTCACGGGTGCACAAGACGGCCGTGTCCGGGTCCTCCATCTTCTGGCCAAAAAAGGCCCGTTGGAAACCGTCCTGCTTCTTGATTTCCTCCACTACCCTGCTCGGTAGTTGTTGTTGCTCCTGGCCATGATTGAACGGCAGTGTCTGGAACACGATGACCGCTGATGTCGCCATTGCCAATGTTTTGGGTAAATGTGTTGTGAGCTGAAATGCGGTGGACGAGCAAAGCCGAGAACTTGAATGCGACATGACATTAACTCGGGCAGTGTTGATGCAGTGGCAGCCCAAAAGCCCATTGGTAATCAGGCCTCAGGTGCCCACTCTCACTGCCAATTCACCCAGCCTCTACTCTATACAACCGGTACAATCGTCACAGAAGGCAGAGAGCAGTTGGGTGCCAAGGTCGGGTTTGAATTCAAGATGTCTAGCAGATATCAAGTCTATCGAGGCAGAGAATCAAGAGTCATCCCCCCGCCAAACACAAATCCCCCACCCGAAGTCACCCCTTGTCAAAGATGGCTGGAGGACGACAACGGCAGGCCACAGGCATTGGGCCTCGGAGACAGAACGACATGTAACGTAACTGTCCCCCGGGAGACGCGACCAGCCCGGCCCAGCGCATCACCACCAAGCGTTTACAAGTCTCAACGAACGACCTAGCAATTGCCGGCCGGTCGTCGCATATTGGATCCTCCTCTGCAACAACATCACGAGTTAGCAACCGCCTGTTCGATCCGTTTCCAGGCACACATACCGGCCGAGTCCGAGACGCTGGCTCCGGAGCAAAGTAGCCTCTGCACGCGCTCCCCTCCCCCATCTCCATGGCTTGAAAGCGGCGGGGAGGTTCCGGCATGTCGCCCTTACTATCGCGCTTATCACCTTCAGAAAGAATCCCGCTCGGTGGGTTAGCGATCCAGCGACCAACCCGGCCGCTGGACCGCACCAGTGATGCAAACCCGTCTGTCTGCATCGTGGCTTGTGCTCTACCTGTGTCTCAGCCGCGTCGTCGCAGCCCAAATCAGATCAAATCGAATGCTCGAAGTGATCTCAACCGACGTCGGCATTATGACCGACGGGTTTTAGGTGTGAAGTCGAACGAGCCTGATCAGGGCTGGCCGACTTGCACTCAGGATCCTACTGGATCCATCGACTGGCCTCCCCCACGGGGGTCCTTTCGTGGGGTTGAGGAAGCCTGAAGTCATCCACAAGTTCCAACGGCCAGTCGGCTTCAAGGCCCTTTAATGTCCTGCCCAGGACAAGAACTGGGAACCAATGTCCCGCTCTTGAATACCGTCAGCAGGGAAAACATGTTGAATGGGCGTGATACCTACGTGGTACGGAAGATGATGCCAAAAGGCAACCGACCGTGGTCGTGATTTCGCTAAATATCGCGACCAAAAAACAAAGAATGCATACATTGAACTAGTCGCCGTTAGTGAGTCGTCTAGAGGGCCGTCTCGTGCAGCACTCACCCCAACTGAGTCCACCCGAAAACCATATATATGTATATATATAGGCGTAGTATGGCTGGCGTGTGAGGCTTGACACACCAGCCATTTATGTGCAGTTGCCGATGCGACAAGCAACACGGGCCTTTTAACGTCCTGCCCAGGACGTCAACGGGCTGGTGGACCGGCGGACTGGCAGGCCGAGGGCATCTCTTCGAGTCCCGTGGTGGGCGGGATTGGCGGCACTGGCTGGCTGGCCGAGGTGCGTGTCATGGAGGGAGGGAGACACGAACGGCCCGAGGGTACGGTTGGGGAGGTATCATGTTCCCTGCCCCCTGGTAAAGGAGTTTGGCAGACACTGGTGTTGGAAGGGACCCAGAGACAGCTGTGTTTCCAGGGCTAGATGGCCGTTGTAGCGACAGGAAAATGGGGTGACGACGCAGGTTGTTCATGGTCATGAAGGCACCATCGCCGAGCTGATAACGCTTGGTTTCAAACCACAAAAGCAGACGGACGCCATGGTTATGGAGCGGGGGAACGAACGGGGGAAGAATTTAGAGAAATGCAGAACAAGACTTGCAGTTTGCGGTGTGGGATATTTGAGGCCCACTGCCAACTAAGCTGACGTGGAAAATATCGACTCGACTTGAGAGTTTTGAGATGATCAGTATGGAAGGTGGCAGCCTGGCAGGCAAAGGTCGGTCGGCATGGAGGGGAAGCAATGAGCCGTCAGCCCCCACCTGGGCAGGCACTTACATAATTAAAACCAGCCAATGAGCGCGAGGAGAGTCGTGGAGCACCTTACCATGGAGCAGGGAGCAGGGGGTTTCTCAGAACGACGGGATGGAAGTCACAACACCACTCCCTAGCACCACCACAACTTGCAAGCAACCTCAATTTCCTAAGTTCTGAGGGCGGATGAGATTCAAGGGTCCAGGTCACTACCGAAATCTATAACCATCGACCAGCTGTAGCGATTGGAACTCATCTCAAGATGGCAGCACCGTCCATCGCGAATGCCTCGTTTGGCCCAGTCCATATCATCGAGCCCAGCTCGGAGCACACTCACACGGCAATTATGCTTCACGGCCGAGGCAGCAACGGGCCGGAGTTTGCTGAGGAGCTCGCAGAGACCACGCTGCCTGGTCAAAAGCCCCTAACCCAAAGACTGCCCAGCTGGCGATGGGTTTTTCCGTCCTCTCAAGAACTCTGGAGCACCGCCTTTGAAGAAGATCTGCCCGCTTGGTTTGAAGCCCATTCCCTGACGGACACGACGGAGAGGGACGACCTGCAAGTTGAGGGCATCAAGCAGTCGGTAGCCTACATTCA
Source organism: Trichocladium uniseriatum (assembly GCA_017139535.1). Classification (NCBI taxonomy): domain Eukaryota; kingdom Fungi; phylum Ascomycota; class Sordariomycetes; order Sordariales; family Chaetomiaceae; genus Trichocladium; species Trichocladium uniseriatum. Next base: position 247,623 of record WOUO01000002.1, on the reverse strand, counting down.
GTCCATCCTGGATGAGGAGATTGCAAGGCTGGACGGAAGGACTGAGAGAGTGATTATTGCAGGAATCAGTCAGGGAGGCGCCATCGGCATGTGGACAATGCTGTGCCAGAGCAACCTCGACAGGCGGTTCGGAGCATTCGTAGGGGCCAGTACTTGGCTGCCCTTTGCCGCGAATTTCAAGGATTTCTTACGTGGGGGCAAGGCCGACTCGGACGCCAATAGTTCTGATGCCTTTGTTGAGATCATGATGTCTGCTTGGGGGGAACCCACTGCGTCCAAGAGCAGCGACATCCTGGCTACCCCGATGTTCTTGGGCCACGGCATCGACGATGCGTTTGTCGATGTCGAGCTCGGCCGGCAAGCCAAGCAGGTCCTTGCCGATTTCGGATTCCGGGTCGAGTGGAATGAGTATTCGGGGGCGGAATTGGAAGGTCATTGGCTCAAAGTCCCGGAGCAGGTCGACGACATTGCCGCATTCCTGGTGAGATGCACGGCTGCGCGTGTTGGTACTTCATCTTAGATACCCGCAGGTAGGAGCCGGGCGACATCTGGTTGATGCCGCTTAAATGGCTTCGTAGATAAGGTGAGGGGCGTTCCCGGGGTTGTTTGTCTTGCGTTTCGAATCGATCCTTCCCGTGAGGTAGCTTCATCGTGCTTTCCCAATGTATTGCCCAGCACAGCACCTTCCGAAATGATTGAATCCTAGAGTAGAAGCTGGAATCCAACTTCTTTCCAATGGCAAATTCGAGAAAGGAACCACTTGGAAAGCACAAGGATTGGTGTTCACTCCCGGACAAATTGTAAAGCTCTCCTTCCCACCACTGCCAGACTAATGGACGCGTTCGATACCAAATCCGACCGCTTCCAGCAGGCCTTGGGCGGCGCCTGGTCCAGCTTTCTGAGCGCCCAGCATTGCAGTCGCGAAGTCGGCACTCTGAGGAGGACCCTCGACGATCATATCCATCAGGCCAATCTATCCATCGCATCCTTGCAGCGAGATGCTTCCCAACGGCATGATCTCGTCACGGCCGCTGTCGCGGAATCCAAGTCAATGGCTGAGCAAGCCATGGCTGGGACGGCCAGCCTCCGAGATCGCGTCACTACCCTGCAACAAGAGGTTAGCCAGGACAAGGAGAGCACATCGAGAAGGGTAGCCGAGCTCTCAGAAAAGATCGTGGCGCAACAAGAGAGTGTCGAAGGGGCACGGTTGACCACATCGGAGACGAAGAATGTCCAGGAGCAGTATCGCTTGGCCCTTGAAAAAGTCGAGCTTTTGCAAGGAGAGCTAAGGGAGTTGAGGGCAGAGAAGATAGCTTCCGAAGTGAGACTAGCCGCACTCGAGCATCAGATCGCTACGATAGCCCACCCTCGCCAAGAGCTCCCAGAGCAAACGGTCAGGTTCCTGGATCAGATTCTCTCGCGCCAGGATGGATTGATGAGGTTGCTGGACAAGCATGACTGGGACACCACTCAAAGTCTTGTTCAACCTAGTAAGGATTCCCTAGCTTGGGTTGGGGCGATTGAATCTTATATATCACTACAGTCTTGAGAGAGAGCATACCAAAGCCGCACTCTCCAGTGCCAGTCAGAGCCAGAAGCCACCGTGTCAGGAACGAGAGCTCACAGCCACACGCAACTATCAACAGGAGCGCCGAACATCCCGTCCAGCCGCCAAAGGAACACCCAATCTCGTCTTACAACCAAGATATCCGAACTCTCTACCTCATCTTCCGAGACCGGTACAAAGCCAATCCCCCAAAGTCGGACGTGAACTTCATCTGGGAGTTCATCGGCAGCATCGAAAGTCCGGCCATGTCAAAGCACGTCCAAGAGTCGCTTGCGGATATCCTTCCCGATTACGTGACACAGAGCAGAGACACGAGACGCAAGAACCCGCAGCGGCACATTAATATCTCGAGGGGTCTTACCTGGAGGAAGTTCCGCGAGGCCCTGGTCAAGATCCCGACACCGCCTTGAGAAGTTGCATGTAAGGCGTGAGAGATGGTTGTTCGCACACACGTTGAAGAATCTAGGAATGCGTCAAGATGGCTGTTCTTACTAATTTGCTACACTTCCCCTGGGCTATACCGACCATGTAACTGTATTTGACAAGAAAATAGACGAAAAATACCACAACCTGGAACATGGCTGCTCAAATCACAAACACTATGTATCCGCGCCTAGAACACCCCATAAACCGCTCTTCCGAAACGCCAATGCTGCCGAAATGCTAGCTATTGCCCAGACATAACCAAGATCTAAACCTCCAACTCCTCCGCTGAATATGGCCCCCTTGGTCCCGCTCAGGAGAACGACATCTATACATACAAAACCCTCTAAACGCACACCAGGCCCGACCCATCAAACCCGCCACCTCCCCCCTTCACCAGGACCCCTTCTCACCCTCGATCTCCCTACCTGCCCCTGTCCCCGCCTCCACCCTAACCACCCCCGCCCAGCCCCCTTAGGCCCCTCAGCCTGCTCTCCAACCGCCTCCCCTTCCTGAAACACCTTGACCGACTTCACAACCCAATACGCCTGCTCAAACGCGGTCGGGTTGGCGCCGACATATTCTTCACACGTCGGCGCCAGCGCGGCACACGTCTTGTCCTGCGCCCACACGCGTCCGGCCCAGTCGCCGCAAAAGGCTGTGTTGAAGACAATGTTGTGGTTGGCGAAGTGGTTTGTGATGGGGCAGTTGGCGCCGCCGATGAAGGCTGCGAGGGGGGTGCCGAAGGTGGATGGGTCGGGGGTAGGGCTCGTGGAATTGGTGAGGGAAGGGGGAGAGGTAAGGAGGGTGGCGGTGGTGGAGTTGCGGGGGAAGAACCAGACTTTGATGGCGTCGTCTGTCCACTCGAGGGCGTAGACACCGCCGCCGGCGGCGTTGAAGGCGGTGCCGAAGCTGTTTGCTGCGCGGGTGGTTTGGGAGCAGCCCGCGTTGCCTTGGCAGTTGGGCGAGACAAGCTTGGTGTTGGTGAGGGAGCCGGCGTTGGTGATGGAGCAGCCGGCGCTCGTGTGGAGCGTGACGGCGTTGGACGCTTGCGTGTTGACGCCCTCAATGATGTCGATCTCGCCCGAGGTGGGCCAGTTGGGGCCGAACATCCAGAAGGCGGGCCAGAGTCCGCACGAGCCCGAGTCGGCGGTGCCGGCGGGCATGTGGGCTATGTCTGCGATGAAGAGGCCCTTGGTGTATGCCTTCTTGGAGGTGACTCGGACCGACGAGCGCCCTGTCGTGGTTGTGTTGCTGTGGTCGACGCCGAGGTAGACTCCGCCCTGGGTGTAACCGGCCAACCCGTCACTGTTTGCTGTTGCGGCATCGACATACTTGACGAAGCCATTTGTTGGGTCTGGCTGAGTGAAGAAGTTGAACTCGTCAAAGAAGTTGCTTGGGTCGAAGACGTCGGTGATGCGGTAGCTAGACGCTGCTCGTACTGAGCTCGTGAGAGCAACGAGAGCAAAGGAGAGTGCTGCCCCTGGCAGAATCATTTTTCTGGATAGTGCGGGTAGTTTTGTTACGCCAGCGTAACTGTGACCGAGAAGAAGGCCTGCTTCCTAAGCTCTTGGCTTGCAAAGAGTGAAGTAACTGAAGGTAGGGTGTGACGGAAGGTTGGCTGCAGTGAAGGTATGGGTGGTGAACTCGGGCCTGCAAGTCCAGAAAACAGTTGGTGGTTCGGACTATAAAAAGCGGAGGCTTTGTTTGTGTCGAGTTGGGAATGATCGCTCGGGTTATTGTCACCTGTGACAATAAGACGACAATGGTGAACCAACAACAATAGTGAGTGAAGCTTCAACAGCCGAACAACCAAGCAACACCACACCGAGGGGAAAGAAAAAAAAGAGAGACCGAAAGCACAGCCCGAGAGTACAGCTGAATAAGCTACGACGACTGAAGCTACAACAGAGAGGGACGATGGCGTACACCAAGGGACCAGAGTTTGATATATGCAGACTTCTGCATACCCCTTTAAGCTCGGATGCCCGACCGTTTCTCATTCTACCTCTCGCCCTCGGCCAGGCGAAGCTATTCGCCCAACCCATGATTCGGCATCAGAAGAGGTCTCCAGGGTGGCGGTAAAGACCAGACTTGACTTGGCTTTCTTAGCCCTATTCAAGCCCAGAGCGACATTGCGGCCCAAACATCAGATTGAAACGAAACACTGGCGGCTGCCCAGCGAATGGCGGTGTTGGAGATATTTTCTGTTCAGGCGAACCGTTCGCAAGAAAAGGCTAGGATGGCGTGTCAGGGACGGATGGGATCCGGGATGTCCATGTCGTCGATGGCCATGGAGAAGGCGGGGGTCCCCGCAAGAGCCAACTTTTGTTTGTTTTCTTCTTTTCCCTGAGGTGAAACTGAAGAAAAGCGCTGGGATCCAGTGGCCTTGAATTTGCGGTGGGTTTTGAAGCACTTCTGCGACCAGTGGCCCACGGCCAAGCAACGAAATGGAGGAAAGAAGTCGCGAGCGTTGCTTGAAGTTGAAGACGTGAAAGCCAATCAAGCAGTTGCAGAGAAGGTGTGGGACCTGCAGTGCTTGGCATTCAGTTTGGTGGGGCGTCGAGACCCTGAAACATGCTGCGAGGGAGGGACCCTTGCATGCCCCACGATTCACCACAGCACTCCATGTCTCCCGACTGTACTGTACAATACGTTCCTACTTTACAATACGCTGTCTGTCGGATCTTATATGATAGGTACACGAAAACTCCCACTCTCACTCCGTTCTTCCATGAAACAGTTCATCCATCCATGAGCTGCACAATCTCTCTGTCGTATGTACTCCACACGTTGTTCTCCAATTCAAAGGAAGAACAACATGACGTCAGGCGGAACTTGTGCAAACCCCCTTGCAGATTGTCCAACCTCAACAATGAATGACTCGCACTTGAGTACCATGAAACAAGTCAGACCACCCCACTTTAACCTCGTCAGAGTTATACGTACGTAGGTAGATAGATGACAGCAACCACGCCGGCGTGAGACGTGATTGGTAAAGACACAAGACCATTCTCTGCACAGTAGTCACCAGTTCCGGCCCGGTCACACCAGGATGACTATACCTTGGACACCGTACAAGGAGAGACAAAAGCGAAGCAAATACGTAGTACAATACAATACAATTACAATTCCAACGAATACTCCGTACAGATGCACCTTGTAGTTCTTGATCCGCCCAGCCCCCGTTACTCCAAAGCCAGGTCGAGCAAAGTATGTACGGTTGAAAACAAAAAGGCCCCAAACCCAGCGGGGGTAATACATCATCTGTCTGTCTCCCAGCAGATAAAATGGTATGTTGTAATGTCGACGTGAACAAGAAAGCCCACTCATCCCCTGGGCTAACTAACACGTCGCGCTTTTTATGCCTTAAATGATGCCCACGGCTATGACGGCCGCTAGAGCTTGACCTTCTGGCCCGTGAGCTTGAACCAGATGACGGCCACAAACTCCTCCTTGAAGAGCTCCCACCAGTAGCGGTTGAGGTAGTAGCTGAGCTCGCGGAAGTTGTACATCTCGCCCCAGCAGTCGCGCCCCCACTCGCAGCCGGCCATGTTGACCAAGAAGTCCCGGTCCTCTTGGGCATAGTGGATGCGCGTGTCATTTCCGTTGTCCGCGCATGCCCCCGAGGGGAAGCTGTTGATCATGCGCTGCGGTAGGAACCCCGTGTGCTTGCGGATCCACGCCTGCGTCGTGTACAGCTGCTCGAGCGCATCCTGCTCCTTGTGCGCCCACTGCATGTGCTTTTGCTCGTAGGCCACCGGGTCCCACCAAACGTCCAGCAGCCGGTCGGTCCATTCGCTTCGCCGGACAAAGAAGGAGCCGAGGTTGAAGCCCGAGCAGTCCTGGGTCAGGAGGAGATTGACCGAGTTGGGGTTCCCGTCGCCCACGGGGCTGAGCGACTCGGCATCGAGAAAGGGGTCAGTCATGGGGTGCGAGATGTTGAGAGGGTTGTACTCGTTAATGTCCCGGTAAACATGTTTCTCGAGGTTATTGAATATATGGTCCTGGAGCGAATACGTCGGCTCCATGATGAAGGTATTGAGGTCGAGCCACCAAATCCTAGAGCGCCGTTAGATCGATCCAAGACGAGGCACAGAAAACCAGTAACATACCATTCGGCCTTAGGGTATTTCCGGAGCGCGGTGCGGACGAAATCGACCTTTTCCCAGCTCTCCCGCCATTCATGCGCATAACGCTTCTTGGTTTTCATGTCGACGATCTCGAGATCGTACCCCCAGTTCCCCACATATTTCTTTTTGTTTCGTACCGAGTCTCGCTCGATGGCCCATTCCCGCGCGCCCTTCCACTCCATCACGCCGCCACCCACGTTGGCTCCCAATATTATCACAAACTTTTGCCCTCCCCCAAGCCATGTCGTTCTCCTCCAGTGATAAATCAATGCTTTCCCCATGTGTTAGTGAACTCCTAGCGACCACCCCGCGGGACTGACACTCACGAGACTTGTAGAAAATAATGACGGAGAGCAGCATCAAGAGGAGAATCAACAGCCATATCTTCATCTTCCTGCCCATGCGCCCCACGATGCCTCGTATTCTCCCCACCAAAGGCGCGTTATGGACTGACCACCTGCCGCGGCCCAGCTTCTCCTTTTCGGCGTAGTTTGAGTTCGGGCTAAAGCGCGGGAGGGTATTCGAGATGCGGCGCATGTTGCGACCAAAGAAGCCCTGGCTATTTTGGGTCGAGAACGAGGGGTATCCGACGCCGCCGCCGCCCCGTTTTAGCCTCGACGATTCCCACATGACGGGCGTCCCGCTTGATCCAGTAAATCCCCTTGTCGGACTTGATCGGCCGCTCGCAATGTTGAGACCCGGACTTGCCCAGCCGCCGCCAGGCACAGGGGATGGGCTTCGCGACAGAGACATTGGGGTGGTAGGGGTGCCTAGATAGACGAGACAAAGAAGACAAGTCAGTTGTACGCTCGGCCACAAGACATCAGTACGCACCAACTACCCGGCCCACGACCCATCCCGTACCGGGTGCGGGCGTGCGACGGGAACATGGGCGAGCTTGCAAAGTACAGTGGAGGAAAGGGAGGACACGTACCTGGAATGGGCGACAGACGTCCAGACGACTGATGGGGCTGAACGCCCAGAAAGGCGGAAGAAGGTTTGGGGTCGCCCAATCGGAGGGGTGACGGGCTAACCGACGACCGTCTACGGTGGTGGGATGGTGCCGGTCGGTCGCTAAACGACGACGACGCAGCGCCGGGTTTGAAGGACGCCAGCTTTGCGGGTGGTGCTGGCGGCAACTCTGCAACTCTGGCTTCAACGTTCGTTCGGGGAGGTTGCGTCGACTCTGAACCAAGAACCGGAAACCGGGCTTCAGGCTGGAGCCGTGGTTGGTCGCAAAGGGCGTACCGAGGGGTCAGAGGGAGATGCGATGAGACACAAGTTTAGTTCTGTCGGACCTGTTCTTTGCGTGGCCGGTGCGCCGCCCGGGCCTCACCGATACGATACCGATACGGCAGATGAGAGACGGTGGGCCAATTGAGAAACGCAGTGGTGGATCAGATCGCCGCTGCTACGTGGTTTGTATTTGTGTCGGAAACTCGTAACGAAGGGAGATAGCTGTAAATGTGCACCGAGTGCCGAAAAGTCGGTAGGGAGACATTCACATTGCGGGTGTCTTTCGTACACGATATGTCTGTCGGCAAAAGATCAACATTTTGAACAGATAGGGGACTTGCGAATGGAAGAACAAGTGGCCAAGACCCTATCCCTGCGAGCCCTGCTCAACAAGGTGCCTGTCCCACTTGAACGTTTGGGCGTGCCCCCGTCTCCCGCTGCGTTTGCCGAGCGCTAGTGTCTCTGCTGTGCCACGGAATTCCCGATCGAGATCAGGCTTTTATCCCCTCCCGTGTCGTACCCGTGTTGTTGGTTCGTTCAGGTCATCGTTTGAGGGGAGGAAAATGGGAGAAAACGTCATCACCAAGGGTCGTTTTGTCTGTTGGAGCCCCTTGAACTCCGAACGCGCTGCGGGCGCGCTAATTGGTGGGTCGGAGAAACGCCGCCCGCTTTTGCGCTGTATTAGTCCAGACTGCTGCAGACCTGCTTAAGGGTCTGCGATTTAATTAGTTATATATTCCCCTGGGACGGACGACATTCTACATCTTGACGGACCTTCTTGTAGTGGTTGAAACCTCGACTAAGACGAGGTAGTTCTTTAAGGTCGACACGTAAATAGTTAGTCCTCCGTAAACGCACATCATTACGGAGTCCGGACGACCTGACTCCGTCTCGCAGACTTGGTCGATCGGCTTGGTTCTCGAGGGCTTGCACACTCTTGGTGGCCCCTGAATTTTAATTTTGCAAGTGCCCAGCCTGGGCCACTTGGCACTGGCACGCTGTGCAACTCACCAATTCGAATTGGCTCGACTTCGTACGAAGTCACGACTTGATCGGCGTGGCACGTTTCGCAAAGTACTGATCCGCGTCGTCAAGCTGTAGTGTAAAGGGTGGTGAAGTTGGAAAGCCCCTGGAAGATTTGCATGTAATCCTGGTTTGCTGTCCGTGGGGGTCACTGGCCCGGGGGCGTGGGTACGTTCGCTCTTAGTCCCAACTCCTCGTTATGTACAAAGTGGAATGGCCAGGACTGACACCAAACCAGACAGCAAACCAGCCATATGTAGAAACAGCACCGGTATCAAGGATTCCTGATTCCGGTAGGATGTCGTCAGAGGGGTTGGAGACTCTGTCAGTGCATCAGAATGGAACTCATGTGGGAGCCACGTGACAACAATTGCTGTGTGTCAAAGATGGTGCCCGTGAGCCTATCCAAGGAACATACATACGTACCTGTAAGGTACCCTAATTATGCTCCTACGACACTCCAACATAGTTGCCTTTTTTAGCCGTCTTGAACTCAGCATGTGGAAGTTCTCGTTGCTCCAGAGGAAGACCGCGGATTGAGGGCTTGGCAGGGTTCCATGGCTTTCTTTCCCGAGCTCGCCGAGCTAGTCCTAGTGGGACACGGAGGAAGGCAGCTGCGGGTTGTCAAATTGAAGCAGCCGCTGGAGTGGGTCATGCGGACCGGATCGGACAATCGGCGAAAAGCTTGGCATCCGGGGTGCCGGGGTGCCTCCACAGCACGGCAAGCGTGGCTTCCTTCGCAATCTTTTCCCCGCTAATAAATCGACTCACTGCTCCGCACTATCGTGAATCAACTGGCATTCCACAAACATGACGCGGCGAGGCTCGCTGGCTGCTCCTCTGACCGAAATTGAAGAACAACAGTCTCAAGTTGACAACCCTAGGAGTCACGGTCGATTGGTCGGCCGCCGAAATGGGCAATGCGCGACAAGCAGCCAATCGCCGTGGCGCCCCAAGACTCCGGGCGGTTCGCAGCAGCCAATCCCGTCGGCGGAAAGCGACCACACAGCGCTTATTCCACACAACTCGTCGTCCGACTGCCCACCGAGCGGCATCGACGGACGATGGCTGTCCACAGAGAGCGCGCCCCTTGACGACGAGATGCTCCAGCAGCCAGGGCCAGACGCAGGATGAGACCGGGTAGCCACTCTCCGCGTAGCGATTGGGGATGGCGGCCGTTAACGACTTGGAGGAGGGAAAAAGTAAAAAGTAAAGGTGAGGAAGAGGCAGACGCCACGCGACACGCTGGCCACCTCACCTCTGTTGCGAAAGTCTGAGGAGTCAGACTTGGCTATTGCTTTGGCTTTCGGTCGTTTCATCCTATTCTCTCCTTGTTCTTTCGGACCATCGCATTGTCTTGTCACCCATTGTGCCCTCGTGTGGCCTACGCCCCTCGCTATTGACGCGTTATTGTCCGCCCCTCTTTGAACTCTACCACGCGCCAAAAAGAGTGTCTATCTTGGGACCATCTCGGATGGCATCTTTCTTTATCCTTTGATCCCGACCGACTAAGAAGTCGTTGTAATTGCCACTCGTGAGACCCGACCACAGCGCAGAGGATACTGTCATGGGATCTCGGTCTTTCTCTCTCGCTCGCTCCTGAATGTCTTGACATAAACAACCATCAAGCAGCCATCTTTTGCGCCAACTCCGAAAAGAAGACACCGAAACAACCTAATTTATCGAGAAACGATACCCGAAACTATGAGTGATCCATGGACACTCCAGGGCGGCGGCAGCCGCCCACATAGCCCAGCCAAGGACGACTGGGAGGACTGGGAAGACGAGGAAGTGCTATCGCCCATCACCGCCAGAGATGGGCCCCTTTTGGGCGAGTCAACAGAACAACCATCGCGGCAGTCACTTCGTCGGATTCCTAGCGTGAGCCACCGCCAGTCTATACGGGGGGTCCGGAGGCTGACGTCTCGCCGACGCCAAAAGGAGCAGAATGCTAAAGTCGGCATCACGCTCGTCACAGACATGACCAAGTTCCAGCAGCAGCAACAGCAGCATCACATCCCCCACCAGCTGGGCCCCATCCCCGAAAACCGCGAGAGCCGGACAGGCAAGTTTGTCGACGCCGCTGCCCTAAAGGCCTTGGAGGGCGCAACGCCAGACGACTCGATCGGCACCTTCGCTCGGCTGATGAGGAGGCCGACCAAGGGCAAGAGGATCGAGAGGTTGATCGCCGAGTCATCCCCCCAGGCCGACCTATCTCCCAGCGCACGCCCCATCATGATTGGCTTCGAGATGCCTCAGGACCATAATGTTGTCATCAGCCCACAAACCGCTGTGGTCGAGACTCCGCTCGACTTTCCCATCTACTTCAAGCCGCCCACAGTCGCCTCGCCGAACCAACCCACCTCTGCTTGGTCTCCAGACACTGAGGACGGTGCCTCGCCTAGGGCACGCGGAAGCACTGGGTTCGCGGGGCTCACAGAACGAGCCTACGCACCTACTCTCCCCTCGATTCCGAGCCGCCCAAGGGATTCCGCCGCCTCACCTTTTACTGTTGGTGACGAGGAGGAGAACCCCTTTTCTGCGCCCACAGAAAAGAGGAAGAACTACAGGGACACGGCAACCACACCGATTTATGTCAGCGACGATGACCACTTCCCGATGCCCAAGGACAAGAGGAATCCCAGAAACATAGCGACCACGGCCATCTATGTCAGCGACGAGGACGACATGGACACTCCGGTTACGCTGTTTGAAGAGGACGGCAGTCCAGCGACGGCACTCCGCAAGTCACTCAAAGTCAAAACCCGCCAACGGTCGGGTACGGCTGCGAGCGCGCGATCCCAAGGATGGTGGGATCAAGTCACATCCCCCTTTGGGCCACCTACTCCCGCCACGCCACGGACAGCTGGCCCCAGCGAAAGCCAGTCCGAGGAGAACCAACAATGGTGGAATGACATTGATAAGAAGAAGGCTCTTTCCCCTGTCCTCCCCAAGCCCCAAGCCGAATCGTCGGCTGGGCCACGGAGCACCCCAAAACCGCAACAACGACCCCCAATGATCGTCGTCGAGGACATGTCAACTCCCTCCTCGTCCTCCTGGAATCCAGCCTCAACAACCTCTCAAACCTCGACTCGACCCGAAAAACCAAGGATACCGCCGGCCGAAGAGGTGCGCACACCTGGCGAGTTGCCACCCCCGTACTCGCCGCCATCGCAGAAGCACAACGTCCGCTACCGCGCCGTGTTCCCCCCCGGACACCAGCTGAACAACATGTATCCGCCTTCGCCAGGTCCAGTCCCGCCTGGGCTGTCGCATACCATGACATCCCAGGGGGGCATCAGCTTATCCGACGTTCCTCTAACACCACCTCCGGTTCGCCAGATGCCGCTCCCCGACAGGACGCTGGGGTCTTTCGTGCCGGGCGACCATTTTCAGAATGTGTCGGGACACGGCCCGAGGCAAAAAGCGGAGCGGCGGCGGCGGCGACACGAAAAGGAGGATGTTGCTGCCTTCAAGACAAATCGTGGCTGCTTTTCCCGCTGCGGCTGCTTCAGCTACTTTATGAGGCCTGGGCGCGAGGGGAGGAAACGGAGGCGGTGGTGCCTATGGATCAACATTGCGACGCTCGTGCTGACCGCTTTGGGCACTGCCCTTGGGGTGTTGCTGCCGCGGCGGACGACGACCGAGGCCGATGTGCCATCACGGTGGCTGAACCTCACCGACTTCCCGCCGATGCCTACTGGAGTCTCGACCATCATTGGCCCCGAGTCAGATGCCACAACGGCTTGTGTTCAGCCTCCGACACTTTGGACTTGCTCTCTCCCCAAAGAACAAGCCGAATCGGCCGCCCCATTTTCCGCGGACCAGCCCAGCTTTGTGCTGCAGATCCAGTTCGACAACAACACCCAACAATTATGGAACGTCACGGGGCAAGAACCCCCGCGCCCAACCCCGTCTGGCTCCGGGGTTGTTGTGGCCCTGCCCTCACTGTCGCCACCAACGAACCAGACAACAACAGCTTCTTCGACTGCCACTGCAACTCCAACCCCAAGCCAAAATCCACGCCCACGTGCCCTGCCGGCCCGCAGCGGGACTGTAGGTGTTAGGTCTCTCCTCCGCCGGATGGTAAAGGGGCGTGCAGATGAAGACTCGTCAAGCCTCTCAGTTCGATCCGACCCCGCTCCCCCAAGCTTCCAAGAAATGTTCTTCCTCGGCAACACGACCGATGGCGTTGCCTCGCCCGACAAAGCCGGTGAGCCCACGCCCTTTTACATCAGCATACTGCGCTCCATCAACGACACCGTTGGCCCGAACCTCCTCACCCGCCGCGACGACGGCTCCGGAACCAATGGCAACCTCACGGGCGGCACTGCCCTCGTCAACGCGTCGGACATTGCGCCACCACCGGCTCTCGACAGCGACGGGACGGGCGCCCCGGCCGTCCTCCTCGCCTTCCCCACCCAACAGCCCCTGCGCCTGTATGACCGCGGCCTGCCAACAGAGCGCTACGCATTTTACTCCTACTACAACAAGACGACCTACGTCAAGTCGGTCGAGCCGCTCGGGCGCGCAGGCGACGCCTCGACGCGCCCCGTCCCCGCTGACCTCAACGGCGGCTCCCTCAAGACGGAAGCCAAGTTCCTCGTCACCTGGTTGTCGGTGCGGTACAAGGTGGAGATCTGGACGCGCAGGGAGAACTCGACGCGGCTGGTCGGCGGCGGCGGCGGGACCGAGAGCAACAGCACGCAGCCGGGCTCGTTTCCCTACCCGGTCACGGTCACGTTGGATACGCACGGCGGCGAGCAAGGGAAGAAGTTTGTGTTTGTGCGTGGGGTGGACGATCGGCAGCACATCCGGCTGGATGATGCCAAGTTTGTGTTGAATGCCATGAACACGACGGGGGATTTGGTGAATCCGTCCGGGCAGTTTAACCCGAGTTTTGGGGGGATGGATGGTGGGACGGGCGGGTGCAATTGTCAGTATACCAATTTTGTGGGGGTTAATGGGCGGGTTTAAGGGAGGGGGTATAAAATGAAGAGGTCAGTTGGATAGGTAGTTTGTCTACTGCATCTGGAAGAGGTAGAAGGGGGGTTGGTATAGCATGAAGCGTTGGAGAGCATGGGGGTTTGAGAAGCGGTGAATTATATTGCATAGCCATGGGCATAGGCATTGAATAAGCGACTTGTTTTATTAATGGTTTCTACTCTTTTCAATTCTTGTACAACTGTGACGGCGATGTTAAGAGTGAGCACTGTGAGGGTAGCGTGGGAGTGGTGTAAGCCAGCGGATCAACTGGCAACAGCTGCCGACGACTGCCAGATCATCCAAGAAATTATTTTGAGCACCTTGTTGGTCTCGGTCATTCATGAACTTGACCACTTCACAAGACAGGGGGGAAGGGCCTGATCAGCCCAACTGCTGCTTTTAAGGGTTTCTGATTTATTGGCATGGGTTGAGACATCAGGTCTTTCAAATCACTCGTTCAGTAAAATTTGAAATAAGTCAAAGCCATTTCATCAGCGGCTTACAGCAAGAAACGAGAAACAACAATGACACGGATATACACTGCACACCGGTTGCTAAGCACCGGCAGAGCAGGTCTTTGTCACGCTTCCTCCCCAATTTCCTCATACAGACTCGCCACACCCCGGTACATGAGCGGCAACACCACACCCCGTTCGCTGCTGACCCTCGCCATCGAATCCTCGTGCGACGACACATGCGTCGCCCTCCTCGAGAAGTCGGGCCCGGCCGCCCGCCTGCTCTTCAACAAGAAGGTCACCTCAGATCACAGGGCATTTGGCGGTATCATGCCCGTCGGCGCCGTCGAGTCCCACATCTCCAGCATCGGCACTCTGGTCCGCGATGCCATGCGCTCACTCCCCGAATGCGCCCCGGCGCACTCACACGCCACCCTGCCTCTTCATGACGCACAAACCGGACAGACGACGCTCCGGCGCCTCCCGGATTTTATCAGCGTCACCCGCGGCCCCGGTATGCTCTCCAGCCTGTCAATCGGCCTGACCATGGCCAAAGGGCTCTCGGCGGCCTGGCAGGTACCGCTGCTGGGGGTGCACCACATGCAGGCCCACGCCCTAACACCGCGCCTCATCACCGCCCTCAACACGCCCTGGCCCTCCTCCCCTTCTTCCTCTCCCTCCTCCAAACAACGAACCCCCTCCCCCACCTTCCCCTTCCTCACCCTTCTCGTCTCGGGCGGCCACACCCAGCTCGTCCTCTCCACCTCCCTCACCACCCACGCTATCCTCGCCGACAAGTCCAACGTTGCCGTCGGCGACATGCTCGACAAGTGCGGCCGCGCCATCCTCCCCGCCGACGTCAAAGCCTCCTCCCCGCACGTCATGTACGGCGCCCAGCTCGAGTCCTTCGCTTTCCCCCCACCCTCCCCCTCCTCCTCCCCGCCCACCACCGCTCGAGGTCTCAACAACTCCCTGTACAACTACACCCCGCCCCTCACCCGCGCCGAGGAACTCCACCCTTACCTCTTCGAACCCCGACCCCCGCAGACGGAGGGGTGGTTCCTCACCCCGCCGCTGTCCACCAGCGGCCGGGCCATGGCCTTTGATTTCTCCGGCCTCGGCGGGCGCGTGCAGGCTATCATGGCCGACCGGCCCGGTGCGAGCCTCGAAGAGCGTCGGGAGCTGGCGCGCGGGGCGATGAAGTTGACGTTTGAGCACCTGGCGAGTAGGGTGATTTTCGCGTTGGAGGATATGCGCGGGCTATCGGGGAAGAAGAAGAAGCAGCAGAAGGGGAAGGGGAGAGCAGGTGGAAAGGGGGTGAGAAAGGGAAGGGAGGATGCGGATGATGATGGTGGGGTCGGGGAGGTCAGGACGCTGGTTGTGTCGGGCGGGGTGGCGAGTAACCGGTTCTTGAGGCGGGTGTTGCGGGATATGCTGGATGTGAGGGGGTTCAAGGACGTTGAGATTATTGCGCCACCGGTTCAGTTTTGCACAGACAATGCCGCCATGATTGGGTGGACCGGCTTGGAGATGTACGAGGCGGGGTGGCAGTCCGAGCTGGATATCCTGCCTGTCAGGAGCTGGTCGTTTGATCCGAATCAGCAGGGCGGGATTATGGAGTTGGGCGGTTGGAAACCTTTGATGGCTGCGGGCGAGGTCGAGTATTAGACTCTGACCGTTGTGTATCAACATTTGTATATTATCGCGGGGTTGAGAGGCGTTGGTATGGGGACATGGCCTACTGGACTTTGGATACCCAGCTACCTCTGTACATCACATATGTAACACCAGCAAGATCAAGAGTGCCAATGCTCTGTTGTACATTTACAGTCGTGCTCGTCTGATCCTTCCTAATGCCATTGCCGACGCCCCGTGTCCCCCGTGCCCCGAATACCAAGACGATACCCTTCCCATCAACCACCCCGCTCTAAACCCGCTCCGAGAAATCGCTCGTCACATTGCTAAACTCGCCCTTCTCCAGCTTGGTCTTCCAGAACACCGGGTTGGTGTCGGTGAAGCCGTGCTTCTCCCAGCCCGTCTTCTTGACGTGGTACAGGTTGATGAAACCGCCCGAGTAGGCGTCGCGGTGCGTGGCGGCCAGAATGCTGCGGCGTCCCAGCTCGAGTGCCTCCTCGACCGTCAGGTCCTCACGGTACTCGGCGTCGAGCACGCCGTAGGCAAACGTCTGGCCGGACCCGACGCAGAACAGGTTGCCCTTCAGGCGCGTGCCGTCCGAGTCGATGTAGTAGAGTGCCGGCCCTTCCTCCTCGGTCACGCCCGCGCACATGGTGCCCATCGACAGGCCCATGCCCTTGTACTGGTACACCAGGTTGGCCAGGATCTTGGACGCGGCCGCGACGCTGATGCGCCGCTTGTGCCGCAGCTCGTGCAGCCGGCACTGCATCCCCAGCCAGGCCAGCCAGTACTGGCAGTCGGCGGCGCCGCCCGCCATGGTGCCCAGCAGGTCGCTGTTGATCTCAATCACCTTCTTAACCGTCTGGCTGGCGATCCAGTTGCCTGCCGTCGCCCGAGAGTCTGTCGCCACAATGATGCCATCGTTGAACTTGAAGGCCAATGTTGTCGTACCGTGTGCAATCTTGATGGGGCATGACGGGTTCGACCGATCGTCTGTCGCTGCGCGGAGCCAAGCCGACGGCTGCGAAACAGAGTATCAGCAACAGCTATAGACTCACAAAAAGAAGCATGCTGAAAGCTGAAATTAAAATCAAAACTCACATGCGCTACCGGCGGCATGGCAAATTTGAGAGAGAGACTGGGGACCCCGTCGGCGAGGTCCTGCTGTTCCTGCTCCGAGAAGACCTCATTCTGCTGGTAGGTCGGGCGGCTGTACCGCGCCACTAGGGTATCCATTTCGCTGACTGCTGTTTTCTGATCGGTACGGGGTATTGGTTGAGAGCGACGACAATTTCGTGTGTTTCGGTATGCGGGCGTCGAGGGAGATGGCTTGTAATCGTGGGGTTGGGTGGTTTAGCTGGAAGTTGGTTGTCAGGTTGGGGCAGCTCAAGGCAGCTCCCTATGCAACGCGTTCAATGACCGCCTGGGGGCCTGAGCTTGCGGGGAGTTGGACCCACACCAGCCTTGGCATTGATTGCGAGAGTGAGCTCGACGACGAAACAGAAGGTAATCGATGCGGATTGCAAGACTACAAAACTTCTCGAGAATAGATATAATATACTAAATTTAATGCTTTAATAGGATAAATTCACGGATACAGATGTAGTACGAAGTATCTGGATCCAGAGATCAGCGTCTGGTTCGCAATAGACAACCCTAACCCTGTTGAACCTCACTCTCCCTGTTTCGTCAACAGTCTCAAACACACACAACTCAACCCGACAGCAGACAGCATCAACCATTCCTAAATATTGTATCTCAATTCGTTTTATCTTCCGTGACGCCTAACGGCCGAACAGCCACCGCTGTCCGAGCACACTATGAAGAGTAAAGCGCCATGACGAAATTCCTAGCCGGCGCCTGCAGCCCGTATCCGCCGCCAAAAACCGCAACTGAATGACAAAAGACAAAAGCAGCGCCCCGAACCAAGATGACCGGCGGGTATTGCTGTGTCATAGACTCAAAGAATAATCCAGCCGTCCGAAGGAAAAAGCCCTCGGCGGCCATGCGCTGGGCGATGCGCTCAAGAACCAGGAACCGCGGCCGAGCAAGAACAAAAAAAACTGGTACCTGTAAAAAGCAACCCTGCTCAACACCCCAACCAATGCATGTTTCGTGTCGTAATAAACCGCGCCGTGAAACCGAGTTTTGAATAGTCCCCGCCATGAGATACAACCCATTCACCGCGGCTGGGGGGTCGAGGTCCGTCCATGTCGTAAGGAAGGCCCCTTATCACCGCCTTAGGGGTAATCGGCCCCAGCCGTCTCTGGTTTTATCGTACACCTCCTGAAAAGCTCCTCGGATTCTGCCGGGGTCGATGGGGAGTGGATGTCGCCTCCTTCTGGAAAAAAACAGCGTTGGTTAACACGAAACGGTCCCGCCACAAAAATCAAATTTTCCATCCCCCAACGTTCCAGATAACGTGGGCTATGTCCCGGGCCGTATTTACCGTATCAATGATCCGACCGAGCATGCCATCGCCCGAGGTGCTCGAAGAACTCGGGAGGGAATCCAGGTGCTCCAGTGGCATGAACATTCCAGACTCGGTCCGACGCATCCCAGGTAGCGAGTCAGACGTCAGAGCACCCGAAGATGTCGACCGACGTAGTCCAGAACCGATTTCGCCGTAAACCGCAGTTGAGAACCTGCCGAGGGACTGTTCACGTTCATCGTCTTCATCGTCTTCGTCGTCTTCGTCGCTCGCAATAAACAGCTTGCCCGACTTTTTGGACGGGCGTAACGTCTCCTGCGACGACGAAGGAGATATCACGCTGTCCCTGAACACGCCAGTGCTGTGCTTCATGGCCGAATCGGTCGATTCGGCGGACTCGGGGGTCTCGGAGGTCTCTTCCCGGTATTTCAGCTTGGTAGAGGGCAGCATGGCGATCGTCTTGCTCTCGCTATTGGCGCTGTGCGGCTTGGCCTTTTTCAGTATCGGCCGCTTCTTTGGTTTTGTCCGCTTCATCATGATGGCCGAGTCATCCGAGTCGCTGTCGTACGGAATGTATCCGCCCATATCGGCTTCGTCATCGTCGTCGTCATCCCCCTTTACCTCTACTGCAATGCATTGCGACACCTGCTCATTGAAGTGGATGTGCTTGCGCTCGCCGCTTGGAGAAACGATGCCGGACGATCTTGTCGAAGGGAACAAGCTGGTCCCATCTTGGCTCACCCCGCGCGAAGAGAAGGGGAACGTGACGTAGTCGGTAGTGGCTCGCTCGAGGCCCGGGCGTCTGCCTATCCTCTTCATGCCCTCCTTCTGCTGGGCCTGCACCGCTGCAGCGGCTTGTTTCACCAGTGACGAGGTGGAAAGCGATCTCTGGAGCATGATTTCCGACACGCTCCTCTTTTTCAAAATCGGCTTCTTGATGAAGGAATTCGACTTGGACAGCCTGCCGCTATTCGAGTTGGTCGATGTCTGGTATACACTGGACATGCCAGTTTGCAGCGGGCCATAGAGCCATGTCACGTCGTAGTCCTTGAGCCTGTGGCGGGTTAGAAGGTGCATCCCGGCCAAGCATGATATAACAACTCACCAATTGAGTGTCTCTGGCGAGACGGTGCTGAGCTTGTTCTTGGATTTCATCCATGTCCTCCACGAAGCATTCTCCAGGCGAGCAGCATTACTGTAGTCCCCTCGTCTTGCCACAATGAGTTTCCACGAGGACCATATGTCCTCCTCGCGCCAGTTGTGCGAGAGATAGTCAACATGCCGGGAGGGCCGAGCTCGTATTGCTATATCGTCCTCGGCTCTGTCGTTCAATTCCGGACTCCCAGGTCTTGTCGTGTCGGCTGAATCATCCTGCTCGTTCGACGGAGAGATGTCCGACTCGCCTGCCTGCGGGCTTGGCAGAGGTACCAGGTTTCCCAGACGGCCAAAATACCCCATGTCTTCGTGTGAAATTAGGGTGCCGTTTTCTGATGCGGCCGGTCCTTGATGGTCACCCTCGTCGCAATCCGACCCCAAGGAGAAATTTGTCGCTGGTGTCGACAAGCACGACGACAGGTCGCTAGATTCGACGTGGGCGATTCGTGGGGATGATGCAATCGACGAAGTCGTCGAAAGTGGGAAAGAGCTGGGCGATTGACAGTAGAGGTCGCTGAGCCGAGAAGTCGACGCTGAAGTGTGGAAGTCGGAGCGCTGCGTGTTGAATTTTGGCTGCGAATGGGAGCGGCGCAACGTTGACGAGAAATACCCGTCGTCCTCTGATGGGATGACCATGGCCATCTTGAAAAAAGCGGGAACCCCGAGAGATCGACAGAACCGCCGTCCAAATCACCTTCAATCCTTCAACAAGAGACCGGAACTGTCCGTCATAAGTGTTGGACGGAAAGTCGACTCCAATTCGATGTGGAGAACCGATGGGCTTTGGGAGGTGAGGACAATGCGGGCCGAGATTCCTTTTTGTCGTTTGCCGGACGTGAAAGCCGCACTGTGGCTAACAGGGCGTCCAGGGACAACAAAGGCGGTGGTCGAGAGAGGATGTGTGGGGGGCGCTTGATTTCTTGAAGTCGGTCAAAGTCGGGTTCGGTAAGAGGTCGATTTGACGGGCGAGCTGCAGAGAATTACGATTAGACCTGAGGTGAACAGACAAATAAAACCAAGAGAGGGGAAAGGCAGGCCCAGAAACAGAAGCAGCAGGGGTAAAAGGGAAGCCGGAAGGCGCAGGGAAGAATGAGCAGGATATATCCCTGGTTGTGTTGTGGTGTTCGAGAAGGGGGAGTCGCGAAACGGCCAAGGCAGGTGGTGTGCGGGAGAGGACCCGGCTCTTGGAGGTCTAGACAAGTGGTGCAGGTTGAGCGGAAGCGGGTTGCCAATGCAATGTTCCATCGGCAGCTCCCACGCCCCCAGACCCTCGCAGGGCAGAATGCGCCAGAACGTGGGATGCGTGATAGAGTGATGTGCTTTTGATGCTCCAACGGGGGGGTGGGTTTTGAGGCCCAGATGGGGGTTGCGTCGTAGCCGCCAGTCGGTAATGTACAGTACAGTACCTTTTATCAGCCCGGTGAAGGAAAGGTGTGATCTTCAAGCGACGTATGGCGAATCGCGGATTGGCATGGCAGAATGTGCGAAAGTTGTGGAGTGCAGGCGACGCGAATACTTCGTACCTTTATTCGCCCAGCCCAGTCGGTCGTCACTTGGCCGGCAACGAGGGCATTCAATTGGGGGACGTTAAAGAATGGGAGAGTGCAGGGCTGACAGGGAAGAGGGCAAATAAATGTCTGGTGACCAAGCCAAGGAAAGTGCGGAAAAGTTTTTGAGTTTGAGAGAGGAAACTCACTTTAGACTTTTGATGGCGGTTTCGCGTTCTGTCGACGCAGCCAACGGCGGCGGGGTGTAATTATACGGAACAGCCCGAACACCGGTTTGTTTCGACCACGACGCCGCTCGTTCCTGGCACCGTCTTTGTTGTTGGTTTTGGCTGCAGCAAGGGGATGAGTTCGTCGGAATCGCAACCACAATGAAAACGTCAAGGGCGTGTCAAAGATCTCTGGCCATGTTTCCACTGCCAAACCTGGAAGTGGCTGGAGATGTTGCGTTTCGATGTTGCGGTTCGGCGTTGCTCAATGGGTGATGCAGCTCGCTTGAGGATAAGACGGGGGGGCGAGCAGAAACCGGGAAAAGACTTGCTGGCAAAAAATGCAAGTTTGGGGTTCTGTGGGACACCCGGCGCCGAGAGCTTGGAGGCGGTCTGGGTCTGAGCAGTCTCGCAGTGACTCTCTGACTGCAGGTCACCCGGGCTGAGGCGACCGAGGTATGGACACTGGGGACAGGGCCTGGGCGTGGGAGGCAAGAACAGACGGGGCGGGCAGACGGAATGGCGGGAATGGACGACCAGGGGATTGCTCCACAGCAGCGTGTGACCTGTTCTGGCCAATCTGCTTGGTCGGCTTCTCCAGCAGGGCTGTTCGTTTTAGTCAACGTCCATGGATTTGGCAGGAGCAAGCAAAGAGCCGACCCAGCAACGCAAAACACCCGATTTTGCAGTGGTCCGCCGCTTCAAATTCCCGCCCCTTTCGGCAATTTCAACACGAAGGCTCGACCGCCGGAACGTCCTTGTCCTTGGTGCGGTTTGGGGGCCCGGAGCCTCTGGAATCCATCCCTCTGTTGCCGAACAGTGGCCACGCCATCTCTTTCCTCTGTCTGTGCCTTCCATATGACTGGCAGTTTATTTAAAGTCGGGAAAACGGAGAGTTGGCCATGTATCAACGCCAAGTGTCGGTACAGAGTATCCCTTCTTCGGACCGGCCACGTCTCACTCAAGTTCCCGTACGATCGTGGTTGAGATGCATCACGCAACATCTTCATCAGCCAAAACCTCCAGTGAGGTGCCGGGTTCTTGTTACGCACTGTGAGTGGTTTGCCAGCAACCCTGTGCTCTCCAGATCTCCATTGCGATGTTAAGCCATGGCCCTGTGCATCGCTGTTCTCCACCTCCACGTTTCCACCCTGCCGCTGCTCTTCTCCGCGCTGAGCAAGAGGCATCATTCCACGGTCGATGCGAGGCCTTGGCCAACATCCAGAGTCACAGACACATGAGCTCAGTGCAATCGGGAATACCCGGGAGCTCCGACTTATTCCGTTACCACGAAGCCTAGAGACCTGTGCCTCGTTAGCGGCTCGGTCCGCGCGTTCACCCTTCAACAGAATCCAAAGCAACACTAGTACGAGATAAAGTTGGGCGTAGTTGACACTTCCTATGCTACAGGAACAGCTAACGTGATACGTTAACTTGCACCAGAAATAAGACGATTTGTTGGTCTCGGGCGTTTCGGCCGGCACCCCTGGATACGCTCGGGCTTGTGTATTCCGTACCTGCAGGCAAGCCCCTAGAAGCAGATGGTTGTTTGTTTCTGGGTTTCGTTTCGACTGACTCTCGAAACATATGAACGTGGGCGTGCGTTGTGTTCAACGGCCACGACTTACCGCGGAACAGACAGAAGACGCCTGATCAACAACCTCCTGCATCCCATCCCGGGCGATCCTTTTACTTACGAATACATGTGAAACCCGTGATGAGGGAAAAGCCGGGTGGGCGGCTCTTCGAAACTGTTGGGCTGCAGGTGGTGCATATGCAGAACCTTGACGGTCAAGTATCTCTCACAATAACTCGTTGCATACGAGTCACTGGCCAACTGATGGTGAGCTGAGCTTCGTCGTTCAGGTTGAGAACAAGGTTTCAAGCAACATCCTCTTGAGACAGGACCGATCCTCCTCGCATCACGACGTGGACCGGACAACGAGGCCAAAACAATAAATACGGCCAAGTAGACACGGGCGGATCAAGGCTGGAAAGGGGGAATGGCAGGCAGCCTAAGAGATGTGTAAGTGGATGAACAGGGGAGTACAGAGCATACTTGATACAGCACCCGACTCTTGATCTCATCGCTCGCCAACAACAAAGATCGCAAACACACGGCATCTTCTGCCGAGTCAGCGGCTAGACCTCGGCCGATGGGGGCAATACGGCGCCGGAGTCTCGGCATCAAAAGCGGGTCAGCGGGCCCTGGGTTCATACCGCAGCATTCCGGATGGGCCCAGGATGGCGTTCCAGAACTTACAAGTTACATGGTAGGATCGCGAATTCCAGATTGCGGCAACTTCTGTACGGAATATTGCACAATACAACAATGGCCTATCACGAAGAGTAGTCGATCTCCCGGCCGTCTTACCTCGGCTCCTCGTGTCACCCACCCCTCCTGCCGGCGGCAACCCCCTCCTCGGTGCTCCCATGCAGAGTACTTTTCCACAAGCCTCGTGGTGTCTCTGATGACCCTCTAAGGATTTAACATCCTTGGCGATGCTGCGATGCTTGACCGACACACACACCTCTCCATAGCCGGTTAGCACATGCCCACCGGCGCGGGTCCGGTATGTGCGGCGCCCTGCCGGGTTCGCATTACTTGCATTGACGACTGCCTCACGGCTGCAAGCCACAACAACCGGCTCTCTGATTCCGAGCCGGATCGCTTTGCCCGGTGTTGATGTCTCGGGTGGTCTCTGGAAGCCAGCACACCTGCCGAACCCGTGACTGGTCCACGAGTACACTATGTCTACCTATAGATGCGTTTGTATATCGACAGACAATGCAAGGTGGCACGTTGCGACGCTCAGGAGACTCTTCCTGAATCTCTGTGCGCTGACCGAGTGCGCTGACCGAGGGTACATTACCCCTCCATCGGACCGAAGTGCAACTCCCGGGCCGTGGGTGCAATAGGCCGGATGTCGTCCCATGCCAAACCCGTTTCTGCTCAACGCGCTTCTGGTGTTACCCACGCCGGCATGGCGGTTGTCTCGCCTCCTCTCCCAGGGGGGGCTGCAGCCGCCGGGTCTCGCACCCTTTCACCCGCGGGGGCCAGAAACGGCCCTGTGTCCAGTGAGGTTTGCTGAATCCTCCAAGAACGGGCCAATTGTCTACCCATCAGGACATCACCACATCGTCATGATGAATTGAGGAATCCGAGGTTACATGGGACTCGATGGGACCATGGGGATTACGTGCTTTTGCGCCGCGCATCTTGATGGCCACGTCCCGCCGCTAACAGGGCTGATTGGCTGATTGACAGGGGCCGGAGAAAGCTCATCACGAGAATCAAGGAGCTGACCCGACCCTGTTGTGTGTGTGTAGGCAGTGAAATCAATACCCCTGTCAAAAGAGCCGCAGGTGGGAACGGCACAAAGTTACATCGGTTCATTGATTCAGATGGAGACCTTGATGATTCCACGATCCCCCATCGGCGGATAGAAACCCGGACGGAGGTCGTCTCACGCTACTGCATGCTATGCCAACCCCTCCCCGGCGCGCGGGGCTTGTGTGGCCCTGCGCTGACAGACGATAAACAAACCGTTGACACATCGCATACATGCGTTTCGACGCTGATGCATGGCGTGCATGGCGCCATGCAGACTTGCAGAGAGAGAGGGAGCTTCTCAGCCTGTCCACAGTAGGTGAGAGGGCTGACCTCGGCCTGTTTCGCGGTCTAGTGCGTTGTCTATTCCGTATCTTTCCCCCTCACCGACGATGCCTGCCTGCGATCGAACTGATCGGGTCGATCCGGGCTAGGCCGCGGGAGGGGGGGAGCGGGGAGGGGGCGGGCACGGACAGTCAGCCGGCCGCTGCTCCTCTCCACGGCGCTCCGGCTCCGGCTCCGTCTCTATGTATCTCCTTGACCGACTGCTGTTTATGTACAACCCCGATCCACTCATCTGGGCCCCGGCCTATGAAGTACTTCACACTATCCCCTCGCCGCAAACGCCACCTCTCTCGGCAGCCGAAAGCTCGCGCAATACATGCTCTTGGCCGGCGCCACGTCGCGCACGTTATGCACCGCAACCTCGCCCTCGATCTCGGGATCACCAGGCCGCATGGTGAACCCCAGTTCCCTCGTGATGCGCTCGCAGATGTCGAGCCCGGGTGTCTCGTCGTCAGCCTTGTATGAGAAGCAGTGCACGTGCACCATGGGCAGCTTAGCGCCCGTCCCCGGTGCGAACAGGGCCTCGTGGCCGGCGTAGACGCCGCGGTAGCTGCCGAGGAACTCGATGGCTGAGGCGGGCAGGTTCATGACGAAGTGGGCGATGGTGGAGGGGACGGGGATGCGTTCCTCGATCGGGTCTGGTTTGGGGGTGGCGGGAGTGGTTTTGGTGCCCTTCGGCTGTTTAGACGCGGTGGCTTTGTGGGTGACGAGGACGTGCTCGCCCTTTTGGGAGGCGGCGAGGACGGCGTCGGCAGCCTGGTGGATGAAGGCGCGGCCATCCTCGCAGAAGGGCCGGACGAATCGGGAGACCTTGTTCTTCTTGATGGCCGCCTCGAGGCACTTGAAGCTCTCGGGGTTCTTGTCGTTGGCCCAGACAAAGACGCGCTTCTTTCCGGCAGGCACGGCGAAGGGCCCGATGCCGGCCATGACGTCGCACACGACCTCGCCTGGTTGGAAGATGTTGATGAGGCGGCGGTGCTCGGTCTCGAGCTTGCTATTCCAGTAGACTTTGGAGTAATCAAAGTCAAAGGTGCAGCCGCTCTCGGCGACCTGGACGTTGAGGTCATCCGGGCCGGCGAGGACTTCGTACTGGAACGTTCGAAACTCGGACTCGGACCCGACGTTGTCGACCTTGTTGATGACGGTCTTGATCTGGGGGTTCTTGTCCAACAGGATCTCGGCTACAAGGTGCTTGTAGGGGAGGTGGTAGTCACGCAGGTTTAGGTGTGCTTGTGTTTGTCAGGGACATGGCCAACTCAGCGACGACAGACAGGGGGTTAACGCACCAACGTGGCCCGCGATGTTGAAGCCAGCGGGTACGTCATCGTGGAGTTCTTCAGGGAGAATTGAGAGCATGATATCGCCTGGGTACAGTGTCAGATCAGAGTGAAGGGGAGTGTGGGGGTGAACGGGGGCCATCCGTACGGAAGGTCCAGTAGTCGTACTCGAGCTGCAGCTCATAGGGGATGACGGTCAACTCCTGTTTCTGCACGCCATCTTTGACCACTTGACCCCAGGTGTCGGATGCTGAGAAAGCCAACAAGTTAGCACCTGATACTTGCAAAATGTCTCGGTTAGGGGGTGACCTATCCAACCTCCGGGCTTGATATTGGGGTTCAGGAGCAAACACTTGCGGCCTTGATCGGCCAGGGCCTGGTCTGGGTGAGGGCGGATGGGAGAGATTCTCTCTACATGCAGGAGTTCCTTGCTGGAATGTAGAGTCTTCCGGTACTGCGAGATGAGGCGGGGGTCTTGCACGGCGGCGGCAGCCAAGTCGACCTTCTTGGTGAAGAGGGCGCGGTTGAGGGCGGCAGTGCCCGTGCGCACAATGGGTGGTCGGAATATGCTCATGTCCACCTGGGCCGTGCCCTTTGCATCGCTGGTTTGAACACTCATTCCGTCTGTTGTTAGCCTCGAACCGTGTCTAGAAACCTGCGATGTTATTACTCACCTGTCAAATTGGGCGAGTGAACCCGCAGTTGGGGAAATTTAGTGAGAGGTTCGGTACACAGTAAAGCAGGCCCGTGAAAATCTGCAATTTGGCCAATAGCAGGCAGGGATAGGCTGATGCTCTCCACCCTAGGCAAGGTTAAATTATGTTATTCTTCACCATCATCAACTTGATCGTTGATGATGTGCCCGTCATCACCGTACGCGGCAGGGCTTACTACCATCTAGTTCTAAGCAAGTGTCCGGAACAAAGATATCGAATATTTTGCTGCGTTGCCGGGTTTGAACTGCATCATTCTGCTGTTGTGCCTGAGTAACTGTGACTTGCATGCTGCCGCCTCAAATCAGTTATCAAGTCGATGTCCGAGGAACAAACATGCAGTTGGTGGAAACTGGCCGCCCATAAAACATGTCTTTAAAACCAGCGCCCGCTTCGCACAGAGTCTATATGTAATATAGATCCCGCTTGCTTCAACAAATGCGTCAACCTCCCTCCCCCACTCAACCTCGACCCCGGAGCAATCATTCAGTCACCTCCCCATCCGCATCTGAGCCCCCGCATACTTCTCCAGAGCCCGGTAAAACACCTGGTACCCGACCCCCTTGTTATCTTGCATGTGGAAGATCTCGGTCAGCCGGATCTGCCAGGGCGGGTAACCGGCCAGCTCGACGTGGGGTCCAAAGAGGACGAGCAGGTCAGGCTCCGACATGACGCTCTCGGTCAGCTCAGCATCTACCAGCTCCGTCGTGATGTCGGCCGAGTTGAGCTTCTTACGCTGCGACATCTCGGCCAGCGTCTTGGTCAGGTCCACCATCGAGTCGCGACCGTCTTCAGCCGAGATGACGAGGAGCGAGATGTTATTGTTGCTGTTATCGTCCTCGTCGACGTCAACGTCGCTGCTGTCATCTCTGTATGGAAGGAATGTCGACTCGACCGGCGGGGTGTGCGGGGCGGCGAGGTCCACCGAGGGGAAGTTGGGCCCAAAGTAGCCCTGCAGCTTCTTCGAGACTGCGCGGTGCGTCTCCTCGAGATAGCCTTTGAGAATGCCTATACGAGTCGTTAGTTTACGAGTCCATGGCAAGGCGTATCCCCTGGCCACTGCCACATACCAGTCTTCTCGTATACGGTCAGCTGGGGGATCCCCGCGCTGGCGCACCACGCCGCGATATCGGCCACCTCATTGATCAGTCGCTCGAGCCCGGAGCCAGTCCGTCTCTGGTCCTCGAGCGTCAGGATGACACTCAAATGCTTGGGCAGTCGTTTGAGCCCTTTCACGTCGTTGCGTATCAACTCGGGGGTTCGGTGGTGATGGTTGAAGACCAAGTACAAGCGGTTCGACAGAGCATGGTATGCGTGGCGGAGGCGGATGTAGATGGAGAAGAAGAAGTGGATGACGGCATATACGAATATGTGAAACTGCCGTCGAAGAAAGCGCCGCACACCGAGCCTGGCCTTCTTCTCTTCGCGCGCCTTGGAGGCGGCTGCCTCGGCCCGTGTCCTGGACCTCGCCGGCGAAGGAAGGTAGGGCTGTTTCCATTTGTTAGCAATTTGAACGGACGCGTGTGCTGACCAGCTTCCATGCACGCACCTTGAGGAGTTTTATCCTCTCTTCGGGTGTCAGCAGCTTGTGCCCTAACTTTTCATCGCGGCGGTATGTCTCGAGATCCCGATATCTCAATGGCATGACGTCGAAGGGTGGCCCGGGATTGCGCCGGGGCTTCTGTGGCTTATTTTTCCTTTTATTTTGTAAAACGTGTCGGGAGTCGCGGTATTCGGTAGGAGACACCGATGGTAAAATATGGGATTGGATGCGTTCCCGAGCGTGTGGTTTCCTGGTCGTTTCCTGGTTTTAAAGGCGAGGTTCGTCCCCCTTGGAAAAGTTGGCTTCTTCCATCGCCGCGTGTCACGGGCGGTGCTCATTGCTGACGGCGTCGAATTACCTCTCCTTGGCACCGTCACCCTTGCAGAGTGATCTGCTGCTTTTCCCAGCGGAACGGCAAGTGGGTTCCGAGACCATGCTACTGTTGTAATTACCGTATTTCTCAACTGGCCATCTTTCAAGCCAAGCCACCAGTTGTGGTTTCACTGCACGACCCACTGTCCAAGGGCCAGTAACAATTCCCACAGCCCCTCCAGGTCTCTAACCCCTGTCGGAAGCTGCCCGCGATTGTCGTCGCAACGCAGCAACGGAGCACCGAGTCCAACAAACGACGGCATTTCCAGAGCAGACTACTCGCCGTAGCGCCCGAGTCTCGCGCCCAACACTGGCCGCCCGATGCGCCCTCGCCTCCTAGCCGACGACAGGTGACAGTCGCCGTCATGGAACGCGGCGGGTCCAGCGCATCACGCTCCCTCTTCCCCAAGGGACCCAGCTTCACCCTCGACGACTTCTCCAACAAGGACTTTATCGTCGGCGACTTTGTCGACTCGCTCGCCGAGACTGCTCTCCCCACGAGCCGCCGCTCTGGCCCGGCCAACCACGCCTTCGACCCGAAACCGCTGATTAGAACCTTTGAGAGTGAGTTGAGTCTCGGTGCTGTTTGCGACTCTGACTGGCTGACGTGTATCTCCAGACGCCTTGTCGCAATTGGGTGCCCTGTCTGAAGAACTGCAGGAGAAGGAATCGGAGCTCCTGTCACAGGTCCGCCGCGCCGAGATCCAACATGACCAAACACTCGAGACTCTGGGTCGGAAGCTGGACCAGTCCATGGCCCAGTTCGAGGCTCTCGACCTGACGCTCAACAACGCCGGTGCCACCAACGGACCCAATCGCGCAGATGGTGGGGGGAACATTGCGGTACAAATCGGCGAGAAGCTTGAGGAGCTCGATAGGAAACGGAGGAAGGCACAAGACGCCAATTTCTTGATTCAGTGTTGGATGGAGGTGACCGAGACGGGCCAGTTGACCTCGCTTGAGGAGATCCAGCGCCAGGGAGGCGCAGAGAACAAGGTCCGGTGTGCCGTCATTGCTCGCCAGTTGATGCGCATCAGCCAGCGCCTCGACCCCATCTCCTGGGGCCAGACGACCAACGGCATCCGCGGTAACGGCGTCACCAACGGGGTCACGGGCACGAACCGGCGGCATAACACCAGAGAGGCGCTCGAGAAGTTTTCCGAGTTGCTTGAACAGGACCTGCTACAGCAGTTCAACAACAGCTATCGCCGCCAAAACTTTGACGACATGATGGACTGCGCAAGAGTGCTCTACGACTTCAACGGCGGCGCCAGCGTCATTGCCGCCTTTGTCAACCAGCATCAGTTCTTCATCGACCGAGACCAGCTGATCACGGACGAGGTCACTACTGATGGCGAGACGTGGGACCAGCTTGCCGACCCCGACTCGGAACCCCCCGGCGTTGAGCCAAGCTTGCAGTCGCTCATCGACGAAGTCAGGATCGTGATGCAGGAAGAGTCCTTCATCATCAAAAGGGCATTCCCCTACTACGAAACAGTTCTCATCAAATTCATACAGCGCGTCTTCCAGCAGTCTATTCAGCAGCGACTCGAAATGGTCCTGGACAAGGCGACCACCATCTCGTCGCTTGCGTTCCTGCGCTCGCTACACGCATCGCGCGCTTACATAGGTGCCTTGGTTGAAGATCTCAAAGCGCACGGCCTGACTGAACACCCAGAGCCGTGCTCGGCCCAAATCTCGCAGACGCTGGACCAGCAGTTGGAAGAGCTGTTTGTGCCGTACCTCGTCGGCAACTCGTACATTGACCGTGAGAGGCGGAGTCTGGAAGAGATGTACAATTCCTTGCTTTTCAAGTTCACCCTCTACCACTCGCGGCGCAAAAAGGCACCCACCGGTTTCATGGCCGCCATCGCCCAGCAGGGCACGCAGTTGATTGCATCGGCCAAGGACGCCTACATGGAGCGGTTAGAATCCTCGGATCTCACACCGACTCAAAAAAGGATCATGCTCCGGGTTGCCCGTATCCAGGACAGCAGTAGCAACAAGAACGACATTGAGGTGTCGGAGCAGGACGGCGTCCTCAGTGTCGCCTACGCAAAGCGCATGATCGGCTGGCTTGCCGAGAGTGTCCGCCGGACACTCGAGATGAGCTCGGCAAGCGACACGCCCAAGGACGTCAACATCCTGCTCAACCTGCTCCTCACCAGCATGGGCCAGGTCTACGTCGAGACGGCTCTCGACGCCGCGCTCGACCAGGCCACGTCGCAAGAAAACTCCAGGGTCGAGCCGGACCTGCAGTACCTCCCCAACATCCGCCCCGCCGTCACCATCACCAACATCATGTCCCGCTTCATCACCACGGTTCTCATCCGTCTAGCCGAGTCCAACACCACGGTCCGCCGCAGCATGGAGGCCCAGTCGCGCATGGCCATCGAAGCCACCGAGCGCAAGGCCAACGCCGTCATGAAGAGCACCCTGGACGTGGCCGTCAACTGGGTCACCAAGCTCCTCTCACAGCAAAAGAAGCTCGACTTCCGCCCCAAGGACAACGACCTCGAGGGCCTCGTCGACTCTTTGCAGACCCCGACCTGCCAGGCCATCACCACCTTCCTCTCAGCCAAGGTCGCCGCCCTCGCCCGCGACGCCGTCGACGGCCACAACCTCGAGGTCTTCAGCTCCGAGCTCGCCCTCGCCGTCCACCGCCTCCTCTTTGAGCACTTCAAAAAGTTCCAGGTCAACGCCACCGGCGGCCTCATGGTCACAAAGGACATTGCCAAGTATGTCTCGACCGTCAAGGACTGGCCGCTCACCAAGGACGTCGAAGCCGGCCTCGAGGTGCTGACCGAGGTCGGCTATCTGTTTATTATTGGCCCCGAGGCGCTGCGCGAGCGGTCGCGCAACTTGGCTTCGTCCTCTTCGTCGTCGTCGGCTTCGGCGCCGGGAGGAGGGGCCGGCGCGGGTGGAGGGGCAAAGAAGTTGGGCAAAGCGGATTTCAAGGCGTTTGTGCAGAAGCGCGAGGACGCGGGGAGTGTGGGTGTCCAGGGTGTGCTGGCGGGACTGTGATTAGACTTGGAAGTCTTGTGACGATTCAAGATTTTAAGCATGGCTGTGGGTGTTGGTTGATGTGTGCATAGCTCGCTAGGAGTCATTGTGGAAAGGATCCGGGTTGATGAGGATGACTGAAACGTACTTTTTGATTGCGAGGAGCACCCAGCTGTTTGCCTAACTGGCTGAGTGAGTGTATCCTGCCGTGTTTGGTCGTCGAGATTTGTAATGATACCAGCTAGCGTTGATTAAATGTATCCACGATCTGGGCCAGTGTGGTCATAATCTCTTTCTGTCATGCCGGATGAAAGGACATGCTATCCAACCATCGATCTATTATACATCTTGCTTTTCCTCTACCTCGGCCCAATGTTGTACATAGGACTGAATGGTCAGTCCCAACTTAATATACAAACCACCCGACTCTACGCGCCGAGATGAAACACCGCATGGGATGTTTCGTTTCCTGCCATCTTCACTCGATCTTTTCCAACAACCTCGCATAGATCCTGTTGGTATGCACATTAACACGGGCCAGCTCGACGCGGAACACATCGGCCGGCTTGACCTGGGTCATACGGATGACCCCGTTGACGTCTTCGACTTCGACCACAGCAGGGCGGTCGAACCAGTCGAGCCGCCCCTTGATGGAACTCTTGCCCACGACATCCGAAACGGTGAACCGGAACGTCTTGGGCAGCGCCTGCGAGCCCTCGCCAAAGCGCCATGCACGCACCAGCGCCTGGAGAATCCACTGGCTGTTGCCGTGCACATTGTCAAGCAGCTTGGCATGTCGCTCGCGGATGCGCAGGCGGGGGAGCACTTTGTCGTCGAGGTCCTGTTTCGAGAAGGGCAAGAAACCCTTGGGTTCCTTTGCTTTCCGCTTACCGGCTGGACGCGCCTCCTCACTACCGGCACTTTCGGCGAGCGACGTGCCGCGGCGGTGCTCCTCCAACAGGGCAGCCTCGATCTGCCAGTGTACAAGGAGATCAGGGTAGCGCCGAAGCGGCGACGTTACTTTAGTGTACAAGTCCAGTCCCATGGCGAAGTTGGAACCCGGGGTGGTTGAGAGGTCGAAGCCGCCGATAAGGGCGCGCAGAGTGAGGTAGTCTTCGGGCGAGGGGCTTTCTCCAGCGATAAGCTTAGGGTAAAAGACATTGCGCGTGAAGTCGCGCAAGGCGTCTACATTTTGACCGGCGAGCAGCTGGACACGGTAGGGGATGGGGATGTTGCGCTCGTGACACCACCGCGCGCCGACTTCGCCAGCCAGTTGCATCAGGCTACTGACAAGAGGATTGCCCGACGAGTTTCCATACGAGACACAAATGTACGGGTCCCCAGAGTAGTAAACGGAGCCGTCGTGGGATGTCGTAGGCGTAACGTTGTCCAGTGAGACCTGCGCATTGGGTTTAGGCGGATAGACGGGCATCGCTCCCTTTTCGAGCCGGACGCTGTGGAGAGCCGCGGCGAGCTTCGACAGTGTTTTTAATTCGTTCCGTTGTTGTCTCGACAGCTCCCTAGACGTAGCCATATTCCTGGCGGGGGAACGTTTTGTTGGAGGCGTCCCGACTTCCAGGATGTCGGATGGCACTGCTGGGGGAATATCGCCGCAAATAGAAGATACCTCCTCCGGCGTGATGTAGACAACATCGCGAAGGATTCCAGGGGTGACCTTGGACTCAATCAAACGGCCTTCCTCGGTGATTCGAGCACTGAAAGTGAGAGCCGGTTGGTTTGGACCCAACGAGAAAGCCTCACGGACACCATCGTGGTCAAACATGCGTTGGTAGAAGCCGGCGAGGTAGTTTGTTTGCGCTCGGAGGGCTGCTTGCTCAGCAAGTGGACTGCCGGGGACGATGCGGGAGGCCGGATCGGCAACATGGATGTGAACCCAGTACTCCCCGTCAGCTGCTGGTTCGAGGGATATCCCGTCGTCAACATCAAGAGTGTCGGCCGAATCAATGCAGTACACCGTCGAGCGAGCAAAGTCCTGGCGAAGGTGGGCAAGCTGGTCTGGTACGAGCACGGCGGCGGGGCCCTTAGGCGTTTGTGCAGGCAAAAGGCCGGTGTGCCGGTTGAGTGATAGTTCTGGGAGACGCAAGTTGTGGCGGGCGCTTATATCCCACGGCGGGATCCAGCCAATCTCTTGCAGAAAGGTCCAGGCGGTAGTGCTGTCGAGAAAGGCGTCGTCGTACCGGCCGACGGCCCGCAGGACTGACGCACCGATCCAATGGCAGCGCGAGCCGCTACGGAATCCACTCGACTTGGCCCAGTGCTGCATAAACTGGATGACGGCAAGACCGGTGTCAGACCAGGTGGGGATGTTGATGGTCGAGGGTCGAGAAGGATCATTCTTGGACGGCCCTATCATGCCATGGGGTGACCAGTCACGCTCCTTCCGAGCCTGATCGATGACTTCGCGCGCTGCCGTCAAGAAGTCTTTAAAGCCAGCGGTTGCGAGGGCCAAATTGCGGGCAGACTTTCCGGACCGGGCCACGAGAGACTCAAAATAGCCACGAACCAACTTTTCAACTTCGTATACGTTTCCTTGGGTCTCGGCGGATTGCAGGAAGAAGAGATAGGACTCATGGTGGCGGGCACCTAGGTCCAGGGAGCGAAAGGCGATATCATCCTCCTCGATGACGGAATAAACGGCGTATAAAGCCTCTGGGGGGAAGGTTGCCTTGTTGCGCTTCAGGCTGGCAGGGAGCAGAGCGTCGGCGATTTCGCGCAAACTCAGCAGCCTCTCCTCGTCGCCCAGCTGAGAATGGGCACGACTGAGCCTCTCAACGTAGGTCTGGTGGATACGGCGAGCATTGGCTTGGAAGGTGTACATCTTTCGGATCAGGGAGGCGGCAAGGTCCCGAGAGGGCCCAATGTTGAGGTCCTGCAGCTCGCTGAGGACGTTGCTAGAGGGCGAGAGGGAGGGGATGGCATCGATGACGGCCTGAAGCTCGGCCGGGTCTTGGACAAAGTTCTTGATGACGAACCCGGTGCGAGGATCGCGAGCTGTGAACCATTTGCCCGTGTTCGTGTAGAAATGAAGGTGGCCATTGAAGTTGCCGAGGCAGATGGCCAGGAGACGGATTCGGAACGAGCCGGAGCTGCGAGGCGGGGGGTTAGTATTTTCTCGAGAAGCAACGGCCGTGACAGTCATACCTGACTTCGATCAAGTCGCCAGCCTGCAGCGCGGAACCGTGGGAACTGAGGTCGATCACGTCGACGCCGTCAGAGTGAGGTTGCATAGCATCGTCGTCCTGGGCGGAATCCTCAAACTTGAAATTGAACTCGCTCCGGGCCTTTGTGAGGGTGTTGGCCACGCCATCTGAGGGGTCATCAGAGGGCACGGCCAGAGCCGGCGACGGATTCTCAGCCTCCCATTGCCGAAGGCGCTCACGGATGAGGCTCCCTTCGGAGGCGCCGCGGAGCTGCTTAGTTTTAGGTGACCAGTCCCATCCCGAGTCGGCTGCAGAGTCGGGTGCCGGGTCGGATGCGGAGGCAGATGCGGAGGCCGGGGTGGTGGACACGGAACGGAGCCGTTGTTGGGCAATTGCTCGGTACCGAGAGAGCGTGGGTGGCGACGACGGGGTCGAAGTTGCGAGGACTGAAAAGGCTGCAGCGGCTGGAGGTGTCTGCCGTCGTGATAATAGTGCACGCTCAGCGGGTCTGAGGCAGAGACACCGCCAACAGACATAGTTTTGGCTGCCGCGTCGCATCATGTTGGGCCCGGGATGCGGAGGTGCGGCGGACCAGGAGTGTCCGGTAACCACTGGCCGGCAGTCGCCATTCTACGCCAAAAAATTTGGAACCGCGCATCGGAAACGCGTCGTCAGGTGACTTTGATAAGGAAACTGTTAGAGACCCTAACCCTACCAAGATGATCTTTTTCGTTTTCACTTCTCCCGTTCCTCAATTGATCGATCATTTATTATCCGTCTGAAGGACTCAGGCTTGTGCCGATATAGCTACAGACGTTTCTTCTTTTCATCTTATTTCCCCCTTTCCCTCTTTTCTCCTTTCCGTTTTGATACTTTTAGCAAGCCCTTCATCAATCGTTCATAACTCTCCCCTTTTCCCGCCGAGACATCTGGCTCGGCCTGGGCCTGATTGTCCTCGACGCCTCTCCACAGGGGGCCACTCGCCGTATCCAAGCGAGGGGGAGATTCAGCGATCATGGAGTCTCGAATCACTGCCAGATCAAAACAAGTGAAGGCTTTCCGATGCAAATTGCTATCTTTGGATGGTGATCAGCATTGAAACGTTGGCATTTCTTGGTTCAAATTGCCTGCAGGGAATTTGGCTCTTGCAGAACAGGGTTGACTGGTCTAGGCTCACTGCCGGATGCATGCTCGACGCAGGTACGAGGTGACCCACAGACCGTCCTCCTCCCCGTTCTGTGCCTGGCTGCCGAAAAGTCCCACAAGATGTTCGGCGCGGGCCCCTTGGCATTTCCCTTGCAGCCTCACCGCATCGCATCTCCAACGGCTGGCTGTGTGGCGGGGTCTCCGCACCGCACGGAGGGACCCAAATTAACCAAAAATGCATCCAGCTCGACCGATTGAGCACCCCGACCCGCCTGAAACGAAACGGACAAAAAGTTTGGGTGGGCGGTGATGGTGGTGGCTTGTTTCCCAGGGAGCCAGGGTTGATTTCGGTAATGTCGCTTAGCTCATTTCCGCGCTAACTCGCTGTCGAATCGGGCTTGGGCGGTGCCTGCTAAGCACTGAGCATCCATCAACAACACGCGGCAACCTCCTTTTCTCACTGTTGGCAACACGGGGCCATTTCACGGCTCATTTGCCCAGCATTGCCACATCACATCTTCAACCCATCCCGAAACATCGATACAGTCGGTGTACACAGCACAGTGGAAACGGATGTTGGTGTGTCAATTGGCTTTTTCTCAATAACCGACATGGACACCAACGGATGCGCACATGGGAAGCGAGGTTCACCGTCGCCCTGCATGCACATTCCCTCTCCCTTCGGGCTGTTTCCCTCCTTTTTCCCTTGATCCCTTTCCTCCTCCTCGGAGCACCAAAGCGGCGGCGCTGCTCGGCGAAGCGCCCTTGGTAATGAGCGCTCCACATGTGAAGGCAGGCAATCATCCAATCGACCAGTCAGCACCCCCAGCACACCGCCAGGGTTTGTGGGGTTGGATGACAGGGGATGGGATGGTCGACTCCATCTGATGAGGAAGACCCTGGCATCCTGATGGAACATCGTTCCTGGCGCCAAGCGGCAGACCCCCGGCGACTGCAGGCGTACTAATTACCGCCCTCGCCCCCGTTTCCTCAGTCTTCAGTTTGTTCCTTGCTCCTTGATATAGCAGCCGGCCCCCGAGAGCATCATTTCTGCTTTCGTCGTTCGTTGACTTTCTTCCACACCACCGCTTCACTCCTTTAGCGGGCACTCGTTTCCTGGGACGCCAAAATAATTCACCAAAAATCTCGATTTCTGTTGTCGCTCGACTGTTCTTGTTGTTGGATCGAAGGAAAAGATGAAGGCCGGAATTGTCGCTGCTGCCGCGGCAGTTCTTGCCGGCGGCGTAAGCGCTCGCGGGCACAATCACCGCCAGGCTCACCAGGCCCTGTTCAAGAGGGGGCATGCTGCCGAGGGCGATGTCTGCGTCCCGGAGTGCACCACCGTTTACAGCACCATCACGGGTGAACCGACCAGTATGTGACACCCCCCTATCGAGTGTGCGAACGAGAAAAGAATGCGTGACTGACAAGCCTGTAGCCATCTTCCCGCCTCCCCAGACTTCGGAGGCCGTGGAGCCCAGCACAACGCCCGTGACCACGGTTGTGCCCACGACATCAGGCCCGGCCACCGTCCCGACGCCGATTCCTCAGACCTGCCCTACGCCTGGCACCTACACCTTCCCGGCCACGACAATTGTGCTGACCGAGACCACCACCGTTTGCGGTGCCTCGACCACCGAGGTCCCCAGCGGCACCCACACCCTGGGCGGTGTCACGACTGTCGTCACGACGGCCACCACGGTCGTCTGCCCCGTTGCCACCACCGAGGTCGAGAACGGCGTTGTCACCAGCGTCATCAAGACCACGACCTATGTCTGCCCCACCCCTGGCACCTACACCATTGCCCCGATCACCACCACCGTGACTGACGACGTCACCACCGTCGTTGTCCCCGTCGTGACCACCTACTGCCCCGGCACCTACACTGCGCCCGCCGTCGTGACCACCATCACCGAGACCAGCGTTGTTGTCTACTGCCCCTTCACCTCGGAGACCCCGATCCCGGTCCCGACCCCCGAGCCCACCTCGCCCGTCAGCGAGCAGCCTCCCCCTCCTCCTGCCTCCACCTCGTCGTCCTCTGCTCCTCCTCCGGCGACGTCGTCCGCTGCTCCCCCCACCCTCGGCGGAAAGGGCAAGCTCTGGGCCATGACCTACACGCCGTTCCGCCCTGACAGCACCTGCAAGACCGCAGAGGAGGTCAACGAGGATGTTGGCGCCATCGCTGCCGCTGGCTTCACCACCCTCCGCGTGTACTCGACCGACTGCGACACCCTCCCCAACGTCGGTGCCGCCGCTCGTGCCCACGGTCTCCGCATGATTGTTGGCATCTTCATCGGCAAGGTTGGTTGCGACAACGACAACCCGGATGTCGCTGAGCAGATCGCCGCCCTCAAGGCCTGGAAGCAGTGGGATCTTGTCGACCTCTGCGTCGTCGCCAACGAGGCCCTGTTCAACCGCTTCTGCACCGTTTCTGAGCTCACCAACCTGATCACCCACACCAAGACTGAGCTCGCGTCGGTTGGCTACAACGGCCCCTTCACCACCACCGACATTGTCGGTGCCTGGACTGACAACGACGTCTCGTCCATCTGCAACGTCATTGACGTCGTTGCCACCAACGCCCATGCCTACTTCAACTCGCAGACCAGCCCCAGCGATGCCGGCAAGTTCGTCGCCGGCCAGCTGGCTATTGTTGAGAAGGTCTGCGGCAAGCCCGGCTACGTCATGGAGACTGGCTGGCCCACTGGTGGCAACTGCAACGGCGTCGCCTGCGCCGGCCAGGAGCAGCAGCGCACCGCTATCGAGTCCATTCAGAATGAGCTCGGATCCAAGGTCGTCTTCTTCTCCTTCCGTGATGACCCCTGGAAGGAGCCCGGTGCCTGCAACTGCGAGCAGCACTGGGGCTGCGCCAACGTCTGGGGCGTCTAAACCCTTTCAAGCGGATCGTGGTCAGTCGGGTAACCGTGACCAGCCCATCCAAAGTTTTTTGAATATATAAATCGTTCCAGCTGTCAGCCACCTTCCTCTTGATCTTAGCGTGTATATATCCCCCGTCTTGGATTGTCAATTCCCCAATACCCATTCAACCCCAGATCAAGCAATGAGAAGCCAAGACGCGGCAGTTGGACACCGAAAAAGATGAGAATC
The DNA here is from genome assembly GCA_017139535.1 of Trichocladium uniseriatum. Classification (NCBI taxonomy): domain Eukaryota; kingdom Fungi; phylum Ascomycota; class Sordariomycetes; order Sordariales; family Chaetomiaceae; genus Trichocladium; species Trichocladium uniseriatum. The sequence continues at coordinate 208,866 of WOUO01000002.1, read as the reverse complement.
AGGGCCATGTCGCCTCGGCCGTTGCCGGCCCGACTCCCTCTGTGGAAGTGAGGTGTCTGGCGCGGGTTTATGACGTCGGGTACGATTGATTGATTGATTGCTTGACCGGGTTCTGCGACTTCGCGCCTCCGATTCATAATCTTGTAATTTATTAAATAATAGTCTTCAAGTCCCACGAGTCTCATTTTTGTCATGTTGTGTAGTTATGTTCTTGATAGAATGATCTAACTAGCATGTCACAAATCTCAGCCTACTTCATGCTGCGAAATGTCAACTTGTACTTTGAGTCCAACGCGACACAAACATTGAACTGAACCTCTCCTGGAAGTTCGGGAGAAAATTACGACGATGGTATCGCGTGGCCTGGCATACACACGGTGCTATTGTTGCACGAATGCTGTGGTGACACCAGGTGCTACCTAACGTAACGGTGTGTAAATGTGCAGGTCAACAGTCTTGTATTGTACAACCGTCCAGAAGGGGATGCTATTTTGAGCTGCAGTCTTGGTAGTCTCTAGTCAGTCATTGACTTCAGCCCGAAAAAATACCTTCACATTGACAATATGAGCCAAACGGCAAACCAAAGTCGTCTCATTCCAACGTAACTCAATACCCTGATATGTGAACCGTAAATGTATGTGATACAATACACCCGTCGCCCTCGAACCAAGCCAAACGTATTCGTCAAATGTGAGTGACCCTGTATACCAAGTAACGTTATCCATCTCGTGCAACGGTGCCTCATCCAGCGCCTTCCTTGCCTCCCAGAGCGTGTGTGTTTATATACTGCGCGACATCTTCTCCAGTGACACACAAAATGGAACCCTTCAAACAAATGTCTACCAGGAGAAAACCAGTGCCATTCCGGGGCATAGGATAGGCCTGGCATCGTGGTTGAGCGCTGCCCCTGTCAGCGACGGTGATGAACCATCGCGTGTGTTCCTTAAACCAACCGGCTGTCCTCGTTCAAACTTCCAACTGAGACTCTCTCGGCGACGCGGCGTCTTGGTGATTTTGACATCATCCGTTGGACCTGCTCACGGACCAAAACAGCCCTGCGTCGGATAAGACGGCATCGAATGCATTTGGCGCCACTTTGTGCGGTATGGCTGTCCCCTCGGCAGGCATGTCTCCATCGGCTCGGTGCATGTCTCGTTGGACCCTCTTTTGCACCATCAGGCTGGTAATAGCCTGGGTTCGAGATGCCCTTTGCTCTGATAATGACCGTTCCACCATCGTGCCAGCTCAAAACGGTTCCAAGTCAACCTGGGCAGCGACCCTCCTGCGCCTACGCGAGGCATTCCCCCTCACGCGCCTCTCCTCAGTAAACATTGACCGCGGCCAGTCGTACGTGGCCCCGCTGCGGCGTTGGTAACCGCCATGGCCGAACTGTTCCTCGTCCGAGCTCCACATGACCCCCTCTTCCCCGGCATTACATCTCTCCAGCTGCAAGATCCCTCCGCGGGTGCGGTCGCAGCACAGAACCATGAGATCCTGGCCGCCATTTGTGAAAGAAATGCCACCGAGCTCACCAAAGACATCGACCGTCTGCTTGGAGCGGAACGTCTGGGCGTCGATAATGTTGACAAAGTCGGCTTCTTCGGCGGCCACGAGGACACGCTTCCCGCTGCCGATGGGGGAGAAACGCAAGCTGCGCACCCCTGCCATCTCGCTGCGTATGGTACAGACGGACGCTTCGTTTCCGGAGCTGTCAGTGAACCGGCGGGCATCCCATATCTTGACCGACTTGTCCTGGAACGCGGTGGCGATGGTCCAGCCGTCGTCCGCCCAGTCACAAGCAAAGCCATAGTCGCGGTGGCCGGGTAGCTTGTGTAGAATCTCGGGTCGGTCTCCAGAAAGCCGCGATTCGGCGGCCGTGATGAGTACGTCGAGACTATCGCCCACCATGACGCGCAACCGGCGGTCGGGCGACACGGCAGTGCAGTTTAGCGCAAAGTCAAACTTCTCCGCAGACAACCAGGACTCGGTGGTCATGTCTAGGACGCGGAAAACGTGGTCGTTGGATGCGAATGCTGCCAGGGGAGCCGAGGATGTGCGGGCCTGATGGACCTTGACATGGTTTGTGATGCCGCTGATATTGTTGGTGATGACGCCCTCGTGACAGGCCCTGCTCTCGGGCTCGCCCGAGTTTAGATGGCGGAGCGTATACTCGCCCCCGAACCCGCCGGCGACTAGAACGTCGTGGTCGGCGGCCAACGCTGAGATCTGCGAGATGGGGGCATCGTTGATCTTCATGATGGCGCGGCCGTTTCCGGACATGGGATTGTACTGGTGCACGGCGCCGACGCCTGGGTAGAAGACCCGTGAGCGCGACGTGCTGGCGAGCACGTTGCGCAGTTGGAAATGCGACAGGTGGATGTTGCGTCTGAAGTCCATGGACCGGAACCGGAAGAAGCTGTCTCTGCGCGGAAGGTCTACATCGGGGAGGTCCGGCTGTGACACGGTTAGCTTCCGGCAAAAGGGAGACAGGCTACCGCGTTGCACTTACCGTCCACTTGTCCGACTCTGGTACGTTCACGTAGTTGCTGTAGGTGAGCAACCGGCGCTCCCGTGCGCTTTCCCGTGTGACCCCTATGTCCTCCCAGTCCACGCCTTGAAAGTCGCAATGGTCCCCTTCGAGATCGGCGTACCAGATCCGAGTTAGCTCCTCCGATTCCAGCGAGTTGACCCTCGCCGGCCATGGGCATCTGCCTCGGGCTAGGCCTTGCAGAATACGGCTCTGGCGGGCCCAGTGGTGCAGGAACTCGGTCAGACCGTAGTTAGAGGGCCCAATAGTATTGGCATGTGATGGATTCAGGAAAGGAGCTGGGTGAATGGGTTCAAACCAAGTATTGGTGGGTTGCCCACCAATTTCTGAACCGAGCGGGTCGATGAGGGGCGGGAGGGCTGGCGGATTGGGCACCGGTGGCGGGACGGGGCCATGCGGGAGCATGCTCACGAACGCGGCGGCCATCTGGGCCGAAGATTGGGAGTGAGCGATCATGGCCTCATCAAGAAAGGCAGGCTCCGGATTGCTGCCACCGTCCTCAGCTGAGGAAAAGTCAAGGTCGCTGTCCGAATCGGCAGGACCATCCATGTCCATCTCGTTGGCGAGTAGGTTGGCGACCAGGTAGTCGACCAAAGGCGCACCGGCATCATCGGACATGTCCAAGTCGTCTGAGAGGTAGCCGTCTAGACCTTCGTAATAGGTGGGCTGGAGGGCCAGCGGGTGATGAGGGGAATGGTGAATTGGACAGTGATGATGGCCACCGTAACAAAGGCTCTCGTCGTCGTCGTCGTCGTGGTTGTCGTGGTTGTCGTCGTCCTCTTCGCTGCCGTTGTCGTTACTACTCTCGCCGTCCTCGTCGTCATCAAAGTGGTCTTCAGGCCCTAGATCCTCGTCGTCCGCCTCATCGAGTGCATACACCATCACTTCGTCCTCCCCGCCGCCATGGTCCCCGCTGGTAGATGCAAGGACGGAAGGAGAAATAGAAGCCGAAGCCGATGTAACCGAGGCTGTGTGTGTGGCGGATATCAAGGCTGCTGCTTCGCTGAGTGCACCGAGTCTGCGGGGGTTGCCGTGAGAAGAGTCGTCCAAGAGGGCTCCGGAGCGTGATCCGGGGCGCATGGTGGCCGGCAGTCGTCTTATGAACGGCTACCAGGTATGTACTCGGTACCCCGTAGTTATGCGATGTGATGAGCGACGACCGGTCAACAGGGCTGCATCGGGCCGGCAGAAAAAGTTACTCGTCTCTTTTGCGCCTCTCTTGCCTTCCAAGCTTTTTGTTGCTTTTGATTTCCCTTTGCCCCGTGCCGTGCTCGACGTCCCTTTTCCTGATCAGCAGGGTGCCCTGGGCGGGTCCAGCTGCACCGGGCAGAGCTAGTGTCTTGGGCAGTGAAGCCCAACCTTGGACTTCGACGGGAACCTTTGACACTGGCAGTTGACAAGTTGGACCTTGACGCTGGCGCTGACAAGTTACAACGAGGGGCAAAATGACCCCAAATGGGCGCCTCACCGCAGCCCAGTGGTCCACTCGTTGAGTCGCAAAGTCCACACAGTGGGGGAGGGGGGAAAGTCACTCTGCCGAGAACCCGATTATCGTGCGACTCCGCGATGGCACCAACGGCCGTCACAGTGGCGCAGGATATACCGTTGGTTTGGGAGTTTGTCGACGGTATTGCACGTTGATCGTAAAACCCGAGGCGAAGGACAGGAGTCTCGCACATTAAGAAGAGAACAAATGCATTATCATTGTCCTCGAAAGACTCGACTCAACCGAGGACAAGAACTTGACGGGTGCGGTCCCCCGGACCCGCGTTGGACGAATTGGGCAGGGATGTGGAGTGGGGGTTTCGGGCTGGGTTGGTTGAGAGAGAAGGGTGGAGGCCCGCACAGTGGGTGCATGAGCCGACTCGTTCAGCTGCACGGCGGACGAAATGGAAGGCGGGAACCCGCCCCAGCCTTCCTTCCCTCAGGCTCAAGTTCAGGCTCAGGCTCCTTCTGTTGACCGCATTATCGTCCGCTCTGCCTGCTCAGCTCGCGCTTTCCTAAGGTAGTGACGCAAGACCGAGAGTCCTTCCAGGTTCTGCCTTTTCCCACTCGACATCTTTGCATCTTGCATCATCCCGTACCGCCCCTCGTGACCGGAGCTGCCACGGTACAATTCGGAGTTGGACGTCTTCTTCTTTTTGTGCAGCAAGGGTCCAAGCAGGCCACCTCCCTCTCGGCTTGGTCGACAGCTGCAAGGAAGGATGCGGGGGACGGCCGGGGCATGGGGCAAGGCATTCCGTACTTTGGGGGTGTGAGAGTTGAATCCAACTGGCGCCCTGCTGCATCCAGCCTTCCCGAACTCACCCTCCCGTGTCCCTCGACGCAGATTTCCCTTCCCTGCAACCGCACTTTGCGACACCGTCGTGTGAGGTTGGACACATGATCCCCCCCAAGCAAAGACGGGACGGGGTGGAGCGTCTCGCCATGTTGCATTCCGTCTCTCTCATGATCATTATGTACTGCGCCGGTATTTTCAGAAAGCAGAGGTAATGTGACTGATCATAACTATCACGGACGGGGCATGTTCAATTATAAATGCATGATCAGCCCGTTGCATGCACAGAGAAGCCCCAACGACTTCCCATGCCATGTTGGCTGCCCCAAGTGGCACCCGAGGCTTGCTTCCCATCCTCACCGGCTGCCGCGTCAGAGACGGTTTTTGTGATGGTGGCGTTCGGTCAGAACTTGTGGTGTCTCGGACATGGCTCCCAGGACCGCGCTCGCGGACCGGCCAGGTGAGCCTCGCGGGCCGCTGCTTTTCTCTAAAAGAGGACAATCACTCGTCCCGATCTGTCTGGCCACACCTGCAATGACACGCAACCCACCCCAAACAGGTCCTCCCAGAACTTCATGATCCGTCTTGTACCTCACGCCGTCATCGCCAAACTGAGAAACAGCGCCGTATCGCGAGCAGAAACAAGGCTAATTTGCAGTGCGTTTGACGAATACGGACTACTACGTACCGATAACACTCCCAGCGCCGGTTCTCAACCAAGGGGTGGCGTCCTCGATCATGCAAGAAAACACAGCACATGCTGTTGAGAGCGAGGGTCAGATCAGACGAGTCCGAGGGGTGCATGCAAGATCACACCGAACGTCGAGAGCCGCCCGTCCCCGAGCCGAGCAAACCAAGACATCCAATGGAACATGCAGAGCAGGACTGGTGCTTCAGGATTCTTGATCAGGTATGGATTATTAACAGCGTACTAAGGGGCCTCGTGCAGCTATCTACAGGAGCAACGTTTTGCCATAAACCAAAGCGTGAGAAGAGCCGAACATGCGCCGCCCCGGATGCGCCTCTGCATCGCTCTAAACTCTGATATCATCGCAAAGGAAAAAGGGGAGCAGGATAAAAAAAGAACAAGATCAGGATCTGATGAAGAAGAGTAAGCAAAAGAAAACAAGACGCCCTAGTAACCACTGAACATCGGACCTGTCGGACCATCCCCCCCAAAGCACCAAACCGAAGAATCGCAGCCTCAGAAGCGAAAAGGCCGTCTAGGTATCAATATATCGCTCAAGAACTTTCCAAACGCGCTCGACTCAAGCATCCGAGTAGTATCCACCGTCGTACGGGCCATGGCCCTGAGGCTGGCTGCCGCCAACCACGTTCTCTGTGGAGCCCCAGTAGCTGTTCTTGACCCTGCGGTCGCGCTCAAACTCGGCCCACCGCTTCATCGTGATCTTGCTGCTGTCGAACTCGCCCTCGTACTCGATGCCTGCCTTCTTTGTCTTTTCTCCTGCCGTCTTTCTCGTGTCGCCCCACGAGAAGTCGTCAAACTTCCAAAACGAGTACGTGGGCAGGATAAAGTTCCAAACGGGGAGCGAAACCAGGTAGATGAGCATCCACACGACGTACGACCAGCTGTGCGCCGTCACGACGATGAGCACCGCCGGTAACCCGAGAATCAGGGCGAGGAGAATAAGAGGGATAATCTGTGGGGGCGAATTGATAATGGATATGATGACTAAGAAGAGCAAAAGTTAGATCCCGTCTTCCACGGGGCATCGGGATATACGAGAGGAACGAGGTGTTAAAACTTACCGACATAGAATGTGAAGGCGATGGCAGCAGGCAATACAAGGGTACCGATGAGCTCGATAAAAACGATGAACTGCATGCTGAAGCAGAAGGTACCGCACAGATCCCTGACGAGAACAAGTTCCATCAGGTTGTGGATGGTGGAGTTGATCCAGCGACGGCGTTGCGAGAGAAGAACCATGAACTCTTCCGGGACCGTCGTCTTGCACACAGCCTGCGGCACAAAGACTTGTTTGCGCTTAGGGAAGGTACGCAGCATGAGAGTCGACAGGTATCGATCTTCGCCAAGCAGGAGGAGGTTCTTCTTGTGCAGGGTATCGACCACGTTCTCCGAGTAGTGCTCGACCACATCCGGGTTGGCCAGGATGGGCACCCAGTAATTCTGAGCACCTTTAGGCGCCTTGATGCGGTACATGCAGAAGCAGCCGGGAAGACAGGTGACGCCGCCGAAAACCGATTCGAACGACTTGGCGAGATGGTGGGAAATGAAGTACTCGAAAACCTGGATGGCTGACACCCAGCTCGCCCGCTTGTTCGCGATCTTCGTCTCACCGCAGAGACCCATGATATCGGGATCTTTGACCATGGCTGAGATCATGTGCGTCAGACTGTCGGGGAAGACATTGGTATCGGCGTCGACCATGAGGACGATCTCGTAAAAGTCGGGCGAGATGCCGGTTACTTTCCACAGCCCGTTAAACATCTCGTACTCGAGCTCCGTCATGCGCTCATCGAACATGACCTTTTGGAGGAACGACATCAAGATGATCTGACTGTCGCGCTTGCCGCGGTTTCCGGGCTTCGCCTTGGTCGCTTCATCCGGCGTACCGCACTTGACAACAACCATCATGGGCACCCGCTGCTGCTTCTCGACGGGGATGGCTGAGTTGGCGCCATAATCGTAGAAGCCCGAGTAGACCTTGGCCATGTTGTGTCGCTTGGAACCACTAGCAACAGCGACGTATGAGAAGGCCTCGACATCCTCGGGCGGAGTGCTGTGATCCTTGAGCATGCCCAGGACAATGTCGGGGGTTGACAAGGACTCTCCTTTACCCTTGATGATGCCGTCACAGATGACCAGAACCGCCTTGTGGCTGTTGGGATAATCCGTCATTGCGATCGAGTCAATGGTCGCCCGGATACCCTGCTCACCTTCCGAGTATGTCGTCACCAAGCAAATCGCATGGGCCAGGGGGAAACCGAAGGGCATCCAGTCCGAGGGCGGTTGAGGGATGACAGCTTCATGAATGAAGCCCGCAGGGCCCGGGCCGTCCGAGGGGACGCCGTTCGACGAATACGGATCAGATTTGAGAAGGAAGCTCGATCGGCTATCGTTCCCGTCCCGGTACATTGAACCGGGGTTGAGAAGCTGACCGGCCGCATTTTGGCTCCCCATCGTGGTAGGGACCCCAGACCTTCGATTGGACCGTTCGGCGCCGTAGACAGCCGAGAATCGGGACGTCGTTGGCAAGAAGGCGCTGCTGCGTTTGCTGTGCCGGTCTGAGGACCCATTCACGCTGCTCCCAATGTCTCCGGGAATCCGCGGCGGGGCTCGGTAGATGTCCTCGGTCCAGTCTTCAATCTGCCGGTTGCGCTTCCGCAAGTCTGAGGTCTGTGATGTCTTCGCGGCAGCGTATGTCTTGCTGATGAACCACTGGAAAACGATGGCAAGCACGAATCTCGCAACAACAACGGAGAGAATCAAGATGAGGGAACAGTAGAGGACAACCTTGGACGCAATGCACCCAACCGTGTCGGTATCGACCGTCCCGACCTTGATGATCTCCTCGAAGCACTCGGCAATCACCTTGTCGTTCGAGGACTGGAAGGCGCGCGTGATATCGCGGCCCCGCATCGCCTTGTTTGCGGCCGTGTTCCGATTTCTGAGCTCCTTGAAGCGGTCGGGATATGTGACCTGCGTGTCGTCGAACCAGTTCAGGAGGTCGAGGTCGAGGACATTACCGGAATAGACGACAAGGTTCCGAGAGCTGTTCTTGACGTCGTCCCATGTGAAGTAAACATCAGCGGCGCCGCCAAGTTCCGACGAGTAGAATGCATCTCGGGCCGTCGCGCTAGTGTGGCAGGCATAGCCCACATAGTACGGGACAGACATGTTCGGCGCCGAAGATCCATCTTGTTTGAAGGCAGTGCACGGAAAGTACCATGCTAGGTTGCCGCTCGAGTCGTTAGGAATATCGGAATCCGCTTTGGCCTTGATGAGCCCCTTGCATTTACCGTTGACATTCTGGAAAAGAAAACTGCCGTCCATGCCGCCGTACTTTACCGGAAGATCCCAGAGGACATTGGGAGCCGTCCCGTCCATGCGAATGGGAATGCCCTCGGCGACGGGATGACCGGATCCTGTCAGGTCATAGGCCGATCCGTGAAAAATCATGTAACCTTCCCCGACCTCGTTCACGCGCAGCCGTAGCGGAGGCTGGCCGCAAACAACCTGAGTGAAGCCAAACGTGAGGAAGCCGACGAAGCCCATGATGAGCAGGATGATGCTGATCAGACCCATCTTCTCTCTCCAGGCCCTCTGCTGGGCCTTGGCTGGCATCCCGAAGCACTTGAGGATGAAGCCCGGGCACCAGAAGGTAACGATGGCGCAGTAGATGTTCCACAAACTGGGTGGCCGTATCTGCTCAACCTCCTTTCGCTTGCGCTTCGATTCCTTGGTGATCTTGCCGTGCTTCGGCCCACCCGACGCCCTCCGTTTTGACCGGCCTGCCTTCTCGGGCTCTGCACCACGGTGCTTTGAGCTACGTTTCCTCCTTGGCGGAGACTGGTCCGAGACAGCGTCCTCATTCCTCGACCCGGCGCCAGACAAGTCCGTCGTCCCCTCCAAATCCTCGGCGATCGGGTCATTGCCCGTCGACGAGGGCAGCGTGTTCATGTTGGCTGCATGTTTGCGGTAGTAGTAGTTTGGGTGATCCTTGTCTATCCTATTGCGCTCCGGCCTGATAAGACTCCTCTTGCGCTGGAACGGCGACTCGGGCGCGTGCGGAGTGGGGGAGGTGGGCGATAATGGTGTTCTCTCTATTTCTGGATTAGGAGACGCAATAGTCTCGGCGAAAGAGGATGCTGATGGCCCACGTTGATGGAGCGGCCGCCCGGCGACAGGGACATAACCGCCAGCTTCGATATCCGCGGGCCTCTGGCGTCGCGTCGACGTCGGTCGGTAGCTGTGCCGTTCTTCGTATGAGGGCGTCGCGCCCGGTCGTTCGGGTAGAGACATGATCCTGGCGGCGGCCAAATGTTAGCAATCGTGCGCTTCGCCAACACGATTCGCGAGCGACGTGGTCAGACGGGGACTTCACCCAATGCAACGAGTGTTCCGTCAGCGGTCGCCGAGCATACGGCCCGCCGAGCGCTCTCGACAGTGGTGTTGGAGTGGGAAATCAATAAAATGCAGAACGAGACAGCCCAATCACTGGAATTTAAAGGGCATTGCTGTCGCCGAAGAGGGCAAAAAACGACGTACCCTGTCCAAGACGTGTTTTGGGAAAATGACGCCTGGGAACCGTAATAGCAGGCTTTGATCCGCCGGGATTTTGGAGATTGGCGGCCCTCGCAGGGCTATGGTGTTGCTGCAGGTGAGCGGGGGGTTTCTCAGGAGACGGGACCAGTGGAGGGCGCCAGCGACTGGTCAGCAGGGCCAAGAGTTGGATTGGAAGGAGCCGCGGTCTCGTCCTCCGTGTTGGCTAGGCTATTCTCGTCAAAGTTGCATCGGCGGCGCAGGTCGTTCCTGCCACGATCGAAGGAAAAGAATCGAAGCTGCGCCGAATTTACCAGGCACCTTTGGTTGGGTAGGTCGGTCAGTTCCTTCTAGGTTGCAGACGTTTCAAAGCCGATCGCCCTCGTTTTTGCTGCACCAAACGAAACCAGGACCTGGCGTTCCGGGCCGATCGAAGAACACGGCACCTGTGGTGAGGCAAGACTCCTGCGTGGCTAGAGAAAACAGAGACAGAAAGGATGAATATAGATACGGAGCAGCGGTCAAGCTAAACGAGGGACAAAAAAAAGTAGGCACGCCGTTTTTTTTTCGCTGCCTAGCTGGACACGAGGAAGAGTGAGAGGTGCAAATCAAATCAACAATCGATGTTCTGGACTCAGCTCCGTGCCCCCTTCAAAAGGGCTCGCTTCTTGCTGTGGGAATCACTCCCCCCTTTCCCAAAAACGACTGACCTTGACGAGGAAAACCCCGGGGTTAGGGTTAAATACGTATAAACAGTGCGATTCGGTGCCTTGGCATCCCGATGTTGCTCGCATTCTGCTGTTTCCGGGCAACGACCTTAATGGCTTTCATCCCATGAATAGATACAGACTAGAAGATCCTGTTGTTAGCCATCGTTAACGTTGTTCCTCTATTTTGTGCTCCCCGAAACAACTTGCAACCTTGGAACTTCAACCAGTCCTGGATTCTTGCCACAATGCCCGTGTCTGGTGTCTCTCCCTCGTGTCGGCATTTTGGTTTGATTGCGACAAGAGCGATGCCAAGGCCCAGGCGCTTGTGTTGATCCACAATCTTCTATCCCCTGTTTTCGTTTCCACCTGCCACAGTGCCATCGCTTCTCATGGCGCAAATCCGTCCCATTTTCCCCACTTGTAGTCGGTGACATCAGTCAAGCCTGGACCCTGGCTCTCACTCTCGGGCTGCAATCAAACGTGAAACCCGACAGATTGGACCCCGCGATTTCTTCCCAGATGGACAGCACACATCCACATCGTCAACTTGGCTTTTCGGCACGATCCGCTCAATTCATCAATATATATTATCTTCATAGGATCTCCAGCTCTCACCAAGCAGGTGTCGATGCGCAGGTGCAAAACCAGGGGCTCCGGGCCGTTCTATTTTACCATGCGACAACCGCTTCGCTCCCTGACAGCAAAGTGGAGGGATAGGAAAGTATTTAGGTCACGGCGGTGACGCGGCAGCAGGCAGGCGGCCAAGTCCGACCGGGAACCGGCCACGGCTTCGGAAAGATTCACAGTGATACAACCGCTCTGAATGATAATGCCCGCACCCGGAGATTCAGATCTGCGTGTAACGACATCGACTTTCTCCCGAACGTCCACCGACGCGCTCCATAACTACCAAAGACGGTTGAAAACGTTGATACATTGGCGAAGGGAGCTGTGGCACAGGGTTCGAGAAGCCTGTTTCAACCGACCAACAGCAGAGTAGGAACGAGTCGGGGGCACGCCGCCCTCATAAACCACCCCACGGAAAGACGAACTCCGTTGACTCGCCCGGCACTCGGCACGCTCTCCGTTGGGGCGGTGCTCCCTCGACCTGGCTGTGACCCACGGATGCGGCTCATCAGCTGTGGGGGTTCAGAGCTTGAGACGCTCTTTCACCAGCGGCGGGCAATGGTAGAGGAAAAGCAGCTTCAATAAATCCACCCGGGTGGCTCGGGATTTATCCAAGAGCCGTCGATTTCGAGGGGACCTTCTGTGAAACTCGTACTTTTCTTTTCTCTTCTCTTTTTAAACTTACTTATTCCTTATTTCATCGCGTCCCTTTACCCGTATCTTCTACTTGATCACAAAAAAACATTGACTTTCAGATAGGTACTGTAGATATCTACCTAATACAACAGCCGTTAGTAAGACTTATGCTGGTGTGTAACGTGAGGGAATACGGAGTACACCCAGCACTGTGGGTCCATGCTCGCCAGCTTCTCCGGTTGCACAGACAGCATGGGGACGCGGAGATCGGAACGCTGCATGCAGGCTTGAAGATATCCCGGCTCTTCTCAGCTCGACACTTTGTCGCTAGTGTACCGTATTAGCACAGACAGATAGAGTACCGCAAACGTGGCTCGGCGACGCGTCCGGCCGATCTGCGGGGTCCCGGGCAAAGACAACCCGTGTGGGCATCGGGAATGAAGCCCGTTGAAACCGCCAAGTTGACAGCCTCAAGCAGTGGCCTGGACCCTGAGGAATGTTACCATCCTAATTCATGACGTGTTTCGTGGACGCTGACCAACCATTTGACCCATGCGGCGCCACGACTGGCCCCTGGACGGGTTCGTGTCTGTCTGGGCAAGCGCAAGAAGGGTCCTGAAGGGTCGAAGGTACATGCGAAACGATTGGCTCTGTCGCATGCGAAAGCGAACCGATATATCCGTTCAATGGACTAATAGTCTGTCGTCTCCGTCCGGAATACGGGTGCTTCGTGATTTCATCCAATCCCGAATTTTGCCCTGGCCCAGCGGCTGCTCTGAAAACGGAAGCAACCTGGAAGGCTATGGAACAAAGGTTCGAGCAGAGGGCGAGCATGGCACGGAGCAGGATCGGCCACTCGAGGCCGTTCAAGCGAACATGTCAGACTTGCTACGTCCTCTCCGTACTTGCGCCCCTTCCCTTTGATTCTGCCGTCATCAGATCAGATATCGGAGTACGAGGGCCGTCGGACAGGTAGGTGAGACACGGAAACCCGCTTCTCACCGCCCTGCTCCACGAAGCTGAAGCGGGAAATTTGCTCGATTTGTCCGTGGCCGCTGAGCGCAGCCTCTCTCTGGATTGCGCAATGCGATCATGAGGCTGGACCAACGCGCGCGCGGGGCGGAGGTACGCATGCATTGCATACCGATGCGCAAAGCTTTCCATCTGCGGAGCGAAACGTATGGAGTCATCGGCAGTTCCATCTGATTTATGGGATGGACAGCGTTTCCAAGAAAGATCAAAAATCGAAAACCGCGCGCAAAGAGGGGCAGATTTCAAGGTACCCGCCTGATGGATGCACCTCATTCGCTAGCCCCGGGCCGCTCCCAGAAGGCCTGGCAGTGAGGCAGGAGGCTCCAACCTCTTGTTTTACAGAGGGGCAACCCCAACAGGGCTCTCCCAACCAGCGTGAGTAGGACCTGGTAAGGATTCGCACCGTCTGTCCGTTCGCTGTAACAGCAGCCACCCACAGCCCACCAGGCGGTCGATCTCTCTCCATACTGCCGTCCCCGGCTTCCCTGCCATCCATCAGACTTTAATTCCCTCCCCATCATCATCAGCTTGACCCGACACTCGCTCGCTGAACCTTTTGTTCATCTACTTTACAACCGTCCTCTCTTTCGCTGCCACGTTTTCCGGGACGCTCGTTAATGTACCTACCTAATTGCTGTACTTTGCGATCGCTGTCACTGCAATTTGGCGCTACTTCAGTCTAATTCCCTGGTAAATCACCCAACATCCGAGTGCGACCGCTGGGACCGGGTTTCCACATCTTTCGACTCTCGATTCTGGAATGCAAGTGCGACGGATGTAATTCTGTCAGGTACCAACCGGCCACAACACCCAGACCGAGGGCTTGTTCATTTTGAGTCTCTGTACCTCGTTCAAGTCGGAAATCTAAAACCAACCGTTCAGCTACGCTCGCTCCTCTCCGCTCGCCGGACCACCACCCCTCCTCCTCCACCAGGAAGCCGACGAAACCTCAAAAAGACAGGCTCCCGGGCGGCGCCGTCCACCCAACCGCCTGCAATGGCGGCTGTCAGCCCTTCATCACCATCCGCATCACCCTCCTCCAACAGCCCCCGTCGAAAGCCCGTCCCCCTCCTCGCACCATCGACCACGGAGCGCTATGAATTTGGGGAGAACACAAAACCTCTGCCGGGTGTCCCGGCCTCCCAGTCGCCCAGGTTACGACATTCTCCTGTGTCGCCAGTCAAGGTCAACTTCCAACCTGAGGACTGGGCCCGACCCTCGACCGGAAACATCGAGACGCCCCTCTCTCACGGCGAGCCCGCTCCTGCTCCGATCTTCGACCGCGCTCTCCCCAAGACCCCGGACGCTCCAACACCACCGCCACACACGCCCCTGCCGCAGCACGAGAATGATCACCAACATAAATACCAACAGAGCCCGGTTCAGAATGCGCTGGGTTTGCAGGCCACCTCAAACGTCTCCCGAAAACCGCTTCCCCCGCCGGGGGCAATGCCAGCCAACACCAACCCGGCGACCGGTGTTCTGAGCTCAGAATTTGACCGGTTGAACATGGGCGATGAGCCTGGAAGGCAAGGGGTGAACCGGGACAGCCGGGAGTCAGATATGACTGCGGGTACCTCTCGACAGCAGACCTCAGCCGAGTCGTCGGCGACGACGAGCGCGAGTTCCATGTCTGGAATTCTCGATGTCTCGGACAACCAAGACAACTCGGCCGATGTGTCCGCGGGAAGCTCAGTCATCGACGACGGCCACCCCCGGCCCGAGCCTGTGCCCCAGTTGCAGTACCACCACTCGGCATTCCTCCCACGACCGGTGAGCATGGCGGAGCAAGATCCGCGCGCTCAGTCAAATCCCAATCTGGCCGAGAACGGCGCCAGCATCAACCGCCATCTGACGCCGACTACCAACTACATGAGGAGGAGCTCGCTGCCGCGGCCCCAGTCAGCCTACTCGGTGTATTCGGACCTTGGTGGGCGCGGCCGTTCGTCCGTCCTGCTTGGCAACGCGCAGAACCGGGCGCCCTCCACGCACTCCAGGAAGTCACCAGAGACGCGGCCGTCCTCGTTCGCCGAGCTCCTCAACGTCCCGTACCCGCAACCGGCGCCAGCGCCTATCACGTTCGACAACTCGCAACTGCGTTCGGTCGTGGGGAACAATGCGTCTCTCCTCAGCGCCGAGAAAACGCTCGAGATGTACCGGCAAAATGTGAAGAAAACAAACGACTTCTCCATATTGTACTCTTTCGCCGTCTTCCTCATCGCCACCGCGCAGGAGCAAGGGGTGGATCATGATGCCAAAAAGACCAAGAGCCCCAGGGCCGGGGATGAAGCTTCTGGAGTGCCCGCTGCGTCATCTCCGCACGATCTGGTGCGTGAAGCGCGCGCCATCCTGCAGAAGCTGGCCAACAACGGCTATCCCTTTGCACAGTACTATCTAGCCGACGGCTACGCGTCCGGTCTGTTTAACAAGGGCAAGGAGGACAACAACTCGGCCTTTCCCCTTTTCGTCCTTGCCGCCAAGCACGGCCACGCAGAGTCGGCGTACCGCACCGCGTTGTGCTACGAGTTCGGCTGGGGTTGTCGTAAGGACCCTGCCAAGGCTGTGCAGTTCCTGCGCACAGCGGCCTCCAAGAGGCACCCGGGCGCCATGACGAGGCTAGGGAAGGCGTGTTTGTCGGGTGATTTGGGCGAGAAGCGGTATCGGGAAGGCATCAAGTGGCTCAAGTTAGCGGCGGAAGCAGCCGACGCCATCTACAACGCGGCCCCTTACCACCTTGGGTCTCTGTACGAGACGGGCTATGGCGACGACGTCTTCCTGGATGAGAGTTATGCCGCCGAACTGTTTACCCAGGCCGCCGACTTGGGCCACCCCGAAGCGAATTACAGAATGGGCGACGCTTACGAGCACGGTAAGCTCAATTGCCCGAGAGATCCCGCCCTGAGCGTGCATTTCTACACGGGAGCTGCGGAGCGCGGCCACGCGGCGGCGATGATGGGACTCTGCGCTTGGTACATGGTGGGAGCAGAACCCGTTTTGGAAAAGGACGAAGAGGAGGCTTACGAATGGGCACGGAGATCGGCCGAGCTCGGTAAGTTTTTGACCGCGAGTACCCTTGTCACAGGGATCGGACGCTGACCGTAGGGGGCAATATCATCAGGCTACGTCAAGGCACAATACGCCGTGGGATACTTCACCGAAATGGGTATTGGATGCCGACGAGATATCCTCGAGGCCAATGTATGGTACGTCAAGGCCGCCGACGCGGGCGACGAACGCGCAAAACAGCGCCTTGCCGCTATTCGCGCAGCCATCAGCGGCGGGACACCAATGGAGGTGGCGCCCCCCAGAAATGGGAAAATCAAGAAGAACGCAGGAGAAAAGGACGACAAGGAGTGCGTAGTAATGTGAAAAGGGGCTCCCAAGGGGCAGGACAAACATCCTATGTTGGCATGGACGACCGACGACGAGGATTGGGTAATGGTATAATACGGAAACATATGCGGCCCGCTGTCCAAAGAGTAATCTAGGGGCTTTGGCTTGGTTTGGACGGCCGGATGGGGGTCGGCTTTTGGTCGCGGCGGTGATCTGTTCTTCTTCTCTCTCCTTTTTTCCTCAAAACGAACCTTTGGATACCCAACAGCACCGATCTTCGAGGCTCCCGGTTACAGGAACGGGCATCATCTGTGTCGTTTCCTTCCTCTCCGCCGTTCCTAGGTCTACGGATGCCTTACGAAGCCCTGGTCGAGGTCTACTCCAGCGGTTCCAGAATCACCTTCTTTCAGATACAACAACGGTATTTGCATGAGCACGTTGAGGGGTGGTCAGGGGACCGAAGAGGTCAAGCAAATGATGGGGAACGGCAGGGAGATGGACGGACTGAGACGGAAAGGAGAGAGAAGCCAACCGAACCGGTGCAGCCAAGGCTTGATCTCTTCTTAACCCGAGCCGCCGGCCCGCTCCGCTTATTTCTTCCTCTTCCGCGGCCCCTGACACACCGCTTTTCGTGCTACTCCGGCGTTCATGGGTTTGGGTTGGTTCGGGCATTCACAGTACCTAGTTTGGGCAGGCCATGAACGCGACGAAAAAACCTGTACATACAAAGAAAATTATAATTATTATGGCGCTTCTCTTTTGCCTATGTACACAACCTGTGTGTTCTCTGAGGACCTGCCTTTTTTCTAATTCACAAGCATAGACGCTCCTTAGCTTGTTGACTCTTGACTCCAGCTTCTAAATGATCCCGATGCCTTGAATTGAATTATAAGTATAATACAAGAAGAGCATTATGTGTACAGGTGCAGTAGAGAATATAAATCGAGAATCGTTTCAACAACCCAGCGCCCCCTCCCTAGTGTCATGCGTTACAAGTAGATCGAAACTTTTCCAACATACCGCGCCTTGAAAACGCCGCGCTCCGTCCTGTTCTCTGTTGTATGCGCATCAAGAAGCCTGTCTATTCCTAGATCCATCCAAGCCGATCCCCTCCCCTCTTTCTTTTTTCTTTTACCACGTACGACTGACTGATTGACTGACTGACTTAGTCGGGTGTCATATCGATCTCAGCTTCCCCGTCGCCCAGGCAGCGACCAGCGAGCTGAACGCACCGATAACCATGCAGACGGCGATGGCGTTGGGGCCGTCCGGGTCACTCTGCTCGGCGGGCTGGGCGTCGGAGGCCAGCTCGGGGCTCTTGCCCGGCTCGAGCAGGCCAAACACGATGGCGCTCATCAGGGTGCTGATGAACTGCGGGATCGTGACGTAGATGTTGAGGATACCGAAATACACGCCGCTCAGCTCGCCTGTCGATGCATTGTTGCTGCTGGCGCCGCCGCTGCCTGCTTCGAGGGTGCCGTGGTCGAGGCGAAGGACATCGCGCATCTCGATGCTTGAGTCGTTGGATAGGCGGCGGTAGGGGACACTTGGGACAATGGAGGGGTCCGAGGAGCCGCCGAGCTTGTTCACTTCAATACCGAGAAACGTGACGGGCGCCCATTGTGCGACGCTCCAGGGGATGCCGCAAAGGGCGACGATCCCCGTGGCGAGACGGAACGAGGTGGCAAAGGGGGTGAGGAACATGGCGGCGGCAAACAACACGTTGCCAATGACCCAGGCCGTGAGGAGGTCGGGCTTGGCCTTGTTGAAGGCCTCGACAAAGGGTGCGATGCTGGCGGGGGGGCGGTGGGTGAAGGTCTCATCCTCGGGGGCGCGGATCAGGGCTGGGAGGATCCAGGCGCTGACGAAGGACATGGTCGAGTAGGCGGTCAACGCCATGCTACCGATGCGGCCCATGTCGCCCAGCGCATCGTCCGAGTCCCTGGCATCGGCAGGGGCGTCGTAGCGGAAATACGTCTCGCCGACCCAGGTGCTGCTGTAGATGATGAATGGGAACCAGCCGATCCAGGACCAAAACACAGCGTTGCAGATGCCGCGGATGCGCGGCGGGAGGGTCAAGAGTGTCGACCAGATCTGTCGAACGACCTTGAAGCGGCCCTTGGCGCGCATCGGGTCGTGGCGCACCGAGAGAAGCACACGCTCCGTCACAGCCCAGCAGGTGATGGCCGAGGTCAGCAGCATGCCTAGGGCAGCAATGATGGTGAGCTGCTTGAACTGGCTATCCCCCAGCGCTGGACCAAAGATCTCGACGAGGTCGATCGCGCCCATGGCGTAGCCAATGATGTGCCCGAGGGAATTCATGCGGCTTACTGCGTGGCGGTATTAGCATCTCGGAAACAAACTGCAACAGAAACGCAGGAAAGGTTACTCACTCCAGGCAGCCCCGGTTTGCTGCTTCGTTATGGGTAAGGTGTCCACAACCAGACTTCTCGCGCAGGACATGACTGCAGGTTATTCGGTCAGCATCATGAACAAGGGGGACATAGGGCAGACGAGTATCTGACCTCCGTTGATGGCAAAATCGACGACGTAGAGGGACAAGACGGCGAGCAAAATGGTCAATCTCCTTGCAATTTCGCCCTCGGATACAAAGGAAGCAACAATCTCCTTTGTGAAGCCCAGGGTGAGCAGACTGGCTGCGACAATGACAGACCCGATAGCGATAATGGGTCGCCGTCTACCCCATTTGGACGTCGACTCGTCGGCAACGACCCCTATTATCGGCTGCACTATCAAACCCGAGAGCGGACCGGCAACCCAGACCAACGACGTTTGCCCCTTTGTCAGTCCAAGCGATAGGAGATATGGCGTGCAGTCTGCGCAGACGTGGACCGTTAGCACCGTAGCTAGGGAGGTCATGGTTGGGAGGGGTTATCTTACACGTCATTTCAACGCCCCAGGTGAAGCTGTTCAGGCACGCGAGCAGTCAGCAATCGAGGGCCTTCCTCCCAACGAAAGGGACATGCACGGACGTAATACCGATAGAGACGCAGGTCAGGAGCACCATGCGCATCGTCTCCGACCGTCCCTCCACCTTTGGCTGCCCCACCCATGTCGACATGGTGTTCGGATGCGCGCCGCTGAGCTCAAGAACGTGGTTGTCCCTGTGGCCGTGGCCGGTGCTGTTGCCGTTATTCCGAACACTAGAATTGCAACCCTAGGCCCGCGATCTCTCCAAGCTTATCGTCCGGCGCTCCGAAATTCGGCTTCCAGACGGTATCCGGTCCTCGAAACTCGTTGACCGGCTGCGTGGACTGTTTGCGCACTTGGTTCCCGGCGCAGTGAGCGGCGCGATTCGAGCAGTCGAACGCGACCTGACGGTTGGATTGGCTGTCAGGACCAGGGTGTTAGGATGTCCGTCTCGACTGGGGGTTGGGGGAATAGGCCATGCTGGCGCCGGTACACAAGTACACAAAAGGTGTTCGCCGGCGCCGTGGAAGCTGAGATAGAAGCGCACAAAAAGCAATGGCTCTCTTACCGCCGTATCAAGACATCTGGTGTAGCACCTGCTCAGATAAGAGCAGCGCAGGGCGCAGATCGTTTGGATCTCGGTACGGGCGACCTGTTGCGCGCTGCTGTTTCCGTATCTCGTTTCTTAGTTTCCGATTCGAGTCCGATTGTGCGACAATGGCAATGGATTAATTGTCGGTATTTCTCAATATTTACCGGATACGGAGCAAAGCGAACGAGCGAACGAGAGAAGGAAGAAGAAGGGAAAAATTAGAGCGAATGCGATTGCCTGGGACAGACAGGTTGGCTGACAGGAAATCGAGCAGCGCAGCCGCTTATCATGTCAAGTTTGGTCAACGGGTGCCGGTGGTGCCAAGCATGGCGAAGCTCAGTGCATAGGTGGCAGGTCCACCGCGAATAAGGGGCCATTCTGACGTACGGCACCTGTGGTTAGGTAACAATTGGGGGTTTTGGGATGAGCAGGGGTCTTGGCCGCGTATTTGACACATGCCCAGAGAGGCCAGCCAGATATCAGAGATCAGCAATCTCATTAGCCCGAAATACTGTCCAGATTGGCGTCTGTGGTTTCAAGATTCACAATATGCCTATGTGTTATATTGTGCATAAGGTATGTTGCGACCATCGTCCGTGGATCGGCCCGTCGCGGTTGTGTACCTTGATCGGACTGCAGCTTTCCCAGAAGCAGCAGTGGGATGAATCTGCTGACTGGAATCTGGAGGAGGAAAAGGGAAAGGGAGAGGAAGATCACAGGAAAAGGAATCAAAGATAAAAGAAGAGGATATAAGACGAAGGGATCTCAGAGGGAAGACTGAAGAGTAAAGATGAGAGAAGAATGGAAGGAAAGAAAGATAAAAAAGAACGATCCAAGAACAGACCTGAAAGGTTCCATGACACAATTTCGCCAAGTCCGGCTGTGGAACCGAGAAGGTGGGCTTCGGTGGGCCGGGTGCGGGCTGCCCCACCATATCGATGAGGGGCACCAGATCCGCTCCGATCAAGGAACGTGGACCTGAGTCCGGCCCAAAAAATCGACCTCTGACTCGACCAGAGCTCGCATCTCTCGACATCTCGGTAGCGATACATTTTAAACACCCTCCCGGCCAACCGCATACCCAAAGAGAACCCCCACGGCTGCTGTACCGCAAAAGTACCAAGGTACGTCCCTCCTGCAGTTTCTCCCTCGCTGGAATATTCCGACAGCTACCCCGCCATCGCCATCCTCGATCCTACCATCCCATCCCGAGACATCTCCTGCGGGTAGTCGTCGTCTATTGCGTGACAGATCCCCCGGTTAACACCTCCTGCAGACTTCCCGCACCTTGCTGTCCCAATTAAACCCCCCGTGTCGCCCACGCCGCCTCAGATATGGATTTGGTAAATCAGTTAGTAGTTCCCTTCACCCCCCGCTACATCATCCCCGCCCCCCCCCCCGGAAGTTCCCCCCTTCATCCCTCACCCATCTTCTCCTTTCCTCGACGGTTGAGACGCGCCCTCACACCCATGGCACAAGAGCTGATACCCCTCCAAAGCCTAGAAGGCCGGCTGCTCTTTGCAGTTCCCAAGAGTGTGTCGCCCGCAACCCCTGCTACTACTACTTGGAGCCAGCCCAACCCCCCTCGGGACGACGTTGTTGCTGACCCCCCTTGTCCGCGAAAGAGGGCCGCCTCCTCCAAGCCTGCCTGAACCTCCTTGAGGGCGCCGACATCCAGTTCAGACGTGAGAACCGCCTCGACATTGCGCTCGTCAAGAACCTGCCCATTGCCCTCGTCTTCCTCCCCGCCGCCGACATCCCCACCTTCGTCGGCGAGGGCCGTGTCGATCTCGGCATAACAGGCTATGATCAGGTCCAGGAACACGATGCCGGTGTCCGAGCGCTCGCGCGCGCCCGCCGCATGAGCAACGAGTGGAACCCCAATGGCAGCGCGAAACCCCATGGCTGTGAGACGGTCATGGACCTCGGTTTCGGAGGTTGCCGGCTGCAGGTCCAGGTCCCCGCCAAGGGCGAGTACAAGGACGGCAAGGACCTGATCGGGAAGAACATTGGCACGAGCTTTGTGCACCTGGCGCAGGAGTACTTTGCCCGTCTGGAGATGGAGCAGGAGGGAGTGACGGATACGACTCAGCTGGCGGGGCGCAAGCTCCGGACCAAGATCATTGAGCTCAGCGGAAGTGTTGAGGCTGCCTGCGCGCTGGGTGTGGCTGATGGCATTGTTGACCTTGTCGGTTAGTCACTTACCCCTTGTTGCCCCATCCAACCACCTCCTGCCACTAACCCCTCGCTTCTCTTCCCATCAGAGTCCGGGGAGACAATGAAGGCAGCCGGCCTCAAGGCCATCGACACCGTGGTGGAGACATCCGCCATCCTGATCAAGTCCAAGGCGCCGAGCAACCCGGCCCTGGTCGACCTGATCGCCGCCCGCATCGGCGGTGTCATCACGGCCCAGAAGTTCGTCCTCTGCCAGTACAACGTGCCGCGGGCCAAGCTCGCCGACGCCACCAAGGTCACGCCGGGCAAGCGCGCTGCCACCGTCACCTCGCTCGACGAGGAGGGCTGGGTGGCTGTCAGCGCCATGGTTGAGAAGAAGCGCATTGCTCTGGTCATGGACGAGCTCGTCCAGGTTGGCGCGACGGATATTCTGGTGCTGGATATCCACAATACTAGGAGTAGCTAGTTAGGGCGTTTAGGGGATAAATAAAACGGGGTTTGAATTCATTGAGCGTTTCCTTTGAAACCGAGGGGCCGGGTTTCTTACGGGAAAATGGGATGAAAGCCGGTAGGAGATGAGGTGAAAGAAAAGAGGAACAAGTTTCCGTAACGGTAGCCATTAACGACACTAAAATGAAGCGTACTGAGGACCAGGAGGGAATCAGACCAACTTTAGCGCGGTATATGGAATATAGTTTCAAATCTTCTTTTCTTGCAGACCCCTCACTTGGAGGAAGGGGTATAATCAAATACAGATGAAAGCCCAGCGCTCTGCGACGGTCCCATCCTACCAAACGCCATCCCACGCCATCCCAGAAATCAGAAGAGAGAGACCCAGGCAGAAGATTGAAAAAGAGAAGGAAGAGTCAAAAAGAAAGTAACGACAAACTGGCATATCGCCAGCTATTGACCCCTTCCGCGCCATCCACCTGATCTGGACGAGAGCAACAATCCGCCCAGCTCTGAGCCAAGACGGATCAAGTAAATATAATATGTACATCCGAGAATACAAGGGAGGTCAACATGTCAGAAATACACGACTAGTAAATAGGCCGACCTTCCTCCCACTTGCGGTGCAAGCCGGCCTTGCCCTCCACCGTCTCCGACGCGGGCTTGGAAGTCTCAATCTCGCCCTTGACGTCCGGACCCCACGACACACGCGTGGTCTTGAGCCGCCGGGCCGAGCTCTCACCAGCGCCGAGTCTGCTAGGTCCTATCCATTCCCAGGCCCTGCCCACCTCACCGTTGCGACCTTCGCGCTGACCCGTGCGGACATTGCTGTTCTGCTCGACGATGGTGCGCACGCGCTGCCAGAGAGCCTCGCGGTCCGAGAGGTTGTGTAGCGAGCGGAGCACGTCGTCGCGGAGGTTGGGAAGGAAGAGGAAAGCGTCTTCGTCGCCAGCATCGAAAGCGATTTCCTTCTGGGCCGCAAGGCGTTCAAGGACCTCGTCCGCCAAGGCGGGGGCCCGCGCCGACAGGGTACGGTTACGAATAAAGCGGCGACGCCCGTCGAGGATAGCCAGCACCAGAAGAATCAGTCCACCAATGCTGAGTCGATGTCGAGCCACTCCGAGCTTGACCGACCGCCGGAGCGCGCACGTGTACGGAAGGCGAGCGAGAGAGGTGGACGATATTTTGGTGGCTGGAAAGGAAGTGGCACCTCCGGTTCTATGGGTTCGGCGACGGGTCTGGTTAGTCCGGTGGTCAGATATTGATGTGTACAACAAAAATAGGCGTACAGAACACTGGGACAATTACACGCCGACGGGCGCAAGGAGAGTGTGAACTTACTCAGGGGCAGGAGATTCCTCCGGTTGCACTTCAACTTCCTCCCTCGACTTAACCTCTCCAATGGCAGCAGCCCAAAGCTCGTCGAACTCGTCGGCAGCCATTCTCTTGCTCCGCTTCTTGCTCAGAATCTCCTTCAATTCGTCTTCCTCGATGGCGGGGCTATCCAGAGGCTCCCCCTCAGGCTCAAGGGGCTCGCCACACTCGTACTTGGCTCTCCGGTCACGCAGCTCCTCGACAGCCCTGTCGGCAACAGCCTGGACGCGGCGAACCTTCTCGCCATCGGGCTCGCAGCTCGGCGGCAGAGGGACGAGGCCACCGAGGGAAAGCGGATGGGGCTTCAAGACGTAATCGGGTTCGCAGCGAGCCGTGAAGTCCTCGTAGCAGTAGGCGTGCGGAGGGCAGGGTTCGCATTGCGGCTCGAGGGCGCCGGTGGCCCAGTCGGGAACATCGATGCTTTGAATATCGAATCTGGAAGCCACCTCTGCAGCCCACTCGGGGATCTGAATGTTTGCGGGGATCAGCTGGGTCGGTGCCCGGCCAAGTCCACAATATCCAACTGCCAACTTCTCCTGCCTGTACCAAGCAGCGTAGGCAACAAAGAGGGTTGTGACAAGAACCCAGAAAGGGGTTGACAAGCTCGATCCGCGTTTTGAAGGGCCCGGGGCTCTGCGCGCAATGGCCACCTCGGGGTGGGCTCTCTGTTCCTGGTCAAGCGCCAACTGCTCGTCTGGGGTAAATTCCTCATCAGGCTCCATCTCAGGCGTCATTGCCCTGGCAACTCGGCTGACGGGAATCTCAAAGTTTCGCGATACGGTGGAAGGCTCCTCTGGTTCATCAAACACGAGGCCATCTGTCCTGCGACGAGCGGTGGAGGGCGTATGCTTCAAGAGCGAATCAAAGCCACCCGTCTTGCGACGGTTGGTGGGTGTCTTGAAGGGAGAGGCTGGCGAATTGGCGCCGCTTTGGAACGGATTGTCGCTGCTGAAGATCTTTTCGGTCTGTGGCGTCCGTTTGAAGAAATTGTCTTCCTCGGGCGGTTCCAGCTTAGGGACCGGAGTCACGCGCCGATCGCGCCTGATGGACCGAGGCGGTTCGAAATCGTGCACCGTGTCTGTGTCGGAAGCGGGCGGTGGCTGGGTGCTCACGGACCGCGACTGCCTCTTGCGGGGACTCTCTCGGAGCGATGGGGTCGCTGCGGGGTATGGGTGATCGTCCTCTTCAGGCTCGCGCTTGACTCTGGTCGTCTTTCTCGGCGATCGAGAGCGCGAGACCGAAGGAGGAGGTCGCACTTCTTCTTGTTCATTGTTGGAGAAATCCGTGCTTGTGGTGCTTTGAGAGTCGGCATCTACGATCCCCCTGCTTGTCCGCTTCGCGCGGGCGCGGGTGGCCAAGATCTGCCTCGACTGCGGCACGACATATTCGTTAAAGAGGTCGATGAGCTGCGGCTTCTTGGCCTGGGATGGATAGTGGATGTTGTGGGTGACGAGGATGGAGCGCAGGCGGGGGACAGTCAGCGACCGAGGGTCGAAGTCACTCTGCAAGTAGTCGACGTTCTCAGAGTCGGACATGATGGCGATGATGGGGCCAAGGATGGCCGGGAAAAGGGTGATGGAAAATGTGCGTCCGGCGACACAGGCGATGTTGTGCGGTGACCAGAGCTTATCAGCAGTTGTTTGCGAATGTGGTCAGATCATTGGCGACCGGGTGCGTGCAGCTGCAAAGTGAACTAGGCTGCTGCTGATCGTCCGTGTCCTGCAATTGAACTGCAGGGGCGGCTTTCCAACAAAGAGACGCGGAAATGGGGAATGCGGTGAGTGCGGGAGAAAAAAAAAGTTGGATGTTGATGGGCTGGAGTGGATAAAGTGCAAGGGTAACAAAACAAACTGGACAGATGACGAAAGCGGTTGTTGGTGGCAACAGACGGAGCTCTTGTGGAGATTGCGAGAAAGCACACAAGCCACTGTGGCGCAGGTTTTTGAGCGCCACGTCCCCTTTGAATTCGACGTCACAAGTGGCATAAGCTCCAATCAACAAGCAGTTCAACTCGGCACGATAAACGCAAAAGCTGATGTCCTGATTGACCTCAAATGGAACGTAGGTAATTCCGTATCATAGAATTATCATCCAACATGACTCCGTAATTGCAAGACAATGCCAAGTGTCTCATCCCTCACTTCAAACCCTTCCCCTCCTCGGCACCGTCACAACCACCATCCCATCCTCAACCCCAAACCCGATCCCTGCCCCATCTACTTCCCCCGTCCCATCAGTCTCACCACCTCCCGGTGGGATCCTCACCTCCCTCTCAAACCTGCCCATCGCACACTCCCCAACCACCATCCTCCCCTGCGTCCCACCCGAACCGGGCCGACGCACCGACCCGTCCACCACCAGCACCGACCTGCCCGCATCCCAGCCCACAGTGACATCCTCCTTCTTCACTCCCGCCGCCGCGACACACACCGTCCAACCACCGCCATCCGGCCTTGCAAACACATCCACCGGCGGGACAAACGTCGTCGTGGTCGTTCTGGTCTTCCTCTCGGCCTCATTCAACGCCACAATCTCCTTCTCCGCTGCCCCCGCCGCAGTCGTGATGTCATATAAATCCCCCTCCCCCTCCTCCCACTCCTGCCCCCCTTCACCACCGGTATCTTTGTTGTTATTATCATGCCTCTCCTTCATCGTCGCCCACGGACTCGGGCTCACCCCGCCACTGCCGCCAGCATCACCGCCGCCGCCGCCTCGTCGGCCCTCGAGGGTGCGCGGGGTGTACCAGGGGCTGGAGCAGCGGTCTGCGTCGTCTTGGCCGGTGTAGTCGAGGGAGGGCAGCGGGAGGGGCGAGCGGCCCGGGCTGGTGTTTTGGGACATTGGGTAGGTAGGTATTGTTATGGATGTAGTGTATCGTGTGGTTTGTGGAGTTGATTGGGCGTCGATTGAATAGGTAGGTATTCGTTTGCGAAGAGGGCGCGGATTCCTCGGGTTCCTTTGCCGTGTATGTGGTCCTTAGAGCCCTGCCAATGGTAGAAAGATCGTGAGAGGTTTATAAGCACATCGGATAGACAGTGGCCTGATGTCCGTTATGTAATATGCCAGCTCAAGCTCCGCAGGTAGGGAAAGCTCCTTTCCCGAAACGAACGGTTCGCCACCCGTGACGACACTCCTCCGTTTTCACCGAGGTACGGAATACTTCGTCCCTGAGCTGGTACCTTGGCGTCTCTTTGTTCCTGGAATTCCCGGCTGGATCAGCGGTCTTGGCTTACTTGGGACATCACGAATGTTTACAGCCTTTGAATATGACGAGATATTCCTGCGCTTAGATTGTATTATACAGCGACTCGTATTCAACAACCCCCTGGGTATTTCTAACTAACCCTATAACAACATTGTCCCGCTGTTGCGGCCGTTTTCTAATGAACTCGTCCCTTGAATCCGAATTTACACAGTTGAATGGTTCCGAGCAAGTCAGACAGAGCCTCTCCTCCTGACAACCGCACCGCACCTGACCCTATACCCATAACTCCGTTGATACCCATTAGAACGCTCCGTGCTGCCTTCCCCAGACCCATGCAATGAACCTTTCCACCATGGCCTCTCGACTCACTCGGCCGCCTTTGACCCGAGCTTCTTCTCGGCCTCTTCGGCTCGCCGGTTCGCCTCAGCAACCTCCTTTTGCAGCTGTTTGATGTAGTCAATCGCCAGCTCCACCGTGCTCGCCTTGCTATTCGGCGCCCCTCCGCCCTTGTCCTTCTTGCCGTCGCCGCTCTCGGGCTCGCTGTCCTTTGGCTGCGCGGGGAGCAGGGCGGCAATCTCCTGGAGAGCCGAGTTGATGCGGTTCCGGCGGCCCTGCTCGGCAATCTTGTGCGACGTGCGCTTCGATGTCAGGTTGGTCGAGAGCTCGCTGGGATACGATACACCTGGCAGTGTGTTGCCTTCGAGGATGCGCTGGTAGTTCGACTTGGTCGCGAGCAGATGCGAGGCTGCTTCTTCCACGTCCGGGCCGCCCGGCAGTAACGGCTTGATGCTGGGTGATATCTTGGGCCTCAAAGCGGGCGAGACCGGGATCGAGCTGACACTTGCCCGTTTCTTACTCCCCCTGGGGAGGAGATGTGGGGTCTTCCTTGTGCCGAACCCAGATCCGGCTGTCAGCTGCGGGCTTTGAGTCGCCGAGCTGGTGGGCAGATTCACTATCGAGGGTGAAGGTAGCGGTGCCAGGGCTGGCGTCTTGGAATTGCTGGCATCCTGTGAGGTCTGTGTTGGTGTCGGGCAGTTTGCCGATGTGGCACTTGTATTGACGAAGTTTGCAGACTCTGGGAGTTCAAACATTTCGATGTGGTCCGTGTCGACGGCTTCTTGGCTGCCGGCCCTAGTGTCCGAGCCGCGAGTGCTTGGCGAGCTCAGTTTCATTAGTGAGGCAGGGGTCGCGGGAGACGCAAGCCCTGGCCGCGCAGGTAGGAGAGAGGGAGCCGCGCTCGTTTGCGGGCCGATATATGGAGACGGCTTTGCGGACCGTGTCTTGGGGATAGGGGGTGGGGGCATTTCAACAGGTGCGGTATCGTTCAGAGCCTCGGGAGATACCGAGCCGTCCTCTGACTCGGTCACTCCACCTGTCGACGAGGAGGAAGTCTGTATCATGGGTGTGGGCAGTTGCGGGCAGTCTTGGCCCTGTTCGGCACTCTCGGCCAGCTCACTTAATACCTGAGCGTTCATGCTCGGGGTTGTCGCCGTCCTCCTCCGCAGCGGTTTCGAAATAGGTGACTGCTTGACGCCGGATTTCGCCCGTGCTTTGGCCGCGTTCTTCCGCATTTTCTTGGCCAAATCGCCCGGTGCTTGATTTGGCATTGCAGCCACAGTCGAGTCGAGGTCCATATCCACAGGTGAGCTTGTCGAGACAGGACCGTGCCTCTGATCAAACAGGGCCAGAGGGTCGGTCTGCGCATGCAGAGCAGGCGAAGTCAGGGGGCTAAAATAAGCACCTGGTACAGCAAACTGCGATTCAACCGAAAACTGGGTATCGAGCGGCGTGACGGCTGGAGACACCAGCGGAGTAAAGGACATCTGAAAAGGGGGTCAGCAAACTTGACCCCGGAGTAAGGGAATGAGATGTAAACAAACATCCGACTGGTCTTTTAGCCTCTGGTACCGGTACTCGATGGGTTGCTGTTGCTCGGACGAGTTGGGCCGGGGATAGTACTGGTTGGACCCGGGCTGGATCTCCAAGCTCTGCGGGGTCGGAGGGACTATACGGTTCTGCTGGCGCACAAAGAAGGCAGCCTGCTGCTCCTCCAACTGCCTCTGCTGATGGCGCATTTTCTGCTGCTGGAGAAACTGGATCTGGGCGTCGATGCTGTCGACGAGGGCACCGCTCGGGGAGGGCGGCGGCATCATGGTCACCGGTATGGACTGGTAAGACGCAGCGGTTGTCATGGCAGACATCTGATGCTGCATCGAGGGCATTGATGGGGACAGGAGAATTGGCACGTCGGTGCCCGTCATGGGCATGTCCATCTGGTCCCGATGGTGTGCCTGCATTAATTGGTTGGAGCTGGAAGATTGGAAATCCTGGAAATTGTAGGCCATGCCATCCCCCATGTTCCCCATGCCATTCATGTCCAAGAATTGTTGAAAGTCATCGTCGGCACCGGGGTGTACCGAATGGTCGGCGACGGCCCAGGATGACGAGTCCATAGCGTGCGGGCCGGAGCCGTGACTGGGCCGAGAACGGCGGGGTCCGGTCTAACGGTGGATATTATACGATGGCCCTCAAGGCACGAGACTCTCGGCGCACGGTAAGTGTAGGGGTTTCGGGATGGCGTTGATAGCGTCGGTCTACGACCTAGTATGCAAAGATAGGTCGTTCGTTCGTTCAGGAGAGCGGTTCGGATGTGTTATCGGCGATTCGCTGCATGCTCTGCCGTGATGCGCCGGGAGCGGCTGTCTGAAGGGAATCAAGGCAGCGGGAACCGCTGGAGAAAAGTCGGTCAAGTAGAGAGCGCGTCGGTGACTGCCCAACGTGTCGGCGAGGTTTGAATGAGGGCTGGTGGTGTGACCTTGGTGGCTTTCACGGTTGCGACCCTGAAAGTGTCAAGTGGGCGATAGTGGGGGGTCGCAGATTGAAATGAGAAACAGCGGCGTTTTGTTGGTCAGTGCGCCGGTGGGTTGCTTGCCCCACGCCAATTCTCGCTAGCGCCACCCAGCTCCCCCAAGGAAGGCACAAAGGCTTCAAATGGCGGCCCAGACCTCGGGTTTGTTACCAAGTCGGCTCAGTAATGGTTACATCAGGCCGCCAGCGCCATTGGAGGCTCCGAACACCGGGGGGAAAGAATTTAAGCCCGGAAGCAGCTGATTCGCCAACCAAGAGAACTTGGACCCTTTGGAAGCTGAACCGCGACCAACTGGAGAGCACAAATCAAGAAAAGAAGACTTCCCTCCCGTCTGCAGGTGCAGGTCAAGCGGCCGTCCCGAAGCACCGGGATTCGGACAAGATCACCATAAGGACGTATTGCGAACTTCGAGAAGCGAACTGCCATGCAGAAGGCTCTTGGCCGGACGAGTTTTCGGTCAAGAGAAAACGGAAAGGCCAGAAGTTGCAAAGTCACATTCATCAATCGATGCTTCCGGCGTCGACACTCCGTACGGAATCTGTGCCGAGAGTCCCACCCGCAAGCAATGATTGACAGGTCAAAAACCCCACGTTTGCTGGGGTGAGGTCAGGCACGGCGTGGGGGACAGTTTCAAGTTCAAGTTCAAATTTGAACAGAAACTGAAGCACTGTCGCTCTTTTAAGACGTCAGGTCAGCAGTTTCTGTTGTTTGGAAAGACGCACCTCGTTTCGTTGACCGAGGACCCTGAACATGGCTGGTGGCGCATTCCCCAAAGCGGAGGTGGCTTGATCCTGCGGCTGTCATCACTGCTATGTATTCTCGAAAGTTCTGCCTCGTGACGACGAGCAGCTGCCCGGGAACCGAGGAAATGTTTCGTGGTCTCCTGCACAAGACACAGCTGTGGGGGAGGTAATAAATGAACAAGAGAAAATGGCTCAGTTTCAACAGTACTTTGTACCATATCACGACAAAAACGGGCACAGGGCATGATCGAGGGGTGCGTTTCGTATCAAGTATTGCTGTCTACCTCACCCAGCAGCAGTGGTAGCGAGGTGTAGCGTATGCTAGATACCCAAGGTACATAAAACCGCGGCTGTGAAATCCGCCATCACGAGACTCGGCCCCTGGCCTTTCATGACGCCTTCATGGGTTTGCTTCTAATATGGCAAGGCAATTACTGCAGTGTTGAGAAGAAAAGGAGAAAAAGAAGAAGTAGCATACAGCAAAAGGTATCCGGCGAGCTGATAAGAAAAATGCGCTGGTATCGAGGTTCGTTGGGGAATATAGACCCCTTGATAGAAGAAGGGAAAGATGAGCCAAACAGGAAAAGAAATTGTGACCAAGCCCGGGTCGCCAGTGCAATGCCAACAGTAGACGAAAGGAACGCCAATGTACAGGGAGGGATATATGAAGAAAGAAACGAAATGTCGGTATATGGACAGGTCCAGCACAAACAAAATGCCCTGGATTTTGTTGCGCTGGAGATGGAGTGTTCTTGAAAGACTGGTAATAAATTCGTCATGGCGGAGCCGAACGAGTGCCAAGTCCATAGTTGTGAACGCCGGGTTCGAATCGTCGACGAGGCGAGGAGAGATCGCTGAGGAATGCAGAAGGCTTTGTTGTTCGACACTTTAGTGTCGGAGCAAACCGATGGGTGTGAAATTGCAGTGAGAGGCCGCCGTCATCAGTGAGGTCGGTCGTTAGAGGAGTCGTAGATGGGAGGAGTCGTCGCCAGGCCATGGCGCCCTCAGCGGGCGCCCAGGTTAAGCCAGCTCATGTCGTCGCTCACGGGCACCTGCGACGGCCGTTGGGGTCGAGGCGGAGGTTGCGTCGAGGATTTCGTGGCGTGTGACGCTGGGGCGAGAGGTGTAGCGTAGACACCGGTATAAGAGCCATTGAGGGACCGGTCCGCACCCCAGGGCTTGTTGGCAGCAGTCGGGTCCCATGCCTCCTGCACGGATTCCGGGATACCGCTCGAATACGCCGAAGCTGACCCGTCCGTCATGGCGCTGATCGGACGATGCGTCTCGATCTGGCCGCTCATCTCTTCCTTCAACTTCGCGTTGTGCACTGCGATAGTCGGGCTGTGTGCCGTGACCCGGTTGTATGACAGACGGGGCTCGAACGTCTGGACTAGGGGCGGAACCGTGGCACTGTCCTGGGTCATGCGGTGCGGGTCGCTGTAGTGGGAGCTCCGGTCTGTGCCCTGTGTTGTCCGTCGGGAGTTGTTTGCGGCGCTGTTGCCGCTGCCGAAGCCGAGGAGGTTCAACGCCGAGCCGCCAGACCAATATCTGTTCCACCCGGAGCTGCGCCGCGTGTTACCTTGCCGATCAGCCCCTGTCGTAAGGTTCCGTGGCCTCGTCTCTGCCGTGCTGGCTGTGAATGCGGCGCTCTTTCCGTCCCTGGTCTGCTGCTGAGACTGCGGCGGCCGAACTGCCACGGCGGGCGGAGCGGCCTGGGCAATCGGACCGCTGATGGTGCTCTTGAAGGCTCTGAAAGTGCTGTCGGATGAATCACGCCGGCTCTCGTTGCTCGACTTGAGGCTAAGACCAGACGGCTTCGACTTTTGTTGGCCTGCGCGGCCCATCAGAATCGCCAATGACGAAACGGAGCTCTGCGAGCCATGGGACTGGTGACCGCGGAAGACTCCTGCAGGGCCCTGGCCGAGAGCTAACGTCTCTTTAGCGAAGGCCATTCCATGCTTCTCGCTGGGCGACGCTCCGATGCCCCCCCGTGCGGGGCCTGCCTCCGCGTGGGCCTGCTGCTTCCGCCGTCTCCTGATACAAAGGTAGATAAGGCCCAGGAGCACCGCTAAGCCGAAGACACCTCCCAGAACGGCGCCAAGAATGACGTTCAGCGGCGGGCCAGAGTCGTCCGAGACAGCTGGTGCCGCTGTTTCTGTTGAGGTTTCCGTAGCTGCTGACGCACTGGTCGCGCTCGCGGATATGGATGTAGACGAGGCTATCGATGTTGAAGTGGAAGTTCTTGTCGCCGAAGAGAGCGTTGTTGACGAGGTTTCGGTCGAGAGCAATTTGATTTGCGATAGCATGGAAGAGGGGTCCTGCCAGCTGTTTCGCCTGACATCGAACATGCGTAGCACGTCCTTATCGTTCCCGCCCGCTATCACAACCATCCCGTCGGGGCCCTGGGCGAGAGCATAGTTTGTCCTTGTAACCGTGGGCGCCAGCGTCGAATTGTATGCCGGCCAGTTTTGCAGCGTCAGTGGCCCGGAGTTCGTTGTTTCCTCGCTGTCCGAGTCAGGCTCCTGCCTCCTTGACGCCCGCCTTTGAACCGGCGCGGCATTTGAAACGGGGGCGCCGGGGCCCGTGTATAAAATCGTTCGGCTGACGGCATTTGGCGTCTCTGTCATGTCGAAAGTGATTAGGTTCTTGGACCCATCGTCACCCGTCATCAACACTGCCTGAACCTCCGACGTATCCTTAGACAATGGTGCTGCTAGCGATGCCCTTGAGTCTACCCACCCCCTGTCGGCGCCGAAGAGCATAACCCTTGTGTTCGATGTGCCCACCAACATGGCTTCGGTGGCAGACCAAGGCAAAAGGATGGGCTTCCATGATTCCGCTCCGCTCGGTCCGAAGGAGGAGACCACGTATGGCGCTGAGGCGCCGATAGTATGTGTCGTCGATGATGGGTTCCGGGTGCCATCTTGAGCCCCAGCGTAGACGAGAATGGAATCAGTGCTGTTGATATAAACGGCGCTGTGTCCCACGCGCTGGTGTGTTACTGGTGACTGTGGCGTTATGCTCTCCCACTGTCCCGTCGCATACGTGTATTTCTGCAAACCCCGATAGTCCGCTGTTCCCCCTGTCCCGCCGACGACGAAGAAGGCAGATGTCGAAGGATTACCTGTCGTTGACCCGACACACACACCGCCGGTGACCTTTTCGCCTTGGGACAACACCTTCCACTTGGCCCCCGGCTCGAGCCGCAACGACTGAAAGGCCTCGTTCGAGTATGTGTAAAGCGTATTGTTAAAAATGACAGAGCACGCGTTATTCAACGCGACTTTGGGTTTTGGGAGCGACATGATGACCGAGTCTCGGCGCCGGTCGATGAGACGAGCGCCCGGGGAAATTAACGCCTCGAACAACGAAGAGGAAGAAGCCTCGATGGTAGACTCCTAGTCAGAAAGACATGTCGACCGCACAATTCCAAGTTATTTTCCAAGTCGTTTTTCGCTAGTTGTCGTTCCGAAGAGTCGAGCGCCTGGTAAAGAAACCGAAGAGAGCGACGGATTCGATACACACGAGTCTTCTTGGGTCAGGAAAAACAGAGGAAACCTGGCAATGTCGATCTGGAAAATCGAGGACCGGCCCCTGTGAGTGGGAGGAGAAGGGTGATCGACGGAACAAACGCTGTGTGGTTTGGGTCGTTTCTGAGAAGCAAACGGACAGTGAATGGCGGCGGTCGGTGGTGACGACGAAGAAACAAAGGTGTCGTGCCCTGGAGGGCTTCGTGTCGCAGAATGGCCGAGGGGTGGCGTGGGTTGGGGGTTCTGGGACCAAATGTTTGATCGTATGCACCCGAGTCTCGTGCGAGCCCCTGATGTTGCTGGCGGTCCACGGGGTATCAAAATCCGGACTGAGAGAAGCAAACTGGCTGCTGTTGGAATCTCAAGAAGGAACGGAATCTGTCGACAAACTGCAAAATCGTCCCGGACGAGTTTCGATAACCGACCAAATGGAATTCCTAACTCTGACCCTTGACGCTCACACCATGGGAAAAGAGAGGGGAGCAAGGACGACCGCCGACTGAGACATCGGGCGACCTCCACCATCTGCCATGCAGCAGGAGAATGGGAAATGGGAAATGAACAAAACGGGGCCGGGCGGAGGGTCTGACAAGGGGCAAGGAAACCAGGGTCCTGGTCGAATCAGGAACGTCAATGGGGTGGGCAAGGGTCTTCCCGGGCACCCACTTGTAGCCGGCTATGCAAGCGACCTTCCGTCTCGTGCAACTGCAGTGGCTGGCAAAGGTACCTCGGGGTGGGAGGGACATGGCGCCGGGGTGGCTTGGCTGATCTCAAGCTTCGAAAAGGGGCCACAGGCGCAAAACAGAGATTGAACAGCGTGATGCTGGAGATGGAACCTGCGAATCAACAACGGCCTCGGCAGGCTGGCGTCGCTTTCGTTTTCGACTGTGACCTGATCCCTGCTGGAACTTGGAAGAACCCGAGGCCGACGGTCCCGTAAACGGGGGGGGAAAGAAGGCATCCTCGCATCACGAGAAGAGCATCGTGAGATGTTGAAGATGGCGGTCCACTGTTTGCACTGCAATCCCACTTCGAGTTATCGGATTACTCCGAAGGCCGGCCGTCTCCCTCTCCTCTCCATCAAGGCAAGCGCTCGCAGTCCTAGAAACCTGTGCTTGAACTCGACTCTGGCTGAGCACGCGCGTCGCTCTCACCACCCAGGCTGCCAGGCCAGCCCAGCCGTCCATCGTCGACGTGACATCCTCGGAATTTTGGAAGAAAAGTGACGGCTTCAGGAGCAGCGACGGTGACAGTGGCATGGGGCAGTCGGTGGCCATCGAATCGAAGCCCTGCTTTTCACTTTTCCTGAAACACTGGAGCCCAGAGAGCGCACGGAGACTAACCCAGAAGGGAAGCGCCCCGTTGAACCCCACCGAACGGAAAGTGCCCCGCAGCGGAGTGTGGGCGTGCCCACCTGCCAACATTCCAAAGGAAAAGAAAACAAACGGCCTTCGAGATAATTTGCATCTTTTCTCAGGACGAACGATGATGTCACTGTTCATCGAAGCTCACATGTTTTCCATGGATGAAGAAACAGATACAAGATTAACACCCTGATCACGTACGGGAATAAACTCAGCGCCTAGCCGCAGTCCCCAGTCCCGAGTATTTTTCTTGACCTCTGCCGAACGCCCAACAAAAGACGGCGAGCGAAGCTTCTTCGTGATCAGCCCACCAATATGGCCGGGTATGTCCCAACGTAATAACCGCCCGGTGAACCCTCACGGACACTGGGCGGTGACCTTTCTTGGCCATCAACTGGGCCCGGCGGCACAGGCACAAGCAATCCTGTCCATCACATCCGACTGGACACTGACCAGTAACATCTTGATGAAAGCTGAAGGACAGACAGCAACCACGCCGCTCCGCCACAAGACGGCGTCTCCTGGACTCGGACCATCGACCAACTCAACTTCCTCGAGCTTGATATTCTCTAAATTGAAGCTTTCAGATTTTCGCAAACGCACAATGACGATACACACCACAACCAACCGCCCCCAACCCCCAGCTGCATAACCGGCGGGAAGAAGCAACATTCGCCTCGTGCAGTTGCCTTGTGGAAAGTACGCGCCGAAGCCACCTCGCCAAGCATGGCGGCAAAGGGCGGCCAATGTCTGCGCTGCGGGAATGCAATGCAAAGCTCGAGAGACGGAGGTGCATGGACGGGAGCCGCATGCAAGCCAATCGATCCGACCGTTGTGTGTGTGGGACTCGTCCGTACGAAGCGCCCACTCCACCACAGGGCGACGAAGACCAATAATTCAAATATAGAGCAAGTAGCAATACAAGGCGAGCTACCTATGAGAGGAGTATCACATCACCGTACGGCACGTGGCTCAAATATAAAACCGCCAACCAGCCACCTCACTATTAGTAATTAGCCAACCGGTATCTCTCCTGACAGTCACAAGGCACGAGAACAACTTGCGATCTACGTTGAGGACAGTGAAGTGTGTAAGAAACGCTTTTCTCATTCTCCAAAAACCCAAACTGCACCTGCGTGCCTCGCTCTATTTTAGTCCCAATGCCATGCCAAAACAAAACAAAAAGCCACACGCTCCTGAACTCCTCCCAGGCCGACAGTGGCCGAAAAACGCTCTTGGTATCTGGAAAAGCAACCCACCCACCTCCTACCCCATCTAACCCGCCCAAACGCTGATATCCTCCCATCCCCTCTATCGCACCCAAACGCTGATATCCTCCCATCTCCATTTTTGAACAAAACAAAACACAACACAAGCCCGCTGTTAAAATCCAACACAAAAAAAATCCCTTCCCAAAAACCACCATGCACTCCTCCTTATACCGCCCCTTCAGGTACGGTGACAAAGGCTTCCGCGGGAAGGTTTGCTTTCAAAGCCTCAAAGGACTGGAGGGCCATGTCGAAGTTCCAATTGGCGGCGCCAGCCAGGCAGAGTTCGGAGTAATGTGCGTTCATGCCCGTCCGCTTCGACAGTTCCTGGACCATCTGGAGTTTGGTGGCGTCGTCCGGCACAGAAGGTTCCTGGGGTGCGGGGGCTTCTGGAACCGGCGCCGGAGCTGGAGCAGGTGTCGAACCGCCCATGTTCATATCGTGGGGAGTCCAAGAGTGGAGAGTGAAATGGTCGCTAAGGACACGGTAAGGGTGCGGAGCGCCGGGCTTGCTCGGGCCGAGAATGATAGAGCGAGAGAAGGTCCGCGTGCCGATAATGTTTTCGCCCACATGAGCTTCCTCACATTGGCCATTAACATTAATGATCAGGCCCATGGCGGAGGCGCCGTTACCGCTGGGGTCTGCCAGGTGCGGAAAGGTATGGCCGTCAATGAGCCATTGGTCAGACTGGTCCAAACTGGGATGCCGTGTAGGGGGTAGATTCTTCCACAGATCGGCGATGAGGTTGCCTCCGGAAAACGTCCGCTGCAGTGTCGACGGGTTCCGGGCGCCAAGCTTCTGGATGTTACGCGAAAACTTGAGGCACGATTCCGAAGCGGGATCGCTCGGTGAGTCGGTAACAAAGGTGACACTGAAGTAGGACTCTTCGTCGTAGAACTGAGCGACGAGGCTGGGCCGGTCATGATCGAAAAGCGGAAAGAAGGCGCAGAGGAAAGCGGTCGCCACATTGTTGTCGCCGTCCCGCAGGTTTGAAGGAAGACTGGGCAACGGTGTGGGGAATGACGCTTTGAGTGCGGCGGCGGCCTCCTCAGGGGTCCTAACCTGCTGGCCGTCCAGGACGCGGAGGGAGGGAAACCACGAGGTGATCTCCGTTGAGTAGTTTGGTTGGTTCACAACCGGGTTGCCAGAGAGGTGGAGCTCCTCGAGGAAGCGGAACTCGTGTCGCCATTTGGAGAGCCTGGAAAAATTCTCCAGCTTATTGCCGCTTAGGTCAAGGCGGCGTAGGCGAGGCAGATTGAACGCCAAGGTGTATACCTGGCCGACGTCATTGATTTCGTTGCGGGCAAGTGAAACTGCCTGGATGGCCGCGTTCTTTTGCTCCGGATCCTTGTATTCGGTACCGGCAAGATGGACGAGTGCCTTGAAGGATTTCTCGGCAAGCGACTGGGTACCGAAGGTGCCTAGGCCGGTCAGGGTCTGGTCCGCGCCCAGTGCTGACAGGTCGAGGAGCTTTTGTTCTGCGTTATACCGGCTGGCTAAAACCGATGTCAACTTTTGCCTGGTGTCCATGGCAGACTGGGATAGTTTTGCGTCTCCGGACTGTCCGGGCATTGGGTCTGTTGTCTCCTCGATGGTCAATGGGGCGCCGGCAAAAGCGTATCCGTTGAGCCGCAACACATCTGGCGCGTCGTCCTTGTTGACCTTGACCCAGACATAGTCGCCGTCAATGACTCCCTGTGCTGTGTTAGAATCCACCAAATAAAAGAAACTGGGAGGGGGGTGGGAACGCACCCTGCCAAGGGTGATGGTCTTCTCCCTGGAGGACTTGCGCTCGAGGAAGTCGAGGAGCGACTTGACACCACCATCCGAGTTGGTCGAGGCTTTGCTGTTCTTGAGGCCGAGAATCTTGAGGGTGGTCTTGTTGTGCTGGGATTTGGAGCCGCGACCTGCAGGGTCATCGAGGACGTGATTCCTAATGTTTTGTGCAAGTCGTGTGGAGGATCGAGTTGATCTGCCGCGCGACCCGCCCCTTCCGCGCCCGGAAGGCCCAGTTGGCGGTTTCGACGTATTGCGGCCTTGTGCGGGACTGTCCATGGACACATCACCGTCGCGGTCGGTCCGTGGGGTATTGTAACGTTTGCCGATGCCGCCACGGGCACCGCCGCGTGGGGCCCGCGGAGCCTGCTTCTGGCCGCCGCGAGGACCGGTGGGAGGTGCCATCTCGACGGGTATTGGATTGATTCGATCAAGAAAGAGCGACGCGACGGTGAGTAGCCGATGACCCCGGGTTGTGCGTGATGGTTGCTGTGTGCAGCGGACAAAGGCCTGATGGAAGGAACAGTTAGCAGCCGCAATCGCCACGGGAAGACTCGGCAGGAACTATGTACTTTGCCTTGATTGTTTTCGAGCAGGTATTCTGCGTGATGGATTGGTGCGTAAAGCAGGCAGAATCTGGTAGAAGGAACAAGTCACTGTCAGCCAGACGCGTTCGGTAGAAGAAGGCATCGCGAGATGATGCGAGCATCGCATCTCTGGGGGAGTACCAACCTTAATCAGCTCGGAAAGCGGATAAAGGCTGATGGAAAGAACAAGACAATGTCAGTACACTGCATTCAGCTGATGAAAGATGTCGCGCGGCAAGTGCCTACCTTGCGAGTGCTTTGGTTGACAAGTGCAACAACGAGCAGTGGCAGAACAAAAGCGGGTGAAGTTTCACCGAGAGCTTGCAGCTCGCGTCGTCTTTGAACTGTCCCGCGCGCCCCACATTATCCCACATTGCCCCACCAACCAGCTCGTCCAATGATGCCAGCGGCTGGTCTCAATGTGGTCCCGCTTTCACGTGCTGTGGTGATTCAAACGCGGGCACCCGTCGCGTCTCCAATTCAACAACTCAACGCCAGTGTGTTACGCAACGCGTCGGGCATGTGACATTGCCATCAGCATCACCACTAGGGAAGGAACGATCTGTGTCCCACGGCGAGGAAGGAGCGACTTGCAGAAGCACAGAAGACCTCGAGCCTGCCAAGCAATCTGGAATCGACCTCTTCGAAGTACGGAGTAATGCCGTGCGTCCTTTGGCAATTGTCTTTGGCTGGCGCAGCCTGATCTAGCGAGCGCGTCAAGATGCTCGACGATGACTTTGACGATGATTTCGATGGCATTCCCGATGAGGACTTGATCTTAGCCCTCACTCAGGCCACCGATGCCGCAGAAAACTCGTCGAAGGCCAACGGCGGGGCCCAGGCAGGCAATGGGCTTCAATCCAAGCCACGGCCGCCAGCTCCGGTCAACACTGCAAGAACCCCACACCCACCGCGACCCGGGGCCTTTGGAGCACCGGGTTCGGGTGCCCTCAACGGGACTCGGAACCTCGGGAACGCTGCAGATTTCGACCTCGACGACTTGCCGTCGGATGCGTTCGACAGCTCGCCAGAAAGATCCAGCCGCGGTGCGGTGCGGGGACCACAAAGACCACCGGCCCAGTCCCAAAACTTCCGACAGACAACGCTGTGGGGAAGCACTTTGCGGGAGGGCCGCCAGACAGGATCGCAGGCTGCTAACAGCCGCCCATTCCGCGCAGACCTGCCACCCGAAGTTCCAACGCATCACAAGCTCAACCACGAGGAATTGTCCACTTGGATATATCCGCTGAATCTCGGCCCGATTCGAGATTACCAGTTCAGCATCGTCAAAAATGGTCTCTTCAACAACACATTGGTTGCCCTACCCACGGGCTTGGGAAAGACCTTCATCGCCGCCACCGTCATCCTCAACTATTTCCGCTGGACCAAGGATGCCAAGATAGTATTTGTGGCGCCCACGAAGCCTCTGGCCTCACAGCAGGTCCAGGCCTGTCTCGGCGTTGCCGGCATCCCGCGATCACAGGCCACACTCCTCACGGGAGAAACACCCCCGGGCTTGCGCGAAGGGGAGTGGGCGACCAAGCGCCTCTTCTTCATGACCCCCCAGACCCTGATGAATGACCTCTCCAAAGGCTACGCAGATCCCAAAACAATTGTGCTTCTAGTTATCGACGAGGCCCACCGCGCAACTGGAGACTACGCCTACGTCAAGGTCATCGAGTTCATGAGGCGATTCTCCAAAAGCTTCCGCGTCCTCGCTCTGACGGCGACGCCGGGGTCAACTGTTGAGGGTGTTCAGGATGTCATTGACAACCTCGGTATCTCCCACGTCGAAATCAGGACAGAAGAGTCCATCGACATCCGGCAATACGTCCACTCGCGGAATATTGACACCATGACCTTCGAACCCTCGGTCGAGATGGAGGAAGTGAAAAGCCTGTTTTCCAAGGCGTTGAAGCCTTTGGTGGACAAGCTGAGTGCGCAAAATATATACTACGGCAGGGATCCCATGAGCCTGACAACGTATGGCTTGCTCAAGTCCAGAAGCGACTGGCTCGCCGGGCCGGGCAGGCACGTCAACCAGGGGACAAAGTTCATGATGTTTGCAGTCTTTGGCATTCTCCAGAGCCTCGCTCATTCTATCAAACTACTCAACTTCCACGGGATCAAGCCTTTCTTCCACAGCCTTGCCGAATTCCGGGCGAGTGAGGAAGGCAAACCAGGGCAGGGCTCGAAGCTCAAGCGGCAGCTCCTTGCCGACGAGAGCTTCCAGAAGATGATGTCCATGATTGAGAAATGGATGAGGTTAGATGGGTTCAACGGGCACCCAAAGCTCACTTATCTCTGCGAAGCGCTCGTCAACCACTTCATCGACGCCGGCGAGGGCTCCAACACGAGAGCCATCGTCTTCAGCGAGTACCGCGATAGTGCAGAGGAGATCGTCCGCCTCCTAAACACCCAACCGCTCATTCGCGCCAACGTATTCGTCGGGCAGGCCGATTCCAAGAGAAGCGAGGGCATGAAGCAGAAGCAGCAGATTGAAACTATAGAAAAGTTCAAGACGGGCGGCTTCAACGTTCTCGTCGCCACCTCGATTGGCGAGGAAGGTCTTGATATTGGCCAGGTAGATCTGATTGTTTGCTACGACGCCTCGTCTTCCCCGATTCGCATGCTGCAGCGGATGGGGCGCACAGGTAGGAAAAGGGCAGGAAACATCCTGCTCCTGCTCATGAAAGGCAAGGAGGAGGACAAGTTTATGGAAGCCAAGGACAGCTACCAAAAGATGCAGCAGCTCATCTGCGATGGTGATAGCTTCACCTTTCGCCATGATCTCTCTACAAGAATCGTCCCGCGGGATATCCGACCCGAGGTGGACAAACGGCACGTCGATGTCCCCTTGGAGAATTCCCAAGATCCGTCTCTGCCGGAACCCAAAAAAACGCCGGCCGGGCTGCGGAAGAAGCCAGCCAAAAAGAAGTTCAACATGCCTGACGGCGTGGAAACGGGTTTTATGAAGGCCTCCCTTTTTGGCCAGCCGGCCGGGAAGGCTGCCAAGTCTCCGAAGAAGCCGGTCGAGACCGATTTCCTCGCCGGCATACCTAAGATCGAGAATGTCTTGTTGAGCAAGTCGCAGACCGAGGCTCTTAATAGGCTATACAAAAGTCTCCCCAAGCGCCTATCAGGTGAAGTAGAGCATATCGACGGCTCGAATCTTGGAGCGCACCCGGCCGCACTAAGAACGCTCCGTCGTACCGTCAACCTGAAGCATGGCGAATACACGAAAAGGTGCGTGAGGTTATTCAAGAGATTAGGACAGCGCCAGGGTCCCGTGGAACGGTTCAATTTCCCGTATGGCGAAACAGACACAACCTCGTGGGAGCAAATGCCAGTCATGCCTTTTGCGGACGATTCCGACGGAGAAACAGTCGACGGCGAGCATGACGCCGAGGGTTCGGGTCACAAGAGACAGCGCTCGAGAAATTGGCCAGAGGGAGAAAAGAAGCGGCAGGCAGGCGGGAGAAGAGGCCGCAACACTACCACACGAAAGCCCAAAGCAGAGTCACATTTTCTCAGCGACTGTGAAGAAGGGGACTCGGAGGAGGAGGAGGAGGAGGAAGAGGAGGATGATACTGCTACCGAGGCGACGCCGCTGGGTCGCCGTGGCAGGGGAACCAAAACCAAAA
Organism: Trichocladium uniseriatum; assembly: GCA_017139535.1. Taxonomy (NCBI): domain Eukaryota; kingdom Fungi; phylum Ascomycota; class Sordariomycetes; order Sordariales; family Chaetomiaceae; genus Trichocladium; species Trichocladium uniseriatum. Next base: position 165,952 of record WOUO01000002.1, on the reverse strand, counting down.
AGGGCCAAGGACGGTTTAAACGAGTGGGTGATCATATAGAAGATTTTGGTGACGACTGCACCCGGACCAGCGACATGGAGGAGACAGACGGCTCGGACAGCGATGGCGATCTTGTCGACTTTGTCGTCGGAGACGATGTCCTCACGTCCAGCCTCCGACAAAGATCGACCGATCCTACGACGCCGGGCTCTTCTGCGCTTAGCCTGAGACAGGGGCGAGGAGAGCAAGCTAACGCCAAAGAGAAGCCGTTCTACGAACCGATGGAGTTTGACCCATCTCAGGATACAGACGACGAAATGCCGGACCTGGCCGGCCTGGTCGCTAAGAGCGAGTCAGCGGTCAAGGCAAAGCAGCCAACGAACGTGAGGATACGGTATTTTGACGAAGACGACGACACGGACGACACGCTCGCTCGGCCATCTCCGCTGAAGCCGGTTGCAAAGAGGCGGAGGCGGGTGTTGGCAGACAGCGATGATGATGACTGATAGATGCCTGGCTTAGACTTTTCATATAGTTATTGCTACCTCATCGGGCAAGAGTTTAAGGGGGAATGAAGCAATGATACCAGTTTCTTTGATTTTTACTTTTGCTCTAATTACTGTGTTTGTTTGCATCATGATCATGTTCCATTTCCTGCTCTTCACCCGCTACCCAAGATCTTGCGCATCAACATCTCAAAACATTCTGGTACTTCCTGTCTTTGACATGAATACCCCCGTGTCTACCTAACTGCCAAGTCCTACGTCCATCCACACGTATCGTGTCAAGCATCACAAAAAACAACCCTTCCCAGCGAACCGGCCGCCCTCCTCACAACCCCACCCCGCCCCCTCGCCTCCCTAGCCACCTCTCCCCTCATCGTCATCATTGCCGCCGTCGTCATCTGCTCCTCCCAATCGCCCCTCTCCTCCTTCTCCTCTTTGTCCTCCTGCCCCTGTGTTGATATCCAAAACAACGGCAGCCCCGACTTAAGCCACTTCTCCACGACCGCCCGCTCCGTAGACCCCTTGCGCAGCTTAGCCTCGACACCTTGCCAGTTGATCTTGTTGATGCGTGCTGCGAGCACGACCTGTTGGTGCGCGAGCTCGTGGCGGAGCTCGTGGTGGCGGAGGATGTGGGCGAGGAGGTGATGGGGGGTTAAGGTGGGAGGGATGGAGGGGAGGTAGTGGGGGAGGGTGGTTAGGAGGAGGAGGTTCTTTTCGGTGGTGTAGTGGTTCTCTGGTATGGGGGCGGGAAAGCGGGAGGGGCGTGAGAGGAGGGGGAGACAGCAGTGGGTGCGGAAGGGGTCTGCTGCTGTGGAGGGGGGAAGCTGCTTGGTTGTGCGGCGGCGGTGGGTGATTAGCTTTGGGGTGAAGCGGATGGCGAGGTTGGCTTCTTCGAGACCGGGGGTTGAGCTGTTTTGGAGCGGGTGATGCGGGCTGGATTGCTCGGTGACGGCAGAACGGTTGCTATCATGGTCCTCGCCGTCCTTGTTCGGGTGTTTGGGCTGTGAGACAGGGCCGGTGTATGGTTTCCAGACGTGAGGAGTAGCGGAACCCCAGGGTGAGCTTCTCAGGCCGTCATACACCGGGCTGGGAAGAGACTTGGCCTTGACGGCGTTAATGTCAGAGTTTCGGAGGCTGTTTGTAAGCAGCGCGTCGATGCTCACAGGACGCTCACGCGGCGACACCTGACTGTTGGTGGTTGAAGGGGGGTTCAGGGGTATTTCATGCCGAACCATTTCCTTGAAAGGTAGAAACGCAGAGGTGGCGCTGACAGGGGATAAGGCGGGTGTCTGGCTCCCCCGGCTATCCCATCCCGCCGCGACTCGGCCGGTGAGCACTTGATCCACTGTTTCTTGATAGGGGTTTGCAGCCCAGGTCATTGCTGTTGCCCTGCCGTGGGGTATTGGTGTTGTTGTCCATCGGGCCTTCCTCCGGGACTTGCGCAAGGCACGAGCTCGTACTGCGAGGCGTTTCTTTAGGCTGCGGACCTTGTCGTCGAGATAGGTTCGAGTCCTGTTATAGAGGCGAGGAACGGGGCAACACAGTTTGTCGGCCAGAGCGGAAGTGTTTCTGTAGACAACACACATTATGGCGTCGGACTGCCTTGGATCTACGACATCAACTGTTTCCTTCCAAACGCCCAGCGTTGCAGGTGAGAGAAGTCAGAGGCTATCCACGGTGAAAAGAGATGTCCCAACGGTTAACCAAAATTAGAACCTGTCTTAAGGATGTCCACTCAGCGAGTGTTGGTTAGAAACCTAGGAGGCAGCCGTAAATTCAACAGAGGCATAACCCTTTTTTATTACACTCGCCGCGGGTCTTTATCCCCGACCCGTGAGACAGACAATGGTGGTTGTTGTCGTCGACAAAGGACAGGGCTTGCCTTCAGAGACGAACAACCAACCAACTGCTTGCCCAACCTTGTATGGATCGATGGTGGACATCTAGACGCACCGAAAAGCTACGTCTAACACCTGGTGTTGATCTTAAATGTAAGGATAAACGTGGAATATCAGACCTACACGCTGACGTTTGGAAAAAGGGTAATTCATACTAGCCACCACCATCGCCGCCCCACCACATCGCCATTGCCTGGTGGTTGCTAATACTCATGACACCTCTTTGTTGGGAAAACAATGGTTCCCATGGCCCGCAGCAAACATCAAGGTATGTCTAGAAACCCCATCTTTGTCTCTGCGGGCTCATAATATGGACTTTCTGTCTGACTAGAGAACTACATTCAGTACATACTTGGACGACACATCATCCACATCAATATCCATTTCACAAAGGAACCAAGACAGCCAGAACTAGGTTCATCTTAAACATCCCAGTGAGCACGAAGCTGCTACATCCTAACCAAGATACGCGGGGATTGTTAGCATGGCAATGGGGACGTCACTCGACCAGTCTGCTTACACCAACAGCTCTGGTCAACACAGACAACGCAAATACGATAAGAAGAAGAATGTCTGGTGGAGCTTCTTTTGTTGCGGAGGCAGAGCATGTGAGACCACAACTAAGACTACTAGTACCTCTGCATCAGAAGCGCGCCCAGGAGACTGCGGAGACCGTGGGTGCCCGACACCCAGGATTCCCACCGAAAACAGCCCACAACAACGCAACAGGATGGCGGACTCGACAGTAAGGCGAGTGCCTCTGCATGTTGGCCGGCCTGTTCGAACACCCAATCCCACCTCGGGGACAGTTGCTACAAGTACTCCACATCGGCCGCCGAGCCAGCCAGAGAACATCTGCCGGCTTGACCCAAATGGGGTGTCACCGGTAGAGGAAGAAATGGTTCTGGCCATGCATGGTAAGGCGGCATCCCTTGTGGTATCACCATTGTCGCCCGATTTAGGGTCTCGACCTTGGCATAGCAACAGGCAGTCCCCATCAGTGAGGTATACTCGGTATAACATGAGGGCGAATCGGCCATGGTCACCGTAGCTGCGTATGTAGTTATACTGAGTGTTGACTCCAACACCCACGCGAGAGCAACATGACTGTTATGGCAAAGGCAAGTAAATACTGGAGAAATTTCTGTGGCTGACGTGAGCTCGATATGATAGGAGTGTCTCTGAGGGGAGGGGTTAGAGATGCCAAGGAGACATTTCATGTCGACAGAGCTCGCTGTGTTGGGCTATTTGCCATGACATTCCCACTCGAGTTAATCACCCCAAAACCCCGAAAATATTTGATCTCCCGTCACAAGTATCTCGTTCTTTTGACTGGTGCCATACGGATAATTACTTTGCCAAGTAAAAAGGAGCCGCATGGCCCCAAAACAGGGAAAAGGGCTTGCCTTCCTTACCCCTCATCCCACATTGCCTGTTCTCGAGGGACTACGGATACCCAAGACGGGATACGGATGCATTCGGCATCTCGGTGAGAACTTGGGCATCGATGCGTGTCCTGCATGTCCTGCAGATGTTCGATTGCCAGCCAAATGAGGTTTCTGCGGGTCATGCGAAGGCATCCGCTCGCGGTCATGAAGCCAGCGAAGGGGAGGTTGGAGAATTCAGTTGCCTGAACAAGGAGAGGGGAAAAAGGGACCGTTGCAACATCGGCCGCGCACTGCATCATGATGTTTTTCTCGCAGTTGACCCGGCATTCGCAATTGGCTTGAGGCTCCCGATTTATCTGCCGTCTCATTCGCAGATGGCCCCCGTAGGGCTGACGTGTGTCACTCGGCTTGATGCACGAGATGGCTTTCCAGATGTCCTCGGCACGACGTGGCGCCCACCCTTTTTCTCAAATGTTGGGATGCTTGGCGAACTCATGGCGGGCCAGTGGCCTGAAGGTTGCAGGAAACCCCGGGAATCCCAGGCAGCCCCAGGGATCACCCCCAGGATCGGCCAGCCCTACGAGGAGCGGGGTCACAATGCGGCTTGCATCTCAATCGCCGTGTCTCAACATTGAGCAGCTTCTCTTCCATGAAGATACTCGTACTTCGTCTTTCATCTGCGTCCGTATGTTCTCCCCGCAAGGTGACAGTTGGATAAGTAGACGGCTTGGTGCTGATTTCTCTGGGAGTGTCCGGAGACACCACACCGGCAAACGGCATTCCTTGGCCTTGCGGAGAAACCATTTTATTCGGCGAGGTTGATGGCATGTATCCCGACCTTATGAAACGAAATATGTTGGTCCGGCGTTGGTGATGCTTGGTAACAATGCGCTTGACGCCGAAATGGTGGTGGCATGGTTTCCCAAGGTTGAGAGGCTCGATACCTTAGGTAACCCGAAGCCTATTCGTACAAAGCACAAACACCTACCCAGATTTTCCCTATTTACTTCCTGCCATAGCACACCAATTTTCGTCCGAGAAGCAGCTGGGAGATTGGTTCCCGACCCAGTTGAGCCCGAAATGGAAGAGTTGGTTGGTCTTGATCCGAAACCTCCCACTTTTGTAACAATGCCGGGAATGCTCCCGGATTTGGCGCATGTTTCCGCGATCCTGGGCCGCAAAGTTGCGTCTGCCTCAACCACAGTTTCGCCAACAGCGAGCGGATTGGGTTGCTTATGGGGTGCCGCAGCTGAGGATCAGGAGAGGCCATTTTCTCACCATGGGTTCCGTGGTGTCACAGCGGGGGTTCTTTCTGGATGTGCTTGTACGAAGTACCGAGTCCACTCCTGTGTAGGGCTCAACTACAAGTAAGTAAGCTGGCCGCCCGAGAACCGCCGTGGCTGAGCCGCGGGGAAATGTGTCCGCTGTCCGCTCTCCACTTTGCACAGACCCACGGACGGTTTGTTGGGCTCACGAAATTGGACGTTGACAATGACCGACAGAGAGACCGCTTGTTGTTCCTGCTCGGGAGGTATGGAAACGGTTTCTCCCCACCATGAGGATGAGTTGTCCTAAGCTTGTCGTTGTCTCGCATTGATTGTCGCGATTGTCGCTGCTGGAGGGAGGTGACAGAACTGAGCCACCTGAGCCCAGCCCTGCGCCTGCATCAAACCGATGCTCAAACAGCCCAATTGCGTCGGTGGGCTGTCATTGGCCAGCATGCCATCTGTTGATTGTCCTCAGACCCGAGCACAAGTGCCAGACAGCGCTAACGTCTCGTTTGTGCCCGGCTTTTCGGAGTGCGGCGGAAAGACGGGAGGTTGGACGGTTGACAGACAGTTGACGTGTCGCATCGACGGCGACAGATTTACGTTCGTCATGCCCCGCGCGGCTCTTCAAGAACGATCGGGACTAAAATATGTCTGCCTTTTCGAAAGTCGATAACCAGGACTTGATGCAGTGCTCGAGATGGAGGCAAGGGACGGCCCTGGTACATCGGTACCTGGGCCACGGCGAGGAACGGAACAGGCGAGACATAGGATCCGTTAGCAGAGAACCTTGAGAGCCTCTAGCGAGTACGCAGGAACAAGCTCAGTGGTCCATGTCTCCAAAAAGTTCTCTTTTAACAATTCCGATGCGAGCAATCGGCCGAGACATTTGTCCTGAGAACCTTGCAGCAAACAGACGCTATCAATAGGTGGCATATGGAGCTGTGCAGCAGCATGGTTGGAAGGATTCGCCCCCAACCAATTGGCATTCAGAAAAGTCGAGCTGCGCCTGCCTGGATCCACTCTTCCACCGGGGTTCGCAGAGCACCCCCCTGTCATCTGAGCAGGCAGCAGCGCCCAGCAACCCACCGCATTTCTCATCATCTCTCCTGGGCCCGTCTCACGAGAAACCTCTTGTCTCCCGAATCTTCCATCGCCCGCGTTTCGTGCCTTTTCCCACTTTCTTTGCGCCTTTTGAACCCTGAGGCCATCGCAACGGACCGCAAGGCCAATTTCCAAGAAGCGCAAGGCAACTGCAAAGCTCATCCCCGACCTTTGTTAAGGACTTCTTGCCCATTCGGCGCGTCCCCATCTATCTAACCAAACGGTTTCCCACGTCGCCTCTCGTCCTTCATCTCAACGTGCTCGACATCTCGTCGTGCCGCCAGGTCCTGATTCCACAGAGACTCGGGGTCCCTGGCGCCATTATCCCGGACTCGGTAAGATCAATCAATACCTTTGCGTCTTTCCCAACCGATCCCTGGCGCCCCTTTCGTCAAGACTGCCCAGAGCTGGAACAGCCCGGAGCTTTCTCTTCTACTGCATCGGTGTCGCATCTCAACTGTGACTCACGCGCTCAGTGCCGCTCAGCCTGACACATTGTTCGCTGACCTGAGGACTGGACACAGTGTTCTGCTCATCAATCATCACAAAGCCTTGGGTTTTACCCCACGTCTACCAGCAATCATGTCGTCCAATCCGCGCAGGACGCCGGTGACTCGTCCGGACTCCGGCGTCTTGACTCTCAAGACCAACGTCACCCTCAAGAAGGGTGCGACTTTCCACTCTCCCACAACCCCCACATCTTCCACCGAGAGGACCTTTAGGCCACCGTCATTGCCCCGCCGGTCGCATACCAACCTTGACGATGTCATCGATGCCCACCGCCGCCGTGTCGCTTTGACCCTTGACGATCTAGACAAGGCACTTGCTGGCCTTACCACCCAGGACGACTCATCGGCTTCGTCCGCGCGCAAGGCTCTCCGCGATACCAGCCTGCCCATCCCGCGAGGAGTGCTCGACCACACTCTGGATTCGGCGATGGTCAAGGAGCAACCGGCTGAGCGCCGGGTGCTCCGCCCCCGCACTCGCCGGCCTGCTTCTCGCAACCACGAATCTGACAGTGGCTTGGGCACCTCGATCGCCTCGACCGCCGAGAAGGAGGCTATCGTCAAGAAGGAGAAGACAGTCAAGACATCCGCCGTCACCAAATCAGTTACCGCCCGCCCAAGTGACGTCGTGTCCCTCCCGGGCCTTAGCTCTCGTGCAACCAGCCGTATCTGCGAGCACACCCTGAAGCCACTTCTCGGAAATTCATCTTTCAAGGACTTCCACCCCCTTCTGCTGGAATGCCCGCGAAAGATTCAGCAGAAGCAGATTGTCTGCCTCAGAGACCTTGAGAAGACCTTGCTCCTCGTCGCTCCTGTAAGTGCGCTCACTGCCAACAAAGGTGTGAGGAGTGATGCTTACCGCCCCCTGTTTATGAAGGAGAGGACCAAAGCCGCCGACCTGTACCTTGACTTTTGCCTCACGACCATCCGATGCATTCAAGCCACGGTCGAATACCTCGGTGACCGCGAGCAAACCCGCCCCCGCGACGTCCCCTACAGCAGCGGCTACTTTATCGACCTTGTCGACCAAATTCGCCACTACGCGCAGCAGCTTGCTGACGCCAAGGGAAAGGAGAACGGGGACGAGATGGATGTTGACCCGTACAGCCCCCTCCTTCGCCATATCTTATCCGCATTCGTTAACACGTTTTCCAGGACCGACGAGATCAAGCTTCATGGAGGTATCCATATCAATGGGCGCCCTGCCGAACTTGTCCGTATCAAGAAGAACGGGAAAATGATCTCGATGGCCACCGGTGAGCTGGTCGAGGACGACACCGACAGCGTGGTGGGGTTCAAGCGCTCGGCCAGCCAGGAGCTCGAAGATGAAGAGGAAATCATGCGGTCCATGGCTCGGCGCAAGAAGAATGCCAGCCCGGAGGAGCTCGCCCCCAAGAAGTGCCGCGAGCCCGGTTGCAACAAGGAGTTCAAGCGCCCCTGCGACCTGACCAAGCACGAGAAGACGCACTCGCGGCCTTGGAAGTGCCCGGTTCCCACCTGCAAGTACCACGAGTACGGGTGGCCCACCGAAAAGGAGATGGACCGCCACCACAACGACAAGCACTCGTCGAGCCCACCCATGTACGAGTGTCTGTATAAGCCGTGCCCGTACAAGTCCAAGCGCGAGTCCAACTGCAAGCAGCACATGGAGAAGGCCCATGGCTGGACCTACGTGCGGACCAAGACGAACGGCAAGAAGTCTGGCTCCAGCGTCGAGGGCAACTCGGCCCACCCGACTCCGCAGCTTCAGAACATGCCGACCCCTTCCAGCGACAGCATGGGGGTTGCTACTCCTCCGGATGACTGGAGCCGGGCGTATGGGCACAACCTGGATTTCCCGACTTATATCCCCAATGATGCGGATTACAGCATGATCCCCCAAGAGATCTCGCTCGATTACTCCCCCATTGACAACCCGACTCCCTCGACGGATTCTGGAATGGATCATAACTCGGCCTACCAGGACATCCCGACAGACTTTACTCTGTATGAGGATATCTACAGCGCCCCTGTTCAGCTCCCCACTCCTCCCATGCATGCCAACATCTATAACAAGGATGTGGCACAGCACTTCGTTCCGTTCACGACTGCCGACTACTGCCGACCTCAGCCGGCGCCGCAGTTGTCGCCAATCGGCCAGGGGAATGCCATGCTCTTCACACCCAACTCCCTGTCGGAGGTTGACGAGGGCTTTGATGAGCGTCACGAGTTTGCCGCCATTGCCAACACAATGAACGGGGGCGACTTTATCCTCTTTCCTCACAACGGCGGGGTTTCGAAGCCAATGTTCAACGAATCCCTCTTTGCCACTTCTGAGATGCCGAGTTTGACTGCTGGCTATTCCCAGCCGTCGTCTCAGGACCTGCTGAATGCTTTCAACGTTGACTGGTCGGCTCACGACCTCAGCGCCTACCTCCCTCACTAGAGGCGCTGCTTAGGCCGGCGGGCATGCGTGCGACCATAGCTATGGTCAGAGGAAGAGGCGTGAACTCTGTTATGATGTAATGATGTGTGGAATTAGCGCTGTTGGGGAGAACGGTGCCGTGGAGTCTCGGGAAGGCAGGTTATGACACGGGCCTCCTCTAACTGTATCTTTTTATATTGAATTTTCCCCGGAGTTTACATACACTCCTTATGCGACTTGCACTTGGCAGTTGACAACGAAGTGGCAGAGCACAGGAGATGGAATGGTGGATTTGATATTTTCAGGCAATGGACTACATATAATCGGGCTTTTAGCGTTAAGTAGATGCCTCTCAACAATGTTACAACGGGATGAACCATCCAAATCGTTTGTACCAATCTTGGTGGAATCTTGAGGCTCTCACCATCTGGCTCCATCTTTACTTCCAGTCCTCTCTGTCTGGTGTCATTTCGCCTGAGCGTGGGGTGGGCCCCAAGCTTGGGAGAGTGGCTCGTGCGTCACTTCTGCTGTGGGGTGACAAGGGCCAAACTCGGTCGAATATTTTTCTCCGGTACAAAGCCAATCCCCGGCTTGAACTTTTCAGTTTTCCGCAGCTCCCGACAGAAAACCGCCCGCCCTGTTTGATGGACGGGTAGGTCGCCCGCCAGCAGTTTGATTGCTGAACCGGGAATTCGTCATTACAGCTTGGGATTGAGCTGTCGATCCATTTGGATGCTCAACCGGAACAGTTGTTGGCTGCTGCTGTGACGCGGCACCATCAAGCTCTCCTCGCGTCTTTCTCCGGCCTCACGGTACGTACCTCTCTGTCTCTGGGGCTCACGACCCCATCCCATCCCATCCCATTCGTTACCTTCCCCTCGACGGGGGACAAAAACCAAAGCCACCACATGATGAGTTTCGCAACGCCGGTTGCAACCCTTTACTTTATATCTAATAGGAAGAGCCGTCTGAACCTCCCCGAGTGTCGTGGATCCTGCCCCTCTCCGGAGGGGCGGGGGAAGCCCTCCTTTGGCTGAACGACTGTTGCCTTCCTTTTTCTTCCCCTTGCCTTGCCCGCTTCTTCCCTTGAGGAGAAACGCTTGCACCGTCATGTGCTTGCGGGGCTGAGGGATTGGGAGGGGGGGGAGGGGGCAGTTGGGCGGTGGGGTTGGTGGTGCTTATAATCTGGGTTTCTGAAGGGGCTTTTTTTGGTGTTTTCTTTTTCTTACTTTGGCCTGCTTTGCTTGCCAGCTAGAAAATTTGTGGGAGCCGAGTTGCTGACCTAGATTTGTCTGGCGTAGATTCGATATACGCGATCGTTGACGGATTCTCGACACACATTCAGGTAGGTGCGGTGTGTGCCGAAGAGACCTCTCTATCTACACGGATCCAGCGAGTGATGGTACCGAACCCTCCTGGGTAGTCGGGGATCTCGAGCTCTTGCCGATGGCAGCTGTGTCGGTCCAAAGGACAAGGAGTTAGAAGCAAATAAGAAATATTGGCACAATCAAGCTGGATTCATCCCGAGTGGAGTGATTTTTTTTTCTTATTATTAACATAGAAAACATGCCTCTACTTGCGAAAATGACAGCTTTTGTGACCTTTGTAGCTGGACTTCCTCATCGCCCTGAAACTTGTTTACCAGCAACCTCGTCGGTCACCTATGGAAACAGCGCCGGCTCGGTTTCCTTATTCCTCGAGTCATTCTATGTTCGAAATCGTACACTTCAACCCATGGCCCTCCAATGGACCCCCTTCTAAATCAAGAAACAGATTCATCCCCGATCTGTTAGAATTTATTTCGCGAAATGCAGGTCATAGCCCAGCCACTTCCTCCGGAGCACCTGGTCGACCGAGAGACCCGGATAGCCGTAGGTCAGCGGCAGGAAGAAGTACCAGCTGCCTGCGACAATGGCAAGGATGACGCCGGCGGCAATCCACGAGCCCATCAGGCTCTGGCCGGCGAATCGCTCGCGGGCAGTCAGGTGGCGCTTGGGCGCCACGCCCTTCTTGCCAGCCTTGGCAGCTTGGTAGGCCACCTCGTGCTCGACCGCGTCCTGGCTAAAGATGAACTCGACCAGCGCTCCAGTGACGAGTGTCGAGGCCAGGTGGGAGGGAAGATAGTGGTGAAGGAACAGCTGGCGGCCCATGACGTAGAAGGGGAAGTAGTGGGTTGCCCAGGCGAGGAAGAAGAAGCCAGTCGAGTTGTACAGGCGGGAGCGAGAGCCTTTAGTTTATGGTTAGTCATTGCATCAACCAGAAGCGAGGATTGCTTTTATGATCTAGGGTAACTTACGATGATCCAAAGCGTCCATGCCGCGGCGCAGGGAGAATTGGTCCGCCAGGATGATACCAGCATAGATAGCCAAAACGCTGCTGGCAATCCACCAACCAATAGGGTTGCCGAGGAAGTAGATCTGCTGCCGGGTGTCGTTCTGCGTCCAGAAGCTGACACCGCGAAGAAGGAAGGGCCATTGGTAGGGCAGCGAGGAATAGGGGTGGCTGGCGGTCAGCTGGTTGTTGTGCCAGAACATGGACCGCTGCAGTTCGAACCACTTCTGCAGGAACGGGAGCGTCTTGACCTGCTTCTCGGGCCGCTCACGACGCTTGTCGTCGGCCGGGAGTGACGGGATATCGTCGACAAGCCACACGTTGGAGCTCGGGGCAATCTGCTTGTTTCCGTTGATCTCCTGCTGCTTGTAGCCCCATTCGGGAAGCGGCGTAGTGTGAGTCCACATGGCCACCTTGCTCGGGTTGTGGATGAGCTTGAAGTGGCTGGAAACACTCTTGAACTCTTGGTTGGGTTTGCCGTGCTCGATCCGGATCTCAAACAGCGTATCCGCAGCGCGGTCACCATACGCGTCGGCAATTGAGACGGTGGTGAACTCCTGGTTCGTGGGATAGTAAGGCGAGGCGACATCGTGCGACAGCAGAATGGTATCCGTGACGAGGTGACGCAGCCTCACAAGATCGTGGTTCTTGACGTGGCGGCCGAGCTTGTGGTCGTCGGCACCGGCAGGGAGAACCTGCCAGTGGTTGTTGGTGTCGTTAAAAGGGTAACCCGTGACTTGCTGACCCTGGCTGGAGACGCGGCCATCATCATACCTCAGGGGGTAGCGATCGGGGTGGCTGTGAAGATAAGCCTTGGTGTCCTTGTGCTTGAGCGTGATGGTGTCGTAGTAGTCAATGGTGACAGCGTTGGCGAGCATGACGTTGTCGCTGAGCGTTTCCTGGAACTCGGGCGTCATGAAATCGTCTCCGGGTCCGGAGCGGGTAAGGATGGAGAAGTGGACCTGGAACCAAAAAAGGTAAAAGAGGAAGGGCACAATGATCAGGCCGAAGGCTCGGGCAGCAAAATGCTTGCCGAACTCGGGCAGGGTCAAAGCACCCCCGGGTCTCTTGATGTCCAACAGATCCCAGAGGTCGATGACGACGGCGCAGCCGATGGTGATGAAGGCGAACAGGCCGACGTACTTGGTGGAGATGTCGCACGACAGGGCGAAGCCGGTCAGGATAAGCCACTTCCACCACTTCCTGGAGAAGGGTTCATGGCGCAGCTTGTAGAACTTGATGTAGCAGAGCAAGCTGCAGGCCATGGCAAAGACAAGGGTCGCGTCGAGCAGGATGAGGCGCGTCTGGCCAATGTGGGCGTTGTCGAGGAGGATCAAGCCAGCCGCGACGATGCAGGCCGGAAGGCTGTATCCAGACTCCCACATGATCAGGTAGACAACCGAGACGGTCAGGGCACCGAGAAGGGCGGGTAGGGAGCGGAATGCGACGTAGGGAACCTTGTTCGTGATGTAGGAGTCGCCGATGTTCTCGAAGTGGAAATGGCCATCGTATCCCACCAACCAGCCCATAAAGGCGAAGAGGAGCTTGCCGAACGGGGGGTGTACGTCGAAGAAGTACGTCTTTTCGAGATAATACGAGGCAAACTGGAAGGGATAGAGGTTAGCCGGGCTGCCAATTGGGCACATGGGGACATGAAAGCGGGAAGCATACCTTGCCAAAGTGGACTTCGTCAAAGACAACCTCGTTGGGATGGCTGATTCCCCAGAACCTGGTCACGAAGGCCATGACTGTCATGATGGCGAAGACGATCTTGAAGTCGGTTTCGGAGCCAGCCTTTTTGGCGGAAGCAGCTTTGACGAGCTTGTCCAGCTCGGCATCTGACGAAGCGCCATCTTTGGCCTTCTTGGTCGCGCCGCCGACATTCCGCTGGCGCAAAGTGCCTTGGGGTGTCGAGGGGGCGGCCATGGCGGGGAGACTGAGGAAGAAGGAGGAGCGTTAGCCAAGGAAGCCTTTGCGATGGCGCAAGCGGTACGGGGTATTTAGGAAATCGTCGGCAGCCGGGCGGAGCCGTCCAAGGCAGCATCCCGGAGGTGATCGTCGCTGTCGTTGGAGCAAGCGCATGCCGCAGGACAATGGAGAGAACTTACCTCGCCTAAACGCAAACACTAACGGCCAATGCCCAAAACTCCACCGAAAAGAGAAGGCAGAGGTAAAAGAGGATTAAAGACAGTAGAAGAAGCCGAAGAACGGGTTGGGCAAAGGAAAATGAAGAAGGAATTGGGGATGTATTAAATTGCGTCGTACCCCTTTAAGCCTCCGTCGCGCAGGGCTGATGGACGATTGTCGCTTTGGCCGCCCCACCCCATCTTTTTTCTGGACACCTGGCGTAACTTGGCTGAGCTTGGATCCAAGCCCGGGCTGCCAGGGGTCCAGCCTGCCAAGACCGTAGCTTTGGTCCAAGCTCTCGGAAGCTGAAGCCATGTTAACCCTGGGCCTTGTGCTTTTGAGAACTTGAACTCCATTCTTCACTATTCGAAGACACAGCATAGTGCCAATGGCCAAGATTTCAATTGAGCGGTAACGGTACAAATTCTAAAGTTCGGCTTTGGCCAGAGGAACTACCTAACTAACTTGCGAGCCCAAGTACCGAGGTACTATTTACCATCCAATTAGCTAGCAAAATTGGGTACTCAATACCCAATGGCGTAGGTACAGCTAAGGCAGAGTTCACCCAACTTTATGAGATGGATTCGGGGAACTATGTCTTGTAAGTAAATTGTCCATCTTATTTCGAGAGTCCGGTCGGAGGAAACCAAGCTTAGGCCCGGCCCGGGGGGAATTGCGGGGTGGCCCGCCTGACCCCTCCTTTCCGTAGGCCGAAGAACGGAGCGGGCGCGGAGAAAACAAGACGCCCAAAATCGTGCCGTGGGAAGCCGACGCAACGCACTTGGTCATGTTTCCAATTATCTCCAGAAGAGCCCTTCCTTCCCTTTTCCGAACAATCTCCATTCGAGCAACACCACTCATCCCTCGTTCTCACTCACGCCCTCTCTCCAACATGTCTGCCACCCCGGTCTTCACCAAGGACGCAGCCCCGCGTACGTCATCGGTCTCCGTTGAACTTCCTATGTGATGTGACTGCTAACATGACTGCAGCTGCTGGCCCTTATGTATGTTTCCAGGCAACCCCGATAGAGCAATGAATGCCTAGATTCAGGTAGCAATGAGTTGAGATCTGACGTTCTCGGCAGTCCCAAGCCATCAAGACCCCCAGCGCCATCTACTGCTCTGGCCAGATCCCCTGCGATGCCGAGGGCAACCTGATTGAGGGCACCATCCAGCAGAAGACGGAGGCTTGCATCAAAAACATCAAGGCCGTTCTTGAGGCCGCCGACTCGTCCATCGAGAAGGTGGTCAAGGTCAATGTCTTCTTGACTGACATGGCCAACTTTGCCGTGAGTACCTCCCCCGCGCCCCGGGAGGTTACGGAATACTGAAATTACCATGTGACAGACCATGAACGAGGAGTATGCCAAGTGGTTCGTCCACAAGCCGGCCCGCAGCTGTGTTGCTGTGAAGCAGCTGCCCAAGGGTGTCGATGTCGAGATTGAGTGCATCGCCCTTCCATGAGTGATAGGGCCGAGGGGCACAAAGTCACAGGGATCACCGTGTGCATAGATGACATAAACCGGACAAATTTAAAACAATGGGTTGTCTCTGTGATATCTTCGTCCAATTTCTTGGATCGACCAGGTCTCGTTTTCTACAATGCTTCGAGAAGGTCGGTAGTGTCGGGTATCGAGGGGATCGGCGCATGGTGGGGCAACCAAAGCCGATGACGAACGACTCCATGAGACAACTTCAAGTTGCATTCAGACACCGCGATCACAAGTTGTGTTTCTCATATCCCAAAAGGATTTAAGTCGATAAAGGTTCTCGTTTTATCTCACTCAAGCATACTTCAAGTGTTGCAACCCAACCATTCAGGATCGCATTTCCTCCCAGCCCCCTATTGGTCCGCCAGCATAACACGCTCGGAACGGCAACTGGTCGATGACGGGCCGCGTCACACGCCGTTTCTGACAGACACACCGCATCTCTTATCTAGTCTCACACGGTCCGTCACCTGGCGACGGTTAAGCTAGCCTAGGCCCCGTCTGCCGCCCTCGCTCTACCACGACAAGAAATCGACATCACCAACAACATTGACCATGACGCCGCCGGTTCCAGTGAGCGCCAACCAAGGCGACGCTCGCCCTCCCCGTGAACCGTCAGCGATATACAAGGTTTGCCTCCCTGCCCATATCATCCCACCTTTACCATGACCACTAACAGAAACCCAAACCAAAGCTGATCATGACCCCTCTAATCTTCATCTCCTTCCTCGTCTCCCTCGCCATAGTCGACATCCGCCACTCAGTCCTACGCTCCCACTACCACGCCGACCCGGCCCAACCAAGCCGCCTACCGCGCTGGCTGCACCGCGTCGTCTATCGGTACCGGCCCTATCGCTATGTCGACGTCAATGGGCAGGGGCAGGGGCAGGGGCAGGTTGGCGTGACAGGTGAAAGTCCCGCTGAAAGTCCGGGTGAGAGTGCAGGTGGTGCTGGGTGTGAGTACTACCATAGTAAGCAGAAGAAACTTATGAGGATGGAGGCTGCCGAGGCGTTTGAGATTCGTGGCGTGGTGCTGGTCGCGTTGGGGGTGCTGAGTTTGGGTATGTGGTGGGTGTCTTGGAGGGTGGCTAGCTGGGGGTTGGGCATCGTGTGGGCTCGGTTTTCTTGACGATATGGCTTTCTTGAGGATGGGGTGATGTGGAACGTGTGGTTTGTGTCAAACGGCAGATAGGCAGTTCTTACACAGCTAAAGACAGAAGGAATATACCGCGACGAAATTAATGGACACGACTATATTTGCATATCTGCTTCAGGGCCTGAGGGCGAGGTTGCTCTCTACACTTCCCCCAGGTCGATGCCACACATACTGAAGCTCCATTATCCCTTTTCCAAATCCATCGAACCAAACCTCCCCGACCTCTTTGAACCCCTCCTTCTCATACAACCTCCTGGCAACGATCAAGTCACGCATTGTCGACAGACGGCACTCACGGAACCCAGTCTCCCTCACAAACTCCATCGCCGCCCCCATAAGCTTCCGGCCAACCCCCAAGCCCCTGGCCGACTCATCAACGATAAA
This sequence comes from Trichocladium uniseriatum, assembly GCA_017139535.1. NCBI lineage: Eukaryota > Fungi > Ascomycota > Sordariomycetes > Sordariales > Chaetomiaceae > Trichocladium > Trichocladium uniseriatum. The sequence goes on along the minus strand of WOUO01000002.1, from coordinate 149,411 downwards.
ACACCGCAGCCGTGCCACTCCTTCCTCACCAGAACACTCGCCGTCGACATAAACCACCCCTACGATACGCTCCGGTGCAGCCTGTCCCGTTGATGGGCTTGTCAAGACGGCCGACCACACCTGGTTCACTCGGGGCTCACAACTGGTGTGCTCCCGGGGGCCAAAATTGGCTTTTCGGCAAATCCTCTTTCGGCATTTGGTGTCGAGGACGGGGTGCGCAGTGATGCGTCCATGGTTGTTGCGCTTAGGTGCTAGTTCCTTGACAGACAAGACCGAGGCTTCGATGGGGATGTCGCCTTGGAAGATCGGGCCGTCGCTGGACGAGAATCACTTATGACTTGGTTTCCTGCGTGTCAATGAACACAGAGGCTTGACCTCGGAGCTTATCTTGGCTAGCATGGCTAGCAGATGCCGCTAGACTGCTTCACCTACCTACCTAGGTAAGCATCTGTCCGATTTCGGGAACTACCTCGAGCATGGAGGTCATCTTCATGATCGATGGGTTTGCTCAGTTTGACCGAACTTTTTTTGCCAGAATCCAATCTCTCGAGGGACTTGCCGCTTCAAATTCCATTTGGGGCGCACTGAGCCCACCTCCTCGGGTGCTTGGAAGGAGCAAGCAGCTCAAAGGCAGCCAGAGCCAAGTGCCCCGCAGTCTCTGGCAGTACTGCGGAGTCTGCCATTCTTTTCCCGGTTGACTTCAACAACCCAATCTCGAATCTTTTGAGTGTGTCAAGGCTCCTATCAATACCTCCAACACAGTCGTCGGTCGCCGCGGCCCCGCCGGCTACTGCTTAGCAATCCTGAGCGGTTTTCTTCCTCGCCGACAGCAAACCATCACACGCCGTCTTTCTTGTTTCAACACGACAACGCCTTGATCGTCCCGTCATGAAGCTGCAATGCATCCACAGGCACAGCCCGTGACGAATGTGGAAGTTTCCGAATCGAGCCGAATGGAGCAATCATTCAGCCGAGTCATTTCATCGGCCGCAGACACCTCGCTCGGCTTTTGACATGATTGAATCCGCCTCATCCTAATTGGCCTGCACGAACGGAATCGGAATCAGAGATCGGCTCCGGGTCCGTGAATGCGGTCTGGATGGGGACACTTTGTTTGGTTAGCGCTTCGTCTCTCATCCCTGTCCCGTCCTCGATTCTAACAACACCACCACAGACCAGACAACCGACGTTACGTCAGCTCCTTATGATGCGAAGGTCTTATAAGCTCTAAGTCTCAACAATCCTGTGGCTCTCCTTTTTATGCCGACCATCTTTCAACAAGAGATCGGAACTCTGAGCACCACCTCACAGCCTTCAACATGACCTTACCGTACCGCCTCATATCAGCCGTCTCGCTGGCTGGCGGTTACCTCTTGTCCTCTGGTCGGATACCCAAACTGCCCCAGCTTGGTTTCCTGGCCACCTTTACGGCGATATGGGCGGCTCAATTCTTAATATGGTTTGTGTGGGCTGCCATACTCTACCCGAAGCTGCTGTCACCACTTCGGGGCCTCCCCGAACCTACTGGCAATTCGTGGCTCATGGGCCAGCTTCCCAAAATACGCTCTCTACCAACGGGGGAGCCCATGATCGAGTGGTATGTATTCCCACCACGTTCCGGGTGTGCAGCCTGTTGATTATTACAGGATCAATTCAATCCCAAACAACGGCGTGATCCGCTACCTGGGCATGTTCAACCAGGAAAGACTCTTAATCGCGTCGCCCAAGGCGCTTGCCGAGGTGCTGGTAACCAAGAACTACGACTTCGCAAAGCCCCCCCAGTTCCGCGATACACTTGGTCACATCCTGGGTCTTGGGATCCTGATTGCCGAGGGCGATGAACACAAGATGCAGAGAAAGAATTTGCTTCCGGCATTCGCCTTCAGGCACATCAAGGATCTGTACCCGGTCTTCTGGGACAAGTCGCGTGAAGGGGTGCAAGCCATGACACAGCAAATTTTGCAGGATGCTGCGGGGACAACTGACGCGAAGAACACGAGTGTCATCGAAGTGAACAGCTGGGCCTCCCGCATCACTCTCGACATTATCGGCCTGGCTGGCATGGGCCGCGACTTTGGCGCCATCGAGGATCCACACAACGAGCTGAGCGAAGCATACCGGAAGATCTTCCAGCCGAACCGCCAGGAGTTCATCTTGGGCATGATAGGGCAGTTCATATCTCCCAGGGTGCTCAACTGGTTGCCAATTCAACGCAACCGGGACCTGCAGGAGGCACGGCGCTTAATTCAGGCTACGTGCACCGACTTGATCAAGGAGAAGAAACAGAAGCTGGCTCGCAAGGAGCTGGCCGATGTCGACATTCTTTCAGTGGCGCTCGAATCCGGAGGCTTTAGCGATGAAAATCTCGTCGACCAACTGAGGACATTCCTCGCGGCCGGGCACGAGACCACAGCCTCATCCATGACCTTTGCCGCCTACCTGCTCGCCAAACATACCGAGGTGCAGACCCGGCTGCGAGCCGAGGTTCGCGAGCATCTACCGCCCATCTCCAGTGTGGACGACGACAGCAGAGCCGTGTCCAGCTTGGACATTGACCGGATGCCATACCTCAACGCTGTGTGCAACGAAGTGCTACGCTACTTTGCCCCGGCGCCCCTGACGCTCCGCCAGGCCGTGTGTGACACTAGCATCCAGGGGCAGTTTGTTCCAAAGGGCACACGGATCATGCTCGTCCCCTGGGCCGTCAACAGGTCGGAAAGCTTGTGGGGACAAGATGCCAGCGAGTTCAACCCCGACCGCTGGCTTCCCAAGTCGGAGAAGGACAAGCACGCGGCAAGCGGCGGCGCAACCAGCAACTACGCCTTTCTCACCTTTTTGCATGGCCCTCGCAGCTGCATCGGCCAGTCGTTCGCCAAGGCTGAGTTTGCTTGCCTGCTGGCGTCGTGGGTCGGACGGTTCAACATGGAACTCGCCAACAAGGAGGAGATGGACGAGACGAAACTCGACATCAAGAGCAACATAACTGCGAGGCCGGCGAAGGGCATGTATATCAGGGTGACGGTTTTGGATGGGTGGTGAGTCTAAGAGTCCCCTAGCTTTTCAGGGGTATCGGAGGATTGGGATATTGTTCCCAGTCTTTTCTGGGCAGCTGTTATTGGACCAGTGGAGAAGACGGAGAAGAATTGTATTGAACCTGTATCTGTGCGGGTTATCAAGGAGCTGGCGTCCCAGCTGTGTTCTTCCCACGCTTTCTTCGTGACATGCTTGAAGGCGGAATGGCGTACATAAACCTCTCTCAACACAATCTCTATCACATACGACCATACCCACTGGACAACTCGGGATCCCGTCCGCTCTCCCCTCGATAAACCAGTGAGGGCCAGACTAGTAGTTGGGTCGGTGACGACCAGCGAATCCCTGGTGTTGTATGTTTTTTCTCCTCTATTTTTCCCCCTTTTTCTCAGCACCTCCGTTTCGGTGTTGATTTTCTGTCACCAAGGCAACATGCAAGGGATAAGTTAGAGGGGAAATGGGCACATCACACTGTGTAATTTGTAGACAGGAAACAGGTCTCCAGGCTCAAGATTCAAGAGATGCAGCGTTATGACCGCTTCATCCTGAGAAGCTGGATTTCCTTCCCGCCTCTCCGTAATTAAGTGGGACAAGGAACGGCGCAGCTCCCTGCAGTCCTGACGTCGTTGAAACATGAAACGTGAAACATCAGCGCCCACGCCGCTTCCCGTGAGACATCCCTTCAGCTCCAGCTGCAAGGCACCACGGGCCATGTTTCATTGGGACCGTTAGATGCACCAGCACCTGCCAAGTTTCCGAGGCAAAAACAGGGCGGGTCACTTACTCAGCTGCCCAGCTGCCCTGCGCTGAGGACTCTGTCATCTGTATGTCATACATACATACATGTAGGTACATGCTGCACTGCCGCCGAGGTGCTAATGTTGGCATGCAGTAGGTATCCGGGTATACCGAAATAGTTGGTTACCTACATATGTAACCTTGGGAAACAAACTTGGTCCAACCACTGCAAGGTAATGGATGCAGCAGTTGAGGCGGGTTTCTCCACTTTGCGTTGCTATTCTTCACCTCGGAAGTGCCCTGCGTTGGCTGGAATGCCACCGGCGGCGTTAAATCTGCCGAGTTTGGCCCGTTGCCTGTTCCTGTTCCTGCATTTGGGGGCTGGTTGTGGCGGCCGCTTTTTCCATTCCATCCCTGTGGGTTTGATCGGGTTAGCCGAGATCCGTCTTCGATCGTGGGGGAGGGAGGGCGGGTACAGATCGCGTTGGTAGACCCTGAGGCGCACGGTGAGTTATGTATCTAGGTCGTTACGGAGTCGTTTCGGTATGGTAAGGCAACGATTTGTTCTAACATCTACATCGTAATTTCGTGCGAAAACGTACATAACATGAGGCGAGACCGGCTGTCTGCCCGTGAGATGGTATCATGGCAGACCCGGACCCAGAACTCCCCATCCACTCATCATCTCATCTCCTTCAGGTCCTCCCCAAAATCCAAACAGGCCCCTCTTGAATAAACCGCCCCCCTGTTCCAAACAAATTCGAAAACAAAGAAACCCGCTGTAGCTAGGCCGCTAGCCGACTAGAAGTAATTAATACACCAAAAAGAGTAATACAAGATTGTAAAAGAAGAAAAGAAGTACGGCTTTTGCCCCCTAAAATCATCACCTCCAAGTCCCGTGTATCCTCGCGCGCCGTGAACTCCCCTTCTTGAGCCCGACGTCGCCGTTGATCATCAGGCTCTTCCACCGCCGCCCGACGCTGCCGCGGTCCTTGCCCAGGCTGCGCGCGCAGTCCTGCCAGTCCGACTTGGTCAGCTTGAGCTTCTCGAGCACCAGCTCCACCAGCATCCGGTCCTCCTCGGTGCTCCACGGCTCGCCGTCGCCTTCGATTACCACGTCGCTGCCTTGCTCTGCTGTTGATGACGAGGCGTCTTGGGAGGGGTGGTCGCTGCCATCGGCGTGTAGCTCGTGGTAGTCGGTGCGTTCGAGGCCGAGCGGGAGGACCTCGGGCGCGATGCGCGAGCGTTTGGGGGTGTGGGGCACCTCGTCTTGGGGCTCGTTTTCTTGGTCTTGTTGTTGTTGTTGAATGTAGAAGGGATTTTCGAGCTCGTGTTGTAGTTGGAACTGTTGTGGTTGTTCTTCCATATCGTCGTTGCTGTCGTAACCGTCGTGGTTGTGGCTGTTGCGCCCCATGTCGTCGTCGACTGCGCGCCGGCGCTTGTTGAGGCCCCGCGCCGGCGCGACCGCTGCCGAGCGCTTCACGATGCGCTTCCTTGCCGGCGCGTGATCGGCACCTCCTGGTGTTGCGCCGTCTGTCTTGCGCGAGCGCAGGCGCAATTTGAGGGGGGGTGGCGGCGCATGTGTCATTGGCGGAGTGGGCAATTGCGCGTGCGATGAGGTGGGCGGGGTGATGGGCTCAGGGCCGACGCCGGGGTCGGAGAGCGGCGGTGGGCTCGCGAGAAGAGACTGTAGCGATCGGCATGTTGTAAAGAGGCTGCCGATGGCTGTCTGTGTCGATACCTGGGGAGGGCTCGGGGGAGGAGAGGTGAAGAGCGCGGATTGGAGGCGCGTCATGGGCGCTGTTTGCGACGAGTCGCACGGTAGCGCGGATGGCATCAACATTGTCGCTTGTTCTTTCGAATGTTCGTCGGTGGTGTACAAGAGGTTCGGAGGACGAGGTATAGGCACGGTTGTTGAGTAGAGACCGGGCGCGATATAAGAAGCGAAAGGTTTCCCTTGTTCTGGCGCGGTGGGCGACTCCCGGAAACGGACGGTTTGCGACAGGGTCAGGAATGCACGATGCGGTTGGAGTGCTTGCGCGGGGCAGGGACGCAAGAGTTGAAGAACGGCGTGGTGCTACAATCGTGACTGTGTTCCGGAAAAAAGCTGGCCAGTGATTTGTAAATAAATGTTGCGATGGCAAGGCTGCTGTGTGCAAGAAAGTTACAAGGTGTGGTGAAGGTGAAGGGGGTGAAGAGGAAATCGGTTGACGGGCGACCCGGGGAGGCGACAGAGGAATAATGCGCCTAATAAGAGTGGCCTGGGACTCGATTGCAGGGGTTACGGTGGGCAGAAAGTGGGCCACATGACGGGACGGACAGGGCTTCCAGGTGGTGCGGCAGGGCGGGCGGGCCAATGGGGGCGGACCAGTGCGACCCAAGTGCCCTCTCTTATTCTCCCTCCAGAGACTTCCTCATGCAAGCACTTAAGGGAAGTGACGAAAATGGAGCCTTTCAAAACCTCGTCTTGTACCGATGTACTTGTCGGGATCGGGGAGACGGGTGAGCCACTCAGACCCTGGGCTTGACCTCTCCCACCTTTCCAGATTCCCACCTTCCACACCCACCTCGACAGGCTCCGGCAGTCGTTGGCAGGCATCCGCAACGGCGTATTATACATGTACCTGCGAGCGCAGGCAGAGGCACAGAATGCGAGCCAGAGGAACCGTGTTTCAAGCCGCATTTGCACGTCGCCCTCCCAGCTGCCGAGTAATACACCCACCGCCGCATTGGCAGAACAGTGCCCTGCCCTGTATTGGCGCAAACAAGGGACACCACTTTGCTCAAGGGCTGTCTCCGTACAACGCCTGAAGTAGTTCCTGCATGCACCCCAGACTGTCGCAGCAGGAGGACTCGGACGCGTCGATCTAAATCCCGAACTGATGCTCTTGACCCTGTCAAGGCCATGACGTGAATATCGTCACGATCAGCAGCTGGCCCTGGCGGCCTGACCTCATCTCCCAAATTGCGGGATGGCGGCTCAACTGGCGAGACTGGGCAACAGGCGAGCGAAACGGTGCTCATCTGATGCTGGCCCATTGTTGCCTTGATGACCCGGTGACGCAAACCGAGGTCGAACCAGCCCATCACCTCGAGAATCTACTTGTAGGACATCACCCACCCTAGCTTCGATCCTCTAAAAGGACTCGAGCATCCGAATTTCCCGGCGCAGTGGGTGGTCAAAGGGAGGACTTTGCCCTTGCCAAGAAGGGGCAGCGACCCGATGTCTCGGGAGCCACGGCTTTCTCCCTCTTCTCGTTGCCCTCGCCTCAAACGTGTGCGGGGCGGCGCTGGATGTCGAAAAAGGCAGAAAGCTGGGAGACGCGTCTTGTCGCGACAGACACGCGACGCGGACGCGACTGGGAGCGGGGCTCATTAAAGCTCATTGACCAATGATTGCCTGATGGAGGGGAGCACAGGACATTGATTGGATGATAGCCATCAACAACTTTTTCACAAGATCCCTGCACTTTGCCCACCCTTGCTCCCCTCCGCTTGGATCACTTTTCGACCCCAATTCAGTTCGAACGTCTTGCATGCTGAAACCTCTCCTGGCCCCGGCGGGTACGGCGTCCGAAATGCTTGGCAACACCGGTTGTCCAACGTCTTGCCGAATGCGGGCCCGGCCGCCGGGAAGAGCCCCGGATTCGGTGGAAATAAATCGGGCATTGCCGCAGTCAAGCGATGCTTCTGTTGGCCCTGTCTGATTGAGAAATGTGTTTAATCCTTTGAGTGTACAGAACACCGAGTATGATGCTGCTCTCCCCACGGTGTCTGTCATGCACCCCCTGGCTGTTGATATACGATATGGCGGATAGTATCCGTTCTCCCCTCTTCGTTTTGTTCTCATTCCCGTTTCACCTCTGATTTCCATAAACTAGTGGTATATACAATTCGCTTTCCGTTTGCAGCATTTCGAGTTTTGTATGTTGGGTGGCCTGCCGATGGTGTTGATGGCTTGGTTGCTGCATTAAGTTGCTTGCTTGGAAATCCCTTTTGTTATCACCCAGCTTCAACGTGCTGGACTCATTTCTCCTCGTTTCCTCATACTCTTTTTTTTGATCCGCTCCATACCCTTGATGGTACTCTCACCGGTCGTATCTAACCCAAGGGCCGGGTCCTAATGTGATACTCGGCGAACAGCGAACATCGAGTTCAGACTACGCACGCTGGGCAGCCCGTACTTTCAAAAGTCCCACGAGGATCGTGACGAGATAAGGAGGATTGGATGGCCGAGTGACCACAGCCTCCGCCCCGCAAGGCCCAGGGAACAACCATTGTTTGGTATTATGACCATGGATACGGGCCAATGACTACTGACTAGCTACCATGGGATGCTGGGAGCAACAAGGGCAAACAGGGCACTGCAGTCACAGTTTGACTCACCCCCAGGGCATATGAGGCACCGTCGGAACTTTGCAAGTGGCAGGCGGTAGCTATCCGGTGTGGTTGAAAAAGGACGCTGCCGTCCTGACCGTCAGCTCAAACGAACCCGTCACTGAGGGCGGTCTGGGCCCTATTCACCTTCATCGCCATCCGAAGAAGTCTTCTCTTTGATTCACTCTGCTAGCTGGGCAAGGGCCACGTCGGCCGAGATTGCTGCCTTCTCCCACAGCTATCTATTTAAGCCCACCTCTCCAGCCCTCTTCTCGCCGGTAAACCTTTGGCACGCAGCAAAAATTATCCATCCTCCCACTACAACTGCCTTCCCGCAGTTTGCTGTCCCCAACTTCAAAAGCTAAACAATCCCTCCTCCTCCCACCCTCTTACTCTCTTCTCGGAAGGTATCGAGGATGGAGCAAGACAACAGCGACGATAACCACGCCTCTCGTGCTCCTGGTGAGCATGCCGAGAACGGCTCCAACCCCTCCACCGTCGTCAATTTGCCCAGCAGCTCGCCGGCCGACAACGACAGTTCACTCGCTACCCCCGCCGGTGCCAACAATTCGGGCCCTCGCCAGGCCAACGAACCCCCCGCGGCTGCTCAATCCTCCAAATCGTCCATGACTGACGCTGCTCGCATCCATCGAACTTGGGCTCCCAAATACGGTCGGGTTCAGAAGTGCGACTTCTGCAACGGCCGGTCCCCGGGGACTCTGCAGTCGTGCTCGACGTGCGACATGATCCGCATTTGCGAGGATTGCGCGCGTAGTGACCTCTGGCGCAGGGCAGATCGTGTGCACTTTATCGATCCCAATGCCTGCGACTGGACGGTCAAGACCCAACCGAGGAAGCGCAAGGCGAGAGCAGCCACAGAGGCTTCGACTCCCGCATCCACTCCCGGCCCGAGCGAGCCTCGTTTGCCGCCTGCGCGCCGTCGCAAGGTGACAGCCAGCGTTCAAACGGAAGCCGATTCTGACGAGGATGATTATGATGGTGATGCTGATTGGGTCGACTCGAGCACTCGGCCTTCGCGCTCTACTCCCAGCCTTTCCCGCCCGTCTTCGTCTAACCCTCGCCGTGGCTCTGTCCGCAGTTCCCTGCTTGGAGATGCCGCGAGGCCTTCCCTTATCCGCAGCTCGGATGCTTCCGTTGGTCAAATGGAGCGTACTTTGGACGCGCCGGATCGAAGTCAACGCAATATGCGGCAGGCAGCTGCGAGAGCGCTCGAGGAAATGAGCCAGCAATCCCGCCTGGCTCACTGCACTCGGTTTGATGAAGATGGCGCGGACGAGGCCGCCTCTGATAATGAAGACGACGACGATCAAAGGGGGTTGGCCGATAATGTAAACAACAGGGGCCGCCGCGGCAACCAAGCGCCGAGAGACAACGGCACTAACACCGGTACCCGCACTCACACCCCCGTTGACGCGCGTGATGACAACGGTCCCCGCCGGGTTGATGTGTTGGACCCGCTCGTCGCAGCTGGACTACCCGCAGGCACCCGCTGGGGTTACGACATCCTAGTCGACGATGTCTACCGACACTTGTACGGAAACCGGCCGGAGGTCGAGCGGCACCGTCCTCGCACATCTATCCCCGACCGCCTGAATTACCCGTATTCGAGCATCCCAACACATGCTCGTCAAGAGCCAGGCTATGACAACGGGTACACCATGTCCCACCACCAGCCGCCTGTCCACCAGCATCATCGCCGTGAGGAGTTCGGGACTCATCTCTATGATCCCAACCGTGGACCGCCTCCCCAGGACCGGAACCATTACGAATACTCCAGCTATCCAGCTGTAAGTCTTTGACTCCCCCCCCCCCCCCCCCCCCCCGTACAGTAAATCCAAGACGAAAAAGAATCTAACAAACGCCTTTTAACAACTAGCATCCCCACGAATTCTACCACCCAACCTCCCGCACCACCCCGCGTCCGCATCCCTTCAACGGGCTCACGCCCGAAGAACAGCACAACATCCACATGGACAACACCACCCTGGCCGAGATGCAGCGCGCCTGGCGGGAGGCCCCCCGGATCGTGCCCCTGCGCCACGCAGGCTTCCACTTGTATGCCATCGACCTGCTGTGGGACGTCTACGACATCCGCCGCCGCCGCGTGGTGCAGTACGATGACTCCAACTCCCGGGCCGTGCGCTGGTTTGTGGAGACGAGGGATTATCTGGTGAGGATTCAGCACGGCGATGGTGCACGGGATGGGAACGCCTTCCCGAGGTCTGGACAGAGGCTCGCTGGCGAGTATCACGATGATGATAACGGTGGTGATGGCCGTGGTTCTCCGGCGCAGGGCATGGGCGGCGGGTATGCCAGGGACTGATCGCCGCATGGGTTCACCTGCTTGGGTTGGTGCCGTGGACTTTACAGGCTGTATCATCGTACGCTGATTTAGCGTGCTGGAGAGGTGGATATGGTGGTTTACCTCTCATTTCTCATTCTCTGGCATGCTGTCTTCCTTTGTTATTCTTTTTCCCCCACCAGCTTCCCCTCTTCTCTTTGCTTTCGAGGTTTATCTTCCGCACTGGATCAGGGGCATCGCATTGCGTTTGGTTTTGGCTTCTTTATCACTCCTCGATTGCTCAGAATGGGCATAATAGCCCTCAGACGGCACATACCGGCAGAGGGAGAATATCAGAGGGAAAAGGATGGGAGTTTAGAGGAGGAGGAGGAGACGGAATTCGTCACGCAGGGGTCATCATGCTACTGCTTTGAGCTTGTCTCTGGCGGCCCGATAAGGCCAAGTAACCGGAGCAACTAGCCTCGTCATCTTAACCCTTTGTATGTAGATTTAGCAGCATGATGGGCTGTGTGTATGGCAATAAGAATCATTCCATAATATGGCAGGTACAGTGAAGCGTTGAGCTGCTCAACAGATCCGCAGAGGTTCTGACAAGAGCAAGATGTCTCGGTGATTAATGAACATTAATTAACAAGATACCTATACAATCCACAAAGACAACTGCCACTAAGGCCTGGCGCTTAGATATTGACTTAATGTTCAATTCACTCTGTCAGCCCAGACATGTACAGCCAGGCAAGGTCCTACAGGTCTACATATACAAGAAATCGCACAATTCACAGCTCTATCTACACCAAGTCCGGGAGGCAAAGATTAACCCCTTGGGCCTCAGGCTCATCCCACTTCTCACCTCTCACCACCCAAAATGTCCTCCACCAATCTATCCTTATCCTCCCCCAAAATCATCTCCATCAGCTTATCCTTCTCCGCACTCTTCTGCACCAACTCCCAAAATGCTCCCGTCCCATCAACCTCGCCATCTTCCACACTCCGCACCGTCGTACTTCCATCACCCTCCTCGACCTCCTCACTAACAGAAACCGGCTCATTCGGATCAATCCCCCCCCGAGTGCCGTCAGCAGCACGCCTCATACCAGCCAACAACAGCTCCCTCGGACTGCCCATCTCCGCCACGCGGCCCTTCTCCAACACCAGCAGCCGGTCAAAGTCGGCAACCGTCGAGAGCCGGTGCGCAATTACCAGTACAGTGCACCCGGCGGCCGCAAACTCCTTACGCAGCGACTCCTGGATGTTGCTGTCTGTACCGCGGTCCACTGCGCTGGTGGCCTCGTCCAGGACCACAATCTTGGGCCGCTTGAGGAGGGCGCGCGCAAGGCACACGAGTTGGCGCTGGCCCTGCGACAGGTTTGCGCCGCCGGTGGATACCGGGGTGGAAAGGTTGGTGAAGATGTTGGAATTGTCGGGGGCTTGGGTTGGCTCAGAATCCGGCTCGATGATGGTCGGTTCGGTGTCCACGGATGTTGCTTCCGTAACAGTATCTGAGTCTATGGCGGGGAGGGCAGCCGACACGGAAGTGGTTGCGACGGCAAGATCGGCAGCTGGGTATGCGGCCGGACGCTCGGGGTCGCTGATGTTCTCGATTAGATGGACGCGCTTCAGTGACTCCAGCAGCTCATAATCATCTAGGAGGCCCTCCATATCAAGATTCGAACGAAGCGTGCCCCTGAAGAATGTCGTGTTAGTGATAAAAAAAAGAAAGAGGGCCCGGGGTGTGACTTACGAGAAAAGGAAAGGGTCCTGCGGAATAATGGCAAGGCGGCTCCTGAGCTGAGCCAACTTTAGCGTCGAGATGTCGACATTGTCTATCCGAACTGTTCCCTCAACAGAGTCGAGCAGGCGGAAGAAAACCGCGGCCAAGGTTGACTTTCCAGCGCCCGTCCGACCAACGATGCCGATTCGCTCTCCGGCACCGACAGAGAAGTTGAGGTTCTTCAGGACCGGTGGCAGATCCTCAGCGTAGCGTACCGTGAGATTGCTGACTTCGATCTTCCCTTCTGCGGGCCAGGCAGCTGGAGCATCCTTGCCGCCTTCGGGTTCGGTCTCAATCTCAGCATACTCAAGAACTCTCTCGCAGGCGTTGAAGCCTAGCTCCACCGAAGTCATGGCTTGGAGAAGCGACGTCAGAGCATTGGTGTAGCGCAGGGCAAAAGCCAAGCTGAAGCCGGCCAAGGCAGCATTAACACGGCTAAATGCCACAGCATTGGCGACGATGGTGACAAAGAAGGCGCCGAGAACACCCATGCGGAAAGACATCCAGCGGCTGGAGAGCTGCAGCGTCCAAGACGCCTTAGAGCTATTGTCGATTAGCCCGTACATGCGATCCATGTAGAACTTGGTGCGGCCAAACGCGCGAATGGTGGAGAGGCCGGAGAGCACGGAGCTGAACTGGTCGTAAATGGGAGAGTGCGAGATCGAGTTGATACGCTTGACCTCGCGTGCAGCGTTGATATACTCGCGCGCAACTCGCACATAGAGGGCAAAGAGGAACACTCCGAAGAAAATGACATAGACAGACACAGACAGACTAGTCTTCGTCAGTTACACTGAGTAGATATTCAAATAGTGAGCAGACATACCTGGTAGCGATGATGACGGCCAGGAACAATACATTGCGGATGAAACCAAATGTCTGGCTGGACAGGCGCCTGTCGACCGTGAATGTGTCGGAAGTGAAGCGGTTTAATATGCGGCCCGACGGGATGCTTTTCCAACCATGTCAGCTATTAAAGTTTCTCTCGAGGCATCCCGGAAGCAAGGCGGTTGTTTTGGAAGCCGCTGTGCTCTCAAAAAGGATCAAGCAATGCAAATCAGTACTTACGTGTCTATCCAGCGCAAGGGAGCTCTGAGGATGGCATGTGTCATGCGCTGGAAGAGCACCCTGGATGCTGTTAGGCCGACCACGAAAAAGACCATTACCCTGGTGAGCTGAACCAAAAGCATGAGGAATTCTATCAAGATGTAGGCCCCAAGCCCTAGTTACGTTGGAAGTCAGCGCCTCTCCGTAGATGTTCACAAGCACCAAGTGGATAGTAAGGGGGAGCTTACAAAAGAAGATGCCATGCTCAGTGCCCCCGACATTTTGGGAGACAAAATCACTGGTATAAACCAGAGAGTTAACCGTCTGAACGGCCTGGGATGCAAGATGGACCGTCTCGGATGCTGCCTGCTGCGAGAGTTCCTTCAAACTCCACGTCCGGGCAACAGTCAAGAAATGGCCGAGCAAGAGGATGGCTATGCCAACCAGCCAGGGAATCACACCGCCACTGGCCTTGTAATAGGCCTTGTAAACCTTCCACTTGACGCGCCCGGTCTCTCGCCCCTCCTCGTCCTGGCTTGGCTTCTTGGCTTTCTTCTGGCCGTTTTGGGCATCTAGCGAGGTCTCCTCCAGAGGAGGAGATGCACCATCGTACCCATGCTCCCCTACCGTACTAGCCTCCACCTCTGTCGGGGAGAGGCGCTTGGCCGATTCTACCTCGCCGCTGCGGAGCCGAACCACATAGCTGGCGTGGGGTAGGACCAACTCTGCATGGTGTGTCGCCAAGATGCGAGTTCTCTCTCGAGCAAGTTCGCTAGCGAGGGCGGTATCGACGATCAGCCTGCCGACGTGGGCATCCACAGCACTGAGCACATCGTCGAGCACGAGGATGCCAGCGCGCGAGTAGAGGGCCCGCGCAAGTGCGGTTCTCCAGCGCTGGCCGCCCGACAGAGTCACTCCCTTGGGCCCAACTTCTGTCTCGTCGCCATCAACCAGAAGTTCGATGTCCTTTTCGAGAGCACAAGCTGCGAGGACCTTGCGATAGCGATCCTCGACGAAGGGAAGACCGAACACAATGTTCTCCTTGACGGTGCCGCTCTCGATCCAGGGCGTTTGTGAGACAAAGGCGGTCAGCTGGGGGATAATCCATTCCGACTCCGGGATATACTCGGCGTTCTCGTCGAACTCTGGCAGAGACGGCATGTGGACTTTACCAGCCAATAACTTGACCTCGCCCAAGAGGGCTGCGAGCAAGAGACTCTTCCCTGACCCGGTCTTGCCCGTGATCACGCTGAGTTTGCCAATGGGGAAGTCGAGATTTGCATCCCTGAGCATCGAGTGGGCCTCCCGTTGTTCCTCCTCACCTCCTTCGGCAACCTCGGTGTCCTCAACCCTCGGCCACGCCACAGTGGCATTATCAAAGGCAATGGCGTCTCCGGGTTCCGACACGGGCTCTTTGTCTGACTGACTAAAGTACTTCTCCAGCCTCACGGCGCTGGTCCATGCCTCAAGCAAGTACATTTGCAAAAGTGGCAGCAGCGCCACGGCCTCATCGAGCTGATCAAACAGGCCGAGCGAAGTGAAGATGATCGAAGCGCGGATGTGTGTCCCGTTTTGCCAGACGTAAAGAAAGAAGGTAACGCTTGCGAGAAGGAGCGGGCCGAGATTGACGATGAAGACAACCAGGCATTGCCAGACAGCCACTTTCCAGTACTGCCGGAGCTCCTTGTTGCGAGAAGCCAATATTTTGCTCTCCCAGTGTTGCTCAAGGGCCGAATACCTGATCTGGCGCATGCCTTGCAGAGCCTCGGTCAGAAGGTGGGCTTTGCCGTCGCGGTACTTCATCAGGCCGAAGTGCAACTGAGTGTACTTTCGGGATAAGAGGGAGCTTATTGGGATCATGAGCGATCCAGCGCCTAGACCACATACGACGGGCATCCAGCCCATCAAGCTGACGGCAAAGCCGCCTGCGAGGATGAGTTTAAAGATGGCCATTGGGAAGTTGTTGTTGTATAGCTACCGACCATGTTAGCTATTGAACTCTTATCTGGGGCGTTTCGGGAACGGCTGAAGAGCAATTGTGCTTCCGAGGCCGCTGTCAAGGGGCTCAAACAACCGGGATCGTCACCTACACAGAAGATGGTAACTCTCGCGCTTTCTAAAATGTTAGCAACAACAGGGGGCAGATTATGGGCGGCTGAGAGTGTCATACCTATCAAGCTTCATGTGGTTGATGACCGACTGCCGGGTTTCGGTTTCCTTGCCCTTGACCTTCGAAGTCTTGCCACCAGCATCCTTGGGGCCGTCCCGACTCCCAGATTTACCACCCTTTTCCACATTTTGGCCGGGAGGTGCGGTCTCGTATTGTTTTAGAGCCTTGGAAAAGACTAGTGACTGCAATAACGAGCCCACTGGGATCTCGAGGCGGCTCGTAGTAATCCACTTGAGCCAATTGTTGACTCCAACTTGGAGAACCTGGCTGAGCAGCAGAGCAAACACCCATATAAAGACGGTGGGGTCTGTGGAGGAGCGCTCCTGGCTCCGCTCGATCCTGGACAGGAAATTGTAGAGAACAACTTGAGGAAACAGAGACAGAAACGCAATGACTAGGGTCAGAGTCCACTGCAGTGCAAGCTCGCCGGCATGCGCTTTGATGAGCTGGCGCCAGAGCGGCTCATTGGCGCGCTTTTCGATGAACTTGGCCTCAAGGTTTCTGGACCGCGTGACGAAGTCGAGGTTGGGGATGTCTTGGATCTCCATCTGACGTTCCTTAGCAACATTGAAGACAACGCGGTTCCAAGAAAATGAGAATAGAGATAGCAGCGATAGGGTGTGCTGTTGGTCAACCAGGCCAGTCTTGTCGAAGACATTCGGGCGGCGCGGAAAGGCGGCGAAAGCCAAAGTTGTACTGACGGCTGAGAGGAGCTCTGCCAGATAAAGCAGCCCCAAGACGAGTGCCGTGGTGTCCATGTCCGGCTTGGAGAAAGATGCGAGTGCTTCATAGCCATGACGGACACCGACCGAGACGGCAATCAGCAACGATGAGAGCAGGCCGAGGACCGTCAGGCGGAACTTTGCTAGATGGCGTTGTTTAGCTGGAAGGCAAACACACTGCAGGCACAGGAACACCTACACAGGGGTTAGCCGGGGCTGATGTATGTGGGAATGCTTGATCTTACCCAGCTTGCTGGCTCGGCCCAGGAGGACAATTCAGAGAACAGATCCATGCGGTCGGAATGTTTGAAGACGATGACCCTCGCGGCGACTGATGCCCCGAGGCCGAGAGCAGCACCAAGGTAGACGGCGACCCTGGGGCGCGTGTCTGAATAGGCGCGGATCGACTCTTCGGTTGCAATTCCATCTTCATCCTCATATCCGTAAAGGCTCTCATTGTGGCGACTAAGTTGCAAGTATCCCCCGTTGAGCACCTTGCTGGTCCTCCAGGCGTAGATGATGGTGGGCAACGTCAGAATTGCTACCAGGACGGCAGCGATGGCGCCAATGAGCTTATGCAAGACGTCTGGGTCCAACATGTCGGAAGCCGGGTCCGGGTAGTGAACCCGGGATTTGAGGAGCTTGCTCCGTGAATAAACTTGTTTGGAGGTCTTGGCAGAACAAACCTCTTAGGGGGTGGGCGGGCACGACTTTGCGATCTTTTCGCTGCGCATCGTATTTGTTGGTGTTTCGTGGTTGTGATTCCTTGCTTCCGGCGGCTTAGACTGTTGAAGTGGTCGAATAGTCCTCCGCGGGATTGTTTACGAGAACGAAATAAGAGATGCTGCTGGTCAACCAAAAAAATGAACCCATTGACAAGTGAGCAGCACAGTGTAGGCCCTAAGGTGACAATCAGAGAGACACTGTGTCGGGCATCCTGGACGGCTTCTTCGGAAGTGCAGTGCCCGTATGTGTGTGTCTGGTAGATTTTTGAAATTCACAGGTCTGCGGTGCTACATTCATAAGAGGATATCAATCGGCATAGTAGGCTTATGAAGTATTCCTCAGTGACTTGGAGCTCTTTGTTGTCGCAGACTCTCGAGACTCGAATGTGGGAAACGCGGTACAGTGCAGATTTATATATCTAATTACACTGTGGCTAACCAATTCAAGGCGATTAACAGTCGCGCTCTGCGCTGATGACGCGCCAAACGCCTCCTGCCTGCCACTCAAGGTTGCTCTTTTGCACGTTCATCAAAGTCCAAATTGCAAGAAAACCTTCAACTCGACATGGCTGGCCACAATCAACTATCACCCAATCCACACTTTTGCCAGCCACCACCGTACATATCCAGTTAACCGTTGACAATGGTACCGCCATTGCAATGGATCGTCTGCCCGCTGATGCACGAGCTGTCCGACGAGGCCAAGAACACAGCACACGTCGCAATCTCACTCGGTTCTAGTTAAAAGCAATGCGTCAGCGATCATCATTCTTCCCAGCTCTCCAACAGTACGTACGAGCTGGCCGGCCCATGGGGCTGGTGAACTGCTTCTGCGCCTCATCCGACATGGTCGACGGAATCAGCGGCGTCCAGACTGGGCCCGGCGCAAGTGCGTTGACCCGAATGCCCTTTCCGATCTGCTGGTTGCTCAGCGCCCGCGTGAAGGCTACAATGGCGCCCTTGGTCGACGTGTAGTCGAGGAGGTCCGGCCGTCCAACGTACGCGTTGATCGATGCGTTGTTGATGATGGTAGCCCCGCGCTTCATGTGAGGTAGCACATATTTGGACAGGAAGAAGTAGGGGTGGATGTTGGTGTTGAAGGTACGCAGCCACTGGTCCCTGAGCACCGAGTCAGCACACTCGGACCTCACACTCCTCTCTGCAATGGAAAGCCTTACTCTGAAAGCTGGCTGATGTCGTCGGCTACCATCTGGTAGGCCGCATTGTTGAAGAGAATATCGATCTTGCCGTTGAACACCTTGACCGCCTCATCAACCACCTTCTTGCAGTTCTGGGCGTCTCGGAGGTCCGTCGCTAGCAGATGGCATTGCTGGCCATACTGCTCCACCCGCTTCTTGGTGTCCCGCGCGTCGTCCTCCTCCTCGGGAAGATAGGCAATGAGCGAGTTGGCGCCCTCCATGGCGAACAGGATGGCACTCGCACGTCCAATGCCCGAATCACCGCCTGTGATGATGGCGTTCTTGCCCTTCAGCTTCCCGGCGGCCTTGTACTTCTGGCTCTTGCCGTCGTCGGTTGGGATCTCGTCAAACAGCGGCTGGGGATAGGGCATTTTGCCCTCCTTGCCCGGGAATTCCTGGTGAGTGACCGGGATCTCATGGCCTGTCATTGTCAATGTTTCTGCCTGATGTATGTTTTGTTATGTATCCGTACTGCTTACCACTCTCAAACTGCGATTTGGACGTCATTTTGGGCTGCCTATAAGATGGTGTTGATGTTTAGAGGCTGGGATTGTTACTGTCTCGATTCTCAGATTCCATATATGAGGTTGTGCGGTGAGCCGCACTTAATACTCTTGATTTATATGTACCCGAGTCGTCCGCCATTGTGTTACTTGCTTGTGGAAGCCATGACATAGCAGTTACTGTGTTGATATCGGGTCGATGACGACATAGATGCAAGGGCTCCGCCGACTTACACAATGACACGCCGAGCGGTCTTGGCGGCCCGAGCCTCCCTCCCCCTTTTTCCCATCTCAATTGACAGCGGAGGCTCTGCGGGCAACTGGGGGTATCCAAACAAACCACGTGTTGGGGTTGGATCTCATCGTTCAACCGCCAGCTTCTTGCACCTTTCTCTTCCCCGTCTGCCTCCTTTTTCTTCACCATATCCATTACCCCTTTCATTCCCTTCTCTTATTTATCTTTTGCTCTACTTCTCACCTTATTTCCATTTTTTCTCGTGGTCTCCTTTTTATTTTCCCTCGTTTATCTTCTTTACGTATTTGTTTACTTCTATTTGCCTTCTTTCTTTTTGTTTCCTCTATATTTCCGTTTCTTTGTTTCTCGATAATCGAAGCTTACCCCAATTCTCCTCTCCCCAAGGAACATTGATATTACACCTCATGGAGACAACAGCGCGGACTTTGCAGAGGATAGCTTATATATTTATACCGTCCCTCAGCCAACAGCAGTGCGCGGACGCTTGCTGTTTCATCAAGTCCCTACTTTCTGCAACTAAGGGCCACGCGTCTCCGTAGTCAAGTTGGGCCTAGCCATGCACAAGAAGAAGGGACGATGCTTCTAAGAGTGCCGACTCGTATGTAGCCTGGCGGAGAGTAGTGCAAGCCGCCTGCAAGTAGGAATTCCAGGCCGGCCAGTCCGGGTCAAATAGACTTGTATGCTTGAGCCTCGTCAGTCTGCAGCCCCAAGCTGCAATGGGGTTAGGATGCCGTGCTCTCCGTTAGTCGGATACCTCACAGTCCTTCCCTTTTTATCTGCTTCACAGTCTACACTTGACCCTACTCCCTTGCCCCTCGGGCGAGACTGGAAAGCAGCCTGAACCCAGCCTTGTCCCTGACCATGGCTCAAGATATTGACCCCAGAGGGGTCAGCTTATATATCCTCCTCATCATTTCTTTTGTCCTTGTCTGGACTTCAATCATACTCCGCGCCATTGTCAAGACGTGGATAATTAAAAAGGTGGGATTGGACGACTGGCTGATGCTGCTCGCGGTCGTACGTACCCGCCCCTTTTTACTTCCCAGGGATATGCTCTGACCCAATGGCAGTTTATTTACACGGCACACGCCAGCATCAGTCTATGGGGCATCACCATTGCGAGTAAACAGGCCCAGATCGACCACCGTCGGGCGCACAGCATTGCCCTGAAATCGTGGTTTCTGTGCGAGGTCATCTATGCGCCCCTCTCCGCCCTCGTCCGGACCTCCATCGCCGTCTTCCTCCTACAGTTCGCCGTCCGAAAAGCACACAGATTGATTATTTACACCAACCTTGGGGTTATATGGATCCTCTGTATCGTCTACTTCCTCCTCTTCGTGCTTCAGTGCACTCCTACATCCTACTTCTATCTTCAGGTTGTTGGGCAGGCTAGCTCCTGGTATGTATCCCTTGGTCCTTACCAAAACACGAACTGATTGAAGTGGGTCAGCATCGCCCCTGAAATTGTTCCCCGCGCAACCATCGCACACAGCACAGTGAGTGCCATGACTGACCTCGTCCTGGCATTGCTTCCAATTGCGATATTATGGGACCTTCAGCTCGAGAGGCGAAAGAAGATGGGCATTGTGGCGCTGCTGGGCATGGGACTCTTGTAAGCTCTATACATTCCTAGAGACCGGGGCCCATGCTTGCTGACCTAGAATGAAGTGCCGGAGTTGCCTTGATCATCAGGATACCGTATGTCAAGTTCACGCCGATTGCGTCGCCAAAGTTCCTTGACCAAACCAGGTATGTTGATCCCACACATTACTCATTTTTCCTAAGAACATAATCTAACTACTGACCCCTCGACAGTGGAGTTGGGTTCTGGAGCGTCATGGAAGTCTCCCTTGGAATCATTGCCGGGTGTATTGCTACCTTGCGACCCCTTATACGGCGTCGAAAGGCTAGGCATCAGCAAGAGATGGTCGCCAATAGCAACAGCACGAGGGACGTCGAGTCAAGGGTGACCAGGGATGGATATACCCTCCCGAATTCACCAGCGTCAGAGGACCTGTTTCCTGGCGTACCCACAGTGATAAGGCCAAGTTCTGGTATGACGCGGAGGGCTCCTGAAGCGTTTGAATCCGACTATCTTGCTCGTCTATCGAGAAGCAGAGCATGGGTCAAGAGGAGGAGCGCGATCAACCCGAGGCCCATCTCTCCTTGTACACAACCTCCCGAGGTGTACGTTCGGACCAACATCGAGGTGACGAGGGAGGTGCCAGTGGGGACTGGACGGGGACCACCATCAGCTTTCCTCCGGCTATCTGGGGGAGAGAATGTGGTCAGCATCTACGGGCAAAATAACCGGGTTCGGTCAACTCACTGGGGGTGAGCAACGAGGGCCTTTAGAGTAGACCGACGAAAATCATCGACGGATGTAGACTTAAACTGGATATCATGTCTGAATGGAATATGGAATAACATGACCCTATCTACCGCTCAGATGCTTGGAAATGTACAGCACCACCGTGTACGTCGAATCCTTGCGTCGGGTAACGGATGGTATCTAGCGTCGGCGGACCCTTAAGGGCCTTCCCATGTCTTATTCCCCAAATGGTTAAAGCAACCAGCGCTTCCGTTTAGGTCGTAGATTGTGGTATCTATGTTGCATCGTCAGCAGAGCTTTGTCGATTGAGGAACAGAGGGTTAGCCCTACTGAGGTCAAGGGACGATACGACGGGATCTTCGTCGATACCGTTACAGAGACAGGTGAGCATGAGGGTAATGTTGTGAGTGATGTTGCACTGTGTGCAAGTCCTTGAGTAGAATCCGCTGATAGGGAAAGAGGTGAGCAATAACTCTCCCCCGACATGAAACGTAGGGCCAAACTCACCTATCATAACCGATTAACTCCCCGCCACGGTTGGCTACGCAAAGGTCCAGATCAAGCCTGCCAAAAACGTATGTGAGTAAGTACTTTTGAAGGTCAACAGCAAAGTGATTTTTAGAGAAATATACCACGTGTAGTTGTAACCGAAGTCCGAGATGTCGTTGTTCTCACAATACACACCCAGCCAATGGCCATCGGTCAAGTTTGCACCAGTAAAGGCACAAAAGCTGACGAAACCGCCGTTCTGAGGGGGTTCAGAGATAACATAGCCTCTCAGGCCCATAATCGGGAGAGCGAAGATGGCGAGAAAGAGCGTGTCAGTGAGAATACCCATTCTCGGTTTCTAGTCGACAGGTCTTGAAAAGGCTGGATTGGGTGGTATGATAGAGCGGTTGCGCAACGGTGGTTGTTTTTGGTAATTTATTTGGTCGACCGATCTTGGGCGGAGAGGGCGTCTTGGGTGGTGTTCGAGGAGAACCGGCGAATCGACCGACGAAGGGTGACTTAGGTGGGAAGCAGTCAAAAAGGCCGCACCTTCCTCCAATGCCTTCTTCTGCTTCTTCTCTATTCCTTTTTGACCAATCAATCAATAACCTGGAAGTTTCACAAAACTTCAACATTTCCTTGAATCTCCCGTCGAGCCAAGTTCCATTTCCATCTGACGTGGGATCACGGCTGTATGCATATTGCCAGAGTGGGTTTCATTCTCTCCTCTGACCCTCCGCCGTCATGCCACTTAGAACCCGTCCTAAGTATGGGTATACCTCTCTCAAAGCCTGGAACCCTTGTTGCCAACCAAATCTATGGAAACTGGATCGAGTATCCTGGCACGCTTGGAAAAATACACCGTAAAACATTCACTGCCCAACATCCGCTGCCTGATCCAATATCACCAGGTTTCCATGGTCATCATACCCAACACAGCCCTCGTCCACAGCTCTTCGCATCTCGTCACGGAGAGGCTCCCGCTCGCCTGTCAACGGGTCCCATTCCCAACCCTCTCGCATCCTGCCAGCGTGTCAGCCCGATACTCTCGTAGTCAACGTTGACTTCCAAACACCCAGAATGACACTCACCACATCCAACGCAGACACGCCCTCAACTCCTTGTCCCGGGGTAGAACACGCATCCACTCGGGCTGGAATTCGGGCACGTCCCTTTTCCCCGTCCAGTGCTCCGACCGGCCAAGAAGCACGTCTCTGCAAAAGATGCGCCACGAGTCAAGCGCGTACGGCCCTTGAGTAAGATGGCCAATCTCCCACGCACTTCCAATCGCCCGCTCCCTAGCATCCGCCACAGCATCTACAGGACCCCCCCCAGCAGCATTAACAACAGCACAACCATCCCCGCCATCCTCGGGCCCAAACTCCTCCCCGGCCCTCACATGCCTCCCATCCCCCGGCCGCGGATAATTCTTCACCCCGTACCGCACGCCCCTACTCGGCGGCCTCTCCAGCCACATGCGCGCATATTTCTGAATCGCCGCGCACCGCACTACGGACAGGCCTAGCGGACGGATCAGCGCGATAATCTCGGCCGGGTCTGCGTCGGCAAGTTCCTCAGGACCGGGGAAACGTTCCATGAGCTGCCAGAAGACGGGGATGGCCGCCTTGCCGGCTGTCCGGATGAGAAAGGTCACAGCGATCAGGAGGCGGAAGGGGTTGTCGGCAAGCTGTTCCTGGATGAGGCCAAAGCGGTCGGCGGAGAGGGGCGGGACGGGGAGGCTGGAGATTGTGCCTCGTGGTGGACGAGGTTTCTTGGTGCTTGTCGACGGGGTGGCTGGTGATGGCTTCTTCTCCTCTGGTGGGGTTGATGGGGCGAAGAAGGGGGATTTTGAGGCTCGTGCCGCGTTGACTGCTCGGTCGGCTCCGCGCCGAGGCTCGATCTTTGAGGGAGAAGCTGCGTTGGGTAAAGGAAGCTGGCTGTAGACACGAGGGCTCTGGTTCTGGTCCGCGTCTGGGATTGAGATGACTTTATCCTGCCGATCAAGGGCCGGCAAGCCTCCTGCTTGAGCTGTTTGGGTGGCGGTGGGTTGAGCTTCGGGCGTTGAGGCGCCGTCCGCGGTTCCGTTCGCGCTGCTGGTGGAATTGGTGACGGCAGCATAGTGATCCTGTTTGTTTCCCTGATCGTGAGTAGCAAACGGAGGGGCATCTGCGCGTAGTAATTGCCTTGCGCCGGCCTTCCCCCCAACCTCTCCAGCATCATCCCAAAAGTGAGAGACACGCTTCCTCCTCGACCCATTCTTCTTTGGAGCACCCGGTTTATGTCTCCCCTTTGCCCTCCCGAGTTTCTCACTCTCATTTCCCGACTGCGCCAGCGCCCCCGACCCCAAATCCTGCGCATTCCGGCCTGCCAATGCAGCATCAATGAAGGGTATCAAGCTTCTCTCAACGTGGACGTTCTTGGCCCGCTCCGCGACCTCGCTCCTTTGCTGAAGTATTGATGCGTGCTCAAGTAGCATATCCCACTCCTCGACGCCGCGCATCAAGCTGAGTTGCCGTAGTTCCTCCAGCTCTGCCGGCTGCGCCTGGCCTGAGGCGATGATGGAACAGAGAAAATCTCGGGATTCTTGATTGCAGACATCAAAGCCATAAAGTAGATCATCAGCGGTCGCCTCGCTGTCTAGTCTTGATGATGGGTTTGGGTCAGACATGGTGGAATTTGATGGAGTTGGTGGGAGTCATATCTGGCTGCCTGTGAAAAAAGAGGTGTTACTAGGTTTGCTGTATTATGGAAAATGGGTGAGCCATCATCCGGGATTTTCGAGTCGATGCAAATCTGTGTATGTAGTGATGAGAAGAAATGAACCGTGAAGCAGATCTACGCTTGGACACAGCCACCAGAGCCGTGACCGCGGCTGCGCATAATTGAGCGATGCACACTTCGTACTCAGCACTCACCACAAAAACGTTAGACAAAAGGCAGTTCAGAACGACAAAGAAAAGTCTAGTTGTATTGGGACCAAGACATTTGATTTACACTCCACTCCCCCTATATCAGCCCGCCCTGCAATCTTCCCATCACTAGGGGGGCTTTCGTTTCTTTCCTTTCCGTCTACGCCGTACAGAGCAACGTGGGGGAGCCTAGCGGTATATGGTACATACAAAGAGAGGCCTAGCGGCGTGCTATGGTAGCGCTTAAAGGCGCGGGGGGGTGTTGTTGGTCTTGGGGGGGTCGTAGACGATCTTCCTCGACTTGAGCCACGCCCACTTGTACCGCTTGACCCAGACGCTCATGGCAAACAGAACCGACGTGACAACCAGCACCTTCATGCCCATGCGCTTCCGGTCGTCCATCTCGGGCTCGGCGGCCCAGTTGAGGAACTCAACGACGTCCTTGGCCATCTGCGAAGTCGAGGCGGGGGTTCCGTCCTCGTAGTCGACGATGCCATCGTACAGGACACGGGCCATAGCGATGCCGGTACCGGGGAAGTAGGGGTTGAAGTTGAGGCCAGCGCCGACCTGGGCACCGGCGGGGGGCTCATCGGGGTAGCCGGTCAGGAGGGAGAAGATGTAGTCGCAGCCACCGTGGCGGGCCTTGACGATCAGGCTGAGATCGGGAGGGAGGGCACCGTTGTTGGCGAAGCGGGCGGCCTCATCGTTCGGGTAGGGAGCGGGGAGGTAGTCAGACAGCTTGCCGGGGCGCTTCTCGATTTCACCCTGGTCGTTGGGCTCCGTGTCGTACTCGTTCTCCTCGGCCAGGGCCTTGGCCTCGTCGACGGTCAGGATGGTGCCGACAAGGGAGCGGTAGGGCACTCTGCTGAGCGAGTGGCACGAGGCGCAGACTTCGCGGTAGACCTGGAAGCCTCTCCGGAGGCTGAGGGAGAACGGCTGTGAGTAATCTATCCCGCGACAGCTGACGGGGAGGGCAGGAGCTTACGCCTGGTGGTCAAAGGTCTTGAACCACTGCTGGTGGACCCAAGGGTACTGAGTGGAGTGCAGACTATGTCGACAGTAAGCTTCGCGGTCATTCTTTTCGTCTAGCGCTCCCACGACGGCGTGGTTGAGCCGAATATGCCTCAACGCGGGCGAGCAACCTCGGCCCACGTAAAAGACAGGCGAACTATCGGCGGGAGCACTCACCCTTCCTCGGCCGGCGTGGAGGCATCGGCGGTAGGTCCGTAGAGATGGTAATACCAGGCAATGGAGCCGGCGGCGAGGGCGGTAGAGGCGGCGGCAGCGATGTTCAACCGGAGCGGCGACTCGGCAGTCGAACCGGAGCTCGAGGAAGACGCATTGCGCTGGCAGAGACGGGCATTAGCTTCCCGACGGGTACCAGAGGGATTTCCGAGGCGGGCTCGATGGACGGGGCGGGGATGCGGGCGCAATTGGGCGGGCGGGCGTCGTCGTCGATGCGGTCATGCGATTGCCAAAAAGCGCCAAACGGGCCATTGGAAAACGTACCTTAGTAAATTGCACGGCGCCATTTCTCGCGCCGGCAAAGGCGCGGGCCGAGCGCAGGCAGGACCTCGCGAACATGGTCGGCACACCTAGCGGAGCTTAACGAGGGTGTCGTGGGTCGGATTGACAAGGCAATTCGCTGCCACCGTCGGTGTTTGGGAGGTAGGAGGCTCGAGCTGGTGAGGTAGGTCAGGTTTCTCAAATTCGGGATTCTTAGGAACTCTGGCGTTCCCATTGGCCAGCCAATCAAGCTTGCTTTCGGCCGATTGATTTTCCGTCAACAGCCCAGCCGCCCGCCCGCCATGGATGCCTGCCCGGGGCCAGAGCTTCAATTCCGGTTCCCGCCTGTTTCCATGTGCAACTGGAGCTTCCACTTTCTACGTACCAATATCAGCCGAACCATTCCAGGAGTTTCTTGCATACGAGGAAGTCCTAAAAGTTTTCTTTCTAACGTGCTGAAGCATCTAGAGTGAGATTGCCCTCAGATCGAAACTATTTTCCTAACCTTGCATACCCACCCTAGAACTCCGGTTCCCAACAACACATCGACGTTACTCGTACAGTCAACAACTACCCAACCGCTCCTAGGCATTTCAGGCGCTGGCATTTTTGCCGAGGACCTCTCTCCGCTTCTTCACCGCATTCGCAAGCAGATCTAGGGTCGCAACTGTGTCGTCCCATCCGATACAGGCGTCGGTGATGCTGACACCGTACTTGAGGCCCTCCTTACCCTCCTTGGGGACCTTTTGGTTGCCTGCAAGCAGGTTAGAACACGGCATGCACAACAAAACAAACATGGCTTTTTGGGCGGGGACGACTCACCCTCGTTGATATTGCTCTCGATCATGACACCCATGATGGCCTCCTCGCCGTTTTCGATCTGCTCGGCCAAGACCGCCGCAACCTTGGGCTGGTTCTTGTGGTTCTTGAGTGAGTTGCCGTGGCTGCAGTCAACCATGAGCAGCTGACGCATCCCGGATTTCGCCAATGCCGCCTTGGCATCCGCAATGCTCTGCGCATCGTAGTTGGTGCCCTTGGTGCCGCCACGCAGAATGACGAAGCAGTCATCGTTGCCCACAGTGCCAACGATGGCCACGCCGCCATGCTTCGTCACGGAGAGGAAGTGATGGGGGTGCCGGACGGCCCCAATGGCATCGATGGCGACATTGAGGCTCCCGTCGGTGCCGTTCTTGAAGCCCACGGGGAAGCTCAGGCCGCTGGCCAGTTCGCGATGGAGCTGGCTCTCGGTGGTCCTGGCGCCGACGGCACCAACGCTGAGCAAATCGGCCAGGAACTGGGGGCTAATGGTATCCAGCATCTCGCTAGCAATGGGCATGCCCTTGGAGGTGAGGTCGACAAACAGCTGCCTGCTCAGTCGCAGACCCTTGTTCATCTTGAAGCTGTTATCGATATCCGGGTCGTTGATCAAACCCTTCCATCCGACCGTCGTGCGCGGCTTCTCAAGGTAGGAGCGCATCACAATCACCAACTCGTCCTTGTGCTTCTCCTTTTCCTGCATCAGCATGTCGCAGTACTTGAGCGCAGCCTCCGGGTCGTGGATCGAGCAGGGCCCGACAACCACGAGCAGCCTCTGTTTCTCATCGGTGCCAGTGGCAACGGCAGCGGCCTCCTCACGACCCTGAAGAACGGTCTGCTTTGACTGGGGCGTCTGGGGGACCTCATGCTGGAGCAGATCCGGCGGGGTCAAAGGATTGTAGCCACGAACTGGTCCAAAGTTAGTCCTTGCTGCTGGGTGTCACTAGGGTGAGGGACGCGGGGCGGCCACCTACTTCTCCAGTCCTCGCTCTCGCCCTTGTTGCCGCAGTTTTTGTTCTCGATGAAGAAAGACTGTATGCGGGAGTGAGTTAGCGGTGACACTGGGCGCCAAGCATATTCGACAAGTTGGGCTTCACCTACCATGACGGGCGGTTTTTTAGAAATGCCTTGCGCAAATGCTGGTCTAATTATTAAATATCAGGCTGCTATGACACTGCTCCAAAAAGAGAGAATCAGGAGCGGAATGAAATGTTGCAATGTAACTTTTTCGCCGATGGCGGGAAGGGTTTGGGCAGCCCTTTTGGTTTTTGAGGGGCAATCAATGAGTGGGATGACTCAATGTGGGGTAGCTTCTAAGGTTGCTGTGGAAGAAACAGAAACGGACTCGTCCGAGTCACAGATTGCATGTGCCAGAAGCAGGGCGTCAACACGCGGAAAAGGGGCAGAAGCTAACGTTACTTTGGCCGTGTCACTAGCTACTAGGCGTGCTAAAACAACTGAAACCATTGGCTGCCGAGGAAGACTGGTTCAAAGGAGGTTGTTGACCTGAGCGAGGTCCCACACATCCGAGTTCGGACCACGGGCTCGGAAATCCATCTCAATTTCATCGACGTCTCATCGCTCAGAGGTGTGCTCCAATTTAAAAAGCACCTAAGAAACTAAGGTAGAAAAAAGCAGTCCGTATAACCTTGGTAGGTTTTGAATCATTATTGTGAGCTCGCATTGTCTTCGAACCAGCGCCCCCGCGCCATCAAGTCCTCGGACACAGAGGGCTCAAGAAGACGCAGGCACTGTATCTTGGTCTGAACCACGGATGAATGAGGTCTGACTGCTGAGACATACTCAGATATTATTTATACCACGGGGCTGGTGAAAAGTTGGTTGTTCCAGTTGCAATATTCGTGATGACAACTGTTTGACCGAGATGCCGCGATTGCAATGTGAAGCAGGGATCCAGTGTCTCGCCCGTCTTGGCGCTGAATAGTGGGTCTTTTCGGAAGCCCCACCGCCTCCACTTGCCGAAGGAGCTCTCCCGATTCGGGCGCGCCAAGGACCTGGAAAGCCGTGTTTCGCGACAGCCAATGCCAGCCAAACCGCAGTTGAAACTTTGCGACACCAGCGACAACTTGTCAAGATGGCCGACACCACCAACGACGACGACGTCAAGTCGAACAAGCGAAGCCATGCGGATTTCACGGGCGATGATGGCTCCGGTATGGCGCTGCAACTCTTTTCTACTCATCGCAACGTGGACTAACACTCGCGACGCAGACAACTCGTCCGACGACGACATGGGCCCCCAGCTGCCCTCGGCCGCTCCCAAGAAAAAGCGGCGCGTTCTGCCCTACGAGAAGCTATACATCTCGGCCCTCCCCAAGTCGACACGCTATTCCAAGTCCCTGATGCACAAGGAGCAGCTGTCCTTCCTCACCATGACCCCCCTGACCGAGTTCCTCATCACAACATCCGTCGACGGCGTCGTCAAGTTCTGGAAGAAGGTTGCCGACGGAATTGAGTTCGTCAAGGAGTTCAAAGCCCACCAGGGCGAGGTGCGGTCCGTGTCGTGCAGCCAGGACGGGCGAAGCTTTGCTACGGCTGGCGCCGACAAGACGGTCAAGCTGTTCGACGTGGTTACCTTCGACCTTCTGGCCGTCCTCCAGCTCGACTATGTGCCGCGATGCGTGTGCTGGGTTCACAAAAAGGGCGCCTCTCTGCCTCTGCTGGCCGTTTCCGACAGCGATGCCAAGCCCAGCATCCGGCTCTACGACGGCAGGGGCGAGGACCAGACGCCCATCCACACAATTACCGGTCTGCACCGGAGTCCCGTCTCTCTAATGGCATTCAATGACCATTACGACTGCGTGATATCGACCGACGAGGGCGGCATGGTGGAATACTGGCGCCCAGGGGGATCATACGAAAAGCCCGACAATGTCTTCAAGTTTAAGAGTTCGACAAATCTGTTCGAGTTCAAGAAGGCAAAGTCTGTGCCGACATCACTCACTCTGTCCCCGGATGGGAGTCGATTCGCGACCATGTCCTTCCCCGACCGGAAGATCCGTATCTTCGACTTTGCCTCTGGCCAGCTCCAGCGGACATATGACGAGTCGCTCCAGGTCATGGAGGAAATGCAACAGGCCGGGACGGCGCTGCAAAAATTGGACGCTGTGGAGTTTGGGCGGCGTCTTGCTCAGGAACGTGAAATCGAGGCGCCAGCGCTCCGCGACAAATTCAACGTCATTTTTGACGAGTCGGGCCATTTCATTCTTTACGGCTCCTACCTCGGTGTTAAGGTGCTCAACACATATACCAACCAGGTGGTCAAGGTTTACGGGCGTGAGGAAGGCTTCCGCCCGCTAGACTTGGCACTCTACCAGGGCCGCCCTCAGAAAAAGGGCGTGACAACCGTTGCCATGGCGGCATCAAGCAACCCCTTGCTGCAGGAATCGGAAACGAGGGATCCAATATTGATCGCCACAGGGGTGGGCAAGGTGCGCTTCTACATGTTCACCAACGAAGAGGAGTTCTCCAAGTCGACGAGAGACGTCCAGAACGAGAGACCCACTGTGCTGGGCCAGAAGAAGGTTGAGGAAAAGAAGAAGGCCGAGACGGGGACGGCGGCAATCATACACACTACATATGGCGACATCCACATCCGGCTGTTCCCCGATGCCGCGCCGAAAGCGGTCGAAAACTTTGTGACGCACTCGCGGCGCGGGTATTACAACAGCACCATCTTCCACCGTGTGATCCGGAAGTTCATGATTCAGGGCGGAGATCCTCTGGGCGACGGTACAGGTGGCGAGAGCATCTGGGGGAAGGAGTTTGAGGACGAGTTTAGCAGCTTGAAGCACGACAAGCCATACACGGTCAGTATGGCCAATGCTGGCCCCAACACCAACGGAAGTCAATTTTTTATCACGACCGAGAAGACGGTAAGTGCAGAACCCCCTCCTCAACGTCTATGGAGACATGCTGACCTGGACTTAGCCCTGGCTTGACAACAAGCACACCATCTTCGGGCGCGCCGTACAGGGGCTAGATGTGATACACAGGATCGAGAACGCCAAGACATACAAGGAGAAGCCGGTAGAGGACATCAAGATTTTGAACATTGATGTTTCATAGTGAGCGGGAATTATAAATGATCATAAGGGGGTTCTGCATTGTAAATTGTTTGGGAGTGGTGGTTGTCTCGCGGTATGTCATTATTCCTCCTACCGAGGCCATCTCTTTTGGACTATAGCGATCATCTCTAAACATGACGCCTGTATAATACGGCAGTGGCGCGACAGTAAGAGAGCATTAGTCAAGAATTAGGAGGAAAAAGGGGCACGACGAGAGCTGTCGAGTACAGTCGTGAAAAACGCCCCCTCGAGTTCGAGGCTGGAAAATACACCAACACAAAGAACATGCAAAAAGTTACCCCTACCCAAGAAAGCTCCTTGACATCACACGCCGTAGTTGATCTTCCTCAGCATGCTGGGGTTCAGCTCTGACACTTTTTGCACTCCAGCCTAAACAAAAGTCAGTGAAGCTCAGGGGCAAGGTGGGGGATAGACAAAGTACATACCAATCCCATCGACTGATCAACGTCTGCCAATAATCCAGCTAGCACATGGCGGGCACCTTCAGTGCCAGCAACCCCAAAACCATAGATGACCGGACGGCCAACCAGCACCGCCTTGGCTCCCAACGCCAGGGCCTTCATGATGTCGGCACCGGTCCGGATGCCCGAGTCAAACAGCACCGTCAGCTTGTCCCCGACAGCTTCCACAATCTCAGGCAGCATCTCCAAGCTGGGCACGGCGCCGTCCAGCTGGCGCCCGCCATGGTTGCTCACGACAATCCCGTCCATACCGTGCTGCACCGCCAGCACGGCGTCCTCGACACTCAACACACCCTTAAGCACAATCGGCCCGTTCCCCCACAGCCGCCTCAGCGTAGCAAGTTCCTCCCAGCTATGGGCATAGCCCGAAAACACATCCGCAGCCCAGGCGCGGCTCGCCGCCACAACGTTATCCTCGACGGCGCCGCCGCCGGACAGCTCGGCAAACTTGGCGCGGAAGGCTGGGTCGCTGAGTCCCAGCGCGTTGCCCTCGCCCACGGCAAACGGCAGGTATCCCGCGTCGAGGTCGAGCGGGCGCCACGCCATGGTGAAGGTGTCGAGCGTCACGACGAGGACGGTGCAGCCGGCGGCGCGGGCGCGCTGGAGCAGCGAGGCGGTGATGGTCTCGTCTTTGGGCCAGTAGAGCTGGAACCAGCGTGGGGCCTGGGGCTGGGGCTGGGGCTGGGCCGGGTTGTTGTTGTTGTTGTTGGAGATGGCGCTGTCTGCGGCTGCGGCGACGTCCTCGATGGTTGTGCTGGCGGCGGTACTGTAGATAAAGGGCACGCCGAGCGAGGCACAGGCCGTTGCGACGCCCTTTTCGCCGTCGCTGTGGTAGGCGGCTTGGACGCCCACGGGGGCCATCAGGACGGGGGAGTCTGTTGGGATGGTCAATCCCAGCCCCATATGAATGGCAACCTATCCGTATGGGAGTTGTGAACTTACCATAGGTCTTGCAGAACAGCGTGACGCTGAGATCTCGGGGCTGGGTCGGCCTGAGCATGCGGGGGACTAGCCTCCATTGGCGAAAGGCCTGTCGGTTGCTCTGCATTGTCGACTGTTCGCCGGCGCCCCCAAGGACATAACCGAAGCTCTCGGGCCTCATGGCCTGCCGAGCCGCCTCTTCTAGCTTGTTGGGATCCGTAGTGACGATGGGCTTCTTGCCGCTGGTTAAAGCCTGCAAGTAGAGATCAAACTGATATTGGCCGTAGGGCGGCTTCACGGCACAGCCCTTGTCTTCCTGAGGGTTGGTCATGGTTTCTGGCTTTTCTGCGTCTGGTTTTCTGTTTGTGGTGTTGTTTCTTGCCCGGTGTGATATTTGGAAGGAAGGATCAGCTCATCTCCGGGGACTCGATGGGTATTTATCTGCTTCCCCGCATGATTTGAGTTCAACGGCTATTTTAGTTAGCGCCCTACGAGAAAATGCTTCGTGAATGTTGGCGCACGCAATGCTACCTAGGAAAATTTAGAATCACCGGCTTAGAGCACCGGCGTTTTGTTCGGTTTAACTATCGAGACGCTAAATAACCCGGATGGCCCTACCTCAGCTACCCATGACGAAAGACATGCCCACCATCCACTAGCCGACCCCGAGTCTGTGTCGAACGGCGGCACATGTTGCCGCGCAAAGTTCGGGTGCGCATGGAGATCGCTGCTGCGGATGAGAACGTTTGTTGTCATTGGCCTGACCAAGTCGAAGCCGACTCGAATTGCGCCTCCGACCCGAGGA
Organism: Trichocladium uniseriatum; assembly: GCA_017139535.1. Taxonomy (NCBI): domain Eukaryota; kingdom Fungi; phylum Ascomycota; class Sordariomycetes; order Sordariales; family Chaetomiaceae; genus Trichocladium; species Trichocladium uniseriatum. Next base: position 116,199 of record WOUO01000002.1, on the reverse strand, counting down.
TAGCAAAGACGCCCGTTTCCCACACTAAGACCAACTCAAAAACCCATCGTGGCCCACAAAGACCTTGCATATTCCGCCAAGGTCCGTATACCAACACTTCCCGGTCCTAAATTTGGCACCGGGGAATCGATTCCTTAACCTTCCACGCTCGCCTCCAACGCTGCGATTCGTACCACTTCGCTCGAACTAATCATGGCGGGACCTCGATTCATGGCTTGATAGACCAGAGTTCTCGTGACCTAAACTTTAATGTTAGTTGGGCGGACCCAGCCACTATCTCTTCGACAGAAGAGTACGCACCAGCCCATCTCTCTGATCTTCTTGGAGTTGGTTTGCGACCCCTTCTTATCGCTTGTCCAAATTGCCAGAGCCTTGCTGCACGAGGCAAAGGCCTCGACGAGCTCCTTCATTCTGTTGCACTTCATGAACTCCTGAGCCACATCCGAGCCCTTCTCAGCGATTACTGCGGCGAGTTCCATGCACTCCAAAAGGTTGTCCCGTGAAAGGGATGTACCCGCGAAATGCAGGCAGCTGATGTAAGCCAGCACTGTTTCCGGGATATATGCCTCGCGGAGCTCTCGGAAGACCTTGTCATCTATCACCACGTCGTTAGCCTGCGGAATGTCAATCACAGAAAAGCGATGAGCTTACCTTCGTTCGTCACTAGCAACCAGTTCTTCAGGATCGGCTGCATGCATGCCTTGGCCAAGCGGACCTCTTGGCTAGTGTGCTGCCACATCTCGCGGGACGTGCTGTTTTCCCTGGTGCCAGCCATGTTAGCCAAATCGAGCATTTGAGATCCGGTGCTAGAAAGCTCATACTCCCTGCTGAGTCCGGCCAACGAAGACAGCGTCTCCATCGAATCCAAAGCGCGGACGAGACACTCAAGCTCCCACACATTACGGACGAGCGTGATCAGCTGGGCCTTGCCCCGTTTGCATGTCTCCAGAAACTCGCCCGGGAATTCGCCATTAGCAAACTCCTCGAACCATCCGGGGCCGGGATCTTCGGTTGCCGCCCTCACGGATACTGGCGACTTGGTTCTAATGATCTCCCGCCCAGAAATCCGTTCGCTAAACGCGCGAGCGGCACGCAGCCGATTGCGCTCTTTGAATGGTTAGCATCAAAGGAAGAAGATCAGCGGCGGGGTTGGGGAACGCACTCAGGAAATACTTGTAGATCCGGATGGCATAGTTGCACGTCTCCTCAAACAGGCCGGGGACCAGCATCAGCCATTCCATGGACTGAATGATGACGGCGTCTTCCTGGTCGACGAACTCGGCATCCTCTCCAAAGAAATCGGGCTTCACAACTCGGCCATACTTGAGCGTTGCCGGTCCGCTCTCCAGGATCTTGAACCGCCCCTTGGCCTCGCAGCGTAATGACTCGTCCTGGACGTCTTCGAGGTAGATGTTCGGCTGGCTCTTGACGAACTCGGCCAAGTCTAGGCCGAGCTTTTTCATGATGGTAAGTTGGTGCACTCGGGCGTCATTGTCAACGATGTGGATGAGATTTCTGCTCAACGTCTCGTATAACCTGGCGCCATAGAGCTTGGAGCAGTACAGCGGTATCATTTCCTCCAGGTTGGCGAGGCGGAGGTAGCTGATGTATGCCGCGATGATGTTCTCTTGTCCTTGATGCCGCGATTGTAAGGGACCCTTGTCGTCGGTGAATCCGCCGAGACGGTCGAGGGTAGAGATGATGATCAGGACATGCGCCAATATCCGGAGGCCATCATGGTCTGCCAGGTCAAAGAACTTGGCTTGGTTGAAGTTCTCCACCATCGCAGACGTACACTCAGGAATCAGCTTTGATTTCTGTTTCTGGTTTGCGTGCCTGGATAGCACCACGCCTTGATGGAATAGGTGCCGGTCTACTTCGTTTGCAACGATGGCGCCTTGGAGCGCCTTTGCGGTGCGTATCGCCTCCTTCTTGGTTTTCTGGTCCGTCTCCAGGGAAGCAATGAGGCGCTTGCTGACGGTCATGGGGTCGCTGTGGTGCAGGACGGCGTTGAACGAGGGGAATTGCTGGGCTGCTTTCGCCGCATCGTCCCCGCCATGCTTGGCCAAGAAGGAATCGAACTGCGTCCTGAGAAGGGCATTGTAATGCATGAAGAGGAAATCATCCCAAGATACGCACACCTTCTCGACACTGGCAATGTCACCAGCAAGCAACCCATAAACCGCCCTGTCGTACTCGCTTGTTCCGCCGTCTCGGGCCGTGGCAAAGCACATCCGTCTCCATAGAACCAATGAGCTCGGCTCAAACTCGGGCTGCTCCTCATCCTCGGGATTGGAAAGGGGCAGGGGGGCGATTGATGACGCTCTCCAAAGCTCCGTCCTCACCGAGCACCACTCCCTGATCTCAGACATGGAACAGCCCCGGCGAAGCATCTCGAAACAACCCAGCCAGATGGCTCGCTCAAAGAATTCGTCCTGGGACTCCAATTTGCGTCCCTGGCGTGTGACTGCGTCCGGATCCAGTTGGGTGATGAGGGTGCTGGAGCCCAGGTGCGACTCGGCGGTTGCGGCATCGTTAGGGTTCAGGACACCCTGATAACCGTTGACTGTCTTTTGTAGTTTGATTTTGTGGCGGGTATGAAGCCAGCCGTGAGCCAGTATGTCGCCCCTCTCAGAGTTCTGCTGGAGCTCGCTCACAACCTCGTCAATGGGTGGACCGTAACTCGCACTGCTCTGCAGCCATTCGAGGACAATCTTCCTCTCGCGCGCAATCGAGTCCGAGACCAAAAACTCGTTCCACCACTGACTCCGCGTCTTGGTCGAGGCGTCGTCCCCACCTCTCAGCTGTGATGCGGTGGGTTCGCGGTATCGCAAGGGTAAGATTCGTCGCAGCAGGTCCCACGTTTGCGCCTCCTCTTCTACACGCCGGGCCTCTTCTAGAGGTGCGGTAGCAGCGCCGTCTTCAGCTTCGTCAATGTCCATGTCAGCTGACCCAGCCCTCTGCCAACTCCCTCGCCGCACAGATCGGTCCCGGGACTGGCGCTCGCGTAGCCGATCGGCCCTCTTTCGTGTGTAGGTATAGTAGGAATCGACAAGTTTAAAGACTTGGGCACGTTTCTCGGCGGGCGATCCCGTAAGGTCCGTGTTGTAGCGATCGAGCTGAGCAGCAAAGAAATCGACCTCATCGCCCGCGCGGATGGTGCTGTCCTGGTAGGTGGCTTCGAGGTCTGCCATTTCATCATGCGCAGGTCCTATTGAACAATGTCAGCAGTCGGCGCGCATGGATTGTCTGGCCAGCTGCAAGGATTGACTGACCCCGAACTGGACTCTGTGAACTGGCGCGAGAGCTCTCGTCTGAGGCCGTGGGGAAGTTCTAGGACAGCAATGTCAGCAACGGACCGAATGCTTGAGCCAGCATCGCGGAGAAGCTCACAAATGCGGGTGCCATGCTGGCAGGTCCCAATTGCAAACTTGACCAAGTATGCGCTCGCCCAGAGGAGGGTTGTGGTCGGAAATATGGTTGCACTCCAGCAACCGGATGTCTGGACTTGGGAGAGAGGCGTGGAGCTGGTAAGTCGGCCCGGCCCGGTCCTCTATCGCATTATGTGGGGTTGGTTGGCGGTTGTTTGGCTGTCGGAGAAAAGATCCGATGAATATTTGCTTCTGGATTACTCGAGGTGCCGATTTACTCAATCATTTGCGGCCCTGGTTTAGGTACTTCGTAGCATTCCTGCTCCAAGAAGCGCGGTCGCGTCAATGCGGCTCGAAAAATCGGGCAGGGGCATCAACCGCTTCAACGAAGAGCTGCCAGCCACTAAACACAGCGAGCAGCTCCCTGCCAACGGCACCAGCCCCATTTCGCTGACGCTCCAGCTGGCAGCGGGTCCCCCGCGCCCCACCTGCTTGGAGAGCAGGGGCCTACAAAAACCTTCGCGAGGCTCAAAATTTCTGTTCTCTTTTCTCTTTTTCTCCTCAATGTCATCGGCATTCATATTAGAGTCTCGGAACAAGCCCATCATTGCTTGTTCAGGTCCTTGCGGCCTCTCGCGCGCTCAATGATCGCCTAGAGGAACCATGCACTCTCCTTTCAAGTTGCCTGACGCCTCACGGTTTCTTCAGGTGGACATATTTGGATGTGTGATACATTTCCCCCTCACTGTATGCCCTTTTTCCGCTGCTCCAACTTCAGCCGTAACAGGTGTGCTTTGGGACAGCTGACGGTTGACGCATTGTCACCGTTTTTCTCGTAGAATGCCTGGCAACACTCATAAAGCGCGTCGACGAATTTGGTGCACTTGGCCTCATTATATCCGTTCTTGGTCAGACAATCTTGAAATCGATGTGAGCAACTCGCGATGACAGGCATCATGGGCTCGGACTTCAGAGAGAGCAATTAACTCACTTTGAATTGCGCACTGGGAGAACCAAAGTCAGTACAGTTGTCATTCTCATTCTGGTTTCAAGCGTCTGAACGAACCGCACGAGGATGGCATGGAGGATCAGTCCTCAGATCTTGTTCAAGTGACTAGACCACAACATTGTCAGTCTTGGGCTCTTGCACCAACTGGGAGAAGCAAACATGGCATTTTCGATACGAACCATTGTAGCGGATCTCTGGTGTGGAAGCGAACAAGCTGGTGAGCTTGTCTGGTTGTTGGATTTCTTATTCCTCCCCCGAACTGGAACAAGGGATAAAGTTTACTGTGTACAGATTAGGTCGGTGTTGAGCGGGATGTTGCATTGTGCCCCTGGCACCTGGGCCCTGATGGCTGGGGAATTATGATGTCAGGATCCTGGTGCTCTCGTGCCACGATTCATTGCTCCTTGTTCACCCTTCTGTTCTGCCAAACAAACAGCCCTCCGGCCAAGACGGTCAGATGTCCAGGGTACAGGTTGTCTTTGCTGCTTTACCTAATGCCTTACCCACTGTAACCTGCAACTTTAGGTTGATTCTCTGCACTGCAGAAGCCTCGGAAGGAAAGGCAACGGCGGCTATTCTGCAAAATCTGCAGCAGCTGTGACTACAACCGGGCAGGAGATAATGCGCCGGCTGCCTACCTCATTTTCCATTAAAGTTGACGAAATACGACGTTGGGTTCTTTTCACGTTGGTTGACTAATTTGAAGTTGAAGGAGGGGCAGTTTGTCTTCGTTCCTTGGGAAGAAAGACCTCTTCGCCTTTATCCCAGAGCCGTTAACCTGGCTGTAAAGAAGCCTCGCTGCCGGGCCCAGAACTTTGTTTAACCCCACCACGCTGCGACCTACCGACCCCCGCCACAGCAAACCATCTCACCCGCAGCCGCCATCGACACCAGACTTCTTCCACAACTTTAAACCCGCCGCAGCAACTGTTCGCTTTTCCCCTCTAGTGAATAAAGAAAGGCAAACAGGTCATCAGTGATCTGGCGCATCGCGCTTCCTCAGGTAAGTTCCCCCGCGGTTCTACCCCTCCATCCAAACCTCCACTTCATCTCGCCCTTCTCGAACCTACCATCGTCGCCAAACCGCTCCGCGTTTCCAGGGGTTCACAACTGACGCAAACACCTGATTTCCAGACTTCGACCTCCAAACAACCTACCCAACCTCGAATTACAACCACAAACAAACCCGACGATGGCTGACAACGCCGAGAATGGCAGCCCCGGCCAGCCGGGCCCCGATATGCCGCCCGCGGCGACCGAGCACCTCAACATCAAGGTCACGGACAATAACAACGAAGTCTTTTTCAAGATCAAGCGCAGCACCAAGCTAGAGAAGCTCATGACGGCCTTTTGTGAGCGGCAGGGCAAGACGCTCGCCTCGGTCCGCTTTCTCTTTGAGGGCCAGCGAGTCCAGCCCACGGATACCCCCGATACGGTACGTCCCCGCACCGGCGCGCGGCGGTCGATCCCCGTTTTACGCATGCAATACGGTTGTAACTAACTCGTCATTGTCTTATGTTTAGCTCGAAATGCAAGATGGCGATACCTTAGAGGTCCACCAAGAACAGGTCGGTGGATGCTGAGTGCTAGGTCCGGGGACGGCCGAGGAGGGACATTTGACATGCGACCGGCGGTGACCATTTTGGGCATGGTGAATGCCACGGCTGGATTCACAGGATCGAATGTGTCTATCGGTGGGAAGGGGATACCAATGGGGTGGATGCTATCTCGTTAATGGTGGATTTTGTCGTTATGTTGCTGCCAGTAGAGGCCCGGAGGTCCAGGCGCATCTCTAGGCGCAAGGCTTTGGGACTTTGGGTGAATCAAGATTCGCCGTCTGTTATGAACCTGATGCGTTTCTTACTGCGCGGTCGTGTGTTCTGGCTGTTTCCGCCCTCCTAATACACCAAGACTTGACTCCCATCGGTACCACGACGGACGGCTGCTCAAGATCACCAAGAAGACAGTCACATCTCACGGTTTGCAATACCAAAAAGGTCACGATGGACGAAGAAACGCATTCTACCCAAACACGCTTTCGCTGCACATTAACTAGCCAACAGGGAGAAAACAACAATCTGGAATTCAATTGACAACGCCCACGCCTCGCATCCAACAATGTCAGAAAAGTCAAGTACTGCCCTCACGCCTTTAGCTCCCTCTCCATGCACCCAGTGCAGAGCACCACCGTCACGCCAGGTCCGCCGCGGCCTTCCATGGGGAAGATCTGACCATCATCGAACCCTCCAGCGCAGGTGGCGCAGCGGAAGCACTCGTCGTGCCACTCGCCACCCAGGGCGCGTATGTACTGGCCGATGACAGCCTTCTTGCAGCCGCGGCACTTGGGGGCGCGGCGCTCGGTGCGCTTCGTCTGGCAGGACACGCACCACGCATAGCCGTCCTTTTCGATATGCGTCATGCCCTTCTCAAACGGGTCGCCGCACTCGGCACAGAAGAAGTGGCCAAAGTGCCAGTGGGCACCCAGTGCCACCACGTGCTCGCCCATGATGGGTGTCTTGCAGTGCTTGCAGCGTGGCGCAAACAACTCGTGCCAGTCCAGGTGGCAGTAGAAACGCAGGCGCTCGTCGCCATCCTCGGCCATGGTCTGCCCCGGCTCTTCGGGCAGTGCTTCGCCTGCGGCGCGGCGTGCAATGCGGTCGAGACGCGCTGCTCGGAAGTGATCAGGCTCGGGCGAGATTTCAAGCGCCTCGAGAGATGTGCCGCAGGCGCAGCATGTAAAGCATTGGGGGTGGAACCGCTCCGAGCTGCCTGCGAGCGACACGAAGCGGCCCTCAATGAAATTTCCACATTCGTGGCAGCGGGCTGTGGCCCGACTGCCAACTGGCTTCGCGGCTTGAGACCAGTGACCCCGAGGCCGAGCTGGCTGCCGGATGCGAGGGCCCCCCGGCTGCGGAGTTGGAAGCGGTCGACGGGAGCCACCGGCCGTACTATCGTCAGGGGTCACAATGACAGGAATGCTAGGGCCACCTTGTGCTGTATCCTGCTCGAGCACGATGGCAGGAGCAGATGGCGAGGAGGAGTCGGATACCGAAATTGCGGGGACAGCAGGGCTGTCTACTTGAAAGGTGGGAAGAGGCGGTTGTGGGCGGCGTGTCGGCGGCTGCGACGGCGATGACGAGGCCGCAGAATCCCCCGAAACACAGATAGCAGGGATCGTTTGCGCTTGCTGCTGCGACTGCCGGTTGCGGAGGCCGCCTGGGACGAGGGACGGCGGGTGGCTGGCGCCTCGCCCGAATCTCGACTCTTCTGACTTGTCGTCAGTAGCCTCCTCTTGGGGCTTCCAATCTTTATCAAAGCTTACGATAGGTCTACCGGGACTATCGCTGACAGCAGACGGTGTGGGGAGCTTGGGGCTGCGGTCTTTCAGCCTCATGGCAGTGGCCTGCCTGATCTCGTCGCTGCGGATCTCCATGCCGTGCTTGCGAGGCACGTCATCACGCTCCGCAGGAGAACCAGAGGCGCGAGAGTTGGTTGTGTAGGCAGGGTTCCGGGACTGAGATGGGGGGTTCCGGTGGATCTCATACTTGGAGACTAGCTTTTGCGGTGATGGAGGGGACGCATTAGCTGCCGAGGAGACCTTAGGCGAGATCTGCACCCGGTTCAATGGGTCCTTTGGTTTTGGTCGCAGCGGAGACGCATTGTCATCTCGCCCCTTGCTTTGGTCTTGGGTAGGTACCTCACCCTCCGGCTCTTCCCAAATCTGGTCACCAGAAAACGGCCGCTGGACCTCGCTGCTAGTATTCCCCTTTTGTCTGCTTCTGGAACGGGCACCTGGAGTCGAAGGCGAGCCATTCGCCATGTCGCCGTATGACTTGGAATTCGGGTGTTCGGCCGAGCTAATTTGTGTCCCATCATGGCCCCCAAGGGCTAACCCACCCATTCCTGTCGTATGTCGAGAGGAGGCAAACGACGGACGGCCGGCGACCGATCCTGGACTGTCGCCTTCAGCAGAACTGGTGGATACGGAGCGCGAATGGGGATTCCTGGCAAGGCCAGTGGGCGCGACGTCGCTTCCATACCTACCGACGCTAGCGGTGCGGGCATGGGCATAACTGTTCTTGCGCAGATGTGGCTTGTACCGATATGGGGCTCCTGGCTGTGGCACTTTGCCGGGGTTTTGGTGCTGCCAGACCAATTCTGCTGCCTCGTCGAGGGCCGCCTCATATAAGCGGCTGTCTTCGCTGCTCTCCTCATCTGTGCCTTTGCCCTGCCCTGCCTGGTCCTTCAGGTCCATATCCTCCATGGCCCGGCGCAGAGAGAACGACTCCTCCTTTTCCATCCACCTTTGACCGCGCTCAATGTAGGTTGCGCTGGGTACGACATCGGACGGCTTTAGTGGCTGGACGGGGCGGCTAGGGTAGTAGTCCTTGCCACGTCCCGTGGTTGAGTACTTCGACGAGCTGCTGGGAGCGATGGATGGACGGCTCGGAGACTGGGGCAGGCTGCCGGTATCCGATTGGGTCCGTTGGTGATTATGACGGTGTTGGGGCAACGAGGTTTCCGATTGCGAGGCAACTCCGGCGGAAGGCCGGCCGGTGGTAGACAAGCCGAGAGCATCGTGCCTTGAGACAGGCGGAGGGCGGGCGCCGGCGGGCCTATTGATACGGTTGTTGCGCAGGTCCGCAAGATATGCCGCTGCGGGATAGGGACGTCAGCAAATGGCTTCGCCATCGAATGGATCCCGCTGCATCGAGAAAAGCCAGGCATACCGAACTGTTCATTGCTCATATAGGAAGGAGACGGCGGCGTCACCTTCCGGGTGGAGTTTCTCTCCTTATTTTTGCTCTGCGCAAACATGGCTGTTCCTGGGACCAACACTATGGGAGGACCCGCAGCGTGGTTGTTTGTGGTGTTGATCCGAGTCGGAGCCAGAGGTTGGGCAGAGCGAGAAGAGCTAGGGCGAAAGCGCCCAGTGCTCGTGGGAAAGGTTAATTTATGCTCTCCACCTGTCTCAGAGCGACGTCAATGACAATGTTTATCTGCTACGGTTCCAGGGCACAGCGAGGTTGCTAGGGAGGGCGAGGGGACACAACAGGTACAACGAAGTGCAGAGAAGAAGAGGGAAATGTGAGTCAAGGTCCAGCTGTTCACCCGATGTTCAGGTGGGTGACGGGCAGCCAGCTGTTGAGATTTGCCAGCTGCGATTGGACCGGCGGCAAGACAAACATGGGTTCCCACAGCGACCAGACAGGTGCCAAGGAGCGGTCGGCGGAAGTGTCTGCAGAAGGTACGTACCCGCCAGAATGAACCCAGATTTAGCGCTGCGAAGGAGCTTGGACCACGCGGCAACAGGGGTACGGATAGGTGTCTCACAATCCGCCGGTCTGCGAGTTTCTTTCATCAACGTCTTCCGACAATCTTGCGGCAATCCATCGATCGTGGCTCGGTGCAGCCCGGCTCCGAGTCCGCAAACCCGGATCCCCAAAATCTGGGCTAGGCCTGCAAGGATACTGCATCCTGCCCAGCTGCTCGGCTGCCCAACCGCCACCAGATGCCGGGTTTGCTTCCCCGCATTCGTCGCTAGCGTGTGCTTTCCGTTACGTGCGGTGGAAATCCGTTGGAAGCCGCCCTCTTCACCCGCAGTTATTTCCGAGATCCGACCCCGGCTCTGCACCACATGCAAGAACTGCTGCAGAATAAGCGAGCAGGGCTTTCGACCTTTCGCAAGATGGTAATTTGTTTGCTCTGGAGGTCTTTTCGAGATTCTCGGGAGCGTCTCGGAGCCTCTCCTCTACTTATTGGCATTGACCCCTGTTTCGAAGCCCAGGTTCGGTCAAAGACGCCGGGATATTAAACGAGCTTCGAGAACATGCACCGAGAACCGGGGCTCACCTCCCGCGGCGTGGTAGGTGTGGATGGATGCTGCATTGGCGGCTCCGCTAACCCAACTTGAGACGAGTTTGTTCTCATGGTGGGTGGAGAGGAACAGGGTGCTGGGCCGCTTCGGAATCGCGAGCCTGGTTGTATATCTCCGAGAAAATGTTTCTTGGTGGACTGTAGATTCTGCCTTTCCCATCGCCATGTTGACGGGGAGCAATCAAATTCAGCAGATGTTGCCCTGAACCCAGTCTCCGTGCCTTTTGCCTTCTCCGTCCCTTCTCTTAACAAGCCAGCTAAGAGGCGGGCATGTCTTCGCACGCACCACTCCAAGACGGTCCAGGCCTTGCTGCTCCTGAGTCAACATCGCCATGGCCTTCCCCAATGCCCTCCCAAGACGGTACTGCCGCTCACCTGCCAGGTGAGAAGAGTGCTGGATCGGACGAAACTCCCCTCGAAACTGACTCTCCCGGAGAGGTTGAATTCAAGGAGGGGGGCTATGGTTGGTAAGTCCTTCTAGAATAGAGGCATCTATTTCTTGGTCTGCCAAGATTATAAGCTTTGTTCATATTCTTGTGCTAACATGGGTTGACAGGGTCGTTGTTGTGTCGGTCCTGCTAGTCAACGCCCATACCTGGGGTTTGAACTCGTCCTATGCCGTCTTCCTCGCCTATTACCTGCGGTCTGGCACCATCACCGGTTCCTCCCCGCTTGCTTTTGCCTTTGTTGGCGGTCTGTCCATATCAATAGGTGTGTGTCACTTCCTCCTCCTCTCGGAGCAATGCCAGAAGAGAGCCCCGTTTAACCATCGTCTTGGCAGCCCTGCTGGTTTCTCCGGCCGTTACTTGGTGTATTGGCCGTTTTGGAACTGCCTTTTGCTTACGGATTGGCGTTGTGCTTGAAGCGTACGTGTTTTTGCCGGTCAAACCTACTGTTGACGCGTCGTGTTAACCGGCTCTTCAGTGTCTCCTTCATTGGGGCTTCGTTCTCAACCCATATATGGCATCTTCTGCTCAGTCAGGGCGTATGCTTCGGTCTCGGGCTGGGCTTCTGCTTCACATCCACTGTCGGAGTGGTCCCACAGTGGTTTACCAAACGGCGCTCCTTCGCCAACTCGGTGGCTACCTGCGGCTCTGGGTTCGGTGGACTCATCTACTCCCTGGGCACTAATGCCATGATCTCCAACCTTGGTCTGGCTTGGGCCTTTCGGATCTTGGCCATCATGGCCTTTGTGGTCAATGGAGGATGCAGCTTGATTTTGCGTGACAGGAACAAGGCCATCGGCGCCGTCCATGTCCCGTTCCACAAAGATCTCTTCAAGCACCTCGATTTCTGGCTCTTCATCGGCTGGGGATTTTTCGGGCTCTTGAGCTACGTCATTGTCGTCTTCTCCATCACTGACTATGCCCTGTCGGTGGGCTTTTCGGCGGATCAAGGGTCACTTGCAGCAGCCATGTTCAACCGTAAGTCCCCGTCTTCAGTCAGCAGCGGCTCGGTACTTTTCACTAACTTCATATCCGTGGTTGATAGTATCGCAAGGCCTCGGAAGACCCCTCATCGGTCTGGCTAGCGACCGGCTGGGGAGGATCAACGTTGCAGCACTCGGTACCCTGATGGCCGGCCTGGCCGCGTTTTTCCTCTGGATCTTCGCTGGCACGCACTTCCCAGGGCTCATCGTGTACGCCCTGTTTGGCATGTTTGCTGGTATCATTTGGCCATGTGTTGCCCCTGTCGGAGCCGAGGTTGTCGGACTGCAGTTGTTACCTTCTGGTATGTTTCTTTATCCGTGCCGTTGTTATCGCCCGAGGAGACTAACCTACCGTGTCCAGCATTGTCAATCTACTGGCTTGTTTTGGTTCTACCAGCCACATTGTATGTCTTCGGTAGCCCCTATCGCCCACTTGTCTCCAGTCTTGCTGACCCTCAGCGCTAGTGCCGAAGTAATTGGTTTGAGCCTCCGAACGTCCGGGATAAACGCCTATCTTGATGTCCAGGCGTTCACGGGGGCAATGTACATTGCCTCGTTCCTCTCTCGTACGCTCCCGCCATTTCCCTCAATCCCGGCATTTGTTCACTAACGGTGTTACTAGTGTGGATTTTGAGAAGTAGGAAACTGCAGCAGTTAGAATTACTGGGTTTGGATAACAAACAACAAACGGCAGTTCTTCAGCTCTCTGGTACTGCTGAGGAGGTTCCTGCAACTAAACCGAAATCTGGGTTCCGTTCATATCTCCGCGGCATGCTTGCGACCAAGCGGGTATAGCATCGGTTTCAGTTTGCATTTTTAGAGATGGGAAATAGTTCGACAGACGTACATAACCCTAGAAGTAGATACAACTAATTGGGCCGATCTCCAGGGGCGGGGATCAATCATTCACGTCATGCTTGTGCGGTCGTCGATAACTCGACTGCCTTGGCAGCAGCCTCCTCAAAATCATCAAATGCGTAGAGGGGCAGGCCGCTCTCTGCAATCAGTTTCTGGCCTTCCTCCTCGTTTGTCCCCCTGATTCGCACCACAATGGGAACTCTGGGTGATAGTTCCTTGAACGCCAACATGACCCCTCTCGCGATCATGTCTCCGAGTGTCAAGCCGCCGAAGATGTTGACAAAGATGACGCGAACTCTGGGGTCCTGCAGGATAACCTCAAAGCTCTGCTTGACCGTCTCGGCAGTTGCCTTGCCTCCTGTATCGAGGAAATTGGTCGCATGGCCCGACAGTGCATCGACTGTGTTCATGGCGAGCCCAGCACCGTTGACGAGCGTGCCTATGGTCCCATTTCCCGCCAACTTGATATACACGATGCCGTTGTTTTCGGCTTGAAGTTCGGATGGGTCTTCTGCCGCAATGTTTCGCTCTTTCTGCACCTCGACTTGCCGTCCACAACTGCGGTAGGCAGCATCGTCAAAGCCGAATCGCGCGCCGACGACCTTGATCTCACCAAGACGCTCCACAACGAGAGTGGACAGTGAAAATGCTTCTTTGTCGTAGAAGATGGCCGCCAAGCTTCCAACCAGTCGGCGTAGCGAGGCTACCACGCTTTCATTTTGACTCAGTTGTAGATGGTTTGCGATGCGTTCAATCGAAAGCTCGTTGGGGCCGTTTCGGTAATCGAAGGGAAACCGTTTGACGGTGCTGCTCAGCCCATCGTTCTCGATCGTCGGTGCGGCGAGTATACAGGGCGATCGCGCTGAACGGTCGATGCCGATAGCCAGAAGTTTCCGAACACCAGAACCCGAATATGTGCCACAGTTGATCCCCCCGGCTTCCCGGAGCAGGTCCATGCACCAATTCTCGGCGATATAAATATGCCGCCGTTGACACTGGCCGAGTACTGAAAACGGGTGCTCTCTCCGCAGGGGGGGGCGGATATCGGTATGGAATTGACGATGCTGTTGCGCTCCCAACCCTCTGCCATGGATAGCGCCGCCTGACCTTAGTCCAGTGATGGTGGATCGACCCTGTAGTCTTGCCTTCAGGGCTTCACCAAACTTTGCGGGATGATCGATCATTGTCACCCCAGCGGCTTGAAGCGCTGCAATCTTTTCCACTGCACATGGGTCCCCAGCCGTTGTAAATGCGCCTGCATGGCCCATTATCCGGCCAGGTGCTTCTGTGACACCGGCAACAAGACCAACCACGGGCCTGCCAGCAAACGGTCAGCTCTATTCAAAAAACAAACGAGAATTGATCCAACTCACTTTGGCGACTTGGCCCGAGAATGATATTCCCGAATCCTACTCTATTAGCCGTTTGTCTCCTGATCTATCGCTGTGTCGTTATCTGAGAATGCTAGGATAATGGGCACTTACCAGTCCGCCGCCTCGAACTCTCCCATCCCGCCAATCTCACCGATCAAAGCAATGGCATCTGTATCGGGGTCTTCTTCCAAAAGAGCCAAAGCTTCCCGGATATCAGTGCCGGGCACAATGTCGCCCCCTACCCCTATGCACAAGCTCTGCCCAAGGCCTGCTCGTGTCGTCGAGGCTACCGCTTCGTAGCTAAGGGTTCCAGATTTAGCAACAATTCCGATTCTCCCAGGAGTAAAACACGGGAGTGGCTGGAAGCCTACGAAGTACCCCAGGGTTAGCGTTACTTGAAGGACTACCTGGTTCGGGATTTGCGAACCTATCCGGCACCTCCCTATCGCGGAGATGATGCCTGGGGAGTTAGGTCCAACGAGGCGGGATTTAGATTGGGATTTCAGCACCGAGTGAATCTTGAGGAGTCAGAATGGGTTTCATATTGTATCTTGTGGCGATCACCGTGCTCACACGAAGCATGTCATGCAGAGGGATGTGCTCGGCGACTGCCACAATCAGAGGCACCTCCGCTTCGATAGCTTCTTCAATCGCGGCTGCGGCCTGGTGAGCCGCTACATAAATAGCTGTGGCATCCGGCTTTAGTTGCTCCATCGCCTGAATGGGCTACCGTTAGCAGTTGACCAAGCCCGGAACGACAGGGGTGGACTCGGCAGACCGAGCGGACCGTGGGAAGCACCGGGAGGCCGAGATGTTGCCCGGTACGGCCAGGGGTCACGCCTCCAATAATCTTGGTTCCCCAGGCAATGGAGTCTTTGGCATTGGCTGTTGCCTTGGGTCCAGAGTCAGCAGACACTTTGATCATCTAGTAGAAGAAGCAGGCAAACCCGAACCTGCTTTCCAGTGAAACCTTGGAAAACTACCCGGGTCTGGCTTCCGATTCGGAGGTTGGGGAGCGTCTTTGAATAGTTTTGGAGACTAGAAGTTGTCCACAGACAGCGGTGATGGTGGGAGTGTGCCCCCACTGCCTTCGGCCGGGCCGCATATCGACACATCCAAGCAGATGAGTACATTTCCGAGAGAGTTGAGGGTCCAGTTGGCCGTTTGTGAATGTTGCTGCTGAAGTTGGACAAAAGCCGAAGCACCGGCAGCGAGAACCAGACCACCTGGTTGATCCGCAGACCTCGGGCGCTCCCTCCCCCACATTACCCCGGGTCCCCTGTCAAGGACCGGCCGGGGTGGGGCGTCCAGTACCCGATCCCGCTGCACCCACCAATTCACCACCGAAGCTCCCCCTTGACCCCTGTCTCACTGCTCTCGCCCGCCGGTTTCGCTGGTGTCTTTTCCTTGAACCCCAGGTTTTTAAAGTCGTCCTTTGCCATGAGGTTTCTGATTCTGCGGTTAGTTTGTTTTTTTCTAATCCGATGCCACGATTTGCGGGATATGCTTCGAGGGTCACCCACCGGTCCATTCGGCAAGTTAGGTAGGATTTTGCGAGCATCCGACACTCGTCTTCATTCACGCCCTTGACTTTCTTGATGCAGCTCAAATAAGACATCATAACATCCTTACACTCCCCTAAAGCCCGACAGTAATAAGTAAGCGGCTACCAGAAAAAAGACGAGCGAACTTGCCATCATGATCCAGCGGGAAGCTTCCTCTCTGCGGTCTTATAACGTGAAACAGAATCGGTTAACTGGGACTGGCAGGAGCCTGCCTCAAGACACGAGAACTTACGGGACCGGCTTCGTCGTTGGCAACGGCCCTGGGCTTCCGAACGTACTCATCTTGGTCGAGCTAGATGCAATACTGGGTGACAGATGGCGAGTGTCGTCGTCGCAACGACAGTTCAGTCAATGCTGGTTCTGGTGGCCGAGGAAATCACCTGACTCGAGGCTTTGAACGAAGATGTGTCGTGTGGGAGAGGACTTGAAGTGTAGTTGCGAGTGGTAGCAGCTGTTGATAGGGAGGAGAAAAATACAAAGTATCCGCGAATAAATATGCCAAAACCCACTCTAAAAGCAAAGCAACGAAGGTTGGTAAATGGCAACTGATGAATCGAGTATTGTGTCGATTGCTCCTGTCGCCTGCCCAGAAAGTTGCTAACAGAGATCATGATGTGGGTCTGTTGCTCTCCAGCGATTCCGGTTGGAGCCTGAGGCAAAACCGTCCCGCCAGTGGGGCCCGCAGCTACCATTGAGTCTGACACGCTGCCCTGGAAATTCGGTTGCGCATCAGTCCGTGCATCTCTCACTTCAACGGCTAATCCGTCACGGCCAAGTTCCGAATCGCCCCAGTTAAATCCCTAGATTTTGTTTCCGGCGTCAAGATCGTCGATAACCAGACAGGCGCACACCATTCCGAACCACCTTTTTGTCAAAGATCACACAGTACGGTCAGGCCTCGGCCGCCTCTCTTCCCTTCACTTCGTGCTCGCCTTCGCGGTACCATTGAGCGCAAAAACCGCCAGCACCACGGCTTGCCTCTCTCGAGTCCGCCAATCGTTGGCGCATCCCTCGCCTTGCCATTGACGCGTCTTAGGCTCTCTCGGACTGCACGGCCGTCGCGATGGCGGCACTCGGCGACGATTTGTTGGCAACCGTCAACAAGTTGCAGGATCTGGTATTCAACACAATTGGAAACGATTCGCTTGATCTCCCCCAAATTGTATGCATGACCATTTGACGGTTGCGCCCGCACCCACAACGCCCCTCTTCGGCTCCATGTTGCTAACCATGTTTGCGCTTTGTAGGTTGTTGTTGGTTCCCAGTCCGCCGGCAAGTCTTCGGTGCTCGAAAACATCGTCGGCCGGGATTTCCTTCCCCGCGGCAGCGGCATCGTTACTCGACGACCCCTCATTCTGCAGTTGATCAACGTCCCCAGCGAGGAATCCGGAGATGACGGGCAGACCGGTTACAGGAACCCCAACCAGGCCGCCCAGAATGAGTGGGCAGAGTTCCACCACATTCCCAACCGGCGGTTCAACGACTTTGGCGACGTGAAGCGCGAGATCGAAAACGAGACGGCAAGAGTGGCGGGGAGCAACAAAGGCATCAACCGCCAGCCCATCAACCTCAAGATCTTCTCTCCACACGTCCTGAACCTTACCCTGGTCGATTTGCCAGGCCTCACAAAGGTCAGTTCCACCTCTTGCCGCGTCGTTGCTGTTCGGCGCCCCTAACCACAGCTACAGGTGCCCATTGGAGACCAACCGACAGACATCGAGAAGCAGACACGAAACCTCATCTCCGAGTACATTGCCAAGCCCAACAGCATCGTATTGGCTGTGTCACCCGCAAATGTTGACATTGTCAACTCGGAGGCCCTGAAGCTCGCCAGGCATGTCGATCCCCTGGGCCGGAGGACAATTGGTGTGCTCACCAAAGTCGACCTGATGGACCACGGCACCAACGCGCTCGACATCTTGGCGGGGCGCGTCTACCCGCTGAAGTTGGGTTGGATTGGCGTGGTCAACCGGTCGCAGCAAGATATCCAGGGAAACAAGCCCATGGAAGAGGCCTTGAAGTACGAGGCCGAGTTCTTCAAGCACCATCCTGCCTACAGGAACATTGCGAATCGCTGCGGCACACACTTCTTGGCCAAGACTCTAAATACGACTCTAATGGCCCACATCCGGGACCGTCTCCCGGATATCAAAGCTCGTTTGAATACCCTCATGGGGCAAACCCAACAGGAGCTCGCCAGCTACGGGGACATGCACTTCAGCGGCAAGGAGCACCGCGGCTCGCTGATTCTGCAGCTAATGACCCGCTTCGCGACATCGTTCATCTCGTCCATTGACGGCACCTCGACCGAGATCTCGACAAAGGAGCTCTGTGGCGGTGCGCGGATCTACTATATATTCAATTCGGTCTTCGGAATGTCGCTCGAGTCGATTGACCCCACTTCCAACTTGTCCGCTCTCGATATTCGGACCGCCATCCGCAACTCCACAGGACCGCGGCCAAGTCTATTCGTGCCCGAAATGGCCTTTGACCTGCTCGTGAAGCCTCAGATCAAGCTTCTCGAGGTTCCAAGTCAACGCTGTGTTGAGCTCGTCTACGAAGAACTCATCAAGATCTGCCATACATGCGGATCCACTGAGCTGCTGCGGTTCCCGAGATTGCAAGCCAAGCTCATCGAAGTCGTTTCCGACCTTCTCCGAGAACGGCTTGGCCCCGCATCTGGCTATGTCGAGTCGCTCATTTCCATTCAGCGCGCCTATATCAATACTAATCATCCCAATTTCTTGGGTGCTGCGGCTGCCATGAGTCACGTTGTCAGCAACAAGCAAGAGAGGGAGAGAAAGCGTCTGATTCAAGAAGAGCGGGAGCGGCGGGAACGGAGACGGATGAAGGAGCTGGGTGCCAACGGCGGGGATACTCCCGTAAATGAGGAGGACGAGAATGCCACGGCGGACAAGACGGAGACGCTTGCGGTACGGAAAGCTCCCGGAAAGGCCTCGCGCAGTCTCTCGCCGGCTGTCCGTGATAATGCGTCCGGCGGCATTGCTGCCGCCCTCAACGGAGCTCGATCCTCGTCACCTTCTCGACTCAACGGGCCAGCTTTGGGTAACGCCAAGGACTCTTTCTTGAACTATTTCTTCGGCAAAGACGGCGCCATTGTGCCTGGGGGCGCCCTGCCTAATGCTAACATCGGTCGCCACGTGAGCCAGTCGGTCGAGCCGACATTTAGCCAGAGCATCAGGCGGCCGGAAGAGAAGGCGCTGCGATCTCCAATCCAGTCTATGCGTGCCGACGATGGCGTGGACTTTACCCAGGGCCTAAAGGGTGCCGAAATGGTAAGTTGTCATTCTTGTAGCTTCTTCTCCTCGTGATATTTTGCGGAATCTAACTGCGGCCCTGTAGGCAAACAACGGCGAGCCTGCCATGACTGACCGGGAGGCCATGGAGACGGAGCTGATCCGGGCACTGATCAGCTCCTACTTCAACATTGTGCGGGAAAGCATCGCAGACCAGGTGCCCAAAGCTATCATGCACCTACTTGTCAATCACTGCAAGGATGTTGTCCAGAACAGGCTGGTCAGCGAGCTATACAAGGAGTCGATGTTCGAGGAACTCCTGTACGAGGACGATGCTGTCAAGAAGGAGCGCGAAAAGTGCGAAAAGTTGCTCCAGACGTATCGGGAGGCGGCCAAGATCATCGGCGAGGTCGTATAGACAGCCATGTTTTGCTCGCTTCCGTGCTCCTCCGGGCTGCTGTTGTATGTATTATAGACGAAACTGACGCTGGGACTGGGGAGAATGGGCGGCAGTATATGTTTGATGGTGTTCTGGGTTGCTGTTTTCGCACGAAATATTCTCTTGGAAGGCTCCTTCCTGACATTTGAGGCCAGCAAACCTTGTACAGTACCTAAAGCCTGGCTGAACAGGGTCGGGGGAATATTGCGGTTAGAGGCGATGATGTCTCAATTCTGGACCCTCTTCACCTCAACCTTTGTATATAGTGGTTAGTCAAACCAAACAGCCCCTCAAAATCATGTTGTCGATGTACAATAATACAATGCCAAAAGCCCGCGTCTTGAACTGGCCTCGCTCTCCCTGTACTCCAGTCGGTGGCCCCTTGGGTACGGAGTACGGAATACTTCGGGAGTCGTCTTAGGGGGTGGCCAAGTTCGTATGGACATTATGTAAGCATGTGAATGTTTGGTGCAGCTTACCTAACCCTGGGAACCTCGATCCTCAAGAGCTGGTTTCCTGCATCTTCAAAAGCTAAACTGCAAACAACCCTCGACGCGGTGTGCCACGACTTTCTTAGTCCTCCAACACCCAACCTGGTTTTTCTTTTCTCCCCGCCAGCGCACGCTACCGTACACAGACTATACACCAACTCTCCACTGTTTGCCTTGCGCCTCGCTTCAGTGCCATCATTCCACACAATTTCGCGCTTTCGGTGCGCAATTGATTGGTTGATCGGTTCCACCCCGTTCCTGACACGCCCAGCACGCATCGACCGGCTTTGTCCAGCGACGCGCTCAAGATGCTGCATCCCCAACAACACACAGGGACCCGGTAGATCTTCTTTCCGCGTTGGCAACGGGCATCGGGCATTGGAAATCGGGCACGTCGGAGTTTGGACTCTGGGCCTTGGACAGTCGCGCAAGAATACGAGGGCCCTATCGCCGACAACGACTGCATTTCGAGTCGTTGTCCATGCGTGCATTTCTTCTTTTACTCTGACAAGTGTTATTCAACATTCCCTTCTGTGCTTCTGTGGCATCAGCTGTCCTCTATCCAGTCAACTGGTCCGACTGAATTCTTGCTGTTTCTTTCCTTGAACATTCCTCCATTGCTCCTCTGCAATGGCTGAGGGAACAGATCCAGACCTTGCAGGGAGTGAACAGACCGGCCATGCTCCCACAGTGCTGAACAAGGCATCGGTCAGCAAACAGGTTGAGGTTGAGGCTACAGTCCTTGCAGGGAATTCCGGTCACACTCCGCCTGGGAGGGATGGACCCGTGGAGACTGAAAGCAGCAAAGGGCCCGGCGCATCACGGACGGCCCTCCAAGATCAAGACCCAATAAATGGTACGCCAACAACCGGACTGGCAACGGCCGCGCGTACGAAGAAGCGCAAACCTCTCAACGATGGCGCTGGATCTGACCGCTCCGAGGGCACATTGTCCCGGGGAAGTGTCAAGAAGATCAAGTTGGCTGAGGTGCCAACAAAGAGCTCGCTGGCCACGGATAAGTCTCTCCTGTCTCCTGAGGTCTGGCATCACATCTTCACTTTCTGCCCCCCCAAGTCGTTGGGCAATTTGTTGTCCGTCAACAAGTTGTTCCATGTCTACCTTGACCCTGCCTCATCGGTCAACAGAGAAGTCCCCATCTCTGTGACTAGACTTGCCCTGAGTCCCCTAGAAGCCAATGCCATCTGGCAAGCTTCAAGGCGACTTTTTTGGCCACAGATGCCTTCCCCTTTTCGCTCAAACACTGAGCTTGATATGTGGCGGCTGGCATGCTCGTCAAGGTGCCAGGACTGCGGCAAGCTCGATATTCGAGTTCGATCTGTTCCGCCCGATTCACGACATCCGGGTCCGGGCTCGGAGGGTCTAGCATCCATCTGGGCCTTTGGCACCCGCATGTGCGCCCGTTGCCTGCTGAAGAATTCTGTCAAGGTGTGTGAATTGCTCGTAATAGCCGGACGAAATTTAGCGGCCATCGGTCTAACGTTTTTTCATAGGAGGTCGATTTGCTGCTCTCACCCTCAATCCCTTCTGCGGTTGTCCCCGCCCTTCCGTTTGTCTTCCTCACACAAGAACTTGATGTCTTTTCGGCTACCACGCTGGAGCAGAGTCAACTCCCTCCCGACTTGCAGGTCACGAAGCGATTTTTATCGTCAGATGTCGAAGCCCTCAAGCAAGAGTTTCTCCACGTCAAAGACATGGGTCAAGGGACCGTGAGTGAGTGGCTAAAAGGCCTTGACGGCCGAGGCATCGACATGCGCCATGACGCGTCAAAGTGGGAAAAGTGGGAATTATCTGGCGGTACCGCCAAAATGTCCTCCCAGTTGTATCCGGGGCACGTGAGGAAGTCTCCAGTCCTGATGGCCCAGGAGCCGTCTACCGATGCCTTTGCTGCTCCGCTTCCCAATCCGCCGAACCTGGCTGTATCACGCCATTCTTCAAGTCAGGGACGCCATGAGCGAACTGCAGAGGAGGTTGCCGAGCTGAAAGCTGCCAGAAAAGCAGAGATTGAGCGGCGCGCCTTGCTCTTGGATCCTCCTTTAACGGCGGACGTACTGCGTCACATTCCTTCCTTCCAGGCCGCCACACACATTGTCGCTCCGCTGGACGACTACGCGTGGGATCTTCTCAAGCCACGACTATTAGGCCAGCGAGCGGACGCAGAGAAGGCCCGGGAGGGTGAACGCATGGCAGAAACCAAGCTAGAGCAGGAACGCTTACAGCAACGCCATCTCGAAACGACTCTTGCTACGACCAAGGAGGCTAGGGACCGCGTCGACCGGGACTGGGAGGAGATGCAAGTGCCCGTACGCGCAAAGATCGCCGGCCATGCAGACGAGTTTATCCGAGATTGGTGTAAGGACAAGAAGGTGACAAGAGAAAACTGCTCAGCGTTCGCAGTAAACGCTCTCTTGCACGTCAGGAAACGGTTCTACACAGAGGTAGAAGAGGAGGTCACTGCTGCGGTGGCAGCTGGCAAAGCCCCTCCCGTTGACCCTCGAGATGGACCATTCACCCAAAAACTGACCCTCGAGAACATGAAGTGGATCTTTGACACCAAGATCAAACCCCATACCGAGTCATTTCGCAAGGAGCTTTTCTACTGCAATGGCTGCGAGGGGAACTTCAAGCCGTTTGGATTTGAGGGCGTCATTCAGCATTATGCAGCAAAGCACACTGGCGCCCTCAGCTCAGGAAATATCGTTGTGCATTGGAGAGCAGAGTGGCCAGAGCATCCGCCGTTCAACAAGGAAGCCAGGCCAGCCAAGCCCTCCTATCCACATGGGCCCAACGGCTTCCCCGCCAACGGAGGGCCGCCTCACCAGACGAACTTCACCTACCCGCCACTAGGGGCCGTGCCTGCGCTGCAGTCAGGCTACCAGCCTAACGTTGGATACGGATACGGTGCGCCGACATACGGTGACTACTATCCGCCGCCGCCGTTGCCACCACCTCCCCCGGCACAGCCATTCCCAGTGCAGCCCGCAGCTCCCCATTTCGTGCCGCAGCCTGGCTACGAGCCACCTCCCGCCTACGCTACGCCGCCCGGTCCGTACCCGCCCTTCCAAGGCTCCGCCGTGCCGTACCTTGCCCCGGTTGTTGACCCCGGCCAGGGTTATGCACCCCCTCATGCTGGGCAATACGATTATCATCACGGGCGCTATCACACCAACACCGGTGTTCCTCATGGCCCACCACAGCCACCACCAGCATACCCAAATCTCTACCAGACCAAATTGGAGGACATCGCCCGCAACTCTCGCGAGGTCTGGAGGCTATTGGGCGATATTCCTAATCTCCCCGGCAGTGTCAGGGTCTTCGTGACAATCCACCATTTGGCCCAGAGATTCCGGTCTCGGTTCTACGAAACACCGCCGCTATCGATGTTCATCGACGGCTTGTCCAACAACAAAGACATGCGCCCGGTCCGCAATGTCAACGAACTCGTTTGCAAGACTTGCCATTTGGGACTTGGCAATGCAGCCTCGGTGGAGGCAGATAGGAAGGACTTCTCTCTGCCACAGCTCGCGAATCATTTCCAAACCAAGCACGTCGAACCGACGCAAAGAATGCAAACGCCAAACGTGGTTGCGCCCGTCGACTGGGTAGTGGACATGGTGTTGCTCCGCGATCCCGACGTTTCAGCCGCCTCGAAAATCGCTTCATTGGTCAGCGAGCCCCAGAGTAGTCTTCTCGCGGCCGCCCTTCCGTTTGTCCTGAAGCCGCAATCCATGCCCGCCACCGGGCCATACTATCCCGAACAGCAAGGCGCTCAACCTATACCAGTCTGGGCCGCAGGATATACTCCTCTCCCGCCGCCAAACGGCAGTGCCGCATCGCGAACAACCGGCGGCTACGCAGGCGACCCCGGTTCCATCGATAAGTTCTCTGCCGCCACAGAGTCTGCAAGTGGCGGTTTTCCCGCCGATTATCGCAACTCTGGCCAGTCCTCTACTAGCGCGACACCGGCAGCAATGTCAGGGAATGGTCAATTGGCCCATAATGAGGGCGGCCGGCAGTCATCGCAAAGTTCTCGAACCCCCCGTGGGCAGAAAGGTTTCCAGAACCACAAAAAGACAGCTGGCAAAAATAAGCATGGAAAGGACCAAGGCAAAGGTGGTCCTGCCGACCGTGTGTCTAGAAAAAAGCACAAAGCCGATGACAAGAGAGGACAGCGTGGAGGCCCAGATGTGCGTGCCATGCGTGCTCCTAATCAACTCGAGACTCCGCCTGTGCAATCGTACTCTGCCAGACCAGAACGGCCTATGACAGGAGGCACAGCGCGGTCTCAGGCATCACTACAGTCGAGTAGTCAGCTTGGGAATGATTCGCACCAGATCCATCCAGTCTCCCCGAGGAGTGAGGGCCAAGGCTCCAGCCTCATCAAGGCGTTGGAATCGCAGCTCGAGCAGAGACGCTCGCCCCAGTCCGGAGGACAGCAACAGCCATCGAGCGCCGCACCCTATATGGATAGCCGTGTTTCTGATGTGGGTCCAGACGTCGAATACGTACCCATGACATACACTCAGTCTCGACATGGCGAAAAACGGGGTGTCGCCCGGTCTCCCACGCGAGGGTCTCGATATGAGGCGACATTGCCTGCGAACAGGGACAGAAACATACACTATCCCACGGACGGACCAGGCGGAAGGGTAGGGGACGGACATCGCACACAACGAGCCCAGGCCGGCTTCGTCGAGCCACTACCGCGCTATGCAGAAGAAGGACGCTTTGGTCGGCCAGTCCCCCCAGCAGAGGACCGTGGTCATGAAGCAGCGCTGTCCGAAGCGGAGTACCGCCGGTATCATGAAGGAGTACGCATCCACTCACGACCACCAATTGAAGCATACGAGATCGTCCAAGTCATTGACGAGAGCGGGGAATATTTCATCAGGCGGCCAGTGCGGCACGAGTCGCATCTTCTATATCTGTATCCTGAGGAGCGGAGTACTCGCCGAGATTCAGGCTCCTACGCTGCTTCCGGGCCGGTATATGCCCCCGGCTCCCGGCGAAGCGCGGTTCGAGAAGAGGTCAGGACCAGCATGGCGCCGGAGAGTTGGCCTGGCGACCGTCGGGCTGACCCCGCGTACTATGAGGAGTATGATCCCCGTTTTCCCGCCGCTTGATGGGGTTTTCATCTATCTACCCGTTGTATTATTGTTGTTCCTTACATCTCCTCGGCACCCTTTGCCGGTTTTGAAGCCGGAAACACAGTACTTTACACGTGCTGTTGTATACCCCGGGTTGCGCATCGCATACAAATAGACGGGGTTTGTTAGTGTGGCCGGCCTCAACGCGGGTCTCGGTATCCTTTGAACGGTTGCTGGCGCAGGCAGGAGGTGTTTTTAGATTTATTCGTGAGTTTAATACTTCGTAGTTAATGTTTTTACGACGATGCACTCAAAATCCGACATGAGAGAACTTGCGGCTCAAAGGACAAGATTCTTGGCTGGTTCCGCCGCGCCGTTCCCGCATTTCCCCGGAGTCTTGGCGATCCCGCCGAGCGATCTCCATCCTTGGCGGGTAAGACGGGGTCGTTTGGCCGTGGTTGTTGGCTTCTTACAAGTATGCGTGCCTTGACACATCTGATCTGCTGGCGCTGGGAGCCTGGACCCGTTCCACACAGGAACACAGGAATCGAACTGAGTGGCCAACGGCGGGACCCGTCGGTGAAACACTGGGAGGATCAGTAAGGGGCGACCAGTCAGGTGCGCCGTTTCCTGCGGGCACAGGGGGTTTTTCACAGGCTGCTTCCTTGAACTCCACCTCGTCTGACGGCCTGTCGTCCAATCCACGCCTTGGCATCGACCTGCTTCAAAACTGGCCGAGTGGTTTGGTTTCGTTGGAAGAGAGACCTTGAGCCCCTGAAAGCCCCTTGTTGGAGCCATTGTGTCTTTCGGGGGGCTTTGGTTGGGTGCCGGGCTGTCGTTTGTCTTGTGGCATGAGAGGGTACTCAGTTTAATGCGCCACGTTCTGGTTGTTTCCCTTCTAATGTTGCTGGTATCTATATAAGTCAGGTTTTGCCAGTTCGACAACCTTCTCACCCTCCTTCAGCATTATCACCACCCGCATCCTCTCACAATCACCTTCTAATAATCGGCCGCTTTGCTATTTCCACGAAACAAATAAACAACAAAATAGTCTCTCAGGACAACACAATGCGTACCCAATATTTCTCGGCTCTCCTCCTCAGCGGTCTCGCCACCGCCTCCCCCCTGATTGTCAGGCAAGCCACGGCTACGGGAGCCGCGTCGGGGGGCGGATCAACGGGTGGTGGAAGCGGCGTCGACATGGTTGAAGCTATCAAAACCGTCATGCCCTCGTCCGCCACGTGTGACGGCGCCCAGTTGCCCGACGAATGCCGGACGGCCGAGCAGGCAGCGCCCTTCGTCTCCAAGTCGTGCGCCGATCTCAGCGACGGCGAGAAGGCCGCCGTACTGGCCCTGATGGCCGCCGAGAGTATCGAGTTCAAGGCCAAGCACAACGCCAACAACCCAGGCCAGGGCACGGCCAACATGATGATGCCTGGGGTAAGTTTGGGTTTTCCGTTCCCTCCTTTTCTACACCATAATTGTCATAATACCTCCGAACTTGGCTAACGTGGGAACTCCTCTCTGCTCTTAAAGTTCATTTCCCAGTACGCCAGCGAAGTGGTCGGCGCGGACAAGGTGGCGGGCAAATCGCCCGTCGAGGTCCTCGAGCTGGTCACGGTTGATGAACACAACTTTGGCTCGGCCGCGTGGTTCTTGACGACGCAGTGCAGTGCGGCAGTGAGGGATGGTCTCAAATCTGCCACTGATGAGGCCTTCGTGGCTTACATGATGACCTGCGTCCAAGCTGGCGATGGAGACAGCCCTAAGCGGCTTGAGTACTGGCACAATGCCAAGAAGGCATTCAACCTCTAGACTTGGTATGGATGGGGCCGGTCCCCTGCGCTTGGTCCAGTGGACGTGGAGGGCTGTATTATTCCTTATGTACTGCATTGATAGACGAGAGAGAGATACCCCCTAGATATCAGATACATAACCAACGAGACAGTCTCGTAAGGCGTTGCATCCAATTTATATACATCTCCCCCCCTATTCCCCGGGCCGTTACCTCGTCCATCCCCGATGTTCACCTTACCGTCTCCGCCATGTCTCGTTCACCGTTGCAGTCTCGCAAGGGACAGTGTACGTGCGGTTCGGATCGGCTTCCCATGACACGGCCCCAGAGCTGCTGACCTTGATGAACTTATACTGGATTGAGGTCCCTGGCGCGAGACCGACCGTAGCGGACCAGAGCGGGTTGCTCTGCGTATACTTTGATGCATCGAGGGCGACTGCCTGTCTGGGGTCCCAGTTACCCAGACCAGCGATATTGCCAACTCTGTCGTGTGTCTCTTGTGTCAGCGTCTCAAGACCAAGGAGAATTCGGGTCTAGGCTTTGCTTATCTGCTCACATCTTGACCGTCTCCCCCCACGAGGTCGCCACCTGTTGGTTGAAGGTAATGTCGGCCGCTGCCAACGAACAGGTACTATCTGAACCATTGAGTAAGCAACTGTAAACCCGCGCCATCCACCGCTGCGGCGCTATGCTATGCAATTACTCACTCGCAGAGGTCGGTCCCACAACGGGGTCAGACGTCGAGGTAGTCAGGTTGGTTGTACTGGTGGCTATGCAGGCGGATGTGTCAGTGTCGATATCGGTGGTGGTTATGCTAGTAGTCGTGCTAGTAACTGTGCTGAGGGTTGTGGGGGTAGTGATAGGGGTAGTGCTGGGGACTCCACAGGCCGATGTATCATCATCTCCGCCTGTGGTTGTGCTACGGACAGTGCTGGTGGTTGTGCCAGGTGTCGTACCAGTTGTTGTGCCGCCAGTCAGATCTGGGCAGATGGCGCTGCCAACGAGACGGGCGGTGGGGTACAGCACCCTTGGGAGACCGTTGTCGAGCGTCACGGTGATGTCTCCACTCCCATCTGTGGTGTAGGCAGTGCAGCTCATTACGTCGACGAGGGGCTGGTTAGCTTCAAAGCCCGTCGTGGATGAAGCCAGAGTGACGGCGGGCGACGATGAGGAGCCGGCATTGGTGAACACACCCACAACCTGGTATCCCGATGCCCCCTTGCGCATGGCAATAGTGTGGCTATCCGAGTAAATGGGGTGACTCTTATACGACAGATAGTCGGCGCTCTGGGCAATGGCCTGGGACCGGATCTGGTTGAGCGCCGTGATCCACTTGTAGAATTCGGAGCTGGTCGAGTAGCCCGAAGACCAGAGCGCTTCACGGTTATGCGGGGTGCCTTGGCCAGCATAGTGTTGCTCTTGTCCTTGATATACGAGAGGAATGCCTGCCATTCTTAGTCAGACAACAAGAAAAATCCCGGGCAGGTCAAGTGACAAAGCACGTACCATCTTTGAGCATCGTGATGGCAATTGCCTGTAGCCAGTGTCCATCTATGTCAGCGTGTACAACGGTCGACAATATATTATGCCCTTGGTATGTGCTTACATTCTTTGCCAGTGCCTGTCCAACAAGGTCTGGTTAGCCACGTATGGGGGCGGGGGTTAAACACCAGAAAGGACGGGTCTGAAGACACTCAACTCACCTTGTCCTGTGTGAAGGATGGGAATCGCTCCACGTCGTGATTCTCCAAAAATGACCCGTACAAACTGGGATCTGTTGCCATGCCCCGGAACTTGTCAAGCCCAGCGACGAGCTCACCGATACTGCCGGATGTGGACTGGAAAGCTCGAAGGATATAGTAGTAGCTATACCTGGGGTTCAGAAACATGTTGGGTGGGGGGGGGGCCAAAAGTACGGCGCAAGAGAAATATTCTCACCATGCGTAGTCTGTCAAGCCGTCGAAATATTGCTGGTACGGCGTTACGTACGCCGGGTCCCCTTGGAAAACCTCGCCGACCATGTAGATGCCGCCGGCTGCAGCTTGGAAGCCCGACCAAAAGGAAGTCTCGACGTGTTTTGCGCTATCGACTCTCAGGCCGTCGCTGAAAACAATACATGTCAATCCGAGTTGAGGGGCAAGATGATCGGGGATGGCCTCACATGGAGTAGGTAGAAACAATCTTGGAGATCCAGTCGTTCCAAACGCTACGCACGGATTCACTGTGATGGGTTGCCATGATTAGCAGCAGTGGGTAGGGGGGAACGCGTATTAGTTAACACCTACTCTTCGGTGCGGAGATCCACTAGACTGTAATCCTGTTAGCTTTGGCCCTGGGAGAAGTATCGAGGGATATGGGGGTTGCTCAACATACCTGACAACGTTGCTTCCTTGCCAACACCTGAACCATGTCAGCCAACTGTACTATTTGAGCCCACCGGGTGTCGCCAGCGCATACTCTTCTACTGATTTCTGGTTGTTGTAATCGATCTCGCAAGGAGAATGGTAGTATGATTGCTAAGAAAAGACCATCTGTTCAGCCTTCTGTACCCCACCTTTCAAGTGAAGGAAGAAGAGTCATACCGATGAGAATGGGTTGAGCTTGCTGTAGTCGACACAAGTACGGCAACCCATGTACGCCATGTGGTTGGTAACGATATCGAGCATGAGATACTAGTCACGCCCCATATTAGCGCGCGCCGTGTTTGACGGACGGTATCAAGTGCCGGCACCTACCATGCCTCGGGCGTGCAGTGCCGCCGAAAGCTCCTTCAGATCGGCTTCGGTCCCAAAGGCCGAGTTCAAGGCCCAGATGTCCTGCGCCCAGTAGCCGTGGTACGATGAGCTGTAAGCGGTTAGCAGCAATTCCGATCAGAATGGATGCAAACCTGGCCCAGGGACCAGTCACCCTCGGCTGCTCACCCATCTTGAGAATTGCCATCGATCTGCTTGACAATGGGTGAGATCCACACGGCCGTGAAACCCATGCCCTGGATGTAGTCCAGCTTGGATATCAGCCCTCGCCATGTCCCCCCGCAGTAGACCTGCTCCGAAGGATCGCAGCGCGCCGTCGTCGAGAGGTCGGTCCGGGCGAATCTGTCGGTGACAACCTGATAGACGCTCTGCTTCCGCCACTCGGCAGCCGAGAGCGCTTCAGCAACTCCGGCGACTTCCAAGAGCGCCCCAGCTAAAAGAAGGAGGCCATGGCTAAAGGCGCGCATCGTGACCGGTCCGGACACAGGCCAAGTAGGGAAAAAAAATATCAGAGACGAAGGAGCAGGAAGCAACCGTGAGACTCGTCTTCCCTCGGGCCCGATTGAGATCAAGGCCGCCGAGGACCGTGTCCTCTAAATAGCTATCCCGACATTACCGCCACGCAGCCCTCAAGCAATCAAACCTCCGTCCCCTGCAGCCCACCGCTTAAACCAGGCAGCGGAGGAAATGGCATGAGAAAACCAAGGAAGAAATAGAAATGTCTGTGGTTTGTCTTCGAATCGGGCCGCCCGGCGACCAGATCGGTGCTTCACCACAGAGTTTAGTATCAAGTGATATATTGAAGGGAGGCCGATGTTGCACGCGTCGACACAGGGGTCGGGCGAGGCGCCCCAAAACAGGCAGCCCTAGCCTTGTGCGCCGGGCTGGCGATCAGGGTGGGCCCGTGCTCCCCGCAATCACTGAGAAATCTGGGGTATTAAGTGCCGGCCCGGGGCCCCAAAGCGACGGCAATGGTGGTACAGAAGGCCCGAATATGCGCCAGAAAGGTCCAAGCTGTTTCGGACCGTGTGGAGTGCAGAGGTGGCCCTCCGGCGTGTCCTTCGCGCGCAGAAACGGGATGGATCGCTGATGGCCAAACATCAAGTGTGAGGACGTGTGGGGAACCGCGCAAGGGAAACGGGCTGCCCAGTCGGCCTGGATCAATTTAACCCACGACTGTCGGACCGACAGAACGAAAGAGGAGGGGGGGTATTTTGATATACACACCAGGCCACGCCAACATCCAACTCAGACTTGCACCCCCACGCTCCCTCCACCCCGACCTCCATCACGTTTGAAGATCCCCCTTCATTACCGCATGCGGGCAGCACGACCTTCCTTGAGAGGTAGTCATCCGTCACACCTCGACCAACTCAGCTTGCCCCGTTCAGGTCTAAGCCGTAGGGGAACGCAGTACTGCTGTCTGGTGGCCCTTGTTGCTGCGACTGGTCCGAATTGCCAGAAAAGAACTGTAAAGACTCAGTTCCCCAATGCACCGTTTGTGCGTAGTTCTCAAACGAGTCCTATATGCAGCGAGTCAGCAGTCGATCAGGAAACCAGTGTAGCGAGGGGCCGGATTTGTGACCGTACCCAGTCGAAGTTACCCGAATAGTCCATGTTAGTGTTTGCCATGTTATCGAACATGGTTAGCGGAGACTGGCCGGCATCAAACCCGAGCATAGCGTTTGGAAATTCCGACCCCGCCACAACCCCTATACCTGTGCTCGTGCTGGTGCTCGGCCCTGTACTCACGCCCGGATCGAACGCTGCGTAGGTGGTGCCTCCGGGGCTTTGCACAGCGTTGAATGCCGCCGCGGGATTTGGCATCGTCCCACTCGACAGCATCCCGAGTGTCATGGCTGCCGAGTGCTCCGGTCGTAGATCTGCCAAACCTGTCGCTGAAGAAGGATCTCTCATCACCGGTTCCTCGATCGGCCTATTCGATCCGGCTCCTGTTGTAGAACTCTTGATCTTTGTGAGCATAATCTCGAGCGTGTTGGACGCCTTGACCGTCTCTAACGAAATATTGCCCAGCGCCTTCCATATGTCCCTCGCCATCTCGAGATGGTTAATCATGTCATCGCGCTGCTCTCGAGTCCAGAAATGCATACTATGCGAGTCCCGCCGCTCTCCTGGCGCCTGGGCCGCGTTGTCAAAATGCAGGTCCAGCGCGATGAGCATAGCAGGTAGAAGGAAATCTTTTGTTGCCACGGCCGTGAAGTACCATTTGACCGAATGCAACCGACCGTTAGGCTGCGACTCTCGATTCAGTGTTGCCAGGTGACGCAGCATCTCCAACGATGCTTCGATGGCGCTGCGCCGGGAGTGCGCGTATCTAGGGTTGTGCCTCGCTCGCGGTATGTATTTCCGGTGGAGAAGGCACATGATTTTCAGGTAAAGGATATCGGTGTTGAAGCGCGCCATGACTAGCGTCAGCCGGTCATGGCTGCCCTCTAACGGCTGCAGCTTCAGGTGAGGCGGCAGCTCACCCCTGATGTCGCGCAGCTTGGCATCGAATCGAAGGATCTCGTCGTAGTGCACCTGGTTCTTTACCCGTCCCGTGGCCTGCAGGATGGCGCCGAGCTGCAGACAAAGCTTGACCTTAAAGATCATGTAGCTGACGGGTGTTGGCTCAGCGTTGGGTCTAGATGGTGGTAGCACCTTCGTTTCTGTGCCAAATTCCTCGTCATACAGGTTGTGCGGCAACTCAGTGTCGCAGTCGTTCTCCGAGATCATGCTAGGGAGCGAAACTTGGTGCGAGAAAAACACGTCTGTGATCCTAACGAGAGCCCAAGTCCTGCGCCTCATCTCCTATAATTCGGGCGGCAGTTACGGTGAGAAGCAATGTCACAAGAGAGACGGAGTAGGGGTAGATAGGGCGGGAGAGGGGGGAGGGCACGTACAGCCTCGAAGGGGGTGAGCGTGGGGAAGTGGTTCCCGTCCCGGTGGTACCCCATCCGGAGTGCTATCCTCACAGCAATGGATATAATCACCCACAGACCCAAGTCGGCATCCCACCGAGTCGAGTACTCGCAAAAGGCGTAGAGCACCATTGCCTCAACCGTGTACTGGGCCGGCTTCGTGTAGTCGCCGGCGATCAAGCACTGCACCGTCCGCAGCCGGTACTCGTCAGCCAGTTCCAGCGCCCGACCCTTCCACTCGGGTGGCTCGTCCCCGACCTTGGCGTAGCTCAGCATTGCGAGGCAGAGGAGAGAGTAGAGGAGGGCTAGCCACATGATTGGCGTCTTGGACGGATCCTGCCAGTGATCGCGCAGCTGGCTGGAGAACGTTGGCTCGTGGATGATATTCATGGCGTTATCCATGGAGCTGAAATACCTCGCACACAAGGCTAGGACCATGGACTTCGGCGGCAGCTCTGCTCGGAGCTCGACCTCAGTTGCCGGGGTGGCACCCATTAGCAAGGTTGGCGGTTGCTTAGCAGTTGGGGGCTTGGCGAGCTTGATCTGTTCATAGCTCTTCTCCAAGTCCTTCTTGTGGTTGGCAAAATAATTCTTGACCTCTGCAATGTCGAGAAGGATGGTGTGCCAGTGTTCCTCGCCGAGGTAAACGTGCTTCATCCGGACCGGATCCACCCTCAAGACCCCAAGCGAGTTGGCAAGCCCGTCGTCGGTGTCGCTCGCATCGCCGTCCTGCATGGCGCCGTCATCTTGGGTATCGGTCTTGGTTGCCAAGGGGCTCATGTCTGTGGTCGAAGGAGGCGTGTTGGAAGCGGCACCGCCAGAACTCGAGGTGCCTCCAGCATCGATGTTCGCCCCGCCGTGCATCAATGACAAGACGAGACCCTCGAGCCTGTCAATGCGGTTCTGCATATCATCCGGGCTGGGCTCCCCTTGGCTCTGGTTCTTTCTGCGGGAGACGGGCGCGGCATATGAGCAAGAGAGGGTGCCGGCTCCCTCGCGCCGGGTGCAATTGCTACATGGGTGAGACCTGTCGCACTTCCTAATACAATGTGAGTAACGGAGTAGGTTGTTGTGACTGCTGACACAGAACACAGGCAGACGAGATGTGCCTACTCACAATCTACACGGAACTGTATCAGTAACCTGTACGGCAAACAATGATGGGGAAGCATGCATAGAGACGGCTCACTTTCTTGCCCGGCAGGGATAGCAACTGAGAGGCACTCTATTTCTCTTACGGACCACGCGGAATTGCGGTTCGGGCGACCGGCCGGCCGATGAAGCCGTGGCTGATGGGGGTGTCGGCGTCATCATGGGCAGCGGCGAGCAAGGATAATGTTGATCAGTTCAATCGAATTACGGTCGCGGCGAGAAGGACGGGAGCAGGCTGCCGAAGCCAGTTCCTTTCACCTCCCGAGACGAATGGCTCTAGGTCTGCGCCAACGCTTTTCGCCTCGATCCGGATAGAGATGGGTAACGGGCCGCCTCCAGGAGGGTGTAACTAGGCGTCCTTGGCTCCCGCCTGGGCTCTAGCGGGGAGGTCTCTTGGCGAGTCGTGAGGGCGCGATGTCACGATTCTGGCAAGCAGAAATGCGAACCTTGAAGCAGAAATGCGAACCTTGGGTGTTGTTGCCCGATCGTTCGGTGAGAACCTATCGAACACAGATCTGATGAAAGAACTGCCCAAGTAGTGTTACTGCGGGAGAAACGGGGAGAAGACGAGATGGAAGCTGGGTTCCTGCTCGATTGCGGGCTCGGCCTGAGGGGATGATTGATCGAGTCGCTGCGAGCGGTCGTGGGTAGGATGGCTAACACTGCAGATTTGAGATTGGAAAAATGTTGGACGGCTATGGTTCGGAAGTGGAAGAATGACAGTGCTTCTCTCTCATCTGAGAGATTGCGAAGATGCTGCAGTCGCCTGCTGTCTTGGGGTCGAGGTCCCAAACCAAGCCGTCGAGTGGTGGGCCAGAGAAGCCTGGTGGGGCTCCTTGTGGGTATCGCTGGAACGGAACCCCTCCATCCAGGCTCGAGCCCCTGGCCTTGTGCAAGTGCTAAGAATGCTTGAACAAGTCACCCCGCCCTGTGTTTGGCTGGTCTTTGCACTGTCTCAACAGCCGGCCCCTATCACAATTCGAGAAACATCAAAGTCATCTACGAAGGACTTTCGTACAAATGGGTAGAGGGAACCTTAACCTTATTAATAAAATAACTCTGCCTAACTACCTAGGGAGGGTACTAGGTAGGTATCTATACCCCGTCTACATATCATTCGTTGTCAAACTCCGCAGACGGAAGTAAAGTCCCTGTGTCGAGAGCAGGGAATGCAACGGGCGAGTCGGAGAACCTGAGATTTGTCGTTTCACGACAGTACATCACGACAACCGCGTGGTCTTGGGCTGTTCCGAGAAACGGAATAGTACGTAGAATTAAGCTGCACATCTAATCCCATGCCGAAGAACCAATGGCTCCATGAGAACTGCGCCCCCGCTTATTCAGCCCGCAGCCGACAGCCCATGTGAGTCATAAACCTCCATGCAATCCCAAGTGCTTTCCAGCGCATGGAAGAACGGCAGAACCCCTGTACCCTCTGACCGACCCGTCCTCCTCCCCCTCCTCCAACGTCTCGGCTTGGCGACTTGATAGATCATAGACGAGCGATCTCGAGCACCGTCATCGAAGGCACGGCGGCCAGCAAGCAGGTCTTGTGCAGCAGTACGGAGCACCGGCGAGTCTGGGAGATGATGCTTGTGCCCATAAGCATACATACAACCGAAGGTGCCTAGGTATCTCAAGCGGCCGCAGCCGAGGCATCGCCGTTCGCTTTGACGCTGTACGGTTTCAGAAAGTCGGCATCATTAGCCAATTCCTCCTTGACCTGCCCACTTGTTAGCGCAACGCACATCGTTTAGTCGTTGGGTTTGAGAAGAACATACGATGTCCAGGCCTCCAACCAGTTCGCCGTCAACCCAGAGTTGCGGGAATGTTGGCCAGTCAGCAAACTCCTTCAGTCCCTGCCGCACCTCGTCATCGGCCAGGATATTAAAGAAGCCGTACTTGACGGCATTATCCCGTAGAATGGCCACCAGCTGCCGTGAGAAGCCGCACTTGGGCTCACTGGGCGTGCCCTTCATGAACAGCATCACGGGCGCGGCCTTGACCAGATCGCCGAGTCGCCTAAACAGCTCTTGTTTCTTCTTTTCCGGGTCTTCTTCCGTCGTAACCTCGGCCCCCGTGTTCCCAACTGCCGCTGCGGGGCCGTTGCTGGCTGCGGCCGCCGCCCCGGTTTTGCTTGCATGGGTTTCGATAGCAGTCCGGACCCTAACCGCGCTGCTCCCGCTGACTATTTCCAGCACTTCTCCATTCCGGATGAGAACGAGAAACGGAACCGCTGTCACATTATACGCCTCGCTAATGTCCGAAAGCTCCTCCGCATTGATCGACACCCACGAGGTCGACGGCGGCTCGGTTACTGGATACTCGCTGGCCAGGGTCGAAAGCACCGTAGCCATTTGCGCACAAGGCGCGGCCCATGGTGCATGGAAGGAGACGATCAAGAGCGTGGACGCCGGCAGCGACGAGACGTGTTCCTCCCAGCCATCAACGCTGGTAATCTCCTTGATACCGGACATGGCGTAGAACTGAGCGGGACGCTGCCTTGAACTAGGTCGGGTGGGGGAAGGGCGAGGAGGGGGTTAAATTCGAAACTTTCTGCGGCCGAGGCAAAGCGTCTATGCTGACGTCCAAAGAGATCTGATAACTAGCGATCAGTCACCTAGGTAAGCGTTTGACGGGGCTGTCGGCGAAACTCTGGATGCACCTTTTTTTTTGTTGGAGACTTTCGGGTTTGGAGTGCAGTGCCAATGCTTGATTTGATGTTTGGTTGCGACTTGCCACTGCGCCGGCCCCTACCCCTCTATCAAAGGCGCAGCCCGATGACGGATGACCCCGCATGTGCACAATATTATGCTCTGATTGGATAGGCTGAGTTGCGTCATATTGTGAATCCGCGGAATACCATCTGAATGCAATTGTAATTGTTTCAGGCAACCAAACGACGCGATAAAGATACGGCGCTGAAGCCTACCAAGTAATACTCTCCAAGGCTGTCGACGCAATCCAGATGATTGTATTTCGGCTTATATGCTTTGAAGCTCCACTTGGTAAAGAAGGTGCAATACCGAGCATTCGTACAGCATAGCTCCCGTTCAGGTTAGTTAGTTAACTATCCGGACTGTGTACGAAGTACTTTCTTCAACACCCCTCCATAAAAGGGCAAAGCGGGCAAAATCCAAACCGCCCCACGACCCCAAGTTCTTGGCATCTGGCCTGACCTCTCTCGGCTCGTTCGGCTCATCCATCTCTCATCGACATCCGCCAGGAGTCGGCCCATTGCCCGATCTCGAAAGTGCTTGGCAATGTCCGCCCAAGAATATTACCAGCAGGGCCCATCACAAGGCTACGGTAGCCCGCCGTCGCAAGGCTATGGTGGTCCGCCGCCGCAAGGCTATCATCCACAGTACCCCCAGCCTGTGAGACCCCTTCTCCAATGGGCGCCGACAAACTCCTTGTGTCGCCGGTAACAGACGAGCTGATGATAGTGATGCCTGATCATAGTCGTATGGCGGCCCGCCGGCCTCACAAGGCTACTATCCTCCTCAGAGTCAAATGCAGTACCAGCAGCAGCCTCCCCCGAAAAAGAGCGGCGGTGACGGCTGCCTCAAGGGTTGTCTGGCCGCTCTTTGCTGTTGCTTCATCTGCGAGGAAGGTTGCGAGTGTTGCGCCGAGTGCTGCGAGTGTTGTATGGACTGTTAAATTCAGGAGAGGAGCGCTACTGAGCCATTTGTTTCGAAATCGGGAGACACAGATGCACGGTATAGGCGGCCTCCATGTCTGTTCTCTGCTATGTTGTAAACATATAATGATAACACGGCTTAGTCCTCAGGCAGCTTGTCGGATAAAGCCTTCATATTGTTTCATGTTCTCATCTTGGCAATCTCGAGGATCAAAGTAAATCTTACTGCAGTGGGAAGGCGAGGAGTTGCTCAATCAGCTTTGAGGTTGGCGAGCAGTCGGAGGCTCAACTCCTGCGTATCTCCGTATCCGAGGTACTGCGGTCCAGCCGGAAGGTACCTTTCTCGTTGCCAAAATTGGAGATCCACTCTTGTCTCGTAATATGTAAGGTATTGTATATATTACCTTACCAAAATACATGACGTGACGCAACCATAATTACGAAGTACCAGCCGGTGTCTTCTTCATTGTGGCGTTCCAAGGCGGGGCAGCAACCCAGAGGTCCCTTGTAGCTCAGCCAAGACCGCTGGGGTTCCTCCTGCACAGCCTCCTTGTCCAGAGCTCCCTCCCCATTCCCGGTTCGTCATCCCATTTCCCAAGCCTTGGGAATCTTTGGAAATCTAACACCCGGCCCCGACCCTCGCTTTTCTTTCTCAAACTTCCTCACTCGCATACCTCGCAAGAAACGACCCCTGGGGTCTGTCGGAACAATGGCCTCGTTGAACCTATCTATAAACGGCCCATCGATCAAGAGCAGCTACCAAGGTGTCATCAATGGCCCCGCACTCTCATCGACATCTGCGACGGCGGCCCGCTGGGCGCTCTTTACAGTGCAAGCCCCGTTGCTAAATGCTTTCCAGACTAGCAGTGCAAAGGAGAGCATTTTGAAAGTCGAAACCACCGGCGGTGAGTACGAATTCGACATGTGCCGCGGTTCCCGACTCCTCGGCATGCCGTCCTGGCGAGTCTCTGGCTAACCCACCTCTCCCGATAGACGGCGAACTCTCTGAGCTTGCCGAAGAATTCAGCGAAGGCCGCATCCAGTTTGCTTTTGTTCGAGTCAAAGACCCCAACACCGGCCTTCCCAAGAATGTCCTCATCGCCTGGTGCGGCGGAGGTGTCCCAGAGCGTACCAAGGGGTACTTCACAAGTCATGTTGCTGCTGTCACCAAGATTCTTCACGGATACCATGTTCAGATTACAGCGCGGTCCGATGCCGATCTAGTTCCTGAAGACATAGTCCAAAAGGTCGCCGACGCATCGGGGGCCAAATATTCGGCCGCGGAATCAGCACCCACCCCAGCGGCCGCACCACCTCCGGTTGCCAAGAAGCCAGTCTTCACCCCAACAACGTCGGCATCCAGGAGCTCCTTCAACCCACTTGTCGCTCAACGCGCCCGGAAGCAGGACAACGTCGACGACGATGGCTGGGGTGCGGACGCGCCGCCGGTTACACGCACCCAAGTCGAAAAGGTGCAATCTGCATACAAGCCGACAAAGGTGGACATCGCAAGCCTAAGGAAAAATCAGGACGAGTCGCGATCCAACGGGCCCCCCGAGCAAGACCAGCGGCCAAGCGATATCGTCAAGGGCGGGTACCAGCCGGTTGGCAAGGTCGACATTGCTGCGCTCAGGGCGCAGGCTAGCAAGGATGAGCGTCCCACCGTCGTAAAAGGTGCCTACGAACCGGTGGGCAAGGTCGATATTGCTGCCATCCGCGCAAGAGCACAGCGCCCCGCGGATACCGAGGAGGAGCCAGCGCCGCCGCCAAAAAGCCTCGCCGAACGCAGTGCTGCCTTCGCACAGTCGGAACGTCTTACCGAGCTACCCAAGCCCAAGGTCGCGAAGAAGTTTGGTGCCACACCTTTCACTGGGACCAAACCTCCAACTCCCGGAGGTCTTGGCTTCGGTGCTCCATCCACACCCGCACCGCCGCCTGTCGGCGCTGCCAGCAGGACGTTTGCCGACCAGGGCGGCAAGACTCCAGCCCAACTCTGGGCGGAAAAAAAAGCCAAGCAGGCCGGCGGTGTGGCTGGCAGTACGGTATCTCCAGCGGCGGCATCTCCGGTCACGGCCCAGAAGAGCGGCAGCGAGTGGAAGAGCGGCTATGCCGGGAAGAGTTGGGCCCCGGTAAATACTCCCACCTACGGCCGAGGGGGGGTAGAACAGCAACGCACAGGGGGCACCGAGCGCTCTGAACCTGAACCCGAGCCCGAGCCTGAGCAGCCTGCCGCCACCGGTGGTGGCATTTCGGCACTGCGTGACAAATTCAAGGATGCAGCACCCATGGGCACCGCAACTCGGTCTACGCCGGGCGCCTCTTCTCATGGTGAGGATGAGCCAGCTCCCCCGCCGCCACCGATGGAGAGCAGGCCCGCCGGCGGTTTCGCCCTCCCCGGCCTCCCGTCTCGCCCTGCAGCTGCCAACCAGGACGTTGAAGATGAGGAGGCGGAGGAGGCACCCGCTGTCCCGTCTCGCAACTACGAGGAGCGCGAGCCATCCCCTGTCAGAGTCGCGATGCCGGTTCCGCGCAGTGCCGCGCCAGACATCGAGCCCCCAGCCGAGAGGTTGCCTCCTCGCCCAATCCCGGTTCCAGAGGAGCTGCCCAGGGAAGAGGAGCTCCCTGCTGAAAAGGAGTCTCACGATCCGCGAGCTGCGGCTGCGGCCGTCGCCTCTGTTGCCAGCGCAGCCATCGGCGCAGCTGCCGCCAGCCATGGCGCGGACAATGCGGACAATGCGGACAATGCGGGCAGTGACGCAGCTGGCGTGAGCGGTGGTAAGAAGGCCGTGGTCGAGTACGATTACGAAAAGGCCGAAGACAATGAACTGGAGCTCCGGGAGGGTGAATATGTGACCAACATCGAGATGGTGGATGAGGACTGGTGGATGGGGACCAATTCGCGGGGCGAAAGCGGCCTTTTCCCGAGCAATTACGTGCAATTGGTTGATGACGACGAGGCGGGTGCCCCGGCAGCGCAGAACCCGCCCGAACCTGCCGCAGCTGGCGCAGCTAGCGGACCGACGGCGACGGCGCAGTTTGATTACGAAGCCGCAGAAGACAATGGTATGTAACCCTTATGAGATTTATGTCCCTTCGGCAGACATCTGACAACGGGTACAGAACTGAGCTTCCCCGAGGGCGCCAAGATTACCAACCTGGATTTCGCAGATGAGGACTGGTGGTTTGGTCATTACAATGGTGCATCTGGCCTCTTCCCCGCGAACTACGTTCAGCTCGACTCGTAGATGGATGAAGGCCGTGTTCAACGAAGCTAGACTGATGGTCCGGTGTGAGAGCGTAGTGGGTTATAGGTAGCGAAAAACACTGTTCCCAGCAGGTATTCCAGTCAAACATAGGTTGGGGAAAAGATTGATGTCCCTATTTAACCCATTACCACTGGTGAAATGACGTCAATGTTGCTGGTTGTTGTGTCCAATCTCACCTGCACTGTCTCTTCCTGCACTCAACCCACTCATTACTCTCACTTTTGGTCGGACATGTACTACAAGAAATTACCTATGAAGCATTGTGATTACGTTTTTTTCTTTTTGCATGAGGGCTGTATTGATTTGACCGTGGTTTGCAAGGCTTGCCAAACTCACTCGTTTTCCTTCTGTCCTTGCCAGCTGGTGCCTAACATTGCCCCTCGACTAGACCCAAAACACCAACTATACCCCATCCCACCTTCTTCTCATCACTCAATTAAATGAATACGTACTAGTCACCATCAATCACCGTTCTCCCACCGCAACAACACCCCAAGGTGAGAAAAGCGATCAGGAGGCCATGTACGCGCACACACCGCCAGCTCCGCCGCCGAAACCGCCGGGAAACCATGAAGTGAGCCGGATGAGCACGCCGGCTGGGTCACAGCTGCCACGCCCACCTCCGCTCCCCGAAGCCATGGTGGCCGGATTGGGCCCCACCAACTCGGCTGTGATGGCCGAGGAGCACGCCACACAGCCGCGGCAGCAGGATGTCGCGGATACCGGCGACCAGTGGCTCCCCGTATTCCTTCAGGATAAATCGTACGTGTTCCGCCGACTGCAGCCCGGCCAGTCCTTGCTGTCACTGTTCTGACTGACACTTTGCCCGTCTCTGCACCGGCGCGCATGCAGAAAGCAGGACCTCGCCGACATGCTCTCGGACCCGGCTCTGCTCTCGGCGCTGACGCACTCGCCCCAGACAATCCACCCGTCGCTCCGGGTATCGCACGACACGCTGCAGGCGGCGCTGGCCGAGAACATGGAGCGCGCCACGCAGCTGCTCGACCTCGAGGCGCGCCTCGCCCACCAGCGCTCGGCCGCCCAGGCCCAGCTGCTGTCGACGCACGCGCTCGAGCGCCAGTGGCGCGCCAAGCAGGCCGACATGGACCATGCCCTGGCGCCGTTTGCCCCCGCGAGCCTGTACCAGCGCCTTGCCCAGGGCGTGGTCGAGCAGGAGGGCGTATGCCACGCGCTCGAGGAGAGCTTTCTCGAGGGGGAAGGGGACGGGGCCCTCGCCACGGAGCGTGAGGTCGGCGATTGGGTCAGGAGGTACCGCGAGGCGAAGAAGTTGTACTACTTGCGCCAGGAGCGGAAAGAGAGGTGGGACGAGGGCCGCGTTGGTGGATGGCGCTGAGCATGTATGGTTATGTTGAAGGGGCACTTCCGACGGACGATCACATTACACTGAGAGGGAAACGGCCGGATTGCCTACATGCATGGGGGAAAGTGAACTGATAGCCATGGCTATACCATCTAACGAATCAACAAAACCAGACCCACACACAGGGTGGTCAACGCTTTTCCATCAATCCCATCCATCCCACAGTAGATCATGTGCGTAGCTGGCACTCCCGACACATGGTACGTAGCAAGTCCTGCGTCGGGTGCCTCCCGGAAGAGTTGAAGCCCATGGCAATTCCTCATTTGCCCAGGGAGTAGGCGATATACCTGGGAGTCTATAGGATGCTGAATGGGCTCCGCTTCATTTCCGGGCTCCGGGGGCTCATGGGAAGAGCGAACAAATCCTCCTCATGCACATCATCACCGCCCATGCTCACGGCCGGGCCCGGGCCAGAGGCGCTCCCAACAATCGCATCCAGGGAAGCGACACCCCCATTGCTATAACCTGGTTGCTTATCCACAAGTTTGCCGTCGCTGCTAGATGAGACGGCCTTGGTCGAGACTAGAGGGGAAAGGGTCGTGATCAGGGGTTG
Source organism: Trichocladium uniseriatum (assembly GCA_017139535.1). Taxonomy (NCBI): domain Eukaryota; kingdom Fungi; phylum Ascomycota; class Sordariomycetes; order Sordariales; family Chaetomiaceae; genus Trichocladium; species Trichocladium uniseriatum. The sequence goes on along the minus strand of WOUO01000002.1, from coordinate 73,964 downwards.
AGTTCGTGTTACCTGTGCGCCCTTCGTGGCTGTTGGAGGAGCAGTGTGTTAGTCAGTATATGCATGGAATTTGTTACCTTTTTTGTCTTTTTTTTTGGTCTTGCCTCAAGGTCTACTAAGACCCAAAGGGCCCGTATATAACGACGACTACACATACCTTGGTTGGCTGCAGCGAGCTCTGCCGGACTCGTCGCGAGCTTGAGCCCCTTTAGCTTCTCTCCTAGCTTTCCCCCCACCGGACTCCTAGGACTCGCGGGGGTAACCGAGCTCTGCGGAATATGAAGCTTCGTCGGCTTGGGCAAGCCGGGGTCTGGGGCGAGCCCAAAGTGGTCGACGATCCACTGGCGCTCCTGCATGGCCATCTCGAGCCCGACGCTCTCGCCGTTCGCCTTCATCTCGGCGGCAATCTCAGCTTGCAGCTCCGCCACGCGCTTTTTCGCCCATATCGTGTGGAGTACCCCACGTCGACCAGCATCCTGCTTGCCCGTCAACTCGGCGGGGAAGATGGCGGGCATCGGCTTTGTGCGCAGGATCGTGCCGCTGTCGCCGCCAGTTGCTTCCTTGTATGCAATACTGACGAGCGCGGGGATGGTGGCACCAGGAGGTAGGAGGAAGTAGAGGCGGCGAGTGTTGGCCCTGGTGTCGGGGTCCATATCGCGGATCGGGAGTACAGCCCCTTTTCCTTCCCAAGACACGTTCCAGTCATTGCTGTGCTCCTTGCTCCCGGCAACATCATCATCCTGCTTTTGGGCCGACGTATCCCACTCGACCATGAGAATCTTGGTCCCCTCATTACCCTTACCGGACTCGAATTCGAAGCGAGATAAGGCCAGACCCGAAGACGGCGAGGTTGGCGTCTCGACCACGTCCAACGGCTCGGGTGGCTCCGACGCAGGTGCCTGCTGGCCGGAGGATGACATGACGGATCGGGGCGATAAAGCAAGGGCCGGAAGGACGGGGGGCCAAAGAGGGTGGGATCGAAGAGAGGGATGTGAGCAGACAGGGGTTTGGGGGCGGGGTTTGATTCGACCGTGTCTGCCCGGCTTCTCGTTGACAGTCCGTATAGATCTTGATCGAAGAGTAGCTCTGAAACGAGCTGAACTGATAACAGCGAGCGAATTTGCGACAGGCAGCCGCGCTATGCGGGGAAAGCAAAGCAAAGGCTATGCGATAGATGTGATGGCGCGGGCTAATACAAAGCCGCAGGCCTGGATCTCTCCCTGGGCGCCAAAACTCGAGACGAAGCAGCTTGAGGGCGAAGATGGGGAAGCGTGTGTGGCGGGCGCAGATAATCACGGTCGCCTGGAGAGGAAAGAAGATGACGCAGCAAAAGGCAAACCGAAAAGGCTTTGGGCTTGGAAAGTTAGATGACAAGTGATAAATGGGAACCAAGAGCCTGGGCGAACCCTCCGGCGGCATTCAACGGTACCAGCGGGGTGTGATGAGTCTGGAGACGAGCAGAGCAGAAGACGAACTTCTTGGGTACGACCCCGCGAAGATCGCCATGATTTCCCCACTGGCCGGGGGGCCCGAGGCTACGGCTGCCATACCAGCTGCTCCCGGTATTTGGGCGCCACAGTTTACGGTGGGATAACTTAAAATCACGGAGGGAAGGCAAAGCAAGCGGCAGGGCAAAAGCAGGCGTCGACGCTTGGGACTGGCGCGGCAGCTAGGGGGAGATGCCTCCATTCGAAGGCACAGTCGTGTCTTCGATATGCACGCACCGCTTGGGAACACACTGTCTTGGCCTGCCACGGGCCATGCATGGATGTCAAATTTTTGGTGAGAAGGGCCCCGGCAGGACCAAGGACGGACACGGGCCGCAGAGATTCCGGACGAAGCCGAGCCAGAAATAACTTGACGTTACGGAGGATGTCCGGATAGTTCGGTTGGTAATGATTGGGGCGCCTGGGCAGAAGCGGGAGAGCTCTCCTTCTCCGTATACGAGTCATCGTGAAAGAAAAGGTGACGATGGCGACGATGACGAACGACCTAGAGGAGAGTGACTGAGGAATGCTCGCTTGTCCCTTCCCGTCGAGAAGGAGGCCAAGGAAATATGGGAGTTTGCCCACGAGGAGCGGAGAGAGAGACATGCACTGCGGGGCATGAGCGCCATTGATGCTACCTAAAATAGATACAAATTGCTTGGCGTCGCGAGAGACCCCAGACAGGTTCGGTTCGAGACCCACTGCCCGTGCCGGTGTTGCTCGCTCTCCACTGTTGTCAGTCACATCAACTGCGACGCCCGGCAGATGCGAGGAGTTGACTCTGTGATTCAAAACACCGAGGGCGTAGTGGCCATTTTGCACGCTAGGAGCAAGTTAAACTATTAACTATGCCGATATAAATATCTCCATGGAACCCGGGAACCTGCGCACCCCGCTTCGATCGTGACGGGACCACGGGACCACCCGAATTGTTCTGGAAATGGCTTCTCACAGACGGATACATACCTCACAACCGAGGAATCTGCCTGCAGGTACGTGATATTCGGCCCCCGTGAGTGGTTCGCAAGACTCTCCTGCGCATGTCATGTCGACCAAATCCCAGAGGTTTGGTTAACACGGGCCATCCAGCAGGTCCCGTCAGCCCAAACGGCGCCGATGCCTGGACATCCGGGATCCTGGTGTGGCCGCGGCAGGCGTCATCGAAGAGGCTAATTGCCTAGCCGATTTGAGTGTGACTCGCCATGGCCTTTTTTTTTTTTTTTTTTTTTTAGGAAAACCCGATGATGTGAACGTTGCTTGATCATAACTATCGCCATTCCTTCGTCGATGAGGAGTCCCGGCCATGTTCGCACAGATCCCTGTTACTTTGCCCGAATCACCCCAATGTGCTTCGCTTATCCGTTGATCGCGATCTTTTCCCGCCTTGTAACCCCTCTCAACCTGGCTCAGATGGCGGATCGATCGAGCGGGACGAAGTCGGGACCTCGCACATGGCCGGGCGGGATATGCGGAGGTCAGGTGGGAACCGGCCGAGTGAAGACGTACATTCACTAGGGAAGTCTCGCCGTAGGCCGAGCAGGGAAGGTGGCGGTTTTTGAACGAGTTTGAGGCCGAGACTCGGCCGAACCCGTGTCTTCGGGGCCCGACAATCTCGACCTCGACAGAAGCCGGCCGGAGTGGTCACGGCTCGTGAGTGGCGCTGCGGCACCTCCGGGCCTGCCGTGGTATGTTACTTGTTCGGTCGTCCCAAAAAGGGGTCGCCACATGCCCAATCACCGAGGCCAGGCCCCGAGAAGGACGAGGGGAACGGCCGGAGTAGGGCCGCAACAACAACTCAGCTCGCTGCCAGTTCCCCATTCGGCTGCGCGGCTAAATTGCCCGAGACAGAACGGCGAGGGGAAGAACGGTTCACCGTCAAACGGTAACGAACGAACGGTGCACCACAAAGAAACATTGACTGGCTCGGAACGAGCCGATGATTACCTCCTTGCCTTGGAATAGGGTGCTGTCACTGACCCTTCACGGCGATCCAGTGGGAGAAGCTAGGCAAGGCTTCTCCCCTATGATCGCATCCTCGTCGGCAATTCGACATCTCGAGCGATCCCTCTTAAACTGGCCAGGGAATGTGACCGGCTCCGGAGTCTGGGGAAGGAAGGACAACTCAAGGAGAGCAACTTCATGCTCCTGTCTGATGAGATGGCCGATGAAGGCGAGGTCAGCCACGATCTTCCCAACTGCCGACGGGACGATTCAACAGCACCCGGCCCGGTTGGATTCACCCTTCATCCCCCCCTCCCGGCCATGTGGCAGTCTTCCGTACAAATCGCCTTGGGAGTTTGACCGACTCCTGAAGGCGACGCTCAGGGGTAGCACAGGCTCCCGCGTATGGTGGTAACTACCAGCGGCATGAAACAGACATCGCAAAGATCGGCGCCCACCCCCGCAGCCAACAGAGAACGCTAGCCCGTACTCTCACTTGGGGCGCATTGACGGACGGCTGGAATGGTGAACTTCGGCTCGACTATGTGGTAACGGGGAGGGGTGAGAGGGGGTAATGAAAGAGGATGCTAACATTTTTGACGGGAGACGAGCTGAGTGGCGATAGAGAGCGAAGTTCCCAAGGTCTTTCATAAACGAGAAACACCAAACAACGGGAGCAAGCAGGGTGCAACATACTCCGTACAACACGGCATCAACCACCAAACCGGCACCCGCGATCGGCTTTCTGCCACTCCGCAAGAGGGGCTGGCGAGGTTCAGGAAACGGATCTCTCGTCGAGATTCTCGGTCGGACGGTAGGAAAATCTGGAAGCCAACCCCCAAGTTTCGGTGATTTTAACTTTAGTTGATTGGCTACGGCTAAATTACGACGTCCGCCGCCCCTGCAGCCAAGCCAGGTAGATTCCAGTTTCGCTACCGTGGAACTGATATTAGCTGTTAAAATGGGCCAGCATATCGTTTGCAAAAGCAGCCGAAAAAGGCCCGGGCTTATCTTTATCTAGGTTGAATGAAGTACCTGGTACATTGGCAGGCCATGCTCTCATCTGAACAGGCCCGATTTGGGAACATCCCCAATGAAACGGGAGCAATCGTCCAGGGTGATTCGCGACTTCCATGTCTGGTATGCATGCGCCAACGATAGCAAGGTACACGCACATGCCCGCCATCGCTCTGCCGCTCTGAGGTACTCGGCTCGCACGTTAGTGGGCCGACGTGCCGTCCTCGCTCCTGGGTGGGCTTGGTTTGGCTGCGGGCTCTGGCCCGGCTCCAGCATCTCTCCACTATTACGCCGGCCAAACCGCCGTGGCTAATCCATGGTCATCGCCAGTCCTAAGACGCCAGCCAAACGCCAAACTTTACCATCCACGCCCTCGACTCGGGCTCTGTTCCCATCTTTCCGAGAGTGTGCACAACTCAACCCTGGGGCTTCACCAACTCTCATTGCGCGCCCACCTGCCTTTCGTTCGCAGCCGACCTCTTTGGTACCCCCATTTCGCCTTTTCCTTCCTGTCGTCTCTCTAGCTTGCGCCCCCCCACCCTTCCCAAACAGGGTCCCCTCCCCGATTCAAGGCTTCCCCCGTCCCGTCCCGTTTTGCCCGGCCCTTCTAGGTTCTTGCTCCTGTCGCCATCTCCCACCGAGCACGATCGACAGCAGACACCGTCCCCGTGATCCAAGCTTGGCCCAACGTTCTGACGACGTCGATCGATGCGCGATTGATTTTCGTCGCCGGCCGATTCATTCCTCGTCGCAACGACAACCCCATCCAAGACTCTGACGAGCCGCCGCAACAAATTGGCCCCCCCGCAGTCGCTCTGTCCGCCTCGAGAGCGAAAGTCGGTTCCGGTCGTCGTCGGCATAGTCGGCGTCCTTGAGTGAGGGCGATAAGAGAATTGCCAATCCGCGTCCGTCGCTACACGCCTCCCCCCCTCCGAGTCACCCGCCGACCAAGGCTATCCAGTCTCGTCGAGGTCTCGAGCCCGGATGCTCCCACCATGATTAATCTGCGACCACTCTCTGCTGCTGATATCCGAACTCTGTCTTTCTCGACGACGCTGCGGCGGTAGAGCAGGCAGAGACAAGCCGCGCCCGTCTTTCGCCCCGCCGCGGTTTCCTTCGTTCCCCCCACAACTTTATTCGCGATTGCATCACCGACGCCGAGCCAGAAACCATGGAGCCTCTACATATGACGGAATTTGGGTCGGACCGGTACCTGGAGAAACTGAACCAGTCCCACGCAAATGCCGTGCCAGTACCGACTCCCGCCGCCGCCGGAATCTCCCAGTCCCAGTTCATACTGCCTCTTCGCGGGTCAAGTGTGTCAGAGCTAGAGACGCCACCGATCAAACCGACTGACCAGAAACGCTCTGAGAAGAGGGGTTTTGGCTTTCTTCGGAATAAGTTCCATGTCAAGAGCTCCTCGGCAGCCGTCCCGAGCAGTGTCGAGCATTCTGAACCAGTGGCTTCGTCGGCAAGGTCGACGACCGCCAGGCAGAGGTGAGTGCCCAACACGCCGGCCATGCTCGTGCCCGCTTATGCTAACAATGCCCTGATAGCCTCCCATTCGATCGGCTCTTTGCGGCCCTGCCCAACGAACTACAAGTGGAAATCATTGCATCCCTCCCGCTCTCAGACGTGCTGAATCTCAGACTGGCATCGAGGTCTCTACACGCCCTCGTCTCGCTCAACGAGACACCGATCACTCGCTATCACCTCGACCACCATGTTCCCGCGTATGCCAAGCGCCTCTACCCGGCGCCGGAGGGCGTTCCACCCAACTTCCACTACCTGTGCGGGATATGGCATCGGCTACATGTGGCGGCCAAGTTGTCTTACCTAATGTGCGAGTGGGTGTGCAAGGAGCTGTTGTTCAGGAACACAGAGGAAAAAAAGCGGGAGTTTGCGCCGCAGAGGGAACGGATGCGGCGACGCCTCATACCGGTTCTGTTTACGGTTTTTCACTTCTTCGAAACGTACCGCAAACTCCATCTCCAATATCTCGCCGAGCACGACGGGAACGGGTTGCTCAAAACCCCCCATTCCGGCCATCCGATCGAAACGAAAATTCTTAACATGTACGATGACCGAACCCTTCTACGAGTCCACGAGGCCTTCCCCCTGGTAATATCGTCTTTCTGCCGACGCCTTCGGCCGCCGACCTACGTCGGCCGGGTGGAGCGGTCTTTGAGAGGTTACATCAGGGAGAAGCCGCCTGATGAAGTACATGTCGCGATTCTCTGTCTTGGCGGCCTGCGCGAGGTCGAGCGGATCTGGGAAATTAAAGGTTACAACGCTCGACTCGCCGCCGTCGATAACTGGTATGCTTCGATCACGCGAGACCCCGCCGAGCCCGAGACGAAAAAGCGACGAGGGATGCTAGGGTTGAAGCGTAAAAAGTCCTCGGCTGCTATTGGGAGTCCGACCACGCATGAAGCCACTTCCAATTCTCGACGCTCGAGCAACGCGAATGTTTCCCAAGGAAAGCAGCCGGAGAGCTTGGTTTTCTGCACCAGCCTGTCGGCCGGGATGCCCATGGGCGCTTTGGGCAAGGACGAGTACAAGCTGCTCATCAGCGACCTGCCCGTGCTGCAGAAGATCTGGTCCGAAACCGCCGAGACCATGATCCTGGAACGGAAAATCGTCGAACGGCCATCCGACATTCGACGCGGCACTCAGATATTTCTCGAACTCATTCGTGAAGACTCCGCCGAGGACGAAGACCAGTGGCTGTATGGCACCATCGCACCCGACTCTGTGCGACCCAACTTGGACGCCATCGAGGAGGATTGACTCGTATGATGCCAACCCATTCTGCCCTCGAGATATTCTTTCTCCCATCTTCCCCTTGCCCCCAACCAAAGAGGACACGGAGTCAAAGGCCATCGCCCTTTCCTACCTACGTCATACACTATCCTTGCCGTCATGGTCTATAACGAGACTTGGCAGTTCCCCATTAAGCGGGTCCATGGTTTCTTTTGTCGATTTTGGCTTTTTTCAGGAACAAAAGCATTTACAGGCGTTCTGGTTTTCCTCCCCGGTCCGGCATCTGCGGGTGCCCTAGGAGAGGGGTTAGCATGGCAAGCCAGGTGTACGGGTACTTCTTTATCATCTGTATTCTGCGCCACCCAGTGAGGGTTTTTTTTTCCTCGGCTTTTTTTGTTTGGATGATTCGAGCGGATGTATTTATAGGTCTCGACCATATCCTTCCTTCCCCCTTTGTTGCATTGGGAGGTATATCGCATAGGAATTATGCACCAACGCAAAGGGAAAAGAGGGCCTGGGTGGAAGATAGGTGATGGGGTATTTCCTATTACCTTTCCAGTTGGAGTGCCTGGATGACCATACGTGGTACACCGGCATTTAATCACCCGGACCCTACATTTATCTAATTCAGGACATTAGCCCGCCGTGTTGTGCAAGTAGTTCTGGGATCAGGCAGTGACAGTTGTGTGTTTGACCTGTTGCGGTGTCATCCAAATGCCCTTCGCCCGGACAATCTGTAGTTGTCAACGCCTACCCGCTCCCGGGTTGGCATTTATATACCGAAACTTGTAATGTCTTAGTCACCACGACCGAGGCAAGCGACCCCATGGCACACGTTTCGGGGTTGAGTGTAACATGACGACATTTATACTCATTTATCAGGCGTTACAAGCCACTGCCACGAAGCTCGCAAAGAGAGGGCAAAGAGAAGAGAAAATAAATATACGCAGGAAGATACAAAAAGTATACCAGCAGGCCCGCGCATGCTCCGTATCCCTAGGCCCCGCATCACGTAAATTTGCCCCTTGTTCCCCATCAATGCCCGTTGTCCCCCATCAGTGATCCCACCCGTGTGTCCCTTGCTGACCCGAGATAAAAGGAAGGAAAAGCAGACAGACATGATATTTTACCTCCGCGCGACTCCGTAATACCGGTCGCTAGAACCCAAGCCAGAGGTATCAAAGGTTGCAAGGCCGGCGTTGCTGAATGCAGAGCCAGTGTTGGATGGCGCTCGCACAGCGGCTCCGTTAATGCCGTAGTTTGCGTTGCCTAGTCCCATTGCTGCTTGCTGTCCAGACGCATCCGCCAAGTGGCTAGTGTCGAATAAACCCCATTCAGCAGCAGTGCTCCCCGCAAATGTCTGGACACCGGCTAAGCCTTGTAGACTCTGGGTGGTGGGCTGACTTGTGCTGGCAGAGCGCTGATGTAGGGCGGAAGCGCCCGTTCCAAACGGTGGCGAGTGCTGGGGTAGACCATGCGTACTGGTGGACCGGAACGAGGTGGCAGCAGACGGCGTAACAGATTGACTCCGTTGACCATACGAAGCATTGCTCAGAGACGTAGCCGGGCTCCGATAGTTACCGTCGGTAGTACTGAAAGTATTGGTCGACGATGGACTAAATTGTGGAGATTGGTGCGCAGTATACGAAGCGGTGCCTGCTGATGTGGTTGCAAGCTGGTGCTGATAGCGCTGTTGCGGCGCAAGCTGCTGTTGGCCGCCTGAGTATTGTTGTTGGTTAGGCCCATATGCCTGCTGATTAGAGGCATATTGTTGTGGTTGGGATGTATTCGTGGAATACTGTTGAGCCGATGGGACCTGCGCGACCTGAGAATGTGGCTGTCCTCCTGAAAACTGCCGTTGTTGCTGCTGCGGCTGCTCCGCCTGGGAAGGCACGTAACTGTGCTGTGCGTGCTGATGCTGTTGGTACTGGGAGCTCGAAGCATGGTATTGGTTGTAATGGGTTTGGGAAGACCTCGCGTGTTGTGTATTTAACTGGCCGCTGGTCACTTGCGGCTTTGCTGACTGTGTTTGAGGGTTTGGAGATCGACCGTGGACAGCAGGAACATGCTGCTGCTGTTGCTGCTGCTGTTGCTGTTGCTGCTGCTGCTGCTGCTGCTGATGCTGATGCTGTTGTTGCTGGTTCTGCTGCTGCTGCTGCTTCTGCTGCTGCTGCTGCTGCTGCTGCTGCTGTTGTTGTTGTTGTTGCTGCTGCTGCTTCTGCTTCTGCTTCTGCTTCTGATGTTGTTGCTGTTGTTGGCTCTGAAGCTGCTGCTGATGGCGATGGCGCTGCTGGTTATACTCTTCTTGTGGTGGTTGCTGTGACAGGCGACTCGAACCGAGTCGTGTCTGATCCGGGCCGCTTTGTGAAGCCAGTGCCTGTGACTCAGCTTGCATCTGTTGCTCTAATTGTGCTTGAAGTTGTGCCTCATAATTTTCCATTGTGGGGGATTGCACCTCGAAGTGACTCTGCTGAGGCGAGTGCATTGCCGAGACCGGAGAATCTGCATCGGAGGCGGAAACAAGAGCTGGCTGAGGTTTGGGATCCAAGGCCGGTGGAGGAACTGGGCCTGATCTGGACGATGGATTTGATACCGACTGGGGGGATGGAAGTCCTGCTGGAGCAGTGTCCGGCCCCATCGTGGTCGATTTTGCAACACGCTCAACCCCTTTGTTTGCTGGAAGTTTAGGTTCTCTACCCTTCCGTTGACGTTTAGGTGGAGGCTCCGCAACTGCCGCTGCCGCTGCCGCTGCTGCTGCTGTGGGCGGCGGCGGCGGTCTCGAGATGTTCGGCGGCGTGGGTAAAGTCCGGCCGTTCACCTCCCATGAGGGGCCCGGCCGATTGTCTTGGTCACTTGACCGTGAAATAAAGGCATCCTTTCCGCCTCTTCTCTTTCTCTTCTGGCCCGCATTTGTGGTAGCGTTTGCCTGTGCTGGACTGACCGTCGTTGGAATCGTCGAGTGTGTCAAAATCTGCCCCTGAGAGCCCTGGGCAGCCTGGGGTGCTTGATACATTGGTTGTGTTTGGTTGACAGGGCTAGCTAGTCCTGATTGTCCAGTCGCGCCTTGATGGGTTGGCCCTAGCGATGCCTTGCTATGTTGTCTCTGCGCTACCTGCTTAGCTCCCGAACCCTTTGGTCTCCCACCCTTCTTCTTGGCAGGCTCTGGAGGCACCAAAGTATTCACTGCTGTAAATGATTGGTGCGCCACCGAGCCATCCGTAGCCTGGGGTGCCTGGGTTGTTTGGGGGACCTGAGGGGCTTGCGAGGAAGGATGACTGCTCTGCGGGAGCTCAGCAGGCCCTTGTGACGTCTCTCTAAGCGTTTCCGCAGAGCTTGCGATCAATTCTTTCGGCCGGTTCTTGGAGCCCTTTGGGCGGCCTCTCTTCCTCGCCCTTGGCATCAAGTCGGTTGTTGCGCCATTAAGGGTAAGGGTTCCTGGCAGTGCTGTCCGGGCCAAGATGCCAGGTGCTTGTGCTTGACCCGAGGGTCCAGGTACCACGCTCAAATGCGAAATACCAACCTGCGGTCGTGCGTTTGTGGCTTGGGCGAGGGGCACGGTGTTCGCATCGCCATCGCCGGTAGTCTCCATGGCATGGTCATCAACGTCAACCCAACTATCATCCGGAGCATCCGATGACTGATTTTGAGCAACAGTCACAGGAGCCTTACTTGGGCCTTTTTTGATACCCTTGTCTTTCCGCGCTTTGGTGCCTTTGCTGCCTTTTGGTCGGCCGCGCTTGCGTTTAACCATCTGGGGGGCGTCCAGTTGCCGAGTCGGATCCAAGGTCTGTGGGCCGCTATTTCCTCCCAGCTTGGGAAATATCTCTGCGATCCACCCGACAAAAAGGCTGCCTGAGCCGTTTGCCTCTGCGCTTTCTGGGAACCCGCCATTTGCCGGGGGCGGTGCCCCGGGGATGCCACCAAAGAATGCCAACGCTTTGCATATCTGATCCACAACGAGCATGGGGTGCAAGCTCCGTAGTAGAGTGAGCAAACGCGCCTGTTCCGCCTTTGTGTTCTCGGGGCCTAGGGGCGAGCGCTGTTGGGGTTTGGTCGGTGCGGGTGCAGTTGTTTGGGCCGGGACGAAGGGCTTCGCTACTGGGTCGTCTGGAAGGTGTATAAATCGACTTCTCCGGAGCGACACATATCCGTTTTCGAAGGCACGCTTCGCAGCCAACTCCGTGCTCTCGCTAGTTCGCTTTGCCTCGGCATCGCGTTCCGTGGCCTCGCTTCTACCAGCGACCTCCATATGCATGACACTAAAGTTTCCCTTGGAACCGTCGGTCTTGCCCTTGAGCTTGCTGGGGACGGGATTGCGAATTCGACCGTCTCGATGGGGCCCGCTCGACGCGTCTTGGAGACTTGATTCGGAAGCGGCGAGAACGCTAAAGGGGGCGGCGGGGGCAGGAGCGGCAGCTGATGTCGAGCTACCGCTTGACGCTTCCATAGGCGTCCCCGCCGGGCGGGCTTGGGGAGGAAGCGACGGCATCGAGCCCGGGACCGGAGCTGGGGTCGCTCTAGGGGCAGGCGCAACTGTATTTCGGCACCAACATAGCGATCAGCGACGAGACTCTGTCGAGTAAGAGAGACGCGCGTTGCGGCTTACCTGATGTCACCATCGAGGACTCGATCAGGAATTGCTTGCGGGGTGTGGGCTGCTGCAATGAGCCCACTGGTGGGCTGAGTGCTGCGGCGCGGCAGGGCTTGCGATCAGGGCGCATACCCCATGTTCGATGTGTCGAGGACAGAAAGCCCAGCAGAAGACCTGAGGTGTCGATCGACAACGGAGAGCCTCAAATCAATGAAAACCAGTGTCGCGCTTCGACTCCACTTGCCGGAGGCGCGCGACGCGAATTGCCGCCAGCAAGTTCCCCAGAGTAGCCAGCAGCAAGAGAAGGCACAATTATTGTCCAACAATTAGGTCGCCGCGGTAGAAGCCGGCCGTGTCGATGAATACAGTAGCCTGCTTCGTTCTACCAGAAGTGGCCGGGGCGAGGAGGTTGGTCTCGTGCGACGATTTGCGATTCCCAACACAGAGGGGACGGCGGTGGTGACACAACTGCGCGGCTGAAATGCGGTCGACAAGCCTCGAACTAGGTCGTCGAGCAAAAGAGAACTTCCATGCCGAGATTTGTCGTCAAACTACGATGGGTACCAAGTGAGAGACGGTTACTAGCTCGAGAGCAAACAAATCATGGATGCACTCTCAAGGATCGTTGACTACTAGGTACGGTATCTATCGTACATGGGGGAATGCAGATCGGCGAAAACAGAGGATAACGTAGCGCTGTAATACAGATTACTGTTACACCATCTCGTACGGAGCGTGGAAGACATGGTCATTTGCCGTCCGGTCCCCGCACTTTCTGGTCCACTCTTGGGGGTACGTATCTCCCAGGGAGCTTGGATGGGAGAAGCTCCCCACTCCGATCTGTAACATCCAGGCCAACACCTGCTTCCCTTCGGAACCACACTGACCATCCGCCGCATTGTCTTTGCTTGCCCGTTGCTCGCGGCCCCTTCCTTTCCTTCTCAGTTTGTATCGCTTTGCGCATTGCCCAGCCTTGAAACAGCGTCTTTTAACTTCGTTCTCAACACTGCCCCGCTGACAAGGCAAACCACAACTGTAACGGCCGCCCTCGCCCAGCATTGCGCTGACACTATGATTTCCAGACTCTAGATCGCTGATACTCTGCAGTTCCGTCAGATATTCAACCTTCGAACACGGCTCATCAGACCTCAGTCAATACGGGCAATCAACCATGCAGCCAACTCAATACATCCTTGTTTCGCTCCCCCTCAGAATCTTTGACGATGAACCCTTGACGGCGCTGGCCAACACGGTCGGGCGAGACAATGGCGAGACCCTGCCGTTTTCGATACCATCCTTCAAGATCGGCACCCTCGACGCTCTCGTGCAGCATGCAGATGATCTCGTGAAGCTCAATGCTGCGTGCGAAGCGGCCGTCGCGAAGGTGGCCGATTCGCTCAAGGGAATCCTTGATGGAGACGAAGACAAGGCCGCACAGCAGAAGATGGTCAACGACAGTAGGCGATGCGCCCCTGCCCTTCGGTCGGTCTCGTATGTCTGACAAAGTACGCGCAGAGCCTACGGATCATTACCTGCGCACTTTCCAATGGAATAAAGTGCGCTACCGAGCCGATCGGCCGTTGGGGGAGCTGATTGAGAACCTTCAGAAGGAGCTGCAAAACACCGATACCGATGTCAAGGCCAAGTTCAACCAGTACAATGGAGTCAAAACAACGCTGGCCACGTTGCAGAGAAGACAAACGTAGGTTTTGCGGAAACTCCATGGTCTGCCGCCAAAGGAACTAATCCGTAATAGCGGCAACCTCTCCACCAAGTCGCTGACACCCATCGTCGACCCCAACTTGCTCGTGCAGGATTCGGAGTACTTGGAAACCCATCTCATTGTGGTGCCGACAAACGCGCGCAAGGACTTCCTCCGCAGCTACGAGACTCTTGCTCCAATGGTGGTGCCGCGGTCGTCTGTCCAGGTGGCTCAGGACGACGAGTTCACACTCTTTGCGGTAACGACGTTTAAGAAGACCAGTGCGGAATTCCTACAAAAGTGCCGGGAGCAGAAATGGACGCCTCGACAGTACAAGTATGTGGAGGGGGGCAAGGAAGAGGAGCAACGTGAACTCGACCGCGTTACTAGAGAGGAAAAGAAGGTGTGGGGTGAGGCTCTGAGGTTGGGGCGGACTGGCTGGAGCGAGACCGTCATGATCTGGGCGCATGTCGTGACACTGCGCGTATTCGTCGAGACGGTTCTAAGATATGGCCTTCCATTGGAGTTTGTTTGCGCGCTTATCAAGGTAGGAAAGGCCCCAAACCCCGCTCAAAATGCTGTGGCTTGGGCTGACCTGGTGGCAGACAACACCGAAAGAGGCAAAGAAGGTGAAAACCGCCTTGGACTCGGCATACTCGTACCTGGGGGGGAATGCTTTTGGGAGGGATAAGCGGGGGCGAGTGACCAAGGACGACGCATCACTAACGTCCGAAATGGCGGCTGCAGGCTTGGGCGGTGGCGAGGGCAACGAGTACACGGCTTATGTGTACTATGAGATCGAGCTTCCCTAGCCATATTTGACGGTGACGGCGCACGCGGGGCGGTAACTATACGTAAATGCAAAGGCCATGCAGGTATGTAGGAGTCAGGCGCAACAAGTGCAGCAGGTGCTTGTTGTCGGTATAATGACCTGGTTTCATGACGCAAAGAATCGGTCGTGTTGGACGGCAGATATATTTAAATCGAGGCCCTGCCTCTTCGCTCCTCTCTCGCGATATGGATATAAACAATATCCTCCTAGCAATATATTCCCTTTTCGAGCTACACCCGGGACGAATCCGTTTTACCTCGTCTCCTGGGTCTGAGTGATCAGGCCCCGTTCGGCCAGGTACTCGACGATCTTGCGGACGCATTCTTCGACTGTCAGCTGATCGGTTCGAATGGTGATCTCGGGTGCTTCGGGGGCCTCGTAGGGCGCTGAGATTCCGGTGAAGTCTTTAATCTCGCCTGCCCGTGCCTTTTTATATAAACCCTTGGGGTCCCGCTTCTCAGCCTCTTCGAGGGGCACGTCTACAAAGACCTCGATGAACGGTAAGGGGTCGTCGCCAGCTTGCGATGCGGCGGCATGTAGATCTCTTGCAATCTGTCGGTCTGCGCGGTAAGGAGAGATGAAGGATGTCAAGGCGATGGTGGAGGAGTCGGCAAAGAGCTTCGCGACCTGTCGGGCGTGGTTTAGCGCGGACCGGCAGAGCGAGGCGGGGGAGAGATGGAACGAAGGAAAGAAACACGTACCTCGGCAATGCGGCGAATGTTCTCATTGCGGTCCTTCTCTGAGAAGCCGAGATCCTTGTTCAACCCAAAGCGCACATTGTCGCCGTCAAGCCGGTATGCGGCCAGGCCGATGTGGAGCAGGTGCTGCTCCAGGGCAGTCGCAACGGTTGATTTGCCCGAGGCCGATAGCCCCGTGAACCAGACGGTAAAGCCGCGCTGGCCGCGCAGCTCGTTCCGCTCGTGCCGTGTGAGCGACGGGTGCCAGGTAATGTTGCTACATTGCTTGG
This sequence comes from Trichocladium uniseriatum, assembly GCA_017139535.1. Lineage (NCBI taxonomy): Eukaryota > Fungi > Ascomycota > Sordariomycetes > Sordariales > Chaetomiaceae > Trichocladium > Trichocladium uniseriatum. The sequence continues at coordinate 58,664 of WOUO01000002.1, read as the reverse complement.
TTAGTTCGGGCCTCGCAGATGTCCTACCAGCTGCCCGGGACAGGGTGGGGCAATGGCGGGGCAGACGTTGATTATCCCCCCGTCGAGCAGCGTAGTGAGAGACAGACAGAAACACTCGAGGCGGGAAGGGACTTACCTTGCCATTGCCTTGGTGGTGATCTACCGCACCGTTACTGGTATGCAAACGCGCCGAGAGGACTTTGTTGTCGATCAACAGGGAATGACTGGCGTAGCGGGGAGAGTTTCTTGCAACGTACGAGGGTCAGGAAGCGCAAAGAAGTTGAGCGATTCAAGTTATATCGACAGTACTCGGAGATGCAACACGAGGAGGAGAGAGGGAGAGAGAGAGACAGAGAGGGAACAGACAGTGGGGCAGGACCGATCACGGTCACAAACCCCGTTCTTGCTGCCGTGTCCCCGAAGAAGGAAACCACTCGAGTTCGCTCCGATCCGGGGCCGGCCCACGGTCCACGCACCCCACATCCCACGTTGCGGCAGATGGCGTCATTTTAGTACATTTCGCCGATGCCCCACCCGCTGCGACTGTGTAACATGCCTCAGTTCGTTTTCCTCTCCGACTCAGAACCGAGACTCGGGTACGGAGAAGTTGTCGACGCATCAACGGACTAAATTCTCGTTCCCGCTTCAACTTGCTCTACAAGTACAATATAAACACAAAAACATTACCGTCTGCTACGCGCCGCAACTCCACAACCAACACCACCCAACCAGGCTCCGTTTTGCGCGCTGCTCTGTCGTCTATATGTACCTTTATGGATTGTCCGTTCGAGTGATCTCCCATGTAACCCCCAAGCACCAAGCGCCTAGTTCACCGGGTAGACCTTTGCCATCATCTATTGGTTTGTATCGGTCAGCAACTAGATCCAAGAAAGGGCATGAGTCCTGATGGAAGTTGCAAAGTACGCACCGACGCCTGCTTGGGCGAGATGTAAAGAGCGCTGGCTGTTGCCAAGACGGTTGGCTGTTGGCCCTCCTCGGTCGGGAGTGTCTCGATCTGGCCCTCGACCCATGCTTTCCTGCCCTCTACCTTGACGGTTGTGGCCCGGAGCACCAGGTACTGGTTGGCCATGGCTGGCGCCTTGTAGTTGACTTCCAACTTGGCCGTCATGCCGATGTTGAATGGAAGGGCAGGGAAACAGCACCTCGCCAGCCCTTCATCCAGCATGGTGGCCAGGAAACCCCCATGGATGATGCCCATGTGGCCGCACAGATCCGTCCCGACGTGACTTATTTGCACGTAATTCTTGCCGCTTCGTTCGGTCCAGCTAAACGGCGGGATGACAATCTTGCCGTGCCCCATCAGGGTGCCGCCTGTCAGGTTGTGCTTTCGCCACGACGGCGGTATCTTCATGTGCGGTCGAGACTCTATCATGTCGGGATCGGCCCGGAGGGAGGCTGCGAGCGGGTGCGAGTTGATGTAGTCCTCCTTGGCCTTCGCATCATCATCGTGCGGTGTGAAGAGCTCAAGGGTGTCGGCGTCGCTCGGGGGTGACAATATCGCCGCCGCCGAATCGTAGGCCGGTGCAGCAGCCATGATGAAACCCAGGGTCGTGAAGAAGAGGATACGGCCGGTGATGGAGGCGGCTCTGCGGAGAAATGGCGTCTTTTCAACCACTGGCGACGTAGCACGCGAGCCTGGGGGAGTTATCGCAAATCAGCGTCAGCCAGCGAGAGACGGGGCACGGGACACGGGACACGGCGGGTGCTTCGGGATTACCTGTTGCAGCTGTGAGGGCCCGATAGAATGGGGTTTGGAAGGAAGGGGTTGGAGGCGCCAGGAAGAGGGCGCTTGTACGGCGGCGCGCGGCCGAGAATAACCGAAAAGACATCCTCCAGGCCGGGGCAGAGATGAACTGGAACCCGGGTTTTCTGCGGCAGGAGGCCGGCTCTCACGACCGGAACTCGCTTTTCGCGGGCAGCGCCGCGAGTGCCGGGATGGACCCACATGCCCCTTTTGTTTAATTCCGTGGCAGAACACCCCAACGGACATACGGACATACGGAACACGCGCAATGGCCAGCACAATAGGTACGGCACAGTGACATGCTCGATACCGAGCTTTTGACTTTTAACTGTGCAACTTCAGTGGCTCACGTCGAGCCCCCGTCTACTTCCGGTGCAAGCCTCGCTGGGCTGCCCAGATGTTCGTTCGTCTATCAGTGTTGTGGGCGAGCCTCGGCTTCAATTTGTCGGTTAGCCTGTATGCTTACATAATTTACATCTGGTAATACTCCGTGTCGAGAGCAAGAGCGTTTACCAAAGTACCTAAGTAGTGACACGCACCTTCATTATCGAATACAATACCCGTTCTCTGCGACTTGATACAAACGATAGAGAGGTGGTTAGGTAGTTAGGTGAACATTCCCACTAGCTATCACTATACGAACTTGAATCGGGACTGGAGAAGAAGTGCGAGGGACATGGAACGGCCACTTTCTCTTCCGCCAAAATCTGAACATTGGCGCAAAATTGAGTCGACTACCTGGTCCTACTACTCTCTGACATCCGACAGGCCGAGCGTAAACCGAACAACAAACTTTTAGCCGTCCAAGTGACTATCTTCACCAGCCAACATCTCGGCATAGTCGTCAACCGATGCAAACGTAGGAAGGCTCCGCATCTCCTTCCTGCTGAGTCTACCCTTGCGGCCCTGCTTCGATGGGCCCTTTCCGTCCTCGGCCACAGCGTCATCCTCGCTCAAATCCGCCTCATCGCTCGCCTCGGAATCATCAAAGATGCCCTCAAACCCGGCATCGCCGTCGGAGCCTTCCAATTCGACGTCTGACATGTTCTCGCTGAAATCGGCGCCGTCGACTTCCATCTCGTTGTCCGAGTAGTCATAATCCTCCATATCCATGTCGGAACCATCGTCCCCATCTGGACCCTCAACATCTGGTTTCGAGTTAACCAGTGCTTCCCAAATCTCGTCCTCTTCCGCCGCTTCATCTTCTGAACCAGCCTGGTCCTCCGCCGTCTTCTTGGCGCGACGTGCAGCTTCCCCGGGTTTGCCGATGCGGGCAAAGTACTCGTGGAAGAAGACATCCTCGGCTGAAACCTGCTCGGATTTAAGATTCCAGAACGAAGAAGAGTTGACAATCTTCTGTTGTCGGGCGTTCACTTTGCTGGACGCCACAATGTGCGATGCACTGCCAGAAGCAACGATTGGCTGCATGATCGAGCCACCCCGCTTGGATTCCTCCGCCTTGGGATTGCGGTACACGAACTTGTCGAGGAAGTGCATCAAGGTGTGGTTGGCCAAATCCGGTTTGGGCAGCGTCTTCTGTCGGACCAACAGATTGCCGGCGAACACACCCACGGAAGGGTGGTAATGCGAGAAGAAAGGTACCTGTGTTCCATCCTGTCAGTGAAATCCATCGTAGACGGCAGTCGTTTCGCTAGAGATAGTCACTCACCAGTTCCCAGAGGCAGCTGCGGTGAGCGTTACTGTGCTCGGGATCACGCTTTCGGCCGTCGTAGGCCACGGCGCGGCTGGTGCTAGACTCGGGTTCGCCTTGCGCCACCTTGCTAGTCTGGGGCTCGTCCTCCCGAACATCTTTGTAAACCTCTTCGCCATCGTCATCGGCGTCTTCGGGCTCGTCGAGGAGAGTATGCAGGTCAGGAAAGGTCGTTTGCAGCTCGGCGATCAAAAAGAGGATGCCGCACACGAATGACGGTTGGTGCAGAGTCAGCACCTGCGTCAGCCTCTTGACAAAGGCCTTGATCCGACGGACATCCACGTCATTCTTCATGGCGCGGAAGAGTAGGTTGAGATACAACGCGTGCTTGGAGGACGTGACGAGTCTCGGGTCCAAGAGCGATTCGTACAGAGTCCGATAGAACCTGTCGACAGCAAGCTGTTTCGACGCGGCGAGCTGCTGGATCAGCATTAACGCCTGCACGCTGGTGTTGAAGTTGGAGGAATGCGTAATCTTGAACAGTGTGTCGAGGTGTTTCTCAAGCGTTGAATCTTCGGCGGCGGCAAACGGTATAGCCCGATTGACGCCCGTCAGCAGAGATGAGACAAGCTTCTGAGATGTCTCTTGATCGCTGCCGGCAGCTGGCGTGTTGGATCCCCCTTTCTTCTTGGACCTTTTCCGAGGAGCGCCCGGTCTCTTGTCGCCATCGGGGGCCTCAAGATTGCCCAGTGATCCAGTCTTCAAGAGGGAGAGGAAGATGTCAAAATAGATGCGTAGCAGGCTGTCTGCGATGGCTGGCTCCTTGGTGCTCAATATTGTTTGGTTCAGAGTGTTGACGGCAGTGTACTTAGTCCGCAGGGTCTGACCGGGCTTCAAGAGGACCTCCTGTTCCACGGTGTTGATGACAATGGCCTTCATCCCAGGGTGGATATTGAGCAATTGCAACAAAAGGTATGAAGCTCGCGAAGCGATCTTACGCTCGCGGTCGCCGAGTTTGTTGACCACGAGTCGCAGCAGATTGGCTTCTTGCTCTGGTTTGTTCTTAAGCAACCCAAAGACGAAGTCGACGGCTCGAGATCTCGAGTATTCGATCTCATCAGAGCACCAGATCTCAAGCAGCTGAATGATGCGAAAGTAGGCACCCTTGAGCCAATCCTCATACGCCCACATCATCAGATGAGGTTTAGTCAGTTTTCCAGGTAGTTTCTGCCCCTGTGTCCAGGGTGGGCGTCCGTAGTCGTGCAACGCCCCGAGCAAAGCAGGCTGGGCGCCGAAAGTTTGGAGACGGCGGTTGTCAGGAAGAACAGAGCCATTTCCCAGGAGATCAACGAGGGCTCCCAAGGCCGCGATAGCCTGACCGCGACTCCTTTTCCCCGCCAGGGTTATCAAGCTTTCGAAAGCCTTGCGATTATGGAGCGGTGACTCCTGGATCGAGAGGGTCAATGCCGAGACTTTGTCCGACAGCGTTCCGGATGACATGATTGTCGACATGAACTTCTGTGCCGAGCTAGAAGCCTGCATGGCGAGATAACTTGAGGAGTCCTCTTCCAACAACGCCTCTGCGTACGCCTTCAGGTTGAAGATGGAAGAAGAGTGTTGCTTGAGGTTCCCAGGGACTGCCAAAGACAAGCTGTCCAGGGCAAGCCCATGCCAGTCAGGGCGGGGCTCGAATATCTAGACGCTGTTAGATGTCATGCTCGATTCTCGGGGCGAGCGACCCTTGCGAGGCTTCTTACTGACCAACTTCCCGGGTTGCTTCCCTTGGCGCGTTTCTTGTGGCGGCGGCGCTGCCTTATTGACCTCTTCCTCCACCTCGCTGTCCTCCTCGGACTCGCTGCTATGGGTATTCTCTCCGGCGTCATCATCACCGTCTCCGTCGTCATGGTCGTCTTCGGTATCGGGGTCTTCGTCCTCGCGGACCTTGTGGAAGCCGAGACTGGATGCGAACTGCGCGAGCTCGTCTCTCAGCGACTTGTCCACAGGTGCTTCTGACAGAATCTTTGGCCGGGGCGCTTCCCCGCCGTTCCCGCCTTCGTTGCCAGAGTCAACGTCGGCAACCAACTCCAAGTCATCTTCATCTCCTCCGAGCGCCAGGATTTCGTCAAGAAGAGCAGAGGGTTGCTTTTTTTTTCGGCCGTCCGCGGCATCCCCTTGTGGCTTGGATTCGGAAGGACGGGTCTGGCGCCTCTTTGAGTCGGGTCCATCATCGCCGTCGCGCTGTCTTTTTCGCTTGCTGGGGCCCTGTTTCCCGGTGTCTGCGAGAGTCTTGTCGAGCTTACTGGTCAACTGAGCAAGTGCGGTTTCGTCGAAGGCCGGCTTCTCAGCCTTCTTCTTGTCCTTCGTCCGTTTTGAGCCCATTGTGCCCGTTGCCCGTTGCCCGTCGCTGTCGCTGACGCTATCTCTGCTTATCGGAATAACCTTGTTAGTGATCGGATACCTCTCACTACCTCCGGTTAATCGGAAACTGTGAAGGTGCGCGGCGATGCCCTAGCCTATCGACGAAGGACCAAGAGCAGAAAAAAAAGTTGCAAACCCCTGCAAGAAGCCAAGGCGGGAGGACCCACTAGAACTGCACGCCGCGCCCCACCGACCTGCCAAACCCCGTTTGCAGCTCGACCCAGATCTTCAGCTTGCACAGCTAGACAACTTGCGGGCCAATTTACTCCCAATTCGAGGCTGGGGCTGGTATCAAGAAAGACAGTGGACAGGCCGTGGTAAAAATGTCTCCATACTAGGTATACACTGTGCTGCACACCAACCAAGCCACCAGTGACGATTCAACCTTCTCGGTGCAAATTCTGGGCAACGACTTTCGAGTGCAAGAACAATCACCAAACAAACATGGCTCCTCCACAAGTGGCCCGCCTCTCCAGAGTGTGGTTTCCAAGCGGCGGAATCGCCGCCTCGAGTGTCGAGGATGCTCACTCCAAGATGATACGCGCAGGTTTCTTGCGCCAATCGCATTCGGGCCTGTTCCACATGCTCCCGCTGGGCCGACGGGTTCAGGACAAAGTCGAGGGACTCGTCGCAAGCCATATGGAGCAGCTGCTGGGTAAGTCATGTACCTTCGGTCGACGAAGGCTCGATCTACACTGGGACTTACATTCCACGGGGTTACCACCATAGGCGCATCTAGGGTCTCGCTGTCGTCTATATCAGCGGAGGCTCTGTGGGAAAAAAGCGGCCGCTTGCAAAATGTCGCGTCCGAGGTTGGTACCCAACACTGGCGGCGTGCCTTGTCTACTGCGAGAGTTCGGCGCTGACATCCGTGTGTTCCCTCCCCGTAGCTGTTCCGGTTCTCTGACCGCAAAGACGTGGCCTACCTACTGGCTCCTACGCATGAAGAGGAAATCACGTCACTAGTGGCCCGGACAGTAAAGTCGTACAAGGAGCTTCCGCTTTTGCTTTACCAGATCACACGCAAGTACCGGGATGAGTTCCGGCCGCGCCATGGCCTCCTCCGCGGGCGAGAGTTCGTCATGAAGGACTTGTACACCTTTGACAACAACGTTGAGTCGGCCCTCGAAACATATCACAAAGTGCGCAGTGTCTATTCGCGGGTCTTTGCCGACATGAAGCTTCCCGTCTTATCGGCCAAGGCTAGTTCTGGGGATATGGGGGGCGATCTGAGTCACGAATACCATCTACCTACGCCTCTCGGGGAAGACCGCGTAGTCAGCTGCGACAGCTGTGATTACGTGGCTAACGAGGAGATCGCCGAATCAGTCGTATCTGAGGAGGTCCCCGCCGACACGCCGGTCCAAGTTTGGCGAGCCATCACCAAAGATCGGACCAAACTGATCAATGTTTGGTATCCCAAGTGGACGAAACCGTTGGGCGGCGGGGCGATGCGCGAACACACGGATCAGGACATCAACCTCTCCACGCTAAGATCTGTCGTGCCTGATCTAGATGCTGGGGTTGAAGATGCCCTGCCCTTTTGGTCGACTGCTACGGCTGCCGGGACGCGGACAGCGACTGAGCTGGTCAACGTCTTGGACAGCCGCTTGCCTCCGTCCCTGGCAGATAGTCTCGTGGGCGCTACCCCAAGGATTCCGAGTTGGCCCACCACGTTGATTCCGCCGGAGCCCATGTTGCCCGTTTCCTCTCACCACGGAGCAAGCGGCGGCACGAAGCCGCTCAACCTCCTGCGGATCCGGACCGACGACAAGTGCCCCCAATGCTCGTCGGGTATCCTAAAGGTAGAGAAGGCGATGGAGCTCGGCCACACATTTTTCCTCGGTACGAGATACTCGGAACCGCTCGGGGCCATGACCTCCAACCCTTCGACTGGGCAGCCAGCGCCGATGCAAATGGGTTGTCACGGGATCGGCATCTCGCGCGTCATTGGTGCTGTTGCTGAGCATCTGGCCGACAAGACGGGGCTGAATTGGCCTGCAGCCATAGCGCCGTATTCATGTGTCATCATCACCGGCAAAGACGCAAGTGATGGTGACGCTATGCAAGTGTACGACCACATCAATGGCGCCCCAGGACCCCGGAGCGGTTTGCTCGATGTTGTTTTCGACGATAGGCAAAGGCCTTTGCCGTGGAAGCTGACTGATGCCGACCTCATTGGCTTCCCCGTTATCGTCGTCCTTGGAAGGGAGTGGCAGGCAGGGAGACGGGTGGAGGTCCAGTGCCGGAGACTCGGAATGAGGCAAGCAGTTGATCTAGCAGACCTACCAGGTGTGATAAGTCAACTGCATGCGTCAGTCTAGCGGCGTACATCACGGCACGGTCGGATTTAACCAGATGAGAGGCGGGGCGCGTGTATAATAGATAATGTATTACCTATTGTAGCTTATATACTATTGAGAGATCTAGCTACTGTTACATTCCCCCGGTTCCGACCAGAGGTTCATCCCCGAACCTTAGCTCCCTCTAAGGGCTAAGCAAGCATTGCTAAGGGAAGGCGCATCTTATCTCTGGTCTTATGCGGAGTGGGTTGCGATGGGTCCATTAAAAAGATGGATGCGATTGAAGGGCTTGAAGGTGGCCCAGTTAAGTTTGGAACGAGATTGTCCTTGGACGAGGGCCGGGTGGTTGATATACCCCCCTGACTGTGACCTCAGCATCCGCAGTCCACAAGAAAGGAGAGGGAGGAAGAAGCACAAATCCGAGATCTTCGTACGTCCAGTTAAATTATCCACAGAACTAAACTTCGAAGCCAGCAGTTCTAGACACCGAATTAATAACACGACCCATCCTCTAACACAAAAACCGAACACGGCTCATTCGAATTTATCAGCGCCCTACTCGGCTCCAGCACCCAAACTGCCGCATTGGCCTTGACCGACCCCCCAAAGCCCAGGTCCGGCTGGGCTAGCGTGTAGCACCGCGTCATGGGTGTCAGCACGCGGTTGCACTCGTCGTACGTGAGCCGAAACTCGACGTTGTTCCGGCCGTACACGCCGATCCGCACCGTTCCCGGCATGGGCATCAACCGCCCGTTGTGGGGGAACCAGCCCGAGATGGGAATGGCGATGGCGTGGAACTCGTTGTTTCGTATCGTGATGTCGCGGTACCGGACGCAGAAGAGGAACACGGCCACCTCGAGCTGGCTGCGGCGCACCAGAAGCCCGGGGTTGCTATAATAGCAGTGTTGGGTCTCGGTGCTGGCGTCGTACTTGGGCTTTGGAGCTGGGGGGAAAGGTTCCTTTTCGGGGCTCCCAGGCACCGGCACGGGCGTCTGGAGGGGGTCGGGGTTGGGCTCGGTAGGGTTGATCGGCTCCTTGTCGGATTGTCGCGGGGATATCATGGTCGTGATACGACTGGTGGTTGGGTTGCCTGTGCCTGCAGCAGGGGCGTCGCCCATTGATCCGTATTCCCAGTTGTTGGGGATGTTGGGATTGTCGGCGCCGCCGGGCCAGCCGTCCATTCCCGAGGTCGGGTCGCCGTTGTCGTAATCCAAGTCAAAGTCGCAAGTCTCTTCCTCTTCTTCTTCGTCCTCTTCGTCTTCTTCCTCCTGCTGGTCCGGGGTGGGTTCGTTGTTTATGTTGGTAGGACCGGGCTTGGTGCCTGGCGGGCGCGGCTTGATGGTCACTTGGGGGATAGGGGGGAGCGGCTCAACCTTGGGAGGGCAGAAGCCGAACTGGATGGTGATGTCAATGATGGGAATAGTGAATCTGATGCAGATAGGGTCTGGCCGAGGGATGGGGGAGATGACAATGGTTGGGGATGAGCCCTCGGTGCTCTGAACCGTTGTCTTCTCAATCTTGAGCTTCTCCGTGGTCTGGGGCGGCGGCGTGGTTGAATATGTAGTACCACTGATGGTGGTTGTGAACGGAGGAGGCGTAAAGGTCGTCGTTATGGTCCACGGCGGGAAGACCAGGGTGCAGGGATAGTTGCAGAAGACAGTGTGCGGCTGGTCCCAAAAGTCGCTGACGATATACAAGGTGTCCTCCTCGTCGTCCTTGAACTCGTCTGGAGTAAGCGTGTCGCTAAACGGCTGTCCCGCAGGTATGGAAAAAGGGAAGGGGAAGGTGGTTCCCTCATTTATCGTCACCTTATCTTCGAGCGGCTGTCCTGCTGGGTATGTGATACCCGTAATTGCATCTGTCAGGGGCTGGTTGGGGACAAATCCAGCTGGCAGGATCAAGATTCTGGGGATGGTGGTGCCTGGCTGGATCACAACGGGGTTGCCGATGCTTCCCCCGACTCCGCAGCAGGTGGATGTGATGAGACGCATCAGGTCACATCTCGGACACCTTTCGCCATTGGGGCCGTCTGGTGTGTTCTGATGCCCGTCGTTGGGGGTCTGGGCGACCTCGGTGGCGACGGGACCCCCCAGAGTGAATGTTTGGGATATGGATACCGTGGTAACCGGAAAGGGAATGACAGTGGCCGAGCTGGGTGATTCGTACGACACACCCTTCTTGCCTCCAGCCCCGCTGCCGTCGGCATCTCCGAGCCATGCCATGACGACGCTGCAGAAATTGATCTTGTTGTCAGCACCGAGGACTGCGGTGCCGCCGTGGGGGCTGATCATCTCTATGGATGCCTTGGTGATGAGGCTGTAGATCCACACGTCGCCGGTACCGTCAATCTCAAAAGATTCGGTCCTGGCAGTTCTCGAGAGGAACACAGACTTGGCTGTATTCGGAAAACCACGAGTACAGACCAGCGCCGTACAGAGAGATGCTCTCGCTGTTGACAAAGCGGACGCCCCAAGCGACAGCACACTTTGTTGACGACGGGTCACAGTAGTCAAAGGTCGGGTCACCAGCGAAGGCTCCAGGAGTTAGAGGCACAGGGGCACGAGGGGCGGCTTGGTAGTATGGCGCTTCGGTTTGAATCATGCCCATGAAAACGTTGGCAGCGTTGAGGGTTTGGTACTGATATAGGACACAGTGCTCACTCCCGGTGCCGTAGAGCCATGTTGGGTGAGTACTTTCTATCAGGAAGCCTGGGGAAGTGTCAGTAACGCTTTCTAGACGTCTAACTTCCTGTTATGGGGTACTGACCTGGGCGACATATATATCAATCTGGGTTTGGGCAGGAATATCGAGGTCCTGGCGGCTGTGTAAGTAGTGGTACACATTGATCCAACACTCATTTTATCGCACAGCACTTACATGATCGGCAACCCAAAACCAGGTATTCTCAAAGTAAGCCGAGGCGTCCTCGGTGATGTGCGCAAGCATCGATGCAGCAATGCAGTCCGGGTTCACACTGCCAGTCAGCTTCGGGCAGTCTCCAGCCTGGAGATCCGACCCGGCAGCTCCTCCAACCCTGACCTGCGCGTCTACGGGATTGGGATACCAAGTCAGTATCAATCCTCAGCTGTTTCCCACATGGTTGTACAGCGGAGACTCACCCCACATGGCAGCAGACCCTGGAGACGACGCGCGAATATTCCACTGCAGAACCACGGCCCCTGCTGTTGCACCGCGCACGGTGAACAGCAAGTCCTGAATCTCAACGCTGCCCACATCACCCGGGTTGCCGACCTTGACCACCGCCCGTGGTGCATCAGCATCAGAAAACAAGCTCCCCGATCCCATGATCTGCGGCCACGCCTGGCCAACCACCTTCGCACCGGGCGTGATAAGGACGGTATCTGTGACCATGTACACGCCCGCGGGGATCCAGAGGATCAGACCCGAGGACGCGACCGAAGTAAAGGCAGCGTTGAGCGCCAACGTATCATCCGTCACGCCATCACCCGCTGCGCCAAAGGCGGACTTGAGGTTGACAAACGCCGATGCCGACAGGCCCTCGTACTGCGGCTTGGAACGCTCGAAGAAGCCTGATGTTTGGGCGCCAGGTTTCTTTAGCAAGCCCGGCGAGATAGCCGGTGCCCGGGGGAAGACCGTGCTGTCTTGCCACACCCCCGAGTCCTCGCCCGTTGTCGTATCGTAACGCTTGCCGAGTCCCCAAGCTGCGATCGTAGCCGAGCCAGACGTGCCGGCCAGGAGGGTAGCGCCGCCATCGTATTGGACGACCGTCGGTACGTTGGAGAGGCCGAGACTAAACAGACGGAGAGATACCTTGGCACCTGGCAAAGGCTGCTGGACCTTGAAACCGAGGGACGTTGAACATGGTGCTGTCAATGAAGATGGCCGAGCCGACCTCGGTAAGCGCACCAGGAGTCGACATGATGACGCCGATAGGGCGGTTGGCAATGTCCACGCCCTTCCACGTCCAGCCCCAGTCCCAGTGGATCTCGATGGCACGCTCGAGCTGGTTGCGGAACTTGAGGTTGCGCACTGTGAACTGCTGGTTGCCGACGTATGCCCGAGAGCACCGCCTTCGAATTCGAGGTCACTGAGAAAGCCGCCGCTGCCATTCTCCACGAAGATGCCCTGCTGGTTGTTGCCGGGCTCGGAGGACATGACGAATTTGGTGTTCTGCAGAGACGTGGCCTGCGCAACTTGCCAGTGTATGGCAGCGACGTACTTGTCAAAAGGCGCAGCTGAGATGTCGAGGATGAAGTTGCGCACTTGACGGGAAAAGTTGCTCTACCCCCTTGTAAGTCAAAGAAAGCATAATACGAGATGTATCGGGGCCGAGAAACTAACCTGGTTGGTACCACTGGGCACCGTCGCCGCCTTCGATATAGACGTCCGAGGAAATCATGCCCAGGCCGGAGAACGCCGGCGATGCCTTGATGGTGGGACGGTTGACGGCATCGCCGATAAATTGCGTCATGTAATACTGTATGATGGAAATGCTGACAAGATAAGTCCCTGGTGGGAAATAGACAACGGCAAACAAGGTCGAAGTACTCCCGCATCCGAGACCGCAGCGGCCGCCGGACGAGATGGCCAAATTGATAGCAGCCGTATCATCGGTGACGCCGTCTCCAACAGCCCCGAAGTCCTTGACGTTTCGCCACACTTGGTACCCTGACGGAGCAAACGGGGACACGCCGTTTTGGACCATGTTGGCCATCCAGTATGAGCTGGACTGTCTCTTGTCAAGGATGGTGGCGGTGGTCGTCTTGCCGCCTGTCGCCAAGCTCTCAGCCACGACAGCCGCGGCATCGGTGACGGTGCTGTTGAAGCCCGTGGCTAGGGTGTCATTGGTGCCGCTCCCAGGAGAACGGGCGCCAGGAGCAGTGGCAAAGGTGTAGTGGTTTCTGCGGACATGCTCCATGAGGTACTTGTTGCGCGCCCCGGCTTCGGCCTGGGCCGCCTTGACGATCCGCTTGGCGTCGGCCAACGTGCTGTTGTCCGCTAGGAAGGTCGAGTTGGAGCCGGCCTAGCGTTTCCAACGGTACCCGGGCGACTGGTGGGCATGGTGAGCAAGATTGTCCGCCACGTCATGGTGATTCGCGTGCGAGCTGGCGACTGCGACGACAAATATGAGTGCAAAGATGAGCATGACCCGGTGGACCCGGAGGCCCGCTTTGAGTCTTATTAACACCATTGATTGTACTGGCTGTAGGAGTGACAGAAACGAGAGGATGCAAGTTCGCCTGATCCTCCTTCAGCAAAAGGGGCGGCGGCTTCACCAAGTGAAGCTTGATGGTACGCTGGATGAGAGACAAAGAGGGTTGAGTGCCAGCCTTGAAAGATGCCGTGGTAATAAAGTGAACTCGAAAGACATCAAGTTATCGACGCGCGAGGCCATTTCCCCCACATGCCCAATGCCTCAACTCAGGCTCCCCCCTCCCCATGCCAACATCAGAATTGTCTTTCTTGGTACGTACTCTCAAGTACACACCCGCCGCAGGACTAGAAGGGGGTGAGAATAGCGCAAGATTGCGTTCTTGCGTTGGAGAAAGCGGGTTCCGGATTAGGAGTCAACATTCAGCTGAGGAGCCTATGATAAGAAACAATCGTACGAGAAGAGGGCATTCAATCCCTGGCTGGTAGCAATATATTGGAGTCCTACAGAGTACACAAGTCCCTCGCGCAGGGACTACTGCCAAAGAAGGCAATCCGGGCGCTCCTTACCCCTCGGTTGCTTCCGCGGCCCCCTGGTACCGGCATTGCGGCGTGGGGCCGGGACACGCTAGGGAACTCTTGTTGGTTCAACCAATGTTACCACGCTAAGTGATGGATTCCTGCTGGTGCGCATTATTCCGCCTTCCGGTAGGGGTAGTGGAAACTAGTTCCGTGATTAGCGTTCCTCCCGGAACTTGTTGTTTAAGTCGTGTTTGGGAAGTCATAGAAGGGAGGCTACCTAAGGTGCAAGCATTCTGTCACGCTACAAGATGTTTCGCTGTAGATCTTGGAGCAACGGTCGCTGAATGACTACTAACATACCGCATTCTGGCTTTGGGGTATCGAACTACAACCAAGACACACAACGAATCGGAACAAATGGGCAGATGCCCCGGCCCCCGTGTGAATATGTAGACTTAGATCGAAGCTCGCCACTACTAGCTCGCCATCATGATCCCCAAACCACCCAAGCCGGCCCTCGCACGGTACTCCCCCTTGCCATGGCCAACCAGTGTCTCATTGACACTCCTCTTCCGAGACGCGGGCTCGGTGTCTTCCCCGAGTCGGAGAATTGCGTCGTTGATTTCATCGACGCTTACCTGTTCACCCGGGCGAAGGATCGCACTGCAGCTGGTCGTCGGGCGAATGCCCGTGCAGTAGCGCTTAACGCCGTTGGCTGTGATCCAGATGACGTCGGCGTTTGAGAGTTCGTTAACCATCTAGAAGTTGAACTTGAAAATGGAATACATCCGGTCGGCGTCAGCCTCGCCCCCGCGGTCGCTCGGGACGAGCTTCCTGAACCAGGCCTATAGATTCAGGGCTGAGCGTTAGTACACACAGGACAGTGCTATTGGGGGGCGGGCATGCGAAGGAGGTGGGAATATTTACGGGGAGGTTGTCAAACATGCCGCCCTGCCAGTTCTGCTCCGTCATCCAAGCCTTTGCTCGCCCTTTCTTCTTGCCAAATGGCGCGCATATCGCCTTGGCTCCGGATCCACCTTGTATCCATGAAGCTGCAGGGAACTCATCGCAGGAGGCGATGACGCCGGCCGCGGCTACTTTAGGCTCGCCGTCCTGGTCAAATTCGTTCAGTTTCTCGTAGAAATACCGCTTGGGTTTCTTATCACATTCCTGCATCACAGGATAGTCCCTGGCGCCGTTGTCATTGCTCGTATACCAGTTGGGCAGCCCAACGAGGTTTAAGCAGTGTTGTTTGGCCCAGCCATCAGGGCATGCGTGTTGCCGACGCTGGTTGAGGCGGAGACCATTCTTGTCGTAGTGAAACTCAACCGGCCCGTTATTGCCAGCTCCGAGATAGGCAAGGGCGTTTTGGCACAGAGTGGGCATCCACTTGCCGTTGTAAACGACCGTCGGGGTCATCTCAGCGAAATCCGCAACTGTAGACCTCAATCCCGTCAGAATTTGAACTAGATGGGAGTGGGGGGACGAAGAAAGACATACCATAATACCGAATATTATCGCCTCCCTCTGCAGGAGCAGCCTCGATATATTAGTTCCCATGAACGTCAGCGCTGACTTGTGGCGGCCCAGGCCAGTCGGAGGCCGAGTAGACGGTGTTGGTGGCCAACACCACAACCAAGAACACGGAGAGGAGTGTCATGACGGGCTTCCTCTGGGGCGGTGCGTGCCTCTGGTGCGGTGATGGAGCGTTCGCCATTACCCTCGGAGGGGTCTGTATGATCTTAAGGCGCATGGGACATCGACGCTCAACAGCGATGGCCATTGGCTTGGGGCGTCTGAATCTGGCCTGGTATTGTGTGGGGGACTTACCGGGATATGAAGCTGGGGTGTCATGCACACGATGTGCTTAGACCTCATCGGGGCTGCATATGCGGACCTTCATACGCTTTACCCCCTATCTTCTGAAGCTCGAACGCGGCACCTCGGCACAGCAAGGAAGTCATACATGTAATTCAGTGGAACAAGTTACTAATATAGCCGGCGGGAACCAAGGCTCGGCGCCTTGTCCTCGGCAAAGAGCCATGTTGTAGTAAGCATGATAGAGCGGTCCCCAAACAGATCGGGGTCCCGCAAAAAGCCACATTCGTAGTCCTGCAGGTGACGCGGCGACTCTTCATCAAACAAGCCATCATTGAACCTGGCGTTGAAGAACTTGGCCAAGACAAACTCGATAAACCGGAGAGCGGGAGGCGGAGAGGGACATCCATTGCGCAGATTAGGACGGCCAGACTGTTTGTGCAGAATTTCCAAGACGAATCGCGTGTCAACAGCCCACGGAGATACGCAGTCCAGAACTCGTCTATCCTGACTTGTTGGCGTTATCTGTTCCTTTAGGGCGAGAGGCTCGTTGATGAGATAACAGCTTGATGAATCCTCGACCCTCTGAGGCATGGATACCTCCTCGGGACGGAAGATCCCAAACATAGCGACCGACACCTTTCGCACACGGCCTGGGAACGGAGGCGGCATCATCTCGGATTCTGAATCATCGTCGCCGCCAGGGTGGGAAAGAAATTCGTTGAGGAACTTGTCCATCATGTGGTCATATGCAGCAAGGAAGAAGGTGACTTCCTGCAAGCGGCCGAGCTCCTCAGCGCCCATCCCCAGAGGTGAAAGCCTTGGTGGGGGCTCAACCTTGGTGAAGGTGGTCTCGATGTCGTCGAGAAGCCAGCTCGCCAAGTCTCGGAACGCTGGCTCCCACTTTTCCTGGCCACCCTCGAGGTCGTAGACGGGAAACCGCTCCAGGTACTCAATATCCCTGAAGTCGTGCGCCTCATCCCAACCCAGACCGGTCAAGCGGTGGAGGAAGCCTGGGGGTCCTTCGGCGGGAGCCAGGAATAGGGGCTCGAGATATGCCCGTGTCAGGACTGCACCAGCGAAGAGGACCCTGTACATGGCGCGGTGGAAGCGATAACTCATCCGAATACGCTCCCCGTCTGCTAGCCGATGTGGCTCATCCGAAGGGTGCATCTGGTCGTCACGGTCCCCGCGGAAGTAGATGTGCTCGACACAGCGCACAAGATGCTGCAGGTCCCGCACCTGCTTGAGCTCATCAATGTCCGGCTTTCGGACATGGACTCCTAGCTCATGCAGGGGAACTGGACGGGGGGGCAATACATTGGCTTGGAAAGCATCACAAACCAGGTTCGTCGCTCGAACCTGCCATGTTAGTTAGCGCTAATTCTAGACAGGATAGTTACACAGGATTGTTAGTGTTGATGACATTCAACTGACCGCCATCAGTGCTTGGTTGAAGCCGGCTGTCTCGGCCTCGAGGAGGGGGGAGAGAACTGCCGCCGCATGCACGCGCCAAATGGATGCAAGGAACTTGCATGTCGATGCCAGGGCGAGACCATCCCCAACCTTGTCAGAAGACTGGAAAACGAGAATGACAATTTCCGGTGCGTGGAATATTGCTTCCATTGCGGGGATGGTGGTGCAACCTTGCGGGGAAAAAATGGTGGTTTGATGGAGAATGAGGCGGGCGATGGAAGCCAACATACATAAATAAGATGAAGTGGTTGACCCCCGCATGTCCGTGCTCCCCAACATGAATGACATGGGGAGGGGGAGATGGTGACCCGGCGACCTCTAGCACCCGTGGCCGTGAGGCTTGCTCTCCTTCTAGGCCTCGTTTATGGCTATCCGCCTGACGACCGCATGCTCATGAACAGAGCCCAACTCGCCGCCGTGCCGGTCTCTAAGATCGAGTCCAGAGCTTATGGTCCGGAGAGCTGCACATTGCAGATGCAGTCCAACCCCTGGGACTCGTGCAGCGACTTCATCGACCGTTACAGGCTTGAACTGTCTGATTTTTACGGCATGAACCCCTCAGTCAAAACTGATTGCTACAGGTTCGTTCCTGGGGCGACATACTGCATCTCGGCGGGTAAGATACACCTGATTTCCTAAAAAAAAAAAAACCGCCACTGACGCATGACAGTTTACAACTATGTTATCTCAACGGATGGCTCTTGCGGGCTGAATGTGACGGGAATGCCCATCACTTGTGTCGGATCAGCGTTTGGAGAGTGCTACGGTTCCGATGGGCAGTGTGGATCAACAGCAGCCTACTGCGGCATAGGCAACCGTCAGTTTGGTGATTGCGACGAGGCAGGCTATACCTTTGATGGACATTGTGGCGCCCAGTTCTACGGCTTGGAGTGCGGCGGGCGTGGGGAAACTGCTGCTCCAACGATGGCGTGTAAGTCACCCCCCTCGAAATACCTTGATCAGGTCTCAACCGTTCAGATCTCTGACTCGTTGACCTCACTTCACAGCTGCGGCAGCACCAGTGCCGAGTGTGGAGTCGGAAACTGCCAGTCAGGAGCCTGCGTAGGAGGGGGAGGAGGCGTGGGCAGCAGCACCACCACCACCAACACCAGCCCTCCTCTCAGCACGTCAACTTCAGAACCACCTACACCTTATGTCCCCAGTCCCGACGGCACCTGTGGCTACAGTAACAAGTACAAGTGCACTGACACCCTGCTCTACTTTGGCAATTGCTGCTCCGCCGCAGGCTTTTGCAGCTGGAACACCAACGATTGCCGCGACGACTTCGGCTGCCAGCCCGAGTATGGACTCTGCGATTCGTACATCACCGTGACCGTGACGGCGACCGCCGGCGGCACTTCCACTTCCACTTCCACCTCTAACCCAACACCCACCCCCACCAGCTTCTGCACCCTCGGCACCGGCACCAGCGGATACGCCGGCCTCTGCGACTTCAGCTGCTACTTCAGCTTCTGCCCGGTACCATGCACCTGTACCGAGATCGGCCCCACGGCGAACACGCCACCCGCTCTGACTAGTGACCACGGCTACGCCCTGCTGGGGCTCGACACGGCCACGTTCGGCCCGCTATGCGAGTATGCCTGTTCGCACGGCTACTGTCCCGAAGGCTCGTGCACCACCGTGGCATATAGCCCCGAGCCGGGACCCGGGCTCGTGTGCGTCCAGGGAAGGGGCTCGGGTGGCCACACAGGCCTGTGTGACTTTTGCTGCCGCTTTGGCTACTGCCCGCCGGGGCCGTGTACTTGTACGCTTTGGGGGACACAAATTGCGCCGCCGCCTGAGACAGGACGTCCGGGCGTTCCGGCTCCCGGGTTGGATTCGAGTTATGGGGGGCTCTGTGGCTATGCTTGTAACCATGGGTATTGTCCGAGTGAGGTTTGTGTTGAGGCTTGAAGCTTGGTCAATATTTTGTTCGGTTAACCACTTTTTGGTGGTGGCGATTTTGGAGCCAGGTTCAACCCCATTGCCGTTGGCGATGTTATGGTCGAGGCTAGGAAAGAGGCTTTTAGTAACCGATTCTATTGGCCCCCAGGGCGTTAAGCGATGTGGGGTTGTCTCTCCGCTTGCTCTCTTCTCCTTCACTCCTTGATGCTCACCTCATCTTCAACTTGTTTTAAGACTGTGCACCTATCAATGGATTAGGCCACACCCTAATAATAAATTTGCCCTACTATAACAACTCTACCTAAGTCACCCTCCCTTAGCCTCGCTATTAATAACTAGGTTAAAACTTAACCTAGTTTTTGAAATAAAATATATAGAAGAGTTACTATCCTATAAACTTTAGGGCTATAAGATTAAACTTAAGGAAGGTACCTAATTAAAGGTCATTAAGGTATATTATATTAATGAAAGATAATATTATTATTATTATTGTTCCTACACCGATATGCCCTTAGGCACGCCGGTCCTTCTACTGCTAAATACAAAGGAAACCGTACCTTATAGGCCGGATAAAAACCCCCATCTACCCTTAGACCTCCCTGACTGATTCCAACCTATTACAAAGGAAAAGAAGGCCTATAGCCTTCGAGGGCCTCTAGCCGTCCCCTGTTTCTAGTTCTAGCTTCCTAGCTAGCCTATACTCCAGTAGCCGGCCAGAGTCCATCAGCTAGCCTAGAACCTTCCTTGCAGTACGTACGCTCTAGGCACCTACCCCCTGTAAAACGAGTTGTAGGTCCCGTTGTAACCTGATCTCACTGGACCTCCAGGGCCTTGGGCCCACTGTAGGGCACCAAACCACTAAGTGCTCAACTGTTTCCCTTCCTTCCCCGCACTCGCAACTAGGGGTATAGACTCCTAGGACCTTAGCCCTAAAAAGGAAGTCCTTAAGGCCTATAACCCCCGTACGGGCTTGGGTTAGTAGGGAGCTCTGGGCCTTAGTAAGCCCATCGTGACGTTTAAGGGCCCTGCTAGTAAAAAGGAAGGCTGGGGGGTCCTGGTCGGCTAGCCGGCTAGCTAGCCGGCTAGTTGACTGGCCCTCCTAGCCTTGCTTCTACCGGGCCTCCTAGGCTAGCTCTACTACTTCCTTAGTAGCTAGCTTCTTCCTACCCCTTCTCTGCAACGCCCACTAGCCCACTGCGATAGTGGCCCTCTTAGTAGCTGTTGGCTCCTGTAGCCCTAGTTTAATATATACTTATAGCTATATCCTTTCTATTTAGTAAGGTATAAGAGAAAACTTCGACGAAACGGAACTTTGCGGTTCCTGGCTCAAAATCGTCGAAAACACCACCGTTGGAAAAAGCTCGAAAAACCCTATCTAAGCATACCTGTTGTACCCCTACGTGACCAGTTGCGTGGCCGCAATAGGCGCGCAAAGAAGAGAGGTTCGAAGGGCCGACCCGCCTAAGGAAAATTCTTAGCTGTAGCACGGACCACCTGGTTCTGCTACCCCAGACCGCCTAGCGCCTGGACCGACCGCCTAGAACGCCCTACCTAGCTACTAGCCTAGCTACTAGTCTAGTTACATACCTAGCTACCTACCTAGCTACCTACTAGCTACCTACTAGCTATCCTATACCTACCTAGGCTACTTACCCTATACTAACCCTAACTACTTACCCTACGCCTACCCTAGACTAACTACCCTATACCTACCCTAGCCCACTTACCCTATACTTACTATAGGGGCTAACGACAACAACGACGATAGCTAATAGGCTATAGGTAGCCTTCTATAGCCCCTAGAGCTACACACTAAGCAGACGGCTACTGCGAGGGCAAAGGCGCTAGTTGAGGGTATCCTAGCCTTCGTTCCTACTACCTAGAAGGGCCTAGCAAGGAGGAAGGTAGCGGACCTACTATAGCTCCTCTAGTACTACCTATCCTAACAATAGTAGGAGCCTATAGCAATAGGAGACCTCTCTATAACAAGCCTTCGTAAGATAGTCTTAGAGGAGGTCCGGGCAGCCCTAGCCTCGGCCCTAGCCTTAGCTACTACTACCTAACAGAACCCTCTATAGGCCCGTACGTAGGCTATAGTAGTAGTAACCTAGCTAGCTACCTAGGGCCCCCTAGCTAAGGTAGTCTACCTAAGGCTCTCCTAGGAGGTCCTAGTCTAGGGCAACAGCCTTCTAGCTAGCCTTGTAGCCTATACCCTAGCGGATATTACCTAGGCTATTAACCGAGCTTCCCTTAGAAAAGGGGCTATTGTAGCCTAGAAGCTACTAAGCAGGGATACTATAGTGACCTTCTAGGACCTAGCTACAAAGGACTAGTATTCCTAGAATAGCTAGTAGATCTAATAGGCCTTTAGGGAGTAGGCTAAAGAAGCCTAGAGGACCTTCGTAGTTCTACTTTAGGGCCTAAGATAGGAGGACCTTTAGGGGGTTATAGAGGAGGCCTTTAGGGGGTAAATAGGCCTCTAGACTATTAAGAGGGTTAAGTTCTAGGTACCGAAGAGCCTAGAACTTAAGAGGGTTACTATACTAGTAACCCTAACGAGCTAAGAGGAAGCCTAGAAGGCCTATAACTATAGGGTAGTTAGAGACTCCTAAATCATCGATTATAAGCCCTACTAGGCCCTCCTTAAGCTAACCTAATGCTATAAGTGCTAGAAGTAGGGCTATATTTAACGCTACTACTAGAAGGAGGCCCTATATAGAAGGTGTAGTACTATGGCCTATAGCCTAGGGGGGAAGGCTAGGGAAGAGTAGTACCCTATACTAGTATCTAGCTAGTACTCCTAGTGCCCTTGTTATAGGGGTAGTTATATAGCCTAGGCTAGGGAATGCCTAGGAAAGGTGGAAGCTAAGTAGGGAGCTAAAGAGGCCTACTAATACCGGCTAAGGACCTTTGTAGCTAGGGAGGAGGCCTCCCTAGGGGCTCCCTAGGGGGGCCCTACTTCGGCCTTTAGTATTAGGGTCCTGGTCTAGCCTACCTAGGGGGATAGGGAGGAATATACTATAGTTGAGGGGAAGAAACGGAAGATCGTAAGGCCTAGAGGAAGGCTAATACTCCTCTCTATTGCAGTAAACGACCCAAAGTAGGCCTAGATCACCCTCAGCTAGGCTAGCTTAGGCCCTGCCCTAGCAAACTTACCCTATACCCTAGGCGATTTACCCCCTACCCTAACCAGCTTACCCTATACCCTAGGCGACTTACCCCCTACTACTTTAGTTGTAGTTATTACTCTAGTAATATAGCTAATGTAACTAACATAGCTATAGCTAGAGGAAGCTACTTAGCTAGAGGCCTTAATGGATACTACCCTAGACTAATAGGGTTAAAAATCCTACTCTAGAATACTGAAGGTAACAAGTAGTCCCTAGAGGTACTACTTTTGGAGGCTAAGTTCAACCTCCTAGCTATCTAAGAGCCCTAGATCAATACCTAGACTAAGTTAACCTACTACCCCTAGAGCTCGAAATACTACCTAGTCTACACTTTAGGGGGAAGAGTAGCTATATTCGTCTACTGGAAATTCGATATAGGGTAGTAGGACTATAAGGCTACCCCTAGATAGTGCTAGGCCTCCTTTCTAGGCCTTAGAACTAGCTAGGGGAAGGGCCTTAGCCTCTAGTTGATCTATAACCTAGGGGACAATAAAACAGTTACCTAGACCCTACTAGAGGGCCTTTACTCTACTTACCCTATAGTCCTTATAGGGGACTTTAACCTATACTACCTATACTAGGACTAGTTTAGCTAGTATAAGGGAGAGGATAAGCTTCTCCTTGAACTAGCTATATAGTGAACAAGTGTAAAAGCATACCCAAACACCATACTACACTACTCAGATGTCACTGACTAGAAGGCGAAAGTGTTTAGGAAGGTGGGAGGAGGCGGCTTCAATAAGCCGTAGCTCAACGTCGACTTCGAGGGGGTATCTTATAGTCTTACATACAACGAATGTCACTGGCCCTCTGGTCAGTGATCAATAAGGCTAGACCTCCGCCTAGGGCTTCTATGAAAGAAGAATAAATCGATTGAGTAGAGAAGAAGATACCTACGCACTGCTTACCCCCCCTTCCTCTGGGGATTGGGGTTTAGCTAAGATTAAATATATACTCCCGAAAAAGCTCCGTAAAAACGCATCGAAAAATGAAATGAAATGGCCCCTTTCTCTAGTTAGGGGTCCCTCTAAACGGGTAACTTTCACTCTAGTTTATACCTCCCTTTCGAACTAACCTTCATTAATTCTAGTTAGTTCAGATACTTACTCCTAATACTATATCCTATCCTTCCTTAGCCTATCTCCTAGTTCCTTATACCCTTACTAGTATAACTATTGTTCTTTCTAGGCTTCTTTCTCTTAGTATATCCTTTCCTAACCTTACTACTAAGCTAGGTACTCTAGAGACAAATAGTTGTCTAGCAAACTACTATAATTATATACTAATAGGTATACGAAGCCTACGTTACCTTTTCTCTCTTATAGCGGTAGTATACTAACTTATACCTCCCTTTACTATCTAGAAGAGGCCTACTCTCTATAAGTAGCTAGATAGCCTAACCACTAAATAGGTATCTTAGGTTCTAGCTAATAGTATTAGGGTATAGAGGAAATAGTAGAAGTTTACTAGCTAGCTACTAGGTTAACTAACTACCTATAGTAACTATCCTCTATAAGCTCTATTTCGAGCTTATTATATACTCGTTTCCGAACGTTCTTGTCCTAGGTAGTAGCTTTATACTATAGCTAGCGAAGCCTATCCTTCTTACTAGGACCTTTAAGAGTCTAACTTAAGTAGATAAGAGCCCTAACGATCACTACCTCCCTTTAGTTAAGGAGCTAGGGTTAAAGTAAACTACTTAGAGCTACTAAATTGCTAATAGTTAGTATCTAAGGTCCTTAGGGTAAACAGTACCTCTGATTATAGATTAGTATCTTTAGTATTTATAGGAATAGAGGTATAGTATACTAGAGGAGCTGCTCGTTTAGTATACTTGTTGTACGTTGGATAATAATAGTAGGGTTATATAAAGGGTTCTTCTCTAGGAAGTTTTAACTTGCTAATAGGTTAAGACCTAAGCTCGCTAGTAGAACCTTAGCTACATTATCTGGACTTACCTATCCTAGTTGTAAGGTTAGAGGATTAGGAATCGCGAAGGTCTTTTCGATAGATAGGAGTACTACGTTATCTATCTTACCTATAGGATCGTTAAGGTCCGTTAGTAGTAAGTTCTCGCAGCTTACCTATCTTACTAGGGTCCTTCTAACTAGAGGGGAGGGCAAGTAGGAGGATAGCTACTACTACCTATTAGGGATCTAGGGTTCAAAGTCGAAAGGATTAGTTATCTTATATTCTCCTATTTTATTGTATATCCTTAGTAGCTAGTAACCTTAATTACCAAGGGCTATCTAGACAATAGTAAACTAACTATAAACTATCCTCTAGGCTACTTTTTTAATAGTTAACCCTTAGTAAGGATAGGAGTTAATCTACTATATATCTAGATAAGTAGTAGCACTACACTAGACTTCCTAGAAATAGAACTAAACGAAGTCTATAACCTAAAGACTATACTCCTAGTTGCCTAACTACCTAGGGTAGTAGGGGGCTTCTAGTAGTCTCTTGAAGCTAAGACCTCCTAAAGCTCGAATTATTATACTAAAAGGACTCTAAAAGATAGAGCTAGTAACGTATAATCCTTCTAAACTAGAATCGTAGTAGTAACATTAACCTATATACTAGTTATAGATCGCTATAGTCTAATGTTCGTTATTAAGGTAGTAGACTATTACCTAGAACTATTTCGCTACTACTTTAAACTATAGGTTGTTGTCTACTAAGGCTAGGATTTACTAAGGTATTAGATTATTATAGATAGGTTCTAGAAAAAGGAAAATATAGTACTAGTAGTATATAAAGGATAGTTAGAGAAGCTATTAGATACTAGTGAAGTTAAACTAGTATCTTCCTACAATATAACCTTCGATATTATAGAGGGTTATTACTACGTTATACTATAATTGCCCGAAATAAAGCCTCCCTCTAGTTAGAGGACCTTCGTAACCTAGAAAGAGCTACTATATAATCTCGGCGTTCTAGGCAAGACTAGGCTTAGTTATAAGCTACGTTAGGTACTAGGTCTCGATCCTTAGTAGGTACTAGATAACGCTAGAAGGTAGTACTAGGAGCTATTTGGACTCTTATTTAGGTACTAAAGCGATCTCTATACCTAGTCGCTAGAAGGAGAGTACCTATTTGCAGTACTCTACTAAGTCTTACGCTCCCTAGGGTTCTAGATTCTTATAGGAACTGAGCGTAGGGAATCTCTAAGGGGTAAAACGGCGGCTCTAAGAGGCTACAACGCTCTGTATTTCCACTCTCAATATAATTTGTAGACTTAAGAGGTTAACTAATCCTAGGTACTTCTAAGATTTACCGTCTTCTTAGGATAGTGTAGTCCCCTTATAACTAGAAGGATAACTCATCTTTCCTAGCTTAAAATCGTAGGAGAAGGGCATAGGAGAAGATATAGTAGAGGGGAAGATTCTTAACTAGCGAAGGAGAGGAAGATTTATAATAGCTAAGGAGGGAAGAGGAGTATTTCGAATAGGGGAAGAGGAAGGTTGTAGATAGGGGAAAAGGAAGGTTGTAGATAGGGGGGGGGAGAGGGCAATTTATCCTCTAACCTTCTCCTTCCTACTACTCTTCATCCCGTTTTCTTATCTCCCTTGCCTTAGTAACCTAGAAGGTCCTTTAACCATTGTACTATATAGTTCGTTTATCTAAAAAGCTAGCTATTTACAAAGCTTACTATTAAGGTATAAAAGCCTTCGCCCTAGAAGCTATAAGCCTCTCTTCCTCTCTTTCTTCTTACAATTCCTATAACTAGTTTTCCTCTTATAACTATTTTCTCCTTACTGCTAACAACGATTTCTCCTTAACAACGCTACTATTATAGTTGTTTTTCCTCCCCTTTCGAATTTAGTACTAGGCCCTCCTACAGATTCGAAATACTATAGTATCCTAGTCTACTAGTTAGAAGTCTAAGAGTAGCGAATAGAAACGTAGATTATAGTATCGCTCTAGAGTTACTATTAACCTAAGCTTACTTCCCCTAGAGAAAGCTTTAACTAATTAACCTATCGACTTAAGTAAGTTAGCTAATAAAATCACTAAGTCTAAGAAGTAATATATCTAGGTAGTATAGTCTACTTACCTGGAGGATCCTTTACTCCTAGATAGTAAAATTCCTATAGTAATAATAAGTACGAATTATAAAGTTACTCTTCGGTTTCTTCGCTTTTTCCTTCTAGTTAGTACCTAACCTCCCTTCGTACTATACTTATAGTAGGAACTACTAGTAGATCCCGGTTAACTAGAATAGCTCTTTTCGGTTCTTAACCTTTAGTCGATATACCTTAACTTGTTCTATAAGTAGAGAGATATTATTGTATAGCGCCTATAGCCTATATTCGTTAAGTACTAGAATAGGGAGCCTCTTAGCAGGAGAATCTATAAGTTATATAATCGGCCTAATAGAGCTATAGTGCTATTTATATAAGCTTTCGGAGACTAGTAAGGACTATAAACTTATCTTTTACCCTCTAGTTAGAGCTAACTCGAGAGCTTAAATAGGAATACTTTTCCTTATAAGTATTACTATAATCGATATTAGTATATTGTTATAACTATAGACAACGATAACTAGATATATAGTATAACTCCCTTTTATAGCTATATTTCCTTTAGCCTAGTTCTTAATAGTTAGTATAGTAACTATCTTTAGTATAAGTAGTATTATACTTTTAAGGAAGTTATAGCTAGAGATATAAGTAGCGACTCTACTATAGCTAGGAAAGCGAAGTTCCAGATTAACTAGGCCCTAGTGCTAGTTTCCTTAGCAAGGTTTATAAAGGGCAAAGAGGTTATAGTAAACCTAGATAAGATTGTAGCTAAATAGAGGGGGTTTATCGAGAGCTGGTCAAAATGGAGGTAAGGGAAGAAGAAATGAGGGGGGGGGGGGCAGTGGAAGCGAGAGGAATAGAAAGGGTGAAGAACAAAAAGGAGTAAGGAATAAGCGAGAAACGCTAGAATCCTACTAGCTTTCCCCTAGGGATCTTAACTATAAGCTTCTACTACACTTATTTTATTCTACTCTTAGCTATACTTCTTATTTTCCATCTATCTAGAGAAGTAAGCTAACTAGCTTTCCCTATTGTCTCCTCCTTAATTACTTCTTCTTACTTATATAGGCTATAGGCCTCTATTGTTAGTCTATCTATCGGTAGGGTCAATCCCTTAGATCTATCTACTTTGAGCTAAACCTCATTAACCTTAATAAACTTCTTAATCCTAGATATAGAGAACGGTAACTAGAGAGGTACTCTATCTAGCGTTTAAAGCTAGTAAACATTCTACTCCTTAATCTCCTTAACGTAAAAAGGTCTATCCTAGCAGTACTAAAGCTTTTAGCTAGAGCTTATATCGATTTACTAGACGTTATTGTAAATAAGTACTAAGTCGCCTTTACTAATCTCTACGTTCTTTAGGTAGAATTTCCTACTATAGGCTTCGTTCCTTCTATTAGCTATCTTACACCTAGCCTCCGCAACTTTCTCTACTACAATAGCAAAGTTGTATTCCGAATCCTACAATAGCTTTACTTATACTATAACAAGCTATTTTCATATCTTATCCTAGTTAGCCCCTTCTAGACAAGGCTCAATAGAGTCCTAGTTAACTATTTTCTATATAGAGACGTTATTCTTAATTAGGCTTACTAGCTCGTAGTTATATATAAGAGTAAAGGGCAAGGTCCTATAGATAGTACGAACTGTCGTCTAGTTAGTAAAAACTATATAAGGTAGTAAAGTTCGCTATCCTTTTCTAGTATCGTCCGTCGTCTTCGCTAAAGTAGCTACAATTAAGATATAGCCGACCTTATTAACTCTGTTCGCGTAGAAGTTAAAGGGTAAGATGACTATATAGGGGATCTAGAGGTCTCTTAAAACCTAGGCTACCTCCTTCTTAAACTCGGATCCTCTATCAACGACAACGATACAGGGATAGCCCTAACGTAAAAGGATGTTCTTTTTAATAAAGGCTTCTACTAGTATAAACTAGATATTAAGATACCATTTAGCGAAGAGTTTAGCTAGTAGTTCAGTATATAGGTAGGTGTCCTTATAACGTATAGGTACCTACCTCTAGTACTCTAGATAAGCTCGAATCTAATTGGAGACCTCTTCGTATATACCTTTCTAGTAGTAGTAGTTAGTTACTTAGCAGTAGGTTACCTTATATCCTTTATATCCTATTTCTCTATAGTATACGTTGAAGACCTTCCAACAGTCTACTTACTTATCTACTAGGCGTCGTAGAGTATAGCTTTCTATCTTAGGGCGTAGGAACAGATAGCTGTTATAGACGAAGTATTTAAGCGTCTTCCTCTTAAATAGGTAGCGATACTAGTGTTATTTAAGGTAGGTCGGTTCCTTAAGCGTCGTTAGATACTTAGTAATAGTATATAAGTAGTCCGAGTAGCTAGGGTTAAGTTCTACTAGTTCGAGGTCTAGCGTTCCATCTAGCTAAGAGGATTTATTAATGAAAATTTAAACGTCTACGTAGTTGTCAATATCTTTCTCCTACTCTTTCTCCTTCTAGTTAGAAGGCCCTAGAAGCTTATATAACAACGTATCGGCAACTACGTTTCTTATACCTAGAATATACTTAACCTCAAAGTCGAATAACCTAATCTAAGCAATCTATCTTATAATAAGAGCTCCTAGGATATCACTAGCTACCCTATTAAGTTAATATATAAATACTAGCGCGTTAGTCTCAACTATAAAATAGATACTAAAGAGGTAGTAGTAGAAGTGCTTAAGTAGATAGAGTAGGCCTCTAAGCTCTTACTTAGTAGCATTGTATCTCTTCTTAGCCTCCGACTATATCCTACTCTCGAATTAGTATAAGTGCCTTTTTCTATTAGGGCCGATTTGCTCCAATATACTACCCTATCCTAGGAGGCTAGTATCGGTCCTTAAGAATATAGTCCTATAGCGGTTATCGTCAAAGACTAGTACTATTAGAATAGGAGCTATAATAACTTTCTCCTTAAGAGTATCTATAGCCATTTACTATTCTTCTAACTAGAGCTAAGGTATATCCTTCTTCATTAGGAGGTAGAGTAGCTAGGCGATAATAGCGAAGCGCTCGATCTAAATACGATAGTACCTAACAAGACCAATAAACGCTCTAACATCTTTTAGGTTAGAATATATAATCTACTCCTAAACCTTTGTAACATTTACATCGTCTAGGAGACAGCTATTAGAGGTATAGAGGTAACTTAGCAGTACTATTTGTAGCTTGTACTACTGTAACTTAACTACTATGATAGTAGCGCTAGCTAGTTCTACGTTAAGAAGAACCTAGTTGACATTTCTAAGGTACTCGACTACGAATTAGTATATTCCTTCTTTAACTAGAGCTCCATCGTATATAGTACGTAGGCCCTTAATGCTAATATCGTCTAAATAGACTTAGTAAATATCTAGGATAAGATTCTAGAAGATCCTTGTTATTGCTCTTTAGAACTATATAACTAAGTTTATACTACCTATAGGTAACGTATATATCTAGAAAAGCCTAATAGGTATTAAGAACGTCGTTAGGTTGTAGCTTATACTATCTAGGTTAACTTAGTTATACCTAGAAAACAAGTTGAGGAGTAAGATTAAATAGTAACCCCCGAAATCTTCGCTAAATTCTTCTATAGCTAGCGGTACAAATGTATCTTAGATAGTAACTACATTAGCCTTCTAGGTATCGTTAATAAGATATAGACTACCGTCCTTCTTAAGTACTAGGAACTAATTATTATAGTAACTACTATATACCTTTTCGATAATACCTCGCTAAATTCGCTAGCGAAGAAGGTTAATTACTTTCGAGACTAGGGGCTTTGGAATTAGGATACTTTTACTTTACCAGGTATAGTAAGGGATCGTATAGATAACCTATAGTAGAACAATTTTAGGATCGATTCGACTACATTCTGTAAAATCCTACGCTAACGCTACTTCCTAGTTCTAAAGGATGTAGGAAAAGAGCTCCTTCTCCTAGTCAGAAAGTACTCCATTAACTATAGTAAGGATAGTAGCTTAGCGCTTAGGGGTTAGCCTCGAGCCTTCGGGCTTATCGGAGAATCGCAGAGTAATAATATAATCCTAGGCTAACCCGAACTTCATCTTCTTTTCTACCTCTACTAATCGCTTATTTCTCTATAGGGGGTCTCCTTCTAACGTTGACCTATCTAATACTACTAAATCTACTAGTCGCACTTTGTTAGCAACTATCTTACGGAGCGTATAGGTCCGGACCTAGCAAGCATACTTCTAGAGGTTACGTACGAACTAGCGTCTTACTTTCCAAGGAAGAGTATCTCGAATCCTACTCTTAAATACGATAGTGGGCTAATCCGACGGATCTACGTCCCTCTAACTAGTAAGGGACTATAAAGAAAAAGCTAATAATAATACTATTTAAGCAAGTATATATAGTAGAGAAAGATAAGCATTCTACAAAACAAAATTAAAAACTTCTTTACTATTACTTATACAAAGAAAGCTAAGGGGAGCTTCACTATCTTAAAAGTTTAACCTAGTTAGGGGCCTTTTCAGTAGTTTAGACTAACCTTTAAAAAGCGTCTTATTAGAGTTAGCTACCCTAGGAGGCTTTTACTATTCTTTTAGAAATAACGTATACTTTAATAAGCTTGTTACTAATAACAACGTTAGTAGTAACTAGATAGCTATCGCTATAATTAAACGTTAAGCTTATCTCCTTTAGAAATAGTATCCCTAGTAGTAAGTTATATCCTCCTACTATATTGTCTAGTATAAAGAAATAGTAGGTAATCGCTTACTCTACTAGAATTACCTTTGCTTATATCTTACCTAAAAACGCCTACAATTAGTATAAGCCTTTCGATATAGTCTAGATCTCCTAAATAGCTAGACTATACTTCTAGGTTACAAAGACCGATAGACAGTTATATTCATCCTAAGTTAATAAGAGCTAGCTCCTTTTTACTATAGATCAACTCAAGTTAATAGTATAGACTAGGGAGCGTATATATATAGGTAAGTAAGCTTAGCTAGACCCTTTGACTAAAGGACAACGAAGTTACTAGCGTTCTTAGAAGATACTCTACTTCCTCTATAGGCGCTATAGTCCGCTAGTCTAAGAGAATATCCTCCTAGAATCTATACTATACTACTATATATAGGCTATCATTGGTAATTCTAAATATTATAAGGACCCTCGTAGTCTTTTAGTTAAAGGTAGACCTGTCTGTTACTAAGTTAACGTTCGTCCTAACTACCCTAAGTAACCTGTTATCTTATTTAGGTATAGTCCTTGCTATATCTATACTTAGAGTGCTAGAGCCCTTATAGTCGATAACCTTATATATAGAACTAGCTACGTTAAAGTAGGTAATAAAAGCTTCTTTGTATCTAGGTATAACTTAGATAAGTTTATTAAGGGTAAGCTAGGACTTAGCTTATAATAACTTACCGACTAGGTCCTAGAGGTACTTAAGTTATTGTACTATAGCTAGCTTTCTTTTGTTCTTCCTTCTTTAAAATACTCTCCTTCTAACTAGAGGAAGGATAGTACGTCTAAATAATATAGTAGTTCTAATTAATCTTGGCGATACTTACTATCGTACTAGTTATCTTAGTCTTAGGGGTTAGGTCAAGTTCTTCCTCTATATAAACCCTCTTTATAGGGGGCGCTTACTATATAAAACTCTTAGCGGTCTCCTCCTAGTTAGCGTCCAAAGTAACACTAGCGCTATCTTTAGAAGCTATCTTAGTATACTAAGCTTAGAATTAACAATCGGTCTTAGGGGAGACCCTCTAGACTAACTAGAGTTATACCCCCCCTCTTCACGTATCTACAAAGAAATTCAGGTCTTTTCCTTATATATAGTCGAATAGCGACTTCTCCTAGCTATCGTTCCTAATATTAGAAAGTCGGTTGAGTATTGTCCATACATTGTTAGTTAGGAGTAGTAGCTATAGGTACTAGGTATACTTCTTATTATAGATAAGGGATAGGTCTAGCTAGTATTCCCTACTATTAGCTTTAAGGAACTAAGTATACTAATCTTTATAGACTTTGAAGTACGGTAGTCGAGGAAAGTAGGAAGTATAAGCCCTAATTAAGTACTTGACCTTACCTCTATTGTAAGTATCGTTAACTTCTAGCTAGGGAATCTAGACAATGTTATTTATATCTTCAAGCTCGCTTACGTTGCCTAGAATCTAAGTAAGTCTAGACTAGTCGAAAAGCCTATTGCTATAGTCCTATATATACTTGTAGTATCCTATTATAAAGTAGTCCTTACTTCTATAGTAGTAATAACGAAAGAGCGATATCCCTATAGTTACTAGATAGAGTATAACCTACTTTCTAGACTAACCTCCTCTTTATATACGGAATGTTCGGAACTCCTCTACGTTAGTTTCTAAGACGGCTATACTAGTTATATATAGAGCCTAGACCTTGTTAACGAAGTCTTGCTTAGCCCGCTACTACTAGATCTTTATCTTATTAAAGGACTTAACGAGTTCGTTGATATCCTTACTATCTATATTCCCCTTCTAGTTAGGGGTAAGCGATAGCAATGATATATAGTTATAAGGTAAAGGGGATATTAGAGGTTAGGCTACTATAGTAACTATCTTGCCCTTCGCCTTTAGTTTAATATAATGTACTCTGGTGTTAACACCTTACTAAAGATACTTTTAGATAAATTCCTGAAAGTTATCCTACTTCAAATCCTCGATCTCCCTATATTATTCCCTATATAGAGGGTAGCAGCCTATACGGAACTTGTTCGAGAAGCGGTACTAGACTTTAGAGGCATTAGTAGTCTTGTAGCTTTTCTTCTTCGCTTTGTTACTAACCTTAGTAAATAGGTAGTCGATATACTCTAGGTATTGAAAGATACTCTCTACTAAGGTCTTATAGCGTTCCTCTAAAGCTTAGTTAAGCTCGTAAGTGCTACTAACGTACTATAGATCATTCTACTACTATCGAGCCTTAATAGTAGCCTCGAAGCTAACCTATATATCCTTCTTCTAGTTATCCTAGTCCTTAATAATACTGAGAATAGTATCCTTGTACTATTGCTCGAAGAAAGTAATCTTCTCCCTATCGTTACTACTCCTATAGGTTTAGAATACTTTATTAAATCTTTCGAGGTACTTAGTAGCACTATCCCCCTTAAAGAGGCTTACTAGGCTTCTTGACTATAGAGTTGGAAACAGTACTTAGGAGAAACGATCGAGGCTAGTAGCTATAGTTCTAAGGTCGCTCTCTAGTTTACTAATCTTCAAAAGGTCGAAATTGTTAGGGGCAGCTACGTTAGGAGCTATTATAGTACTTAGGGTTAGAATAGGTAAAGTTACTAACGAAGTAGTAAGCTAGTTAAAGTTCACGTTAGTTAGAGGAGTTATTAGTAGTCTAATTAGTTATTTAGGTTATTATCTCGTATACTAACTTAGTTAGTCTACTATATAACCGCTTATTAACTTTCTACTAGCTCTCTTATCTATAAGATTGTCTAGTTACTTCTTAAGGTATCCTACCTTCTAGTTAGCGTCCTCCTATACCCTCTATAAAGTAAGAAGTTCTTAAGTGTAGGTATTATCGATCTAGCGCCTTACTGTCTACTAAATCTCTCTTCTAACACTAAAATCTACTATTCTTGTTACAAGGCCTAGTACTAGGATAGTAGTGAACCCCAAAATAGCTAGGGTATTATAGGTAATCGCTACTAAACCTTTGCTAACTTAGCTAAAGAAACGAATCTCTAGGGACTAGGGGGTCTCCTCCCTTAAGTTACCTAGAGCTACAGTAGGTGCTCAAAAAAAACGCCCAACCCCCCACTTTTTACCCGATTTGGCCAACTCTTACACCCCCCCCATTCCTGTCAAACGTCTCTCACGAGGGCAAATGCTAGCCAAAATCAATGGGAAATAGCTTATTCGAGAGGTTAAAGACGAAGGAATAGAGTAATAATATCAGTATTTCGTATACCAGCCTTTAGCGTTGTAAACTACCATTACACGCCGGGGCATCGAATCTATCAAGTCGTCTACCAACTCCTGCCCTAGATCTAGCCATACCTTTGTTGTAGCCTTAGAGAGCTTTAGAAGGCTTGCTTCTATCTTCGGAAGCTCTCCAAGTTCAGGATACTATTCCACTATCTGCCTTTTAAGCAATGCCTATAGATTTTCGATAGGGTTAAGGTTAGGGGAGTATAGGGGCTATTCTAGGACTACAAACCCTATTTCTACAAGGAATTCCTTGAATAACTAGGACGTATAGATAGGCGTATTGTCTTATATAAAGATAACAGATGGATCTATTAGCTTCGGAAGCTTTTCCTCGAGGATTTCCTTATAAACTTTAGCTATAACGCCCCCTCGTTTCGAATTAGGGTCCCTATAATAAGGGATAAGCTTGCTCGTTATACTATAGCGAATTCTAGCCTAGAACATCTACGAATGTTGGCTTCTCTTATACTAGGCTTAAATATAAGTAGGATTAATCGCAAAAGACCTTAGAAGCATTAAAATCGGTTAGTAATTACGTAAGAAAAGATATATCAAAAGGAGGAGAGGTAAGGTTAGAACAGGGATTTAACGCTACCTTTTGGATAGAATACCTAGAGCCGTTTTCCACTGCTTCTACGCTCTATTGTTAACTCGTCTATAAAAAGAACACATCTCTAGAATAAAAGTAGCTTATTAATATACTGTTTAGCAAAGTCGTACCTTCCTTTAGCGTAGTCTTCGGAGAGAAAAGGTTATATAGCCGTAAAGGAGTAAGAAATGCCCTATAAAGCGAGGTATTGAGAAAGAGTTATCCAACTAACGTGTAGGTACGTCAATTTACGCAAGGTTTCGACGGCAACGAAGGGATTTTTAGCTACCTTACGCAATATACGTCTTTTATCGCGATCGTCGAGCTTCGATAGCCGCCTATAGCTAGGTTTCGATATCCTATAGTCTTAGTAGGAAAAACGTTTGACAACGCCGCGAACATAGGACTTAGAAACCCCCTCTTCAACGGCCACCTAAGTGGCTAGCCTTATTGATCACTAACTAGAGGGCTAGTGACATTCGTTATATGTAAGACTATAAGATCCCCCCTCGAAGTCGACGTTGAGCTATAGCTTGTTAAAGCCGCCTTCTTCTACCTTCCTAAACACTTCCTTCCTCTAGTTAAAGATATCTAAGTAGTATAGTATAGTGTTTGGGTATACTTTTGTACTTGTTTAAATAGGGGCTTAATCGGGAATGAGCTTCGCTTTAGGTCTAAACTAGACAACTAGACTCGAGCTTTGTAGAGGCTTACGATCTTCCTACTTAACAAAACTACTATTTTACTACTTGGAAGTATAGAAGTACCTAAACTAATTATTATAAAAGCGACTAGGAATTCTAGAGGGACCTTAGCACTTATTATCTCTAATAAGGCTAAATTAGGTGCGAAGGTATATACTAATCTACATCTAGAGATTACTAAATAATACATTTAATAATCTTTCGCCTTCTAGCTAGAGCTCGACCGCTTAGAGGGGCTAGGTTAAGATAGGTTAGGAGGACAATAAAACCTTTTTACAGTGGGTGCTCAAAAAAAACGCCCAACTCTGCACTTGGCACCTAAATCCGAAACTTCAACTTTACAACCCACCTTTGCAAAATGACTCGCGTTTCCGCATCACCTATCAAAAAAGCCAAATTCAAGCACTCTACGCCTAAGAAACGTAACCGAATCTATGGCCGCTACCAAATGGGCGGTATAGACCTCCGCCCAAGGCTTCTATAAAAGAAGAATGAATCGATTGAGTAGAGAAGAAGACGCCTACACGCCGCTTACCCCCCCTCCTCCTCTAGGGATTAGGGTCTTGCTGAGATTAAATATATGCTCGCCGAAAAAGCTCCGTAAAAACGCATCGAAAAATGAAATGAAATAGCCCCTCCCTCTAGTCAGGGGTCCCTCTAAACAGGTAACTTTCACCCTAGTTCAATATTGATAAACAAATTGCTATTGCCTACTACGAGGAGACGTTATGCATTAAACGCGCTAAGCTTATATAGCTTTAGAGCAATGCTATTGCTCCTCCTACGCCTATAATAGGCTCTCCCTAGTACTTAGCTCCCTTATATATAGAAGATACGTTTACTTTGCTTTAGTATATACCCTTGCTATAGTATTCTATATATAGTAGGTATAACGCTACTACCCTTTGTAACTTCCTCTTCGACTATAAGGCGAATTTTAGACTTCTAGGGGACTCTTATATAAGTAGTAACTACGTTGTATATATAGTTAGTTATCTTACTAGGGCCTTAAAGAACGTATAGATAAACTATATAAACGAGCTAAAGATAGATCTGTACTTCGATCCTACCTCTATTATATAGTAGGAGCTTAATAACTTCCTTAAGAATCAACTCTCTAACCCCAAGACTCGCGCCTTTACTATAGCCTTATAGCTTAAGTAGTTTAAATAGTAATAGGACAAGACTACTACCGAGTTTTTCGACTACTAAACTACTATTATTATAGGCCTTCCCTATAAGCTAGATAATTACTAATAGGTTATTAGCCTTATCCCTAAGCTTCGCTCTAAGATTAGCCTTACTATAGTATACTAGACGCTACTACCTACAACGTATATATAGCTTATAAGCACTATACAATATATCGAGGATAGTTAGTATATTACTAGGACTTCTACCTATTATAGCTAGTACTAGTGCTAACCTATCGCCTCTACTATTCTATAGAATAGCCCTTGTTGTTATTATAAGTGTAACTAAGAAGGCTACCTCTAATGTAACTACCCTACCTACATTAATATACCTACTCTCTCTCTTACCCTAGTTGCTCTACCTACTTCCACTAATATATTAAAGAATCGCCCTTGTTACTACACCTATAATAAGGTCAGCTATTTCTTGCTTAACTACCTAAAGAGTATCTACTACCTCTATAGTCGTTTAGAGTATACTATAGTTAAGTACCTAAACCCTTAGAATAGCGCTAACACTAAGCCTTTAGGTTACAAACGAGGCGTAGGCACTACTAGCTAAGAATTTAAAGGATACTTACCCTAGAAGATTAAGATAGTTATATACGTTCACCTTAACGGAGTTTAGAAATCTACCCTAGCTTTATTAGATATAGGTACTAATTATAATATAATCTATCGTAGCTTCCTCGACGTATATACTTAGCTAGAAGAATTTACTAAGTACTCTAGCCTCGCTACTATAGGCAACGTCCTAATCTATATCTATAGTATATATCCACTCTATATAAAGACTTCTAACGCCCTCGGCTATAAGTATACCTACCTTCTTCGCCTTATTGTCGCTAATATCAAGCCCTTTACTATAATCCTAGGCTAACTATAGCTTAAACTAGCTTTACCCCTTTTCGACTTTTAGTATAAGACCTAGACCTATCTACCTTCGTAGTACTATCTTAGCTTATAAGTCGAGCTAAAAACGCTTTAAGGAGTATTTAGGTTCGTAGTTACTACTACCCTTCCTTATATCGAAGACGTCCTTATTACCCTAGTGTACAATACTAATACTATCCCTACTACCTATAAGGCCTACTAAGACCTCTTTGTTAAAGATAACTAGTTACCTTTACTAAAACATTATATACTTAAGTATCGTATTGACCTTGCTACTAATATATAGCCCCCCTAGGGACCTATCTACCCCCTAGGAGCTACCAAGTTAGAAATACTACATAAGTAGCTTATAGAAGCCCTATATAAGAGATAGATCTAACCTTCTACTAGCCCTATAAGCGCCCCTATTCTCTTCGTCCTAAAGAAAGGATTAGGACTTCGCCTTGTCGTTAACTATTGTATACTAAACGCACTTACTATTAAGAACTACGCCCCTCTACCTCTTATTAGCAAGATCCTTGATTATCTATCTACTACTAAGGTCTATACTAAACTAGACCTTAAGGACACCTACTATCGTATTCGACTCTATAAAGGAAATAAGTAGAAGACTACTTTTTATACCTACTATAGCTACTACGAATTCCTAGTTATATCTATAGGTCTTACTAACACACTAGTAACCTTCTAGACTTATATTAACTAAGCCTTATCTAGTTTTATAGATATTACTTACATCGTTTATCTTAACGATATACTTATCTTTAGTAATAATAAGGAAGAGTATAAGTAGTATATATATAATATCCT
This sequence comes from Trichocladium uniseriatum, assembly GCA_017139535.1. Lineage (NCBI taxonomy): Eukaryota > Fungi > Ascomycota > Sordariomycetes > Sordariales > Chaetomiaceae > Trichocladium > Trichocladium uniseriatum. Next base: position 20,338 of record WOUO01000002.1, on the reverse strand, counting down.
CGAGCAATTAAAGAAGGCTAACCTCTACTTTAATAAAAAGAAATGTTAGTTCTATACCTCTAAGGTCTTCTTCCTAGAATACATTATTACTCCTAAAGGAATCTCTACAGAACTAAGCTAGGTTGAAGCTATTGTGTAGTAGCTGCTCCCTTATAGTATATACGACATTTAAGTCTTAGGTTTATAGGCTTCTACTACCGTTTTATTTGTAACTACTCGAAGATCTATATACCCCTAACTAACCTCCTCTAGGAAGACTAAAGCTACTCTTTCGCCTTGCTAAAGGAGGGTAAGAAAGTGTTCTAGCTACTTTAACAACGTTTCTAAGAAGCTCCTATACTCTACTATTTTAATCCTAGCCTACCTATCTAAGTTAAATCCAACGCTTCTAAGAGGGCTATAGGGGTAGTACTTTCGTAGTTAATTAATAGTCGCTAGTACCTAATTGCCTTCTGCTTCTATAAGCTTACCTCTAAGAAAATATACTATAATACTAGCAATAGGGAGCTACTAGAACTTGTAGATATATTCTATACCTAGTACTACTACCTCCTCTATTTAAAGGAACTAGTAATAGCGTTAACTAACTACCTTAATCTTAAGTCCTTAAAGACAAACAAACGCCCCTTAGTATACTAGCTACAATAGAGCAATAAGCTTGCTACTTTTGATTTTGTAATCAAATATTACCCTAGGAACTAGAACCCTATTAACAGACTTTTATATAGGCCTAACTATATAGAAGAAGATAACCCTAAGGACCTCCTAGTCTACCTATTACTCTTACTTATAGAAGAGGTAGTTATATAGGGTATACCCAAGGCAACCTTAATAAGTAAGATAACTATAGGCGCTATAGCTATAGGCTTTACCTAGTAGGGTTACTCAAATAGGTATATAGGAATAGTATACAATTGTAGCTTAGGCAATATAGTCGAGAAAGATAATAAGTAAGGTATTTAGTATAATATACTACTAGAGTTAGGAGGTAAGATAGGGCTATAGGTAGAGTCTAGCTATATAAAACGTTGTATAGAAGGCGACAAGGAAGGAGGGATAGTAGCGTAGAGGGCCTATAAGAGCTAAGTACCTAGTAATAGAGATCCTAAGGATAGCTTATAGATAGGCGCTATAAGTACATTAAGACTATAGAGTAAGGACACTTAGCTATAGTAGCCTAAACTAGTACTTAGTAATAAAGAGGGAGTAACTAATTACTGTTTACCGCTCCTAGCTATAGTAGGGTACGTAGAAGAATTGAGGTAGGGTAAGGGTATACCTAGCTATAGTAAGTTAAAGGACAATAATAGAGGGACAAATGGGTATACTTAGGCATAGAGGACGCTAGGATTACGCTAGAAGATTGTAGAGAAAGGACTACTAATATATAAAGGGAAGACCTATACCCCTCTAAGCCTACGTTAGGAGCTGCCTAAGCGCTACTATAATACCCCTACTATAGGTTATAGGGGAATCTACAAGATAGAGAGAACTATATTAGCCGCTATTACTGCTAGAATACTCTACAAATAGATATTAAAGAGAAGGTCCTTAGATATACCGTTTATATAAGGACGAAGCTACGAAACTATTGCCTATATAGCGAACTTATACTACTTCTAATCCCTAGTAAGCCCTAGTAGGATATTATAGTTGACTTTATTATAGGCTTACTCTCCTTAATTAACCCGTAAACTAACAAGGCCTATAATGTAATCCTCGTTATAGTAGACAAGTTTACTAAGTACTCCCTCAATATTACTATAAGGACTATACTTACTATAGGTACTCTCACTAAGATCCTCCTTAACTATATCTACTAGCCTTTTAGCTTACTATATAGCATTGTCTTAGACTAAAGGTCCCTTTTTACTAGTTACTTTTAAAAGGCCTAGTGTAAACTCCTAGGTATAGAACAATAGCTTAGTATAGCCTACTACCTATAAACTAATAGCTAGACTAAACGCTAGAACTAGATCCTCGAATATTACCTAAATACCTTCTATAGCTACAACTAAGTAGATTAGGTATAACGACTTATCCTCGCTAAATATACTTATAATACCTCCTATTATTCTATAACCTATATAACCTTAGCCTTCCTCCTCTATAGATACTAACCCTAGAGCCTTATAGACCTATTAGTGTAGAATAGGAGTAGTGTCCCCACTATAGACGAGAGAGCTAGAGATATAGTTCGTTACTAAGGACAGATCTACTAACTACTCTAAGTAACAAATAAGGTATATATAAAGTAGTATAATAGGAAACGTACCGCTATAAGTTTCAAGGTTAGCTAATAGGTCTAGCTATCTACTAAATATTTAAAGTAGAAGTACCGAAGCTATAAACGTACTAATAAGTATCTAGGTCCCTTCTAAGTAATTACTATTATCGGGGATAGAAAGATAGCTTATAAACTTAACTTACCCTACTGTTACTATATTTATAATATCTTCCCTATTTCCCTCCTTAAGCCCTTTAATAGAACCCCTTAGGAAGTGTAGGAGTAGTATAAAAGCGTCGATATTAAGCTAGAAGAGTAAACGTTTAAGGTCGAAGAAATCCTTACCTACTATAGCCCTTTAAACAACCGCTACTACCTTATTAAGTAGGCTAGTTTCGGACCTAAAGACAATACCTAGGAGCCTAAGTAATATATTAACAATAGTCTAATCTTTTACGTCTATAAAGTATAGTAATAGCGAGCGTACTTAAGGAGATATACCTAAGTAGTAAAGGCGAAGACAACGTATTATACGTTAGTAAGCCTAAGAACTAGAAAAACTTAGTATAATTAGCTAAACTCCTCTATAGAGACCTTATAACAATTAAGTAGAAAAGAAGCCTTACTAAAGCTACTCCTTTCCCTTAGTAAACTCCTAGTCCTCCTCTAGGTTAAACTCGCCCTCTACCTCTATATCGGTCTCCTAAGTATTAACTAGATCGTCTACCTTCTAGTAAAAAGAGTCCTATAATAGTTAGTAACAACTATACAGAGGTTGTAGCTAAAAGTGTTTACCCTACCCTGTTAGTACTAGGCTCCTATACCTATACTCCTAACCCCTAACAACGTATTAGGAAGTCTATATACAAGGTAAATTGCACTGTAATTTGTATTAGGTAAGGCTTAGATACTAATACTCTAGTATCTATCTCTATATATATACTAGCATTCCTATACTACATTTCTATAACAATGTTTTACTAGTATATTCTAGGCCTACTAGCTAGCTAATACCTACTTACGACACTAATCTACTGTAAGGAATCTACTATTATAGAGAGGGTATAGGCCTTAACCGTTAATATAAAAGGAGCAAAATACTAGGAGATCGAAGACGTTACTAGCATTAAAAAAGAGGTATTTAAAGCCCTATTACAGAAGGCAAAATAGCGAGGATATTACCTAGGTAACGTAGTTAAAGATAAGTATATAGAAAACGCCTTATATAGACTAGAAGACCTTGGGTTATTACCCCCAAGGTAGCAACTATTATTAAAGAGGTAGTAATAAAGAATAGCACTACCTAGGTATACTCGACGGAGGTTCGATAGCGCTAAGGTTAGGAGAGTTTAGTAACTAGTCGATAACTTCGAAGCTAGCTATATCCTAGAGCTAACGGTTCTAAGGTACGATATAGGGGCTAGTATTATCCTCCTATATACTGTAGTATCCTAGTCTATATTATTGTTGAAGCTTTTTAAGAAATAGAAGATACTAGGGAAGTAAGACTTCCTTACAATACTAGATCTAGTTAATCCCCCTAGTAGTACCCTGTTACTCCTACTTACTAGTCTTTGTAGTATATTTCTATATAGGCTTATACTCTCCGTCCTTCTTTAAACCTATCTTCTATATTGTAGTCTTAAGCTCCTATTTCTTATAGTCCTCCTCCTTATAAGCTTTATTATATATATCTATTATCTCCTAATACTTTGCCTTTATCTTTACTAACTCCTTTAGCTAATAGTAATAAGGACCCTTTTCTACTTAGGTAAAACAAGCCTAGAATATAAAGCTTATAAAGCCCTTCTACTAACGACGAGTATAGGTCCCTATATTCTTTTTAAATACCTAGCGCTAGATATTCCGTCTTCTACGAACTTATCTAAGAATTATAGACGTTTCGTTGCTCTAGACTACCTTCTTCTAATCTTCTATTGTCTAGTCCTTAACTTATATTACGAACTTAAGCCTCTTTAACTTCTAGGCTTTATTAAGCCCTAGCTTTATTATCGCCTTAACCTAGTAGAAGCTATTGGCTTTCAGCTATTGTAAGATAGTTCGACGGCTTAGCGCGTAGTACAGTGGGGATCCAAAAGTCTGGAGTACCCTACATCAATTAAACGCGCAACGCAATATAGGATCTTCTATCTTCAACTTTCTAACTACTAGCATTCTAGCCTACAATAACCAATTTAGACCAAATTGGGGCTAAATTAATGGCCGGCTATTAGCTAGGCTAGGAACTATCGCCTTTTGTATATACAGCTATTGTAGGCACTGTTGTAGCCGGAGCAAGCTAGTTGACTATTTCTTACACGTTTGGCGTTAGCCGACGTATAGTCCAAACTACACTTCAACGCTTTGAATCTTCAACAACCTTTGAATCCAAGCTTCGAACTAGCTAGCTAGATCTTCTTATACGTTGGGAGAAGCGATACATTATCTAGTTGGTTAAATGGAACCCTCGGCTCTTAACATAAGCCTTAACAAAGGCTCTAGACGCCTAGGTCTCCCGCTCAACAATATAGTAGGTTCTTCGGTAGTATTGTATGCGTAAATAGCGCGTATAAAAGAGGATTCTATTAACAAAGGCTGTTGCAATAGACCAGTATTCTTTTGTATATTACTAGATTAAGAATGTTAAAGAGTTGCTCCAAGTAAGTTACCCCTAATTTTACCTCTAATTTTGTTAGCTAACCTTTAGACTATCTTCACTAACGAATCGTCTTACTAAAACAATTCGAGTAGTCCAATAACCTAGGTCTTTCAGTTCTCTTCTCAAAAATATTATTATTATTGTTCCTACACCGATATGCCCGAGGGCGCGCCGGTCCTTCTACTGCTATATACAAAGGAAACTGTACCTTATAGGCCGGATAAAAACCCCCGTCTACCCTTAGACCTTCCTGACTGATTCCAACCTGTTACAAAGGAAAAGAAGGCCTATAGCCTTCGAGGGCCCCTAGCCGTCCCCTGTTTCTAGCTCTAGCCGTCTAGCCAGCCTATATTCCAGTAGCCAGCCAGAGTCCATCAGCCAGCCCAGAACCTTCCTTGCAGTACGTACGCTCCGGGCGCCTACCCCCCGTAAAACGAGTTGTAGGTCCCGTTGTAACCTAATCTCACTGGACCTCCAGGGCCTTAGGCCCACCGTAGGGCACCAAACCACTAAGTGCTCAACTGTTTCCCTTCCTTCCCCGCACTCGCAACTAGGGGTATAGACCCCCGGGACCTTAGCCCTAAAAAGGAAGTCCTTAAGGCCTATAACCCCTAGACGGGCTTAGGTTAGTAGGGAGCTCTGGGCCTTGGTAAGCCTATCGTGACGTTTAAGGGCCCTGTTAGTAAAAAGGAGGGCTGGGGGGTCCTAGTCGGCTAGCCAGCTAGCTAGCCAGCTAGTTGACTAGCCCTCCTAGCCTTGCTTCTACCGGGCCTCCTAGGCTAGCTCTACCACTTCCTTAGTAGCTAGCTTCTTCCTACCCCTTCTCTGTAACGCCCACTAGCCTACTACGATAGTGGCCCTCTTAGTAGCCGTTAGCTCCTGTAGCCCCACTAGCCTCTTCCAGCCCCTGGCTCTAGGCCCTCTTCTAAACCTTCTATAGATCTTGTTACAAGCCTCTGAGACAAGCTGTTCCAGGGGTATCCTCGGGGCCTCCGAGCTATCCCCAGGCTATAGTACAAGGGACCGTATCCTTGCCTCGAAGTTAGCTAGCCTCTTGTTGAGATATAGGTCTAGTGGTAGCACCTAAGTCTCTGTTTCTAGGTAGCGGATAGGGGTAGACTTATAGGCCCCTGCTACTATCCGTAGGCTCCTGTTCTAGGCCTTCTAGAGCCCTTTGGCTATCCCCTAGGGCCCTAAGGCCCCTATAGGGGTAGGGATATAGTAACTAGACGCCCCGTAGGCTATAGCGCTACGGATACACTTAGTATAGACCTCCTAAGCCTTTGAAAGGCTCGGTCCTTACGTCTTAGCTACTCTCCTAGATAGAGCGAATTCCTAGGTTTTCAGCTTCCTTTCAACTGCGTTTCAGTAGGCCCCCTAAGATAGCTTCTAGTCTAGCTACACCCCTAGGAACCTCCCTAAGGCTGTAGGCTTAATCGAACTAAAACCCCTCCCTGTAGGTAGGGCTAGTTGAACTGGCTCCTTCCACTAGGACCTCCCCTTGTTGAAGTAGATTAATTTGTACTTTTTAGCTATAAAGGCTATCCCCTAGGTATCTACCTACTATAGGCAAGTCCTCTAGGCCCTCTCTAGCTACCTAGCGTTCGTTTTAGGGGTCTTGCCGAAGGCTAGAAGGTTAGTATCGTCTACGAAGCCTACTATACTAATATAGGGGTGTTGGACCTTTAGTAGCTGGTAGAGGGAGGTAATATAGAGGATAAAAAGGATCGGGGATAGGGGGGAGCCTTGGGGTACCCCTATAGTAACTAGGATAGCTTCGGTAGGCTTGCTGTCGAAGTGGAGGATAGCAACCCGGCTAGTTAGCTAGGCTTGAACCTATACTACTAGCTACCTTAGAAACCCCTATTCCTGTAGGGTAGCTAGGAGCCGGGTATGGTTGATAGTGTCAAAGGCCCCTGAAATATCCAGTTGGAGGAGGGAGGCCGTTGCCCTCTGCCTATAGGCCTCCTGAATCTGGGCTACTACTAGCCGAATAGCTAGTTCGGTAGACCTGTGCTCCCTATTGCCTATCTGTTCTACTGGAAGTAGCCTGTAGGCCTCTATAGCCCTAGTGATCCTCCTTGCTACTATAGCCTCTATCACCTTCCCTAGGGTAGGTAAGAGGGCTATAGGCCGGTAGCCACCAGGGGTCCAGTAGACTGCCGGGGCCTTCCCAGGCTTCTGGAGGACCACTGTTTTAGCCCGCTTAAATTGGGCTAGGAACCAGCCTAGTTCCAAGCACCTAGCCGTCAATATAGCCAGTACCCTATACAGGGGAGCGCCATAGGCCTTCAGTAGGCCTGTTGGGATTAGGTCCTCCCCCGGGGCCTTCTAGGGCCCTGCCTTAGCGAGGGCCTCCCGGATATCCCCCGGGGTTACGGCTTGTTGGAGGTCGAACTTCGGGGGCCAGGGGCCCTGGAAGGCTAGGTCCTGGATATCCGAAAGGTCGGCTGGTGGGCTGGGAAAGAACCTCTTGGCTAGGGCCGTAGCCTTTGCCTTGTGGGTTGAGAGGGTAGGTCCCCCTTCGGGGCCTTCGAAGGCTAGGAGCTTCGGGGGGTCCGGGGGCTGGTGGCTCTTACAGCAGGCCCAACGTTCCAGGTTCCATAGTAGGTCTTGTTTCTAGGTAGCTTCCTGTAGAGTAGCCCTCCAGGTCCTTGTCTTTTCGGCCGATAGGATACTAGCTAGTGCCCTAAGGCTCCGGCTTAGTTCCCCCTTGCAGTGGGCTGTCGGGGTCCTTCGGTACTCTCTCTTAGCCCTCCGGGCCCCCTCTTCTCAACAATAGAATAAGCATCTTGTTAACTAAGGGAGCTATAGTAAAGGTACTATTTCGATTATAATCTAGGCTAGGATCTAGAAAGGGGGGAGGACTAACCTTGTTGTTATAGAACGTAACTTTCAGCTACTATAAAAAGGAGGATTTAGCTCTTGGAGCTATTAACAAGCCTTGGAGAAAGGCCTTCTTCCAATTTATAACGGTACAAGGCATTTCTAACAAGATAACGCTAAGGTTTATATATCTGTATCTTCGACCTAGTAGCTCCTTAATAACACGATTAAAGTCCTTAAAGATTAGCTAGCCTATAGCCTAGATCTTAATCCAATTGAGTATATATAGGCTCTTTTGAAACGGAAAATGAAGTAGGAATACCTAGATATTTGGTTGTTGAAGAAAAATCAAATCGATATTGTAGAGTTTACTAGATATCTTTGGAGTTGTTAGTAGTCGATTGATTAGGCCTAGGTTAACCGGCTAATTAACTCGATACCTAAAAGGTTAGCTATAGTTAAGAAAGCTAGGGGTTAGTATACAAAATATTAATAGCTAGAACTAGGGCTTTAATCTAGATATATCTGATTTGCTATATCTTTTTGCTATAGAATATTATACAAAGATACGTTAATGGGCTATAGTATCAAAAATATAGGTGGCTAGTGTTGTAGATATAGGGTACTCTAGACTTTTAGATCCCTACTATAGTTAGTATCTTTTATCTGCTTAGTAATAGCCTTAGCGATTTCCTCTATAGTTCCTAGCCTAAAATCGTCGAGAATACTACTGCTAGAAAGAGCTTGAAAAACCCTATCTAAGCGTACCTGTTATACCCCCGTATAACTAGTTATATAGCTGCAATGGGCGTATAAAGAAGGGAGGTTCGAAGGGCCGACCTACCTAAGGAAAAATTCTTAGCTATAGTATAGACTACCTAGTTCTACTACCCTAGACTACCTAGCGCCTAGACTACCTAAAACGCCCTACCTAGCTACTAGCCTAGCTACTAGTCTAATTACCTACCTAGCTACCTACCTAGCTACCTACTAGCTACCTACTAGCTACCTACTAGTTACCTACTAGCTACTCTATACCTACCTAGGCTACTTACTCTATACTAACCCTAACTACTTACCCTATATCTACCCTAGACTAACTACCCTATACTTACCCTAGCCTACTTACCCTATACCTACTATAGGAGCTAACTACAACAACGACAATAGCTAATAGGCTATAGGCAGCCTTCTATAGCCCCTAGAGCTATATACTAAGTAGACGGCTACTATAAGGGTGAAGGCGCTAGTTAAGAGTATCCTAGCCTTCGTTCCTACTACTTAGAAGGGCCTAGCAAGGAGGAAGGTAGTGGACCTACTATAGCTCCTCTAGGACTACCTATCCTAACAATAGTAGGAGCCTATAGCAAGGGGAGACCTCTCTATAATAAGCCTTTATAAGATAGTCTTAGAGGAGGTCTAGGTAGCCCTAGCCTTAGCCCTAGCCTTAGCTACTACTACCTAATAGAACCCTCTATAGGCCTATATATAGGCTATAGTAGTAGTAACCTAGCTAGCTACCTAGAGCTCCCTAGCTAAGGTAGTCACTCTAAGGCTCTTCTAGGAGGTCCTAGTCTAGGGTAACGGCCTTCTAGCTAGCCTTATAGCCTATACTCTAGCAGATATTACCTAGACTATCAACCGAGCTTCCCCTAGGAAAGGGGCTATCGTAGCCTGCAAGCTACTAAGCGGGGATACTATAGTAACCTTCTAGGACCTAGCTACAAAGGACTAGTATTTCTAGAATAGCTAGTAGATCTAATAGGCCTTTAGGGAGTAGGCTAAGGAAGCCTAGAGGACCTTCGTAGTTCTACTTAAGGGCCTAAGGCGGAAGGACCTTTAGGGGGTTATAGAGGAGGCCTTTAGGGGGCAAATAGGCCTCTAGACCGTTAAGATGGTTAAGTTCCAGGTACCGAAGAGCCTGGATCTCAAGAGTGTTACTATACTAGTGACCTTAATAAGCTAAGAGGAAGCCTAGAAGGCTTGTAACTATAGGGTAGTTAGAGACTTCTAAATCATCGATTATAAGCCCTACTAGGCCTTCCTCGAGCTAACCTAGTACTATAAGTGCTAGAAGTAGGGCTATATTTAACACTACTACCGGAAGAAGGCCCTATATAGAAGGTATAGTACTATAGCCTATAGCCTAGGAGGGAAGGCTAGGGAAGAGTAGTGCCCTATACTAGTATCTAGCTAGTGCCCCTAGTACCCTTGTTGTAGGGGTAGTTATATAGCCTAGGCTAGGGAATGCCTAGGAAAGGTAGAAGCTAAGTAGAGGGCTAAAGAGGCCTACTAATACTAGCTAAGGACCTTTATAGCTAGGGAGGAGGCCTCCCTAGGGGCTCCCTAGGGGGGCCCTACTTCGGCCTTTAGTATTAGGGTCCTGGTCTAGCCTACCTAGGGGGATAGGGAGGAATATACTATAGTTGAGGGGAAGAAACGGAAGATCGTAAGGCCTAGAGGAAGGCTAATACTCCTCTCTATTACAGTAAACGACCCAAAGTAGGCCTAGATCACCCTCAGCTAGGCTAGCTTAGGCCCTGCCCTAGCAAACTTACCCTATACCCTAGGCGATTTACCCCTTACCCTAACTAGCTTACCCTATACCCTAGGCGACTTACCCCCTACTACTTTAGTTATAGTTATTACCCTAGTAACGTAGCTAATACAACTAACGTAGCTATAGCTAGAGGAAGCTACCTAGCTAGGGGCCTTAATAGATACTACCCTAGACTAAAAGGGTTAAAAATCCTATTCTAGAATACTGAAGGTAACAAGTAGTCCCTAGAGGTACTACTTTCGGAGGCTAAGTTCAACCTCCTAGCTATCTAAAAGCCCTAGATTAATACCTAGACTAAGTTAACCTACTACCCCTAGAGCTCGAAATACTACCTAGTCTACACTTTAGGGGGAAGAGTAGCTATATTCGTCTACTGGAAATTCGATATAGGGTAGTAGGACTATAAGGCTACCTCTAGATAGTACTAGGTCTCCTTTCTAGGCCTTAGAACTAGCTAGGGGGAGGGCCTTAGCCTCTAGTCGATCTATAACCTAGAGGATAACAAAACAGTCCCCTAGACCCTACTAGAAGGCCCCTACCCTACTTACCCTATAGTCCTTATAGGGGACTTTAACCTATACTACCTACACTAGGACTAGTTTAGCTAGTATAAGGGAGAGGCTAAGCATCTCCTCGAACTAGCTATATAGTAGGACCTTAACCTCTGTACCCTATAGGGAGTAGTTACCTAGGCCCCCTAGGGGGGCTAGCAGGGCCGTCCTTCAACGATTAACCATTTTTAGGCCTTAAGAAGCCTATAGACCACCTACTATAGGGTAGAGATACAGAGGAAGTCAGACTACTACCCCTAAGCCCTCGAGGTTACCCTTAAGGGGCCCCTACCCCTTTAACCCTAGCTAGAAGGCTAGAATTGGAAGATAATAGATAGGAAGAGGGTAAAGGCTAAGGCAGCCCTTATCCCCTAGAAACTAGGCCTACTAGACCCTAGCCTATAGGGCCTACAGGCCTTGGCCTTGACGAGAGAGGGCCTAGAAGGAGCGTTCTAAGCCTTAGTTCAGGAGCTACAGAGGATTATAGAGCCTAGTACCCCCTAGAAGAAGCTAAATAGGGAGTTTAGCTTACCGTAGTGGTCCCTAGCTGTAGAAGAGGCTATACAGGGGCCCTGGAGGGCTAAGAGAGAGTACTGAAGGACCCCAATAGCCCACTGTAGGGGGGAACTAAGCCAAACCCTTAGGGCACTAGCTAGTACCCTATTAGCCAAAAAGATAAGGACCTAGAGGGCTACTCTATAGGAAGCTACCTAGAAATAGGACCTACTATAGAACCTAGAACGTTGAGCCCACTATAAGAGCTACTAGCCCCCGGATCCCCCGAAGCTCCCAGCCTTCGATAGCCCCGAAGGGGGATCTACCCTCTTAACCTATAGGGCAAAGGCTACGGCCCTAGCCAAGAGGTTCTTTCCTAGCCCACTAGCCGACCTTTCGGATATCCAGGACCTAGCCTTCTAGGGCCCCTAGCCCCCGAAGTTCGACCTCTAACAAGCTATAACCCTAGGGGATATCTAGGAGGCCCTCGCTAAGGCAGGGCCCTAGAAGGCCCTAGGGGAGGACCTAATCCTAGCAGGCCTACTGAAGGCCTATAGCGCTCCCCTATATAGGGTACTAGCTATATTGATAGCTAGGTACTTAGAACTAGGCTAGTTCCTAGCCTAGTTTAAGTAGGTTAAAACAGTAGTCCTCTAGAAGCCTAGGAAGGCCCTAGTAGTCTATCGAACCTCCAGTAGCTACTAGCCTATAGCCCTCTTACCTACCCTAGGGAAGGTAATAAAGGCTATAGTAGCAAGAAGGATCACTAGGGCTATAGAGGCCTATAGGCTACTCCTAGTAGAATAGATAGGTAATAGGGAGTATAGGTCTACTGAACTAGCTATTCGGCTAGTAGTAGCCTAGATTTAGGAGGCCTATAGGCAAAGGGCAATAGCCTCCCTCCTCCAACTAGATATTTTAGGAGCCTTCGATACTGTTAACTATACCTAGCTCCTAGCTACCCTATAGGAATAGGGGTTTCTAAGGTAGCTAGTAGTATAGGTTTAAGCCTAGAAGGTCTATACTAAGTATATCCATAGCACTATAGCCTACGGGGCGTCTAGTTACTATACCCCTACTGCTATAGGGGCCTTAGGGCCCTAGGGGATAGCAAAAGGGCTCTAGAAGGCCTAGAATAGGAGCCTACGGATAGTAGTAGGGGCCTACAAGTCTACCCCTATCCGCTACCTAGAAACAGAGACTTAGGTACTACCACTAGACCTATATCTCAACAAGAGGCTAGCTAACTTCGAGGCAAGGATATAGTCCCCTATACTATAGACCGGGGATAGCCTAGAGGCCCCGAAGATACCCCTAGAATAGCTAGTCTCAGAGGCTTGCAATAAGATCTATAGAAGGTTTAGAAAAGGGCCTAGAGCTAGGGGTAGGAAGAGGCTAGTAGGGCTATAGGAGCTAACGGCTACTAAGAGGGCCACTATCGTAGTAGGCTAGTAGGCGTTGTAGAGGAGGGGTAGGAAGAAGCTAGCTACTAAGGAAGTGGTAGAGCTAGCCTAGGAGGCCTGGTAGAAGCAAGGCTAGGAGGGCTAGTCAACTAGCTAGCTAGCTAGCTAGCTAGCTAACTAGGACCCCCTAGCCCTCCTTTTTACTAGCAGGGCCCTTAAACGTCACGATAGGCTTACTAAGGCCTAGAGCTCTCTACTAACCTAAGCCTATATAGGGGTTATAGGTCCTAAGGACTTCCTTTTTAGGGCTAAGGTCCTAGGGGTCTATACCGCTAATTGCAAGTACGGGGAAGGAAGGGAAATAGTTAAGTACTTAGTAGTCTAGTGCCCTAAAGTAGGCCTAAGGCCCTAGAGGTCCAGTGAGATTAGGTTAAAACGGGACCTACAACTCGTTTTATAGGGGGTAGGTGCTTGGAGCGTACGTACTACAAGGAAGGTTCTAGGCTAGCTAATGGACTCTGGCCGGCTACTGGAGTATAGGCTAGCTAGGAAGCTAGAACTAGAAACAGGGGACGGCTAGAGGCCCTCGAAGGCTATAGGCCTTCTTTTCCTTTATAATAGGTTGGAATCAGTCAGGGAGGTCCAAGGGTAGATAGGGGTTTTTATCCGGCCTATAAGGTACAGTTTCCCTTGTATATAATAGTAGAAGGACTAGTATACCCTCGGGTATATTAGTGTAGGAACAATAATAATAATATATATAGAGCTGAGACCTTATTAACGAAGTTTTACTTAGCCTACTACTATTGGATCTTTATCTTATTAAAGGCCTGAATAAGTTTATTAATATCCTTACTATCTATATTCCCCTTCTAGTTAAAGATAGGTAGTATCGATAATATTGAACTAGGGTAAAAGTTACCCGTTTAGAGGGACCCTTAATTAGAGGGAGGGGCTATTTTATTTCATTTTTAATGCGTTTTTACGGAGCTTTTTTAGCAAGTATATATTTAATCTTAACAAGACCCTAATCCCTAGAGGAGGGAGGGAGGGTAAGTAGTATATAGGCGTCTTCTTCTTTACTTAATCGATTTATTCTTCTTTTAGAGAAGCTCTAGGTAGAGGTCTAGCCTTATTGATCACTAACTAGGGGGCTAGTAACATTCGCTATATATAAAACTATAAGATACTCCCTTAAAGTCGACATTGAGCTATAGTTTATTAAAGCCGCCTTCTTCTACCTTTCTAAACACTTCCTTCCTTTAGTTAGAGATATCTAAGTAGTGTAGTATAGTATTTAGGTATACTTTTATACTTATTTAAATAAATAGAAGCTTAATTAGAAAGGAGCTTCGCTTTAGGTCTAAACTAGATAACTAGACTTAAGCTTCGTAGAAGCTTATAATCTTCCTATATAATAAAACTACTATTTTACTACTTAGTAGTATAGAAGTACCTAAACTAATTATTATAAAAGTAACTAGGAATTCTAAAGGGACCTTAGCGCTTATTATCTCCGATAAGACTAAATTAAGCGTAAAGGTATATACCGATCTATATCCAGAGATTACTAAATAATATATTTAATAATCTTTCGTCTTCTAGCTAGAGCTCGACTATTTAGAGGGGCTAGGTTAAGATAGGTTAGGAGGATAATAAAACCTTTTTAACTCTAGGTAACTTAGAGGAGAAGACCCCTTAGTCTCTAGAGATTCGTTTCTTTAACTAAGTTAGTAAGGGTTTAGTAGCAATTACCTATAATATTATTATTATTATTGTTCCTACACCGATATGCCCAAGGGTACACTAGTCCTTCTACTGCTATATACAAAGGAAACCGTACCTTATAGGCCGGATAAAAACCCCCGTCTAACCTTAGACCTTCCTGACTGATTCCAACCTGTTACAAAGGAAAAGAGGGCCTATAGCCTTCGAGGGCCCCTAGCCGTCCCCTGTTTCTAGCTCTAGCCATCTAGCTAGCCTATATTCCAGTAGCTAGCCAGAGTCCATTAGCTAGCCTAGAACCTTCCTTGCAGTACGTACGCTCCGGGCGCCTACCCCCTATAAAACGAGTTGTAGGTCCCGTTGTAACCTAATCTCACTGGACCTCCAGGGCCTTGGGCCTACCGTAGGGCACTAAACCACTAAGTGCTCAACTGTTTCCCTTCCTTTACCGTACTCGCAACTAGGGGTATAGACCCCTAGGACTTTAGCCCTAAAAAGGAAGTCCTTAAGGCCTATAACCCCTATATAGGCTTAGGTTAGTAGGGAGCTCTAGGCCTTAGTAAGCCCATTGTGACGTTTAAGGGCCCTGTTAGTAAAAAGGAGGGCTAGGGGGTCCTAGTTAGCTAGCTAGCTAGCTAGCTAGCTAGTTGACTAGCCCTCCTAGCCTTGCTTCTACTAGGCCTCCTAGGCTAGCTCTACTACTTCCTTAGTAGCTAGCTTCTTCCTACCCCTTCTCTATAACGCCCACTAGCCTACTACGATAGTAGCCCTCTTAGTAGCCGTTAGCTCCTATAGCCCTACTAGCCTCTTCTAGCCCCTAGCTCTAGGCCCTCTCCTAAACCTTCTATAGATCTTGTTACAAGCCTCTAAGACAAGCTATTCTAGGGGTATCCTCAGGGCCTCCGGGCTATCCCTAGGCTATAGTACAAAGGACTATATCCTTACCTCGAAGTCGGCTAGCCTCTTGTTAAGATATAGGTCCAGTAGTAGTACCTAAGTCTCTATTTCTAGGTAGCGGATAGGGGTAGACTTATAGGCCCCTACTACTATCTGTAGGCTCCTGTTCTTAGCCTTCTAGAGCCCTTTAGCTATCCCCTAGGGCCCTGAGGCACCTATAGGGGTAGGGGTATAGTAACTAGACACCCTATAGGCTATAGCGCTACAGATACACTTAGTATAGACCTCCTAAGCTTTTGAAAGGCTTAGTCCCTACGTCTTAGCTACTATCCTAGATAGAGCGAATTCCTAGGTTTTTAGCTTCCTTTCAACTATATTTCGGTAGGCCCCCCAAGATAGCTTCTAGTCTAGCTATACCCCTAAGAACCTCCCTAAGGCTATAGGCTTGATCGAACTAAAACCCCCCTCTGTAGGTAGGGCTAGTTGAACTAGCTCCTTCTACTAGGACCTCCCCTTGTTAAAGTAGATCAATTCGCACTTTTCGGCTATAAAGGCTATCCCCTAGGTGTCTGCCTACTGTAGGCAAGTCCTCTAGGCCCTCTCTAGCTACTTAGTATTCGTTTTAGGGGTCTTGCCGAAGGCTAGAAGGTTAGTATCGTCTACGAAGCCTACTATACTGATATAGGGGTGTTAGACCTTTAGTAGCTAGTAGAGGGAGGTAATATAGAGGATAAAAAGGATTAGGGATAGGGGGGAGCCCTAGGGTACCCCTATAGTAACTAGGATAGCTTCGGTAGGCTTACTATCGAAGTAGAGGATAGTAACCTAGCTAGTTAGCCAGGCTTAAACCTATACTACTAGCTACCTTGGAAACCCCTATTCTCGTAGGGTAGCTAGGAGCTAGGTGTAGTTAACGGTGTTAAAGGCCCCTAAAATATCTAGTTGAAGGAGGGAGGCCGTTGCCCTCTGCCTATAGGCCTCCTAAATCTAGGCTACTACTAGCCGAATAGCTAGTTCGGTAGACCTATGCTCCCTGTTGCCCATCTGTTCTACTGGAAGTAGCCTATAGGCCTCTGTAGCCTTAGTGATCCTCCTTGCTACTACAGCCTCTATCACCT
This sequence comes from Trichocladium uniseriatum, assembly GCA_017139535.1. NCBI lineage: Eukaryota > Fungi > Ascomycota > Sordariomycetes > Sordariales > Chaetomiaceae > Trichocladium > Trichocladium uniseriatum. Next base: position 3,877 of record WOUO01000002.1, on the reverse strand, counting down.
TCCCTAGGGTAGGTAAGAGGGCTATAGGCCGGTAGCTACTAGGGGTCCAGTAGACTACTAGGGCCTTCCTAGGCTTCTAGAGGACCACTGTTTTAGCCCGCTTAAATTAGGCTAGGAACTAGCCTAGTTCTAAGCACCTAGCTATTAATATAGCTAGTACCCTATACAGGGGAGCGCTATAGGCCTTCAGTAGGCCTGTTAGGATTAGGTCCTCCCCTAGGGCCTTCTAGGGCCCTGCCTTAGCAAGGGCCTCCCGGATATCCCCTAGGGTTACAGCTTGTTGGAGGTCGAACTTCGGGGGCCAGGGGCCCTGGAAGGCTAGGTCCTAGATATCCGAAAGGTCGGCTAGTAGGCTAGGAAAGAACCTCTTAGCTAAGGCCGTAGCCTTTGCCTTGTAGGTTAAGAGGGTAGGTCCCCCTTCGGGGCCTTCGAAGGCTAGGAGCTTCGGGGGGTCCAGGGGCTAGTAGCTCTTACAGCAGGCCCAACGTTCCAGGTTCCATAGTAGGTCTTGTTTCTAGGTAGCTTCCTATAGAGTAGCCCTCTAGGTCCTTGTCTTTTCGGCCAATAGGATACTAGCTAGTACCCTAAGGCTCCAGCTTAGTTCCCCTTTGCAGTAGGCTATCGAGGTCCTTCGGTACTCTCTCTCAGCCCTCCGGGCCCCCTATACAGCCTCTTCCACAGCCAGGGACTACCACAGTAAGCTAAACCCCCTATTTAGCTTCTTCCAGGGGGTACTAGCCTCTACAATCCTCTATAGCTCCTAAACTAGGGCCTAGAATACCCCTTCTAGGCCCTCTCTCGTCTAGGCTAAGGCCTATAGGCCCTATAGGCTAGGGTCTAGTAGGCCTAGTTTCTAGGGGATAAGGGCTGCCTTAGCCTTTACCCTTTTCCTATCTATTATCTTCCAATTCTAGCCTTCTAGTTAGGGTTAAAGGGGTAGGGGCCCCCTAAGGGTAACCTCGAGAGCTTAGAGGTAGTAGTCTGACTTCCCCCGTATCTCTACCCTGTAGTAGGTGGTCTATAGGCCTCTTAAGGCCTAGAAGTGGTCAATCGTTGAAGTACAGCCTTGCTAGCCCCCCTAGGGGGCCCGGGTAACTGCTCCCCAAGGAGTACGGAAGTCAAGGTCCTACTATATAGCTAGTTCGAGGAGAGGCTCAGCCTTCCTCTCGTACTAGCCAAATTAGTCCCATTGTAGGTAGTATAGGTTAAAATCCCCTACAAGGACTATAGGGTAAGTAGGGTAGGGACCCTCTAGTAGGGTCTAGGGGACCGTCTTATTGTCCCCTAGGTTGTAGATGGACCAGAGGCTAAGGCCCTTGCCCTAGCTAGTTCCAAGGCCTAGAAAGGAGATCCGGCACTATTTAGGGGTAGCCTCATAGTCCCACTACCCTATATCGAATTTCCTATGGACGAATATAGCTACCCTCCCCCCTAGGGCGTAGACTAGGTGGTATTTCGAGCCCTAGGGGTAGTAGGTTAACTTAGTCTAGGTATTGATCCAGGGCTCTTAGATAGCTAGGAGGTCGAATTTAGCCTCCGAAAGCAGTACCTCTAGGGCCTACTTAATACCTTCAGTATTCTAGAGTAAGATTTTTAACCCTATTAGCCTAGGGTAGTATCCATTGAGGCCTCTAGCTAAGTAGCTTCCTCTAGTTATAGCTACGTTGGTTACGTTAGCTACGTTGCTAAGGTAATAACTACTACTAGGGTAGTAGAAGGTAAGCTATCTAGGGTAGGGGGTAAATCGCCTAGGGTATAGGGTAAGTTGGCTAGGGCAGGGCCTAAGCTAGCCTAGCCGAGGGTAATCTAGGCTTACCTTAGGTCGTTTGCTACAATAGAGAGGAGTATTAGCCTTCCTCTAGGCCTTGCGATCTTCCGTTTCTTCCCCTTAACTACAGTATATTCCTCTCTATCCCCCTAGGTAGGCTAGACCAGGACCCTAATACTAAAGGCCGAAGTAGGGGCCCCCTGAGGAGCCCCTAGGGGGGCCTCCTCCCTAGCTATAAAGGTCCTTAGCCAGTATTAGTAGGCCTCTTTAGCCCCCTACTTAGCTTCTACCTTTCCTAGGTATTCCCTAGCCCAGGCTATATAACTACCCCTACAACAAGGGCACCGGGGGCGCTAGCCAGATACTAGTATAGGGCACTGTTCTTCCCTAGCCTTCCCCCCTAGGCCGTAGGCCATAGTACTACACCTTCTACACAGGGCCTCCTTCCGGCAGTAGCGTTGGATATAGCCCCACTTCTAGCACTTATAGCACTAGGTTAGCTCAAGGGGGGCCCAGTAGGGCTCGCAATCGATGATTTGGGAGTCCCTAACTACCCCGTAGTCATAGGCCTTCCGGGCTTCCTCTTGGCTCGTTAGGGTCACTAGTATAGTAACCCTCTTAAGTTCCGGGCTCTTCGGTACCCGGAACTTAACCCTCTCAACTATCTAGAGGCCTATTTGCCCTCTAAAGGCCTCCTCCGTAACCCCCTGAAGGTCCTCTCGCCTTAGGCCCTTAAGTAGAACTACGAAGGTCCTCTAGGCCTCCTTAGCCTACTCCCCGAAGGCCTGTTAGATCCAGTAGTTGTTCTAGGAATACCAGTCCTTTGTAGCTAGGTCCTAGAAGGTTACTATAGTATCCCCGCTTGGTAGCTTCCGGGCTGCGATAGCTCCCTTCCGGGGGGAGGCTTGGTTAATAGCCTGGGTGATATCCGCTAGGGTACGGGCTGCAAGGCTAGCTAGAAGGCCGTTACCCCGGACCAGGACCTCCCGGGAGAGCCTTAGAGGGACTGCCTTAGCCAGGGGGCTCTAGGTAGCCGGCTGGGTTACTACCACCGTAGCCCACGTACAGGCCTGTAGAGGGTTCTACTAGGTAGTGGTAGCTAAGGCCGGGGCCGAGGCTAGGGCTGCCCGGACCTCCTCTAAGACTATCTTGCGAAGGCTTGTTGTAGAGAGGTCTCCCGCTGCTGTAGGCTCCTGCCGTTGTTAGGATAGGTAGTACTAGAGGAGCTGTAGTAGGTCCGCTACCTTCTTCCTTGCTGGGCCTTTCTGGGTAGTAGGGACGAAGGCTAAGATACCCTCAACTAGTGCCTTAGCCCTCGCAGTGGCCGTCTGCTTAGTGTATAGCTCTAGGAGCTATAGAAGGCTGCCTGTAGCCTACCGGCTATCGTCGTTGTTGTCGTTGGCCCCCATAGTAGGTATAGGGTAAGTGGGCTGGGGTGGGTATAGGGTAGTTGGTCCGGGGTGGGCGTAGGGTAAGTGGTCGGGGTTAGTGTAGGGTAAGTAGCCTAGGTAGGTATAGGATAGCTAGTAGGTAGCTAGTAGGTAGCTAGGTAGGTAGCTAGGTAGGTGGCTGGGCTAGTGGCTAGGTGGGGCGTTTTGGGTGGTCCGGGCGCTGGGCGGTCTGGGGCAGCGGAACCAGGTGGTCCGTGCTGCGGCTGAGAATTTTCCTTGGGCGGGTCGGCCTTCCGAACCTCCCTTTTTTGCGCGCCTGCTGCGGCCGCGCAACTGGTCGCGCGGGGGTGTAACAGGTACGCTTAGATAGGGTTTTTCGAGCTCTTTCCAACGGTGGTATTCTTGACGATTTTGGGCCGGGAACCGTAGGGTTCCGTTTCGTCGAAGTTTTTTTTTCAATTACCTATAATACTTTAGCTATTTTAGGGTTTATTGCTATCCTAGTACTAAGCTTTGTAAAAAGAATAGTGGATTTTAACGTTAGAAGAGAGATTTAGTAGATAGTAATATACTAGATTAATAATTCCTATATTTAAGGACTTCTTACTTTATAGAGGGTATAGGAGGATACTAACTAGAAGGTAGGATACTTTAAGAAGTAACTAGATAATCTTATAGATAAAAGAGCTAGTAGAAAGTTAATAAGTAGTTATATAGT